>OX387403.1:0-4800000 GCA_947563765.1 Anarsia innoxiella
CTAACCTAACCTAACCTAACCTAACCTAACCTAACCTAACCTAACCTAACCTAACCTAACCTAACCTAACCTAACCTAACCTAACCTAACCTAACCTAACCTAACCTAACCTAACCTAACCTAACCTAACCTAACCTAACCTAACCTAACCTAACCTAACCTAACCTAACCTAACCTAACCTAACCTAACCTAACCTAACCTAACCTAACCTAACCTAACCTAACCTAACCTAACCTAACCTAACCTAACCTAACCTAACCTAACCTAACCTAACCTAACCTAACCTAACCTAACCTAACCTAACCTAACCTAACCTAACCTAACCTAACCTAACCTAACCTAACCTAACCTAACCTAACCTAACCTAACCTAACCTAACCTAACCTAACCTAACCTAACCTAACCTAACCTAACCTAACCTAACCTAACCTAACCTAACCTAACCTAACCTAACCTAACCTAACCTAACCTAACCTAACCTAACCTAACCTAACCTAACCTAACCTAACCTAACCTAACCTAACCTAACCTAACCTAACCTAACCTAACCTAACCTAACCTAACCTAACCTAACCTAACCTAACCTAACCTAACCTAACCTAACCTAACCTAACCTAACCTAACCTAACCTAACCTAACCTAACCTAACCTAACCTAACCTAACCTAACCTAACCTAACCTAACCTAACCTAACCTAACCTAACCTAACCTAACCTAACCTAACCTAACCTAACCTAACCTAACCTAACCTAACCTAACCTAACCTAACCTAACCTAACCTAACCTAACCTAACCTAACCTAACCTAACCTAACCTAACCTAACCTAACCTAACCTAACCTAACCTAACCTAACCTAACCTAACCTAACCTAACCTAACCTAACCTAACCTAACCTAACCTAACCTAACCTAACCTAACCTAACCTAACCTAACCTAACCTAACCTAACCTAACCTAACCTAACCTAACCTAACCTAACCTAACCTAACCTAACCTAACCTAACCTAACCTAACCTAACCTAACCTAACCTAACCTAACCTAACCTAACCTAACCTAACCTAACCTAACCTAACCTAACCTAACCTAACCTAACCTAACCTAACCTAACCTAACCTAACCTAACCTAACCTAACCTAACCTAACCTAACCTAACCTAACCTAACCTAACCTAACCTAACCTAACCTAACCTAACCTAACCTAACCTAACCTAACCTAACCTAACCTAACCTAACCTAACCTAACCTAACCTAACCTAACCTAACCTAACCTAACCTAACCTAACCTAACCTAACCTAACCTAACCTAACCTAACCTAACCTAACCTAACCTAACCTAACCTAACCTAACCTAACCTAACCTAACCTAACCTAACCTAACCTAACCTAACCTAACCTAACCTAACCTAACCTAACCTAACCTAACCTAACCTAACCTAACCTAACCTAACCTAACCTAACCTAACCTAACCTAACCTAACCTAACCTAACCTAACCTAACCTAACCTAACCTAACCTAACCTAACCTAACCTAACCTAACCTAACCTAACCTAACCTAACCTAACCTAACCTAACCTAACCTAACCTAACCTAACCTAACCTAACCTAACCTAACCTAACCTAACCTAACCTAACCTAACCTAACCTAACCTAACCTAACCTAACCTAACCTAACCTAACCTAACCTAACCTAACCTAACCTAACCTAACCTAACCTAACCTAACCTAACCTAACCTAACCTAACCTAACCTAACCTAACCTAACCTAACCTAACCTAACCTAACCTAACCTAACCTAACCTAACCTAACCTAACCTAACCTAACCTAACCTAACCTAACCTAACCTAACCTAACCTAACCTAACCTAACCTAACCTAACCTAACCTAACCTAACCTAACCTAACCTAACCTAACCTAACCTAACCTAACCTAACCTAACCTAACCTAACCTAACCTAACCTAACCTAACCTAACCTAACCTAACCTAACCTAACCTAACCTAACCTAACCTAACCTAACCTAACCTAACCTAACCTAACCTAACCTAACCTAACCTAACCTAACCTAACCTAACCTAACCTAACCTAACCTAACCTAACCTAACCTAACCTAACCTAACCTAACCTAACCTAACCTAACCTAACCTAACCTAACCTAACCTAACCTAACCTAACCTAACCTAACCTAACCTAACCTAACCTAACCTAACCTAACCTAACCTAACCTAACCTAACCTAACCTAACCTAACCTAACCTAACCTAACCTAACCTAACCTAACCTAACCTAACCTAACCTAACCTAACCTAACCTAACCTAACCTAACCTAACCTAACCTAACCTAACCTAACCTAACCTAACCTAACCTAACCTAACCTAACCTAACCTAACCTAACCTAACCTAACCTAACCTAACCTAACCTAACCTAACCTAACCTAACCTAACCTAACCTAACCTAACCTAACCTAACCTAACCTAACCTAACCTAACCTAACCTAACCTAACCTAACCTAACCTAACCTAACCTAACCTAACCTAACCTAACCTAACCTAACCTAACCTAACCTAACCTAACCTAACCTAACCTAACCTAACCTAACCTAACCTAACCTAACCTAACCTAACCTAACCTAACCTAACCTAACCTAACCTAACCTAACCTAACCTAACCTAACCTAACCTAACCTAACCTAACCTAACCTAACCTAACCTAACCTAACCTAACCTAACCTAACCTAACCTAACCTAACCTAACCTAACCTAACCTAACCTAACCTAACCTAACCTAACCTAACCTAACCTAACCTAACCTAACCTAACCTAACCTAACCTAACCTAACCTAACCTAACCTAACCTAACCTAACCTAACCTAACCTAACCTAACCTAACCTAACCTAACCTAACCTAACCTAACCTAACCTAACCTAACCTAACCTAACCTAACCTAACCTAACCTAACCTAACCTAACCTAACCTAACCTAACCTAACCTAACCTAACCTAACCTAACCTAACCTAACCTAACCTAACCTAACCTAACCTAACCTAACCTAACCTAACCTAACCTAACCTAACCTAACCTAACCTAACCTAACCTAACCTAACCTAACCTAACCTAACCTAACCTAACCTAACCTAACCTAACCTAACCTAACCTAACCTAACCTAACCTAACCTAACCTAACCTAACCTAACCTAACCTAACCTAACCTAACCTAACCTAACCTAACCTAACCTAACCTAACCTAACCTAACCTAACCTAACCTAACCTAACCTAACCTAACCTAACCTAACCTAACCTAACCTAACCTAACCTAACCTAACCTAACCTAACCTAACCTAACCTAACCTAACCTAACCTAACCTAACCTAACCTAACCTAACCTAACCTAACCTAACCTAACCTAACCTAACCTAACCTAACCTAACCTAACCTAACCTAACCTAACCTAACCTAACCTAACCTAACCTAACCTAACCTAACCTAACCTAACCTAACCTAACCTAACCTAACCTAACCTAACCTAACCTAACCTAACCTAACCTAACCTAACCTAACCTAACCTAACCTAACCTAACCTAACCTAACCTAACCTAACCTAACCTAACCTAACCTAACCTAACCTAACCTAACCTAACCTAACCTAACCTAACCTAACCTAACCTAACCTAACCTAACCTAACCTAACCTAACCTAACCTAACCTAACCTAACCTAACCTAACCTAACCTAACCTAACCTAACCTAACCTAACCTAACCTAACCTAACCTAACCTAACCTAACCTAACCTAACCTAACCTAACCTAACCTAACCTAACCTAACCTAACCTAACCTAACCTAACCTAACCTAACCTAACCTAACCTAACCTAACCTAACCTAACCTAACCTAACCTAACCTAACCTAACCTAACCTAACCTAACCTAACCTAACCTAACCTAACCTAACCTAACCTAACCTAACCTAACCTAACCTAACCTAACCTAACCTAACCTAACCTAACCTAACCTAACCTAACCTAACCTAACCTAACCTAACCTAACCTAACCTAACCTAACCTAACCTAACCTAACCTAACCTAACCTAACCTAACCTAACCTAACCTAACCTAACCTAACCTAACCTAACCTAACCTAACCTAACCTAACCTAACCTAACCTAACCTAACCTAACCTAACCTAACCTAACCTAACCTAACCTAACCTAACCTAACCTAACCTAACCTAACCTAACCTAACCTAACCTAACCTAACCTAACCTAACCTAACCTAACCTAACCTAACCTAACCTAACCTAACCTAACCTAACCTAACCTAACCTAACCTAACCTAACCTAACCTAACCTAACCTAACCTAACCTAACCTAACCTAACCTAACCTAACCTAACCTAACCTAACCTAACCTAACCTAACCTAACCTAACCTAACCTAACCTAACCTAACCTAACCTAACCTAACCTAACCTAACCTAACCTAACCTAACCTAACCTAACCTAACCTAACCTAACCTAACCTAACCTAACCTAACCTAACCTAACCTAACCTAACCTAACCTAACCTAACCTAACCTAACCTAACCTAACCTAACCTAACCTAACCTAACCTAACCTAACCTAACCTAACCTAACCTAACCTAACCTAACCTAACCTAACCTAACCTAACCTAACCTAACCTAACCTAACCTAACCTAACCTAACCTAACCTAACCTAACCTAACCTAACCTAACCTAACCTAACCTAACCTAACCTAACCTAACCTAACCTAACCTAACCTAACCTAACCTAACCTAACCTAACCTAACCTAACCTAACCTAACCTAACCTAACCTAACCTAACCTAACCTAACCTAACCTAACCTAACCTAACCTAACCTAACCTAACCTAACCTAACCTAACCTAACCTAACCTAACCTAACCTAACCTAACCTAACCTAACCTAACCTAACCTAACCTAACCTAACCTAACCTAACCTAACCTAACCTAACCTAACCTAACCTAACCTAACCTAACCTAACCTAACCTAACCTAACCTAACCTAACCTAACCTAACCTAACCTAACCTAACCTAACCTAACCTAACCTAACCTAACCTAACCTAACCTAACCTAACCTAACCTAACCTAACCTAACCTAACCTAACCTAACCTAACCTAACCTAACCTAACCTAACCTAACCTAACCTAACCTAACCTAACCTAACCTAACCTAACCTAACCTAACCTAACCTAACCTAACCTAACCTAACCTAACCTAACCTAACCTAACCTAACCTAACCTAACCTAACCTAACCTAACCTAACCTAACCTAACCTAACCTAACCTAACCTAACCTAACCTAACCTAACCTAACCTAACCTAACCTAACCTAACCTAACCTAACCTAACCTAACCTAACCTAACCTAACCTAACCTAACCTAACCTAACCTAACCTAACCTAACCTAACCTAACCTAACCTAACCTAACCTAACCTAACCTAACCTAACCTAACCTAACCTAACCTAACCTAACCTAACCTAACCTAACCTAACCTAACCTAACCTAACCTAACCTAACCTAACCTAACCTAACCTAACCTAACCTAACCTAACCTAACCTAACCTAACCTAACCTAACCTAACCTAACCTAACCTAACCTAACCTAACCTAACCTAACCTAACCTAACCTAACCTAACCTAACCTAACCTAACCTAACCTAACCTAACCTAACCTAACCTAACCTAACCTAACCTAACCTAACCTAACCTAACCTAACCTAACCTAACCTAACCTAACCTAACCTAACCTAACCTAACCTAACCTAACCTAACCTAACCTAACCTAACCTAACCTAACCTAACCTAACCTAACCTAACCTAACCTAACCTAACCTAACCTAACCTAACCTAACCTAACCTAACCTAACCTAACCTAACCTAACCTAACCTAACCTAACCTAACCTAACCTAACCTAACCTAACCTAACCTAACCTAACCTAACCTAACCTAACCTAACCTAACCTAACCTAACCTAACCTAACCTAACCTAACCTAACCTAACCTAACCTAACCTAACCTAACCTAACCTAACCTAACCTAACCTAACCTAACCTAACCTAACCTAACCTAACCTAACCTAACCTAACCTAACCTAACCTAACCTAACCTAACCTAACCTAACCTAACCTAACCTAACCTAACCTAACCTAACCTAACCTAACCTAACCTAACCTAACCTAACCTAACCTAACCTAACCTAACCTAACCTAACCTAACCTAACCTAACCTAACCTAACCTAACCTAACCTAACCTAACCTAACCTAACCTAACCTAACCTAACCTAACCTAACCTAACCTAACCTAACCTAACCTAACCTAACCTAACCTAACCTAACCTAACCTAACCTAACCTAACCTAACCTAACCTAACCTAACCTAACCTAACCTAACCTAACCTAACCTAACCTAACCTAACCTAACCTAACCTAACCTAACCTAACCTAACCTAACCTAACCTAACCTAACCTAACCTAACCTAACCTAAC
The DNA here is from genome assembly GCA_947563765.1 of Anarsia innoxiella. Lineage (NCBI taxonomy): Eukaryota > Metazoa > Arthropoda > Insecta > Lepidoptera > Gelechiidae > Anarsia > Anarsia innoxiella. Next base: position 6,531 of record OX387403.1, read on the forward strand.
CTAACCTAACCTAACCTAACCTAACCTAACCTAACCTAACCTAACCTAACCTAACCTAACCTAACCTAACCTAACCTAACCTAACCTAACCTAACCTAACCTAACCTAACCTAACCTAACCTAACCTAACCTAACCTAACCTAACCTAACCTAACCTAACCTAACCTAACCTAACCTAACCTAACCTAACCTAACCTAACCTAACCTAACCTAACCTAACCTAACCTAACCTAACCTAACCTAACCTAACCTAACCTAACCTAACCTAACCTAACCTAACCTAACCTAACCTAACCTAACCTAACCTAACCTAACCTAACCTAACCTAACCTAACCTAACCTAACCTAACCTAACCTAACCTAACCTAACCTAACCTAACCTAACCTAACCTAACCTAACCTAACCTAACCTAACCTAACCTAACCTAACCTAACCTAACCTAACCTAACCTAACCTAACCTAACCTAACCTAACCTAACCTAACCTAACCTAACCTAACCTAACCTAACCTAACCTAACCTAACCTAACCTAACCTAACCTAACCTAACCTAACCTAACCTAACCTAACCTAACCTAACCTAACCTAACCTAACCTAACCTAACCTAACCTAACCTAACCTAACCTAACCTAACCTAACCTAACCTAACCTAACCTAACCTAACCTAACCTAACCTAACCTAACCTAACCTAACCTAACCTAACCTAACCTAACCTAACCTAACCTAACCTAACCTAACCTAACCTAACCTAACCTAACCTAACCTAACCTAACCTAACCTAACCTAACCTAACCTAACCTAACCTAACCTAACCTAACCTAACCTAACCTAACCTAACCTAACCTAACCTAACCTAACCTAACCTAACCTAACCTAACCTAACCTAACCTAACCTAACCTAACCTAACCTAACCTAACCTAACCTAACCTAACCTAACCTAACCTAACCTAACCTAACCTAACCTAACCTAACCTAACCTAACCTAACCTAACCTAACCTAACCTAACCTAACCTAACCTAACCTAACCTAACCTAACCTAACCTAACCTAACCTAACCTAACCTAACCTAACCTAACCTAACCTAACCTAACCTAACCTAACCTAACCTAACCTAACCTAACCTAACCTAACCTAACCTAACCTAACCTAACCTAACCTAACCTAACCTAACCTAACCTAACCTAACCTAACCTAACCTAACCTAACCTAACCTAACCTAACCTAACCTAACCTAACCTAACCTAACCTAACCTAACCTAACCTAACCTAACCTAACCTAACCTAACCTAACCTAACCTAACCTAACCTAACCTAACCTAACCTAACCTAACCTAACCTAACCTAACCTAACCTAACCTAACCTAACCTAACCTAACCTAACCTAACCTAACCTAACCTAACCTAACCTAACCTAACCTAACCTAACCTAACCTAACCTAACCTAACCTAACCTAACCTAACCTAACCTAACCTAACCTAACCTAACCTAACCTAACCTAACCTAACCTAACCTAACCTAACCTAACCTAACCTAACCTAACCTAACCTAACCTAACCTAACCTAACCTAACCTAACCTAACCTAACCTAACCTAACCTAACCTAACCTAACCTAACCTAACCTAACCTAACCTAACCTAACCTAACCTAACCTAACCTAACCTAACCTAACCTAACCTAACCTAACCTAACCTAACCTAACCTAACCTAACCTAACCTAACCTAACCTAACCTAACCTAACCTAACCTAACCTAACCTAACCTAACCTAACCTAACCTAACCTAACCTAACCTAACCTAACCTAACCTAACCTAACCTAACCTAACCTAACCTAACCTAACCTAACCTAACCTAACCTAACCTAACCTAACCTAACCTAACCTAACCTAACCTAACCTAACCTAACCTAACCTAACCTAACCTAACCTAACCTAACCTAACCTAACCTAACCTAACCTAACCTAACCTAACCTAACCTAACCTAACCTAACCTAACCTAACCTAACCTAACCTAACCTAACCTAACCTAACCTAACCTAACCTAACCTAACCTAACCTAACCTAACCTAACCTAACCTAACCTAACCTAACCTAACCTAACCTAACCTAACCTAACCTAACCTAACCTAACCTAACCTAACCTAACCTAACCTAACCTAACCTAACCTAACCTAACCTAACCTAACCTAACCTAACCTAACCTAACCTAACCTAACCTAACCTAACCTAACCTAACCTAACCTAACCTAACCGACTACAAGAGCGCCATAGACCAAGCTCGTATCACTAGCTGGAAGCGACTTTGCTCCGAGATGTCTCGACACGACGCATGGGATGGGGCGTGGCGGATAATACGGCGTAGCGCGGGGCCTAGCGTGACGGGGGTAGGGCTGAAAAATGCCCAGGGCGACACCCTGTCCGCCGCCGAATCCGCTCGCCTTTTAGCCGACACGCTTTTCCCCGAAGACTCGCCTGACTCTGACACTCCAGAGCAGGCTGAGCTGCGTCGAGACGTCCTAACGCCGCCAAATTCCGAACACCTCGGTCCGTCTGGCCCGCCGATAACGGATTCGGAGCTCCTGGATGTGCTGTCGTCCATGAACCCGAAAAAAGCGCCGGGATCCGATGGCATGACCGCTGATATCTGCAGAGCAGCGATTGAATCCGACTGCCCCGTGTTCCTCGCAGTCTTTAACAGGTGCCTTGAGGTAGGAGTCTTTCCCAGAAGTTGGAAGTCAGCCCGGGTCTGCATTATCCCGAAACCTGCAAAGGGGGATTACACAGACCCGAAGGCCTATCGACCGATAGGCCTACTTCCAGTGATGGGAAAGATCCTCGAAAAGCTGGTGAATAACCGGCTCCTCTGGCACCTGGAATCGCGAGGACACCTTAGTACCCGGCAGTACGGATTCATGCCCCAAAGAGGCACGGAGGATGCCCTCTATGATCTAGTGAACCACATCCGGCACGAGGCGCACGATAAGCGTAGACTCGTCGCCGTCGTTTCACTAGACATAGAGGGAGCCTTCGATCACGCCTGGTGGCCCTTTATAAGGGCCCAGCTGGTGGCCAAAAACTGCCCTGCAGATATCTACGGTCTGGTGGACCACTATCTTACCGATAGGTCCATCACCATCGAGTACTCCGGCGCCCTGGTCTCTAAGAGTACGACCAGGGGCTGCGTACAAGGGAGTATCAGCGGACCCCTCATGTGGAACGTCGTTCTCGACTCGCTTCTCGAGCAGCTTGAAGGCAGTCCAGTCCACGTCCAAGCATTTGCTGACGACGTGGTACTCGTAGCCTCAGCCGACACCGCCGAGAAGCTCGAGTCCATGATCAACCCAGTCCTCGACATGGTCGCCAATTGGGGCGCGGAGCACAAACTCCGGTTCTCTCCTCGGAAGACCGCTTTAATGCTGGTGACGAGGAAGATGAACCCGCCCGTGCCCAACATCACAATGGCGACCGTTCCACTGACACCTGTGGAACACATACGAGTACTGGGTTTGATCATCGATAAGAACTTGACGTTCCGGGACCACATTGAGTGGGTCTGCGCAAAGGCTGCGACCGTGTACAAGGGACTGGCAAGGGCCGCGAGGGCGTCCTGGGGGCTGAGCCCGGAAATTGTCAGACACCTGTACATCGGCGCCATTGAGCCTATACTCCTGTACGCAGCCAGTTCATGGGCGAATAGCACATCCAGGAGCTACATAGTGAAGCGTCTGAGGGCGACGCAGCGCTTGTTCGCGATTAAAATCGCGAAGGCGTATCGCACAGTCTCCTACGACTCAGCGGTGATAATTGCGCGACTGTTGCCGATCGAGCTTAGGGCGCGCGAGGTGGCCGAGCTCTACGCCGTGAAACGCGGAAAGCCGCTTCCGGAGGCGATGGATAGGAGATTGGAGTCTCGTACTCCATTCTTCCGACTCCCACATCCCGCCAAACGGTTGCCGGTGCGTTACACGGTGTTGGACCGCCTCGAGGATCTCTTCCCTGAGGAGAGACCGTCCGCCCCCGTCAGTATTTATACTGACGGTAGCAAGATCGAAGGCAAGGTCGGTTGCGCATACACCTGCTGGAGAGACGGAGCGGAAGTGCTGAGCAGGAAGTACCGGTTGGAATCTTTCTGTACCGTGTACCAATCCGAACTGCTCGCACTTCTGCAAGCGGTACGCCTAACGGTGGAGGATCCTCGCTACAGGGAGTGTGACATCTTGAGCGACTCACGCTCCTCCCTGGATGCGATAGCGAACCCGCAGTCCACGCACCCTCTGGTACACGAAGTCAGGTCGAGTCTGTCGCGGGCGGCCGAAAAGGGCTGCAGACCGAGACTCTGGTGGGTGCGCGCTCACATCGGCACTGCCGGAAATGAGCGCGCCGACGAACTCGCCAAGTCTGCTGCCCTTCACAAGAAGACGGCCGCGGACTACGACAGATTCCCTCTGTCGTACGCCAGAGGAGTGATACGCCAACGCACCCTGAACGCCTGGCAGGAGGAGTACTCCACTTCGTCTCGGGGGAACATCACTAAGTTGTTCTTCCCGGACGTAAGGCAGGCGTTCCGAGTTATCGGGAAGGTTGGCGTATCTTACTGGAAGACCCAAGCGTGGACCGGTCACGGCGGGAACGCCGCGTACCTCCACCGTTTCAAGCGCTGCGACGCCCCCGGATGCTTCTGCTCCCCCACCTCCGCGCAGACAATCGAGCACGTCCTGAACGAATGCCCCGCCTTTGGCGCCAAGAGGCTTCAGCTCGAACTCGAGTTCGACACTTGTATTTCGAACTCGACCTGGAGCGACCTCTTGGCTGGGAAACGTTCAGGACCGAAATTCGCCGACTTCTGCGTGGACGTGATGAAGGCAGTGGCGCAGGCAAACAAGGCCTCCAGACGACCTCCATAGGGGACGAGGGGTGTGGAGGGATAAACGTGAGCGATTTTATATGCTTAAATTATTTTCCGAATTTTTAATTTCAAATATGGGCCAAAATTATGCGAAACTGTAGATATAATATACTTATTTAATTTTAATCATTGACATGTCCTTATTATTTTGTTTTTTAATTTTTATACAATTTTTATTCAATTTTTAATCTTATATATTTTTTTTATGATTATTCATTTATTTTGCAATTTATTCAATTATTATTTTATGACGATGAGAAATCTGATTTGATAAATTCAAGGACCCCGAAAAATAAATATCGGGGGGAACGAGGCCGAAAAAAAAAAAAAAAAAAAAAAAAAAAAAAAAAAAAAAAAAAAAAAAAAAAAAAAAAAAAAAAAAAAAAAAAAAAAAAACCTAACCTAACCAGTCGCGCCGAGCCGCGGTACGGAGCGCACGCGTCTCCTGGAGCGCTCCCGGCTATTTTTCGCCTATTTTTGGCGATCGGCAGCAATCGGCCGCATTCGGCAGCGCTTGGCAGCGATCGGCCGCTGCCGGCAGCATTCGGCCGCTCGTGGACGCGGTTGGACGCGCTCTATACAATTTCTATAGTGCGTCCGGCTGCACTTGGACGCGCTTGGACGCACCAGGCAGCGGTTGGCAGCGCCCGGCTGCGCTTGGCAGTGGGCGGCCGCAACTTCGGCAGTATTCTTCACCCGCTTGGACGCATTCGGACGCGGTCGGCAGCGGGCGCATTTGGGCGCACTTGGGCGCGCGGCCGGCAGCAGTTGGACGCGGCCGGACGCGGACGCAATTGGACGCGCGTCCGGACGCACTTGGACGCGCGGCCGGCAGCAGTTGGACGCGGCCGGACGCGGGCGCAATTGGACGCGCGTCCGGACGCACTTGGGCGCGCGGCCGGCATCGGGTGGACGCGGCTGGGCGCGGACGCACTTGAACGTGCGTCCGGATGCAATTGGGCGACTGGCTGCGATCGAGAGTAGTCGCCGGCCTCAGCCTGCTATCCGTCTATCGCGTCATAGTGGTGCATATGAAGGTTGGAGTATACCCTTAAGGGCGCTATGGGAAAAAAAGAGCAAGAGGAGTTAGTGTATTAAAATCGCAAAAATTTTACAAGTCCTGGCTCTCATTTGAATGAAGCTGGGACTTGTAAAATTTTTGAGATTTTAATACAATAACTCCTCTTGCTATTGTGCCCCTTAGGGTACAATACGTAGAAAATCGCAAAAATTTTACAAGTCCTGGCTCTCATTTGAATGAAGCTGGGACTTGTAAAATTTTTGAGATTTTAATACACTAACTCCTCTTGCTATTGTGCCCCTAAGGCTACAATACGTAGAAAATCGCAAAAATTTTACAAGTCCTGGCTCTCATTTGAATGAAGCTGGGACTTGTAAAATTTTTGAGATTTTAATACACTAACTCCTCTTGCTATTGACAACTTGGCAATTTTAACAAAAACGAATAATTTTGAAATAGCCCATAGTTCCATTTTATGACAAGACGAAGCGCACTCATTGCGACTTTCACACGTCTGCCGGACAAGAAAATTTTGACAACTTGACAATTTTGACGAAAACGAATAATTTTTGAAATAGCCCATAGTTCCATTTTATGACAAGACGAAGCGCACTCAATGCGACTTTCACACGTCTGCCGGACAAGAAAATTTTGACAACTTGACAATTTTGACGAAAACGAATAATTTTGAAATAGCCCATAGTTCCATTTTATGACAAGACGAAGCGCACTCATTGCGACTTTCACACGTCTGCCGGACAAGAAAATTTTGACAACTTGACAATTTTGACGAAAACGAATAATTTTTGAAATAGCCCATAGTTCCATTTTATGACAAGACGAAGCGCACTCATTGCGACTTTCACACGTCTGCCGGACAAGAAAATTTTGACAACTTGACAATTTTGACAAAAACGAATAATTTTGAAATAGCCAATAGTTCCATTTTATGACAAGACGAAGCGCACTCATTGCGACTTTCACACGTCTGCCGGACAAGAAAATTTTGACAACTTGGCAATTTTGTCAAAAACGAATAATTTTGAAATAGCCCATAGTTCCATTTTATGACAAGACGAAGCGCACTCATTGCGACTTTCAAACGTCTGCCGGACAAGAAAATTTTGACAACTTGACAATTTTGACGAAAACGAATAATTTTTGAAATAGCCCATAGTTCCATTTTATGACAAGACGAAGCGCACTCAATGCGACTTTCACACGTCTGCCGGACAAGAAAATTTTGACAACTTGACAATTTTGACGAAAACGAATAATTTTGAAATAGCCCATAGTTCCATTTTATGACAAGACGAAGCGCACTCATTGCGACTTTCACACGTCTGCCGGACAAGAAAATTTTGACAACTTGACAATTTTGACGAAAACGAATAATTTTGAAATAGCCCATAGTTCCATTTTATGACAAGACGAAGCGCACTCATTGCGACTTTCACACGTCTGCCGGACAAGAAAATTTTGACAACTTGACAATTTTGACAAAAACGAATAATTTTGAAATAGCCAATAGTTCCATTTTATGACAAGACGAAGCGCACTCATTGCGACTTTCACACGTCTGCCGGACAAGAAAATTTTGACAACTTGGCAATTTTGTCAAAAACGAATAATTTTGAAATAGCCCATAGTTCCATTTTATGACAAGACGAAGCGCACTCATTGCGACTTTCACACGTCTGCCGGACAAGAAAATTTTGACAACTTGGCAATTTTGTCAAAAACGAATAATTTTGAAATAGCCCATAGTTCCATTTTATGACAAGACGAAGCGCACTCATTGCGACTTTCACACGTCTGCCGGACAAGAAAATTTTGACAACTTGGCAATTTTGTCAAAAACGAATAATTTTGAAATAGCCCATAGTTCCATTTTATGACAAGACGAAGCGCACTCATTGCGACTTTCACACGTCTGCCGGACAAGAAAATTTTGACAACTTGGCAATTTTGTCAAAAACGAATAATTTTGAAATAGCCCATAGTTCCATTTTATGACAAGACGAAGCGCACTCATTGCGACTTTCACACGTCTGCCGGACAAGAAAATTGAAAAGAATTAAGTCGCAATGAGTGCGCTTCGTCTTGTCATAAAATGGAACTATGGGCTATTTCAAAATTATTCGTTTTTGTTAAAATTGCCAAGTTGTCAATAGCAAGAGGAGTTAGTGTATTAAAATCTCAAAAATTTTACAAGTCCCAGCTTCATTCAAATGAGAGCCAGGACTTGTAAAATTTTTGCGATTTTCTACGTATTGTAGCCTTAGGGGCACAATAGCAAGAGGAGTTAGTGTATTAAAATCTCAAAAATTTTACAAGTCCCAGCTTCATTCAAATGAGAGCCAGGACTTGTAAAATTTTTGCGATTTTCTACGTATTGTAGCCTTAGGGGCACAATAGCAAGAGGAGTTAGTGTATTAAAATCTCAAAAATTTTACAAGTCCCAGCTTCATTCAAATGAGAGCCAGGACTTGTAAAATTTTTGCGATTTTCTACGTATTGTAGCCTTAGGGGCACAATAGCAAGAGGAGTTAGTGTATTAAAATCTCAAAAATTTTACAAGTCCCAGCTTCATTCAAATGAGAGCCAGGACTTGTAAAATTTTTGCGATTTTCTACGTATTGTACCCTAAGGGGCACAATAGCAAGAGGAGTTATTGTATTAAAATCTCAAAAATTTTACAAGTCCCAGCTTCATTCAAATGAGAGCCAGGACTTGTAAAATTTTTGCGATTTTCTACGTATTGTACCCTAAGGGGCACAATAGCAAGAGGAGTTATTGTATTAAAATCTCAAAAATTTTACAAGTCCCAGCTTCATTCAAATGAGAGCCGGGACTTGTAAAATTTTTGCGATTTTCTACGTATTGTACTCTAAGGGGCACAATAGCAAGAGGAGTTATTGTATTAAAAAAATTTTCTAAGTCCTAAAAATTTTGTTATTCAATAAAAATTTTTTTTGAAGTCCAAATTTTTTTTTTTTGGTTTTCTTTACGTTTCATAAGTGCCCTTTTCAGTATACCCCAACTCCAACAAACCGCCCTTAACATGACTCTCCGACCCATATGAACAGTGACCTTCCCTATCAGTGACAATTACATTATAAACTGTGTTATTAAGTGCTGTGAAGTGTGTGCAAATTTACAAGATGCCCTGTACTCGGTCTCCGGCTCGTGGCTCCCTGTCAGAGAGACGCGCTTCGCCTGGCGGGACTGCGGTGGAAGAACCTCCCCTGGGAGAGCAATGCTCGTCGCGGCCAACAACGCCAACTCCTGAATTGCGCTACTCACCTTCCCCGAGCGGCTCCTCTCTGCTCACTCAGAACACCTTCTCGATGTTGGAAAACGAGCCAGGCAAGGCTGCAGTGAGGCGCGTCGCACCTAGGGCTCTATCAGCCACATCTGCTCCTAAACCGGACTTTGGTGAGTCACCGCATGCCGTATTATATGAAAAAGTCTTTGAGGCTATGTCTGAGATACCATTAATATTCGCTTCGGGCAAAAGTGTCACTCGATCCATGAAGCAGAAGATTTTAGACACTTTATCTACAGCAAAGGACGGACTCATTCAACTTTATGAATCGGAGACATTTAGGAGCACTGAACCATCTCGGACCTCGGATTCCTTACCTAAACAACAACCTAGTGAAGACCTATCTGTAGTGGTGGAACGCGCTGTGGCGCGAGCGGTTCGTGCTGAACTTGGCAGGAGTGAACGCGCTGTGAGTGTCACCTATGCTCAGATGGCCTCGAGGGCGTCCCCTCAACAGATTAACACCGGTATCGGAGGCACCTCCTCAACTGAATCCGTACCTAAAACTAAACCAGCGCTGATTCTCACGTGTGAAAAGGAGGGCGCACCCAGGGAGGAGGCAGTGAGAGCCTTGAAGAAAGTTATTAACTTTAGGGAAACACAGTACACGGCTGCAAAAGTGACTAAGCTTTCTAACGGGAAAACGCGTGTAGAGTTCGACAATCAGGACAATTTGAATGACGCCATGAAACGCATTAATAGCGCTTCCACCAACCTCAGCATTTCAGCCGTGCCTGAAAAGAAACTTAGCCCCATGGTCATTCTGAAGGGCGTATCCAAGGATGTGAACCAGGATGAGTTGGTTTCAACCCTGTTGGAACAAAACAACGAGCTGGCGTCCTTCACGGAAGCAGATATCAGCGTCAAATTCCTCAGGACTAACCGAAACCCCAACCTTTACAACGCAGTTCTCTCCACTTCCCCGCGAGCGTGGAGAACCATCATTCCCCTCGCCAGGCTGTGCGTAGACTTCCAAAGGGTACATGTACAGGATTTCTCGCCCTTCATCCAGTGCCGGCGTTGCCAGCAATTTGGGCACACGCAGGCTCGCTGCTCTGCCCCCCGACTTTGCTCACACTGCGGACTGAGCAACCACGACCAAGGAACCTGCCCAACATCAGCCGCGCCACCTACCTGCGGGAACTGTGTCAGCCACAACGCAAGATTCAAAACCAACGGGAGCACTCGACACTCTGCGTTTGATAAAGAATGCCCCAGGTACAAGTTAATGTACGATAAGATTTTTAATAAAATTGATTATGGCTACTAATCACAGCAATATCCAACCTCGTTATATTCAATGTAATCTAGATAGATCTTTGGTGGCGTTTCAAGAAATGTGTGTCACACTATTCAATCGGGCGTTGGAGGTTGCTGTGGTTTCTGAGCCCTATTTAGGCAATAGTAACCTGGCAAAGGGCACGCCTATAGCTGAGACCTTTCAGATCACTGGGCATAGCGAGCGGGTTAGAGCTGCTATATATATAAAAAGAAAATTCGCTATTCAATCTAAAGCAATTTTAATTTCGCAGCACTCCACGCCTGACATGGCAATTGTTAGGCTTGCCCTTGGCCAACGATTTCTCTATATAGTCTCTGTTTATATCCCTCCTCGCGTTGATCCCTCACCCACGCTGGGCACACTGGCTACATTTCTGGATAGTATTAATAATTGCAATTGCATAATTGCGGGTGATTTTAATGGCAGGCACCCTACGTGGGACCAGCGGGGGGGGACCAACGCGAGAGGTGTCACTATTTATGAATTTATGAACGCAAGAGCATTTTTGAACATTAATTCTGGGGAACCAACATTCGAAACTATCACTCATAACCAAATTAGATCCAGTAGTATAGACCTTACCTTTGTCTCCGACGATGTAGCTCCGTATATCTCGCAGTGGAGAGTAGACCCCGAGGCAGTGGCATCATCACAGCATCTGGCCATTTTGTATGGGTACTGCGCTAGTTCTTCTTCAAATGCTTCTTCTAGTAGCCAATCTACGTACCGCTACTCCACCTCCCCTAAAAGTAACTGGACAGAATTTAAGGATGCCCTTGCATCTGCTATACTTGGATCGGACGTCAATTCTGTTAACATCTCGGGCTTGTCAGCGTTCGACTTAGATGCACTGGTACTGAAGTTGACGGCGGCTATTAACCAGGCAGCTGGTGGAGTATTTCCCCTCCGCGGAGGCGGCTCTCCTTCACCACGTCCACCCTTCTGGAATCCACAGCTAGATGAGCAGAAGAGGGTTGTCACTTGTTTGCGCCGTCAGGTGTACGCGGCTAGGGCTAGCGGACTTCCTTCCGAACAGGTAGAGGAACTTGTTACCAACTTGAGCGTGGCTAGGAAGCAGTATAAGGAGGCCATCTGGAAGGAATCCACTGATCATTTTAGGCAATTCTGCGAATCACAAACGCTGGACAGCGTATGGACTGTGACAAATCCTCTCCTTCGCTCCGATGGCGCTCCTAGAAAGGCGCCGGCGACTCTTACCACCCCTGATGGACACACTACTTGCGCCGAGGAATCAGCTGACCTTCTGCTCGAACATTTCTTCCCGGGTGATTCTCTCGAATCAGATACACCCGCGCAGGCTGCTCTCCGAGCCAGACGCAGCGCTGTCCCGTCGTCCGCGGACGACCATCCATTCACAGTGGGCGAGATGCTGGAGGCCCTTCGTGGTATGTCGGCCAAGAAGGCACCTGGCTTGGACGGGCTCACGTCGGATATCTGCCTGGTAGCAGCGGAGAGTTTCCCGAACCTTTTTATTGACATATTCAACAGGTGTCTTACATTAGGGCACTTTCCCAGAAGCTGGAAAACAGCTGTGGTCAAGATTATACCCAAACCAGGTTCAGATGGGGCGGAATCTTTAAAATCTCATCGTCCTATAGGTCTCATAAATGTACTGGGCAAACTTCTGGAGAAACTATTTGTCGGCCGCCTCATTCATCACCTTGCCACTTCGGGCAACCTCTCCCCCTTGCAGTATGGTTTCCGGCGTCATACCTCTTCCGCCCATGCGCTCCGGGACGCAATCGATTTCATCAAAAGTAGTCGCGCTGATGGGTTACTATGCGTCGCAGTGTCGTTAGACATCAAATCTGCCTTTAACAGAGCGTGGTGGCCGGCTATTTTGGAGAGACTCCGTCAGGTTGATTGTCCCGCCAACATCTTCCGACTCATCAACGACTATCTCAGTAATCGCACTGTATTTCTGAATTACGCTGGCGCCAGTGCTTCTCGGGAAATGCGCAGAGGATGTATTCAGGGATCAGCTTGCGGGCCGGCGCTTTGGAACCTTATATTGGACGAACTCTTAGGGTTGGCGTTGCCCGAAGGTTGTCGCATTCAGGCTTATGCCGATGACGTCCTTCTCTTGGTGGCCAGTAAGGATGGTCCGTCCCTCCAGAACGCTGCCGGCACGGCTCTGGATCGCATTGCGGCTTGGGGAGAGGGGGTCAAGCTGGAGTTTGGTGCAGATAAGACCAAGGCAATAGCATTTTCACCTAGAGCAGCTCGTATTTCTTTGCTTATGCAGGGCACACACATTCCATTTTGTCAACACTTCAGACTACTTGGAGTCATCTTAGACAATAAACTCAACTTCAGACAACATGTTAAATTCATCGTAGAAAAAGCAACCAGACTTTTCAAAAGACTCTGCCTCTTCGCTCGTCCCTCATGGGGCCTTCACCCTGCTAACATCGACTCCATTTACAGATATGCTATTGTACCGGCAGTGACGTATGCTGCAGGCATCTGGGGTCAGGTTGTTCGTCACGCGACTCACGCTAAGCGGCTTTTGTCACTTCAAAGGGGATTCGCAATACGGGCCATCCGGGCATATCGCACAATTTCCTCCAACGCGGCTTCGGCCCTTTCTATGTTTAGGCCCTTAGATATCGAGGTACTGCGTGTGGCTGAGGCGGAGCGGACCCGCTTGCGAGGCTCTACCAGCTTTCTGCCCGACGATCTGCCACTCGAATCTCCCACACCTATTTCTGAACTGCCGCATCCTGCTCTCAGAGTGTCACCGGATTATGATGTGGCCAACAACCTTGAGGAAATCTGTACGGCTTGTCGGGAAGATACCATCCAAATTTACACTGATGGCAGCAAAAGTGAGGATGATGCAGTGGGTGCTGCGGTGGTATGCGCAGATACGGATAGGAATCCTACTGTTTCAACCTTCAAATATAAGCTGCACAACGTTTGCTCAGTTTTTCAGGCCGAACTATTTGCCATCATGAAGGCTTGTCACCTGGCTAGGGAGCGAGGATATAGGGACGCCCTCATTTGCTCAGACTCATTGTCATCCCTTCAGGCTCTCCAGGATCGCAGCAGCACTCACCCACTAGTTTCCCAAATTCACAAAATTATCATTGACTGCGCCCCCACAGGCCGCATCCGCTTTTGCTGGGTCAAGGGCCACGCGGGAATACCCGGGAATGAGAGGGCGGACATGGAGGCGGGCAGCGCTGCAACTCTTAATAGGGCTCCTGACTATTATCTTTTTCCTATCTCATATGTTAAAAGAGCATCTAGAGACCGAGCCGATGAGGAGTGGGAGTCGCGCTACCTGGAAGTGCCCCAGGGCAGCCACACACGTAGGATTTTCCCGTCACTGGCCTGTATCAGGGAGTTTATGTCTCGGTGCAAACCCTCTTTTTATCTGACGCAATTTCTTTCTGGTCATGGCGCGCATCGCTCCTATCTACACAGATTCAAAATTAATAACGTGGACACATGTCCCTGTGACTCAACCTCAACTCAAGACCCTCTTCATTTACTCACTGGTTGCCCGCGCTTTCTTAATGAGCGGCATCGTCACCTCGAGTATTGCCGAGATAAAGGAGTCGACCCTTTTGATTTCGAGAAGATTTCTGAGATAGATATATTGGTGGAATCAATTGTGGCCCTCATCGAACAGATATATAGCAGTTTAAAATTCTTCAACTCTGATTAGTTTGCGTCCGCTGGCGTCCGTTCGCGGCCGGTTGCGGTCGCATGCGTCCTTCCGCGGCCGCTTCCGCGGCCGCATGCGTCCGCTGGCGGCCGCGTGCGTCCGCTGGCGGCTCCCTGCGTCCGGCGAAGCCGATTGCATAATTATGATTATCTTAATTATTTTAGCAGCAACCGGACGCATGTGGCTGCTTGCGGCCGCCTGCGTCCGTTTGCGTCCAATTGCGACCGTTTGGAAGCTACTTGTAAATAGCAAATTGTAAATTGTAAATTATTAATATAATTTGATATTAATAAGTGATAAGCAACATGATAATTGTTAATAAATTGATTATATAATTTTATAGTAATAGTTTGTAAATTGTCGAAAAACGCCGCGGGCCCCGGACGCGCTCACATGGTGCGCGCGTCCGGGGCCTGTGGCGGCTGGACGCAGCTTCATTAGTGGCCGGACGCGTGCGGCCGGCTGCGGCCGGGCGGGTGCGCCCGATTGTGGCCGGATGCATGCGGCCGATGGCGGCCGGACGCGTGCGCCCGATTGCTGCCGGACGCTTGCGTCCGATTGCGGCCGGACGCGTGCGCCCGGTGGCGGCCGGCCGCGTGCGCCCGATTGCTGCCGGACGCGTGCGTTCGGTTGCTGCCGGACGCGTGCGTCCGGTTGCGGCCGGACGCGTGCGCCCGATTGCTGCCGGACGCGTGTGATAGAATATGATGGTCATATAAGTACTTCAGTACTGTAATTTCATGATAATTCAGCTTGTAAAACGTAGTCCTTTAGGTGAAGCATCCTCTCGCTTATTATAAGGCTTCAATAATGATACAACACACTGGCTCACAGTGTGTTGGCAAGTCTGATTGTCATTTACATTTTATACTTATCATCAATAGATAGATTATCATAATACTTGTTCATATTAATTGTATTAATTATATAAATTACTGTTATTGTGTGGAACATAGCCTAAGTGTCGAATTACCTAGACACTATAATGTAAATTATGCTGTAAATATCTCATTTTTAAATTTGGCGGGTTATAGGTCAAAGCCAAGATAGTCATGGTCAAGGGCCATTTCTTTTAATAGTTCCGCATCTACGACACAGGTGGCAGTACCTGACCTGATAAGATATACCTTTTAATTATATTATTAATGTTATTGAGACTACTAAATAACGTACTTAGACTTGAGTAATTGCCTATTTAATTAATCTAAGTATTTAGGTTTTAATACCTAGACTAAACTATTGTTGAACTTTAAAATGTAATTCAATATTATATCCGCAGTAGCTATTTGTTATGTCACAGGTGGCAGCATTGTCTAATGGACTAATTACATATTAGGATTATTGAGTAAATACTACCGTAATAACATGATAGTTATTGTAGAAGAACTTCAACAATTATGTTAATAATTATAGTGTTTAGATTAAGTACAAATACTGTCTTTTGTTACATAAGTTATACGTGTTTAAATGTTCGCGGCTCTAAGTCAATCTGTGATTGGCTGAAGCGCAGTGTAATGTGTGGTGGTCTCAGACCATATTATAGTGGTGGTTATAAATACGGGTAGATACCTACTTCCCGCTCTTGTTCGTCTATCTTCCTGCAGGACACAAGTTAAGTATTTTGTGAATATTCCTAGAAATAATTGGGCGTTGGCCATTTGTATTATAACTTTAGTGATTTATCGTTTGTTCTGTGGTTTATCTTTTGTATCGCTGCTTAACATGACAATACAATATTGATTTAATGGTATTCCTTGTTTCTCTAATAATCCTCCATCTTTAATATAATAATCCCTTTACTTAGTAACATTTTCAATACAATAGCTTCATTGCAACTATAAAGTAACTTTAGGTACACATTTCATATTAGAATCAATTAAATCCTGACATCTCATATTCAGTAAATAACACCTTGATCGTCTCTATAACTCTATACTACATCTTATTTTCTAACATCAGAAGTGGGATTCAATCCATTACCTATCAGGCCTAATTTTGTCAATTGAAAGTTTCAGAAACACGTCGCGACGTGGCAAAGCTCTGGGAAAGTCGTCAAGGATGACGACTCGAATTTCCCATTTATCGGCGGAACGAAGTAACTTCTCTTCACGCTATCAACGTGCATCTAGCAACTGCGGCTCAGCAGCCGGCCTCTTGGACAGGCAAGAGATTTTCATTCAGCAGCTGGAGAAGATGGCGGCCATACGGTGTGGCCGGCAAATTACCTCTATCGTGGCAGCAACAACAGTGCACAATATGGCGGCGGCGCCTTGTGCTGCGCAGCTACCATCAAGCGTTGAAGGCGGTTGCAGTCCCACCCGTGGTTGTTTAATAAACGACAACCGATGTTCGGCATCGACGGCCCAAACTATGCGACGCCGAAGTCCCAGATCTCCTACCGTCACGGGGCTTAAACTACCTACCCGTCGTCCGCGGCGGCTAAACTTGCGACGGCAGTGTTCCAGACATCGCAGCTTCGACCCTTACCAGCTCTGTGATTCGACGCAGTTGGTAACTTATAACCAGCTCTCCCGGTTGTGATTGTGACACCGAACGGATTATTAGATCAAAACGTCATCGGATTTTACGAGGTACTGAGTGTTATTGTATTTTAAAGAAGATTTCTGCTTGATACTTAAATCATAAATATTGATAGGTAGGAATGTTACTTAATACTTTATAGTTATATTACTTATCTGCTCCATTATAGATAACATTGGATTATAAATCATTGTACAGGCTATTTGTGATAGGTCTCTAATGTACCTAGATCTAGTTCGACTAGATAAAATAGCTGAACCATATTGTATTAAGTATTTTTTTTTCCAAAAGAAGTTTCTGTCTAATGTTGACTATAAAGAATAGGATAAATTAATGTTAGGATAATTAATTAGGTAGGTACCCTATTATACCTTCTGGCATTGTTCATAGCAGTGTTATATTTATAATGTATTTCTGACATCTTAGCATTTACCTACTTATCTATATCATTTACAAAACTTCACAAACACAATTCACAAACTTAACAAAAAATAGTTATCTGTAGTTTCCCAAATAGGACATGGTCGAGACACTTTTGCGTTTGCTTATTGTGTTCTACCACTTAAAAATTGAAGCAAATTCCATTGGGTGATACTGTTAGTGTGATACCTATCAATTATGTAGCAAGACAGCACTACTATAAGACATAACTATGTGCTAAAATAATATTTAACTTCTAACAATAAGGAAGTTTTTTAGATCATATAATAGGTGTTATACACCTAGGTATAGGTATACTTAAAACCTAGATATCAACAATCAACTTGTAAATTCGTCAAAAGGTTAATTATTCTTATTTAGAGAAAACACCTTTTATTTTATTTTTAACCATATTAAGATTGTCTATTTCATTAGCTTATTCACTAATTTATGAAATAGGTAAACAGGTAGTCGGATGGCTTAGTGCAAGTAGGTACCTAACTTTTTAAAAATCTAGATTTGAATGAAGTTTTAAATCTTTTTCCTAATGTTTAGTTACCTGTTTCTTTTCATCTGCTGTCTCAAGTGGTTTCTCTTTTTACAACATATCTTACCTATCTTATCTTATTTAGCCACTCTTGTCCCACTGCTGGGCAAAGGCCTCTTTTCCTCATACAACAATGAAATAAACACATTTACTATTTGGAACTTAACAAACTAATCCTTCAATGGTTTCTAAGGAGGAATAAGTTTCATCATTCTGATAGCCTCTCTTTGCTTACAAAAGCATTTTTACTGTAGGTACTATTTGGAGCTACCAATTATTAGTAAAATTGGTATAGCTGTTCTTGAGTTATAAAATGTGTAACTAACACAACTTCCTTTTATGTATATGTATAGATTTGTAGCTAAGCTACCTTATCTGATTGATGACCCAAGATGTGGGAATTGCTGTGCAGATCAATAGGCACCTACTTATTATTTATAATGAAGTCAGATTGGCCGAACGAATTTTAGATCACTATAATTATATGTATGTGTATTGCTATTTTTGGATAATAAATAACTGTTATATTATGTATTCGCTTGGTAGCATAATGCTCAATTAGCAAAATGTTTAATTTGCAAATTCTCAAAATGACCAGTTAGAAGTGCCCAATTTCTAAAAGACCCAACACATAAAATGCCCAATTCGCAAAATGTCTATATCTCATAATGTCCAACTAGCATGTTTTCTTTTAAGGTCAATATTAAATACATCTTTTATGAAAGTTATGCATTTACATAGTACATATTTGCAATTTATTATATATTGAGATACCAGAGGCTTCCAGCGACTTCCATCAAATTTATCATCACATAAAATACATACATAATGATATGATATCTTTATATAACATTAATTTCCGAGAATCCTGATAATTAAGTTAAAATGTTGCAGCTTCATCAAAATCTGTTAGTGGATTTTGCGTCAAACATCCTCATATCCAATCCATCCATCCATCGGCACAGCTATTAGTAATTCTGGATTTTTAATTACCTTTTAGGTGCGTCCTATCCCATTCGCAATTTGTTTATTCCACGTTTCCATTTCGCGATTGGTATAATTAGCAAATGGTCACATTCACAGCTTGTCAGATTGTACTTGCCGGAATTGTCAATATTATTTTATTTTGTAAGTATTTTCAAATTGATCTTATTGGCGAATGATAAAATTCGCAATTGGTCCAATTATTTATTTATATCATTTCATAAACACTACACATGATATACATATTTGAACGTTATATATTAGAAATAAATATATTTAAGAAAAAAATAAATACCTATTATTTATTTCCGAAATGAGGAACATTGCTATTGAAGGTGTAATTCATAATAAGTAAAGCTGAGATGTTACTTTGTTTTAAACTAGTTGAAAGTGGATTTTATTGTGAGATTTAAGTTTTTCTTTGGTGATGTTTTTATTTTAAAAAGAGAGGCCAGTAGAGATACTGTGCGAGTGTAATCTTTTATTTTGGTTAACCACTGGGGACCACATACATGATGCTGACTTGCCTTTATGGCAGTGGCTGAAAGCGGTCAGCATTTCGGTTCTGATAAATAAATAAATTTTGCATGTACCAATGATAAGTATGTACCTCTTCGATGTTGGGTATCCGCTGGTCGGCCCCTTACTTTCTGCCAATTATCTCATATGCAGCGGGTGATTTGGGTTGGCATGACTATGTATTGGGCACATACCCTAGACGCATCATTTGTTTTTTTTTGGTATCCGCTGGTCGGCCTTATACTTGGTGTCAACTATCTCATACGCAGCAGGTGATTCGGGTTGACATGTCTATGTATCTGGCACATACCAATCTTGTTTTGACTGCTTTTTCATTGGGTACTATGCGAAGGACACTTTTGACACTTTTCTTCTAAATAAGTAAATAAGTATATTATATTTCATAACTAATGACTACAATATGTGTATTTAAAGCTCACAGTAAAACCAACTTACACTATTATTAATTAAGCTAGAACATAAGACGAATAATATTCTTTTTGTTTTGTAAAACATTCTAATTTTATGTTTGCTTTTTTTTTGTGTGTGTGTACGTACTTCGAGGACGAAGTACCGTCAGTATGGCCGTGATAGAATATGATGGTCATATAAGTACTTCAGTACTGTAATTTCATGATAATTCAGCTTGTAAAACGTAGTCCTTTAGGTGAAGCATCCTCTCGCTTATTATAAGGCTTCAATAATGATACAACACACTGGCTCACAGTGTGTTGGCAAGTCTGATTGTCATTTACATTTTATACTTATCATCAATAGATAGATTATCATAATACTTGTTCATATTAATTGTATTAATTATATAAATTACTGTTATTGTGTGGAACATAGCCTAAGTGTCGAATTACCTAGACACTATAATGTAAATTATGCTGTAAATATCTCATTTTTAAATTTGGCGGGTTATAGGTCAAAGCCAAGATAGTCATGGTCAAGGGCCATTTCTTTTAATAGTTCCGCATCTACGACACAGGTGGCAGTACCTGACCTGATAAGATATACCTTTTAATTATATTATTAATGTTATTGAGACTACTAAATAACGTACTTAGACTTGAGTAATTGCCTATTTAATTAATCTAAGTATTTAGGTTTTAATACCTAGACTAAACTATTGTTGAACTTTAAAATGTAATTCAATATTATATCCGCAGTAGCTATTTGTTATGTCACAGGTGGCAGCATTGTCTAATGGACTAATTACATATTAGGATTATTGAGTAAATACTACCGTAATAACATGATAGTTATTGTAGAAGAACTTCAACAATTATGTTAATAATTATAGTGTTTAGATTAAGTACAAATACTGTCTTTTGTTACATAAGTTATACGTGTTTAAATGTTCGCGGCTCTAAGTCAATCTGTGATTGGCTGAAGCGCAGTGTAATGTGTGGTGGTCTCAGACCATATTATAGTGGTGGTTATAAATACGGGTAGATACCTACTTCCCGCTCTTGTTCGTCTATCTTCCTGCAGGACACAAGTTAAGTATTTTGTGAATATTCCTAGAAATAATTGGGCGTTGGCCATTTGTATTATAACTTTAGTGATTTATCGTTTGTTCTGTGGTTTATCTTTTGTATCGCTGCTTAACATGACAATACAATATTGATTTAATGGTATTCCTTGTTTCTCTAATAATCCTCCATCTTTAATATAATAATCCCTTTACTTAGTAACATTTTCAATACAATAGCTTCATTGCAACTATAAAGTAACTTTAGGTACACATTTCATATTAGAATCAATAAAATCCTGACATCTCATATTCAGTAAATAACACCTTGATCGTCTCTATAACTCTATACTACATCTTATTTTCTAACACGTGCGTCCGGTTGTGGCCGGACGCGTGCGTCCGATTGCGGTCGGTCTTACATTTACAACGTATTGTCAGCCTTTGGATAAGTTTTTAGTATCATTGTTATTCCACTATACTCGACTACATATAAAAAAAAAAAAAAAAATAGTAATTAAGATCTTACGTGAAACGATACTTGGGTGAAGCTGTCGAACCCCACCCCAGAAAACCACCCCCGGTGAATTTTTTGGGGTTGTTTTTGAAAATTTCCTGTTTACCAACCCCCGGGGTGAAATCCTGGTGGCTGGTAAATCAAGTTGGACCCCCTGCTACACATTCCCACCTTTTTCAAAATTTTATTCCCATTCCTAACGTCCAAACAATCCAAACGAAATTTCTGCAAAAACTACCCCCTACCTTCAAAATTCAAAATTAAATACTTCCACCCCTTCCTTAACTTGGCTAATTCGCTTATCGGATAGCAGAATCCTTCCCCTTAACAACCCACTTTTTGGCATAAAAATCGCAGGGATAGTACAGACTTGAAAATTTTTTCCATCAATGCGGAAAATTTTTACCGGCCGCAAACGATAAGTTTGTACACCCCTATTTGCGAAATTTCGGCAAACTTTAACCCCCTGTAACTTGGAAACGGTGCGTCCTAGCCGAAAAAGGACGAAATTTCGGCCCCCCCCCCTAAAAACCCCCCCCATCTCCTTACACTCGAACAAACCCGACCACCCCCGATTTTTCCCATATTTTTTCAACCCCCTACCCTTAACTTCACTTACCGACCAGCTTCACTTGAGCCCTCAAAAACTAGGAAAAATCGATTAAATTCGATATCTCCCGATCCGCGCACCCTATCGAGACGGGGTTTTCAACGTTGGGGTCGTATTAAGTAGAGTTATTTTTTGGCTACAAAAACGGACTCTACATAGAGCCAAAAATTTTTTCCAAAAAATTTGTTAAAATCGATAACTTCCGAACCGTAACTCCTATCGAGACGCGGTTTTCACTGTTAGGGTCGCTTTAGGTAGAGCTTCAAACTGGCAATAAAATAAAGCTCTACATAGAGCCAAAAAAATTTTTTCTCTTTTTTAGTGCGTAAATTGAATCTTAGCCTTAGATATAATCATAAGACCTAATAATAAGACAATAAATCTCTACATAGAGTAAAAATTTCTTATATTGTTAAAAATTCTTTTTGTGTAAATTGTTATTAAAGGGCTCATTGGGACCCCTTACACTTAAAAATAAGAGTAGAGCTCTACATAGAGCTCTTATAAAACAACAAATTTTCGACAAAAATTAATACAGATTTATATTGCATTGCTTATTTTGACCATCCTAGTCTCTACTAGTAAGTTATTTATTGACTCTACATAAAATCTTGTGAATAAAATTCTACGTTCAGAAAATTGAAGTCACGCTCTCCACACACACACACATACACATTCGCACACACACACACACACATACACACACACACACACATATACACACAAACACACACACACACACACACACACACACACACACACACACACACTCATACTCACACAAACATAACTTCACATTCACCTTAACACTTACCTGCGAGGGCGCTGACACTGTGCTGGTACTGCAACCTGAAACATAAAGTACACACAAATTAGAAATAAAGAGCAAAATTACAAATATTAAGTAGAGAAGGTTTCTTACCTGTTTTCATTTCACGAAAACGTGTTGTTTTGACACAAGCTGCTTTTTTGAGCAACTTGTCTAGCTTTAAGTTTTGTTTTAATTGACTAAGTCTTTTTGTATCCTGGTTTTACAACTTATACAAATTGCCGGACATTATTTCGTATTTTTACATCTTACCTTGACGCGACTACCTCCAACATGTTTGGACATAGAACTCCCACTAGACCGTCGGCGGGCGCATCGTCACCGCCTAAAATTAAGCCATCGGTTGTAAGACGAAGCATTGACGAGTGGGAGTCAGCCAACTCTGACCCGACCCCACCACTAACGCAAATGACGACGCAGGCAGGTCCTGCTCAAAAAGGGAAGGCTACAAGATCGCCACGACTAACTGGACGCGCAAATTCCGGGACTGCAAGCACCTCGATGACTCCCCCAAACCCTAACATCCTTGATAGAGTTGCGGAAGCTAGAAACTGTCTCAAAAAGGGGAAACTCAATTTGAGCAGCTCCCGCAACATTAAAACCGAAATAAAAAACGGAATCAGCGAGGTGCTTGACAGACTCTTCCAGTTAGTCAAAGAGTCAGAGGCGGAGCTGAAGGAAAGTAAAGAAAAGAAAGGAGGAGAAGAAAAGGAAACCGAAGGAAAGGAAGAAGGAAAAGAGATAATAACAGGAAAGATGGACAGCACTTTCTCGATGGGAGAGGAGAGTTCCTCCCAGCTGACCATACAGCTGAAGGAACACAGTCTCCTCCTCACCGAGAACACAAAAAAGATGGAGGAACTGGAGAAGAAGTTAGAGAAATGGCAAGGAGTGCCCTTGGAAGTGCCCAGGACTTATGCCGGCGTGGCAGCCAAACCGGTGGTTCAGCGGCCAACACTGCACTCGGTCGTGGTCACTTCCAAGGACGAGATGGAGACAGGAGAGGAAGTGCTGGACAGGGTAAGGAAGGCAATCGATGCAAAGGAAGGATGGGTAAAAGTAGAGAAAGTTAGAAAAGCCAAGGACAGGAAAGTGGTGATGGGGTTCCGGAGTGTGGAAGAAAGGAATAAAGTAAAGGAGAGACTGGAGAAAGAGGAAGCTCATCTCGCCGTCGAGACAGTCAAGAACAAAAACCCGCTTCTGATTCTGAAAGATGTTCTGAAGTATAACACAGATGAAGACATCGTTAAAGCCCTGATGAATCAGAACCGGGAAGTTTTTGGCTGTCCCGATGGCGAAGATGATAGGATAGAAATAAAGTACAAGAGGAAAGCCCGGAACCCCCACACTCATCATGTGGTCATAAGTGTCCCGCCGCGATGGTGGCGGAACGCAAATGAAGAGGGATTCCTGCACGTGGACCTGCAAAGGGTAAGAGTCGAGGACCAATCCCCGCTTATCCAATGCACACGCTGCTTGGAGTTCGGGCACGGCAAGCGTCTCTGCAGAGAGTCGGTCGACCTCTGCAGCCACTGCGGCGGGCCCCACCTCCGAGCGGAGTGTGCAGACTGGGTAGCGCAAACAGAGCCTACGTGCAGGAACTGTTCTAAGGCCAAGTTTGAACACACGGGGCACAACTCTTTCAGCGCAGAATGCCCGGTACGGAAGAGGTGGGACGTAATAGTAAGATCTACCGTGGCTTACTGCTAAAGGCGCCCCAGGCATTTCAAAACGGGTTGAGTACTGGCCGAAGGTCTGCAAGAAGCATGGGGATGGAGCATGGAAGGGGATTTTTGGAATCATGAGTGGGACAGCACGGAGGAAGGAGGACACGCTAAAAAAGAGAGGGCGGGGGCAAAAGGAAGACCTCAAAGGGAACAGTGACGTGGTACGAAGGCGTACGAGAAAGGAAGCCCCTATGGTGAATGATGTGAAACAAGTTGAATCCTGCGACCCGTCATTCACCAAGGAGAAACCTAGCAGATGTACTGCATCACATGTTCCCAGGAAGACCCCAGGTACTGACAGCTGCGCAACAGATACCTACAGCTGTGCTATGCCCAATTACACCAGATGGCATCCTCATTGTGCTGGACAACGGAAACTAACCCCATGCCATCCCGAAGACAAGAAAAACACAATACACCCGACCCATCAATGCTTCGCCTTTGGCTTAAATTACTCGAATTTAGGATCTTTAATTGTAAAAGTACTGAACGAAATAATGGTCGGCAAAATTAGAAATAAGTTTTCAACTGTAAGTAATCAATCTGTATTTTGTGTAAGATGTAATAGTAATAAGTATTTAGTTTTGAAAATATGCTTCTTTAACATATTGATATATGTTCAAATCAAGCATAACAGCATTGTTAAATAAGAAAGTTTTTAAAATTGTTCACCATTTATTACCCTGTGTCTGTAGAATAAGGAAATAGAAAATAAATTAAAAAATAGAGTAGCGTAGAATAATGAAATAAAATAAAAATGGGAGTCCCACCCATTTCGGAAAGGCTGAGGAAGGATAAAAGAACTTATAGTTAGAACTTATAACAACCCTAATTAGTTAGAGGATAAAGGCGGCGCTAGTTGACAATGTTCGGGATACAGTTAATACGTCAAGAGAAAACTTAGATGGCGGCACATGTATCCTGAAACGCGCTATAGAGGTGTACACTCGTTTTGGTTACCCCCGAAACCATATTTTGTTTTGATTGAGTCTTGCTTGATCAAGTTTGTATCGAGACTTAGGGAATAATACACTGCATTGGAATGTGCTTCCACCTGGTGGGACGCATCTCCATGAACGTATATTACTTCTCGCCCTCAGTTGTTAATTAGGTTAACTTTTGCAATAAACGCTCGTATAAAGTTCGATCGTGTTTCTTTTAGCGGCAACGCCGTTATAAACTGTAAATAAGTTGATTATTATATTACATTTCAATCATTGTAAATACTTTAATTGATTCGAAATTTGAATCACGCCAGTCTTACGTAGGTAGGTACCTGCTCGTTCTTAGGTACGTTCATCAAAAGTAGCGTCAATAGCAAGGAAGACAAAAAGTTAGGTGAACTTTATTTCGGTAGGTTACAAGCAGCGCGAAACACGCGGAGCGGGGTGGGGCGCGGCGCGGGGTGGACGCTATGTCGCTCGGCGCGGGCGGCGCGCGGCCGTCACTTAGCACCGGCCGCCAGTTACACCGTTTTTTTATTTTTTTGTAACAAAGAAAAAAAGGGCTCAAAAAACAAAGTTTCTTTGGAAAAGTTATTTGTTATGATCAGTACATACACCCCCTTTTCTATCGTTCACTAATTTAAAGTCACCCTATATACTTTGTCTTCTTATATACCTTGCCTCCTTATATACGTGGTGTCTTATATACTTGATCTCCTTATATACGTATACTTGGCGTCTTATATACTTTGTCTTTTTATATACTTTGTCTCCTTAAATATTGTATAAATAAATTGTTTCTTGCGTTCTCACTCAAATAACAGCTTGAAAACAAAAAAAATATTTATGTAGTAATCGTTTCTTTCTATGCTATCAGAAAAGTAAGAATATTATGAAGTTCAGATCGACAGGTAAATAAAAAAAACAACGGCTAAAAATTGACACAGAATTTATTAGAATCTAAGTGGACTAGGTTGTCACAAAGAGCGGACACACACACAGATAACATTATAAAATATACATACAACATTGTGCTGATATCCAGGTAGAGAACTCTCAAATACATTCACAAGTCATCGAGATAAAATATTTGTTAAAAAAATAAAATTTAGCTTACAAATAAAAGGCTATCACACCAATCGGTCGTTACTACTCTCATCAACTAACATTCGACTGATATGATAACTCGTTATTACATCTAATAAACTTTCAAGTAACTTTAGAAACATCCGATACAATAGATTAGCGTGTTGTTTAGGTATGTACAAACCATTCAAAACCACAATTACATAATTGAATTATAAACAATTTTAACATACATTGAACTGTTCTCTTTGTACTTTCGCATTCAACAAAGGAGAGCGCTAACATAATAGATAAATCCGCTAAATGTATAAATAACTTACTTCTTTCACAAACATGATTTAACCTCTAACATCTCACATTAAAATTAAAATGTACAAAACATCGTCAGTCTATCGACAGAATCTAGTCACTTGTACTACACACAATTTACTCCAAATTAAAATAATATTGTAATATTTGACACGAATGGAATGAGACCTCGGCCGCTGTCAATACAACCCCAGCAGTACAATCTGTCTACGGACTGACGCAATCATATAACACTCATTGCAATCACTTAATACAAGTAAAAACTAACATCATTTATGAATAAATTTGTAAATCAATAAATAGTGTAGATTGAATTCTGTATAAGTAAGCGTATTCAAACTGGTATTGTGCCACAAATATTATTATTAGGTAACGAGATTACTTTACAGTGAAGTGGGTATAACAGAACATCGGTTCAGTCACATCAACACACATTATAGGAATGCGGTCACACTCGACAAGTGATTGATATAAACATTTCCAGTAGCTGTCTTACAAAAGTAGGTCCTTATAAAATACTATCAAGTGAGAGTGACCCTACTAACGCTAACTACATAACAACGAATGATGTTTGTACTTTGGACGTTTGAGACTACGTTAGTGGCTTACTTACGCTACATGTACACGAAGGCCACCAGTTCCGCGACTTAAGCTACTTACTCTAGGAATCGTCTCTACCCGCGACTTATCTACTGAACACAGATTCCACGCTTGTACCGGCGCGACCCTCACTCGCAGGAACGTCCTCTACACGCGCCCTCTACACTCTACACTATCGTCAGCTCCTATCTCTGTCGTCATACAATCGGTTGCATCGTCCGACACGGTCCCCGGGTAGCAGTGGTCGTCCCGCAGCGCTAGGTGGGCGTGTACTCGGTGTCAGTGTCGGCATCCGGCAAGGAGTCTGCGGCCGCCTGCCGCACGTCCCGCAGCCGGTTGCCGTGCACGCGGAACCGGTACAGACACGTGTAGGTGGGGTTGCCGTGGTTGGAGTGCACGCGCAGCTCCACGGTGTCGTAGGCGACGGGGTAGTGCGCGGAGCCGATGCGCTCGGTGCGCGGATGCTGCACTGGGAACCGCTGTATGGGCTCCCCCTCCGCGCTGTACATGTACTCGCCGAACAGGTGCGGGGACGGGTCCATCTCGCCGTGCAGACCCTGGGGACACGGAAACAGAACGTTCAAATACAGGTGAACGAAAACAAATTAACGACATATCTTTAGCTTGTCATAATAAATAGTACCTATTGTTTACGCGTGAATTCTTTATAAAAACCAGCATAATCTACTCGTGGCTTTCCCTTGAAATAATATAGACAGTATTCACTTACATAAACGGAGAAGTTCTTTGGCGCGGACTCGATCTTGCCGTCGACGGCGAGCAGCCGCGACAGATGCTCTACGGAGAACGACGTCACCTCGATGGCGGCCGACAGACGGATCACTGCGATAACAACACGAGTATTAGTGAGACATACGACGACGCGTTATAGACACGACACGTCCCTATCGCCGTACATACCGAGGTACCCGGGGAAGCCCTGGAAGGCCCAGCAGTCTCCGGGCGCGTTGGTGGGGGTGAGCGCGTTGCGGGGGGAGGTGTACCCCCACCACACCGGCAGCCCCAGCACGAAGTACTGCTTCGTCTTTATCTGGTACAGCTCTGTGCACCGCGTCGAGATCACCTGCCCGCCTGCAACCACAGTACCGCACCCGTCAAACACTCCGCTTATTCTCTCTAACGCTAATGCGCGTCACTTTCGATGGAAGGTATGACATCCTTTGAACACTACTAGTTCTAGAAAATTACTTCATAAGCATTTGTTGATATAAGTTTATAACGGCCGGTAGTAAAGCAATAGAGTCTCACCGGCGGGTTCCATGGCGTAGTCGACGAGTCCGGTCCGGTCTGCGTCGTACACGGCCAACATGGCGACCACGATCCGCTTCACCGCCTCCTCGTCCAGTCCCGCCTCCTGTCTCACTTCCACCCGCGTGTGCACCGTCTCCTTCTCCCGCTCCAACGTGTGCGCCAACACCGCCAGCTGCTCCTTTATTATCGTCTCCATCTTCTCCCGCCCGAAGTGATCTCTGAGCAGTAACGCGACCATGTCTACGTTACTGGACATGATTCGCATAAAGTTATCTCTGAGATACTGCTCGTAGTGGTGGGCGGACATCTTGCCGTTGAGCTGAGCGAGGGTATCCTCGAACCGCTGGTGGTGTACGTCCTGGTTGGCGGCCCACCGCTCCAAGGCAGCGAGTCGCCGCAGTATGTCGGTGTCGTCGGCGCCGGTCGGTACGTACGTGAACCGCTCCTCGCGCGGCTTTATCTCATCCCAGTAACTGTAACCTGGAATATACAATATGACTATTACTTTTTATTTTATATCATTTCCTCTGTCCTTCCCACCTAATACCTAAGTACTAAAAACTTCTAATATAACCAGTAAGTAAAAATATTTGACCACTATTAGCCGAACAAAACAAAAAAAGCCGTACAAAACACGACCCTAAAGTACAAATACATCGTTACAGTAACGTAAATGTAACACAATAGACACCAAAGTGAAACGAACAGGGAAGGACAGAGTGTAATATGAACGGAGTATAAAAAACGGAACTCACCAAAATGTTGCTGAGCGTCCACATTGGAGGTGACGCGTCACACCTCTATCCTTCCCTATTGCATTATCACTATGCCTTTTATCAAACAGGCGGCTGATTGGTTGCCGACACTGATTACTTCATAATACATTGCGTATTAAATGTCAAAGTTCCTATTAGTACATCATATTCAATGTATAAATAAAGTCCACAGTGCCACCGACCAAACACCTCGTAACTTTTTCATTTAAAGGGAATTACATAATAATATAAAAGACAGTTTAATTAAAATATAATGTAATTAGAAATCAATCACCCATTCTTATAAGCAACGGTAGGATATAATAAAGTAGTACTGGTGTACAAAATAGGTACAATTATAGAAAAATTTAATAGACATAATTTCTTAAAGCTAATTAAAGTCAAGTACAGAGTAACTAGCCCTAGAGGATACTCCATAGAAACGAGTATAAAAGAGATGGAACTCTGCACAAACCAGCTTAAACGCGTGTATTAAAGCCTTTTGTGTGTAGTACACCTCTAGTTGTTAGCTACTCTATGTCGTTGACACATCCAAACTCCGCCCCCGTCACACTCAGACCACGCCTACTTCGTGTGACGCTATATTTAAATAACTATCTGGTGGTATTGATGGTATACATTAAATTATCTTTATATCTATATAAATAAATTATTGTTCACAATACTGCGACATAGTTTATATTTCAATATTAAAAAATATGCTTATATCATAAATGAATAGTTTACCAAGAGTTCCCATTAAAGTTATCCTGCATATATTTGAGGTGCCATTTTAATGTCATTAAAATATTAAGTAATTCAACCGAATCAAATGTTGGCGCTAATAGATATCTTTATAAATCTAATCACTTTGGAAAGTTATTTATTTATGACTAGTTGTTAGTCTTTTTTATTTCAATTACTTGTGATAAATGTTTGAACCAATTAATTAAAATAAATTATAAATGTCAATTGAATATGGCCACGAGACAGGTACGATTGTATAGAAATACGAAAATAAATTATTAATGTAATTAATTGAACATTTAGTTCGTTAAAAGCGTCACTTACATTAGGCGGTTATTTAGTATATAATTAATTTGAACTTAGGATATCTTATAACTACATCTTATTTACTAATTAGACGTCGGTGAATGTAAACTGAATGTACCGTAGATAGCCGCGAACTGAGGAACCACTTCATTTAAATAAACTACGACATGTGTGTGACATTCATAAGTACGTGTTATAAATAACTAGAGGCTGCCCGCGACTTCGTATGCATTTATCGTCATATCTTGAAAGAAAGACATGGTATCTCAAAATAATATAGCCTATGTGTTATTCTGATATATAAGCTACAATATTGCCAACTTTCATCAAAATCTATTCAGTCGTTTTTACGTGATGAAGTAACAAACATCCATTCATCGGCATAAACATTGACATTTATAATATTAATAGAATGCTATACCTCGCATTATGCTAACAGTACTTATAATAACATGTGACGCCGCCGAATATCTCGGTACCTTTACGTACGGTACGGTTTATAATTACTTCTTAATTTTACTATATTGAAGTTTATCTACGACTGTGAAAACGAATCATAGCTTCATAGCTGTCACCGGCTCTGTTTCGTAAATAGCAAATTTCAAAGTTAGCCAAGTGTTAAGGCACAATGCCGTTAACTAGATGCAACGACACACGACAGTAGACCAGAACGACAATTGAAGTAGTACATGCCAGTATGATAGCATAAGTGCAGTAATGTCCGCGTGACGTCACCTCGCCGCCGCCGACTACTAGTGCGATCCTACGACCCCGGCCCAGAACCGGCGCAGCTCCTCGTAGCAGCTGTCGGCGACCACCTTCATGTACTCGGACGCGTCTCCGAGACGGTCCTGCACCACGTCTCTGTACTCCTGGTAGGTGTGGGTCACGTCGGGTAGCTCGCTCATGGCGGGTAGGGTGAGGTTGATTGCCGGCAGTGCGGGTAGATCGGGTAACTTCGCCGACAACTCCGACAAATCTAATTGGAAGTTGGTAAAGTTGGGCATCGCGAGATGCTCCCACTGCTCGTACGTGTAGTGCGCTGAAAAATTTGTCGCGTTTTACCTAAACGTTACTCTATGTGTATACCGGTACAGGTAACGTTCCTAAACATCCCTCCGTGATACATTACTACGGTTACTATTTGTGGGTTATTATTATTTCATTTACAAAATTCAAAAGTAACGTATTACGTATTTATAGCTGTTGTGTGCAACGTCAATTAATTACGAGATCACTTTGTTACAGGTACCCTAGTTGACATAAAACAAGCGAAAGTTAGAATTTTATAATGTGATCAGAGGGTCACACATTTAAGTTCAGAATCGGCCGGAAATAATACAATGCTTTAGACCACGGTCTTAACCTACATATGTATAAAATTAACTATGTATTACATAATGTGAAAGAAATAAGTAAATGTAAGTACTCACATCCTAGCAGCAGTAGCGGCAGCAGCAGCAGCCACGGCCACCACCGTCGTCGGGTACCGTCAGCGGCGGCTGCTCGCGTCGACTCCAACGACGTAGTTATCTGCGGAACACACACGTTATAAACACAGTAGGTACGACATCCTGCTCCCACTCCACCGCAAAGAGAGAGACTAGATCAAGTCCTAGTAGTATAGTAAGTAAGTATGTACGACATACACAAACTGGTGACAAATACGTATTTGCAATCATGAATGTAATACAAATTACCGTTTCGGTGATGGTGGTGACGGTGGAAGTGATGATGGCGTACATCCAGATAAAGGGAGCCGCCGCCGCCGACGACACGCGCGACGAGAAGCTCGCTGGAATACAAATAAATCATTTACTGTCAAGAACACAATTCGACCTCATATCACATGTGAATATAAAAAAATATATTTAATTATACAAAAAAAACAGCAACAGAATAAAAATATCAACTAAAAGTCTACGCTGAACTACATTAACAACAATCATAACCTTCATTTCATAGAAAGTTTCCAATGACAGTGCGTCAACGTTACACATTCACTAACTAAACGGATAAAGGTTTGTAATAAACAAGTAGGTATTTACGTTGTTGTTGTTTTCCGTAGTAGTAGTAGGGTGTAGTGGGCGGCCGCAGCTTCCGGTAGAGCGCGGCGGGGGCGGTGATGACGCTGGTGCCGGCGCTGGTGACGGTGGTGGTGACGGTGGTGACGGTGGTGGTCACCACAGTCACCAGCAGCTGCAGCAGCCGCCACAGCAGCCCGCGCTGCACCGCCCGCACCGGGGAGCGCACGTAGCCCTCGTCGTCAGACTCCGAGTTGTACTCCTGCGACAACAACGACATCTACATATCTACTAATTATATTGTACTAGAGGCTGCCCGTGACTTCGTATGCATTTATCGTCATATCTTAAAAAAAATATCATGCTATCTTAAAATTATATAGCCTATGTGTTCTTCTAATGTGCAAGCTACAATATTACCAAGTTTCATCAAAATCTATTCAGTAGTCTTTGCGTGAAAAAGTAACACACACACATCCATCCATCCATCCATCCATCGGCATGAACATTGACATTTATAATATTAATAGGATTATATCGTATACAGCCACTAAGTTTCCAAATGTTCAACTTATGTGTACGGTAGAAGCCGCGTTACAGCAGTAGTATGTCTAAAGCACGTGTATATAATTACCGTAACCCGCTTCTTCAGCGAGGCGCTGGCGGTGAGCCGGTAGTGCATCAGCTCGTCCTCGGAGGTGAGCGGCCCGACGCGCCGGAAGTCCTCGAGCGAGCGCCGCGACATGTTGGGCAGCGCCACCTGTCCCGGCGCCAGCTCCACGCGGTCCTTCGACAGCCGAGAGTACGTGTAGTCTGTCTTCGGGTACTTGCTGTACGGAACACAACATTTTCAATAAGTAAATGGATGGACATTCTCCGGATTATAATAATGCCGGAAATTGTTCACATCGTCATTATGTTTTTCCAAAAACTTGTTATCTTAGTGAAATAACATTTTCATACAAGATATATCTAAAAGTGATGATGACATTTAACGGTCGTCATTCAAACTGGGTATTTTCTGAAGATGAAGCATATTAGTATTGTTATTGGGATAATATTTTTTTGCGACCTTTTTTATGTAAGACACCAAAATACTAAGTAAGTGAACAACTGAAACGGGATATTGCAAACTGAATTATACTAATTTGTAAATCAGTCTCATATCTATACTTAATGGAAATAAACACATACCTACTTTCTGCTCAGATATCTTCAACTTCAGATATTCTAATAATAAGTCCGTTTCATAACTTTACCTTACTGATTCATCTTACCTACTAATACTGTAAATTACTTGAACGTATTATATTTCTGTTTAAACTGAATAAAAGCAAGCTAGTTACCTATAACGTCTATCGAGTTTAAACATACCTTCATACGAATATGTCTCCTCACTTCACATAGGTAATTATTTGTTAATCACATACACGCAACTATAACGTTACTGATTTATTTATTTAAAAAATCCAATTTTTATATTAGTGTTATCGTCGGTTACGTTCACACACTGTCTCGTCAAAGCTATGTCTCAGTATTTCCATCTACCCTCATATCGTCTCTGTCACGGCACTCATATAAACTAACGTCAAACACACATCACATTTTTACATAAAAATACCTTTTTATTAGTTCATATAACAGGGTAAGAATTATTATAATTCGAAAATGATTGAAAGTATGGTTTCCCTTTAAATCACCACAATGTACTGATTAACTTTAGAAAATACCTACCTATATAAAAAGCATTTACTTATGTAGTATGTTTTAGAAAGTTCATCTTTCCCCAAGCACTCCTTATTGCTAATGAATTCCAAATACCGCGTGTATACATATTTAAATATCACATAGTGTAGGTACCGTTGAGTTCTATTTGTGCGCGAACCAGACACACACAATGCGTTCAATCACCTGTCAGTTGATGGACTACATAACCCACGATAAATGCGATAAGCCGATATTATAACACGATATAATAATTTGTAATATCTACTTTTTTATTATGATAAAACATTAAAAACCCGGCGCGTATTTAGTAATGTAAATATAGGAGTGTGACCGCGTCGAGTGCAGCGCTCCGTGTGTTCACTTTCATGACATTTGCAGCGCGACTAGTACAAATATAAACACGGCATACAAATATAGCTGTTTATTTATTGCCAGTGCACTACTGCCTTACTCCTAACTGCACTCACACCAACAGTCCCCGTTTAACTAAAATCCTAATACATTAGTGTTCATTGATAAGCTGGCATTGACCTCATAAAAGTATCTATTCATTGGCGGAGTCCTATCTAATCAGGTGTTGTATATTGTTTACCCTTTACCGGCGATTAATTTTATTACTTTCTCTATAAAACACTACACGTGTGCTACTCATATACATATTAATTCCACGTCAACACATATTTTCGTTTCGGAAAAAAATAATTTACTTACGCTTGGCCCCGTGCGAATAAAACTGCACCTTTGTTAAATACTTATTTTCATTCACATCCTACGCGCCTACCTTAGGGTGTTTACTTATTACATTTAACAAATATCTTTGTCCAATTTAATTGATTCATTTATTTCAATATAGAAATTCGATGAAGTCGTCCCAAAGCCATCTAATTTCTTCGATCAAATTGTGTATTGGACAAAGATGTTTGCAATATAAGTTAATGCACGTAAACTGACTTCCAGTACTCGCCGGCCATCTTGTAGAGCTTGTAGGGGAGGTGGTCGGTGGAGGGGTCGCGGTCCAGCAGCACACTCACGTCTGCCAGCGTCTGCTCCACGAACGTGCTGTCAGTAGAGCACCCGCTCCAAGACCTGCACACAATACACTCGCATCATTATATAGCATTTCAATAAAACTATAAACACAAACGAAGCAGCTGAGTTTAAATCTATTCTATTATTTCATTTCATGTCGAGCCGAGTGTAGAAGCGAATGTCGATAGCACTCACCGCTCGTTGGAGACATTCCGTGTGTTGTTGATAGGGCTGAAGGCGAACTCCCCCAACGAGTGCGCGTGCGCCGTGGACGTGGTCACGCGCTCCGACCGGCTGCTCGACTCCTGCAACCAGAACTCCACTCTATAAGACGGTACACCGACCACATCCGACTACTAATCTACAGAAAAGACTACTTTCATAAAGTTCCGTCCGCTGACAACATGGATCGTCTTCCTTATCAGACTCGCTGATATAGTAAACTGGTGTAACCTGTATTTTGTTCTTACTCATTTGAATTCTGGTCTCAATTCGTGATGTCGTTCGTTAATTTGAATTCATTATATAAAATGGCGTCGAGAAATAAAATAGAAAATGGCAATTTCTAAAGAGAAAATAGTGATCGTGTCAGATCTGAGACTTTAATCAAGTCGATTGAAGGTGCTTGTTTACGCTCAATTATGTAAACGAGTAGGAAAACCACCAAATGTATAATCTAATACAAGAGCGAATGAATAGTAACCGCCATGAGTTCGGCAAAAAGCCCATAGCCTCGATAAAATAAAGCGAGTCCTTGAAGTGCTGAGGCCGGCAACTAAATCAGATCTTACAAAATAACCGCCAGAACTCGTTGCAGGGAAATGCGTCATCGCGCGCGTTCCGTGACATCATCTAACGGCCAAACTACAGAGTGGAGGTCACCGCTCTATACATTCTATATCTCCCCTTGATCTCTGGCCGCCGACAGATCTCTAAAGCGTAAAAACTATACGGGCGAATGAGCTCTGGTTTGGTAAAAGTGTTTGGTATTACTGCTAGCTAATTGAAGCGTGGCCACTTATCAGTTGTAAGTCAAGAGAAGTTGTTGGAGCACTGAGTCATACATCAAGGACAATGACGGCGATAGTCGCTACATCGGATATTGCCAAACTAAGTATAAAGTTAGGTATTCCAATACAGTAAGTCCACGTCGCTCGTCACCAAATTGTGAACTTGCATTACTATAATTAATTTAAGAAGCCGTAAATTGATACAAATCTAGCGCGGTATCTATATCGCATAGCAAGTATGGATGGATAGCTTAAGTGAAAAATTAACGTATAGGCGACTTAATTATAGTGACATGCTGTTTATTAAATATTGTATATTACTATCTTTATAAGAAAACATAAACTATACCACAATGATTAGAACAAACCGCGTCTATACAACTAAACTGACCTTGTACGTGCGAGAAATCATCCAGACGTTTGTGTATTGATTGAACAAGTTCACGAGCACGTCTCTATAGCAACCTACCTTATAATGTAATCCAGATCACTCCAACCACTGCACTGGTACTATTATATTTATAATACAGTCTAATGAGGTCAAGATTGTACAAACGTAGTCCCAACAACACAAGTGTGGTTGGTATCTAAGTTGTATGGGAATGAAGTAGCAGATGCCTTCAAGTAACCCCCATATGGCGCATGGCGGCGGCAATTTATAAATAACCCGATGCAGGGGAGGCCGGCTTCGGGATAATTTTGGAAGTTATTGGATGTTATCCGGTAGATCGCCGGCCGGAACTAGTTACTACTAACTTAATAAGTACTCAGACAGATTCCAATAACCTCATCAAACTATATCAAAATAGATGAGACCAATCAATGTATCGTGATATCAC
Source organism: Anarsia innoxiella (assembly GCA_947563765.1). NCBI lineage: Eukaryota > Metazoa > Arthropoda > Insecta > Lepidoptera > Gelechiidae > Anarsia > Anarsia innoxiella. The sequence continues at coordinate 43,586 of OX387403.1, forward strand.
AGGATAGTCATTCTAGTGATTCGCGCGATACTAGGATCACGATAATGTTAACTTAATATGTTCTTAATTAACGCGTCGCCATTTATCGTTCACCCTCGGTTTTCGATGTAACCTGTAGTCAACTCATAACAGACAACCGTTAAGAAATTAATTTACGAACGTAAATGGTAATATGGAACATAAATTTCTTATCAGACATCGAATGTTCCCGCGGAATGCGTTTTAAAGTAACAAATGTGTCTTGCGGCGGTCCCTAGTCAGGATTAATTTTTATTTGCGCTACTTGCACCAAGCACACTTTCTCACCGGAACTAAGTACTTTGTACAAGTTAGATTAAATCTGGATAACTTATCTCCGCAGATAACGTGTAGCATACGTTAGTCACGCGACGTGCGTGGTACTACTACGTAAACAATTTATAGAAATGAACGTTGGGGAACCTGTCAGCTCAAATAACAATAGTAATATGTATCTTACAACGTATTTGCGTGCGACGGCGGCGTCGTGGTCGAGGTTCTCCTCGGAGGAGTAGTCGGAGGTCTTGGCGAGCTGCTGCAGGCGCGCGGAGTGGCGGGTGCGGGGCGCGGGGGGCGGGCCCTCGTCCGACTCGCTCACCGGCTCCATCGCCGGCTTACCCGCCGACAACTGTCTGCAACACGTACTACATGTTAGGAATGTCAGATACATCACATACAACTCCAAACACAATCCCTAGTCTAGATAAAGAAGCTACCGCTTCGTATTTTTAGACATTGGCAGCTTTTTTCATATCTGCTAAGTTAAAGTATAGGCAGAGTTCAAAATAAGTAATCATAATTAGGTTTAGTTTGCATAACATACTTGTATAGAGAAGGAAGCTCAGCCAAACAATGTCAAATACTGACATTAACAAGATGACCTTACCTACTTAAGGCTTACAAGCTTACAAGGTGTGATGTCACTTTGTCAATACTAACTGTCCTTAACTCTCATAGTACTATGTGTAGCCTTGACGGTTACGTATATTTTATAGCAAATATATTCATGATATCATCTCAATCCATAATCAAATCCAAACAAACATGAATTTTGTGTGATTGTTCCTGTAGATATGCTGTACCTAGAATACCTCTGAATGAATTCTAATGTAATATTATCCAGTAACAATATTATAATTTTTTGTTGATGCGTGAGAAGATGTTTGTATGAATAAATGTTTGCTATGAATATATTTATTAAAAAAAATTATGAAAGTATATTTCATGTTTGTAATTTTTTTCAACAGAACAGTTTTTAATAATGCTTTTCAATGATCAATAAATGATTTTAGAATATTTTTTATCCAAGACATTGCAACGATAAATGATCATATTATATTCTTAAAAATGCTTTGCTACAAAATCTATGCAACACCCAGTCAGAAGAGAAAAGAGAATCTACAGTAAGTACCTACTCACAGCTAGTGAGATAGTCAGAAATACTTCGCACATAGTATATAGTCAATGAAACTAGATGGAATGCATCAGTCAACCTGTAACTGGTGTGGTGACTAAATACACATGAGTGTATATTGAAAACATAGAATTGGTTAGCTGTAATTTAGTTTGTGGAAGGTATTACAAATGTTCTAACTTGCTTTAGATTTAAAACATAATGTGTAGAACCCTACAATTGTTTTCTAGCCTATTTTGTTCTGATTGCTTATACTTTTTTAATTAAAATATATTCAGTGGTTTTAATGTTAAATAATAACAAACATTCATACATCTGTTATATCCACATCACATGAAAACATGTTAACTGATTAGTTAAGTGGGCAATAAGAGGAGTGTATTGTATAGGTAGGTAATGTAAACAAGATTCTTCTAAGAAAGCACTCACTTGATGGGCGTGCTGGTGCTGCGTCGCGACGGAGTCCTGCGGCCGGACTTGTGGTGGACGTGGTCGTCGCCCAGCGGACAAGTTTCCCGGTCGCAGCTCGACCGCAGCAAAGGTGTTTTCGAGCGCGACCTTGACCGCAATCCACTAACCGTTGGGTTCTCCATTCTTTTTAAACACGTAACACTCCAAAACGTAACCAGATCGGTACTTATGTACACTGGATTTCATCTATTCAAATACCCTTTTCTTTATAACCATGATCCATTTCTATGAACCGGACCAAAAACTCAAAGCACAACAAATAGTAGTGCGTAGCCTTAACTGCACACCAATATTGCACAAGAGAGAATCTATTTTTGTGTCTACATGCGTTAGATACCGCCAAAAACCTTTAGTCAGTGTGTCTGCTGTGCCTGTTCCACTACCACTATTCCAATAAACAATTTATGCAGGAGAAAAATGTTATCAATAAAGCAAAACACATTAAACCACAGCATTAATTAAATCCGTTAGAATTTCGTTAATGCTTGGCTTGGATTTTTACTTTGACCACACTTTGACCAACCAGCAGCAGGCAAAACAAGGGCAAGCAAAGCAACGAATGAACGAAAGAACGAAACTTCTGACTGACTGAACTGACTGATTTGATTGAATGATGGTGGTTGACAATGACAATATTTTTTTTTATTAATATCCTAGCAATGACCCGAAATCGAAATGCATGTAGAATATTCAACTTCCCTTATTCTAATAAAGAAAGTTGCCTAGAGTTGCGTCGCGTCGTTACCTACGCGCACTTCCATACAAGGAATATTAAAAAAAAATCATCGAATAGTTTCTCAGTTCCTATGCCATCATGTTGGCATCCCTTACTGTCAAATGCTCGTCAAATGCATGTGAAATGCATCGACGAAATGACATCATGACATGCGATTGGAGTTTTTCACGAGTTTTTGCTCGTTTATTATTATTTTTTGATCTATTGAGAAAATCTTGTCAAAAACATAGAAAAATGATGAAAGCATTGAAAGTGAATGCCTTTTGTGAACGTGAAAAACGTTGGAAAAACGTAACAGGGCCCCACTTATTCCAATTTAATGTTTTAAAATTTGAATTGCCGCCATTACGAGTAGCCTAATAGGGATACCATACCACTCAGGTTGATGTGGATTTAAATGGGGAGAAAAACTAACTTTTTCTCCCGATAGGTGTCGCATACTCGACTGGCTTGATTTGATATAGTAGAGTGCTTTTCACGAAAGAAGTCCCCTGGATATTTTTGGAACAAAATTTGACAGGTCTATTTTCCCTATTTTCTGACCTTTTCCCTGATAGTAGGTACAAAACTCCTTAGTTATCTTAATAAAAATACACTTTTTACATAACAGAAATATAGCTAAGTAGACATTTTTATCAAAATACATATCAACCTACTCATGGAATGACAAGAACAGTCGAAATATGCAGAAAATAATATTATTTAATAAATTATAAGTGAAATAAACATAATATAGGTAGATGTTGTACTCATAAATGGCAATATTATCAATTTTGACATAAAATACAGCGCCGCGGCTAGGGGACTTCTTTCGTGAAATGGACTCTAAATGTCAGAATGCATGAGTTTTTATTTTATTTCGTCTATTCAGTACAGGCAAGGATCAGCAACCATACAGCCTAGTATTTTTGTGCACTATAAATAAACAGATAACATTACAATACAATCTTATACTTAGTAAGTCTCAGAATAAGGTTATTAAGCTTACCCTAGAAAATGTTCCTGTATTTCATGTTTACTGATAGCCTGGAAGAGGAGAATTCGCGGGAATATCTCTGAATTTATCAGGGTCGTATATACGTATAAACTATCGTTTTCGGCATCAATATTCACGTGAAAGTTTTGATTTCGGTCATATGTGTCCAATCTGGATATGAATATCACATAACGATACGCAAATACAAAAAATCATGGAAGATACGACACATAACCTATAATATATTAACTAATTACCTTTCAATAAGATCAGCTTTTTTACCAGCAACTGATGCATTCCTTCGATGTAGCTCAGCTCGTAGTTAGACTGACGTTAACAACGATTAAATTTTAAAGTTATTATTACGATAAAAAGCAGAAAATTCGTAATCACCCACTTGACTCCAAACGTAAACAAGGTTCAGTCGCCTACAGTGCCATCTGTCACAAGCTTTTAGTGTGGCACCTCATTATCATTATTTTATTTGTTTTACTATATCTTCTACTTACCTGATAAATAATGGTCGAGTTAACGAAAAACCGGAAACGATAGTGAATCATCCTACAGCGATGATGAGAATGAGAGAATGTCAAATGTAGACATGTTATATTGTGTATACCGATATCAGGAAAAAGTTCCTGAATTAAAGGTAACACAATGAGGGTAGTATGGCAACACAAATTTACATTACTGCCAACGTGACGCATAGGAAGGAACTATTTGATGAAACCCCACTATATTATCATACTCTTTGCCGAAACCGTGTAACGTCCTTGATGAAACCAACCACCATAATCTAAAAAAAAAAACAAAAATAAATTCTACTTGATGTAACTTGGTACCCTACTCGTGACGATTATGTATTCTGTGGTGACGTGTTACTTAAGTGCTGAAAAAAACGATGCTGTGTAGGCCTGTAGTTCTAGCACATCTAGACTGTGGACCACAGTGAAGTAAGTTATAATATATGGCCATATGGCGTTCTATGGGACAACTGCAACTTTCATGGTGTCTCATTTACGAATACCTATCTAGGTACCTACTTTATAATTTTACCCAAGCTAGAGAGCTAAAAACTCTCGAGTTTAAGAATGGTATCCCTGCCTTCATTAGGGTTGTTTATTTGGTCTTTTCCTTTGATAAAAAGGTCTTTTCCCTAAAAACTAGTGAATTGAACAAATCCCATAATTGGTTCAGTGAAAAATCCTATTTTTGGGCCGCGGCGCTCGCAAACACTAGGCAGGCAGACCGTAAGTGGACAATCTCTGGATGAGAATAATGATGGAAATTGCTCATTGTCATTATGCTTTTCGATGAACGCGTAAAAATGATTTTAATAATGTAGATGTACACCAAAATGTACCTACACAGAATGGCTATAAAGCGTACACAACCCCCCGGGTCCATACAGAGCGAGCAGTCTCGCGAGGGAGATGTTTGGCCACTTAGGAAACACCTCACTATCTTTTCATTGGCCAAATGCTTGCCTCACGAAGCTCTCGCTCTGTATGGACCAACACCTATTCATCTTCATGAAATAAAAAACAATTTTCTTATAAAATGTTCTGATTAGTGGTATCCTTTATCAAATAATTTCTCGTATTAATTACATACATACAGCTAATTATCATATTATTTTTTAATAGGTAAAATACGTAAAAGCTGTAGTAAGGGATAGTGAACCTTTAAAACATTAGAAAAATATTTTTGTCATTTTAGTAAACCAAGAGAGATAAGTGATTTGTTCAATTCATTAGATTTGTTGTTTCAGGGAAAAGATAATCATGTCCTTATTTTAACATCCTCCGTGATTTATCATATCTTGCAACAATTATAATATTCAAACTTCCTTCTTACTCATGTGCTTCCTTACTTGCAAATTAATTATTTTAAATTCGGAGTCATTGGGGGGGGAAACCAGATCTATAAAAAAAAGTAAACCATCCAAATTGAGATTAATAAAAGTCGATCGTAATTTTTTTAAATTTTTTGTATTTTATTATTTATAAATGACCTAGTAAGAAAGTAGTCTTATCCGTTTCAGCACATACAATCATCATCATTCATGAGATTACAAAAGATCCTTTGGCGAGTGCAGTACCGAGACCGGCTCGCGGCGCGCCCGCGGTCCGCGCTCCGCGCCGCCGTCACTATTACGATTTAATTAATAATAATATCTTACGTACATTTAAATTAATGGAAATTACGAGCCAGAGCTGCGCAGCTGGCCGCGGGCCCGACTAGGCCGCGGCTGCCGCAAACAGCGATCGCTTAGAAGCACTTCCTGTGCACGATCGAGGGACCGGACTCGTCGTATTCCTGTTTCGAGATCCACATCTGCTGGAAGGTCGAGAGGGAGGCGAGGATCGATCCACCGATCCATACGGAGTACTTCCTCTCTGGGGGCGCGATGATCTTGATCTTCATTGTCGAGGGGGCGAGGGCGGTGATCTCCTTCTGCATGCGGTCGGCGATGCCGGGGTACATGGTGGTACCACCGGACAGCACTGTGTTGGCGTACAGGTCCTTACGGATGTCCACGTCGCACTTCATGATCGAGTTGTAGGTAGTCTCGTGGATGCCACAAGCTTCCATACCCAAGAATGAGGGCTGGAAGAGAGCCTCTGGGCAACGGAATCTCTCGTTTCCGATGGTGATGACCTGACCGTCGGGAAGCTCGTACGACTTCTCGAGCGAGCTGCTGGAAGCGGCGGTGGCCATCTCCTGCTCGAAGTCGAGGGCGACGTAACAGAGCTTCTCCTTGATGTCACGCACGATTTCTCTTTCGGCGGTGGTGGTGAATGAGTAGCCTCTCTCTGTGAGGATCTTCATGAGGTAGTCGGTGAGGTCACGGCCGGCCAAGTCCAGACGGAGGATGGCGTGGGGCAGAGCGTAACCCTCGTAGATGGGCACGGTGTGGGAGACACCGTCACCGGAGTCCAGCACGATACCGGTGGTACGACCGGAGGCGTACAGGGAGAGCACGGCCTGGATAGCGACGTACATGGCGGGGGTGTTGAAGGTCTCGAACATGATCTGGGTCATCTTTTCCCTGAAAAGGCACAATTTTATGAGAAATAATGTCAATTTTTTTTAAAGGTCGAAGCTTTTTCGGCATAATCGTAGGTAAAAAGAATCATTATTTGAAATCTTTCCTCTTTAAAATAATAGATAGATGATTGTAAGTAGGTACTGAAAGTAGGCAGGTACAAAATCATGAGCATCAAATGACATCCTTTCGCGCGCAGGCCAGCTGCATTCCCCTTAGCAGTTTTATGGGGATGCTAAAATGATTGCGTTAGGGTTTTTTGTGCAGTATTTTAGGTACCGTAAGTTAGGATGCCACTCCATTATCTGTTACTGTTACCTATAAGTAAACAACTATTATTTACCTGTTGGCTTTGGGGTTGAGGGGAGCCTCAGTGAGGAGGACGGGGTGTTCCTCGGGCGCGACACGCAGCTCATTGTAGAAGGTGTGGTGCCAGATCTTCTCCATGTCGTCCCAGTTGGTGACGATGCCGTGCTCGATGGGGTACTTGAGCGTGAGGATACCTCTCTTGCTCTGGGCCTCGTCTCCTACGTACGAGTCCTTTTGGCCCATGCCGACCATGACACCCTGGTGGCGCGGCCGGCCCACGATGGACGGGAACACGGCGCGCGGCGCGTCGTCGCCCGCGAACCCGGCCTTGCACATACCGGATCCATTGTCTACTACCAATGCAGCTACTTCCTCGTCGCACATTTTGATTTAGTCTGGAAATTTTATTAAAAAAAAACAATTTAGTAGGGTACCTTAGTAATTAAGATTGTTAGAGATAAATCCCAATTTCAGAACCTAATATTTATTAAGTGCTATCTAATTCAATGTTCGATAGACTCGAACCGAATTCGCAATAATACATGAGCATGACCATATTCAGAACAAGCTGTGGGCTGCTTTAAGGCCTACGCTGTTAAACAGTACTAAGTGGGCGATGACTCGCAAATGGAAGCCAAATAAGGTGCGAGTGGCGAGAGGCCGCGATCGAAGCGCGGAGACGTGGCGCTATACAGAGTTCGCGTTAACTGGTTAGGTACCTACTCTTACAGACCGGCCGGTAAAAGTCGAGCACTAATTGGAGTCGCCCACTTTCAAATTCCAATCGGAACCGATTTCAAATGGTTAATTGTAACGTATTTCCAAATCGCTATATTTGTCCCACGGTATAGCGCGCCACGCCCTACCGTACTTTCCGTGGCCCTACCGCAACCGGCACCCGGCCACCACGCGACCCCCGCCACCTTGAAACGTGTCACTGACTAAGTCACACATTTTATTTTGAATTTAATACCACTTTCACATCACTAATCATCACAACTAGTAACACGTCTCGTAACTTACTTTTTATATTATTAGTCCTAATAAATAAATAACTGATAGCTATCACACAGCCTCCGTATTGACTACTAACGACACCACACCGCAGGCTCACTTCGTGGAATGTAGGCGAGCGAAGCACGCAGGGTATATAAATGAGAGTGGTTATCGGGCCGCCCCTACCCGCGACGGCGACCGTCTCGACCAATCACGTTCAACTTGAGTTTTCGTTACCATATATGGTATTGCGCGCTGCATGGAGCCTGCGCGCCCCCCCGCGCGCATTCGCTCGCCGGTCGTCTGGGTGCTGCGGAGCCCGACCGACGCTCGATGAGAGGCGCGCGTTCTTACCGGCCAACCGTGTCATTCACCAGACGGAATCCTCACTTAGGACCTCTTGAACACGGTCTTGATTCATAAATCAATGTCGTCGTTGGATCACGATCAGAAGATTTGTTCGACTGCCAAAAACTTGACACAAGTCATATATTTTTTTTTTTTTTGTTGATTGTCGCATTATGTTCCCTTTTAATTTATACTAAAGAGCATTCATATCACAGCACAGCAGATAAGGTAATATAATAATATTACCCTGTGATAGATAGATATTACGATATTACCTTATAAATCTTATATTAAATGAATAGGTACCTACCACCTTCCTTAACATAATAATACTCACCTCTTCCTATTAAATCAACGTCAACTCATACATAACGACAAGTTAACAATAATTTGGTATCCGCGCCGCCGCCGTTATAATACCTACCTACTTGTCGTCACCGACTCGCCGCCGTCGTTGATATTTGCAACGGTTCAAAACAAAAAGGGGAGGGGAGGACGCGATAACACCTAATGAAATGACTCATTCCCTGAATTTCCCTGTCCATTATTCATTTCGATATTGATATGAAATAACTGCATATTATGTCTATGTAGGTAGGTAAATAATAACTCTAACTAGATACCTAAATAGTTCGGGCTGCATACCTAGATATCTAGCTATTCTAGCTTAGCTAGCGATGTCCCCCCGCCCCGACGCATAAAGAGGGGTGTAAGTTTTTTTACTAGTTTGTTCGTCTGTCTGTCTGTGGGGTAGGTGTGTCTGCTTCTGCTTGTGTATAAAATAATGATTTTCCCTGTTTAATTAAATATCTTCTAAGCCTCGCGACTCCCCGTCTGCGTGGATTTTTTGGGATGAAAACGAGCTCTTTCTTTGATCAACTGTGTACCACCTACTCAGTCAATCTGATCAACTTTAGACCGCCTATGGACTTGAACAAAAGCACAACAAAAAGAGACAATTTTGTAATGCATATTAATCATTGATATAAATGTAGTAATTTTGCGATGTCCCTATCGATTGTACCTTACCGACCGATCTACTGATCCAAAGTTGACCCTACCTACCTAACTCTCGAAAGTGTGAACTGTGAAGCGAATTCGATTTAGGTTTTTTTAAGAATGGTGATTCAATTAAACGTACTCTTTTGTTTAATTTTTAAAATCTTATTAGGTGTAGGTAAACACAAGGTATGTTATAAGGGTGTGCCCGAGGTAATAACCTGCCTACTTACCATGAATGCAAAAGCGCAAAGCGATTTTCAGAATCGTGGCATTGTATCGTGTCGTGTGCCTCCGTGCCTTGATATGAATTATGTACCCACCCTGCAATTTCGGAAACTACACCTATATTACCTACCTAGTTATTCCCTTCCCTACCATAACAACCATTTTATGTACCTATGGAATCAGTTGAAGAAAATGCCGCTGAAGTCGCGGTGTGGTCGTAGTATGCAGGGTCGGGTGCACTGCACCCCGCGCGTCGATGTTGTGTTCAGAGTTCAGGGTCAAGGTCGCCCTCGGCCCGAAAATATAGGTATTGATGCAGTTGTTTCATAGATTAGGTACTTACACATCATAGAAAAGACAAACCATTTCGTTCTAAAGTCCGACTCCACTTGTGAATGTCGTCAACTGAGTTTTCAACGAAAGTAGTAACCTTCCTTCTCCGGTTGTTGGCGCGCGTCGCGTCGCCGCTGTTGGAAAATTAGCATTGAATCTCGGAAAACGCTCCGCAACCGCGCGTTTTGACAACGCCGCCGTCTGCTATGTGGCTACTGAATAGATTTTGTTGAAAGGCAATATTGTAGCTAACTTTTAAATCAGAGTAACAAATAAGCTGGGTCGGCAGGTACCAATATTATTTTGAGATAGGTAATGAGTTTTCTAAGATAGGATGTATGACGTTAAGCTGGGTGTGTGCCGGTGCTTTCGGATATCAATCTACTTACCTACCTAGCAATGAAGTTCTCGTTTTTAATCGTTTTATTGCAGTAGGTACTCACTTAGGTAAGTAGGTTAGTTATAATGCGAGGACAGCCAGAGGTAATGCCGCGCCTGCTGATCAATGATATTGTCTCTATTCGGACAATTCAGACAATCGAAACAATAGTTCGGTAGCATGGTAACGTCGGTCGGACCTAGCGAGTCACCGCGGTACCACACGTGACGATACTATGCTGTGTAGCTACTACCGCGTACTACATACCTACATGTTCATAGGAAATGGAAGGGCGCGGTTTCACGCTGCTCCTACCTACCATCGGGCACTCCTTCAAAAAGGTGGGTTGTGTGTTGCGTTGTGTTGTGACCCTTTTTTAACAGTGTTGAAATGATGATGTAGGTTGGTACTTGAATCCTACCTATATGTAGGAACTTTAACATTTATGTTTTGGCAGCACGCCAATCCCTAATGCTGGGGCCACACTAGCGGCTAACGTTAATGCCCAATAGTGCGATAATTATTGCGATAATTTTTAACACGTTAAAGTGGGTGGCTACACTTGAACGGTCAACGTTAATGCCCATTATTGGCGATAAAAACGGCATTGATTTTACTTGCACTCGCTCTGTATTTCATGAGTGTACATTTTTATTACTTGAATTTATTAAATCTTTACTAATTTATAATAATTCCATTATTCGTCGCCAAGCATTACTTTGCGTTCCACGATTCTTGAAACTCTTTAAGTTTTGGATACCACAAACATGGTTCCGTTTGTAAAATCTCCAGAAATGTAATTACTTTCTCATTACTCCACTCCATAGCCATAGTAGATATAAACAAAAACGTGCTTAAAAGGAAACATGTGCGATCGCGTTGCGCTCACGACGAACACTGACAGTACGTAGTGTGGCCGTTTCATCGCATTAATTCTCGCGTTAGTTTCTTTGATGTACCGCCACTTGAGCTATCGCCTAACGCCAAACGGCAATGTTAATGCCGTTGTCAAATTATCGCGTTAAATTGTGGCTACACCTACTGTTAACGCCGGTTATCGCAATAATTAATGGCATTTCTCGTTAGTGTGGCCCCAGCATTAACGCCAAACGGCAATGTTAATGCCGTTGTCAAATTATCGCGTTAAATTGTGGCTACACCTACTGTTAACGCCGGTTATCGCACTAATTAATGGCATTTCTCGTTAGTGTGGCCCCAGCATAACTCGTAGACAGTCGTAGGCTTGCTACGCGGAAAACTATTTACTACTACTGGTACGATTGGCTACGAACAAAAAGTTACGATTTAATAGGTAAAGAAATGTTCCTGATGAAACACCGCAAATGCCTAGTATTAAACGGCACTGATATAAAGAAGCAGTTAAAAATAGCAGTTTTGGTAAGTTAAAAATTATCAATGGCGCGTTCAATAACTATTTCAGCAGTTAAAATTAAGCAGTAAAGTAACCAAAAATGAGTAATAAAACATAACGAAATGATAGGTGAAAATCTAATTGAGCGGTAAAAAATGACAGAATGAGCGGTTACGCCCGCACGTAACCGCTCATTCAGTCATTTTTTACCGCTCATTTTGATTTTGGATTGGTCAAATATATTTTTTAGAACAGACGAATTATTTTTTTATTACCGTCCATGTTTTACTGTCGTTTTAATTAATAAACCGTCATAAAATTAAATAACTACTCAATATGGTTTTTCAACTGATCATAATAACAGCTCGAATAATTAAAGAACAGCTCAAAAATTTAGTTCCCGTATTAAACAAAAAATATCTACCCATAACTTGTCATCTGATTGAATGTATTGCTACTATAGCAATACAGCGTATATGTAACTAGGTTCAATTTCATCATTAAAGTACGTTTCAGTGGTTTTTCTTCATACATACTTCAACCAGCCAACGAAGCTCAAATAGAAACACAAGGAACCACGAACAGACAGAAATGGGTACCGACGTTTCTTATTGACACGCCTCTCGTGTTCTTTGCATGGGCATCCTTTGGTTTTTGACGCGCCAAGCATGTACTAACTCCGCTGTTAATTTTCATATTGTCGAAAAGATATATTTCTTTATATGTCACATTATGTGCGAAAACCTCAACTCTGAAATAGAGATACCGATCGGTATCAACAAGTCAGATGTCTGTCTGATCAGATCAACCAACAAGATGAAATCACAGATGACTTGGTGAAGGGTATAGGACTTGGACCTTGTTTTTAAGGTGAATTCGAATCCCGAGTGGATCAAAGAAATTCGTTATCTTTAGGTGCAAGTTGCGTCTCTACCTATTCAATATTGTCATCTCATCACATATTTACAAGTTAGGAACATCCAGTGGAAACTTATCAGCCAACGTTGTCAACTATATTTTGCCCAGTGGAGTCGCAACTGCAAACAACATAATCTAGTTCGGATGAGGGTTTTAGTACTGTGTGTTCTCTGCGATCAGATTTGAACTAGATACCGCTGCCGGTCAGAACCAATAGTGAGCGTTACGCGTCCTTCCGCGTGTTCACACAAAGGGTTAAATCTAATGATGTTGAGATATTAAAAAACCGATAGGTGATCTAGTTACGTGCGTTCAATTCGACCTGATCGCAGACAGCATCCAGTGTGTCAATTGTGTTGCGTTAGTACTGAAATAAAGAAACAATTTAGGTATCTATATAATTTTATTAAACGCAAAGTAGAATAATTTTATGATTCCAGAAATGTCCAAACTAACGTTCTTCTTCTTGTCTTGTGAATTAATAATACCTAGAACTTTTAATTAAAAAACGGACAGACGCAGTTCATATCAAACATATTTATAAGACAGTCTTCCAACATAAGCGAGTTCTTCCGTTATTCTACCGCGTCTAAGAAATCTCCTTATCTTAGAATAATTGTTATAAGTGACTTTAACTTTTGCTTCCGAAGTGAAACATCGGCCGATTTGTTTGATGTGAACGCACTACCGCGTGGTAGCAGTTGCGCACTAATATAATTCTGCAAGTTACGCCGCGTCGTGTTTACTATTTCAAACTTCACTAAGTCACACAGTGCCCTATAATGCGCAACGGCTCTCAATCTCAATTCACATTTAATTAAAGTAAAATTAAACCTTTACCTGTACTTAGATTGAATCCTGACTGCATTTATCGATGGTAAAACGATATTTGGTCCAGACTTGAAACAATTAGGAAAACCCTACTACAAGGGTCGAAGACTTATGTGGGGTTCATTACTATTTTGTAATATGGGATAGTTAGTAAAAAAACATCTCCTCTCCATAGGATAAACTTAAAAATATAAAATAAAGGTCAGATTGAAACATGGCCTTTTTCGGAACTTGAGAGCAAATAGTATGGAAATAGCTTTGAAACGGGTCGGAGTGTAACGTAAGATAGAAGGCGAGGGGCAGGGGGCGGTCGCTGTCAGCGCGGGATCTGCAAACACAGCACGGAGCGGGACACGGCCACAGCAAACCGCTCAGGTACAGGACACAGGCCAGCGGGCGCCACCGGCCTGCCGAACAAATCGCACGTTACTCCACGCTCGTTACTGCACTTACTGCTCACGCCACCTGATTTCAATGTTTGCAATTACTCAAGTTTTATATTTATATTTCATATTACAAATAGAGACGTTACTTTCGAGACCTCGGTACTTTCGGGCGTCTATCAAAACAATTTACAATAACTTATTAATTTGTTCTTTATAAAGGTCATCCTCGCTTTTGTGGAATCTACCTTAGATGATCCCGTTGAACAGCCCTTTTTAAATAGATTTTCAATAAATGTAAAAGCCCTTCTGCAAGAGAAGCTAAGTGGTCGACGTGTCGGAGGTCAATATAAATCAAAGTGTACTCATAACTTATGTACGGCAACAAGGAACAGCACCGCCTCCGCACCCCCCCAGCGCCCCGCACCACACCCGCGCACTCCCTGAGCATACCAACAGTACAGTTAATACATTGCTAAATAACACACTACTTTAACACTAAATACTTAAACTTGCTATTTCTTTACTCAACATTGTACAAGCTGACCGTTCTTGTTGACCTATGATTTAGAGTGCTTCTCCAGTTTTCGGAGTATTTTCAAATAGCCAGATTGCACATTGTTCAACTATTTCTTGTAGAAAGAAAATAATATAATCCATGAGACATGCACTGATATAAAAAGTAAAAGATACACGTGAAACCTTGACAAGGTTGTTATAGTTACGACCGTACAATGGTTAACTACATTCAAAATATATTCCTAAATCTAGTGGTTTTGTAGTTATCCAGGTTCCTTCCAATGCCAGTGAATTTATAATGTTCCTTTACCATCTTGAAGCTGATCCCAATATTCCATGGTGTAATCTAATCTTCCATATTACATATTATTAACCTGTAATGATCTGAGGGCCGTAACCTCGTATACAAACAACCAATTAATTATACATAACAAACTATGACATGTTAAAGTAAATAGAAAAGGGCCTCAAAGTAGAAACCAAAGTGCCGACACTGACTGCTTATAAATATCTTAAAAGTAAGTTATTAATATGTATTTAAAACAAATACATCAAGTCCTTGTTCGTTTTAGAAGCAAGTCAATTATCAAATTATCCTCAATTTTAAAGCACACATACATAGTACACAAAAGATTAAAATTATAGTTTTCCAGTTTATAGAACATGGATGTTTTTGTAGTTATGAAGAAAATACCACTATGTGAACATAGTGGGTCGAGTCAGGATTGGGTAGCTATGCTAGTTAGTGAGGAGTAGTACCTGAGCTGAAGGCTGCAATCGCGAGGCAGACCTTCAGCTTGCGACCGGTACACCACTCCTAACCTGCAACAACAACAGATGCTCATTATTGTCTGGAATAAGATAGAGAAAGAAAGCTATACGAAAGTAGACAGTCTGTAAGTACTCCAACTTACAGAGTGGTTCAATCAATGCCTGGAGCGTGAGCGGGAGTGCGAGCGGGAGCGCGAGCGGCCCCGGGAGCTCTTGGAGTCGGAGCGCGAGCGCGAGCGGCTGCGGGAGCGGCTGCGCGAGTAGGAGCGCCGGCGCGAGCGGGACCGGGACCTGGAGTTACCACGAGACCGTGAACGACTAAAACATCCAACAAACCCATATTAGATAATGTGCCAACAAATGAACACAACTCCACCCACCAACACATATCCGCTATTTCATGTCAAAGACCATTTGGAATATATCTTGAAAGCAAATGTTTGTCAAATATCTATAAAATAACAGTTGTTTTATTAATTTTGCAATTTCTTCAAAAACATGTTTGATCCCTATTTCTAACTGCCAGAGACTGACTATGGATTGTTTACAAATGTGTAAATTAATTGTTACATTGCTTTATCTGATTAATTAGTTTGAAGGTGTTACCAAGATCAATAGTGGCACGGAATTGAAAACAAGTTAGTACCTATACAAAAGAATTGCGAGTATTACCTGCGGCGACGGTCGTAACGGCTCCTGTACGGCGACGAGGGTCTGCCGTAGCGCGCCATCTGCACGCGCAGCTCCCTGCCGTCCAGCATACGCCCGTCCAGGGAGTCCAACGCCTCCTCGGCATCGCGTCTATCATAGAATCTGTACACCAAGTATATTGACTTGTTAGACTATTTAGTATTAGACTTTCTCGTCAGAGCAGTTTCTGAATTACCCATCATAATTTAGACACTGTAAATGACAGATAACTGACCCTGAGAAATTACACTTTGGTAGTGGCTAGACAAGACTTAACAGAAGTTAACCTAAAAAGATTCTATTTTATAAAAGTTCCTAATCCCTAAATGTAGTAGGGTAGTAGGTGAATCGGCAAATAGGTACTGCGCCAGGAATTTTCTATGACGTCATCTGCTAAAGTGCCGCAAATTAATATGACATAGGTACATACCTGACGAAAGCAAATCCTCTGCTTTCCCGAGTGTATCTGTCCCTGGGTATATAAATATCGCCGACTTCACCACATCTTTCAAATACCCTACGCAGATCTTCAGGAGTCGTACGGTATGTTAAGTTGTCCACCTTCAGAGACACCATGCCGTCGATGCGAGGCGGCGGCCTTCCGTAACTCATCTTGATTTATATCGTTCTTAAGTCAAGAATCTATTACAACGAAATGAACAATTCTACTACAATCTATCCAAAAACGTGTAGAAACACCACAAGAAAGATTGAAATAAAATTTTAATGGCGTCACACAAAAAATGCACGCACGCAAGCACGTCGTCGTCGTCGGTCGTCCGTTTCTTTTCCAAGCAAAGCAAGCACAGACCACAGACAGAACAGAACAGACCACAGACAAACCGAAATCCAAAATGGAGAATGAACGAATGAATGAAATAATCGAACGAACGACGACACGCATTTTTTTTTTAATAATAGAGCGAGAAACTGGAGAGTTAGCACCATAGAGTACAATGAATATACGGAAAGTTAGCACCCAGCACGGACTTGCGGAAAGGCACGGATTTCTTCTCGCGATATTTCAATATTCATCTCCAAGACAAAAATGGCGTAATAAATGTATGGCGGTTGTATTAGAGCTAGCGTAGAATAGGATATTAACTGAAAATGCCAAAGACAAAGAACGGAAAGTGTTGGGAAAATGCAAATGACGAGATGCTCGTTTTCAACTTTCTGGAGATAGACTCGATTGCCTTTATTCGGCCAACTTGAGCCAATGTGAAGACGGGCCTATCTATTTCATTTATTCATTCATCAAATCTCTGCTCTCTGCTCGCATGCTGTGCTGTCAGTTCTGCCTGTCTGTCTGCCTGTCTGAGTCCTGTCAGTCTTGTCCGTTTTGTCACACACATTGCCATAGAAACTTTTACATTTTTATAAGTTATTTTAATAAATTGTTCGTTTATTTTTTGTTCGTATAATTGTATTTATATCTATTAAATAGGTGACTGACGAAAACTAAAACTGGTAAGAGCTCTAAGTGGTGTAATACTATTGAATGTGGCACGATGATGATGATTGGTGTGATCATGAAATTTAGGTATAGATTTCTAATGTAATATGTTAATGTATTGCTTTCAGATCAAGTAAAACGTCACCTCGGAGGCCTCGGGCTTCGGCCTGTGGTCACCAATCTCAAAGAACACCTTAACGTCACTAAAAACAGAATAAGATTTTTTTGCTCAAGTTACTTAATATTTTGCAACATATTATTAAAGAATACATTGCCATAATCAACATGTCCCAGTGGAACAATAGCTACGCTTACAATAACCAGTACCAGGACGCTAATGCGTGGAATAGTGGAGCTGACCCCCAATTCGGGAACCAGGCACGAGCTTACTTTCCAAGCCAGCAATACGACCCCCCCAGCCAATACGTGAGTTTCGACAAGTTTCTGTCTCAGATGCAGTGTAACCAAGGCACCACACTGTCCAATGGTGAGTGTAACAATGCCCAGTATCAGAATTATACAGACAACCAGAATGCAGCAACATCTTCAGGAAGCGTGCACGACACCTTGAGCTACGATCCTCACGTCGGCGGCTCTAACCTCCAAACATATCAACCGCAAGCAGTGTACAACTCTGTGCCAGATCCCGGAGCTATGAATGAAGTGGTGTTGAATTCAAACCTCACTGCAACAGCTGTGGAGTTTGTTCCCAAAAACAATTCAATGAAGCCTTCTTCCAGCACTCAGCATATCAAACCAGATTCCCATAGAAATAGAGCCGGCGTCAAGGAATCCCGCAGTAGCCACACCAGCTCATCCGACACCAACTGGAGAGAACGACCCTCCACTTCAAATCATGGCAGCAACTCTTTCCATGACTATAGACATAATAACGAAGGTAGATTTGAATCTAACCAAAAACCAATCTCCAATAATAAAGATAACACTTACAGGGATTCAAATAGCCGTAATTATGATAATAGAAATCATGAATCTAGAAACTACGAGACACGCGGCGACACCCGCTACGAGTCTTCCGGTAGATTCTATGAGAGGGGCCAAAAGTCTGGACCGAAATCTAAAAACAAGGATGCTGAACGTACTTTCTATAACAGCGGTATAAACAAGAATGGTCAGGAGTCGAGAAATGGTCGGGAGGGGTCGGGGCGGGGTCGCCACTACCCGGGCAGCTCCAGGCTGAGGGCTATTGAGAGGAATGCAGCAGAGGACGAGCAATACGCCAGCAGCTACCTCCAGTTTAAAGATGACAGAGCTGACAGACTTCAAAAGGAAAATAACTCAAAAGTCCAGAGTCCAAAATATAATAAAAAGAAACCGGTCACAGAGTCAGAAGGTCAGTATTACAAAAGATGTGATGTCCAGAAGTAATTGCTTTGCTCATTGATGTATGCAGATCAATTTTTGTTGCCCAAAGCCCTCAATGAAGGAAACTACACTCATGGTGGTTATGTGGATTCATTATCAATGTTTAAAATTAAAGTTTTGTTTTACAATGTATGTTCTTTTTTTAAATCAATGACTGATATTTTTAATACTTACTATTAGTAACGTCATACATTGTTCTATTGCAAGTCACACACAATAATCACTTCCAATGTAGGATTTTAAGCAAGGCAAGACATATTGCCTGCATACATCCTTGAATGTGCATTTTTGTCAATGTCCCTGTCGTCCCAAATAACCCGTTGGAGTTGTACCGTGGCGGGACTGCTGGGATTTCTTCTCCCAAAAGATCTGTGACATTTAATACTAATAGAAACTTCACGGATTTGCATGCTTTCATCTGTTTGTCATCACGGGAATGCTGGCAAAGTAAATCCCTAATGACCTGTTAATGGATTTTTTGAGATAAAAAATTCCAACAGTCCACCCCAGGACAACTCCAACGGGGTATTTGGGATTACACGTCAATGTCTATGTCATCCCTGGTCCGAATTAAGTTAAAAAATAACAGAGAACTCACCAATATTCACTTTAAGTAAGTATTTGCTTCTTATTACCTAGGCATTCATTTAATATACTCACCTTTAAAATCAGCAACCTTTCTGGTGGAGCTCTTTCCATTCTATTCTATCATCTGCCTTCCTTGTTGTATAAATGACCTGCTAAGACATATTTTACTAATTAATTTGTTGGGTGTTGGGAACTTTTTTTTTGTTTCATGATGCATATTCCTAAAATAATAGCTAGTGGACGCATATGACTCCATACGCATTTATCGTCATATCTGGAAATAGTTAAACGTCTTCTTTAAATAATATGTAACCTTCTGAGCTATAATATAGTCAAGTTTCATTAAAATTTGTTCAGTTGTCTAAGTGTAGAAGAGTAATTAACATTCATCATCACATGAGTTATAATATTAGTATGATGCTTCGTTTAAAGTTTATTGCACCAAAGTGGTTTCGAATCATAGGCAATGACCTTATCAACCAATGAGAGTGGTAATAAAGAAATGTCACCATTACAGGTAACACGAAGGTAACGCAACGCGAGCGTCTGAGCGAACAACTGGACAAGGGTACACTGGAGTGCCTGGTGTGTTGCGAGCGCGTCAAGCAGATGGACCCGATCTGGTCGTGCCCCACGTGCTACCACGTGCTGCATCTCAAGTGCATCCGGAAGTGGGCAACCAGCAGCATGGTCGGTACGTATGCGGTAATATTTCTGTCGTGTGGACTCTGTAGTACAGGTTTTTTACTTGATATTTTTGTTTATCGTTATCTTGTCACGGTTTAAGAATATAAAAGTCGGTAAAAGGTGACCGTGCCGTATGTCGCAGAGGGCAAGTGGCGCTGCCCAGCGTGCCAGACGACGAGCGGCGCGGTGCCGGCGGAGGGCCGCTGCCTGTGCGGCGCGGCGCGGCCGGCGGACGGCGCGCGCGGCTCCCCGGCGCACTCGTGCGGCCGCGGCTGCCGGCGCCCGCGACTCTGCACGCACGTCTGTCCGCTCGTCTGCCACCCCGGACCCTGTCCCGCCTGCACTGCCACCGTACAGAAGTCAGTTTTTCATCATTTCCTACGTAGCAGATATTGCAGTTTGTTACGGTCCTGCCGGTTACGGATAAAAAAAAGCGAGTTCCACGAATATAGTGCAGAGCTATCCGAACGACTGAGTTCTATTGAACGACAAAGTTCTATTATATCCGCGGGCTCGACTTACTTGTTCACGGTTTTACGGAAAAATACTTGTGTGTAGGTCGTGCGGCTGCGGCGCGCTGAGCAAGGCGGTGATGTGCGGCGACAAGACGCCGTTGCTGTGCGGCCGCGAGTGCGGGCGGCTGCTGGCGTGCGGTCTGCACCGCTGCTCCAAGGAGTGCCACGAGGGCGCCTGTCCAGACTGCGACCGGACCATACAACAGGGTATACTTTTTTATTTTATCCTTCTATACTTTTGGACGACTAGTTTCGTATCATCATCGACAGCCCTTTTAAAGTCCACTATAGGGGCACGAGCCTACTCTCATACGAGAATGATTATTATTATTTATCATTTTGTTTCACCATGTTCTTCGTCCTAGTACTTAAAGAATATAAACCGTTTAAAAAAAGTGTTCGTAGTATTAGCTCATACCGTTCTATGTCCTTATCGCATCGGACGTAACGTATCTCGGTCCCCGGCAGTGTGCTACTGCGAGGCGGCGTCGGTGCGCGTGGTGGCGTGCACGGCGGAGAGCGCGCACGCCGAGCGCTGGACGTGCGGCGCGCAGTGCATGCACATCCGCTCGTGCGGCGTGCACGCGTGCCACGCCCCCTGCCACCCGCCCCCCTGCCCGCCCTGCCCGCTCGGGCCCGACCAGGTGCTCACCTGCCCCTCCGGACATATCAAGTAAGCTTTATTGACGAAGTGAAACGACGACACGTACTCTTAACACTACGACCTAGTTCTTCGCCTGAAACTCGTTTGGAAATAATTTAGCCTTTTTATCGACGTGATAAAAAAAAGCGAGGAAAGATAAAAGCTTTAAAGAATATAGTTGCGTTTCAATTTTGCGTGTCTTAATGTAGGATAGCGGAGGGCAGCCGCAGCAAGTGCACGGACCCGATCCCGCTGTGCGACAACATCTGCGCCAAGCCGCTGCCGTGCGGGCCGCCGGGGGACAAGCACTTCTGTAAAGTGAGCTGCCACACGGGCGAGTGTCCGCCGTGCGAGGACACGACGCCGGTGCACTGCCGCTGCGGACACTCCAGCCGCGACGTGCCGTGCGCGGAGCTGCCGCAGCTCGGCACCGTCACGTGCCAGAAGAAGTGCAACAAGGTAGCCGCTCACACGATTCATCGATAACGAGAACCCGTCCTTTGCGACCGGCTAGCGATATCCAGATTTTAGACTTCCTAAGATTCGAGGACGAAATCGTAAAAGTGTAAAAAATAATAATATAATTAATTAAAAACAATTCAATATGTATTTTGTAACAATAGTAAAAATAAACACCTCGTAAGGTTGTAGTGATTTATAAAGTGGTCGGTGTCGTATCACAGAAGCTGTCGTGCGGCCGGCACCGCTGCCGCTCGGTGTGCTGCGCGGACGCACTGCACCGCTGCGCCGCCGTGTGCGGGCGCCACCTGCCGTGCCAGCTGCATCGCTGCGAGGAC
The DNA here is from genome assembly GCA_947563765.1 of Anarsia innoxiella. NCBI lineage: Eukaryota > Metazoa > Arthropoda > Insecta > Lepidoptera > Gelechiidae > Anarsia > Anarsia innoxiella. Next base: position 65,398 of record OX387403.1, read on the forward strand.
ACCTGCCACACCGGACACTGCCCGCCCTGCCCGCGCGTCAGTCAGTACACTCTTATATTACATCCTTTACGACTACTGAATATGTAGTATCTGATAATCGTATCGCTATCGACGACCGTCACCCACACAAACGTACCCGACTTCGTGAGGTGGCGGTCGTCGGCGCGTCGGTCTCTGGAGGGATTCATCGACGACAACGTCAAAAGCCCCTCCGGAACTTCGAAGCTTCGTTTCTTTGTATTTATTCATTCGTTGTGCGCGTCCAGTACGCTGGGATAGTATAACAGGCCGACCGGTGCGTTGCAGGTTTCTCGGAGCTGACGTGCAGCTGCGGCGCGGAGGCGGTGCTGCCGCCGGTGCGCTGCGGCACCCGCGCCCCCCCCTGCTCGCGCCCCTGCCCCCGCCCGCGCCCCTGCCGCCACCCCCCGCACCACCCCTGCCACCCCGGGCCCTGCCCCCCCTGCGTCGTGCTCACCACCACCCGCTGCTACGGGGACCACGAGGTACGCCGTCGAGCTCCGCGTCGCGTCCCGCTCGCGACCCGCGACACGGACGTGCGACTCCTCCCGTTTCGGTCGATCTCCGAATCGCTCAGTGACCGTGCTCACGTTTCAGGAACGAAAAACGATCCCGTGCTCCCAGGGCGAGTTCTCGTGCGGCATGCCGTGCGGCAAACCGCTCCCGTGCGGCAAACACACCTGCATCAAGACGTGCCACGACGGACCCTGCGACACCAGCGAGTGAGCGTTCGTTCGGATAGCAACCGACTAAACTACACCTCCCCCTCCGCTGCGATCCGCTAACCGCGACCCCGTTGTCCGCAGATGCACGCAGCCGTGCACGGAGAAGCGTCCGAGCTGCGGGCACGCATGCGCGGCGCCGTGCCACGTGGCGGCGGGCGGCGCGTGCCCCAGCCCGGCGCCGTGCCGCCGCGTGGTGCGCGCCGCGTGCCCGTGCGGCCGCCGCAGCGCCGAGCGCACCTGCGCCGACAACGCGCGGGACCTCGCCAAGTCCGTCTACACACGTTAACGTACCGACGACCTGATTAACCGTATTCGTATGAGTAAACGAACCTCCTCGTCCGCAGGATAACGAGCGCGCTGGCCGCCACCAAGATCCAGGAGGGAGGTACCGTCGACCTGTCCGAGATGCGGCCCGGAGCTACGCTGAAAACGTATGTCTCTCTCGGTCGATCGTAAATTCGGTTTCGTTTTCGGGACTAACCGAAAGCGCGTGCGCAGGTTGGAGTGCGACGACGAGTGCCGCGTGGAGGCGCGCACGCGCCGTGTGGCGCTGGCGCTGCAGATCCGCAACCCCGACGTGTCCGCCAAGCTGGCGCCGCGCTACTCCGACCACGTGCGCGCCACGGCCGCGCGCGAGCCCGCCTTCGCGCAGACCGTGCACGACAAGCTCACCGACCTCGTGCAGCTCGCCAAGAAGGTACATCCGACGCCGTCGTCGCCGACCCGCGGGGAGCCTCCGATTCGGTACTCATGTGTCGCGTTCGTTACAGTCGAAGCAGAAGACGCGGTCGCACTCGTTCCCGTCGATGAACTGGCAGAAGAGGCAGTTCATCCACGAGCTGTGCGAGCACTTCGGCTGCGAGAGCGTGGCGTACGACGCCGAGCCCAACCGGAACGTGGTCGCCACCGCCGACAAGGAGAAGGTTATTACGCTTTTTCATTATTATCGCGACTTATTTCATTATTATAATCCAACAAAACGAGGTGCGTTACGTGTAACGTACCTCGTCGTTAGGTACCGCTTATCGCGTGAAGTGATCAGAAGTTTCATAGAATGCATACGTTCCTCAGTCGTGGCTGCCGGCGATGTCGGTGCTGGAGGTGCTGTCCCGCGAGGCGGGCAAGCGGCGCGTGCCGGGGCCCGTGCTGCGCGCCGCTGCCGGACACGGCGCTGCAGCCGGCGCCGGCGCCACCGCTGCTGCAGCCGGCGGCAACGCGGCCAGGTACGCCACCCTTCTATAACTCTGAATCTTTGAACCTCTTGCAGATACTTTGTAGAGTTATTTAACCGAAGTTGTTCGTTCAGTAAATCCGGCGGAGGCTGGGCGACGCTGACGTCCAGCAACGCGTGGGCGGCGCGCAGCCAGCGCGCAGCCGCCGCTGCTGCCGCTGCCGCGACTTCCGCGACTTCCGCGACTTCCGCGCCGACACCCGCCGCGCCCAAGATCGACTACTTCGACAACCCGCCCGACAACTGAACGCTGCTTCCGAGGTGAATCGCTCAAAACCGTACTTACTGGTATATTCAATGTGCGCGATAGAAATACCTCCTCGTGAGATATTTAGCATCCATAAAGTAAATGAAAATACCTTTGTAAGAAACTCGCTAAAATTCCTACCGGTCTATATCTTATATTTATTTATTTACATCTGCTAGGAATATTAAATACAACTATCAACAGGTCAATAAAATAGTCAACAACAAATAAATAGAGTATTACTACAGTAGTGTTTCTGTGAATTTTGCTAAAGTACGCACAATACGAGCAGATATGTAACTGCTCATCATATACCTTTCATCAAACATGGGGAAAGGAACAACATCGCAATATAAATAAATATTAAATTGCGATGACACAAACTAAGACCAAACGTTGAATTTATCAGTAAGCTGCTATAGTGTCAATTGTAAAGATAAATCGGCATGTAATAAATAAATCAAATATAATAAGATTGTATATTGTTAATGGTCTGTGGTGCTTGCTGCTTGTCTTCATTATAGGTATATGAAATACGGATGTACTTTACCCTTACAACTCTGGTATCGGTTCGAGCGTGGTACTGACACTAGTCGCGAGGGGTTCTTTACTTGGTCATAATACGTGGCTTGTACAGTTAAGGGTCAATTTATACCAGGGCAGAGTCGAAGCGAATTTACGAAATTGAACATAAGAAATTCAATAAAGATTGATGGCATAACGCACATATTACTCCTTTTAAAACGCACGAAAAGACGCGCACATTCGCGCGAAATCAGACATGAAAAATATCAGAAGTAATGTGTGCGTTATGCTGTTGAGTCAAAGTTGAATGTCATGTGTTCATTTCAGGTTTGCCCTACATTTCGTGTCATACTTGTTACCGATACACACTGCCAAATGTAATTCGAGTAATTTGGGTCGAAACTCGCGAGTTGATCGAACCATTAATGAATTCATAGCTAAATTATTTAGTTGGTTAATATTATATTATATTTCATTAAATAACACACAAAGTTGAGTCTTTGATCTGTGATTATATAATTTCCAAACGTTGTAATTAGTCAGATATCGACGGATTTTATGTTAATGATGGCGGCGCGGCCGCAGTACGGATAACGCAAACTTATATTTTGTTTTATTATTTCATTAGGCAAGAATTGCTGGCCATCCAAGCTTTTGTCCGCGCCATAAGTGTTTCATAATAAATAAAATATTGTTGCATAATGTATACTTTAAAATAAAATGATGGTACACATATTTCTCGTTGTCCTCAAATACATCAAGGCCAAGAATAACCGAGAACTTAATTTGGCCCTTAATTTCTTTCAAACTTCCAACCAACCTATCTGCGTGAATAACATCTAAATATACAAATGGTGCTCACACATTGCATGTTATAAAATGTTATAAGTGCTTACAAACACTTTATAACATTTTATAACAAACTTTTAGTTTACAAAATGTTTGCAAACATTTTATAGCATGCAGTGTGGGAAAAAAGACCAAAAGACGTAACAGGTGACGTCTCGCTCATGCAACCAACAGTTTGCGCGGCTAAAAGGGGTAGAAAGATGGCAGTGCTGTGCTATGAAATGGGATCTGTTATGAAATTAGAACCACGATGAAAATAAATGTGAAATAAATCGTTCAAAAGGATACGAGAAAACGTTCTAACGGTGCGTACAGACCATGTAACATAACATGTTATATAACATTGTTATATAACATGTTTTACATAATGTGGACACTGAATGTTATAAAACAATGTTATTGATATGTACAACAATGTTATATAACTTTGATGCGTACAGACCATGTAACATGTTATATAACTTGTGCTTATCGCATCTACGGGACTTCGGATTAACCAGGGGAGTGCTCTTTCCATATCCTTTTTGTTCCTACAATCCTAATTAATTTGTGAAAGTGTATAATTCTCCAGGTGTGAGGTTATCATTGCCTATTCATGAATTACCGGACCATTGTGCAGGTAAAACCATTCTTGTTAATGGTCTGGTACGCAAATGATACCGCTTTGTGATGATTAGCTACGCATTATTTACGCAGTAAGTGCACATAGCATCGTGTTTTTTCATAAATCGCGTCTTAATTGCTGAAGTGCTTCCTAAGTATCTAACGTCACCTACTACGTCTTAATTTCGTGCGTTGTAGGTGCTTTGCCTTATTATTTTTTTAAAGTTAAAATAAAATCACTTTCGCATTAGCTAAACCGCTGTATTTATTAAGATATCGTAAGCGTTGCAGTTCAGTCTCAGCCTTCATCAACTTAATTTTGATAAAAACAAAAACTGCCTACTTAATTAAATTCTGCCTATCATTTCCCACTTCATTCATATGGCTTAGAAATCATAAACTGTGCGTACTTTTGTAGCATAAATATTCACATTGCTTTACGTGAACCATTCCAGGGAATAATTAATTGATCACGCATACTGCGCGTGATTCGAACAAAGGCGCATCGGTTGGGTCCACGTTTCTACAACGTGGCGCCGACGGTTCTACACGGACTGGATCGTGCAACATCAATACTGTGGTTTGGTGCACATTTATTATCTTGCCTAATTTGTTAATTTGCCTTCAGAATGTCTGTTGCAAGTGGTAGTGGTAGCGGTGCTGATCCTAATGTACAACTTAAAGAATTAATTATTTCGCGAGGTGCAAAAAAGGGCCAATTAACTAAATTCTACAATTACGTAATAAACTTGAGTGAAATCCCTATAGAAAATCTTACTAGCTTACAAAATAAAGAAATAATTTTCCGTTTAAATAAAATTGAGAACATCATTCACGAATTTAATGAAATTCAAACTAGAATTGAATTCCTAAGTGACGATGTCAAGCAAAGGCTCGAACGGGATCAGTTTGAGGATCTTTACTATTCCTCTATTCCTATCGCTCAAGAAGTTATTGAATCATATTCAAAGGCTAATCCAGTTGATCAATCAGATAGTACAAGTCAGCGTACATGCAAATCAGCGGGTGACACTTGCAATCACTCGAGCAATATCAAATTGCCCACAATTAATTTGCCAAAATTTGATGGAAATTATTTAAAGTGGTTAGAATTTAGAGATACTTTCGATACATTAATAAATCAAAATGAAACTATTTCAGATATAAATAAATTCCATTACTTAAGATCGTCATTGGAGAGTGGTGCTACTGTTGTCATAAAATCAATAGAATTTACTTCAAACAACTATAAGATTGCATGGGATTTGTTATGTGCTCGTTACGATAATAAAAAATACTTAATAAACACTCACTTAAAAGCGCTTTTTGCCATTGAGCCAATGACACGTGAGTCATACAAAGCTATTCAGTTTCTAGTTGATCATATACTTAAAAACTTAAGATCATTAGAGAGTTTAGGTTTGCCCACTGACAAATGGGACATTCTAATTATCTTTGTTATGTCGAACAAATTAGATTCAAATACTCAATCCAAATGGGAAGAACATAAAAATACCTTCACAGATTACCCGTTATTGGATGATTTCATAAAATTTTTACGAAATCGTGCAGACATTCTTGAGACAATATTTTATAACAAAAACGACAAACCAAATAATACCTCCTTATCATTAAATAAAGATAAAAGGGCTGATAATGACAATAGTCATAAAAAGTCATTTCAGCAAAATAATCATAAAAGCTTTGTCGCTTCTGGTAACAATCATAAATCAAATCGTAAATATGTCCATAATCTTAGTTGTCCATTCTGCAATCAAAAGCATAGAATTATAGAATGCGACAAATTTAAAGAATTATCACCGGAAGTTAGGAATATTGAAGTCGTTAAACTTAATCTTTGCAATAACTGCTTGAGACGAGGTCATTCTGTAGGCGACTGTCGGTTAGATGCAGGCTGTCGTGAATGTCAACAGCGACATAATACACTGTTGCATTTAAATGACAATTCAGACTCAACCAAACAAACACTATACTCACATTCAGTGCCTACTTCTTTATCAGCCCAGTCGTCAAGCCAAGTCCTTTTAGGAACAGCCATGGTACAAGTGGTGGATACAGAAACCAATAACACTTACCTAGCACGTGCATTGCTTGATGCAGGTAGTCAGTCATCATTCATTACGTGTGACTTAAAAGATAAAATGGGTTTAAAAAGTAATCAAGCAAATCATTTCATAACAGGTATTAACAATGCTCCAATACATTTAACCGATAGTTGTGAAATAACAATTCAATCTTTAAATGAGCCATATAGAGCTCGCATAAAATGCTTAGTGATGCCTCACATAACCGGTCACTTACCTAATACTCCTATAGATATCGCGCGTCTGCATTTACCAGCTCACATAAAGTTAGCTGATCCTACATTTTATCAACCATCATCAATAGATATTCTTTTAGGCGCAGACGTATTTTATGATGCAATTTCAGTTAATAAAATGACTGCCGGGCCCGGGATGCCCATCCTCCAAGATTCAAAGTTCGGATGGATAGTGGCAGGTCCTATTAGTAACGTCAATGAGTATGATGCTCCTAAACACAGTTTTTGTAATTTCAATAAAAAAATAAATGAAAACTTAATTAAATTTTGGAATATTGAGGAGGTATCTTTAGAAAAGTCGCCCATGTCACCGCATGATGAGTTCTGTGAACAACATTTTATACAGAATACTACTCGCCTAGCAAACGGTAGATTTTCAGTCTTAATGCCTCTTCTTGAAGACCCAGAAAAGTCACTCGGAGACTCATATTACATAGCTGAAAGGCGATTCTTAACGCTTGAAAATAAACTAAATAAAAATCAAGATTTAAAAAATCAATATCGAAACTTTATTAAAGAGTACGAAAATCTTGGTCACTTAACGAAAATTCACAAGCCCACTTTCGGTTATTACATGCCTCATCACGCGGTGATCCGGGAGACTAGTGAGACTACAAAGCTCCGCGTCGTCTTCGACGCATCAGCTAAGACAAAATCAAACAAGTCTTTGAACGATATACAAGCAATAGGGCCGACAGTCCAAGACGAATTATTTAACATTTTGATTCGTTTTCGTGAACATAAGTACGTTCTTTCCGGTGACATAGCCAAAATGTATAGGCAAATCATGATAGATGAATCTCAAAGACACTTGCAACTAATTTTGTGGCGTGATGATGATTCAAAATCCATTGAAGTCTTGCAACTTAATACTGTCACTTACGGAACTGCGGCAGCACCGTTCTTAAGCACCAGGTGCCTGCTACAGCTGGCTAAGGAGTGTTCCGATCCTTTGATTCAGGAAGTTATTACACGTGATTTTTATGTAGACGACCTTTTGACTGGCTCGTCCAATGAACAAGAACTGTTACACATTCATAAAGGTGTGACAGATACTTTAGCCTCAGCTTGCCTACCAATTCATAAGTTTCGGTCTAATTGCCCTCAACTATTTTCATCATCAACAGAATCTCAAAATCTTAACATTGATAAAGAATCTAGTGTTTTAGGGGTACTATGGGCTCCAAGTAGTGATACACTCAAATTCTCTATAAATATAGATACAAATATAAAAAACCTAACAAAAAGAAACATTTTGTCAAACACGTGTAAGATATTCGATCCCCTTGGCCTTTTGAGCGCATGCACAATCACCTCAAAAATATTGTTGCAAAAATTGTGGAAGCTCAAACTAGAGTGGGATAATCCCGTCCCTAATGACATTAAAGTGTCATGGGAAAAGATAATCAATAATCTTAATCTATTTCTTACAGTATCAGTGCCGAGACACGTCATGTCTTCCTCTGTCGTTAAGGTTGAACTACACTGCTTCGTGGACGCTTCGCAAGACGCCTACGCTGCATGTATTTACCTGCGATCGGTTGACAGTGATCATATCGTAACTACAAAACTTTTTTGCTCTAAAACTCGTGTAGCACCTTTGAAGCCAGTCACAATTCCGCGACTTGAGTTGTGTGCAGCTCTTCTAGGCGCGCGTCTAAGCTGCAAGGTCAACAGAGCACTTCGTTGCGAAATTCAAGATAAATACTTTTGGTCCGACTCGACAATAACATTAGGTTGGATAAAAAATCAACCTAAATTATTTAAAGCATTTGTTTGCAATCGCGTGAATGAAATACACGAGCTTACAGATAGGAAGTCATGGAATCATGTACCGACTGACATTAATCCTGCTGACATGGCTTCAAGAGGAGTATCACCGAGTACCTTGATCAATTCTTCTCTGTGGTGGGAGGGTCCATCGTTTCTCTTAAAATCGAAATCTGAATGGCCAAGTCTTCCCATCGCCAAAGTTGATTTACCAGAAATTAAAATTCATAATACACAAGAAATTCAAAAATTCATTAATTTTGAGAAATACTCAAATGTCAATAGACTTAAAAGAATTTTTGCCTATGTGTTTAGATTCATTAGCAATTGTAGGAGTTCAAATAAGAACAAGTCTCCTTTGAATGAGTCAGAACTAAAACATTCTCTAAATTTCCTTACAAAATTAGCTCAACGAGAATCATTTCCCAATGAAATCGAAACTTTGTCTAGTGGAAAATGCCTTAATTCAAAATCTCATATTTTACAGTTAGCTCCCTTCATTGATGAGTCTGGCGTGCTGCGAGTAGGTGGTCGCCTTAAGAATGCTGTTTTTAATTATGAGAAAAAACATCCAGCTTTATTGAATTCTAAGCATCATTTCACAAAAATATTGATGGCAGACGAGCACCTGCGTCAAGGTCACGCCGGACCGCAGCATATTCTATATTCATTCAGAGAACAGTTCTGGCCGATAGGAGGCAGAAACTTGGCTAGACGCATAGTGCGTAATTGCATAATTTGTATGAGACTTAAAGCTAAAACATCAACCCCGTTTTTTGGTAATTTACCTGCGAGTAGGGTTACTGAATTCTATCCGTTTCAGATCTGTGGCACTGACTTCGCCGGTCCCTTCATGATCTCGAGCAAGAAGGGCCGTGGCAATCGGGTATCAAAAAGTTATTTATGCATATTCGTTTGTTTTTCTACAAAAGCAGTGCATCTTGAAGTCGTTAGTGATCTCAGTACCGCAGCCTTTATTGCATGCCTTAAACGTTTTATTTCCAGAAGAGGAAAACCTAGTAATATACATTGCGATAACGCCAAAAACTTTGTAGGGGCAAAAAACGAATTAGGTAGGATGTTGCGATCCAGTCAACGTTCAGTTTATGATTTTGCAGCCAATGAAGGCATTAAATTCACTTTTAGTCCCCCATACTCTCCTACATTCGGCGGTCTATGGGAAGCTGGTGTGAAGAGTGCCAAGCACCATCTAAAGCGGATTGTAGGAAATGCTAATCTTACTTTCGAGGAGTTGAGTACGCTTTATACACAAATAGAAGCGATCCTTAACTCCCGACCCTTAAGTCCATTATCACATGATCCAAACGACCTTTCTCCTCTCACTCCAGGGCACTTCCTGATTGGGCGGCCGCTGACGTCACTGCCGGCACCACCAAGTGACAACAAGAAGCCTAAGAACCGTTACATATTGATTGAAAACTTAAGACAACGTTTTTGGGAAAGGTGGAGGCACGAGTACCTATCAGAAATGCAGCAGCGTACTAAGGGACGCCTACATAATAGAAACCTACAAGTAGGTGATCTAGTGGTTTTCAAGGAGGATAACTTACCACCCTTAAAGTGGAGATTAGGTCGAGTACAAAAATTATATCCCGGCTCTGACGGTGTAGTCAGAGTGGCCGACTTCTTCACGTTTCGAGGGACGGAGCGACGAGCCGTCAATAAGGTCTGCCCGCTCCTAACTCAAGCAAAGGATTCAAAATGATTGAAGATTGAAAGTAGACTTCGCTCCTTTCAACGGGGGGCAAGATGTTCGCGCCGTCCACCATGACGTCACTCACAACCTACTCTTGGCAATTGGGAGGCGGCGGCGACTGCGGAGGGGCGACGGGCAGCGGGAGGACCGACCGATCGCCTCTAGATAGAAACATTGGCTGAGGCAAAACGCACGCGCACTTGTTACCTATATGTACCTTGTACCGAGTATTTTAAACTCATTAAAAGCAGATTATCAAGAATTCTCTTTATTTAATTGTCCCGCATAATATCATCGACAGTGTTATATAACACGTCCACACTATGACCTTGTGATTCAACATTGCAACATAAAAATATAACAATGTTATATAACAATGTTATATAACATTGTTATATTGCATTGTTATTAATGTGTACAGTATTATTTTATGTTGCAATGTTGAATAACAAGGTTACATAGTGTGGACGTGTTATATAACACAAGTTATATAACATGTTACATGGTCTGTACGCACCGTAAGATACGAATTTAACTTAGGTGAAGGTATGCGTTCTTATGAATTTTTCGATGTCGACTTCCTAAACAAATGTAACTAAATAAATTCGCTGTTGTAAAGGCGACGTGTAATAAAGTGTTACATATTTGTTATACAGTGTTTTATTGCAAAAATAAATAAAACAACAGTGTAAATAAAGACTTCACAAACTTCACAGAGTAGATTGTTTCGAGGTGTTCTGCTGGAGGATGGTGTCCATGTAGGCGGCGACCTTGGCCATGGGGTTGTGGTGGTGGTGCGAGCGGCAGGACGCGAACAGCTCGCTGTCGCGCCGGCCCGACACGGGGGTCAGCTCCTGCGGCCAGATCGTGCTCGGGTCCGTCGCGCTGCGCCACGACTCGCTCTCGTTGAACACTTCATAAAACTTGTATCTGCTTTCCGAACTGTTTTTTCGGCAATTGTTTCTGTAAACGCATGTTCTGCGCGTGCAGCACGACGCCGACGGATCTATACTCGGTTTCAGTTTATTGACACCGTTTTTTGAATTATGTTTGCACTGAGCCTGGAAAAAATATACCTTTATATTGGTCGTGGACGAAATACTAGTTACATGAAAAAATCTACTAATCAAGGAGCTTTTGTTTTGTTTCTTACACATAGATAATTAGAGTTCTTTTTGGGGACTTAATGCTAAAGAAAACCCTTCAATTTGGTTAGTTTTATTGAATGAAAAATAAAACTATACTGTACCTTGCGTCCTAAACACTTCGTGGTACATTGTACAGTCGGCTCCTCTGATTCTTTGGAACTGCAGTATTTTTTGGAACATTGGTCGTTATAATTAATGGGAGAAACGTAAGGCTGCAACAATTGACCTACAATTAAATTCTTCTATTGGGGACTACAGTCAAGGGTATAGTATTACAGACTTCGACGGACACACAACGTTCAGATACTCTGGTTGGATCAGATTACAGGTTGTTGTAAAGATTCAATTAGCTTCACTCTGACAACGTAATGCCCGAAAGGGTGATTCGTATATAATGATATAGCAACATACACATTTTGTTGACACCTCGCCGCAACACATCAAACGCCAACACCGCCGTCAGGAACTGCGAGCTGTAGTCGTAGTAGCAGTTACCTACGACAGACAAACAAGTCGCCATTATTTCATCGTTCATGGCTGCTCGTTTACGTTAAAGTGCCTACTTATTACTTACCGTGGCTGTGTTGTATCATCTGATAAGCGAAGGTAACAATTTTGGTCCAAAGCGAGTAGGCGTTGTCCAAAGGCTCGTCGTCGTCCTCAGTGACGTCACACAGCTGCAGCGAGCTCACGGTCTCGTCGTCGTCGTACACTTCGGTGTACTTGTCGGACGCTGTCTCCTCGCAGATCGTGGGAGACGCGGCCTCGATGCGAGCCTCCTCGTTGAATTTAGTCAACTCCTTACAGCATTCTAAGGTCTCCTGCACAGTTTCGCGTTGTTTGTGTATGTTCTCCGCGATCTCTTGCTTCACTTGTTCCAGTTCCTCCTTGATGTCGTCAGCTAGGTTGGCGTTGGAGAGCACCGCGCTGAAGGCGAGCTCGACGTCGGACTTCTGTTTGGTGAGGTCGCTGACGGGGCTGACGCTGCGGCTGCTCTCTCCCTTCAACTCGTCAAAGTCGTCGGGGAAGTCCTGCTTGTACTCGTTGTCGTAGTCGGCGACGTCGCGGCTGTCGACGGTGAGCAGCGAGCCGCGGCACGAGGCAGCATCGGCCGCCCCCGCGCACTCCTGCAACGCGAACTCCACGTCGTCGTGCATCTCGTAGAAGCTCTCGAAGAAGTCATTGTCGCTGGCGGTGATGCAGGAGCGCACGTCGTCGATGCTGCGAAACCTGTTCTTATCGTACATGGAGCTCTCCTCGCATATCCTCCGCCGCTCCCGTCTCTCATTCAACTCTTTCTGCAGTAAGACACCCTGGTACGCGCGGTCCCTCAGTGTTTGAGTTGCGTCTATTTGGTTTTTCTCCAGCGACTTGTACTGCTCGTATAGGTACCATGACTGCATTCGCTGTGACTTTCTATCGGCGAATTCTACAAATATATAAAGTATGTTATAAGTAAGTAGTTAGGCTATGTTCATATTAATATTTAGTTAGGTTCCAGATCAAACAAACTTACCCATTAAATGACTTAAGGAGTCTTCGAAGTCCATGGCGTTGGGCTTGGCTTCGCTAACTTCGATTGTGTGAGATTCATTCAATTATTAAAAATATTAATTTGGAGCAGTTTTGTATCTAAAATTAATGTAAATATGCGACATACCTATAAGCTATTGCAAGTGGAATATTAAAATTTTATGATTTCCAACCTAACAATTCATTCTATTTTGTGACAGTTGTATGACACGACCACATCACTCTTTCTGTCACTTATTGCGTCACAATTCTGAGATTCTATCGTTTCGGAAAAAGGGGCCTGTGGTGCCTTACGGCCTGTGCCTGTGCCTCCTGCGCCTCCTGTGCCTATTACTACCCTCGGAACAATTCCGAGTTACCACCCTATACCCTACATGCAAGGAGCACGAGTTCGGAGGGGAGTGGATGCAGCCTCCCAGATTTAGGATGTCACTATGCTTCCCCCTTCTTCAATAGGATAAAGGCAGGAACATACTGTTGTTTACGATAGCTGAAGTTTATTGGCGCTTTTTCACGACGACGGTTTTATCCTCATTTCATTATAAAGTTATCTACCAATGAATTAAAGGTTATATATGTATCTACTACCCAGTGGCGTGCACAGACTTTTCAGTCAGGGTAGGCAAAAACAAAATCATGATTTCTTGATTATCGTTAAAAGATAATTTACAAGACCCCAGGGAATAAGTACCTACCTACTACCACCATCACCATCATCACAAGTCACAACTCAAATACGTTTCACAATCTATACTTATACATTTGAAAATCAATTAATACTAAATCCGCGATAACTCACAACAAAAATACATTTTAAGGTTACGTAACAAAAAACAATAATACATAATATTTGTCTAATTACTTTGAAACTAACCTACTCTTCATAATGGTCGCGTAATGTCAAAATATAATACGACAAAAAATAATGGTCATGAATTGCCTCACAACTGCATGAAATAATGCGTACATCTTAAAATGGTCGCATAATCACCATACAAAACGGAAAAGGCACTGCCTACCTTGGACGCTTGTGTGCGTGATTTTCTTAAAGTGTGCCTGCATATTTACAAGCACGCACACTACCAAACGAGCTGTAGTTTACGAGGCAAGAAAGACAAAATTAGTTTGTGCCTTTCCCGCAATCAGAAGGAAGCGGCGCTAGGTGCGCGGTCAATCGAAGATGGCTCGATGAAATAATAACCCGCTCGCTTAAAGGCTTAGTAGTACTATGATCAATAGATAGGTGGCGCTGTTAGTGTTATTAATTTTTTTGTGATTTTCTACCAAGGTTATTTCGATTGATTCGTATTATTTTATTTACGATTTGATTCAATATTGTAGGGTAGGCAATGTCTTTTTGCCTTTATGGAGTGCACGCCACTGCTACTACCTATCTATGTTCGTGTAATCGTTCTGAACACTGTAGTGGCCACAGACGTATAAAAATACTTTCAGTGTAGTGGCTGGTATATTATCAAATTAATTTCCAGCGTTATCACGTCACAGAAGTAGACCGGTAGGTATCTCCTTGAAAAGGTGCGAGTTCCTGATAACGAAGAATCTACTGCAAATATTCTAATGAAACATTAATATACATGAAAATTTTAATTAATTATTATTTAGCAAATAATTTATACCTACTAACAAAGAACTATTAAAACGTACAAAATTAGGTTAGTAAGTAGGTACAAAATAATATTATTAAACAATTGCATGTTCTATAATAATAACAATTGGTATTTTATATAAATAACAGAGTTATGAATGAAAAACGTACTGAAAAAGATGCATCAAAAATATGTAATTTAGAGTTGGGAACTCGCGACGCGTATTTATTAGTAAGGAGGCTAGTAGAAGAAGATAGCGCCTCCGGCTGCCTGTCTGCTGTAGCCAGGGTTCGTCTGCGAGGAGTGCACTCCGGAGTTCATCAGCTTCACGCTGAACGGCGACCGGCGCTGCTTGATGCCACCCTTCTTCATCGGGTGACCCTGGACAACATCAAAGGTAGTATTCTATTATTCTATCTATAGGTAGACGATTCACTATTCGTTGTACATTTTCAATGTTTGATTAACTTTTGTATAGGTAGGGAAGTTAAGTGAATGCAAGGAATAAATCAATTCGATCAATAGATTAAAATTATTCTAAAATCTACACTAGACCACTCTAAAATTTATAAATACTTTAATGAATAAGACCTCTTTCATGTATTTTATTATAATACTAAGAGCTGTAGAGTCGTGGCATTTGCGACTCGTTTCTGATGTTCAGAATAAGCTCTGATATCGGTGTATAAGTTAGTATAAAGCGTAGTAACCAGTGGAATGATGACGGGCGGCGGTTTGTCCCAAGTGTTGCGCAGACGCCGCCACGTGTCGCAGCCGATGGTCTCCGGCTGCAGCAGCAAGTCCTCGCGGTCCGGGAACCGCTCCCTCGAGTGATTGTACGTCGCGTTCAGTACGATGTCCAGACTATCTTGTGGGACACTGCAACGATACCATATATTGCTTTTGAAAATATTTATTTAAATATTGATTCTACTATGGAACGTGGTTCCTTTTTCTTTGTAACATTTTCAATCAGCTGATCTCCTTCAAATTCAAATCCTTTATTTGCATGTTGTTGAAATAAAACACCTTACTGGAAGGGATGGAAGAAGCTCATCCTCCGGACGCTGGCTAGAGTGTGATGCGAGAACAGCCTGGAGCCCCACGGGCAGCCATGTTTCTCCTGAGTGGTGAGAAAGATCTCCCGAGACAGCTCGCCCTCCTTGCGCAGGTCCGGCACCAGCTTCTTGTTGCGGACCTGAGTGTACTTCACCGCTGCCGGACCCTTTATTGATTTTGTATTCGTCATTCTTCCGTTAGCATCTAAACAGGATTCATACACACCAATTTACATAACACTGAATCACAAAAAATTAAATAAATCGGACGAAATAATAGATCACTGGAAATATCTGTTTGTTTGTTGTCTGATTGTTATGTTTGTTGCCATAGAAACTGTCATCTTAAGCCAAGAAAGGAACTTTTAATTTTCTGGGCAAATGGTTCAATACAATAATACAAGTTTGGGCTCAGCACTAAACTTTCTCTTCTTTCTCAGTACCACAGACTCAGTACTAATCTCAGTCAGCATGGATTGTCTGAGTAGGTACTTGTTCGTCGCATTTTTTAATTTTTCCATGAGTGCCAATTCAATTTTAGACGGGGTTCAAAATCCACCTCAGACATGGATTCTGTATTGGCGCAGCAATAATCAAGTAACAACCCTTGTAAGTTTTGGGAACTCGGAATTTAACATCCGGTTGCGCTTTTTAAGAGGAGAATATCATAGCAACCCACAACTCGGTCGGTACCTAAGTACAAACAATCGTAACTGATAAGCGTATGGATCATAGATAGCTACTCATCTTCAGCATTTTAGGAAACGTTTGTGTTTACTATAATTTTATAATCATTAGGATATAAGTGCCTATAGGTAGAAATGGTACCTACCGTCCGTTCGTTAATGAAATACGTTTTCATTTTCACAAGTAGGTACGTTAATGACGTGTGTCGTGAACCGCGCTAATTATCTACATATTTCACAACAGTTAAATGTTTAATGGCAATGTTAGAATTAACTGATGTGGTATCTCTTGTACTTTTACCACACGGCTGAAGTATTTCTTATCTACAACAACTATATTAAATGCTTTCAATCTTAGCTTTTTCTTTAGTTAGTGTTTCGATATACCAATGACTTTTACCTAATTTACGTAAGTAAGGGCTTTGCGTTAAAGTGAAAAAACTAAGGGTACTTAATTCACTATTCAAGATTTACTTTAGTGTCTTTACGTTTAACTAAATATCTGATTTCTAAGCCTTAAGATGATATTCCTGCAATAAAGTAGGTTTTCTTAAAGTGCCTTATTTATGCAAAAAAAATCCTCTTCGTAGGTACATCGTTAACAGTGAATAAACATAACGAACCGCATGAAACTAAGTAGGTATAGCTTATAGAGTCGCGTACCGGTCTGCGCTTACCGCGATTGTCTACACAAATAGTTGCCGTTCAAAGCCACTTTACGAGGCAGTATTTGGGAACAATTCGTAGTAACCTTGGCTCATTTAGCTGACGAGTTGTAAATGCATGCAGAGAGTGAGTGGGTCAGTGTGATGGTGGCAGCAATGGGCTGCGTGGCCAGCTCGCAGCGGATCAGCGACTCACGGCCATCCGTAAGGAATATAAACTACAGTTTTGCTAAAACGACGAAAGCAAATCTATTAATTGGTTTCGTTGCCAAAATAGCTTACTTCAGTATTTTCAATATTAACACAATGATTCGCTGTAATTAAGTATCTATTAACTTACGCTGGTTTACTACTTATTGCTGTTGTTTTTTAATGAACATGTCTTTTAGATTTGTTTCTTTTTCTCATATATGCGTTTATATAGAATAGCAGCGTAAGTATAAAAGTATGTAGTGTGGTGTTATTTGTGAAGATGGCGTGGTCACCGGCCCGGGGTAAGCAGGAGACGGTGGTGGCAGCGCTGGCACGGTTGGACGACGAGCTGGCCGGCAGCGAGCGCGCGCACCCCGCTGCCAGGCTCGCCGTCGTCACTGCGGAGATGGACTCCATACTGCAGGCACGACATCCTTCCTACATCCTTCCTTCTTATATGTATTACAAATGTCAATGTTTGTGCCAATCGATGGATGGATGGATGTTTGTTTGTTACTCTTTCAAGCAAAAACTATTGAACAGATTTTGATGAAACTTGGCAATACTGAACATCAGAATAACACATAGGCTATGTCATTTCACGATATCATGTTTCATGTCAAAGATATGACGATAAATGCGTTCGAAGTCGCGGGCAGTTTATAGTTTATTAATAAATCACTCGTCAGCCTACAGCAGTTACTGGAATTCTGCTGTTTCTACTGGCTGCAGTGTCTTTCACTACGTCACCCATGTTACAAACCTTACTCACCTTGTTGCAGGAGATCCAGAGTTTTGAAGAAACCACCGGCAGCGTCAGTGTAAACAAGGACTCTTACGCGAAGACGATACATCAAGTGAGTTCCTATAGCTCTATAATGGCAGATGTGAATCTGGTGATGTTACATTGTCTATTCGTTTCATGTAGAATACCTATTCGTAAGACTACGTTTAGATTAAGGTACGTATTCGTTTTTATTTAAAATACAATGTTTTTCAGCTGTTTGTAAATCTGCACATCTACAAGCGTCCAATGTTGGCTGCTGAAAACGAAGATTTCATCGCAAATGTAAACAGAAAGGTATTCAGCTAATTAAAGGTTTCGTTTGCTATAAATTCCCGTTACTCTTATAAGAAAATGTTTTAGTAATAATTTGGTGTGAATATTTATTGGGTATTTACATTAATAGCTGTACCTAATGCATGTGTTTAGGAGATGCGTCGCTTGGAGCTGTCCTGGCTGCGCACGCGCTACTCGGAGCTACAACGAGAGCGCCGCACATTGCACGCGCAGATACTACGGACTCGGTCACTCTATGCGCAGATTAATCACTTGATCGGTAAGTTAATAACCTACATTAGTAACAAGTACCTACTTGATGAGCTTAATTACCCTGGATTAATAGTACCGTGGGTATGTATACGTAATTACGTATGTTATGTATGTATGCTGTTAGGTATGTTCATTCCACGGACTCTTTTATTTGGTCTATGTTATATGCCATTAAATTCTTCGTGGTCCTGGCTAAGACGATAGGAAGGATAGTTTTGAAGCGTTATTGTATATAGCGACTCTGACGGCGGCTCTATACTATGTTTTTTATAGATGATGTATGGAGCAGTAGCGCGCGGCCAGGTACAGCACTGGAACGCGCGCTAACCCGAGCGAGCGCGCTGCGGGACGCGTTAGCTGCGGTGAGCGCGAGACTCCGCGCCGCCGCCGAGTACTCGCACGGGGCGGCGCGAGCGCTTGATGACGCCATGCCTGCCTGGAAGCTCACCGTCGTTGGCAAGTCAGTACCGAATTCTTACGTTTTAGCAAGCGGGTTATTTATTAGTTTATATTGTTTATTAGTTTATTCGCATAACTACCTAAGTTTTCAAAAAACAGCGAGTATCTAAGTAAACGTGTTTTATTTGTTAAGGAGTGGTTGGGAGCGCACATCCGCGTGTACAGACGCATGCGCGCTGCTGGTACGCGCGCGGTGCTGCGAGCGTGGCGCGCGCCGCGTGCTCTCCGCCCCTGCCGCGCCCCGCGCCGCACGCACGCTGCGGCTCGCACTCGACTACGCATTTACGGACGCTTTACATGATCACAGGTATTCATCAAATGCGGACACTTGTATGTACTAGAATAAGACACATCAGTATTCAAATAATTTACATATAACAAACTGATTATCTTTCAGATATCAACGAGCTACAGAAGTTTTTATGCAGTTTAAGGAAGCGCTTACGCAGTTAATAAACTCCATTCATCAGGTGAGCTTGTATTTATTTAGTAGTTTCTAAAAAATATTTGCGCATTTCCTTGTAAGATGCTACAAGTCAGTTCTACAAATTCTTGGAAGATTCCACAAAGTAAAGAGGTTGTAGGTAGGTACGTTCAAACCACGAAGTTCCTTGCACAGAGGTTCCTTGCGCGATTCCATGTGAAGAAGATGTGAAGTAGAATTTGAGTGGAATCAAAAGGGAATTAACTTTAATCAGCTTTGACTTTGACAATGAGTTACATCTCGCTCGACTTTCCATATCATTTACCAAGAATATTCTACACCACTGGACTTTGGCGAAATCAAAGAAGGACCGCCATATTACCAAGAATTGATTGATTGATTGAAGAATTGATTGATTGATTTTATATTTTTCAGTGATTTTCAAGTATTTATGCATTATCATGTAAAACACTTAAATAGTATATGTTATTATAAATTAACCTATTTTTGTAGATGAACAAAAACCAAGCTTTCGTGCATCAGTATTCCAGGCCTTTTTAAATAAGGTCATGTGGCAAACTTTAAATAAGTTGTTACGACGGAAGAGAGTGATAGCATCATTGTATTCACAAGTAAGAGGTGGCCACGTACAAGAATGTAAGAAAGGAAGCAAACCGCCACCGGCGCCGGTGGAGCTGGTGGAGATATTCATAAACGGGACGGCGGTGCAGAAGCCGGCGTACTACACCGCGCTGCAGGCGCTGCGCAGCGAGGGCATCACGTTCCCCAGCTTCTGCTTCCACGAGCGGCTCTCCATCGCCGGCAACTGCCGCATGTGTCTCGTGCAAATCGAGGGGATGCCCAAACTACAAGTAGCGTGTGGATACAATATACGTAAAGGTTTGAAAATACGGACCAATTCCTTTCAGACGCTCAAAGCACAAGAAGGCGTCTTAGAACTGATCCTCGCCGATCATCCGCTCGATTGTCCTATTTGTGATCAAGGTGGCGAGTGCGATCTTCAAGATTTATCTGTTCGATACGGAAACGATCGCTCTCGGTTTAATGAGGTACATTTCGGTGGTAAGAGAGCTGTAGAAGATAAGAACCTGGGCCCGTTCATAAGAACCTGTATGAACCGTTGCATCCACTGCACGCGATGTATCCGGTTCAGTTCCCAGGTGTGTGGAATAGATATGTTAGGTACCACCGGTCGGGGACACAATATGCTCGTTGGAACATATGTGGATAAGATGTTCTTGTCCGAACTATCTGGGAATATAATAGATCTGTGCCCGGTGGGGTCATTGACGTCGATTCCCTATAAATTCAAAGCTAGAGCATGGGAAATACGTAGAACCAATGCTATTGATGTGACTGATGCTACCGGTACCAATATAGAACTAGATTACAGATTTGACAGGGTTTTAAGAGTCCTACCTCGTGAGAATGGAGACGTGAATCAAGAGTGGGTTTCAGACAAAGGCCGGTGGTCGATAGATTCCCTGGAGATGCAGAGACTCGCGATGCCGATGATTCGCTGTGGACATTGTTTGTGTCCAATAGACTGGGACGAAGCTCTAAAAGCTGCAGCTAACATGATATCTCAGGAGACGAAAATTGCAGCCGTGGCTGGACCATACACTAATGTGGAAATGTTAGTGGCATGTAAAGACTTACTAAATAGCCGTGATTCGGAACATCTCTATATCAAACCAGACCTTCCTCATCTGAAATTTGGCGCGGACTTTAGATTCGCTTATTCTCTAAATATAAGAATGAAGAATATAGCTAAAGCAGATAAGATCATTCTAATCGGCACTAATCCCCGATTTGAAGCTCCGATATTAAATGTGTGGATTCGACAAGCTTATAGAGAAAATGAATGCGATATCTACGTGGTGGGACCAACTTGTGATTATAATTATTATGTTGACTATTTGGGAGATGGTGAAAAGGGGTTAGAGCAAGTAAAATGCATTATGTCTCAAGCCAAACATCCGGTTGTATTAATCGGTCAGAACGCAATGGAGGACTTTGGTCTTCTTATAGCATCGGTAATGGGAGAATTCAAAGAAAGTAGTAAAGTAGATTGGCCTATTTTTAACATAGTGCCGTTGGACGCGAGTTTTGCTGGTGCTTTAGAGGTAGGATACAAGGTTGGTGCTGCAAGGCACTTGGATGAATATCAACCGAATATTTTAATATTACTGGGATGCGACAGTTTGTTCGATGTCTGGAAACCACAAGGGAACTGTAAAATAATCTACATCGGGTTCCAAGGTGACAAGGGAGCTGGACTCGCGCATCTAGTACTGCCGGGGGCTGCGTTCACTGAGTCAGGAGGCACCTACATGAACATGGAGAACCGCGCGCAGTATTCGCAGCCAGCCGTCACGCCACCGGGGGATGCTCGGGTCGATTGGAAAATCATACGCGCCATAGCAGAGTACTGTGGTATTTATCTGCCTTACACTGACCAACAATGTCTATTCTGGAGAATGGGACAGATCAGCCCGTCTTTATTGGCATTAAACGTAAATCAATACAATTTATTTGGTGAGATGTTCAACGAGTTTACAGTCGCAAAAAAAGTTAATTGTAATTGTTTTGATGTGAAGATGAAATCATTAAAGGATTACTACTGTTCGGATATTTATACTTACAACTCTCAGAATATGCTGACCGCGAGGAAAGCTGCTCACAAATACCCAGACTTACCGTATGCACGGCATTAATAGTGTTTGAGATATTTGTTTACTTAGTTTAGTTATCTTTTATGCTATGCTTACAATTTTAGATATTATGATACTAATCTTGTAAAAAGTATATTTTAGTTTGTTAAAAAATGTGTTTTATTAAAACAGTTGATCTATAGCTATGATATCATAAAACAAGAAGGGTATACATCTAGATAACGATCAGACTGAGCATACAGTTGCTTGTCACCACAAATTGTAGTTTGTCGGTTGTGCAGGTGCTCCTGAACAACTTGGAGAACTTAGCGGTAGCGGAGAAAGATGTGATGAAGTACAGACGGCAACTGCGAGCGGCGCGGGTCAACGACGTCGTACAGCGCGGTCTGGCTGATCTCCGGTACCGACCGTCGGCGCTCAACGACCTCAACACCTGAAGTGGTCGAAATTCATAACGAAGCCATCGAGAGTTCATTCCTATAGATTTGATTTGTTACGTTATTGTTATTAAAAAAATAACAATAAACAAGAAAGCAGCCTCTTTGCGTTTCTTTTGTTCATTTCCACAAGTTCTACTTCATTTCAATATTAAATAAATTAAAATATAAAATCTCTTTGTCTAACTAAACCTTCTTAAGGGAAAGAGCAGAGAGGATAGATAAACCCAAAGACATGCTAGAGTGATGCTAGAGACAAGACGTCAAAATCGTCAAATGGCTTTCTTATTTATATTTTGATTTTAATTTATTTATTTGTATTGTATAGTTTATTGGCGGTAATTTTTTATATTATATTTGATGACTTATTATTTTGATAATGTTGAAAGTATGTACGATCAAAACATTAAGTAAATTATTGCAGTTTGAAAAGCTGACTGCAGTGCAAGATGTTTACATACGAAATGCTCACGCGGAGATATTAACGAAAGGTGACCCGCCTCCAGAGATGGTGGAGATATTTATAAATGGGGTGCCGATCAAGAAACCGAAGTACTACACAGCCTTGCAGGCTCTGCGGAGTGAAGGCATCGGGTTTCCCAGCTTCTGCTACCACGACCGGCTGTCGGGAAGCGGGAACTGTCGGATGTGTCTCGTGGAGGTCGAAGGGTGGCCAAAACCTCAAATCGCGTGTGCCCTACATCTAACCAAGGGCTTGAAAATTCGTACAAATTCCAGTCGCACTTGGCTGGCACAAGAAGGCGTTTTAGAATTTATTCTAGCCGATCATCCACTGGATTGTCCTATTTGCGATCAAGGTGGGGAGTGTGATCTACAAGATATTACTGTGAAATTCGGAAATGATCGATCTCGGTTTACTGAAATTCATTTCGGAGGTAAGAGGGCCGTAGAGGACAAAGATCTCGGTCCCTTCATAAGAACTTGTATGAACCGTTGCATCCACTGCACGCGGTGTATTCGGTTCGGCTCGCAGGTGTGTGGACTCGATATCCTGGGTACCACCGGCCGGGGACACAACATGCTAGTGGGGACATATGTTAACAAAATGTTTTTGTCTGAACTTTCCGGAAATATAATTGATCTGTGTCCGGTGGGGTCATTGACGTCGATTCCTTACATGTTTAAAGCGAGGTCGTGGGAAATCAGAAGGACTAATGCTATAGACGTTACCGATGCTACTGGTACCAACATACAGTTAAATTATAGATTTGACAGGGTTTTAAGAGTTCTACCACGTGAGAACGATGAAGTGAATCAAGAGTGGGTGTCAGACAAAGGCCGGTGGTCGATAGATTCCCTGGAGATGCAGAGACTTGTGTCACCTATGATACGATGCGGACATTGTTTGTGTCCGATCGAATGGAATGAGGCTTTAAAAGCCGCAACCGCAATGATTCTCAACGAGTCGAGCATAGCGGCGGTAGCCGGGCCGCACTCTAGTGTAGAAACGCTCGTAGCCTGCAAAGATCTTGTAAACCGACTTGGTTCAGAAAAGTTGTATATCAAACCCGACCTTCCTCATTTAAAATATGGCGCTGACTTGAGATACACTTATTCTCTAAATATAAGAATGAAGAATATACTTAAAGCAGATAAAATCATTCTAATCGGCACCAATCCCCGATTTGAAGCTCCGATATTAAATGTGTGGATTCGACAAGCTTATAGAGACAAGGAATGCGATATCTACGTAGTGGGACCACCTTGTGATTATAATTATTATGTTGACTATTTAGGGGACGGTGAGATGGGGTTAGAGCGAGTACGATGCATTATGACTGAAGCCGAACGTCCGCTTGTATTAATCGGTCAGAAAGCTATGGAAGACCACGGACCACGCATTGCCAAACTGTTTACGGCTATGAAATATGATATTACCTGGCCTGTATTTAACATCGTCCCCAAAGACGCCAGTTATGCAGGTGCATTGGAGATAGGTTATCATGTCGGTGCTGTGAAATGGTTGAAACAATGCAGGCCGAAAGTTGTTATAGTTTTGGGCCGCGATGACCTGTTCGACGACTGGCAGCCTCCGGAGGACAGCAGGATCATCTACATCGGGTTCCAAGGAGACAAGGGAGCTAAGAAAGCCCATCTCGTGCTACCGGGGGCGGCGTTCACTGAGTCAGGAGGCACCTACATGAACATGGAGAACCGCGCGCAATTCTCGCAGCCGGCCGTCACTCCTCCCGGCAAGGCGCGGGTAGACTGGCAGATCATCCGGGCTATAGCCGAGTACTGCTGCATCAACTTACCGTACCAAGACCAATACGGTTTAATGTGCAGGATGGAGCAGCTGAGCCCTTCCCTAGGGGCGCTGGACACGTGCCAGTTCAACATGTACGGCGATATGTTTCAGCAGGTCGTCAATTGTCACGGCGGCGCGGAGTGTACTGGACTCAACGTTGAACTGAAATGCTTGCAGGATTTCTATTGTACAGATGCTTATACGTACAACTCTCCGAATATGCTCAAAGGCAGGAAAGCTGCCAAGAATTACTATAAACTACCCTATGCTAAAAATTGATTGCTAAGTTTGATATTGATAGTATTTTACAGTTATTACGATTAAATAGTTACCGAGTAGGTATATTGGGAATTTGTTTCAATTATTGATATAAAACAATAAAAACATTTAATTGTCTTTCAGATTTTGAGTTCCTCTAATATGTGTCTAGGTGAATGAAATAGTTGAGGTATAGGTATCTTAATTAGGGATCTTATTTAAAAAAAAAATAACTTGCATCAGAAATTATGTACAGCGCGACCCGGATGATTTCCGGTACCGACCGTCGGCGCTCAAGGAACTCACCTCCTGTGATGTACGAGATATTATAAACGAAGCCATCGAGAGTTCATTCCTAGTACTTAGATTTTGATTTGTACGTTGAGGAAAACAGGGTTTATTTTCTCTATTTTAAGTAAAGTAAAATAGAAAATCTCTTCGACTAAAGACTAAACACTGAACTTCCCTTAAAATCTCCTTCAGGGAAAGAGCAGAGAGCACAGAGCGCAGATAAACCCAAAGACATGCTAGAGATCGTAGAGATCAGACGTCAAATGGCTTTCATAATTTCATTTTGATTTTGCTTAGAATTTATTTATTTGTATTGTGTATGTAGTTATTTGCGTTAACTATATTTTTAATATTTTATTTGATAAATTATTATTTTGATAATGTTGAAAGTATGTACGATCAAAACATTAAGTAAATTATTGCAGTTTGAAAAGCTGACTGCAGTGCAAGATGTTTACATACGAAATGCTCACGTGGAGCGATTAACGAAAAGTGACCCGCCTCCGGAGATGGTGGAGATATTTATAAATGGGGTGCCGATCAAGAAACCGAAGTACTACACCGCCTTGCAGGCTCTGCGGAGTGAAGGCATCACGTTCCCCAGCTTCTGCTACCACGACCGGCTCTCCATCGCCGGCAACTGCCGCATGTGTCTCGTGGAGGTCGAAGGATGGCCAAAACCTCAAATCGCATGTTCCTTAAATATTACCAAGGGTATGAAAATTCGTACAAATTCCAGTCGCACTTGGCTGGCACAAGAAGGCGTTTTAGAATTTATTCTAGCCGATCATCCACTGGATTGTCCTATTTGCGATCAAGGTGGGGAGTGTGATCTACAAGATATTACTGTGAAATTCGGAAATGATCGATCTCGGTTTACTGAAATTCATTTCGGAGGTAAGAGGGCCGTAGAGGACAAAGATCTCGGTCCCTTCATAAGAACTTGTATGAACCGTTGCATCCACTGCACGCGGTGTATTCGGTTCGGCTCGCAGGTGTGTGGACTCGATATCCTGGGTACCACCGGCCGGGGACACAACATGCTAGTGGGGACATATGTTAACAAAATGTTTTTGTCTGAACTTTCCGGAAATATAATTGATCTGTGTCCGGTGGGGTCATTGACGTCGATTCCTTACATGTTTAAAGCGAGGTCGTGGGAAATCAGAAGGACTAATGCTATAGACGTTACCGATGCTACTGGTACCAACATACAGTTAAATTATAGATTTGACAGGGTTTTAAGAGTTCTACCACGTGAGAACGATGAAGTGAATCAAGAGTGGGTGTCAGACAAAGGCCGGTGGTCGATAGATTCCCTGGAGATGCAGAGACTTGTGTCACCTATGATACGATGCGGACATTGTTTGTGTCCGATCGAATGGAATGAGGCTTTAAAAGCCGCAACCGCAATGATTCTCAACGAGTCGAGCATAGCGGCGGTAGCCGGGCCGCACTCTAGTGTAGAAACGCTCGTAGCCTGCAAAGATCTTGTAAACCGACTTGGTTCAGAAAAGTTGTATATCAAACCCGACCTTCCTCATTTAAAATATGGCGCTGACTTGAGATACACTTATTCTCTAAATATAAGAATGAAGAATATACTTAAAGCAGATAAAATCATTCTAATCGGCACCAATCCCCGATTTGAAGCTCCGATATTAAATGTGTGGATTCGACAAGCTTATAGAGAAAATCAATGCGATATCTTCGTAGTGGGACCACCTTGTGATTATAATTATTATGTTGACTATTTAGGGGACGGTGAGATGGGGTTAGAGCGAGTACGATGCATTATGACTGAAGCCGAACGTCCGCTTGTATTAATCGGTCAGAAAGCTATGGAAGACCACGGACCACGCATTGCCAAACTGTTTACGGCTATGAAATATGATATTACCTGGCCTGTATTTAACATCGTCCCCAAAGATGCCAGTTATGCAGGTGCATTGGAGATAGGTTATCATGTCGGTGCTGTGAAATGGTTGAAACAATGCAGGCCGAAAGTTGTCATAGTTTTGGGCCGCGATGACCTGTTCGACGACTGGCAGCCTCCGGAGGACAGCAGGATCATCTACATCGGGTTCCAAGGAGACAAGGGAGCTAAGAAAGCCCATCTCGTGCTACCGGGGGCGGCGTTCACTGAGTCAGGAGGCACCTACATGAACATGGAGAACCGTGCGCAATTCTCGCAGCCGGCCGTCACTCCTCCCGGCAAGGCGCGGGTAGACTGGCAGATCATCCGGGCTATAGCCGAGTACTGCTGCATCAACTTACCGTACCAAGACCAATACGGTTTAATGTGCAGGATGGAGCAGCTGAGCCCTTCCCTAGGGGCGCTGGACACGTGCCAGTTCAACATGTACGGCGATATGTTTCAGCAGGTCGTCAATTGTCACGGCGGCGCGGAGTGTACTGGACTCAACGTTGAACTGAAATGCTTGCAGGATTTCTATTGTACAGATGCTTATACGTACAACTCTCCGAATATGCTCAAAGGCAGGAAAGCTGCCAAGAATTACTATAAACTACCCTATGCTAAAAATTGATTGCTAAGTTTGATATTGATAGTATTTTACAGTTATTACGATTAAATAGTTACCGAGTAGGTATATTGGGAATTTGTTTCAATTATTGATATAAAACAATAAAAATATTTAATAAATAATCTTTCTATTTTTAAGTATCTCGGTATCTAGGTAAAAGAGAAGTTAAGGCATCTATGTATACTATAGGGAGGTAATTTAAAACTTGTGAGATATTCCAAACAGTTTTTACTTTATTTATATCTACTAACCTTTCATCAGCATCGACATCGGCATGAGTGAGGTGACCCGAAAGCTGGCAGCTATCTTGTACAGCCTGTGGCTAATTTTATTCCAGCTAGTGTCGTACGCGTGTACGCGTGCGACACATCTACGTAACGTACGACAACGCCGAAACTTCAGCGGCTGGAGTAAATGTATACGACGTAATTTCAGCTGATGTCATAGGTGACTTGAAACGTTCCGCGCGGTACGTTACGCAGTACACTAATAAATTGTTACATTTAATATCTGGAATTTAAAGAACAGGATTTGTATGATGAAATAAAATATTCAAATATTATAAAAACACAATCAAATTTATTTAAATATCAAATATTGTATTGTCTAACACGATTCCTTAACTATCATGTTTCACATCAATAAGTTGAAGTGTTATGATATACAGTTACAGATACCTTGAAGGTGTAGTGTACAGAGATCACAACGACAGACAAGAAGGTGATACTAACTCAGGTACCTAAATAATCAATACTTTTGGTACATTCCATACATTTACTTCAATAGAAATACCTAATATTATATATGTATATATTGTCTCGAGACGAAGGAACAAGAATTAGCGAACGATACATATAAATATTTATGAATTATATTAGAAAATGTAAATAGAGATTTATACTTAAAAATGGTTACTGATTTAAATACGGAAAGATATTTCCATGTATGAGCTAAGTAGCAAACGTAAACGGAAATGGAAACGTTGAAATGATGTAAGGAGATAAGACGTAAACCACACCGATACTATTATAATAAATACTCGTCACAATACATGGGCTTAAATGCAAAATCTACAAAAAGTGTTACACTTAATAATATATGATTATTATTTGAAAACGGTATGATCAGTTAAAATAGGTCTTACTTACAATCTATCATAGATTAGGTAGTCCAATTTGTGCGCGAGAAGCTCTACATGAATGATATATTTGAAGCGATCGGAACGGCTTCGTTCGATTCGGCACTTCCTAAAACACTGATATGTGGCATGATGTGTCACGAGTCACTTGGTCGCTAGAGCACCGCTGCTGCTCTACACAAGTCAATCTGCTTCCAATCTCACACACCTCCCCCCTCCTACGTCCCCCTACATCGACTTAGCTTATTTCATTAATTGTTAACTCAAATATTTCATAATAAATATTAAATAATACCTTCAATACAAAACTAAACTTTATTTGGTATGTGTTTAAGTGCAATTTATATTTGTGCTAACAACTTAAATCGGTAATAAAATTTTAGTATCAAAATATGTTACAGATTCCTTAAATATCCTGAAAATAGTCTATTTTTAATAGATTAACAGCTTTGTTGTTTAAGTAATTGTAAAGTAAAGAATAAAACGAGATAAGTTGAATTTTAACCTTAATTGGATCTCGTTTTATAAATTGGACGAAGTCGCGAGCCAATAAGGGTCGACTAGGTACATCCGGGTCGGCGCGTGTCGGCGCTACACTAAGGAGGCTAGGAGCGTCCGTCGCTAGTCGCGGTCGCTACTCTAGGTGAATATTGTCAATCCGAGGCCGTCGTCGGCCGCGGCCCACTCCTACCGAGGAAATGTAAATCCGTCTAAATAGCACATATACGTCGTAAAAACATGGAAGCACTCCTGCGGACAGACTGTTTGCTGGCTACACCTGATTCTATGTATAATCACTAAGATACTGAGTATATTCCGATATCGTTTTACTGACATTATAAAATATAGACCTTAGATAGGTATAATTCATTGTAAGCTATAACTAGGTACGTAATAAAGCAAATAATTGAGAATGAGTGCTCGCTCCCTCCCTCCTTGAGAAGGAACCTCCGCGTAACAGCAGTAAATAAACTAAAAAATACTGTACATAAAGAGTTAACAAAGGAACGAGAGCATTAAGTAGACAACAAAAGGCAGACATAGCGTCCGCGAGTAGTAAAGAGTCCGACGACCGACGTCGACACGTGACGTCGTGATCGGAGCCGAGAGTATTCAACGTTCAACAGATAAATCCGCGTTTCATTTACACTTTGGAGATCTGGTTCAGCTTCTTCCTGTGGCTGCAATAATGGCTGAAATCGATGAAAAAATACCCGTTTATTTTATATCGAGCTATAATTATTTACAATTAATTTGATGCTATAAAACACATTGAAGTCTAGTCTATTTCAATATTTTTCTCTAGTAGGTACCTAGTAGAAATATAACTAAATTGATCTACTCTCACATATGTATTACTTTCGGTAAGTAGTAACTATTGTCACCTGCAAGGTTGGATAAGTACGATGGCGAAGAGGACGATGATGATGCAGGCGGCCACCAGCGACATCACCGTTATAGGGTCCATGGAATCTCCTGCAGGTAAATAGTTCTATATTTTTTCGTGGACTTTTATTGAAATTGTCTTTTAACAAGTATTAATTAATATGGCTGGTTAATGTATTACCCAAGAAGTTAAAGCACTGGCAGAAGATAGGTCTAAATGGCGGACACTCCATCGACAAGAGTCTGACTCTTAAATACTTAAGATGATGATGTATCTATAGTATTAGGGTACCTTGTAATTGTGGGTAGTATGTAACTTCGTGGTTACGAGTGTAGTTCGGGAGGCGGTAGACGTCGCGGGGGGAGGTGCAGTTCGCTACTTCGATCGTTACGTATCTGCAGGACAATAACAACATTAATAAATGAAGTCGGTTCAATCACATCCAAGCAAACGGTCTCGCTATAAAAGTCAATTACAATTATGCACAGAATCACTCCATAGTTTAGAAGGTTAGGCCAAGACCATTATTAGAAAAGGATGAACAAAGAGAGTACAGGTAAATAGCTTCGATCGTCATGTTTAGAGAAGTACAAAAATAATGTAGAGTCTTAAGGGCTATCCACACATTTCCGGGACAGGACTATATCCGTGTTCAGAGTTGTCCGTTTCACTACAGACGCTCTGACACGGAGTGTGTAGTGGTGTGTAGCCGATATATCCGAGTGTACCGTGAGGAGGTGGCGCAGGCGGCGCGTGGCGGCACGACGAGCTGCCGCGAGCGCGAGCGTGCGCCGGCGCGGCACGGGCCCCACGCGCCCCACGGACCCGCCGCGCCGCTCGACGCGCGGCAGTCGCACTCCACTGAACACACCTCCTCCTGGTGGGACACAGTACATCGCTTACTTTAACAGTATTTCATCAGAGATTAGAGTACTGGGAAACACAAGCAATGCTACAAATACTGGCCAGTCACAAACGGTGTCAGCTGGATCACAAATTCTACTAATAGGTATTATAAATGTTAATGTTTGTGCCGATGGATGGATGGATGGATGTTTGTTACTCTTTCACGCAAAAACATCTGAACAAGTTTTGATGAAACTTGACGGCATTGTAGCTTATACATCAGATTATCACATAGGTTACATTATTTGTACAAATTAAATGTTTTTTCCAAGATATAACGACAAATGTGTACGAAATCGCGGGTAGCCTCGAGTCTAAGATATATTACTACCTGGTAATGCATCGGCGGTGCAACGATCCGTCCGGGCAGCACGGGGGCGCAGCGCCAGGGCTCCAGGTAGGCCTCCACAGCGGGCTCGTCGCCGATACTCGTCAGCTCGCAGCGAGCGTGAGATACTTTCACGCCCCAGCCGCACGTGTTGCCTACATCCTCGTTTGATGATGCCTGAATAGTTTTGTTACTGTTAATTCTAATAGGTAATTTATTTTCAAAGGGATAAAATTAGCTTTGCGATCTTTATAAGGCATCAACTATTAATTTGTAGTTTAACTTTTCAGTTTATGAACAACGAAGTCTTTGTAATTCTATAGCATCGTTTTAACTCTGTACCTGTAGATGGCAGCCGAGCGAGGGTCTGGCCACGAGCCGCAGACAGGGTTCCCTCGGACACGGCGCGCGCTGCTCCGTCGGCGGACACGCGCGGCCCGGCCACACCGCCGCAGACAGGTGTTGTCTACGCACGAATATCATCATTATCGTCATGTTGGCTTATGGAAGTCCACTGCTGGATAAAAGCCTCCCCCAAAGATCTCCACAAAACGGCCGGTCATGCGCTGCCCAGATCCAACGGCTTTTGGCGCACAAATGTTAAACCATCACAATCTAAAGATTTTGTTAAAAAATTTTGTTAGCGAGTCTAACAAAATCTCCTTTAATTTGGAATACACGATTTAAAACACATGAACATTAAACATTGACGAAAAGCTGCTCAATTCACAAAAACCTGCTCCTCTAGTTCCAGCCAGAGTCTGTCAGAGAATGTAATACTTTGTGAGTGTGAGTGGTAACCATGTTACCTGGTCCTGCGCATATGCCGCACTGCGGAGGAGTCCCCGCAGCTGCAGGCGGCGGCGTCCCAGGGCCCCCACTCCCCGAGCGCGCAGTCCACGCCGCACGGCACGTAGCACCATGTCTCGCTAGCTTCAGATGACGTCGCGTTCTGTGCACAACACAACTTTTGAATACATACTTACATATCCGTCACGCCTCTCTCTCATTCCTTCCACTTCCTCTCTCCTCCCTGTCTCCCACTTTCTTTCACTTGCTACGATCCAAACACACTTCTTTCGCTTCATCCCCACTCACCAGTCGCAATATTAATATTAAAAGCTCTTCTGATTCTGTGACTAAGTACTTTAAAGCCATTCGGTCAATACCTCTCGAAGTGTAACCTCCTGAGGACATTATACAATTGTTATAAGATAAGAGTAAGTTTACAAGTTTTGTCTAAGTGCCGCAACTCACCGGGCAGAAAGAATCATTGACAAAGACTCCATCACTACGCAGACATCGCACCGACCGCCGTTTGGTACCTTCACCACAAGGAGACCCACCTGGAGAACGATCAAGGTGATTAATCACGGATTTTCCATTGTTTGATGATCATATTTTATAAATATTTTTCGTTGACGACTTTTTAAATCCAGAACGACGTTCTTAATTGACATACATTCTTTAACAGCATCTTATCTGAAGAATGGCAACAAGTGTAATAGTTACCAAGCGGCTGGCAGTCGTCCCAGGGCGCGACGTGCCAGGAGAAGGAGTGCGGTGAGCAGGATTCGGCCGCCACCAGCGTCGGGCACTCGGCGCCGCCTTCTTGAGCGGCGCGCAGCACCACACGCGTGCGGTCACGGCGACCGCCCCATTTCGTCTACGTAACGTTATTCAATATGAATGCCTAATTAGTTATATCATTTAAATATGCCAAAAGCTGAAGTGCAGAATTAAATATTTATATGCCTTTTCAATACCCCAAATAAACCTGAAAATATCGAATAAAACAGAAACATCACCAGTGAGAATCGTTCCTACGACTTCGCGCTTAGATGTTATACAAATCCCATGTTGATCCATCTAGGTTGCCAATGTAAATGGAATGCTATTGAACATATACCTGTTCGCAAGGACTCCAATCGGACCAGTCGCTGACGACGCAGTCCGCGGGGCAGGGGGCGCGGCAGGGGGCCTCGCGGGCGGGGGTGGGGCCCGCGCCTGACGACTCACACGTCGCGTCCGATAGGTGCTTGCCTTCAGAGTCCACGCAGCTGTATAGGAAACACATTTGAATTGGTAGGATATGAGTTGAAACCACATTGCGAATTCCTACAAAGAATTTGCGAAGTAGTTTTAAGTGCCTGTTTCATCACCTACATATAAATTTAACTGCCAGATAAACCTATATCTATTTCATAAAACATGACGTTTTACACAGAAGCAGGTGTAAAATATCTGTCAGATGAATTTTATCTGTAGATAGCGAAACAGGCCCTAAGTGAAAGCAAATCAGATAATTAAACAAAAGGAAAAGAAGTTGTATAGCTATAAAATAAAGCAGACGTCAAAGCTAGGCACTAACTCGACAGTCCGGTTGATGACAGCATGTCCGCAGAGCGCGCGTCTCGGCGAGCACACCGACCACGGCCCGACGGACCAACGCGGCTGAGACTCGAGGCACGTGGCGCGTTGTAACGTCGCGCCGCACTCGCGACCACCCGCACTGCTTTCCTCTAGCACCTCTCTACATAACAAAATATATTGACTGATGAATGCGGAATGGAAATAGAATCGTAACAAGTGGCAGGAAGTGTACTTCGCCTACCCATTTGGTTAAACATCGAAATTATGTTTGTATAATTGGATTTCTGAACGAAAGCAAAAGATTACTAGAGAATTTAATGAAATAAATGAACTATTTACTCTAGTCTAATTTAAGGGCCGTTTTAGACTTTATCTTGTAACCACAAGACACACAGAGAACGCGACCCACCTAGTCCGGAACCTGAAAGCAGCCTTGGAGCCGGGCTCGGCGGCGCAGGGTCCCCACTCCCCCCAGGCGCCGGCCGCGCAGTCGCGTGCGCAGCGCACGGAGCACGCGCCGCGCAGCAGCGCAGGGAACTCCTCGTCGTACGTGTACCCGTCCGTGGACGCCTCGCGGACGCGGGACGGACCTGCGGGAACGTAGCGTACATTATATTACATTCGCTTATTGAAATCTCGACTCCTAATCCCTAAATAACTTAGTTCAGATAGACTTCAAATGTCGTTAAATTTAGCTTCATTAAATGAATATTCTCACTATTTTCTTGATCATTTTACATCTATAAATTGTTTAGTTATTACAAAACTGTACGTACCAGTCAATGGATGATACTTCTTGCAGATGTCCATAGGCACGTCCCGACCACCGACCATACACCGCGCGGCTCGTAACGCTCTGCCTTCCCCGCACTCCATACTACCGGAAATAAATAACTTAGATTTTAGTTTAGGTTGTACCTATGTATATTATGTTGAAATCAAGGCAAAAGGTTAAAGTTTCATCTTACCCTGACGGTAGAATGCAGTCAGAGTCTGTCGGCAGGAGCTCCAGAGACACGTTCTTGCAAACACATGATGGCATATCCGGTTCAGCTGCGTCAAGGTATCTGGAAGAAAACACTCACATATTAAAACAGTGGCCTTTGTCTTATTGAAGCTGGAAACTAAAATGGACAAACTTAACGAGGACAACCAATCTTAGTGTGCGGTCACATCTGCGTAACGTACCGCGCGGAACGTTCGGTTCAATACGCTCGTAATGTGTTTCAAATCACCTATGACAAATCAACTTAAAATTACGTCGCATACATTTACTCCAGCGGCTGAACGTTCCACGCGGTACGTTTCGCAGGTGTGTCGCGACACTTAAGTCCTAAGTATCTACAAGCTAGGGGTTATGTTTACTTGAGCGGGTCGCTGCAGACGATGTCGCAGGTGAGTTGGTGTATGCTGTGGTCGCAGGAGACGGAGCAGGCCGCCACTACACGCGGCACCAGCTGCCCAACACACGCCGCCACGCCTGTACGGGACGACTCCGAACCACACCACAGACCTAGCATTGAAAGGATGGACGTTTGATAAGTAGGTACATCATTGAGATATAATATCAAGAATAGACGTAGAGGGATCATTACAGGTACTCCATTGAAATGAAATTACGAAACATCGAGGAAGCTGAGACTTTTTACAAAGAGACTTCTACAGGACATGGATGCTAAAAATGCAAGTATTTCTGATACAATATAATGAATAGTGTCTGTGGAGTTAATTGTGATAGTAAATAGTAATAAAGATTTTACAGGAATGTCATACTAACTTCGAACCCGATACCCCCTCCCGCAGCGCTGGTCTGGCGGCAACCGACACGTGCTCCACTCCCCGGTGAGCCACGACACGGCGCGTGACCGACACGACGCCGGCGCGGGGCAGTCGCGGGACTCCTTCGTCGGCCCGCAGTTCGGACCGCCGTGAACCTTGCGCACGCGCACCTGCTTGCTTGGACCTGGACAAAGGGTGAACCATTGAATATGGAGCTTTACTAAGTAAACAATCGGTCCTGCAGTAGCTACAGACAATGATCTTACCACAGGTATTAGGACAAGGAGACCACGGCATCCAGGCCTCGACCCTGCAGCCGCGGTGGCATCTGATGGTGCACGCGCGGCGGGACGCGGGGCGGCGGAGGGGCGCACATCTGAACACATTACAGAAGGATTTCAATCTATATTTTGGACTTTGCTACGTTTTTGAGTTGATTGTAATTGATTTTGTATGTATAGTTAACTACTTACAAATATTCCCGCACTACATCAGCATTGTTCTGCACACACATCACGTCTCTGCTCATCTCTCCTTCCTCGATACAAGGCTCTTCCTCGTTGTTCTCATTGAAAGTCTCTTCGTCCTGAAAACGAACGTTTTTTATTACAGAGCCTAAGGGGACATGTTGTGAAAAATGTTTGACAAACGCTCATTAAATAAGTTTTACATAGAAGAGCTACATATAGCAATCAGTAATTGATTTGCAAAAAGTATTTACAAGTAAATCAGTGTAGTTGGAAGTAGGCTGGTCGTCCTGCGGTCTCCTGATGCAAGAACCCCACGGCGTCGCGAGCCACGAGTACGTTGCGCATGCGTGGGTGTTACACGTCTCGTTCTGGATCATCTGCTCCTCGGACGGACACGGCCAGCCGTCTGGAAAATGAACGACACACCGGTTGAGATATTTTGTTTGCATTTTTCTGTTTAATCCATAATAAACTAATATTATAAATGTCAATTTTTGTGCCGATGGATGGATGGATGCTTGTTACTCTTTTACGCAAAAACTACTGAACCGATTTTGATGAAAGGCAATTTGTAGCTTATTTAACAGAATGACACATAGGCTATATTATTTTACGATCTCATGATTTTTTCCCAAGATATGTCGATAAATGTGTACGAAGTCGCGGGCAGCTTCAAGTAATTACATTAAATTCATTCAGTTTGTGGCTCAAATACAGATAGAGTCGAAATACTAACTAGGCGAAGCATGCGCAAGTATATATCGCCTCCGGGAGGTGGTGGGGCGGGGCTGCGGCGCGGCGGGGGCGGCGCAGGGGGCGGAGCACGGCGCCCACGCACCCCACGACGACACCACGCAGTCGCCCGGGCACGCGATGCGGCACCGCTCACTGCGCGCCGGCGCCACCGATCCTGCGCACCATGCGCGCTGGGCTTCTTTCTGCAGGCGGAGGGGGGCATCGCGAATCAACAAGGATATCTTATTCATTAGTCTATCTAGTAGTCACAATACTTTGGATGCCTTTAGATGTAAACAGAGAAAGTAGAGGTGACCACTGACATCCTTCTGGTAACTGCCCATCCGACAAGAGTTATGATTGTTCGCCGCCATTCGACCATTCACTGAGAGACTCCATACTTTTTACACGCTTAATATTAGCTTCACTTGAACTAACGATGTATCTAAACAAATCTTGGAATTTAAATTTGACCCACTTCCCGTTCTTCGAATAGGATGAAATTTTTCACACGCTCTGAGTTCTGATAACAATACAATATTATGGTACTTTTGAACTGATCTGACGATGGAGCATGTTTAGTGCGAGCTAAAGCATGTTTTAGTTTTTTAAACTACCTATTATTTTTATTTCAACATCTAACAACATTCAAGATATTCTACTAATGCCATACCCCGTCATGTCCAACGCATCTGAGTTCCCTGGTTCTACGACCAGGTCCGCAGGTAGTGTGGGGCTGCGTCAGCACGCAGGGCCCCCAGGGGAGGGCGCTCCACGACGCGCATCGGGGGGTCGAGCAGGTTCTCTTCTCCTCTAGAGGCGGACATGGGGCCCCGCCGCCAGATGCCGCTGCGATCACTCGACGGTGACGGACGCTGTAGCCTGGAGATTCATATTATTATCATAGGGACGTTTTAGAGAAAATACTAAGAGATTGTTTGTCTATGTTTGTGCAACATATCTTTTGGGGAGATGGAACGTAATAAACACTGGCCTTCTATCCCGATTACAAAAGATGATATTCTTGCTAAGTCTTAGACACCAGATGTCAAAACAGTTTCAATTTTTCAAGCAAGTTTACCTGTAGTAGTCAGCTGCTGTACAGGATACAGTGGACACCCATCAGTGGGCTGACACGCTCCCCACTCACTCCACTCTCCTACTTCGCAGTCTCGTGGACATGGAACCTTTATCAAAAATGATTTTATTTGTTAGTTTTACAACTATAAGAAAAGAACTTTTGTAATTAATGCCGATTAAAGATACTGTAATTATTCAACCCCAAAAAAGGCAATCAACAAAAAACAAAATGAGAATCGCAAAAACAGACGAATATTGTTTGGTTGAGTGTAATTATAATTTGGTCAGTGTATCCATCTTGCCAGTAAATTAGAATAAAATAAACAAAATCCTGGAATGTCTCACCTCACAAGGTTGCACAAGAGTGGGCAGCGGCGCATGCGCGCACTGTGCGGGATGCAGCGGGCGGCCGTCGGCGCGTACGCAGGTGGCCTCCCTTCGCTGCACCCCCCCGCCGCAGCTCGCCATCACCGGCTCCTTGGCATCATCATCATCCATCTCCGCTTCGTACTCATCGTAGATCGCGTCGTCGGAGGCTGCGTCGTCGCTGTCGTCGTCGGTTGCTGCAAGGGACGTAGTTAGGAGGAAAGGTCAAGACATACAAGGATATGATGAGTTTTAAGCTGGCCATTTAAGATCAGTCTATTTGACGTCCTGCCATTTGGCATGACGCCAGTTACGAACCTACCACACTCACGATCAGTCCAAACGATCACGCCAAACTGAGCTGTTTTCCTTACAGAATGGATGTCGGTTTCCTCACTCACGAGCCGTCGGCGTGATGTCAAGTCATCATTCAATGGAGTGACGCCGAATTATTGGCATTCCAGAGTTTACACCACGCCATCAGTTTTCGACACTCACGATCCATTACGCTATTTGGCGCGATGGACTCGTCACAGCCAGCTTTATAGCAGTAACTTTGTATAATGAATCAGCATTACCAGGTGGATTAGGAGCAGGCAGTTCGACGGCGACGGTGCACTCGCCCCACGGGCCCGGGAACCAGTGCGCGCTGGCTTCTAAAGACGCTGGCTTCACTTCCTCCACCACGTCGCAGTCTTTGCCACCACCTGATGCAGACATAGAAACATGAAGTGATACAGCTAGCGGTGGAGCTATGCAGTATGGATAGATAAAAAAGAGAACATGAGTAATACAAAATGTTTTTTTAATGGGTACCACCAACTTTTCGCCTTTAAGTCCTATCACTGCAACGACTTTTCCACCCTATATCTAATAATAACCTACCTACTTATAGCTACAAAATTCAACGAACCTTGCGTCAGCTGTTTGACTCTCCTGGTCCGGACAAAGGCGCCGTCGTGCCGGCGTCGCCATGGCAACCATTCAGCCAGCCGGCAGTCTTCGGGCACCACGCATACGCGCGACGTCTCGATGCTGTTGAACGCCGTGCCGCAGTAGCTGAATTATGAACAAGATAGGTAGATGAAATTTATGAAGGGGTGTAGAATATGAATGATATTTGATATGATTCAAGTCTTCAACAGCTCTTCAGAGATGTACTTAGAAAGCATCCCTGATTTAAAATTATGCTAAACATTATTTTAAAAAAAATTAAGCTGCAAGTGTCAATTAAGAAAGAATCTAATTTAAAGTATGTATTTGTTAATTACAACGTCGTTAGTATGATTCAAACAGCGCAAAAATATAAATCTAATGTTTTTCTCATTAGGAACACATTTAAGTGAGTAAAAAACATTAAGGAAATAAAAAGTTCTTAACGTGAAAACGATGTACTTTTTACCGACTACGTTGCAAGCGGATTATAAATTACATCGATGTTTAAAAGAACAAGTTTTAAAATATGTTTGTGAAGTTTTCCGCTTAAAGTTGTAATAGTAAAAGTAGCGGAATTGGCACGAGATCAATATCGGTGAAGGAGCGACCTACTTCCGCTGACATGAATCAGGAAGCAAACTTTTTAGATCAATTGAGTCGTTTCGTTTAACATGGGCTGTGAAGATATTAGCTGAGGGTTTGTTTTCATCACAGAATACTTTACGCGGTGATAAATGTGATGTGGTGTTTAATAAATTATTATTTGTAGTCGGTAGGTAAATTGAAGAAATAATAATGACTATTTGCAAATTTCGGTCTCTGAAAACTTCTTATAAATAGCAATATTTAGAAGTATACTGCAGTAAAATTATCCTCAATTCTTAGCAAATAGCTACGATACAACGATACTCGTAGACAGACATGTCAAAGATCCCGTAACATTTCTTATTTAGTGAAATACATTAAAAAAGAAGGGTTTTGTTAGATATAAGTATATGATGTACTAAAACCTGCTAATGAACTTACATGGGTTCCACGAACTGTCCGTTGGACGCCCTACACTGCAGCTGGCGCCGCTGCAGGCCGAGCCGCGGGGTGTGCGTTAGGAAATCATCCTCCTCGCGCACTCGTATGTTGCTGCATTTGGAAACACCATCGTAAGGTTAAGGATACATTTAGGGGCTGTATCACCGTCTATAGATAAAATTTATCTGACAGATGTGTTATACCTGTCTCTGTCTAAAACATCATGTTTTACGAAATAGACTTAGGTTTGTCTGTCAAATAAATTTTATCTGTAGGTAATGAAACGGTACTTAGAATCAATAAAATAATGAAATTATACATCATAAACAAAAATAAATAAAAAAATGGCAGTCTA
This sequence comes from Anarsia innoxiella, assembly GCA_947563765.1. Taxonomy (NCBI): domain Eukaryota; kingdom Metazoa; phylum Arthropoda; class Insecta; order Lepidoptera; family Gelechiidae; genus Anarsia; species Anarsia innoxiella. Next base: position 105,905 of record OX387403.1, read on the forward strand.
TACCAACTGGTTAGCCGGATTTACATAACTAAACTAGTTGCACGAAACTAGTTTCATTCATCAACAGTTTCAGGTGTAAAGAACTTTCATGATGCATGTTGATCTGCGTAATTTGCGCTTAGACACGAGATCTTTAAAAATATAAGTCGGGTCTTTAAAATAAATAATATTCAGAATCAAGAAAAGGACTGTCTCACCCACAAGAATCCGTTTATTAACTTACTTCTTAAATAAGTAGTAAAATATTTGTTATCAATGTAAACCTTACCCGATCTTCCGTTCATACAGTTTGTCGTCGTCTCCTACACTAAAGGACCGGCATTCAGTCCAACGCCCGATGTATACAGAGTATTGGATGGCATTTGGAGCTGGCTCTGTAACAATACATAGTTTTGCTTTAGTAAATTGTTTTACAACGACAATAATAATTATATATATTATTATTATATATGAATATTTATAGAATTAAATTATCTAATTAACAAATTCCTAAAATAATAGAACCATAATAATACGTACAAAGCGTATAAAAAACCGAACAAAACTTGTCTTTTTGTCTTTCTTTAATCTGTGTAAATAACAACAAACGCCGTCGTAAAAAATAAAAGACGATCGTTTATTTTTAATATCGGCCAGTATTTATGAATTTTACATTGCTTAAAAACTTTTTTGTTTTAAATTACCAAATAGTTTTTTACTCGTAATTAAAATTAAGTTTTTTACTTTTTGCAAAATTTTTGGCGTTTTTTGCAACCAAAAAGTTTTTAATTCGGAGCAAAGTAAATTTAATACAAGCAAGTTAACTGCCAGCACAGCGTGACCTAGGCAGAGTAGGTTGCCGACCTAGTATTTAACAAGGCATAAAAGGTAATTACGACTATATTTTTACGCTATCCAAAGAATGTTTTATGGGTATGTTTTATACCTATTGTTTTACTTCTATGTAATTATACAGGGTGAAAAAGAAATGTGCGAGGGAATGAAAACTTACTAGCTTATGAAATTTAACTTACAACAAAACCAATTTTTTTGCGAGAAACCAAATATTGTAATTTATAACTACTACCTTTAGCTGTCACTATCATTTTCCAAAATAAGAAGAACACGTCACGATTTAAAAAAAATGTTTTACTTTACCGACTTCTGCAACTGGACATTAATGTACATGAAAAAACAGCTGATTCTTTTATTTACTAATCTCAAAATACCAAACGTTGTTAACTTAGATCTTTATCGCGTTACCTAAGGCTACCGTAATCCAGGTTAACCTATTACCAGGTGCGAAGGTACTGAATATCGCAGTAGGTCGTTGGCTCGAAGCGTGTGCTAATCCCATAATACTTAGAGTGGAGGTAAACAGCCCACATGTGTGCTATTTGCCTCTTTCTCTTTGGTAAAGTTCTTTGAACTCTCTTTCATTTGTTTTTATGAATATTGGAATAGTTTTTAATAAGGTTAATTACCTACATACTCATAAGTACAGCAGCATAGTTTCATATCTCCAAAAATGGGGTATGTATTTACGTAGGTTATTTTATGAGCCAAATGTATCTTTTCTACCAAAAGTAAAACTAAATCTAATATTTTATAAGATAAACTCTCGTTTAAGTTTATTAAAAAGAATGCTAGAATTAGTACAGATGGGTTCCAGACCAAACCGGCCCGGTTCCCGAGCTATGAAGATCCCGCTTTAAAATTCACCGGTCTTTAACAATTAAATTCAATTATCGTCGATCTACATGCGTGTAGAGTCCATTTAATCGATGTTGATTGAAAGAGGTAAACAGAGCAATGAACCTTTACCTGAATACACATTAATATTCATTAAACTAAGTTGTTGTGGTATCCTGTATGATAACGCATATATTCTCCGTGAACCGTTACAATTTATCAATTATTATCAGTTACACGTAATGTAAATTATACTTTACGACGTGAAACTGTCGTGTTGTGTAATAATAATGATAGTGTAAGAGCAAAAGCTAAGAACGTTTAATTGACTAATACCTAGCTTAAATACATGTTAATATTGCTGATACAAGCAATATGCGTTTATGTCGTAGTAAACTAAAATAATGCTGCGCTACAATTATGGATGCAGACGTACATTACAAAGTATACGTAGCTTTTATAAGTATTTTCAAAAGAGGTTTGATTTTAAAACTAAAGAATCGTTTGTTTAACTGTTTAACGTGAGGAATACGGTGTATTTTTCTGGTCCAAACTATAATATCATTTTAATGAAAAATTTATTTAATACGGATAAAATTAAATTTCAAAAACAAACATCACTAAAATTTTGGTAGCGGCGTAGCATGTTCGTAGCATCATCGCAGCGTAATCGTAGCATTTTCGTAGAAGCGTCGTAGCATAAACTCGTATTTTGTAATAGAAACATCAAAATGAAAGTGAAACTATACTTTAAACAGTTCCCACTTGAAATAAATTATTCATAGTAATTCATTGTGTGTTGTCGGCTAGTAATAAAGCCATTAGAGTGTAGTAATTTCGGGCGATTGTTCAATTTGTATGCGGGCGGCTGTCGGCCCGTTTGTTTCCTATCGTGAGTCCACTCCATAAACATCTCACCTCTATATTTAGTTATTTCCTTCTATTTTAGAGGTTGGTTTTAACTTTTCTATGGGTTTCGTACCTATTTATTTATATTCATATTTTCTTTCGTCTAACTAATTGTTTAATATTGGTTCTTTTAAAAATTATTTACTTAAATCTTATCAAAGTTACAAAGTGTCTAATATAAAGTGATCAGTTTACATTGAATCATTGATTATTTAAGCATTTAATACAGTAAGTAGCTTTTTGTACCCTTATTTAAGTAGTACCTACCTAAGTTCCTTTTTACATCCTTATAGGTAGGTACATATATCGATCTATAAGCTACACTAACTAAAATAAAGAACTTAAATATTTTTAAACTTACTCAACCATTACACAAGCATTGCATCAAAAAAACCGTCAAAAGAAAACCGTAAACGCCATTAATTTATTTTCAAAGATAAAAAACTTCTTTCTACAACAAACCAATTAAAAAAAAAAGAAAGTGGAAAGTTCTTGTGCATTTGTATTGCTTTCCGAGTAATGTAAGGGGAGGGGGGTGAATGGAGGGAGGGGGTGGGCTGAGGGAGGGTGGAGGTAAGGTTTAATTAATTAGGAGTCCTTTGACTAGGTTTATATCGTTTTATACAAGCACTACGAACTTGTTTCACTTCAAACGATTTAATTATGAAAAGCGAGACTGTTATTCAGAAAAGGTAATGTGTGTACCTATTATATTACATTTTAATTAGCTGGTAACTCGGTGACCTGGTTTTGTATTGATAAAGTGTGAACATCGCAATTGTGAAATGAGATAAAGAGCTAACCACACATTTCCGGGAACACGTCCCTGACGGAACACGACAAAAATCGGCTACATACAAATTGTATGAAGTTGTTCACACAGTTCCGTGTGACTGAAACAGACAACTTTGAACACGGATAGCCCTGACCTGGAAATGTGTGGATAGCCCTTATATGTCTCAACAGATCGCATTTCTATGAACATTTTGTTCTTTTTCTTCAGCCCTTTTCTACCAACTCGGTGTAGGCCTCCTTCAACTGTTTCCACTCCTCACGGCATTGAGCCTTCTTAATCCAGTTCGAGCCAGCAACCTTTTACATCATCCTTCCAGCGCATTTGTGGTCTACCCTGAGGTCGTTTGCCTTCCCATGGTCTCCATTGTAGTAGACGTTTACACCATTTTGTTATTCACATCTAAAATACAAATCTGTTCCTTTCCTCAGTAGAAATTATTTCCTTAGTGGAAACGAAACCTAACTTTAAAAGCTGACTATTAAATGACTGAAGGCCTTGGTCAAGGTTGATAAAGGTACCCAGCACGTACCTAGCTAGTAAAAACATGTTACTGTTTAACCTGACCTTGATGTTCATTTCTTTATCGTCTGTCAACTTGTCTAGACCTTGGCATTCAATTTATTAGCACGTTTTGAAACAAAGGATTTTAAAGTAAGATGTGTACCTAATAATGTCAAGGGTGTAATATACGAGTATTTTAAAAGTCAAGTCAAATTATCTTTATTTGACAATCTATTGGACTTGATCATGTTGATAATATACATATTTTTTAAAGCTTATATTGTAGTGTACATACGCAAGTTTGCTGTTTTCCCCAGAGAGAATCTAGCAAGAAACTCTTATTCTTATTTTGAAACTAAAGAAATCCTGTTCCGAAAAGGCGGAACTAAAAGGCGTTATTCTTGCAATTGAGGCTGTTCTATAAAAGCAGACTGAAACAAGAAAAGTTACAACGAAAAAGCCACTGAAATACCTACGAATAAAAACCTGCCTGCGAGTATTTCCGATTGAAAGTTAAACACAATGCCGCGACTAGAGAATTTGTTCAATTGTATACCAGAAGCCACTGAAGGTACAAGTAACAATGGGTACTGCACGGTCTGGCAACAGCGTCGACCATCTGGCAACAATCCTTCAGGGGCCCAAGTCTGATAATTTACAATAGCCACAGTTGTGTGTTGGCAGAATGTCAACGGCATTTTTGACACATTTGGTATTCCGCTAAACAATGGCTTACACTGATTGCGACCAAATATGTCAAAAAATGCCATTGATACTCTGCCGACACACAAATGGGAATAATGTAAATAAGCAGAATGACCTCGTGTGGTCCGCAACTAAAATTACTTTGTGACTCTTGTGTCGCTACAAGAGAAACTTCTAGAAACATCTACGAGAGATCTACACAAACATAACCTAAGTTTGTTAGATCCTTACGTCTGATATTAAGTTAGTTGTTGTCTGTCTTGTTTTATGTCCGTTATTAATTCTCTATAAGAGATTGTGTAGGTACATCTTTTCGTCGCCTTTGTTTCTTATATGTAGAATATGCTTTATGAATGTTAAAGGTTTTTTCTTTATTAAGTATACTTACTTCGTACAATGACCAATATTTTCTATTTTAAATTATATACCTACAGCTAACGTTTAGGTAAAGCTTGTTAATTTAATTTAATATTATAAATGACAATGTTTGCGCCGATGTATGGATGCATGAATGTTTGTTATTCTTTCACGCAAAAACTACTGAATAGATTTTGTTAAGTACTATATAATTATTTTACGATAATCATATTTTTTTACCAAAATATGACGATAAATGCGTACGAAGTTGCGGGCAGCGTCTAGTTTATTAATATTTTCAAAATATGATTCTCAATAAAGATAGCTAATTACAATAACGTTGTTGAAGGTAATCGAGTTTCCGCCGCGTCTCGTTCATTTCACATCGATTGCTAAAGTTAATTCCGGTAAGTGCTTGTATCAGAAGCACTCGATGATCAATTAACGATGTTTATTATGGAAAATTTTATTATAAATACATTTATTTATAATTATATACCAGTTCAAATTACCTTAAATAAATTAAGCCTCAATTTACCTTAATTATGTGTTAGATGTATTGAATATTGTGTTACATAAGACCCAGAATACACGGTAAAACGTAAATGCAACTGAAACTGCTAGTTACTTTTGAGTTGCATCGAAGTTTCTGCTATAGACCTCCTTAGAAAACCACACACGACTCAACTGAAACGAAACGTTTCAAACTAGTTGCAGTTGCGTTTCACCGTGTGTTTTGGCGCTAATACATTTAAGTATACCTACATATGTATAAGTAAGTACCTACTTTTATTATAAAATAGTCGCTTTATAAGTTATAGTAACATTATGATCACTTTAGCAGGGTATGTTTCAAATGGAGCAATAAAAAGACGATAGTAAAGTTTATTGCTGAGGACTGTCGTGAAGTGATAAATTTATGTGAAACTATCACAGAGTTACTACACAAATAAGTATATACAGATTTAAAAAGCTTCATTTTTTTTTCTTATCAAGTGCTTATCAAAGATAATGTCGTGCCGTTTTCTTTTGAAAAATGAAAATGAAAAATCATTTAGAATGAATGAAGAATGACGGAGAATGAATTTAAAAAATGAATTTTGTTTGTGACAGCAAAAGCCAATGCAAAAGCTGTAGCTAATCCTGCTGGGTTTTAGGTTAAATGGAATGTTTATTTAATTAATTATTCTACAAGTAACATATTTAGTCATTTCAAATTCTCAATGATATTTCATTTGTGGCTAGAAAAGTAAAGACGGTAGTTAAACGAAGCAAAACCGCACAAAAGCTCACAAGTTCCAAACATACTGGTAGCTAGGAGCACCGAGATAGTAAAATGCATCCATCAGTCATTCACGTAGGTACTTGGAGACGCCGGCGCATCTCCCGCGTGATCTCAGCAGCTCAACGGGATTTGCATACAGATGCTCTCAGGAAATGCAACGTTAACCCCCACCCCCCCCGCACCCCCGCAACCCCTCGCCCCACCCCCTGTCACATCCATGTTTATATTATGTTACATTTCCTCAAATATTTCAACAAGAATTTAGGAACGTAGCTCGGTTTCTAAGAAAGAAGATTGTACGCTGTTTACATTTATTATTATGTTTGATTTTCTTTTTCGCTTATTATATTAGCTTTTCGTAGCGTCGTTCAATATTTCTAATGTTATTCACGTAAATAAAAAGAAAGGCAGGTACACCTTCTTCTTATTTAAAACACTTTTGTAAGCAATGACAATCCTGTGACTAATTTATTTTAAAAAACTACAATGTATAGGTAGATAACCCTTAATTCCATAATAACTTCAAAATCGACCGAATAATTACGAAATAGAGGTGACGGCATCGTGTCACTTGACTATCATCACGATTACACACAGCTAGTAATTTACTGCACGACACCAAAATTTCAGGCACTAGGGCACACCCTCCCCCCTCCTCATACCACCCCCTACTACCTCCAGTTAACGGTAAGCAATTAAGCTGCATGCTCCTGTCTATAAATGAAGTGTACAACGCCTCTCTCAGGCCAGACAAGCACCCTCGTACACCCGGCGACAAAGCGCCACTTATTATATCCTGTTGCGTCCATTACACACACAGACAAAGCTGTGTGGTGCGCCGTACACGGATAATAGATATTATTTACGAGGTAGAAAGGATATTGTGGTAAAGACCGCCTTAAATAGTGGTGTTTGTGGCGTGATGGCCGTCATCAAAACACGCCAGGGACGCTTCCTATTATGTAAGATACTCTAATATTTACTAGTATCGCTATTAACTCGAAAATATACATTAAAATGGAAAGGAAAAGATCGTGATGTTGTAAAACATTGATGATTTTTTGGAAAGTTTTTTAAATTAGTGAAAATATCGTTTCTGAAGTACTTATTCGTCTACCTTCAGTTACTTACTTATTCATATCATGTCAAAACCATACTCGTAGGTAAAAGAGAAAGAATTTTGGAATAGAAAACTGTTCACGCATTCGTTGGTTCCGGGAACGTCTGCAGCTAGATACAACTTTATTTTGAACCAAATTCAAAACAAAAGCTAAACAAAAACTCAGTTTCATAACAAACTATGGTTCACAGACTGATGTAGATGTTTCTCACATTTATTAAATTCACGCACAAAGGCTTGGGTCGGGTCGTTACCACTCCAAACTTTAGGGTAGGCACGTGAAAAGGTACAAATGAGAAATATTTTAAAGGCCATTATTTTGGTTGGGAGTGCGTTTCGGTGTAGAAGTATTAAATTGACGCCGGTTATGAAAGATGACCGTTCGCACTGAATTCATAATATAGTGGTGATAATGGTCACGGATTATAACACGCTGAGTGAATGATAAAATAAATAAATAGGGATTATTATAACACGACGAGTCGCTGAGGGAATGATAAATTAACACTGAATAAACATTTCAACTTTAATAACAACCTAACCTTTTATTTTTTTTTAAATTGACTGCGTTTAAAAATACTATTTTTTATTTTGATGTACCCAGTGTCACACAGAATTACGAATCTAATGACACCTCTCATGCTAAAACCCATCAAGCCGTTTAGGCTGTAGGGCGTGTCAAAGAATTATACAAACAAACATACTTACATAGATACTATCGAAAAACATAACCCTCCTTCTAGCGCGGTCGGGTAAAAAGCTTTTCCAAATCATCGCGAGATGTTAAATGACATCACGCCATGTTAATTTCGTAACTGATTGCAGCAATCAGAGCACCGAAATCGATTCCTCGAACCGAAACTATCCAATCGTTCATAAACGGAACGAGCGGAGACCCGGTTTCGCATCAACTAAATTACGTAGGTACCTACATGAATATTTGCCATACTCGAGTACTTGGAAGTTTGAGTACTTGGAAATATCGAGTTGAAGCTATTGCTTGTCAAATAGTCCGTTTTCGATCGACCGAATGAATACTCTTTACTTACATTTGCAATTCATTTGTAAGTAGATTGGTAGGTATTCATTAGTATAACATTGAAATAAAAGAAGTTAAAAACAATTAGGTACTTAGGAAGGAAATTCAACCGATATATCACAAATTAAATTGGCAAATTAATTAAAATAAGAGACAATTTTAATAGAATATAGCAAAACAGTATTGTCATATCTTGATCACTGATCAAATTAAGTGTACCCAATCATAATCGATAAATTACAATCGATACGCAGTCGATTTACCTCGTGTAATGAACGTGTTCGAGTCAAAGCACACAGTGATTGCATTACCACAGCAGCGTGTGTATCCGTATCGACCTGCAATATACCACTAACTCGCATAACGTTATTATGTTTTGCACTTTTTACCCGACTGCGCCAGATGGAGGGTTATGTTTTTCGAGAGTATGTTTGTATGTATTTTTTTTTGTCTTTTTATTTAATTATTAAACGGCTTGATGGATTTTAGCTTGAGAGACATCTCTCGTCTTTACGTTAGATTCGTATTTACTGTGAGAATGTCACTAGGTAAATCAAAATAAAAAAAAAATGTAGTATGTTTTCGACGCAGTCGGGTTTTTTAAGAAAAAGGTTAGGTTATTTCCCCTTTTCTCTCTGTAAAATGTCGATAGAAAAGTACTACTTCCTATAAAGTAGCTACAATTTGTATTTCTTCACAAAGACTCTTTACGAAAGTCAAAGAAAATTTTATAAAAGTGTTATTCTATTTTCTCGAACATTCTTGAACCCTTGTAAAATGTAATACGTTTCTATTCCTTCAGATTTACAACCCTTTGAATCTCCAGAAGTTTGTCAGTTTATTCATATCTCGTTATTTAAGTCAGTCAACAAAATATCCGGACTTTACGCCGAGTTTGCGATGTTTCTTTAGAGTTAAACAGAGTCAAAGTAAGTCTAATTTAGGAGCTTTGATGTCATAAATAAGAAATAAGTTTCAGCGAAGCTAATTTCGACAGTTTTAGAACAGTTACTGTCGTTTTAAGAGGGAAACAGAAGACAGAAGCAATAGAGCTCCACCACCAAGAGTGAAGTGAGATTGTCTGAGATTGATTTAAATCTATGAATCGCACTTTACGACCCCCGCGGGGAAATATGGGTCGGATTTGGATCCCTCTATTCGCAGCCGACATCAAACGTCAACGTGCAAACGTAAAAAAAGAATCTGCCGACCTACCGACGTGTAAAAATTCACACTTCGTAAATCACAAGTTCAAAGAGCCAAGAATATCGTCTAAACTTTTCCAATAGAGTGTACAGTTCGTGGAAACAAGTCGGAGGTCATTGCCCCCTGGAGTTCCCAACGATGTACAATTTCACCGGTTGTTAGAGCCGGCGCTCTTGTTACGAGTAAATTTGTAGATAGCTGGGAAATAGTGAAGCCTTCTCGACAGAGGTGGTTGAACTCAGAGAATTACAATGTAGTGGTGTCGGGTTAGGTGGCAAGTTTCTGATTCGGTCTAGTTGTTTGATCTTTGAGCTTCTATTTTAACGAAGATATAAATGCGCTCGTAACAAGTTATAGCAACTCACTTATGACAACGGCTTGACATCGCTCAACTAGAATATAGGAAAATAATTTACACGTTAATAATCTTAGCATAAGCTAAGTACTACATATAAGTTGATATTATATCGCAATCATGTAAACGACTTTATAAAAACGAAAAGAATAATTAAAATACGTAAAAAACGAGACAAAATATTTAGGGTACGCTTCTAACTTCAAAAGCCCGCGTAACATAATATTCCGCCATTGTTATCCCGAATCGGACACGACCCTTGCCCGCCGCCGCCATTTCATATTTATTCCCTCCATCTTATATTTTTACGTCGCTAACTCGAGGTCTTTTATAGGCAGCAATCTGGAGCGGAAACCTCCGACGCTTTACTATCTATGAATAAAATATTTTCGGATTATATTCTATGGAGACGTTTTAAATAAGATTTCGTGAGTTTACTACACCTCACCTAGTGTAAACTTTGTGAAACTCACTTGAAGTTTACGGTCTTAGGTTTAAACTGAGATCTAAAGTTTAACTTTTGAAAGTAACGGAACTCCCCTATCGAGAATGGAAGTAGAGTCTTACTTTTCATTTATTTAAAACATAGAAGCACTTAACATATTGATTAATTAATGTATTAGTATAATCTACAGTTATTACTCATAAGAAATAACTTGTGCATCTTCATTAATAAAAATAAAAAACAGATTCATTTGGAAGAGCATGTTAAGTAAGTAAACGTGAAGAAAGTTCAACTACGTAACTAATTCAGCATGTTTGTGTACTGTTAAACTTTAAAACGCGTGGATACTTGTAAGAATCAGAAGTAGTGTTTTATTTAGGTACAGAAAATTATACTATTACCTACCTACATAAACTATGTATACAAATATGTAGAACCCGACCTACTAAATATCAATAATTCATTTTACCACCTTAATAATATGTGCCAACTCTCCAATATGACACCTCCCCGTCTCTAAGCAGTTTCCACATCAACACTAATACGTAAATATTTCACAATTTTAACTCAACATTTTCCCGCTACCCATTTCCGAGAGTCACTCAGACTTTGGCGAAATAAGGCAAATAACTTTACGTGTTGTCGCCGAGATATTTCCCCAATTTGTGTGTGAGATCGTTCTCGAAGATTAAGTCACGCTGCGAGAGAGTCTTTGACTCTTGACGCGAGTAACAAGCTGGCTTCTCGTGGACCTCTCTCGGCTGTTGGCAGTACTTCATTAAAACGAACTAGGGTGGGTTGAGGGTGCTACAGATTATTATCTAGTTCTTCGTTTGTTTTTAGGGTTTTTGTGGAACTTGTAGAGTCATCTTTATTTTTTGGGTAACTGGTAGCAGTACAGGTATAGGTAAATCAAATAAGACTTGAATGAAATATTTTCCTGTTTACAACGTTTTATAAACAAACTTAAGAGGTTATAGAGTAAATACAATTAGATAGCTCACAAGTAAATAGATTATGTTAATATTTTATGGAATTTATTATCATAACAGTGCAGAGTCGACGACAAACTTTAACTTTGAAAGGGTAATTTTCCAAGTTTAGCAATTTACAGTTCGTTAAAAGTTGCGGGAAGCCGCCGCTGAGATTAGCTACCGAGTAGCTAGTATAAGTACGCGTTATAAATCACGGTGGCTATGAAATCCCGTACGCGCATTACACATCAATCCGGATTCGGGCCCAAACGTGACTCGCTTTTACAAATAATCAACTACTTACCTTCGAGTATACTCACACCAAGAGTAACAATAATACAATAATAAGGTAGGTAGGTATATAGCGTACGATGTACGCTATGTGGTTTCAGCTAGGAATACCATCAGAAACCAGGGAATACAGCGAAGACCAAGGGAAAACATTAGAAAATAGCAACAGCGTCTATTTAGTCATTTCAAGTGTCAAAATTTCCTATGCTGTTCTGAAGATTGCCAGCTATTTATTCTGCCTATTTTTTATGAAAAATGAAAATATATCCAGCAAATAGTGCAAAGTGATCGAATGCCAAAAAAAAATTAAATTCCTCTGATCTTCCATTAAAGGATCTGAAATAATCCGAGGTTATTTACGGCTTCGATCCATCAGCGGTCTTAAACTGCGGCCGCCTCCATTTTCATTAGCTAACAATCACTGACAAACATTAATTCTGACAACCATTTAATTATCTTTTAAGAATGCTACTGTTAAAGTAGGTACTATTTAGATATTTTCTCAAATACTCTACTCTGCTTTTAATAATACTATACTAATAATTAAATAATACTACTTATACTCTACTTTACGGAAATTATATAAAAAACATTATGCATCTGTTGTTTTTTATTATGTTATTGCGGTGCTTTGTCATGCTTTATTTCAATCAAATATGCATACCTATATTGAAGTATTTTCATCTACTTATAAGTACCTACTTGTTTTTCCATATTATTTGTTGTTACAGCAACACATAGAAACATTTTCAACATACGGAATCCACTCTCCGTGCCATCCAACACACACTTGCCCGGTTTTTAATGTCCTTGTCACGGAAGTTTATCGTGACGTCGGCTAAACTTCGTCCGTCCGTCGTGAGAGACGCGGGCGACGGTCGGGGGATGGAAATCGGTTTAAAGTAGCTAAATCTCGCTTATCCCACTATCCCGTCCAACTAGAACCGTAAAGTAGGAGTCAAGTTTTAATAGTCTATTGAACGACGTTTTACAGGATTTGGATTTTAAAACCAAGAATTATCTACTTTCTGCTGCCCAAGTCGGCTGAGTGTCAATGGCATATTTTGACACATTTGATATTCTGCTAAGCACTGGCTTACCCTGATTACGACCAAATATGTCAAAAGATGCCATTGACACTCTGCCGACACACAACTGACAAAATTGTAAATTAGCAGACTTCGGCCCGCTGTGACCTTTCCATAAATACAATACTTGATATAAAATAATTATAACGCTTGGCAAACGACCATCCTCTCGCGAGAAATTACTTTTCGCAACCTCATTTATAAGTAAATTGAAATGTCGGGTTTGAAATGAAAACTGTATTCAATTATTCTGATGACTTTTTGAATAAATTCTTTTTTAATTATATTTAAACGACAATAAATTATTTTATTTAGTGTAATTAAGTTAAGTAATTATAATACTCAAAATCAGGTCACTATTAAACTACCTAGTCGAAAATATCCTCAACTCAAGTCAAAATTGGCGGAAAAGTGCCGACTACAATTTGTATCTTTATAAGTAGGTACATAGAATTCAAACTTATATATCGATATCTATATGTATAAAGTAATATAGGTAGTACAAACAATATTAAAGTCAATAACATCTACATCCCTAATTGCAAACAAATCAAAACGACATTGTACCCAAACATAAATCAGAGCCGATTTAATAAGGGAAATAATTCAATAGCTAACTTGATTATCTAATAATTTAACACGTCTTTAACTGTGGCTCGGCGTTCAATCGATGGTGGGCGAGGGAGGGTGTAGGGCGGGGTAGCTACCCCCGGGGGGGAGGGATCTTCTTTACAAACGTAGGTAGGTACCTAGACGACACAAGCCGATAAAATGTGTCCCAAGCTTCTTCGGAAGACTGAGTGCTTTGTACACCTGGGATAAACAGCAGATACGTGTGTTGTATGTGTGTTCGTTTTGATCAGTATCTCTAGCTTTACAAATGTAGTTTAAGAGGAAATATTTACCGTCACTAGCCCAACAAATATGTGCTTATAGACGTAGAATGTGTGATGTGAAAAGAATGAGCAATGGCGGTTCTAGCGAATTGCAAAAAAGTATAGTAAACATTGAAATATTTCTTGGAATAAACATATTAACTTAAGTTGAAGTTTTAAATCTTATTGAAGAAGCAATTAAGAGCTATGACATTGTAAATAATAGCAATGAAACATAAATACGACAAATCAAGGGAATCGCGGATCGTTCATGAATAATGGCTGCTCCTAGATTTGTCTCGCGACTTTATCCGCTACGAGACCGGATCTGTTTATTTATTTATTTGATTCGATCTGGACACAAATAGCTTAGGATGCCATTCGTTGAATATTGTATTTTTAGTATATTGTAAATCTAGTAACGTAACGTAGTTATACGTATAAAGAAAACTGAAAAAAATGCAAACAATAAAACGTAGTAGAACCTTTCTTCAGATTGAAGTTGATTCAACAAAGAAACAATGCTTCCGTGAGGTTCGAATATTTGAAAGTATTCAGGTATTCAGAATTCCTTATTTCCGTGTACCCACTTTAGCAATAAAGGAGGAAATACAATTGCGGGCGTAGAATGGCTTCGAGAGCACTTTCTCGTAGAGCCCAGGCTTGTACTTGCTCTATCGGATCTCGGTCCATTTTTGTACCTTCTCGCAAATCTGATTACAGTAGCTTTCATTCTGTATCTACTTACAAGCAAGGAGTCTTATTAAATAGGTTTCCAAATAATATTTTCTTATTATTTGGAATATTTTGTAAGCATCGAATTAATTTCACAGAAGTGGCTTAAGACCCTTTTAATTGAGAAAAGCTTTTTCATATACGAGGAAAATACATTAATAAATCTTCACCGTGTTCTGAGAAGTGTTTCTTTCGAGGAGGGTTCCGTGAATATTTTATATTAGCTTTTGATATTGTATGAGTGGCTTGTATTACACCAAAAGTATTAGGAAATATAAATTGAGTGGGCGTTATCCAATCTAATAAACTAGAATAAACATAAAATTATTAAAGTATTTAATTTAGCGTCTAGTCTTGTCCTACTATAACTACTCCGTGGTTTATTCTTATGAACAAAATTCCTCCTTATTGTAAAATGAGGTATAAAGTAAGTTCTACATTGGTCCTAGAATTACCTTTAAAACTAGTTTTGTAATAATGGGGTTATATGTATAATAAAATTACTATTCTTATATAATATCTTCGATTCACAGACATATTTCAACAACATTATCTACATGTTGCTATTTATTTCGAATCATATTTCCCCCACATTTCAAATCAAACGCACAAATACGCTTTGGTCGTAATCTTTCGTTACGTTGTAAGGTTCCGTCGCGAGTGGCCCGCAGCAGCCTGATATTTCTATTATCGTGTTGTCACAGCCAGACGAGCCTCTCTCGCCGCAATGAACATTGAGTGAACACCCTCTACTCTACTTGTTATACACTTATATTTATAGTTATTTATTTAACGTTGTATCGTTATACATCTCTACATAATGATAAGTTTTTATCTTTGGGGTTGACATACCTATAAGCACATTTTGGTCTATGAATTGATTTTTTTTTAATTATTACTACTTATAATATTACTGATATTATTATTACTAATTTATTTAACAGTTTATTGTAAGATAGTACATAGAGACAGAAAAAAAGAGAAGTTATACAAACAAAAGGCACAGCATATTTCTAAAAGTTTCTTCCTGCAGACCCCACAGAGAGAGAAATGAAAGCAAGAAGGCAGGACTAATATCACATTATTAAGTTAAGTACCTACTTAAATCTTTAAAAATCAGTAAAAGCTACAAAAAAGAAAGATCCTATAAAAAAAAGAAGTTTGATATCTTAGTTATATCTTAGTTATATATATAGTTATACTATCTTAGTTAAAAAGATGAAATATAAAAGAGTAAGATAGCACTGTTTTAATTTTATACGAGCCACGCAGACTTCACCGCAAAAACACAAAAGGCATTGCCCCATGAAATAAAGTTGGAAGAATATTAATTAGCCGAGAGAGGAGAGTTCCATTCCATTATGATTAGGTATTCAGGTCGGACATCCAGACAGTCAGACGGGGGCCGGGGGGATTAAAAAACGCCACCGCGACGTGATTTATTCGCAGCTTCCGAGTGCAATCTCTAATTAGGTAATTTCTACTACTAGGTACATTACAAACGACGTTGCGGCAGACCACGGAAAAGGTGGCGGGACGAGCTGGACACCTTCTTAAGTAGCTGGGCGGAGGGAGCTCGAGACAGAAAGTCATGGCGGATGAGGAGAGAGGCCTTTGCCCAGCAGTGGGACACGAGTGGCTAAATTAGATTAGATTAGGTACTTTATACAAGTAGGTGGAAATAGAATTAAATGTGTTAAAATTAATAAAATATTAGACTCGAAGCAGTTTTGGTGACTCTAAATCACCACTTTGTATGTGTATGATACACACACACTACTTTACATATAATATTACATGAATCGTTGAATTTCATTTATATTAAGTACCCGTCTCACCACTGAAAGATAAAATTTAACTGACAGATAAACCTATGTCTAATTCATAAAACATCACGTTTTATACAGAGACCGGTATAAAATATCTGTCAGATAAATTTTATCTGTACTTGGTGAAACAGACCCTAATAATCACATAATACGTGCACGTACACAGACTGCACTTAAAAATTGCAATAAATACTTGTCAGGGCATTTTAGCGTTTGCTGTAGCACTCGGCTACGAAGATGCTACGCCGTAGTATGTGGCTACGCGTGACGGTATCCTTTGGTCAGAGAATCTACCGTATAAAAGTATGAAAGAATAAACTTATTTTGAAAATATGCGAATATATCAGCGTAGAATGGGCGTTGTATTATTTCTTGCAATTGTCTAGAGCTAAAAGAATTAAAGTTTTATGTGATGCTGTAAAAGTCCGGAACATTTACCCCATAAGACGCAAACATACCTCATGAGCTTGCACTTTAAACAACGCACTTATCTCGCTCGTTCATAAAATAAAAGAAGAGGACAAAGAGACTATCTACATAATGAGAAGCCGTCTAAAGACAAATGAATGTATGTCGTCCATTAGACGTTGATTATGTACGAGTATATCTGTCTTTGTCTTTGTCCAAGGTCTGAGCATCCCGTCTCAATTACACGGGGTCAATGAACTTTCATTCATCTGATTACAACAATACCTACCTGATGAGGCTCTCTTGTTCAGACGAACCTTTGTTTAAGGATCGTATACAATTTGCCTCGAATTGTTCCAACGAAATAAGACGGGTTTGTTTATGTTTCAGTGAACTTTCTTACTATTATTAGTTATTTAAAACTCATTGAATATTATATTATAAATGTTAATGTTTGTGCCAACGGATGCTTGTTACTTTTTCACGCAAAAACTACTGAACAGATTTTGATAAAACTTGGCAATATTGTAGCTTATATGTCAGAAACACATAGGTATGCTATATTATTTTAAGGTATTCATAAATTTTTTTTCGAGATATGAATATTGCGTACGAAGTCGCGGACAGCTTCTAGTCTTTTTCATATTTTTGTCCAATAAAAATCTCAGAGGTAAAGGGATATAAAAATAAACATATTTTGAGATTTATCTCTTCTCAATTACTGATTTCATCAATATAATAGTCAAAATTAAAGAAAAGCCAAATGTAGCTCACAAACTTCAAACCGTAGCTGCAAAGCTTACAACGTCATTATCAAATTAATTAACGATGCGAACCGACGACGTTGGCGTCACTTCATTAATAAGGTCCCACTGGCATTTATCTAACGTGTATACACACATATATACACGTTATATAGGTACATATATGTTAGCGGCATGTTCGAGTGTACGCCGCGCCGCAGAATTTCGTCCTGTACCTGATACTGGTTAGCTTATAGGTAGATACATGAATTCTAAGGGCTATCAACATTCCTTGTTAATATGTTATTAATAGGTTATTTTGAAGTAAATAGCTTATATAAAGGTATTAGATATACCTTAATACGACCAAAATTTCATCGAAGTTTCGTAAAGGTATCGACATAAAATTGAAAATCAATTGTCGTCTGCTGTATATCAGTACGACGTCGAGTTTATGACAAATGTGTTTATGTGATAGGTACAAAGTAGGGATGCTATGGATATGAAATTTCGGATACGGATTGGATACGGATTTAGGAATGATTATTTTACCGGATACGGTTACGGATACGAATAATAAATTATTTCGGATTATCCGTAAGTTTCGGTTACGGATATTAATTTTTTTAAGGAATTTTAAAAGTAAAATACAAATAACGTGTCTGAATTAGGCTCCGCCCCTATCCGATACTATGCGATACTTTTATTTCGGATTCGGTTACGGTTACGGATGGTTTTTTATATCGGATATCCGATAGTTTCGGTTACGGTTACGGAGCTCCCTAACATCCTTGGTACAAAGCTACGTATGTATATTAATTCTATAGTTCTTTTGTCAAAAATGTAACAACGAGATAAAGAAAGAACACATAGCAGCGTTTCTTGTTTAACTATGTTTTTACGATTCCATACTCGCCTGCCAAGCGCTTAGCGATTGTGACTTCCCAAACGAGCATTTTAGAGCGGCAGTTGCCAAGAAATGGAATCCTAGTTGATTACGTAAATGTACGAAACCATGATATAAATCACTATGTACGGTTTGTTAATGTAGATGAGTGACACCCTAAACGACTTCTTAAATTAGCCGCATTATACTGTATGGATGACATTACAAAAATATTTCATCGATACACTATAATCTGGCCAATTTAAAAAGTCATTCAGGGAGTCACTTATCTATACTAACATACCGTAGTAGGTACTAATGTTACATTAACCTTAATACATTTTCTATTAACTTTCAGTACAAAAACATTAGGCATTAAATACATTTCATTATTATTCCAACAGTGTCTCCGCTTTGTTTTCGTGTCTCGCAATATTTTATGAAGTTCCTAATTATAGCGTTCTCTCGGGAAGGTTTACCGGGAAGCCGGGACCATCATTTATTCAAAGAGTAAACACTTCCGTCGGCTCAGTGTCAATGGATTCTAGGAATAATACCGGAATTTGGAGAGCTGCTATTTTAAAAACCTGCTACTATTGTTTCTAGCTGGTTAAAAGCGTTCTTCCAAGAATTTTGGCTCAGAAATAACGGACAGCAGTAATAATATGGAATAATCCTACTTCTTACTAATGTTATAAATGTCAATGTTTGTGCCGATGGATGGATGTTTGTTACTCTTTCATGCAAAAACTACTGAACAGATTTTGATGAAACTTGGCAATATTGTAGCTTGCACGTCAGGTAGGTACGTATTATAAATGTCAATGTTTGTGCCGATGGATGGACGCATGCTTGTTTGTTACTCTTTCACGCAAATACTACTTAACAAATTTTGATGAAACTTGGCAATATTATAGCTTGTACATCAGAATAATACATAGACTATTTAATTTTGAGATATTATAATTTTTTCCATGACATGATATACGAAGTCGTGGGCAGCCTCTAGTCTTATATAAAACAAACTGATATACCTAGCTACGTTAATCTATTTAAAATGTAGCTGCTCGATAATTACACATCGCTACATCACCGCGAGGCAGTGTACGCCGAAGACAGGCCGCCTGTTGTGGCCTAATGTACCCTAATGGATCTAATTTACCGTGTTGTGGCACTCACCGCCGCCGCCGCTGCCTTCACGCTCTGACGTCGCCCTAAATGTTTGTCGTGGTGTATCTACACATCCCTTATTAGGCAGTTCGTAGGTAGATACAGTTCTGTTCAGGAAGTGCGGTTTGGTTGTTTCAAGATTGGTTAGGTGAAGTCTACGGATGTTAAAATGTTATGAAATTGAAAAATTTGAATTAAGCGGGTTCCTAAGGATCTCTTTTTGTTTAATTTGACTTCATATATTGACGAAAAGTCTAAACATTAAAATAAACACCCTATATTTAACTTTTAATTCTAAGTTTTCTTTAATAGAGCATAGGATAGATACTAGAGGCTGCCCGCGACTTTGTTAGCATTTATTGTCATATCTTGGAAAACAATCATGATATCTCAAAATAATATAGCCTATGTGTTATTTTGATTTAATAAGCTACATCAAAATCTATTCAGTAGCGTTTGCGTGAACAAACATCCAACCATCTATCCATCGGCACAAACATGGACATTTATAATATTAGTAGAATTTCTGCTTTAACTCTTTAGATATTATTCAACAGCACTAACACATACGTGAAACTACACGTAGTAAGTACATCGATTCACGTTCCAATTTCATAGCAATTGGAAGAGGCAGCTCTTCACGGTTGAATGGAGGCTCTCGAGGCTGTCGGAGGCTGGCATTTGGCGGCGAATGTACGACCGGAAGCTGCGGCCGCGCGCTCTTCATTTCCGAACCTTCCACCACGGGAAACCTTTACGTTTCATATCTCTATTTGTGTCTTTTATTTTGTGAATTTAGCTCGATTTTTTGTTGTCAATTGAGCTGTAGGTAAAGTACCTACAAGTTATCATTTTTGTTATGAAATAGAGTTTTGTTTATTATTCTTTAATACTGGTATTTAAAAATATATTAAATAATTAAGCTTGTTTTTACTTTATACTTTGTTTATTTTTAAATCTATCATTAAAATATTTTAAAAAACTACCGAGCTTTTAACATATATTTTTTAAAGTACATGTTCAATACGTGTTCGCTTTGTTTGTTTCATTACGTCATTTTATTTATTAGAACTAAAATTCTATTAACTAGAATATAAAACGAAAGTTCTAAAAGCTTGAGTCACAAATTATTGCGCAAGTTTAAAGTCACGATGACTGATCGCGTGATTCATGGTTCCGTTCGTTTGAAATCGATAGCTAATCCCTCGAAAGCTAACTACAAGTACATGCATAACCTTCATTTGTTATGCCTCATCACCCTGCTTACTCATTCGGATATATTACTCAGACATTCGCTGTAATATTGAGGTTCTTAGGCTGTTGCCTGTATAAGTGAGTCATAGATTATCTAAATACTTGTATATTACCTACTATGAATTGTATGACGTACACTATGGTACAATATAGGTACTCATCTTATCCAGCCGTTAGTTTCCCACTGCTGCTTCCTACATAGTTTCTTGCTAGGTTCTTCTCTGGGGAAAACTGCACTTTTGCGAATCTAGCATTAACTTTAAAAAATGATCCGTCCTAAATGTTGTCAAAACCTACAGGATTAAATGATTTTTCATTTCATTTCATTTTCATTTCATTTCATTTCTGGTCAAAAGCCCCTCTTCTTTCTCCACGATTCTCTAACCCGAGCCGCCAACTAAAGAATGTATAATATAAATAAAAATATAAACAAAGGACATTTATATTCATTCATATGCATAGTATTTTAAATAAAATCGGTATAAAACAAAGCCAGAGCAATCCCCCGGCGATCATAAATCAGAGACAAGGAAGACGCTTGTACTCGAGTCGTTTCTTTTTTCAGAGAATAATCTGTAGTACACCAAACGTTCCAATTCAAATATGGAATACTAAGTGCCCGTTTCACCATCTATAGATAACATTTAACTGACAGATAAACCTATGTCTATTTCGTAAAACATGACGCTTTAGATAGAGACAGGTATAAAATATCTGTCAGGCCTCTTTCCCACCGAAATAAGCAGAGACCATTTCCCTCCACTTGCTACGTTCCGAACATACTACGCTGTTTCATACAAAAGTCGCGAATTCTTTGTATCTAGGGTAACCTGTTAATAGCTTTTATCTATACCTATATTAGTTTTAAGTTGAAATGTAAAAATACAAAGCAGTTGGTTACCTAAATAATAAATAAATTCGCTACATCTATACCAAAACTTTCTATGTAAAAGAAAAAATACTAAAAACAAATCATCTCCACAAAATACTGTCAAGAAAGAAGGATAACTTATGAGAATCATACAAAAACGTGTCGTTATTATTAAAATGATATGCTCTCACATTCATTTATCAATGTTCGCTTGTCTGAGCGAGAGTATTAGGGTAAATGCCTCGTGAAATGGTTGCCGGGAGTCGGCAGTCACACCCAGCGAGCCAGACAACGATTATAATGTACCTACTGTGTTTACGTAGAAGAGATGATGGTAGTAATAGGATGACATGTACGAGAAGGTTAAAGATCTAAAAAGGAGGTGGCGAATGCAACTTAAGGCCAAAACACAACGCATACGCATCCGGTGTGTTTTGGCATTTACTGGTTCCAAAAGAAAACGCACTGCAACATAATATGCCAAAGTGTATACTTTGTTTCATATAGGTCTAGGTGTATCCTCGACTATCCCGACATTTTATTATATGGAGACAAAAAAATTGGCTCTCGGAAAAAAAAAGATATAGCCTACTGAAGTTACAATGTCTATCAAACAAAATAGTAGTTTTATATGAAACTTAATCTAGGTAATTGGTAAAACGGGCGCTAAGTATTGCTTATGTTTTATGTCGGTAGTTATCAAAAGTCAGTCTTTTAAATGCTAATAAGAATTCACGTGTATGTTTCGTTATTTACCTATCTTACAATTATGTTGTGACTTCCTCAAAGAGAAAATACCCCACAAATATAAAAAGAAATAAACTAAAGTATCTTAGTGGCAGCCAGCATTTAAAACAGAAAGTTTATAGCACGTTGTTTCAACTTGCATTAGCTGCACTCGACTCCCTGCATATAAATACAAACTGCACTGAGATGCATTCTTCTGAATTGCTCGCTACGGGAAATAAGCATCTTAACAAAGGCTTTGATAACTTTTGTTTAGGTTTTATTTTAGTATTCAAACATAATAATATTGCAAGGAAAGACTGTATGCAAATGAAAGACTGAAAATGTTTGAGCAAAGCGGTGTATAAGCATGAAAATACTTTTTAAACAGTAGACAGTCAACTAGCCCCAAAAATATATTGAATGGGGTTTTAAGGCTGAAACACACCGGATGCGTATGCGTAACGTAGACGTAAGCACGGCGGCGTAGCCACGCGCGTAGTTACGGTGTAACCCAATGTGTCACCGGGCTACGCGTCACGTCGACGTGTACGTCTACGTTACGCAAGCGGTGACAGTTCCATACATTACAAATCAGAGGTACGCATACGTCTAAATATACGCAACGCATACGCATCCGGTGTGTTTTGTGGTGTGACGCGTGACTTAAAATTAACTTAACCGCAATAGATAAGGTACGATGAAGATTTCACTAATGTTTCCTGCATACAACATAATCTATTACGTACTACTAACTAACAAACAAATGAAGATCCCGTATTTAAACTAAGACTTTAGCAAAACAGTTGCCTATATTGTGACGGTCGTTTATTTGGAGCACCTTGTGGCAACTCTATAACAACTATACAGCACATATAACACTATTGTACTAAAATAGAACCTGGAAGAGTTACCTTAAAACCCCGTTTGTACGTGCGCAAACATTGTGGAAGTCTCCAGTTGACTATTGCAGTAATGTTTATAAAGTGACGCAGGTGGCGGTGCCTGCAACTAAACG
Source organism: Anarsia innoxiella (assembly GCA_947563765.1). Classification (NCBI taxonomy): domain Eukaryota; kingdom Metazoa; phylum Arthropoda; class Insecta; order Lepidoptera; family Gelechiidae; genus Anarsia; species Anarsia innoxiella. The sequence goes on from OX387403.1 coordinate 129,162, forward strand.
GTGCTGTTAACCGTCTGTTTACTAACTGTAAGCTTGTTTTACTTATTAACAGCAGGTTTAACCGGGACAAAAGTGTCTCGTATTTTGAAAAGCTTTTATCGTAATGGAAAAGTTTTTGGGTAAACATTAGAGCGCGTCTTTCTATGTTCTTAGAGATTTTATTCAGTAAAGGGCTTACCACACATTTCCGGGAACACGACAAAAATCGGTTACGTACAAATTGTATGAACTTGTTCACACAGCTCCGTGTCAGGCGTCTATACTGGAATGGGCAACTCTGAACACGGATAGCCCTGACCCGGAAATGTGTGGATAACCCTTAAATCTAAATACACAGCCTTATTTCTAAATATAAGTATGAAAGTGGGCAGGTTGTTGTTGTTAGCCCATATATGTCCCCACCGAGGGGCACGAGCCTACTCTCATACAGAGAGTGATTAGGCCGTAATCCACCACGCTGGGCAGGTACGAGTAACTTATTTGTAATATTTCCATCACATAACGTCTTTTGAACTCTAATTTCAAAAGGTATCCCTCTCTCGCGATAACAAGTAACATTTTATATATTTTCAGTAATATTTCCTCTCTTTGACAGGTTTCTTTGTAATATAAATCAGGGAAATAAGTCGAGAAATTGATGGTGATATGGGTGCCGAAGTAATCTGAGTTCAAAGAAAGTTCTCTTTGTTTAGTTTATATTTATATCGTGGTTGGGCACTTGCTGTGCATATATTATTCAAATGATAAGAAAATACTTTATACACTTAGGGCTGTTTCGCCACCTACTGATAAAATTTAACTGACAGATAAACCTATGTCTATTTCATAAAACATGACTTTTTAAACAGAGACAGGTGAAAGTTCGTTAATTTGGACAATTTTGAAAGAATTAGGAAACCTCTAGTTTTAACGTAAGGATAAAATGGTAGAGTACCTATTTTAATTGTTGATAGTGAAACGGGCACTTAGTGTTAAAAATTTTGAGTATAGAATATATAAGGAGCGTGCGTGTATGGTCTGGCGCAAAATGACTAACTTTTTGTATGGTACTTACTGCTTATAGTTTGACAGGTCATCTTCCAAGAAAACTATGAAAAACTTGGCGCAACCTTGGCACGCTGTCATAAACTCATTTGTATATTAAAAAAAATGGGGCCACTCCTTATATTCCTTCCTTATTGGTAAAAAATCATGTAAAGATACAAGAAGAGTTGAGGTGTAACCACGTCTTCAGTTTGTTGTACTCGGTTTTCATTGTATTTCTAAATTCACCAACATTTTTGAGTAACAAACCACATTTTGAGGTAAAGTAAAGTCTTAGTCAGCGAGCCTACGATAATATTTTGTGAAACAGTGAACGTGGCGGCGCCTAAACAAACATTCCTCAACGAATAATGTATTTGAACGAGCGTTGTAAGCAAACGCGATGCACTTGGATGTATCCGTGTATGTAGAGTACACTGGGGACACGACAGAGATGCACATTTTATTTATTTAGTTATGGTATTTGATAACAAAGAAGTGTGTTTGGATCGTAGCGAGTGGAGTGAAGTCGTCTCTGCCTACTTCGATAGGAAAGTGGAGGCAGATATGTATTTGTGTATGTAATTTGATAAATGTGAATATTGATCATCATCATTTAATTTAAGAGTTAGACTCTTGTCGGTGGAGCGTTCGCCATCTAGGCCTATTCTCTGCCAGTGCTTTAACTTCTCGATACGACATGACGTTAACTTTCTCTTTTACTTGAGTGAAGTAAGTACGTCGCGGTCTTCCTCTGCCTCTCTTCCCCTCAACCTTTCCTTCAATAATGTTTCTCAAGAAACTGTCATGTCTTATTGAACATCCTAATTTTGTAATTGTTTGTAATGTTTATAACCGACACACGACAAGTACCTAGTCGTGTGTCTGTTATTAACGGAGACTCTAATGGCGGAATTATACTAATCTTTTACAAAGTTTCTTCAGGCACAAACTGTTTAACGTTTATAACAATAAATTTAAGCATTTAAGCAAAAAAATACAAATAAATTGGAAATAGTAAAGTCTTCATTATAACATTCAGCCAGTTTAGTCAGAACACATCACAACTTGAACATATAGGTACTTAAACACTAGTAGCTAGTCGTTTCAGGATTCGAACGTCGGGCGTTATATGTCTTCAGGGAACTAGTTTAATTAGTTATAGTTGACAGGAAGTTTGCAGGGGACCCATTTAGGTATGGGGTGTTTGATTTTCAAATTAAAATTTATATATTAGGTGGCGGGACGAAGTTCTTGAGTACCTGGACGGAGGAAGTTCGAGACAGAAGGTCATGGCGGATGAGGAGAGTGGCCTTTGCCCAGCAGTTGGACACAAGTGGCTAGATTAGATTAGGTATATTACATATAGGCATGTGTTTAAAGATGATGTGCGTCATTTTCACCAGGAGATAGAGTAAGGGTGTTATCAGTAGGATCGATCAAGAGAAGGCATTGATCAACGGTGGAAAAGATCGATGATATAGACTACAGCCTTAGTTTAAACAGTGAAAGAATAATGAAGCTTTCCTACAGGGTAATTACGCAGCGCCTGAAATACAGCCTTAATGAGGCAACGTTAAACGTAACATCAAAGCTTTTTAAGCTCAAAGCTTATTCAAAGCAGTATCAATTTGTTTTTATAAACCTATCTATTGAATCCCACGTTCACTCAATAAAAGGCTCTTTCTAAAAATAATCTAATGCTCAGCTTATAACTAAAAGGCAGGTGTTATCGATCAAAAATGGCTTTAAAGTAAGAAAAGGCTTTCAGCATCCACTCTCGGGGTAATAAACTAATCTGATCACGTTATTTCGGGAGCTGGAGGAGGGAGAGGGGAGGGGAGGTGGAGGGAGGGAGGGAGGGAAGTATAACTTTCCGCGCCGGCGCCTCGCATCAAACGATGATTGGATTTGCAACGCATAAACTGACACGAGAAAACATATTATAAATATACCTAAGTAATACAAGTTGTTATATGGTATTTTGAAAATGTAGATAATGAAAGTCTGTTAACATTTTAAATACTGTCTATTTCCAAGGTTTGATAGCAAACAAATGCAAGCTGATTAATTTATCTTTTCGCTTAATTCAATGGAAATTTCACCACACACATTGAATAAAAATAAAACAACATTTTGTTAACTAAATAAACTTCACATAGGTCCTGTAAATGACGGCATATTTTGTGAAGAAAAGTATTTCTAAATACCTTAATAAAGGAAAACGTTATAAAATATTTAAATACTCCGAAGTATTAAAGTAACCGGATTGTATCCGCCGTCCTGCGCCGCTGGAATTTGCGATGAAACTCCAAATACCTTCGATACAATTTAGAGTATTTTCGAGTCCACATTTTTCATTTTATAACAATAAACGGAGGCATACGATTTATTAAATAAAGGCTACCGTAGTTCTTTAATAACTTTTAGTAATCAACCTGTAAAGTTACACAGATACCTACAGAGTTTCTTGCTAGGTTCTTCTCTGGGGAAAACTGCACTTTTGCGAATCTAATATTAACTTTAAAAAATTACCCGTCCTAAGTATTGTCAAAAGCTACAGGATTCAATGATTTTTCATTTTCATTTTCAAGTTTCATATTAAATTGTTTGGAAAAAGTCTTTTGTGACCACTTTGAAACGTAGGTAATACGAAATAAATAATAATTGTTTATTCCCTAGAGTCGAGTCGACGTTCCATCAAACTTACTTTGGTAAATTCATTAAATACCGTCTCAGTGTGCCGATAGTATCTTGCTGTTTCCTCCTCTCGGCTGTACTTGATTTCGAAAAAGTGTAATGAATTTTACCTGTTTTTGAATAAAGCAATTCATTTTCATTTCATTCATTCATTCATTAAATAACATCTCAACATAGCCACAGATTACAAAATACATAGTTACCATATAAGATCTCAGTCGTACTCTGTGTTAGCGGCACACACAGGTATTTACAACAGAAAAAATCAATGAATACTCATAAGTACAGTTACTTGTTTTGATCCAAACTTTTGAACGCATTAAAAGTTCAACCTGACAAGCTGGTGTAAGGAACTCTCAGCAAAAGCCAATTTATTTTTGTTATTCCTGTTTTTCTTTCATTTTTTCTAACGATACTTTTGTTATTTCAGGAGTTTTTGTTTTGTCTGAAAGTTTCACCTCTAGAACCTTCTAGTAGCTAATAAGATGCCGTTAAGGCTGCCTGTCCATTGGAGCGGAGCGAGCTAGCGGAGAGGAGAAACGGAGAAATATTATCCAATGGGTCCTGTGCAGTGCAGCTGAACGAAGTTTTATGCAATACCATTGGTTAATATTTCTCCGTTTCTCCGCTCCGCCAGCTCGCATCGCTACAATGGACAGGCAGCCTAAACAAAGCTTGTTTAATAATTCCTGTGCAGAGTTAACCCGAAATGAAGAAAAGTTAAATAAATTCATTTTAATACTAGTCGTTCTTATAGCGATAGTCATTTAAAACAACACCATCAAAATCTTTTTATAAAGTCGTTAAAATGTAGTACGCGTTATGTGCACCATATTAATGCAATTTGGCACACAGCTCCGGCCTTCTTCAGAGGACTGCAATGCTCAAAGAATTATCATAAATCTGTTGCAAATACGCGAATAGCTCAAGAACGAACGGAATATTAATTTTATTTCGAAGACTAATGTTCAGAGATATTATGAGGTATTTTTTTTATTATTTAACAGTTATCTGACCAACAAAGGAATAAAATTGCATAACATAGGACATTTTCAGACCTAGCGTTATATACGCGCTTCAAAAAACCGGACGCGCGTATAGGGATAGACTTCCAAGAGTTCATATTAGTAAACTGGTATCTTGAATTTAGTTAATATACAATTTAGTCTAGAGGTAGGTAATGTTAATAAAAGTACTTAATTTTCAACGTTCGTTGAATTCAATCTATTCGATTATATCTCTAATCAACCATTAGAATTGTAACCCATATAAACGTTTCAGGTGGCATTAATACCTGAGAAGCTAATCTAACCCTTTATCAAACATTGACCCGTACAATACATTCATACTAATCCACGGTACGTATAATAGGCAATTTCCATTGCTAATGGCAGCCTGTAGCCATATCGGACAACATAATAACAGGATAATGTCTGAACGCGGATTAATGCGCTACGAACGGTGCTACGGTGCTACGACCTCGTAGCTATGTGCTACCAGCTACGACGGGGGTGTAGAGTTAAGAATTTGCAATACAGAATTCGATGTTTTGAAAACAGTTTCATGAAACGGTAAAAAAGTTATTAATAATTAGAGGGAACTTGTTTAACATGTAGCTAACATAAAGAAAAGTAAATAAACTACATATTTTTTATCGAATGAGATATATCAAATAACCGACGAAGTGAACTAATTTAAAATCAAAACTACAAGAATCCAATACAATTTCTATCCAATATTCAACTTTTCTATCTCGAGACAGTTCTATAGATTTGTAAACCTTCGCGGAGGGTAATTGAGTCTGCTTTATTGAGGAAGCAATCTCCAATCTTTAGATAGAGTTTACTTTTGTTAGCAGTTATTATTTTAGTATCAGGCACCGTTTTACGGCGTTTTAACGGCAACGGCGGCGTTTATTAAATTAACGGGAACATCCTTGTTGCTTCGGAGCTCAGTTTATTCAATAAACTTGGCTTATATCTATGTAGGTATCGTACATTGCATTATTGCGGCAGAATTAATACGGAAGACAAGCGATGCTAATAGAAAATTCTTTCAGTCGAACAAGCGTTTGTCGACAAAACGTTGTTTCGCAATAAACTTTTCCCGCACAATCGTGCAGTCGATGATTCGTTAATCGAATATAAGACTTTCAAAATTAAGTTATGGACCCCCGATATAAATCATTTATCTCATCTAATTATCATAGTTATTATAACAACACGTTCAAGGTGAAAAACTGAAGTTCTTCTTGTTAAAACATACTAAACTCTAATCCTACTACCTATTTTTTTGTTTTCCTATTTTCCTCCTACAGCTTTAGAATGAAGTAACTTACCAGACTGTGAATTAAGTCCACCGGGGTCGGTGAGCTCGACGGGCGCCAGCGACGCCGCCGCAGCCGCCGCCGCCACCAGCAGCGTCAGACCCTGCAGCCACCGCATGGCTGCTGGCCTGTAACAAGGAAACACATCGTTTAATACAATACTTTATCATAAAAATTGCAATCAATTATATTCATTGCCGTACCACAAAGTAAAATGATTTTCATAAATTAATCCTATATAAACAGAAAGTTGCAGAAAACACCATTAAAATTAACTTTTCCATTAAAATCGTAATTATATGTGTCGGAGACATCTGAGATTACAAACTCTTTACTGCTAAAATGCAAGAACTGTCATGTTTCTAACTGGTTGTCAGTTTGGCGCTTTGATATTTCACATGCTGTCATGTATGATGGATTCGGTTGGATTATGGATTTTGATATCGGAAGACATCACGTACATCTTGTTATTTTCTAACGTGATTGGAAACTACGCAATAAAGCCAGTTTGTTCAGTACATGCCCACTGTCTTATTTTAACTAAAAGCTTAAACACCACTTCTGATGACTCGTCGACATATGTATAACGTTAATAGTAATTTTCTGTTTTTAATAATGAAAGGATTATTTAATTAAAATATCAATAGTGCGCTTAACTGATTAACGCGCGCGCGCGGGCATATTGTGTACTTTGTTTACTAATAAATAAATATTGGGGGACATTTCACACACGGTCACCTGACCCCAAACTATGCAAATCCTGTACTATAGGTATCAGGGACTGATAAACATACATAGATAAATATGTAACACCCAGACACGGAACAAACATTTATGCTCATCACACAAATGTTTGTTAACCGGCGGGGATCGAACCCGCGACCCGTGCGTATGAGGCAGACTCACTACCGACTACGCTAACTGGCCTGTCAATCTAATGGTTCACTCTTTGTTTTTTGGTTACAAATTTACAATGCATGCATCGGGGTAACAGCTCGTTAATGAGTACACGCTTTAAGTCCAATGTTTTAAAAAAATAGATGCGTTTATAAAGACTTTATTTAAACCTTGTTTCATCAAACAGTTTGCAGATAAACCCATTTATTGCAACAAGATACGTAACTTCAGACACTTCAAAGCTCATAAAGCAAAAAGGAGGTTTCGAATGTGTTCCGCACGTTACAGCCTTTTTCCAGGAAGCAGTTATTTAGAGCGGACGTCCCGGTGGTGGCCGCCCCTCTCTTTCAAAGGGGGGGGTTCTCGTGTCATTATACAAGTTGTTAAATGATGAAACTGTGCATGTACTTTGACATACATACACTTTAGCACGAGTGATAATACCCGACTTCGCCAGAAGGAGAGTTATGTTTTTTGAGGGTATATAATTATGTATGTATAGGTAATTCTTTGGCACGCTCTACAACCTAAACGGCTTGATGGATTTTAGCTTGAGAGGTGTCGTTAGATTCGTATTTTTTTTACTGTGAGCGTTACACTGGGTACATCAAAATAAAAAAAAATGTATTTTTAAACGCAGTCGGGTTTTTTTAAATGAAAACGTTAGGTTATTAGATTTTTTTTTAATGTTAGCTTCCACGTTTTATGTACTCAATACAATACAATACAAATATTCTTTATTGCACACAAAGATATAAGGTAAGATAAAAGATAAGAAGGTAAGGTAAGGTTTAGGTTTATAACATATAAGTACTCGTAGTTAAATGGTAGCTTACTTAATTTACACCTTCAAGCTTTCAAGCGCATGCTCTCCGTTCTTGCAGTGAAGGCTGTATGCAAGTAGGTATCACGTAAACGTGAACGTGACTGACAGCCGTTAGTGCCGAGCTCCGAGCGATAAGGAAATTCATTTCGCAGACACCAAACTGATTTAAGTCAGATTGCCTGCACCGGTGCAGTACTCACTTATTGATTTATAAACTAAAGCCTTCGATCGAAGTGGAAGTGCTACGCAGCGGGTCGATTATATTTGCTTTAATCATAAGATTAATTAATGCATAGGTAGGTACCAAAGAAAAAAATGTTCAGATTAATTTACAATTATATAATCTGTATTTTTAGAAGTACGATACTAAAATAATAACTTCATTTCCATCATCATCACCCCTTTTAACGTCCCCACTACAATCTCAATTCCATATTCAGTTATTATCATCTAAAACTTAATCTCCCAACAAAATTACAATTTGAAAATTATCCATTCAATCTATCCCAACGTGATCCCAACGGACCGGCTACGACGGGTTCGTAGCAAAACGCTACGGCTCGTAGCCACACGCTACGGCTCGTAGCCACACGCTACGTTACCCTCACCGCAACTCATCAAAGTTGGTGTCCGGTTTACAGCCTGTACAGTACAGGGTGTTTGTTTATCAGTAAATTCGAGGCAGCGGCCAATTATGGCGCTGTGACGAGGGTGCGGCGGTTGGCTGCCAACCTGCCAATACTGCCAATACTGCCAACACTGCCAGCAGCCAGCCTGCCGATACTCGAGAGCAATCTATCCACTCGATATGATACATAAAGCACCACTACTGCACCGGAATTGCTTGCACCAATATTGGAATATTTTGTGCTCCATAAACTGGAATTGGAAACTGAATGTGCAAGGTAAATATTTTGTCGAATGGTATGTATTAGTATTTGTTTGGTTTATGTACAATAGATGGTGATATTTGAATTGAATAGAAATAGAACCTATTTTGTTCCATTCAAATATATAATAATTAGCCCCCGTTTCACCATCTATATTATATTTTATATCTGTCTCTGTCTTAAACATCATGTTTTATGAAATAGACATAGGTTTATCTTTCAGTTAAATTTTATCTGTAGGTGATATATCAGGATATTTTATTTACTATCGGACACTGTAAGTACCTATCCTGTACATAATTATCTAGCTTTGCACAAATGGTTTTAATCCACTTGAAAATAGAGTCGTAAATCAGTGAATGGTTCAGTAAACGCCTGTATTTCCGATACAGCGGTGTATTGTACCGATACAAAGGGTCTGTATGTCTGTTTGTAGAGAAAAGTTCGCCGCGGGAATGTTTGCTCGGATTTACCGACTATCTGGAAGTTTGGGCGCGTGGGCGGAATAGAGAGCACACATTATACAGGCAAAGGCTTTATTAATTGCTTCATATTTCAGTTGGTTGAGTTTAGAAAGTTTTATATGCCGATTTCATTTTGGGCGGAGGCGTAGTTTTTTTTTTAATAAAAAGCGTATTTAAAAAATCTGTTGAGTCTCTGTTTAGTTAGCAGTAGAGACAATTGTAGCAAAAATCATACCCTACTATAAACGTCAATGTTTGTGCCAATGGATGGATGGTTGTAAGGATATTTGTTACACTTTTACGCAAAAACCACTGATCAGATTTTAATAAAACTTCTATATGTGTTGCTATATGTTGTTCTGATAATTCAAAAAAAAAAAAAAGCTTGCACATCAGAATAACAAATAATAATAATAGGCTATTATTATTTTAAGTTATTGTGTAAGTTTTACTTTTGTGTAATTTATTATTGTGTAAGTTTTACTTTTGTGTAATTTATTATTGTGTAAGTTTTACTTTTGTGTAATTTATTATTGTGTAAGTTTTACTTTTGTGTAATTTATTATTGTGTAAGTTTTACTTTTGTGTAATTTATTATTGTGTAAGTTTTACTTTTGTGTAATTTATTATTGTGTAAGTTTTACTTTTGTGTAATTTATTATTGTGTAAGTTTTACTTTTGTGTAATTTATTATTGTGTAAGTTTTACTTTTGTGTAATTTATTATTGTGTAAGTTTTACTTACACGATATGACGATAAATACGGACAGCCTCTATATAACTATAAATTCAGTCATAAAAATATCGACAAACATTTGATACCACTCCCGCAGCCCTCTTATTAAACAGACACCGAGAGGCAATTTAAAACGTACCGCCCCCAATCCACAAATTAAGAAACATCTCAAGTTTTACTAAAGCTTTAGAAACCTTTATTTGATTTCCTCTGGTATTGATTTATAACATTTAGCTGGAGCGACCGACAACGCGCAGGTTCGTTTTACTCTCTGTGCATCTCTCTTCTGGGAACTGCATCATACAAACGATTTCCAAGTAAATGGGATTAGCCTCTGTTTACTGGAATATACTGAATATGTGTAAGTACCTACATGTTGTGGACATATGAGTCTGTTTGAAAGAGAATGCAAATACTGAGAAAATACTAAATAGATTAAGGAACGTGTCACTTCTCTCTCTGTGGGAGTCAGGAGTCAGGAAGAAATTTCTTTTAGAAATATACTGTACCTTTTGTATAACTTCTCTTTTTTTCTGTCTCTATGTACTATCATCTTACAATAAACTGTTAAATAAATAAACTCGTATGAGTCTGTTTAAAAGAGTATATAAATAATACAAATTTATATAACCAGTTTTACGGATGATCATTTGAAACAATGCTCTATGAATTTAGTAGCTGTCATCACAATAAAAAAAGGATTTTTAACAGCTTTTTCTGCAGCTAGGGGTTGGATATATATACTCGTAAATTGTTAATGTGTTGAATATTCTAAAAGAACATTTAGCTTAATACCAGAGGCTGCCCGCGACTTTGAACGCATTTATCGTCGTATCTTAGACTTACACAATCCTATTAACCTAAGCTACAATATTACCAAGTTTATTTATATATTTAAGGATATCCACAGCTTAACCATAAATAAGGTAACATAATAATAAAGTAATAAAATGTCTTCGCCAAGTTTAATCAAAATCTGTTTAGTAGTTTTTGCGTGAAAGAGTAACAAACGTCCTCACATCCATCCATCATCGACACAAACATTGATATTTATAAATATTAGTAAATAGGTACCTATACCTATACAAGGTTTAATGCTATCTACACACCAAAGTAATCTGTGACCAAAGCCGCCGGTATGTCGTCGGGCTAGGCCGGCAACTTTTCGTCATACGAATGGCAGCTGTCAAAAAGCCGGCGGCTTACCGGCGGCTTTGGTGTGTCGACAGCACATGAAGCAAACAAATCCTACATATCGAAAGTAAATATGATTCTATAATTCATAGTTTGGCAGAGTTCTTGTATGTAGTAATTTGGCCGTTCTCCAAACCGGTTTAATTAATCCCCCGTTAGTGGAACTGTTTTGTCAGCTCCGTCCCCGTAACGTTATTAAAGGACGGGTTGTGTGCTGGGACGCTTTACCTCTCACTGAGGTAGTGTTTCTTTGTCTGCTGTGTGTGTAATTAAATACCTATGTGTGGATTGGATTGTTAGTATGTTAATATCACTAGTAGGTATGATTTTAGTTAAGTTTCTGGGTATTTCTTTCATTATCATCATCATGTGAGCTTATGGACCTCCGTTGCTGGACAAAAGGCTTCCCCAATGATCCAAAGGACCCCAAGGTACCCCAAGGTATTACTTTAAATAATATCAATTGTTACATGATGATTTACCTAGGTATATGTAAATTTTCTTTTTCAAAATTCAATAAATAGAAATCATTTTGATTTATTAAAGATAGACCTAGGGTAGACTCGGCGCTAAGTACTATTATTATTTAATATTTGCCAACGTAACGAAACAATTAACGAAGTAAAATATATTTTTATCTACTAGTGGCAAGCGTCATCGCAGAAACAGCTTTCTTAGATTGATTGTTTAGTACTTCAACTCCAATTAGCTTGAATCAAAACAAATGCAGTTACCAACAACAGAACAATAACGCTAACTTTATAGAGCAGCCATTGAAATGAGAATGAAATCTCGTATACCGTCTCTTTGCTGAGCTAAGTGGCCGGTTGTATTTGCCGGCGACACTCTTTGTCCTCAATGTTTGCTTTTAATTAAATTCCCCCCCCCCTTCCCTCTTTGTACCTCCCCACACAGAATAAGGATTCTGTCTGGGGGGGCTAGGTTCAGATTAATGAACTAAGCTATAGATGGAGCGAACAAATTATGCCTTGTCAAAACTCTTCTGTTCTGAGCCTCTTTAGGCTTCATTTCAGTCAGTCATCATACTTTTATAAAAAAAAATCAATGGCCAAAACAATGGCTAGTTGCAGAAAAACCCATTAAAATTAGGTTTTTTTTTTAGGTATTTATTTATTTCTAATATATCTATATAATTATCATAACAGGCTTACACCTAATTCGATAATAAATAATTAATTATAATATACTTAACACGATATGTATTAATTAATTTTATTTTTATTAATTAAACTAAAAGTGTATTTTTTCAGTTATTTGACGATGAAAATGTCATCTATATGTTAGCGCCAAACAGTCATCGTGATAAAATTTCCTTAACTCGAAATTAAAGACTAACCTATTAGCAAGGTTCCCTTCACCTTGCTCTAGTACAAGAGGATAAAGACTACAATGGAGTGCGTTTAATGGGCGTCTTTTGTAACGACTTGTATTTGTGTTCAACTCCAATTTGTAGATAGATGGAGATGTCCTCTGGTTCTATATTTACAATACATTTAATTAATATTATAGCCACGGGAAATGACTTACCTAAACTCATTTGTGATTGATAGATAGATAGATAGAAATTCTTTATTGCACACAAAGAAATACAAATAAAACTTAAAACTAACTTGACTTACTTACTTACCTTGATTGATGTTTTTTTACAGTAAATAGTTTTTCAAAAACCGTTTTTAAAGCCGTTTAAAATAATGTTTCTTCACTGCCTTTACTCACCATTTTTTTGTTTCTAAGCTAAAATATTTAAGTTAAGGTATAGTAGGTATGTAAGTTAATTCTTGTACATGGCTGTTAACTAAGTATCTATTCCTAATAAAATACATACATAAATAAAATAAATAGTAGGGATTGTATTATGGTAGATATCTGTGATTTAATGGATGTGAAGAAATTCCTAATCACGTACTTAATCCATCTTTTCCGTAGTCCGTTAGCTGACAGTACCTAGTGACTAGTTGCTGTAAGTGTCATTGAATGAACGCTTCATTAAAGTAGTTGACACGCACTATTTTATTTAAATAGAGCGGTTTTTAATCGATGCTTAATTGTAACGGACTTTCGTGCAACACGTGTAAGCCGTAAACGTGTGTAAGCCGAAAATGCAAAAAAATGACCGATCTTTACATAGTAGAATAAAACGAGTTTTTTCCCGAGTTCACTTGTTTGTAAAACGCAACAGTAATTCATTAAAAATGCTGTTTGCTGACTCCGATCGTGTTTATGAATACAATCATACAACCACCCCTCCCCCCGGCTCCCGCGCACTTCACCCCCTCTGATCATTTTATATTTCGTCCCATGTTTCCTGAGTCGTAGTATTTGTAATAATATATAACGGCATTTATAATAAGGTTGTCTGGAAGAGATCGCTTTGACAAGGCTGCCTTTACGCCCAACGTTATAGTTTTAAGTTTTACTGTATATCACTTTGTGTGCAATAAAGTATTGCTACTATCTAACGGCGAAAAACTATACCAATGTTCCAATTTTGAAAACCTTTTGATTGATTTGATTGGAAAATGTTATTCAGTTTCATGATTGTCAGCAGAGAGTGCATTTAATCAGCCTGTATATATATGCTGATACTATAAAGTCTCATTTAATGGACGTATAACTTTAACAGCCTATTACGCAACACCGGACGAGATCAAATCTCGGTAGCTATTAAATATATTATTCATGAAAACCTTTTACGTTACCGTATTCAGTAAATAATTCAACAAACTGCGAGAACCTTACACATGAATTACTAATAACACGTGACTAGCCTGTGTGAAATCACCCTAATATATACTTGATTAGATTATCGAAGGTACCTATTCAATAGCTTTTCATACAGGGTGAAACTTAAGTTGCTTTAAATGTATGTAAGCATTTTTCAATAAATGGACACGAAATTCTTAATGTACGAGTACTAAGAATTTGCTCAATTTGGTTGATTTTTGCTAGCACAATAACCTCCCCAAAGTATAGCAATTACTTCCACCCTGTATACCATTCAATTAATTTTAATATAGCAATATTGAAAACATTTTAATATCGCGGAATCGATATTAGTCGCCCTTTCTCTTCGCTTCAGTAGGCAGCTATAACGCGGACAAGTTGAGATGGCATTCACTCTCGTCGTGCGACCGCCTTGCGATGTGCCAACTGAAGTTGTTCGGGTTGCAGGGAGTGGAGTGAAACTCGTGAAACTCTGGATAATGAAGTCTGAAACTCGATGACACTCGATTCTCTCGTGTTGGCGAAACAAAGGCTCGCTTCTAGGTAGGGTTAACAGCAGAGACTTGGCGGGATCTCCTAGATAGGTCACAGACAAAGAACTTCACTTAGAAATAGGTACCAATGAATGATATTCCGTGTTTCAGAGAATGAAACCTCATCCATTAATTAGGAATACTTAGAAATAAACATAAATAAGACATTCTAAAACACGGCTCTACTTTCTTCCAGGGACCCAAGTCTGCTAAATTACAGTATTTTCAGTTGTGTGTTGGCAGAGTGTCAATGGCATTTTTTGACACATTTGATCGCAAGAGGCCTTGGGACCTTGGGATAAATAAGATTGGTCTCAATTAGTGTAAGCCATTGTTTAGCACAATACAAAATGTTTCAAAAAATGTCATTGACACTCTGCCGTCACACAACTGAGGCTATTTTAAATTATCAGACTCGGGCCCCTGCTTCTACTTCATTGTAGATTTGTGTATATTGTATTTGCCTATAGAGTAGGTATATTCCGAAATATTTTGTTAGCCCTATTGGCAGTAAGTATATCAAGCGCGAGGCTTCCACGGAGCGCTGTACAACGAGCCCCGGCGAAAGGGTTCGTAATTATGTTAAAATGTAATTGCGTTTGTATTGTTTTATGTTTTACTGCTGTTCCTTGGGAACGCTTTCTGGAGTTATTATCACGATGTTTTTGTTTCACTTATCTACCTACTATCTAGGCTTAGTGCTTAGTATTAGCGTTACTTAGCATGCCACAACCTCAGCGATGTATTTGTGATTTTATTAATTTGAAAGTAAACTGGCATCCCATGAGAGAGGCTTTTGCCCAGTAGCGGGACGAAACAGGCTAATAAATAATAAATAAATAAAAACTGATCGGAATAAAACCATTCTTAACTATTGGACAAAACCATTATAGTCTGATACTAAATAAATATCTTCTTTCAATGTTTTACAATGAAAGTACAAAGTATTTAATGTAGACTAAACGTTATTTACATTATCTGCACCTGAAACTAAGTTCTCTATAGGTATATTAAACAAGTAAGATTTCTGTGCCGTTTGTTTCAGTAATAAAGATTCAGACAAGTCATTAGCATAAAGTTAGTAATAAAAGCTAGCACTAAAGTATGATACTAATAGAAAACACGCTCTACAAGCATTACTAACAGAGCCAACGTTTGATTAATGAAACGAACAAAGAGAATGGCGTTTAACCGGCCGCGGGCAGGTTGCACACAGTCAGCCGGGGGCGGGTTGCACAGCGACCGGCGACGGATGGTTACCGCTTTTACCTAGGTACGAATTTAACGAGAGGGGAAACAATTAACTTTGGACGGATATTTATGTAAGTAGGCATGTAGGTGATATAATTAAGAGACGGTATGGATTATTTGTGAAAATTGACTGAAATCTTTACTTTTTTATAAGGTGTATTTGAAATGTTATTTTACGAGTCTCTTTTAAGGTTGCCTGGAAGATATTGCTACCTAACAATAAGGCCGCCTGTTGCTTCTTATATTCTTGTTTGTGTCTGTACCTTAGGTATATCCTTGTGTGCAATAAAAAATATTTGTATTGTATTGAGTCTTTAAATTAAGTGTCTTAAGATTGGTGGGAAGACAGAAATCTCTAGAGAGGCATGTGAGAGGCTTTTGTCCAGCTGTGGGACAACATAGGCTAAAAAAAGACATTCTATGTAATCAAATGGATGGTCTACGAATCTACGATACATTTTCCCCCCTAGAAAGATAGCATGCAAAACTACCCTAAAGCTCTATACGTAGGTACGTAAGTACCTTTATTTTCCTCGTGTCCTTCACGTTTTTTACGTAAAGATGTTCACAATTCATTCTTGAGTAGTTATGAATGATGACTGTATAAATAACGACTTTTCCACGTCGACAATGTCCGGAAAATGTTGGTTTACTAACACTTGAGAAACGAGGTATGTAATGTTACTGACACTTAGACCCAGAACACACGGTGAAACGCAACTGCAACGCAACTGAAACTGCTAGTTACTTTTGAGTTGCATCGAAGTTTCTGCTATAGACTTCCTTAGAAAACAACACACGACGCAACTAGCTTCAAACGTTTCGTTTCAGTTAGATTTTTGATTTTGTGTCAGGTTGACTTCTAAACTCGTAATTGTATTGTGTTATTATCCATAGAAAGGTCTTTATGAATATCTATTGTTATTCATAAAGAACTACTTACTTATTCTATGACTAGATAATTTAAAAAATTCAAAGAGATAACATAAATCAAGCTTTGTCTAGATCTGTTAGTATGTTGAATGATATGCTGTAATATAATAGGTAATTGTATTTTTTATTGTTCATTCTTGTCTATTCTTCATTTTGTGGAAAGCCAACCTCTAATTATGAAATTCTGATTAATCCGCCGATTATTCAATTAATCGTCTATTAAGTACTTAAGGTGAATTTTAACTTTAGGTATTTTTATGTCATCTTCATATATTCTTTATTATAAGTTATAATATTATTTCGTATCTTTATGGGGTTCGTTGCACAAAAGGGTATGTTAAGATCTCTTTAAGTATATCTTTGTGCAATTGTTTTTCGTTCTATCCTAATAATATTATAAATGTCAATGTTTATGCCGATGGATGGATGGATATTTCTTACTTCATCACGTAAAAACTACTGAACAGATTTTAATTAAATTTGGCAATATTGTAGTTTATGTATCAGAATAATACATAGCATATATTATTTTGAGATATCATGATTATTTTCCAAGATATGGCGACAAATGCGTACGAAATCGCGGGCAGCCTCTAGTACATAAATAAATAAGGTTCTATCGTTAAAACTGCCTCCAAAATCCGCAAATGATGGATAACAGCAATCGATTACCGCTAACAAAGTTACATGAGTAAAAAGTTGAATGAAATTAAGATAACCATAGACAAATCACCGTCGTTTTTCACCGTAAAAATTAAGGGGAACATTTCCCTGTCTCCTCGAACACCGCCCAAGGCTTCCCTTAATATTGCTACAAGGATATTTTTAATTTGCAAATTCCCTGACGTAGCGTCCTCCTTGTTTGAAGGGAGGGCTGAAGAACAGTATCTTAAGCTGTAAACGACATAGATAATAACTGTTTAGTAGGAATATAAGATAAGTAGGTACCTACGCGTTTTAATTGATCCTTTATTAGTGAATGGTCCATATGAACATTACATATATATATATATATATACTAAGATGAACTTACTATTTGAATTAAACGTATCTTGGCCTACTGTGTAATATTAATTTTGTTTGTAGGTACCTGTTGTCTACTTAAAGTACTTATCTTTAAACTAACGATAGTTTTCAAGACTTTCTAAAGCCTAAGATTTTGTACTCGTATCAAGAAACAATTTTCTTTATGAAAATCTTATCATAAAAACTTGAATGCGAAAAGAAATTGAAAATTCTTGAGCTAAGTTACGTAATCAATCACGCTGCGAACTCTAGAAAAACAAGTAAATGTAAATCTATTACAATTTTTGGATACCTCTTTATACTAAGAGTACCTGAATGGTGTAAATTCGGTATGTACGTTTTAAAATTACAGTAGGTAAGTGAAATGCTCAGCAGTGGACGTCCATAAGCTGACATAATGATAATTAATAAAATGCTCAAAATCACTTAGCCTCTTCTACCTTTAAAAAGATTATATAGGTAAATGCAGATGTTTTAGTATTTTTGCAGCTATATCTACACTCTACCTTTAGTCTGCCACCGCATCGCCAACACTAACTACATAATGTAATGAAACAACAGGTAGGTAATATGTGTAGGTGTTGTTATGCTCAACACGGCGAACAGAGCGCGTATGTAACTCGATTATACCGCTGCCGGCTGTATAATTGCATGATGCTGGTCGCAAAACCCTCTCGTGTGCTCTGATGGGATTTCCTGCTGTCTAAAGGCTGTCTATTAGGTTTTGCATCGAACGCGGCGGCCATTTTGGTCAATCTATTCTAATTTGATTGATACGAGTTACTAAGAGATTTAAAATGGTAAAATAATAGCATAGTGAATATAGTTCAGAAGTATAACAAATAAATAAATAAATCTAAATAAATAACAAGTGAATAATAATTTCGTTTGGTTATCTTATCGGCCTGCATACAATTTGATAACTCATACTATAAGGTTCTAGGGAAATATGCCTTTATAATAATTAGTTCACAAAACTCAGACAAACTGAACAAACCCACTCCTTAGGGAGGGTTTCTTAAACTTTTTGCAGTCATGAATTACTACCTACTGAACTACTAGCATACAATAAACCTCTAGCGACCCCTTTTAAAGATTATTTAATCATGATTAAGGCACACAAGTCTTTTACTGAGTAGTTTTATTGATTTTTTTTCTAGTTCACTTAGCTGCCAACATCCTGTACTCATATTAAGGACTCTGGATCACCGTTTAAGAACCTCTGCCTTGGCAATCACTTAAGATTTAAAAGCCGCCTGTAATTAAGGAGAGAGGTCAAGCAATGAGTGAAATGTAAAAGGGGAAGTACTACAAAAGCCTGCAGGTAGTCTGAACAGCCCTCCACGTCACAACGTCGAGTACATTGCGCGCGCGTTTGGCGCCCCGGGACTCTATGCTCTTTTGATTTTACACTCTACTGAATTAACTAGGGGTAGGTTATAGCTTGCATTCTTATTGTGCATTTAATGGTAGAAGGGAGGAGAAGGTAACTCGCTAGAAAGTACTATAATACTCTTGCAAGTTTCTAAAATTTGTTTTCGGTTATCTTACTTATTTAATTTGCAAAATTAATTGTATACCTACCTAATATAACCTAATTGTACCATATGTGATACGGAATAAATTTATATAATACTTTATTATAATTTACTAATATCTACTAATAGTTTTAAGATCAAGTTTTTAAGTATCTAACTGGCAACTACTTGCCCTCTTGTTTGCTGTGCAGGGCGTCACATGTACATATGACTATGTAATACCTTACCCGACCTGTGACTTGCAATAAACTAATTCTAATTGTAATAAAATACAAAAAGGTTTGCTTCTTTAGTATCTTTTTGTTTTGGCGTGTTTTAGGCTTAGAAATGTTATGTCAGAGAAAACTCTTTGTGTAACCTTTGAACCGGTTACGAAGTGGCCGGCTATGGTGGTTATGGGGACTGCAATCTCCATAAAATCAATACGATGCAATATTCAGCTTGTTTTGTTTGTACTGCCCCTCCCCCGACCCCCGGCGGCGGCGCATCTCACATAATTGCCTCTTTCCGCCATTAGATACGTACTTCTTACGAATATCACAATATCAATAAATAATTGCAGTTTAAATCTATACCTACTTAATCATCCTAGTAAAACGTAACCGAAATAATCTTCTTTTGATAACAGATTGCAGTTAAAATGTAGGTACACTTTTTTATACAGGTACCTACTGTACATAACGATATTACGTTTTAAGAGGAAATTCTCGAACTGTATAAAATCTCAGGACTTTTATATGAGACTAGCTTTTACCCGCGACTTCGTCCGCATAAGTTTTTTTGTTTTCTCCCGGCTGTAAGTCCCCCTGCAACAATGTCCCTCTATCGTGTTCCGGTCTTCAACTTCACATCAAAATTTGTTCAAAAGCAACCTAAGCACATAATGGATAGCTCCGAATGTTTCCCTAGTAAATATAAAAAGTAAATAATGTAAATCGGTTTAAAATACTACTAACTACCTGCATCAGATCAATAGTTTTGGCGTAATGTGATTCTAGACAGAGTTTTAATGTTGTAGATAGGTAGCTATGTATAGGTTCCTGTGGGAATGAGATATTTTCCCGAAGTAAAAAGTAGTCTGAATTTTGGTACCTTCCTACCCTATAAGTTAAGTAGTGTGATGGAATGTCGCTAAGTTTCGATCGAAGTAAAACTGTTAAATAAAGACAGTTGCATCAAAATTTTATCATAAATTCCCTCAATTATGGCGCCTACCTACCCTCTAAGTTAGAAAAGTGATCAAATACTAACTTGAAGTCTTAGTAACACTCAGTTTAAAAATAAAACATCAAAATCATTTCAGTAGCTATGGCGTCATGCGCTTCTTGACACGATCACGCTAGTTTTGGCGGGAATGAGGTATTTTCCCGCCGTAAAAAGTAGCCTGTGTCCGTGCCTAGGATCCTATCTTTAAATTAACCAAGTCTTATAAAAATCCGTTCAGACGTTAAGGCGTGAATGAGGTAAACTTTTAAAACAAACGATTAAAAATCACTAACTCAATTCAGTTTTCTGCCTACTTCCTACCCCCTAAGTACGATGATGTGATCATTTTGATCTTATATCCGTTTTTAGGTAACCGTCTATTCTTCTTCTTCTAATTTAAGAGCTAAGCTCTTGTCGGTGGAGCCTCTTCCATCCCTCCCTATTTTCTGCCTTCTTTTTCCTAACATCTTGATACGACATGACACCCGCCTTTTCCTTCACCTGTTCTAGGAACGTCCGTCTGGGTCTTCCTCTCTTCCTTTTCCCTTCAATTTTTCCTTCTATGATGTTTTTTATGAAGGAATCATGTCGTATCAAATGTCCTAGCATCTTTCCTCTTCTGTTCTCAATAGATTTAAGTAAACTTCTCTTTTCTCCCACAATTTGCTGTACCTTTTGTATAACTTCTCTTTTTTTTCTGTCTCTATGTACTATCATCTTACAATAAACTGTTAAATAAATAAATAAATCTGTAATACCTCCTCATTTCTCTTATTTTATCAACCATCTATTACCTTACTAAATTTCATCAAAATCCGTTCAGCCGTTTAGGCATGATAGAGCACTGTTTAGGCGTGAAAGAGTAACAGACAGACAGACAGAGTTTCTTTCGCATTTATAATATTAGTATGGATTTAGTATTAAGTGCCTAAATATAAAGTTTCATGGTTTTATCTTTGAATAATGACGATCTCCCATACTAACTTTCATCCCTTATTACCACCCCCCTTAAGCCGTTTTTTTTTCTCAAAATAAAAAAATAAAACATAGCCTGCGACCTTTCCTAGGCTTTAGTCGTTCCTGTAACAGATTTTATGAAAATAAGTTCCGGCGTTAGGTGTGGAAGCGTAACTTTGATAGGACTTCCATACGAACTTTCATCCCTTATTTAACGTCTATACAGGTAGATATTTCCAAAAAGCTAGAACAAATATTTATTTATTTAGTACTAAGTGCCTAAATATAAAGTTTCATGGTTTTATCTTTGAATAATGACGATCTCCCATACTAACTTTCATCCCTTATTAGCACCCCCCTTAAGCCGTTAATTTTTTCTCAAATTAAAAAAATTAAACATAGCCTGCGACCTTTCCTAGGCTTTAGTCGAACTCTGTAACAGATTTTATGAAAATAAGTTCTGGAGTTAGGTGTGGAAGCGTAACTTTGATAGGACTTCCATACGAACTTTCATCCCTTATTTAACGTCTATACAGGTAGATATTTCCAAAAAGCTAGAACAAATATTTATTTATTTAGTACTAAGTGCCTAAATATAAAGTTTCATGGTTTTATCTTCGAATAATGACGATCTCCCATACTAACTTTCATCCCCATTTATTACCACCCCCTTAAGCCTTTTTTCGAGACAAAATATAGCCTATGTCCTTTCTCAAGGTCTAGACAACCTCTTTACCAAATTTCATTGAAATCGGTTCAGTAGTTTAGGCGTGAAAGCGTAACAGACAGACAAAGTTACTTTCGCATTTATAATATTAGTATGGATTAGGACTTTTCTCCGGACTTTCGTTTATTTCATCTGGTAACCCTAGACAGAGTCCACTCCCTTCCTTTTAATAAGATTTAAAAATAGCTAAGAAAATTATAAAACTAAGAGAAATGTGCTACAAAGATATCTACATATAATTTGTAGTACCTACACTGAATTAAACCACGAAGCATCATTATACATATGAACCGGTACTTCACGCTGAAGTTTAAAGTGGGTACCTATTTAACACCCTGAAACGATTATCTAGGTATATCTAATTTATCTACGTATAACAGAGCTTTAGCTTTAAATATCCTATCAGCAACAAGCTTTCTTTCCCTTTAATAACACACCGATCAGCGAAATTGAGTTAATGTAGCTTTAGGGAAATAATATAAAAATTGAGAAATGTATTTCCAATAGGTCCCGCTGTTGGTGGCAGCGATTGGCTGCAAACGGCTCATTAGAGCTCGATTCAATTATCATTATCACGCGTTCTGCTCGTTCCTGGCGATTTTGCTTCATTGGCGATGCTTTTTCACTTTTACATTTCGCTTTTTCATCGGTAGGTACTACTGTTAATATTAAAAAGGTTCGCAAAATATAAAATTTCAATGTTATTTCGAGAACAAAGGAACATCGTGCATTAAGTAGATAATTTCCACCTAAATAGACGTCCGTTTTTTCACCGGACAACAAGCCGTTGTCCGTTGTCCGTTACGCGATGGTATAGTTTATAATGAACGTACAGGCACCGGACATCCATCCGGCAAATAAAAATATGGCATCTGTTTTTTGCTGGATGGATGTCCGGTGAGTGTAGAAGCGCTATTTAGATAATTAAATCTAAATAATAAAATCATCAAATGGTAAAACAAAAGTTAATATCAAATAAACTATAAAAAAAATATCAGATAACGTCAGTTTGTTTGAGTTCAAAGAAAACCGAGACATTTCCCAATGGAGTAGATAACGTAGCTAGGGATTGCTGAGCTAACGTCGGCTGGACCCTGGCTTTTCAACAAGACCTTTTTAGTAAATAAATACTTTTCAAATCAGAACTGTGATGATCGTAAACTATTCATAAAAAATACGATTCTTCAAAATTGATAATGTATTTAACATTTCGTGATCAATTTTGTAGAGTCCCCCTTGACTCTACATCTCATTAAGCAACGTTTCATTTAGCCCCAACTTAACTAGGGCTTCAAAATCGATCGTATTTTATCAAAATACCTAATTAGACCCGTTTTTAGACTTTATAAATGAAAGTTGATATTTGAACATGATGTAGAGTTGACTTGGAAATAATGAATTTATCTACAGAATACATCTACTTATTTAAGATAAATTTATCAAAGTATAGGATCAAAGGAAATTAAAATATCCTTAGATATTCTTACTGAAAAATTGCCACAGCTGTCTAAATACGTTATAATAAACCCTTTTGTTAAAAGTTTTGTGTTAACTAGTTAGCTTACGTATTTTGCTATCCTTTGGCTGTATTCTAATAACAGTTGTTATTTTTTATAGTTCCATAAATAACGCTAATAAAAAAATATGATTTAAAATATACATTTCGTATTTTAAATAATGTAGGTATTTGAAGTATAAAACAAACAAACGATCTTACCTTATAATCGACTCCTCGAACAGGCACTGAATCCGCGAACTAATCGACCGATTCCATCAAAGAATTACGAGAATCTTTATGTATGTAAACCTTTGGTATAAAAAGAACAATAGATTGTGTTGATAAGGTGGAGCTAATGTGGGCGCGTGCGAACGGAGTCGCGTCGCGCGGAGCACTGACCACGCATGAAGCTGAAGGATTTTGAAACGAGCTGCGCAGCCGGCCGCCCCCGCCCCGCGCTCTGCACTACCATTCGCGAAACCTGAAAGATGAGATGCAAACAGACAGACCTTCGCTGAATACCCATATGTAAGTATAAAACCAGACTAAAATTTCAGAAATTTTCAGTTTTAAACGGATGGGAACTGCAAGATATTCAGGCTAAATCAGCCCGCCCAAAACACCTGGTTGAACGCCCAAACGCTATTGTTAGAAAAACGTATGCTTCCTTTAAACAAAACTAATATTTTTTTAAGAAACAAACTACTATAACAACTTATGCTATTCTATTTGTATATTCGTATTTTGATTTTGAATAAATGTCCCACCGCTAGGCAAAGGCCTCTCTCCGCTTTCGCAACAGTTTTCAATACCAAGCTACCTTTATCCAGTCATCCAGAAACGCCACTAACTAAAACTGTGGGATTCTACTAAATTAGATGAAACCCACAATGTTTTTAAAGATGCAGTTCATCTGCAGAGCACATAATCTTTGCCTCGCCGTCGATAGGACGGGGGTATGTACTCGAGTGAGCGTCGCGCTCGGAAACTCTCCCTTTGCGGACCGTTGTTTGGCCCATCACTAGCCGCATCCCTTTATTTCAGCCCTTTGCCACCTTTTTGTTCACGACCCGAAAAAATGCTGACGATATGCCCCTAATAATGCAACGTGAGACGGAGTTTTTGATCCCACGCCAAATGAAAAAGTTAACGTCACGTGGAAATAATTTCAGGAATTAAAACATATGTTTGTATAAATAATTTTAATATTTTATTTTTTTATCTTAGATAATACTAATTTATTTGCATTAACTTAAAAATTATATATCTTTACAATAAACTTAAAAACTATTTACAATAAATTCTTATAAACTAAACCTTAATCCCTACTTACTTAATCTAAAAGACCCCCTCTGAAAGTACCCGATGCAAACGTACCCATGATACTTGCGGCGTTTCCTCGCTGTATCGCAATGGTATACGTTGCATCAGGTACGATTTACAGCGGGGGTCGGCCCCTTGATTTCTGAGACGTCGCCCCAACTCGTGTATGAAGACTTTGGCCTCCGCACACTAAACTTCACTTGTCTCGACGGCAAAGGGCACAAAGGTGTAGGTGTTCTTGAGGGGCGCATATTTTGTGTGTTTTTGAAGAGCCGCCCACTCAGCAGCAGCACTCGCGGTTCTTACTGTGCGGCTAAGGTGTGAAGCCGCAAAAGTGTTCACGCAAGTAGCGTCCCACGCCAAACACCTACCCCTCTCCCATGGGATTAGTGTCAGTCCGTCAGGACGTTTCCCATCTGAACGGTTTAAACCGGGAGGTTTCAGGTTGGACGGCACACCAGCAGAGACTAAGGCGCGCCGAAGAACTTCGTTCAGCATATGATGTCTGGGGAAACGACCGGCGGATTTATGACAGCTAAGACCATGGTAACCTTTTGCATCTGCTTGGGCACCACATACACAAATGTGCGGTTCGCATACCTTCGCGCCCAATCTCAGTGCAGCTGCTATTCTTATTGTGTCGTCATCAAAGGCAGTGCCGAGGTGGGGTGAAGGATAAACATGTAACCAAGCGCCAGCCTCAGGGCAAGACACCGCCATAAGGCGGGCCTTATCCGACCCTACTGCAGACTGCTGAAGCCGCTCCATCCGTTCTTTACATAGCCGATCATCCCAAAGACGTTGTAAACTTGGGTTTTCTGGTTGACCTACCGTGGGAAGTATTGAAGTCCATACTCTCAACTCTCACTCTCTCTTGTAGGGTATGTCAAGACTATCACCCTGTGCTCGTAGTAAACTAGCGATTAGTCCGACAACCCTGTGAGAAGAGGCTAAGAAAGCTGACACATTCGTATCTTCCATGCGTCTTACACCCAACCCACCATAACGTATTGGCAAAGATGCTTGTAGCCATTGGGCTTCATCCAAATGTATATTGAGGATGGTTTGGAGTGTTTCTTTGATGTTCTCGTCTATTTGGGATATCTCATTTGCGAAAAGCCAAGTTGGCAAAGTTCTCATTACATAGATACCAATTTAGGAAAAGAAAGAAAACCATTGGAATTTATGATATTAAATGTGAATATATGTAATATGGGGAGATACTTTTTATTGCTATTAGTATAGACTTTTCCACAAGTTATATCATAACTAATCATAAGGTAACGGTATCGGACCTATTGTTTACATAAGTTAGCTACCTATAGGTATTATATTGTCAATAAACACTAATTTAATACTTAAACCCTGTTTCACCATCAACAAATAAAATTTATCTGACAGATATTTTATACCTGTCTCTGTCTACTCAATACTCAATCATTTATTGGCCTCCAAAGGTTTTAACAGATCTTATATCTAAAACGTCATGTTTTATGAAATAGACATAGGTTGGTTTATCTGGCAGTTAAATTTTATCTGTAGTTGGTGAAACGGGTACTTAGTCTAATCAGATCCTGAGGGGTACCGCAGTTAGACCAGTTTTAGATATCCTCGTGATGAACTGATGTTATGTGGCAGTCCACAGTCAGTATTGATCGAATTATTTTATTAATTTCTCTGATACAATATTCTCTTTCTATTTCTATAAAAAACAAACTTAAATCTAAAAAGAACTAAATTCGGTTTTGTAGGTAGAATCTTAATGTAACTACTTGATTTAATCATGATCGATCAGTTAACGCTTGTTGAATATCATCAGCGCCTTTTGAAGTTAATTAGCGAAATATAAAAGTCCTCTAGGAATTTTGCATCAAGTTTTTGAGAAGGCGCTTTTTAAACTTTCTTGTGCAGTTGAGTCTTTAAATAGATCTATCAATTAACTGACATAACTAATATCTCCTCTAAACAAGTAAAGTAAAGACCTAGTCAAGCCTAAAAACTTTCACGTGTCGTGAACCCAATCAGATCGTTGTGTCGCCCTAGATAGAATCACGCTAAATAGAACTAATGTATTCATTCTAATTTTTTTTGCGGCAAAATTAATAATTTTAATTTATTGCTGCTATGTGATACCTATATACAAGTACATTAAAATACATGACTCTCCCGCCCCCCCCCGCAATCCGTTTCACCCCTCCCCCCCTTGAAAAGTGTCCCATTTTACAGATTTTCTCAATTTTCAGGAAAACTATACAAGCTAGGACAAAATGGTCAAAGACAGAATTATTTGTCAATAAACTGCCTACCAATAAATCCTAACATTCATTTTGATACGATTTATAGTTTCAAAGCTATGGTGCATCAAAGTGTACTAAAAATGTGCGCTTAGCAGAAATAAAACATAACATAGAAAAGCAACAACAATATTTATTATTTTTTACAAGAAATGCGTTTACTTAAACAAAATAAACATTTTTTATTTATTTTTTATATAGTAAGTACTTAATATCTAACAAAAATCAGTATCATCATCATTATCTTCTAAAGACTTGTTGAAACAACTAAGGCCCTGGCAATGGTTGCACATGGTGAAACAACGCAATCCAGCTTTGACACATCCACATCTTTTTTGGCAGCCTTTTCTGCAGCTGCACGATACTATTTTGAGTATCGACTGTGGAGCTGGTGATTTTGTGGTATATATGGGTGATAAAAAGTTATTATTATTTTTCCAACCCCAGTTTTCTGGGTTCAATTCGTTTCCTCGCCATAATTGTACTTGATGAAAAGTAGGCATTGAATGCTGAAAAGCTGCTCCTGATGAAGGTGGTAACTTTGATAATATCACCGTATTGTTCGTCAGACCAACATATCTGTTGAAATGGACGTATCGTAACTCGTTTAAACTTTTCTCGCTTTGTTTAGCCCCATACAAGGCGAGAATATATCTTTCTCCCGCTTCTTTTACCTGTTCGTGTGAGGCATCCGGGTTATTGAAAACGTTTATCGTATCTTGCAAGTCGATCTTTTTACCAAGCAGAATAGATTGAACTTTTCCTTTGCCGTAGAATGCTGAAGTAGTATCGCAACCACTTATGGCATGCAGAAAGTGGATCGATTCCCTGCAATTTTCGACCACATTTCCTTCTATTAAGCTTCGGGTGCTATAAAGTCTCTTGTTTACACTCCCTTGGCCCTCTTTCAGCAAGAATATATTCTTATGTAAGATATATTCTCGCCTTGTATGGGGCTAAACAAAGCGAGAAAAGTTTAAACGAGTTACGATACGTCCATTTCAACAGATATGTTGGTCTGACGAACAATACGGTGATATTATCAAAGTTACCACCTTCATCAGGAGCAGCTTTTCAGCATTCAATGCGTACTTTTCATCAAGTACAATTATGGCGAGGAAACGAATTGAACCCAGAAAACTGGGGTTGGAAAAATAATAATAACTTTTTATCACCCATATATACCACAAAATCACCAGCTCCACAGTCGATACTCAAAATAGTATCGTGCAGCTGCAGAAAAGGCTGCCAAAAAAGATGTGGATGTGTCAAAGCTGGATTGCGTTGTTCCACCATGTGCAACCATTGCCAGGGCCTTAGTTATTTCAACAAGTCTTTAGAAGATAATGATGATGATACTGATTTTTGTTAGATATTAAGTACTTACTATATAAAAAATAAATAAAAAATGTTTATTTTGTTTAGATAAACGCATTTCTTGTAAAAATAATAAATATTGTTGTTGCTTTTCTATGTTATGTTTTATTTCTGCTAAGCGCACATTTTTAGTACACTTTGATGCACCATAGCTTTGAAACTATAAATCGTATCAAAATGAATGTTAGGATTTATTGGTAGGCAGTTTATTGACAAATAATTCTGTCTTTGACCATTTTGTCCTAGCTTGTATAGTTTTCCTGAAAATTGAGAAAATCTGTAAAATGGGACACTTTTCAAGGGGGGGAGGGGTGAAGCGGATTGCGGGGGGGGAGGGAGAGTCGTGTATTTTAATATACTCGTATATAGGTATCACATAGCAGCAATAAATTAAAATTATAAATTTTGCCGTTTTTCCCATACATTGAAATCTAGAATGAATACACTAAACAGGAAACAAGGTGATAGACAAATAAATGCAAGAGAACAATTATCATAATAACTCAATATCCTTATTGCTTTTTACTTGTTTATCAAAGCTTTTTTTTACATTTTAAACACTTTTATAATCTTTGCGGAAGTGTTGCAGAACGACTTTTTCTGTTTGTTGGCTAACGTTTGTTTGGCAATTTGTTCGTTAATATTGGCTAAACGGTTTAGGTATAGCTGTTTTTTTATTACAGATTAGCAAGCGGCTTTTTAGCCGGCAGTTAATTACCATTTATTCCGGTAAAAACTGCTATTTATTGGGATAAAATGAAATTTATTATAAAATTTTCTTTCTTTTAAATTTCTTATTTGATGGCTGTCACTTTATAGATAAGTTTTTATGCAAAATCTTGAATGTCAAAAGATACAAATTATGAATACCAGGCCAGCCACTAGAAAAAATATTTTGACATATTAACGCTCTTTAGTCTGTGGTAGACCGTGACAGCGTCACTCTGCGACACGGACTGTATGTGTGCGTGCTTGGTGCTGTGGTGAGGTGCGGTGCGTGCGCTCATGACATGAAATTAGAGTGTATTTTTGTTTGTTTGACTTTCTGCCGCTGTTTTGTGTTTGTTATTTCTCTAATTATACACTTCATCACTAAAAACTTCTCAAACTGTTGTCAATAGGTATGTAAAATCACTTTTATTGACGATTGCTCATCGCCTCAGCGAGGTTGATAGTTTTTATTGTGGTGAATGTAAGCTGTCACCCAGGCGTTGTCTAGGGATTGATGACTAAATATTTCGGTATAATTTTGTAATTTGGCGACTGCGGTTGCTATCTGGCGCGATATCGTCGAGGCGGTTATCTATCGGTTTAAAGAAAAGCTAGTGTTATTATCTGGTGGCGCTGAGCTGGCGCCGATAGTGTTGGAGCGGCTAATTTGTGAAGTAGAGACAGTCTGCGGTGTGTTGCCGGGTCGAGTGCTAGTGCTCACGTCCGCGCGGTATACTTAGCATGAAATTATAATGGTAGGAGTGTTCCTGGTGGCTGGTAGCTTGCATCCAGTGTTGTGCAGTGTCTAAGTGGTTGTTCTGTTGCAGGCCGGCAGGATGCTAAAGTTCATACGCGGGAAGGGTCAGCAGCCCTCTGCCGAGCGGCAGAAACTGCAAAATGAACTGTTTGCCTTTCGCAAGGTAAGTCTTTATTATTATAATCATGTACTTTCTTACTTATTCATTACCTACCATGAACAGGATGAGAAACTTTTTCTCAAAACATTTACCTCTTAAATAAATGTAATTCTTTACATGGTAATACCTTTTTGTTACTACAATAATGAAGATAAATATTCTCAATTAATCCAGCGATTGAATTAAATATTAGCACGTAGAGTGTTAGTCAATTACATTTATTATTGGTATAATTAGAAAGCTTGTAATTTGCAAGGGTCTTAATTACAGTGACTATCAACTAGCTATAAATTATAATTACTAAGTACATCTAGTTCGTTCAAGTTATTAATTTGCAAGCAATTTTAAGTTAACATTTTGTTTAAGCTAACATACTTTTTTCAAAAATCAAGATATATTTCGAATATTTTTATCTACAGTCTACTCAAAACCGAGCTTCTGTTAAGTGTCCCGCTGTTGAATAAAGCTTCATTCTAAATTTCATTTTAACATTCAATAATTTAGGCTAAATAAATATAAACTTAAAAACCTACAAGTAGGTACTACACCTCATTACAAAATGTTTGTGTAGTACTAATCTAATCTTGCCAAACCCTTCATTATTTGTTTTCAGATTAGATGTGTCACTTAATTTTTACAACGCCAACATTTTCAGTTTTTTAATCGGGCCAGGGCCATGAGTATATCTTTATGTTATGAAATTTTAGTGCATACTGAATACAGGGTGTTTATTCTTAAGTGAGACATAGACTACGGTACATATAGGTACAGGAACGATAACATTGATGAAGACACAATATTACAGTAGGTTTACAAAGAATCATCATAAAGCAATCATTGCAAGTTTTTCATGAGCAATATTATTTTGTTTTTTATTCATGGTTCGATTTGAAAAAGTGGGATCTATACATAAAATGGACTCTTTACTTAAATTCTTTTATAACATGAATGTTACAGACTTTTATGTCTCACTATTTTGATATTATCAGCTCTTCTCTTTAAGAAAGTCCCCAATTTATTTATTTATTTATTAATTAAAGGTAGGGATGCTTACAGCAAAAACATATTGTTAACATTAATTTAAAAAGAAAACATTTAGTGAGTATTGACTATATATGCTGCTAATTACAAGCATACATAACGTTTAATAATTTAAATACATATAAGTGCCCCGAAGGTGTATGTGAAATCCACCAACCCGCACTTGGCCAGCGTGGTGGATTACGGCCTAATCACTCTCTGTATGAGAGTAGGCTCGTGCCCCTCGGTGGGGACATATATGGGCTGCTATAGATAAGTGCCCCAATATTATCTTATCTTATCTAGCCATCGCTGTCCCACTGCTAGGCAAAGGACTCTCCTCCTCTTCCATGATTCCCTATCCTGGGCCGCCTCTTCCCAAAAATCCAAGAAGGAGTCCAGCTCATCTCGCCACCTTTTTGGTGGTCTGCCGCAAGGTCTTTTTTTGTGCCCCAATAATTTAAATAAATAAATAAAGTATATGCCCTACCAAACAGTAACAACTGACGCCTATTTGCGCGAAATAGATTGGATTCAAGGACATTATATTGTCTCAATTCAGTCTTATTATGTCTATTAATCAAACACACTTTAAAAACCGGTTCTTTGAGTTTGATGAACTTACCTACAACATGTTTAAACTAATCTTAATCAATCACTTTTTTCATACAACTACCTAAGTAACAATTTTATATTTATTGCAAAAACTGTGAGAAAAGTTTTTTAAGAGCACAGGTGGAATGAGGCTTTATTTAAAGAGATACATTGCACATAACATAGGGCCCTGTGCCGAAGGTTTCTTGCTGTCTTCTTCCTCTCGGCTATACAGGTAGTGAACCGGCAGTAGTTTTAGATCAAATAAGTGACATCAATAAAGTGTAATGAATTTTGTCTATTTTTGAATAAAACACTTTTCATTTTCATATTAATACTACTAGCGGCTGCCCGCGACTTCGTATGCATTTATAGACATATCTTAAAAAAAAAAACATGCCGTCTTAAAATAACATAGCCTGTGTTACTCTGATATATAAGCTAAGTTATTGTAAAGTTTCATTGAAATCTGTTCAGTGGTATTTACGTGATAAAGTAACAATCGTCCATCGGCACAAACATTGGCATTTATAATATTATTAGGATTAGGATTTCATTGGCATTTTATAGAAGTGCTGTTCATGTCTATGAAAATGTAATCATTTGAGACAATGTATAGAAGTTCATAGGTTGTGGCATTTGGGTTCCTTAAATATTTTAACAGTCTAGCTAATCATAAATATGATATTTTATCTATTATACCTTTAGTATTTAACGTCATTAGCATAGTAAAAAAATAGCAATATTAATTATTATATCTTTTTTCTATTAAGTCACAAAGCTTTTGGCTAATTAAATAAACTGGGTGTTGAATGCAATTTAGTAAGTGTTTATTCTCTACAACCGCTTTTTAGTAAAAATCTTGTAATATGGCTGGTATAGCCACTTAAAGTGGTTGAAGACTTATAAAAAAAAAAAATAATATTAAAAGTAAACTTAATATTGAAAAGAAAATGGCTTAAACATGAGTGTCCTCGGGTGGGTGTAGGTTCGGCCACTATCTGCTTGATAACAACCGGAGATATCGCCCGATCGATACTCTATCTCTGTGTCAATACGAACTGGTCTTTACCCTGCACTTGTGTTGTACTTTTTTAATGCTCAGGGTCTTAATAAGGCCTAAGTTACATAATTTCAGCCTATAGCTGCCCACTGCTGAGCATAGGCCTCTTGAATAATTCCTAGCTCACTTCAGCATAAAGTAATTGTAAGAAAACTCGCCCAAAATAAAAAGTATCATTCAATACATGATATTGCATAAGAAGTCTCGTCTACCAGAAACGCGCGTGTAACCACTACAAGCCACAAAGTATGCTATATTATATAGTGTAGGTACGAGTACAAAAAGTGCGTGATGTAATAAACAGGATCGGTGAACAGGTTCGTAGTTGTGGCCACTTTTATTAGCTTTATCTTGCTCTAGGGTTACTCAGGTAGACTTTGTTCGAAAGTATTAGATTCTTTCCTTTCATAAAGAAAGCAAAGAACCCCTTTTTGAATTGTTAAAGTGATAAAAAGATAAGCCAAGCTGCATTTATTGAAAAACTAGAGCTCTCTCGCGACTTCGTACGCATTTATCGTCATATCTTGGAAAAAAATCACGATTTCGTAAAATAATATAGTCTATATGTTATTCTGACGTGCAAACTACAATATTGCCAAGTTTCATCAAAATCTGTTCAGATGTTTTTGCGTGAAAGAGTAACAAACATCCATCCATCAATCGGCACAAACATTGACTTTTATAATATGTACCTATTAGTAAGCAAGATTGAATTAAAACGTGATAATTGTTACATAGCTTAGTTCATCTCGTTCATCTAATGATGTTATTAGAAATAACACGCGGACTATTGAAAAATCGTCTTTCATATTATTCAAATCTAAATATGCGGACATTACAATATAAAACGAACCAAATTATTTCTTACATAAGTGCATAATTAATACCTGTAATAATACTACTATTTAATATTGCTTTGCTTCTAATTAAAGTAGATACCACTTCATCGACAATTACTTGAAGACAGAAATAAAAGACTTGCGAAGAAAGTAGCGTGCTCTGCTCAGCAACACGACTAGCCCAATTAGACCCCGCCCGGTTCGTGGGAACTGGGTGTAACTATGCTAATGTCTGACTGGAGCCCTAATTCTACACTCCATCATGTCATAATACCTAGCTTACGCAATGATATGTAAATCCTACTAATATTATAAATGCCAATGTTTGTGCCAATGCGATTGATATTTGTTACTCTTTCACGCAAAAACTGCTTAACAGATTTTGATAAAACTTGGCGATATTGTAGCTTGCACATCAAAATTACACATAGGTTATATTATTTGGAGATATCATGATTTCTTACCAAGATATAGCGTTAAGTAAGAGCGTACGAACGAAGTCGCGGGTAGATTTTAGTCCTACATAAGTTTGAGTTTAAATACTTACTTTAATTACCAAGCTATGAGCGTCTTTCTCATAAGGCGTCCAGTTCTTTCTGACCTTCGAAAGGATCCCATGCAAATTCCAGGTAGAATTTTAGACCTAAGTTCTTTGAAATTGCATTTGCTTTTTTTGCCACTATACAGGCGTTCAAAAATTTCATCAAATAAATAAAAATATATTTGTTATCTACAAAAGAAACAATATTAGTACGTATAGAAACTCGATTTGTCTTACGAATTTTCTACGAGCAAAATAAGTTAAAGCAAGTAACTTTAATATCAAGCAGATTTGATTCGTATTTTTATAATTGTTAAGATGCATTCTTTATTACAACACTGCGTTGAAGGTACGAAGCTATTATATAGCTTAAATTTGAAAAGCAAAAAATTAAGTTAGTAATTCGGCGATAAGTATTATGTGTAGCTTAGCCTCTGGCTTCAAAGAATCTTTAATAGCATATCAATATTATAACAGGTCCGACCGACTCGAGCCCACATTCCACAATGCTCGTGCTCTGTCTATTGTTTATACCTCTTACGAAATGCACTGTGTACTCTACTTAAGGTGTTCTACTTTTATATTTTTCCTTATGTTTGGCCAGGTTTTATGATACAGTTTTATGTCATCTGTTTTACGAAAGGTTTTTGTTTATTTCAATGTTTCTTCGATAGAACTAGTTATACATCACGATAAGTTCCTAACTTAGATAGTTGTCGTTAGATGAGTACAGTATGTTTTCGAATTTCGATATATTAATTGTTTTACGGGGTACATAATACAAGCTAAAAATGGCAAATGTTTTTGTGTTTCCAATTAATATTATTACAAGAAACTTTAAGCTCCATCCATAAGGGAAAAGAACATGATTTTATATCTGATTCAACTAAATATACTTATGTATATTGTTTCAAAGAAAAAGGTGACAACACAAACCAGTTTTAGGTATAACCAGTGCATATTAATAATGATATCGAGACGTAACTCGTTCAATAGTCTCTATTGATACACAATTGATCAGAACACGCACTGATTGTGCAATCATTTAGTTTTCAAGCACCATGCTTTATGTAGGTACCTACCTACATGCCACTGTTTTATGTTCCAATAGCCATTGTATTTATTTTGGTTTTGCACCGATGAGACTGACCAGACTTCCACAGACGTAGTTTCGTTATAGTTCTCCGGTATTTTAATTTGATGTTATAAAAAGAATGCGTAAAATAAAAAGTAATAGGAACTCGTGTCGTACGTGACGTGACACCTGGTGGAATCAATGTGTAGGTGCTTAGGTACCATTTAGTATATTACTAGAGGCTGCCCAAGACTTCGTACGCATTTATCGTCATATCTTTAAAAAAACACAAAATATCTGCAAATAATATAGCCTATGTGTTATTCTGATGTTCAAGCTAAGTTATTGTAAAATTTTATTAAAATCTGTTCAGTGGTTTTTATGTGATGAAGTAACAAACATCCATCGGCACAAACATTAACATTTATGATATAAATGGGATAGGAGTTACTTGGTATCCACGCTGTAATCTTTTCTGTATCTCGCTTTTCAAATCTGGTATCAACTTAAAAATTCCTGAATATTTCCTTTGTTGCAATTTGAAAAATATTATCTAAGTATAAAGGTACATTGTTATTAACAAATTATTGGACTTATCTTATCAAAATCTAACATTTTAAGCCAAAAAACGTATCGTATGTATTCAGCTAAAATTACCAAATCGACAGACTAGGCATATATATAGAGAAGGACAAGATGAACTATAAGATAGTAAAGGTTAATATCTAATACCTACATATCTTTACAATGACATACTTTTGCAAAATACTATAATTAAAGAAGTTAAACTATTTCTGTCATTAATAAACATTAGTGTAAAGCCGTAGATGAGTCATCTTGTCGATCATTACATCTGTAAACGTAATAGAGCGAGTGACGTAAGATGAACCGTAATAATTTGCTGTTTAATGACTGTTTTGTAGCGCGGGATGTTTGCCAATACTTGTTTGTAAGCGGCATTGGATGGTGACTTTTGAAGTCGCTCATTCTTAACACTGTATAAGTGTTTAAGGATGTTGAAGTGGTAGGAGTATTCCAAATAACTTATCCTACTACTACTAATATTATAAATGTCAATGTTTGTGCCGATGGATGGATGAATGTTTGTTACTCTTTCACGCAAAAACTACTGAACAAATTTTGATGAAACTTGGCAATATTGTAGCTTGCACATCAGCATATCACATAGGCTATATTATTTTACGATATCATGATTTTTTTCCCAAGATATGACGATAAATGCGTACGAAGTAGCGAGCGGCTTCTAGTTTATATCTAAACGTTTTTACCACACGGAACCGTGTGAGTTCCCTAGAAGTTATTCAGCATATGTTTTAGTAATGAATTCCCAGCTCATTGGGCATGATGTCAGCGTCACCAAGTCATCCAATTTGCGTGGCGTTCCTCGTTGGAGCGGCTCGTTACGGGGGCACATATCTTAACCTCCATTCTAGACACTCAATGCCTCCCACTATTTCCTACTTTGTTAGCTCTCTAGATAGGCTCCAATTTAGACTAGCTATAAAAATCTTGTTTATTGTTTTGTGTATACAGGATGTACTTGTGGCAATTCGAGTGCTAAGGCGGATTGCTAACCTAACCTATTAAGGTTAGACTACAAACAAAATAAGAATTTACTTCTCCCAAGCAATACCTATACAGTATACAGGAAGAAGACAGAAATGTAAACCTAGCTTTAATTTAATAGCCAAAGTTGCTTATTTTCATAAGTTGTCGTTGGTTTTTTAAAATTCAGTAAGTACCTATATATTTTTTGAATGGCAGTTATTTTATTACTTACACAACGTGTAACAAAATAAGATAAGTAAATCGCGTGTAAATATGTAGAAATTGGCATAGGAATCCATTTCCGCGAAAGCAGTGTTTGGCCGATAAGCGCTTGGCTACAAAAGTTCATTCACCATTCACTGCTTTAGGAAAAACGTCTAGGGCCAGTTGTTATCGCCAAAATCAATAATCGATTTTAAATGTAAGTTCTCGTTACTAAATAAATCGAGAAGTAGGTATTATTCCTATTCCTAATATCTTATCCGCATAATATTATAAATGTCAATGTTTATGCCGATGGATGGATGTTGGTTACTTCATCACGTAAAAACGACTGAACAGATTTTAATTAAATTTTACAATAACTTAGCCTGGACACCAGAATAACACATCGGCTATATTCTTTGCCGATTTTTTATGTTTTTTTAAAGAGATGACGATAAATGTGTACGAAATCGCGGGCAGCCTCTAGTTATTTTATAAATGCGAAATTAACACAGTTGTGCATCACGTTTGATAAATTAACTGATTTGAATTGCGAAGATAGGTTTATACATTTGGTACCTTATATAAATAACATAATGCGGGAAGGAAGGAAGTGGTCTCTGCCTTCCCCAATAGATGAGATGCGTGACGTATATGTATGTATATGTGTATAATGCGGGTGTTTTATCAAAGAAAGACTGTTTTGATGGATGG
Source organism: Anarsia innoxiella (assembly GCA_947563765.1). Lineage (NCBI taxonomy): Eukaryota > Metazoa > Arthropoda > Insecta > Lepidoptera > Gelechiidae > Anarsia > Anarsia innoxiella. Next base: position 166,872 of record OX387403.1, read on the forward strand.
ATGAAGTTGCTCAAATAAATTGGAAAATCTCAGATTTATTAATAAATTCAAATTCTTTATTTTGCACACAATAAGTGTTACAATAAGTGTTAGTAGCGGTGGTAGCCCAGTTGGTAGAACGCTTGCCTCTAATTCTGAGGGCGTGAGTTCGAATCCTGGCCGGGGCCCGTACCTCTGAGTTTATTTCTCATGTACGGATCAATTTATTCGATTACCACTTGCTAACGGTGAAGGAAAACATCGTGAGGAAACCTACATACACCAGAGAAGAAATTCGAAGGTGTATGTGAAATCCGCCAACCCGCACTTGGCCAGCGTGGTGGATTACGGCCTAATCACTCTCTGTATGAGAGTAGGCTCGTGCCCCTCGGTGGGGACATATATGAGCTGATAACAAACGAAGTGTTACAGGATGATATTACATTAGTTGACAGTACCTTTTATGGACCCTGAATAGGGCACGGCAATTACAATCTTAATATCAAATTTATTATTTATCTATGGGTAAATACTAAAAAACAGCGTCAATCGAACTTAACATGCAAGCTCACTAATACACGACTCTGTTTCCGCTACTCTACGCGCTGGTATGTCAAATGCTTTGCTGACAATAGCACAATAATCTAGCAACAATGGTATTAGTTGCTGAGCCACCCCAAACCGAGTTTAATGGCTCAGACTTATACAAATATGAATAGGAACGAGGTTGCGCATTAATATCTACTTAATATAAGGCTTTATATGTATCTGTATATAATGTAGGTAGGGGTGTGTTGAGATATTCATTTTATTTATGGTTTATTTGGTATTTGAGAGGTAGAGACAGACAGAATTAATTTCACTGCTTCCCTGGTTAGCTACTTTTACTGTATGTAATCCTAAGGCACACGACGCAATTAGTTTGAAACGTTTCGTTTCAGTTGCATCGTGTGTGGTTTTCTAAAGGAGTCTATAGCAGAAACTTAGATGCAACTCAAAAGTAACTAGCAGTTGCAGTTTCACCGTGTGTTCTGGGTCTAAGAGTTATTTATTTAATTTTATTGTAATTTCATTGAAGAAATATAAATGTAGTGTATATGAACTTACAAATAAGTGTAGGCCTGTAGGTACCTACGTAAAATTCAAGTAAGAAACTATTTCAACAATTTAAAGTTAAGCCTGCTTGACAGCAGTATTTGTATTAATACCTTTTATTTTTTCTATAACCCTTTTTTTTCTCTAAAACTCCTCTCAAATGATTAATAGAAGCAAGAAGACAGTGAGTAGATACACAGGTACTATCTAGTTTGAAGGTACCCCTTTGTGGCCGGTCGCTCACCTCTCGAAGGCTATATCAAACGACTGGTAACTCGGTACCTGAGCTCTACGCGTGCGAATACAAATGCGGTCGCAAAGTTATTCTTGCGAGTTGTATATTGTAATCATATCATAAGTATATACTCGATATTTTGTATCATTAATGATTTCGTTGAGTTGTTTTCTTTAAAAGATAAATCAGTAGATTAAGGGGAATTTTTAATGCTTATAATCTTTAAAAACAAACAGATTTTCTTTTATTATGAATCTTATAGTAGGGAGACTCATTTAAATTACAGTAAAGCGAGATTTGACCGGACACAATTACAATGCTATTTATTAGTTAAATTGATAAATACCGACGAGCATTATGAGGCTATTGATGAATGGATGAAGCGAAAGAAGTATGTTCGTAGCAAGTGGAAGGAAGTGGTGTCTGCGTACCCCGATGGGTGACAGGTGTGACTGATATGTATGTTTGTGTATGTAAATTGATAAAATAATCCATTTAAAAAAGGATCCTCTATACTTTACTAGCTTTATTCTTCACTGTCACCACATTAGCAAATGTAACATAATATGATATTGCAGTACGCACCGCGTATACTTTACAATAAAGCAGGAAGCCCCGATATCAACCGGCGTGAGGCAGTCCAATGCTGCACTTAGATCCAGGACTTAGAAGCCCTATCTCAGGTTCGACGCTCTATTGATTCCACGCTGCAATGCGGCTTGGAATCGCATTTCTATTTCATTCACTAACTAGGTACCAACATCTTTTTTTATAAATTCTAATTATGTCTATTTTCGTGCCGGTAAGATTGAATGGATGTTCTTTTAGGTGCAATTATGATAGTCTAAATAAGTATCCACGTGATAATAACAATTTATAAAACTTTATTTGAAAAGAGCACCTTAAAACAGTTTCTTTCTCGATTCTTGACTGGGGAAAACTGCTACCTTGTGAATCTAGCGATAACTTAATAATTATGTATTCTATCATCATGTTCCAGTGCAATATACGTAGATTTGCCTAAGAAATAAAGATAATTTGACTGTGACTTATGTTGCTAAACTTACATACACACATATCCGACACTCATCTCTCCCATCTGGGTAGCCAGAGGCCACTTCCTTCCACTTGCTACGATCCAAACACACCTTCACCTCATACATACTCGTCGGTTTAGGCTTCTCCTGCCTGACATGGCGTTTCCGTAACAAACCCTCGATTTGATGGAGGTGCGTTCGCAAAACTAAACTTAGCTGTTACAATTGACTTTTGAACCCAAGCCTAGTAAGATATAAACAAAGCAGAGAGTCCGTCTGTCGTGCGCTTGCTCAGCGAAGTGTGAACGTGAGCACGTGACGTTACTATGAAACTAATTGTAAACACTCACACTGAATTACATAAACAATAACTTAACCACCTCCGTTGTCAACGCTCGCGTTTTACGAATTATTGTAATAAAATTATTAGGTTTTGTATTTATAATTATATGTAAACGTACTCATTATACCGCGGTCAATTACCTTTTTTAAATAAATCTTATTGTTATGTAGTCTTATGTCATAAAAGTTTATTTAAAAAAAACATAACATAAGACTGTGTGTGTAGCGTGGTGTGTAGTAGTCATTACTACGGTCTTACTAAACGACAATGTATCTATAAGTATAACTACGGAATAAACAACAGAAGATGAACGTACCTCGCTCGATCAAATCGGGGACTTACTCAAGAAAGGCCAAGTCAAGAGTACCCTAAACCGACGGGCATGTATGAGGCGACTGACGAGTGTGGATGAGGCGAAAGAGGTGTGTTTGGATCGTAGCAGGTGGAAGGAAGTGGTCTCTGCCTACCCAAATGGGAGAGAGGCGTGACGGTTAAATATGTATGTATGTATAAACAACAGACATAAAATCTTGATGTTCGTTAGATTCTACAATGATTATACTCCCAGCTATATTACCCTACTAGCAAACTACTTTCTAAGCGCAAATGAATTTGCTATCACTATCAGTGTGACCCGCCTCGCCCTACCTCTAGCTTTGCTTGTCTATGACCGACTTTGTCTAGGGCTAGGCTGCTTGCAATTTTCCGCGTCTTGTTCTACACTGTTAATGGGTTGACAGCTTGTTCTTACCTAATCCAATCTCGCCATTTGTGTCCCAATGCTGGGCAAAGGCAGAGTAAGACTTTCGATCTCAAACTCTCAATATCTTTAAAATAAAGTATTTACAAACAATAAGCCGGTATTTGTAATGTTTCAACGTTACGGTTTGTGATGTTTCATTGCTCTCGGTAACAAGATCCGAGATTTAGGTGGTGACAGGGTTACTTCTGATGTTGTTACCCTTCTCAGCTGTTATAGTTACCCGTAATCTCTTTGAGAAGAAACGGTTTATAAGCTTACTGTTTGAACTCCCGTGGGTTTTAGAAGGAAAGTATGAACGAGTATAGCTGAATGGGATAAGAAAGGTTTTCCGTAGAAATATTGAATGAAAGTTTATGTAGACATGGATATTCGTGTCTTTAAAAATATAACTCTTATCTATTCACTTATTCCTTTTTTTAGGGTTCTGTACCCAAAGGGTGAAAACGGAACCCTATTACTGAGACTCGGCTGTCCGTCTGTCTGTCTGTCAGACCGTCCATCTGTCACCAGACTGTATTTCATGAACCGTTATAGCTAGAGCGTTGAAATTTTCACAGATGATGTATTACCGTTGCTGCTATAACAACAAATACTAAAAATAGAATAATAATAATTCCATACAAGAAACGTGATTTTTTTGCCTTTTTTGCTCGATATCAATAATACATACGGAACCCTTCCTGCGCCGACTCGCACTTGGCCGGTTTTGTATTTTTCACTTTGTTCTATAAGCAATAATAGAGTATCTATTTGTGTGCGTGTGTTTGTTTCAATAGACAGACTTAATATATGAACCTATATAGTTATCTATATGTGTTTACTTTTTCTTAACTCTTCAAAGCTTAAGTAAATGATGACTAAAATAAATTCTTTATGCACAACATATAATCCTTCGTCCGTTATCCGTGTTGTATTTATGATACCGTTCATAAAATATATTACAAAGTACCGAGTACCTAGAATCTATTGTCAGTAACAGCTATCAGTAACGATAAGGTATCGTATAGCCGGTAAGAGTGTACTCGAGTCCTGGGCTGTAGGGACGACGATACAAATAGAGTGTAGAGTTAATTGTTGTAGCTATATCGATCACCACACCTTACTGATTGGAGTTTTATTAGAATTTGTGAATAGCGTTGAAGTTGATGCTTGAAATGAACTTAACTATACCTAAATATGATATATATTTTTATTTTATGTTGTAGAGTAGACGGTAGACAAACACTATGGTGGATGGAATGTTCAAAGTAGTTTATGTACCTATTTGTCTCGAGAATACGTCTTGTACGATAAAAACTTAATGAATTTTCTCTTCGCAATAAAATACATACCTATCGGGTTTTCCAATACATTGTGAAAATCAAATGTGATATAGTGTCTAGGTCGCAAATCAAGCCATATTGTTGATTAGAATATCAAATGCGTCAAAAATACCTTTGACACTCTGCCGACACACAACTGAAGCTATTTTAAATGAGCATACTTGTGGTCCAGATCCTATGCCATTCTAGTCTTTCTCTATTGTATAGTAACTAATCAAATATAAATAACAGCTATAATTTACATTAAACTTCTCAGCATTACCAACACCGCAACGAAATCCTATCGCAACATAATTTCAAGAAACCGTACAAATCTTACAACTCAATTTACTCTTTAATTTCTCAGAACGAAGTTATAGCGCTTGGACTAACTTTGTTTATAGCCTGTTGTAGGGAAGGCTGTTTATGCTAATGTTCCGTTATAATATAACTCATAACTAAATCGAATGTTCCATACGATACGATATTAATAACTACTCTTTTTATTTTAAAAAACCCAACTGTGTTTAAAAACGCATTTTTTATTTTATTTTGATGTAGTGTAATTACGAATCTATTCTAAATACGAATCTAATGACACCTCCCAAGCTAAAATCCGTCAAGCCGTTTAGGCAGTAGGGCGTGTCAAAGAATCATACATACATACATACTCTCGAAAAACATAACCCTTCTTCTGGCGCAATCGGGTAATTAAAGCTTGTAAAAAGGTAAGCACCTGATTTCTGAAGGTCGTAAAAGTAGCAGGTGGTGCTGTAATAAAATATTAAATAAAATACATAAACAGAAATATCACTGAATTATGAGTAAAGGGCTATCCACATATTTCCGGGTCAGCGCTATTCGTGTTCAGAGTTATCCGTTTCACTCCAGACGCTCTGACACGGGTTGTGTGAACAAGTTCATACAATTTATATGTAACCGATATTTGCCGTGTTCCGTCAGGGATATGTTCCCGGAAATGTGTGGTTAGCCCTGTATACTTATCAAACAAATATTTAACCCGATGTATTTTAAAAAGGTTCTTTTAATCAGTACCTCAAATGTCCTCAAGCTTTCCAAATTAGTCTGTTAAGAGTAAGCGAACCAAAGCAACATTAAACAGCGTCTCAGATTAATTACTCCGTACTGCAGTCGCCAAGCCGTCTGCCAAGCTTGGCTGTAATGGGCATTCCTTCCATGTAACCTATATTCGCCAAGGCGCTTGCCCAGTGCGTTGGTAAACAGTAAAGACGCTTGGCCAACATGATTTGTGCTTTATTTATCTAAAACTAGAGGCTGCCCGCGGCTTCGTACGCATTTATCGTTATATCTTGGAAAAAAAACATATCGTAAAATAAAACAGCCTATGTGTTATTATGATGTGCAAGCTACAATATTGCCAAATTTCATCAAAATCCGTTTAGTAGTTTTTGCGTGAAAGAGTAACAAACATTCGACCATCGGCACAAACATAGACATTTATAATATTAGTAGGAACAAAGGTACTTATAGATAACTTTTGAAGACGTAAAACTTTATTTAACTTTTTTGTACAAGTTACTATTGTAATACTGTCCCAGGTTCTTATAAAGGCAAGTCATCTCCCTTTAAGAACACCTTTTGCTTGTCTGTATAATGTATTCGAGACACGTGCTCGTGGCAGCTAATAGGGTATTCACTTCGGTGAAGGTCAGGATACGCAGGATAGATGTAACAACTGATTTTTATACCAGATTCACGCTCTATGTTAAAGTACAGCTATATGACACTATGGGTATTATTTAACAAGTAAATCTAGTTGTTGTAATAGTTGTAAACGGTGAATTGTGCATCTCCATTTTTAGACCTTAATTTTATAATTTGATGATTAAAGCAGAGATACAAAGTATTCACTATTAACGGATAAGACACAAATTCCGTCAAATCACAAACTTTCTTTAGACAATAATATAAGACAATGTCAACACATTCAAACATAAACCAGATTAAATATAGGTAAACATATAATATTTTCGGCTAGTTCCAACAACGTCAAGCAGTGTTGGAAATTAGGAGACAACATTTGGTACGTAGCGAAATGTTGCATTCTGTTCATGCATAGGTAATTAACTGTTGCATTTGGTGCATTTTATGACAAAAAAAGCGTATTTATGATCTTTTCATACATAGTTTAACACAAAGTTTGCCAAGACGTAGTTTTTCTCTTTCACGCGTGCCTAATCAAGCAGCATGAATATTAAATAATGCACAGTGCATTATAGGTGACAAGCGTTGGTAGGCGCTTGCATCGAACGCTTTGCTCCACTTGCTGCAGTTGCATAATGCAATCAGCATTGCATTATGTGCATCGATTTTTACTTTCGTGCTCGTTCTTTGAAGGTGTAGGTAATTTATAGATGTAGCACTGTTGTTTAGTTAACACGTACAATGTATGTTGACTTGTTTTTCAATAGCATTTGTTTTGCAGTTTTAAAGTTCACTTATCCTACTAATATTATAAATGTCAATGTTTGTGCCGATTGATGGATGTTTGTTACTGTTTCACGCAAAACTACTGAATAGATTTTGATGAAATTTGGCAATATTGTGGCTTATGTATCAGAATAACATATAGGCTATATTATTTTGAGATTTCATGATTTTTTTCCATCATATGACAATAAATGCTTACGAAGTCTCAGGCAGCCTGTAGTCTATAAATAGTTAACATCCAAAGACCACAATACAGAACAAATACTCGAAAAAGTTTCGTACCAGTAGTGTAGCATACATCAAAATATGAGTAGGCTATTAATTAAACGTACAATAGACGAATGTACCGTTAATTCTCGGTTCATTACCTTCGCACGCATATCTGAACTCGAACCAAATATGAGCGGGATGCCTATTCAAATGCGTATATGATTTGCTTCAAAAATCTTAGTCATAACCATAAAATATACGGTCGTATTGAGAATCCTCTTCACTTTTTTTAAGTCGGTTAAAATAGCATCTAGTTTCTGCTATAGACTTCCTTCTCGACGACTCGACGCAACTGAAACGAAACGTTTCAAACTACATAGTTGCGTCTTGTGTGGTTTTCTAAGGAAGTCTATAGCAGAAACTGCGATGCAACTCAAAATAACTGGCAGTTTCAGTTGTGTTGCAGTTGCGTTTCACCGTGTGTTTTGGCGCTTAGAGACGCAAAGGTAACATTAACATTGACAAAGTTTATCACGCTGTGGTAGTTTGAGGCTATTTGTAATACCTACATTGACCATTTCTCTTATCTATGAATCTATAGGTCTACAACAAAGCGGCAATGAACTTGAAAAGGCAACACGTACATATAACGTTCTATCCTCTCTAGAAAGTTATATTATGGTCTCTATCATTCAACAGCAGACCTCAATTCGAATATAAACGCAACACAATTTCTATTTTCGTCCTGTTTTCATTCTTGTGACATTAATGTCGATTCGCCTGAGTACACACGAGTGTAGGTTCCAAACAACGGTATTCCGCCTTCTCGCACACGACATGTGTCATTGTAGTCTACCCTTAAAAGGCCGGTCATGTAGGTCGTCTGTACCAGCCTTATTTCCTTGCACTTTATTGTTATTGTACAAACATTTAGTTTTAAACGCGCTTTCTCAATATTCGCCGAATCGATATCAAATTACAATTTGCTTTTAAACGTAATTGTATTACTGTTTCTTTTTTAATATAAGATACAAAGTATTTTGAAAACGATAAGCGTGTTTGGGAGATAAGTACTTTCACAAGGATAAAAAGGAATTACATAGAAATCTTTTCATGATCAGAGAGCGGAAATGAATTCCCGAAAGAGGCATAAACTTGTGGTTTTATTATCGTGCAATGATATATCATTCACCACAATGTCACTAGCTTCTATTTCATAAGGAATATGGTGTATAATCCAACTGAGCTGATTCACGGCATACAGACTAAATATATGACGTGCCACGACCTCAGTAACGAGATGTTTCGATCGCCAAATGCTAAAATTGCACGAAACAAGGTTCAGGGAAACCCTAATAGGGTTCGTTGATACGCGTAATTTATGTTATTGGACTCTTTTGAGTAGGTATCGAAAGGAATTGCGAAGGTGTTTTAATCTTTCACATCCCAGAAAAAAAGAACAATAGAAAATCTATTGTGTCTGGGTTTATAATGGGTCAGTGGGATGTGAGGGGTTAATGTTGGTTTTACAGAAAAGTGCCTTAGAACAATGTACATAAGGAAAGAAATACCTAAAATTATTCATGGAAAATGATCTCATTTACATTGAAAATTTTACTCCAAAAGTTGCTTTTCTTACACAGTGAATCAAATGAAAAGGTCCAAGTATGGTCGGGTAGTGAGTGCGGCAAGTAGCGACACAAGCCGAATGTCAATGCTGTGTGAGTCACGCGTGCCTTTGCAATCACTTATTCTAGGGCTACCACGTGTAAATAAATTGACAAAAAGTAATGGCTCATTGGTTAGAAATGACGCGCGAAGGTGACTGTGAAACGAAAATACGAGTTTTGCATTGTGATGGAAAACTAATCAGTGAATCTAGCATGAATAACTTTTTACTATTCTATATTTTGGATGATAAAGACAAAGCGATGCAAAATAATCGGGAAAGAAAGAGTACATTGCTATCAGCTTTCGTCAACACAAAATGATTCCAAAATTTGTGGCATACTACCAGCCCTACACAGTACCAAGAATTGCAATGCCCTTATCTACATCGCATATTTTAGCCGCTCGCTATATACATTGTCGGATTTTGTTGGACATAGTGTTAAACAGCACTTTAAAACTTGCAATGGATGTCATCTAGTGACGAACTATTAACATGTTTACCTAGTAGCAGTGAAGCTGATTCATAGTTTCGTAACCATTGGGATTCTCTGTATGTAGTTTTAAAGTAACACTTTTTATTATTTAAAACTCTTTAACACGTGAGAATGTCGTGTATACTTTCCGGCTTATTGTATTGCTCTTTTGATTTGATTTCATTGATGATTTAAAAAATGCTCTGTTATACGTAGGCTTTGAGTATAGAATATATAAGGTGTCATTTTTTTCATATACGAATAAGTTTATGACAGCGTGCCAAGGTTGGCGCAAGTTTTTCATAGTTTTCTTGGTAGATGACCTGTCAAACGATAAGAAATTCCATACAAAAAGGTAGCACTTTTGCGCCAGACCAGGCACGCAGATCCAGACGGTATGGCACCTCCCTATATATTCTATTAGAGGTGGGCCGAGTACTCGGTTAATACTCGGTACTCGGCGTACTCGGCACTTTTTTCACTACTCGTAATCGGCCGAATAACTCGGTTAAAATGCAGAGTACTCGGTGCAAATAAATCTATCTTGCGCATTGGATCTGCTTGGTAGATCATAGTCTAATTCCTTCTAATGGTACATATTTAGGCCTTTGCCCAGCTGGAGCAATGTTATGAATCGCTATTATCATAATTATTTAGAAGAAAAATTCATAAGCAGTGTTTTTTCAAAATTTTTTTGCCACTTGACGGTTGCGGTTTATTGTTTTCATTATGAATAATTAGCGGGGTGCGTAGGGACAGTTCTCACACCATTATCACCACTCGCTCCCGAGCTTCTTCGCGCGAAATTCTACCTACTTTAACTATACCGAGTAACTCGGCCGAGTACTCGGCTCGGTAAACTTTAAACCGAGTAATACTCAGTACTCGGTTACTCGGTAAAACTGGTACTCGGCCCACCACTATTCTATACTCAAAGTACGTAGGTATATGCACATCTATAGCTACAACCCGTCGGAAATATCTGCGGACCTCGCTGGAATGCGCTTTCCCCCGCGCTTCCCCCGTTTTCGCCTATCCAGTACCGTGACGAGTACGTACGAGTTGCGTGACGTCATCAAGCCAGGTCAGCAGATATTTCCGACGGGTTGTACTAACAGTATTTGTTTTGAGCCTCTCCTTTAATCATCGTGCTAAGAATCGACAAGCAGTTTTGCTATGAGTAACTTAAGAGCCTAAAGTATCAAATAGTGAATGCCCGTCATCTACTATTGCGTTAATACCTTGAATTTTCCATTTATGTCATCAACATTGTATACTTATCTCCTATCCGGATATGTATCACCGAATGACTTTCCCTTATCATTATATTATTCAGTAAGATAATCAAAGTATGACATTTTTCGAGGAACTTCCATCATCGATAAATTTTCTCATAATTCATAAACTGTATTGAATCCGGAAAGAGTAGCGTCGTTGTGTGTGTGATTTAATATTTAATTAATTACAGGAAGCATGTAATTCGTGCATTTTGATTCCATTTCCTACTTTAGCAGATAAAGTTGGTTCTTGTCTAATTAGGAATTAAGAACTTGCATTTGGTAGGTATACTACCTTTTACTACTAAGTCAAAGCATATTGGCAGAAGATAGGTCTATATAGCGAATGCTCCACCGACAAGAGTCTGACTCTTAAATATGAATGATAAAAATGACTGCCTTTTATTTTGACAAATTTTTTTACGTGTTATCATTCTTCTTCTTTATCAGTCCATATATGTCCCCACCGAGGGGCACGAGCCTACTCACATACAGAGAGTAGGCCGTAATCCACTACGCTGGCCAAGTGCAGGTTGGCGGATTTCAAATACACTTTCGAATTTCTTCTCTGGAGTATGCAGATTTCCTCACGATGTTTTCCTTCACCGTTAGCAAGTGGTAATCGAATAAATTCGTACATGAGAAATAAACTCAGAGGTACGTGCCCGCGCCAGGATTCGAACTCGCGCCCTCAGAATTCGAGGCAAGCGTTCTACCAACTGGGCTACCACCGCCGTGTTATCATTAAACATGGAAATTGTTTGATGAATAGAAATATCAAAAATCCACACCTACACTTGATTCCAACAAAATAATCATAAATAGTCTGACACAGATGAACTGGCAAATATGTGGCGATGACTAATAAGGCGGTCGTCTAATTAACATGCGCTAATAGAACCGGTCTAGTACTACAGACGGATTCTTTCAATGGCCGTGTGTATGTTACTACTGCGAACTTTTTGCTAACATTCTACACTCTATGTTACTTCCTTTTTCGTACCTCGGAATATATGCTCTATCTGTATATACCTAGGTATTTTTTTCAATATGAGTCGTAAAACATTGACATTGATACTGTTTTTTCGGCTTATTTTCCTCTGACATCGACTATTGCGAGTATTTGGACGATAACCTATCAAATACTTATATGTTGTAAGTTGATCAGTTTTGATTCTTGTTCCTCCAAAAACGTAATTTCCTAATTGATGAACTCTGCTCAAACTTACTCGTGTCACCTCGTGTCTAGCATTCATTATAACCATTTTTTTTCAAGTGACAGTTATACGAAGAAAATTATGCTTTTTTAATCATAATCATAATATTTATTGCGCTTCCACAAACTTACAGTTTATATTTAAGCATGTTCTTTAATGATATAAACTTACTTAATTATCCACCACAACAACATCTTATTTGTTGAATCAATTGACCAAGCGCCGGCGCCATGAATGGAGTGCGATACAACTGACACAAGTCATCGCCACGCATTGCTTCTCAGAGGAAATCGCTCGTTCACTCGCCTTATAAAAAGATTGCATTACTCACATCTGTGACGGTTTGATTAGTATTTTAGGTACCACTAACTAACTAGTATGATGTATGATTAAGGGCCGAGTTTCACCGTTTTCAGATAAAATGTATCTGACAGATATTTTATACCTATCTCTGTCTAAAACGTCACGTTTTATGAAATAGACATAGGTATCTGTCAGTTAAATTGTATCTATAGGTGGCGAAACGGGCACTAAACTTGATTTTGGCGTTTACACAGATAACTGTAAACTTGCTGTAATTTACTTATATGTCGCTCCGGGATCAAACAAAACAAATTAACTGAGAAAATAGAATTTGTATGTGTTGACATGTCTTTATACCTATAGTTTTCTCGTATTCAGAGAAATAGGTTTTCATTAATAAACTAATCAGTCGTTGCAGAAAAGGCTCATTAAGTTATTTATCCATTAAACACAATCTCGCTTATTTAAGTCCCTAACCGAAAGCCTCTCTTCTCACTTCCAACAAATTCTAGTTGCGGGAATTGTACTTGTATTTATAAAAGTGTAAAACATTAGTAACAGTTTGTAGGTAGATGCGTGTGCGCATTAGCAATGACATAAGAAGACAATGGCCGCCGGAAACCGCGCAGGAAACCGACTGTGACACCTTCGCACGTGGATGCGGGGTTATAACACTGCACGTAGTGGTACTACTGTACAGATTTATATCGGGTTAAAATATGGATTTTGTATGTTAATAACTGTTAAGAGTGGAAGGGTTAGGTTATAGATTTTTGCTATAGTTGTTTAAATCTTACATGATTAGAATGGCAGGTGTCACTAAAAGTAGCGAAGTAACTTTATACTAGCGGCCCTTAAGTGTCGTAATTTGCATCAGCAAAAGTCATAATCATTTTTACAACTAAAACCATTTTAAAATTATGAAATGTATTTATACATACAAAAAAATTAATGTTTTCGACATAAAACGTAAAGATACATAAAACTTAATATTAAATAACACACATAATACTTATTCAATAAAATGAGATTAAATATTTATGCGTTCTAAGAAGGTTATATCATCATGAAAAAAAATTAAGGATGTGACCAATCGAGTTATTTAAGTCGATATTTTTTCATTATCATAAGGTCTATGAAAATAGTAATTATAAGTTTTTTTTTTGCGTTTAGTAGTTTTGGTAGGTTTTAGGAGCTTTTATAGTAGTTTCATGAATATTAAAAAAAATATGCACGGTGTCACTACCATTTGGTTTTTTAGTACCTGCGAATATTTAACCGAGCGCGAAATGGAGAATTAATTACGTACTTAATTAGGCTATTTGGTAATTACTAGTTATTTTTAAAATATTTCTAGTAATAAGACCTTTTTACAAGCAAAATTTCGCTTACACCACGATTTAACATTTTCATCCCATCACTATTCGACAAGGATTGGCATGTGTCATTCTAATCATGTAAGATTTTAAGTACTATAGCGGACTTGGGCCCCCTTTGTTTTCATTACTTTATCTGCATATTTGCATATAGTTTTTTCGCCCTTCAATAGTAAGTTGATTAACTATAGTAGCGTATTTAATATAAAAATAATAAACAAAAAACATAAACTAAAAACAAAACAAAAATAACATAAACCAGCACCTTATGCTACAACAGGAAAAATACAGGAAAGAGGTAGAATTGGGAAAAGGACTCCACTCAGAAGGAAATATGTTGCTTTTCAATGCTGAACCTGAAATTTCTGATGTTGAAGTAAACACTAAATGTAATCAGCGATAATATCACACCCGCTGCAATATTACGACAGCTGCTGCCTCATATTACACAGAAACCTTAAAACATCCCTTTAACACCCCTTTAGTTCCTTTCTAAGCAAGTGTAGTGGAAACTTTACTTAGTACTTACATTGTTGTCTGGCTTCCGAACTAATGGATTGGAAATCAAAGCGAACCAACAAAGAGGTAGTAAAGATTTAACGGCCGTTATATTTCCTGCACATCACACTGATAGGTGATTTAATATAGATGGATAATATATGTTACCTATATGTACCTATATTAATTCATTGTGACACTAAACAAGAAAGTGTTGCTTCTAGTATAGATACTTCTATCTCATGATTTAAATTAAATTCTATTGATGACCATGTCATAAAGGAGAGGTTTAGACATATAAACCGAAAACGCCTGGAAGAGCTATTGGTCTATGTAGGACTACTTAAAAGGCGACCTTCCATTAGCGCTAAAGCGCAAACTCGTGGACATGTGCATTCTTCCTACCTTGACATATGGTGCACAAACTTGGTCTTTGACTGAAGCTCAAAAATCCAAACTCAAGGTTTGCCAAAGGGCTATGGAGCGCAGTATGCTTGGTGTAAAACTTACTGACAAGGTAAGAAACACTATACTACGCTCTAAAACGTGTATTGCTGATGTGGCAAAAACAGCTGCCAGGCTGAATTGGGATTGGGCCGGCCACGTCTGCCGCATGCCAGAAGACTTATGGGCTAAAACAGCTACCCAATGGCTACCAACTGCCAAACGGCGTCGCGGCAGACCAAGGAAAAGGTGGCGGGACGAGCTGGACACCTTCTTAAGTAGCTGGGCGGAGGAAGCTCGAGACAGAAAGTCATGGCGGATGAGGAGAGAGGCCTTTGCCCAGCAGTGGGACAGAAATGGCTAAATTAGATTAGAATTAGATTAGATCTATTGATGACAATGTGAATAGTACTCGTACTTCGAACCACAGCTTCGTACTATTTACAAAGTTCCAAGGGTAAGAAATTGGAATCAAAGTCAATGGATAGTAGTGTGACTCTCGAAATCTAAACGCGATCGTCTTCTTATATTAAACCCTTATACAACAGACATTGTTACAAACCATCCGCAACTGGCAACAATTCTCGCGGCAGTCTTCGACCCGAGTACGAAATTGCATCTCGACTTTGGCTCGACGACGACGCTCCCTTATGTCAGTGTGTCGTTGATACGGAAGTGGGATTGCCCTGTCTTGTGACGTCACTTGGCAGCCGATCAGCTGGTTATAGCTGTGACATCATGTTAGTAGCTGCATCTGTGGAATATGTATGTGCATTTCTCTTCAGGAAATTCTTAAAGCAACGTACTCGCATACGGTATTACTTGATAGTTTTACTCATAGTCGAGTAAAAATTAACGTGTGGACCGCAAAAACCTGTGTGTGAGTTTTGCGGTCCAAAACTCACAGCTTTTTGCGGTCCACACAGTAATACCGTGACTACGGAGCTTTATTCAGATTGTATTCACAGACAACTTATCGCCTCGTCTTAAGGTTAACTCGGATGATTCAAACATTTATAGAAATTAGGCATTATTTTATTTACTTGTTAAAAGTTCCTAAAAGAATTCTCGCCGACAAGAGCCTATTCCTATCTCAAATAGTGATTAAATTTATTTAACTATTAATAGTTCACCTTTCTAAGGGGCTGTTTCACTATTTACTGATAAAATTTAACTGACAGATAAACCTATGTCCGTTTCATAAAACATGATGTTTTAGACAGAGACAGGCAGGAGGATAAAATATCTGACAGATAAATTTTATCTGTAGATCGAGAAACAGGCCCTAAACACCGTTGTATTACTCAGATAGAGGAAACAAATACACAACTATTTAACCATTCCGTCACCGGAATGTGTCACGGTCTAATTGACGTGGAATTGTATGCATTTATCTAATACCAACATGGCGCTGGCGGCGTGCATGTGAATGAGCGCCATGATTTACATTTAATTATATTATATCACAGTATGCGTTATTATGTTAATGAGATATTTGCTATGGGGTATCGACAGCTGTAATACTCCGTAGATTTACATTCCTTGTATTACTTGTAACAGTCCGTTTGAGACTTAGCTTTGACCGCGCTCTTGTTTATTTGGGGTCAAGTAAATTCTGGTGGAGTCTTCTCCAGAAGCTTTAAATTCCTCCTACTTCAAGCAGAAACAACATTTTGGTAGTTCAGCGTCTAACATTTACCCCGTTATTCCAAAACGAATTTTTGAATATACTACCTACTAGGACTAATGTCATTTTTAGAGGTTTTGTCTCAAGCCGCAACGTCATTTATCTGAGTTAGTTCTAGGACGGTAAATAAAACGCGTTTTGTAATAAGCGGGAGTTCAAGTTTGGTCACTAGTAAATGGCTTTACAACAAGATACAGCTCTTCTATATTCATAACACAAGCTAGGCATAGTCTTCGCGCAGAGATTGGAACTATCCAGCCACTTTATTTAGATCTTAGACATTCTCAAAGCTAGAGGTTTAATGTAAAGCTATCATGAAATATCAAGGGTCATGATAAACAGGTTGCATAGTCGGCTAGTCCTTGTAACGGTCCACGGAACCGGTCCAATAGGTGAACGAGGCGCCGGCGAGATGTCAGCTACGTACACAAGTACTGGCGTGTTTTGACTTAGGTTGTTCACACACAGCGACGCTATACGCAGCGTTGCGCGGAAACGACAGGATGAGTCGTGGTAAAAAGACAAAAAGACTATCGAATGTTCAAGCTAAATGTTCGTCTCTTGCCCAGAAATATGGCTTAATCAACTGACAGATAAGTCATTTGAATGGGTTTCTTTATACAGCAAATATTTATCAAATTCAAGCAAGCGTAATCATGAACTCTCGCGCACCTCAGCGTTCAGTGTATGACTGGCTTAACAGATACGCCAGTGGTATGACAACGTCTATTAAAGATAAGCTATTTTAGTACACTCTAGTATGTACTAGGATAGAAACTAAGTCAATGTTTTCGTTATTAGTTTGCCGCAACGAGGTTCTAAAAAATAAATATGTTTACTCTAGATTAAAACGTGTTACTCGTCTTGTAGTCGGCTGCTATATTTTGGCAGTGTTTTGTTTTATTCAAACTTTGTCGGTGAATGAAAAGTTGTAAAAATATACGAAGGAAATTCATCAATAAAGTATTGGAAACTAAGGGGCTCTTAAGGGGCTGTTTCACCGTCTACAGATAAATTTTATCTGACAGATATTTTATACGTGTCTCTGTCTAAAAATCATAGTTTATGAAATAGATATGGGTTTATCTGCTATTCAAATTTTATTTGTAGGTAGATAGATGTTGAAACGGGCACTAAGACCTCAATACTATTTCTTGTTTTTACAAACAAACGCACCTCCTAAAGAGCAACATTTAACAAATGCCCCGGACCGGTCCCGATCTAGTGCATTCAGTAGTATAGACCGAATAGGACCGCGACTGGCCACGCTCACTCCACCGAGATAGCCACTCGACTGTGAATGCGGTCTGTGTCTGCCTAGGACGGAGGATTTGACATTTGAAATTTTATGTAACTTGATGTAAACTACACGCTAAGAGATATCTCTTATATACCAATGTCTATTTCGTGTGATGGAACTATGTTTAACTTTTCAAAGCGAGTTTCAAAGAGAGTAAACACTAAATACACCTATTATACTCATTTTTGTTATCAGAAGTATATCACAAAATGTAATAGGTACGCCTGACTTTTCTTGTCTCCTGAAAGTACATGCTCTTTCTTTCGATTTATTAAGATACAGAACGTTGCATTTATGGATTTGTAATTAGAAATATTTAGAAATACCGCTTGAATCCGTCTATATATATAAACAATTGGACCACTCTTTAGTAAACTAGGAGGTATTGTATGCAAACATTTCATCGGTCAAATAGCATGTAATCACACGTTAGCTATGATGTATCGCGTCGACCCGAACCGAATCGTAATTGCGGTGCGTGGGCGCCGTTACTTGGCCCAACTTTCCGACCACTGCACCGATTTCATTAGAGAGGTGAATGGCTGGATGTAAAGTTAGGTCTGTTGTGTTCCTTGCTTTAAGCCATACTAGCGTTCGCCCGCGACTTTGTATAATATCTTCAAATTATATAGCTTCTGATGTCTAAGTTGCATTTTTTCCGTCTAAGTTTCATCAAGTTTCATCAAAAGTTAGTAGTTTGGTAGTTTTCACAATACAATACAAATATTCTTTATTGCACACAAAGATATAAGGTACAGACACAAACAAGAATATAAGTAGCAACAGGCGGCCTTATTGCTAGGTAGCAATATCTTCCAGGCAACCTTAGGGTAAGAAATAGCGAGAAATAGGTAATAATGGTTGCGGGTTGTGCAAATAATACAGAATACATACATAACTACATATACTTACCAAAAATACCAATAATAATATAATGTTTTGGTTAATGTTTTTGCAAAAAAAGAATGAAAAATCTTCCTCCAACTCAATAGGTAGGTACGTAATTTTGACGATACACTGTTATACCTAGTAGTGGTAGGTAACAGGTCAGGTAGGTACCTACTATGTCACGTAATAGGAGACAAAGGCTGATTGCATGTGTGGGACTGGTTCCCACGGAGGTAGGTACATACTCGTAATGCACAAATACGGCTTTTTAAAACGATGACTCAGATGCATATTTACTTTCATCAATATATTACTAGACGCTGCCCGCGACTTCCTACGCATTTACCGTCATATCTTGGAAGAAAAACATGATATCTTAAAATAATGTAGCCTATGTGTTATTCTGATGTGCAATCTACAATATTGCCAAATTTCATCAAAATCTGTCCATTGGTTTTTGCATGAAAGAGTAGCAAAAATCCATCCATCCATCGGCACGGCACAAACATTGACATTTATAATAATAGTACTACTATTATAGTAGGGTTTTAATGAATGAAGCAGGTAGTACCCAAAAGTAAAATGTCGTAACTAACATAGAATTAGGTATATAACTAAAATATTCAAAGCAATTTTAACATAGGAAACAGGATTTAAGACTGAATATTCATCATACAAACGGCATAATAAAATACGAACTAACTTCAATAACAATAGCATTTTAATTCATACTATTTCAATCTCTACGACACAGGTGACCACAAATTATATCCAAACACATAAAGACAATAAATGATCAGTTTGAACCCCGTCTATAAACAACGTTGACTTATTGAGGTACCAACTTAAATTGTTCAAATTATACCCCTACAATGCGCTAAAATGTATGGCTATTCTCACGTCCAGTGACGACATCCCAAAGACACACAAGAGTTATCATGAAACTCTATTTGTATGAATTGGCGTAGAGGTTAGGTGTCAAGTAAACTATTACGTGAGAGCGTCACAATCGCCGTGATCAGTGTATTGTGAAGTTACAGTGTTACAACATCCTATGAGTCATAGATTGTACTTATCACTTCTGGTACCCTAGTACCTGCGTGTCGGGTACCTGGTACCTACTATAGATAGCAAAATGTTTTTTTATTTTTTTATTTAATTGATTGGCGTGCTTATTGATTGATTAATCACGTTTCAATGTGTAATTTATTCTGGGGGAAAAATATCAGCTACTTATGCTTAGAGGTTTGAAATTGTAAACTTAATGACTCTATCTACAGAGACTTTGCTCTAGTGGGTGCAGTTTCTTCTAAGATTAGGAAAGTCTGCGGCATTGTAAAATTAAAATGTACTTATAAGTTCCTTGCTAAAAATGTGACCAATTTAAGTGTAATATTTTGTTCCCTACAATAATCAATATTTTCATTTTAAGAGCACATAGACACTAAAAAGATAAAGTCGATCTCTGAACGCGACCTTATCTCTATTTAAACAAATGAATGTTATCAAAGACTAAAGTACTGTTCATTTGCCCACAGACAGTCCAACACGGCTTCCCGCACAGAGCGTCGGCCCTCGCGTGGGACCCGCTGCTGCGGCTGGCGGCGCTGGGGACCGCCACTGGCGCGCTCAAGGTCTACGGCCGGCCTGGAGTAGAGTTCTACGGGCAACACACCAAGGCTGAAGCTATAGTTACGCAGATACATTTCATTCCTGGTACGTGGGTTTGTAAATAAACTTAGTTTGAGCATTTTTATATTTGCGTATTATAAACGTTATGTTATGGTATTAACTTATCTATCTAAACCAGAGGTCCCAAACTTATTTTGTCTACTGCCCACTTTGAAAATAAATTATTTTTTAGCGCCCACTTTTTTCTCCCAATTAAAACTCCTAAGCCTATATACAACGCTTCCATTTTTTCTGCTTCTCATATCGCCCCCCTTTAGGCCTACAGCGCCCTCAAGGCGGCGTTGTGTCCCATTTTGGGAATCACTGATCTAAATCGATATGTGGTAACCCTCCCCTTTTCATCTTTTGTTAATCATCAATTCAACAATGATACTCGTAGAAAGTCATGTTTAACAGTAAGATCCAAAAATTTCATTTTAGAAATTTGATATCGCGTTTTACAGTTTAGCTCTTATGCGAGACTAATATTAACCTATCACCGTTTCCAGGCACCGGCCGCTTAGTGTCCCTGTGCGACGACAACAGCCTTCACTTATGGGAGATAGAGGAGAAGTCCCTTGTTGCTCTAAAGTCCCATGTATTCGAAGGCAAGAACAAGAAGATATCCGCGCTATGCGTCGAAGCCTCCGGCAAACATTTGTTGCTCGGGACGGAAGGAGGCAATATCTATTCGTTAGATTTAAATACGTTCACAGTGACTGAAGATGTTATTTATCAGGATGTTGTTATGCAAAAGTGAGTACAATATTTAATTATTAGCCTGGTAAGGAGAGCTTAAATGGCAAGTCTGCTATTTTAAAAGTACCTATCACAATTCAGCCGATGAAAGCCACTATGACGAAGCCATATCACAATTTATGGGAGACGATCACTGCCCAAACGCCTATTTAGGTTAATAATGGCAAGCCTTCTTTTTTAAAGATCACAAAAGAGCCGATAAAAGCTACTATCCATTTGACAATTTATGGAGCCCAAAACGAATGATATGATATGCCATACGGATAGGCGCTCTGCTTTTTTACTCTGCTCTATGGACTAGGACTCATATGGCCAGCGTGGTCAAACAGCCAACTATTTACTCAATATCTATGTACTTAATTCCAGCTGCCCAGAGGACTTCAAAGTGAACCCTGGCGCGGTGGAGGCGATGTGCGAGCACCCGAAGACCCCCTCCCGGCTGCTGGTGGGGTACAACCGCGGGCTCGTCGTGCTGTGGGACCGCGACACCGCTGCGCCTACGCACACCTTCGTCTCCAATCAGCAGCTCGAAAGTCTCTGCTGGAATGATGAAGGTGAGACAGACAATGCTGTACATAATGAGTTACAAACGAAAGACATGCAATTCTATTCGTTTAAAGTTACTTGAATAAAAAACGCGACCTTTGCTATTTACTTGCTATAGGCCAGAGACGATAAAAAAAAATTTCTCCATCACTTGGATCATTTAAAAAAATGGTCACGTATTTTTTCTTTATTTAAAAATATAAAACGATACACTGGTTAAAGTTTCTCGTGACGTCACACTTCAGTAATTTTTTTACATAAAAGTGACGTCTTAAGCTACTTTTATCTTCTCTGTGTCTATGTATTTATTTATGTTTTTTATTAATAAAAAATATGTGTCCAGTATTTTTGAACAGTCTAACAGACAGACTAAACATAAATGCCATTTGTTAACGTAGTTGTCATCCCTATTGTTGTACTTGCAGGTGAGCACTTCACGTCATCCCACAACGACGGTTCGTACGTGACGTGGGAGGTGGCAGGCGCGGCGAGCGACCGGCCGCTGAAGGAGCCCGTCACGCCCTACGGACCCTACCCCTGCAAGGCCATCTCCAAGATACTTAACCGCACCGATGTCAATGGAGAGGAGCTTACTATATTCGTTGGTGAGTAAGAACATTCGTATTTTTACTATTGTGTCCCACTGGGCAAAGGCCTACCCCGCATTTTTCCATCCATCTGTATCTCCGGCACCTTCTAGCCAGTTTTCCAAGTAGGCATCCAGGCCCCCAAGTCTGTTAACTTAAAAGAGTCTCGGTTGTGTGTCGGCAGAGTATCATCGGCATTTTTGACACATTTGGTATTTCGCTAAACAATGGCAAGTCAATAAGTAATTAAATTACAATTTGTATGTGTTCGCTTCCAGGCGGTATGCCCCGCGCGTCGTATTCAGACAAATACACAGTGACAGTGCAGCAGGGAGAGAAGAAACATGTCGCTTTTGACTTCACGAGTAGAGTAAGTCTCATTTCGTTTATGACTTCCTAGTACCCGTGTCGTGGGTTACGAATCTCAAATACTATGGATTGCGGTCACCGACGTTTGAACCGGTGACGTTTAAGAGTTTAAAAGGAAAAGTGTTGTGTAAAGTTTATCGGTTATTTTTTATATTCTAATCACTTACGCACTAAAGACGAGAGAAGAAAATGGATGAACATTCAACAAAATGTTGTCGCTACGCTACGGCTGCCGCGCGAGTCAATGTTCGATGGTTCGCCGCGGTATATGGAGACAGCTTAACAGCGTCGTTGTTCTGTGTCAGGTGATCGACGTGTTCACGACGCCGCCGGTGCCGTGTGACGGCGCGGCGCTGCAACAGGCGCGGCCCGCCACGCCCGCCGCGCTGCAGCTGCACTCCGTCAACCAGCTCGCCGCCGCGCTGGTCAGTATACCATATCGATCACTCTAGTGTTTTGCTGCCAGGCTAGAGTGGTATGGACCGGTCACGTCTGCCGCATGCCGAACGATCTCTGGCCAATTACAACAGCCCAATGGCAACGAACCGCCAAAAAACCTCTTCATCACTCTACACTATTCTCTGCTGTCCGTTTGAACATCTGATACGATACAACTTCTATTCCCTTTTTTATTAATTGTATTTCCTTTTATATGTATACCTCAGGTGGTGCTAGCCGAAGAGGAGCTGGTAGTGATAGACTTGTCCCACCCGAGCTGGCGTCCGCTACGACTGCCGTATTTAGTGTCGGTGCACGCGTCTGCCGTCACCACCGCCTACCTCGCCGACCACGTCGCTGACAACGTCTATGATAACATTAAGGCTGCAGGTACGTCGGTATAAGAGGGAATGGCTGATAGAGCCAAATGTATGCGACGTAATGTCAGCTGATGTGTCACAGGTACTTGATACACATGACGCGCGAAACGTTCGATTCAATACAAACAAGAGTATTGAATCGAACGTTCCGCGCGGATGTGACGCAGATGTGACCGCACGCTAACGTAGGTATGAATGATACAGGTCAACAGCAAACAGAGAACATGTACTCGGAGGGCGCGTGGCCGATCTCGGGCGGAGTGGCGGAGACGGCGGAGGTGTCGTCGCGGCAGGTGTTGCTGACCGGACACGAGGACGGCTCCGTGCGCTTCTGGGACGTCACCGGCGTCGCCATGACGCCGCTGTACAACTACACCACCGCGCAGCTGTTCAGGTAACTCACATTACACGAGAGCGGTTAAATGATACGTCTCCGTGGTACTGGGAACATAGCTCTTATAACAGGACGATAACGTTATCTGTTCCAGCGTTATTTACTAGGCGGGTCCACATAGAGCGAGCAGCCTCGCGAGGCAACCGTTTGGCCAATTAAAAGAGGCCCCTAGGAACTACCCAACTCAATAGAGTAGCGAGGTCTTTCCTGAGCGGCTAAACATCTGCCTCGCGAGGCTACTCGCTCTGTGTGAACCCGCCTAATCACTATAATACTCAATAGAGAAGCAACCTATTATTTTAAAATTAAATCTTACTTTGGCATAATAAATAACATTACCCAATAGCTTGAAATATTACAAGCTTTTGAAGTAAATTCGCTAATATTAATGTATCTTCTGCTTGTCGCTTACTTTACCGAAGCGGGCTGAAAAGATCGACTACGAGGTAAAATTTAAATAAATATAAAATATGTTTTATTTATTCGTTTAATTTGCTTTTTAGACCTTTTTGTTTTGGCAGGTTTATAGCAATTTATTAACTTAGTTGTAAACTCGTAGTCTGTTTTGCACGAACTTATTCAGAGGCATGCGTGGTGGCGCGTGTTAGACTGACTGGTCACTGTATGAAATACATAATTATAGACCAGCAAAACTTGATCCGGGAAGGCGATCGTCACTTGCGCACTCTATATACTTATAATTTACTTCTTCATTTATTTATTTTTTTACCTTATGTAACTGAGCACTTAAATATCTCATTCATACATGAGACCGCGTCATACTAGTGCCACATTTGGCAACCCACCATTAGGTCACTTATCACTGTCTGAGGTAGATAACTCAACTAGGAGAATCCATTTCCCCAAAATCTCTACTATCCTTCTCTCTCTTTTTCACTCTCTTCTCATCTCCTATGTTCTTTTAACATAACTAATTAGAAGGTCATTACACTTTATCATCGATATACAATATCTAACTAACATAATAACTTAACAGCGGCGAGGAGATATGCGAGAACAACGACAGTCAGAACGACGAGGAAGAGTGGCCGCCGTTCAGACGAGTGGGGACATTCGATCCTTACAGTGACGACCCGAGGCTGGCTGTTAAAAGGGTGAGTTTTATACATATACTAGAGGCTGTCCGCGACTTCGTTCGTATTTATCGTCATATCATTAAAAAAAAGAAACATGCTGTCTTAACATTATATATTTTTATATTTATAGCCCTTTATTCAGATAATAAAAAAGATTTAACATTACTTTTAAAACTTAATCTACGGTAGCGGTTTCTTTATCTGTGTGCCTCTTGGCAAAGGCCTCCCCAAAACTCTTCCACTCTGCCTTTTGGCATGCCACCCTAGGCCATGTCCTGCCAGCTGATTGGACTATCTCGTCCTCCCATCTTCTGTAGGGTCTACCTTTTTTCCTTTTCAACCCTCTGGAGTACCAGGTTGTGATGAACATTATATAGCCTATGTGTTATTCTGATGTATAAGCTACAATATTGCCAAGTTTCATCAAAATCTGTTTAGTAGTTTTTGCGTAAAAAAGTAACAAAAATTCCATCGGCACAAACATTCACATATAACACTAGTAGGATACATATCGATTATGTCTCTTTTTCACTACACAGAGATCATTTAGCACTTCACTTGCTTATTTGTGTATAAAAAGTATAATAACATATGTATGTCATACAGGTAATCCTATGCCCTTTGTCCGGTAAACTGACGATCGGCGGAGCGGCCGGACACATCGTCATCGCCAGCTTGAAGACCAGTGCTAATGTCGGAGAAGTTAAGGTAACGTCTTTACAGATAACTTTCTTTTTTCAAATGATTCCTTTTTTATCAGCCTTCTTGACGTCCTTACTACAGGGGCCTACTCTCATACGAGAGTAATTAGGCTGTAGTCCACACCGCTGCTGGTCCAATGCTGATTGGCGGAATTCATATACACTTTCAAATTTCTTCTCTACTGTATGCAGGGACTGTTCTCGCGATGTTTTCCTTCACCGTTAGCGAGTGGTAATCGAATATTCAATCCGTACATGAGAAATAAATCTTAAGAAGTACAGATCGAGGATTCAGAATGATTATGCAGTATTTATTTATTCATGGTGTGATGTATGTTATTTTCAGACGGTATCAGTGAACATAGTGTCGGACCGCGACGGGTTCGTGTGGAAGGGACACGATCAGCTCACCCTACGCGCCGGGACGCATAACTTCCCGCAGGGGTATCAGGTATGGGAGTACTTTATTCGACATAAAGGGCTCGTTTAATCACTTACATACAGATACATACTTTATTTGCAGATTTTGGTATATAGATATATCGAATATCGGATGGAAGCACGAGGAGGCAAAGCGAAATGTTAAAATTCAAGAAACTGCTTATGTTGTTTTTAAAAAAATATTGTTTTACATTTTAGTTTTAAAGTTAGATCATCAGTTTTTTTCTTTACTTAATATTTTGTTATTTAAATGTTGTGACTCATAAATGTTATTACTTACATTGAAAGAGTATAAAATTGCCTATTAAACACAATTTATTTAATTATGCTGGCATTCTTGGATCGCGAGCTTTTTGGATTCTTTAGTGACCCGGGATTCATTGCTCTCGAATGTATTTTATTGACAGATATTTTATACCTGTCACTGTCTAGACTAAAACGTCATTTTTTATGAAATAGACATAGGTTTATCTGTCAGTTTAATTTTATCTGTAAGTGGTGACACGGGCCCTAAATCATGCGAACTTACGTCAGTTATGACTCGGTGAGTAGACTGCGTGGTTGGAAACCCTGGAGCTAACCGTCCCGCTTCCCGGCAGGTGTCGCTGGTGGTGCAGCTGTCGCCGCCGGCGGCGGTGACGTCACTGGCGGCGCAGTGGGAGTGGGGCGTGGTGTGCGCCGGCACCGCGCACGGCCTGGCGCTGCTCGACGCCACACAGGGGCGCCCGCTGCTGCACAAGTGCACGCTCAACCCGCACGGTAACTACACACTAACGCACGCTAATCGCCTTTTTTAAAACAATGATGACGCATGAATAAGATTCACGTAAGAGACGACTGATGAATGGGGATGAAGCGAAAGAAGTGTGTTTGGGTCGTAGCAAATGAAGGGAGGTCTCTTTCTACCTCGATGGGTGAGTCGTGGCAGATATCTATGTTAAAACGATATTCATTGTTGCTTGTCATATTTCATAGACCACTCGGGCGCGGGCGATACACCTATATCCCGCCGGAAATCCTTCAAGAAGTCGCTGCGGGAGTCGTTCCGTCGTCTAAGGAAAGGAAGGTCTCAGCGGAGAGCCACCACCGCCGCCAGCCCCACGTCGCCGGCGCAGGTAACCTACGATTTATTGGACATTCAGTGGTGACCGGAAATATTGTCACAGACTAGCTAAACTGATGTAGCTGAAAAGATGAAAATTGGATAATAATATGTGGTCCTCTAATAATGAACATTTTCCATACTTAAATAGCTACTTATTGTATGCTCGTATCCCTACAGCCAGCAGCCAAGAAAGCCGCGGACAAGCCGGAGGTGGAGGAGGCGGTGAAGCCGGTGGAGCGGGCGGTGGAGGCGCGGTCCACGGACGACGCGTTCGGGACCATGGTGCGCTGTCTGTACTTCGCTAGGACATTCCTTATCAATGGTCAGTTGGAAAACTGTTTCTAATGGACCTTTTACAAGGCCAATAGACTAGATAATCCAATAAGACAGGTGGGCTTCGAGGCCAGTGTTAGATTCGTGAGAATAGAGCCGATCATTGGCCTGGCCAATCATTGATCCGGACAATTATTGACCGGGCCCTTGACTTCTTGAGAATATAGCCAATCATTGGTCTAGCTAATCATCGATCCGGCCGTTGGCTTCTTTAGAATGAAGCCAAGTATTGGCCTGGCTCTATTCTCACGAAGCCAACACCGGCTTGGACCACTGGACTGTCTTGTCTATTGGCCTCGTGTAAAACGACCATAAAACTAAACGTAGAAATCTGTGCCTTGTGGCGGGGCTTGAAGTAATATCGAAGCAACTGTGAGGGCTGTAAGAACTTCCTTAGTACTTGCGGACTGATATAGTTTTACTTTATATTAATTATGTGTATTAATTACATGTGCTAACATTTGCATACCTGCCTACAGGTAGACCGCACGAACTTTATTGTATCTATTATTTTAGACTTTTACTTACTGTGTTCATGCAAATAAATTTATTTCATTTCATTTCCTTTATCTGATTCCATTTTTATTCAATGTTAATATTCCCCAGCACAAACATCAACCCCGACTCTCTGGGCGGGCACAAACCACGGCACCGTGTACGCGTTCACGCTGACGGTGCCCAACACGAACAAGCGGAAAGAGGAGCCGGTGACGTGCCAGCTCGCCAAGGAGATCCAGCTTAAGCACCGCGCGCCCGTCATCGGTATCACCGTGTTAGATGGGGCCTCGCAGCCGCTGCCGGATCCGCTCGAGGTAGAAATCCAGCAGAATAGGCATGATGACTAAAAATTTTTTTAGTCCATCGCATGGATTATTTTAAAATATTCGACACGTAATTTTTCTTTTTTGTCTTAAACTAAAAATGACAAAGATACACTAGGATAAAGTTGCTTGTGACGTCACGCCTAGGTACGTAACTTTGATGCTCTGTATCTTTGTATTTATTTATGTATTTGATCAGGTAAAAAATGTGTTTCAAATATTTTATAATAGCTTTTAATATATTTGAATTTTTAAATGTAGTCATCATCCCTATTTTCTATGTTAGAACAGTTACGTTACGCAGTTCTGCAAGGGTTACGTATAAAATATTATCACACGTTTCGTGACCGACGTATTTCGCGTACACCGACTTGTTTACGCACGAAAGAGGTACACAGCGTTCCAGTTATCAAAGTAGGGTTCCACTAGGAAAAGAATAATCAATGAAGGTTCCTTGGAAAAAAAGTCGGGAACCCCTACTCTAAACCACCGTGCATGTATGAGGCGACTGATGAATGTGGATGAAGAGAAAGAAGTGTGTTTGGATCGTAGCAGGTAGAGGGAAGTGGTCGCTACCTACCCCGATGGGAGAGTGGCGTGACGGATGTGTATGTTCTAGACATTTTTAGAAGCATTGTTTGTTTTTTTATTTATTTATTTTTTTTAAAACCAACAGCTTTAATATACATAATAGAAAATTATAAATTAACAAATGATCCCATTACAGTTTTTATGAAAACTTAGTTCGAAATGAGCATTGTCATTGTGTGTGTAGGTGGAGCGCGGTGTGTCGTCGCTGCCGGAGCCGGGCGCGCACCGCGTGCTGATCGCGTCCGAGGAACAGTTCAAGGTGTTCACACTGCCCGCGCTGCGGCCGCACAACAAGTACAAGCTCACCGCGCACGAGGGCGCACGGGTAACTACACAATTCATCTCTATAGAGCTAACCACACATTTACGGGAACACATCCCTGACGGAACACGGCAAATATCGATAACATACAAATTGGATGAACTTACTTCTCCACATAACTCCGTGTCAGAGCGTCTATAGCGAAACGGACACCTCTGAACACGGATAGTCTTGACCCGTAAATGTGTGGATAGCCATAAAGGTTCCGTCCCTACTGCCTGCGACCTCGTACGCACTTGTCATATCTTTAAATGTTATTCTGATGAGTAAGCTATAATATTACCAAGTTTCATCAAAATCTGTTTAGCAGTCTTTGCGTGAAAGAGCAACAAACATTCTCACATTTGTAACATACACCCAGGTGCGAAGGACCGCGTGGTCGTGGTTCGAATGCAGCGGAGCAGGTGGCGAGAAGCACAAGGAGTGGTGCCTGCTGTGTCTCACCAACCTCGGGGACTGCCTCGTGCTCAACGCAGAGCTGAGGAGGCAGCTCAACGCCGCAGCTGTACGGAAGGAGGACATTAAGTACGTTTTATACTAATAGGATGGTTGGTAGTTAACATGCCAGGGGCCCAAATCTGCAAATTTACAATAATTGTTAGTTGTGTGTCGGCATGATAATGATAGTGTCAATGTCATATTTTGACACAATTGGTCGCAATCAGTGTAAGCCATTTGTAGCAGAATACCAAATGTAATTTACTATTTTCTAGCAAATAAACAATTCATTTCTTTATTCTCTAACATATTCTGATGAACTGGAATAAAACCCAAACTTTTTTCCGTTTCCAGCGGTATTTCAACGTTATGTTTCTCAAAACGAGGCGAAGCTTTATATCTGCATTCATCGTCAGAGCTGCAAAGAATAACACTCTCTGCCACCAAGGTAAGTTCATAATAATGCGTGCAATCGTTCGTGCAATCACTCGGGCAATCACGCGCGAAAGATCGTGTTTATCAGTAGATTGATTTGTTTGCGTGTTACAGGTGACGATAGCCCAGTGCCACGTGATCCTGTCGCCTTGGGCGGTCGCTATAAAAGGACCCTCAGATGAACAGCCACTTACAAATGGTGATGCTAAGGTACGTTTTACGACATAACTAGAGGTTACACGCGGCTTCGTACGCATTTATCATCATGTTTTCCAATATTTTAAAATGACGCAAAGTTATAAACGATACAATACAGACAAAAGAAGTAGCAACAGGCGGCCTTATTGCTTCTACTAGATAGCAATATCTTCCAGGCAACCTTAGGGAGGGGGGGTAAAAACAGAGGAGTGTACATACACGATAATACGGGTCTTACTTAAATATTTAACATGTATGTGGTAGCCTAAAGCCCTTCTCCCATTACGATACGCACAGGTGACTCAAGTCTCGAAGACTTGTCGCGAAGTATCTCACATACATTTGAATAATGGGTCTTAAGTGTGTGTCATGTATGCGATAGGAGGAGATAGTCCCGGAGACGGCGCACGACGTGACGGCGGCGTCCGGCGACATTACCGTGGACTCCGTGCGCGACCACACCAACGCCAATGAACACAACGACCTTAATATCAACCTGCAGGTAGGACCAGCTGTATGATACTGCTGTCTAGGGACGAAGTTAAGAAAACTCTTGAGTGTCACTGGTTCAAACGTTGGTGGCAGCAATTCATAGTATATGAGATTTGTGACGCACAACAGGTTTCATTAAACTTTTTCAACTAAGTAAAGGAGTATTTTATAGAGTTGTTATTCTCAAGATTAATTTAAAAATGCTTTGCTCATCCCAAAGGCACTTCCTTATATATCCGTTATTTAATTTTAAGTATAATGTATACAGGCCAAACCTGGCGCATAATGATTTTATTGAATTAGTTGAAACACAAAAAAGAGTAATACTCCATAATCCTTTACTATGTCATATACATACTACTAGATTCGGTTTAGTAGTGTAGGGATTCCTATAAAGTTGAGTTCAATTTGCAAAAACGTCCCAATATGCCATGTAACCTAATACAAATCTAACTTGTTATCCAAAACCCTTTACCTTAGAATTCGCAAGTAAACACGCACTCGATGGTGGTGAAGACAACGACGCGCACCACGATCGCGGACGGTGACGTCACCACCACCACCACGACGACCAACCCTACCACAGAGAACAGTGAGTATTACACCACCACAGCTACATACTACACTATACACTGACACTGTGACACTTTAGTGTTGGGTTAGAAGTGAAGTTATACACGAATTCAAGGCGGTAATTGATTTATAATATAAGATAAAAATAACAAAGTTTACCAATAATAATGATTACAGATTAAGGCAAAAGGGTGTAGTGAAGAGGGATGTTGGTAAAGATAGACTTTTTGTGCACAAACAAAGAGAGGGTTTAATTAACTAATACCTAGCTATTCATGTCAATATTGCTGATACAAGCAACATGCGTTTATGTCGCAGTAAAGTTAAGGCTGCGGTACAAGTATGAATGTAGACATACACTACAAGGGGTGGTAAAAATACAAGAGAGCAATTGGCGTAGCGAATGTGATAATCTAGTCACGGAATCTAGCACTAGTTCGACAATAGGTACATATTCTACACATACTTTGTCAAACCATAGAATACACATTTGCATACACAACAAAATTAATACTTTCCAAACATTTCTCAATATCACTTTCCTATCTTATTTTAATTATATTCTAAAGCAATATTTTATAAATGTTTATCCCGCATGAAGCCAACCAGCTTTGAATAGGCTTCATAAATATAATAAGTACAGTTAGTACCTATACAAAATACAGGATGTTAGGAAAAGTATCACTTTCTTTTTAACCAAGTATAGTGTTAGTGATGTACAACACATTCCACGAGAAAAAAAAATTTTTGAGCTCATTTTAAATTATCCGCGCGCCCTAACGCAAAGGTCATTCAACTCTCGGCGAGTTAGTCTGCGGGAGCGCTCGCCGTCGCCGCCCGTATTGAGCGAGCGCGCCAGACCTACTTACTCGCCGAGAGTTGAATGACCGTTGCGTTAGAGCGCGCGAATAATAATGTAATTCTTAATTAAAAATGAGTTTAAACTATTTATATTTTTCGTGTAATGTATTCTACATCACTAACACTACACCTGGTTCTAACACCCTGTATACAGAAACTATATTTTAGTTAAACTTTAGCTTAACCTTTTAAAAAAGACAGAAAAGTGCAGTTTTATAATATCTTCCACGTTGTGCTAGCTTCATAAACCATATAAAGTTATATGTTTGTTTGTTTGTTTGTATGTATGTTTGACGGCGCTTCATGTTTTTGTTCGTAGTCCTAGAGCACAGTCGCGAGGAGGGAGTCATCACGCGCATTGAGGTATCACACCTTTTGCTTTTATACCTTTATTTATTTCAAAGATCCCTTACAAAAAGATACTTAACTGTCGCCTCACATCTGCGTTACGTACCGTGCGGAACCTCGGCAGGAGTAAATGTACGCGACGTAATTTCAGTTGATGTGTCATAGGTGACTTGAACCACATTGCGAGCGTATTGAATCGAACGTTCAGCGCAGTACGTTACGCAGGTGTGACCGCAAACGTAATGTTTAGTATTATTTTTAGGTGGCAAGTTTTAAGCATGTTACTAAATACGATTTCATTATTGTTTTTCTATACCCTTAATTATTTTGATCGCATATTTCCTATAATAATATGTTCCTTCAAAATAGTATTTCTATCTATGTATTCACAATTAAATTAAATCAAGTGATAGTACTCAATTTAAAAAACCCCTTATTTCAATGACATAAAAGTTAAAATTACCTTGCACTGTACCCTTTATCTTTAAATAAGCTACCAACCCTCGCTTGACTAATTGAAACAGTTTGTTTAACTAACATTTTTAATTTAGAATAAAGCTTGTTCACATTGGACGTGACTTCACGGACACATGTGAATGAGCCCTATGTACGTACTCTCTGCTGTTGTGGCGTCTGCTGGTGTTGTATTGTTTCGGGGTCATCAGTCATCTACTAAACTGAATTTGATGGTGTTTTGTTACTGCAATACTGTTTTTTGTTGTACTTATAAGTACTTATTAAAAAAAATATATTAATACATTGATAAAAATAGTTAAACGTTGATTTATAATTCATAGTACCTAAACAGTTTTTTTATTTATATCAATCTTTATCTTAGTAGGTAAAGTTATCGTGGTTTAGTAAAACAGGATCAAGTTAGTTGCATTGAAAATATTGATTCCTCTTTTTACCTTGTCAATTCAACCAAATCAAGTACCTAAATAACAGGTAACAAAAATATTAGTATGTTTTTTTGTTAGCCACTAAGATCCCACTGCTGGGCAAAGGCCTCCCCTGCGATTTTTCATTGAACATAATTAATATGTTAGTAAATATTAATAAAGTATTGCACAACGCTCAACACCAATCAACCGTAATTACGCAAGCAGCCCCCGCACCCCAGCCGGCGCCACGCACCGCAGAGAAGAACGTGCGCTGGTACTCATGAGCTCCTCCCTACAGACGGGCACGGTGACGGTCCCAGCCGGCACTGACCCTAAGCTCATCCTGGAGATGTTCGACCGCACGCGCGCGCCGCTCGCCGTGCCAGTACCGCCGCAGCCAGCGCCTGAGACGCACTAGTAATGCCTTCAACACACAATTATTACCTTCTAAGTATATTGTAATTGCTTACTGTCTTGGCCAAGTCTGTAAGTAGTTATACACACGAGTACGAACAGAAACTGAGACGAACTAGTAAGGAAACACGCTATCTTACAATAACAAGTGTCAGAAAATAAATTGTCCAAGTAGGCATATAAGACAATTTGCGAATTAGATATTGAATATTTAATGACTTGGACATTATGCGTAATGAACATTTTGCGAATTGGACGTTATGCATAATGAACATTTTGCGAATTGGACATTATGCGTAATGACCATTTTGCGAATTGGACCTTGGGCGTACTTTAATGTAACCGCATTCAGTACTTTCAAATTAAAAGAACCTAATAAAATGTGCGCCCAAACAAAGCGTTTTATAATTACTAGTTCGTGTCAGTAATCAATCAGTGAAAAGTAATTTATTAAATACGATGTAAACGGGCTTAAGATTTTGTATGACTTGTGTTATTTCCCGTCCTACAACATATCTATATCTATATCGGTTAGACATTTTTCATGATTATATAATAACACCCGACCACCTTTTAGTTAGTTAAGTTAAAGTACTATTTCTGTTTGATTCGATTTAAAACTACCATCACGGTATTCTAAAACACCGATAATGTTATTTAAGTCTACTTAAGTAGTGTTACGTTTACTACATTTTTTACTGTAAATGTTGTAGGTAGCAGTAGTACCGATATATTATCATAGGTTTAATAAACAACCATTGTTTGGAACGTAATATGTATTTATTTTGTCAGAAATTAAAAGTGAAATGCGGCGCTTGTTACATTATCTTCGCGTCTAGGTTTCGTGTTTCAATCGTATTTTATTTTTCATTTAAATATTATTTGTATATTTTATCTTAATTTTAAAGAATGTGCATTTTGTAACTGGTAACTTAATATCGTTTAAAATTTCTTAATTTTACATAATAGCCGAGATTTGGTGTAATTTTTGTTTTATGTGATAGTTTGGTTACGTGTACAATGCATTATTCGTACTTAATGACGATGAGCTTGTAAACAACGGGAGGTAGTTAGATGAGTGTGATTTGAGTACAAATACCGGAAGCCATAGCAACCAGCGATACTGCAATATGATTGCAGATTGCTTTAATCTAAGAGAACTTTGTGAAATTAATATACCTACCAACGTAGCTTCATAAGTAACTCTTTCAATCATTCTGAGTGAATGACGTGCCTATTTATTTCTTTTTTAACGAACAGATTTGTATTATGTGGTTAGCATAAACTTTATTATGACAAGTAATTAATGACTAGATTATATTTTATTATAAATAGCGTTTAAGTTTTAACGGCAAGTTCAGACGTAGCGACCGGTTATTGCCAATTTTAATAATGATTATTGTTGTAACAATATCCGAATACAGCATTTGCTAAGAATTGAATTGTATATTCAGTAAATATTAATTTTATTAAATTATAATAATTAATAAATGCAAATTTAAAGTTTTATGCAATATTTTTTTAGCTTTTTTGTAGAGATTTTTTTAATTTTATATTTACTGTTTTGCTTTATTGTACCTTGTGTTAGTTTGCGTTAAAGCGAGATGGCAGCTGTCGCACCGACGCGCATCCATTTACATCACAACTTGTGATAATACGGGATTGATTTACTTATTACATAATGTTTATTGCTAAATAGATATAAGTTGATTGTGCCTGTCTGTTTCCCGGGACCCGTGTTGTCATGGCGTAGGTTCCCACGTATTATGTTTATACTTTAGCGAATAGCATGTACGGCGCTCGCGCGTCCCCTGTACGAGTTGCTTTACACTAATAACTTCTCTTTTTTACCTATTGTACAATTTTCCTTATCTATTTTAGCATTTTTATTAAGTATTTGATACGAAAATTGCGATTTGTATCCAATATTCTTACACGAGAATAAAAATTAAGATTATTAAATTGATGTTTTTATTTAATACTTTCAAATCTACAACCTGTCAGTCAACGAACTCAATAATGACTATACTGTTGAGCAAAAATACTGCAATATTTCTTCGGTAGCAGACCGACCACAGACCGACCCACTGAAAATGAATATGAGATCTATCCCGATTTTAGAGTGCCTAAATCATTAGGATACTAGGCCAAAAAAAATGACAAATAACGACCGAAAGAGTGAACGAAAAGAACGATTTGTCGCTGACAGCTCTGTTGTGGTGGTCCTCGGTGGGTGGTCCTTGGGTGGTCCAGTCCAATCTAGCGTTGCCGAAAAATCGATAGTTTTACAATCGATTGTTAAACGTCAAAGACATGTACCCTATCGATATGCTTTTGCTGCAATAGTATCGGTTAACAGCAATACTATCGATGGTATCGATAGTTTCGATCGCTGCCGATCAATGAACTATCGATAGTATTGCTCTCCAATATTGAATATACAATCGATACTATCGATAGGGTACATGTTTTTCGACCTATCGATAGGCTATCGATATTGGCCTATCGAGCGGCAACACTAGTCCAATCCAAAGAGTGACGTCCGTCGTCTGTTATTCGATTGAGTTGTAAATAAACATTATTTTATTTTTCAATGTTTTCTCTTTGAAATTAATATTATTGCTGGTTTTTTTTTAGTAAATATGGATATGTGTAGAATTTGTCTTTCTACTTTAGCTAATAGAGACATTTCCGATCTGAAACTTCGCAAACAAGAAGTTCAGAGGAGTCCTACAAATATCATCTTATTTTGTTTGGGTATTGAGGTAAATATCATTATTTTATGACTTTGTTTAATGTACATTAGTAACAGGAACATAATGGAACCTTTATTTATTATTTTCAGATCGAAGAAGACTCAAAAATCACACGAAAACTATGTATAAAATGTTTCCGAAAAGTTATCTGTTTTTACAAGTTTAAGACTTTGGCATTAAAAAATAATGATCGTTTAAAGAGTCTAGCTTTAGATATTAAACAAGAAGTGATCACCGGAAACAGTTATGATGTTGATGTATTTAATGGCAATGAATGTGATGAATCAAATGGAAGTGATTGTCTTAAAGATGTAAAGGATGAGCCAGAGGTTAAATTAGTAAATAAAAATAGCACTGCTTCTGATAATGAACTACTCAGTTCAATAAAATCACTAAACGATGAAAAACTTGATGTAATAGACGACATCAGTAAAGAAAATAAAAATGGTATAGTCAAAGAAAATAATGTAGTGTCAAAAAGAAAGCGAGCTTGTCCTAAAGTCATAAAAAATGAAAAACCTAAAATAAGAAATATAGTTATATGTGATGAATGCGGCAAGTCAGTGAGTGACATAAAGGAGCATAAGAAACAACACTTGCCTGAAGATAAACAAGATAAAGTGCAATGTCAAGTTTGTGATAAAAAATTTAAAAGCAGACGTGCAAGAAGAAAACATTTTAGAACGAAACATTTAGGCCTGAAACCTCATTGTAATATTTGTAATAAAGGTAGGTCATAATTATCATAATTGATTTATAAATGGATGATGGCTTTTGAATAAATTTGTTTATTAGAAAGGCTGACTAAGATGCTTTCTATTTAGTTGGTATAAAGTAGTTAAATGCAGTATGAACAAGTGCTACACTGATTTAGATTATTAATTTTATAAATGAACAAGGGAACGTTTACTAACATTTATCATTATGTTTCTGGCAGATGTATCAAGCCTCAAGACTCATCAACTAATGGTCCACAACCCAGACAAGTTGCCATTCCCCTGCAGTGTCTGTGATCGTCGATTCATATCACCCTCGGCCCGAGATGAGCATGCTTTAACTCACAGCAAAGACAGGCCTTTTGATTGTGATGTTTGTTGCAAAAGTTACCGCTCTAAACTGAGTCTT
Source organism: Anarsia innoxiella (assembly GCA_947563765.1). Taxonomy (NCBI): domain Eukaryota; kingdom Metazoa; phylum Arthropoda; class Insecta; order Lepidoptera; family Gelechiidae; genus Anarsia; species Anarsia innoxiella. The sequence goes on from OX387403.1 coordinate 204,520, forward strand.
ACGTTGCACAAGTAAGTATTTGAAAGTCTTTGCTTAAATAAAATGTTTTTAACTTTCTTTTTCTTAACTATTTTGAAATGACAATATTAATAACTAATTACTGCACTCTCTAACCCTTCTGTAACACTTTTCAAGAACAATAAACTATATTTCAGGAGGCAAGTCCATAACAAAGAAAAGAATCACATGTGTCAAGTTTGTTCCAAATTATTTTTTATGAAAGAGCGCTTGAAACTTCATTTAAGGTAAATAAATATCTGTTGATATACTGTCAATACCTTTACCAGAGGTTGCTCCGACTTCTTCAGATGTAATATCCATGTTTGGCGTGAGATAGCAGGGAAAGTTAATAATAGAAGTAATAATTGAATCACATTTGGCACACACTAACTATCAAAAATAACAGTTTTTTATAATAGTTTTCCTAAATAAAACGTTCTACCGAGCACGTAATGACAAAACCACAGATTACTTAGTAGTTCAAAACTTATACTTTTACCGTTAAAAATGAAGAAGAAAACAAATGACACTGACGGTTTTTGGCGCCATCGGTGTTAGAGTCCATTTCAAGAAAGAAGTCCCCTGGCCACGGCGCTGTATAGCATGTGTTAGTTCCAAAAATATCCGGGGGACTTGTTTCGTGAAACGCACTCTACGTTTAGGCAATTGGAGTCAACTTACCTTACAGATTTCTTTCAACAACTCGTGAATCGATTAACTATTTGAAATATAATTATTTAAAAAAATAACTTAATCGATACTCTGCGCGAAAACTTTATAATCATTTATTATCTATTGATTTATCCAGGTCTCATACAAAAGAAAAGCCTCATAAATGTGAGGAGTGTGGAAATAAATTTAAGTATGTACAGACTCTAAGAGAGCACAAGAAACTGCATTCTAAAAGTCAGGACTTTTTTTGTGATCACTGTTCCTCCAGCTTTAGCACTAAAGCGTAAGTTTTCAGGCAGTTTTATATTAACTGTAGTACTTATGTAGACTTTGCAGTTAAGCATTACATTAGATCTAAGTTTTATTTAATCTTTCTTTACCTTTAAAGCATGAGATGTTTGAAAAAGCAAATCGTAATGTGTTCCAGAAACCTCGCCAGGCACATAAAGTGTCACACAAAGGAGAAACCGTATCCATGCCAGTACTGTGGAGTACGATTTGCACGCAGCGACCATCGCAACAGACATCAGATCACTGCTCATGAGAAACACCGACCTTCTGTTAAGGACGAGTTAACGAAAAAAATCTCAATGAAACCTATATTGGTACTTATATCTGAAGAGAGGCCTGGCTGAGTCAATATCCTGAAAGCTCGAGCTCGAAAGAAAACTTAAATATCATTAGTACTTCCTACGGAAACGAGATGGCGCCACTGATACTTTAGAACGCGTCATTATGATCCTCATAACTACATCTCATTATAAATAAAGTTATTGTATTGGAGTTTTCTGTGTAATTTCTCAATCACCATCGTCCTCCAATATCTGTTTCCAATTTTCAACCGGAGAGGCTTACATTTGAATATTAATTTGGAGAGGATAGGAAAGTATCATTTTTATCCCGATGATTTAGGCAAATCAGGGTCATACTAGGCCAACCACAGGCTAAAAGAAATAATGAACGAATGAATGATGTGATGAGAATGGGATGCATTGTCACTGTCACTGCATCATCACATGTCAAAAAATAATGTCATGTCAGGCACAGGCAGGCAGGCATTACTTACTCTGTGGTCAATTTTCATAATTGTAAACAACATAGGTATAGTTTAAAGCGTTTTCTTTTTGAAATAAAGATTTTAGTTAGAGAAATATGGTTTTATGTAGAATTTGTCTGTCTACTTTAGCTAATAGAGACATTTCAGAGCTGAAACTTCGCAAACAAGAAGTTCAGAGAAGTCCTTCAAATATCATCTTATTTTGTTTGGGTATTGAGGTAGGTAAATAATAAAATTTTATGACTTTTTTTAAAGTACATTAGTGATAGGAACATAATGATACCTTTATTTATTTATTTCAGATCGAAGAAGACTCAAAAATCACACGAAAACTATGTATAAAATGTTTTAGAAAAGTTATCTGTTTTTACAAATTTAAGACTTTGGCATTAAAAAATGATGATCATTTTAAGAGTCTAGCTTCAGATATTAAACAAGAAGTGATAACAAGAGACAGTTATGATGTTGATGTATTCAATAGCAATGAATGTGATGAATCAAATGATTATGATTGTTTTAAAGATGTGAAGGACGAGCTGGAGGTTAAATTGGAGGCTGTAGATGATGCTCCGTCAGATAATGAGTTGCTTAGTGTTGTAAAACAAATTAAAGATGAAAAATCTGACGAAACTGAAGTCAAAAGTAAAAAAAAACATCTACTTCCAAAGAAAAAACGAAGTTGTCCCAAGAGTAACAAATCTAGAGTGAAATCACAATATAATGAATCAGTTATATGTGAGGAATGTGGCAAGACAGTAAGGTATCTCAAGGAACACATGAAACTGCACCTACCAGCAGACAAACGGGTCAAATTTAAATGTCATTCATGTGACAAACTGTTTTCAAGTCATAGTGCTCGGAGAAAACATTTCAGAACTCGTCATTTGGGAATTTTAGATCGCTGTGATATTTGTCAAAAAGGTTAGTTCTTGTTATCATGTTTGTTAAATAATTTTGTTGCCTGCTGTTGTAATGTGATTTGCAGACTTACTTATTTACATAGTAAAATGTTAATTACCAAATTTTGTACTTGTGTAATTGTATCTTACACTCTACCATCATTATTCTGACATGATTTATCACCTAAGGTAATTCATAAGACTGAATACCGTCGGCGTACTTCAAATACTCAAATACACCTATCGGGGGGTACCGCGCTAGTTATTTCGCCGAGTTGTGCCCAATGTCATATGATTGTTTAACACCGCCATGAAATTGAGTTACGCATTTTGCATGCTGTTTTTTCTTCATAGTGCAGTATCTGGTCGCGTGAAGACCATTTAAAAATCTTTGTTTATCACATTGTAGAAGTAGCCAACTTGAGACAACATCAGCTAGTGACTCATAACCCTGAGAAGATGAGGTACCAGTGTGTGCTGTGTAGCCGTCGGTTCATCTCACCGTCGCTGCTGGACAGTCACATGTTACTCCACACTAAAGACCGCCCGTTTGAGTGCGATATCTGCTTGAAGACGTACCGGACAGCTTTGACTTTGAAGAATCACAAGTATGTACTCAATATTAGAATAGAATAGAATAAGTTTATAGCAAGTCACAAGTTAAGTAAAGTGCTACAATAATAGGGAGTTTGCATGTGATTTAAATAAGGGTCAATTCCTTTTTTATAAACTTGGTTGCATTACATATAATCTTTTGTTACGAAGACATCAATTTTTTTCTGCAATTTAATTTCTTTTTCCACTTCTTGATTGCTTCAATATTTATTGAAAATACGAAAAACTCTTGAAGGTAACATTATAAAAATGTATATTAATTTCAGGAAGCAAGTCCACGATAAGGAAAAGTCTCACATGTGTCAGTTCTGTTCTAAAAGTTTTTACAAGAAAGATCACTTGAATCATCATTTGAGGTAAGTACAGTAAGTAAGACTAAAAACCGGCCAAGTGTGAGTCGGACTCGCGGAGGAAAGGTTTCGTACCATTCACTATTGATATTGAGAAAAAAGAAAAAAAAAACATGTTTGTTGTATGGGAGTCCCCTTTAATTATTATTATTATTCTATTTTTAGTATTTGTTGTTAAAGCGGAGCGCAGCGCAGTGAATTTTTGATTGTCATATTATTATCGACATTGTTCTGATAAAAATAATATTCAAAATCAGTTGACATAACATTTGCGTGTAGTCGCTTCGATGCTTTCAGGAATTATATGTTGTGTTAGAATAAGAATGTAAGAATAATATAATGAGAACAATAACGATAATAAAATGACAATCAAAAATACTCTGCGCTGCGCCGGTTAAGTCGCAAATATACGAGCTCAACTTGCCAATTCCAGATCCCATACAAACGAAAGGCCATACAAATGCGACGAGTGCGACAAATATTTCTCATCGACCACTACGCTCAAGAAACATCAAATATTGCACACGGGTGAAAAGAAATTTATTTGCGACTACTGCAGCACGGGATTTGCTAATCGGGAGTAAGTTCTTTTAATGTGCATTTCATTTTATGGTCTAAAAGATCTCCTAGCCAGACCATAGATCACGCTAGCTAGCTAGGTACGTTACGCAGGTATGTCACGAACCTAAGCGTGCGGTCACATCTGCGTAACGTACCGCGCTGAACGTTCGGTTCAATACGCTCGCAATGTGTTTCAAGTCACCTATGACACATCAGCTGAAATTACGTCGCATACATTTACTCCAGCCGCTGAATGTTCCGCTCGGCACGTTACGCAGGTATGTCGCGATCCTAAGACTTAATTACATCACGACACCATGCGAAATCAGAAAAGTATTTTTCCAGGTAATAAAATAAAGCTATCTACCCACAGATACTTAAAGAAACACCTAAGAAGTCATACGAAAGAAAAGCCGTACCCGTGCAAGTACTGCGGACAGCGGTACGGTCGCAGCGACCACCGGAATAGACATCAGTTCACTGCGCACGAGAGGCCGTACCTTACTGCGCGGTTCCAGACGTGATGGTATACCGGAGTATTGCTGGCGTAAAGGTAAAGACTGCAACATTTACTCGAGCATTTCTGTGTAAAGCACCGTACATACATACGGTATTACTCGAAGTCTAGTAAAAATTAATGTATGGACTGCATAAAGCTTGTGTTTTAATGTAAAGCTGCGCCGACGCTACATGAACCGAGCACGAGCTGAGCCGTTTTAATTTTGTAGTTCGCGGTGTCAAACGTGGACGTACGACAAACCTACATACCTACATCGCACACTGTCCTCAAATCCCTTCTTCTTCAAAAAAACCGACAACTGGTGGAATACAACCGACCTCGTTCGAGGCTCGTGTAGCGTGGACCCAGCTCAACGTTCTAACGAATGGTACAATACAGGCAAATGCTCAGTTTTCTAAGCATTTTAGTTCGTAAAAGGATAAATTAAACTTATTATAGATCGGCTCGTTGTTCTGTTACAAGTAAATGTTGTAGTCTATACTCACCTTAAGAGAGATACATATCATTTGGGAGAGAGGGTAACTATACATATACTATGGGGTCGGTAATTCGGCATAATTGATTCAACGCCGTAGCATAAAGGCCTACACGGCCGGTGGTTGACTCAACTTGTTCTTCTGTCGCTCGCCTAGGCCTAACCAAATATTGGTCGGCTCAATAGATTTTTACACTATTTTTATATCAACCCGACGAAGGACACGAACACGATAAGCGTTATTAATTAATAATTTAACTAAAAGATTTATTTTCTGGGGGACCAAGCATTGTTTTTTTTAATTTTTACTATAAAGTTGAAATATATATTTTGTGTTATAATACTTATAGGATAAGAAAAGATAAAATCCAAAATGTTACTTACTTCAATAAGATTAAGAAATGTTAAATTCTTTTATTATCGTTAATTTAATAAAAACTAATTATATCTATTGTTATTATCTATTATTACGTTCAAAAATGAAAAGACTTAAATTATAGAAAATGTATTTTATTATAAAAAATCGAATAAATAAGTTATCATCGAAACACTACAATACTCACAAACACAAATCAATGTAATATCGAAACAATATCGAAAAACCGAATTTGATAAATAAAATTCTCGAGTCATAATTCTATAATAATATCAAATAATAAATACAAACTGTGGACACAAATAATAAATAAATAAATATATCTCTAAAATGTGCTCTAAGTATTTTAGCGGAACGCTATCTGTTGAATCCAAACGGATTCACAACAGTCTTCGATATGTCGCTACTGTTTGGTAACAAGATAAATGTATCAAATTGTTAACAAAACGTTTCTAAACACGTATCAAGTAATTACCTACGTAAGAAACTTTTAAAACGCACACATTAATTATGTTAAAACGTTACGTTATGTTAAAAACGTTACGATTTACGCAATCAGTCGTCACGTCAATTCCCCTCGCGCCAAAAACGTCGTCCTTCAATTTAATCTCCAAAATAACATACAAGTCATACAACTAATTAAATTAAAACCAAATAGATACTTAAAAGGTCATTTAGGAGCAGAAAGGTTTCTCAGCGACGTTCTCGTCTTCCTCCTCCCGTATGACGCACCCTGTTGTATTAAGGTCGGTCTCAAGGTCGCAGGTGCCGTCGTCGAGGAGTCGCGGGGAGTTCGACGGAGACTCGATGTTCAGCGTGTTCAATATAACTAGGAACTTGTCTTCCAAATACGGGTATTCGTGCATTAGAGTCTCGTTTATGTATCTGGTGGGAATAAAACATTAAGGTACCGTGGGTTGCTAGAGAAGGATGAATTGATTGCTCTACAGAATATGACTATGTTATAAACTCGGGATCAAATTACTCGCGGCGTATTTGGATGTATGGGTCAAGCATCTCATAGTTTGGTAGGTATTCTATGGTTAAAATGGATGGAACTACTCATATCTTGTCTATCGAACTACTCGCTTTGATGTGTTGCCCGTTTTCTAACGCTCAAAACCCGTGAGGATACATAGTTGGTACTACACCACACACATACACAACACATCACATCATTAGAAAAAAGGTGAAGTAGCTGAAAATCGTCACAATATTCGTACCTAAGTCTGTCGTTTAGAGCCCGCGCCTTCTTGTACTCTGTCAAGACAGATTTCTTGGGTTTCTTGATGCGCAGCGACTGCCTCTTCACCGCCGTCGTCAACTCGGAGCCAAATCGTTGGCACCGAACTACGCGCTCCAGAAGCTATGACAAACAAAACACACTTGGTACCAACACACCTAGGTTGCTTCACATCTAACGGAAAATGCGTCCAGCAAGTTATCCGTCGCATTACCGTATTATCGGTTGAATTTACGGTCGAGTGTTTTCCTAAATATTTGCCTGTTCTGGCGTTGCGCGGCCGACTATACGCGACGTATCCTTCGTTATAAGTGAGCCGACACTTAACAACCAGTATACTCGTTTCTATCTGAGTGCGATTGTATTCTTTGATAAGTCTTCCTCTCGAAAGTAATGAAAGGGTCACTCATCCTCTAATCTATCTAAAGCTTTGACCAATTTAAGTTTACTTGGCCATGGAAAGTTGTCATTTCTAATAGAACCTCTTAATTACCCATTGTTTATTCCTCTCCGCGTCCTGAATATCCCTCAACAGCTGTGCAACCCGTTCCTCTAGCTGCGTGTTCAGAACCTTGGTGTCATTCACCTCTTTCTGGAGGCGAACCTGCTCGCTCTGCAAGCTATCCAAGTGATCCTTCGTTTCGGCTAGTTCCTGGACAATTTATAGAATATTCATTAAAAATATTACGTTATAAAAGATTGATCTTAGATAAAGTTTGCGCAACTGGCACATTTGCCCGCTGCCTTAGGCCCAGAACCGACGACTTGGAAACCCAACTACAACGAAACTGCAACTGCTAGTTACTTTTGAGTTTAATTCAAGATTTTGCTATGGACTCCTTTAAAAAAACACACATGAAGGAATCAGTTGCATTTGCGTTTCCCGATGTGTTCTGGGCCTTAGACAGTATCTGATTTTTGTGACTGAACTTTCATCATATCTTGGATTTTATTTCACCTGAATCTGTGCTCCTTTTTTGAACTAATACCACTTACCTTGGTAACTCTACCAACATCAGCCTTAGCCAGCCTGAGTTTGTGTTTGTAGGAGAACTGCGTTGTGTTATTGGCGCAGCCCCGAGCCTTCTCCAGCGCGGCGGTTGCTCGTGTCTTGTCAATGGCACTCTCGCGTCTCATCACGTACAGAGATAGGTCTTCTGCTAGCTTGTCTGCTGTGCGCCTGAGTTGGTCGCGGCGGACCTTTATAACAATAATTTAATGAGCTAGATAAACGCCTCAACCAATGTATTCGTAGTCAAAGAGAATATTTGCTATTTTGCATGCAAACGACAATGCAACACGGCCTAAGACTTCTGGGCCGTAAAAAAGAAACTATACTCTGGCATAAATGTTCAATTTCTGAGAAGTGTCTCAGAAATTAAACATTTATGCTATAGACCTAGACTTCCCCGACTTTTTATTATATGGCGTTAAAAAAGTCGGGTCCTGGAGAAAAAGGTATAGCCTACAGAAGTTATAATGTCGTTCATACAAAATAGCAGATTTATATGAAGATCTTTTTTTTCTGGAGCCAATTTTTGGGCCCTGTAGGTAGAATTATCGTTTGCGGTGTCGCACAAACTGCAATTCATAATTGAAATCTCACCTCCATGCGATGTATCTCACTCTTCATCTGACCTATTTCTCCGACCGACGATTTCGCTTCTTGGATGCCTCTCTTCAGCTCCATTGCTTGTATTCCCTATTAATGGGTCGAAGTAAATATTTTCATTTATCCGAATCGATTAGTTAGACCCAGAACACACGGTGAAACGCAACTGCAACGCAATTGAAACTTTTGAGTTGCATCGAAGTTTCTGCTATAGACTTCCTTAGAAAAACACACACGACGCAACTAGTTTGAAACGTTTCGTTTCAGTTGCGTTTTACCGTGTGTTTTGGCGCTTAGACAAAGAACTGACAAAAGGGCTAGCAAGAAAATCTGGGTCATCCACCTTATACGACAAGATATCTTTATATTATGAAGGAATAGAAGAGCGATTACCATTGCGGAAAATAATAAATAAAATCACACAATTAATTCCAACGATCTTACTTTTCGTTGCCAAGCCAAAGCCTCCCGTTGGAAATGGTCGAGGTCCTGAGTCAGTTTATTTTTCTCTTTGTCCAAGTTTTCAATTTCCTCTTCCATCTGCATTAGTTCGTTTTCGGCATCCTACAATAAAATTTGCTGATGTTTTAAGAAATATTTACGGAAAATTTCATAGAAAAGGGTATTTAAAAAGTGTAATACGCTTTTCTGAAGAATAAAGGAAGAATAGTGCTAAGAAGTATAGACTGCTTTGTTTCCTCTTTCTTAAATAAATTAAATCACGTTCAATACATTGTAATCAAGCGAAAAATAATGCACTATTATAGGGTCAACGAGAGAATGCGTTCCTGACAGGTGGTGATTGACTTGCCGATATAACTTTGAGGCGGATCTCAATTTACGATAAATAAATGTTTTTGTCTATTCGCCCAATTAACAAGTAACAAGCTATAAAAACTACATTATTATGACAAATTATGAATAATCACGTTAAATTTGCATTGAATTACAATTAAAGTTAAGAAAACAATAATTTTCAAAAAATATACTGCGCTGCTACAAGGTTTTGGCAGCCATTAAATTTTTTTAGTGATGTGACAAAAATAGCGGTCAAAATTAACGAAAAGTAACGATTAACGGCTATGTCTATCAAATTAATAGTTTAAAAAAAATAAAAAACGCGCTTTTAGCACGCAGTAAAAATTATAAAATAATAAGGATATTTTGGACATTCGAAAGAAATCGTGGAGCGTTTATAAGTATGTATAATCCATTCTCTTTTTGGACAAAACGCTCCACGTTTTCTTCCGAAAGCCCGAAATGTATTATTATTTTTAGTGCGTGCAGTTATTTTCGAAATCTGTTTTTTTTTTTGCTAGAACTGGCCGAAAATATGTTATCTAATCTTGTTTATGTAGTATAGAGCGTGCTAAAATATTATACATACATACATACCTACTCTCGAAAAACATAACTCTCCTTCTGATTTGGCGCAGTCGGGTAAAAATTGCAAACGAGAATAACGAACCACATTGTGATATTAATTTCTAGTAGGTAATAAAAAATATCAGTTACGTAAGGTTACATCACTAGTCACATGTGTCAGGAACGCATTCTCTCGTTGACCCTATAATAAATTGCAATCACTATGTCCGTGTTCACAATCTTTCGACACACAATGGATAGGGACGATGACTACATTCAAAAAATAATTAGTCCGTCTTTTAGGCTATTAAAAAAAATCGAAACACATTTTTTACCTGATCAAATACATAAATTAATACAAAGATACAGAGCATCAAAGTTACGGAGTGGGGGGTATTGACGTCACTCCTCGGTTAAAATCGTACTGAGGCGTGACGTCACGAGCAACTTCAACCCAGTGTATCTTTGTCATTTTTAATTTAAGAGAAAAAAAAAATACGTGTGATTATTTTAAAATAATCCATGTGATGGACTAAAAAAATTTTTTAGTCATCATGCCCATTTCTTGAGATTTATTGTAAACAAACGATATTCATAATCTTAAGGTGATACCTTAAGGTTAGCTGTATACTCATAAGCAGCAGCACTGTTCATATTCTGAGTGGCCTCGTTCTGTTCCTTGGTCATCTTCCGCGCCCGTGTGAGCAGCTCCAACCGGCTGCAGAGGTCCCGCAGCGTCCGCTTCACCTTAGTTCGCTCCTGGTTCAGCTTCTCTAATTGAGACTCCGTGTGCATTCGCTTCTGGTCGCAGATTTGGATCTCTGGAATTCGTTTTATAAAAATAATAATATTGGTTATCTGTAAAGTCGGTTTACGGATAGTAGTTTGTCGTTACAAACACGCAACCGAACTGAGCCGATCGCTCGAACCGATCATTCTTCTCTCTCGTTCGTTCTGCGAACTCGCTTGCTGAACGGGACAATGACGTCATCTTTGCATGCACATTGTCACGTCAAAACGAAAATCTAATTACAATTAGTGGAGATAGACGGGAAATTTGTTTCAAAGGTCCAAATAAATGCATCTGTGTAGTTTGATAGTCAATTATATTTTATGGAACGGTTAATTGACTCGACTATTGTGACGACAGATGCAGTATACTACTAAATATATATCTAAAGCATTCTGATATACAGCCTAAAAGTGTCCTGGTCAAACTATGGGCCACAGGGATCATACAGTAAGCTTTTATTTCCCCTGAGAATTTAAAATATCTTACGTTTACTAAGCAGTCCGATGTCGCCTACGACCTTATGGAACTGTGTGGTGAGTTTGACGACGTGGCCTTGAAGTCGCAGCCACTCCTGCTGCAGTATCTCAGTGTGGTTGCTCAGACTTTGGATCTGACCTTCCATTTCCTCGATGCGGCGTTGTTGTGGTGATTTCATCTGAAATTACGAACAATAAAAGAAACAATAGAAAATTATCTTTATCAAACATAACATTGGTATTGGTAGTAATTGGCAACGTCAATTCGCAATTGATAAACTTATATCTATTTCATAAAACATAACGTTTTAGACAGAGCCTGCTCTATAACATCTGTCAGATATGCGGTCTCAATCTCAATGTCAACCTAACTTCACTTTTTTAGCTATTTACACCTCGTGGTTTGTTTGATTGCTGCAGGGTCAAAATTAATTTTAGGAACAATAATTATAATGATGTAAATATGTATCTTTATACCTGTGTAACTGTTTATAAGAATTGTAAAACTTGATTTGAAAAGAGCAACCTCACAGAGTTTCTTGCTAGGTTCTTCTCTGGGGGAAACTGCACCTTGCGAATCTAGCTTTAAAAAAATACCTATAAAATAATGTAACGGTTTCAAGAGCATTTTTTGTGCCTATGAAATAAATATAGGTATTTTTGAATTTGACTTTGACTTTGACAGATAATTTTTATCAGTAGATGATGGAACAGGCCAGAATTATTACGTAAGTGTTTAAATACAAAGTAACTTACATCATACGTTTCTTTAAGAGAATTATACTTCTTCAAGACAATATCAAACTCCCTTTGTTTAGTCATAATAAGCGACGTTTTCTCTTCGTAGGTCTTCTGCAGATCATCAAACGCGTCCTCTTTTTCTTTCACTTCATCGAGGCACTTCTGTAAACGCCTCTCGTTGCTCATTTGCTTGCTTTTTTGGTACTCTATGTCCAACGTCACTTTCGCATGTCGAGCCTCCAATTCGGCGAGGGATATTTCCTAAAAGAATACAATGTGTTTCATTCTTTTTTTAATGATTCATAACATAGTAAGGTCCCTTGACTTTCTAGAGTAGTCTTGCCATTCATAATCCATATATGTTATATGTCAGTGTTTGTGCCGACATATGGATGGATAGATGTTTGTTACTCTTTCACGCAAAAACTACTTGACAGATTTTGATGAAATTTGGCCATATTGTAGCTTATACATCAGAAAACACAAAGGCTGTATTATTTTGTGATATCATGAGAATAAGATTCAAGATTAAGACGATAAATGCGTACGAAGTCGAGGGCAGCTTCTAGTACTGGAATAATTATTAGAACGACAGTCTAATCAAATATTTTCTCTCTAGACAACGGTCCTGCAACCCGTCACTATTTAGCTATATGAGCTGGACACCTTCTTGGATGTCTGGACGGAGGCGGCCCAGGATAGGGAGACGTGGAACAAGAGGAGAGAGGCCTTTGCCCTGCAGTGGAACATCGATGACTAATTAAGATAAGCGAGACCATCTTGCTTTATCTTTTATAGCATCACAATATGTCTTTTGTTAAATGTATTTGTGTCAGATTCTTCCCACCCCCTACCTACCAATTTCCGTGACATTTCCCTCATCTTCTTTATCCCGTTGGACATTGCCTCCACGGCCTTGTCATTCAGCAAGCAATCCTCTAAGTTATGAAGCAATTCGTTCTCGAGCGCTATCTTCTGTCTCAGTCGTCGCCTTAGCTCTTTCTCTGTCGTCGTGTAGATGTTAGACAGAGTTTGGTTTTCCTGTAAATCAGATTTTTAATAGTTACAGTATGTGATAAGACGTCCATCCTATTTAATATTATAAATATCAATGTTTGTGCCAATGGATGAATGGATGTTTGTTACTCTTTCACGCAAAATCCACTTAACAGATTTTGATCAAACTTGGCAATGTTGTTGCTTATACATACATACATATCCGTCACGCCCCTCTCCCATTGGGGTAGGATGAGACCATATGTTGTCGCTTATACATCAGAATAACGCATAGGATATATTATTCGAAGATATGGTATAAGTTTTTCGAGATATGACAATAAATACGTTCGAAGTCGCGGGCAGCCTCTAGTATGTGAGAAAATCAACATTTAGTTTAACTCAAATGTTATTATTTCTAATGTCTCCAAATACGAATCTAAAAGACTCTTTTACCATTTTCAATATTCTTTCATCGGCTTCCATCATTTCTATAGTTTCAGTTATTTGAATTATATTCTTCTCTATTTCCTGTTTCCGTTCTGCCTCAGCGTCCACTGTAAAAAAGTTAAAGAATTATTAAAATGTCCAAAATGTGTAACTTTAAAAAAAATTTGCTCCATAGCAATCATCCTATCCTACTATATTATAAATGTCAATGTTTGTGCCGATGGATGGAAGTTTTTTACTCTTTCACGCAAAATCCACTCAACAGATTTTGATGAAACTTTACAATATCGTAGTTTACACATTAGAATAACTCATAGGCTATAATATTTTAAGATATCCTGATTTTTTTTCAAGATATGACTATTAATGCGTACTGCGAGCAGCTTAGTACTTACATAGTTTTGTAACGGCAGTAGTATCGCATTGCAGCTTATCGTATTCCATCGCTAAAGTCTTGCTGTTCTCCAGTTCCTCGGACGCGAGCTTCTTGGTGATCCCCAGCGTGGTCATGAGAGTCCGATAGTTTTCTTGTAAGGTCCTGAAATATTTCGGGATATAAATATATGTATCTGTAACCTGGTTTTTTTAAGGTCCGTACCCAAAGGGTGTAAATGGGAACCTATCCTGAGACTCGGCTCTCATGAACCGTTATAGCTAGAGCTTTGAAATTTTCACAAATGATATATTACCGTTGCCGCTATAAAAACAAATACTAAAAAGAGAATAATACAAATAATTAAAGGAAGGGGGGATCCCATACAATAAACGTGACCTTTTCCTTTTTTTTTGTACGGAACCATTCACGCGGGAGTCCGACTTGTACTTGACCGGTTTTTTTCCTATTTTAACTACCAAATGACTCTCCCTTCCTATTCCCTATCTAAGTTTCTCCCTTCAGCAATACCTGTAATCCTCTCTAACGAGATTAAACACATTATCTCGATGTTTGATGTTCACCAACACTGCGTTCCACAAACTGTTCAGCCGTTTCTTGTCCAGCTCCAAGTCTTCCAGTTCAGTGCCGTACGCTATCACCTGCAATCAATATAGTCAACAGAGCTTACAGTAGATAAGTGTATTTATGTTTTTTTTAGAACCTAATGCGATGTGATTTGCAAAGCGCATATCTGCGCGTTTTGTTGTGCTAGCAGCTATTTATTTCTTTTCATCATAGATAAATGCCTTACAGATTCTTAAATTCTTAAATTTCTTACTAAGTGTGTAAGGGTCTGTTTCACTATCTACTGATAAAATTTATCTGACAGATATTTACCTGTCTCTGTCTTAAACGTCATGTTTTATGAAATAGACATAAGTAGGTTTATCTGTCTGTTAAATTTTATCTGGTGGTGAAACGGGTAGGTACTAAAAACTAACAGGCTTGCGCGATATGGTTCTATATTTAATTAAATGAATACCTTATCAGTGACCTTATCCATCTCAGCATTCTTTATCTCCATCTGTTTCTTGAATAGCTCCATTCGAGACTGCAGCTTCCATACTTCGTTGTTTACTCCGTAGAGAAGCATGTCCTATAAGTAGACGGATCTTCTATGATATATATTTAAGGGTTCTATTTGTGACAATTTAAATAATCAAATCGTACACAATTGTTAAAAGTAACATTTCAAGTGGGTGGTCAAACGGTCTGACACTACTCTTATAGCCGGTAGCAGACAATTGTGCGATTAATAATTAAAATAATTATTATTAATATTAATTATTTTGTTAATATCATGCCGTAACCGCTTTGAGCTGTAACTATAACTAAACGAACACATCGCGTAACGAACCGCACCGAACGTTCAGCGGCTGGAGTAAATGTATGGGACGTAATTTCAGCTGATGTGTCATAGGTGACTTGAAACACATTGCGAGCGTATTGAACCGAACGTTCAGCGGCTGGAGTAAATGTATGGGACGTAATTTCAGCTGATGTGTCATAGGTGACTTGAAACACATTGCGAGCGTATTGAACCGAACGTTCAGCGGCTGGAGTAAATGTATGGGACGTAATTTCAGCTGATGTGTCATATGTGACTTGAAACACATTGCGAGCGTATTGAACTGAACGTTCAGCGGCTGGAGTAAATGTATGGGACGTAATTTCAGCTGATGTGTCATAGGTGACTTGAAACACATTGCGAGCGTATTGAACTGAACGTTCAGCGGCTGGAGTAAATGTATGGGACGTAATTTCAGCTGATGTGTCATAGGTGACTTGAAACACATTGCGAGCGTATTAAACTGAACGTTCAGCGGCTGGAGTAAATGTATGGGACGTAATTTCAGCTGATGTGTCATAGCTGACTTGAAACACATTGCGAGCGTATTGAACTGAACGTTCAGCTGCTGGAGTAAATGTATGCGACGTAATTTCAGCTGATGTGTCATAGGTGACTTCAAAACACATTGCGAGCGTATTGAACCGAACGTTCAGCGCGGTACGTTACGCAGGTATGACCGCACACTAAATGTTAAAATTTTCTTGAACTGTGTGTCAGACTAGCCTCAGCCATGCGAAGCCATAACAATCTAAATCTAACCTTCAAACCCGCTAAGTTTAAGTTCTTCACACATATCATTGCATCTCTTACCATTTCTCGTTTCTCATCAGCGCGTTCCTTCCTCTCCTGGCGAATCTTCTCCGTCATCCGCTGGCTGATGGTGAGGTCTGACTCCGTCTCCTCGCGCCATTTCTCCATCTGCTGCACGAGAGCCGTCAAAGAATCCAGCTCTAGTGATGAATCGCGTTCTGTGAACATAATAAGAAAACGTTTTTATAGATATTTGTCTGCTATATTTTCTTGTGTGTTAACTTGTGTAAGTCAATTGCTGGACAAAGCCTCTTCCAAGGATCTCCACAACGACCGGTCCTGCGCTGCAACCAACGGCTTTCCACGACTTTCAGTCGTCGGCCCACCTTGTGTACCTATGTGTACCTACTTACTTAGCAGTCTAATATCATCAGCAACTTTCAATAAAATGTTCGGCGTTTACTTTGAGGTCCTATCACGAGTTTTAAACCTAGCGTTACTAAATACGGCAGGACTGCACAATGGCATACAGCTAGCGCAGCGTGCCTGTTTCAGCACCTAGACTGATAAAATTTAACTGACAGATAAACCTATATCTATTTCATAAAACATGACTTTTAGACAGAGACAGTATAAAATATCCGTCAGATAAATTTTATCAGTAGATGGTAAAATAGCCCCTTAGTGAAGGAAATATCAGTTACCATTGCGTAAATCTGCATCAAGTTTGTCCTTACACAGCTTGTACTTCTCGCTGGCTACTCGAGCCCTCTCCTGCGCATCCAATCTTACTTTCGTTTCATTTGCTAAAGCATCTTCATACTCTTGTATTAATATCTGAAATAAAGAAATTATTAAATATATGTCATCTCGGTGAGTATCCATGAGTAAAACGAATTGAGACGTCAATAAATGGCTAACACATATTTCCGGGAACACATCCCTGACGGAATACGGCAAATATTGGTTACTTACAAATTGTATGAATTTGTTCACACAACTCCGTGTCAGAACGTCTATAGTGAAACGGACGACTCTGAACACGGAAAGCCCTGACCCGGATATATGTGGTTGGCTCTGTAGTAAGTCAGTTATAATTTGAAACAAACCCTTTGTCCATTAGTATCATGATCACTTCGATACACTGCCTCTAAATCCCTGTTGTAGGCTTCCTTATTCTGTTTCAGCTCTTCTTGCTGAAATAAATACAAAATACGCCTGTAGAACGTCCTTGAAGCATATCTTGAGAATCCCCTTATAGAAGACATCATCAGTGTCAATCTTAAGCTGGGCGCATACATACTGATTCCGGATCAGATTTTCCGTATCAGGGTTTCAGATTCGGAAACCGAATGGTCCGCGTGCATACAAAACGTTCGACAAGGCGCACATTGCTCTTACTTTTCCGCCCAGTCCTGATCCGGAATGAGTATGTATGCGCCCAGGCTTAAAGGTCTATGAAGGGCTCTGTCTCTTGTAAACAAAGCACATGCTCTATTAACAAACTACAGAAGATTATAGCAAGTCCATTAGTACCAAAAGAGTGATTTCCCGCTGTGCCATATCGTTTTCCTTCTCGAGGAACCTCCGCAGACTATCCTGGAACTTCTGCATGAGCGGATGCGTGGACTCCAGGACAGCTGGCAACCCGCCCAGGTCGCGGTTGTCGCGCCATCTGTAATACCATTTTGTGGTATAGGTTGTTCTCTACAAATAATGTTGGCCAAAGCAAGATGGTTAATGTCCAGTTCATATAGCGCATGTAGAATATTTCTAGGGATTGCATCTTTAAGAGCTATCCACACATGGTCGGGTCAGGGCTATCCATGTTCAGAGATGTCTGTTTCTGTATAGACGCAGGACACGGAGCTGTTTGAACAAGTTCGTACAATTTGTAGATACGTGACCGATTTTTGCCGTGCTCCGTCACGAACCTCTTCTCGGAAATGTGTGGTTAGCCTTTTACTCTATAAAATGTGACTTAAAATATGTATCTACGAGTGAAACCTCAAGAGTGTCAATCAAAGAAATATGCTAAAACCTACTCGTCAAAAGTCTGCTCGCCAGGTTTCTCACAGGAGCACTTGTCAGTGGCACACCCGCAGCAGAAACAGATTTCCGTCTCGAACGGCGGGCACCCGCAGTATCGGGTATCCTAAGTATTACGGACAAATTATTGACAGACAGGGGCCCAAGTCTGCTTAATTAAAATATTTTTTGGTGCTCTGCTAAACAATGGCTTACACTGATAGCACACTGATAGCGACCAAATGTGTCAAAAAATTACATTGACACTGCCGACACACAACTGAGTTTTATAAAAAGACAAAGGTTTATCTGTTTGTTAAATTTTATCCGTAAGTTGTAAAACAGGCCTTAACTAAGAGTACTAACTTCTTCATAAATCATATTCTCATTCCTGTAAAGCAGACAGGTGTCGTCATGCACCACGATGCCGTGGTCGTCTCTGGGACACCTGCAGTCCACCGCCAGCGGTTCCGAGGTGGAAGTGTCCGAGGTACATGAACAGGGCCCGTCTGAGTGCTCGGAGCTAGGGCCTCCTCCGGGGCTGGCAATCACAAGGTAAGTACATACATATCCGCCACGCCTCTCTCCCATTGGGGTAGGGAGAGACCACTTCCTTCCACTCGCCACGATCCAAACACACTTCTTTCGTTTCATCCACACTCATCAGTCGCCTCATACATGCACGTCGGTTTAGGGTACTCTTAACTTGGCCTTTCTTGAGCAAGTCCCCGATTTGATCGAGGGAAGTAACTATTAACAAGGTAAGTACTTACTGGAACATGCTGAGCTTAGCAATAGCAAAGGTCTCCAATAAGGAGGCTATATGCTATCTATACCATCATATGGATTAAACATAGTTATTGTTCTATAAAGGTTCTGTGTGGTGAAAACTAAAATACAAGCAGCGGTCGGAAAATCATGTTATATATTTAAACTACCTACAGGTCCCTTTATGGTTATCGTTTCAATTAAGGCTTAAGTATGACGTGTTTTTCTGATTTTGGGATATAAAAGTAAGTTGGCTCGATAAAATGCGGTAATTGTTCTTCTGTTAAAAAAGAAGCCAATTTCATAATAAGTAGATAGAAATTAATTTATTACTAACCCTTCATTAGTAGACATTGTTTAATAGATTCCAAAAACACGTTGATAAAAATAACTCTAAAAACTACACTAATTATTGATTTACAAACAAACTACAAACTGCTGACGCTAACAAAATTGTCCATATTGATTGATTTGATGTTATGTCTCCATGGAGTTTGATAAACAATTTTCTTGTTGCTAGGCGACGGCGTTGTTATTATTTGTTTTTTTTTCTGCACCAAATTAGTAGTTATTTACCAAGGAGTTTGCATAATAAAAAGGTAATTGTTTATTGAAAAACTCTTTGGAACGAGAGTGCATCTAATGTCTGTGCATTGTGCATCGGTGCATCGTAAGTAGTAGTAGGGCCAATTTTTCTTTTACTTTCTTCTGCAAAATAGCACCTTTCACTGCTCATATTGAGGTGCTAAATTCTTTTATCTTTTAGATTTATAAATGAAAGTCAAATACTTTACAATTCTAAATAGTACGTTTATTATGAAGATATTAAAACCTAATACAAAGTTACTTAACATAATAAAAAATACTTACCTATCAAAAAAAGCTGTCTTCGAAATCCTATCCAACTTCCTACTAAATTATAAATGTCAATGTTTGTGCCTATGGATGGATGAATGGATTTTAGGATGTTTGTTACTCATTCACGCAAAAACCACTGAACAGATTTTAAGGAAACTTTACAATATTATAGCTTGCACATCAGAATAACACATAGGCTTTTTTTTAAAATATTGTATAAGTTTTCTAAGCTGTGACGATAGGTATACGAAGTCGCGGACAGCCTCACGTGTATCAGAATTAACCAAGAATCATTATAAAACTATAATAAGCAAAGTAAATAATTAAACTATCTAAAACATCATAGAGTTACTAACAATATTATACTTTTATAAACTAAATATATTCGAAAAGACACTTACCTGCACAAAGGCGAAGATAAAATAAAAATTAAACATAAAATTTTGATTATTATTCCTCGTACATAGTTTAATAGGTTCCTAGGTAGGTAGAAATTAATATCTTCAAATAGCACAAAACAAAACTTGAAAAATATTAAGTAGAGCAAGATATTTTAACTCATAAATTAGTTACAGTTCGCTTCTGCTTCCCTAGGAATTGTTTCTATCATCTAAGTTATTACGCTAACTTAGGTCTATGTACTAAAATTAATTCACTCAATGACGCTAGTAAGTATGGTCTGGAAAAGTGATTTAATCTTTCTATTCCTTGCTTCTTTGCTAGTTGTTGATCCTTCGTAGACTACCCCACCAATCCAACGATACAACGAGTCATAGCACTTGGCGTTCTAAACTGAGGAACGCTGATTTTCGGCGCGCTAGACGCTGATTGTTGCGTTTGCATTGATGTTACAAGCGCGCCTTTGAATAGTGTAAACCGCGCGTCATCCGCGCTTTTAAATAGGCTGTCAAAACGCTACCTACCGCGCGCCGTGTGCTATGACTCTAGTACCTATGAAACCCCAGACCAACAAACAAGTGTACATTACAAAAATTTACAAAAAGGTACGAGGACCTTCTTCGGTATGACACAACCTCCTTTATCAGACTCGTCAAGGTCGCAGGCGGCGTCGTCCAGGAGTCGCGGGGAGTTCGACGGAGACTCGATGTTCAGCGTGTTCGATATTACCAGGAGCTTCTCTTCCAAGTACGGGTATTCGTGCATTAGAGTATCGTTTATGTATCTGTAAGGAAATTATAATTGAAGCGAATAGGCATGATTACTAAAAAAATTTTTTTAGTCTATCGCATAGATAATTTTAAATATTCGACACTTATTTTTTCTTTTTTCTCTTAAACTAAAAATGACAAAGATACACTGGGTTAAAGTTGCTGGTGACGTCACGCCTCAGTACGATTTTAATCGAGGAGTGACGTCAATACCCCCCACTCCGTAACTTTGATGCTCTGTATCTTTGTATTTATTTATGTATTTGATCAGGTAAAAAATGTGTTTCAAATATTTTTTTGTAGCCTAAAAGACGGACTAATTATTTTTTGAATTTTTGAATGTACGTAGTCATCATCCCTATTATGGTAAAGCCACCCTTTCTAAAGATGTAGGTATAGGGATAGTTTCCCGACCTGTCAACCCACTGGACATTCCCGACCCGTCAAGCCACTGAACATTTTCACGGGTAATCATGAATTAATTACCCGCCCACCTAGCAAGCTAGATTCCTGCGATTCAAGATTACCCTGTTGTAGGTACTTATATCTCTTTCGCTTCTCCTCATACGCTATTAGTTTCAGACATGTTTTTCGTATTTGGTCGAGGTTAGTTTGATTTTTAGCTTAAATGATGAGATCTGCAGAAGAACCAAGGTCACTGACATAGCCCGAAGAATCGCAAACCTTAAGTGGCAGGGGGCGGGGCACATTGCTCGTAGAACCCATGGACGATGGGGCAGAATGACGGACGACGTATTGTGGGAAGGCCTCCAACAAGGTGGACTGACGACTTTGTTAAAGTCGCTGGAAACCGTTGGATGTGGGCAGCGCAAGACCGGTCGTTGTGGAGATCCTTGGGGACGCTTTGTCCAGCAGTGGACGTCCATAAGCTGACATGATGATGATTTTATAAGTCTTAATTTTAAATTCTATCTTTCTTACTTTAGCTTCTCATTGAGGTCCACCGAGTTCTTGTATTCAGTAAGTACTATCTTCTTGGGTTTCTTGATCCGCAGCGTCTGTCGTTTTACAGCAGTTGTCAGCTCTGAGCCCATTCTCTGTCTTCGGACTAAACGTTCTAGGAACTATAAATAAAGACGTTTCATTAAATTGGCAATGTCAAATGCGATACTCTTAGGACAGAATACGTTAATTTCTACACTTTCAATCATCAGCCTATTTCCGAGAACTGTTAATTATACTCCAATCTAATGTAATCTAGCCAGTTGTGTCCCACTGCTGGGCAAAGGCCTGTCTCCTCTTCCGCCATAACTTTCTATTTCGAGCTTCCTATGTCCAGGTACTCAAGAAGGTATCCAGCTCGTCCCGCCACCTTTTCCGTGGTCTGCTGTTATACTCATTGCTATTAAATCTTTATTTAAATTTGAGCTTCCACATCCATACCCATTGTTTTTGTCGCTTGGCCTCCACGATGGCATGTAACAGTCCAGCCACCTTCTCCTCCAGCTGAGCGTTCAAGGCAGTGGTCTCTTTTACCTCTTTCTGCAGAACAGCTTCTTGCTCTGCGAGACTCCTCTGTAGAGCGTGCATATCTGCGTTTTCCTAAAAAATTTTAGAATAGAAAATAAGTGATTGTGGCTCATTCGAGTCTGAATTTACCTACTCGTTTTGTATCAGTATTTAGCGACAAACAGCAAGCTATTTCCCAAAATAATAATTCTACAAATAATTCTTCCTTTATCTGTCTAAGAGCCTGTTCCACCATATCTATACATAAAACTTATCTGACAGATGTTTTATACCTGTCTCTGTCTAAAACGTCATGGTCTATGAAATACATATAAGTTTATTTGTCATTTACATTTTATCTGTAAATTGTGAAACATAAGAATGCTGCAATTTCTCCTCTCACCTTATTAACCCTCGCTAGATCTTCCTTAGCCAACCTCAGTCTGTGTTTGTATGTGAATATGGTGTTATTATTAGCGACGCCTCTCGCCTTCTCCACGGCTTCAGAAGCTCTGGTCTTTTCTAACACTGACTCGCGTCGATTCACGTATAGCGCAAGATCATCCGATAACTTTTGAGCTGTACGACGCAGGTTATCGCGATGAACCTTTATTAAAGTTAAATTATACACTAAGATAGGGATACCTAGAGATATTATTAATACTAAGCACTAATATATTATTAATACTTAGCACCGTACTCTTAATACAGTGCTTAGTATTAATAATTAGTGGATAGCCACACATTTCCGGCTCAGGGCTATTCGAGTTCAAAGGTGGCCGTTTCACTATAGGCGCCTGACACGGAGCTATGTGAATAAGTTCATACAATTTGTACGTAACCGATTTTTGTCGTATTCCGCCAGGGACGTGTTCTCGGAAATGTGTGGTTAACCCTTTAAACTGAATGCGAGGTTATTAGTCACGTTTTTTTTTTAAATGTTACCTCCATGCGATGTATCTCATTCTTCATTATTCCTATTTCTCCGGCAGATTTTTTGGCATCACTGATACTTCTCTTTAGCTCTACTGCTTGTATACCCTGAGAGTAGAATTGATGGTTTATTGTCTACATATCTAGGTCAATCTGTGTCCTAATTTGAAACCTTAGTGTGCGCGGAACGTTCAGTTTAATACGCTCGCAATGTGTTTCAAGTCACCTATGACACATCAACCAAAATCACAATACAATACAATACAAATATTCTTTAATGCACAAAAGATATAAGGATCACGGTCACGTCGCATACATTTACTCCAGCTGCTGAACGTTCCGCGCGGTACGTTACGCAGGTGTGTCGCGACCTTAAGCTTAAGCACGAAAGTTGGCTTTGATGAGTTCTGAGTCAATATACCAACTAATAAACAAAAAATAATTTACTTTTCGTTGCCAAACCAAAGCCTCACGATGATAACGATCAAGCTCTTGTGCAAGTTTCATCTTCTTCTTATCTAAGCTTGCTATATCGTCCTCTAGTTGTATCAATTGGCATTCAGCATCCTGTAAACAATGATTTACATAATGCTGTACTTAGTTGATATACCACATGTATGTTGGTAACCATTTGGCAGAACTTGACTCGTGCTTTTTTTGTCTAGCCATTAAGATCCCACTGCTGGGCAAAGGCCTCTCCCGCGACTTTCCACTTAACACGGTCTCCTGTGGCGTCCCGCCATTCGCTTGAAAATGCATCGTACCAAATAAATTGCATGTTACATGACGAAAATATTACATCAGCCTTAAAGAACCATACAAATGGCATGGACGGATCGCTCTAGATCGATCAGTCTCGTAAGCCTCTTTTTCTTCTCAGCCTACAGCTGCCCACTGCTGAGCATAGGCGTCTCCAACGCGACCGTTTCAATGCCACCTGCATCCAACCAGACCCCGCGATTTATGCTAGCTCATCGGCAGTTACACCATTTGGCAGGTGGTCGTCCCACGCTTGGTAGCGTGTGGTCTCCAATCTAGAACTTTTGTCTCTTCGGCCATCCGATCTTCGTGCTATATAGCCCGCCTATTGCCACTTCTTGCAGTCTTACAAACCTTAAGATTAGCAGAGTATTCAAACGACAAGGCAAGTATAGAATGATGAGTATTGTCTTTCTTGTCTTTGCTCTGCTTTTTTGCATTCTCAAGCATTTGAAGCCGCCCGTGTAGATTTCTCAATGATCTATCTACTTTAGCTCTATCCTGCCGCACTAATTCCAGCTGTGATCTAATGTATATTTGTTTCTGTTCACAGATTTGGATTTCTGTAATCAAAAGTATACATTTAAATATTTGTTCTGATGCATTTTGTGCAATCTCATTGTAAATATAAAAATACGTAGAGTTCATTTGAGATTTCATTAAAAGAAAATATAGGTAGGTAGGTACCTACGTAAAGAGCAAAAAGTAGAGAATCAGTAATCATCCCGAAAGTCACTACAACCACTTACGAAAACCATGATTGTCGATCCTTATATAAAAAAACCCTAAATATATACGTAGTAATATTTAATCCATAAATAAATATATAAAATAAACTAAAAAGCAACTTGCGTTTATGAATAAAGCTGATCTCAGTACAAATCTCATTGTACTCCGTAGAGATCTTGACGACATGCCCTTGCAGCCGCATCCACTTCTGCTGCAATTTCACTGTCGCAACGCGATGTTCGCGGATCTGACCTTCCAGGTCGTCTATGCGAAGTTCCAGCGGAGATTTTGTCTATAGAGTAATAAGATAGTTAATGGGGATGATGACTACATTCGAAAAATCAAAAAATACTTAATGAGTCCGCCTTTTAGACTATTAAATAATAAACAAGATACAGAGCATCAAAGTTACGGAGTGGGGGGTATAGACGTCACTCCTACGTAAAAATCGTACTAAAGCGTGACCTCATAAGCAACTTTAACCCAGTGTATCTGTGACATTATTAGTTTAAGAGAAAAAAGAAAAAATACGTGTGGAATAATTGTGATAGACTAGAAAAAATGTTTTTAGTCATCATATCCATTTCTCATTAACCTTCAGTAAAAAAGTGGCTGTCACCCATTTCCAACGGGGCCATTGAATTTAAAGGTGAAATATCAGCTTTGTTCTACGCCGTACATGTCTCATTATGATCAGCCATGGTTCGTATCAACTATTTCGTCGTTGTGATCGCAGAATTAAGTTTTAGTTTCTTAGCGCCGGCGCAGTCCTGACGGAGCGCAACACAGAGCATATTTGACCACAACAAATGAGCATCGAAGCGACTACATGCGAATGTTGTGTTAACTGATTTTTAATAATAATCTAAGTCGATTATTAGATTGGTAGAACCTATCGCGGTTTCTTCGATAATGTGAATGTAATGTTGATACTTGACAAACTAACCTCAGCAATCTCCTTCATAACAGTATATCTCTTTAACTTCGTATCTAGCTCCCGCTGTTTTTGTAAAATAAGGGCATCATGTCGATCAAATTCTTTATCTAAATAATCACATTGCTTCTCCTTTTCAACAACTTCATCAAAGCACTTTTGTATTATCGTCTGGCCTTTCATCCGTTTACTTTTTTTGTATTCAATCGCTAGCACTATATTGCAATGTCTGGCTTCCATGTCCGTGAGGCTCATTTCCTGGAATATACACAATAGTTAAGATGCTGTATTCTGTTTCTGTCTCGAAATTTTAACAAATGGAATTCAACATACAAATCGAAAGTTGTAAAGCATTTAATTGATATCTAATTATATATTGAAACCTGATCTTTGAGCGCACTGAATCTGCATACTTATATAGGAGACCACACCGCAGAAGAGTTTGCACAAGTGTCAGCCGTGTGTGCTGTGGGGCTGCTTAGCCCCCGCTTAACTGCTTAAATAACTACATATAAGAATCAAACCAGTTTCCGAGACATATCCCTCATATCCCGTATCCCATTACACATGGCCTCCACAGCTTTATCATTCCGAAGGCATTCAGATAAATTATGCAACATCTGGTTTTCATATTCAATCTTTTTGCAGCACTGTTTCTCATAATGTTTGATGGTGTTCGACAGTATTTTCATCAGCGTTTTATTTTCCTATAAGAAGTCTATATATAAAATAACATTAAAATCACTGAAAAATAGTCAATTAAGAGGAAAGGGCACTTGATATAGCGATATAAGGACAATTTATACAAACACAACATTTATGCTTAGAGTTTAGCCTTCCAACTTGTATAAAGAACAAAACGTTTTACCGCGCTCAACATCATATGATCTTTTTCCGTCATGTATATAGATTCCCCAAGATTGTCAATACGTTTCTGTAACTTATCTCTTCTCTCATCCTCGGCGTCGTCTAAAATAAAACAACTTTACCAATTCTGAGCAATGCAAGTAGTCCGAAGTGTTTCTAATGATCTATAATATAATAAAAATGAATCGCAAAATGTGTTGGTAAGCGCATAACTCAACAACGCAACCAATTTTATCAACTCTTTGTTTAAATGTTCATTGAAGTCTAAGGATGGTTTTCACAGCGAGAAAAATTCGAAAAAGAGCATCCAACCTAATTGGTATAGTAAAAAATTTCGGTATCAATTAGACTCAACATCCCCTGTTCGAGTAAGTATGGAAAAAAAGTTGGCGGCCACTGATGAAACTAACGTCAATCGATAGAGAAAAATATTATGTAATAATATTAAATATTAACATAATATTTAAAATGTTCGCATGTAACAATTTTCAAAGTTCTTTCATTTTCAAAGTTCTATATTTCCGAAAGTATACCACTTTCGACACTTGTCCAAAATACAATCGTTTTATAATATTTTTCTCTATCGATTGAGGTAAGTTACATCATTGGCCGCCAACTTTTTTTTCTCCATACTATACAGGGGATGTTGAGTCTAATTGATGCCGAAATTTTTACTATACCAGACTCCATACAAATATGTTCGATGCCATTTCCGGGAAAGCCCTAAGACAGCCCTTTTCTTTTTCCCATACATATGTTTTCTAACTAAAATGTCATTTATTGTTATCATTTATTGCCTCTAAGGCGAAACAAAGTTCGCCGGGCCAACTAGTTCATCACCTTCTTTATACTTTCTTTATTAAGTATACTTACAAAGTTCTCTTGCATTTTTGAAATCAAAATCTAGTTTTTCACGTTGCATTTGCAAAGTTCTGCTCCTTTCTATTTCCTGGGTCGAAGTTTTCTTAGCGATCTCTAGTGTGGTCGTTAATGTTGTATAATTCAGTTGCAGATTTCTGGGTACAATTATTAATAAAAATTAGGTGGACTTTTGTGTTCAAGTAACTTGGCACTTAAATTTGCGGAATCCGTGATAATCAAATGGGACTTTGCGTATGCCTTTTTGGGATCTTGTTCAAATGTATAGACTACAGACGACGCAATGTGGGGTGGCCTCCAACAAGGTGGAAGAACCTGGTAAAAGTCGCGGGAAGCCGTTGGATGCGGGCAGCACAAGACCGGTCGTTGTGGATGTCCTTGTGGGAGTCTTTTGTCCAGCGGTGGACGTACATAAACTGACATGATGATGATAATGATGTTCAATTATGCAGTTAGATAATCTTACCCATAGTCATCGCGCACCAGATCAAACACATTATCTCTATGTTTAATGTTCGCAACTACTGATTTCCATAAACTCGACAGACGTCTTTTGTCAAGTTCTAAGTCTTCCAGTTCAGTGCTGTATATTATTGACTGAAAATAAATTATACTTTACGTCATTTATTTACGACTATAAAATCGAAATTACTGGTCCTCTTTATCATCGTTAAATTTAGGGTCGCGACACACCTGTGTAACGTACCGCGCGGAACGTTCAGCGGCTCGAGTAAATGTATACGACGTAATTCCAGCTGATGTGTCATATGTGACTTGAAACACATTGCGAGCGTATTGAACTGAACGTTCCGCGCGGTACGTTACGCAGATTTGACCGCACAAAGATCACTCCTCATATCGGTAGAATATCCTCCATTCTATTCTTATTTCCGCCATCTATTTAACCTCTTGATAAAATGTAACGCTGCTTCTCTTTACAAACATTTACCTTGTCCGTGTACTTATACATCTCAGCAGTTTTTATCTCTATTTGCTTCGTGTACAGCTCGATCTGGGATTGCAGGGTCCAACACTCATTGTTGATTGCGTATAGGTACATATCCTGCAAATATTATTTTGGTTGGATCATTTCAAGAGTATTTAATTTAAATTGCTTTAACTAAACCATGTATTTTGCTACAGTTGTTAATTTATATCTAAAAATATCACGACATTCAAGTATTTCTATCTACCTATCTAACATTCATTTTTCTTACAGAATAATTTGTAAATATCAAATCCCTACCAGTTTCATTTTCTCTTCAGCCTTGAGTTTCTTCTCCAGTCGCATCTTCTGAGTCATCTTCTGGCTGATGACGAGGTCTGACTCCGTCTCTTCGCGCCACTTCTCCAAATGATTCACCAGCTCCGTGAGGGTATCCAGCTCTAGTGCTGAATCTCGCTCTAAATTACATAATACTTCGGTTTAGATCAGACTTTGGCTTTTATAAGGGTCGCGATACATCTACGGAACGTACCGCGTCGAAAGTTCAGCTGCAGGAGTAAATGTCTGCGACGTAATTTCGGATGATGTTTCATAGGTGATTTGAAACACATTGCGAGCGTATTGAACCGAACGTTCAGCGGCTGGAGTAAATGTATGCGACGTAATTTCAGCTGATGTGTCATAGGTGACTTGAAACACATTGCGAGCGTATTGAACTGAACGTTCCGCGCGGTACGTTACGCAGATGTGACTGCACACTTAGGGTACCGTAAACGCCTAAGCATATTCCTTCACTAAAACCAGTTGTAAGAAGTTGTTGATGTAAAATTCTGATTACCAAATTTTAAATCTTCATCAAGTTTGTTTCTACACTGCGTATACTTTTCGTTCATAAGTCGAGCCCTTTCCTGCGCCTCCAGTCGTGCTTTTGTTTCAGCTGCTAATGACTCTTCATACTCTTCTATGAGAACCTGAAGCATATATCTAAATTTTATATAACTATACACTATTTTAAATCTATCATATCTACAAACAGCTTCAACTGTGCTCTTTAATGGTATCTACACACCAAAGCCGCGCCGGCTCTTTTGATAGCTGCCATTCGTATGACGTAAAAAGGCTTTGGTGTGTAGACAGCATAAGAGTTATTGATGATGATCATCGTATAGAGCTACTAGCTGCCCGTGACTTCGTACGCATTTATCGTCATATCTTGAAAAAAAGATGCTATCTTAACTTAGTATACCTAGCCTATGTGTTATTCCGATGTGCACGCTACAATATTCCAAGTTTCATCAAAATCTATTCAATAGTTTTTACGTGAAAGAGTAACAAACATCCATTAACTCCATGCATCGACACAAACATTGACATTTATTTTATTAGTAAGATACTCTCTGTAATAATCTCTGCAAATGGGCAACAAAGCTGCCAAATTAAAATGGAGTTGGGCCATGTTTGTAGAATGCATCCAGAGCGATGGGCCAAAATAACAACTGAATGGGCGCCACTAGATGGTCACGCAGAGGTAGACCTCGAAAAAGATGGAGAGACGATCTGGATGCGTCTTCACGGGAATAACGGGTCGCTACCGGAGACCGTGTTAAATGGAAAGTCGCGGGGAAGGCCTTTGCCCAGCAATAGAGGGATCTTAAAGGCTAACAAAAAATTCTCTGTAATATCTTGAATTAATTAGTAAACATTCACCCTTTGTCCATTGGTGTCGTGATCATTACGATACACTCCTTCCAGTTCTGCGCTGTAGATTTCTTTTTTTTCCTTTAAAGCATCTTTCTAAAAATAAATAAAGATTTCAAGGTTACATTAAGACCTATGTGTTATATATGTCGGCGAGGAGTCATCAGAAGTGGTGTTTATGCTTTTAGTTAAAATAAGACAGTGGGCGTGTAACGAACAAACTGGCTTTATTGGGTAGTTTGCAATCACGTTATCAAGTAACAGGGTATACGTGATGACTTCCGATATCTTGTTTCCATCGATCTCCAAACCATAATCCATCACCCATGACATCCTCTTCAAATATGAAAGCGCCAACTTGACAACCAGTTAGAAACATGCCAGTTCTTGCATTTTAGCAGTAAAGAGTTTGCAAATGGTTCCAAAATATCCTTCATGAACGTAATCTCAGCTGTTCTCCGACATATATGTATGTTATATGTTACTAGTTTGAAACGTTTCCTTTCAGTTACATCGTGTGTGGTTTTCTAGAGTCTATAGCAGAACCTTGAAACTCAAAAGTAACTAGCAGTTTCAGTTGCGTTGCAGTTGCGTTTCACCATGTGTTCTGGGTCTTACTTGCAGCAAATACTTTTGCAAATTGTCATCATCAGCCCTTTTAACGTCCCCAATGCCTACAGGGGCACGAGCCTACTCTCATACGCGTGAGATTAGGCGGATGCAAATTGTAGTGTGGCGTAATTCTACCTCAATTCGAATTAAGCCATCCTAAACTTCTACATATGTATAACTCAGAAAAAACTTGGACGTGTTTACCGAAAATAAAGGTAATACTCCTTATATTCATTTTGGCGAGGTATTACGTTGTTAATGTATACCTACCAAAGCAATAATTTCTTGCCGAGCCGTCTCGTTCTCCTTCTCGAGGAACCTCCGCAGACTGTCCTGGAACTTCTGCATGAGCGGATGCGTGGACTCCAGCACTGCTGGCAGCTCGCCCAGGTCCCGGCGTTCCCTCCATCTGAATAATGATAATAACTAAAGTAATTGAAAATAAACTAATTCGGTCCGTTTCACCACCTACCTACAGATAACATTTAATTGACAGATAAATCTACCTATGTCTATTTCATAAAACATGACGTTTGAAACAGAGACAGGTACAAAACATCTTTCAGATAAATTTTATCTTTAGATAGTGAAACTGGCCCTTAAACTTGATAAAGTCATTTATTCTATAAGTAACAACTGCCTATCTCTTAGATAAAAAGTTCAAAAGCTAAGACAGAGTCTGATACAAAAGGCGCGAATTCAAATTAGTATTTTAACAAAATGTTTTTTACATACCTAGGTAGGTACCCTAGGTAATACAAAATCGTTGACGTAGCATGTTATTGCTAAAGCGCAGTGCTTTGGTAGGACAAAGAAGTATATTAAATACGTACTCTTCAAAAGTCTCCTTGCCTGGCTTCTCGCAAATACACTCGCGTTGTCCACAGGTGCAGCACAGGCACAGATCTGTTTCGAACGGTGGACATTCGCAGTAGTTTGGCACCTGTAATTAAGTAAGGGGAATTTAAGATAGGAGCCAACTGACCTCACATATTATTTGTATAGAGCAGATGCATTATATCACATCTGCTCTATAAAAATAATATCATTAAAAGCACACACGCAATATGGGACAGCGTTGCGCGCGAAAAAAGTGCTACATATACCAAGTCTTAATATTTTACTTTATATTTTAGTTAATTTTAACGTCTTCTTGAGCACCAGAAGCCTGCTCCTCTGCAGAGCTTAGGCTTTTTGAAATACTTGTCATTTCGTCATTTTTGTTATTGCAAGGTAGATATTACACGCTTCTATGATTTTGATCATTTTCATCCATATACTACCTTCAAAACGTTTTAGGTAAGAATACTTCATCATCGTATCAGCTTGTAGACGTCCACTGCTGGACAAAAGCCTCCCACAATCATCTCCACAACGACCGGTCTTGCGCTTCCAACGGCTTCCTGAATTTCACCAGGTCATCAGTCCACCTTGTTGGATGCCTCCCCAGGCTTCCCATTTACTTACTTCTTCATAAATCATAGACTCATGTCTGTTGAGCAGACACGATTCTTCATGAGCGATGATGCCATGGTCATCTCTGGGACACCTGCAATCTACATGCAGTGTCTCCAAGGATAAAGTGTCATCACTGCATAGACATGTTGTGTCTGACTGGTCTGGGTTATCACCATCTCCTGGCCTGGATTGTTAATGAATTATTTTGCTATAGTAACTATGCTAATGGGTATACTTTCTTCTCCTCGTATAACTTTTAGAGATCCCACAGTTGCGCAAGCGCATGTCCCGAAGGATTGGCTTCTATAAGACCCTTGTTTGCTTCATAGAAGGACAATCTAAAGTCTTCTATAATCTAAGGTTGGCTTACTACAGAAATGGAACATCTTAACTAGCCAGCTAAAGTCATCTTACCCTTGATTCGCAGGCATTATTTCTCAAAAAATTGTTCTTCCAAAAATACTCCGATTAAAATAACTCTAAAATTGTATTATTCAATATTCTGTGATTGTCAATTGTATTGTGTGACATGACACAGTCAGTGTGACAAACTGTGGTGACAAATAAAGAAGAGTTTTTTTATTGATGATGAGTTATCATAAAGAGTTTTTAAATCGGCATAAACGAAGTTACCTACGCTAACGACCTTGCCTACGCTTTTCACAGTTTCGTAGCAGAATGTTCAATTCGATTCGCATTTAGTCCATATACCATTTAAATACAAAATATGGTAAATAGAAATTAAGAGAATAACTCACATGAGTTATTTTGGCTATAATGATAAAGGTTATTAAAAATGAAACATATTCTTGCATAACTAAATAAGTTTATTCGTTTAAAATTAAATATATAGTTTCACATATAGATTAAGGACTAAACTATCTAAAACCGAAATAATTAATCCATGATCGATAAAACATTAAAAATTAAAACATTTCTATTCTCTCATGATTCCAACATGATTCTTTGATAAAAACTAAATAATTATTGTAATTAACAAATAATTAAACATTATTCTAACGACCGCCGCCGACCGCATGGATTATTGTGCGGTTACATCTGCGTAACGTACCGCGCGGAACGTTCGGTTCAATACGCTCGCAATGTATTTCAAGTCACCTATGACACATCAACCGAAATTACGTCGCATACATTTACTCCAACCACTGAACGTTACGCGCGGTACGTTACGCATGTGTGTCGCGACACTTATGAGAAAATATTGCAGATCACATATGTTTACTTTCCGTCTCATTCACATGGGGTGCTGGGTCGCGGGGAGTTCGACGGAGACTTGATGTTCAGCGTATTTGATATCACCAGGAGCTTATCCTCCAAGTACGAGTATTCGTGCATTAAAACATTGTTTATGTGCCTGGTGACAAAGAGAATTGTGCTACATTCGGGCGAAATAAGTTCTGAAATGGAAACCACGCACTACCATATATAGCGTGGGTCAGGTACCTGCCAGGTGGCCTGATGACTTAGCGAAAATCGCGGGGTCTCTTTGGCTGCAGGTGGCAATGAACCAGTCGCGATTGGAGAGGCCTACGCTCAACAGTGGGCAGCTATAGGCTGAGATATGGCAACTCTTTACCAGCCTCATTGAAAAAAGTCCTGACTTTTTCCATCATGAAGTGCATCATTCAATAGCCTTTTACTCTATTGGGACGGCCTCCAACAAGGTGGACCGACGACCTGGTAAAAGTCGCGGGAAGCCGTTGGATGTGGGCCGACATGACCGGTCGTTGTGTAGTTCCCTGAGGGAGGCTTTTGTCCAGCAGTGGACGTCCATAGGCTGACATGATGATGATGATGAATACGACATACCTAAGCTTGCTGTTGAGAATCCTCGACTTTTCGAAGTCTGCCACGACAGTCTCCTTGGACCTCTTCATGCGCAGTGATTGCCTCTTGCATGCTGTTTGTAGCTCGGCTGCAAGTCTCTGTCTACGAACTACACGCTCCAGAACCTTTGAATAAATATCAAAAGACAAGCAATTCTAGAATATCGATAGAAACGTTTTTTAAGTCAGACATTTATTTTATACTAGAGGCTGCCCGCGACTTCGTACGCATTTATCGTCATATCTTGGAAAATTTAAACAATATCTCAAAATAGTATAGCCTGTTTGTTATTCTGATGTGCAAGCTACAATACTGCTAAGTTTCATCAAAATCTGTTCAGTAGTTTTTGCTTGAAAGATTATCAAATATCCATCCATCTATCTATCCATTGGCACAAACATTGACTTTTATAATATTAGTAGGATGCAGCTATAAATCATTAGCAAATGTGGTAAATTCGACCTCCGCGTAGACTAAATCTACCCAAAAGCACAACTTATTGGCAACGCCATAATTATTATTGTTCATACTCATACCCATTGTTTGTTCCGCTTCGCCACCTGGATTTCCTTCAACAATTGAGCCACTCGTTCCTGTAGTTCTATATTCAATGCGTTCGTTTTATTTATATTTTGAAGCAGCCATTTTTCTTTATCCTGCAGGTTCTTCACTGTTTCCCGATCATCGGCCAATTCCTGCAAAAATGATGAATAGCTCTAGCATGCAAGTCTTGGCAAAAGTTTCGAACTTTTGTTTATAGGTTTCCGTACCCAAAGGGCGAAAACGGGACCCTATTACTGAGACTTGGCTGTCCGTCGGCCTGTCTGTCTGTCCCTCTGTCACCAGGCTGTATCTTATGAACTTATAGCTAGAGCGTTGAAATTTTCACAGATGATGTTTTATTATTGCCGCTATAAAAGGAAATACTAAAAATAAAATAATAATTAAGGGGGGCTCCCATACAACAAACATGATTTTTTTGCTTGATATCAATAGTGAATGGTACGGACCCCTTCCTGCGCGAGTCCGACTGACACTTGGTCGGTTTTTTATGTTCTTAATTTACAAGTTTATTACATTTGCGAGCAATGATCATATGATGTACAGTAAAAGTTCCTAGTCTGTTATTGATATTACCTCTATAAATAATTGTTTATTTCTCACCTTTGTAACTCTCGCAACATCGTCTTTAGCAAGCCTGAGTTTGTGTTTATAAACATATTGATGAGTCTTATTACTGATGGTACCACGAGCCTTCTCCAAGGCTGCAGAGGCTCGAGTCTTTTCCAGAACTGACTCCCGTTTCTCCACGTACCACGAGAGGTCCTCTGAGAGCTTATCAGCTGTACGACGTAGATGTTCACGTCGAACCTAAAGGGAAATGTGATCACTAAGGCTAGAGCAATATTACTAAAGTAAGAAGGCGCATACAGCTGAGAGATGCAGTCTTATTTCAATAAAAATTAAACTAACTAAATTGATGCAAAAACAGTGGACACAAAACAAAGGTGAGATCAAAAAAGCTGAGTGCCTTACTTCTTTGCCGAAGGTTTCTTGCCGTCTTCTTCCTCTCGGCTATACAGGTAGTGAACCGGCAGTAGTTTTAGATAAAAAAGTGACATCAAAAAAGTGTAATGAATTTTGCCTATTTTTGAATAAAACACTTTTCATTTTCATTTTTTGGTTGTTACTTTCGAAGCTATATTACTGAATGTCCAAAAGATTGATTAAACCTACCTCCATACGATGTATCTCATTTTTCATCTGTCCTATTTCACCAGCCGATGTTTTAGCATCGCAGATGCTTCTCTTTAGTTCAACAGCTAGGATACCCTAAAATCATATTTTTCATCCGCTACGAGTTTGTCATCTCACACCCAAAAAACTCGCACCAAAGCAAAGCAAAGAAAAAAAGCAAGGTAAAAACCTGGATGCGAGTTTTTTGGGTAAGGGGTGTCAAATAACTCTCCTTTACGGGTAACTCTATTAAACAATGAGTGGTATAGGGGTATAATCAGGTACCAGATTCTACCTTTCGTTGCCAAGCCATGGCTTCTCGTTGTAAATGATCCAGTTCCAAAGAAAGGTTCTCCTTTTCTTTATCTAACATTCCTATTTCTTCTTCCAGTTTCACTAATTCACTTTCAGCGTCCTGGAATGAATAACCTTTTTACTGACGCTCTAGGTTTCAGATTTAAATAAAGCATTAATCAAGCGAAAGCCCAATTAGTTGATAGATTTGTTCTCAAATAGATCTCAAACATGTAGTTATGTGTGTATTCTGTATTGTTTGCACAAACCGCAACCGTTATTACTCATTTCTCGCTATTTCTTACCCTAAGGTTGCCTGGAAGATATTACTACCTAGCAATAAGGCCGCCTGTTGCTTCTTATATTCTTGTTTGTGTCTGTACCTTATATCTTTGTGTGCAATAAAGAATATTTGTATTGTATTGTATAGATCTGACCTTGAGACCAGCAGAGTATTCGTTAGAGAGAGCAAGAATAGCATCTTTTGTGATATTGTTCTGATCTCTGGACGCCTTCTTGGCACTCTCTAAGACTTGTAATCGTCCACCCAACTCACGTAATACGATATGGAGTTTGTGTCGTTCTTGACGAATTATATGTATTTGTGCATTGTTGTACATGTTCTTTTGGTCACAGATTTGAAGTTCTGTAATTTAAATTAATAATTATGTATGAGACTACTCCCTTCCACTTCCTGCGACTTCTTTCGCTTTGGCTCCGTTCTCCTTGTTTCATTCGTCAGTTTGTTGTTGTTGTCTGCTTATGGACGTCCACTGCTGGACAAAAGCCTCCGCCAAGGATTTGCATAACGACCGGCTTTGCGCTGCTCACATGCAACGGCTTCCCGCAACATTCACCTGGTCGTCGGTCCTCCTTGTTGGAGGCTTTCCCATACTGAGTCGTCCGTTAGTTCGTCAATTTATTTCAT
Source organism: Anarsia innoxiella (assembly GCA_947563765.1). Lineage (NCBI taxonomy): Eukaryota > Metazoa > Arthropoda > Insecta > Lepidoptera > Gelechiidae > Anarsia > Anarsia innoxiella. The sequence continues at coordinate 241,173 of OX387403.1, forward strand.
ATTATTTGAATAATAATAAAAAAATGCTAGGTAATAGAAAGATACTTGCGTTTTTCAACAAGTCCGATATCAGTAACAGTCTTATGATACTCTTCAGTGAGCCTGACGACATGACCTTGGAGACGCAACCATTGACACTGCAGACCCTCGGTCCGGCTGCGGTAATTTTTGATCGCATGCTCCAGCTCTTCCACGTGGATTTGCATGGGGGATTTTACCTATGAGAATAAAGTTTTGCTATAACATTGCATTTTACCAAAAGATTATAAAAAAAATATATTCGCGAAACTACCTAATACTAGAGGCTGCCTGCGACTTCGCTTGCTATATCTTCGATAATTCATCGATATTGACAAAATAAAGCCTTTCTCAAAATAATAAAGCCTATTATGTGTTCTATGTAAGTCCTTCGTGGTCTCCCTCTCTTTCTCCTTCCTTCTACTTTTCCTTCCAAGATGTTTTTTATAAAGTCGTCGTGTCGTATCAGGTGCTTAAACGGATGGCAGAGAATAGAGAAGAGTGGCGCAGACTCCACCGACAAGAGCGACGCTCTTAAATTTATGATGATTATGATTATGTGTTATTCTGTTTCATCAAAAGAAATTCAGTACTAGTTTTTGCGAGAAAGAGTAACAGGCATCTATCCATCCATCCAACGGCAGAAACATTGAAATTTTTAATATGAGTAGGATATAATAAGACTTAAATATAAGTCAATAAATTACATGAAGTATGTAAAGATTTGAAGGAAAGTTGCTTCAATAATAGGTACAAACACTAACTTGTATAGCTTTTTTAGCAGCTTTATACTTCTCCGTCATAAAACCATTTTCCCTTTGCTTCTTCATCAGAAGACGTTTGTATTTTCTACATTCCTTTTCGAGATCATGATATTCATTTTGTTTCTGTTCGACTTCTTTAAGATTTTTCTTACATCTCTCTTGAAGTGCCATTCTCTGAGCGATTTTAGTCCCAGTGACAACCAACATGTTGCTATACTTAAGCTCAACTTCTGCGAAGCTCATTTCCTGTAATGAGGTTTCATAAAAGAGCATCGAACCTAATTGGTATTAGTAAAAATTTGCGGTATCACTTAGGCTACATATCCGCTTTTCGAGCTAGTATGGAAAAAAAAGATGGCGGCCACTGATGAAACTTACGTCAATCGATAGAGAAAAATATTACAAAACGACAGTATTTTGAACCTTTTTTTTACTATACCAGGCTCCATACAAATATATTCCATGCTATTTATCTTCTCTACTTCTTGTATCATCGGGCATTTATCCAAATCGTCTTTCATACAAGCTATCCATTCTGACATTACTTACATCACAAACTAGTAAAATTTATACATCAGATATTTTATACTTGTCCCTGTCTAAATAGTCATGTTTTATGAAATGGACATAGGTATATCTGTCAGTTACATTTTATCTGAAGATTGTGAAACGGGCACATAGTATCAAGCAACATAATATAATGATACAAGGATCTATTGGCACTTGAGTGACATTGTCAGGAGGGCGTGGGTGGCAATGAGGAAGGAATATAAGGAGTGGCCCCATTTTTTTATGCCAGCGTGCCTAGTTGCGCTAAGTTTTTCATAGTTTTCTTGGTAGATGACCTGTCAAACGATAAGAAATACCATACAAAAAGGTAGCCATTTTGCGCCAGGCCAGGCACGCAGATCCAGACGGCATGGCTCCTCCTGGGTGGTGAATAATTAACTCAAAATAATGACAATTTACAAAATGATATCGTTAGTTCTGATTTCCGTCACGTACCAAAAGATCCTTGTAGCCCTGTAATTTTATATAACCTACCAGTTTCCGGCAAGTATCCCTCATATTCCAAATCTTACTGCACATGGCCTCCACAGCTTTATCATTCGTCAAACAGTTAGCCAAGTTTTGCAACAACTGGTTTTCAAGTTGCACTTTGAAGTTGCTACGTTTCTCGTATTCCTTCATTGTAGCTGCCAAGATGTTCTGTAGCGTATTCCTTTCCTGTCATATAATTACTTTCTTAATATTTTTAGTCCATTAGTAAACTTGGGGCCGGCACACAACTGACGGAGCGCAGCGCAAAGCACTTTTGATTGTCATATTACTATCGACATTGTTCTCATTAGAATAATCAGGTGTTCACCGGCCTTGAAGGTCTCTTTTGAAGTCTGTGAATAACTAGATGAACTTATTTCCTGCTTACCATTTTCATCATCATCATCAGCTTTGAGTATAGAATATAATAAGGAGATGCCACATTTTTTTTTCATATACAAATAAGTTTATGACAGCGTGCCAAGGTTGGCGCAAGTTTTCTTGGTAGATGAACTGTCAAACGATAAGAAATTCCATACAAAAAGGTGCGCCAGACCAGGCACGCAGATCCAGACGGTATGGTACCTCCTTATATATTCTATACTCAAAGATCATCAGCCCCTTTTATAGTCCCTACTACAGATGCACGAGCCTACTCTCATGCGAGAGTTATTAGCTTACCATTTTAGTCATTTCATAATCTCCTTCCGTCATATGTAGAGCTTCCGTACGACGAGCTATCTTTTCCTCTAATTTATTTTTAATTTCCATCTCGCCTTCATCTGTAATGAAAAAAAAAAGAATGTTGCGAACTGCTGTGTGTTGTTTTTGTACGTTTTTTAGGGTTCCGTACCCAAAGGGTCAAAACTGGACCCTATTACTGAGACTTGGCTGACTGTCTATCCGTCTGTTCGTCTACTCGTCTGTTCGTCTATTCGTCTGTTCGTCTGTTCGTCTGCTCGTCTATTCGTCTGTCTGTCTATCTGTCTGTCTGTTCGTCCGTCTGTCACCAGCCTATATCTCACGAACCGTTATAGCAGAGCGTTGTCACAAATGATGAACGTATGTATTACCGTTGCTGCTCTAACTACAAATACTAAAACTGCTCTCATACAAGCCAATTTTGCTCAATATCAATAGTGAATGGTACGGAACCCTTCCTGCGCGAGTCCGACTCGCACTTAGCCGGTCTTCTCTGTTATTTTGTGCTTCTCTGTTATTCTAGAATTGTTTGAAAGTAAATAAAATGTTGAATAGACTTACAATGTTTGATCATTTTCGAACAATCGTGCTCCAATTTATCTCTATCATTATACAAACACTTGTGTTTCTCGATTTCTTCATTCAATTGTTTCTTCGCGAACTCCAGCGTTGTCTCGAGCACGTGATAGTTAGTTTGTAAATTCCTTCATGTAACAAAATAATTAAATGATGGCAGCATTGTTTGTACTGCGAAACGTCACCAAGGTTAATGTGGCAGTACAAATTTTCAATGCTGCCAACATGGCGGAATAGGAACTATTTCATGAAACGCACTCTACGATTACTTCTTTGGCTATAATTAAATATTAGTTCAAATTATAAGACTTACATGTAATCATTTCGTACAAGATCATAGACATTGTCTCTATGTTTGATGTTCGCCACTACAGAGTTCCACAAACTCCTCAGTCGCTTCTTGTCCAGCTCTAAGTCTTCTAACTCTGTGCTATACGTTATTACCTGTGACAATAATCACTTTTTCATTCGAAATAAGTCAATTCATGAATATCAAGACTTTAATAAGGACTACCAACTTATTAGAACCGGTGCACACCTGACGGAGCGCAGCGCAGAGCATTTTTGATAGTCATATTATTATCGACATTGTTCTAATTACGATAGTATTCGAAACAAGCAAACATCTCTCACCCCAAACGCATATACCTGCTCCGTTCCGTCGTGGGTTTAAATCTGTTGACACAACAAACAAGCATGGGAGCATAAGAGCGACTACAAGCGAATGTTATGTCAACTGATTTTGTATATTATTCTAATGAGAACAATGTCGATGAAGAATGGTCAAATATGACAATCAAAAATGCTCTGCGCTGCGCTCCGTCAGATGTGTCCTAAGAGTCAGCCCTAAGAGTCAGACTCTTGTCGTCAGTGGAGCATCCATCATTAAGACCTATCTTCAGCCAGTGCTTTGACTTCTTGATACGACACACCATAGTACCTACCTACATAATTTGTCAATAAGTTAGCTATTATTTACTTACTAGAGGCTGCCCGCGACTTCGTACGGATTTATCGTCATATTTTGGAGGAAGAACATGACATCTCAAATGAATATAGCCTATATGTTATTCTGATGTTTAAGCTACAATATTGCCAAATTTCATCAAAATCTATTCAGAAGTTTTCGCGTGTAAGAGTAACAAACATCCATCCATCCATCGGCACAAACATTGACATTTATAATATCTATTAGCAGGATAATTTCTTTTTTTATAGTAGTTTTTTTATAATAGGATGTTGCTGCAAGTATTACCTTATCAGTAAATTTGTTTAACTCAGCATTTTTTATCTCAATCTGTTTCTTGTACAGCTCCATGTTTGATTGGAATTTCCAAATTTCATTATTGATCGTATAGAGGTACATGTCCTGTAGAATTTATTATTCATTAGTTATTTACGTGTTAAATTATAAAGGAATTGTGATATTTTTAAGCCAGCAGTGAAACTGTCTTACATTTTATACTATAACTGACTTAAATCTTTAAAATATTGTTATTTTAAACTAGTATAGTAGCCGCTCGATACTTCGTTCGCATGTTACCAAAAATTTTCTAAAGCTCTTTACCCACTGCCCCGTATGATACCATGACCGTGCCAGGACCGTGTCAGGCGGAAACCAACACGATACGGTTGGCTGATGTTTTTACGTCAATAGGCATGATGACAAAAATCTTTTTTTTAGTCCATCACATAGATTATTTTAAAATATTCAACACGTGGTTTTTCTTTTATCTCTTAAACTAAAAGATACACTGTGTTAAAGTTACTCGTGACGTCACGTTTGAGTACGATTTTTACCTAGGAGTGACGTCAATACCCCCACACTCCGTAAGTTTGATGCTCTGTATCTTTGTATTTATTTATGTATTTGATCAGGTAAAAAATGTGTTTCAAATATTTTTTAATAGCCTAAAAGACGGGACTCATTATTTTTTAAATTTTTGAATGTAGTCATCATCCCTATTGTACGTCAATTTGCCGCTGCTGATACGGTCCGTGCATGGCACGCGACGATACTGATCGCAGTCAGAACAGTGTTATGGGCCTTGCCTCATATCTTTCAATACAAAGAATATTTTTTGGCCTGACATGATCCGGTGACGGTCTTAGCATGGTCATAGTATGATACGGTGCTGTGGGTAAACTCATTAAATATCAGAAAATAGCTAGTATACCATCTGCCGTTTCTTCTCAGCTAGTACTTGTCTCTCCAACCGCATCTTCTCGGTTGTTCTCTTCGTCTGCACGAATTCTGACTCCGTCTCTTTGCGCCATTCCTCCATCTGCTGCACCAGTGCTGACAGGGAATCCAGCTCCAATGCTGAATCTCGTTCTGAATTACGAAAACATATATCACCTGATTAACTGCTGCTTTCTCTAGACTTTCGATTGGGAGATTCCTTTATAAAGCTAAGTACTAGAGGCATCACGTTTTCTACATAGCCACATGAGAGCACATGAACAATAGCAAAGTTCGGTGTAAGCTGTCGCCGTGATCGAAATCGGTCTGATTCATTCGTCCAGAGGCATATCTTGGAAAAAAGCATAATATACAATAACAATATAGCCTATGTGTGATTCTGCTATATAAGCTACAATATTGCCAAGTTTCATCAGAATCGGTGTAGTAGTTTTTGCGTGAAAGAGTAACAAAAATCTATCGGCACAAACATTGACATTATATTAATAGGATGAATTTTTAAACACATTAAATTGTTCCATTTAAAAGCTACTGTTTAAGTATATTATCACTGTTCTTGTGTCAGTGACTATGTTTTTGTCTTAAATGGGAATAAATTAAAGTATCTTTAAACTGAATAGCGAACTGTTTGGTTACCAAAACGTAAATCTTGATCAAACTGCTGTTTACAACGAGAATACTCTTCATTCTTTATTCTAGCTAACTCCTGTGCATCTAGTCTTGCTCTCGTTTCATTCTCTAACGCGTCTTCATACTCTTTGATAAGTATCTGCAATTTATTTTATGACGTCAGGATTCTTTTTGAGTACCTGGGTCGAGGAAGCTCGAGACAGAAAGTCATGGCGGATGAGGAGAGAGGGCTTTGCCCAGTAGTGGGACACAATGCTAGATTAGATTACAGAGTTAGTACTTTCATCAAACGTCCGAGATGAGTTGCGAAAGAAAAAACCCAATAAGCTTCATCATTGTTTACCGACTTCAAATTAAAAACCATCAAAAAGAAAAAGAGGAGGTGGTTTTCGATTCGAGTGATTTTTTTTAACTTCTATAGTAAAAGTCTTGATCTTCCTCTTCTGTGGTTAAGAAACATAGCATCCAGCTTTGGTTTCACGAAATATCTAATACATCTCTGTTTAATATGTAAACTTGACTGTTACCCTTTGTGCATCAGTATCATGGTCATTAAGGTACAATGCTTCTAAATCAGCATCGTAGACTTCCCGCTTCAGCTTAAGATCATCTCTCTACAAAAGATATAGTTGAAAATTTAAGGTTGCGGTATCAAGAAAAAACCGCCAATGCGAGTCGGACTCGCGCAGGAAGGGTTCTGTACTATTCACTATTGAAATTGAGCAAAAAAGGCAAAAAAATCACGTTTGTTCTATGAGAGCTCTCCTTAATATTATGCTATTTTTAGTATTTGCTGTTGTAGCGGTAACGGTAATACATCATTTGTGAAAATTTCAACGTTCTAGCTGTAACGATTTATGAGTTCAGCCTGGTGACAAATTGATGGACAGACAGACGGACAGCCGAGTCTCAGTAATATAGTCTGGTTTTAACCCTTTGTGTAAGGAACCCTAAAAACGAGGCACTTACCAAAGTAATGAGGTCTGCTTGAGCAAGTTCGTTCTCCTTTTCAAGGAACCTCCGCAGGCTATCTTGGAACTTCTTCATGAGAGGATGTGTAGACTCTAGCACTGCTGGCAAAGGTCCAAGGTCCCGGCGTTCACGATATCTATTGAAACACAGTAATTACCTTCTCTCTGATGAACTAGGTACTTATCTACTGGTTTTTTACATACATACATATCCGTTATGCCTCTCTCCCATTGCGGTAGGCAGAGATCACTTCCTTCCAATTACTGCGATCCAAAGACACTTCTTTCGCTTCATCCACACTCATCAGTTTTTTTATCTGATAAAGTTGTTCTAGGCAGACACGGTTCGGTCCTTCCTTTTGCGAGTTTAATAATATACACCTATCATCTTACCTATCTGTTCTTTAATAAACAACTGATCATTAAATACACAAAGCTACTTTTTTATAAGAATCATACTCTTCAAAAGTTTCCTTTCCTGGTTTGTCACAAATGCATTGTGTCACTGGACAGGAGCAGCACATACAGATTTCCGTGGTAGTCTCGTACGGTGGACAACTGCAGTAGTTAGGTTCCTGTAAGATAAGACACAGGTAGTTTTAAATCAATAATAGATGATGGAAGAGATTCTACTGTCCGGCTATCTATGTAACATATCCATTAAGATCCCACAGCTGGATAAAGGCCTCCCCCGTGACTTTCCATTTAATACGGCCTCCGGTTGCGTCCCGCCATTCCCGTGAAAATGTATCCAAATCGTTTCTCTGTCATTTTCGAGGTCTAAGTCCAGACTTAAGGTTTGTCGACGAATGAACGCAGTATTCTGTGCTTCAAATGAAGTGACCGAATACGAAACTTGCGCACCTTGACGGGAATCGCTGACGTGGGCAACAAAGCTGCCAAATTAAAATGGAATTGGGCCGGTCATGTTTGTAGAATGCATCCAGATCGTTGGGCTAAAACAACAACAGAATGGGCGCCACTAGATGGTCACAGACGCCGAGGTACTATGTAACTTATTATTAAACACAAAATTATTGACATACCCCTTCATACATCATAGTTTCATTCTTATACAGAAAGCAAGTTTCGACATGAATAACAATGTCTTTGTCATCTCTAGGACATTTGCAGTCCACTACCACTGTCGACAAAGAAGAGGTGTCTTCGCTGCATGGACAAGATACTTCGGTTCGGACAGATTTGAGACCTTCAGGTGGTGTGTCTGGTCTGAAATGAGTCTCAGTTTAATTCTTGGGTGCTCAAGAAGTTCTAACTTAAGTTGGTCTTGTTGTTTCTTGGTGTTCTCAGCTTATACGTATTCTGCACATATATCAAATTTTCCTAACCTTAAGAAGTTTTATTTTTAAATTATAGACACCAAGATAGTAGCTAGAAACCTATTTGGATAGTATGATATTATTTGTTAAATAAAGATGCATACTGTTCAAAGATTTTCATATCAAGTTCATCACACATGCAGTTCTCTATAGGACATGAGCAGCATTCGCATTTCTCTGCGTCAGTTTTAAATGTTTTGCATTTACAATAAGGTGATTCCTGTGGGATTACAAAATATGTAGTAAGCGTTAGTTTTATTTTGATAAACAAAAGAATGACGTGTTTTAATTTTCTAACGAAATAAAGGATGTATTGATTGACTAGAGGCTGCCCGCGACTTCGTACGCATCTTTCGTCATAACTTGGAAAAAAATCATGATATCTCAAAATAATATAGCCTATGTGTTATTCTGATGTCCAAGCTAAATTTATTGTTAAATTTCATTAAAATCTATTAAGTGGTTTTTACGTCGTGAAGTAACAAACATCCATCCATCCATCGGCACAAACATTGACATTTATAATATTATTAGGATATCGAACGCATTTCAAAAAACATCAAAGCTATTTCTATTTAATTAAAACATACCTTCTCCTTGTGATCCTGATCATTTGGAGGACACTCCTCCTCCGAATCACTAAAACTGTAGTACGGATAATATACTTTGTCCGACTTGTATGACAAAACGGACCTGCAATCAATAATATACCTACGTAATCAAAATATAAAACACATATTGTATCAAACATAACCCGTGTCCTTGTGCCTGTTATATGTTAAGTTGGGTTGAGTTGGTGTTTGCTACCAGCTAACGCCAGTTTGGCACCCAATTTTGATCACTTAGGCCCAGAACGCACGAGGAAACGCAACTGCAACGCAACTGAAACTGCTAGTTACGTTTGAGTTGCATCGAAGTTTCAGCTATAGACTTCGCAACTAGTTTGAAACGTTTCAGATTAGTTGCATCGTGTGTGGTTTTCTACTAGCAGTTAGCAACTAGCAGTTGCAGTTGCGTTACAGTTGCGTTACAGTTGCGTTTCCCCGTGTGTTCTAGGCCTTAATCAAGCGCTTGGTGTTAATTTTGTTGCAAGTTCCGCAATACTAAAGCACTCACAACCATCCTTAGTTCATGAACCAAGTGATCAGAATTGCCTTCCTCTAGTTACTTTTTCAAATCATTCAAAAGTTAATAATACTTCAAAAAAAACCATACTCTTCATCACACTTGCATTTTCCCTCTGGACAGGAGCAACAGGCGCAGGTTTCGATATCAGTCGTGGTTGTAAATGGATGGCATTGACAAGTTGGTTCTGTCTTCTCCATATCCTGGTCTAAAGCAGACTCGCTTTCCTCGATGACAACTGGTAGATCGGGCTTCCGACTTTTCCCTTTGTCTGACCTGGAATCATGGATTATCTTTGAAAACGAAGAATGTATGCCTATGCCTCTAAGTACTAAGTTTAGACCGAGAAACAGACTTCGAACTTTGATAGTAACATAGTAGAGAACTAATCTACTAAGCGGTTACGAATTGGTTTTTCTACTCTCTAGAGATAGAAAAACGTTAATTTATGAGCATATTAGTACCTTACAAAACCCTCCATTGTTTTTCTATTGAAATAACATCAAAATAGAAAAACGTTGTGGAAGAAACAACTTTTATATTGAAAACTTTCTTTCTTGTTTATTTTATTGGCAGAATTGTTTATTTTTATTTTGCTACCTGATTGACAGAAAGCTGACAGCTTTTTTTCTTTCTTTTATCAATTCAAAAAAGTTTGTATCATTTCCGTTTTTTTTTATCTGAATGCAAACTTTTTGTCGCTCTTGACGTTACCCGCGAAAGACGCCGCGTTTCTATGGCAACGGAGAAAATGTAAACAAATGGTAAACGGTATTTGTCATTCTTGACTCTTGTTTCCTTTCACAATTTACAAATATTTAAAGTAAATAGAATTATATCTAGAGAAAATGGTAAGTTGTTTTGTTAATTACATGAAATATCAATGCTATGATCTTAGATTCAATTTGATACTTTTCCTAGCTAGATTACTGATAGACACATGACTCGAGCTCGCTTGTATTTTTCAATACTCATTCATTGATTGCACTTCACAGGTTTCTACAGATCTAATAAATAAACTTAAAGAGATCCTTTAAAAAACTGACGCGGGCACGGCAATGTAGCACAGCTACGACACCATAATAATGAGATCAATGTGTATATTTATAAGTTATCATTATGACAAATAAAGTACCTAGGTAACATAAGCAATTAAGAGGTCCATATTGATGATTTGTTTTAGATCCTATCCCGCTCAAAACCGGCCACAGACAGCCGCGCCAGCACAGGCAATAGCTCAGCTAAGAAGCATTTCCCGGAGCTTGAAGACTTCATACTGAAGCGAGATTATGTCGGAGCGCTTACTATGCTGGAGGTTGGTAATAAATGGACCATTAACCAGTATAAGATTAACTAGGACGTAAGGTGCTTGAAAAAAGATATGAAAGGATGAGTATTGTAGTGAGGCTTATAGTGACTTTTAATTAGTGAAGGATAGAAAAGGATAATCATGTACTCGTGATAACAAACAACTTTTACTATGGGGCCAAGTTCGAAATCATTCAAAATATTTCGAACTCCCCGTACAAAATGCATCTGCTGATAGTATAAATGTATGGTAAAACAAATTTTTTTATTATTTAAATCTTGGTCCCATAGTAAAAGTTGTTTGTTGTCACGAGTACATACCTTTCTATTTTTCACTAATTGAAAGTCACCCTATATAACCTAAGTTGTTTGTTTTTTTTTAATTCGTCCATTCGGACAGGCAAAGATTAGAGACCATACAGCCTAATCTTCAGTAATCACCTAAGTTGTATAGTATCCCAACTCCTCAGTTCCTGAAACACGAAGGCAACCAGGAAGTGTGGACGGAGGTGTGGTCAGCATGGTGCTGGTTCCACCTGGGGGAGTACTCCCGTGCTCTGGACGGCTACCGACAGCTGCAGCAGCGAGAGTCCCTGGATGACCGAGTTGGAGATACTCTGCCACTTGATATGGCCGTTTGCTTTTTTTATTTAGGTAAGTGTTAGATTTTGTCGAGTTTACATGGTGAAAGTAATTGCGTAACACTAAATTTAGAAAAACTATGCACAGAGCATGAAATTAATTTAGTATCGTGAAACTGATACATGCATTATGAAATTGCTAATTTGTAGGTAATGACAGTGTGGATGAAATTAATGTCATAAAATTAATTTCGTGCCACTAGTCTCATGATGTAAATCCGACTTTATTTCTTGGGAAAAACATTCCCAAGACAATGAGAACTTACTCTTTCTTTACGATTGGTAAAAACATTTGACATTTAATGTGTTTGATGAAAATTAAGGAAATAAGTACATTTGACCTTAATATTCTTGAAAATTAATGACATACTCAACAATCATCGTAATAAAACTCCAACAAAAGCCGTTTGTTTCAGGAATGTATGAAGAAGCTAAGAAACTCTTAGAAAAGGCACCTAAATGTGCTTTAAAGGTTAGTCGAAATTATTCTGAATTATACTTCTCATTTACAAAGTAATTACATCAAAAATGTGCACACACAGCATGGTGCCAATTACTTAGTTCTTTAATAAAGCGATTCGGAAACATCAAGTGCAACTACTTACCAATTTGGTCACTTAGTACGAATAACTTAGCTTCCTAGGTACGTTCAATCAGGGGCTCAACTCTGATCATTTACAATACTGACAGTTGTGTGTCGGCAGAGTGTCAATATCATTTTTTGTCACATTTGGTCGCAATCAATGTAAGCCATTGTTTAGCACACGTTAAGCAGAATACCAAACGTGTTAAAAAATGTCACTGACACTCTGCCGACACACAACTGAAGTTATTTTAAATTAGCAGACTTGGGCCCCTGATAAATTGAATGAATACTGTTTTTTAAGCTTAAAATCGTTTAAATTCCTTCCAGACCCGTTTAGAATTCCATCTAGCTCACAAACTAAACGACGAGGAAGCATTGATGCGCGCGCACGCAGCTCTGAGAGACGTGCCCGAAGACCAGCTTAGTCTGGCCTCTGTCCACTATCTACGTGCTCATTATCAGGAGGCCATTGATGTTTATAAGAAGCTTCTGTTAGATCGACGGTAGGATGGTTTTAACTTTTTGGCGTTTTGTAAAGGCTGGCTTTTTAAATTCTACTAATATTATAAATGTCAATGTTTGTGCCGATGGATGGACGGACGGATGGATGGATGGATGTTTGTTATTCTTTCACACAAAAACTATCTACTGAATAGGTTTTAATGAAATTTGGCAGCTTATATATCAGAATAACACATAGGCCATATTATTTTGAAACATCATGTTTTTTGCCAAAATATGACGATAATTATGTGTACGAAGTCTCGGGCAGCCTCTAGTCTTATTCTAATTTATCAAAGATTTGAAATTGCTGCAGATATAAACGATATGCCAATGACCCTGAGCCTTTGAAATGGGTTAAAGCTTTGCCGCACTGCAATAGTGGGTAAACAATACTTATACAAGATAGATATTGGGTATACTACAAAAAGCATTGTTACTAAGTACATACCTAGTTCATTAATCGAAATGCAGTTTTAGCTAAACATTCATCTTGTGTCGAGTAATAATAATAATCACTCATTTTAGTAATTCCATCATCAGTATAACAATTAGAAGTGTAGAATGTTACTACATACTTAAATAGATAAAAAAACTCGTTACAATTAGACATTCAGATCTTCATTGAATATAGTATAAATAGATAGATAACCTTACTAAGAAGTCTACTTTCATTTCTTCCACTTTTCACTAACACATTGAATACTAAATATTTTAATTATAGCAACTTCCTGGCGTTAAACGTATACGTGGCTCTGTGCTACTACAAACTGGATTACTACGACGTATCTCAAGAAGTCGTCGGGGTATATCTCACTCATCATCCTACATCTACTGTTGCTTGTAATCTGAAGGCTTGTAATTTGTTCAGGTATGTAAAATCTGCCCAAAAAGAGTAGAAATTAAAAAGTGGCAACACTGTAGTGTCGTCTCGTTTTTCTTAAATTGATTCGAAAGGGACGACGCTACTGTGTTGCCACTTTTTAATTTCTACTCTTTTTGGACAGACTGTAACAGTCACTTGACGTTCTTCACTCACTTGTTTGAGAAATTCTTCATGCCATGACATCTCCGTTGGTATTTTCATCAGAAAATAAAGCCGGATTTACATTTGTCTGTCGTGTTGTGTTGTGACACATCAGAACATTTTCATACATTTCATTAGGATGCATTCACATTTATAGTGCTACAAGGATCTATTGGCACTTGGGTGACATTGTCAGGAGGGCGTGAGTGGTGAATAAATAACTCAAAATAATGTAAATTTACAAGATGATATCATTAGTTCCGATTTCCACCACGTGCCAAAAGATGCTTGTAACACTGTATCTGATGCCGTGCGTTGTGATTGAATCGGCTTACCTACTTATTAAACCGATACCGTTCTGATGCATCAAAACACAACATGACAGACAAATGTAAATCCAGCTTAACGTCGCTTGAAATCTTTCACAGACTATACAACGGTAAAGCTGCAGAGGCTGAATTGAAGCAAATATCTTCAGACCAACATACATTTGGGCAGGATCTCGTCAAACACAATCTGGTTGTGTTTAGAAATGGAGAAGGAGCGTTGAAGGTAGGCCACTTTTTGTAAAATCAGTCAAAAACATGCCAGATGCGGTGCACCGCAGGGAAGCGTTTTGGGTCCATTACTTTTCCTTAACTATATCAATGACTTACCTAATCATTATTACCTACCTAATTTGAGTATTGCGTATTCGGGCTTTGACTCTTAGATCTATTTACATACCAAAAACCAACAACTCAAACTACCTTTCCCCATTTCCTGACCTTCACCTCCGTTTTAGGTGTTACCAGAACTAGTGGATATAGTCCCCGAAGCGCGGCTAAATCTAGCCGGATACCGGTTGCGGAGCCGTGAGCCTCTAGAAGCCAGAGCTCTTCTGGAACCGCTGCAGGCCACTTCACCGCTGCACTACATACTCAGAGGGGTCGTTGCAGCCAGGCTTTATAATGAGACTGGAGACGTAAGGATGCATTTTTTAAGTGTTATTAATATTGTCAATGATTGAATCTTTATAATTCATAATGCTGGGACAGGCTTTTGCCCAGCAGTGGGACAACAGGCTAAAAAATGCTATAGTATAATACTTACATTCTAACTCATTCATGACTCTTTTCAATCAGCGTAGGCAGAGACCACTTTCCACCACTTACTACGATCCATTCTTCTTTCATTTCATTCGCATTCATCAGTCGCCTCTTAGATGCACGTAGGTTTAGTATATTAGTTGTTTAGTATACTTAAATGTGTCAGTAAATTCTGAGCTTCGGAATGTAAAGATGGATGGTCACGAACTTACTTCAACTGTGTAACCAAAAATGCATGATCACACCTTTTTACGTAACTCTACGTTTACCAGGAGGAACAAATGAAAGTGGCTCAGCAGAGCTTCCACCTAGTGGGCGGGTCAGTGTCAGAATGCGACACGATCCCTGGCCGGCAGTGCATGGCGTCCTCCTACTTCATGGTGAACCAGTTCGAGGAGGTGCTCGTCTACCTCAACTCCATCAAGAGCTTCTTCGTCAACGATGACACGTTCAGCTTTAATTATGCTCAGGTTTGATTCTTTGTTTTACATCTTTGCAGGTTTTGAACTAGGTATTAAAGTTTGATCTAACTATGATACTCAGTTTTAATAATAGATGGTGTAGATCTGGAATGTTAACCTTTCACTAGGTTCTGCGTAGGAGCATTTTTTCTCAATCAAATTATTAGATTTATTAAAATTTTGTTATACGAATTTGTGTATTACGGATTTTATATTTAAACTAGAAGCCGGCGATTTGTACACATTTATCGTCATATTTAGGAATTTTTTTTTAAATAATATAGCCTATGTGTTATTCTGATGTATAAGCTACAATATTGTAAAATTTCATCAAAATCTGTTCATTGGTTGTCACGTGAAAGTGTAACAAACATTGTCACATACATCGACACAAACATTGATATTTATTATATTAGTAGGAAATAGGAAAGCGAATATGTATCCTCAGCTGTAAGCGTAATAAAACTTCTTTTAACTCCTATATCCTTACCCCCAGGCGAAAGTAGCAACAGGCTTCTACCGCGAAGCCGAGGAGAGTCTCCTCACGATCCAGGATGAAGCCATCCGCTCCACGTTCACGTACCAGGCGTGTCTCGTGCGGTGCCACGTCATGAACCGGGACGCGCATCTCGCCTGGGATATTTGTATCAAGGTTGGCCCTTTCATCTTACACTACTCTTAATCACTTCTTTTTCTTCTTCTCTTTCTTTTTTCTTCTTCTTTTGCTCTTCTCCTACTTGGCTAGAAGCTGCTCGTGAATTCGTACGCATTTATCGTCATATCTTAGAAAAACATGATATCTTAAAATAGTACAGTTGTATGTTATTCTGATTTATAAGCTACAATATTGGCAAGTTACATGAAAATTTGTTCATCTTAATGAACAAACAACAACACAACTGTTCAAAACAATTAATATTATGACGGTGCCATGCCATGTCAATACATTTATGCAAATATTATGTATGTCAGACAGAATATGCATCTATTTCAAACAAATAGTCAGCTGCATAACTTTAACACTAGGAATAGAAATAAATTAGTTTCAAATGGTTCTAGACTTTCAAAAATTAATAAATCATTTATGGGGCTTTGCGTGCAATACTACAATAAAATTCCCCAAGAAATTCTAGCATACTCCGAAAACAAGTTTAAGTCTTACATTAAAAAAAACTTATGTAATAAGGCTTATTATAGACTAGACGAGTATATGAATGACCACCTTGCATGGAGTGTGGGGCATACTGACCAGCTCCACAGGAATAGCTAATAAATAACAAATTTTGCAAATAAATAAATGATATAATATAAATAATAAATGTAAAAATCTTTAGGTCTGCGGCATTTGACTAAACCTTTTACTAGGCGAAACGTGTGACATGTCATGCTTGCTTACGCCACTGCAGTGGTGGCGCTGTGTGTCGGGTCGCTTACTTCCCTAAAATATGTGGAAGGGGTTGATGGCTGGCACATGCGTTGAGACCTGTGTGAAGGTGCTGCTGTGGTGGCTGGTCATGTTATGCGGTTTTTATCAAGCTAAGCTTTTTACTTTTTAAGTGCCTATTAACATCTTTTGGTTTATTTTGGATGCTGCAGAGTTAAAAATTTATGTAAAACAAACTACTCGTACTGTGATATTCATGTAAATTACTGTGATAACAAGTTAAGTCAACATGTAATTGTATATAAGAGTCTCGATTTTAAAAAAAGATATATTGCACATAACGTAGGGCCCTGTGCCGAAGGTTTCTTGCCGTCTTCTTCCTCTCGGCTATACAGGTAGTGAACCGGCTACGTAGTTTTAGATTAAAAAAGTGACATCAAAAAAGTGTAATGAATTTTGCTTATTTTTGAATAAAACACTTTTCATTTCACAATTTATTGTCATCAGGAAAATTTGTTTATCGTAGTTTTTGCATGAAAGAGTAACAAACATCCTTACATACATCCATCCATCTATCCATCCATCTATCGGCACAAACATTGTCATTTATAATATTAGTAGGATTGCGTTTATTTCTTTTACTTTTTGTATTTTGTTTGACATCTTATTTGGGCTATTTATTGCCCTATTATTAGTTACTCTTTTGTTTGTTGCTAATTAGCGAAATAAGAATTTTTCTTTTCTGTCAACCTAGAAGACGGTCCTCATTTTTCTCTATCCGTTCTTATCTATAACCAAGCATGTTGTATGTTGTAGTCGGCAGGAACTCCCGACCACTTCGCGTTACTGCAAATCGTGGCCAACGACAGCTACCGTATGGGGCAGTTCTTGGTAGCGGCTAAAGCGTTTCATATGTTGGAACGGTAGGTGCACTTCACTAACATCCGTTTCATAATAAGAATAGAATAGAAGTCTGTATTGTATGGATCATAGGTGTTTTGCAGTTTATATAGCGTAATTATAAATAGTTTTACTACAATCATACCTTTATAGGCATGTACAATTTACATTTAGTTCAGTTCTTGATTAACTTAACTTACTGTAAATTTATTGGAAAGACAGATTTGTGAGTGTCATGAAATGAAGTAACAAGACAAGTGCTTCTGTTGCTCAAAGGTATGAAAAGGTCGGATCACAGCCTGTGTCAGATGTTCAACATCTTGTTGCCATCGTTGACCTCCTAAAGGCCTCCTGTTTCGCCATCTTTAGATAAAATTAATCTGTCAGATATTTTAAACCGTCTCTGTCTAAAACGTCCTGTTTTATGAAATACATAGGTTTATCTGTCAGTTAAATTTTATCTCTGAATGGTGAAACAGGTAGGTACTAAGTGTCGCTGTTTCAAGACATATATCTCTGCGAGTCTTCATAGACATTTAATTAAAGTTTAACAAAGTATCTTGAATAGAACTTTTAATTTTTAGACTTGACGGAGGCCCAGAAATGTGGGAAGGCCTCCGCGGCGCAGTATGTGGATGCGCTCAGGCCGCGGCCGCCAACCGGCCCAACGCCGCGGCCGAACTACGCGAAGCCCTAGGGCTCCTCAAAGGCCCGAGGGCGCATCCTCGCGCAGATAGCATCCTTCGGCCTATAGCTAAGTGGGCTCAACAGCAGAGAATACCGGTCTAGATAAGTAGAAGTTATTTATTATTCGGTCACACCTGCGTAACATACCGCGCGGAACGTTCGGTTAAATACACTCGCAATGTGTTTCAAGTCACCTATGACACATCAGCTGAAATTATGTCGCATACATTTACTCCAGCCGCTGAACATTCGGTACGTAACGCAGATGTGTCGCGACCCTTAAGTTGTAAATCTTGATAAATATAGCTAGTACAGATTCAATATGTGCAATGTTTTATTTTTAGTGTAGAAACAAGCTCAGGTCAAGTCAACTTTACTTAGAATTTTTTAGTCTCAGGCCTCACAAAAAACTGCGTCTTATAAAGAGCATCCAACCTAATTGGTATAGTAAAAATTTTCGGTATCAATTACGCTCAACATCCCCCCCCCTATTGGAGCTAGTATGGAGAAAAAAAAGTTGGCGGCCACTGATGAAACTAACGTCAATCGATAGAGTAAAATATTATAAAACGATAGTATTTTGGACAAATGTCGAAAGTGATATACTTTCGGAGATATAGAACTTTGAAAATTAAAGAACTTTGAAAAATTGTTACATGCGAAGATTTTCAAAGTGTTTCAACTATTTTTTCTCCATACTAGCACAAATAGGGGATGTTGAGTCTAATTGATATCGTTTTTTTTACTTTATGTACCAGGCTCCATACAAATATGTTAGATGCCATTTTACCAGAAGTCTTTGAATCGTAAACTGAGGCTAATTCAATTTTACTTAACGAACTTATTATGAGATACCTTTCAAAATGACCAAGAAACATTACCGACGTGGTACCTACTTATTGAATAGCATAAAAGGCCGTCAAATCTTGAATCAAAGGCGCATTGCAAAACTAAGCATTTAGCATTATGCTGTCCAATTACAATAACAATAACATCCTGTACAAGGTTCCTAGAGTGCCTTTTCTATTTTGCATGTCAATAGGGTCCACACAGAACGACCAGCCTCGCGAGGCAGATCTTTGGCCACTCTGGAAAGACCTCGCTACCCTATTGGGTTGGGTAGTTTTTAGGGACCTCTTTTAATTGGCCAAACAGTTGCATTGGAGGCTGCTCGCTCTATGTGGACCTATTCATTACTATTCACAGAGAAGGGCCAAGGCAAATCAAATGCATTTACAACAAGAATTAACTTTAGACTTTACCAGTATGTATCAGTATGAGACTTGAATGTCACGTTAACGATTGCAGGTGCTAAATATACTGCAACGGATATATTACGCAATGGCCGGCTGGGAACTAGACCAAAAGTTTTTCTAGCGTTTTAAATTGAACTTATTTTTATTACTTTTAACGTAGAATATTCTGCGTGTTTTAGGATTAGGACGGCCAATTTTTATAAGTTTTAAATTACTTATAATTTACTGTGAAGGTGTTCACTTTTGAAATAGACAAGAATTAATTACGATATTTAATACCTGTTTCATTATTCACAGATAAAATTAAAATGACAGATAAACCTATGACTATTTCATAAAACATGACGTTTTAGACAGAGACAGGTATAAAATATCTGAAAGATAAAAATCTGTAGAATAGGCCCTTATAGGATAAAATAATTTTGGTTGTTTTGTGTTGAGAGCAAATTCTCCGCGCTCTACATTATTACGTCACGCCAAAACATTTCAGTCAGTTTTAAATTCGAGGTTTGAGAAGTGTGTTTGGATCGTGGCAAGTGGAAGGAAGTGGTCTCTGCTTACCCCAATGGGAGAGAGGCGTGACGGGTATGTATGTATGTGTTGAATTCGAGCTGAAAACGGTGGTAGCCCAGTTGGTAGAACGCTTGTCTCGAATTCCGAGGGCGCGTGTTCCAATCCAATCCTGGGGCGGGCACGTACCTCTGAGTTTATTTCTCATGTACGGATCAATTTATTCGATTACCACTTGCTAACGGTGAAGGAAAACATCGTGAGGAAACCTACATACACCAGAGAAGAAATTCGAAGGTGTATGTGAAATACGCCAACCCGCACTTGGTCAGCGTGGTGGTTTATGGCATAATCACTCTCTGTATGAGAGTAGGCTCGTGCCCCTCGATGTGGACATATATGGGCTGATAACGACGATGCATGAAAAAAGAAAGAGATTGTAATAGCAAAATTGCATTTATTTTAAAACTATAACATTATTTACATAATACAACGCATCTAGTACAAGTCCGTGGGCAACAGTCAAAGCGTACACAAAATAAACAATATCAATAGCCAGTGTGTTTGCATAAGTCGTATCTTGCTGTATTGACCGCAACATTATCTTCTACTGCTCCATAGAAACGTTATAAATACGTGTTCCCCTTTTAAAAGGTACTTACCAACAATGCTCTTTACCTTTCAATGACTTAAACAATCTTTACAATTATCACAGACTTCAACCAACCATGTTCTTAACTTTCATCGACTTTTCTTTCACTTTCTAAATAAACAAATTAGTTAACTATCTAAGTGACAAACATTCTTTTCCTTTCTCGAAATAAGTAGAAAATAATATCAAACAAACAATACAGCATTCATAAGTTAAAACAATATATCCCGGGTTTTAATTTCACCGAAAGGGTTGAAAGATTTAACCCAAAGGTAATTTATAAACCCGGGGTTAACGGTGTTTAACCCCAGGGGTGTCCGATGGCGGGTAATGTGTACCTGGCTACAGGAGCGGCTACTGCGACCGGCGCAGGCGCAACCACCTTCGCTACTGGCGCGGCTACTGCTACGGGAGCTGCGGCTACCTGTGATCATAGAAATCAATTGATTTAGGGGTTCTACCATCTGCAGAGCAAATTTATTTCACAGACATTGTATACCTGTCTCTGTCTGAGATGTTATGTTTTATGAAATGGACATAGGTTTATCTGGCAGATAAATTTTATCTGTACATGGTGAAACGGGTACTTAATATTAATAATATAAAAATAAATAAATAAATAAATTAATTAATTAATATAAAGGTTTCAGATAGATAGTTTGATCGAACATAATTAATCACATTGTCGTCCACACGACGTAATAGTAGTTAATTAGAACTTAAAGAATATTTCCTTACCTACCTGCTAAGTATCTCTAAACAAAAAAATAAAAAAATGTAGTTTCATATTGAATGTGATTGCAATCTCCTCCTCCTTGCGAACCACCGCGAATATGGAGACGGCTTTATTTATTTATTGGAAAACCAACAGCTTCAATACAAAATAGAAAATTATAAATTAACAAAGGAGCCAATTGCAGGTTTTCACAAATAGAAACATAATAAAGTATTGACAAAGCACTTATGCATTGATTATGTGTGTAGTAACATAAACACGCAAACCCTATATCTTTACATTCCTATTAGAGTCTAATAATTAGACCCAACAAACGTCCCATCTCTTTCACACCCTTTCAAACACCTACCGCATGAGCACCGCCAGTTCTTTCCACAACAGCATTGAACCCATTGATCTTATCAGCCGTGTAGGTGACCCTTCGGACGTGGCCGTCAGGCTCCACCAGGCTGTAGGACCCGTGGACGACCCCGTTCTGAAGCGTCTCGGCTGCGTCCTTGTGGTCCCCGGTAGTGGGGTCCGCCACGCCGTATGAGAAGCTGTAGGCTGGGTTTGGATCTACGGGCTCGGCGCGGACTACCTGTAGGGGAAAGGAGAGTATTAGTGGCCTAGAGGCTGCCCGCGACTTCGTACGCATTTCTTGTCATATCTTGGAAAATTTACGAAATATCTTAAAATAATATAGCCTATGTGTTATTCTGATGTATAAGCAACAATATTCCCAAGTTTCATCAAAATCCGTTCAGCAGTTTTTACGAGAAAGAGTAACAAAGATCCATCCATCCATCAGCACAAACATTGACATTTTTAATATTATTTAGAAATAATGTGAATGGATTTTGGTGTGGTCTTGAAGTCAATTAAAAATCAAAAATAATTTTTCGATTTTGATGCAATGTTCACTCATACTAAATACATACACACATATCCGTCACGCCTGTTTTCCATTGGGGTAGGCAGAGACCACTTCCAACTTCCACTTTTCTTTCTTTCTTTTCATGTTCACACATCAATGTTCAAACATATCTATACAACTCGCGCGTCCATACAAAAGACATCAACGCGGTGTCGTTTTATTTAAGTGACGAAATTATTCATACTCGCTCCATGATTTTAAAATAGGTTCCCAATTACTTTTTAGAATTAATGATTATTATAATATTACCTTACTTTGATATTCTGATAAATCTCGCATCTGGCATACTTAACCAAAGGGTTTGATTAAGTTATCCAAAATGGCTTTTGTTTGGTAAAGTTCTGTTTTTCCATGAAAATATTTACTAAACGTTATCTGATTGATTTGTGGTTTTGGAAAATTCGTTTTCAGCTATGGGGCAAAAAAAGTGTAATACTTACAGGGGCAGCAACGGCATGTGCGATCGCGGGGGCGGCGTAAGTGTGTGCGATAGGGGCGGCGTAGGCGGGGGCGATGGCGGAGGCGTAGGGCGCGTACGCGGGGGCCGCCACGATGGGGCCCACCGGCACCGCCGCCGCTGCCGCGCATGCACAGCACACCACGAATATCTGCGGAAAAATATTTATTACATACCATAGAAACTTACCAAATGCGAGCTTACCATGAAATGCTCGAAATATGTAGATTTTCCGACACGGTTTTCTGTGACGATTACATTGCTTTAGTGTAAGTAAATAAGCCTCAGAATAAAAATCTAAATTTTGTGCAATAGTCGACAATGTTAGAGTCCGCTTAATACAACCATATTGGAGTATCCACTTTTTAAAGATGCAGTTTTAAGGTCAATTCAATTCAGTTTTTTATCATTTTGCTTCGACCTTAAGTGCCTAAAGAGAAAGATACCTGTGTAAATAGGTAGGTACTTTATATTTACTCTGAACTGAACTCTAATACATTCCAATTAAGGTGAATTAATAACTGCTGTTACTTTCGAGTATGAAAATGGAAATCTGTGGTGACTTTATTAGGTACTTATAGGTAAGTACTTATAAGATTTGTTCTAATCTAGCCACCCGTGTCCCACTGCTGGGCAAAGGCTTCTCTCCTCATCCGCCATGACTTTCTGTCTCGAGCTTCCTCCGCCCAGTGTCTGTTATTGCAATTGAAAAACTTAACTTCAATTAAAAAGCTTCTTACTTTATTAGAAGAAACTTTAATAGAATTTATCAACAATAAATGAGATAACAACTGCCTATCTATAATCAAAAGAAAGAAAAGAACAATAACACAAACTAAAAAGATGTAAGTTTAGCGCTAATTCTTTCTTAACACAAACTTTTATCAAAAACAAAAGCTCTTTGTGAGCTTAAACAAACTTAAAAGCTTACCTTAGCGATCATGTTGCCGCGCTGAGTGTGTGAGCGATGCGAGCACGTGTGTCAGTATAGGGCCGCGCATGCGTATATAAACCGGCGCGGGAGTGGCCACGATACATATTTCGCAATCAAGGATACTATACTAGCCTAGACACTTGTCCTACGTGCCATGCGTGAGGGTGACATGACGTTCGATTTGTGGTTTACAACCCGCAAGAAACAACTAGACACTTTATATCTATACTCTCGCACTCAAATTAGGATGCAGGTTAACCCGTGCGCGCTTAACTGGCGATTGAATGTAAGGTTACGAATTCGTTAGTGAAAACCATAAATATAAAACGGATTTAAAGTAGGCAGGAAATTGCTAAGCTTATTTAGGCCATTACCTAATAGGTAAAAGGCTTAATTGATTCAATTATCGCAGGATGCATAAAAGAAGCATACTTTTTTTTTCTGTAATTTGCAAAAGGATTGAAGAAGAAAAAGAATCTGCCAAATTTAGAACCACTTTCCTTAGTTCTAAATCGGTTCAAAATAAATAGTATCAACAGCAGAAATAATTAATCTCTAGAGATGGTCTAGACTAGACGAAGGTGATATGCCTGAAAAGAAGCTACTGTCCATCCCAAGTAGGTATTTTAATTGCATTATTTGGCGTTCGTCTCTATTTCGTAGACAAATAGCACCTGAATGCTGCTAAGTGGTAGTTATATAAATTCGAGATGTAATTTTTGGAAAGAACTCTGAAGGATCGCTTTTTGTCTTTAACTTTTAACATAATAACTTACATACATAGGTACTTAGTTACCAGTCGAGTCTTTCCCATAGGGTAGGGGACTTGCTACATCCACAAACTACTTATTTACTTAGGTAAATACTGAGCCGTTAACTTACTTTTCAACCTACCTACGCTTAAAGGCTGATGCAATGCTTTCGTCAGCCACCATTTTAAGCATTTTAATATTCTTGTATCATATTTTAAACAGACTAGACATTAATAAAGCTACATATTAGGGCATATTGGTTTTAAATGTGTTGACGGAATTTGAATCTAGCGATCAATAGGTACCTATTAATTAAGTACTATTAACATTTCTATTAATTAAAGCTTTAATCTACCTTTTTACTCTGTAGGTAGCCTAGATCGATAAAAAAACAGCTTGCCTTCTTCGTCCCGCTGGCTCTACGTAAAGTACCTAAGTTCTTAATTTTGCCGTGGTTCTTGATATTTTATCTATGCCAGAGTTGGCCAGTCAATAGTGAAAAAGAGTAATCTAAGTAGGTACGTCTAGTTTCGCGCTACCGGTCTACCACAAATCGGAAATATCTTTTTGGATCTCTAATCTAACTCAATTTTAAACGCAACAAAGGGAAAGAACATTGCGTCAGAAAACTTACAAACTCAAAAGTTCTGTTGCTCATACCCGCGCTCTATTTGTCGGTAGTTGACTAGGTAATGGGTAAGTATAGTTACTACTTCGTGTGCGGTCACATCTGCGTTACGAACCGCACCGAAAGTTCAGCGGCTGGAGTAATCCAGAAAAAGAGAGCGACTATAGTATAAGTAGATGAATATCCCATCCAATATTAACGTGATTTAATTCACACAACACTTATCATTAAAATAGTCTAGGTTGTCAAAAGGATACCTATGCGTAGGCACATAGTATACATATGTGTATTGATACAAAAGCTAGGTAGGTGCCTACAGAGCCAAACCAACTTTCGCCTAGTCAGACATTAATCCAAACGTGAACATTGGGTTAGTCATTCAAGGACTACGCACTACTTATCGCACATTACACACTTAAATGATATAATTTATAAATCCTAACCGCACTAGCTCTCAAACATACATTCATATACCTAAGCCGAGTGTTTGAAACTTGATAAAAGCTTGATAATAAGTAATATTCCAAAAGCGCTACTCTTGACTATATTTTTTAAGGATAGGTTAATGGGCATGATGACTAAAAAAATTTTTTTAGTCCATCACATAGATTATTTTAAAATATTCGACACGTATTTTTTCTTTTTTCTAAAAATGAAAACTAAAAATGACAAAGATACACTGGGTTAAAGTTGCTCGTGACGTCACACCGCAGTACGATTTTAACCGAGGAGTGACGTCAATACCCCCCATTCCGTAACTTGATGCTCAGTATCTTTGTATTTATTTATGTATTTGATCAGGTAAATAATGTGTTTCAAATATTTTTAATAGCCTAAAAGACGGACTAATTATTTTTTGAATTTAGTCATCGTCCCCATTAGGTACCTACATAGGTAGAAACCTCAAAACTGTCATTTCATGTAAACGTTGGGTGCTCAAAGTTTGGGTGGGATGTGGGATCCCACTGCAAGTTATAGCAGCTTTTGATGATACGTCTGTGGGGATCTCAGCCTTTTGGGTTTATTAAGAAGATAAGCTGTTAAGCAAAGCATGGGCGTAGCCACACTGGGGCAAGCTGGGGCACTTGCCCCACCCTGGGCCCAGGCTCTCATAAATAAAACTATAAAATCTGTCCTGTGTGTGAATGTTTATTTTCTGTATCTGAAAATATAAACCTCTCAAATTAAGAGATTAACAAGTTTGAGATTAACGGCTCAAGGTACAAAATATCGGAGGGCCCCCGCCGGGGGATAGGTTGACTGCTGCCCCACCCTGAGCCCAAAGCTGGCTACTATCCTGAAGCAAAGATACTGAAACATTTGTGAAAATTGCCATAGTGTCAACTACAGGCTTAATGCACTGTTAGCTCTAACGACCTTTTATACAACCGACTGATGATTTAACACTTTAAGCTCTATCTACACACATCCGGGTCGTGCCTGGGACGTGACCGGGCCGTGGCCTGTCAGGAGGGAAAAAAATACGTCGTCATTACGTGTGTGAACGCATCCATAGAAAATGTATGAAATAATATTTTTTTCCTAACACGTCCCTGACACGTCCCGGACACTGCCCGGACACGGCCCGGATGTATGTAGATAGACTCGTTGATCTATGTCCATGACATAACATGCAAATGCACACAGCTTTATTACTCGTATCACACTCTAGCACTTAATTGGGCTAGGGCTTAGCTTAATACCTAACACTTAGTGCCTAAGCTATTTGTTACAAGCAAAGGTCGCTCACACGATAAAAAGCCAGCTTTTTACCGCAACCATTCAATTTCGAATCGATAAAATGTCACACATGCGCGCGTACGCATTCTGGGTTAATAAGTTGTCCGATCGATCGCGCTGACAATTTTAGTTATTCAATCAACTATATTGACAGGTCGGTGAATTAATTTAATAAGGGTTTAGGTTTTGTTGAAGTCTATCTGTTAACTGCTAGGTTCCTATCTACTTATAGGTATCTAGGTTTATTTGAAGGCACCACCTGTTTGGATGAACTGAAAATTTATAAACAAAGATATTTATAGGAAGAACTTACTTTTATCCACATAATTATTTTAAATTGATAAAGATTTCGATTTCGATGCGGGAAGAATTTTAAACAACTGAAGAGTTTTGTTTTGGTTTTAGTGGGGCTTCTATAAGAATAAGAAGTTTCGACTATTATAGACATCCTGTTAAAGAAATTTTTTTCTGTGATACCTACTATAATAAATCTATAAAATTAAACTCAGTAGGTATGTTACGAAAGAATTTTCCAAATCAGTTTTGTCATGTTAAAAGAAATGTTGACAAGTGTTTATCCTACCTACAATCTTTTAGGTATAACCTATCGACATATCAGCTAAAGCCCCCTTTAGCTGATATGTCGAAAAACAAAGGGTCTGGAACACGTTTAGCAAAGTGGGTCACATTCTAACTGATAACATAT
Organism: Anarsia innoxiella; assembly: GCA_947563765.1. NCBI lineage: Eukaryota > Metazoa > Arthropoda > Insecta > Lepidoptera > Gelechiidae > Anarsia > Anarsia innoxiella. Next base: position 268,413 of record OX387403.1, read on the forward strand.
GAGCGAGCTAGATTGAAATTCATACGGCCGCGCCCACAGCAGGACATAATTCGACTAGTAAACTGAATGTAGTGCAGTGTTGCAAGGACAAGCATTTATAAAACTTGATAGAATTGTGTACAAAGTGTATCTAAGTTAAGCTTTTAAAGATTACGTTCTTAAAAACGACTGTCGACGCCTTTTACGATCTTCTTGTAAAGATATTTGAATTATTTATTTCTGGCTGTTAAAAAGTTATTATAAGATGCGTGTGCCCTAAACATGTACAGTCACGAGCAATAATATGTCTACACTGTGACATTTTCAAAGTATCGTAGCTTCAGTTGTTTCAAAAATATGTGTTCATCGATTTGTATAATAATACAACCAACTATCATACAATCATTGAACAAATTCAATTGACGAAAACTTATTTTTTAAATAACAGAAATTACGATACTTTGAAAATGTGACAGTGTATGCATGTTATTAGTCGTGACTGTACAAAGTAGGTACTTAATTATGAAAAATAAAATATTTAAATATTATCACTAATTTATTACATTCTATTCTTCTCACTATATTTAAAGACTGGTGAACAAAAATATCTATATCATTCAAACGTCTTCGTCGGCTATGTCTAGGAACGAAAATAAATAAAAATAAACCTAGTAATATGTGTGACAAACAATCGTCTTATATAAAGAGAATACGACACAGGCAAAAGTCTTTCTCGGCCAAACTTTACAATAAAGTTGTAATAAAGTCGAAAAAGACTTGTGTCTGTCGAGATAATTGGAATCGCAATAAATACTACCGTAAGTTCAATAATAAGTCTCCTGCTCCACCCACTTGGAGAGGTTATTCCGGATGATGTAACGACGAATCTCATCGCCTACTATCATGAGGATCATGAAAGGAGTCGCAAGGAACAGCTGGTACCAGTCCAGAGACTCTGTACTAAATACCTCGTGGCAAAGAGGCAAATAAGTTACCACTACAGCAGCTAAAATATCTATCCCTATACTCACGTTGAGCACCTGATTGCGCATACCTTTCTTCAAAAGAGATATTCGCCGCGTTTTACAAATGATGACGTCAGAAATCTGCGTCAGACAAACTGCCACGAAATAGCCAGTCTGCGCTTTACGTTCTAGCTTCTTCCGATCGGAAAAATACCAAGGACGCTGAAAAGAGTCGTACACCACAGCCGCCTGGTTATCCCAAGTATCGCGGATGAAGAACAAACTAGCCGGAAAGAAACCTTCGCTTGCCATTATGCAGAAATACGCGTACATGCTCCCGAAGAACTGGACCATACCGACTTGGAAATACGCCATGAATAATAGGGCTCCGTTAACGAGATGGTCTGCTGGATTACGCGGGGGAATATTCATGATGTCTTCCTCTGATGTCTCGTAAGCCAAACTCATAGCTGGCAGTAGATCAGTCCCAACGTTGATCACTAAAATTAACATTAGCGTCAACGGTAAAGGCAACCCAATGCATGCGTATAACACAAATGGTAACATTTCCGGAGCGTTAGAGGTTAAAGTATAAGCAATAGTCTTTTTCAAATTATCGAAAATCCTTCTCCCTTCTTGCACTCCCAGCACTATAGATGCAAAGTTATCGTCAAGTAGAATCATATCGGATGCCTTTTTTGTGACTTCAGTACCAGTGATGCCCATCGCTATGCCTATATCTGCTTTCTTGAGTGCCGGAGAGTCGTTGACACCGTCACCCGTGACTGCCACAACATACCGCAACGCCTGATAACATTCTACGATGAAAAGCTTCTGTTGTGGACTCGTACGAGCGAAGGTGATTTCATTGTACGTCTGCATAGCTTGTCTTAGATTTTGAGCGGTCATTTTACGCAGATCGTCGCCTGTAATAACCGCAGCCAAGAATTGATTCTTTATGTGCGTCGGTACATCGGTTACTTCGATGTGATGTTCAAACGCGTAATCGTACGCGGTCGGGTTCGTGATTGTGCCAACTTGACGAGATATGGCCATCGCAGTGACGGGATGATCTCCCGTTACCATAGTCACCTTGATTCCTGCTTGTCTGCACAATTTAATAGCATGTTTTACTTCGGGTCTTGGCGGGTCGATCATAGATATCGCTCCTATAAACTCCATTGCCTCGATAGGAAAATTAATATCATTCGTATCGAACCTGTATCCTATGGGATATGAGCTCAAAGGCAGTTTGTAACCGCAGTAGCCGATCACTCGTTCTCCCATATTGGCGAGTTTGATGAACAGTTCCTTCAGCTCTTTCTTTACTTGAGGAGTGAGCGCCGTGTTTTCAGAACTCGTATTGATTGTGGCACAAAACTCTACAATTATTTCTGGAGCTCCCTTCATGACAATGTAGTAACTCTGAGTGTTAGCCATGTGATGTATACTTATTTGATATTTGTTGGCTGAATTGAACGGTATTTCGGCTACTTTCGGGTTTTCATTTCGGATTTCTGTCGCGGATCTATTAGCTTCCATATATCTAAGTATGGCACCTTCCGACGCGTCGCCGAATACGTTTCTCACCTCGATGGGGTCATTCATGGATTCCGGTAGAAATGTCGCTCGTAGGTTGAGACAAGCCGCCAAACACAACTCGGAGTAAGTAGGGTCAGATACATGAGCGTGATCGTCCTTTTCGTAAATCCTGAAGTCGGAAACTAAATGCGAGACGGTCATTCTGTTCATTGTTAAAGTCCCAGTTTTGTCGGAGCAAATGCACGACGTAGAGCCTAGAGTTTCAACAGCTTGAAGTGTCTTCGCAAGGCAGTTCTTTTTTCGTAATTGTTTCGCTGAGAGCGTCATGCACACCGTCAACGTGACAATCAGTCCTTCCGGCACGTTGGCTAAGATAATACCCAGCATGTACTGCAAAGCCGAGATCCAACTTTTCTGAATCGTATAAACCATTATAAAGAATATAATACCAGATGAAAATCCAACTACGCAAATTAGTTTAATAAAGTGTTTGATTTCTTTAGCGATGGGCGTTTCTTCCTTCTCCAGGCCGGTGACGAGACCGGCGATCTTCCCGATCTCAGTGAGCTCCCCGGTGTTGACCACCAGCCCTATCGCAGACCCTTGCGTGATCGGGCAACTGAAGTACGCCATGTTTCTAGACTCGAGCGGGTTGGCGTGAGTGTATTCCGGTTTATGTGAAATCGGCAGCGACTCGCCGGTTAAAGAGGCCATATCAGTGCTGAAGTTGGAACACGAAAGGATCCTTACATCCGCCGGCACGACCTCACCGCCCTGCATTTCTACTATATCCCCCACAACTAGCATGCTGTTAGGTACTTGTTTCTTAATTCCATCGCGTATAACAGTTGCCTTAGGTGGTATTAGTTTTTCGAAGCCGCTCATGACTGCTACGTTCTTAGCTTCCTGCCAGAATCCGAATAAGCCTGTACCTACTATAGTAGCCGTGATGATGACGCCGAGATAAAGGTATTCCTTGGCGGAGTGTCCACCGCCGTGGCCCCCTACCCCGGCCGTGACGAGGCCGAAGGCCACAAAGTTGAGTATGGCCCCCGCCCACAGGACACATTGGAACCATCCGAATAGATTGACCCTGAAGATTTTCCAGTAACTAGTGCCTTTGAGCTCTTTGAGCTGGTTAGGCCCGTCTCGCTCGTAGATGTCTGCTGCTAGAGCCTCGGTGAGTCCGTTCTTGATGCTGGTACAGAACACGTGCTCGAGCTGTTCGGGGCTGAGGAAATGGACTGCAGTGTGGGTTTCCTCCTTCAGGACATTGAGCTCGTTCTCTTCCAGGTGGGTGACGATGCTGGCACGTCGGGACGCGCTCAGCGCTTGACTGGATCGACGCTGTTCCTTCGGCTGTAAATTTAGCTTCGACCGCGTCTGAAAACGTCACATAAAATATTGAACTTTCCTGTTTTGGGTTCACGTTATTAGTTCTGTTGTAATAATCTTACCTTTCTACCTCTCAAATCCATAGACGACATTTTTGCTTATTTTATAATTTTCGTTTCCTAATAAAAATAAAAGAATCTGTGTTCAAAACAGAAAATCAAGCAGAAAATTGACGGGAATCTGTCAATGTTATGATGGAAGCAATGATGGAAGTTTTGCTAGCATGATATCGAAGACAAAATTCATAAAAGCCAATAAATAACCTTCAATAACGTTATTAGAACCTTTTTTCAAATTCAAGGTATCTAAACACCCCATCGAAAACAATTTACGCTTTAAAGCATTATAGAACTTTGTATATCTTAGAAGATATTGTACATACGTAGTAGATATACTTTATTGTTCTTTCCTATTAAAAGATGCTCAGGATCGGAAGACGTGGGAGATGAAAATAGAAGTTTTTGTCCAGCTGTAGGACAATAGGATATTAAAATTGAACGGTTATGTTACTAGTCGCTAAAATGAAACAAAGCTATAAAAAATTACGTAATTCTATTTTAAATATTTTCTAGGGTAGCTTTACAAAACATCGCTCTATGAATGTACTCTTTACATGAATAATATTCATTAAATAGTTACATAATCACTTACAAACGCATAGTTATTTTATAATGTTGAAGTAGCCCAACTAAGTGTGACTTACTTTACGTTACTTGAGGATCATACGAGGTTTAATTTACCAAAATTATTTATGAAGATAGGTACTACACAGCCTGGCCGAAAAACCAAAATTGAAACCCTCCCTCTACGTGTGCGGTCACACCTGCGTAACGTACCACGCCGAACGTTCGGTTCAATACGCTCGCAATGTGTTTCAAGTCACCTATGACACATCAGCTGAAATTACGTCGCATACATTTACTCCAACTACTGAACGTTCCGCGCGGTACGTTACGCAGATGTGTCGCGACCCTTGTTTACAAATAACTTTAATTACAATACCAACTTCACAATCGATTTAAAAAATTCGAACTTAAATCAATAGCTAATCGATTAACCACACATTTCCGGGAACACGTCCCTGACGGAACACGACAAAGATCAGTTACGTACAAATTGTATGAACTTGTTCACACAGCTCCGTGTCAGGCGTCTATATTGGAACGGACAACTCTGAACACGGATAGCCCTGACCCGGAAATGAGTGGATAATCCTTTACGTATTAGTTCTATTCAATTCGTTTCGTATTACTTACCACAAATGAGTTACAATATTATGCCTGATGCCAAAATCTTTGGTAACTACATTTTTGTACTTAAATAAATGTATCGAGATAAAAATACATGTAATGACGAATTTTTTGCTCGACTTTTTTAAATTATTACCTTTTTCTTATTATTAACATAACACGTTACTTAAAAAAATATCTACAGTTATCTATGATTAAATATAGTGTACATGCTTTAATATCATTGGAATGATTCACAAATTGTTTTTAAAATACATAATTAATCAGAAAAATATTCTATTCTTGTTATAAAGAACTAAAATATTGCGTTTATTACACTTAAATAGAATTGCACTTTTTATTTAATAAATAATATTTTGTTCGATACTGTAACTATTAAATAACACAATATTTAAAATTTAAGAGTTTAGATAAGATTTGAACATTTTTTTTAATATTCCACAGGTAAGTATTTCATACGAATAGATCCTTTGTCTTTATTACTCCAAAAATAACAAACAGAGACGAAAGATCTGAACGAAATTAATCGAATTAAAATAAAATGTTACGTAAATGGAATGCTTTATTTTAATAATTGTTTTGCTCTCACAGAAAACTATACGCTTATAAACCTAAATATATTCTAATACAAATCGGGAGATCATGCATGTTGACGAATCTATGAAAATTGGGAAGTAAACGCCAAATCGTAGATAGAGTGAAATTACAGAGGAATTTAACTAAAACAAACTATAACATATAATTTTACGTTTAAGTTTGAAAGAGACCATTTTTTACGCGCAAGGGACTCATTCAAGTTTGTTAACTGTTAAGGCGGGTCCGCTGCTCCATGTTTTGAACAAACATTTGTTCGAATTGAATGATTTTAAACGAAATTTTCCTTTGTTTTGTCTGCAAAATCAATCAATTTGAATAAAATGTTCATTAGTTGTTTAATTTATTAGTATTAGTTGTACAAAATGTTAGTTCAAAACATGAGCAGCGGTACCTTTAGTAAAACCCGTTTAAAATATCTACGCATCTCACTTGTCACACTTTCCTCGTCGCGTAGTTTTGTGATAGTCGGCTTAAGAGCTAAATACTTGAGTTTCACAATCAGTTGCAGAAAATGCCATAGAATTTAATCATCCGTTTAGTATAATACCCAATTCTTCAGATTTTAACAACGAAAAGGTTCAGAAGAAGCGCCATTTTATTTTTTTAACCTAGCCGCCATTCTGACCACAAACGTCAAAAAAGAACGAATGAATGAATGACTTAGCAGCCATTTTGAATTTTAGGAACTATCTTGACATCACAATAGCCTGTTTACAAAGACAGCTACATAAATCAGCATAGCAAACTGATACTGCCATTGTCGCTAGCCAGCAAAAGCAGTCTGTTGAGAGGTAGCACCGCCATACAGGTAAGTACACCTTTGAAAGTATCTGAGCGTAGTTTAGTACTAGAGAACGAGGCGTGGGGCTCCAAACTTGTGTGTACGCCTATACGGTTGTTTGTTGTCCCTGAGATTAGCTCGTTGTAGTATACTGATAGGCAGTGTACCGGTTCTGTGTTGCCTCTGCAAAAAAATTGGTAATACAAAATAAACATTGGGAAATATATCCTTCCCTTTCCATCAGCTTGCCTAACCATACATCAGACAGAGACAAACTTAACTGTCAACGTCTCAAATAAACTGCCACTTTTTTTTTCTGGTCAACCTATAGTATCTTAATTCATAGAATTTAGGTTGATATTTTACATTATCAACTCCTATCTGCGCATATAACTACAGTTTAAATTAATTTATGCCATGCAGTACTCTACACTGGTCCGACTCCAAAAGTTGTTTGGAAGAGACCACTTTTAGTGGTAAGGCCGCCTTTCATGCTATAGTTCTAAGTATTGGCTGTATCTCTTTGTGTGTAATAAAGTATTTCTATCTATCTATAACGATTCAAAAAGTCAGCCAAGCCATTTCATAGCATAAGCCACTGATTCTTTTACATTTTCATGTGTATTTATTGGGCTGTAAATAAATGTATTTTTATTTATTTATTATATTTTTTTTTATGAATAAAAAGTTATTTACCTAAAGAAACAAAGAAAAAATACACAAACTCAGGCTACAGTCGTAAAAAATATCCCCCATCTCGAGTCAAAGTTGGTGGAAAAGTTCCAAGGATACTAGCAGCATTGCCACGCTGAATGGCCAGTGATATACGTTGCACCAAAAATGATTCGACACTTAGTTTATAAGTAGATACTTACTTAAGATGTGCGATCAGCTCGCCGTCGTCAGGTCTCCACACTGCAGTGACCTGATCCAATCCTGAACTTAGTAACCTGTGGTCGTCTACTGCAGCTAGTCGAAGAACCTAGGGTCGGGAAAGCATAGTTTAGTAATGTAAAGGAAATACAAACTGGCCTTTAAGGCTTTTAGGGTTCCGAACTCAAAGGGTGAAAACGGGACCCTATTACTGAGACTCGGCTGTCCGTCTGTCTGTCCGGCTGTATATCATGAACCGTTAAAACTAAAGCGTTGATTTTTACAAATGATGAAAATTACCGTTGTCGCTATAACAATAAATATTAAAGAAACGATAATAATAATAATTAAGAGGTCTCCGAAACAACAAAAGTGATTTTTTTGCCTTTTTTGCTTTCCTGGAACCTTTCCTGCGCGAGTCCGATACGCACTTGACACTGTAGTGTACGTACTCAGTAATTTCACTATATTACCAACTCTGAAACCTTAAACACATTGTACACATACCTCCCCATCGTGCGCGCGCCACGCGTGTATCGCGCGTCCGGTGCGCGTGTCGAGCACGTGCACGTGTCCGCTCGCCAACCCGCACGCCACCCACCGCCCCGATGCGCACACGCACATGCAACGAACGAATGTTGTCGCGCTCATCGGTAGCTGTAATATGCAAACAAATTGAGAAAAACGTATAATAGGTACATACTACATTTTATACTTCTTATAATACGTAAAGTCACTTATTAAGACTCATATTTTTACATAAGTCTAGTTTGCCTGTAATCTGAAGAAACCTTTGTATTACCTGTTGGTTAACTTAAATAAATAATAATAATAACTGAGTATTCAAATAAAACATTAAATTCTTAGCTAAGTTTTTCTTCCTATTCAAAAAAAAAAATATCATTTGTACCTTGAGTTCGTGCGTGTAGTTGGCTGCGCGTGCGTCGATGACCTTGACGGTGGCGTCGGTGGTAGCGGCTAGTACTACCGGCGACGGCCCGGGCAGCGACCGCACTATGCTCACTGGGGACTTTATGTTGTCCAGCTGGGGAATAACATCACCACGTTAAACTATGCTTTTTTTATAAATTCACTAGAGGCTATCCGCGAATTCGTACGCATTTATCATCCATATCTTGAAGAAAAAAAACATGCTATCTTAAAATTATATAGCCTATCCTATGTGTCATGTCAGCTACAATATTGCTAAGCATCAAAATCTAATCAGTAGATTGTTGCTTGAATGAGTAACAAACATCCATCCATCGGCACAAACATTGACATTTATAATATAAGTAGAATGATCTCCTACTTCTGAATTTTTCACATTACCTGCGACACGACAGCCTCCATGAACGGGTCCCAGATATGCACCACGGAGTCGGTTGAAACAGCAAGACGCAGTGACTCTATGAATGAGAGAGACAGCACACCTTTCTTGTGGCCAGAGTACGTCCAGTTGCTGGTGCATGTTGCGTTGCCGTCGCCCTGAGAAACAATAATAAATTATGAATACTTGATTGGGTATAAAACCAAGGCATGGATACACGCACACACACATACACATACACGCATACACATATTCACACATACACACACACACGCATACACACATATATTCACACATACACACACACACACACACACACACACAAATCCATCACGCCTCTCTCCCAACGGGGTAGGCAGAGACCACTTCTCTCCACTTGCTACGATCCCAAATACACTTCTTTAGCCTCATCCACATTCATCAGTCGTCTCATACATGCCCGACGTTTTAGGGTACTCTTGGCCTTTCTTTAACTAGTCCCCGGCTTGATCGAGATACATTCGCCTTGGCCTTCCAACATTTCCGTCCACTCTCTCCTTGTATATCTTTTCGGAATAATATTTATTCCGAAAGATAATTCTACTTTTTTAAAAGCTAATGAGAGCGTCAAAATCATTCATTTATTACATAAATCCAAAAGACAATATCCTTACAGGCTCAAGACCCAATTTTACGATATCATAACATTCGACATGAAACATGACTCACTACCTATACAGGGTGACTTTAAAATAATGAACGTTAGAAAAGGATATGCATGTACTCGTGATTACAAACAACTTTTACTATGGGACCAGGTCGAAATCTTTCAAAAAAATTTGAACTCCCCATACCAAATGCATCAGCTGATAGTATGGGGGAACAATTTTTTTTTTATTATTTCGACCTTGGTCCCATAGTAAAAGTTGTTTGTTATCACGAGTACATGCATATCCTTTTCTATGCTTCACTAATTTAAAGTCACCCTATATATCGCATACTACACCAGCACCATCTATCTAACCTGGTTCCTCAGCGACCACAGCCTCACAGTCTTGTCCTTCGACCCGCTCATGAAGCTACTCTCATTATCCAGGCAGTGGATGGACTTGACCGAGTGCGAGTGTCCGCTGAAAGTCTGCAGTTTGATCTGTTTGAGGTTGAAGCGTGTGTCTTTGTCTGGACGCCCGATCTCATGCTCCCAGTATATTAGCCAATCGCCGCGGAGGTGGCTACGGAAATAACCGTTATATTACTAAGGGTCGCGATACATCTGCGTAACGTACCGCGCGGAACGTTCAGCGGCTGGAGTAAATGTATACGATGTAATTTCAGCTGATGTGTCATAGGCGAATGGAAACACATTGCGAGCGTATTGAACCGAACGTTCAGCGGCTGGAGTAAATGTATACGACGTAATTTCAGCTGATGTGTCATAGCAGAATGGAAACACATTGCGAGCGTATTGAACCGAACGTTCAGCGGCTGGAGTAAATGTATACGACGTAATTTCAGCTGATGTGTCATAGGTCGAATGGAAACACATTGCGAGCGTATTGAACCGAACGTTCAGCGGCTGGAGTAAATGTATACGACGTAATTTCAGCTGATGTGTCATAGGTCGAATGGAAACACATTGCGAGCGTATTGAACCAAACGTTCCGCGCGGTACGTTACGCAGGTGTGACCGCACGCTAAGTTGTTCAACTTTTTTCAGTACTAAAGGGTATATTATTATTCAGTATTACTGTAACGTTGTGGGTATATTATTTTTCAGTACTACTGTATTCGTAAATTTCATAATATTATGATTGTTTACTACTTGTGTTGAAAGGTAGTCAAATATAAAACAAATATTACTCGATAGGTATTTGGTTATTCCTATGTAACAGAATGGGCCGTAATAAAAATGACAGGCGATTGTACGTACGCTACTGACACCTTACGACTCCTGATTCGAACCTATAAAATAAAACAAACAGCATAACTCACCGATTACTCTTAACTCCATTATCCATCTTATAAGAGACCACATCAAACCCAACTTGTTTAACATCCCCCACGTCATTGCCAACGTCGATTCGATTCCCGACGAGCGTAACGTTGGAGCCGAAGCTGTTCGAGCTGGATATGTGGTCCGACTCGGTCTTGGTCGGGGTGATGTCTATGGTCTTACGACTTAAAGGCTCGTCGCTGAATGATGATTGGAAGCGTTTCTCGCGGGGCAGGAGGGGCGTGCTGAGAAACACAATATTTTACTAGAGGCTGCCTGCGCCTTCGTACGCATTTATCGTCATATCTTGGAAAAAAGACATGATATTTTAAAATAATATAGCCTATGTGTTATTCCGATGAACAAGCTACAATATTGCCAAGTTTCATCAAATTCTGTTCAGCAGTTTGTGCGTGAAATAGCAACAAACATCCATCAATCCAACGGCACAAACATCGACATTCATAATATTAGCAGAATACTTAGACCATATTTTCAAAATTCGCTTTTAATCTACGTTCCAATTTTCCTTGATAATAATTTATCATAGAATTAAAAATCAAAGGTTTTAAAAGATTAAGATAAAGGTAAAAATAAGAGCAGATTTCGATCAAAGAAACCTTCAGAGTCCTGTACTCCTAGTACTCTCACCTGATGGAGTGCCGGCCTTTATACGCGTGGCAGAGCGCGCGCACAGTATCGGCGTTGCTGAGCGTGCGCTCCATACTGTCGGCGCCGATCAGCTTCTCGAACGTCATGTACGCCTGGTAGGCCAGCTCCTCATCGAATACCATCAGCAGCTCCTCTTGTGCCTAAGTAACCATAATCAACTAGTGAAAAAGTCATGGTGGATTTGGAGAGAGGCCTTTGCCCAGTAGTGGGACACAAATGGCTAGATTAGATTAGTGAAAACAATATTGTGTATTAGAAGCTGCATCTATCCATCCATCTAGCCATCTTCATCTATTCATTCATCCATCTATCCATGCATTTCCATCTGTTTATCCATCCATCTATCTATCCATTAATCCATCTATCCATGCATCTCCATCTGTTCATCCATCCATCCGTTCATCCGTCCAACCGTCCCTCCATCCATCCATCCATCGATCCATCGATCCATCAATCCATCAATCCATCAATCCATCAATCCATCAATCCATCAATCCATCGTTCCGTCAATCCATCCGTCCATCCGTTCATCATTTACAACATTAGTAGTACTAACGCCATCTAGCGAATAAATGCGGTACTAATAACACCAACCGTGAGCGTCGCCTGATCATGGTCCCTGTGCGGCGGCGTACACGCAAGGTCAGGTAGATCCAGCCTCCGCACGGCGCCGTCTCGCACCGCCCACTCAGCCGTGGACCCGTCGCGGCAGATCTCTAGGAAGCTTTCACTGCAATCAGCCTCTGCCGGTCGCTCGGTCGAGGGGTCTTCTTGTTTTGGCCAGTTCTCCGTCTTGCCGGACGCTTTGTCGAAGGCTAGGAAGAATCTGGAATATAAGAAATGGTTGAAAAATATGTTTTTTTTTTGGTTTGACGATAGAATGTGGAGTAAACGGAGGTTTAAGACTAAGTACATCCCGCAACCATTATTACCTATTTCTCGCTATTTCTTACCCTAAGGTTGCCTGGAAGATATTGCTACCTAGCAATAAGGCCGCCTGTTGCTTCTTATATTGTTGTTTGTGTCTGTACCTTATATCTTTGTGTGCAATAAAGAATATTTGTATTGTATTGTATTGTATTGTATTGTACATCGTCTTATAAAACAATACATAATCATCCCATGAAACTCATAGCGGGGTATTACACTATCATTTTTCTTGGATCATTTAAATGATCATAATATTGGATCCAAGATAATTGACTATGAGAACATGAATCATAGTCTTATATTACATTATCCAATACCATCGACTTCATAGATCTATGATCCAAGATGTGACAGTGTAAATCCTAATCCTAATAATATTATAAATGTCAATGTTTGTGCCGATGGATGGATGGATGTTTGTTACTTCATCACGTAAAAACCACTGAACAGATTTTAATGAAATTTTACAATAACTTAGCTTGGACATCAGAATAACACATAGGGTATATTATTTGTAGATATTTCGTGTTTTTTCAAAGATATGACGATAAATTCGTACGAAGTCGCGGGCAGCCACTAGTGTCCCAAAAACAACATAAAAAAGACCAAACTTATTTTAAAAATAACTTCACTGACCTCTGCAAAGCCGGCACGCATAGATGTCGCCGCGTCATCTCAGGCCCGACGCGCAGCGCCAACGCATGTAGCGCGCACAGCAGCTTGCGCGTCAACGCACCGCGTGCGCACACGCCGCTCGGGTACGTGGCGCGGGATGTTGACGCTAGGCGGAGGGCCGGTTGCACGATCATCTTTAGGAATGTGTCCTGGGGAGGTATGATTGGTAAGTTTAAGGCCCAGAACACATGATGAAACGCAACTGCAACGCAACTGAAACTGCTAGTTACTTTTGAGTTGCATCGAAGTTTCTGCTATAGACTTATACTTTTCTGCTATAGTCTTAGGGTGCCTATCTATTCATAATAAATGTTAAACAAAAAAAAAAGAGCAACCCAACAAAGTTTCTATCTAGATTCTTCTCTGGGGAAAATGACTACCATATGAATCTAGCATTAGCTTTAAAAAACATTTTTTGACGTTTTATATAGAGTGACTTTTAATTAGTGAACGATAGAAAAGGATATGCATGTACTCGTGATAATAAACAACTTTTACTATGAATCCAAGGTTGAAATCATTCAAAAAAATTTGAACTCCCCATACAGTGCATCGGCTGATAGTAGGTATGGGGGAACAATTATTTTTTTATGATTTCGAACTTGGTCCCATAGTATAAGTTGTTTGTTATCACAAGCACATGCGTATCCTTTTCTATCGTTCACTAGTGTAAAGTCATATTATATAGGGTTATAAAGACATTAAAAATATAACTCGGATAAATGAAAAATGATAAATGATGAATTAGTTCTAGAACTATTAAAAAAACTCGGTTTATAATAAGGGGAATCCAGTTTCCACCTGGTCGAACACTGCACCTTAATTTACAAGAGATGATTTAAGTTTAAGGATCAAAATAGTTTGTACCATCAACTTATCAACATATCCGTCGCGCCTCTCTCCCATTGGGGTAGGCAGAGACCACTTCCTTTCACTTGCTACGATCCAAACACACCTCTTTCGCTTCATCCACACTCAGTCGCCACTCGCCTCATACATGCCCGTCGGTTTAGGGTACTCTTAACTTGGCCTTTCTTTAGCAAGTCCCCGATTTGATCGAGGTACGTTCGTCTTGGCCATTAACTATGTCGTCAACTTTTATGATCATGATCAAGACAAAATAAAGAATTTATTATGATTATTTTCTCACCTGTAACTGCTCCATAAGCTTAGCATCAGACATATATGGTACGAGGTACTTGACGAGTTGCAGACACGCGACCGCACCGCCCTCTAGCGGCGCCGACACGCGTTTGCGGCACGACGCGATCAGTTCACCCATGTGCGGTAGGTATTGGAAGATTATTACTTGTTCGCCGTACATTGCTGTGGGGGGAAATTATAGGTAAAGGTTTAGAAAATGTGTGGGATTGAATGTATAAAAATATTTTGAGGTATTTTTTTTGGGAAAATAAGCAGCATGTCTCATGATGAAAGTTAAAAGCGTCAAAAACTATACCTAATTAATAATACTTCTTAACACGAGTGAAGCCGTGGGGAAAAACAATTACTATTATAGGTATAATGATGGGGATGATGACTACATTCGAAAATTCAAAAAATAATAAGTACGCCTTATAGGCTATTAAAAATGTTTTTTACCTGATCAAATACATAAATAAATACAAATATACAGAGCATCAAAGTTACAGAGTGGGGGGTATTGACGTCACAACTACGTAAAAATCGTACTTAAGCGTGACGTCATGAGCAACTTTAACCCAGTGTATCTGTGTCATTTTTAGTTTTAGAGAAAAAAGAAAAAATACATGTCGAATATTTTAAAATAATATGTGATGGACTAAAAAAACTTTTTAGTCATCATGCCTATTCGAATAAACAATAACGTAAGTAGTACTCACCAACCATAGAAATGAGACACTTGATGACTTTCGTAGCATTCCTATCACCGACCACGCGACTGTTCACAATTGATATCTCATCAAACTCGTCTTTGTCCTCACTGTCTAAAGGAGCTAAGTTATCTTTCCCAATGTAGCACAAAGTCAGCATCTTTAGCAAATTCCTCGTTATATGTCTACAAGTTAAAACAGGTCCTAGTCTATGAGCCAGCCAGATTAAGCTTTCCGAACTCATATCCGATATTTTACAAGATTCCCTTTCTTCTTCCGTGTATTTTGATGTACTAGGAACATTTTCAAACACCGTATTAAAGTCTAAACTTTTAACCTGTCTCGAATGTGACTCAGTTCGCGTCTCTACTTCATCTGTCTTTGGGTCATCGCCGAAGTGTAAATAGCTCGTGAACATGGTTTCTTTCGGTATATCAATGCTCGGTGACATAGGACCTTTTGTAGGTGTCGTCTCTTCCTTCAAGTCTATTGACGGTCGAGAGGACTTAGCGAGGGGCACGAAGAATTCTGCTGAAGGAGACGGACTGGTTACCTCTTGATTTGATGCGCAAGAGTCGATGGAACCAGCTGGGGATTTACTCCTACTGCTCCTACTTGGTAATCTCTCCTTTTCCGTCTCGAAATGGAATAATTCTTCGCTTTTATTATCCGAACTCTCTTTCGCTTCAACTTCGTTTTTCTCTATATTCGGAGTTGCGACGAGCTCGGAACCGAACGAAGTGTCTGGAGAGAATATATCAGAAGTTGCTGATAAAGCATTTTTGACGTTATCGTCTGAATATCTAGGTTTCTTATTCGCCATTGCTCTGCTGTGACATAGATGACCTGGTGTACCTGCTTCTGATGTCACATCTTTGTAACCCCCCACTGCTTCGACCAAATGTTGAGTGAAGTTATCCAAGAAACATTGCAGACCTAACCTGACCATAAGTTGAAGCAAAAATATATTATGGTAGAGCTTCACAAATTTATGTTTGCCCGTTAGATTCGAGCTGTTTAAAGCATCGACGTCTGTTAACTTATGTTCTGGTTTGTCCAATAAATCATCATTGTCGTATAGATTAAGAATGTGTTTGAGTAATTTATTCTTTGTTTCGGCCGGCCCGAGCGCTTTGCTCACAGTATCAAATAGGTACCAAGCGGCTAAGACTGATGTATCTTTGTTTTTCAGCAACTCAATGTAGTGAGCAAGGAATATATCTAGTACATCAAATTGGCTACTCGCTTGGTTCAAAATTATATCCAAATGAGTGACGCAAGCTTGAATCTTCCCTTCAGCGACTCTTTGAGTGAAATACAACTTAGTTTTATCGACATTTTGGTACGTTTCGCATTGCACACCGTCACACTCGTACATATAGAGTATATTCAATTCATTGCTTGTTAGCTCATACTCATGTAACGTACTGAGTAGTTTATACAACGTGTTGAACGTCTGAGGGAAAGGTATTAAATGTTGCATTAGAAGTGGCTGTAGGAATTGCGCAGGCGTCGGTACAGGCAACCCTTTCTCCGTTACAGTTATTTTCTTCAAAGGTTCGTCTTTTCTCGGCGTCAATTCGTTTTTGAAACTCAAACTTGGCGGTTGAACGTTCAACAGCAAAGACGCTACATAGCTCACGCATTTCGGTAACGAACTGTAGTTATATTTCAACACAGTTCTGCAATTGTTGTAGCGTTCTAGGAAGTCACTGTGCATTCTCAAAGGACGTATGTAGCTGTGTAGAAATATTTCAACGATTATACACCCTATTACCAGCATATCTTGTCGACGGCTTTCCGTAACGAATTGCCTGAAAACGGCCGCGTCTGTCGTATACCTATTATTAAACGACCGATTCTTTCGTTCTTTTAGCACGGTTTCTAAATGCGCATCTTGAGTGAACTTTTTTAGGTAGCTCTGATCGTAGGACGCTAAAAACATGTGATTAGTGAACGAGTTATCGTCGTCTTTTGTAGTTTCTTTCACAACTTCCTGTTGCATCGGAAAGAGGTTTAGCGTTGTTATATTCTCTTTAGATTTTTGCTCTTTATCTTCTGCTTTCGAAAAGAAGCATTTAGTTTTAAAATTATCGAGGGATTCTAAGGCGAGTATTGAGGAAACTGGATTGAACTCTTTAGGTAGATAGATGACTCCTTTGCCTAATTCAGAGCGTTGTACTCTATAATGCCTTGAATGCGAGGATGCTCTGGTTTCAACATGAGGCGTGTCGTCATGGCTTTGTGTTTTAGAAAGGGACCGCGCGCGACTGCCGCTCTTGTGTCTCGATCGCACGCGTTGTGTCGGCACGTTCAATCGTGACACATGTTGAGGTAAGCTACTAGATTCCTCTTCTTCATCAGATAATTCGTCGGACGTGTCTTGTTTTACTGGTTTCTCTGTAACAATGTTGTTTTTTTCTTAATCTTTTATTTACCAATGGTCGTCTCTAAGACTATAATACTTTGGTATTATCTATAGTCTTAGTGTTATAGTCTTAGAGAAAAGTTGTCAATCAAAGAGTTAAAATCTTAACTATCACTACACAACAGAAAATTTTAGTCATGTTTATATTGTACAGTCGAGAGCGGATCAAACTTTACAATATAGTTCTAATATCGCCGTTACTTTGCAATGAAATAAGGTGCCCCTGTGTAAACTTTGATGTGTCCTCGACTGTATAAGAATGTGATCGATCGAGAACGAATCTCTATAATTTACTTTGAAATTAAGCAGAAGGATCCGATTGCCTACTAAATTGTGTAATAGAAAGTCCTTACTGTGCGCGGGCGCAGTCCAGTGCAGCACGGGCGGCAGCGGCGGCGGGTGGCGGGGCGCGCGGGGGGGGTGCGGCGCCGCCAGCAGCTGCAGCGCGCCGCCGCGACGCGGGGACTCGTGGCAGTCCACCAGCGACAGGCACACGTTCTTTGCCTTCACCGACGCCGCGCCCGACAATCTGATGGGGCAGAATAACATGCAAGGATCAGATGAGGGACTTACCACAATCACATCTCTATCTCTGTTCTATTTGAATTTTGAGTGAAAGTCAACATAAAGGACGTGAATTTTACCATTCAATCGGTCGTAATTAAGTTCAGGTGACTATTTATTTATTTTATTTTACTGTTACAGCCAAAACGCATCATCATTACGGGAGACTATCCCAAATCGATTCAATTCATTCGATTCGATTTCTTCATTTATATCTATTTTCACACTAAATTTTTCACATTTCAGCTATTAAATGATAAGTACGATCAGGCACAAGTAAACAATAAACAAACGCTAAGTTTACATATTCATCCAAAAGCATAGATTAATCTTTTTAGCAATGATTTCAAACTGCAATTTAAACGGATATAAGCTCATTTCTATAGAACTCCTGTTAACTCTAATGAAACTGAAAAAAAAACTTACTTGTAACCAAAAGTGATATCAATCCAATGATGTAGATTCTCCGACACGTGTGTACTCTCCAACGCCTCTCTGTGTTTAGTTATGAAGTCTTCTACGCACGTCGCCCACGACGGGATGCCTAGATCCTATACAATTCATATAACAATGTCTTATTATAATTAACAACGTACTTATTATTGTAGAATTTATTACAAGCAGCAAGTAGTAAGGCTGGGCGACTACAACTCCTTTCAAAAATGTAATTCTTGAAATATCCCATTACAAATATGATGTTTAAATATAAAGCTATGCGTCTACTGAATCGGAATCGGAGCGTACGTAGCGCAGAAATGCCGATGCTCGGTGCACCCAGTACCGTAGAAATCATTACAAAGCAACAAATGCTGACAGGTACCATCATATAGCGGCCGTAATAAAGCGGTGTATGACGTCACTGGTACGTTGACTATGTAAAGAATATGGCGCGCTTTTGGAGGAAACCAGAGCTTGAAACTCACGGGCAGATCCTCATGAATACTCTTGAAGACAGCGGGATCCGTGTAGAACTCCGGTATACACTCGTCAGGTGTCCACTCGTACATGCGCTGTATGGACGCCGGGTACTCCGCCGGCACCCATTTGTTGCGCACGTATTTACATAGGACTTCTTTTGGGGTCCTAGGAGGAAGCAGTGGTTATCTTATCTTATCTTATCTTATCTTATCTTATCTTATCTTATCTTATCTTATCTTATTTAGCCACTCGTGTCCCACTGCTGGGCAAAGGCCTCTATGGCCTCTTTCCTCCTCTTAAGCAGTGGTTATGTAAACAAAATTCTTTTGGGGTTCTAAGAGGAGATAGCACTGGTTATAGGTATAACGGCCAAAGCTATGTACAGTCTAGAGCATATTTATCCTTTACAAAATAGTTCTTATACCGCCCTTATGTCGCAATGAAATAAGCCTTTTTGTAAGTGACGTTTCCTCCTTTCCATGTTTTTTTTCCTTGTTTTCCTTCCATGTTAATATTTTTATTTTTTATTTTATTTTAATAAAATATTATTTTTTTTGTATCCATTGCTGGGCAAAGGCCACTCCCGCATTCTTCCATGCTTCCCTATCTACCGAACCTCTGGCCAGTTAGCCAAGTATGCATCCAGAACGTCGCACCATCTCCTCTTAGGCCGACCTCTATTTCTGTGGCTTCTACCCCGAATGAAAAATGTCTGTCAACATACCTCCTCGCCAAATAAACGTAGCAAGTGATATCAGAGAGCGCGTCGGACACGTGATGCGGGATCTGGTCGGAGCTGCTCACGTCGTACGTCATGTCCAGCTGACGGTCGCCTTTGTTCAGACGGTACTTCGACTTGCTAAGGTCGCGCCAGTTGCGGCCTGATTAATGTAATACACATAGTAAGTAATCATTTATTCACAGTTCAAAATAGACAAAAACATAAAACAGGACCTTATGCTAACACAATGGAAAATGAAAGAAGTACATATCCTTAATCTGTGATGAAAGAAGAGACAAAAGTGGGAAAACTGAGTATAGAATATATAAGGAGGTGCCACTTTTTTTTTTCATATACAAATGAGTTTATGACAGCGTATCAAGGTTGGCACAAGTTTTTTATAGTTTTTTTGGTAAATGACCTGTCAAACGATAAGAAATTCCATACAAAAAGGTAGCCATTTTGCGCCAGACCAGGCACGCGGATCCAGACGGTATGGCACCTCCTTATACAGGGTGTAACAGAAAGGGTATATAAAGCCGAAACACAGCGATAGTCCTCATGAAACTAAACAACTTTCCCCAAGGAACATGGGTCGTAACTCGAAGAAATAATTTCGCCTCCCCATACAAAATGCCCGATCAGCTGATCGAGTAAGTATGGGCGATCCAAAAATTTTTTTCGGGTTACGATCCATGTTCCTTGGGGAAAGTTGTTCAGTTTCATGAGGAATATCGCTGTGTTTCGGCGTTATACCCCCTTTCTGTTACACCCTGTATATTCTATACTCAAAGTGGGAAAATGACTTCACTCAGCATATGTCATGTCACTGTTTGTACAATGACATAACGCTGATTTTCAGTGGAGCCAGGAAGAGGGAGAATAAAAAGTTGGATGAAGATTATGGACATACATTAAGGCCCATTGTCCACATAACTGCCATTCGTCATTCGTCTTGCAATCGTCTATTAACGAAAACGAGTGTATAACTTGTGGTTACGTGGACAATGGGCTTTAGGGACACTGATTTTATAAACGTTAATGTTTTTGTCAATGGATTTGAAGCTACTTGCATGTCTGTTACTCTTTGACCACCACTGAACAGATTTTAATGAAATGTTGCTGTATTCTAGTGTAAAAATTACAACAACACACATTATAACTACATCTTACCACATCTAGAACTAAAATCCGTGCACCAGGGTACCATGAAATGCGCTTGTGGATCATTAGCTGACCTCCCAGCCAACATGTTCAAATGAAGTAGGTAATCCAAGTTAGAAATACGCCCTTTCACCCACAGCATACATAGTTTCTCTAGCTGCACTGCTTTGTTACGCCAACTCCACTCCTCTTTCTTATTAGGCGATATACATTGACTGGTCACTACAGGTGTGCTCTGCTTGCTTCTACTGTGCTCATAAACCAATGACGCATCCAAAGTGTGGATATTATTAGTGATCCCTGGCAACACTTGCAACCATAAATTCTCAGTTAAATACACATCTTGTAACTCCAATGTACCTAAGCTAAGACCTCTATCGCTCATTGTTTTAGCTACATTCAAAAGTTGGTATATAATGAACAGACCGCGAGCATAATTCTTGTCTATTAAAGTAGGGCTAAAGTTAAGGCAATCTAACAAGTTGTTCTCATAGTTTCCTCTATAGACTATAAAAAAGTTATTGTCAGTCTCAAATGCGAACAAAGCTGCTAGCAAATTGACATGAGTTTCATAAGATTTGGATACATTCTTGTTTGCAATGATTTCTTTGTACTCTGCTGGTTTCAAATCATTCTTTATTCTAATTATGTTACAGCCGTACAGCCTGAGTATTACTTCAGATAGTAACTGGTCATGTTCCAGTAGGTTGACTATGGTACTTTCTTTCGAACTTTCACTATTCTGGCAGTATTTCTTATAAGACTCTTTCCATAACGTTCTCTGATTGGTCTGCGATACATACTGGAGGAGCTGAGAGAATGTTAAAGGAGTTTCTGTGTTGCTCTCGTTTATTTTATAGCGCGGTAAGGGTAAAACTTTGGACACCTTTTTGTTCAGTACCTAAAACAAAAGAAGAATAAATATCGTGATTTAATACAAACTATTGTACTAAAATGGTGATAATTAAAGTAGGACATACC
The DNA here is from genome assembly GCA_947563765.1 of Anarsia innoxiella. Lineage (NCBI taxonomy): Eukaryota > Metazoa > Arthropoda > Insecta > Lepidoptera > Gelechiidae > Anarsia > Anarsia innoxiella. Next base: position 290,003 of record OX387403.1, read on the forward strand.
CTGATAAATATTTTTCTCCAAGGATAGGGTACACTTTCACCAGTTTGGAGGGTAAAATCAACATTATTCACTGCGCTATCGACTTCTCCATTCTTCAGCCACTTCTTCAGCCAAGTATTATGAACAACGACCGTGAAAAGATTAGGAGATGTTGTCGGGAATATATTCTTACTGTTTATCTCCAATTCTTTACAAATGCTTTCCATTTTTCTCGCATCAGAGCCTTTTGTTTTGTTTTCGTTCACATCACACACAAAAGCTGGGAGGTTTTTTGACAGTTTGTTTTGACATTGACGTTTACGTTCAGAAACTGGTTTATCGATTTTTTTTTAACAAAGCAAATGGTTGAGCTTTTACAGCCACACGTTTTGAAATTGTACAAGAAAATAATCTACAAATTGAAGTTAGAAGTTTCATAATCAACGCGTTTTATGACAAGGTGTGAATAATGGAAACCCTTTAAAATACTCCTATATAAATATTTATTTTTGTAACTAGATTTACTGTTATACAAGGAATGTTAGAATTACAATAATGGTAAATATATCAGCTATTATGGATTTGGTACCAACAGCACCTCAGTTTGTATCACAGCAACATTGGTCCTTATTATTATGGAATAAAACTTACAATGTAATACATGATCAATCTTTAACTTCCTACAACCTACTAAAATAAAATTATTCGAAATCACAACTAAAACTAAAAATACTAATTTAAGCAATAACAAGAGCTTAAAATTGAACTTTTAAAAAATATGTCAATTAAAAAAAAACTACATTGGTACCTAATGAAAATAAAATAATGTGCCTTACAAGGCAGCACAAGAATAGAAAAGAAAACCTTAATCAATTTGAATGGAGGTTCTTTCCAGATAGCATTTCCAAAGAGCATCCTTATAAATAACCGCCTGAGTTTCTGGACTCTTTGCTGCCACAATACCTCGTCCAACTACCATCACATCACCTCCATTTTCAAGTACCACCTTCTCAGGAGTGTTGTATACCTGCCCAAGGTCATCCTTAGAACTTTCCAGCTGAACTCCTGGTGTCAACTGGATCAATCCTGGATTGGAGAAGGTGTCTTTCTTCTGGCAAACAAATCCTGTGATCAGATCAGGGTATTTTTCGAACATCTTTACTGTTGCTTCAGTGTATTCTGGGGTTATTAGATTGCCCTGAAAATAAGACATTTTTCATTAATAAGATGTCATCAATAACACAGTTAAAACCTTGCCAACTTTCAATTTAATTCCTGGCAACACTATAAACTTAATGTGGTGTTGCCACTCATATAATAATATTAAGTATTAAAGACAATTTTGTTATTAAAAAAAAACAGATAAACATCTATTTAAGTACAATGTAAATTCATCTTATCTATTTAGTTTCTTTATAAAATTAAATTGCTACACCAACATGGCAAGTGCTCCTACTTACCTCACTACTCATCTCAGCTAACAGAAACACTCCTCTGCTTACACCATTAGTAGACCCGTTTAGAGCCTTCAGTATACCTTCACCAGGCAAAGAATGAACCGTAACACAATCAGCCCATTCACCAATTTTATAAATCCCCTTCAAATACTGCTGTAACACAGTGTTGCCAATATCAGCAAACTTACGGTCTTCTAAAATTAAAAAGTTAAACCGTGTTGCCATTTGTTTCAGCTGGGATACAAAGTCGTCGGAAAAGTCTTCGATTATGTCTATGTGGGTTTTTACTAAGCAAATGTGTTCGCCGACTTTTTCTAGTAAGTCGAGTATTCTTGTTGATGAAGTGAGGTCGACGGATAAGCATAAGTTGGTTTTTTTTGTGGCCATAATGTTGAATAGTTGTTTGGCAACAGGGCTTACGGCTAGTTCGGCTCGTTTCTCATATGGTAATGATAGTCTGTTCACTTGTTGTACTGAAAGAAAATCAAACAATTTACAATTACAATTTTTAAAAAAAGTTTTAAAAAAATTGTTTGTAATTTTTTTGGAATTCTTTTTTGTTTTTTTTTTGCAATTTGTACATGTATTATGATTTTGCAAACAATGTCATTATAAACTAGTATCTTTTTTAAATCATCATTCTGATTATTTAATATAATACATACCGGCAGCAGGAGCTTTAGTTTCTTTCAAATATTCCTGAACTTTAACACCCATTTCTTCAGTAATCTTTTTGTTTTGCACCAAAATTTCAATCAAAGAGGTCATCGTAAAAAGAGATTTTACTGTTATTTTATTAGATTCAAGGTTCTGTTTGCCTCCTTGTTCTCTGTCTAGGATGATTACTGCCTCGTCAGCTATAAGACCTTCTCTGCTGAGGTCTTTGACTGTCTCCATTACACTGGAACCTGATGTAATCACATCTTCGATGATGAGACACTTTTGGCCAGGTTTGTAATGGCCTTCAATCATCTTCTTAGTACCGTAAGCTTTGGCTTCTTTACGTCGCATCAACATTGGTTTCTTGGCTTGGACACTCAAAAGAGTGGCTATTGGTAATGCTGTATACGGCACACCACACAAATGATCACATTTGCTGTCTTTCACACCAAATTCAAACATTAATGACGATATTAATTCCTGAAAGGAGCAAGAATTTTCAATTGTTAAAATTTTATTGATGTAAGTTTACAACGCAATTAACCTCGGCCGAGCATTAAGGTTAACCGAAGTTGGCGCCATAACTTTTCATGGTCAAATTAAAGTATGTACATGTAATGAATAGTCTTATTAAGGTACATAGTAACTGAATAGTAATAAGCAGGAAACTCACCATTACATCAGGGTAACTGACTACAACCCTCAGGTCGAAATACACCGGTGTTTTGATACCACTTTTAGTAGTAAATTCTCCAAACTTTACAGCGTCTATCTTGAATAGCTTTAAAGCTAACTCTTGTAGTTTAGTGTCGGCCATAACTGTCTGTAATATTATTACTAACTCCTTAAAAAATTAATTTAAATAAAAGACACGTGCGTTTATAGCAAGAATTATCGAAAAATGAAACTGATTTTGTTTGACATTGACTGACAATTGACATGTGGGTGACATCAAGAAAGTCATTCATTCTTTTTATAGCCAATTTATGGCCCTATGTCACCCTTTGTGGTTTTCTTTTAATATCTCTGTAGTCTCTGTACAAAACATAAATAAAAAATATTGGATTACAAAACAAATATAATATTGTTTATGTAATTAAACGTTTTTACTTTTATAATACTTAAAAAAAGAGGTAGGTATGAACCAAACAAAAGACTAAAGAAAAGAAGATGGTAAAAATTGAAGTTGACCTGGCAATACATTTCATTTCGTTCTTGAATGAAGATTACATATAATTCATTCGTTCAATTCATTCAATCAGTCATCAAACATTCGTGATTATGGAATAACGTGTTTTTTGTTGTTAATATTTTCGTAAAACCTTTAAATTACCGCAACAAAGTATTTCTTTTAGTTATTGTCTTCTTGGGTCTTTTCGATGGTAAGTGTTTACTTTATTCTATTTGCCTGTAATTAATTGTGAATTTCAGTATAGTCAGCTTCGAAAAAGCAACCGGAAAAAATAGTGGTGTGCGAAACTTTTTCGCGCCGATGAAAAAATAAATCTTTCAAAATATTTTTAAATTATGTACATAATATTTAATTTCTGTTTTAATATTTTGTACCGCATTTCAAAAACTGGTACCTCGATATTATTATTACATTTTCTGAATTACGTTGGGGACTCAGGTAGATTTTGAATCGATGTTGGGTAAGGTAAAGCCCACCCTATCGGCCGGCTGAAGTGGGGTGCCCTCCCCTCCGTAGGGGAAGCTCGGGTAGACAAAGGGTAGTCACCCCTCTAGCGGAGGGGAGCTTGGGCCTTGGGCGATATCCGTTGGTGGGATGGGAGGGGAACGGATTTCTATTTCAAGTTCAGTTTTTTTTTGCCCTTGTACCCTCGTCGCTCTTACAACAAGTGAGCGTGCGTGTGTCGAAACTTTTTTAAATTTTATTTTTTCTCGTTACGTCGTCGTTTAGCTTGTAGTTTTTCAAAGGTTTTGTTTACAACTTCAAATTAATTAGTTTTTCAGTATTTTTATTGGATTTTTTTTCGCAGGTAGAACATACCTAAGCTCGTTCCAAAGTAACAATCATGGACAATGATGTTGATGGTTGGTAATTAAATTATTTTACTAAAATACCTACACAAAAACTGTATAAACCATTTTATAAGGTGGGTATATCTATCCCCATTTTTTAAACATCGCAACAAGACACCACACACCAGTCTTCTACTAAAAAAAAGTATTTTCTTTCAGATCAAAACTTCGATTACGAATTAGACCAAACTGAAGGCCCATTAAACATGGCTTCCGTATTCAAAGACCAGCTAACGACCACAATAGCGTTAAAACGGAGTTTGATGCCGAAAAACAAGCTGGCCATCATCCAGATAGTTGGAGACCACACCCAGTACTGCTGCGTGGAGTGCTCTGCCAAGTTCCTGGAGAAGGAGAAGCTGGAGGTCCACTTGCTGCAGCATAATAAGGAGTATCGGTTTCTTTGCGGCATTTGCGGGACTGGGTAAGTTTCTACCTTTAAAATACCACTCTTTGATCCCAAATGGAATCTCGCAAATGCATAACTCTAAGTAATAATATTCCCATGAGAAAATATTCGAATCGGATATTCTGTTTTTAAATTTATTTTTGCAGCTCTAACTTATCTTATTGTTCTCATAATTAAGAGGTACATTAATGACCTATTAACTAAGTACCTAGTTACTTTATATCAAATCTAATTTACTCGTTTAGATAGATATTTAAGTACCTACTTACTTTGGTATTTTGTGCGATATTTTGCCAACATCTTGCTGTCCTATAGTACCCTAGTGGCACAGAGGGCTTTCGTGTGGAGACGCAACCTTCCTCTATCTTGCGCTTCGCTTTCCACCTCGTCTCAAGTCCTCCCGGCTGCTTGCAGCTCTGCCTCGACGGCCACCAACTTCATTCATTCATAAATTTAAGAGCGTTAATACCAACTTACTTAAGTGTAATTGTTTCGTAAGAGTAAATAAGACATTGACACTTCAATACCGTACGTAAATATTCCACGCGGTGCGTAATCATTGATCTGAATAAGAAATCTCAGAATAGAATTACTTATACTTTTTTTTACTCATACATACATATCTGTCATGCCTACCTCCCATCGGGGTAGACAGAGACCACTTCCCTCCACTTGCTACAAAGGACCGGAGACTGAAAATTGGTAGGTTCAGGAATACCCACCTAAGTGCACGTGTGAAGCGATTGATGAAGGTGGATAAAGCGAAAGAAGTGTGGATCGTTGTCTCATTTCAGTCTAACTTTTCTAACGTGCTCGTGACTTGGCCTTTCCGTAACAATGTCCTAATTTGAGGTGTGTTTGGATCGTAGCAAGGGGAAGGAAGTGGTCTCTGCCTACCCCGATGAGTGAGAGACGTGACGGATATGTATGTATGTTTTCTAACACTAACCCTCCCTACAGTTTAAAACGCAAGGAGCATCTAGAAAGGCATACGCTAGGCCACCAAGAGATCCGCCCGCACGTGTGTCCGGAATGCGGCAAAGCCTTCAAACGGAAAGAACACATGAACATCCACAGATCCATACACAGCGGGGATAAAAATCAAGTTTGCACGTTTTGTGATCGATGTGAGTATTACACGCTAGTCTTGCGTACCGGAGGGTTAGCTCAATAAACCCGGAGTTAGCTGCTAACACAGCGTTAAATCAAGATAAATCAATACAAATTATTTATTTAACCCTGTGTTAGCAGCTAACTCCGGGTTTAATTGGCTGCGCAAGTTGGCCTTAAAGTTGCAACTTAAATGCTTAATTTTGTAGATTTATTTAATACCAGCTTTTGACAGCAATGTAGCCCTTGTTGTTTTAAAAAAATGGCATCAAACATGAAAATGAAAGAACTTTGAAAATTGTTACATGTGAACATTTTCAAAGTTCTATATCTCCGAAAGTATATCTATCATTTTCGAAATTTGTCCAAAATACTATCGTTTTATAATATTTTTCTAAGTTTCATCAGTGGCCGCCAACTTTTTTTTCTCCATACTAGCTCAAATAGGGGATGTTGAGTGTAATCGATACCGAAAATTTTTACTATAACAATTAGGTTGGATGCTCTTTTAACATCGTGCATCCATCGATACATCCTTAGTCTTAAAGAAGTTCAGCTAATTTTTCAACATGTATTGCAAGTACACGCATAAATCGTACCCGATATAAGTAGTCTTTGACTCCATGATACGATACTCTCGCGTATCATATTAATTTATTTGTATGAAACGCGAGGAGGGGACTGAATTGGGTCGTGGGGGGATAGGAAGGGGGGACTGCTACCTGCTATACATAGGTAATGATGACGCCCACTTAAGTAATGACATGACGACCACAAATAGAAACTAAATGTGTTACTAGTGACATTAAATTAGTGAACGATAGAAAAGGATTTGCATGTACTCGTCATAACAAACATCTTTTACTATGGGGCCAAGTTCGAAATCATAAAAAAAAATTGTTCCCCCATATGGTGCATTTTGTATGGGGAGTTAAAAAAAATAAACGATTTCGACATTGTTCCTATAGTAAAAGTTGTTTGTTATCACAAGTACATGCATGCTTTTCTATCGTTCACTAATTTAAAGTCACCTATACTATAAGTTTAAAGTAAGCTAGTAGACATTTAAGAACGATATAAGTTCTCTTCGTACTATTTTGTATAGGTACTATTAGTTAATGTAAAGCTTTTCATAGATAAGTTACAAATAGGAACCTAATAATAAAATTGAACAAAGCATTATATACCTAAAGTCGAAAGCAGAGTGGCTATAAATTTTGAACGAAGGAAAATCGAATCTATATCGATTTTGAATTTAGAAGGAAGTGAGAAGGAAAATAATTATTTTAACACTAGAATAGGTAGGCTCTATCTGTAAGATAGATAGAAATTTGCACACATCTATCTATCTTCTATCTATCTATACTATAAATAAAAATGAATTGTTGTTCGTTAGTCTGATTAAAACTCGAGAACGGCTGGGCCGATTGAGCTGATTTTGGTTTTAAAATGTTTGTCGTAATCCACGGTAGGTCTAAACGGTTAATTGCCGGGAAAGCCCTAAAACAGACCTTTTCTTTTTCCCATACAAATGTTTTCTTACTAAAATGTAGAGTCAATTTGAACTTTATTCCTACACAATAAAGTTCATTCTAAAGCGGGACAAAGTTCGCCGGGACAGCTAGTTACTAGCTAGTTAAATATAAAGAAAAATAACATAAAGAACAAACTAGGTACATGCGATAAATTATAAGTACAAAACGCGCAAAGGCGGCCTTATCACTAAGAGTGATCTCTTCCAGACTACTTATAGATTTATCTAACAAATTCTTCGATTATAAATCGATAGTATGAGGCCTTTTTCACCACACATATAAAATTTAACTCACGGGATAAACTTATGTCTATTTCATAACATAAAACATGACGATTTAGGAAAAAAAAAAAAAAAACTTGAAAATATCAGATATTTTATACCTGTTAGGTAGGTACTGTTTATCAGATATTATTATCAGATAAACTTTATCTTTAAGTGGTAAAAACGGGCCTTAAATGCCCTACAAATAAAACCAAGTTCCAAGTAAAGTAAACTCATCATTCTTTACCCCCCCCCCCTAGCGTTCTACCGCAAGGACCACCTCCAGAAACACCTCCAAACACACACGAAGATGTTAATGGAGCAGCAAATCTCGCCATTCATCATGCCATTAGACGAGCACGGGCTGATGCAGTTCAAGCAGGAGGTGTTTGAGGATGAGGAGGTGAAGCCGCTGGTCAACCAGGAGTTCGGGTGTGAAGTTACTATGCAGGTTGGTTAGATGATGTATGCAGAACCTACTCTTAAGGGCTATCAACACATTTCCGGATCTGGGCTATCCGTGTTTACAGTTGTACGTTTCAGTATAGAATAGAAGCCTGACCCGTAGCTGTGTGAACAAGTTCATACAATTTGTAGGTACACAACTGATTTTTGCCGTGTTCCCGGAAATGTGTGGTTAGCTCTCAAGAAGCCGGTGCAAATATTCGAAGATGACGAGATGAAGGCGCTTGTCAACCCTACACGCTCAATTCACGTAACTTTTTCGTAGAACATACATACAATACAATACAAATATTCTTTATTGCACAAAAGATATAAGGTACAGACACAAACAAGAATATAATAAGCAACAGGCGGCCTTATTTCTAGGTAGCAATATCTTCCAGGCAACCTTAGGGTAAGAAATAGCGAGAGATAGGTAATAATGGTTGCGGGTTGTGCAAAAAAAACAGAATACATACATACATATCTGTAACGCCTCTCTCTCATCGAGGTGGGCAGAAACTTTCCTCCACTTGCTAAGATCGAAACGCACTTCCTTTGCCTCATCTACATTCATCAGTGGCCTCATACATGCGCGTCTTTTAAGGGTACCTACTCCTGACTAGGGTCATTAACTTTTTATTACATAATCTAAATACTACAGGAAACAAAACCGGCAACTACTTGCTCTCTTGTTTGCTGTGCCCTTGCAGGGCGTCACATGTACCATTATATGACTTTGTAACACCTTACTCAACTTGTGACTTGCAATAAACTAATTCTAATTCAAAATCTAAGTATAAAACTGCATTATTCGGATACAAAAATACAGTGTTACGTTACGTCATCCACCATACAGCCTAAACAAGTTATAAACCTACTTTTTTCAATGGTGCTTTCTGGTGAAAGTGTCAGGACTGGATTCTGACAAGTTTGCGGGTCCTTTCCATTTTTTTTTAATATTCAGACTGACTTTTGAGTTTTTTGAGTGCTCTGTATTAACAATAATATCGTATAGGTAGGCACTTCTTAGCTTTCACTGCATATCAATGAAATACCTACTTGTAAAAGTGTGTAGAAGTACTATCTAATAAACATCGTGCTACCTTCTTCTAATCAGTGATAACGAAAGAGTAAGCTATAGGCTTAATGATGCGTTACATAATAGCAACAAGAAGGCAATAAGGTATAAAGCTAAGGGTCGCGACACATCTGTGTAACGTACCGCGCGGAACGTTGAGCGGCTGGAGTAAATGTACGTAATTTCAGCTGATGTGTCATAGGTGACTTGAAACGTTTCAGCGTATTAGTAGGTGTGTGAAATTTCCTCCAATATTTATATTTATTTATATTTATTGAACCGAACGTTCCGCGTGGTACGCTACGCAGGTGTGACCGCCACACTATGGTTCGAAAACACTATTTTCAAGTATTTCTAACGTTCCATGTAATTCAAAATAAGAACTTTACATTTTTCCCCCAAACAATGCCCTAGCTAAACTACCCCAAAATATTCTCAACTCCACGTTTTTTAGTCCCCCTCTTTTCCCGTGGGACTTGAATCCCGTTACGTTAAAAAGAAGTATTATAAGTAGGTACCGAAGTGATGGTGACGTCATGTATTTGGTACTTTAGTAAGTTAGGTGGATATACCCCCCACTGAGAAATCTTAGCGATATGGGCCCTCCCACTCGTCGTTAAGTTGGTGTTTTGAATATTTAGTACATAACGTAGGTAGTTATAGTATACAGTGTGTTGTTTTATTTATTTACTTACTGTATAAATATACAGGGTGTTAAGAGACGCAATCTTTCAAACTGAGTAGATAACTTTCCCCAAGAATTTATCGAAATTCAACAAAAACTAATACTTATATCTTCCCATAATTAGTATGGTTTTTATTTATGTTAGTAGTTTCTTTTAAAGAGTCCAATTTCATAAGTATATTAGGTATTCACTTGGCGAAAATATTTTTTATATAATCGCAATGGCATATAAGTAAAGCTTTACGTTTACAGTGCCGCCTTCTTATTTCAAAACGCTAATATCGATTTGATTTGTAATTAACAATACGTGCATTCTCAAACGTAACTTCAAAATACCGCCTCTTATTTCAAAGCGACCAATTTCATAAATATGTTTGTAAACATTAATGTGTAATTGACAGTACATTCTCCCCCCCCTTTAGGAAGAAGACGAGCCAGTACCATCCAACCAGCTGATAGACCCAGCCCGTCCGTTCTCCTGCCCGCTCTGCCCCAAGACCTACAAACGACGGGACCACCTCAAGCTGCACAGCCTCACGCATGTGCAGAAGGACAAGATATGCTCTGAGTGTGGGAAAGGTATGTTATAACTAACTATATTTCATCAAATTTATTATATCATAACTATATTATTCTAAAGATATTATATCATAACTAAAAACTAACTAACAAACAAACAACTAACTAACTATCATAACTAATAAATAAATAAATAACTATACTATATTATAACTATATCATATAACCTATCCTACTAATATTTTAAACTAGATGACCCCGCGAACATTGTTCGGCTTTAGATGTAATAAATATGTCTTTCTCCTGGTTCTTAGCTACCTCCCTAACAATTTTCAGCCAAATCGGTTCAGCCGTTATTGAGTTATAAAATGTGTAACTAACATGACTTCCTTTCATATTAAGTATTAGATGCAAATGTTTGTGCTCTTTCTGGCACCAGTGAACAGATCTTAATGAAACTTTACTTAATAGGACCGTACTTGTGTTATGCTCAAAGTTAAAATAATATCGACTGGAACATGACCAAAATAAGGTGTCTAATTTCAGTTAATTTGAAAAGAAAAACCCAAAAGATTTCTGCTATAAAAGATTTTCTTATAGACGATAATGCGTACAAAAACCTATACCTACTAAACTTGCTTAGTAAGTACAATAAAAGACTCAATGTTACGATTTTCTGAACCATTACTATTCCAAAGTTATTCATATAATTCCACAAATAAAAAATTGAATTCTCCAACATAAAAAGTTTCGTTAACTCAAAAAGGAAGCAAGGCATTCCCAAATAAATAGCTGAATAACTTTATCCTTAGAAAGGGGAGGCTCTCAAAGGTAACAACTCAAAATACTCTAGGGGGCGGCGAACGATGGATAAATCCGGTTTTAACCGACTGATAGATGGAGAAGGAGGTTCTCGAATTGTAACGTACTTTTTCTATGCTAGCATATTGTCTAGAATTATGATTGCACTACGAAACTAGTAAAAAGTCATGTATGTTACCCCTTTAGTTTTCACAATTAAACCGCTGAACTGTTTTTGATGAACTTTAATATACAGGTTGCTGAAGGCTCGAGAGATAAATTAAAAAGTGATAAAACGTAAACGAAAATTGCTTAGAAAAGTGTATCACTTAAAAGACATACCTACATACTCACTACTTTCGCTTCATCCACATTCATCAGTCGCTTCATACATGCACGTCGGTTTAGGATCTTGACTTGGTTTTTCTTTAACATGTCCCCGACTTGAGAATATGTTTCAAAACTTAAAATTCTAAACTGATATTCCATTCTGTACGTAGTAAGTCACCCCTCCTTAAAATAAACGAGATACCGTGCCCATATAACGTGGTCCCTCGCCCCCTCAAGCCCTGCCCATGGGGGACCCGGTCTCCCCTACAAGGAGGGTCTAATAAAGGTCGCATGGCCCCAGCTACCACTATGTGCCGTATATTCTAAAATTACATCGTACATTTTATCGATTTTCGCTTTCTGTTGCTCACTTTCTAGGAAGTTGTTGGAAATTGTGAAATTATAACAATATTTATAATTCAAGATTTTATATTCAAACGTTTATTACTTACCTAAGTAAACACGAATATCTATTGGATTTACTTTGCTTACATACATAGGTATCCGTCACGCCTCTCTCCTATTGGGATAGGCAGAGCACTGCTTTCAGCTTGCTACGATACAAACACACTTCTTTCGCTTCATCCACACTCATCAGTCGCCTCATACATACGGTTTTACATTGATTTAATTTGACATAATTGATCTTAAACTTCATCAAAAACAGCTACGTTATAAATATAATAGTACGTAGGTAATTATCGATCGAGGATCTACAAAAAACATAAACGCATAGCATACTCAATAATTACACCTAAGTACGTCGCGTCAATTTGAAGTAAATAAAGTTAGATAGCTAGAACTGAACACCTTCACGAACGACTGGGCTGAGGCGGCTCAGGATAGAGAATCATGGAGAAGGAGGAGAGAGGCCTTTGCCCAGCAGTGGGACGACAACGGCTAGATAAGATAAGATAAGCTAGAATGTTCTTTTTAACTCCACTTTAAAATTTTGTAACAAACAAATTTTTACCAGACTTCAAACCGTTACTTTTCAAAACATTTACCTACTAACTTAATACTATTCCCATCACCCAACCGAAATAACCATAAAATAAAACCCACCACCATTTTAAAATACAATACAACAATTGGTATAGAAATTCCCAAACCCCTTCCGCTGGTAACAACTGCCGAGACTTCGCCCCCTCGTGTTCGTCCCCACTCCGCGCCCTAAGCTGTCCCTATACCAAGGTCATTGTGTTCCCCGTCTAACGGTGTAGTACAGGTAATCAGTTTTTTGTACTGACGTTATTATTAGGGGGGTTGAAAAAGATGCGCGTTGTGAAGGGATAACTTTCTTGTTTTATAATGTAGTCGGAAGATAAGTGACGGTTATTTTTTAGTTATGATACGGATAAGTAGGCAAAATTGTGCTTTAGCATTGCTAATAGCATTGTTATACCCTGGCTCTGCTAGGGTTATTGCTGACGAGTCACTAACCCTTTAGCTTACTCAGCGGCTTGTCAAGTTGTCAGTAAGTCTAGCTTTGCATTGTATTCCAGCCTCAGTTCGTCTTCATCCTCTGACTCAAGCGGTTGCCTAAAGATTTATTTCCTCTCGTACTTATAATTATCTTTCTATATCCTTTCTATATCCTTTATTCAATAAAAGTTCGTGAGTGAAAATAACTCCTTTTTTTTTTTAAACCAATTTCTCAAATATCCCATAACAGAACGTAGGTATATTATGTATTTTCAGAAACGTTGAAGTACCTTTACTTGTAGTAGATATTGGTGAACAAAGTTGATTCAATGAGAAATAGGGAAGTATATCTAGTTACGCGTAAATATACAGAAATATAGGTAGGTTCTTATATCTAAGCGCCAAAACACACTGTGAAACGCAACTGAAACGAAACGTTTCAAACTAGTTGCGTTGTGTGTGGTTTTCTAAGGAAGTTTATAGCAGGCACTTCGATGCAACTCAAAAATAACTAGCAGTTTCAGTTGCATTGCATTTGCGTTACACCGTGTGTTCTGGGTCTTACTGTACCTATTCGTATTTCGTGGCAATACATAAATTTCCTCCCTTATTTTAAACCAATCCTTTCTTCAATCTACCTATACATATACTGTCATACTAAATTCAATTCCACCATACATACTCGTAGAATCCTAAGCCCTCACACGATCCCTCCATCGCGTTAAGAAGGGGCCGGTCAGCTAGGCCGAAGGGTGGGCGCCCCCCTTTCTATTCCCCAGGAGGGGGACACTATGCTAAATATATTTCACTACGATCTCACTTTCATGTTTTATCTTTTAGTTTTGAGGAACGTTTTTGGGTCTTTGAGGATTTTAAATAAATAGTAGGTACTTTTTAGTGGGTAGAAAAGGGCTTTCGAATTTATTTCATAACTATATGAAATAAATAAAATTTGAGACTATCCAATCGACTATCTATCTAGACTATCTATCTTTTAGTGACTATCCAGCCCTCATGCTATCATGCTTCTCTGTCTGTGGGGTCTGCAGGAAGAAATTTCTTTTAGAAATATGCTGTACCTTTTGTATAACTTCTCTTTTTGTCTGTCTCTATGTACTATCATCTTACAATAAACTGTTAAACTGTTAAATAAAATTTATCTGACAGATATTTTGTACCTGTCTATGTCTACGATGTCATGTTTTATGAATTGGATGGGTTTAACTGTCAGTTTTTTATCTGTAGTTCGTGAAACGGGTACTTAAGCACATTTATATTTTATTTTATATCTATTCATACTAATATTCATTTAAAATCGGTTCAGCAATTAAATAATAGTATTACCTCTTTCTCGTTATTTCTTACCCTAAGGTTGCCTGGAAGATATTGCTACCTAGCAATAAGGCCGCCTGTTGCTTCTTATATTCTTGTTTGTATCTGTACCTTATATCTTTTGTGCAATAAAGAATATTTGTATTGTATTGTATTGTAATAGAGTTTCTTAAATATTAACTAAGCAGCACCATTAGACCCAGAACACACGGTGAAACGCAACTGCAACGCAACGAAACGAAGCGTTTCAAACTAGTTGCGTCGTGTGTGGTTTTCTAAGGAAGTCTATAGCAGAAACTGCGATGCAACTCAAAAGTAACTAGCAGTTTCAGTTGCGTTGCAGTTGCGTTTCACCGTGTGTTCTGGGTCTTACTGAATTAGTGAAAGAACATAATAATATACCACAGCACTGCCGATATGTAAAAACATATAACTTCGTACACAAATACCATCAATCCCATACAATCACATACAAACATTGTCATTTATAATATTAAAAGCGGTTTCAGTATTGCTTCATGTATCAAAAACTTCTTAATACCATTCCACTCTAGCCCATAACTTTTGAAAATCTATATAAAACGCAATGTATGTTATTACAGGTTTCCACTGGGAAGAACAGCTATTAGCTCACATGAGTACCCACCTTAACGCGTACCAAACGAACCAGGCTGGCTTCGATGATGTAGACTACGCTGATACCGCCGATAATTATATAGTGGTAAGTTATTTACTGTACATTAGGCCTAGAACACACGGAGAAACGCAACTGCAACTGCTAGTTACTTTGCTTTTTTTTTTAAACGTTTCAAACTAGTTGCGTCGTGTGTGGTTTTCTAAAGGAGTCTATACCAGAAAACTCAAAAGTAACTAGCAAGTTGCAGTCTTGCAGTTGCGTTTCCCCGTGTGTTCTGGGTCTTACGCGACAATTTTACTTATAGACATGTACATATCTTTCACGCCTCTTTCCTATCGAATTAGACAAAGACCACTTCCCGCCACTTGCTACGATACAAACACACTTCCTTCGCTTCATCTACATTCGTCAGTCGCCTCACTTTGCTTACTTTACTTTTATCAACTTAATTATTTAATAAAACACAATATCTCAAAATACAGGGTGTTAGGAAAAGTATCACTATCCTTTTAACCATAGAGTGTTAGTGATGTAGAACACATTCTTTTTTGAACTCATTTTTAATTAATTTTTTTTTCGTACAACACATTACACGAAAAAAAACTTTTTGAAATCATTTTAATTTTTTTTTTTTCGTGGTGTGTTTTCTACATAACTAACACTATACCTGGTTCAAAAAAAGTGATACTTTTCCTAACAGCCTATATAGGTAACTATTGCTTATTTGTTATTCTGACGATACTACTGCAATATAGTAAAAGTTTTATTGAAATCTGCTTAGTTGTGTTTGCGTGAGAGAGTAACGAATATCCTTACATCCATTAGTCGTCCTTATTAGCCGTGGGACACGCCCACTGCTGGACATAGGCCACACGTAAAGCTTTCATCTCGCAAGCGGCTAGCATCCACCGTCAACCTGCAGCCATAATTACGTCAATATTACCAAACAAATCCTTTTTTTATTTTCATACTTAAACATAATCTTCAATATTGCAGCCCCTCCCCAACGACCCCTCAAGCCTGCTGATCCCTCGGAAACCAGCGTCCGAGAGCCGCCCGCACGAGTGTCCGGTATGCAATCGGCGGTTCAAGAGAAAGCAGCACTTGAAGGTGCACGCCAATGTCCATGCTAAACTGCAGCTGCCGTCCGCGCCTATATGGTGTTGCATGTGTAATCAGGGTATGTACCTACTGGGTAATTGAATTTAATAGACAAGATGTTTCTCATTCATTTTCGTGCACTTAATTGCGTATAAAATTAAAAAATTATCAAGAAATATGGATTGAAAGCGACAAAAAATGATACGAAATTAATGTCGATTAGATTTGGCATTTTATATACCTACTAAGCGCCAAAACACGGTGAAACGCAACTGCAACGCAACTGAAACGAAACGTTTCGAACTAGTTGCATCGTGTGTGGTTTTCTAAGGAAGTCTATAGCAGAAACTGCGATGCAACTCAAAAGTAACTAGCAGTTTCAGTTGCGTTTCACCGTGTGTTCTGGGTCTAAGTCTTTTTTTTAAACTAAGTAATGTGGCTGGGGAAAAACTGTGAAGTTTCTTTCATTATATGAGCATTGAAAGCACAACAAAACAACATACTTAATGTTCTAAAATGGATCAAACTACAAAGTTCTATATTACATTATCCAATATCATTAACTCAAACATCTTTGATCCAAGTGTAATATCCCCCTAAATTATTGTTTTCTTATATTTTGCAGGGTTCCAAACAAACCCTCAGTTCGAGAGTCACCAATGTATGAAACAGCCAGTGAACGGGACACAGGACGCTAAAAAAGAAAACTACCCCACTGATATTAAACAGGTATTTAATCATCTATCTATAAATTTATCTGTGTTATCTATTTCTATGTATGAAACTGAGTATCTTTCTTTATGAAATTACATGAACATAGGTAATTTAGTATAGACGAATGATACTATGATGTAGGTAGATCATCTGTCTGTCTGTCTGTCCGTCTGTCACCAGGCTTATCTCATGAGCCGTTATAGCTACAGCGCTCAATTTTTCACAAATGATGTATTACCGTTGCCACTATAACAACAAATACTAAAAATAGAATAATAATAATAATTAAGGGCTACTATTCAAAAAACGTATTTTTTTTTTTTTTTGTGGCTCGATATCAATAAGGGCTACTGGTAGACACTTGAAATGTTTATAGAATACCAAGAAAATAGTACGTAACCCTTCGCGAAAACTCGCACTAATTAATGAACATATGTAACATATTTTGTAGCGCAAGTGTTATGGGCACTTTCGCGGTAGGTACGATTCGGGGTGGCTTGTTTGATTAGATTGTAGTTGGTACCTAGTTTATAGTTAGATGTAAGTATTTTAATATTTTTGTTTTCTTTCTGTACATATTGTAAATACTTTGTAAAATATTTTAAATAAAGTTTTTTTATTTTTGTATATAAACCAGGAATCCCCCGAGCAATCAGCCCAGATATCAGAAGTACAGCTGCCGACGCCGCAGAAGGTGTACGTCTGCAAGTACTGCACGAAGCCGTTCCGCAGGAAAGACCACTACAAAATACATCTACATATACACACCGGGATCAAGTCCTTCTTCTGTGTCGAGTGTGGGAAAGGTACCTTATTAATTTTCATTTAAAAGTTGAAAAAAATACCCTTATCAGCCCTTTTACGAGAGTAAGCGCCAAAACACACGGTGAAACGCAAATGCATCGCAACTGAAACTGCTAGTTACTTTTGAGTTGCATCGCAGTTTCTGCTATAGACTTCCTTAGAAAACCACACACGACGCAACTAGTTTGAAACGTTTCGTTTCAGTTGCGTTGTGTGTGGTTTTCTAAGGAGGTCTAATAAGGCTGTAATCTAAATGTTAAAAATACGTAATATATTATAAAAAAAAGTAATTCATTCATCTAGGTAATTAATGAATGAACAGTTTGTCTATAAGGTGTATTTAAAGTTACGAGAATCATGAATTTATAATTTCTAAGCCATGAATCAGAAAATTTGGAATGAAACAAAAATAAATAGAAGAAGATAGTTTCTAATAAATAACACTTAGTTTATATCAAATTAATAAACTATTTCAACCATATTGTGTCTGTTTAACTGATCACAATCGTTAATTGTATAGTTTATTTAGTTTATATAGTTTATAGTAATTATAGTTAATGATGCTTTAAATGCTAAAACTTATATCTCTGTATCCAATCATTATTATGTGCTGTACTGTACATACCTACTTTTCTTATTTATTTATTTAACAGTTTATTGTTGTTTGTTCTTTGTTAAATAACTTTATTATTATTATTATTGCAGGTTTCTACCGCAAAGACCACTTACAGAAACACTCGCAGGTACACTTAAAGAACAAACCTAAACCGCGTAAGATCCCCGGACTGTTCCCCATTAACTTGATGAACAAGAAGGACGTCAAACCTGAGATTACTATCACCGTAAGTTATACCTAGTTATGTTTTAAATGTCAATGTTTGTGCTGATGGATGGATGGATAGATGAGTGAAAATAAAGTAAACAAAACATTTAATTAACTGAAAACTATAAGGTCAGGAACACACGGGGAAACGCAACTGCAACGAAACTGCAACTGCTTGTTACTTTTGAGTTGCATCTAAGTTTCTGCTAGTTTTGTTTGAAAGTGACTGGTTTGAACGTTTCAGATTAATTGCATCGTGTGTGGTTTTCTAAAGGAGCCTATAGCAGAAACTTAGATGCAACTTAAAACTAACTAGCAGTTGCAGTTTCATTACCTATTTTGAATTTCTATTTTCAGGCTCCATCAAACACAAAACTGCGAGTGCCTCTCCAAATAAAAGTCCCGTACCAAGTAGTGATGTCGATGGAGAACGGCGAACAACGAGCGGTGACTATCAACCCACACGACAAACACGACTCATAGCCTTCACCATATGTGCAACTTAACATCCCAATAGTGGGGAAAAGACTCTCGTTTCATTGAATAACCTAACCTTTAAAAAATAGGTACTTTTTTATTTTGATGTACCCAGTGTCACTCTCACTGTAAATACGAAACCAACGACACCTCTCAAGCTAAAATCCGTCAAGCTATTTAGGCTGTAGGGAGTGCCAAAGAATTCTACATACATACATACTCTCGAAAAACATAACCCTACTTCTGGCGCAGTCGGAAAACATATCTACATATCTGTCACGTCTCTTTCCCATCGGGGTAGGCAGACTTCCCTCTTGTAGACTTGAAGTGAAATGATATTTAGAAGAAAATGGTTTTTTTTTAATTCATTTTTTGTAAAAAGGGCTTTTAATAGGTACGTATTTATTTTAAATAGGTACTATTCTTTTTGTATTGTGTAGTGACGAATGGGCATGATGACTAAACATTTTTTTTATCCATCACATAGATTATTTTAAAATATTATTCGACACGAATTTTTTCTTTTTTCTCTTAAACTAAAAATGACAAAGATACACTGGGTTAAAGTTGCTCATAATGTCACGCCTCAGTACGATTTTAACCTAGGACTGACGTCAATACCCCCACTCCGTAACTTTGATGTTCTGTATCTTTGTTTTTTTTTTTTGTGTATTTGATCAGGTAAAATATGTGTTTCAAATATTTTTTAATAGCCTAAAAGAAGGACTAATTCTTTTTTGAATTATTGAATGTAGTCATCATCCCCATTTGTAAGTATTTAGTTTGTGAGATTTTCTTTTACTTGCTCAATTTTTGTATGCTGATTTAAAATAAGTATTAACCATTATTATGTAATTTTTCTTTTCTAAAAGTTTTTAATTTTTTTCTTGCTTTACAAAAAATCACGGGTCCAAACGTTTTAAATTTTTTTCATACTTGTGAATTTTTTACTTTTTTCTTGTCTATTTTATTATTATGTAAAGATTTTATAAAATTAATACCTGTACATATCTATTAAGAATTTAAAGAACTTTGTCTGATATAAAAAGAGGGCAAAAATATAGAATTTAAGGAATTTGAGTACTTTTTTCAATTATGTGTTTTATGAACAATTAAAATAGAATTAAATAATAGGTTTACTTAGACTTAGAACACACGGTAAAACGCAACTGCAACTGCTAGTTACTTTTGAGTTGCATCTAAGTTTCTGCTATAGACTCTTTTAGAAAACCACACACGAACGAACACACACCGAACTAAGTAGTTTGAAACGTTTCAGATTAGTTGCATCGCGTGTGGTTTTCTAAAGGAGTCTATAGCAGAAACACAGTGTTCTGGGTCTTAGATTGCAAGACGCTATCTTGTGTTAGATTACCTATCTTGATTTCTGCTCAAATAGAATTGAATCCGGATTAAGAAAAAAAAATGCGTCTAACAACCTTTTGAACAAGTTTCACTTTTCTATGTCTTTAATTTTAAGTTCGATAAATTAAGTTCTAAAATTTAATAGCTGTAAGTATTTAAAGAATAATGTTTGTCAGGTGTCGTGCCATTGTACCAAATAAAATATTATATTAAATTAGGCTAATGTTCAAAGTTCCTCTATTTTACCTTTCAAAAAGTTGTGATCTCGTCGTAAGTTCAAGTTCAGTACAAAATAAATATTTTGCACGTAATTTGATGTTTTTGTTCTAGTTTGTAGTCATATTTGTTTAGGTTAAGGTGGATATAGGCTACATTTACTTGTAACAAAAACAAGCCGCTCCTATAGCCGCTCTATGTATCGTCCCTCTACGAACAAAACGTCGAGCACTGTCGGCTCTTTGCAACTTATTTCTACAAACCAACTAGCATATTGGTGAACATTTCGTTGAGCCTCTTTGTATGAGGGCGGGCGATGCGCGGTTGGTAAAATGCAAACTCGCTGTGAATTTACCTGTAACATAACGCCAAGCATTCGCGTTACATTACATTAGAGGGAAATTATTTGGAAATTGAGCATTTGCCTGTATAGTACCATTCGAACGTATACCTATGCCTGTAATTTGTCGGTTCCATTTCTGAAAGAACATCATAAAAATAATAAGGTTATTTCTGAATTCGCATATTTCGTAGCTAAAATAAACGAACCGAACGATATTTCTATAACAAAACTTGTTTTCTATTGTAGTTCGTTCGTCTCTGTTGGGTTAGCGTCGGACGTATATATTCTTTTTGGTCTTTAGCACATTCTTTTTAATAAAGTTGCAATCTTCTTAAAAATACTGGCCAGATTTATGAAAATCAATTTTGAAAAGCTGAAAATTTGAAGAAAGTATTCCAAAAAAGTCAACGTTATAGCTGAAAATTACCAACAATCAGTATAATCAAAACGTTCAAGCCTTCAACAAACAGTTATAAGAAATTTAGTAAAAAAACGTTAAAAAAAAGTGAAACTACTCAATCTCCCGCCGACTCAGTCGCGACGTTGTTTTCTTTTGTCGATAAAGCCGCAATCGGAAGCCAAGATGCCTTGCTACCCGTGCTGCAGCCCCTGCTGCTCCCCTTGCTGCTCCCCGTGCTGCTGTTGCTGCTCGCCATGCTACGGCTGCTGCTACCGCGGCTGCTAGTGCGGACGAGCGCGCCCGCCCGCAAGGCCGGCCGCAGCCCCGCAGCGGTCCGAGTCGCAGCGTGCATGCTCCGTTCCCCCGGACGTGGAGCCGCGGGCGTCGAGTGGGACTCCGCCCCCGTGCCGCGCGCCCCCCGGCGTCTCTGAGGCCGCCGGGGCCGCCGCCGCCCAGCCCGCAGCCGCGCCGCGTACGCCGCGGCTGCCTGGAGCTCGAGGCGATGCCGAGGATGGAGCGAAGTGACCCTTCGCCGTGCTGCGTGGACGCAGGCCCTCTGCAAAAGAATCTTGCGTTGCATTATCAGTATTTGATGATCTGTGAAAGTTTTAATAAAACGTTCAGGTCTTATTATTCCTGTCTTTTAATTTTCATAAGCTAGGGAGGGTCAAGCCCTCGGACCTCTTGAGAATTTCAACTTACCGCATTTCCTCTCGAAACATATACTATAGCTTTAGCCATCACACACTCACTGAGGTAGGCAGACACCTCTCTTAGTACGAAAGCTCTCACCACATTGTTAGATAGAACACGTTGCTACACTCACTCACAAGGGCCGAGTGTGTGTATGGACCCTTGGGAGGGCCGAGTGTGTGTATGGACCCTTGGGAGGGCCGAGTGTGTGTATGGACCCTTGGGAGGGCCGAGTGTGTGTATGGACCCTTGGGAGGGCCGAGTGTGTGTATGGACCCTTGGGAGGGCCGAGTGTGTGTATGGACCCTTGGGAGGGCCGAGTGTGTGTATGGACCCTTGGGAGGGCCGAGTGTGTGTATGGACCCTTGGGAGGGCCGAGTGTGTGTATGGACCCTTGGGAGGGCCGAGTGTGTGTATGGACCCTTGGGAGGGCCGAGTGTGTGTATGGACCCTTGGGAGGGCCGAGTGTGTGTATGGACCCTTGGGAGGGCCGAGTGTGTGTATGGACCCTTGGGAGGGCCGAGTGTGTGTATGGACCCTTGGGAGGGCCGAGTGTGTGTATGGACCCTTGGGAGGGCCGAGTGTGTGTATGGACCCTTGGGAGGGCCGAGTGTGTAACGCCCTGGCAGCGCCAGTCTCAGATTTGCTTGAAATTAATAGCAGAGGGTTCGCTAATTTAGGCAGAGAGAGTGTGTGGACCCTGGGAGGGCAGAGAGAGTGTGTGGACCCTGGGAGGGCAGAGAGTGTGTGGACCCTGGGAGGGCAGAGAGTGTGTGGACCCTGGGAGGGCAAAGAGTGTGTGGACCCTGGGAGGGCAGAGAGTGTGTGGACCCTGGGAGGGCAGAGAGTGTGTGGACCCTGGGAGGGCAGAGAGTGTGTGGACCCTGGGAGGGCAGAGAGTGTGTGGACCCTGGGAGGGCAGAGAGTGTGTGGACCCTGGGAGGGCAGAGAGTGTGTGGACCCTGGGAGGGCAGAGAGTGTGTGGACCCTGGGAGGGCAGAGAGTGTGTGGACCCTGGGAGGGCAGAGAGTGTGTGGACCCTGGGAGGGCAGAGAGTGTGTGGACCCTGGGAGGGCAGAGAGTGTGTGGACCCTGGGAGGGCAGAGAGTGTGTGGACCCTGGGAGGGCAGAGAGTGTGTGGACCCTGGGAGGGCAGAGAGAGTGTGTGGACCCTGGGAGGGCAGAGAGAGTGTGTGGACCCTGGGAGGGCAGAGAGAGTGTGTGGACCCTGGGAGGGCAGAGAGAGTGTGTGGACCCTGGGAGGGCAGAGAGAGTGTGTGGACCCTGGGAGGGCAGAGAGAGTGTGTGGACCCTGGGAGGGCAGAGAGAGTGTGTGGACCCTGGGAGGGCAGAGAGAGTGTGTGGACCCTGGGAGGGCAGAGAGAGTGTGTGGACCCTGGGAGGGCAGAGAGAGTGTGTGGACCCTGGGAGGGCAGAGAGAGTGTGTGGACCCTGGGAGGGCAGAGAGAGTGTGTGGACCCTGGGAGGGCAGAGAGAGTGTGTGGACCCTGGGAGGGCAGAGAGAGTGTGTGGACCCTGGGAGGGCAGAGAGTGTGTGGACCCTGGGAGGGCAGAGAGAGTGTGTGGACCCTGGGAGGGCAGAGAGTGTGTGGACCCTGGGAGGGCCGAGAGTGTGTGGACTAGTGTTGCCGCTCGATAGGCCAATATCGATAGCCTATCGATAGGTCGAAAAACATGTACCCTATCGATAGCACAATCGATACTATCGATAGTATCGATTGCTCTTGCGCTGCAATAGTATCGGTTAACATTGAATTGAATATACAATCAATACTATCGATAGTATCGATAGTTTTGCACAATCGATAGTGATCATTTTTTTCATCATCAATTTCATCAATTTAGATTCGAAATTGCTGGTCAACTGACCATACTTACTTTATATTCGTCCGTCATACACTTATATGTGATCATGTCATATATTCTACCACCCATTATGCCTGCTTACTGAATGCAATACTATCGAAAAAATGATCACTATCGATTGTGCAAAACTATCGATACTATCGATAGTATCGATTGTATATTCAATATTGGAGAGCAATACTATCGATAGTATCGATACTATCGATAGTTTATTGTTCGGCAGCGATCGAAACTATCGATACTATCGATAGTATTGCTGTTAACCGATACTATTGCAGCGCAACTACTACTACTACTACACTACTATACTATTGTGCTATCGATAGGGTACATGTTTTTGACGTTTAACAATCGATTGTAAAACTATCGATTTTTCGGCAACACTAGTGTGGACCCTGGGAGGGCCGAGAGTGTGTTAATAAAAAACATCTATTCAGGTGGAACTTTTTATTTAAGTTAAAAAACAAAATTCAAAAGCTTATAATTAATGTATCCTAATGCTTGCTTACCTTTTTTTTTTAACCTGCTTTTGTACTATAAGTACTTACAACTTTAAATGGCGGCGACTGGCGTAACATAGGTAAGTGTTGTTGGCCCACCCACGTTCTTGGGTCAACAATCCCTTCCTACAACATTCTCTTTTCGGACAAACAGCACTTAATCATTAAATATAAAAAGTTAACCGCACATTTCCGGGAATACGTCCCTGACGGAACACGGCAAATATCGGTACTTAGTACAAATTGTATGAACTTGTTCACACAACCCCGAGTCAGGGCGTCTATAGGGAAACTGACAACTCTGAACACGATAGCCCTGATCCGAAAATGTGTGGATAACCCTTTAGAACCGCCATACAGATTATTAGATCCTAGAGAAGTATCCCGAATAAATGTATGATTACGACTGTCCTGCAAAATCCGTGAACATATCAGCTCGACAGCCAGTTTCGGCCTCAAATATAATATTATTGATCCGATGTCGTACAATAGCATTTGTTGACGCGTCCATTTTTCTTAACTGACCCGCAATATAGTCTCCAAATAAACCATCCTCATCTTTTTCTGCTGTACCATTCGAGGTATTTTGGCGTTTGGCGATATTCCTCATAATGGAGAATGCTTCAGACACCACCTCCTGTTTTATATTAGTTTTAAGACGTTTATTTGGTGTCGGCAAATCTGATAAAATGTCTTCTGGTTGTTGTAAATCTGATTCCTGCTGCGAATTGTGCCCCGCTGGAAAATCCTGGAACAACAGATCGTTTTCATTTATAAATGAAGTAACTACATTAATTTATAAATAATTGATTAGGTGATTAAGGGAGGCATTACATTGACAAAGTTCTTTGATCCTATTTTATATTTTACGTCATATTATGTGGTTGCAATTAAAGCTTAATTAATAAGGAATTGATGAACATTAAAATTAAAAATGAACGAACATTAAATTAAAAACTTTTTTATATTTGGGAAAAATTTAAAATAACTGGCAACACCTGACGCTATGACACTGACAGTAGATATCTATCTCTTCTCTCTCAGCAAATGTCAAAATTCTTTGTTCACGGAAAAAAAATGGATCATTTATACATTATCCAATATTATTGACTTTTAATTATCTATAGTGTAATACCCCCCTAAACTAACTAATACTCAAGTAGGTAATACTTACATCCATTGTTTCCATTGTAACTATAGGCACCATTTTATTTTTTAACAAGTATTTACCATTGCGCAGGAAATCTAATGCCTCGAAGGCAAACCATTTACTTCGGTATACTTCGTCGGATGTAATCGAACTTTCAGTTTTTTTCTTTTCGCGGTAATAGTGACTTGTTAAATTTTTAATTTTTCTTTCCACTTCAATAACGCATGTAGATAACTCAGTTGCGATTTCATTTAAAGCTTCGTGGCGTTTCTGTCGCCGTTTATAGTCAGGATCATTTGGGTCCCATAGTACTGGTTTTGAACGATAGAGTTCTATCAGTATTAGCACTTTATCGTCTTCCCATTGCATATTGTTTTTGTTGATGAAAACAGTCACGTCACGGCGGCGTCACTATTGCTCGAAAGCCGGCGGGCAACTGACTGCGCGCGGGGTGTGCCGCCGGGACGGGGAAAGGCGCGCGGCGGGTGGCCGCCGACACGCCAACAAGCTCGTTGCCCCAGCATCGCTCGATAGGTTGCCGGCGGCAAGTTTGTTTCGAAATGAGGCCGCTGACCTTGCACTGTGGGATTATGCCGCCGCGCGCCGGCGCCTTTGTTATGGTACCTACCTATGCCGTCGTATTCTAGTATTCCTAGGCCGCCGGCAACGCTATCGGCATTTACTTGTTTGGAAATGACGTAAGCCCGGCGGCGGCTTTTGTGTGTAGAATTGTAGATAGACACCTTAACGACGCCACCGGCCTTGGATGCTTTTGATTTGAATTTATTTTCCAGCTGAATATCGTGTTTTTTCTATATTTCATGAATAAAATGGAACCCATGTGTGTTTTGCCTTTTATTATTCACACACACACACACACCACACAAACACACACACACAAACACACACACACACACACAAACACACACACACACACACACAACACACGCACACAAACACATATATACAGATATTTTCGTAAGTATTTTATCCAAAATGTATGTTATATTGCGTTGTGAGGAGGAGCGGAATCCCCTGTCACAGGTATTGTTTACTTAAAAGGAGATTCTGACCCGCATGTTGTTATTTTTAAGGATAAATAAAAAACTTTTCATTCATTCATTCATTTCATATAGCATAGCAGGTAAATTATAGGAATACCTACATTTAAGCGTGATTAAACTGTAAGTTTCGTTCAATCATCATTTTGTTCTGAAAATCAAATCAATTCCAGTTCTATTTACCATTCGATAACCCAAACATACAGAACATGCATAGTATAGAACTTAGAACTACTTAAAGGACAACTTGACATGACGCTTTGGCTGCAACACGTTCTCCAATTTGCTTATCATAGCAGATGCCCATTTTTGCCAGGTAGAAAAATTCCTCAAAGCTGTCTACACAATAAAAGCTGTTGAAAAGGGCCTAAGGGCTTTAAAGGGCTAACTACGAAGATTTATGTATTTATTCATTTATCCGTTGATCCATTTATTTATTAAAAAACCAACAGCTTTAATAAGAAAATCAACAGCTTTAATAAACATAATAGAAAATTATAAATCAAACGAGCCAATTACAGGTTTTCACAGATAGAAACGATCATAGACTAGCTTTTTTTTAAATTAACTCCTTAAAAATTCGGCGCAAAATAGCAGACCTACTTTTCCTATTTAAAATTATTAATTCCAAATTTAAATGCACACATTTGCTCAGTTTAATTAAACTATCAGTTCCTTTTAAGTATCTCCGTCACCCTATAACAAAACCATTCAGCATACCATGGTGTAGAACAAACCTCGGTCTCCACCACCCCACTGCTCGTATATGTACTTCCTATAACGAAGTCTGTGGAAAGGTACAGGACATAGACATATTTCACGATTCTTTAAACATCTATAAAAGTAAATTGCTGAAACACTTTGATTCAAATTCTAAACAAACTCCAAATAATTAATTAACATATTGATCTCATTTATGTTTGTAGTTATAGTATTTTATGTTTGAAAAACTTCTATTATTAACATAGTTATTAAATAGTTTATGATAATGTTGTGTATGCTTGTAATTGGCAGTCATATATAGCCAATAGTTACTAAATGTTTTTTAAGTTAAAGTTTATCATATGTATTTGCTGTTAGCGTACCATAAATAAATAAATAAATTAAAGGTATTGGCAAAGCACTTATGCATTGATTGTGTGTGTAGTCACATAAACATAACATATTCAATATCAATTTTATTTAAATTATTATCTAATAAAAAATAAAAAAATCTTGAGGTCCCAAACACACGCTCGGCCCTCCAAGGGGCCCAAACACACGCTCGGTACTCCAGGGGGCCCAAACAGACGCTCGGCCCTCCAAGGGGCCCAAACACACGCTCGACCCTCCAAGGGGCCCAAACACACGCTCGGCACTTCAAGGGGCCCAAACACACGCTCGGCCCTCCCAAGGTCCCCAAACACTTTCGGCCCTCCCAAGGTCCCAAACACTTTCGGCCCTCCCAAGGTCCCAAACACTTTCGGCCCTCCCAAGGTCCCAAACACACGCTCGACCTTCCACGGTCCCGAACACTTTCGGCCCTCCCAAGGTCCCAAACACACGCTTGACCCTCCCAAGGTCCCAAACAACACGCTTGGCTCTCCCGAGGTCCCGAACACGCTCGGTCCTCCCAAAGTCCCAAACACACGATTGGCCCTCCCGAGGTCCAAAACAACACGCTCGGCTCTCCCGAGGTCGCAAACACTCTCGGCCCTCCCGAGGTCCCTAACACTCTCGGCCCTCCCGAGGTCCCTAACACTCTCGGCCCTCCCGAGGTCCCTAACACTCTCGGCTCTCCCGAGGGCTCAGACACACTGTCGGCCCTCCCGAGGGCTCAGACACACTGTCGGCCCTCCCGAGGGCTCACACACTGTCGGCCCTCCCGAGGTTCCAAACACACTCGGCCCTCCCGAGGTCCCTAACACTCTCGGCCCTCCCGAGGTCCCTAACACTCTCGGCCCTCCCGAGGTCCCTAACACTCTCGGCCCTCCCGAGGTCCCTAACACTCTCGGCTCTCCCGAGGGCTCAGACACACTGTCGGCCCTCCCGAGGGCTCAGACACACTGTCGGCCCTCCCGAGGTTCCAAACACACACTCGGCCCCCCGAGGTTCCAAACATACGCTCGGCCCTCCGAGGGTCCAACCAAAAACACACGCTTCTGTCCCTCTAGCTATAGGGTGTGACATTACGCAAATTCCCTTCAAACCGGACATTGCGCTTGTGACATTTTGCGCAGAGAGGAACAGAACTGATAGATACCTACTAAGACTTACCGTTGAACGGGGCTGAGTGTTTATGGCTCCTCAGGAGTTTGAGGACCCATGGACTGGGGTTTTACATTAAAACTACTTAAGACAAGCTTCAGACGAATAAAATACAATTAATTAATTACAATACAAATCTTTATTACTTATGCTATGAAGATGTAGGATACAGGTAGGTATTACAAACTAAAAAACATTAGCAGTAACACGCAGTAACAAACACTTCCGGGCTTCGTTTCATTTAACAGCAGAATCCGCAGGGGGGACCAGAGGGTCCACAGACGGGGCCCGCGCAGCCGCCCCTGGTGGAGCAGCAGCCGTTGGAGTAAAGGGTGTACCCCCCGCAGTGGGCTCCGCCAACATATCCGCCGTAGTATACAGGCATTTTCGGGAATTTCTTGCTTGACAATACAATTTGGAAATTACAAAACAACACAAAAAATTTCGCTACGAACGTTCAGGCCGTAAGTCCAATTCTTAAATGAATGACAAGTCGAATTTTTTTACGACTGTCAGAATTTAAAACAAGAATTTAGAAAAGCTATTTTTTCTTCTTTTTAATCTTCAAAAGAGATTGGAGACTAGCTATCTAATAAAGTCTTCTTGGTAATTAGTAAAATAAAACACGCGCCTCCCTCGCCTCGAAGAAGTGGACTGAAATATTGAACAAGGAACCATGGAACTTTAGCACTGAGGCTGGGATATAAAAACTAGGTATCTACCAACTTACTAAAGAAAATATCAAATAAAAAACATATTTACATATTTGCTTGAACTTTTTTATTTAATATATTTCCAAATAAGTATTTCCCGTTTCGTACAAAGCTGATATCTTGTACTTCACAAAGTAGATAGGTATTTTCTATTGTACTTAGCCCTCAAGAATTAACTAGAGTCTCCACTTGTATGAACGCGCATACAACGCGGGAACAAAGTTAATCAATGCGGGTTGTTTTGTACCTAAAAGTTCACTGAACATAGGGTCGCACAACATATCTAGCGTTTAACATTTTGTATCTACACCTACATTTCTATACAAAAAATATTTACTTAAGTACTTATAATATAATTTATTATAATAATTAATAAGTTACTTCTATAGAAAATTTTAATACCTACTTAGATAAAAACATAAATTACCAACATTTTTTTTTATGAAATGTTTAAGAGAATATTCCTAACATTAATCTAAACTGGAAGCACTTAAAAAAATATAAATTAGTTTTTAAAACATAATAACAACGCTCAAAATTTTAAATAAAATTATTTTGAGATACCTAACAGTAACAATCTAAATGATGAAATAATATTTTTTACATAAATTATGTACAAACAAACATAGTCTGGACAAAAAAAAGAAATTAAAGTGGCAACACTGTAGCGTCGTCCCTTTCAAATCAACCTAAGAAAAACGGGACGACACTACAGTGCTGCAACTTTTTAATTTCTACTCTTTTGGCCAGTCTGTAAACAAATGACACTATATGATTCCTTTTAATTATTCGCGCCACGCGCTTTTTCGTATAAGAAATACAAGTACCTAAATACATAAACGTAAGGTTTGGCATCTATAGATAAGTTAGTTAGATGCAATCTGGTTAGAAAGAATTGGCAACACTGTAGCGTCGTCCCACAATCTATACAGGTTGTAACAGAAAGGGTATATAAAGCCGAAATACAGCGATAGTCCTCATGAAACTGAACAACTTTCCCCAAGGAACATGGGTCGTAACTCGAAGAAAAAATTTCGCCTCCCCATACAAAATGCCCGATCAGCTGATCGAGTAAGTATGGGCGATCCAAATTTTTTTTTCGAGTTACGACCCATGTTCCTTGGGGAAAGTTGTTCAGTTTCATGAGGACTATTGCTGTGTTTCGGCTTTATACCCCCTTTCTGTTACACCCTGTATAAGAAACACGATACGATACTACAGTGTTGCCAATTTTTAATTTCTACTCTTTTCGGCAAGACTGTAGGTACGAATGTCTCAAAAAATCTAGAATCGTCTATATTATAGACGATTAAGTTATAGACTCTATAACATAATTATTTACATATATTGAACATCGGATTTATGTATAACTTAGCTATAGATTAATTACTAGATATTGAAATAAATTTATAATAGGTAAAGACATCTTATAGTTTTGGATTGAGTGACTTGAAAAACTGATTCAATAGGCATAATGACTAAAAATATTTTAAGTCCATCGCATGATTATTTTAAAATATTCGACACGTATTTTTTCTTTTTTCTCTTGAACTAAAAATGACAAAGATACACTGGATTCAAGTTCCTCGTGACGTCACGTTTGAGTACAATTTTTATTCCAAAGTGACGTCGAAACCTCCCCGTAACTTTGATTCTCTGTATCTTTGTATTTATTTATGTATTTGATCATGTAAAAAATGTGTTTCCAATATTTTTAAGACGGACTAATTTATAATGCCATTTTTTAAAAGTAGTCATCGTCCCAATTCGTTCGTAGGAACGAGATGTGTCCTGCTTTAGCCAATCCAAAACTATGCAGCGCTTTGATATTACAATTTTCCTACATTTTACCTTGTATTTACAAAAAATAAATAATTGAATATTCTATACAATTTCTATTTAACAACAGTTACATATTAATTCTACTTAAGTACTTTATTTGTACTGTTTCTGGCATACAATACAATTTTGTATTTTAATCGAGATCATGCAGCATTATATAAAGTCAAAATATATTTAATTTTTACATATTCTTCGCTGACTTATTGCTTGGGTCTCGCCCATACTAAATAAATATCATTAATTTATTTGTAGTACGGGCGAGTTCCCATACCGGCCCGGTCCCGCATGCTGTGTGTTCCAACTTTTAAGTTAAAAACAGACTAATCCCACGTTATCGTTATCGTTATCAGCCCATATATGTCCCCACCGAGGGGCACGAGCCTACTCTCATACAGAGAGTGATTAGGCCGTAATCCACCACGCTGGCCAAGTGCGGGTTGGCGGATTTCACATACACCTTCGAATCCCACGTATTTATACAAAATGTTTACAAACATTCTTGTATACTAAAAGTTGCTATGTGGCAGAACCATAAGAAAATGGCTAGAATCACACTTGTTGCCACGTTGCAAATGATAAGTGTGCTTCCAGTCATAATATTTATATGGAGCAGATGCCATAATCCATTACGTACAGTGGAGAAGACTTCAAGCTTTTCACAGGGGCGCCTTATTTCATTGCAGCATAAGGCCGTGGCCCCAATATGCCAACTGTTAGCGGCCGACTCAGTGAGCCGCAAATTTGTAGCGAACCGTTTGAGTTAGCTGCAAACTCAAATCAATGAAATCACCGGTTTTGGTGGGAGTCGGCCGCTGTCTGAGATAGTCAACGCGCGTAACGCTGCAAACTGCGTACAGTGAGCGAAAACTAGCTGACTGTGGACAACCCATTTCAAATATATGGAAGGACGTACTAAATCAATACGCCGCAAACTAGTCAGCCGCTAACAGTTTGCCTACTGGGGCCACGGCCTAAGGGCGATATTAGAACTATGTTATAAATGTTTGCTCTCGACTGTACGTGGGGAATGTCTGTTTCTATCTTCAAGCAGCAATTTCCTCTTTAAAAAGTTTCCTTGGCTGCTGCAATAAGAGCTAGTAAATCCGTTTTATCGTGCGGTCAAGAAGCGTCTGTACCTGGCTCTGTGGGAGTGTCTGTAGCCGGCAGTGCGGGTGCGGGTGCGGGTGCGGGTAGTGCGGGGAGGGAAGTGGGTGGGGAGGCCACGCCCCCGGCGGACAACTCTGCCTTGACGCGCCGCGCTATGTGCGACCGCGTGTGTTTGCGTAAGTGGTCTTTGCGGTAGAAACCTGCAACAATATGGTGTTTGTTGACCCATTATTTCAGAGGAAATATTCAGAGCTATGCGCAGAGTATTTTGTAATAGGTAATGCATAATATTTTGTATTACGTACATGACCAAAAAAAAAAACATCTTTCTATACTAAAGTCCATTATTAATACCTAGTTTAAAAAAGATCACATTCCGACCCGCGTCATGGCCAGATTATTTGTTACTTATTTGTTACTCTTTCACACAAAAACTACTCAAAAGATTTTGGTTAACATACATACATATCCGTCACGCCTCTCTCCCATTGGGGTAGGCAGAGACCACTTCCTTCCACTTGCTACGTTCCAAACACACCTCTTTCGCTTCATCCACACTCATCAGTCGCCTCATACATGCCCGTCGGTTTTTATTAAACTGAAGCAAAATTGTAGCTTGCACATAGGCTATATCATTCTTGGATATGATGGTTTTTTTCAAGATATGTACCAATAATAGGCATGATGACTAAAAATGTTTTTTTAGTCCATCACATACTTAGATTATTTTAAAGTATTCGACACGTATTTTTTCTTTTTTTCTCTTAAACTAAAAATGACCAAGATACACTGGGTTAAAGTTGCTCGTGACGTCACGCCTAAGTAAGATTTTTACCTAGGAGTGACGTCAATACCCCCCACTCCGTAACTTCGATGCTCTGTATCTTTGTATTTATTTATGTATTTGATCAGGTAAAAAGTGTGTTTTAAATATTTTTTTATAGCCTAAAAGACGGACTAATTATTTTTTTAAATTTTTGAATGTAGTCATCATCCCTATTGCGTCCAAAGTCGCAGGCAGCTAGTAAATCCATAAATGACTCACCCTTCCCACACTCATTACAGATATGCCTCTTCTCCCCGGAATGTATAACGAAGTGCAAGGTAAGTTGTTCTTTCCGTTTGAAAGCTTTGAGACACACGGAGCAGACGTGCGGCCGTTCAGGGTTGTGGGATTGTTTGTGTCGAGTTAAGTGGTCTTTGCGTTTTAAGGCGGCGTTGCATATGTCGCAGATGAACCTGTGGGAAGTGAAAATAATGTTTAAGTTGGTAGTTATTTATTCCCAGTTCCAAAATAAATGTAAGTTTTAAGTTTTTTTTGCCTTTAAATGTGGGCAGTGTAATACCGGTCGTTGTGGAGATCCTTAGGGTCAGCGCAGACCTGACGGAGCGCAGCGCAGAGCATTTTTGATTGTCATATTATTATCGACATTGTTGTCATTAGAATAATATTTTAAATCAGGTAACCCAACAAATGAGTACCGAAGCGACTACATGCGAATGTCGTGTCAACTGATTTTACATTTTATTCTAATGAAATCAATATCGATAATAATATGACAATCAAAAATGCTCTGCGCTGCGCTCCGTCAGGTGTGCGCCGCCGGCCCTATGTAACATGTAATTACATAGTTTAATATTGTATAAGCCATCAAGCAAATAATAATAAAACATAATAAGCAAAATATACCTTTACAAGGTATTTATTATTTTACACAGTATTTGTACTAAAATGTAACTTTTTTGCAATAAATAAATACTAAATACTTATAGTGGTTATTACCAAGTGGTTTCTTACCTCCTTTCCATCGTATGTCCCACTAGATGCTGCTCCAGGAGCCCTCGTTCAGGGTACGCCATGTGACATTCCGGACAACAGTACAATGTGCTCCCGTCTGTAATGTTAATTTACTCCAATTACGTCTCGAACGAATATTTATAATACCACATTTCTAGCCCTTTAAACCTGAGTAGGTCATTATCATATTTATTTATGCTCCCTTAAACTAAAATTAGACATTTTTCGAAGAGTATATTTTGCATATTGAACATTTTGCTACTTGGACATAATTCAACATGGACATTTTGCGTATCGGACATTCTGCGTATCTGATATTTTGCGTATTGGACATTTTGCATATGATAAGGATATGTTCATGTATGTGTATGTTAAACCCTTACCTAAAGCAGTAGTAAGCCGAATCTCTCCGGGTTTAGGTCTCGGTTTCTTCTCTTTGGCGTTTTTCTTCTTTTTCTTTCTCTTCGACATGATGATGTTAGTGGGAGAGCTTGGTTGATTCACTATAGTAGCTGTTTGTACCACCACGCTGTTCACTGCCGATTGCGTGTGGTCTGACTGTGATATACCAAAGGCAGTTAATCTTTCAAATCTCAGAAAAAAAAGAGCAATACAAAATCTTTTGTGTCTGGGTTTAAAATGGGTCAGTGGGATGTGAGAGGTTAATGAAATAGTATGAAACAGTACGAGTACTATTTGTTTGTTTGTTTGTTTGTTTATTAAAGCTGTTGGTTTTCCAATAAATAAATAAATAAATAAATAAATAAATAAATAAATAAATAAATAAATAAATAAATAAATAAATAAATAAATAACTAGATGCTGCCCGCGACTTCGTACACATTTTCATATTTTAGAAAAAATCATGATGTCTTAAAATAACATAGTCTGTGCTGTGTGTAATGTTATTCTGATGTATAAGCTACAATACTGCAAATTTTCATTCAAATCTGTTCAGTAGTTTTAGCGGGAAAGAGTAACAAACATCCTCATATCTATCAGTACAAATATTGACATTTACAGTTCAATTATTGGACCAATTTCACCATTGATAGATAAAATTTCACTGACAGATAAACCTAGTTGTGTCAGTTTATCAGCAAGTACCAATACCTGAGAGATTTTTTATACCTGTCTCTGTCTAAAACGTCATGTTTTATGAAATAGACATAGGTTTATCTGTCATTTAAATTTTATCTGTACCTAAATGGTGCAACGAGCCCCTAGTAGTTGGATAAAATACTAACCGACACAATCGGCATAGGCGACAGCCCATTGGTGACGGTCACTATAGTAGGCTCCTCACGTTTGTCGACAGCGTTCACTGGCGTAGAGTATTTAAGTAGGTGATGTAAGGGCAGCGGCAGAGCGGAGAGGTAGTCGGCCACTCCGCCGCCTAGCTGCCACGTGGAGTCCACGTCGCCCATTGTTGGGGATACGACTGTGGGAAAGACATTTAAAATATTATCTTTTATTCCATGATAATTAAATATACTCTACTTTCCACTAAGGAATTTACAGATTGTAGCAATCTAAGAAAAACAAAACAACACTACAGTGTTTTTTTATTTTCTTCACTTTTAGCGATTAGTCAGACTACCTACCTATTTTTCAGCTCTTTATCATCATCCATCATCAACATCGGCCTTTTAAACGTCCCCACTACAGGGGCACGAGCTTACTCTCACGCGAGAGTGATTAAACCGTAATTCAGCACACTAGAGTATGCAGGTTTCCTCGCGATATTTTCCTTCACCTTTAGTGAGTGGTGATCAAATATTCAATCCGTACATGAGAAATTAATCTCAGACGTACAGGCCGGGGATCGAACGAAACCGCGTCTCCAAGATCGAGGGCGGGTGTTCTACAGACTATAACTCATATCATAAAACTGCACAAATAAGATAGATCACCACTTACTAATATACTCATTGGCGTTATTGGCCCGGTCCTGCCTGTTCTCCTGTTTGATGGCGCGCGCCAACGCCGCCGCCTCCTTCGGCTCGTGCAGCACCACCAGCAGCTGCTGACCTTGCTGCAGTGGCGTACCTTGGGACACTGGACAATTATTGAGATATTAGAAACAAGTCAAATCTAACCTACTTTAAGTTCTTCAATTATTAAATAACAGCAATAGGGATGATGACTACATTCAAAAATTCAAAACTAATTAGTCCGTCTTTTAGGCTGTTAAAAAATATTTGAAACACATTTTTTACCTGATCAAATACATAAATAAATACAAAGATACAGAGCTCCTACGTAAAAATCGTCCTTAGGCGTGACGTCACGAGCAACCCAGTGTATCTTTGCCATTTTTAGTTTATGGGAAAAAAGAAGAAAAAAAACGTGTCGAATATTTTAAAATAATCTATGTGATGGACTAAAAACATTTTTTTAGTCATCAGTCATCATCTAATAAAGCAAAGAAATATAAGTTTGATACTGGTTCATGTGTGCCGATTTTCTGCCTATAATTTACATAATTCGATTTTGCAGAGAACATAGCTAGCACTCATTCAGATATCTATTATTTTGCAGAGAACATAGCTAGCACTCATTTAGATATCTATTATTTTGCATAGAACATAGCTAGCACTCATTTAGATATCTATTATTTTGCAGAGAACATAGCTAGCACTCATTTAGATATCTATTATTTTGCAGAGAACATAGCTAGCACTCATTTAGATATCTATTATTTTGCAGAGAACATAGCTAGCACTCATTTAGATATCTATTATTTTGCAGAGAACATAGCTAGCACTCATTTAGATATCTATTATTTTGCAGAGAACATAGCTAGCACTCATTTAGATATCTATTATTTTGCAGAGAACATAGCTAGCACTCATTTAGATATCTATTATTTTGCAGAGAACATAACTAGCACTCATTTAGATATCTATTATTTTGCAGAGAACATAGCTAGCACTCATTTAGATATCTATTATTTTGCAGAGAACATAGCTAGCACTCATTTAGATATCTATTATTTTGCAGAGAACATAGCTAGCACTCATTTAGATATCTATTATTTTGCAGAGAACATAGCTAGCACTCATTTAGATATCTATTATTTTGCAGAGAACATAGCTAGCACTCATTTAGATATCTATTATTTTGCAGAGAACATAGCTAGCACTCATTTAGATATCTATTATTTTGCAGAGAACATAGCTAGCACTCATTTAGATATCTATTATTTTGCAGAGAACATAGCTAGCACTCATTTAGATATCTATTATTTTGCAGAGAACATAGCTAGCACTCATTTAGATATCTATTATTTTGCAGAGAACATAGCTAGCACTCATTTAGATATCTATTATTTTGCAGAGAACATAGCTAGCACTCATTTAGATATCTATTATTTTGCAGAGAACATAGCTAGCACTCATTTAGATATCTATTATTTTGCAGAGAACATAGCTAGCACTCATTTAGATATCTATTATTTTGCAGAGAACATAGCTAGCACTCATTTAGATATCTATTATTTTGCAGAGAACATAGCTAGCACTCATTTAGATATCTATTATTTTGCAGAGAACATAGCTAGCACTCATTTAGATATCTATTATTTTGCAGAGAACATAGCTAGCACTCATTTAGATATCTATTATTTTGCAGAGAACATAGCTAGCACTCATTTAGATATCTATTATTTTGCAGAGAACATAGCTAGCACTCATTTAGATATCTATTATTTTGCAGAGAACATAGCTAGCACTCATTTAGATATCTATTATTTTGCAGAGAACATAGCTAGCACTCATTTAGATATCTATTATTTTGCAGAGAACATAGCTAGCACTCATTTAGATATCTATTATTTTACAGAGAACATAGCTAGCACTCATTTAGATATCTATTATTTTGCAGAGAACATAGCTAGCACTCATTTAGATATCTATTATTTTGCAGAGAACATAGCTAGCACTCATTTAGATATCTATTATTTTGCAGAGAACATAGCTAGCACTCATTTAGATATCTATTATTTTGCAGAGAACATAGCTAGCACTCATTTAGATATCTATTATTTTGCAGAGAACATAGCTAGCACTCATTTAGATATCTATTATTTTGCAGACAACATAGCTAGCACTCATTTAGATATCTATTATTTTGCAGAGAACATAGCTAGCACTCATTTAGATATCTATTATTTTGCAGAGAACATAGCTAGCACTCATTTAGATATCTATTATTTTGCAGAGAACATAGCTAGCACTCATTTAGATATCTATTATTTTGCAGAGAACATAGCTAGCACTCATTTAGATATCTATTATTTTGCAGAGAACATAGCTAGCACTCATTTAGATATCTATTATTTTGCAGAGAACATAGCTAGCACTCATTTAGATATCTATTATTTTGCAGAGAACATAGCTAGCACTCATTTAGATATCTATTATTTTGCAGAGAACATAGCTAGCACTCATTTAGATATCTATTATTTTGCAGAGAACATAGCTAGCACTCATTTAGATATCTATTATTTTGCAGAGAACATAGCTAGCACTCATTTAGATATCTATTATTTTGCAGAGAACATAGCTAGCACTCATTTAGATATCTATTATTTTGCAGAGAACATAGCTAGCACTCATTTAGATATCTATTATTTTGCAGAGAACATAGCTAGCACTCATTTAGATATCTATTATTTTGCAGAGAACATAGCTAGCACTCATTTAGATATCTATTATTTTGCAGAGAACATAGCTAGCACTCATTTAGATATCTATTATTTTGCAGAGAACATAGCTAGCACTCATTTAGATATCTATTATTTTGCAGAGAACATAGCTAGCACTCATTTAGATATCTATTATTTTGCAGAGAACATAGCTAGCACTCATTTAGATATCTATTATTTTGCAGAGAACATAGCTAGCACTCATTTAGATATCTATTATTTTGCAGAGAACATAGCTAGCACTCATTTAGATATCTATTATTTTACAGAGAACATAGCTAGCACTCATTTAGATATCTATTATTTTGCAGAGAACATGGCTAGCACTCATTTAGATATCTATTATTTTTGCAGCAAAACCCACAGCTATAGCCACATCATAATTTTTGTATAGAGCTTGGCACTCCTTTTTTCGACGTTTACTTAAACAGATTGGTGTGATCCTTTTGTGATAGGTACGTGGAAGCTTCGCATGGCGAGTACCTTCCATACTTGGATTTTTATAGTCTGCCATCGTGCTTGTTTCGTAGCACCTCTATATCTTACCCTGCTGCTGCATCATAGTAGCCATGATATCCTGGTGCAGCTCGTCGCGTTCATCCCGCTTGTCCCGAGCCTCCCCTTTCAGCGGCACCTCCTGCAGGTAGCTGGTGCCTCCATACGAGATGTTGCCAAGGTTCACTGATGATGACGATGCAGAGATCGTTTGGTACTTTACGCCGGTGTTTACTGCGGATGTGGAAGGTATTGTTAGATAAGATGTAGGTAGGTATGAAGTTCTAGATAAAGTTCTGTTCTGTTCCAATTCTTTCTTTCACAGATAAACTATTATAAAGTCACTGAAAAAAGTTTTAAGTATAGGTCGAGATATTAAGGTAATATGTCCTACTGTTTAAGCCGATTGATGGATATTATGTTCGTTATTCTTTCACGCAAAAACAACTGAACAGATTTTAGCGAAACTTTACAATAACTTAACTAAAACATCAGAATTCCACATCTATAATATAAAAATGAATCGCAAAATGTGTTGGTAAGCGCATAACTCAACAACGCTTGGACCAATTTTATCAATTAATTTTTTTAAATGTCTATTGAAGTCCAAGGATGGTTCTTACGGTGAGAAAAATTCGAATAATTGCCGGGAAAGCCCTAAAACAGACCTTTTCTTTTTCCCATACAAATGTTTTCTTACTAAAATGTAGAGTCAATTTGAACTTTATTCCTACACAATAAAGTTCATTCTAAGGCGGGACGAAGTTCGCCGGGACAGCTAGTAATTTATAAAGTCACAAAACATCAACACTAAAGACAAAATCAAAATAGTCTTTATTCCTAGGACTTACAATCACCAGAGAAACACGTTACTACATCACTAGAACGTAACCAAACACAAACCTGTGTGCAACGGCGCGATTCCAGCCAGAGCAACCGCCGGCTGAGCAGCACTGACCACGACCAAACTCTCAGCCTGTCGGAACTTGACAGAATTAACATCCACAGCACCCGGGGCCACCGCGAACTGCACGCCGCTGGAGCCCTGGTACCTCGTCTCTTGCACCACGCTGCCATTGCCTTCGTAGCCGAACTTGGCCGCGAACTGATGGATGGACGGGATCGCCGCGCTCGACGGTATATGCCCCGTGAATGGGGCGAAGTTCATCGCTTAATACTGGAATTTGAGATGAGTGAAAAGTTAGATAGATAGAAATACTTTATTGCACACAAAGAGATACAGGCAATATTTAGAAGTATAATATTGTGCGCTAAAGCGGCTTAAGTGATCTTATGGCCCAGAATAGACTCCTTTAGGAAAACCACACACGATGCAACTAATCTAAAACGTTTTAAACTAGTTGCATCGTGTGTGGTTTTCCTAAAGGAGTCTATAGCAGAAACTTAGATGCAACTCAAAAGTAACTAGTAGTTGCAGTTGCGTTTCCCCCGTGTGTTCTGGGTCTAAGTATTCCAGAGTTGTATTTTATCGCTTAACTTTGCAAAGGGAGTTTTATACCTACATATCTGTCACGCCTCTTTCGGGCTAGGTAACAACCACTTCTCTCTACTTGCTATACAAACACACTTCTCTCGCTTCATCCACATTCATAAGTTTCATACATGCACGTCAGTTAAATCGTTTAAAATAATTAAACTAAAATAAGTTAGCACCATAGCTGCCATGTAGAGTGATGTTTTTGTTTGGAACAAAGCCCAACGCGTTTCGAGATGTCGGACTGATAGTCCAGACTTCTGAGTCTTGTATATCAAGACTTTTTGATACCAACGACGGTGTTGTAGTAAAGTAAGCCATGACGAGCATCGGCCAGCCACGTGCGTGTCGTCGGCGGAGTGAGGTACTACCTCCACGGAGGCACCCCGCCATTGCCTCATCCCAATCGCCACCGCATTCGTGGCGCTCTATTTTTACCGGCCCGCGTTCCCACTCCACAACATTCAAATATTTACTAATAACCTTTTCATCCACTCAATCACTAAAAAAGTTAAATTTTTGTAAACACTTACCTTATTTTCGTGTTAAAAGAATGTTTTCATTGCGTTTTTATAGTTCGTCGTGGCGAAATAAGGGTTGGAAATGTATGTAGGGTGCGCTGTGGTGTTGCGCAGTGGGTGCGGGCGGTGGTGCGCAGGCGTGAGGCTTTTCAAGGCGGTTGGTGTGAGGCGCGCGAAGTGGGTACGGGTGTGCGGCGACGGGAGCACGTGTTGCTGCCAGTTAAGTGCCTCTATAGGGCAGCGGGGTAAAACAGCTGTGTTACTTTATAAAAAACAAATGAAAGTAGAAAAAAGAACTAAACTTAGGTATACGTATAATGTGTTAAAAATTCTTCGTATTGGCACTGAATATTAAACTTTGCTTTAGAAAGTAAGAAATAAGGGGTAATGTCGTTAATATAAGTAGTCAACAAGTATTTATAACAGAATTTCCGCGAGTTTTTTAAGGACAAATATATTTTTAAAGTTTATTTTTTTACTCAAAATCAAACGAGCCTTTAGTTTTTAAATTTTTTAAAAATGAGAGTTTAGAAGTACAAAAAAGAAAGTTTTCTTTAAGTAGAAAGTCTATATTATTTTAAGAGGATTATGAACAAAAATTAAAGCCATCTTTTATAAAATCGTTGATTTATTTTGTCAATCTCAAGAAAAAACTCCCAAGACACATTTTCTTAATAAATTAGGGTTCTCGTACAAAATGTTTACACCTAAAACTCCAAATTGAAGTTTGATTGTCATCGTTACCGTATCATACCGCTAATTTCAAAAGAAACAATACAAAAATATAGCTATGGTTAACTTTATAGGTTTCGTATTAAATGAATATGTGTTTAAATAAGGCTTATTCAAACTAGAACGGTGTCTAATAACTGTTAAGGTCTATCTACACAGA
Source organism: Anarsia innoxiella (assembly GCA_947563765.1). Taxonomy (NCBI): domain Eukaryota; kingdom Metazoa; phylum Arthropoda; class Insecta; order Lepidoptera; family Gelechiidae; genus Anarsia; species Anarsia innoxiella. The sequence continues at coordinate 332,065 of OX387403.1, forward strand.
TCCGGGCCGTGCCCGGGTCGTGTCCGGGCCGTGGCCTGTCAGGAGGGAAAACAATACGTTGTCATGACAACGTGTGCGAATGAATCCATAGAAAATGTATGGAATCATATTTTATCCCTGACACGTCCCGGTCACGTCCCGGATGTGTGTAGAAAGACCATTAAGCTGCGTCCACGCTACACGAGCCTCGAACAAGCGCTACGAGTATTTCGCTCATGCTCGGTTGCGTTCCACCAGTTGTCGGTTTTTTGACGAACACAAAGGGATTTAAGGACAGTGCTCAATATAGGTTCGTCTTACGACCACGTTTGATACCGCGAACTACGAATTAGAACGGCACGGCTCGTGTTCGGTCCTTGTAGAGTGGAGACAGCTCTATAATGCAACATTTGAGACTATTCCTGCAGTTTATAAGAGGATGAAGATTTATATCAATTGACGTTCCTGATTTATACAGCACGTCAAATGACGACAAAACTCTTACCGTACTCACATGTCATTTCAGTGATCTCAGTTATGAGTAACAAAAACATAGATACCATCAAAGTTTGAATAAGCTTAAAAAATCTAAGATAGATATGTGTGAATTAATTTAACCACATACTCATTGAAAACGAAATGGAGTTAAAAAATGTATTGACAAACGGCTAGCTACACGAAAAAAGTTTCATAAAAAAAGATTTCATGTCTTTTACTAAATTAAATAGTTACCGTGAACCTAGCCGAGTGACATTAAAACCTAACCTATTGGCGTTGTCGGCTTCTAAGCCAGAAATTAAAAACTAACATTAGAAAACCTACTTAGTTAAACTGACAGACTTAAATTAAAAGTATATAACACGATTCTGAACTAACATTTATGTAGAGAGATGTTAAAATAACAGAAATACTTTACTAGCTTTTGTGCTTTCATTTTGTAATAGTAATCGACTCACGCCGTAAGAAGTCACATTTTCTCATATCACTGTGTGACACTCATGCAAATTTTACACAGGGTCGACAAAATTTTGTCATGAATATGTTAGGGCTGCCCATAGCTAAAAAAATTGGCTTTACTAGTTACATGTGTTCTGAATTCAAATGAAAGAGATAATCACGACAATAGGCGCGTCACGCAGAGCGAGCAGCCTCGCGAGGCAACCGTTTGGCCAATTAAAAGAGGCCCCTAAAAACTACCCAACTCAATAGGACAGCGAGGTCTTTCCTGAGCGGCCAAACATCTTTTTCGCGAGGCTGCTCGCTCTGTGTGGTCAATAACTTATTAACAAAATAAAAGCACAGTATAATTCGAAACTTACTAACCTGTACAAAACATGCTTTATTTAGTGATGAAAGCACCGGCATTAAACTAAGACCATTATCTATTGAATGTCGGCCATTTTGTGATGTTTTTAAAAACTATTTACTTCCTTGAACAGTTATTTGAGAATTTGCCTCTTTTTGGCAGTATCCAATAGACTCTGGTCAATTTTAACAAAATATTCGATAATGAAAGAGTATTGCGACACCCATCGATCGATTTGTCGATATCGATTGTAGATTGATCGACTGATCTGGTATCTTCAGTTGATTAATCTAATAAATCGATCGATTAGTTCGCAAATACCCTAAAACAAACTTAGTTAAGTACAAAATATAGTTGTGAATTCATATAGTCTACATTAAAGCTGATTAAAAATAGCGTATCATTTGAAATTCATTATAACAAACTGATACTAAATATCTGTTACTTCTACCGTATTTATGTTTTCATGCAAAATTCGACAAATAAATTCGTAGCTAAAATCGTTTACTCTTGAACCGTTTCGAATCGTTTGCTTTGATTTCATAAATATTGAGGATATTTAACAATTATTTTATCAACAGAATAAACTGAAAAACTTTCTAAACAAGAATGATTATTATTGAACATTTTTCAGTTTCATTATGACTATGGCTAATTGTCCACGTAACCGCACGTCATACACACGTTTTCGTCAATTGACGATTGCAAGATTCAAGCATTAATATTTCGTATAGACAATTGGCCTTAATCTCTTAATGGAAGGTTTTGATAACTGAGAACATAACTGATAGTGGGTGTGATGAAAATATACCTATCTAAGGGCATGCAAAAGTATACCTAAAACAAATAAATTAAGTGTAACAAAATTGAATAGCTCAACATAAGTATCTCGAAAAAAATGAAGTTATTTTATTAGTTAAAATGGTATAAACGTTTACAAGTTTAAATAAATAAAAACAAATAGGATCTATTTGTATTAAATCATGAAAATGGTATAACTATCACAGCGAGAATGATATTTACACTGTTATATGGAAAGAGATAATACTTATATTTGAATCCATTACAAAACACTATTCTCTCATGATAGACGAAAATATAATCAATATGTTGCTAAGATCTAGGAAATCTGAAGTTACATTAGCTTGCAACATTTAAGCTAGATACATACTGGTCCCATGGAAGCAAAGAACGCAATGCATTATAACATCAGCTCCATAGAAATAATATGACAAGAAACACACTTGTAACATGCAACGCAGGATTTCATAATTTTTCTATGGAACAGATGTCATAATGCATTGTGTACATTGCGTATGTGGGAACGGTCTGTTTCTAGCGTATTCTTTATTTTGTTAGTGGCGATTCAAGTTTAGTTAGGACCCGGCAAACGACAATGTAACTTACTGGGCCCAAAAAAAATACTGCCCAGAAAAGAAAAACATGCCAGATTATACACCTAGACTGCCACGACATTTTATTATATGGAGTTTCATTTCTGGGCAGTGAGTTTTTTTGAGCCCAGAAGTCTAAGGCCGAATTACATTGTCTTGTTGTGCATTGAGCGACATAGCTCACTTAGATACTACTCAATATGTTTGCCGGCACCTAAAACGTTATTTAGAATGTTATCTCTTGTGGAATGTGATGTTTGACAAACATCATGCAAGAGAAATGTGTAATTTGTGCTTTTTGAAGCACATATATGAAATTATCCTTGTATATCTAAACTTACGTAATCTTAAAAAAAAGTAAAAACAATTGCTTTCATACTGTCGCAACTCTAGATAAGTGTCGCGACACACCTGCGTGTAAATGTATGCGACGTCATTTCAGCTGATGTGTCATAGGTGACTTGAAACACATTGCGAGCGTATTGAACCGAACGTTCAGCGCGGTACGTTACGCAGATGTGTCGCGACACTAACTTAAAATTTCATATAAAACATTGATATGTGTTTTATCAACTAATTTCCATATGATACTGCTTAAACTTTTAATAAGGTACATTTAATTATTTATAAAAATCGCGTAACAAAATTTATACAAGAGCTTACTTCACTAAACACAACAGCTAGTTGCGAGAAAAATTGTTAAAGTAAAACTTCCATTAAACCTATAGCTGTCTCTATAATTGTTGAACTATAGAAAGAGATGGCGCGAGATTTAATGGCTAGTTAAATTTAACAAGTCTTTCTGCAACACGCTGTGAATGTATTAAGTCTACGTGTTAGGGCAAGGGTCTCCTTTTACTCATAGATCCGTGTACTTTATATTGTCATACCCTGTTTGTCCTAAGATTTTAGTCAAATCACTCCATTTTCAATGCATATGCCACTTGTTTCTTCAAGTATTTATAGTTTTTCTTCAATATTTAAGGGAATGAAACTGTCACACTGGTTTTCTTTCTTCATAATTTATTGATTGGAGTCATTCGTTCAATTATACGAGTGAACTCATTCAATCACATTTGTATGGAATCATAGAGCATTTATCAACCGTTCATTCCAAATTGGAAATAAGAACGGACGAATGAACGAGACCTATTTGATATTTCACAGAAACAAATGAAAATCGAACAAAGTCACTCAATGAACGAATGAATGAACGACTTCCCGACTGAATCAGCATCTCTATCTAACCGTAGCATTAAACCTTAGTTAGGTGGGCTCGTATTTGACGCCAACCTTTGGTCAGGAGTTGTGTTGTGCGAGTAGCGCGTCGAGCTGCGTGTGCGCATCGTTCGCGGCAGATTGCGCAGCGAGTGAAGACACCACGTGCGGGGGGATGTTTATTTGAACTGGCACGTTCATGTTCTCACTTGTCGGTACCTGTGGTGATGATTTGGATAAGGAACAAGAAATAATATACTTTATATAGCTACAAGTACATGTAAATATTTATTAAAATGCAGAATATAAACTTTGCTATAAACCTTTCTTGCAATACGGAAGCGACACGTAAAGAGTGTGCCACTTGAGAGAGGCAAAAAGTGAGGCAAACATCACAGTATCACACACTCTTCCATGTCAGCCTCATAGAGTTGGAGCGGTCTCACTACTGTATAGGAAACTGAAAATACGATCGACACTAAACTATCTGTTACTTTAATTTTCAAAAACTACTATTATAATTTTAATTCTACGAGAACAAAGCTCTTACTTGTATCATAATTATCTAGATATATCACTGTATTTAATTAATTTCTTCACCGGCTCAAAGTGACAAGCTTTTTCATCACATCACCATACAGGTAGGTTTTCAAACAACATTTTCCTTTGGAAAACAAATGAAGACTATCTTTTTTTTAAATAATTATCTTTAAATACTTTTTATCTCACTTTTTATACCATTTAGTTAACTTGATTGTATCATAAAAAGATACATTAAACACTTATACAAGTTCATTTGAGAGAAATATGTTAAACATACAGGTATTTATAAAATTGTAGAACTTTATTTGAAAAGAGCAACCTGTTGTTTCTTGCTAGATTCTTCTCTGGGGAAAATCAATCTAGTATTTGCTTTTAAAAACTGATATATTTCAGATGATTGAAAATCCTACAAAAAAAAATTACAGGCAGACCAACTTATCTGTGAAATGAACGGTGGCGCTAGTAGACATACAAAATTGTAATTCTACTAAGTTCTGGAAAGACTTTTCCGTACAAGGCTGGCTTCACATTAGGTTGCAGTCCGCTTTCGACAGTTTAGTTTAGTATGTTATGTACAGTCGCGCGCGTCTGTCAGCTGTCAATTTCCATACTAAACTGTGACAGTCACGCGTCAGTCGCACGGACTGCGACCTAATGTGAAGCCAGCCTTAGTGACCGTAGCTTTGGTGGCCGTAGTTCCAATAACAGCCGTTTCACAGATAACTTGGTAGCACTGTTGTTGACTTTGAAATGTGACTCACATGTATAGTAATCTCAGGCAGTATAGTGTTGTTGGAGGTGTTGGCGCCAACGTTCGGCTTCACGTCAGCGTTGGACTCGTCCCGCGCTCGTTTGTGCTGATGCGACCGCGTGTGCTTGCGTAAGTGGTCTTTGCGGTAGAAACCTGGTAATGTTTATTATAGCTTGAGAATATTACGAAAAACGATTTACAGAAAAAAAAACAAAATGAATGAATGAAATTAGCTTAATTTCAACATATCATTCAATGGTTCTTTCATTCTATCAGTCATTGAATGATCTGACAAACCGAATTGAACTTATACAGAAATAATATGGAATAGAATTTGTGTCGTATCAGTAGCGCAGACGGACGGCAGAGAATAGAGCAGAGTGGCGTAAACTCTACCGACAAGAGCGACACTTAAAAATATGATGAACTAGAGGCTGCCCGCGACTTCGTACGCATATGTAACCATACTCGTATCTTGGAAAAATTTCAGTGCAGTGGTGTTTGCGTGAAAGAGTAACAAACATCCATCCATCGGTACAAACATTGACATTTATAATATCAGTAGGTTAATTAAGAATAAGAATTTAGTATGTTTTTCAAGAAATATTACTAGGTGTCCAGAGCTTTTTATGAACCGGTTGGAGAGCCACTGGAGAGCTCTACACTCGGCAGTGGGCAGCTATAGGCTGAGATGATATGATGATGACCATATGCGCTCGTACAACTGCGAAAAGTTTTAGATGATCGAATTGGCCACTACTTTAAGAATATAGTTACCTTTCCCGCACTCCCCGCAGAGTTCAGTCTTAACCCCGGAGTGTATGACGGTGTGCAGATTGAGATGTTCGCGGCGCTTGAACCCCTTGTGGCACACGCCACACACGAACGGCCGCTCCGGGTTGTGGCCCAGCTTGTGTCGCTCCAAGTGCTCTTTGCGTTTTAGTCTGTACACAAATAGGTACACAATAATAAAATTTACTTTACATACATATATGCGTATTCTGTCACGCCTCTTTACCATCGGGGTAGGCAGAGATGACTTCCTTCCACTTGCTACGATCCAAAAACACGTATCAAAATCGGGACTTGTTAAAGAAAGGCCAAGGCAGGTGTCTATACCCAAGTGCATGAGGCGATTGATGAATGTGGATAAACGAAAGGAAGTGTGTTTGAATTATTGTAGCAAGTGGAGGGAAGTTGTCTCTGCCTACCCCGATGAAAAAGAGACGTGTCAGATATGTATGTTTGTATAATTTGTTTTTCGGCAAATTGCTTTACGCACGGACGATAAAAACCGAACGGCAAGATTTCACTTCGGCAATCTTCGGGCACACGAGCGTCAACCCGACTAGGACCCAAGTCGAAGTGGTCGCAATTACAATCAATGAAAATCAGCCGGAAAAATCACTTACCCAGCTCCACAAATCCCACAGATGAATCGCCGTTCAATCTTATGCACAATAAGGTGCATTTCAAGCTGCTCCTTCTCCGGATACGCCATCTGGCACTCGGGACAACAGAACAGCACCGAGCCGTCTGGTCCTTCAACTATCACCACTTGTCCGGGCTTCGGTCGCGCTGGTTTAGGTGGCTTCTTCTTGTATTTCTTCTTTTTTCTTAACACTTTTAGGGTACCGTCTGGGAAATAAATATGCTATCGTTAGTTGCTTTGGAATTGATACTAGACGCTTCGATCGATAGATGCTCACATACATCCACCCATCCACAAACATTAACATGTATAATATTAGCAGGATTACTGCTTTGTCGTATCTGTACTATGTAACCCCTGCATACAAATGAATCATACGCTTACATCTTTATCTAACGTTTAAATATGACAAGGATAGAATGACTTCATAGCAATCGTGGCGTTTAAGCTATGCTTATTTCAGCATTGTCGCGCATGCGTCGCTGTTGGTCATAAGACAGTCGAAAGCATCAGTTAACATAAACTATCACCAAAAATGTTGGATGTTCTTGCATAGCCTTTTCGCTATTAATGGACTATACATTTATGTCGTGGCACGAATGTTGGACTCCCCTAACGTGTCCTCACTAAAAATAACCACTAAATATTAACATACCTTCAGCTAAAACAACTTCAGTGCCAGCATCCTTCTTATCATCAGGTATGGAGCTGACTTCAATCTCAATCTGATCGACCTTCTTGCAGTCTGTTGGGTTCAGGCGTAGGAACTGTTGTAGGGAAGCCGGGAGGGCTTGCGCTTGCTGGAATGAAGAGAAAAGTATTGTAGGTATTTATATGCCTTTTAATTAGTGAACGATACTTAAGGTAATGCATGTATGATAACAAACAATTTTTACTATGGGACCAAGCTTGAAATCTTGGTAAAAATGAACTTTAATTATGTCACGTAATTAACAGAATTTTAAAAATCATACATCGTTATTTACTCTGCGATCAGTGACCTGTTATCTCAAATAAAATTCACACTTTACTAAAGTGCATCCAACCTAATTGGTATAGTAAAAATTTTCGGTATCACTTACACTCAACATCCCCTATTCGAGCTAGTATGGAGGAAAAAAAGTTGGCGGCCACTGATGAAACTAACGTCAATCGATAGAGAAAAATATTATAAAACGATAGTGTTTTGGACAAATGTCGAAAGTGATATACTTTCGGAGATATAGAACTTTGAAAATGTTCGTATGTAACAATTTTCAAAGTTCTTTCATATCACTTTCGACAACTTTTTTTTCTCCGTACTAGCTCGAATAGGGGATGTTGAGTCTAATTGATACCGTTTTTTTTACTATACCATGCTCCATACAAATATGTTCGATGCATTTTTAAATATTTCGTACAAAATAAACAGGCAACCCTAGAAACATTGGAAATGTAATCCTTGACTTAAAGATCGTAGCTACCAGTCCATAAAATTTAAAAAAGGAATGTAAACCGGCTGCGATTAAAATAGATATTATTATTTCGTACCTGTGGTTGTAACGTATTTAAATACTTGATGAGATCAGCCTGACTCGCACTCGTCGCTTGCCATGACATGCTGTCGCTCGCTTCCGTGCCTTGTGAGCTTTCCTGACAAACAATAAATAACAACAAATTATTTTCTATGATATTATGAATTAGATGCGATACTAGCTAACTTTAGACTTAGAGGCTATTTCACCATCAACAGATAAAATTTATCTGACAGATATTTTATACCTGTCTCTGTCTAAAACGTCATATTTTATGAAATAGACCTAGGTTTATCTGTCAGTTAAATATCTGTAGATCGTGAAACAGGCACTTATTTATGTAATATGTATTAAATTACTTGATTACTTTTTTTTTTTTTACTTTTGATTACTTTTTTTTTATTTTACTTTTTTTTTTTACTTTTTTTTTAATTTTTTTTTTTTACTTTTTTTGGCCTTTGCCCAGCAGTGGGACAACAACGGCTAGATAAGATAAGATTACTTTTATTTAAAACAGCAGAACAAAGACTCTTTATTCATATTTTTTTATGGATTTCTTTGATTTTTTTTCTATCTACACTATTTTTTACATCTAAATCAGTTCAGTGGTTTATACAAGATATTGTAACACACAGAATGATTATTAAATTAGTAAACTTACATCATCCTGCATATTATCGTCGCACTCCTCCTTTATAACAATATCCTGTATGTTATTATTGTCTATGGCTGTATTGTTGTTGAGCGCTTTGCCCGGCTCCACGCTGTTTATGATTATCTGCTGGTTTGGGGTTATGAACACCTGAAAATAACGTTATTTTTAAAATCAGCTGTAAGGAAGGGAAATTAAGTTAACCTATAGCTGTCACTGTAATTCTCAAATATCAGAATAAGGTAGCACTATGTTTAGTGTAGGCAGAGACCACAAGAGAAGGAGAGTAGGTGGAGGGATCCACTTGCTTCGATCCAAACACACCTCTGCCTACCCCAATGGGAGAGAGGCGTGACGGATATGTGTATGTATGTATGTATGTTTAGTGTGTATAGAAACTAATGAGTTTTACTGCAACTGGGAAAATACTGGATGTTTGCGTGCACTATGAACTCGCCTAGTATGTATGTAGACATCTTACTTAAGTGTAACGAAAAAGGCAGTTTTGGAAAAGCACGGTTGTGTAATACCATACGGTTGTACCATTTGTTTTTTATAAATTGTTGGTAATAAAATGTTATTAAGCATGTTTAATAAAACATTTCGTATATGTCCTTGCATACTACGCAATATGGGAAAACCATAACATTTGACGTCAAATGACGACTGATACTTCGCATTAAGTAACGACAGCAAAATACTACTCTGGCATCGTTATGTAATACCAGCCTCAGTAAAGTCTATGTGCACATTGAAGTTATAATAGAAATATTGTTAAAACGAGACCTACCTGATGTTGTACAGGTTGCTCTTTGTCTTGTGTCTGCGTTTGCGCAGGTTGCACTAGTTGCATCTCTTGTGGCATTACTACTTGTACACCTGCGAGAGAGAGAGAGATTATAGTTAATATGCCAATTCAAGCTTTATTATAAATACATAAAGTGTATTAGAATTTATCAAGAACACATATGAACAGACATTAAAGAATAGGAAATTGTTATTGCTCAAAAATATCAATTTATAATGATAAATATAATAAATTTTTGCTTAAGAATATGTATGTACCTTCAGGTAATGAGTTCCCAAGTAGCTGAATGCCTCCGGATTCGTTTGCCTCTGGTGAGTACGCCAGGGTTAATACTGCTCCACCTACAATCAAAGAATTGATACTTTAAAATACATTGTGATGATCTCAATATAAAATTACTCCTTCATAATTGAGGTGCCTAAAGACACCACTCTTAGAGATAAGGCCGTATTTACACACATTGTAGGGGACTTGTTTAATTTGTAATGTATTCTTATGTTTCCTACCTTTTTACCCCCAACGAAAAATATGGGGTGTTATGAGTTTAACATGTTAGTCTATGTGTCTGTATGTGGCATCGTAAACAATTTTGATTTAGTTTTGATTAAATTGTATGTAGCGTGCGTTGATAGGAAGGCCTAACTGTGTATTGCCCAGCACTGGGACGAAACAGGCTGTATTTGAGTACTGAAGTCGTCGGGGTCTCGATCAAATCTGGGACTTGTTAAAAGGCCATGTCACCGATGACGAATGAAGCGAAGGAAATGCGTTTGTATCGTAGCAAGTAGAAGGAAGTCTCTGCCTACCCCGATGGGGGAGAAACCTGACAGATATGTATGAATGTATGGTCCTACCTTGCTGGAACCCCTGTATAGGTATCTGCATCTGGTATTTGGGCTGTTGTTGCGCTTGCAGCATGTTGGGGCTTAGTACTTGGATCTGAACTGTAGGTTGGGGATCACCTGTGGGATTTTGAAACTTATGATCAAGGCTTAAGGTAGAAAACATTCCTTACGTATAATCAAGGCTTAATCTTTCACATCCCAGAAAAAAAGAACAATAGAAAATCTATTGTGTCTGGGTTTATAATGGGTCAGTGGGATGTGAGGGGTTAAGACAGTTGCAATAAATGTTCGCTTTTTAAGTTGTCTTTTTAATTACCGATTTCGAAAACTATATTCGACAACTTTTTAAACAAGTTGACAAAACATTAAAACAACAGCAGCAACAGCTAAACAAAGAATTCGACAACTATTTAGCTGTTTAGCTGCTGCTTGGTTGATTTCAACCAACATTAGAAGGGGAACATACAATATTTGATTGATATTTAAATCTAAACAGTCTTTTCTTGATTGTAATGTATGAAGAAGAAAAAAATTGCGATAAAAAGTTTTAATGTTATACAAGATGTCAAATTGTTGGTAGAAGAAATGCGATTACTCAACCGAAAAGAGCCTGGCTAATATATGGATAAAAAGCTTTTAAAAATATAAAGTAGAATACCTAGTCATTTATTCCCAGTTTAGAATAGCTTTCTTCATCTCATACTTTCGTTTTAAAAATAATATTATCAATACTTTCTTGCCTTTAACATTAGAATCATAGTTAAAGGATTTGATACCGTCCCTAGTATTATTAAGTTGTAATTTGTAATGTAAGTACTCTGTTTCTCTAATTTTCGCAAGATGAAGTATGTATGCCTTTTAAGTAACTACTTAAGCAGTTTGCAACTATTTATATAATGAAAACTGTAGGTTCAAGAGTGAAAAGAGAAAAAATAAAAAATATATATTTGAAAAGAGCAACCCCACAGAGTTTCTTGCTAGGTTCTTCTCTGGGGGAAACTGCGCTTTGCGAATCTAGCGCTAGCTAATATATCTTTGACTTTGACTTTGAAGTATTTCAGTTGTAATTGCTATGTAAGTAACTGTTTGTTTTACATAAACAATAAATAAATAGCGTAAAAATATGGTCTTACCAGGTTTAGCCCCCGGTAGTGCAATAGGTACAGAGATGAGATGTGGTTGCTGCATGTATTGCACTCCTTCACTAACTCCACTCACCATACCGACCACCTGCAATTCAATCATTCATAATGATACATCAATGAAGAGAAGAAAAAAAAATTTTCTTTTTGTCTCACTAAAGGCTGGTTTTATGGTACGCATTTATTGTGATATCTTAGAAAAAAAAACATGATACCTCAAAATAATATAGCCTATGTGTATAAGCTACAATATTGCCAAGTTTCATAAAAATCTGTTCAGTGGTTTTTGCGTGAAAGAGCAACAAACCTCTTCATATCTATAAGCTATCACAAACATTGACATAATATTGGTATTTTTTATCAACCTATTTCGTCCTAATGCTCGACAAAAGCCTCTACCATGCATCTTCAAATATTCCTGTTATTGGCTGCTTCCCACCAATCTTCTGTAAATTAGGAAAGGCCTCTGCCAAGCAGTGGGACATTGATGGCTTGACAAGATAAATCATATAAAAGATAATAACCTGCTGCAAAGCGGTTCCATTACTGGTTACATTCTGCTGGATCTTGGCCACCTGCCCCCCAGCGGTCACGAAATGGGTGCCCGGAGACCCCACCGCTGAGAATGTGAAGTTCATCTCTTGGTCTTCCTCACTGTCAATAACAATTGGCTGCATTATGTATGGGAAAGTGTTTATTTATATTTAAAAGTAAATTGTTAATACAATTGGTAAGTGCTTGTATTACTTTTTTTCCCCTCTCAGCTTAAAAAAAAAACGTGTAAAATCTTTGGTTCATCTATTCTCTATGTTTGTTTTGTTACTTTTTTACGTTTTTTTTTTCTGTATATCTTAATTGAGTATTTTTGGTGTAGCAAGTGTATTGTTCCTCTAACTTTTGCCATTCATATAATTAACAAAAAAATATAATTAAGTAATTGCCTTAGACATTCAATAAATCTTCTAGCATTAAATATGATAATTTGTTTCTCTTCCAAAATAAAAAAGGTTATTTAAATGTATAACAATCTTTACATTTCGTCATCATCATGGTGAAAAGCATTAGTTCTTATGAGCATAGTATTAAGCATAGTTCTTATGAGGCATAATATAATATGTGCCTCATAAGAACTAGGTAAGCAAAGAAGCCTAAAAATTACCTAACTTAGCTATTTCACAATTAGTGAGAGTAGGAAGACGAGAGTATCAGTTTTGATTACTTAATCCTAAAAAAAAGTGTTATTTTCTTAAGGTAAACTTTATAAAATAAATTAAAAAGTTATTTCTATTAGAGATTTGTTACGTATGCATTACCAAACTACATTAGCCTGAAGACACTGTTTGCCATAATTGTCACTTTGAGTTTACAAAACTAAACTTCACAAAACAATGCCATAAACATCCCTATTTTAGTGTCTTTACCTTGTAAAAGTGAAAGTAGGGAAGTATATGTAATCATAGTTATACATGTACATGAATTATATACTAGACTCATTAGACAAGGAATTAAAAAAGGAAAGTATCTCCCCATACCAAGAGGCATCCTCTCTCGACGGCATTTTCTGCATGTCGCACATCGCGCCACCCTCCGCGTGGCGATCCCACTCGAACTATACCCCCACAACCCACTCTGGACTAACTGGGACCATGGTAGGGCATACCACTGCCGACCACTTCGCGCGACGCACTACCACTCAATCCACTCAAGTGAGAGGTTGATTGTGACTAAGAAAGTGGGTTAAAGAAAGTTTTTTATGCCGACTGAAGCAACCGGTTGGCTTGTTCGTGTGTGTAGCACGATGCTCACTTTCTCTTCGGTACTTTCACAAGAAGTTTTGACGTGGTTCAGTGAAGGCTGAATCTATTCATTTCAATTGTAATGTAATAGGTGGTAGGACGTTTGGGGAGTTATCTTTGGGGAATATTTTATTTTATAATTATTATTTATTATGTAAGGTTTCTTAATAGATTTTTTTTAAATATACAGTTGTATATTGTCTTTCTATACATCCAGTAATCCAGTAGGCACTTATAATATGTTTCTGATACACTCCTAAATAATAAAATAATACTTTTACTAAGTTTGGTAATTTTTAAAAAATATATGTTGGTCTAGGTAGTTAATGAATTAAATGCTAAAAAGTTATCAAAACAATAAATGGTAATCCAAACAATTTGAATTATTTGAAATCACGGTTTGAAATGGTATTAATTAGATAATTATTTAACGGATTATAACCAATTAATTAATGAACCTTGATTTGTTAGTATATTATGTAACTTGATATAGAATTAGTACATAGATATAAGAGGCTGGACTTAAGTATGATTTACTTTACTAGGATTAAGTAGCAGTAAATCATAACAAATAAAAATAAATAGGTACCTAAGTAAGTTTACTAAGTGTCTAACTATAGAGGCACAAATTGGGCAAACAGTGACATAAATACTAGAAAGTTTGTACATACAAGGTCATGTCATTGTCCTTTATCTTAATTAGGTACTTGCTCAGACAGTGCCTAACATTTATGCCTAATTTTTTAGGAAAATGTATTAAAATAAAGCAATGGTCAAGTTTTGTGGTATGACTCAAGACAAAGGATGTTCCACAAAAATGGCGTAGCAAGTTTTCTTAGTTACGCAATTACAAGTGGAAGTTTGCACTTTGCAGTTTGAAATTCGCAACTTTTGAAAAGTACGCATGGTGGTGGGCGGACCCCAACAGAAATCGAAGGTTGTTCACCCCTACCAGTTCCTGCCTGCGACCACCGCGCGGACGCCACGCATCCCCACCATGTGAGGGCTCCCCTCCATCGCAGTCGCACCAAATCACTCCCGCTCCCGACGTTTCCTCCACCAGGAGCCCGCGAGAGGAGGGGTGGCACTCGGCCCTCAGCCGCACACTCCACGGTCCACACGCGAGCCCGCCTCGCCCGCCACGCGCACCAAATAACGGTACAACAAAGTACCGCTCCAGTAATAGGGTCATGGTTTTTAACAGTAATGCTCGATTAAATAAGTCGTTACAAACCTGTTTTGTACCGAAAATTTCACAGCTCAAAAAGTTTTTGATATCACCACAAAATTTACTTTCAGTAAATAATTCATAGCTTTTATAAAATAAAAACACTTATTTCCTTTCTTCACAACAACAAAAATGGCATCTGTCCGCCGCCATTATTATTCTCCTAATTTTACGTTTTTAAACTAGATGGCGCCATAATAGTTGGAGGCTAGTTGTGATTGGTGGAGATAAGAACAAATTGTATGACCAGCACTAAAAAAACAAAACAAATTCGGATAATTTGTTACAAACTCGTTACAAACAATGTTGTTTTGATAAAAAAATGGTAATAAAAGAGTACTGACATCTAAAAAGTATGTAATAAACCCAAGTTATATATTACACACCACGGAGCGTCTATGTTCCGTGTAACACACAAATTATTCTATTAAGAAGACCTGTTAATGGGACAATAGTTTGTCAGTTCCTGTTTCTTTATCCCTTTATTTACTAACCCTTAGAGAACCGCAGCAGCTTTACAGCGGCTGTAGCTTCTCTGCCGACGACGGTTCAAGATCCAGCAAGGCTAGATAACTACTATTGGATATTGGAAACATTCCCAGGTCAGTTCACCTGATAAGATAGTTATCTATATAAATTATGTGCAATGCACGGTGTATATATATCAGCATAATTAATAAGAATTAAAAGAGAAGTTCTTTGATGACCATGGTGAAATGTCAATTTTTAGCTAAACTAAATCAGAAATGGCATGATACGATACCTATAAAAGAACCTTAGCAACAAAACATACTTGTTTAAATACCTTTTTGTGAAATAAATAAGCCACTACTTTAAAGATTAAGTATATCTTTATAATTAAGACATCATACACTTCACTCTATGAAGTAAAACAAGTGCAAAATCACTCAAAACAAGCATTCCAACATACAATAATGAATCCAATAGTTTGTTAACCAGTAAATACATGCTAAACATAAGTACTTAACTATAAATTACAAACTCACGGTACACAACTAACTTTATCAAATTAAATAGATTCAAAATGGGAATTGTTGTCCAGTCCTTTGTATTCTCTCTAAATGTAATTCGAATAGTAATTTGTTATCAAAGTAGTAGCTACTCTGCGACGATGAGATTCCAGGGTCATAGTTAGGCCTTTGTTCTGGCTCTGATGACGAGCTTGGTGAGGATATGCTGCTTTCACCGTTGAGCCCATTGATCTGAGTCTCCG
Organism: Anarsia innoxiella; assembly: GCA_947563765.1. Taxonomy (NCBI): domain Eukaryota; kingdom Metazoa; phylum Arthropoda; class Insecta; order Lepidoptera; family Gelechiidae; genus Anarsia; species Anarsia innoxiella. Next base: position 347,907 of record OX387403.1, read on the forward strand.
AGACCTGCCCAGGGGGACTAGCCAAGTTATTATTTATATGAAGATTGTTGATTCTTTTCGACAAAGGCATGAACTCGCAACTGTCATCTTCTCTCGATCTTTTACTGGAAAACAATTTAAGAACCAGTTAGTGAATAGTTCTAAACGTAGCCAAAACATTAATATTACATGAATGTGAAGATTTCAACGTTAAATACCGATTATTTTCTGTCATGGTCTTGAATACGTAGTTTCCATTGTGTTCAATATTCGAGTTCCAGTTGATTGCGAGACCTTTTGCAAAAGTCATCGGCACACGGTTTATTTAAACGTTTCTGCCGTTATTGTTCTTGCTTTACCTTTAATTGATTATTTGTATTATTTTTAAATAGGTAAATAAAAATCACGCTGCGCACAAGTGACAATGACAAGACAGACAAGTGACAAGTAGAAAAAAAAGCTGTCACAAGGCAAAGCAACTGTCAATTGTGATTCCTGTCAGATAAACATAAATCGAGTTTTAAATAAAAACATATTTGGTTTATTTTACGTTTTATAAGTGTATTCCAAACAAAATATTATTTTATTTAACTTCATTAAGCAAATAAGTATAGGTTTGTCATAGAGTCTGGCTAACGAAAGTAGATACTGGATTTTTTTGCAAACTTTTTATATGACAACACTAAAGTGTTCCTACCATCGGATATTTACCCTACAAATTGGGGTATTTTAAACAGAAAGTACTTAGGAAAAATTAATTCCAAAAAGGCATTTTTAAAACAAACTCATTTTTAACATTTTATAAAATGAGTTTTAAAAATTCGTACGTGTGCTAAAATTGTATTCATCAAAAATAAGTATCGTATGTACGTGTTGGATCATTTCAAGAGCAACACTAAGTCTTAAGTTGGTCTAATAAATAGCTTAATTAATTAGGTACACTATTTACTAGAGAAAAACTTGGCAATTTTATTTTAAAGAAATTTATTTTCACCTGTTTTCCGAAAGATTTGGTAAAATCAGAATCAGTATATGGTATCCCTATCTCTGACGCAACAAGATGGCGTGTTGTTGATGTTTCGTTGTGGTTGACTTTAGGGTTGCTATACTGATATTTTTTAAATTTGCCGCGCTTTTTCAGTATCAGCTTTCATTAGCCAGACTCTAAATTGCCATATACACATAAAAACAATAAATCTAAAATGGCAACACTGTTTCATTTTATTACCTTGTTATAACCAATAGGTGTCGCTGTATAGATTTATTTTTTGTTGTTCTAAAACTTCTCTAGATGGCGCTTTAACTTAAAAAAAATATTTCGGAAACTATTCGGAGAAGAAAAATATTAATAGAATAGGTATCATTATTACATATTTCATTATTATTAATTAATCTGATACATAGTCAAAATCACGATCAAAAATCCGCTTACCTACTAATACTTACCTAAAGTGGCTAGTTAGCTAGGTACTACATTATGTATGTATGTTATTCTTGATGTAGAATACTACACGTATGGTCAAATTACTCTGCTGCAAGCATCGTGTGGATTTCTGTCCAAACAAGGTCTGCTGTGAGTTGTTACCTTTTTATGGTAAACGAGAACACGAGAGCTATTCTTGCTTGATGTTTAAATGAGCATTAGCGTATAATACTTAATATAATAAATAGAGGCATTATTGTATAGTATAAGTAGGTACTATAGCTTATACGGAAAGGCTAGAAATGTCTATATTATGTCACAATTAGCTATCTAGGAATTCTATTTATCTAGATGTAAAAAATAAAAACTCAGTTAGGTAATAGATCCATTTTATCTAACAATACATGGTACCTACTTACTCAGCTAGTGATAAGAACAAAATTATGAAATTAATTATCTACCAAGGCAGGTATACCTACTTAATCTTTTTATTATCAATTTATCATAATATCTAAATTATTATTAGTACTATTTAAACGAAATATTTAATGACGTGTTGATTAAATTCGTGGTACGACGTTCTTATCAACTTTTACCGACTCGTGTAAAAACATGCGATATATTATATAGTTTAAATCAAGATTATAATCCACTTCTTTAGGTACTTAATCGCTTGTGTGTTGCAGGTACTTACCTACATTCTTACTAAAAACAAGGTAAACAAAAACCTTTAAAAAATCGTGCTGCATTTACCTACTTAACTTTGTTTGTTTTTTTTTGACGTAGCGTCTTCTCTGCAACATACTCCTTTCTGGATACCTACTAGCCTGTTTAAGAAAAGATAAAAATATTGAAAATAATGGGATATCATACTTAATGCCTATTAGATTAAAACTATTCATCTATCACGTTAATAGTCTTTCAGATTAACTCAATCTCATCAGTTAGTACTTAAGTCTTGTCTTGTTTATTTAAAAAACCACAAGTAAGAAAAATGGAAGAAAGATAAAGTAAATAGGTACTTAGATAAATAAGTATAAGTAGACACTTTATTTCATATTTCCGTAGTAAAAACTAAGTAAATTAATGAACAGTTAGTAACTTTCGAACGTGTGCAGTTAATCCAGATGCAAGCTATCAAGTTATGCTTCAAGTAGCTAGAGAGAGCAGCGAGACGATCAAATTAACGAGATTCCGTTATTTTAAACTGTTTTTACTCGTACATCTTACTTTGTGATGTATTGGGTGTAACAGAAAGGAAGTATAAAGCCGAAACACAGCGATAGTCCTCATGAAACTGAACAACGTTCCCCAAAGAACATGGGTCATACCTTGAAAAAAAAAAATCACCTCGCCATACAAAATATCCGATCAGCTGATCGATTAAGTATGGGCGATCCAAAATTTTTTTTCGAGTTACGTTACGACTCATGTTCCTTGGGGAAAGTTGTTTAGTTTCATGGAGACTATCGTTGTATTTCGGCTTTATACCCCCTTTCTGTTTCACCCTGTATTATGATGTGAATCGAATTTGTAGTAGGTACCTAGGCACTCCCGTAGGTAGATACGTGTAGGTACATGATGCTAAATCTTTGTGTATCTTACTGGGGGAAATCTGAAACGAAACGTTTCAAACTAGTTGCGTCGTGTGTGGTTTTCTAAAGAAGTCTATAGCAGAAACTTCGATGCAACTCAAAAGTAACTAGCAGTTTCTCAATCACATCCTAATTTATTTGCTACATAATGTATAATTTACATAAAATCTAAATATTTCCGACCTTTGAACTGTCTTGAGTGCTTCCTATTTCCTTAACTTTGCGAAACCGTAGCCAAACCGCGGAAGGTCGATATCTGTGCATCAGAAACCCAAATACGCAATAAAAATAAGTTGATACGCCATTACGTAAAAAAAACAAACTTTCACATCTTATCAAATCAAAACGTCAGCTAGATTAATACAGAAGGAAGTTAAATATGTAAATACTTTGAAAAAGTTACATTTTTCTAACTTGTTAGGATGATTTAAGAGTTTTATTGGTGGCAAATTGATTTTGCATAATAGATCTAATATCTACACATATTTACTTATTATTTACACCGGAAGAGGTTGGTTTGGTCTCTCTAACTATGTAATTAAGTCCACATAATGCAAATAAAACATTCTAAGAAACATCTCTCTCCGTAAACACGTTTGCCAAGATAAAGACTATCTCTACAATATGGTGGAATCTTTATTCCTCCACTTTATGTATGAGTCAAAAAGTATGTTGTGCTAGGCCAAAAAGTAAAAAAAATAAAACACTCTCCATCTTGGATTTGTAACTGTACAATTTAGTTTAATTTATAAATCCCAAAAATAAAATTAAAATTAAGCTTCTGCTATAAAAGTTATTTGATATACCATAATTTGATATACTGGTATGGTTACCAGTGGGTTAAATTAAGGATAAAGTACTTATTTCACATTTTTTCATGATTTGTAGTACCTACAGTACCGGATTCGAAATGAGATTAGATGTAAAACGCTCAAAGTTAGTCACTAATTCACAATACAATCAATATACCTAGCTATACCTAGATATACAAACATTAAAGAAGCTTCAATTACCGTAAACCGTGAAACTTGATCATATAAAAATAAAAGCAGTTAAATAGTTAACCACGCTGAATCTTTCCGCACTGCTGCCCATAGTTAGCCAATACAGCAGTTACTGAACGATCGGAATTCGCTCCATATATGGACAAGTAAACTATCTGCCACTCCCGTTCTGTCCTATCTGCGATGGGCGTGTGAATTACGTATTTCGACCTCATTTCCTAATGGCTATACGCTAATAGGTCCATACAGAGCGAGCAACCTCGCGAGGTAAATGTTTAGCCGCTCAGGAAAGACCTCGCTATCCTTTTGAGTTGGGTAGTTTTAGGGGCCTCTTTTAATTAGCCAAACAGTCGCATATCGAGGCTGCTCGGTCTGTGTGGACCCACCTATTGAATAGCTATAGTATAGCTAACCTATGAAGGATAATTGGATTGTCTTTTGAACTTACTGAACTATTTATTAGACATTGTCGAATCGCTTTTTTCCCTTTTAGGTCGAGTCCGAACAGATCAGGTAACATTACTAAGCACATCGAAGCCATATTTGGTAGACTTTTCCTACTTATTTGTCTACGTACCTATACAGTAGGCTATCTATACTATAGGTGCCTCAATGCTTAGGTTATTTATTACGAAATAAAGCCCACTAATACGGGTAGAAATGCCTCCAACCAGGTGGACTGACGACTTGGTTAAAGTCGCTGGAAGCAGTTGGATGTGGGCAGCGCAAGACCGGTCTTTGTGGAGATCCTTGGGGGAGACTTTTGTCTAGCAGTGGACGTCCATAAGCTTACATGATGATGATGGTAGGTACCAACTATAAAAGTCAGTGTTTGTGCCAATGGATGTGAGAATGTTTGTTGCTCTTTCACGCAAAAACTACAGAACAGATTTCAGTGGAACATTGCAATATTGTAGCTTGCACATCAGAATAACACATAGCCTTTATTTATTTATTTATTTATTTATTAAGGATCGCCAGTGAATACTACATTACAAATCAGCTTAAAATACTAACACAATACAGATTGGTCAATGCATATTCTGTTGAAGGCAACCACAACATACGTTTAGGGAGAAATTGTGTTTTTGAAAGAAATTGTGTAAGTTTTTCAAAGTATGACAACAGCCTCTCTAGTATCTTTGTAATAAAAACCACTGGCTGTCAACTAAGCTTCTCTTAGCCCTCATTTCACCACTTACAGATTAATTTTAAATGACAGGTAAACCTATGTCTATTTCCAAACATGACGTTTTAGACTGAAACAGATATAAAATATCCATCAGATAAATTTTATCTGTACACGGTGAAGGCCTTGAAACTTACGGCACCCTTGTATAAGTACTTCGCATCTGCAGCAAAAAGTTTAAATACAACAAAAAAGAAAGAAAAAAGACGTAACTCTATAAAAAAAAGAGAGAGCAATTAGAAGATAGGTACGGAAGTTTTATAACCATATGCATAAACATAGATAAACATCTTCAATATGCACGAGGGCCAAACATTTATCGTCTGCCTAAAGTCTAGTGGCGGTAACTAATGTATGGAGAGGTTTTAAGCGATTCTCACACTGTCTGCTTTGACGCAGTGTGTGAACGCGTTATGTAACTTGAAAAAGATCTTATTTATCTAACTAAATGGACTTTCCCCTAAAAATGTTGGTTGAAATTTGTTTAAAGAATTTTTTAACGTAGAATATAAACAGACTTAGAGCCTGTATTACCATCGACAGATAAAATTTTTCTGACAGATAAACCTATGTCAATTTAATAAAATATGACATTTTAGTCAGAGACAGGTATAAAATCTCTGTCAGATAAATTTTATCTTTAGATGGTGAAACACGCCCTTACTATGGAAAGATGATTCTTTTAATTTAACCCATTTTCATTAAGTAGTTTTTTTCATGTTCTACTTACCCATATTAACAATCTTTGATAGGAAATAGACATACGATATCCATGCAGTCAGTAGTTATGGTTGATAGCAGCTTGCATTTCCCTGCAGTCATCCATATTGTTGCTGAAAGTCTTTCAGAGGCTCTTCTTTTAGACATAGTTTTTGAACATAGAAAACAAAATAAGGAATGACAAATCGCAGTATCACCACAGAATACCAAATATAGTAGGTAGGTGCATCACGAGGTATCAAAACGCACGCGGATCCGCATCTTTTTCATCCGTTTTTAAGACCATCTTAGCGTGCCACGAACCAGTGTATAAACCACCTTACTTTCGTGTAAAGACATCGTATAGATACCTACAGTATTATACTTTCTCTATTCATACACATTCTCGGCACTTTCCCGCCGTCTAATGAGAACTAAGATTGTTCATTTTGTGGATAATCCGACAATAATGTTGCGAGGTATTGTGTAAAGCGATGGGAACTACTGTCTACATCTGACACAGATTCTGACATCATTTTCATTATTAACAATCAGAAGAAAATCATTGATAGTTCATTTCACATTCTTGTAGCACTCGATTATTAGGTTGTAGAGATAGTTTGGAATGTTGTTACTTACGAGCTTGTAAATATTAGCGATAGGTACTTATTTTTTATTTTTTTTAGCCTATATTGTCCCACTGCTGGGCAAAAGCCTCTCCCATGCTTCTCCACACATTTCTGTTGCGGCTTCCCACCAATTTTCCCTAAATATGTTCAGGTCGTCGCGCCATCGTTTCTTGGGCCTACCTCGGCGGCGCTGGCCGTCTTCCGGCACCCATTCTGTGGCTATTCTCGCCCAACGCTTTGAATGCATGCGACTGACGTGGCCAGCCCAGTCAAACTTTAATTAATTGTAAATTTTGTTTTTGTGTCTTGTTTTTTTTGTATTGACTGGGAATAAATATTTACTTACTTACTTATATTGTTGAACAACTTATACCTAAACACTTCTATCTTTCGCTCGTTTAGGCTGGTTTAGGGTATTATTATTTGGTGTCTGCCTATTCCAATTGGAGAGAGACGTGACAGATATGTATGTATGTTGTTGAATAAGGAGCTCTCGTATTCTTCGAGAAGAAAGCGAAGATTCTCCAGAATATAACGATATAGATAAGTATCTACCAGCTTATTGAATATATCAGCTACATAATGGTATGCAATATAAAAGATATAAATAGGTGAGTAAATAATAGCCTATAGTACAAACTGCTTACATTCAAGTCACGATAAACAAATATTTCGCGCGTCGATGATGTAATTCTCTATGACGTTTGAATGTAACGTATTTATCGAACTTCGTGTCGTCAGGAGTTGGCTTGGATCAAGGTCGGCTGCTTAAGTATGATGCTATTCTGTTTTGAGGCGAGACTAAGTATAACTAAGTATAGGACGATAGGACGAACGAAGCGAGTGGCGGGAATGGTCTCTCTCTATTCCGATGGGAGAGAGACGTGACGGATATGTATTGTATGTATGTATTTATAGGACGAACATGAGGCGAAAGAAGTGTGTTTGAATCGTAGCAAGTGGGGGGAAGTGGTCTCTGCCTATCCCAATGGGAGAGGGGCGTGACGGATATGTATGTAGGTATGTATTTATAGGACGAACATGAGGCGAAAGAAGTGTGTTTGGATCGTAGCAAGTGGAAGAAAGTGGTCTCTGCCTATCCCAATGGGAGAGGGGCGTGACGGATATGTATGTAGGTATGTATTTATAGGACGAACATGAGGCGAAAGAAGTGTGTTTGAATCGTAGCAAGTGGAGGGAAGTGGTCTCTGCCTATCCCAATGGGAGAGGGGCGTGACGGATATGTATGTAGGTATGTATTTATAGGACGAACATGAGGCGAAAGAAGTGTGTTTGAATCGTAGCAAGTGGAGGGAAGTGGTCTCTGGCTACCTCGAAGGGAGAGAGGCGTGACTGATAAGTATGAACACTCGATTACCTAACTTATGGCGTTAATTTACCTACTTACTTATTTAGTGAAGCTAATTACTTACCTATATTTAAAGACAAATATATGTAATTACCTTGATAGATAATGCAAATTGAAAGAAAAGAATCGAAAAGCATTGAAACATAAATTATCACATTTCGATAAGTTCCTCGTGAAAAGGGAACGAATGTTTTGTAATTATTTTCTCCATCGATTGGCACTAGTCCCAGAGGTGTACACCAAAAAGCGACATTTTATGTACTTGCAACTTTAGGTATGTTCGGCTCCATACAAAAATATTCGTTGTCTTTTATTTTACCGGAACAGTAGGTACCTTTTCTTTTCCTTAGTATGACTATATCGTATTAATAAATTGGTCATATCTTACTCAATCAATGTTTGTGTTAGAGGAACTTCTTTGCCCTTATACCTACGTGTGTGTGAGTCATTTGTCTAAAGGATTCCATGGATGTTTTGATCGCATGTTTTGATGAGTAATCATCTAAATTGGATGATATTTAAATAAAATATAGTAGGAGGAAATCATATACAGTGAGGACATAAAATATATGTACATGAAACATATAAAATAGGTAATTAAGTACGTAATAAGTAAATAGTTAGGTAGTTAATAAAAAAACACAAATAACACGGCATAATGAAAAGTGTTTTATTCAAAAATAGGCAAAATTGATTACACTTTTTTGATGTCACTTTTTTGATTCTAAAACTACTGCCTGTTCACTACCTGTATAGCCGAGAGGAAGAAAACGGCAAGAAACCTTCGGCACAGGGCCCTACGTTATGTGCAATATATATATTTTTTTAATCGAGACACTTATACAATTACATGTTGGTACTTAACTTGCATAGTTTTTGTTGTCAAAATCTAATCTAATCTAATTTAGCCATTTGTGTCCCACTGCTGGGCAAAGGCCTCTCTCCTCTTCCGCCACGACCTTCTGTCTCGAGCTTCCTCCGCCCAGCTACTTAAGAAGGTGTCCAGCTCATCCCGCCACCTTTTCCGTGGTCTGCCGCGACGCCGTTTGGCAGTTGGTAGCCATTGGGTAGCTGTTTTAGCCCATAAGTCAAAATAACACACAATAATCATTTAATTTATAATTGTTATTATAAGGCTGTGGATACGTTACTTACCCATTGTTATAACATTTAAGTATTTATTTTTAGCAAAACTAATACAATGTAACAGTTTCATTTAATTTTCCTGTTTTATTCGAAGTTTTATCGAGTTCCTTCCTTGAAAACGTTCAATCATCGCATTATTTTAGCTTTAAAACCTAATTCAATGTAATAAAGTATTTAATCATATCTACATAATCACGTGACGTGTTAAGTAGATACCTAGATATTGACAAATAAATAACTAAACTCTTTCGTTTTGTTTATCTTATCTACATACTTGAGTTTCCGTGCCTAACTGGTTATAGTACCTAGATTATCTACAACTTGTGGAATTTATTCTAATCTTCTTACTAATTAAATACCAGATTAATCAGTTTTTTATTGAAATTGGGAGTGGCTTAATAATTTACAAAGAATTTGTATTAAACACTCGCGTGGCAAGTTAGTTTAAATATAGGTTTTGTGCGTCATAATAACAATAGCTTTTTCCTCAAAATGTAAAGGCTTTACGCATTACCAATGTTAAGCCAAGAGCATAGAATACTAAAAGGTAGATTTAATATTATTTTTCCTTTTCTTTCCTTTTCAACCCTTTTAACGTCCACACTATTGGTGGACGCAAGAGCCTACTCAATCAATCAATCAATCAATAATTTATTTGCATGAATACATTTACAGTCAGTACCCAGCCTGCATGCAGGCGTGCAAATGTTATATTAATACATAATTCATATAGATTCTTAAAGCTAAATAGGAAGGAAAACATGACAAAATGCAACTTATATTTCATTACAATTATACAGTTTACGTTAAATATTCTCTAACACTATAAAAACATTTTCATACGAGACTGATTAGGCCGTACGTAACCTACCACGCTGCTGGCCCAATGCGGACCCAAGAATAATTATTTTGAAAAGGCTTTTGTTCGGAAAGAATGCGGAAATCTCTTTAAAAACGATGTCTTTTTTAGACCCAGAACACAAGATGAAACGCAACTGCAACGCAACTGAAACTGCTAGTTACTTTTGAGTTGCATCTAAGTTTCTGCTATAGACTCCTTTAGAAAACCACACACGACGCAACTGAAACGAAACGTAACCAGCAGTTTCAGTTGCGTTTCATCGTGTGTTCTGAGCTTTATCCCTCCTTCGTTTCCATTCTTAACAAACAAAAACAACTGGCAGTCTTTAGAATTTATAGGTAGGTATCTATCGTATCTATAGTCACAAAGCTTCTTAATTTGAATTCAAATCGTAACGGACGAAACCGAGGCCATAGGCACCAACCGTTTGCGATTTCGATACATCATTATAATAATATAATAGGTAGGTACCATTCATTCATCTGAAGCTCGACCGGTTTTGTAATATTCGTACTTAACGTGGGCGTAAAGTTGTAAATTGTAAACGTATTCATTAAGTCAAGGACCCAGACTTCAAATTGGTGAGTCAGTCCTTCTGGAAGTACTTTTAACCGTCTAGCCTTTGAGCGAGACCAAATTACTGGTTGACAATCATTTTGATATTTTGGAGAGACAAGAAAAGCGCTGCCTGCTAAGTACCTTTCGTAATCGATGGAGAAGTAAGAAATGTGTAAATGAGTTAGCTACAAATCATAAGAAAAACTACTAAAACATAATCTTTCTTTATCATTCTTTAGCCCATCTTTCGTTGTTTGTTTCATACATGTCCTATTAGAAGACAAGAGGGTAGGAATTCCTGTGAGATGATAAACATTCTCTTGGACATTTGAAAATAAATTGGTTCAATCGAAACATCGCTTCACGCTTTCTTCACGCTCGCTATCACGATTCCCGCAACTACGATTATGTCGATTTCACACATACGGGTCATACACAAAGAGCGGTTCTAAAATTGGAAAATAAAAAATGCTTTAGATTCATCCAAATTTGTATTTATTCTAAAGAAATAAATGGTAGTAACAAATTAACATTACAAAACTAGATCGTTTTAGCAAATTACAATATTTATGGCATTTTTATTATTTTTGGTGTCCACAGAAGTGACATGCTTGCCACAGAAGAGATCAAAGTTAACAAAATCAGTCTCAATATAAGAAAATACACTTAAAACTACGAATCTTTAATTATTGTCGTTCATTGGTATATCCATACCACCCATACCATAGCACAAAGTAATAGAGAAATATTAAATAGACTTCTTTCTAAACCTTTTTAACGTAAACTCAAAATTTTCCGAAAAATAACATGATTCGAATAAAAAAAAAATTGATTATAATTATTAACTCAATGATCTTTAACAATGACAACAAAAATATCAAAATCACAATAAAGAAACATAACAAAAATTAAACCTCTTAACTTAATATCTAATAGCTTTGCCACAACTTGCTATAAAGGAAAATCCTATCGAAAATTCGTATTTATTGATTACAAAAATATAATAATTAAAAAATATTTTCTTTGTTAGCTTCAGTGTCAATATTAATTGGTAATAAAGGAGGCAAGTCATCACCACTCTCATCTGAAAAGTCATTAAGACGTACTTTCAGTGGCTTGGCCAATGGAGCTTCATCATCACTATCAATTAAAATGCGACGTCTTTTAACAACTTTGGGTGAACTTGAGGCAAACAGACGCAACTTCCGGCGAAGGTGTCTCTCTATTAAATAACATCAATAATTGGGGCGTTCGAGGTCCAGTAACTGTCGATGCTAAACTTGCTGCAGAGGCGCGAGATGGAGGACGCGATGGTGTTCTGGGTACTTGAATACGTTGCACTGGTATCTGGCCAATCTCATAATGTGGACAAACCGTGTGAGAGGCACAAACAATGCAGCTTAGTCTTCTAGCGTGAAGAATATTAGGGTTTCTCATACTCCAGGTTATTTGGTGAATCTTAAAAGTGCCCTTAAAAGGTTTTACAGTAATAGCATCTGCTATTTCTTGTATCTCAGGCACATCCTCGTCGTCAATGGGTATAACTAATATACCTTTGCAATAGATTGCGGCGCAGTTAACAAATGTATCAATGACGGTTATGTCTTTCCCATTTGCTACAGCATTATCGCAAGTTCTTTTTAAACAGCCCCCAACTCCGTCTGGCGCCCCCTTATCTGAAACAAAATAAGCGATGCATAACGTGCTTTATGAAATAGCAAAAGATAGATATAAGTTTCAGACCATGCTAAGCAATAAGTTTGATGACCGCCGAATAAACATCCATTCTGTGGACAACAGTATTTTCTGTGGACATAGGTGTCCACAGGAAAGATGTCCACAGAAGGGACCTTTCGAAAAAAAAACAAAAAACGTACTTCTGTTTTTGAGGTTATTAAACGAACTCATGCGCATATGAAAAGCAGTCCCCATAAGGCTTTAAGGAAATATATTTTTATAAACATTTAATGTACACTTACCGAGAAGTACCAGGAACAGGAAAGATTCATTGATCTATTACAAAATTCTAAAAATACTAATAAAATCTTTATATCAAAATTATCTCGCCGCTTCACTTCGTCAGATCTTCGCCGGCAAATGACAGACAGATGACCAGTGTTGCAATTTGAAAAAAAAAAATCTTTTGTGGTAGTTTTGGAAGTAAATAAATGAGTGTATTTTTTTGGTCCACAGAAAAGTCGCAAACACATATAACTGAATGTTTATTCACGATTGTGTTTTTTTAAATCTTAAATATGTGAAAATTGTTTTAAAAAATCATACGTTATGATTTAATACAGCTATAAAATGATTATTTGTTACTGTTTCTACCTTTCAAAACATAGCAGTTATCCTTTATATATGTTACGGGCAATGTGATTAATTGGGCATTATGCATAATGCCCGGGCATTATGAATAATGCCCGTCACCTATTGGGCAGAGTGAAAATAAACTTGTTTCAGTACTTTTTTTATTTTACAATGAAAACTTTATCTAACCGTAACCTAACCAAAAGTCAAATAAATATGTAGGTAATATGAAACTTAAAATTCTCATCTTTTCTTCATAAGTTAAGTTGGGTTTTAGTTAAGGTTAGGATATTCCGGACTCTCTAACTGGTCAAAGGGTGACATGCGCTGGTTTCCCTAAAATGTTACCTAAATCCCTAAAACATAATATGGAAGGGGTTGATGGCTGGCACAGGCGTTGAGTGAGATCTGTGTGAACGTGCTGCTGTGATAACTGGTCATGTTATGCGGATTCCATCAAGCTAAGCTTTTTACTTTTCATCTTCCCATTTACTTACCTCCTATACCTTGTTCTGGATATTGCAATTTTTAATTTTTTTTTATTGATTTAAGCTCTATTGAAATGTAAATTTTAATGTTTGTTTCTGTGTTTATGCCTAAGAATTTGTAAAACTTAAATTGAAAAGAGCAACCCTACAGAGTTTATTGCTAGTTTCTTCTCTGGGGAAAACTGCACTCTTGCGAGTCTAGAATTAACTTTAAAAATGATCGGTCCTAAGTGTTTTCAAACCTAACCTACAGGATTAAATGAATTTTCATTCTCATTTTCATTTCATAGTTTTTATTAACTTTGGACATTTGCTTCGTCCCAAATTTACGTACGCCCGCTTCGCCGCCACCGGTTTGTTGCCGTAAATTTGAGTTCAAATTTTTGGTTCAGTTGTTTTAACACTTTTATTATGAAATTGATTAGTAAAAAAATAGTATTAACCCTAGTAATAACAAAAAGGGTAGGTGCCTTATTATTAAAAAGGCACTTAGTTAAATTTTCTAACCTTTTACAGGAAGATTGAGTAGGTCATAAGTAGTACGTTTTACATCATCTTAATTAAAATTAGAAACTTATAATACCGAAATTATGAGCATTTTTTCCTTTAGGTATGCAGCACATACGTAAAGTTTCTAAATACTTAATTGTATTGAAGTACTTAATAACATAACATAGTTTACTTAATAACATAGTACTTAATAACATAACATAGTTCAATAATCTTAGTTACAAAAAATGCAAAAACCTAAAATCTACCTAAAGCAATGACCTAAAATTACTAATTTAAAAAAAAATTGTCCACCAATAGGTCTCTGACAATGTTTCAAAAATTTGGCGACTTAAGAATTATCACAACCTACAATTCTCAAGTTAACGGACTATTAAAATCAAATTGCCCGATGGTCTTTGGGCATTATTCATAATGCCCGGGCAATGTGATAAATAGCACAGTTTTGATAGTAATTAATCACATTGCCCGAAACAGCTGGGCATTATTCATACTGCCCGCATTAATCACATTGCCCGTAACATATACAATAGGATCGAACCCGAACAGTCCACAGGAGGGGACTGTGAACATATGTTTTATTTTTTATTTTTTACTAGTCATTATGGTAGAATTAAATCAATGGCAGGGAACTTAAAGATGAAGCTAATTTTGTCAAAATTGAATAGATTGTTATATTAAACCACACAGATTTCAAGTTTTTGTACCCGAACTCGCATTTGTGTATGACCCATACACCGTCCTTATCCTGAATTTGGTATTCTGTGTCCTTTCCGACTATAAAACAGATAATAATAGCCAGACAGTCAGCGACAAAATCTTTGTCGTGAGAACTGTCTTAGCTAGCCTTGCAGGACATAAGTCTTCAGCAACACATCTTTAGGAGTCTTCAGGCATTGGAATCTTAAAAAGAACTGACAAGATTCAAACTCCGAACCCTAGGTATTTTAAAATACCTATTTATACAACACCTATACCTCATTTGAATGTTGGCAATGTCGTACGGCCAAGGTTCGTCGTCGCCTGAAATGGCGCGCGATGGCAGCGCAAGCGCAGGATACACCTTTTACGGTTACAGACCTTATAGACGGTTAACAGCTTCCACTTGAAGCGAAGGTAACGAGGATTAAAAGAAAAAAATACGTTTAAAGTGGGATTAAATTAGATAGAGACTGCCTTCTGCTTCGTACACATTTATTGTGATATCTTGGAAAAAAATCATGATATCTTAAAATAATACAGCCTATGTGTTATTCTGATGTGTAAGCTACAATATTGCCAAGTTTCATCAAAATCTGTTGAGTAGTTTTTGCGTGAAAGAGTAACATCCATCCATCCATCCATATCGGCACAAACATTGACATTTATAATATTAGTAGGATATTGTCAGTTATAATTGGTAAAGAGCGGTTTTTTTATTAGCCTGTTTCGTCCCACTGCTGGGCAAAAGCCTGTCCCATACTTCTCCATAGACTCCTTGTCTATAGAGCGGTTATGAATAATAAAATCAATCAAGCGACTTTGGGTATATAACTCTCGTTTTACTGTCAAAACCACTTGTATGACCACTAAATACAAATCAGCATTAAATCCTGCTTATTAATATGTATTTTATATGATAACATTAGTTTTATAAAGTCAGTGTTTGTGCCAATGCCAATGGATGGAGCGGAAGGATGGATGGACGGATGTGAGGATATTTGTTACTCTTTCACGCAAAAACCACTGAACAGATTTTAATGAAACTTTGCAATATTGTAGCTTAAACATCAGAATAACACATAAGCTATGTTATTTTGTAATATCATGTTTTTTTTCCAAGATATGACGATTAATGCGTACGAAGTCGCGTGCAACCTTTATCTTATCTAATCTGGCCATCGGTGTCCCACTGCTGGGCAAAGGCTTCTCTCCTCTTCTTCCATGATTCCTTTAGTAAGGAAATAAATGACCGATTGTAATAATATTAAATACTAAGAATACAATATGTCATTGTCCTAACGTGACTCTTAAATGACTCACGATTATTTCCGTCGAGGGACGATTTTTCCTGTAAACATGATAGCCATGTTTATTACTTACTTAGTAGGTAAAATACTTTATTAGAATAAATAATACAAACATAGAATTAAATATTAATTGTTGTTACACTACCCATTTAGGAGTTCTTTCAACCTATTTACAACAACTTATTATACCTACATACATATCTGTCACGCCTCTTTCTCATCGGGGAAGGTAGAGACCACTTCCTTCCACTTACATCCAAACACACTTCCTTCGCTTTATCCATATCCATCAGTCGCCTCATAAATGCTGACTTGGCATTTCTTTAACAAGAATAGAATTTGATATGGTATGCCAAACAAATGTGGTGCTGTCATGTAGGTACCTATGTTTGTCGTCGTGTATCATGAAAAGTTTTTACTGCTCTTTCTTATTTCACACACACAGCAACTTCAAATAATCTGCTAAAACCCGTTTTAATAAATTTAATATTCCTTATCTACTTAGGAAGTACCTACGTGTTGACTTACTCATGTAGATATTCCTAATTTGCTATTTTAGTAGTTAATATTACATTTATTTCTTAACTATTAAGTTTTCCCTGTCCTCACATTTTCTGGAATTCGCCGACGACACCCTAAGCAATGCACCATGCGATGCACCCACTTGCATTACTGTCAGGGGCGCGGTCAAAAATCAATACACCCAGACAAGTATTTACTATCACAGCTTGAGGATAAACGCTTAAAATAGAATGCAATTAGGTATGCAATCGAACGGGATTATTTTTCCTTGGTTACTTTACACATAAAGTCATCCAATTGCGTTCAACTGAAAAGGATTTAAACTAATTATTTAGTATTTTTTGCTCAAAGAAAACCAGCGACAGCAAGGGGTTACATTAAATACGAGGAGTAACACACATTATGTTACTTACTTACAGTATCAATCAACCACCTGCCTTAACCTCTTACATCCCACTGACCCATTATAAACCCAGAAACAATAGATTTTCTATTGAATTCTTTTTTTTTCTGGGATGTGAAAGATTAATGGGTACATTTATACCTATATTTTTAAGTACCTACCCGCAAAAACTATCTGAAGTGATAATCATGCGAAATTGGAGAAACAACTACTTGAAAACTGTATATCATTGCCAATGCCAACGAACTCCTTTCAAAATTCGAAGAGCTAGCGGATAACTGGCAAAAGGCTAATTAAAATCTGAATCAGGTTAATGTCAGGCGTTTGCGGTAATTAGCGCAAAACTGTCGACTCATAGAGAAAGCCTCGAGAAATCGACAAGA
The DNA here is from genome assembly GCA_947563765.1 of Anarsia innoxiella. Classification (NCBI taxonomy): domain Eukaryota; kingdom Metazoa; phylum Arthropoda; class Insecta; order Lepidoptera; family Gelechiidae; genus Anarsia; species Anarsia innoxiella. The sequence goes on from OX387403.1 coordinate 364,985, forward strand.
GCATCTTCCGACGAATGCGGTCATGGTCTCTGATACGCAGGATCGCGGAGACAACGCGCGCCATCTATAACCACAATCGTTCAGCCTCCGCCAGTCGCCAACTCAGCTAAAACCGGTCGGCCGCGTCACTTACGATACCGAGCGAATCATAAATCTTATCACATTATCAGCCACGGCTACAACAATTGCTTATCAAGGTATCGCCTTTTATCACCGCACATATGTGGAATCGGCTTCAACGGCAACAGTTTGTACCGCATTACCTTATATGGTTACGAAATTGAACCGGCCTGCTATTGGTCGAGCGTGAGCTCTTGATTGTACGTAAACGGTTGATAAGGTGCGTTTTATATAGTTTATCCTCCACCGGCGCGGCGGGTCTCATTTAGTGGAGTGTGCTTGACCGGAGCAGTAGTCGCACCTTCTTTTATAATTCTCTCTAAATTTAATTGTAAGTGTATATTTAATAACCGGATTTTAACTTGTGTAAATAATTAAAAGGATCTTTAAATTAAATGAAAATTGACGCGAAATTAAATAACGTTTGCGGTAGGTTAACGGTAACTTAACTCGGGTTTAACTGTTGCAATTAGCGGAAAATGTTACTGTAACATTTTAAGTACGAGGAAAATTTATCTCATTTTACGTTTAATTAGACCTCTTGTGTTTTATGAAGTGTTTTAATAAAATAAAAATCGGTTATTTAAAAAAATGCTAGTGAAACAGTGACAGTGCAAACTAAAAACCGTTAATTGAACACGGATGTAGTTTGTTCAGAGTGACTTGTTAATTTGAATTTCATAGTGCGCTCAGAGAAAGTTCATCTCAATTTCTGTAACATCGTAAGTAAGTAGGTGGGCGAAACACTAAATGTGAAATGGAATACTTAACACTCAAACAGTTTTAAATAATCGATATTTAACCAAATGTGAGCTATTCTTGTACCACACTTAAAAGATAACTCAGGATTTTCCAAAGTTTAAGATTTTGATAAAGTTATCTTGATTGATTAACCTCTTTAGATACTACGCCTACCTACCTACTTTAAGATTACCTACTTGGTTGGGGATCATATAGTTTTTAATAGAAAACTGTCAGTCAAGTCAAATAGATGTTAAAAATTAACGAGCGATATAAATTATGTGCACCGCAAACGTTACTTAATCGAAAATCCAGTTTGTAAATTTGATAGTATTGACTGCGTTAAATTCACTGCTCTTATAGTTATTTAAATTTCCAGACTAAATCAAAATGTGCGACGAGGAAGTAGCTGCATTGGTAGTAGACAATGGATCCGGTATGTGCAAGGCCGGGTTCGCAGGCGACGACGCGCCGCGCGCCGTGTTCCCGTCCATCGTGGGCCGGCCGCGCCACCAGGGTGTCATGGTCGGCATGGGCCAGAAGGACTCGTACGTAGGAGACGAGGCCCAGAGCAAGAGAGGTATCCTCACGCTCAAGTACCCCATCGAGCACGGCATCGTCACCAACTGGGACGACATGGAGAAGATCTGGCACCACACCTTCTACAATGAGCTGCGTGTCGCGCCCGAGGAGCACCCCGTCCTCCTCACTGAGGCTCCCCTCAACCCCAAAGCCAACAGGTAAATAAACAAACTCTGCAAACAAACAAACTTGACTCATCTCCCGTGTGCTTTCTCCCGCAGTATCTGATGAATCGTTCTTTTTCAGGGAAAAGATGACCCAGATCATGTTCGAGACCTTCAACACCCCCGCGATGTACGTCGCCATCCAGGCCGTGCTCTCCCTGTACGCCTCCGGTCGTACCACCGGTATCGTGCTGGACTCCGGAGACGGTGTCTCCCACACCGTACCCATCTACGAGGGTTACGCTCTGCCCCACGCCATCCTCCGTCTGGACTTGGCCGGCCGTGACCTCACCGACTACCTCATGAAGATCCTCACAGAGAGAGGCTACTCGTTCACCACCACCGCCGAGAGAGAAATCGTGCGTGACATCAAGGAGAAGCTCTGCTACGTCGCCCTCGACTTCGAGCAAGAGATGGCCACCGCCGCCTCCAGCAGCTCGCTCGAAAAGTCGTACGAGCTTCCCGACGGTCAGGTCATCACCATCGGAAACGAGAGATTCCGTTGCCCAGAAGCTCTCTTCCAGCCCTCATTCTTGGGTATGGAGGCTAACGGCATCCACGAGACCACCTACAACTCGATCATGAAGTGCGACGTGGACATCCGTAAGGACCTGTACGCCAACACAGTGCTGTCCGGCGGTACCACCATGTACCCCGGCATCGCCGACCGCATGCAGAAGGAGATCACCGCCCTCGCCCCCTCGACAATGAAGATCAAGATCATCGCGCCCCCAGAGAGGAAGTACTCCGTATGGATCGGTGGATCGATCCTCGCCTCCCTCTCGACCTTCCAGCAGATGTGGATCTCGAAACAGGAATTCGACGAGTCCGGTCCCTCGATCGTGCACAGGAAGTGCTTCTAATTGCCTGTATTGAACTATTTCTAGTTTATGATGCCCTACACCAAGCTCCAGACCGGGAGGCTCAAATTACGCTTGTGATCTATTAATTTAAGTACAGTATTTAGATAGGTTGTAAGGTATCGTAATATGCATATTACGTAAATTCCAGCGAATCGTTATTGATTTAATTTTTGACAAAAAGATTTTTATTAATTTATTGTTACTAACCAACATTTGTCATAAAAAATATTTATATACCGGTATAAAGAAGCATTTTTATTTGGTTCCTCTTAAAAAGTAGTTAAAATGAAGTAGCAGCAACATGTCGATGAGTTGTCTATCGCGTACGGTATTGCCGGCGAAGATAACGGAGCAGGGAGTGGCAAAACGAGGCTATACGAGAGAGTCACTTGAAATTATAACTTGTTCTTAATCATATACAGTTCGCTTCTTTCACTCAAAATGCAAAATCATGGAGAGTTGTCCATTTCTCTTTTAACGGGAAAAAATATTCAAGACTTATTAAATCGGCAGGTGGATGTAGAAATTAAGACTGACTTTATGCTACGAAATAATAAACCACTTATGTAATGTTGCTGTTGCTATTTGCAAAGACGTCATATGATAATATCACGGATAAAACTTAATCCATGATAATGATAAGATTTATGATTCACTTTCGCACGTACGGTTGTTATCATGCTTATTTTAGGCATGTTATGTCGCTGTGTGACCTAACCTTGCTGAAATCGTATGTCCCTCTAGCTAGCATCCTCACCTTTGAAAACTTAAAGAATATAAATTTTGACGATGCCAAAATTTAGTGCTTAATTAGTCAAAATTAGTCACCATAGTAAAATAATTAGTCGTCTTTTCATTTAGAAGATATAGCCGCAGTTTACTGAGGATGCTAGCTTAAGGCTCAAGCTAGCATCCTCACCTCTCATGCTGCCAAACGGTGCGTCCTATCGATTTGGTTTATATTCCAACATTTAGTCGTCAATTAGTCATTAATACTCGCCTAAGGTCCAAATTTAATCGCCTAATCGTTCTCAAGTTATAACTACAAGCCGCTGAGGATGCTAACTAGAGGATTTCAAGGTACGTCATATCTGTGGCTACGCTGACCTTTCCAGTTCAAAATTAGGGTCAAGAATTAGTCAACAATTAGTCGTCCCGAATTACATTCGATTTGATTTAATTTACGTCATGGAAGTACTTTAAAAATCCTTATAAACTTCTTCATACAAATTGTGATGGTACAGTCGTGAACAAAATAATAACGGAGGTGCGATTTAATGATTGTCGAAAGGTATTTACGCATACCATTTATGCATTTTGTAGATAGGTTTAAATAATAATGATATCAAATTAATACTATACTTACCTATTATGTATAAGTATGATATTCATATATCAAGAAAGATATAAAAAAAAGCTTTAATATTATTTTTAATGATATTTAATTATAAACAAACAAATTGTTTAATTTGTTTGTATGAATATCGAGTTATCATTATCTTCATACTTGTACATAATAGGTAAGTATAGTATTAATTTGATATCATTATTATTTAAACCTATCTACAAAATGCATAAATGGTATGCGTAAATACCTTTCGACAATCATTAAATCGCACCTCCGTTATTATTTTGTTCACGACTGTACCATCGCAATTTGTATGAAGAAGTTTATAAGGATTTTTAAAGTACTTCCATGACGTAAATTAAATCAAATCGAATGTAATTCGGGACGACTAATTGTTGACTAATTCTTGACCCTAATTTTGAACTGGAAAGGTCAGCGTAGCCACAGATATGACGTACCTTGAAATCCTCTAGTTAGCATCCTCAGCGGCTTGTAGTTATAACTTGAGAACGATTAGGCGATTAAATTTGGAGCTTAGGTGAGTATTAATGACTAATTGACGACTAAATGTTGGAATATAAACCAAATCGATAGGACGCACCGTTTGGCAGCATGAGAGGTGAGGATGCTAGCTTGAGCCTTAAGCTAGCATCCTCAGTAAACTGCGGCTATATCTTCTAAATGAAAAGACGACTAATTATTTTACTATGGTGACTAATTTTGACTAATTAAGCACTAAATTTTGGCATCGTCAAAATTTATATTCTTTAAGTTTTCAAAGGTGAGGATGCTAGCTAGAGGGACATGAAATCGTGCATGTCTTTTTAAGAGACTTATTTTTAATTCAATGCTTAAATAGGTAATGTATTTAGCAAAACTTTGCAGCTTTCTTACTGCGCATCAAGATGCGTAACCAAGTCTTGTTTTAAATTAATAAGTAGGTTATTTTACTACAAATATTAACCGATCAATAACCTCTTATATTCCGGAAGAGGATATAACCGACTTGACCTCATCTGATTGACCTGAAGGAAATTAATCGCAGAAACTGGAACACCGGAACTATCTATCTATCACTATGATACCTATAAAGTTCATAATTTATGTAAGGTGCGCGAATAATCGGTTTAAACCGATTTAACATTAAGTTTGCAGCACTGAAAGGGTTGAATTAGGGAGATAAATACCTACAGACAATTAACTTAGCTTTATTTTTTTATAGTAATAAAATGATCTAAAACACATTTGTGGCGAAGAAGTGTTGACTATTTGCAAACTTTTTGAGTAGGTACCTATTATTCGAGATGGTAGAGAATAGTTCGTAGGTACGTGTAGGTAGGTACCATCTCATACATACATATATACATATCCGACACGCATCTCTCCCATTGGGGTAGGCAGAGACCACTTCCATCCACTTGCTTCGATCTAAACACACCTCTTTCGCTTCATCCACACTCATCAGTCGCCTCATACATGCCCGTCAGTTTTACCATCTAATCTGGCAATAATTTAAGGTCCAATTTAATTTGTACGCAGTCAATAACATCGTTCAACATTTGCAGTCACCTAATAGGTAGGTACCTACTGGAATTAGATTGAAGATGAATCTCATTGCGAGAGTAAAAACATCTCCCATTGAGTAAATTACATAGAAATATTTGTAGAGGACAAATAGCTTCATTAACATGCCAGTTGAAGGCTTTATCGATTAATCTCGACATTAGTAGGCTGGCGACCGATCAGCTGGTGGGTCAATGACCTTTGGTTGCCAACAGCACATTCTTGGTTATCGCTATACGAAGTACCTAGGTACTCGTACGAACCAAGTAGGCATCCCTATCTGTATGAGAAATCATTTTGACGAAAAGGTGAAATCCAGTCATTGAACCTACATGTTTTGTCTTTGGGACGTTACACCTATGTTCTAATTTTAACGATAGGCTGCGCATGTCAGCTGACTCACTTGCTCACCCCTAAATTTTCCCCTTTACAAACACGAGTTAACTTGACTCTCCGTTTATAAGAACGTTTATATAGAACAGGTGTCTAATTCATGCATGTTGTATTTGAGAGGTCTGGCAACATGGCGTTTCGTGTGGCGGTCAAGGGCGTGGTATCGACCGGTCCTCACCCTCTCCCTCCGCCCTCCGGACCCTCTCTACGCGTCCGTCTGGCGGTCTAGACGTTGCAGATGCATTCTTTGGCCCCTCTGAGTCATGCTTAATTTTATTGCGTTAGGTTCGGGAGGGTTCGGCAAGGAATGTTCAACGGTTAAAGTCATGCTGCTGATAGGTAGATTTGTTTGAGAGAACCGCATGAAGCTTGAACTTCAAATACCCCATTTATCTCTAATTTTGATATGGAATATGTCAGCTATAGGTTTAATGAGCGTATGTGATATAATCGTACTAATTTTGAGTAGGTATCTAGGTAAGGTACCACGGTTGGTCGGTACCTAGGTACGTTTTTTGCACAATGTTAATTCGAACGAAACTCCTTTCAATTGTTCTAGTCTAGATGCTAAATACCTAATTAGGTACCAGAAACTGCCTTCAGAAAAGTCTGCAAAAGCCTATTTTTATCTACCTATGTTTACGTATTGCCTATGTTACTTATGCTATCACTGTATTGTATCCAAAAAGTATAGGTATCTAGATTTCATGAATTCGTCGCGTGAACAATGGTATAATCTAATTGATTGTCCTTGTTTCGTGATAACGATGACGCGATGCTGTGTCGTTGCGGTCAAATGATCTAATATCCAATTTTACAATGCTATACGATAAAGGTACTTTAGATAGAAGTAAATGAAATCTTAATAAACCCAGTTTCTTTATAATGAAGTATTTTTCTTTTGTTAATGAATTGCGGACATGATCAACCAAGTGTTTAATTAGGTACCTATGTAGAGTTTGATTTGAGGTGATCCTTGTTCTCTATTCCTGTCTCCATAAAATCCATCAGATCTTTTATAGGCTCCTTATGAACCATAATAGAGCCTGTAAAAGATACGTAAACACAATTGATACGATCTCGAAAGATTCTAAATCTTTCCAAAGAAAAGTCATAGCAAAAAATTGTCCGAACCTTTCGTAAGCATTTTTCAAATGCACCTTTTAAAACAGTCACTTGTAAATTGCATTGTGGATTACATACAGAATGAATGACTCAGCATCGATAAGCAAAGGTTCCAAGCGAAGTTCAGCCACGTATAAATTGTTATGCGAAACATTGTGTTTCCGTCTGATTCACAACGAGACGCCCCATGTCCGACTATACTTGCAACATATGGGCATGTGTGTGAGTCATCGAATAGCCATTTTTGGTTAAAATCTTCAATAAATTTCGTAAAGTTTTTTTTAGACAAAAACATCCAAAAAATAAAACCCGTCTACGATAGGTAAACCCCGTGGGCATTTGCCGTGTTTAAACCGGTGATATAAAAAGTTAGAAACAAGAAATAATTATTTTCTTCTTATCTAATCCCATAAATGCTCAGACGAAGGGATGTTCAGATAGTAGCCGTGGTTTGTCGTATGCGTATGCCTTTTGGCTTCGCTGTAGTCGGGTAAAAAGCCATAAAAGTAAAGTATTCATTCTCAGAGTAAGTATTCATTAGGCAAATGTAGTGCCCTCAGAGAAATGGTGCCCTATGTTATGTGCCATACCATACATATAAGTTTGTTAAAATAATTGCTAGGCTTATTTGAAGTTATTAAGGCCCAGACAGAATACACAGGGAAACGCAACTGCAACGAAACTGCAACTGCTAGGTAGGTAGTTACTTTTGAGTTGCATCTAAGTTTCTGCTAAAACTTGAAACGTTTGAAACTAGTTTCGTTGAGTGAGGTTTTCTAAAGGAGTCTAAGGCAATATTAAAATTGTATCTACTTATCAATGGCTGGCTAGTCAGCAGCCTCATTCAAGTCAAAACTCGACGATCAAAATACTACGACCCGTAAGATAGATAATTCTCAGATTAGTCACAAACAAGACGAGCGAGTTCAATAAATGACTCATTGGACTTCAAATAAAAATTACTAACGAGACAATATTGATAAGATGCGTCATTTACTCGCATAACAACTACGTAGGTATCGTCATGATGTTTGTACAACTGATTTACGCGTTTATAGTAGGTACCTTACAGAAGTCATGAGTTTTTGTACTTAAAGGTAGCTTACGTTATTCAAAACCTGAAAGTACTTATTTGAAAATGAAAGTAAAAGGAAAGTAGCATCGCAGTTAAAGTAGATTATTTTACTAACTGCTAAAATGATAATTGTAATTTAATTCTACGACTTCGAAATGGTGAATGTGGAGATGTAAATTATAACACGATGCTCAAATAATAATAAAACTTAAATTTAATAAACTAGGTTAAGTTTTTACTTTCCTGTTATAAAATAAACGAAACAGTACTATTGAAACTTGTGATTCAGGATACCAAGCCTTAAACAATGTCTTTCTTTAGATATTTAAGTAGGTAGGTACCTAGATAGATTTGTTTATTTTTCTTAAAATAAATAAAACTACGACTACCCAAAGTCTTCATCGCAAAACGACATCATAAATCCTTCGAAGGTACTTAATGCGAGTTTCCTTATTTCCGAAAGAACCTTGCTTATTCTTAAGTTAACCTTCTTTACGTAAATAAGCATTTATGCGTATAGTTTTCTACCTTGGGAAAGGCAAGTGTCTGCTTACCTTGAGAAGCATCGCTCTGAATACGTAATTAGGCTGGTCAATACAGAGCGAGCAGCCTCACGAGACAAGCTTTTGGCCAATTAAAAGAGGCCCCTGAGAACTGAGAACTCAATGGGTTAGCGAGATCATTTCTGAGTGGCCAAACATCTTCCTCGTGAGGCTGCTCGCTCTGTGTGGACGCGCATGTTTATGAGTGCTGAGAGCATCTTGAAAGTGACATAATTACTTTCTCTAAGTAAACGGAATTTAGGAAGGTATCTTTGTTAATGAGAATAGTTACATTTATTTCCATAATCAGCTTGAAAAGCGTTTGTTTTACGCATTCATGGGTTCTCTATTCCCATTTGTACTTTTTCAACTGTTGAGTAATCTTGTTTGTTAGCAAACACGATCATTATGTGTGATGGTTATGTAAGGGTCTTATTACAATAGCTGTTTTTTTCCTTCTGAGATATAACTAAGACGAAGCTGCCCAAAAGTGAGATGTAAAAAGATAGGACTACCTGACTCGGTCGTCTATGGCACTATAGTTTTTTATAGACCCGTACCTACACCTTTTGCCAATATACCTAGCCAAGAAATGCAGAAAACTTTATGAAATACGCAAAACAAGCAATGCCAGTAGTAAATAAAACTATATAAGCAATTAGTAATTTTAACTTAAAATATAAATTTTAAAATAACTATGTTTAAGCTTAAGTAATTACAGTATTGTTGTAACCGATCTCATTTTAGTTTTAAGTTCGTAGCTTTGCTACACAATTTGCCGTGCCCTAATCAGGGTCCACACTTGGTACTTTAAGTTATTTATAAGATCTGTTAAAACCTGTGGAGTGCAATAAATGATTGAGTATTGGGTAAAATCAGTCAAAGGTTTATAAGGTATCAGAGGTATAAAAAAGGTATCATAGGTAAAGAAGACTAAGATTCTATGAGATATAACGTTTTATTTGACCCTTTCTGAGTCACCATATCGTACCTCGTAGTAACCCCACCGACTGTGACTCATTCAGTATCGTAACGTGATGAGTATGATCGATATTATTCGATACACTCATGCATGGCTCATTGAGGATCTCGAGCCATATGCACTACTTTAAAAAGTAAGAATCAAATAATTGCAATGAGAAAGGAATATAAGGAGTGGCCCCATTTATTTTTCATATACAAATGAGTTTATGACAGCGTGACAAGGTTGGCGCAAGTTTTTCATAGTTTTCTTGGTAGATGACCTGTCAAACTATAAGAAATTCCATATAAAAGGTAGCCATTTTGCGCCAGACCAGGCACGCAGATCCAGACGGTATGGCACCTCCTTATACATATATTCTATGCTCAAAGTGGCTCATTGAGGATGTCGAGCCATATTTAAAAAGTATAAGAATCAATTAATTGGCTTCTTATAAATATTACCTAGCTTTGATTTTATACCCATGTTGGTATCTAATACATTACTCTATTTATTTATGTAGTTATTCTGTGCATAATGCAAAACGTTGTCTGGAAGAAACTCGGGAGAAAACAAGCTACATGCATAAGGCTGCTTTCACGGACATAGTTATTTTTCTGTCCCACTTTTTACTTAACTACTTAATTACCATTTTATAACTTAATCATTGGTCTAAAGAAAAACATCCTATTAACTTAACATAAATTAATATGAATGTATTTGGCAGTGTTTTCGGTTTGCCCTCCCTCGACACTCGAGCAATGTTTTGACTTGTTTACGCGGAATAGCATCTTTGAAGCCCACTTGAAAAATAACTCATTGAAAAAATTAGGGTGATAAACTAAGCCTTAGGCACTAGGTAATAAAATAATGGGGTCTAACAAAGCTCTAAAACTCTAAAGTGTAAATATCCCACAAATTCATACAGGAGTGCGAGCTACCAGCGTGTTACTCAGTACCAACCAATGCAGTTTGATGAAAATACGATGAGCTTTTTTCTAGCAATTAACACTGTGTATTATAATATATTTAGATTATTTCTGATTTTTTCAATAAAAGGAATTTGGCTGTATGACTTGTCTTTTATTTTACGCATCCTTTGCCTTCAAGTTAGTAAAAAAAGCGTATTGACAGCAGAAAATGGCGCGAAACCGAAATTCATCTTGACTTTGACATTTCCTTTCATCCCCTTTGTTGTTATTTATTTTTCCGTACCGAAGATTTTAATTGCTTTTTCTATGATATTATCAGAATGGATATCAATAAACTGTTTATTACTATAAAAGAACTAGGCTCCGTCAACAGTAGGCGTGAAGAATTGCGGGAATATTGCAAGTTAAAGTTTGACCAAGTGAGATTTTGTTTACCTTGGGTTTTCGACTATCATAATTAAAAAATTACTTATAAATTGTAATTTTCTTGTAGATTGTGAAGTTTTTACCACGGCGTATCTTGGATAGCGATGGAGCAAACATATTGGACAGTATTTTGAATGGTTTGTTAGATAACCCTACATCATTGATAAACAAAGTTAAGGTATTGTATATTTTCTAGTATTCAATGTTTTTTTGATGTTTTTCTTATTATTCTAAGGTTTATTAACTATAATAATTGTTTAATTTCTTGTTCTAATAAACAGAAACACTTCACTCAATAGATTCTTTGTTATTATCTGAAAAACAATTGACAGCCTCAGTAATGGAATGACTTAAGTAACGGAATGTAGAAATAGAAGTGAAGATATAAATAACAACACTTAGTGCAGTTTCACCATCTACAGATAAAATTAAACTGTCAGATAAACCTATGTCCATTTCATAAAACGGGATGTTTATTCAGTGACAGTTATAAAATTTCTGTAAGTGGTGAAAAGGCCCTTAGTCTTGTTACTTGTCTCTTGAATGTAAATACAACATCAAAACCCTAAGCGCTAAAACACACAGTGAAACGCAAATGCAACGCAACTGAAACTTTTGAGTTGCATCGAAGTTTCTGCTATAGGCTTCCTTAGAAAACCACAAGACGCAACTGAAACGAACTAACTAGCAGTTTCAGTTGCGTTGCAGTTGCGTTTCACCGTGTGTTCTGGGTCTAACAATACAGTTTTTTTTAATATAAATTACAGATAGTAGACATAGTCCTACAAGTAATGAGAAAAGAGTCAACCTCATTAACTCACTGCGGGGATGTCACAAGCAGGCTTTGTCTAGAACTGCCACGGTTGCCTCCAGCAGATCTTGTACGGTGGAGCAATGACAGTGTACAGTCTATTGTAGAAGATAGTGATGTTAATATGATGTAAGTTTATATCTAATCTAACCATGAGTGTCTCATTGCTGGGCAAAGGTCTCTCTCCTCACTCTTTTTCAGTCGCGCACAAGCCCATGTACGTTTGGCAGTTTTTATCACATATCTATAAACTAGCCACTTTTTTGAATTGATACTATTAATAAAAGACAGGAGAATGTAACTCAATAAAATCGGGGACTTGTTTAAAAAAGTCTGGCTCAAGACTACTCAAAACTGGTGGGCATGTATAAATCACCTGATGAATGTGGATGAAGTGAAAGATGTGTGTTTAAAGAGCCTCTACGCCTTGTAAATAGTATTGTACCTGTCCTAACTTAAATCTAGAGTCAAAAAAAAAAAAAAGGTGGTTTTTATCCTTGTCTACTTTAAATACTTTTTTAAATGAATACATACATTCTGTCACCTCTCTTTCCCATTGTGGTAGGCAAAGACCACTTCCGTCAACTTGCTATGATCCAAACAAACTTCCTTCCCTTCCCATTAATTTGTTATGTTTTTTTTTGTATTTTTATATTATCTTTTTATTTTATATTTTTTGACATATTCAAGAGTAATTTTGAGTTACCAAAAAATAAAAGTCATTTGATTAGATGCATATTGATAAGTCTCAACACTCAATACTCTATCATTTATTGCACTCCACTCCAAGGCACGGCGTCGTCCGGTGCGTGGTCGCCACTCGAGAACCTTTCTGCCCCATCGTCCATTGGTTCTGCGAGCAACGCAATGTGGGAAGACCTCTAACAAGTTGGACTGACGACTTGGTTAAAGTCGCTGGAAACCGTTGGATGTGGGCAGCGCAAGACCGGTCGTTGTGGAGATCCTTGGGGGAGGCTTTTGTCCAGCAGTGGACGTCCGTAAGCTGACATGATGATGACGAGATGACTCCAAGTCAAACTAAAACCGAAAAAAAAAGACTAATAAATAAAAACCTTTGTACATTTACAGCTGGAAAGACGTGCTACCAGAATGCCTGAGCGCCTTAAACAGTCAAACCACAATAAAGCACTGTGGTACAGAGATGACAGTGTTAGAATATAAGGAGCAGTGCACTAGGACCCTATGCCAATGTCAATGGAAGGAGAGACAGTTGGTTCAGCTAGCTGCTATGTTTAGGTATGTTTTTGGTAGTATACTTATCCTTGTGAGACCTTACCTTATTCAAGGACTAAAGCGCTCCCTTTTTCTATTATTATTTATTTGTCAGTACTAACACTAGTTTCTATAAGCAAATATTGTTACTAACTAAATATGGATCAAGGTCTGAAATAAAAATATATTATTATTATTTTATTATCTATCTTAACTAGCTATTAATGACCCATTGCTGGGCAAAGGCCTCTCTCCACTCCATTATAGCTGCTGTAGAAAAGTGTTTCTTGTTGTGTTGCTTCACATAGTATAAACATGATTTTAGAGAGCAATAGTATCCTATTAATCTAAGCTATTAATAATATGTTGATGTTTATGCCGATGGATGGAAGTAAGATGGAAGTAGATTTTGACTAAATTTTGCAATATTATAGCTTATGTATCAGAATAACACCTAGTCTATATTATTTTAAGTTTTCTATGATATGACGATAAATGCGTACGAAATCACAGGTAGCTTGTAATATGCTATCATTATTTAAAGATTCCTGCGATTGTTTGTAATCATAAGTTTTCAAAGAGACTCATAAGTTTCCTTCAGACAAAAGATTTTAAATTTTATTGGAGATGGTTAATTCACTTATTTGTTAATAAATAACGAGTTACCTATTTTATATAATAATAATTAGGGAATTTTACTTAAGTACTTAGTTACTGTATAAATGAATGCATGCTGTGGTTGCCTTAAACAGAATATACATTTACCCTATACTTTAAGCCATTGATCTAAGTTACCTTGTATCTAATGTATAATTCACTGGCGATCCGAAATAAATAAATAAATAAATAAATAGATATGCTGATTTCTCATAGTCAATTATTATCTCGGATACAATTATTATGATCATTGAAGACAGTGTAAGTAATAAGCCGCCGTACAACTAACTAATTCACCTTACGAATTCCAGAGACATGCAGCTACCTCGTAACAACCACCAACAAATAGTGAACAAAATATGTTCATACATAATAGATGTACCTCCTGACACCTTGCCTCCTTTAGTACATCAGTTGCTGAAGTAAGTGTAATACACATACATACATACATACAAATACATACATATCTGCTCCCTCCCATTGAGGTAGGCGGAGACCACTTCCTTCCACTTGCTATGATCCAAACACACTTCTAATGTGTAATGTAGATTGATGTACTTATTATTTTGCTATAGTGTTTTGTCATTGAATCTTATGTTATCTAGCTATCAGTGTCCCATTGCTAGGCAAAGGCCTCCTGCCTCGCTCTACACAATTATCTATCCTATTCATTGAATATTTATGACAATTATTTCTCACTGTGTAATTTTAGTACCTATATTATTTTGGATTTACCAAAAAATAAAAAAGTGACTGCAATTTAGAGGGTGTTAAGTTTTGACCAAACTATTTCAATTTACCTTCTTACTAAACATGTAGCATTTGTTATACTCTTATCTTTATTCTTTACTCTCACATACTAAAAAATACGAAATACATTATAATATAATTTTTATATGTTAACAGGTTATGTAAGAGCTACCATATAGAAATAGTGCTAGCCCACCTGAGCCACTATTTCAGCGTACGTCTGTACAGCAAGCTGGAACCGCCGCCGCCGGATTCAGAGTCCACAGAGTCTACTATGGACATTGATGATATAGGTTAGTTTGTACACTTTGCAAGATATATGGTAGGCCAAATTAAGATAATACTAGTCTAGTTGAGACAATATTTCAGAGTCTGTATGTATGCACACCACAACTATGGATACTTATTGATATACAGGGTGTAACAGAAAGGGGTTGTGATGCCGTAACACAGCGATAGTCCTCATGAAACTGAACAACTTTCCCAAAGGAACATGGGTCGTATTTTGAAAAAAAAATTTCGCCTCCCCATACAAAATGTCCGATCAGCTAATCGAGTAAGTATGGGCGATCCAAAATTTTTTTTCTAGTTACGACCCATGTTCCTTGGGGAAAGTTGTTCAGTTTGATGAGGACTATCGCTGTATTTCGGCATTATACCCCCTTTCTGTTACACCCTGTATATTTGTTTAACAATGTTTGTACCGATAGATGGATGTGAGGAAGTTTGTTACTCTTTCACACTGTTCCAGCCCGCATAAATAATAGGTGACAATAATAATGGCGCAGCGTAGCTATAAATCTTATATTTAGAGTTACATGGTGATATGACTCTAGGCAACTGGACGACAGTACAATACCACTGGACAACTGGACAGAAGTATCTGGACCCTAGTAATGACTTGGAGCTACGCTTATAAACTAAGATGCTGGCCGTGCGATGTTATGTGCGGACGTGATAGGCTACGTGATTGCTGATGCAGCGGAACCGTATCGATGCAGGAATATTTTCACGCTCGCTGTCTTGTCTTATCTATCACGTACTCGAGGTCCGCACAAAACAAAAACCATTGAGCAGATTTTAATGAAACTTTACAATATTATAGCATGCACATCTTAACAATCATTATTTAAAGATATTGTGTAAATTAGTAGTTTTATTCTAAGTCATTGCGTAAATCCAAAATATGACGATAAACGCAACGCGTACAAAATCACTGGCATCTTCTATCAATGAAACATTTCATTCCAGTGCAACATTGCCCAGCCGAACTGAGCCGCTGCCTTTCCACCTGCTTATACCACATGTCATCAGGAGCTGCTGAACCCGAGCTGATCCGCAGACACATCAGATCCTGGCCACGGACCCAGCTACTCCGGAACCCTTTCCTCGTGGACCTGGCTCTTGCATTATCTGATAAGGGAGCTGACTTCAGATCTGTTTGTTTGGATGTGAGTTTTTATAATAGGGATGATGACTACATTCGAAAATTTAACAAACTATTAGTGCGTCTTTTAGGCTATTAAAAAATATTTGAAACACGTTTTTTACCTGATCAAATACATAAATAAATACAAAGATACAGAGTATCAAAGTTACGGAGTATTGACGTCACTCCTGCGTAAAAATCGTACTAAGTGTGACGTCATGAGCAACTTCAATCCAGTGTATCTGTGTCATTTTTAGTTTCAGAGAAAAAATAAAAAATACGTTTCGAATTACGTATTTTAAAATAATCTATATGTGATGGACTAAAAAAATTTTTTTAGTCATCATGCCCATTACAGAAGAAAATGGTAGTTATTTGTCTATTAAAGTATTGTATGTACAATGTATCGCCAAACATATTAAGCAATATCATTAAAATTGGACTTTATTTAGACGATGAGATGGTACACAAACTTTTGCCCACCACGTTATATGTTATCATCTTACTATTATAGGGTCAACGAGAGAATGCGTTCCTGACACATGTGACTAGTGATGTAACCTTACGTAACTGATATTTTTTATTACCTACTAGAAATTAATATCACAATGAGGTTCGTTATTCTCGTTTGCAATTTTTACCCGACTGCGCCAAATCAGAAGGAGAGTTATGTTTTTCGAGAGTAGGTATGTATTTAATTATTTATGTATAATATTTTGGCACGTTTCTAGCAACTTCTCACAGTTCTAGCAAAAAAAAAACTAATTTCGAAAATAACTGCACGCATTAAAAATAATAATACATTTCGGGCTTTCGGAAGAAAACGTGGAGCGTTTTGTCCAAAAAGAGGAAAGATTACCTATACATACTTATAAACGCTCCACGATTTCTTTCGAATGTCCAAAATATCCTTATTATTTTATAATTATTAGTGCGTGCTAAAAGTGCGTTTTTTATTTTTTTAAACTATTATTTTGATAGACATAACCGTTAATCGTTACTTTTCGTTAATTTTGACCGCTATTTTTGTCACATCACTAAAAAAAATTATGGCTGCTAAAACCTTGTAGCAGCGCAGTATATTTTTTTGATAATTATTGTTTTCTTAACTTTAATTTCAATTTGAAGTGCAAATTTATGTGATTGTTTATAATTTGACACAATAATGTAGTTTTTATAGCTTGTTACTTGTTAATTGGGCGAATAGACAAAAACATTTTTTTTATCGTAAATTGAGAGCCGCCTCAAAGTTATATCGGCAAGTCAATCACCACCTGTCAGGAACGCATTCTCTCGTTGACCCTATAATAATATGTATTATAAATGTCAATGTTTGTGCCGATGGATGGATGGATGTATGCGAGAATGTTTTGTTACTCTTTCACGCAAAAACCACTGAACAGATCTTAATGAAACTTTGTAATATTGTGGCCTAATACATCTTTATATTCATTGCTTACATAGCCTGTAAACATTATATTATAAAATTCAATGAAATGTTATTTAATGTGTTAAATGTGGTTCATATTATAAGTCAATAGTTTATCAATTTGAGTTATCATGTAATTTTTTCAAAATATGTCGATAAATGTATACGAAGTCACGGGCAACCTCTATGCTATATTTCAGGTAATAAAGTCAGCTATAGAACAGCGTCTGACCGACGAGCTGAGGAACAAAGAGTCGTCGTGGTCGGCGTCGGTACTGCCCGCTGATGTAGACCCCGCCTCCATGCTCAAAGTACTCACCACTGAGAGGTATGAAAGAATCGTGGATAAAGAGGAGAGAGGCCTATGCCCAGCAGTGGGACTTGGACACTTTTTGTATTGTTACAGCTGGGGAAGTGTGCTTACGTTATTTGACGCTAAAGCAAAGTAAAAATGTTTTATTTCAAAATTGGCACATGTATAAGTACACTTTTTGGATGTTATTTTTGATCTAGAACTACTAGCGCTTCACTACCTCGTATAGCCGAGAGGAAGAAACGACAAGAAACCTAACGTAGTAGCTAAGTATTCGAGATCGTAATTTGATGTCAGACGCTATTATCCCGTGGTGATTCTCTACATAAAGTTTGTTTAAATTATACACAGAATTTTATCAAGAAAAACATTTTTCGTGAAAATCTACGATGCTTGATTCAATTAATTAACTTGGCTACGTTTTTCGTATCCAGTCACCCGAATCCATAAATTCAGTAGAAAATACTATATGGATTAACGCACACGTTCCCTTGTTTTCCAAACGAAATTCCGTATTCAAACATTGAATTCGGAAACCGTATGCGGCCAGCCTTAACAGTATAGTAACTACTCTAGTTGACACTATTTTAAATAGCCTTTGGTTTTCAGTGCAAACCACCGCCAACTTACAGTGATAGGCCTGATCAACTTGGCATTCGTTCTCCTCTCCGTGCCCCGTACGAAGCCAGTCGCCCCAGCTATCTGGTCTCTGGGCAAACTGATACTGGCGCGACTGAGCAAGGCCCAGCCGGAGACCGCGCCGCATATACTCAGCCAATTGTGTGACACGCTCGCTACTGATTGCTCCAAGAATCAGTATGCAGGTATAGTGGAATATGGAATTTAGTTTTATATCCTAGTCTATCTATCTATATATATAAAAATGAAACCCGTTTTCCGTTGTCACGGCATCACGCCTGAACGGCTGGACCGATTTCGCTAATTCTTTTTTGTTCTGTTCGTTATTATCAGGAGAAGGTTCTTACGTTGAGAAAAATTTGAATAATTGCCGGGAAAGCCCTAAAACAGACCTTTTCTTTTTCCCATACAAATGTTTTCTTACTAAAATGTAGAGTCAATTTGAACTTTATTCCTACACAATAAAGTTCATTCTAAGGCGGGACGAAGTTCGCCGGGACAGCTAGTAATATTATAAATGTTAATGTTTGTGCCGATGGATGAATGTATGTGTTAAGCTAAAACTACTGAACAGATTTTGATGAAACTTGGTATTATTGTAGCTTGTACATCATAATAACACATACAGCGACACAAACGAGATTTAAATTAGTTCTAGAACTAGTTCTAAAAACTTCACTAATAGACCATATAATTGTCAATTTCATCCTAACCCATAAATCTTACCTATGTACCTAACGATTTTGACAGCATAGTTTGTGCCAATGAAATAAATTACATTTTGACTTTAAATCAATACTACGTATATTTCAGAATGCCTCCACGTCCTATGCGCTTTAACCCCACTATCACTCGAACGCTGCACTCAGCTAACCACGATCATAGAGAACTGCCAGCCCACTGCTGGGGATTGGAAACCAGCTGCAGCAGTCCTGGATGCCGTCCATCCACTCCTCAACTTCAGCACCAGGGTGCGAGATGTGCTTGTCATGGTGTGTCGGAAGGGATTGTATTCTCGGTAAGATTTCTGTGTTTCTAGACTTAGCTACTAGATGGCGTTGCTAGTTTTCTGAAACGCGCTATCAAAGTTTGTTCCGGGAGTTGTGTTGGTGAACTTAGCTACTAGATGACTAGATAGATTCTAGACTTAGCTACTAGATGGCGTTGCTAGTTTTCTGAAACGCGGTATCAAAGTTTGTTCCGGGAGTTGTGTTGCTGAACTTAGCTACTAGATGACTAGATAGATTCTAGACTTAGCTACTAGATGGCGTTGCTAGTTTTCTGAAACGCGGTATCAAAGTTTGTTCCGGGAGTTGTGTTGCTGAACTTAGCTACTAGATGACTAGATAGATTCTCGACTTAGCTACTAGATGGCGTTGCTAGTTTTCTGAAACGCGCTATCAAAGTTTGTTCCGGGAGTTGTGTTGGTGAACTTAGCTACTAGATGACTAGATAGATTCTAGACTTAGCTACTAGATGGCGTTGCTAGTTTTCTGAAACGCGGTATCAAAGTTTGTTCCGGGAGTTGTGTTGCTGAACTTAGCTACTAGATGACTAGATAGATTCTCGACTTAGCTACTAGATGGCGTTACTAATGTTCTAAAACGCGGTATTAAAGTTTGTTCCGTGAGTTGTGTTGCTGAACTTAGCTACTAGATGACTAGATAGATTCTAGACTTAGCTACTAGATGGCGTTGCTAGTTTTCTGAAACACGATCAAAGTTTGTTCCGGGAGTTGTGTTGCTGAACTTAGCTACTAGATGACTAGATAGATTCTCGACTTAGCTACTAGATGGCGTTACTAATGTTCTAAAACGCGGTATTAAAGTTTGTTCCGTGAGTTGTGTTGCTGAACTTAGCTACTAGATGACTAGATAGATTCTAGACTTAGCTACTAGATGGCGTTGCTAGTTATCTGAAACACGATCAAAGTTTGTTCCGGGAGTTGTGTTGCTGAACTTAGCTACTAGATGACTAGATAGATTCTAGACTTAGCTACTAGATGGCGTTACTAATATTCTAAAACGCACTATTAAAGTTTATTTTCCGTGCGACGCTTAAATACATGTTCATATGTGACTTTGTTACGTCATTACATATCTGTTACTCTTTCACGCAAAAACTACTATACAGAGTTTGATGAAACTTTGCAATATTGTTGCGTAGTAAACATCAGAATGACTCTGGCTATATTATTGTAA
The DNA here is from genome assembly GCA_947563765.1 of Anarsia innoxiella. NCBI lineage: Eukaryota > Metazoa > Arthropoda > Insecta > Lepidoptera > Gelechiidae > Anarsia > Anarsia innoxiella. Next base: position 385,282 of record OX387403.1, read on the forward strand.
GATATAGTGATTTTTTAATAACAACAGAATAACAACTAGATGGTCACAGACGCCGAGGTGGACCTCGAAAAAGATGGAGAGACGATCTGGATGCATTTTCACGCGAAAGGCGGGTTGCTACCGGAGACCGTGTTAAATGGAAAGTCGCGAGGAAGGCCTTTGTCCAGCTGTGGGATCTTATTGGCTAAGAAAAAAAAAAGATTTTTTCAAGATAGAACGCTAAATGCTTTCGAACTCGCAGACAGCCTCTAGTTGACTTTACAAGCCTTAAAACTCCATGTCCTTCCTTCTCCAGAGACTCAAACCACCGCTGCCTAGCTCTGTGGGGCTTCCTATCTGTCCTCCGTCACGTGAAGCTGTCTCGCACGCTGTCGTCCAGCCAGAGCTTGTGCAGTGAGCAGTACAGCGCGCACTCCTACCTCACGCAGCTGGCCGTCGACGTGCATGCTGATAGCAGCGGCACTCAGTGAGTATGCTATTGCAGAGCCTTGATTAGGCGTTCACAAAGACCGAGCAGCCTCGCATAAGTGTGCTTTTCTACCAGAGATGTGCTATGCTACGTTGCTACGGATGCGTTTGAAATCCACCAATCATATTCATTGTAGCACATAGCATAGCAGCGGTGGAAACGGATTCAGCTAAGCTATGTTTTTTGTGTGGAAGGTTGCGTGCTATAGATGTGTGCTATGGATGCGTGCCGCTTCCCTACTATCGATACGTAGCATAAGCTCCAGATGCGCATCTTCGTAGCGCATCTTCCTCGCATAGCTACATAGCTTAGCATTGGTGGAAAGAGCCACATAGTTTCGTAGCGCAGCTTCGTAGCATAGCTACATAGCACATCCCTGGTGGATAGGCACCCTAAGGCCGGCCGCGCGAAGCAGCTCGGTCTGTGTGGACGTGCCTACTGCGCGCGGCAAACAACTGAGGCACGTTTGAGCAAATTCAAAAAATCGACATCGCTCGGCGCCGAGCACGCGCTCGCCCGCGGCTGAACATACGCCTTCCTCAGGCGAGGCACTTCCACTCACACCGAGCTGCCGTGCACGGTGGGCCTCGGGCAAGCCTGCTTGGTCTGTGTGAACACGGCTAACTGTTTCTAGTTTTATCATTCACACTTCAGGCTCAGGGCGCGTTTCCCACCTACACATAAAATTCTACTGACAGATAAACCTATGTCTATTTCATAAAACATGACGTTTTAGACAGAGACAGGTATAAAATATCAGTCAGTTTTCTATCTGAAAGTGGTGAAACGGGCCCTCAGACATGCAACCATACCGTTCTACAATATAGAAATTAAATGAAACGACACTAGAGTTGTATGACCCTATCATTCACTCACACGTTGTTTCAGAGTAACGTCTCGAATACGTAACGAAGCAATGTGTATGGAGGTGGTTTCTATACTGAGAAGATGTCTCGTACAAGATGCTGCGGTCAAAGAACTTTTATATACAAGTAAGTTTTTAATAAACTCGAAAGATTGGAATGCTTTTCTCATACATACATACGCGTTACACGTCTCTCTCCCATCAGGGTAGGCAGAGAACACTCTCATCCACTTGCTAAGGTTCAAATACACTTCATCTATATTCATTAGACCCAGAACACACGGTGAAACGCAACTGCAACGCAACTGAAACTGCTAGTTACTTTTGAGTTGCATCGAAGTTTCTGCTATACTTTCTTAGAAAACCACACACGACGCAACTGAAACGAAACGTTTCAAGCTAGTTGCATCGTGTGTTTGTTTTCTAAAGAAGTTTCAGTTGCGTTGCAGTTGCGTTTCACCGTGTGTTTTGGCGCTTAGTCATTAGTTATTACTCGTACTATTGCATTATATTCCTTTTCAGAAATATTCGAATGTGCGAAAGAGAAGCCGGTACTCCACGAGACTATATTAGAGCTTTTATACGAGCACTTAAGTAAATACTTACCAGAAGGAGAACCTAACAGTTTGGTGTTCGACAAGTGTGTGCAGGTCACTCCTATAACTGCTGTTTTAATTGTAAGTAGTGAAAAAATACATTATATTCGTAAATATTTATACCATACGAGTCATACACAGAATTAGGTTCAAAATTGTCTTTCCTGTTTCTGATGATTAAGGATACTGGAGCAGCCAATCCTCAAAATGTTTATACAGGCCAAAACTACATCGGGCACAGATTATGCGGATATGCATTAAGTTTAGAAATTAGCTCCTAGTGTCCTTAACTTTCGGGAACAGGAGAGACATTTCTTGTTTTCTATGTCTGTATGTAGGTATACATGTGTTATTCTAATGTACATTCTACATCTAATTATGTCTAAGCTAAAATATTGTAAAGTCACATTAAAATCTGTTCAGTAGTTTTTGCGTGAAAGAGTAACAAACATCCGCATATCCATTGTACAGAAAGGGCGATAAAGAATGCACATCGGCAAACATCGTATTTCCGAAAATGATAACCTAACACTTTACGAGATTTTGTCAATCTATAATTTAAGTTTATATTGATGATTTTTTGAAGTTTGATTAATGGGCGCCATGTTTAAAAAATTAAAAAAAAAGCCCGCCAATGTACTTTCGCGGTCTATATCTTGCAAACCTGACACTTTACGGTGTTCACACAATGCATGTTATGTTTGTAAACATTTTATTACAAACTTTTAGTATACAAAATTTTTGTTATTGTCGATGATATTATGCGGCACAATTGAGTTTTAAAAGAAATCGGTACAAGGTACACAGGTAACAAGTGCGCGTGCGTTTCGTCCCAAGGATGTTCCCAAGGTCCTCCCGCTGCCGCCGCCCCATCGCCAAGTGTAGGTTGTGAGTGACGTCATGGTGGGCGGCGCGAACACTTATAAAATTATATAAATTGTTTACAAACATTTTTATATACCGTACTGAAAGTTGTATACTGAATGTGGGAGCACCATTACGAGACTTTGTCTTCAAACTTCCTTCTAGGAACCAATATCCCGCCTACTGTACGTGATAGCCCAATTCTTAGACACTGAGGAGGAAGACTTAGAAGACATACTAGCGAGTCAGACCGCTGAGACCGGCAGCGCGTATCTCCGCAGTAAGCTTACCAGCGTCATGGATAACTTGTGTGCTGGGTTGGGAGTCTGTAACATGGTGAGCATGGTGTTCCATGATATGGAAGTTGGGATGTACCGAGGAGTGTGAAGATATGTAAAATTTGATGAGATTGTGTTATTGTATAATAAGATTCTTTAGAATAAAATACAGTTTCCTAAAGAATCTAAACCAAGTAAACTCGAATTATTTTTATTTCGTAAGTAAATATATATTTTTAAAGCATTTTAAATATGTCGATTTTTTTAAGCTAGCGCTAGATTCGCAATGTAGCTGTTTACCTCAGAGAAGAATCTAGCAAGAAACTCTGTTGGGTTGCTGTTTTCAAATAAAGTTATACAAAATTCTCATAAACACACAGGAACTTTTTTAAAAATCATATTACCTACATGTGAAAATATATAAAAAATCAACAATTAACTTAAGAAAATAAGATGGGTTCACCTTTTGGATTCGGAACCCTAAAAACGCAGCAATAGAGTAACAATTCATACTTTTTCTCATCTTTAAAATTAATTTTTTAAACATTATTAACCCATTTTTTTTCCAGGACGACCTAACAGACCTAACACCAGAATCAAAGGCGAAATCTCTTAAATTACAACAAATGATATCATGCTACGAATCGCTAATAGCGTACCAAATAATGCAATGGAGTTTAAATAGTGAAAATATTGGTACTAAATGCTTTGAGCTGTTTAAATTGTGTAGTCAGTTGATGGAGCAGAGTAAGGTAAGGTTATACAGGGTGTAACAGAAAGGAACCCAAGGAACATGGATCGTAACAAACAATGACATTTTATATATTAGTAGGAACAAATTCTCGGAGGGAAGTGTTCTCTGCCTACCCCGATGAGAGATAAGCGTGATAAATATGTATGTATGTAAGTATGTACAGGGTGTAACAGAAAGGGGGTATAAACCCGAAACACAGCGATAGTCCTCATGAAACTGAACAACTTTCCCAAAGGAACATGGGTCGTAACTCAAAAAAAATTCTGGATCGCTCATACTTACTCGATCAGCGGATTGGACATTTTGTATGGGGAGACTAATTTGTTTTCGAGTTACGACCCATGTTTCTTGGGGAAAGTGGTTCAGTTTCATGAGGACTATCGCTGTTTCGGCTTTATACCCCCTTTCTGTTACACACATACATATTATTTATCAAGCCTCTCCCATCGGGGTAGGCAGAGAACACTTTCCTCCGAGAATTTATAATATCCTTAAGGCCCGTTCCACTATTTACAGATAAAATTTAGCTGACAGATAAAACCTATGTCTATTTCATAAAACATGACCTTTTAGACAGTGACAGGTATAAAATATCTGCACTTTATTTAAAATCACACTATACTTAGTTTCAAATACCAAAAATGCGATGTAGTCGCGGGCGGCCCTTAGTTTTAAATAAAAAAGCCTTTCATATAAAAAATAGCATTGTAATACATACATAACATACATATCCGTCACGCCTCTCTCCCATTGGGGTAAGCAGAGACCACTTCCCTCCACTTGCTACGATACAAACAAACTTATTTCGCTTCATCCAAACTCATCAGTCGTCTCATACATGCCCGTCGGTTCAAGGCACTCTTGAATGAATCTTTCACATCCCAGAAAAAAAGAACAATAGAAAATCTATTGTGTCTGGGTTTATAATGGGTCAGTGGGATGTGAGAGGTTAATATTGTTTTATAAAATTATAACTTTTTATATATTTTTATATTACTTTAATATATTCCGTATTTTATTAACAGACACCATCAAAACTAACAAAGAAATCAAGCAAATCAACATTGAACGAGACTAAAGAAACAGTCAAATCGCAAAGAACACAAAAGTCTCAAAAAGATAAAGCACCGACTAAAATATCTAATTTAGTGAAAGACAGAGCGGGGCCTTTTAAGGTATTACCTTGTGTATGGGACTTGAAATTCTGTTTGAGGGTGCTACAGCTTTTGTATGAGTAAGTTTTTGTATTTATTAATTAATCACTCTTTATTCATCATCATGTCAGCTTATGGACGTCCACTGCTGGACAAAAGCCTCCCCCAAGGATCTCCACAACGACCGGTCTTGCGCTGCCCACATCCAACGGTTTCTAGTGACTTTAACCAAGTCGTCAGTCCACCTTGTTGACCACTCTTTATTGCATGATTAAAATATATGATCGGGGGTTTATCATACGTGCCGCGACAATTATCTCACGTCATGTTGTCCTTATCACATTTAAAACTATGGACAGAGACGTAAGCGTGACAAACCCATTACAACGTCTTGTCACGGAGTGTAAGGCGCGGCTTATACCGAAATGGCGTGGCGGAGACGCGCGGCGGAAGCGTCTTGTCAAGAAAACTCTTAAAAGTATTAGAATAGAGTCGTATTTGCCTTAATTTCGTCCAAGCTCCTCGGAGCGCGCCACTCGCCCCGCGCGTTAATCAGCGCCGCCAAGCAACGCGGTCGAAATTACGGCAAATACGACTCTATTCTGATACTTTTAGGAGTTTTCTTGACAGGACACTTCGCCGCGTGCCTCCGCCACGCCATTTTGGTATAAACTGCGACTATGCTTGCACTAGGATTGGATTTTACATTTATTTATTATATTTATTTATTTTTTGTCATTTTAAATACCTACTGTCTCGTTTTTAAGTTCAGTTTCATCATTGTTATTAAGCATAAGCAAGCAATAGGTACTTTTAAAACTAAATATACTATTGTTTAGTTTCGCCATCTATGTACTTTTTTTAACATTAATGATTTCGAACTTGGTCCTATACTAAAAGTTGTTTATTATCCTTTTCTATTACTAATTAAATGTCACCCTATTTAATCTGGTCGACAGTGAAACAGTACCATGGTCAACAATGGACCAACGTAACATGATCCGGAGTAAACGCGAATTCCACGTGTGGTGTATACGCTGCGTATCTTCAGCGCTGACTGTCCGCGCTGAGAAACGGGCTGCCAAACGACTGGCAGATATCGCCGCTCTGTTATATGCTAGGGTTATATGCAGGTAACAATTTACATACATACATATCTGTCACGCCTCTCTCCCATTGGGGTAGGCAAGGGATAGGCAGAGACCACTAGCGGCTACTTGCTACGATTTATTACTTATCTTTTGCTTTCTTTTGTTGATGACGCGAAGATTATGAGGCGATTGATCAATGTGAATGTCACCACTTCTAATCTAATCACCACTTAGACCCAGAACACATGATGAAACGCAACGCAACTGAAACTGCTAGTTCCTTTTGAGTTGCATCTAAGTTTCTGCTATAGACTTTCTTAGAAAACCACACACGACGCGACTAGTTTGAAACGTTTCGTTTCAGTTGCGTTGCAGTTGCGTTTCACCGTGTGTTTTGGCGCTTACAGATAAAATTTTACTGACAGATATTTTATACCTGTCTCTGTATCTGTCACATCCCAGGAATCCTTGAACAATAGAAAATCTATTGCCTCTGGTTTAATAATGGTTCAGTGGGAGGTGAACGTCATGTTTTATGAAATAGACATACTCATTTATTTATTATTTTAGCGTTTAGAACCAATCTGGGGAAAAACAGCTTGTTAAATAGAATGTGTCGCGAACATATCTGGTTTAAATCTACCAAAATTGACTTGTTCTTTGTGTCAGTTCACGGGTTCAGGAGCTCCGCGCTCAAATTTAAATCAACATAATAGCTTATTTTGACTAGAAACTTTTCATCATAAACCCTGGCAATTAAAAAAAAATAAAATATACATAGCAAGCTGTGTTTGCCTGTTATTGGGTCTACGTCGAACCATAATTTATAACCTTAATTTACGCTAAGAATCGATGTAAACCTGTTGGCAAACCTATTAAATAAATAAAATATTTCATAATTTTCATTTTCATAGGTTTATCTGTCAGTTAAAATTTATCTGTAAGTTGTGAACGGGCCCTAATTAAATTAACATATCTATTTCAGATTTCAAGATATCTGTGACTTCGACGAGCAAACTGCGCTCGCATGTTTGGAGTTGTTCAGAGAATGTCTACAGAGTTTACTGTCTCCGCAATACGCCTTGAAACTGGACTCATTCCTTCCTGTTATAAGTATGTATACTAAGGCCCAGAACACACGGTGAAATGCCACTGCAACGCAACTGAAACTGCTAGTTACTTTTGAGTTGCGTCGTGTGTGGTTTTCTAAAGGAGACTATAGCAGAAACTTAGATGCAACTCAAAAGTAACTAGCAGTTACAGTTTCGTTGCAGTTGCGTTTCCCCGTGTGTTCTGGGTCTTACAGTAAAGGACGATGAAGGATGCACATCGGCAATCATCGCATTTCCGACTACAAACGAATGCTAATCTCTCTACAATTTTTACCTACAAGTGGCGCGAAAAGCCCCCACTCCGTAACTTTGATGCTATATATCTTCGTATTTATTTATGTGTTTGATCAAGCAACAATACGTGCCCAATATTTTTTTTAAAATCTAAAAGACTGACTAAACGTAATGCTATTTTTTAAATGTAGTCGTCTTCCAAATTGGTAGTTTAAAAATAAAAGGCTTAGCTTAGGCTTAGCCAGAAGAATTTTATCAATAAAATTCAAATTAGAGTCCATTTCACGAAAGAAGTCCCCTAACCGCGGCGCTGTTTATCATGTCAAAATTGACAATGTTGCCATTTCTGAGTACAAATTTTACCTATATTATTTATATTTCATTTGTAATTTATCGAATAATACTAATTATTGCATACTTAGAGTGTCCTAGTCATTCCGTGAGTAGGTTGGTTCACATTTTGATAAAAATATCTATTTAGCTATATTTATGTTACGTAAAAAATATATTTTTATTAAGAAAAAAAAGTAAGGAGTTTTCTACCAACTATCAAGGAAAAGGTCAGAAAATAGGGAGAATAGACCTGTCAAATTTAGTTCCAAAAATATCCGGGGGACTTCTTTCGTGAAATGCACTCTACCCAAGATTTCCGTCACCTGTACACCTACAAATACCTTTATTTTGTCAGTGGGCCTCCAAGACACCCCACAAGTCTGCATAACAGCAATACTGCAGCAATTGCTATCAGCATTACAACACCTGGAGTGTAACAGTACGGACGAGCGGGACTCCATTGGGAAGAAACTCTTCACACAGCTGGCTGCCATTGTGCAGGTGGTGTTGGAAGTCAATGTGGCTGCTGGGGAGGTCAGTACCAGATAATTGAAGGTTCAGGGTCAGTTTCACCATCTACAGAAAAAATAACAGACAGATATTTTATATCTCTTTGTTTAAAACGTCATCATCATCATGTCAGCTTATAGACGTCCACTGCTGGACAAAAGCCTCCCCCATGGATCTCCACAACGACCGGTCTTGCGCTGCCCACATCCAACGGTTTCCAGCGACTTTAACCAAGTCGTCAGTCCACCTTGTTGGAGGCCTTCCCACACTGCGTCGTCCGGTGCGTGGTCGCCACTTGAGAACCTTTCTGCCCCGTCGTCCATCGGTTCTACGGGCAATGTGCCCCGCCCACTGCCACTTAAGGTTTGCGATTCTTCGAGCTATGTCAGTGACCTTGGTTCTTGATGTGATCACGCAGAGAAACTCCGAGCATAGCTCTCCATCGCCGTTTGGGTGACTTTGAGCCTTCTAAAATGTCATGTCTTATGAAATAGAAATAGGTTTATCTGTCAGTTAAATTGTATTTGTAAGGGCCTGTTTCACCACTTAAAGATAAAATTTAATTGACAGATAAACCTATGTCTATTTCATAAAACATGACGTTTTAGACACAGACAGGTATAAAATATCAGTCAGATAAATGTTATCTGTAAGTGGTGAAACGGGCCCTTACTATACCAATTAGGTTGGATGCTCTTTAAGAACGTCACTCTTGTCGGTGGAGTCTATGCCACTCTTCTCTATTCTCTGCCGTACGTTTGAGCACCTGATAACTACACAACTTCTATTCTCTCTTTTATTTAAAACTAGCTGTCCCGGCGAACTTTGTCCCGCCTTAGAATGAACTTTATTGTGTAGGAATAAAGTTCAAATTGACTCTACATTTTAGTAAAAAAAACATTTGTATGGGAAAAAGAAAAGGTCTGTTTTAGGGCTTTCCCGACAATTATTCGAATTTTTCTCACCGTTTAGACCTACCCTGGACTATGACAAACATTTTAAAACCAAAATCAGCTCAATCGGCTCAGCCGTTCTCGAGTTTTAATCAGACTAACGAACAACAATTCATTTTTATTTATATAGATAAGATAATTAGCGAATTGTATACATACATATATGTCACACCTCTTTCCCATCAGACCTTTTCCGTCCACTTGCTACGATCCAAACACACTTCTTTTGCTTCATCCAAATTCATCAGTATGTATGTTCTCCTATGCTTTTTGAATTATGTCAAAATATGCATTTCACTTCGCCAGATATTATCTAAACTAGAGGACTACGTGCGTAGTAGCAAGCAGGACTGCCTCGCGCTGCTGCCGCCGCTGCTGGCAGTCAGCTACCGGCAGCACAAGCAGGCCGCACTGCTGGACGAGCTGCTGCTCAAACTCACTGCGGTCTTGGGGCGGATTGATGTAAGCTCACCGTCTATCAGACAGAAATACTGGGTGACTTTTAACTAGTGAACAATAGAAAACGGTATGCATGTACTCGTGAAAACAAACTACTTTTACTATGGGACCAAGTTCTTTTTGTCATATTTCGACCTATGTTTTCTCCGGGAATCAAACGATAATGCAACTTACTGGGCCAAAAAAAACTTCACTGGTCAGAAATGAAACACATGCCAAAGTGTACACCTACACTGTCCCAACATTTTATTATACGGGGGAAAACAATATAGCTTCATATTAAAAAAATCAATACAGGATTGATTGGGAGGAGGGAGATACAATCAGCCCTTCATGCTCCACTGCTGGGCAAGAGCCTCACTCTTTGTTCTTCATCCAGTTTAAACATGCTATTAAAATATTCTCTAAAATCTTTTATTTCATTAAACCTAGGAAGAAGACTCATCCTCGCTAACCGACGACCCAACTACATTCCCATACATAGACTCGCGCACCGGCCACGCGGTGTTGAGTCACGTCTGTACGCACTTACATCAGCGACACAAGTGCGTGGAACATTTGTTGCAGCGGGCGAAAGATTTGGGAGTGGCTGCGACGGTTGCTGTACATTCGCATCAGGGTAGGATTGATAAGGGTGAGTTGGTGTGATAGTTTATTCCATAGTAAGAGATAAAAAAATATTTTGTCAATAAAATGTAGAATTTCTTTTTAAATTGTTTTTTGTCGATAGTTTTTGGTGTATTTTCTAATCCTTTCGGGACTTATTTGAGAATTATTAATAATAATTTAATTTTTTTGCTAATACCTACTTAGGTACCTACCTATTTAACAAATAAGTACCTATTGGTATTTTTTTTTCATTTTTAAATCCGTAAACGATTTCGAGATAATCTTTTTAGTAGGTATATTATACGTAACCTATCGTTTTGGTTCTTTTATCGTATACTATGACCCGTACAAGGAATATAGATAATATACACCGGTACAAGTAAGAAGGAACATTTCAAAAATGTCTACTTCGTGCTAATACTACTTAAACTTCTTTTCTTCATATTAAAATCCCTCAAAATCTTCGGGAACATTAACCAACTTATAAACAACCCTAAGGTTGCCTGGAAGATATTGCTACCTAGCAATAAGGCCGCCTGTTGCTTCTTATATTCTTGTTTGTGTCTGTACCTTATATCTTTGCGTGCAATAAAGAATATTTGTATTGTATTGTATCAACCAATAATAACCGTTACAGAACTAAAAGACACATACAAGTGTATAGTAGTCCAGTTATCAGAGCAATCAGTATGGACGAGCAGCGTCTGTTCGATCCGATGCAGCGTGGGTGGCGGCAGTGAGCGAGTGTTAGCGGCGGCTGTTAGCTTATACGCGTTACTTGCTAAGCTCGCTAAAGGGATTGATTGGAGGCTGGCTGGTCTTGTGCGGTATGTATACTACTATGTAACTATTTAGTTATCTGTGCTACTACGAATAACAATGGGCATGATGACTAAAAACATTTTTTTAGTCCATCGCATAGATTATTTTAAAATATTCGACACGTATTTTTTCTCTTAAACTTAAAACGAGACAGATACACTGGGTTAAAGTTGCTCATGACGTCACGCCTTAGTACGATTTTTATGTAGGATCACTCCTAAACTACAATACCCCCCACTCCGTAACTTTGATGCTCTGTATCTTTGTATTTATTTATGTATTTTATCAGGTAAACATTGTGTTTCAAATATTTTTAAAACGCCTAAAAGACGGACTAATTATTTTTTGAATTTTCGAATGTAGTCATCATCCCCATACTATAGATAGGTAAGCGAATCAATGGTACCGCGAAATATAAACCGCAGTAGGCGGGGCTTAAAATATCAACCGAGACTGCGCCAATCGTGCTTAAATAAATGACTAGAGACTGTCTGCGAGTTCGTACGCATTTATCGTATTATCTTAGAAAAACATAAAATAATATTGCCTGTGTGATATTCTGATATTTAAGTAACAATATTGTCTTTCATCAAAATCTATTTAGTAGTTTTTGCGTGAAAGAGTAACAAACATCCGCACATACATCCATCGACACAAACATTGACATTTTTAATATTAGTAGAATTGTACTTTTTATTCCAGTTTCGAACGTCTCTTAAAACTGTGCGGCAAAAAGCTATCCTCTATAACAGACAACTTGATTACTTATTTGGAAGCGTCACAACAGCAACAAAGTGCTAATAAAGTGTTAAAGGACACCAAATTAATACCAAGACTCGTATTAGAGGCAGAGCTGTTTAGTAAGAATGTTATATTGCTTGCTGAGAAAGGGAAGGTGAGTGTAGTACCTATACTTTGAGTTACACACTTTAGTAACAAAATACATAACAATAACTTATGTTAACTACAATAAATAATGTTAGTTGTTTTACCTAACACATCTGTAAGCAATAAATAGTACCTAAGCATATAATTGTAATTTTGTAGTCAAATGGAACAACAACAATTTATATCTAAATTCTTTTATTTTACATTTAAATTAAATAAAATAATAAAATTAAAAATTAACGTCGTCTTGTACTTATCAAGAAGTCAAATCGTTGGCAGATGAAAGGTAAAGATTGTGAATACTCCCCCGAAGTCTGGCTCTTAAATATATGAATGAATAAATCATAGTGTTTTTTTTTTCTACCACCAGCTAAACTACCAACAATACTTATCTCTGGGCACGGCGCGAGACTTCCGCATCAAAGGTCCCGTACTACAAGAGGTATTGCAGGCACGACGTGAAGAGGCCAGGGATAATGGCGACGGTATGGAACATCTAGAGTACCATGTATGAGGCGACTGATGAGTGTGGATGAAGCGAAAGTATCTTAGTAAGTGGAGGGAAGTGGGAAAGGCATGACGAGTATGTATCTATGAAATGTACGATTAAAAAAAAAAGATATATTGCACATAACGTAGGGCCCTGTGCCGAAGGTTTCTTGCCGTCTTCTTCCTCTCGGCTATACAGGTAGTGAACCGGCAGTAGTTTTAGATCAAAAAAGTGACATCAAAAAAGTGTAATGAATTTTGCCTATTTTTGAATAAAACACTTTTCATTTCATTTCATTTTCATTTCACGATTGTGAACTCTGGGAAAAACTGCAATTGATTCTATGCATGCATAGTAGGCCTACAGAATCCATTTTTTTTGTTAAAAGCCTATTGTGTCCCACTCCCACTGCTGAACAAAGGCATCCCCTGCATTCTTCCAACCTGCTATATAATCCATTAAATAAATGAAATTAAGCAAATTATATTGTTTTCAAGATGAAGAAGAGGAAATAAATGATGCAACCACAGAGGTCCTATCACCGGCTAGTGCCAATGAAGATGATGAGAATACCCACCAAGAAGTTTCTAAGAGGAAGAGGAGAAGAGTATCTTAAGATAAATAACTGTTACTTTTATATGTTTTAAGTAGATTTGTTAAATGCTTATTGTAAAGAAGTGTAAGTAAGACATAATTAACATGTCTGGCTGTGATTGATATTGGCTAATTTCTAAACACATTAGTGAATTTTCTAATGCTAAAACAGTAAGGTCCATGTTTTGGACTCCTTTGGTGCATACATCCAAATGATTGTTTCAAGAAATAAAAGATAAAACTTAAAAAATAAACATTTATTTATTTATCAAAACCTATGACTTTTTTAAATTTATAACTAAAAGTCCGTTTTTAGCATTACCTAACTTGAACCACCTCCCAGACTTGTGTTCTTGGCCTACAGCTGCATACAACTGTGAGCCATCATGGCTGAATTGCATACTGTTCACAAAACCTGTCACTTCTATACTAAATAGAGGTACAACACTTCTGTACCCATCTGACACTTTCCAAAGTCTAATATGATTATCATATGACCCAGAAGCAAAGACATCTGAGTTTAAATGTGTAGCTAAACTCGTGATCCACCGTGGCACTTCATTTTCACTCCCGTGAGCTTCTGTAACTACACATAAGGGCTTCTTTTTAAGCACACTCCAAACACATAACGACCCATTATCACTGCCAGAGACAAAGTGTTCCTCATCCAATAGTTTTACTTCGTCTAAACTGCCTACTGGTCCATTGAAGATCAATTGTGACTCTTCTACAATCTTCCATATTCGCACTGTAGTGTCTCTCCCCCCTGCGGTGATAGCACGCTCTCTCGTCAAAGCATCAATTGCTGTAATTGGTGATTGATGACCAAACAATGTCTCCACATAAGCCATCTCATCCAAAGACCAAATCTTAACTGAACGATCTTTACTTGCTGAATACAATTCGTGAGTATTTCTCCTAAATACTAAGCCGATTACTTTGTCTTTATGTCCTTTGAATGTATGTACATGTTTGAGAGTACCAGGTTCCCATATCTGAATGTTTGCAGATTCATCAGATGTCGCTAAGAATTTGAAATCTGTTGATATTGCAATTGAGGTTATGTTGCCTTTTAGGAAGTTAGAATGTGTTTTGATTGTAAGTGTACCTAGTTTTCGTTTCCCTCTGACGTCCCATTTGACTATCGTGCCACATTTGCTGCCGCTGAAGACGTAGTGACCGTCATTACTGATGCATACGCACGTGAGCGTTAGACGATGTTCGCGGCATTTTATGAGTCTCACGTCGCTGTCAGCAGGAATTATGTATCTGTCAGCGATATCCACGTGTAGTTTACCTTTCTGCTCCAAATAATCTTTCTGTAATCTCTTCCCGATCGCATCATCGAGCTCTTTGAGTTCCGCGCGTCTGGCTTCTTCTTTCTCAATTTCTTCTAAATATTTCTTAGCTAAACGTAATTTCTTCTGTTCGGCAGTCTCATGGTCACTCTCAGCGTCCTCCGCGTCAGAGAATTTCTTCAGTTCCAAGTCGCTGTCTGAAGATTCGTGAACGTTTTCTAGGTTAGGAAGGTTCGGTTTCTTTGCATTCTTTTTCTTAAGTTTTTCACCCTTCCTTTTATGTATCTGTCTCGATTTGCCTTTTAGAAAGAAAGACGAAGACATTCTTCTGAATTCCGAGAAATAGTTATTTTACGAAAATAAGTTATAAAACTTTTAAACGAGAGCACAGCACCACACGTTGATTTGATTTGTTTGACACTTCTTTTTTTTTTTGTTTTTGACAACTTTGACATTTTCGTGTTTTTATATTAGGCAATGTTCAATGGCAATAAATTTATTCAGCCTTGTCAAATAAATGTATAGGTATTGATTTGGATAGGAAGATTACTTTATGCAAAATCTCCAAATCACTCAGAAAGTTCTAGTCACGTTCTAGTTCTACTTAACACTAAATAATATGATCAATATTCGGCGAAACGTTACTACATTAAGGGATCAAATAACAAACGCCACAAAAAAAATCACAACACTTTTTATTAAATTAGGTAGGTATAACACGTCGGAAATATCTGCGGACCTCGCTGGAATGCGCTTGCCCCCGTTTTCGCCCATTCAGTACCGTGACGAATACGTACGAGTTGCATGACGTCATCAAGCCAGGTCCGCAGATATTTCCGAAGTGTTAAACTTACATTTCCTTTCAATAAACTTAAAATTAACTAGATACACTTTAAATTAATCTTACAATCAAGGCGAAGTTTTATCTTTTAACCCTCTCTCTCTCTCTCTCTCTGTGCGAACCATCTGTCTGAAAACCTTCGACATGAGAATATTGTTTAGGTTAAGTCCATTTGCTTCTCTTCATCTTCTCTCCTATCCTTCGACATCAAAACTTAACCCACAATAGTATTAGCGCCTCTTAGCTGTAAATAACCAGCTGTTATATCCATTGGCAGACTGCGAACTGTAGCAAACTCTTCAGCACTGCTGTAATACAGCTTTGAGTGTCGGTCAATGTAAGGAGCTGGTAGGCCAGATATATCCGAGTATTTCTTCGTTGGTTTAAAAGTAGGTGGAGCATTTATAGAGTAATCTGTAACGTAAAGGTATATTTTTAATTTAAAATGTCTCAAACTTCGGTAGATATCTAAGTAATTCGAAAAAACTTACACAAGACAGCATCGTTTGGCCAAGGCAACGCTCGATCGGCGGTCAGTATTTGCTTGAGGGATCTCCATATACGTTTCTTACAACCACTTTTCACAAGAAACTTGTTTTCTGTCTTGAAACAATGACTTTTCACACAATCGCCAGTCATTTTTATGCGAAAATTGTTTTACAAAATAATACGCTATCGCCGTCAGCCAAAAGCATCAATCAAAACAAAAACTTTTTTTAATTCGTTCAGAAATTATTCCTTATTTGCCACCAAGTTGGTAACATACTACCAATTTATATTTTTGAAATGTATGCAAGTAATCCCTGAATATTTGTATATCTGCAAAAAAGAAATCCTAGAAATGGTAATTAGATTAAGTAATGTTATTTATTAATAAAATAAAAGTTGAATAAAAGCCATGCTTTCTTCTTTGTTGGCTTTTATTGGCATTAAACAAATCGTTCATTCATTCATTCATCACATGTGATGAAGAAAACGTCAATGTGACGTTTCTTTTTAGGTTATCTTTGTGTTTTGCGTGGTACTCATGTGGTTAATTGAAGTTAAAAAATAATTTAAACATGGATATAGTAAACGAAATATTGGATAGAGAACAGAAAAAAGCCGAAAAGTATAAACCTATAACAGTTGAGAAGCATTTGGAGTTAGAATATGATGTTGGAACACTGCTTGCATCAGACACAAATGATTTGGACCCGAAATTGTTAAAGTAAGTTTATTTTTAAATTGCACCACATTATTTTATCTTATATATGATAAAGTGCCTTCCAGTCTCATCTCTTGAAATTAGCGTAATAGCTAAATAAATTACCTTTCTTCTATCCATCGTACCAAACCACAACATTTCACTTCGCTAATAATTCATAAAAACCACTTTCCAGATCAGACAAAAACAGAGAAACCTATCTACAGTCATTAGCTAGAGATAACACACAGTTACTACTTAATAAAGTGTGGGAATTGCCTACTGAGAGAGTGGAAGAGGCGATAGTCGTGAAGCTACCGACGCCAACGACGGTGCTGCCTCGTGCTAAGCCTGTACCGAAGCCCAAGCCACTGACGAAGTGGCAGGAGTTTGCTAAAGCCAAGGGTATTACAAAGAAAAAGAAGGATAAGCTTAAATGGGATGAGCAGTTACAGAAATGGGTGCCATTGTTTGGGTAAGTTTATTTTTAATAATGTTTATTGTTAATTGTTTAATTAATTTAAAAAATAGTTGGCATTATCCAATTCTAATGTTTTATTGTACAAAAGTTCATATAAGTAATATTGTTACATGTTAAAAATATATTCAATTATATTTCTTTCTTAGGACGATAAACTCAGCAGCAAGTATGTATAGAGACTTAGCCCCCGTTTCACCACCTAAGGATAAAATTGAATTGATAGATAAACCTTTGGCTATTTTATAAAACATGAGATAATAGACAGAGACAGGTATAAAATATCTGTCAGATAAATTTTATCTGTAGAAGGTGAAACTGGCCCTTCCTATCACAAACTTAGTCAAACTTCCCATTTACAGTTTCAAGAAAGCAGCCGCAGAAAAAGAGAAGAATTGGCTGATAGAAGTACCACAGAACTTAGATCCCATGACAGATATGTACGAGAAGAAATCTTCAGAGAAATCCGAAAAGGTGGCCAAGAACGAACTGCAGCGGTTGAAGAATATTGCCAGAGCGAGGAAAGTTAAAATACCTAGGGTTGGGTTGCCAGTTACTTCAGATAAAGCATCAGCTACACAGGTAATGCAATACACCAAGTGCCTAAGTGACTACAGTGCTACAAGGATCTTTTAGCAGGTGGTGGAAATCGGAACTTACAATATCATCTTGTAAATTGTTATTATTTTGAGTTATTTATTTATTACACAAGTGCTAATAGATCCTTGTAGCACTGTAATCTATACTCTAGTTACTTCTCTACTCTCTTTATTAACTCTTGACTTTTTGATCATCTATGGAATGTGTGCTAAAAATTTCAAAACACTATTTTAGAGTAAAATCAATAATGTATAACTATAGGTACATATTTTGATTGTATTACTCTTCTTTTTATTTCCATAGAAAAGTTATGATTTGTCAATTACGTTTGCTTTTGTTATAAAACTTATAAAAACATAACATTATGCATGAAGTGAAAGAAGTGTGTCTGGATCATAGGCCATAGCGGATATAGGAGGATCACATTGGAGGGAAGTAGTCTGCCTACCTCAATGAGAAAGAGTCGTAACACATATGTATGTAAAAAACTTATTTCCAGTTGGCAACAGCAGCAACAGTAGCTAAAGCATCAACGGCATCATTGGGTAAATTCCAAGATAAACTACCCAAGGAGAAAGAGGCCCGCGGTATAGGGATACACGAACTCATCCCGGGCAAAGAACGTAAAAGAAAACTGCCAATACCCACACCGAAAGCTGAGAGGGAAGCCAATCTGAGTATGATTGAGAATATATTGAATAAACGACCTAAAATTGATATGGAGAAGGCAGTTGCTAAACATATTCATAGTGAACAATTGCAGTAAGTATAGTTGCTAACTTAAAATCTTTTTTGAGATTTTTTTTTAATTTTGCAATTTATGGCTCAATATGTAAAGTATATTAAGCCCAAAATTACAAAAATCTCTGAAGAAATTGCCATATTATTTGTCATAGGCACTTAGCAAGATACAGTTGCATTTATGCTCAATTAATGAGTCTTTAACCTCTCACATCCCACTGACCCATTATAAACCCAGACACAATAGATTTTCTGTTTTTTTTCTGGGATGTGAAAGATTAAGCGAAAGAAATGTGTTTGGATCGTAGCAAGTGGATGAAAGTGGTCTCTGGCTACCCTGTTGGGAGTTGTGGCAGATATGTAGGTACATATGTTTTTTACCGTATTCCTTATTTTAACATTTCTATCTTTGCAGGAGATCAGAAGAGAAAGCTACGAAACCGAAAGCAGGTAAACGTAAGGCCGGCGGTAAAGGTAACGCCACAAATTTCTCAGCGAAAAAACCCAAAGGAGGTAAAGGACAAAGGAATCCAGGTAAAAAGAACCCCGGCAGGAAACGACGGTAGTTTGCACTTTATTGTAGGTTATAATAATTGATTCATTATACTTTTATTCGTAATTGTATTCTGTTGTTTTATTATGACATCCATTTTTATTAATCCCCCCCCTTTTGTGGGATAGAGTGCGTTTCATAAAATACTTCCTATGCCGCCATGTTAGCAGCATTGAAAAGTACTGCAAAACACAATGAGGGTAATGTGGCAGTACAAACACAGCTTCTGAAATAGTATTTCACACTATAATTTTGTTTACAAAGAGTATGTTTGACTAAATAAATGGTGAAAAATAAAAAACAATTCTCTGATAAAATATTTCATTTTTTAATTTAAATAATAAAATAAATTTTGAGATAACATAATAATTCACTATTTTTCCAAGTAGATACAATATTAATGTAACTTATTAAATAAAATTGTAATACATAATATTTTTAAAAATTTAATAACGATTAAAAACTACCAACAGCTTCTACATTTTTACTGCGGTAACACCGAAATAATTTTCTACATTGCTTTACAACAGTTCTAAAAATTTACACTAAATCGCAATAATTAACTTGTTACCCGAGTTGTAAGCGCGCTTCAACTAGCGAAGTCTCAAGTCATTTATTGCGGAATCAACTATAAGAGGAGAAGGTATAATACTGTATATTGAGAATGTCTAAACGCTACTCGAACAACTACTAACCTATAAAGCTTTGATTGGAAGCTTCTACTTTTTAAAACAGACGGATTATACCAGTTGCGGATATACAAGGCGGAAACAAAAGAATTATAATTTTTGCACTATTTTTAACCAACAACATTATAACTAGGGCCCAAAATAATTTACAATATTCCCAATTGTGTGTCGGTAGAGAGTCAATGGCAATTTTTGACACATTTGCTCGCCACCAGTGTTAAGCCATTGTTTAGCAGAGTACCAAATGTGTCAAAAAATGCCATTGGCACTGCCGACACACAACTGAGGCTATTTTAAATTAGCAGACTTGGGGAGCCTGGACGGTCGTTTCATGCGTTATTCAACGGGAAAATTTCGTACGTCACTTGACGCGACGTCATGAAACGGCTTACGTCATTTGACATCATATGATACTGCAAATTCCTTCTTTGTTAAATCCAACAATGTTTCCTTTTTTCTTTCTCCTTACAAACAAAACAATGTAGCTTTAATATTAGGATTTTATTGGGGTGATATAATGATGATAAATATTATTATTTTCACCCTGTAGATATCTATTAAAAGCATCTTAACTACAATTTAATGAACGCCTATCACTACTTCTAAATATTATTGCTCTATTTTTTTCTATACATTAACTTCATCTATGTTTAACAACTAAATAAGTAGGTAGATATATATGTTAAACTAGTATAAAGATGAGATATAAGTATTCTATATTGTGTAACATAAATGTACCTTATAAAATAAAAACAGATATATTGGACATAACGTAGGGCCCTGTGCCGAAGGTTTCTTGCCGTTTTCTTCCTCTCGGCTATACAGGTAGTGAATCGGCAGTAGTTTTAGATCAAAAAAGTGTAATGAATTTTGCCTATGTTTGAATAAACACTTTTCATTTTCATTTCATTTTATAATTTGATCAGGTTTTTAGCGAGTTTTATAAAATATATAATAACAATTTAATAGATACTAAAGGTCTATCTTCACAGATCCGGGCCGTGGCCCGTCAGGAGGGAAAACAATATGTCGTCATGACAACGTGTGTGAACGAATCCATAGAAAATGTATGGAATGATATTTTTCTCTGACACGTCGTCATGACGACGTATTGTTTTCCCTCCTGACGGGCCACGGCTCAGAGACATCCCGAGCACGGCCCGGTTCTGTATAGATAGACCTTTATCCAGCTAAAGCAAAGTGTCTTTGTATTCACAAGGTTTACGGACACCAAATATTAAAGATTGGGAATATGATTGTTAAATAGCTACCTACAGGTACTACTGTATGATAATTAAATTCATTTACTATATGAATTCAAATTTAACGAGAATTGTAGAAAGATAAACAAAAAATCATAGTTATAAATTGTGTGTAGGTATATATAATAATAATAATAATGTATAAAATGTGTAGAAAAATAGAGAAGAAAAAATATCTCCAACCACCTACAATCCTTAAATTCTTTTTCATTTCAATATTAGAAATAAGAAACAATTAGGTACCTACAGGCAATTCTCAATAGTTCATAATAATTTTATTTTAACGCTTGTGCACGCGACTGTACGTCAACATACATTTAAAAAAAGCTACCAATTTAGGGTTGCCAGATTAAAAACTTATTTTCCACTAATATTGCAATGAAAAAGATTTCCCATTAGTTCAGCTATCTAACGCATTTATCGACCAAGTCGTAGATATTGGCACAGGCTACGACGCTACGCGGCTCTACAAATTCGATTGTGACGCAATCAGTCGATAAAAAACTTTAAAAACATTTCAATAGAATAGTTTACCGTAGTATGCATAATATACGCAAATATATATATTTTTGAATTAAGAAGAAATTCGTAAGCTTTTTTAAAATCAATTTTGAATATTGGAATCGATCAGGAAATAGAAAATTAAAGTGAATTTAATTCATGAATAGCTACATTTTCAATTCCTTTTCAAGAGAAAATAAACGTAAATATATTTATAGTTCTATCTATAACCCTGTATTTAAAGTGAGGTGGTTAATGTCTGACATTATGTCTTGAGTTAAAAAAATATTTAAGTAAGAAAAATATTTGTAAATATTTTTTTTTATAAATATAAATCGTAAATATTTATTTATTTATGTGTAGTATTTTAATATCATAGAAACTTATTACACAACCGTTTTATAATTATATCGGATTTTAAATAATATGTGTTTTAAGTTTTTCTTTTTGGGGGAAGATAACGCCAAATCATATTTTGTTAACCGACTTCAAAAAAAGGAGGAGGGGTCTCAATTCGACCGTATATTTTTTTTATTGTACCTACTGATACAGTAACATTAATTTAAAATGCCTGTGAAGAAATTGAGTTAGTAAGCTGGCTTGAGTTAGTTCATCATCATAGTATTACCCAATAGATATCAGATTTCAATCTACTCTGATAAGTATTAAGTAAATTATTTTTTTATTTAACAGTTTATTGTAAGATGATAGTACATAGAGACAGAAAAAAGAGAAGTTATACAAAAGGTACAGCATATAATCAAATAAAAAATAATTATTTGGATAATGGTAAAAAATATATTTTTTAGGATTATTTTGATTAATTAGTTCATCTGGAAAAGTTGATATAATTGAACAATTAATGTACAAAATAAAGTGATTTAATAAATAAGTTTAGCAATAAGTTTCGACGCGTTTATGCGACGCTTCGGGTGATCCGAGAGCTGGCAGCTTCCTTAGCCAAAGGATAAGCATTGCTATCCAAAGAGGTAATGCTGTCAGCTTGTTGGGTACTTTGCCTCGTGGGGACGCGTTGGAAGATATTATATTCTTCTTGTAAATATCTATTTTATTCTATGTTTGTATTGTTTTATAAATAAGTTTGGCAATTACCTTCCCCACATTATTCTGACTACATAAATCCTTATTTCTAAAGAAGGGAGAGGAGATTAATTCAAGGAATAGAAAAATCTTTCTCTAGTAATATTTAACAATGTACTTATTTATTACAATTGTAAACTAATAAAAGGCTACTTGATATTTCCTACAAAATACTAATAATTAAGCGTTTTTTTTCATGCTTTTTAGAGATATATATAATTTTTTTGCCTACATTATTTTTTCTTAATTAGATTTATACTGGGTGTAACAGAAAGGGGGTATAATGCCAAAACACAACGATAGTCCCCATGGAACTTAACAACTTTCCCCAAGGAACATGGGTCGTAACTCGGAAGAAAAAAATTCGTCTCCTCATAAAAAATGTCCGATCAGCTGATCGAGTAGGTAAGTATGGGCGATCCACAAATTTTTATCGAGTTACGTCCCATGTTCCTTGGGGAAAGTTGTTCAGTTTCACGAGGACTATCGCTGTGTTTTGGCTTTATACCCCCTTTCTTTTACACCCTGTATTTTTTTTAATAATTCGTATGAGATCATTTTTCCATACCCAAGCTCACGACTTAAAAATTCATGACCGAAACACTTCTGTACTAGACTGTACTAGAGTGCGTTTCATGCAATAGTTCCTATGCCGCCATGTTGGCAACATTGAAAATTTCTACTGCAATATTACCCTTGATGACGTTTCGCAGTAGGTACATCAATGCTGCCAACATGGCGGCATAGGAACTATATCATGAAACGCACTCTAGTGAAGTACAGACTGAATGAAAATGTTTACATTTGGCATTTTTTTGGCACTTTTGAAAAATATAAAGACACCTAATAAACCAGACAATTCTCGTTTTCGCAATCATTCTTTTATCACAAGTTTTTATTGCAATAAAATGTAATATGCATTTAACAGTTTTTAGGAAAACGGCGACATTTATTTTAAGAACCATTTTCAATAGTCCTATTGTTTTACCCAGTTGATAATCAAACATAAAATGATATTTTTACCCGACTGCGTCACAAAGAGGGTTATGTTTTTCGAGAGTATGTATGTATATGTGTATTAGATATGAGCGCCGCGCCGGCGCGCCGCCGCCGCTGCCGTTTTGACGGCGCCGCCGCCGCCACGGTTTGGCATCGGCGCGCTGAGTGAGCGAGAGCGAAATAGAATGACACTAAACAGTCATTCATTCAATAGCTAGTTAGTAGCAGTCTGTCGAAACTTAAGGCAAAAAAAAAATTATATGAAACGGGGTAGAACTTCCATGGCGTATGAATCAATGAGTGAAGTGAACGAACGAGGAACGAACTGTCTGTCACTACATTAACTCACTCGATGGTTGTTGTAGATGCCGGCGTGTTTTCAGTGCGTATTTAGTGCTATTTTTATGTTAATTGACTGTTGTTATTTGTTGACTGTTTTAAATTGGACAATTATCTTTAAGTTTTTCGAAGATACCGAGTAATAATGAAGTATAGAAAGTGTGAAATTTGTGGACTCAAATCTGAAAGAAAAGACGGACAGAAACGCTTTTTCATGGCAAGATTTCCTCTAGAAGAAACTAGGTTAGTTAAATATGTAATATTTAATTCATATTAATGGCCATCCCATTCGTATTCATTACGAAATTCTGTGTTAAAAATTAAGAGTTATGTTTTTTAATATCATACAATAGTGCTGCGAACCTTCGTGCAAGAATCGATATCGACTAATACGTTTCTTGTTTTCCTAGATGTAGACAGTGGGTGAAAATGACTGGGAAGGAAGATTTGGCATACATACCAATTGAAAAATTACATGATTCGAAGTTTATATGTGGCAAACATTTTGAAGATAAGCAGTTTAAAAAAAAGAAGACACAATTAAAAAAAACTGCGGTCCCTTCATTGAGGCTTACAGCTCCACCACTGTCAGATCAAATTTTAATAGGTTTCCCCTGCCATATTTGTACTGCTGCGTCAACTTCAAATGAACAAATATTGTTGGAAGGTATGTACTGATATTCATTATATTTCTAATGAATTTATATTTATTTCAATCTTCCTTTAGTTGAACCAATATTTTTTTTTATGTTGTTATTTTTAAATTCGCAGATATCAACTGCCACACCGAAATACTATTAGAGGATAAGACGCAAAATATCAAAGATAAGCAAAGTGTTGGTACGTATTATTATGTCCAAAAATAACCCTGTATAATATATCAATATTATCTAATTTTAAATGTTGTAATTTTCAAAGAAAATGTAAGTAATTGTTTACTTTACAGATGTTAACTGCCGCACCGAAATACTATTAGAGGGAAAAACGCAAAATATTAAAGATGAGCAAAGTATTGGTAATTATCTTTATTCAATTTTTAAGTTCTTTCATTTTTTGAATACATGTAAAAAAACATTTTACTGTTGTAGTTCTAACTATATTCTATATCATTTCAGTTCTTCCAAAAAAGAAAACCCAAAAAGGCAAAGCTCCTCTGGGACAATTATTATCGCCAAGAAAGAAAAAACTTGTCAGAAAAATTGAGAAGTATAAAATGATGGTAAAAAATTTTCGGAAAAACGTCAAAGAACTCAAAACAATTAAGTCTTCTGCGCTGACAACATTGCTACAATCAGCAATAAAAAATCAAAATCGCAAAACACAAGGAAGACGTTGGTCCAATGAAATGAAAGGACTCATGTTGGCAGTATATAAAAAATCACCTAAAGTTTATCGTTACCTTCGACAACTGATGCCATTGCCAAGTGAAAGAACTCTACAGAGTATTCTCCAAAAAGTACCCATGGAGCCAGGAATAAACAAACCTGTGTTAGATTATTTAAGGAAAAAAGTTGATACTATGACTACTAAAGACAAAATCTGTGTACTGCTTTTTGACGAAATGTCAATTAAGAAGAGACTGATTTATAATCCCCGCAGTGACAAGGTAGAAGGCTATGTGGATCTAGGAAGTCACGGTAGAACTGGCGATTTGGCCGACAAAGTTCTGGTATTTATGTTGCAAGGAGCGCATAAAAAAATCAAGCAGCCCATCGCCCATTTTTTTGTCAAAGGCACCATATCAAGTGCAAAATTATCAGTTTTAATAAAAGAAGTTATAATTAATGTCTCTGAAGCAGGATTCCTAGTAATAGCCACAGTATGCGATCAGGGTCCAACAAATGTTGGCGCATTGAACTTGCTTAAAAAATTCTGTGGGCTTACAGTAGAAAATAACCACTTTCTTGTAGAAGAAAAGAAAGTTTTCATAATATACGATGTGCCGCATCTGTTCAAGAGCATCCGAAATAACTTTATGCAGGCAGGACAACTTATGTTTGATGGAAAGAAAGCAAGATGGTCACATCTACTTGAAGTGTCAGAAAAAAATACGAGCACATTGCATTTCAAAAAAATCTCCCCCTTACACGTCGCTCCATCTTACAGAAGTAAAATGAAGGTGAAGTTGGCGGCTCAAATTCTGAGCAACACAGTGAAAGCTATTTTGTTGTTACTGGCAGACACATATAGGACAGAACAAGAAACTGACGGATCGTTAAAACGTGACGCCACTTTACAAACAGCTAATGTTATTGGAGAATTAGATAAACTTTTTGATTCGACGAATGGTCCCGCTTCCCGAAAAGATATTAAAAAAGGCATTCGAGAAAATGTGAGTAAGAATAGTTTTCACCATACATTATGGCCGGTATATAAAAAAAATATTAAAAGTATGCTTTTCCTGAAATCAGACAGCCAAATAAGATTACGAAATGTGCGATGTGTTAATGGATTTCTCATAACACTGTGCTCACTTGAGGACATTTGGAGGACAGTTGAAAGAGCGGGATTTAAATATCTCAACCTTCGCCAACTAAACCAAGACTCTCTTGAGAATTTATTCGGGATTATTCGCCAGCATTGCCCAACCAATCAAAATCCAACATGCTCACATTTCACTGCCGCTTTAAAATCAACGATTTTAACTCGCTTAAATACACCTTTACGAGGTTCAAATTGTGAAAACGATGAAAATAAACTCGTTCTAGATTTTCATGAACTAGTTTTCAAAAATTCTGATGTTGAAGATACACTAAATCATGACCACTATTATGGCACTTCTCTGGCTCCTGAAGATTCAAAAATTAATGAAGATGATGATTATCCATCTTTACACCTTCCTGACGATGAAGAGGCCACTGTCGACTTCACGCTTTTCGAAAAGCAACCGATAGTGTATGTTAGTGGGTGGCTCGCTTCACGAATGATTAAAAGAATTCAATGTGCGGAATGTTTAAGCTCTTTGAGGACCAACACACCAGGGACTCAAGAAATTTATAAATTAATATCCCTGAGTGAGTGGTGGGACAGAAAGGCACTCACTTATCCAACAATCAATTTGGTTTCGGCTTTGGAAGTTGCAGTAAAAGTTTTTGAGGAAGATGTAGTACCGAATATGTCAAAAGAAAATTTAAGACAATACTGCCAAATAATGATGATGGTCAAAGTCGATTCGTCATGGATTTGTCAATCACACAGACAGGAGATTTTCGATAAAATGTTAAATTTGATTTCAATATTTTTAATTAGGAATCAATGCAAAAAAGTTAATAACATTATAAATGAGACCGAGCAATTATGTGCAGACAACACAAAAAAGGCACAGGTTCAAGGAAGTGCAAAATAATAATATTTTTTTTAGACAGACAGTTCGTTCCTCGTTCGTTCACTTCACTCATAGATTCATTCGCCATGAAAGGTCTGCCGCGTTAAATTTTTTTTTTTGGACTTAAGTTTCGACAGACTGGGAGAGACTTCTATTAATAATAAAACATTTTGTTAAATAGTTATTAAAAAATAAAAAAAAGTTGTAATTCATTACTTTTTGTTTTATTTATTTTTGAGATTAACGTATTTTAGTTATTAATAAATTATACTATTAAACTAACGGGACGTTATCGATAATATCGATTGTTCGATGCCCAGCACTATTTTTTTTTTCGAATGTTGGTATTCCTAGAGACTAATCTTGGACTGTTGGAAAACGGTTGGCAACGATTGCTCTGCCCCGTTTTTGACAATGACATTTCCCAGATCCACAATTATCTATAGAAGTTCCGTCTCTTAAAACGTAGTGATTAATTTCTCTATGGTTAGTAGCAGAGTGTTCGTCGTCGATGGTATTACGCGTTGGCGTTACCTACATACAATGGCGACACATAATTTAGAAAAAGTGGACGTTTTTAAGACTAAAGTTGAGAAAATATTTTACTGTACCTAGTTAAACCTTCTGATAAATATTCAAGTTAGTTTGTTGAAATGATTTATTTCTGTGGATTATTATATTTAAAGTTTCAAATACGTTGATCATTTTTTTTTCTAGGTAAGCTTAAAAAAATATGTGAATAATTGCTGAATTATTATTTTGTTTCTTCAATAATTAAATTATCATAAATTCAATAATTAAAAAAGATATTTTTAATATTTTTTGTTTTAATTCAATACATATAATATTGATACCAGGGAGTTTTATGAGCACAGGTGAAAAAATCCCTTAAAGGTCACGCCGCCGACAAACGCCGCCGCCGCCGACCCCAAAAAGTCGGCGCGCCGCCGCCGCCGCCGCCGACCAACCACCCATCGGCGCTCATATCTAATGTGTATAATACTTTGGCACGCCCTACAGCCTAAACGGCTTGACGGATTTTAGCTTAAGAGGTGTCGTTAGATTCTTATTTACAGTGAGAGCACAGATTACCTAATAGTTACTACGTAAGTGAGAGTGACACTGAGTAGGTACCTACGTCAAAATTAAAATATTTTTTAAACGCAGTCGGGTTTTTTTTTAAATGAAAAGGTTAGGTTATTACTTGTTAAATTGCTCAATCATATTTTCATGACCAAGACATTTTTTACAAACGGTATAGACATCTGAATCAACATCATGTTTGCCTTTAAAATGACAAACGATATGCACCAATTTAAGGTTTTCTTTTGTGAAAATTTGCAAATAATATCTATCAGTTTCTATGTCACCGTGTTTTGAATCTTTAGAACAGGATATACATTTTAAATTCCCTTTGCATAATCCTTCGATTGCTTCGAGAATTTTCGGGATGATAGATCTTGATAACTCAATTTTGTGGTCCAAATTCCAAGTTTGGAATATAACGCGTTCTTCGCGACTTCTATAAGGATTTATAACGTGTTCGCCTTCGTAAATACACTTATCGTCGCTCCATAACCCGCCGCATTTAAAAAGTCCTTTTTCATTGCAAAGGCGATAGTTTTTGTGAGCTTTTCTATTGAAGTAGGTGTCGTTATATTTGTGTGTTTCGAGTAGTTTGCGTAGTTCTAACAGAAAAGAGTCTATAAGTGTTTTACCGCGGCCATTGCGAGAGTGCACGTAGATATCCGAGGAGTGTAGAGCGGTCTTCGTCTTGTAGTAGTAGCCGCGCATCCGTTCCTTCGCGCGTTTCGACATTGAATGCTCTTTTGTTTTCTCTGAAAGCTCCAAGCCTGGAAATGATCAGAATAATGTAAATTCTTTAATTTTATACGAATTTTTTTGAAAAATTTCGTTAATAGTGACTGGAAAGTCTAATAAATAAAAGAGAATTAAGTATATCTTGACAAAAATACATAATATTATCTCAAATTAAAATATCCTATGTGTCTCTTTTTTCTGATGTGCAAGCTACAATATTAATATTGTAAAGCTCATTAAATCTCTTTAGTAGTTTAATATGTAAAGTCTTATCAAAATCTGTTCAGTAGTTTTTGCTTTTTTAGGTTTTTTTCATCCATAGACACAAACAATTTCATTTAAAATAATTATTAGGGCGATAATACCTTCAAACCAGTTAGGATGTTCAGACCGCTGGCTAAACATGGTGTGAGTATCATCAGCAGCAGCAATGTACTTCTGGAAAACGCGGACCTTCTCCTCGACGTTGGTGGAGAGGAAGTCTTTGGCCAGGCGACCGGTCTCGATGTACTCGCGGCGGGCAGACCGAATCATATCATAGTAGAAATCAAAATCTGGAAATAAATTAATGATTATAAATAATGTGATGGAAAAAGGTTTTGCTTGTAAACTAGTACCTAGTACGAAGATAGAAATTTGGAAATACTTTATTGAACACAAAGAGATAGAGGCAAAGAGGCTATCACTAAGCACCAAAACACACGGTGAAACGCAACTGAAACTGCTAGTTACTTTTGAGCGGGAAGGGCGGATCCAGCTTTAGTGCCAGGAGGGGGTCACATATAAAGATTTTTTTTTTTCAACTTAGAACTAAGAACTTTAGTCGTACCGATTCCGATTGAGGTTACGTCTTGCTAGGCGTTAAGGCCGAAACACATACCGCGTTGCGACGACGCCGCAACGGCGAACGGTGTGAACCCAACAAAAACTCCGGCGACCGAATTTTCATGCATTTTCGAGCAAATAAGGCCGTCGGGCCGGTGGCTTTAGTTTGTTTAAATCGGCAGTGACAGCAGTGGTGCGCAGGCGGCCCTTTTTTGAAGCTTGAATTTTGCGTTACGGCGGCGTTGTGAGACGGTGCGATAAAGAGCGTTTTATTGTCGTATGTATCAGGGTAGCCAGTTCCTCGTGATTTTTGAATCCGCCAACAGTCGCGTGTATCTGTCATTGATTATAGGAAACTGATTGCTTTTTGTTTGTTGTTATCCAGAAGACATGATTCTGTTTATTTTAAACACGACTGCGCCGCTCGGCACGCCTTTGCCGCCACAGCCGATTCTTGCGTTGCGGCAGCGTTCTAACGCAGTTAATATAACTGCGTTAGTTTGTTTCGTCCCATTTAGGTGCTCACAAATTATCGGTCGCGTCTAAGACGCCTCTTACAGACAACGTATAAATAAAATTATTATGTTCATTAGTGGTTCATCTGAGTCCTAGACCCAGCTCAGGGGGGGGTCATGACTCCCATGACCCCATGCCCCCCCCTGGATCCGCCGTTGCTTTTGAGTTGCATCGCAGTTTCTACTACAGACTTCCTTAGAAAACCACACACGACGCAACTAGTTTGAAACGTTTAGTTTCAGTTCAGGAATACATTTGCGTTTCAACGTGTATTCTGAGTCTAAGAGTAGGTAATGTCTTCCAGACAAACTTTGGGCTAGGTTTTATATTATGTATAATTTAGGACCTATTATTACCTATTTATTTATCAATTGTTATGGAAAACTTATAGCAAGTAATAACTAAAAATTACACTTAAGAAGAATACATTTTTAAATGTTTTTGTGAACAAAAGATTGCTAATTAATAAAAGAATATTTAATTAATGTAGTCTGGTATCTATTAGCAACATACAATATACCTACCTATATATACCTACTTGTAGGGTGCATGTTGTATGATGTACCTACCTATGTGAAGGTATGTGGGATTAATAAGGAGAGCAAATTCATCAAAATCAGTTCAGTGGTTTCAGTGTGAAATTGCCTTTGTATATCATAGCATTTAAATCAGAGCTTGCGTCATACCAAGCCTAATCAATCTCCTACGTAACATAACGTACCAGTTACCATTTTCTCAGTTTTCTTCAGCAAGACGAAGAGTGTCTGCTGCGGCAGCGTGGCCAGGTACTCGTCGTCTTCCACCTGCGTGCCGTCCTCCGCCACGAGCAGCCGGCACTCCGCGCAGTTGACATTGAACTACATACACATCGCCAAATATAGGTCACGGCTTTGGTCATGGTTACTTAAATATGTCACAGCCTTGACCCAATTTTGTCAAGGATAAACCCCTAAATAACCCAATTTATGAATGAAACTCTCTTTAATTATCCATAAAAATGCAAGTTTAACAACTTTTATGCAGTTTTTAATTACGATAAGCGAATTCAAGACAAAGAAACAGAACTTACACCCAGTTTTTTACAGGATTTTTCGATCAACTCCTCCAGGTTCTCCGCTGCGACACCGATTTTCTTCTCTCGCCGCACATCAGTTACTTTGTAACCTTTTTTCATAGTGATTGCTAAAATAAATATAAAACAAACAAAGAAATACAAAATACGATGCACAATCCACTTGCACTGCACTTGAATGGGGAGGGGAGGGAATGAATGATAAATTTACAAATGGTTTGAATGAATGAAACAGATGGTTGACAATTGACATACACGGTCATTCAATCAATCTTCGCGCCAAAAATGCCGTTATTTACTTTCTTTTCTTCAGTCAGTCAGTCAAATAATTGCTTGAAATCGTGTTAATTTTATTGAATTTTACAAAGCAACTACTCGATCTTTCTTAATTATTGATAAGTTATCTACAGTTTACCGCGGTACAGTTATCTATTACGACGAATTGTTAAATATTGTACCTATAACGTGCAAGTTCACTGATTATCTTTTGTGTAACTATTTGCTGCAAAATGACTTTAAAAAGGGGTGCCCTTATTGTTATTGAGGGCGTGGATAGGACTGGCAAATCTACACAATGTAAAACACTAGGTAAGTGACCATATTTAGTTAATATCTTTGTGTGCTTCACGACCTTTCTTCCACCTAATTAACCTCCGCTTTCTCAAACGATTATGTCCGATTAATAAACAATCCCTGGTTCTTCAGATAGTTAACACAATATTAACATGTTTCAGTGGAGAGTTTAAAGAAAAAGCAGGTTCTGGCAGAGTACACCAATTTCCCAAACCGAAATACTGAAATTGGTAAAGTGATCAACAGTTATTTGACTTCAAAAGTAAGTAATGACAATATTTATAATATAACTTTTATATTAAATGTGGATCAGCTCTAGATAAACAATCTGCTTTGAACTATAAGTGAACCAATTCTTGATTCAAACTCAAATCTTTGCCTCTGTTTTTATACTTAAACAAACAACACTATTATGATCTTACATTTCATTATTAAACTCAACAACCTAATGTAATCTAATCTAGCCACTTCTGTCCCACTGCCGGACAAAGGCCTCTCTCCTCACCCACCATGACTGTGGTCTCAAGCTTCCTCCGTCCAAGTCCTTAAGAAGCTGACTAGCTTGTCCCTCCAGCTTATCCCTGGTCTACCGCAACGCGGTTTAAGAAATTGATGGTATTAATTTCAGAAAGACCTACCCGATGAAGCTATCCACCTGCTGTTCTCGGCAAACCGCTGGGAGCGCTCAAAGAGTATCGTGAAGCTGTTGGAGGAAGGCACCAGCGTTATTGTCGACAGATACTGTTACTCAGGAGTTGCTTTTTCAGCTGCTAAAGGTTAGTCTAGATTCTAGGTCTATAGCATTTTGAATCTGGAATTATAAGATCTACCTATTGTACATAGATCATTGTTCTTCATTCATTTATTACATTTAAGAATTAGACTAGACTCTTGTTGGTGGGGCATCCTCAAAATAGACTTTTCTTCAACCAGTGCTTTAGCTTCTTGATGCACTTGTTCTTATTTCAATCTCAATAAAATCAAGATTTTCATTTATGTATTTATTTTAAAATGAAGAACCCTTCATATCACTACTGTAATACTTATTCTTTACTTATTGTAACTAATATTTTTAATAATCGAGAGAGGTACATACTTATATTTTCTTATTTTTTTGATAGGCCTAGACATAAACTGGTGCAAGATCCCAGACAGTGGTCTCCCAAAGCCTGACAAAGTATTCTTCTTGACAATGCCACTGGAACACGTGATGCAGAGGAAAGACTTTGGAAATGAACGGTGAGACCACTTTTCATTTTTAGAAATATACATATCTGTTAATTATTATTTCACTCCACTTGCCACGATCCAAACATACTTCCTTCACTTCATCTACATTCCTCCATCACCTGACTTAAAATCATTACCTTTCCTTTGTCATAGTCAGTTAAAGGAAGCATAGGGCCTTACCAATCTTGTTTGGTACTTACAGCCATTCATCAATTCAATTTTTTCAGTTCAAATTAGTATCAGTAGTATGTATATGAGTTCTGAAATAAGGTTCATGTTGTGATATTATCCGTGATTGGCGAAGACATTTAATTGTGTTAATTTTATACATTACAGTTAAGGGGCCGTTCAAGTATTAGGTAAGCACTATTTCTTTGCTTTGCTTATTTTGGATGACATGGGGGGTAGGGGAGTCTAGATGATGATTACGTCATCGGTAGTTATTTACTTTTTTACACGAATGGCAACCCTCACATTGTCTTTGCTTGAAAACGAAACGCATTTTCGGGGATTCCCGCAAATAATGCATACGTTTAGGCACTCGCTTTAGAACCGAGTATTTTCTTATTTTTAAAATTATAATTATAATATTAAAAAAAAAAAAACAATATATTAATTGAAAAATGTTTACGTAAGCATGGGGGAGGGGGTAAGAGCTTTGCTTACTTTTGCTGACAAGGGGGATGGGGGGGTAAATAATTGTAATAAATCTGCTTACGTAATACTTGAACGGCCCCTAAGCTGTGGATATCCTCAAATAAATCTTCAGCAAAGTCATCAAGTCCTCATACATGTAGAAAAGACTGTGTAAGCAGTCCCAAGTTCTTTTCTTAATTCAAATTCAACTTTCTGTTTCAGATATGAAGTAATAGACTTCCAAAAGAAAGTATCAGAGATGTATTTACATCTAAAAGATGACAGTTGGGAGGTCTTGGATGCTAATAGGTAATATTTCCTACACTCTTAACTGCTTGATATAATCCTAATGTTTATCAATAAGAAGCTAAGTGTGCAGTCACATCTGCGTAACGTTCGGTTCAATACGCTCGCAATGTATTTCAAGTCACCTATGACACATCAGCTGAAATTACGTCGCATAGGTACATTTACTTACTCCAGCCCCTGAACGTTCCGCGCGGTACGTTACACAGATATGTCGCAACCCAAATACTTTTGTCATGTTATGGATATTCCCATTGCACTAAATAGCGTCTTTTATTTTTATTTCCAGACCCATTCAGACAATCCAAGACGAATTACTTGAAAAAACTCTAAATGTAGTGAACAGCGTTGGATTGAAGCCTATTGGTAAAGTTTGGACTGACACTATCATGGAATAGTACATATTTTAGACATAATTGTAAGTAGATACAATTGCTTTTTCTGTAGCTAATATTTCGATTGTGACTTGTGATAAATATATTTATATTATGTATTTTACTATAAGGTAAATAAATGAAACGACATGATATTTTCAAGTAAAAGTACATTTTATTTCTTCTGAACATTTTGTAACAATAATTTGGCTCCTTCTGAAGACTGCTGTTTTAGGAGCCCAGTGTGTGGTTTTATTTTTTTTATTAAT
This sequence comes from Anarsia innoxiella, assembly GCA_947563765.1. Classification (NCBI taxonomy): domain Eukaryota; kingdom Metazoa; phylum Arthropoda; class Insecta; order Lepidoptera; family Gelechiidae; genus Anarsia; species Anarsia innoxiella. Next base: position 419,892 of record OX387403.1, read on the forward strand.
TTATTGGCAACACTGTCGGTGTTGCTCTCTATAAGCTTCAGTAAAAAGAAGCATCCTCTGTTTGTTGGTAGCCATTTCTTCAGCTGTAAAATAAAAAGAAGAGTTAAATGGTTCTCCCATGTCCACACACGAACTGTACAGCAACACAAATAAATAAAAAAGATGTACAAGATCTAATAGCCTCAATATAGTCATGGGCTCCTAGTCCATAGTCATGGAAATTACGTCGCGGTCGCATACATTTACTCCAGCCGTTGAACGTTTGGTTCAATACGCTCGCAATGTGTTTTAAGTCACCTATGACACATCAGCTGAAATTACGTCGCATACATTTACTCCAGCCGCTAAACGGTCGGTGCGGTACGTTACGCAGTGTCGCGACCCTAAAGAACCTAGTTTAAAAAAAAACTTACAGTATCCTCTTCCAAATGGCCACAGATAGCTTCTCCTAAAGTACAATCATTTTTGTCCTTATCCAAAGAGGCTAATTTCTTCAAGCACATGTGAATGCCCGCGTCTTCAACTGCCAGAACCTCTTTATCATTGTTTGTGATGTGCCAGTCATCTTGGCATATCACTTCTGCTAGTGCTTGGTAGATTGCTTTTGAGCTTTCTGAACGGTAATTCAGAAATTCTGGGTAAAAAAAGGTAATTCTCGAGTGGCGACCACGCACCGGACGACGCAGTGTGGGAAGGCCTCCAACAAGGTGGGTTAACGACTTGGTTAAAGTCGCTGGAAACCGTTGGATGTGGCCAGCGCAAGACTGGTCGTTGTGGAGATTCTTGGGGGAGGCTTTTGTCCAGCAGTGGACGTCCATAAGGTAATTCAAATAAGTTGTAATTGGAGGTTATTGCCTAATTGTCTATGCCCTATTCAGAAACACTGGATAGAAGTACTAGGATATAAGTTATAAGCTACTCTCGTACTACTAACAATACTAAAGTAGTTATTAAGGCTGTCATTGTAACTAACTTTTCCATGTATCTACTAACACACTCTAGGGAAACATTTCCGAAATAAATATTATTATTATTGCAATATGTGTAAGTAAGGCCCATTGTTCACGTAACCGCACGTTTTCGTCGATTGGCGAATGCAATGAAGCGTCAACGTCGCGTCAGCATCTTCATGGACACAGATTCAATTGTATGTACGTAAGATGTAAGCATTCGTCTCATTGACGAAAACGTGCGTATATTGTGCGGTTTCGTGTCTTTGAGGGCGTTTTACATGATTAAATTACATTGATCAAACATTTTTATAGTATAACTAGCTGTCCCGGCGAACTTCGTCCCGCCTTAGAATGAACTTTATTGTGTAGGAATAAAGTCCAAATTGACTCTACATTTTAGTAAGAAAACATTTGTATGGGAAAAAGAAAAGGTCTGTTTTAGGGCTTTCCCGGCAATTATTCGATTTTTTCTCACCGTAAGAACCATCCTTGGACTTCAATAAACATTTTAAAAAAATAATTAGCGAAATCGGTCCAGCCGTTCAGGCGTGATGCCGTGACAACGGAAAACGGGTTTCATTTTTATATATATAGATATACAACTAGATGCATGGGAGAGGCTTTCGCCCAGTAGTGGGACAGCATAGGCCAAAAAATATATACAACTTTGATCAAGTTTCTCATTATCTTGTATCTAATATTTGGTCCAAGAACTTTGATACTTACCCCCTTAAAAAAAAAGAGGCCTAAAGATAGTCCGATGTTTGTTCGTTTCTTTTGACGTTTCGGTTATCCATGGACAAAACGTTAAACTAAACGAACTAACGTCGGACTATCTTTAAACCTCGTTTTGTAATAAGGGGGATGAAGTCTGCACCAATATAGTCAGTATTTGTAGACTGCATACTTATTCCAAATATCAAATGTACTTACCTATACCCAAAACGGCAACCACCAACAACAAAGTAGTTTTAGAACTCAGCCAGAATTTGGGGTCCTCCTCTATATTTTTAGTGAGGACAGGTAGAACGGCCTCTCGTAACTCCGTCACTCTGAGGTCTGCGTCCTTCTTCGAGGTCCCACTCTTGGCTCCCTCCTCCAAGTACTTGATGAAAGTAGGGTGGAACGCTGCCGGGTCCTTGGGTTTCACTAGCCAGTGTAATGTCTGGAAGTGAGTCAGTTATGATTATGTATGAGTAACTATTTTCTTGTCCCATCTTATTTAGGCCCAATTTGAATTCAGAAATAAAAAATAGCAGAAGTAATATGTGCGTTATGATATGAGTAAAGGTTGAATTTGTTATGTTCAGTTTTGGAAATTCGCGTCAGTATTTTGAGCCAATGATTGGTCTAGGGGAAGCCAAACAAATTTAATTTTGATCGCGTTTTTCCTGTTGCGTGATTCCTTTACATGAAATTACGAACGGAATCGTGTAGACATTAAATTAATGTAACAGAAAGAAATACTAATAAGAAACCGAATAAAAGTCTGTCAAATTGACCATTAGATTTCTTAAAGTTATCAGGCTGGATCATAATTATTTACGATAACAAAAAGGAAATAGATGTTGTGTCGTATCAGTTGCTCAAACGGACGGCGGAGAAAAGTGCAAAGTGGCGAGGACTATCAACAAGAGTGACACTCATATAAAGGTGATAATTTATATGACAAACATGCTGCAACATCTTACCATATTCCCCCAATGATCTTTAGCAATATCCTGCAAGTTGTTGGCCAAAGTAGACACAATGGCTTTCTTTACCAGCACGGTGTCATCAACCGAGTCGAATATAGTGATTAGCAGCCTGTAGCCGGTTTTATGCTTGCTTAAAGGCACCGCGTGTTCTTTCACTACTTTTAGGATTGTCTGGAAATTCATAAATAAGGCTTTTTAGTTGGTTGTAAGTATTTTAGTAAAGACAACTTGGCCTAAGACTTCTGGGCCCAAAAAAAAAATAAACTCACTGCCCGGAAATGAAACATATGCCAGAGTATATACCGGGACAGCTTCGACATTTTATTAAATGGCGTCAAAAAAATCAGCTCCGAGAGAAAGATGACGAGTTTTTTTTGGCCAAGTAACTTGCATTATCGTTTACTACGTCTTAAGTTTATGATTGGTGGATATCAAACGCATGCATAGCATCGCATCGTAGCATAGCACATCTCTGGTGGAAAAGCACCCTTAACTTAGTAAGCTGAGGCCTTTTTTTCGTAAGAAAATCCATTATGGATACCGGTTATGCCAGACTCCCACCGGCTAAAACCTGTGTTCCTTCTTGTCGCTTCAAGAAGGGGTCATGTGAAAACTTGCGTATACTTCCGCGACCCCGTCGGCTAGTATGCTGAGGCCTAGTAAATATCTAGTGTCTAAATAAAGTGTAAGCTATTCTTTATTTTAAGTATTTTCGCACAGAATTGTGCGAATGTGAAATTGCATGATTAAGATACCAAACAAACGTAATTTTAAGCGCATTTTCGAAATTTGCGTCGCTGCGAGAATCAAATTGAACGTTTCTATGAAATCAAATACAAAGGAGTTTGAATAGGATAAAAAAAAGGCAGATTTACATTTATCTGTCGTTTTGTGTTGTGACGCATCAGAAAGCCTGGACCATATCGGTTTCATCATCTCATTAATTCGTCACAACACATGGCATGTGAATAAAATGTAATAATATAATTAATAAATGTGAATGCAACCCTATGAAATATATGAAACCGATAACCGTTCTGATGGGTCACAACACAACACGTCCTGTTGTCGTAAATCCTGCTTAAGGAACATAACATACCTTCTTATCCTTGTTAGTTCCCTGCCAGACACACATGCTGGCTACATTGACACCTGGCAAGGAGTTACTTAGTGGCACGATCAAGGGACTCAACGTTGATATGAGCTCTGCGCGGTCATCGGCGCTGCATTCTCGAATGTAATCGTATAGCACTGAGTGGAGTAATCTGTAAGTCAAAAAAGTATATTTAAAAAAGTGTGATTGATGAAAAAAAAAACATATTTTAACCTTTTATAACAGATTTTTCTCCATGCCTGTTAACTTCTTAAGCTGCGTCCAAGCTACACGAGTCGAGCCATACTAGTTCGCGGTGTCAAACGTGGACGTACGATGAACATACATCGAGCACTGTCCTCAAATCCCTTTCTGTTCATTAAAAAACCGACAACTGGCGGAACGTAACCGAGCACGAGCGAAATGCTCGTAGCGCGCGCGTTCGAGGCTCGTGTAGGGTGGACACATATTTATAAGTGCTTGTTTACGTAGGTATGCGCGAGCGCGGAGACTGCACATGCGTTTTGTTAAATTTGAAAACATTGGTATTACGTCGTATATTTGATATTTCTTGATCACACCCGCTTGTCAACGTAACGAAGCACCCATCACCACATCTCAGCCTATAGCTGCCCACTGCTGAGCATAGGCCTCTACAATTTCTCTCTAACACGACCGGTTTATTGCCACCTGCAAACGAGATACTGCAATTTTCGTTAGGTCATTGGTCCATCTGGCAGGTCTGGCATCTGGCAGCTTACATCAAGTACTAAAACCAATGTACTCACTCTCCATCATGTAAATTCTTGTCCAATACCCTTTTAATATTGGCTTTGCAAGATTGCAGAATAGCAGTCTTCATTTCAGGGCTGTCTTTGTATGCATCACTCAATGTCTTCACTTTATCATCTTTTGCCTGTAAGTAAAGTAAATTGAAGTTTTGCAATAATTACTCAAAACTCAAATAGTCTTTTATTTTGTAGAATAATTCACATATCACTTGAAATATCGCCATTTTCTTTCAAGCCTATGCTAGATTTGCAAGGTAGCAATTTTCCCCACAGAAGAATCTAGCAAGAAACTTTATTTTTTTAACAAAGTAGACAGTATTGTTCTTTTTTTTGCCACGTTGACTTACTAATTGTTCTTATTGATATTACAAAAAAGCATGCTACATAAAGATAAAATTGTAAAAGAATTATAATCAACTTACATTTTTATAAATCTCTCCATAGAACTCTTGCTGCATATGAATCTTTTCTTTCTTCGTAGCGAACTCTCCGTACGCATAATCAAGTACAGGAGCACTGATAGTGTGCGCTGACAATGTTACTATATGTCCCAGGAACTTCTTCAGCACTTCGTGACGTATGAAATCCGTCCCATATTTCAAGATCCGTTTAACTGCATGTTGAGCGTATTTCGATTGGACCATTTGCACCATGATGTCGAGTAACTCTTCGGTTATTTCATGTTTGATGTCCTCAGGCCCATATTTGAGGAGCACTTGGATCACTCTGCTCAGGTCGTGAGTGAGGGCTATAGATTTGTACTGCCCTTTCATTAGCTTGTGTAGTTCCTTACAAGAGGCCAGTCTGAAGTCTTGTTTTACTACTTTTCTGGAAATTGAGTAAGTTTGTTAAATGTGACTGCATTTCATGTAAACATTAGCTTAAATATTTAGTAATTTTACTAAGCTTTACTAAGGACAAGTGATCTAATCTGGACTTTCTGTAGCAGGCTTTAGACAACAAATAACTATTCAAAAAGATTTATTAAAAATAGGTATTAATTTACCTCTGAATTTGTGCAGCTAACAATTTAGCTTTGTGAGAGATTTCAAACACTTCAGTGCTGGTCTTCGCTTTCCGACGTACGATCCTCAATTGTTTTTTCTCTTTCTTCATCTCAGACCATTTCGGTTTCTCCCCTTTGCCATCATCTTTAGAGAACTTCTTATCTTTTGAGAAGTTTGGCTTGCCTTTGAAGTTGTCTGGTTTGTTGAACTTCTTTCCACCCTTCTGGCCATCTTTGTTAAAGTTTTTATTAGGTTTTCCTTCAAACTTTTTACCTGGCCCTTTTGCATTACCGTTACTGTCTTTGTTTTTCTTGAAACCTCCTTTTTCTCCAGTTTTCTCCGGTTTAGCAAACTGCACTTTCTTTTTCTTTGACGGTGATGAATCATTATCATCACTTTTTCTTTTAACTTTCTGCATTTTTTTATTTGATGCAGAGGTTAGTATTCTAGGGTAACCGGTTGAGGTTATATTTCTAACAGTAAATATTAGTTAAATCACTTCTATCTATAAAAACTAGATAAGAGAAATGTATTTGATTAATATTAGTAACAACTTAGTATTTAAATTAACAATTTTTTATTGAATTCCCACGTGCAATCGCACGTTCGCACTTTGGGAATATTTTTCTGTCAAAGGCAAATTTGTTTTTTTTCGTCAGTGTCAGTCAGTCCAACGACAAGAGCAAGGGAATCGGCCCATGCAGCCAATTGAAGTTTCTGAACGAAATTGCGATTACCGAATGAATGATTGAATCTGGATTGAACTGTAACTGAGTGAGTGAAAGTTTGTTTTTGTTTCTCCTCTCGCATGGCGGCTATTATCTCTATTATTTTCGTAAAGTTATGAAATTTCATAAATATTTAATTAAAACTAAACTATACGTGGATTTATCCACCAAAACTTTCGAGAACATCACTCTGGCTAGCCTAAGTGATGGTGGACATAAACAAATATCTCGAAACACAACTCGCACTTGCAAAACAAAAATCTGAGTGTATCAGTAAGAAAGATAATGTTTCGAGCAAAAGCAAAGCTGCCGCGGAACTGATTGCTAAGAGACAGGATAAGAATTTCACTAAGAAAAACTGTAAAGATGCTGGTAATAACAATACTATTAATGCATCGCGGAAACCCAGCACAAGTACGTCTGTAGAGAAAGACTCCGAGGATGAAGAGTACATGCCGTCAGGCGACGAAGGTGACGACGAAATCTCTTTGCCAAGTTTTCCGTCCACTTCCCGCACTAAACAAGACGTAAAAAAGATCATAGATGACGGTGATACAGCACTCTATAATGAACGAGTCCAAAACTGGAGGAAAGATTTAGCAGCAGTATTGAGAGGAAACTTTGATGGTGGTCTTTGCACGGCTGATATTCAGTACGTCCTCGATGGCAACAAAAATCCTGAAGAAACACACGAGTTACAAAACGGTTTGAGAGTTCCAAGCTACATCTGGAAACAATTATACAAATACCAGAGAACCGGAGTCAAATGGCTATGGGAACTACATCAAGTAGATTCAGGAGGTTTGCTTGGCGATGAAATGGGGCTAGGGAAGACTGTTCAGATCATCGCTTTCCTTGCTGGTCTCTCCAAGTCTGAGAGTGGGTCCTGGGGAGGGCTTGGTCCTTCTATCATTGTAGCACCAGCTACTGTAATATACCAGTGGGTATCACATTTCCATTACTGGTGCCCTCATCTCAGAATAGCTGTCTTACATCATTCCGGATCACATTGTGGTAATCACAACAAACTTATTAGAGATCTCCAAGATTCCCATGGAATCCTATTAGTTACTTATGCTGGAGTGGTTCGGTATTCTGCTGATTTGATGGCACGGAAATGGCACTACATGATCTTAGATGAAGGCCACAAAATAAGGAACCCAGATACGCAAGTTAGTAAATTGGTAAAGCAGTTTAAAACTCCACATAAAATATTGATCACGGGGTCTCCTATGCAGAACAGTTTGCAGGAATTATGGTCCTTGTTTGATTTTATGAGGCCTGGATTGCTAGGAACATATAACACATTCATGGAACATTTTGCACAGCCAATAACCCAAGGAGGATATGCAAACGCCACAGAATTACAAGAGGCAACTGCACTTGAGATAGCCAAAGCTCTTAAAAATATTATTACTCCATATATGTTGAGAAGGACCAAAGCAGAGGTACAGGAACATATTAAATTACCAGAGAAAAATGAGCAGGTTTTATTCTGTGCTTTATCACAAGAGCAAAGAGATTTATACATGGGATACCTCATGAGTACCACAGTTAGAAGTATTCTGGATAAAGAGAGCAGATTTGGAGATCCTTTGAGAGCCAGAGTGCTAGTTGCACTATCAACTTTAAGGAAGATATGTAATCACCCAGATCTTTATTTATATGAAGCACAAGATGAGCAAGAACACATAGACGCAGAAACATTTGGTCATTGGAAAAGATCTGGGAAGATGACCGTTGTTAACTCTTTACTTAAAATATGGCAGAAGCAAGGCCATAGAGCATTGATATTTACACAATCAAGAGCAATGCTGTGTTTGCTGGAACAGTATCTGATGAACCAAGATATGAAGTATCTAAAAATGGATGGCACTGTCAGTGTCAGCCAAAGACAAAACCTAATTAAAACTTTTAATGAAGATACTCAATATCTGGTTTTTCTAGCAACAACTAGGGTTGGGGGATTGGGAGTAAACTTAACTGGTGCTGACAGGGTAATAATTTATGACCCAGATTGGAATCCAGCCACAGATAACCAGGCTAAAGAAAGAGCTTGGAGAATAGGTCAACAGAGAAATGTAACAGTATACAGACTACTATCTGCAGGGACTATAGAAGAGAAAATATACCAGAGACAAATATTCAAACATTTTTTAAGTAATAAAATATTGATAGATCCTAATCAGAAGAATGTTCTGACTACTAGCACTCTGCAAGGTCTGTTCACACTTGAAGAACTAAATTGTGAAGGGGACACTGAAACTGCATCATTGTTTAAACATACAAAGGTTGATGTAAGTAAATCTAAAGTTAAGGATGACAAAAAGAAAACACACAATAAGGCAAGTGAACTCACAAAAAGTAAGTTGGAAGCAATGAAACGAATGGCTAAAGAAATTAGTAAAAAAATCGCACAGGAAGCAGGAAAATCAAACACACAAGAAGATCCTAGAGAAAAATATAAGAAAAAGAGAGATGAGATATTGAACCCACCAAAAGTTGAAGTACCTGAAGTAAATCTAGTAGATGATAAAGTAACAAATGTACCTTTTGATAATGTTCTATCTGAAATTGATATTATCAACATGCATGCAAAGAAAGATTATGAAGAAAACCTTTTAAAAGAGGTTTTAAACAAGGAGACTGAACATGAAGAGGGGGAAATATCTGACGATGAAGATAATGATAAACAAACTGCACCAGTGGATAATGTTGAAGTGGAAACTCATAAAGATAACCCAAAAGACCCACCAAAAGAAACAACTACGGAAAAAGATAAGAAACATGAACATAAACGCAAAAGAAAACATTCCCACTCAGAATTAGAAATAGATAATTTAGTAGCAATCAAAAAAGTTAAAAAGAAGAAACATAAGAAAGAGAAGGAAAGGAAGTCTGATGAATCAAAGAATGATGATGATTATGTTTTGAGTAAATTATTTTCTAAGGCCAATGTAAAGAATGCTCTGCAACATGATGTGGTTGTAGGTCTAGCAGAAAAAGAAAGGAGACATAGGATGCAAGAAGAAGCTTCTAAGAAAGCAAGACGAGCAGTTAGGGCTATTAAATTTTCTTCCAAGTAATTAGTTTTTAAGTGAAAAATATTTTGATCTGATATTAATTATAACAAGTAATGAAAAATATTTTAAGAATATTTGTTTTAATAAATGTTATTCAACCATATAGAACGAGTTTAATTTATTTTCTGGCTCATGATTTTTTAGTATTTTATGTACCAAACAAATACCTAATAAAAAATTAATAATGGAATGGGACTGATTGATATAAAGACTCCCTCCGCACATGGAGCTACTCAAATATGACGGAATCAATCAGTAATTAGAATTACAAACTAGTTATAAACTGTATTTCGCACACGACGCTACTCACATTGCAAGGTTCCAGTCACTCCTGTTATTTCTACTACCAAATAAACACGTGCGAAAAACCTAGCAAGGGGAAATATTGGAAGCAATAAAAATGTCGAGTGGATCGAGCGAAGATGACGATGTCATTATACTATATTATCATCATAACAGACGCCGAAGGAATCGACGCAGATTTTGGATTCACCCATATATCCAAAATAATGTGAACTGCAGATTGTCAGTTGCAGCACGAGAGCTGCGTGAAACAGATAATAAATTTGTGGGATTCTATAGAATGTCCAAAGATAGCTACGTACATTTGGTACAGTTAATAGCTCCTGCTATTTGTAAAAAAAATACTAACATGCGGGAGTGCGTGGGCGCAGAAGAAAGAATTTTAATAACGCTAAGGTAAGATTTCTATTTATTTATTAGTGATTCCAAGGCTTTGTCCACCCCCTTCTGGGGATCACGGACGAGAGTATATGCCTATGGTGCCAACGAAGGTCTCTGAGGTTCCTCGAAAATTTCGTCCACTAAAGCCAGCACTCGTCGCTTGAAGGTTCTTGTTTGACTGTCGGACATTGCTTTCATGTCTGGCAGTAAGCTTAGAAGAAACATTCGCTTAGGGTCCTCTGTTTCTATAGTGTTTTTATCAAGTTTAGCCTTTCTGGATTTAAAGTAGTCCATAATACCATCATCGATTGTTGAAAATGATTTCCTTTTACGACGAGTAGAGCGGCTGTCTGTACTGGAAGCAGGTGGTCTGGATAAAGGGCATGACAAGGGCGACAGTGGTTGATTGGTTATAGGAGAAGATTCAGGCAAAGGGCATGACATGGGTGATGGATTGTTTTGGTATGGTGATGGCGTGCTTTGAGATGGTGATGTCATGTTTTGAGATGATAATGGGATGTTCTGATGTAATATGGATTGCGACTCATTTACTTCTTCGTTATCTTCTTGTTCCAACACTTCTTCTACTGCTTGCTGCGGGAGATTACCTGATACAGTATTATTCAGAGTTTTTATGAATGGAATGGTAAATTGCATCGCATCGGCCAAATAATAAGGTTTCTTGTTTTTTGATGATGATCCACTTGGAGCTGGTTTTGTGTGCCGGACGAAAACTGCGCGCAAATTTTTCCATTTTTCTTTACATTGGCCCTCTGAAACAAAATTAACAACTTATTTTTTTGTTTCCAGGTACTTGGCAAGTGGCGATTCATTTGTGAACATCGGATACTATTTTGCTAGAGGAGATAATACAGTTGCACAGATAATCGCTGAAACTACTGTCATTATTTGGAATGTTCTAAAAGATATTTATATGCCAATCCCTAATGTAAGAAAATGGAAGAGTATATCAGAGCATAGTTTGTTGTGGAATTTACCTAATTGTATCGGTTCCTTAGATGGAAAACATATCCGAATACAGAAATTCCCTAATTCAGGATCAAGTAATTTTAACTACAAGACATTTCATTCTGTTGTCTTGATGGCATGTAGTGATGCGGACGGGTTATTTACATTAATTGAATGTGGCTACGCTGGGAGAAATAGTGATGGTGGAATATTTCATGCTTCAGCTATCAAACAATGGCTAGAAAACACTGCTAATATTCCCGCGCCTTCAAAATTACCAAACGACGAACAAGAATTTCCCTACTATTTCGTAGGTGATGAGGCGTTTCCATTATTACGCTATCTGATGAGACCATATCCAAAACGAACTTTGAACAATATTAAAAGAGTGTTTAATTATAGACTGAGTCGAGGTAGAAAGACAATTGAATGCACATTTGGAATGATGGCTGAGAAATTTGCCGTTCTAGACAGGCCTATACGTTGTCGAGATCCGCAAAAAGTTACAAATATTATAAAATCTGTGTGTATTTTGCATAATTTCGTACGAAGCAGAGAAGGTATTCAGTATAAACCACAACACTTCGAAACAACTGACTTCACTCCTGAATCAATACCTGCTCCACAAAATCTTCAAGTGACTCCAACATCATCAGCTTATAATCTCAGAGATTATTTGGCAAATTATTTTATTAAACACCATGCAGCATTACCGTGGCAATGGAATCATATTTTGTAATAAAATAATTAAATATAGGTAGGGTCAGTTGGTACTCAGTGGCTCACTTTTTTTCCGAAGGCTGTAGCACAGCTCTCAGCAGTATTAGGATGTACCAATACTGACTAACGTAGGGTGTAAACATTCTAGTTTCATAAATATTATTCTTTTTCTCGTTATTCTTAATAGGAAAAAAGATATCGCAGTTTTTTTTAAAACACAGAAATTAGCCACTGTGTACCAGGGGGTCGAAACAGTGGTTCGGGGGCAAATACACAGTGGATCAGGGTAGTTCACAATGGATCATGGTCGTAAATATATTCAGTTTTTTCAATAAATGCAACAAATTCATTCTTATTTAATCACTCATTTATTATTGTACTCAATCATTTGAATCCAGGGTGTCTACAATAAATCTTCTTAGTTCTTGTTTCTACATTATGCCTGATGAAAACCGTGGCTCTGGCTAGACTGCATGGTTCGGGTCTGCGTACACGGAGATCACTATATCTTCGCCTAAAACATCTAAGACACTCCTTACACATTAATTGATGAGCGTTCCAGTTTTCGGGCATTATTAAGTCATTAACTTCCGCCATTTGAAATGCGACTTTTCGGCATTCTTTTTCTGAGAGCCCACAGAATAATTCCATTAAATACAATAGTATTAAAAAAAAAAATCAACTCTTTCTCGTCTTCATCACTAAAAACTTTGATTTTTAGGTGCCTCATAATTCGGAAACGACCTCTGTATCAATGACGGTGCAATTTTTTTTGACTTTAGATAAAAACGTCGCAAAGTTATAAAAGCAATGCCGAATGTCTTCGATGCCTTTCTAGCACTCATTCCAGATTTCATATATTCGACAGTTTTCTTCATCTTTGCGTCAGTATGGGTCCCTCCCGGTGAACCGCGGCTTGTTCGTCTGAAGCACTCTAAAAGAAATAAATCTATGTCACTATATTGTGATTTTCTTCACAATTTAAAGAAATTGTTAGGTAAATAATTATAAAAATATATCAAAAGTACACAGTGGTTCATGATCCACTGTTAACCTTTCAAAACTGAGCCACTGTGGAAGCTTACGCCGTTTTGAATTTAAAACGGTCCCAAGAAAAATATAAACAACAAACGACACTGAAATCTGTATTAATTTAATCTTGATTAGACATAGAATCTACAGAAAATAACAGCTACTCATAATAACACATTAATAAAAAGTTGGAACAAAATGTTTCTTACCTTAAAGACGACTTTTGTTTTAAGAAAAACATAAAAATCCAATAACACAAAAATTTCACATAATTTTCGCCGACTAACTGGAATGAACTTGTACACATGTCAACCGCTTTCGAAAAGTAAATATAACGAATAGATATCTCTGCCTCTTTCCCAGATACTGTAGGTGAGCCACTGTTTCTGGTATAGCCACTGTTCGACAAGTGACCCTACTTACCAGTCAAATTAAATACTTTTCCAACTTCACTCCAAGCTCTTTCTGTTACATCCTTTCGTGAGTAATCTGTCAGTTTATAATTATATAAACATGGATACTCTTCCACTTTCTGCACAAATTTAATATTTAAGGCTTGATCATTCATTTTTCACATCAAAACACAGTAAACTCGGGTAACCTAGTAGCTCGGCGAGCGGCACGACGACGCGTCGCGCGCGATCAGTTGCCAACGCGTTACTAACTGGTTAGTGACTAGTCGCGTCGTGTGCGAACTTGTATGGCAATGTATGGGCGGTGACGCTCAAACAACTCGTTAGTAATTTGAGTTTGTGATTAGTTCCTTTTGAGTAGCTCCATGTGCGGAGGGCCTAACCAAGAAATTAAATTAGACGCGCAAAGAAACTGCGAGCGAATATCTTAGTGTTACCAGTAAAATGTACTTACTCGTGTGGTAACTTAAGCTATTATACATTTTAGAATAAAATATTAGGCTGGCTTCTCACTGCGCGTGGTAGCCCGCGCCGCGCCGCGCCCGCACGCTAGTGATGGGCGAATACGAATGATTCATTCGAATGATCATTCGAATAGGCCTAATTGAAACTATTCGATTGTAGAATTTGACTATTCGAATTATTCGAATGAAAAAAATCGTTCGAATGAAAACATATTATTCGAATAAATTTTCATCAATCTCGGTGTGCAAGTACACTGTTTAATGGATTATTACTTTACACCTTGAAGGAATAAGATGCTATGAGCGAAAACAAACACTATTTATCAAAAAACGACATTAAACTTTTTCATTATTTTCATACAAAAATTCAAAATAATAATTTTGATCTTTTTATTCGAATGAATTAATTAATTAAAAATTATTCGAATAGCGAATGTTCATTCGAATGAAAAATAATCATTCGAATGATGAATGATCATTCGAATACCGCGTTAGAAATCATTCGAATAATTCGATTGTTAATTTTTCTAACAATCGCCCATCACTACCGCACGCGCCCGCGCCTACACGCGCGAGCCCGCGCCTACACGCGCGAGCCCGCGCCGCGCATTTGAAGTTACCGACTTTTAGCGGATAGGTCGCGCCGCGCCGCACCTGCCCGCGCCGCGCCGCGCCTAGCTCTTCACACTGCGCGGGGCGCGTGCGGTAGTGATGGGCGATTGTTAGAAAAATTAACAATCGAATTATTCGAATGATTTCTAACGCGATATTCGAATGATCATTCATCATTCGAATGATTATTTTTCATTCGAATGAACATTCGCTATTCGAATAATTTTTAATTAATTAATTCATTCGAATAAAAAGATCAAAATTATTATTTTGAATTTTTGTATGAAAATAATGAAAAAGTTTAATGTCGTTTTTTGATAAATAGTGTTTGTTTTCGCTCATAGCATCTTATTCCTTCAAGGTGTAAAGTAATAATCCATTAAACAGTGTACTTGCACACCGAGATTGATGAAAATTTATTCGAATAATATGTTTTCATTCGAACGATTTTTTTCATTCGAATAATTCGAATAGTCAAATTCTACAATCGAATAGTTTCAATTAGGCCTATTCGAATGATCATTCGAATGAATCATTCGTATTCGCCCATCACTAGCGTGCGGGCGCGGCGCGGCGCGGGCTACCACGCGCAGTGAGAAGCCAGCCTTAGATTTAGTTAGATGAGATCTTTTATGATTACATTTTCTTTTAATTAAATTATTTATTTTGTTTTTAATAAACAAGTACTAAGTTTACTTGCTTCTTGTGTTTTTTGTCTTAGCTATAGAGAGTAGAAAATGAAATGTTGTAATTGGCAACATTTATTCATTTCTGTGATCTGTCAAACAAAAATCTACTGTGCTTCACTTGTGGAAATATTTGTGAATTTGAGTAAGAAAAAAATATCATATGCCGCATTTTTTACGTAATTCTCACTAAATAAATATATTGAGGTGCATTTGAGTCAGTATTGGTGGTATAAATGGATTAACAACCGCGCGCGTGAAGGTTACCATAAAAGGGGTTTCATTTTGATAATCGGCGAGATTTAGACGGAGGTGTATTTATTTTTATTTGTTAACGGGGTCGTGCGGCGCCGCCGAGATGTCTGGTCGGAAGAAACCCGCGCTGAAGCTCATCAAACCACCAGAGGAACCTGTGGCTGTGTAAGTGTCTACTTCACTCTTAATTTGCGTTGCATATTGCACTTGTTTGTTTAGTCATTTAATTTTCTCATAGTACATTTGAATGGCGTCAGTTATGCTCTTAATTTAGTTATGATGACCTTTTTTATATAAATAAACCGATCTATTTACTTCATCCCTATTTACATTTCCTCATCCATCTGTCTGTCTCTTTCTGTTTCTTCAACATTTCAACACAACACCATTCTCATCATAAAGTTCTGCCCTCTAGCACGCCGCCCAGGAATTTAGACAAGCAGACAACGATCACGGTTGGTGATAAAACATTTACGGTGCACGCTGATGACTTGGTGAAGATCAGTGACCTCGGCCGTGGTGCCTATGGGATTGTTGAAAAGATGCACCACAAACCTAGCAACACTACGATGGCGGTGAAGGTATTCTGCATTCCATTACAAAAGAGTATCTAATGATAACAGAAAACGTCATAATATTGGTTGTCTCATATAAAAAGTAGTAATTATTATAAATGAATGGACACAAATAACCTCTTTGAGAGATTTAGCCCCTGTTTCACTACCTACAGATAAAATTTAACTGACAGATAGACCTATGTCTATTTCATAAAACATGTTTTAGATAGTGTCACCTATAAAAATATGTCAGATAAATTGTAACTGTAAATAATGAAACGGGTTGAAATCCTTAGTTTTATTAATAACCTATAATAACATTTTATATTTTTCCAGCGAATCACTGCATCATTCAACACTCAGTCTTTAGAATTGAAACGTCTGCTCATGGACCTCGACGTGTCAATGAGAGCCAGCGCTTGTCCCTACACGGTACACTTCTACGGAGCAATGTTCAGAGAAGGCGACGTCTGGATCTGTATGGAAGTCATGGACATGAGCCTCGACAAATTCTACACAAAAGTCTACAAAAACAATAGAACTATCCCTGAAAATATTCTCGGGAAAATCGCATTTTCTGTCGTTAGCGCTTTACATTACCTGTACTCTCAATTAAGAGTGATACATAGAGATGTAAAGCCCTCTAACATATTGATAAATAGACAAGGAGAGGTGAAAATGTGTGATTTTGGTATTTCAGGGTACCTTGTTGATTCTGTTGCTAAAACAATTGATGCCGGTTGCAAGCCTTATATGGCTCCAGAGAGGATTGACCCAAGCGGTAATCCTAGTCAATATGACATACGCAGTGACGTATGGTCTTTAGGTATATCAATGATTGAGTTGGCAACTGGCAAATTCCCGTACAATACTTGGGGTACACCGTTTGAACAATTGAAACAGGTCGTCAAAGATGACCCTCCTAGGCTTCCAACTGGACAGTTCTCATCTGAATTCGAAGATTTGATAACTAAATGCCTTTTAAAAGATTACAAACAGAGACCTAATTATGACGCGCTTTTAGTCCATCCGTTCTGCCAAGAGCATAGTGAAAAGGATACGGACGTGGCTTCATTCGTACAAGAAATATTAGATTTACCCGATGACTCCTAGTGTAGGATGATTATTATGTACCTTTAAGTACAAGTGTCTTGTCTAGTAACTAACAGTAACGTAGATCGTAAACGAGAGCAATTCTAAATTGTTATTAACAAATTAATTTATGTACGTACACATTATATTGTTGTGGGTTAGCTATACTTTATGTAAATAGTTACGTCGGAGTTATTCTATTGCTATAACTAAGGTTTACTTTAAAACAGGATCTTCCGTTGAACAAAACAATTTGTTAACTGTAAAATATTTTAAAAAGTAACAGCTGACCTCGTAAACTGCCTTTGTACTAAAATTGGCAATAATTTGTGTAAAATATTGTATTTGCTGTTAAAATGTACATCACAAATTAATTAGTCTAATAAAACATTTGTTTCGAATTCTTTTGTTTCACTTTAAAAAACAGAACACGAGTAATTTCAAAATTCGTTTATTGTCAATAACAAATTATCGAAAACAGATCTTATATATATAAAAATGAAACCCGTTTTCCGTTGTCACGGCATCACGCCTGAACGGCTGGATCGATTTCGCAATTTTTTTTTTTAAATGTTCATTGAAGTCCAAGGATGGTTCTTACGGTGAGAAAAATTCGAATAATTGCCGGGAAAGCCCTAAAACAGACCTTTTCTTTTTCCCATACAAATGTTTTCTTACTAAAATGTAGAGTCAATTTGAACTTTATTCCTACACAATAAAGTTCATTCTAAGGCGGGACAAAGTTCGCCGGGACAGCTAGTTACCAATAAAGTAAGTACAAAATATCGTACGTTTTTTCCTACAGAGTAAAGTACGGATCTGCTTAAAAATAATTAAGTTCTAAATTCAGACCTTGTTTATTGAATATCAGTCATATAATGAGATCTTTTTGATGTAGGAACTATTTATACTCTGTGGGTACAAGCTACGCGCGAAGATTCGCGGCATTACGATATTGTCGAAGAGAATAGACTATGCCAACTATCATTACCGGAATAAAGTTTGACTGAAAAGTTTCTGTGGCAACCGTATTTATTTAATAATCGTCATGTTCAAAAGTTATCGCAAAATTGTACACGAGCAACTTCGTCATGCCGCGAAGGTTTGCGCCACAACGCAGGGTTAAGAGTTTTGACTCCAATTACGTATGTCCCAGCGCGCTTTCGTTTCATCTTTCAGTTCGTTTTGCGTCAAGCACTGTCCTGTTTGACACATTTCGAGGCGTGCGCTATTGTATGCCCTATGGTTTTTCGGGTATCAAATGAAAACGCAAGATGAACGTGAAAGCGTAATGGTAGGGACATAGTTATTAAGTTGTTCATATATTATAGAACGCAATTGCATCGTATTCTATGACCATATTCAATAAACCTCGGTCCATATGTTTTACCTTGCATTGGCTTTGTCATTTTCATTAAAGTTAGTAGGTATTTACAAAATTATCTAAGCGTAATTGACTAGATACATAAGAATAAATAGTTTTTAGTAGAAGTGATACTCTTTAGTAAAAATTATCTACATAAATTTTGTAAGACGGTCCGTCGTCGTGGCAGTGTGTAAAGAAAGTGTCCTTTTTTGAAACATACATACATATCCGTCACGCCTCTCTCCCATTGGGGTAGGCAGAGACCACTTCCTTCCCCTTGCTTCGATCCAAACACACCTCTTTCGCTTCATCCACACTCATCAGTCGCCTCATACATGCCCGTCGGTTTAGGGTACTCTTGATTTGGCCTTTCTTCAGTTGAGTTGTGTTGTTTCTTGAGTTTTTTTGAAAACTTTCAAATAAATATGGTTTAAGTACTTTGGGTACTTTTATGTAGTAATTTAAAAACTTACTTTATTTTTTAATCATAAGTGAATACAGTAAGTACTTTTTTTACAAGAACCTTTAATCACGAAAATTCATGAGTATCTCGTCTACCTACAGACTGGTCAAAAATAGTAGAAATTAAAAAATTGGCAACACTGTAGTGTTGTCCCGTTCGTTCTCAGATTGATTTGAAAGGGACGACGCTACAGTGTTGCTACTTTTTTTCTATTCTTTTTGGCCAGACTGTACTTACTTTGTCATCTTTATTTTATTTTAGACTAACTCCTTCATTCGTTACGTAACATCTATACATAACGTAATTTGTTCTTAATAAGTAAAATCTTTGAAAGAATCCAGCTCATAGTACATACAACTATGAAATCTTGATTATCCTTATTAAATAAGTGCTAAAAAACCGTTACATTTAAAACGGCGAATTCATTCCAAGTTTGGTTCCGAAGTCTAAACGCGCGCGTCTTTGATTGCGGACGTCGGCTCTGAAAAAAGTAATTACGGGATTGTTAATACAAGGTAAAAACATAATACCTATTTTTTAGACCCAGAACACACGGTGAAACGCAACTGAAACTGCTAGTTACTTTTGAGTTGCATCGAAGTTTCTGCTATAGACTTCCATAAAAAACAACACACTCGCAACTTGTTTGAAACGTTTCGTTTCAGTTGCGTCGTGTGTGGTTTTCTAAGGAAGTCTATAGCAGAAATTTCGATGCGTTTCACCGTGTGTTTTGGCGCTTAGTTAAAGATAATATCAGAGTTTCTTGCTAGATTCTTCTCTGAAGACTGCTCTCTTGCGAATCAAGCATTAACTTCAAAAATGACCAGTCTTATGTGATGTCAAACCCATCCTACAAGATTAAATAATTTTTCATTTAGGATTGGCAATATTTGGAGTCCCATTTTCGTTTTACATCAGGTGTAAATAGTTATTGAACTCAAAATATGCCTAGTCAATCCGCGACAAAATGACATTGGTCAAGCTTTTTCCCTTTTGTATTACCTCATAGTATCAACTTACTTAATCTCCTGCCATTTGATGAGCTCGTTCAGCGCACACACGAGTACAGGCGATACACAATACATGAGTGCGAGCGGCCACTCGATTCTGTATCGAAACTCGCACATGTTCCATCGCTCGCAGTGGCCGTATGTTGTACTCAGCATTGACGCGCTGAATATTATTTGTACTATTATTCTGGAAAGGTATGCAGAGTTAGTATTTAAGGAAAGGGTTTGAAGATTTTGGTGGTCTGCATCATGGGAATTCAATGCTTTCCGTAATTTTTTCTATGAAATTACTAGGAGCCGGCGCACAACTGACGGTTAATACAACAAATTAGCATCGTAGCGGCTACAAGAAAATTGATTTTGAATATTATTGTAATGAGAACAATGTCGATAATAATATGACAGTCAAAAATGCTCACGCTGCGCTCAGTCAGATGGGCGCCGGCCCTAAAACTAAAAAAATGAGAAAGTTTACCATATTGTTACATACAATTAGTTACCCCAGTAGTAAATAATTAAATATTTGACTAAGTACTTACAGGACAACAACAGTGGCACACCATACTTGATTAGTCCAAAACCCTCTACTCCATAATGAGTATTGTCTATGTACGAAACACATTGATATTACAACTGAAACAAAGACTAATAATTAATCATCATTAACTTTATTAACGTCCTCACTACAGGGGTATGAGCCTACTCTCATAAAAATGAAATGAAAATCATTTAATCTTGTAGGTTTTGACAACACTTAAGACGGGTAATTTTTTAAAGTTAATGCTAGATTCGCAAGAGTGCAGTTTTCCCCAGAGAAGAACCTAGCAAGAAACTCTGTAGGGTTGCTCTTTTTAATTTAAGTTTTACAAATCTCAGGCATACACAGAAACATGTAATAAAATTAATATTTCAAAACAGCTATCCATAAATAAATAATAAAAATTTGACTGCAATATCCAGGAAAAAGTAGGGCAAGTAAATGGGAAACAGAGAAGTGAAAGGCTTAGTTTGATGGGTTCCGCATGACATGACCGGCCATCACAGCAGCACCTTCACACAGGTGAAAAGGTGAAAAGAGTGATATAATTATTAATTTGTTTTCTGTCAAAAGGTAAAGAAGAACTTGCTTTTTAGATCAACTTTGTGTAAGCCGTGGGAAATAATGACGTCACCCAGCCCGCACGAATTAACTCGTCATGGAGGAAACGGGGGGAGCACATTTCAGCGAGATGCGCAGATATTTCCGACTGTTTCTAGAATCTTAAAATAAAAAGTAATAAAGCTTAGTTAACATACTCACTTAAATGCACAGTAACTAACGCCAAAACAATATGTTGAGCTAAATACAAGCCGTCGTAGAAATCATCGCCCCATCCGTGCCAGCTTTTTAAACTCAAGTCGTGATCCGGCGTGAAGTTGCCCACGTTTACTGGGTACACGATCCAACATGAAGTTGTTTCAGTGAACGTTGCGATCTGCTCGCAGAAACTTCGTAGCGTGTACCCGTAGAGAAGTAGAATTGATATTAATGATGGTAGAAACTTGCAGGCGTAACACCAGAAGACGAATATTGCTGTCTGTGGGATTAAGAGATTGTTTTGTTTAAATAGATATTCGATTTGTATTGTTGGCAATACGGACGAAAAAGGAGAAGGGCTTGGCCCCGTGATACTCGGCTCTGACGTCAAGAAGTGGGCGGGGCTTTATGGCCATTACGCTATTTACTTTCAAACGAAAAAGTTGTCGACTTCATTTTTTAAATAAATTTTACACACATTGACGTGTTACGCCTCCTAGTGATGAACAGTGTAGCTATCTGCCATTCTAACGTGACAAGTAGTTCCGCTTTCCGCCACTAGATGGCAAAGATAAAAAAGGGCGGAGTCACCTTTTCCGCGTCTTCGGTCCCGCGCGATGTCACTCAATCTGTTTTACAATATTTACGTATAGTGTCAAGTCCGCTTCCTTTTTCGTTTGTGGTTATTAACTTTTGTAACGGATCGTTTAAGCAAGCATAGAACCTAGCGGCTCAGCTTGGCGCCATCGTGCAGATGAGGGGCAAGATGAAAGCAAGCGCCATCTAGAACTAGTCGCAGAACTAGTCTAGGTGTGGTCTGCATTAGCAAGCGCCGGCTTGTCGGACCGGGCTGGTTCAGGCAAGTCGAGGAGACATAGCAGACGTCTCAGGTAGGCGCCATCTTATCAGGCCAATGCGGTGTCTGATAAGGTGAGAGGGATTGCAGACATCCCGTGGCAAGCAAGCGCGGCAGTTCGCTGCCAGATAGCTTTAAGTTGTTAAACGAGTGGTTAAGATTGGTGTGAATAAGTGATTGTGTTTATGTGATTTAATTAATACGTATAATAGAACTAGTTAAATTTAATGGCAGAATCTATATATATTTTTAAAGAAGATGTCTAATTTATTGTATTGTCTATGGATTTGAATGTTATGTCATTATGACGTTTGGAACGAAGAGTAGGACTATTGTTGGTAAACGAAATTGTATTGTATTGTAGAAAAAGATGGAAATAAGAAGAATAAAAGGAAATAACAAGAGAATACCTTAGTTTCATTTACGCTTCTGTTACACTTTTCATTTAATGTAAGCTTTTGATAAAAAAAATTGTATACCTTTTTTTAGAAGCCAATTGTGACGCACTGCTGGGCAAAGGCCTCCCTCACATTCTTCCATGCCTCTATATCTCCGGCCGCCTCTGGCCAGCTTGCTAAGTATGTATCCATATCGTCGCGCCATATCCTCTTAGACCGACCTCTACCTCTGTGGCCGTCGAGTAGCAACCAGTCGGTAGAAATCTTGGCCCATAGATCCGGGTGCATGCGGCAAACACGTTCAGACCGGTTCCATTTTAGTTTCATACCTACTTACCTAAAAATTTCGCTTCGTAATTGGCCTAGACCCGCGTCCAGTGATCATGACACCAGCAAGCAGTCAAGGTTAGGATGACGAGCAATCCCTTACCTTATAATGCAAGACAGCCTGCCTGGTGGCGGCGCGATGCATGACGTTGGCGTCGAGCGGCGCGGGGGCCAGCGCCGCGCCCAGCGCCGCCGCGCCGCCCGCCGCGCTCCTTACCTTATAATGCAAGACCGCGTGCCTGGTAGCGGCGCGATGCATGACGTTAGCATCTAGCGGCGCGGGGGCCAGCGCCGCGCCCAGCGCCGCCGCGCCGCCCGCCGCGCTCCTTACCTTATAATGCAAGACCGCGTGCCTGGTAGCGGCGCGATGCATGACGTTAGCATCTAGCGGCGCGGGGGCCAGCGCCGCGCCCAGCGCCGCCGCGCCGCCCGCCGCGCTCCTTACCTTATAATGCAAGACCGCGTGCCTGGTAGCGGCGCGATGCATGACGTTAGCATCTAGCGGCGCGGGGGCCAGCGCCGCGCCCAGCGCCGCCGCGCCGCCCGCCGCAGCCCACACCGCGCCGCCCACCGCCAGCGACAGCGGCAGCAACACCACTAGGGAACCCACCTATGTGGACCAAACGGTTGGAATACAGAACGCCTGATGGAATTGTGAGAGCAAACCTCTCACTACGCACATTGCTTTATATTTACTGTAGGCGCTCACGTCGCGTTGCTTAGAGTGCGTTTCATAAAATAGCCGCCGCTATGTTGGCAGCAATGAAAATTTGTAATGTGAAACGTCATCAAGGATAATGTCGCAGTATAGCCCTAGTATTATACTACGGCATGGTCGAAGCGAATTTCTAAAAATGAACATATGACATTCAATTTGAACTCAACAGCATAACGCACTTAATACTTCTGATATTTTTCATGTCTGATTTTCTGTGAATGCGCGCGTCTTTCTAAAATATATGAAGTAATATGTGAGTTATGCTGTTGAGTTAAAGTAGAATTTGTAATATTCATTTTTAGAAAATCGCTTCGATTCTGCCCTACCTAGTATAAATTGACCCTTAGTCGACAAGTTATCGTAATACACATTACATTCATATGTGTGTGTGTTTATTTTAATATTTACATTGTTATAATTAAACTAGCGGCCCGTCCCGGCTTCGCACGGGTACATACACACACACACACACATACACCCTTCTTTTTTGCGTCGGGTTTCAAAAAAAAGTAAAATTATAAAGAAAGTTTGAATTTTTTTTAATGATTTTTTTGACTCCCCCCGTACCCCAGTGACGCTTACATGGAGCCTACATCGCATGCTGGCTAGCTGAGCGCGGTGAGCGGCAACCACGCGACTTTTTTCTAATACTTGCATTTTTAAACTCGTGATATCTTCCGAATGAAATGTCCGAATTGAATAATTCAAAAAGTTATAAAAAGGTATTGAAGCCGTCTTGAATATAAAGTAATTTATTTTGATAAGGATTAATACCAAGGTACAAATAAAGAGCCTTTTCAAGCAGCGTCATATAAATTAAATTTTTATAATAAAAAACCGCTTACTGTGACACAACTATAATATTTAGACATATGCTGTCGCGACACTTTTTGTAGATAATGATGAGTTCTGCAAAGTCGTAGTAAATGATTTTGTTCTATCATCAATCGTTTTCGCAGCGCACGCGTCGTAAGGAATTTTTCAGGTAATTTTTTTACACCTTGGGTTACATTATTGGAGTTTTAGTAAGGATTCCTATTTTTTTTTAAATATAATATAGCCTATGTTACTCGGGGATAATGTAGCTTTCCAAAGGTGAAAGAATTTTTGAAATCGGTCCAGTAGTTTCGGAGCCTATTCATTACAAACATACAAAAATAGGTACAAATCTTTCCTCTTTATAATATTAGTGTAGATATAAATGCTATAATTTAAAATATAAAAAATGTTAAATTTTATCTCAAAGAAGGTGGGTCGACAGACGTATGGAATCGATCAGGATTTTTTAATGAAAAGTAGAAAAAAAGTATTTCAATCTTTTTTCTGTGGGAAGAAGCACGGGGGAGACTTTTGCCCAGCAATGGGATGACACAAGATAAAAAAAAAACTGTTTCTAAGAGAGATACCTGCAGTAATGATATAAATACAACGCTGCACATCCAGAACTGCGTGGTGTTCCACAGAGCGGTAGTGAAGTGCCGCGACATCGTGATCACACTGAATAGAGACACGTCGGCGTCTCGCGTCATCTGGGTAACAAATATTATGCGCTATTACATATATATGTTACCGGCCAAACCCGATTTCCGGACAAACTAGTTTTGCCTAGGCTCAACTAGTTCTTCCTATACGCGATAGGATTAACTAGTATAGCCTAGTCCAAACTAATTTGTCCTAAGCCCGATAGGACAGACCAGTTTAGGCTAGGCCAAACTAGTTGATCCTAATATCAATACACACACTCTAGGATAAACTGGTATGGCCTAGTCTAGACTAGTTTAGGCTAGGCCAAACTAGTTGATCCTGATATAAGTACGCACACTCTAGGATAAACTGATATAGCCTAGTCAAAATATATAGATATCTAAAATAGTAAGTCAAAATAAATAGATTTTATATTGTTAAAAGTTAACTAAGACTAAACTTTTAACGACATAACAATTTTAATTTGTGATTTGATTATTGCTTCTATAAAAAAAACTTACCTATTATTTGTTAGTTTACTACATATATGTAGTATGATTGTTCGTATTATCAATTATCCATAATGACGAATCATTATAGTTTAATGAAGATGAGTATTTTATTTAGTTCATCTATTTATTTTGACTTTTAGATATCTATATGTTTTGACTAGGCTATACCAGTTTATCCTAGAGTGTGCGTACTTATATCAGGATCAACTAGTTTGGCCTAGCCTAATCTAGTCTAGACAAGGCCATACCAGTTTATCCTAGAGTGTGTGTATTGATATTAGGATCAACTAGTTTGGCCTAGCCTAAACTGGTCTGTCCTATCGGGCTTAGGACAAATTAGTTTGGACTAGGCTATACTAGTTAATCCTATCGCGTATAGGAAGAACTAGTTGAGCCTAGGCAAAACTAGTTTGTCCGGAAATCGGGTTTGGCCGGTAACATATACAATACAATATAAGGTGACTTTAAATTAGTGAATGATAGAAAAGGATATGCATGTACTCGTAACAACAAACAAATTTTACTATGGGGCCAAGTTCAAAATCATAAAAAATGTTCTTCCATACTATCAGCTGGTGCATTTTGTATGGGAAATTTTTGAATGATTTTGACTTTGGTCATATAGTAAAAGTAGTTTGTTAACACGAGTATCATATTCTTTTCTATCGTTCACTAATTAAGTCACCCTATATACATACATATCCATTACGTCTCTCCCATAAGGGTAGGCAGAGACCACTTCCCTACACTAAGATCCAAACACTTTTCGCTTCATCCACATTCATCAGTCGCATAATGCATACACGCCAGTTCAGAGACCCCCCACACTAGCGTCTCTCGAGCGTCATCGCCGTACTTCAGCTCGCGTCTAAAAAGCTAGCGTCAGCGCGACATCGTCGCGGCTTCGACGTCGTATCTACGTCGCGCTGACTTTGGTACGACGACGAGGATCAAGAGACGCTAATGTGGACCCCCCTCTTAAGGTACTCCTGGCTAATCACGCGCACGCCTACTTAAAGAAATACAGATAAAAGTTACATAATTACATTACATTGAAAAGGATACGAAAAAATATTACACTAAATTATTATTAATCACATAGGCAGAAAACAAATAGGTAATGCCTTAAACTCGATACTAGGACGGAACTACAACAATAAAACCACAATGTTGCCAGACTAATAAATCTAAAATCTATTATTTATAGTCTGGCAAAAGAGTGAATTAAAAAGTGGCAACACTGTAGTGTCGTTCCGTATTTCTTAGATTGATTAGAAAGAGACGATGGTACAGTGTTGCCAATTTATAATTTCTTTACTTTTTTACCAGACTGTAGTTTAATTTTACTACTTAAAACTTTTTAAACCTCAATACTGGGCAAACGATTAGTTATATTTCGAACTATATTTTTTAAACATAAGGGCCCGTTTTACCACTTACAGATAAAATTTAACTAACAGATAAACTATTGTTTATTTCATAAAACATGTTGTTATGGACAGTGACAGGCATAAAATATCTGTCAGATAAATTTTATCTGCCAGATAAATTTTATCTGTAGATGGTGGAACAGGTCCTAAATGTCTGTTTCACCACTTAAGTACAGATAAAATTTAACTGACAGATAAACTTATGTTTATTTCATAAAATATACCGTTTTAGACAGAGACACGTTTAAACATATGTCAGTTAAATTAGACAACCATAGGCATGTTATACAGGATGTAACAGAATGGGTCTTTACTCGATAAAACATTTTGGATCGCCCATACTTACTCGATCGGTTGATTGGACATTTTGTATGGGGAGGCGAAATTTTTGGAAAAAAGACCTATGTTCCTTGGGGAAAGTTGTTCAGTTTCATGAGTACTATCGCTATGTTTTGGCTTTATACCCCCTTTTTGTTACACCCAGTATCTGTCAGATAAATTGTATCTGTATCTGTAGATGGTGATACAAGCCCTAAATCGTGCAACAAATCCTAGGATATATCTCAAGTTTAGCGTAGACAACATAAATCACAACACAGCTTACCTTTTCACTGCAGTAATTAGTGAAAGGTTCGTTCTGCCATTTATTTTGAAGCTATAGGCGCAGCGTGGAACAAATTATATGTTACTAAATCATAAATAGCTATAGTTTTACTTGCTTAATCTTACTTACTGATAAAATAATAGTATCTAAGATGAAATATTTAAAAAACCCGAAATATTAAAATATAGTATGTATAATAAATTTATAAATAATCAAAACACTATAAAAATAATAAATGTAGACAAATGTGATACTTCTTGTATAAAATATGAGAATTTAGTCTTTTCGAAGCAAGCCTACAAAAATAATTAGAAACAATTAATATTATGTCTTAAATTGAGTACCTAAATCTTAATTTTATCTGCTAATGAAAACTACGTAGGTAAAAATAAGTAACTAGAGATCATCTTTTTTTAATAATTTTTACCTCGGCTTATACTCGTAGAAAATTGACTACGCAGAAATATGTTATCTGAGGCTTAAGCTAGGCATCCACTGAATCGGAATCGGGGCGCAAGGAATAGTTGCTTTCCAATATTACTATGGCACAGAAATGTCGATACTCGCAGTACCATAGAAATCAATACAAAGTGACAAATTCTTGCGCCGGGTTTTGATGTAGTGGACGCGTAGCTTTATTGAAATAGAAACGTTTAATGATATAATACTTACGGATAAAGAGCAAGGTATAGAATTGAGCGCTCGCGCCAAGTCGATGGGGCCGATACATTTCTCTGGTACTTGGTACGGGGGCATCTTCTGACATAGCACTGGGTACAGGGGCTCTACTGCCACACTGGAAATGAAGTAGGTAAAGATCATCATTTCAACATCATTGATTGACACAGACATTGACACTCTGCCAACACATAAATGAGAATTTTGTAAATTAGCAGACTTGGGTAAATCGTGGTTCCTTTGGTTTTTTTTTAAGATTTTTTTTTTTCAGTTATCAGGTAGGTTTTATCATCACCATTTCAGCCTATAGCTGTCCACTGATGAGCATAGGCCTCCCAACTCTCCAGCGCGGCCGGTCCATTGCTACTTACCTGTATTTAACGAGACCCCGCGGTTTTTAATAGGTCCCCATAATTTGCTAGTGAGTAAATACTCGTAAAATATCATAAACTACTTTACCTCGCGTCCGCTTGCATGAATATTTCCATATTAAGACAGTTTGCGGCCGATCCCATTACGCATACAACTTCGCCGTAATCCTGCAATTAAATAAATTCGATTTAAGCAAAGAGATGCAGTTAAAAAATTGACATAAGGCCCACTTGCGCAGCCCAGAGTTAACGCAATAAACCCGGAGTTAGCTGCTAGCACAGGGTTAAATCAAGATAAATCATTACAAATTATTTATTTAACCCTGTGTTAGCAGCTTATTCTGGGTTTATTTGGCTGCGCAAGTGGGCCTAAGTGTCATATTAGAATCAATTGTACGATTGTGGCAATTATGAGAGCAATTTTTATATGACACGGCAACTGACCGTCACGCGGCTCGTGAGATCAACATGTAGAATTTTATACATTCAACATTCAACCCTTAAGCTAATCATCCACGAAAACACACGTCATACGTACGTTTTCGTGAATTGACGATTGCAATACGAATGCATGCATCTTGCCGTTGCTGCTTCGTGAACACAGATTTGTTTGTTTCTCCGCAATATGCATGTATTTGTCAAGCATTCCTCTTGCAATCGTCAATTGACGAAAACGTGCGGCGAAAATGTGCCTCACCTGCATAATCTGTATCATCTGCTGCACGGAGCGCGCGGTGCAATCAGTGAAGAGGGACACGAGTAGCGGCACGTTGTCTACCTGCTCGATGTGCGGGCGGATGTTCTCGATGCCGCGGGGTAGCTTCGCCTGTTTAATAAATATTTTTTCTATCTGCTTAATACTTATGTATAAAATACTAAAGGCTACCCTACCCGTCATGACAGACGGAGCCGAAACGTGAATACTAACAGTACGGCTGATCGCCAAATTTAAAGTAACTCAGCGGTTTATGGAACGGGCTATGCTCGGCGTTTCTCTGCGGGATCGAATTAGAAATGAAGTGATCAGAGGACCAAAGTTATCGACATAGCCCACCGGATTAGCAAGCTGAAATCGCAGTGGGCTGGCCATATAAGCCGCAGAACCGATAACCGTTGGAGTAAACGTGATCTTGAATGGAGACCGCGACTCGGAAAGCGTAGTGTAGGGCGTCCTCAGGCACGGTGGAGTGACGATTTGCGCAAGATGGCTGGTAGGCACTGGATGCGAGCAGCCGAAGATAGATCACAGTGGCGTGCTATAGGAGAGGCCTATGACCAGAATTGGACTGCAATAGGCTGATGATGTCATGATGGTGAGTGAATACTTGTAATTTTGTCTTTTTTGTTTTCTTTATTAAACTGGAAATAAATGACTACTTTAAATCCAGCACATACCCGGTTGCTCATATCGAAGTTGACAGGCGCGGAGTGGTCGGTGGAGTCTGTGAGACAGGACAGAGAGCGGCACGCGTCCACCGGGGACTCCGCCCCTTCAGCATCGAGAACTGAATCCGCTGACGGGTGGGTCGTTGCTATGCTGCCGCGGGGGAGCTGGAAGCAAAGATATTTTGATGATGGTGATAAGCCACAGATTATTTTAGATAGATGCACACAAAGAGATACTTCTATATTGGACATAACGTAGGGCCCTGTGCCGAAGGTTTCTTGCCGTTTTCTTTTATAAAGGTAGTAAACCGGCAGTAGTTTTAGATAAAAAAAGTGACATCAAAAAAGTGTAATGAATTTTGCCTATTTTTGAATAAACACTTTTCATTCATTCATTAAAACTTACTTACTTATTATTGTAACGAACTATTGCATTGTGCGCAAAAGCGGCCTTATCACTAACGGTATCTATACACCAAAGCCGCCGGCTTTTTTGACAGCTGCCATTCGTATGACGTAAAGCCTTGCCGGCGACTTTGGTGTGTAGATAGCATAAGAGTCATCTCTTCCAGACAACCTTTGGAGTAGGTGTAAAAGTTTATTTTACTTAGCAATAAAGTCGTCTATAGCATCTTGCTTGTTTTTAACAATGCACAGTCGAAGGCACGTTAAGCTTTATACAGGGACGCCTTATTCCATTGCGACATAAGGGCTGTATTAGAACTTTATTGTAAAGGTTCATAACTTCTCGATTGTCCTATTATACAAATATAATACAAAGAAAGGTATATACAATAAAGTAACAACAGGCAGCCACAATTCATTAAAAAACGTACCTTAATCCCTTGATGCGTGGTGATAGAATGCCTCGCCTTGCTGACCTCCGAGTCAAACTTCACAGTGCTGTGGTCGAGGTTGATGGCCCCCGGCGCCGACATAGACAACGCTTTTGATGACACCATGTTATTGCTATAATGTGTATTATATTGTTTAGATTTGTTTAATTATATTGTTTATGATTACATCATCATAAAATTTAAGAGCGTCGCTCTTGTCGCTGGAGTCTACGCCACTCTGCTCTATTTTCTGCCGTCCGTTTGAGCACCTGATACGACACAACTTCTATTCCTTCTTTTATTTTATTTATTTAGGTAAGTCCTTCGTGGTCTCCCTCTCTTGTGTTTTCCTTCCACTTTTCCTTCTATGATGTTTTTGAAAAAGTCGTCATTTCGTATCAGGTGACCCAGCAATGGTCTTCAAAATAACAAACAGGGTATTTATCTAAATCCGCACAAAAATCAGGTAGTGGAATCATCTGCAAATGAAACTGACCAACTTTTTTTGGGACTAAAAACCACAAAAAATACCACCTACTTAATAACAATCAGATGAATTTTCGTCATTTTTTCGACCGAAAGTTTTTCAGTTTCATGGGCAACGATCCATGTCAGATATACTATATAGACACCCTGTAAGAATTAAAAATACTTAGCATTTTCATTTCCTAGGCTAGGTATATAGCCCTATCTACATCGGTCTGTGAGTATGGTGTGACGATCTCAGATATATGTGATGCTTGTTAGTGTAGGCTTTCATGCTATTAAATAAGTTAGTTTACATGCAGGTTATCAGTTAGAATTTAAGTATCGGCTTACTTATATATAAGTATAGGCTTACTTAACTACATAATCGAGGAAATTGGAAAATAAGGCCGTGGCCCCAGTAGGCAAACTGTTAGCGGCCGACTGAGTGAGCCGCAAATTTGTAGCGAACTGAAAGAGTTAGCTGCAAACTTAAACCAATGAAATCACCGAGTCGGCCGCTGTCTGAGATAGTCAGTGCGCGTAATGCTGCAAACTGCGTACAGTGAGCGAAAACTAGCTGACTGTGGACACTCCATTTCAAATATATGGAAGGGCGTACTAAATCGATACGCCGCAAACTAGTCAGCCGCTAACAGTTTGCCTACTGGGGCCACGGCCTAATTAATCACTTACACATACATACATATCTGTCACGCCTACACAAATACGAAAGGTATTTGTGGAGGCAGAGTCCACTTCCCTCCACTTGCTACGATCCAAACACACTTTCTTTGACACACATCACATTTTATTTAATTTCCGAGTATTTTTTTACTAGCAAAGTGTGTCTAAATCACTGGGTCCTGTGTTCTGTGATTTTCTTTGGCTTCGTGTAAAAGTAACTTAAGCAGATAGGTAATCTAATAATAATACAAGTTTTAGGAAGCATCTTAAATTAGACGAAAGTAAGCACAATGCTCTAACCTTCACAAGACTCACAGTATAGCGAATTGTGGACGGAGTGATAGCGAAGTACATGGTTGATCGAACAGGAATATTACTAATCTTTCACATCTTAGTAAAAAAAGAACAATAGAAAATCTATTGTGTCTGGGTTTATAATGGGTCAGTGGGATGTGAGAGGTTAATCTGATAGTTTTCTGACAGTATGTCAGGTATTTTAAGGGCCTGTTTTACTATCTACAGATAAAAATCTGACAGATATTTCATACCTGTCACTGTCTAATACGTCATGTTTTATGAAATAGACATAGGTTTATCTGTCAATGAAATTTTATCTATAGATGTTGAAACAGGCCCGAAATATACTAAACGCAGATCGATAAACGTGCAATGACCACGTGCCCGTTGCGTTCACGCGGAGATTACGTCACGTTCTCGCTGCGCTATCACCCGAGAAACGCTATTATGATAAAGCGGTTAACAAGAAGCGAATCACAATTGCATGCAACTTCACACAACAGATGTCAAATTAAACCAAGCTCCCAACATAAGTGCCAAAAGCCAAAGCGGTAGAGTGCGTTTCATAGAATACTTCCTACGCCGCCATGTTGGCAGCATTGTAAAGTACAGCCACATGACCCTCATTGTGTTTCGCAGTACCTATGAGCATCCAACATATTGGTATAGTAAACACTACACATCCCCTATTTGAGCTAGTATGGAGAAAAAAAAGTTGGCGTCCAGTGATGAAACTAACGTCAATCGATAGAGAAAAATATTATAAAACGATAGTATTTTGGACAAATGTTGAAAGTGATATACTTTCAGAGATATAGAAGTTTGAAAATGTTCACATGTAATAATTTTCAAAGTTCTATATCTCCGAAAGTATATCACTTTCGACATTTGTCCAAAATACTATCGTTTTATAATATTTTTCTCTATCGATTGATGTTAGTTTCATCAGTTGCCGCCAACTTTTTTTTCTCCATACTAGCTCGAGCTTATTCCGGTATACCGAAAATTTTACTATACCAGGCTCCATACAAATATGTTCGATGCCATTTTCAATTTTTCCAACATGGCGGCATGTGAAGTATTCTATGAAACGCACTATAGGTACTTAGTGAAAACCAACCTATAGTAAAAAAGTTGTTCATGCGCGTCGTAGTTGCGCAGTTGTGCGTCGTTGGCGGTGTAGCTGTGCGCGCGCACGCTCGCCGCCGACAGGGGGGAGCCGCCCGCGCTAGGACCGTATCCGGATATTTATTTTTAAATTATAATCATAGATAATATAGTTTTTTTTAAATAAGTACAGGCTAGGATCAGAAACCATTCAGCCTAGGATTCAGTAAAGGTAAGTTGTTTTTTTTTTATTTCATCCATTTTGGACAGGCAAGGATCAGAGGCCATACAGCCTAGTTTGAAGTAAAGGCAGTTTATTTCTCATTATCCTCGACTCATTTAGGTAAGGATTGGTAAATCTTGGTGATCAATAGAAGTGAACAGGCTTTTGCCCAGCAGTGGGATTGGTCAGGTTAGCTATATTTGATTTCCAGTGTAGACATGATTCATATGTATTCAATTTTTGAAATTAGGACAACATTCTCTATTAAGTTGGCAAATGACAATGGCAAAGATGAAAATGTTCACATTGATCACTCAAAACAATTTTGTAATTTAAAAAAATAGAAATTATGTTGATTTTTTTTCTGTTCAATGCAAGTTTTAAAAAGTTAAAATATAATTTCTTATTTTTTCCGGATATCGTTCGCCAATAAAATTAATAATGTAATTAAAAAGTTATAACACTAAAACACATAAGAACATACCTATTAGTTATTTTATTTATTTTTAATTTGCAAGCTAAAACCTTACCCTCGTTAAACATAAAAAACATGTCTATTAAAAAAAAACAACATCGATTAATTAAAAAAAATCACATTGAAATTACCTACACATCGAGAAGAAATATCTACAATGCGCGGCAGATTTTTAACACGTCAGCTAATATTGCTGTCTCTGTCTGACAAGTACTGTGTGACATATGAAAGAGTGAGATGGACATATTTATAGACGTGTTTTATTTACTGCCGGGTATTGTAATCTAGACATTAAGAAGAGACATCTAAAACTTGGAAAAAAATAAGTTCATTCGTGATTGTGTGCGATTTGATACTTGTAAAGATAATAACCTAAACTTTTTATTTCAAAAAACCCGACTGCGTTTAAAAAATTCGTTTTTTTATTTTATTGTACCAAGGGTCACTCTCACTGTAAATACGAACCTAACGACACCTCTCAAGCTAAAATCCATCAAGCCGTTCAGGCTGTAGAGTAGAGCGTGCCAAAGAATTATACATACAAACACACATACTCTGAAAACCTAACCCTCCTTCTGACACAATCGGGTAAAAATATCAAGATGTTTTTATTTGCTACATTATCAATAACGTAATTGGATATAATTTCGTTATTTTGTCTCTTCCTTTCTAATTTAATTTCTGCTAAGAGTAAAAGAGACAAAGCATTG
Source organism: Anarsia innoxiella (assembly GCA_947563765.1). Taxonomy (NCBI): domain Eukaryota; kingdom Metazoa; phylum Arthropoda; class Insecta; order Lepidoptera; family Gelechiidae; genus Anarsia; species Anarsia innoxiella. Next base: position 454,408 of record OX387403.1, read on the forward strand.
TTTGACATAGACATTGAACATTCGATAAGTAATTTTTTTTTAATGTTCCAAATTGCATTTTTCCCTTTATTTTTTTTTAATGACATGCAAATCCCATGTTTTATTCATTAACCTTTATTCTGCCAGATATGTGTGAGCAGGAAGTATTTATACTAATCAATTTTTTTAATGAAAATGCGATCATTTGTAAAAGATACACCTAGAGATTTGACTTATATTCATGTCTCTGTCGTACCTATCGTTGTTGTAGAAATCCGTCCCGCTCGCACACGTTCGGCAAGCAATCATTATTTAATTCATTTTGCTTCGTAATGTAAGTACTTAGAATTTGTTAGTCTTAGTATTTATATGAATTTATGAATTTTGTGATGATTGGTACCCAAAACATCCCCACTACAGGGCCACGAGTCTACTCTCATACGAGAGTGATTGGGCCGTAATCTATCACACTGGCCCTGAACAGATTTTAATGAAACTTAACAATATTATAGCTTGCTCATCAACATATCATATCTTACTTCTTACTAATATTATAAATGTCAATGTTTGTGCCGATGGATGGAAGGATGTTTGTTACTCTTTCACGCAAAAACCACTGAACAGATTTCAATGAAACTTAACAATATTGTAGCTTGCACATCAGAATAACACATAGGCTATATCATTTTAAGATATTGAGTAAATTTTCAGAGATATTACGGTAAATGCATACGAAGTCGCGGCAGCCTCTAGTAAAGGCCGGCGAAGGCGTGACGAAGCGCAGCGCAGAGTATTTTTGATTGTCATATTATTATCGACATTGTTGTCATTAGAATATTATTCAAAATCAGTTGACACAACAAACGAGCATCGAAGCGACTACAAGCGAATGTTGTGTTAACTGATTTTAAATTTTATTTTAATGTCAACATGTAATTGTATATAAGAGTCTCGATTAAAAAAAAAAGATATATTGGACATAACGTAGGGCTCTGTGCCGAAGGTTTCTTGCCGTCTTCTTTATCTCGGCTATACAGGTAGTGAACCGGCAGTAGTTTTAGATCAAAAAAGTGACATAAAAAAAGGGGAATGAATTTTGCCTATTTTTGAATAAAACACTTTTCATTTTCATTTTCAATCAAAAATGCTCTGCGCTGCGTTCCGTCAGGTGTGCGCCGGCTCTAAATGCTAAAGAAGTCGCGGGCAGCCACTAGTAACACTACAATTATGACATTAAAACCGACATACCTTCCACTATCCTCACTCATGAGCGAGATGTGACAGTTCCATCCTGACTCCAAGCCCATCTTCTCACTGAAGACCCTGGACCGGAGCTCGTTCTCCTTGCTGAAGTGGACGAAGCGGATGCACGCTCGTTCCAACCGCTCGATCAGTTCCACCATGTCGCTTTGGGCTTGGTATTGCATTGTCACCATGCCTATAAATACCTGAGGATATAGGAATTTTACAATTAAAACTTTTTAAAGTCGGAAGAAAAAAAGAAAAAGGAATATATGAAAAACTCGGAGGAATAAAATGAAAAAAGTGATTCATAAAGAAATGGTAATATTTAAAATTGACATTCCCGTATGTCATGTCTAAAAGAAAAACTTTGAGTATAGAATATATAACGAGGTGGGGTGAATCTACTCAAGATTATTCTCCTCATACAAAAAAAAAAATCACATTTTACCCCGAGAATGGCGTTTATTTTAAGCTAAATCTATAAACACATGAATTATATGCTATATTATATTAAAGACACGTTAAAGAATTTAATATTTTAGAAAATATTGGCAAATATAAAAATTTGAGTGTTACTGATAATGACGGATGTTGCCGACAGTGACGAATGTAATGACGGAATGTTACCGACAGTGACGTTGGAGTTATATTATTGATGTAAATATTTATTCTCAAATACTTTTTTATTTGTCTTTTAACTACAACTTAATTACCGTTAACATGCAATCCATTACAAATTAGCTAAGACGGCTAGGTCAAAAGCCCACCCTGAATCGCACCTGATGCAAAAGTGGCTATGACACTAGCAGCATTCCCACACTGAATAGCGAGGAAAATAGGTTAGTCGGGACCTTTGCGCAGTAAAATTCTACGCAAGGGTCCCGACTATTGTTTTTTAGGCGCTTCCCTAGTTCACGCATCAAACTCTTAGCTTCCGTACACCAAGTCCCGCTTTCCTCCACTACGACGGGAACAAAGAGGTACTTACCTCGTCTTGGAAGGGAGCATATTTAGCATGCTTTTGTATGGCAGCTCCTTCTGCTGCTGCACTAGCTGCCCTACATATACAAGGCAGGTGGGACATGGCGAAGGTACTTATGCAAGTTGCATCCTAAACTAGACAGCGTCCCCTTTCCCGAGAGATGAGGATTAATCAATCAGTCCTCTTGCCATTTGTGTGATTTAGGTTTGGCGGTTCCGGGGTCGCCGCTCAACCTCGTTAAGCATATTTTATAGTGACGAGGAAATCGTCTAGCTGACTTGACACAACTCAACCCTTGATGTCCCAAAGAGTCCGCAATCGTACCACAAACGTGACAATCCAACCGCAGATAAATTACTATCCTCAATGAGCTCGTTGATTACAGCGCCCAAATACGGCCAGACTCTGGGCTTGATGCCGCCTCAAGCATAGCCAGATTCCTACCCACAGCCGCTTCATTAGAATCCGGCTGCTTGCTTTGTACATGTGATCGTGCCAAGAGCGCTGGACACCTTTGTCCCTTGGCTGCTCAAGACACACAGTTGCCCAAACATTTAAAGCCTCCGCCGTATATAACTAATAAGAAGATTGCCACCTTGGACATGAAGTTTTTAAGCGACTCAACCGTTAACCTCGTGGGAGGAGGTTAAAACGCCAATATATTGCTATCCTGCATTCTTCTAACACCCAATCTGCCGTAGCGGATGATAACGAAGTCTGCTGTCATTGAGCCTCATTAAGTTTTACATTGAGAATCGTCTCCAATGTCACCTTGAAGTCTTCGCCGATTTTAGACATTTCATTGACATTTCATAAAAACCAAGTCGGAGACGTTCTCATATTATACACCAGTGTTGGGACATATAGGCAACTACGGAAGAATGTTAAGGCCACATGGGCAGGCAGCTGCTTCAGATGCTGGCGCGCCCGGCAGATTATTTCGTTTTTTAAGTTAAGGCAGCTGGAATAGCATCATGAAGAATGGGAGCCTCCAGGAGTGCGGGCTGCCATTTTTCTGCCGGTTCAACATTTGCAAATGATGTAGCATGCCCTGTATATGAAAAACATGCTTTTTAATGATAATCGTACATCAAAATAATTTATTGCCATCAGTCGTTTTCTATACAAATAATCATTATTGGTAACAAACGTCATTGTTTTCTACACAAATAATCATTATTGGTGACAGATGTCATCGTCGTCAGACATATGCTATTGGCAAAATAGGTTATTAAATTATGAAACAAACATTACACTTATTAGGGAAACAGTCCCTAATAAGTTCGCCATGGTAAATAAATAAAGAGTTTACCATGCATTATATTTAAAATACAGCAAAAGAAACCAATGACGACGTGGCATGAATATCTTTGGAGAACGATATTCAATTAATTATCATTGGAAAAATTAGCGTCCGTTCACTATGACGAGTGGTGTTCGACTTAGGTACGAGGGGGCTGCGACTTTTAAGTTAGACGTGACGCTTCGGGTGCTTTCCGTTTTTTTTTAATCATGCTAAGTAAACGTGTTACCAATAATGACGAATATTTTATGAACATTGTTTGAACAAATTTTTAATTAACTTACCACCTACTTTTTAAATTTATTTTCTTTAAAATATCTTGCCTGTTTAACGATAAATAATATATTCCTAGACAGGATTACTCTATTATTAATAATATTTTCACTATGATATAAAATATCGAAAATCATGTAAAGGCGACACCTAAAATATCGTGGTTTTCTAGCGTTTTTTTCTAATAGCTTGTTTTTCTGCTATTCAATCACTGAACGGTTTTGATAACTTTTTACTTCATTTATTTAGGTAGTAGAATAACTATAAAAAGTTTTGAATTTCTTTTACAATTATGAATGATAGGGCGAGACATAAATTTTCGACCTCTTGAAGATCCACCCGGTGCCACATTTTTTTTTCATATACAAATGAGTTTATGACAGCGTGTCAAGGTTGGCGCAAGTTTTTCATAGTTTTCTTGGTAGATGACTTGTCAAACGATAAGAAATTCCATACAAAAAGGTAGCCATTTTGCGCCAGACCAGGCACGCAGATCCAGACAGTATGGCACCTCCTTAAATATTCTATACTCAAAGAAGAAAAAAATGCTTTTTATTGACATTAAAGTTAAAAAAAAGAAACAAAGTTAAGTTAGGTATTTAATTTTTTTCATTTCATATTCTGCCACTAACAGAAAAAATGGAGAAACGATAGTAATTTAAAAATTGTCACGTTATTTGTCATGATTCATGTCATGACATGTGTTAATGCAAATGACATGAGTGTTACCATTATTAAATATATTCAAAGTTATGGATTTATACAGGATATTAGGAAAGGATCAATTTTTCTTTTAACCAGGTATAGTGTTAGTGATGTGTACTTTTCCTAACACCCTGTATTATGGTAATCATATCATGCTATACCTGATTACACTGCATGTCAAAGTAGCCATCCACATCTGTGACGTCATCGTCTGTCACCTCGTTGAACAGAAGAGAATCTAGAAATTAAATACAGGACGTTCAAACTTAAATAGTACACATGCATAACTGTTACACCTCTCTCCAAACGGTTTCGCTTCATCCACATTCATCAGTCGCCTCATACACGCATGTTAGATTAACATTTACAGTAAGGGCGATAAAGAACGCACATCGGCAATCATCGTATTTCCGAATACAAACGAATGCTAATTTCCATGTACATCAATTATTAGATAAATCGTTCATCAGAATTTGAATTTAGAACAAAGTACTTTATTGTCGCCCTGTCTCGCATTTGAACCGCGACTGACAAAACAAACGTCATGGTGTGTGCGACACAGATATCGCTATACGAAGTCGGAATTAGCCGATTGCCTCTTTCCAAAGATCGATGAGCATTCTTAATCGCTCTTTACTGTATTTATACATTAGATAGAGACGAAAATACTGTAAAAATGTAACATCAACCGCCGCAGCCATTTTGTATTGACTACACATACCTGTAGAATGAAAATGTAAGGCCGGTGCGTCTGCCCACTGTTGGGAATGCGGAGCGTACAGGTTCCTACTGTCCGGAGGCAGTTCTAAGTACAGCTGGGATAGCGTGGACGATATCCCACGGGTCAATGGTCTGGGAAATGGTGAAATTAATTACTTTATTATGGTAAAAGAAATTGCTTTAAAATCATATTTCTTTATTTAATAGTTTATTGTAAGAAGAAAGAACACACATACAGAAAAAAAAGAGTACCTAGTGATACAAAAGGTACAGCATATTTCTAAAAAAAATCATCTTACTTAAAAAAAAAAACGAAATGGCTCTATTTCATTCGTCGATATGGGCCCGCATGCACGGCGCGGGAGATATCCTTAAAGTATGCCATAGGTTTATTCACTGGTCTATATAGTCCGCATTCGGGATACGAGAGATTTCCGAAATTGAGCCTTAAGTGTGCGGTCACATCTGCGTAACGTACCGCGCGGAACGTTCGGTTAAATACGCTCGCAATGTGTTTCAAGTCACCTATGACACATCAGCTGAAATTACGTCACATACATTTACTCCAGCCGCTGAACGTTCGTTTCAATACGCTCGCAATGTGTTTCAAGTCACCTATGACACATCAGCTGAAATTACGTCGCATACATTTACTCCAGCCGCTGAACGTTCGGTTCAATACGCTCGCAATGTGTTTCAAGTCACCTATGACACATCAGCTGAAATTACGTCGCATACATTTACTCCAGCCGCTGAACGTTCGGTTCAATACGCTCGCAATGTGTTTCAAGTCACCTATGACACATCAGCTGAAATTACGTCGCATACATTTACTCCAGCCGCTGAACGTTCGGTTCAATACGCTCGCAATGTGTTTCAAGTCACCTATGACACATCAGCTGAAATTACATCGCATACATTTACTCCAACCGCTGAACGTTCCGCGCGGTACGTTACAGAGGTGTGTCGCGACTCTTACTCGTTCAATACTCACTTATAAGCAAAAGCAGTGCAGTAAGCAGTTAGCGAGTTCCGCTGGTAGAAGTCGATGATCTTCTTGCGATCGGCCGCTGAGATCGGAGACAGGTCGTGGCCGTTCCAGTAGTCCACGCACGAGTCCAGAATTATGTCTGCTGTACCCTGGGTTTGAGGAAAAGGGGAAAGAAGAAAGGATAATTAAAAGCTGAGCGTATTTATATGGACAAATCTATAGCACTACGTTTAAACTCAGTCTGATTTTTGTTTTATTTATTTAAAGTCCACTTAGGGCCCGTTTTATCAATAACAGTTAACATTTATTCCTAGTTATTTTATACCTGTCTAAAATGTCATGTTTTATGAAATAGACATAGGTTTATCTGTCAGTTACATTTTATCTGATAGTTGTGAAACGGGTGCTTAATATCCTAAACAGCACACTAAGACTGCTTCATGTTTCTTGTCGATGAAGCATCTACCATTTAGTTCTATCTTCGGCTAATGGTTTTTAACAAACAGCACTCGGTGACTATGTTCAGGGGTCCAAGTCTGCTCATTTAAAATTGCTTCAGCTGTGTTTCGGCAGAGATTCAATGCACTTTTTTTGACACATTTAGTATTCTGCTAAACAGTGTCTTACCACAGATTGCGACCAAATGTGTCATAAAATGCCTACACACAACTGAGGCTATAAGTAAATTAGCTGACTTGGGCCCTTGGACTTCTCCATCACCCCTCTGAAGGTAAAGGCATAGATACCTGTGTGAGCATCTGCAGCTGATGCGCCTGGTCTTTCACGAGCACGGCCAGCATATGCGGTAGCGGTACCTTGACGCGGGTGGCGAGGTGAAGTGAGCGGACGAAGCGAGTCTCGCGACGTATCGTGTCGGCTTGCTGTAGGCGATAGGCAATGGGATATTTAGGGTTATGTTTCTATATTATGATCTATACAGGTTGTAACAGAAAGGGGGTATAATGCCGAAACAAAGCGATACTCCTAATGAAACCGAACAACTTTTCCAAAGGAACATGTGTCGTAACTCGAAAAAAAAAATTCGCCTCCCCATACAAAATGCCCGATCAGCTGATCGAATAAGTATGGGCGATCCAAATTTTTTTTTCGATTTACGACCCATGTTCCATGGGGAAAGTTGTTCAGTTTCATGAGGACTATCGCTGTGTTTCGGCATTATACCTCCTTTCTGTTACACCCTGTATATACCTTGGTGGATTACAGCCTAATCACTCTCGTATGAGAGTAGACTCGTATGTCTGTAGTCGAGACGTTAAAAGGTCTGATAAGGATAACCTTTGTAAAATTAATAGTTGTATTTCATACACATTTATCGTCATATCTTGGATTTACACAGCCTATGTGTTATTCTGTTAAATAAGCTTCAATATTGCCAAATTTCATCAACATATATTCAGTAGTTTGTGCGTGAAAGAGTAACAAACATCCATCTATCCATCTCGGCACAAGCGTTGACATTTAAAATATTGGTAGGGTTATTAGATTTTCTAGATTCTTCTAATAACTTATCGACCAATTTTGAGCTATAATAAATTACCTACGCAATAAAGAATATTACATTTGTTTGTTAGAAATATCTCACCAAATGTCTAAAGACAGCTAGACACTCTTCCACAGTGTAGGTATCAGCCACGCTGTCCGTGAAACCAATCTGTTTAGCCAACTCGCAGAGGCAGCGCCGGTTCGTCACTGGTACTAGGTCTTCACTGTAAATAACATTATAGCTATTATGAGGGAAAATTAGAGCAGCGGCAGGGGGCGTGGCCTAATGTATCCAATCAGCGTCGAGGGGCGTGGCCTAATATACACTCGAGAGCAATGAATCCGGGTCTCTAAAGAATCCGTAAAACTCGCGATCCAAGAATGCTAGCATAATAAAATAAATTGTGTTAAATAGACAATTTTATACTCCTTCTATGTAAGTAATAACATTCATGAGTCACAACATTTTAATGACAGAATATTAAGTAAAGAAAAAAACTGATGATCTAACTTTAAAACTAAAATGTAAAACAATATTTTTTTAAAACAACATAAGCGATATAGAGGTAACTCAGAAGTTTTATATTCCCATTTAACAAGTACTTATTGGTCTCTTAAACACATTTTATATCATAAGGCTAGGACTCTTAGTTTTCGAGATATTTTAGTTTTTTGTTTACCCGACCCGGATTCATTGCTCTCGAGTGTATATTGTATCACCATCGCCTACCGCCAGGGTAACCATCTGTTTCCAACGTTACCCGACACATACTTTACGCCACAAATGAGGTTCACATAACATTACTAGAGGCTGCCCGCGACCTCGTACGCATTTATCATCATTAACTTGAAAAAAATATGCAATATCTTAAAGTAATTTAGCCTATGTGTTATTCTGATGTGAAAGCAACAATATTGCCAAATGTCATCGAACATATTTGTATGGAGCCTGGTATAGTAAAAATTTCGGTATCAATTACACTCAACAACCCTTTTCGAGCTAGTATGGAGAAAAAAAGTTGGCGGCCACTGATGAAACTAACGTCAATCGATAGAGAAAAATATTTTGGACAAATGTCCAATTGGGTTGGATGCTCTTTCATCAAAATCTATTCAGTGGTTTTCATCCAACGGCACAAACATATGAATTTATAGCACATATAAGATTAGTTGGATAATACATCTAATAAACACTATAACACAACAAACCTGTTAAGCGCCTCACAAGTGAGATGCGCACAGAAATGCGCATACGTATGCCTAGGTGCGGGCGCGCACGTGTTGAGTAGCGCGGCAAGTCCGAGCGGCTTGAGTCGCGCGAGGTGTTGCCGCCACTTCTGGTCGTCGAACTCCACGCAGAACGGCGCGTTCTGGTCGTGGGTTAGGTCTAGTACCTAGGGGAAAATGGATGATGACTACATTAAAAAAAAAAGCCGGCCAAGTGCGAGTCGGACTCTCGCGCAGTGAGTTCCGTACCATTCACTCAGTAACCTACTAGGCTAAGTGAATGGTACGTTATGTACCTAGTCTAGGTTAATAATAGCCTAATAATAATGGCTAATTTTCTTCGAGCTAAAAATTTTTCGATCTAAAGATGTAAAAAAAAACAACACGTTTCTTGTATGATAATAATAATAATAATAATAATTAAGGGGGCTTTACTATGATTATTATTCCATTTTTAGTATTGGTTGTTATAGCGGCAACGGTAATGCATCATTTGTGAAAATTTCAACGCTTTAGCTATAACGGTTCATGAGATACCGCCTGGTGACAGACGGACGGATAGACAGTAATAGGGTCCCGTTTTCAGCCTTCGGGTACGGAACCCTAAAAATGGCTTTATAATGATAATTACACCTTACATTATCTTGGGCAGAGGCGGCCCACGACATAAAATCTTGGAGAAAGAGGAGAGAAGCCTGGAAGTCTCTACCTACCCCGATGGGAAAGGGGCGTGTCAGATATGTATGTATATGTATATGTATGTATATGAATGAATGAATGAATCCGACCGATTTCCGTCACGACGACCGCTTACGCCGAACTCTGCTGTCGTTCATGTGCTCTCATGCATATGATAATTTTTATATACACCTACCTCAACAATAGTGGTAGGTTCAGGTTTGACGTCACCATGCTGCTCCAAAGCGGTTTGGCTCTGTCCCATAGATCCGTTTAAAGTCGTCTTACTTGAGGCACCGGAATCCGAGCTTGAGTTGCGAAGGAAGAACACTTTCTCTGCAGTTGGGTTCGGCCATGAGAGAATCCCCTTTTTGTCCACGCAGCATAGTGCCTTGAAAAAAGAAATGGGTGAAATATTATAATAGAGTTTGCCAGCTATTACCATCTAGCAAAAAAATAAACGATTTTTTTTTTCTTCAAATAAATTTAAGTTAGTATACCGGAAAGTATTTGTTTTAGAAACAAATTAAGTCGAATTACCACTGCGGTAGATCACTATAGTTTCTTAGGTAAAAATGTTCAGCATAATATTACGTTTTTACTAGTTTCAAAAGCTCTAGGCCTGGGGTTCCCAAACTTGTTTAGTCTACTGCTAATTTTAACAATAAATTGATTTTAGTGTCCCCATTCTTTCACCTACCTACTTAAAACTCCTAAACCTCTAAACAACGCCCTCATTTTTTATGGGTCCCTAAGGCGCGGTTTATACTGAAATGGCGTGGCGGAGGCGCGCGGCGGAAGCGTCTTGTCAAGAAAAGTCTTAAAAGTATTAGAATAGAGTCGTATTTGCCGTAATTTCGTCCGCGCTCCTCGAAGCGCGCCACTCGCCCCCCGTGTTAAACGGTGCCGCCAGGTAGCGCGGACAAAGTTACAGCAAATACGACTCTATTCTAATACTTTTCTTGACAAGACGCTTCCGCCGCGCTCCTCCGCCACGCCACTTCGGTATAAACCGCGACTTACGCCTACAGTGCTCACAAGGGGGCGTTAACGACCACCTCGGGAACCCTAGGCCATAAAAGCACGCGTCTAATAAAGAACAAAATGATTCTTACCGACAAAGACCCCAGCACATGTACAATATTCGCCGTCCGACAGACCATATCCTCTCTGCCAGTTAATATGTTAAAGAACGTCCGTCCCAACGTGACTAAACTATCGGGTTTCAAGTTGGACTCGCTGAGCGCTTGTATGAGCGGGTCGGTCGCGTCCTCTGAGAACGAGCACGATTTCGGTCGGATGTACTTTTGGCGCGTTTGGGATAGGAGCTTGAATCTGAAATAGGTATTAGAATTACATAAATAATCTAGCTGTCTATATACAGTTCAGCTTTTAGTTTTTTCTTTGTATTTTGTGTGTGCAATAATGAATTTTTATGTTTCTATCCAACCCAGGGATTCCCAAACGTATTTATCTACTGCACACTTTTGGAATAAATGTTTTTTTAAGCGCCTCCTTTTTTTCATCTCAGTAAATAAAATTCATTTTTTCTGGGTCTCTTACCGCCCCACCCTTTCAGTTGCAACGCCCACAAGGAGGCGTTATTGCCCACTTTAAGAAACACTGAATCTAGCCTGTGGCCTGGCTGTACCTAATTTGTCTTTAGATATGTATGTATGTCTATCTACATTAATAAATAGACCAATTATTGCGTGAAAGAGAAAACAAATATCCTCATATCCATCCATAAGCATTGACTATACAACAATAAGCAAGTTCTTCTTCTTCAGCCTTTTTCTACCAACTTGGTGTAGGTAGGCCTCCTTCAACTGTTTCCACTCCTCACGGCATTGAGCCTTCTTAATCCAGTTCGAGCCAGCAACCATTCTCACGTCATTCTTCCAGCGCATTTGTGGTCTACCCTGAGGCCGTTTGCCTTCCCAAGGTCTCCATTCTAGTAGACGTTTACACTATGATTCCTCGTTACGAGCAACGTGTCCGGCCCACTTCCACTTCAGATGTGCAACTCGTTTGGTCACGTCTGCGACTTTACTTTGCTTCCGTAGCCATTTATTTGTTTTACGGTCCCTCAATGTCACTCCTATCAGTTTAATATAAGTTTTATATAAGCAAGCTAATTAAAATCATCATAAAACATTTCATTACTTACTTGGCCAACCCATAGCAATTCAACGTAACCCATGCAATGGGAAATATGATTTGTATCAGCGGTATAGTGGCGGCAATCGTTTGCAGGAAGTAAATCTCGGTCCAATGCGTTACTCCCGGTAAATGATACACGTGGCGAATGAAACTCGCACACACGACAACGGCAATCACCACTGGCACTATAATGCCTTCCATTATTTTCACTGTACACTGAAAAACACCAATTTTTCAAAAAATACCTTAAAATAATAGAAAAATACCTAGTTTCTAAAACTAAAACACGCTTTAGCTCGCACTAAACTTAACATGCTCCATCATCAGGTCAGTTCGAAAGTACCATAATATTGTACCTATTGTCATCAGAACTCAGAGCGTGTGTTTTCGTCCTATTCGAAGACCGGGAAAAGGGTAAAATTAAGATTCCAAGATTGTTTTACATACATAGTTACTTACAAGTGAAGCTAATATAAAGCGTGTAAAAAGAATAGGTTTGATGACAAAAAAATAAACATCAGTGAGTTAGGGCCAGCGCACATCTGACGGAGCGCAGCGCAGAACATTTTTGATTGTCATATTATTATCAACATTGTTCTCATTAGAATATTATTCAAAATCAGTTGACAAAACAAATGAGCATCGAGCATCGAAGCGACTACAATTGAATGTTGTGTCAACTGATATTTTTAAATAATTCGTTTCCCTATATTTGGTCTGTGGCAGAATAAGCAATTAACATGATTGACCAAATTGAAAAAAAGAAGACATCTTACCAAATATCTGGACTTCTCGAAGACAGTGACAGGTCTACAGTTGGCCTGCTCCAGCGCAAGTTTCAAGTTCTTCAAGTAAGGCGTCTCGCACATCCTATACGCTTTGTTTTGGTGCGGGGTGCGTACGCGCGGCGACGTGAACGATTCCTTTTGCTGGGGGAATAAATTAATCATTTGTTAGTTAGTAGTAGGGCCCTGTGCCGAAGGTTTCTTGCCGTCTTCTTCCTCTCTGCTATACAGGTAGTGAACCGGCAGTACTTTTAGATCAAAAAAGTGTAATGAATTTTGCCTATTTTTGAATAAAACACTTTTCATTTTTATAGTTAAAAAAATTACTCACGAAGCTGTCAATTTTTAAGGGCGTTTAGGAAACAGACCACTTCTAAAGAAAAGGAGGAAAAAATGGGTATTTAAAATTGACATTTCACATGATAGTCTACTAGTATGTCAACTTTGGGTATTACCTAGATCTTTTAAAGCCTATTTCGTCTCACCGCTGGGCAATAGCCTCACTCATGCTTTTCCACAGATTTCCGCCTTGCTTTTCCTTCCTTCTTTCCGGTTTTTATGCCAAGATTATTTAAAAAAAAAGAAAAAAAAACATAGTTATTTTAATCGAGTTACAATTTCTAAGAATTCTAAATAACCTGTGTGGTAGGCTGAAAGGTTTGTCCAAAGAAGAGCTCAGGGTCATCTTTCTGGAGCCCCCGGCAGTGTCCGGGCACCTCCTGACCTGGCCGCAGCACTATGATGTCTCCCTCCACTAGTAAAGCCCATGGAAGGTTCACTACTTCTCCTGGAATGGTCAGAGTGTTTCAGGTAAGGTTTGATAAATAATTGATATCCTCATCAGCCCTTTTTGCGTCCCCACTACAGGGGCAAGACCCTACTGTCATACGAGAGTGATTAGGCCGTTTAAACCGGGGATCGAAACCGCGTCTCCAAGATTGGAGGCGGGCGCTCTACCAACAAGCTACCGCTCCTTCGTAATTAATAATAAAGCTAATTGATAAAGAAAAGTAATATAAAATGTCGCTCGTTTTTTGTATTGCTTGTTAGTATTCTTTCTTGCTACCGCTACCCCACATTCCAAACTTAATCTGGGAAATTAAAAAGTGGTAGCATTGTAGCATCGTCCCTTTCAAATTAAAATAAAAAAATCGGTACAACATTACGTGATGCCACTTTTGAATGCCTACTCTTTTTTTCTAAACTGTCACATTTTATCTGCTTTTGTGATTGAGCAGAACTGCTAATGTGAGTGCGTACTGCGTCATGCCGAAGCAAGACGCATAGTCTTACAGGTCAAAATTAAACAGTATTTACCGTCTCTGTAGGTCCATTGTAGAATAACGCACGGGGAGAAAGGAGCGCATAAATGTGGGTAGTGGTTCTCTTTCCATACAGATGTCTTTAAGGCGTCATCCAATGTTTCTGTGAAAAAAAAGCAATTATAAATGTCAATGTTTGTGATGGATCGATGGATGGATGGATGGCTGGATAGATGGATGGATGGATGGATGGATGGATGGATGGATGGATGGATGGACGGACGGATGGATGGACGGATGGATGGATGGATGGATGGATGGATGGATGGAAAACTTGCGTGATATCTCAAAATAATTTATCATATATTATATTATTCTAATATATTATTAACTACAATATCGCCAAATTTCATCTAAAACTATTCAGTAGTTTTTGCGTGAAGGAGTAACAAACATCCATCCATCTATCCATCGGCTCAAACATTGACATTTATAATATTAGTGGGCTTGCACAAGGCCACAACATGTATGAATATAATTTCAGTATTTGTAACCTTTAGCTACCTAGCTTTTTGCCACAGCGAGTACAATACCTGATTATAATATTTATGATGGTAAAATTGTCTTCTCTGTTGTATCTCTAATGTTATCTCGTCTGAGCAATTGAATTTTAAACAGTTGTGGCGTAGAAATACCATATTAAAGATGTAGTTTTGGCCTCAACAGAGGGCTTAGCACGGCGTGCCGCACAATTATCTCACGTATGCTGTCCTTATCACATTTAAAACTATAGACAGAGACGTAAGCGTGACAAACGCATGACAACGTCTTGTCACGGAGTGCCAAAAATTTCAGTCAATTGTTTCAGCAAGTTCTGCCGATGGATGTGAGGATGTTTGGATGGATGGATGGACTAATGGAGGGATGGATGGACGGACGGACGGACGGATGGACGGATGGACGGATGGACGGATGGACGGATGGACGGATGGACGGATGGACGGATGGACGGATGGACGAAATTACACGACACGCGTAAAAAATCGAAGGCCGTCGCTAGTATACTATACATATAACTACATTGATATGAGCGATAACTATCCGTTTTCCCGGTAAAAATCGTAGGCATGTAGATACTAGTCACTAGTGATGTAACGAATATGTTTAGCATTCGTTATCGATATTTGCGAATTTGAATATTAACTTTTGTATTGAGCAACATTTATGACTTGGTTTTTAAAGTTTATTAGGCACGTGTCTCGTCTACGCTTATTTCATCGTAGTCAAGAGGCGCCAAAAAACTGTTTGCTACAATAGGTATTGATTTAAATTGCGAAAGTGGGCTTTGGCATAAAGAATGGTTCCGTATCATGATCATGAGAAAAAATACGCTTGTTGTTGGAAGCACCCTTAAATATTTATTTTTAGACGGCGGACAGCGAAGTCTCAATAATAAAGCCAAGATTTTTTGAAGGTGCCGGTTGGCAGCCGACACATTCGTTCGAAACTCAGTCTAGGAAAAAAAAATGCTTGGAATTTCCTGGGCTGAGATTCGAACGAATGTGTCCATACTCCATGAACTCGGCATCAAGCAGCGCCTATTTGCATTAGCCCAGTCCCGCGTCCTAACATTCTTTGGCCATAAATCGAGGCGTGGTAATCTGTTCATAGAATGCTTAGTCGTCCAGGGTAAAGTGGAAGGCACTAGATCAAGCGGGAAGTCACCCACAGGATGGACTGACCAGATAAAAACCATTGTGGGTGACTCATTAAATGAATGTGCCAGGATGACAGCTAATCGAGAGAAATATCCAATATCCATCCTCCAAGAAAACAAATTCATGACGACCACGACCGCTCTGTCAAGAGATACACTCTTGATGACGAAGAAGTGTAATGACGAAGAAGTGTAATGACGATAAGTCGTTTGCAAATGGGTACCAACTGGCACCTTTGATCATCATCAACTAAAAGAGCATGCTCTTGTCGATAGAGTCTATACCTTTTCGATATATTCCGCCTTCAGTTTGATCTCCGATACGATACAACCTCTATTCCTTTTAGATACGGAACCCGAAAACCTCACACTACGTCCACAACTTTGGAACAGTTCAGTAAGAGGTCGCTTCTCGATAACAAGTTCACAATAAAATTATTGGAATTCCTTATCATTATTGTGTTGAATAAATACAGTTCACACGTATCGATGTTATTTATTTTTAATTAACTCATCGGATATGATAACTCGAGACCAAATTAATTCTATTAACGATTTTAGCAAGTGCCAAACAGATAAGTGAAGTGACAAATTAATACAATTATCAACGAGTTGTTTATAACGGACCGCTAGACAAAAGACAATATAAATAAACTGAAAATGTGTAGTGTAATAAATAAACATAGTATTGTGCTTGTATCGCTGTGGATTTATATAACATCGGCCCTCAGCGAGGAGTATCATTTCCACTTCGATCCATTACCCGAGGATATAGCTTTAGGAGACAATGTAACGATCACCTGCCGATTAGAGGGCGCTGGGGAATCCAACCTTACTGCCGACGATTTCCGTCTAACTAGAGGAGGGGTTGAGTTGCCATCTGTGGCAATAGACACCAAGTCTAGAAGTCTGACTAAGAACGACTTTGGCGTTGGGCAGCACGTTGTGTATTGCCTAATGAATAAGCGGTTTTATAAAAGACCGACGCCGGTGCCGGAAGGGCCAGAAATAACAGTTTTCACCGTTCGTACACCGCCCTCCAATGTCGACGACTTCAGCTGCGTTTCAGATAATATGGACTACTTAACTTGTTCATGGACGTCGTACAATCTTTACGTCGATTACAATTTGACATACTTTATTAACGGAGTTAAGACAATAAGCAAAAGAAGTTGTCAAATGAAAACAACAAAGATAGAAAATCGCCGAATTAAAGAAAGGGTAGGAACTTGCAAATTCGAGCAAACCTTCGCACTTGGAGACAGATTCGTTAAATTCAATCTTCAAAGTTACAACATACTCGGAATGAAAGAGCAGAATTTCACAATAGATTTATTATCCATTGTGAAATTGCATCCAGTGTTAGATCTACAGATAGTAGACGTAAAGCCTCACCAAGCCAAAATAAGTTGGAAATTACATTCAAACGTAATTGAATACAATATTTCTGAATACGTCACCTTCAAATTAGAGTATGAAATTCCAGGTTCTAAGAATGACACTAAAACTATAAATATAAAAGATTTGTTACCAAATGATAAAACTATGTTTGTCAATACAATTGATTTACCTTATGCGCACGCATCGTACCTACTTAAAGCGTACGTTAAATTAAAACAACCTTCAGACAAACTGTGGTCGGACCCCGTACAGTTACAATTACAAACTGCGAGTGAAAAGCCTCAGAGACCTCCGAAGCTGATTCCTGGAGCATTTTATCAAAATGTATTCGCATCTACAAGAAATATGTACTTATACTGGGAACCACTCTCATCGCTTGAAGAGGCTGGTTCTGATTTTTCATATGAATTGACCGTTAACGGTACACAGGTAACAAAACACAGTACAACGGGTAATATTGGATTCATTGAAATCGACTACGCAACGTTAGACGCTATAGATATAAAGATTCGATCAAAAAACCAGAAAGGATCTTCAAAGGCAGCTAGTTACTTACATATACCTGCTTATAAAGATACTGCTAGAATAAGAGTTTTGAAATTCTCGACTCACTCGCACGGAAATGGCAACTACGAATTGTTTTGGGAACAAATGCAGAATATTGATAATTACACGATATTTTGGTGCAAGCCTGACTTAACATCAGATTTCTGCAGAGATCGTATTCAATATGAAACCGTGCAACCCAGTGCAAATAATTACATCTTAAATTTGGCAGATAATACACTATTCAAATTTGCAATCGCAAGTAATGTAGGAACAATTTCAAGTGGCATGATTTGGCCTGAGAAAAATTGCGAAGTTGCACCTGAAGTTGATATGCAATTTAAATTTACACCAATTACAATGACAACCGATGATCTATTTATTAATTTGAAGTGGTCGTTAAATTGTTTATACTCAAACGGACTCATAAAAGGGTATGAAATTGAATACTATCCTAAAACAGCGCTCGAAAATATAGTAACTGCTAAAACAAAAACTAATAATTTAAGTATTTTGAAAAAAGATTTACTAGCCCACACAGTTTATGTATTCAAAATGAAGATTGATACAATTTATGGACTCAAATCAGGCTTCTATAACAAAGAACAACAGATTACAACCGAAGAAGACATCCCATCACCGCCAAGAGACGTTACTATGTCAAATATTACGAGCAACTGTTTAACTATATCACTACGCGCTTCGTTACTATTAAACGGGCCTATTAAGAACATTGAATACGTAATTTATAACTTCAAACAGGAAATTCAAAGATTTCCAGCGGATGTGGAAGAAATTCTCGTATGTGGTCTGCGAAGTTTTACTAATTACTCATTAACTGTCAAAGCTTATAACAAAAACATAAGAAAAGCATCAAAAATCTCTGATCCTGTAAATGTTACTACAAAATATGGTATACCCAGTGCACTAGCAGCAAAGCTTGATAAATCTGTTCTTACATGGCAACGCCCTGAATATCCAGGTGGGCCTGTCAATGTATATGAAATTAAGGTTGTTCCAGACGGTCGGGCCGATGCAAACTTGACATTGTTCACAATAGAGTTGTCTTCCGAAATTATATCATCGACATGCGACAACGCCTTTGATAACATAACTTATGAAGTGAGAGCAGTAGCTTGTAAAACTGATCAAGAATGTGATAAATGGATTAAATATAAGAGTCTAATCGATACAGAAGTGTACCCTGGGCCATGGAGTACAAAACATGTGGCGTATTGCAGCTCAAAGAGCGTTAAGCGAATTTTAGCTCCAATTAGCGTACTGTTGGCGTTATTTGGTATGTATGCTTCTAATGTTGTATACAGAAAACTTTTAAAAAAATATAAAGAGCGCCAAGATGTCGGCAGTCCGATACTGCCTTTTGCTTTTACTCAAAGTAGACTCTTGCCTGAATCAACAAATGCTAATAACCAAGCAGTGGTAGAAGAAAACGTTACTAAATCATCTATTACAATTACAGAGCCCGGCACTGATTCTAACACTTACTGCATAGAGAATGATAACAATAATCATCAAGCAGTAAAACGAGATGTACAAGACCAAGTCGGAGGTCTAAAGGCTGGACCTAGTAGGTATGTACCACATCCATCCATTCAGGATGTCAATATTGATACAGAAGACACGTCAGAAGATTCAAGACTTGAAACCACTGAATCGAAATCACCTATAACATTAAATACCAATAATGAAGTGGTAAACAATTCTCATTCTGTTGGAGTTGAATTTTTACATGGTCATATAGCCAATGCAGAAGATTCCAGACTACCTATAGCAGTAGGAATGACTGCTACAAATTCAGTATCAGAGAATCCAGTATCACATGTGAATAATACTGAATTAAGTCCAAACAACACCCCTTATGTTGGAATCGGCTTTATTCAAATCAATGATAGTGTAAATGTAACTGGAGATTCTGCCGTACTTCCTACGGCAGTAGAAATGACTGCTACAAATTCAGTAGCAAGGAATCCAGTATCACATATGAATAATACTGAATTAAGTCCAAACAAGTCCCCTTATGTTGGAATCGACTTCATCCAAAACAATGTAAATGTAACTAGAAATTCCGCACAACCTATATCTGTTGCATCTTCACTGAGTCATCTAACAGAGATGCCAGACGTAGTCAATACTGGAATAGAAGGTGAGCTTTATACAAAGTAATAATGAGAATATAGGTGAAGATTTAAGACAACCTACATCTACAGAATCAAATACATTGAATTGTGCAACAGAAAGACCGATTGATGCAAATGGCGCTTCATCAGCACCTTACGTCAGTGTAGGGTTACTCCAAAGTACTGCCGTGTGATGACAAAACACTGTATGTTGAGATACAGTGTTTTGTGATAACAGTGAAAAAATTCTTAATTAAACCTTCCTCTATGATATAGGTATTAAAAAAAAAAAAATTGACCGTTTTTTATAAAGATAGGCCAATGTCAAAACACTGTATCTTAAAATTTTATTGAGCTTAATTTTGGCAAAACACTGTATTTATGTAAAGATACAGTTTATTGTCATGATAGTCGCGCGAAAATTGTAAGATGTATTCAGAGATACAGTGTCTTGTCGAAACAGCGCGGAGGAAATCCGCGCGGGCAGTACTACGGGTGAGCGGGGAATATCTTTAAAAACATCATAATTTCTTTACATTTAGAAACTCTTTCTCTATTTTAGAAAAACAGATTATATTGGAGAATTGTAAAGAAATATATTTTTTCATATATAATGCCTAGATTTTTATGTTTTTATTTTATTTTATGGGTCTTCCTTTAGACATACAGTGTTTTGTCAAAATAAATACTAAAAAAATCTGCTGCCGATGTTGCCACAAAACACGTTTTCGCTAATAGTGAACGTTTTTATATAAAATTTATATTTTTTATTAAACGGCCTGTTAAGTCATAACTAAATCTACGACTATTCAAAATTTCAAATTCCTCCATCATCTAATTTAAAAGTTATAGAGAAAAAACATTATTTTGTTTTAAACGGCGCTCACCAAAAACATACAATTTCAAGATACAGTTTATTGTCATCAGTCATCACACGGCAGAGTAGAAATAATGAGCAAATTGCAGAAGATTCAAGACAACCTACATCTAGAGAATCAAATTCATTGAATACAACAGACAGACCAGTACAAGATGAAAACAGTATTGCCGTAGAAGTAGATAAAAATGCTAGGTCGTGCATTTTTATCTACTAATACTAATAATGCGCTTTCTTCAAACTTTAAGCTAATGATGAAGAGGTAATAGAAAAATTATAAATAGTACCTTCCTTAACATTTTAAAATTATTATTGATTAATTTATAATTTCTATTTGTAAGGTCATCACATGACTTATATGGGCTGATAACGATAATGATAATGATGGTCAGAATCATAAGTAGATGAACACATTCAGAGTTTTGAAAAGTAAAATACACAATTATTAGTCAAAAATCGCTTAGCAAAAATACTCCAGAGTTAAACGAACATCCAATTAGTTTAAAATTAGGGAAATAATAGGCATGACGACAAAAAAATGTTTTAGGCCCATCACAGTTTATTTTTAAATATTCGACACGTATTTTTTCTTTTTTCTCTTAAACTAAAAATTACAAAGATACACTGGGTTAAAGTTGCTCGTGACGTCACGCTTACGTACGATTTTTACGTAGGAGTGACGTCAAAACCCCCCACTCCATAACTTTGATGCTCTGTATCTTTGTATTTATTTATGTATTTAATCAGGTAAAAATTGTTTCAAATATTTTTTAATAGCCTAAAATACGGACTAATTATTTTTTGAATTTTTGAATGTAGTCGTCATCCCTATTAAGGTTTTACGTCTAATAATGATGTTTTTCAAAATCTGTATATTGTGTTCATCGACTTATGATGATGACTGTCTGAACGATTATGTTTAAGTATTCCATGATACAACAATAAGCGAACAAAGTCGCGGGCAGCCTCTAGTATTGATATAAATGTAAAAAGTAGTTACACAATTAAAGATTATTAACTGGCAACTTGTTTGAATCAATTCATATCTTACTTCTAATTCTTAGAATCAATAATCTCAGTGATGATCTAAGGTTACAAAAACATACACATTGAATGTGCAACATTGTTTTATTATGTAAAGTAAAGTAATCATTAATTCCCTTGCCTTTCACTTTTCTGTTTCCCATTTACTTACCTTTACTTTGTCCTGGATATTGCAGGGTCAAATTTTTATTACCTACTTATTTATGGATAGCTCTTTTGAAATATTAATTTATTGTATCTTTCTGTGTTTATGCCTGAGATTTGTAAAACTTAAATTGAAAAGAGCAACCCTACAGAGTTTCTTGCTAGGTTCTTCTCTGGGGAAAACTGCACTCTTGCGAATCTAGCATTAACTGTAAAAAATGACTCGTCCTAAGTGTTGTCAAAACCTAGAGGACTAAATGAATTTTCATTTCATTTTATTATACTAACTAATGCATGTGTCATTTTATTTGCATAATACTGTGTTATCTTTAAATAATGTGTTATCTAACATCTAGTGTACTTATAATTCACAATGTGCAGATGTTGCCTGCATTTCAGTGTTCTGGGCATACATTCTTTACAATTTTTTTTGTTTTTTTGTGGTATTATGCATCGATACTATACATACTGATATGCTGATACTGATAATACTGTAAGTTTTTTTTTTTGTAAGAATTTTTTGTTATAAGAAATTTCTTTTAGAAATATGCTGTACCTTTTGTATAACTTCTCTTTTTTTCTGTCGATGTACTATCATCTTACAATAAACTGTTAAATAAATAAATTTTAGTTGCACTTTTGCTGGGTGGTAAAAGTCTTGCAGCCAAATTTTATCAAAATCTATTCACTAGTTATTTAGAGAATAAGTTACCTTCTTCTACCAAAGACAATATATTTTCATCATTAAAACTAAATTAAAACATTAACATACATATCTCTCACGCTTCTCTCTCATTGGGGTAGGCAGAGACTACTGAACATCATTAAAAACACACACGAACATTAAAAATTAAAACAAATTAATAGACATACCCAAAACCTTCCTCACACGGTGCGGTATTTCATTTCTATATAAATACAGCTCACTACACGCCAGCCCAAAGTTAATTAACAAGATCACAAACAGGAACAGTGACACCCAAAGTAAGTATGTGTCAGCTTGAACGGACTTCCCTATCACATAAGTGAGGATCAAGCAGATAATATAGATCACTGTGATAGTGTACGCCACTCCAGATAGCAACACCTTCTCTGAAGAAAACGATATTATGTTTTTAAAGAATCCTGACCTGAAAGGAAGAAAATTAAGTTTAACTATGTACTTAATTAGATAGTAATACTTTATTGCACACAAAGGCATACAGACAAAACTTAAAACTATAACATGCAAAGGTGGCCATATCACAAGAAGTGTTTTCTTCCAGACAACCTTTGGAGTAGAACTAGTTTAACTAGTTTAAGGCTGTAGCATAGAGCATGGCATAAATAAATATAGTATACTGTACATAATTACTAATAATGTAATTAGATTTTGTCAACTGTTAGCTTTGCAAAAATACTAGGTACCTACGAACAAAGTGTGAAAAGCAAGGGACCACTTTTGACTGACACTGACCACCAGAAACTTTTAAGGGAATGTATGAAACTCACTAGCCCGCATCGGACCAACATGGTCTAATCCTTTCTGTACCACTTAAGTAGAGCCCAGTACTGGAACCTTACTGGTTATAATATTTAATCTAGACGTTACTATCCCACTGCTGGGCAAAGGCCTTCGTCTGCATTATTATATAATATAATTATTCTTTCCTGTTATATCTATAAAAATCTTAAAATAAAATTATAAACTATGCCCTTAAGACTGCACGTTACAGGTTACTAATGTGCGAGGATTTAGAACATTATTTTGGCAGCAAATAAAAGCAAATAACACCTTACCAAGTAGGATTATTGCGTGAGTGTTCATCTAAAACAGCTTGGATATCATCACGTAATTTTATAATGGCCGTTTTTGTTGAGTAACCAATTCCCTGTTGATTATCACTATTCATCTTTGTTTTCCTTGTACATAGTTCGCTTACAAATGTCTTATCAGTAAGAGAATTAGAAAAGTAAATTGTTAATTTATTTAATTTACAAAAATATTGCTGAAGTAAATAACAATCTAACCTAAAAACTGCGTTCGGAACGTAAAATATCATTAATTTATCCAATACGTCAAAATCTTTATCATGGTTTTAGCAACTATTATGATTCGAAGCTTTGTTTCTTATATTTCATTTTAACTAAGAATAGCATAAACTGATTACTTTGTAGCTACAGGAAATATTTACTTTTAAAATACTTTAACAATACAAAAACATTTAACAATTCAATGCTGTAAAACAAAGTCTGGTGGTACATTAACAATTTGAACGAATCTGTAGCTCACTTCATGCTCGCTAAAGAGGGATACCCTCGTCAAAGAAAAATTAATGACCATGAACAGAACAATAAAAAAAGAACGGAAAACTATAATAAATATTATTACCTTTCAAGTTTATGAAAAAAACGGCGTTTTTGAAGGTATTCGCATAAAAATTAAGTACTTGGATTGTTTTTATAGGACATAAGTTAGTAATATGTTTTCAAACTGAAGTACTTCCACTAAAAAGTGGGTCGTTCATTATACTAATATAATAAGTGGGGTGGGTGACGGTTATTTTTTGTTTTAATCAAACAGCCAATTGAACCTACATTTTGTTACTGTAGGTGCCTAAATAATATACCTATTTGACCCATGTGTTTGGAAAAAAACGTTTACGTTCCTATGCAGGATTACTAACAATTCTTGATTTCCGTGAGGAAAAAAACTCACCATTTAGACATTTTTGAATGTTAAAAAAGAACAGTTTTTTAACAAAGAACAGAAACACGTATATGGCTTTGGGCTAAAAATTAACTAATGTCGATTATTTTTAATTAACTGGTAACATTGAAGTGTCTGTTTGTGTTTTGACATATCACCTTCATTGTAGTGAAGTTGGCGATTCAGTGAATAAAACATCAGAGTTTTTTCTGTATTTTCTGTAAGTACGCAAGCTTTTGGGCATTTTATTTTAAAAGGGTTTTAAGCCCTCCCGTTCCTCCAGTTGAACTATCATTTTATTAGAAACTTGGTGCGTAGTAAGTGGTGCTTGGTATATAATATCCTGTAAACGTGTAGTGTTTAGTGTGCGTACGCAGCGGAGGCCCGTGCAGGCGCTCAGTAGTGTGTCATCGCGACAGGTCGCCGTACGCCATTACCTCCTCTCGATGCGAGGATTTTGTTGATCGTTCTCGTGATTCGTAAGGTGCTCTCTCGTGATGGTGTAACAAACTGATAATTAGTTATGGCGAACCAATGTGTAGACCCGCGTGAAAGGACCAAGGGCAGAAGTTTACGCGGTTTCGAGTGCAGTTTGTGCATTTGGTGCATCTGTTTGTTCTTGTGCATCTTCGCGGGCAGCGCGGCCGGCAGTGACCCCCCGTTTATATACCCGCCAGGGGACATCTACGTCCGACATGGTGACGACTTGGAAATATTCTGTACAGCTACAGGGAACTACACTGCAGAGAATTTATCCTTCACTGTAGCAGGACATCCAGTCAAACATGAAGTTTACAACAGAACTACCATCAGGCTGTTTGTAGAGAAACCCAAGGAATCACCGAGGCAGATATACTACTGTAAAAACAACCAGTCTGGTGAAATTAGTCTTGGAACGGTTTATGTTGCATCGCCACCGTATGAAGTCACTGATTTTAAATGTGTTTCGAAGAATTTTGAATTGTTAAACTGCTCGTGGACCAGCCCTGACACTATTATAAACACCAACTACAGCCTAGCGTTCTCAGTAAACAAAAACAATAGGAAAGTCAAAGAATGTTATGCAA
The DNA here is from genome assembly GCA_947563765.1 of Anarsia innoxiella. Lineage (NCBI taxonomy): Eukaryota > Metazoa > Arthropoda > Insecta > Lepidoptera > Gelechiidae > Anarsia > Anarsia innoxiella. The sequence continues at coordinate 479,847 of OX387403.1, forward strand.
ACATTGTGATGAATTCGTTGATAAGATATTGTTACTGGAATACGACCAGTTCACCGCGGTACCGTGAGCAGGAGGAGTTTTACTACTTCGTGCTGTTTGCTTCAAATGTGTTTGGTAATAGAACTCAGGAATTCACCATAGATCACTTTGCAGTGGTAAAACCAGACCCACCTATGAATCTGCATTGCATCAGTGAGAGCCCTCACAGTGTGATCCTACAGTGGACTATCCCTAATAACATAAATCACTTCCTATTTGAAGGAATCGACAATAAAATTGAGTATCAAATTGCTAAAATTGATGACACTTCATTTTTCCGGCCAGTTAACACTTCATCTCTTCCTTACAAAAATAAAACATACAGATTCAACCTGACTGGTCTGCCATATGCACATCAAAATTATGGAATCAGGGTGTATATTAGATCTAGGAGAGCAAAGGATGACGAGTTCTGGTCTGAATACAGTCACCTTGCATTTACCACAGCTAGTGAAATACCTCAGGCTCCTCCTCAGGTAATTGCCGGAGCTTTTTCTCAAGGGAGCTATGAGACAGGCAGACGTCTTTACATTTACTGGAAGCAACTTGAAGAATACAATGAAGCTGGAGCTAACTTCACTTACAAAGTACTTATTACTCAAGGCTCCCACACTTATACCTATCACCCAGACAGAAGCAAGAGTTTGGGATATCTTTCTCTTGAAAATGCATCATTAGATGCTATGGATGTCAGGGTGTACTCCACCAATGAAATGGGATCTTCTAAAAACAGCAGCTACCTGTATGTTCCAGCAGAGAGTGATACTAAATCTCTACGCCTGAACTTGTTCACTAAACTTGCTTATGAAAACGGCACCTATGAGCTCTCCTGGGCTGGACCAGGACATTCCATTGACAACTACACTTTATTCTGGTGTCAGCACAACACTTCAAATATTTGCAATGGTCGGATAAACTTCACAGTACTAGAGCCTATGAGAAATAAACATATTGTCAACTTGCCAAGAGATTACAGGTACCAGTTTGCTATTTCTGCAAACAAAGGACATAAAAGCAGTGGAATGATTTGGGCGAAGTGTGATATATCTAAAGATGGAATAGCAATGTTTGACTTCCCGATACGTTTTGATGATCATGATGCGCCAGGTAAAAGATACGTGAAGCTTGGCTGGTCGATGGATTGCGCATTAAAAGAGGGAATCATAAATGGTTACAATATAACATATTGTCCTGTCATTAAGACTACTGATACATGTGACAAGAGCCTAGGGGACCCTATTTCATTCATCATCAATAAGCCAAAACAAATGGAAGCAACAATAGAAAACCTGAGACCTTATACTACTTATCAGTTCAAAATGGCACTTATTACCACTTATGGCTTAAAAACAATAGAAAATACCACTGAATATGTTACAACTCTAGAAGATACTCCAACAGAACCAAGAAATGTCAAAATTACTGATCTGGAAAATGATTCCTTTGTTGTTCATTGGGATCTCCCGCTACATTTAAACGGATATATTAGCCAAATAAAATATGTTATTCACTACAATGACAAAAATCGTTCAATTAAATATGAAGAAATTTCAAAAGAAGTTCAAAATTCAACAATAGTTCAAGAGCATTTTGAAATAAAGCTTCAAGATCTTCAAGGATTTACCAATTACACTGTAACTCTACAAGCTTGCAATGAAGGAATTAACTCTTGTTCAAACAAAACAAAGCCAATACTTTTGAGAACTAGAATTGGACCTCCAAGTAGAATGATGATACCCACTTTCAAGGACAACGAATTATATTGGGTACCACCTGAATCCCCTGGAGGGACTGTTGACATGTATCAAATAAAAATTTTGAGAGATGCTCGTGAAGAACAAGTACACAATAGTACTGCATTGACTCAGCATGTGACGGCATGTGAAGGAACTATTGTAAATGTCACATACCAAGTGAGAGCTATTAACTTCGACCAAGATGTCAACCACGGAGCTTGGACCGATTCAGAAAATGTTACGATCCCCTTCAGAAGTGAAACTGATATCCCCATGCTTAAATTTTATGGAGAATGGAGTAAAGAAAGTCCAGTTCTATGTCAAAAGGGAGACAGTCTGCTCCTAATATTCACCATTTTGGGAGTTCTATTCGTTTTTGGTTTTGGATTTGGCTTGCTAAAATTTTACAAGAAAATCAGAAAAATGGGAGATATAAAACCAGAATTTCCTAAAGGATTGTTTATTGAAAAAGAAATACCTAAATATCCATTCATCCCGTCAGATATCGGAGAAAAACCAACGTCAGACGAAATGCTCTTGCTGCCGAACAATAAGAGTACTGTCTCTTCGTCGGAAATAAAAAATACCATGACGGAAAATGATAATTGTGGATCTAGTGAGCATACAGACAGTACTGCTCTATCGGATGGCTCACGTGGACCGATTGACCGACAGAACTCGACGTCCGATGAAAGCTCACATTCGTCACTTAACTTGGAAGTCGAGGCGGCTAAATCACACTTGGACTCGGAAAGTCACGAAGAAAGAGACTCTTCAAACGGTGATTCCGACGGGTCTAGTGAGTCTTCGCCGTATTTAAGTAATAGCGTGTTTAAGAAAAACAAAGCTACTGGATACGTTCAACCAGTAGTAAGTCCAGCAACTGGCTATGTGCAGGCTGTACCTCCGCCATCGAAGAGTTCTCCTGAAATACCGGCGGCGCAACCTACGACGTCGAGCTATGTGATGGCCGGTCTACCTCCTGCAATATTCACTTCAGGCGTTCTATCGCCAACGGGGCCGCGACAACCGCCGCCTCCTTCGGGCTACGTCCGAGCCGAAGACGTGAGAATGCCCATGAGCTTCCCTAAGCTAGGACCTTCGCCTACCAAAACATTTGGACCTGATAGCTTGCCCACTATGCCTACCTTGCCACCGCCGAAACCCAGTGCGGATAGTAGCTACATTCAGTTGCAGTCCTTAGACTCTTTGCCTAGTCGTAAGATGACGTTAAGTAACGCAGTGCCATTTAAGCCGGCCGCGTCGAGTGGATACGTTCGGCCAGAAGACGCGGTGATAAGCAAACACTTGAACAACCTGATGTCGGGCGGGCAGAGCGGTGACGAGCCCGCTATACTCGACCCCACCATGTCTCCGGACGCCTACTGCCGCTTCTCCTGGAGCAACGACCCCGCCAATGACAATCTACATTCGTTGCTAGCGAATACCCCCGCGATAAATCCGTCTAAAAACTGAGACTGTAGACCCATAGGGAGGTGAAATAGTAATAAAAAGTAACATTAGTGACTGACTGTAAATAAAAACTAGTGAATCATAACGAAATATTATACAAACGTGACTTAAAAATATGTATGTGTTGTCTAGTGATAACTGTCGTGCCTTATTAATTTATATTAGGAGAAAATAGGAAATATAATAGGTAAGATATTGTTTTTAGATGAAATTCTTAAAGTTATTCTGGGATGGAATACTCAAGATGCGCGTGTAATTGTTACAGAAATTAGTGTGACCTATGAAATGACCTATGAATGAGTGATGACTCACCAGAAATGGAAGGGATTTATAAAGTCAATTTAATACCTAGTGACCTGAGTACTGAAGAGACCATTCTACAGATTGCTGATACACTAGACAATCTAAATGGAATCGTGGACGATGTTTTCGCCAGACTGATAGCTCGAATTAATACAAATACGGACAAGACAGCTAAACTGAAAGAAAGGATTGAAACCTCAAAGAGTAAAGTAGAAAAACTGACTGGAATGCAGAAAGCGATTAAAGTATTTTCTGGTGCGAAATATCCAGCATCCATAACTCACGAACCTTACAAATCTGTGTTAGGTTTGGATGGTTATCAACATGTGCCTCGCAAAGTAGTCTTGAGTGGGAAACCTCAAGGTCAACACAGCGACAAAGGAATACAGGTAATAATTAAATATTTGTAAACTTAGTAAATGTATTCGTTCATAATACCAACTATTGTTTAACAAAAGCATTCCTGATGATTCTAACTAATGATAATTTGTAGGAAAAACTACACTTCTATCACGTAAAAGTGGGCCAACCCAAAGGTGCTCAACCTAAGAAAGATTTCAACTTGGACACTGTAATTGACGATTTACCAACTGTGGGTGAACTGTTGGTTTTCAATACTGATGAGAGTCCTTATCTCGGCACTGTGAGCAAGGTACCGCAGTATGTGCCTAGGACGACTCCAACTGTGGAGAATAAGAGCTTGCTTGAAGCAGCCCCGTCGTCCATTACGAAGAGAGATGTTCTGAAGCGTGAAGCTGATGAATACATGTATGCGCCTGGGATGGGCTTGGTAAGTAACAATACATATACAGACTTCATGGATATTTTAATAGACGAACATATTAGAGCTAGTTTCTTTTCGTCAGGTACCGGAAATGGAAATGCCATTGGATCTCCCACACTTGCCAGGTATAGCAGGAGACGTCCAGTTTTCAATGGCAGCTGATGGTTCGATTGCTCCATCCGTGGTGACTTCGCCAGTGTCTGCGGCAGTAATGCCTCAAGTGGAAGCGGCTGAGCTGCCGGATTTGAAGGAACTGCCAGACTTGAAGGAATTACCTGGTGTGGAGGATGTAAAAGTTCCAGAACCGCCTCTGCCTGATATTCCTGATGCTGCGCCAGCGCCGATGGTGCCTAACGCTCAAGGGGCACCACCACCGCCACCTCCGCCGCCGCCGCCACCGCCACCCGCGCCACCAGCTCCTGAAACACCAACTGCCACATCTCGGTGAGTTTTTGCTTTTTTTTTATTTCGTTCGTCTGTATCCAAAATTTCTACCGCAGCTTTTGCTTTAAGTAGCAAGAGCGAGTATACAACATTGTCTTATTGATTTTTCTGCAGAGTTGCGTAAAAAACATCGCGTGTTTATAATTCGCGGTATAGATATATCTAAGTAGCCTTACTTTAACAAGTAACTACATAAGGACTGAACAGTTTTCACATGGTTTTACTCCGAAGAAATTGCCAATTTATGGAAAAGGTAACGAAAGAAAACGCGTCTGTTTTTATTACAACTTTTATCTTCTTTGTTGAGCAGTGTTTTGATGTAGGTACTAGTAACTCGAGAAAATCGTATATCCTTTTTTCAGCCCGAAAATATTTTCTTACTTGCGTGAACCTGTGAAATCACATCTTTTAGTCCTTGTGTTACAAATATTAAGTTTCATAATTTTCCCAAATAATCTTGCATTCGCTGTTTGCAGTTGCAAACTTCTACATGTTTACATTTTGCTATTGACACAAACATTACACTCGCGAGCTACTGAATCAACACAAACAAATCAAAACTCGCAGGGCATTTATAACAAAAACAAATACTACCTATATCTTATTAAACATTCGGTTATTTGCTACTAAAGGCTGCCCACAACTTCGTACGCATCATTACAATGATACAGCCTATGTGTTATTCTGATGTATAAGCTGTAAGAGTAACGTACATCCATCCATCGGCACAAATATTGACATTTATAATATTAGTAGGAAGGGCTAGTAGGATTGAACACTGACCTGAGGCCCAAGTCAATTCTCAGTTGTGTGTCAATGAGATTATCCGTGTCATTTTTTTGAAATATTTGATCGCAATTAGTGTAAGCCATTGTTTAACAGAATACCAAATGTGCCAAAAAATGCCATTGACACTCTGCCGACACAACTGAGGCTAGTTTAAATTAGCAGACTTGGGCCCCTGAACATAACTGTTTTAAATTCGTGTAGTTTTCGTAAAATTGTCTTAAGTTTGAGTCGATTGTGTAGCTCGCAAGTGTAGTTCGCTAAAGTCTTTACCTGATTTTTTTGTTTATCTCGCACACATGTTTACTAGGATTTCTTGGTGCGAAGCCAAGTTGAGCGGATTTAAATATACGGTTTATTTATTATTTCTGTCTATGTCGATGTTCGCTTTTATGGAACAAATTGAATAGGTAGGTACCTATTTGATCAAAGTATTTTAGTTTTTTTATTTCATGATTAAAATTCGTTTCAGTTTTTTTCGTACCTGGTTACTTCCTATAAATATAAATGCACAAAGCCAAAACTAGTGCATTCAAAGCAATGTCTGTAAACATATTTTTTGTTCAACAATATACATCGCAAGATTCGTAAGAAATCACGCTCGGCATTCTAGTATTTTTTTTAGCCTATAGCGTCCCACTGCTGGGCAAAAGCTTCTCCCATGCCTCTCCACAGATGTGGAGTAATTTAATAAAGTGTGTAAAATAATATAGCACTAAATCGTTTTATAGTGTATAGTCCAGTATTACTGAGATATGAAACCTAGGAAGGTCTTAACTTAGATGTAATTTGAGTCGGTACTAAGACTAACTAAGCTACAAGCGAATGCATAGAAAGTCCAGTTTCGTAGAACCCAGTAAATGCTTACCGTATTCAGTTAGGTTAAGTTTTTCCCTCTTTGTTATTAATATTTTATCTTGGGAATTTACGGAGAATATTATTTGTTTTCTTTTTCGTAGAAAACTACGATAAAGAAGCTTAAACGTCAGAATAACTTACCTATTACCTTTTGATACCAGATAGTACCTGTCACCTGTGCAAACATAATGTATGAGGCGACTGATGAATATGGATGAATCGAAAGATGTCTGTTTAGCTCGTAGTTTCGCCAGTGGAGGGAAGTGATCTCTGCCTACCCCAATGGGAGACAGGCGTGACGGATATGTATTTATGTAGGTATGTTTGGATATCGTGTAAATTTGTTACTTAATGCGTAAAAGAAGTCATAAGTATACTTACTCTAACTAATGGATAAAAAATATAATGAGTCTTTTTAACGAGTTACTTAAAATTTTGCACTTGAATATAATAGCATTTCTAGATCTGTACCCTGAAATTGTCAGATAATGTAATCCTAAAATATTATAAATGTCAATGTTTGTGCCGATGGATGCATGGATGGATGTTTGTTACTTCATCACTTAAAAACCACTGAACAGATTTTGATGAAATTTTGCAATAACTTAGCTTGGACATCAGAATAACACATAGGCTATATTATTTGCAGATATTTCGTGTTTTTTCAAAGATATGACAATAAATGCGTACGAAGTCGCGGGCAGCCTCTAGTGCTAATATAATATTAATGATATAATATAATATTATTATATGATATTAATGAACGAAGCATGTTAAAGTTAATTACTTTTTATGTATTTGGCGTTCACCAAATTAGATAAGCACGTAATTATTTAATAACGAAGATTAGGAGGGGTAGAAGACTAATTTGTTTTACTGATAACCTATTCTACTCATATCATAAACGTCAAAGTTTGTGCCGATGGATGGATGAGGATGTTTGTCACTCAAACTAATAAAAACTACTGAACAGATTTTAATGAAACTTGACAATATTGTAGCTTGCACATAAAAAAAAGGCTATATTATTTACTAAATAGATCGGCTACATTACCCACATGACAGCCACAATATGGGACCACACGAATGACAGCAGAAACGGGGTTATTAAGTGGTCGCCGTGACCGAAATCGGTCATTCATTTATTCATTATTTACGAATATTGTTTTCGAACCTAGCCGTCTACAAATTGATGAATGGTCCAACCGTCAAAGGTCGCCAAGAATTCCCGGGACTCGCTACATTCTTGCAAAAACTCGCTTAGTATAGGAGTTTATTTACAAACTATCGGTTCTCAGTAGCGGCAGTCGAAACAATCCACTACGCGCGTCCGTTCTTAAGAACTACGTAATTTCTATATAAGTTATAAATGTTTTTAAACACATCTAATAGGCGAGATAATTTTACACGTATTTTTTCTGTATAAGGTTCCGTACCCAAAGGACGAAACGGGACTGAGACTGAGACTTGGCTGTCTATCTGTCCGACTGCCCCTCTGTACCTACCTATAAATATTATTTCCTTCTATGGCGACATATTCGTTATCTATCTAAAGCGAAAGTATTGTTTTCACATATAAAAATAACTCTAATATGGGAGCACCCTTCAGATAAGATATGACAACGAAAAATAAAACGTATCTACTTCACATAGATAGCGATTTACTATGGTATAAGTACATTGATATTTCATTCCTAGACAACATTGCCAAAGTTGACGTCAAAAGGGCCTAAGTCTGTAAGAATTTACAATTTTCTCAGTTGTGTGTTTGCAGAGTGTTAATGTAATCTTTTGACACATTTGGTCGCAATCAGTTACACTGATTGTTTGACAGAATACCAGGGGCCGTATTCTTCTAATTACCAAATGAAAAATGGTGTCTCTCTAGAATGTGAATTGTATGAATTGACACATTTTGGTATTCTCTTAACAGATAAGTTGACAGTGGACAGCGATCGGCCGTACATTTTATTACTTTACGCTATAATCGGTATTCTACTCCGCAATGTCACATGAGTGGCAGTTCCAAACGGTATTCTCTTCGTTATTTGACAGTAGACAAAACCCTCTAGAGACTACTAATCGACTACTAATCGACTATTAATCGACTATTAATCGTGGCACATAAGAGAATACCAAATTTGTGACATATTGCTGTCGAATGTTTATCTGTTGGCTATAGTTTGGTCGCTTAACTTAATTTAGCGGAATTGCTACCCTGATATTTAAAAAAATGTCATTGAGACTGCCGACACACGACTGAGGCTATTTTAAATTAGCAGACTTGGGCCCCTGAAGTAAAATCGTAGAAATATCACACACTCATGACTCATACCAATTGATAGCTTGGTATTTTGGTATGTATATTAGTTACAATACAATACAAATATTCTTTATTGCACAAAAGATATAAGGTACAGACACAAACAAGAATATAAGAAGCAACAGGCGGCCTTATTGCTAGGTAGCAATATCTTCCAGGCAACCTTAGGGTAAGAAATAACGAGAAAGTATTAGTTATGTACGTATTCTGTATTATTTACACAACCCGCAACCATTATTACCTATTTATCGCTATTTCTTACCCTAAGGTTGCCTGGAAGATATTGCTACCTAGCAATAAGGCCGCCTGTTGCTTGTTATATTCTTGTTTGTGTCTGTACCTTATATCTTTTGTGCAATAAAGAATATTTGTATTGTATTGTATTGATAGCTGTTCAAATGGCTAGTGTTTCATCCCTAAACGATATTGCCGAAATCGAACGCAATAATATTTGCCTACCTAGTAATTTGGAGTTACGAGTACTGCAGGGCTATCCCATGACTGGGTTAATAGACATTTTGGCGGATATGCCTATAGTTTTATGTTCGAAAACTATGCGCTTATCTACTTTCCAAGAATGTCCGAATCCTTAATAGCCACGACATTTTTTTTTTTAACTTGACCTGATATATTGTTTTGTTTTTCTGCGCTGCTCTTGTTCCTTACGCTTGTTGACCAGATGGCTCAACGCCGCTCGATCGTTTGCATTAAAAATCCTCTAGTTGGAACATAGATACATGTGCCCTATTCAGGGTCTATACTTGTTCAGTATTGGATACTTTTAAAAAACATCTGTAATACTTATGTTCTAATAAACATTTGAATTAGTTTCCCATTTACTTACCTTTACTTTGCTCTGGATACTACAGGGTCAAATTTTTATTATTTATTTATGGATAGCTCTTTCGAAATATTAATTTTATTTTATGTTTCTATATTTACGCCAGAGATTTGTAAAACTTAAATTGAAAAAAGCAATCCTACAGAGTTTCTTGCTAGGTTCTTCTCTGAGGAAAACTGCACTCTTGCGAATCTAGCATTAACTTTAAAAAATGACCCGTCCTAAGTGTTGTCAAAACGTACAGGATTAAATGATTTTTCATTTTATTTCAATTTGAATTTAGACGAGTTGACAAAGTTTTGAAACGGCATCTACGTCAATTCAGAAACTGGACTATGTATAAATAAATAACAATTTTAAACGTTCTCTCTAGCTAAAATAACTAGAAAAGCAACACGTTATTTAGCTAGAAAACATTTCCTATGTTATGTTTCCAAGAATTGTACGGATACCTACCTAAAGTAAACTCATATATGCAAGCCACAAGCTGCAGTATACAGAGGAGCCTAAAATATTGCCGTATTGATTTTCCGTAGCCTTGGTACCGGGTACCGCAAACATAAACTTTGGTTTGATCTTATGACATTTTATACTTATTATGTTTGAGAAAACACTAATAAAACTAGATAAATCCAGGACACACATTTATTGAGCTCGGGAGCATGACTAAGAGTGACCTGTCAAACAAACGTCATTATTCCCGCCTTAATATATCTTATGCAATGACAAGCTATAAAAGTGCGTTCAAATACACAATAATACTTTACTTATTTATTTATTTGAATAGTAGGTAGGTACTTCGTAGGTAGTACATTACAATAAGGTGCTTATTTCCTACTAATATTATAAATGTCAATGTTTGTGCCGATAGATAGATGGATGTTTGTTACTCTTTCACGCAAAAACTACTCAACAGATGGTCATGAAACTTGGTAATATTGTAGATGTAGCTTATACATCAGAATAACACATAGGCTGTATTTTTTTTACGAAATCATGATTTTTTAAAAAATATGACGATAAATGCGTACGAAGTCGCGGGCAGCCTCTAGTATTTTACTAAGGAAATCTCTATGCAAATAATTAGTAAAAAATGGTTCCGAAATCAGCTTCTTTGTTGACTTTCTTTTTGTCTTCTTTACTTTTACAGTTTTTTTTTCTATATAAGTATCTGTATTACCTTTGAAGACTAATAAAAACAATCTTTCAATCGATCTACCATAAACATACCTATTTTAACCACAACAGTTAACATGACACCGCCGTTATACGCACACTAATACAGATAAGATCTCAATTTAATTATTGCGGGTTATTACCATGAAAATAGCTCAGAATAACGTAATAAGTGGAATCGTAAAGAATGGCGCAGTGATGACGTCACGCTATGACGTAGCGTTTCTGTTTATTTACTTTTATGAATAAGGTATTACTAGACGCTTCCCGCGACTTCGCACGCATTTATCGTCATATCTTGGAAAGAAATCATGATATCGTAAAATAATATAGCCTTTGTGTTATTCTGTTAAATAAGCTACTGTATTGCCAAGTTTCATCAAAATATACATATTTAGTAGTTTTTTGCGTGAAAGAGTAATAAACATGCATTCATCGATCCATTGGCACAAACATTGACATCTTCTATCTATATAAATAAAAATGAATTGTTGTTCGTTAGTCTGATTAAAACTCGAGAACGGCTGGGCCGATTGAGCTGATTTTGGTTTTAAAATGTTTGTCGTAGTCCAGGGTAGGTCTAAACGGTGAGAAAATTTCGAATAATTGCCGGGAAAGCCCTAAAACAGACCTTTTCTTTTTCCCATACAAATGTTTTCTTACTAAAATGTAGAGTCAATTTGAACTTTATTCCTACATAATAAAGTTCATTCTAAGGCCTACATAATAAAGTTCGCCGGGACAGCTAGTTTGTAATATAAGTAGTACTAGAGAAATAATATAGTCTATGAGTTATTGTGATGTATAAGCAACAATATTGCCAAGTTTCATCAAAATCTGTTTAGTAGTTTATGCGTGAAAGAGTAACAAACATCCATCCATCGGCACAGACATTGACATTTATAATATTAGTAGGATTATGACTCGCTTGTACCGATCCATTGATGTGCGGTTTAAGTGGTTAGCCTTGTAATATTTACTTACATATAGGTTACTATATTGGTGAAAACAGATTACTTGTTTTCAAGGAAAGGAACCTTATAAATAACTGATCATATTGTTTAAGGCCGTGTCCAGACCAAACTGACTATAAGCCGCCGAATGTAAGCGAACGTTACGCAGTTTATTGTATTTCCATACATATTCACTTATGCGTTCTAATATAACCGATTATACGTTATTACGCTATGCGTAGACGCTGAAATTCGGCGGCTGATTAATATAGTACGTCACTAGTGTCACTACGCTCCGCGGACGCTAATTTACTACGTAGCTGTAGGCTATAAGCGTATTGTCAGCATAGTGTGAACAAGAATGCCGACGGGGTTGCCGCCGGGCCTGGGCTCACAGTAAGCTCGCTCTCATTCGGCGGCTTACAGTCAGTTTGGTCTGATCACGGCTTAACAGTCAGTCGCACAAAATTTGTGCCACCTCCTTCTATTATTTGAAGCTGACAGAGTCAGGTATATATTTAACAGCGTTAATTTAAATGACAATTTCTGCAATGGTCTCCGTACCATTTCCCTCGAAAATGTAATTCTATTTAGGCGATGTGTATTTCAAGCATATTAGATTACGAGGCGAGCTTTGAAAGCATTGATACCTGTGGAGTGGAGTTCGTAAATACAAGACACCTCATAAATACAATACAATACAAGACACAAAATATACAAGACACAAAATATATACAAGACAGTAAATACAATACAAGACACAAAATACACCTCATGAAACTAAACAACTTTCTCCAAGAAACATGGGTCGTAACGTAACTCGAAAAACATTTTTGGGTCGCCCATACTTACTCGATCATTTCGGACATTTTGTATGGGGAGGTGAATTTTTTTTTCGAGTTACGACCTATGTTCCTAGGGGAAAGTTGTTCAGTTTCATGAGGACTATCGCTGTGTTTCGGCCTTATAACCCTTTATTAAATTACAAGGAGCTTCGAAAGCATTGGTACCTGTGGAGTTCGTAAATATACGTCAACCTTGAACATGTGACGTCATATGACGTAACCACATAATAAACACAGATTCTTCGAATTTGGTTTCTTCTAAGTATATTACTGCTTGCATAATTTCTCGATTATAGAAGTAATATAAGTTACTAGATTATAAGTACAGCCCGCGACTTCTTAGAATTTAATAATATTTTGAAATTATGAAGCTGATGTTATTTTGATATGTAAGGTACAATATGTTAGAGTTTTATGAAATTCTGTTGTATTGTTTTTGCGTGAAAGAGTAACAAACATGAATACCTATAGGCATAATCTAATCTAGCCACTTGTGTCCCTCTGCTGGGCAAAGGCCTCCCTTCTCAATTTCTCATCCATCATGACATTCTGACTCGAGCTTCCTCCTCCCAGGTACTCAAAAGGTATCCAGCTCATCCCGCCAACTTTTCCTTGGTCCGCCGCGACGCCGATAGATATAAAACCTTAGAATTATCCCAATCCATACTAATATTATAAATGCGAAAGTAACTCTGTCTGTCTGTCTATTTGTCTCGCTTTCACGCTAAAACGGCTGAACCGATTAAAACGAAATTTGGCACACAGATAGGCTATAACCTGAGAAAGGACATAGGCTACTTTTGATTTCAATAGCGCAGGTTCAAACGTTAAAACGCGACGCGAGCGCCGCCAAACTCAGTATTCCACGCGGACAAAAGTCGCGGGTACAGCTAGTAATATTATAAATGTCAGTGTTTGTGCCGATGGATGGATGTTTGTTACTTCATCACGTAAAAATCACTGAACAGATTTAAATATTTTACAATAACTTAGTTTGGACGTCGGAATAGGTACTAAGACTTAGTAGGTACTAAATCGCGGGCAGCCTCTAGTAAAAAAAAAACGAACACAAAAAAAAAATCTTTGTAAAAAAAATATTTTTTATCATAGTTTATTCGTCTATTTACGTATGAGCATCTTATTAGACAACAGACTGTATACAAAATTGGATTGTTTAGACGTCCTTGGTGAACATAATTAATTAGCATATGGCGTGTCTGAACTGCATGCTAATCACCATTGGGCTTCCCATATGCGCGTGTGCGGACATCGATTTTAGCGCCGACATATTTGCAAAAGTTCGTTAAGAAGTTATTTGGTGGCAATTCGTAGAAGCGCGCAATAGGCGCAATAAAAATTGGACATACGTATTTTTTCTCTTGAACTAAAAATTACAACGACAAACTGGGTTTCCTCGTGACGTCACGTCTAAGTATAATTTGTACCGAGAACTGACGTCAAAACCCCCCACTCCGTAACTTTGAAGTCCTGTATCTTTGTATCTTGTTTTGTTTGTCCTCTTGAGTGGAAATTGTGTTTGGTTTAGATTTGAAGCTATATCGAAAGCTTTTTAGGGTTCCGTACCCAAAGCTGTCCGTCTGTCACCAGGCTTTATCTCATGAACAGTTATTACCGGAAGTTGAAATTTTCACTGATGATATATATCGTTGCCCCTAAAACAACAAATACTAAAAATATAATAATAATAAAAATCTTTACCTCTGCGGCATTTAATTAAACCTTTTACAGGGCGAAACGTGTGACATGTCATGCTTGCTTACGCCACTGCAGTAGTGGCGCTGTGTGTCGGGTCTCCTACTTTCCTAAAATATGTGGAAGGGGTTGATGGCTGGAACATGCGTTGAGACCTGTGTGAAGGTGCTGCTGTGGTGGCTGGTCATGTTATGCAGTTTTTATCAAGCTAAGCTTTTTACTTTTTAAGTGCTTATTAACATCTTTTGCTTTATTTTGGATGCTGCAGAGTTAAAAATGTATATAAAACTTAAACTACTCATACTGTTATATTGATGTAAATTACTGTGATAACAAGTTAAGTACCAACATGAAACTGTATAAGTCTGTTCATTTAAAAAAAAAAGATATATTGGACATAACGTAGGGCCCTGTGCCGAAAGTTTCTTGCCGTTTTCTTCCTCTCGGCTATACAGGTAGTGAATCGGCAGTAGTTTTAGATCAAAAAAGTGACATCAAAAAAGGTGTAATGAATTTTGCCTATTTTTGAATAAAACACTTTTCATTTTCATAATAATAATTACAATACTTAAACATTATTTTTTTTGTATTATTTTGCTCGATATCAATAATGGCAACTGGTAGACACTTGGTAGACATTAAATACTGGGCTATTTTTAACCCAGTAGATTTTACGGAACCCTTCGTGCGCTAGTCCGACTCGCAATTGGCCAGTTTTTTTTATTTGCTCGAATTAAAAAAGAGCACAAAATCCACAGTAAATATTTTGCTGAAATAGCTACGTCAAAAGCCCATTCCGAAAAAAGTCTGCGTTAAAAAAGTTGTTCAGTATCATAAGCTTGAACATAGCTATCGGTTTGGCACAAACACTGACACCTTGTTATGTACAGAGACTTATAAAGGTGCGTACAGACCATGTAACATAACATGTTATTTAACATTATTATATAACACGTTTTACATAATGTGGACACTGAATGTTATAAAACATGGTATAGTAACATGTTATTGATATGTACAACAATGTTATATGACTTTAATCGCGTGGATTGTACTGAAGAACGACAAACGACAATGGTTATATAACATTGTTATATTGCATTGTTATTCTAATGTGAACAGTACTATTTTATGTTGCAATGTTGAATAACAAGGTTACATAGTGTGGACGTGTTATAAAACACAAGTTAAATAACATGTTACATGGCCTGTACGCACCTTTAGGAACACTTAAAATAAGTCCCCGTGTGCCTTAGCCAGAATTTCAATACAATGTCACTGTAGTAAACAATCTTTTTTACGAGCTAATAAATTTTGTAACCCCTCTATAAGGCGGTAGTTATTTGATTACAAGAATAACTTTATGTGTGGTCGTGAATTAAATACCTACAGGATATTTCTTACATTTATGAAGAAAATCAAAGGATTATCTTATTAATATTATAAATGTGAATGTTTGTGTCGATGGATGGATGGTTGTAACTTCATCACGTAAAAACCACTGAAGAGATTTTAATGAAATTTTACAATAACTTAGCTTGGACATCAGAATAACACATAGGCTGTATTATTTATAGGTATTTTGTGTTTTTTCATAGATATGACAATAAATTCGTACGAAGTCGCGGGCAGCCTCTAGTCTACTCATATAACTGACGAATCAAGAAACATACATACATACCTACATACATATCCTTCACGCCTCTCTCCCATCAGGATAGGCAGAGACCACTTCCTTCCAGTTGCTACGATCCAAACACATGTCTTTCGCTTCAAGAAACGTATATCGTTAATATTGTGAAGTTTACTTAAAATGTGTTGAGTGTTTTTTGTGTGAAGAAGTAAACATTTTTTTTAACAAGGACCTACTTACTCAGTACAGTCTTTTATTTCAGATTTCGATTTTGTCATACTTTTTCCCGAATTCGTTTCTATCAAGGCAATCACAGCTCTATGAAACCTATAGCTGTCTCTTTTGTTAACTACAAATCAGAAGAGGCTGACTCGATGTTTAAAGAATAGTTAACTTAACTGCGCTTTTTGCAACCCCGGCTTTTCATTATTTCTGCTGACTTCACATACTTAAAATATATCTTTGAAAGTTTCAGTAATTGGATTGTGAATCGTACAAAAGGGTTGTCCCTTTTGTGTAGAAACCTTAATACGATTAGAATCGGAATTCTTACATTTTATAGTTTTTAATTTGCGCCAAATGGGCGCTACTAGATGGTCACAGACGCCGAAGTTGACATCGAAAAAGATGGAGAGACGATCTGGATGCATTTTCACGGGAATGGCGGGTCACTACCGCAGACCGTGTTAAATGGAAAGTCGCGGTAGGCCTTTGTCCAGCAGTGGGATCTTAATGGATAATAAAAAAATAACTTATTAGTTAATCTTTCACGTTCACAGATTTTTAAAACTTTGATTCAGAGTTCACATCAGATAGCTTCCTTGGGATATAATGAATGTCGAAGATACCTACTTCTACCCTACACATTTACATAATATAGGGTAGAAAATAACAATTCAATTGAATGTTTCATTTCATATAGATTCCCC
The DNA here is from genome assembly GCA_947563765.1 of Anarsia innoxiella. Taxonomy (NCBI): domain Eukaryota; kingdom Metazoa; phylum Arthropoda; class Insecta; order Lepidoptera; family Gelechiidae; genus Anarsia; species Anarsia innoxiella. Next base: position 496,683 of record OX387403.1, read on the forward strand.
TGTAGATGCTTTCCATTTAAGTCAAGCGTATCGTGAATTTCTTTACAAATAAATCAATTTCTGTTACGGAAATATCGCAAAACCCAGAACAAACAACTGCAAGGCATATATTTACATTTGTAAAATAAATTCCATTGAAATATCAAACGCAGGCTTCATTATTACGTCGCTGAAAATTAGTATCGAGATTTCAATTAAAGTTTGATGCATAGGTACCTAGATTGTTTTGGTTTCGTACTGTGCGTGTGAATAGGTTATGCTATCTACACACCAAAGCCGCCGGCATGCCGCCGGGCTAGTCCGGTGGCCATACGTCATACGAATGGCAGCTGTCAAAATAAAGCATTACAGTCAAAATTCATTTTCTTCGTAATTTTCACCATCTTAACTTTATATGGATATTGACTGATGGTCATTGCAGTCAAAAGTGGTTTTGACCGACGTCTTCAGTCAAAACCACTTGACTGATTAAGGCAGTTAAAAGTGGTTTTGACTGGTTATGAGTTTTGACTGTAACAAATACATTATCATAGTACATACATACATATCCGTCACGCCTGTCTCCCATTGGGGTAGTCAGAGGCCACTTCCCTCCACTTGCTACGATCCAAACACACTTTTTTCGCTTCATCCACACTCATCAGTCGCATCATACATGCCCGTCGGCTACATAGTAATTTTTAAAATAAAATACCACTATTTTGTTTTTGGGGCTATCATCTTCCATTTCACTTACTTTTTGATATATTTTTTCCACACTTTTCCAGTAATTTGAAACTTTGTTCGCATAAAATAACTGGTCTAGTTTATTCCGGAAATATTCTCTTTTGTGTTATATTTATTACGCTCGTTTTAACGTATTGGTTTAAAAAATGATAGAAATAGTTTTTTGATGTGTATTTTATCTATTGCCGGGATTGCGGGGTAGTAATGGTAAAGGTATAGTGCGTTTCATGAAATAGTTCCTTTGCCGCCATGTTGGCAGCATTGAAAATTTGTACTGCGAAACACAAAGAGGGTAATGTGGCACTACAAATTTTCAATGCTGCCAACATGGTAGCATAAGAAGTATTCTTTAAATCGCACTTTACCTGTGTCAAAAGGTGATGTTATATTTCGTTTCAAGTAAGTACGTACGTAATAAAAAATTACATTTCTTAACATATGCACAATATCTAGAAATAATGTGATATTCTGATGTTCAAGCTACAATATTGGGTAGCTTCATTAAATCAGTAGATTTTCTATAGAAGAGAAATAAATACGTCCATCCATCCATCTAAACATTGTTTATAATAACAATACAGTCAATAGCCCTTTATCAAATTCTGAATGAGTGATTATTCCTAATTATAAATAAACGATAAATATCTTGAATAATTTTTCTCGTAAACGATCAATTACTTTTTTTTATCTAATGTTGATAAGATTATGAAAAAAAACGTACCTAATGTGATAGGTTAATGATTTACAGTATGTTTTTAACTTGTTTGTGAGCTCTTGTCCGAATAAGTCACACCTACCTAGGTATATGCTTACAGCTGATTGCAGAAAAGAGCGATTGAGTTTATTATAAATGTCCATTAAGTAATGTCTCGTCTTTATCTGATTTATTAACTTTGAAAGAGAAAACTGTAGGTTTAAGAAGGAACATGAAACTGTGATATAAGCAACGAATGGTGATAAGAAATCCGAAGTAATAATCATCTTTTTATAAATGCCATACACAGCTAGCTCGAATAGGGGATGTGTGGTGTAAGTGATACCGAAATTTTTTACTATACCAATTAGGTTGAATGCTCTTTTAAAACATTTAACAGTTTTTTTTTATTAGAGATTGTTTTTACTTTATAGACAACTAGGGGCATCCCGCGACTTCGTACGCAATAATCGTCATATCTTGGCAAAAAATCATGATATCGTAAAGTAATATAGCCTACGTGTTATTCTGATGTGCAAGCTACAATATTGCCAAGTTTCATCAAAATCTGTTCAGTAGTTATTACATGAAAGAATAAAATAGTACTTAAGTAATAATTCGTGCTTTATTCATAACTACAGGAATCACCAGAACTTTGAACCATTAAGTAACCAACTTAAAATCTGGACGACCCGTTGGTAACATCAAATAACATGAAACATAATAGACTTGCATTTGGAACGTGTCCAACACGAACCGCGTTGACTCTGTCCACTCATTTGAAAGATGCCGCCTTGGCGCCTGCTTTAATTAACTTGATGTTTGTTTTGCGACGGGACATATCTGTTGTTGCTTTATGAGACGATTTATGATGGTTTGAGTTCGGGCTATTACGCCAGCGGGTTGGTGTCGTTGCACCTTTCAACATACTTCAGTTCATACTGCAAACGCAACGTTAGCCACGTTTATATGAAACTATAAAGGCTGCCCGCGACTTCCTACGCATTTATATCGCTATATTTCAGAAAGTTTCACCACTTACAGATAAAATTTATCTGACAGATATTTTATACCTGTCTCTGTCTAAAACGTGATGTTTTATGAAATAGACATATTTATTTATTTAATATGTAGTATATTACAGTTTTTATTTATTGCCCTGCTCTACTCTACAGTCTTCCTAAACTAGTCCTACTCCAAAGGTTGTCTGGAAGAGATCACTTTTAGTGATAAGGCCGCCTTTGCGCACAATGTTTTAGTTTTAAGTTGTATTTGTATTTCTTTGTGTGCAATAAAGAATTTCTATCTATCTATCTATCTATCTATCTATCTATCTATCTATGTTTGTTTATCTGTCAGTTAAAATTTATCTGTAGATGATGAAACATGCACTAATATCTTAAAATAATTAGTCTATGTGTTATTCTGTTGAGTAAGCTACAATATTGCAAAGTTTCATCAAAACCTGTTCAGTAGTTTTTGCGTGAAAGAGTAACAAACATCCTCATATCTTACCATCCATCGCCACAAACATTGACATTTATAATATAAGTAGAAAGTAGGACGATTGCCCGGCTCGGTCCTTCGCTTGTTCACTTTGTCGATTTAATGTAATGATGATAAAGAAACTTCTAACTTTCTTTATCTAGCCTTATCCTATTTTATTTGTTGTAGGTTTTTTCTTATATCTTTGTTACTATTCTGCTTTAAAGTCTATCTACCTACCTACACACATCCGGGCCGTGGTCCGTCAGGAGGGAAAACATACGTCGTCATGACAACGTGTGTGAACGAATCCATAGAAAATGTGTGGAATGATATTTTTTCTCTGACACGCCCCGGACCGGCCCGGTTGTATGTAGATGACCATTAAACAGAGACAGAAATAAATTAAAGAAATCGAATAACTTTCATCCCTAGAATTCCTGTGGAAAGGAACGTAAAAAGCTTTTTGATAACCATAAAATTCTGACTTCATGGTAAGCCAGATTGCCCCATTAAAATGTCCAATGTTAATTGGGTACCATGTCAGTTAATGTCTTCGGATTGGCGTGGCGAGTTCTTATTAAGTGCTCCGTAAAACTAAGCACTAAAACGCGTCTAGACGTAAAGGCAGCTCGGCTGATCGATAGAGCAGGCAAAGGTCGCGTCGCAAACAGCCGAGTAAAACAGGGGCACAAGTCTGCTAATTTAAAATCGCCTTAGTTGTGAGTCGGCAGAATGTCAATGGCATTTTTTGACACATTTGGTTTGCAATCAGTGCCAATGAGGAAGGAATAGACTTGAGAGGCCCCATTTTTTTTCATATACAAAGAGCTTATGACAGCATGCTAAGGCTGCGCCAAGTTTTCTCTTAGTTTTCTTGGTAGATGTCCTGTCTAACGATACAAAAAGTAGCCATTTTGCGCCAGACCAGTCACGCAGATCCAGACGTTATTTCATATCCATAAGTTTGACATATCAGTGGTGTAAGCCATTGTTTAGCAGAATACCAAATGTGTTAAAAAATGCCATTTTGACACTGCCAACACACAACTGAGGCTATTTTAAATTAGCAGACTTGAGCCCCTGTTTTTAGCCTAGCATTACTTGATTATCTCATTTGCTAACGAGCCGTGCCTTTCCAAGCTATATTACGCATAGTTTATAAAGTAATTGGTTGCCAACTATGTTATTAAAGTTGTGAACTAAAGGTGTTTGTTCGAGCTTGTAATAGTTAAGTTTAATCACGTTTTGAAACTCAACAGTGATATTGTGGAAGTTTATATTAAACTGCGAAAGTTATTAGCTCATCCCCTCTGTTGTGGGTGCTTACTACAATGTTCCCAAGTTGCATAAACCGGCCAAGTGCGAGTCGGACTTGGGTGCAAAGGGTTCCGTCCCAAATAAGGGGAAAAACGTCACGTTTGCTGTTTCGAGACCCTTTTTAGAATTTGTTAGTATATCGCACTGGTGATACATCGTTTTGTGAAAATTTTAACTCTATAACGGTTCATGAGATACCAGCCTGGTGACAGACCGACAGCCGAGTCTCAGTAACTTTTGTCTTTTGTCACCCTTTGGGTACGGAACCCTTTTTAGGCTTTTTATGTTATTCATCCATTAAACATCTTTAAGCCTTGTTCTGATTTTTGAAATACAAAGTTATGTTTTTAAAGCCTTCTGTTTTTGTATAATTTTACTGTTGAGAGTCATCTTCTTGATTATTAATTATTTACTTATTTGTTGGCAATTAATAGACACCTTATAATGATAACTTGTCTAATAAGGCTCGGTTCTTCGAAAACAATTCTTGTAATAACTTAGATTAGTTAGAAATCAGATCGTGCCTTTCTTATGCAAAAAATATTAATTTCTAATGAAAAGGAAGATAAGATGAATCTTTAGGAGTCTTGCTTTCGTTTAATTAAAGAAACCTTGCATTGTTTTTAATTAATTGTTAAACAAGTGGAATTGTATCTAGTAAACTTGAGCTAGAAACTAAATGATTCCACGTAAGCATTATGAAATCATCCTACTAAAATTATAAATGTCAATGTTTGTGCCGATGGATGGATGGATGTTTGTTACTCTTTCACGCAAAAGCTACTAAACAGATTTTGATGAAACTTGGCAATATTGTAGCTTGCACATCAGAATAACACATAGGCTATATTATTTTGAGATATCATGATTTTTTTTTCAAGATATGACGATAAATGCGAACGAAGTCGCGGGCAACCGTAGTATATTATATGTCCTGCCTCTTTCCTACCGTGTAAGGCGTTTCTTCTCACTTCTATCTCTTTCGCTTCGGGTTCCCCTTATCTTGCATAATATTGATTGTCCGAAATACACTTTGCATAACAAATATCGCAGATTTTTAAATAATCGAATTATAATTTTGCATAAATATATACTTTCCATAATAGTCAGCAATCATAATAACAATTTGGCAGAATATGATATTGCATATATTTAGTACGCCGAACTTCATTTGGCAGAATTTAATGTGGCATAATAAGCTTGTAAAATTCGTATTGGCGGCAACGATGGAGGGGCGGAGGGGGTCCGGGGGCGGAGAAAAAATATTAAAAACGAAAAATATTAATATCGGACAATTATTTTTATGCAACATGCAACAACTCCTTTCGCTTCATCCACATTCATCAGTCTCCTCATGCTGTTACCAAGAAATGTTTATTGAAACGAAATGGCCCCTCAATCGCCGCGTCCTGTCAATTTGAAATCATCCTATCACCATTTGAGTGTGTGTGACCAAACAAATTGTGAGCGAAATTGCGTCCGTTGTTACATAGGTATTATTAGGTAGGTACAGACTGAAATGGGTGTGAATTGTCACGTGATTGAGTCGCTTATACAAAAGGCATGATGACTAAAAACTTTTTTTAGTTTACCAATAAATTATTTTAAAAAATCGACACGTATTTCTTTCTTTTTTCTCTTAAACTAAAAATGACAAAGATACACTGGGTTAAAATTGCTCGCGACGTCAGGCCTTAGTAGGATTTTTACCTAGGAGTGACGTCAATACCCCCCACTCCGTAACTTTGATGCTCTGTATCTTTGTATTTATTTTTGTATTTGATCAGGTAAAAACTGTGTTTCAAATATTTTTTAATAGTCTAAAAGACGGACTAATTATTTTTTAAATTTTTGAATGTAGTCATCATCCCTAAAAAATCGTGTTGCATTAGGCCTATACTTCTGTTAGAAATTATGTCGCATTAAGATTATTAAAATTTTTAACGTCACCCTTGTAATGCAGCGTTCGAATAATTCACATTTCCTAGATTTCTTCTGCTTTATTCGTTTTATTATTATTCCTAGGAAAATTAAATTAAAACCTGTTCTGTAGGCAAAACCATTACATTATAAGAGCTTTATTATTACCCTCTACAGTTAATACGAAAGCGTACTTAATTAGCATGAGTTAATACGAAATTCAATTTGTAGCCTACAATAATTAACTCGGGCCTTTGTTTCTATGAGAACGCATACTGTTTACGTTTTAAGTTAACTCTACACAACAGTAAAGATTAATGATCCATTAGTGCCTTCGTCATCATTATCATTTAATTTAAGAGTTAGACTTTTGTCGGTGGAGTGTTCGCCACTTAGGCCTATCCTCTGCCAGTGCTTTAACTTCTTGATACGACATGACGTTAACTTTCTCTTTTACTTGAGTGAAGTAAGTACGTCGCGGCCTTCTTCTGCCTCCCTTGCCCTCAATCTTTCCTTCAATAATGTTTCTCAAGAAACCGTCATGTCGTATCAAATGCCCTATCATCTTTCCTCTTCTATTTTCTACAGTTCTTAACAAGCAGCGCTTCTCGTTGACCATGTTTAAGACTTCCTCATTACTCTTCCTCTCTGTCCAGCTTATCTTCTCCATCCTCCTCCAGCACCACATTTCAAAAGCTTCCCTCAGATATGAACATGTAGGCTTTAGGTTTTGCGCCTAAAGCCTTTAGATTTGACTTGAATCTGCCGGCGACTTCGTAAGCATTTATCGCTATATCTTGGAAGAAAAACATGATATCTCAAAATAATATAGCCTATATGTTATTCTGATATATAAGCTACAATATTGCCAAGTTTCATCAACATTTATTCAGTAGTTTTTGCGTGAAAGATTAATAAACTTCCATCTATCCATGGGCACAAACAATGACATTTATATAATATTAGTAGAATGAAATATACCTTTGTTTAAATACACAAATTTTTGATTAATTAAACAATAACAAACCGTAATTGAAGATACATAAAAGTTTAAATATTAAATAACGTAATCTCGTACGAAACGTTTATCAAATTACCTATGAAAACGTTTAATACATAACTTGAGACTTTAGCAGTTTGATCGCATTTGTTATTGGGGTGTCTAGTTGAGTGGTGCGGTGTCACGAGAAGCGGCGGCTGTCTAAACATTAGGAAAGCATCACCGTCGTACTTAATATTTATTTTGCTCTGTTCCATCGTTTCTAGGAACGGTAGTGCCAATATTTTTCTACTGCATATTAAGTGTGTCGGGATTTCGGGAATTAGAGTATAATTTAACTGGAGGCTGTCCGCTACTTCGTAATCATTAATCGTCATAACTTGAAAAAAAAAAAAAAAGAGATAACTTACTATCTTAAAATTATATAGTCTATGTGTTATTTTGATGTGAAAGCTACAATATTGCCAAGTTTCATTAAAATCCGTTCAGTAGTTTTTGCGTGAAAGAGTTACAAACATCCATCGGCACAAACATTGATATTTACTATAATACTTATAGGTAGGATGTAGGATAATTAAATGGTTAATCCAGCGTTAACTTTTATAACTGGCTGTTATGGATTCCAATAAAGACACAATTAAACTGCTCATACTGTGATATTCATGTAAATTACTGTGATAACAAGTTAAGCTAAGTACAGTCAGCATCATAAGTTGATGAACACATTCAGATTTTCAAAAGTAATATACACCATTATTAGACGTATAACCTTACTTATTTTCCTTATTTTTGAACCATATTCGATGTTCATTTAACTCTGGAGTATTTTTTGCTAAGCTATTTTCGAACAATAATAGTGAATTTTACGTTTGAAAATCTGAATGTGTTAATCGACTTATGATGCTGACCGAACCAACATGTAACTGTATAAGTCAGTTGATATAAAAAAAAAGATATATTGGACATAACGTAGGGCCCTTTGCCGAAGGTTTCTTGCCGTTTTCTTCCTCTCGGCTATACAGGTAGTGAACCGGCAGTAGTTTTATATAAAAAAGTGTAATGAATTTTTCCTATTTTTGAATAATTACTTCTCGTTTTCATTTCAATTACATAGGTTCAAAATATTTCCCGAAATATTTACCTACCTATATATAAAATAAATACCATTGTAATTATTCGTAATTTAATTAGATAGAACTTCAAAGCCAATATGAGGTATGATTTAATTAATAAGTAATTAAATAATAAATTGACGTATCCGTGTTTATAAATTTGCGTTTAAATTAATTTACCAGAAACAGGTTAATTTACTATATGAAGAGAATGTATGAATAGGTTCACATATATAGGGTGACTTTAAATTGGTGAACGATAGAAAAGGGTATGCATATACTCGTGATAACAAACAACTTTTACTATGGGACCAAGGTCGAAATCCTTCAAAAAATTTTGAACGCCCATACAAAATGCACCAGCTGATAGTATGGGAGAACAATTTTTTTTGTGATTTCGAACTTGGTCCTACAGTAAAAGTTGTTTGTTATCACGAGAATATGCATATCCTTTTCTATCGTTAACTAATTTAAAGTCACCTTATATACGTTTCCGAGGATTGCGTACTATAATTACTTGGCTATTTGCACTTGTCATATTTAGTTCGGGTTACAGTAGAGGCTACCCGCGACGTCGTACAAAATCGTCATTTCTTGGAAAATGAACATGTTTGTTGTTGTTAGCCCATATATGTTAGCCCATATACGAGCCTACTCTCATATAGAGAGTGATTAGGCCGTAATCCACCACGCTAGCCAAGTTGGCGGATTGGAAGGTGTATATAAAATACACCTTCGAATTTCTTCTTTGGTGTATGCAGGAAAATTTACATAATATAACCTTTGTGTTATTTTGATGTGCAAGCTATATAATATTGTGAAGTTTCATTAAAATATTTTCAGAGGTTATTGCGTGAAAGAGGTACAAAGTTTTATATCCATCCATCAGTTTTAGTAGGATATTCATATTTATTATACATATTACATACATACATATCTGTCACGCCTCTTTCCGATCGGGATGGACAAAGACCACCTCCCTATAATACTATAATAAATATTAAAATATAGGTACCTACCTGCAAGCGGTGGTAGCCCAGTTGGTAGAACGCTTGCCTCGCACTCCAATGGTGCGAGTTCGAATCCTGGCGCGGGCACGTACCTCTGTGTTTATTTCTCATGTACGGATCAATTTATTAGATTACCACTTGCTAACGTGAAGGAAAACATCGTGAGGAAACCTGCTTATACACCAGAGAAGAAATTTGAAGGTGTATGTGAAATCCGTCAACCCGCACTTGGCCAGCGTGGTGGATTACGGCCTAATCACTCTCTGTATGAGAGTAGGCTCGTGCCCCTCGGTGGGGACATATATGGGCTGATAAAGAAGGTACCTATAGCTAGAAACAGACTAATCTCACGTAGGTACGCAAGGCATTATGAAATCTGCTCGATAGAAATACTATGATTAGAAGTACATTTGTCCCACGTAATTGATGCATTACCTATCGCATGTGTTAACAAATGTTCTATTATTCCAGATCTGAGAAGCCACCCCCACCGACCGATGGAGGGGACGCCCATGCCAACTTGATGGCAGCCATCAGGCAGGCTGGAGGTGCTGGACGGGCCAAGCTCAAGTCTGCTGCCGCTGAACCTTCTACTCCTAATAAGGTAGGGTTTTGTTTTAATATATATTCTAGGATCGTTCTGAAATGTATATGGAGCATATTAAGGCGCGTATTAGCCAGCTGATAGGGTCGCGACACATCTGCGTTACGTACAGAAAGTTCAGCGGCTGGAGTAAATGTATGCGACGTAATTTCAGCTGATGTGTCATAGGTGACTTGAAACACATTGCGAGCGTATTGAACCGAACGTTCGACGCGGTACGTTACGTAGTGGCCGCACTCTTACCTGTAACCGAAGTAATAAGCACGTAACACAACACAGAAATGTTATTTATTACGTAACATTACCCACAAACCACAACCTACCAAAAGCTTAAAAAAAATTGAAACGAAATGTCCAAAAAAACATTTTCGTTTTTGCTCTGAACACGTGTTGCCCCGAAGCAAAGGGAATTCGATAAAAGCCACGTTTTAGAGGCAAAAAAAGCGTTGGAAGATTAAATTGGCACGTAAAAGCTCTACTCTATTTGATCAGTTTACGAGTTTTATCTAAACCCATTAACCATATACAGGGTTTTAAAGACCTATAAAATCAATTTATGTATATTGGAGGCTCTTTTTCAAACACAATTGGATACGTTTTTATTTATCACCATTAAAATATTTATTAGTTTGAATCGAGAATCGACGCATCGATACTATCCTCCTCTACTCAAACGAATCAATATTATTGTGTTACTTACACTCGATTTAATCGCAAATTTTTCATTTTTACTTGACTGTGCCAGATGGAGGGTTATGTTTTTAACCCCCGACGCCAAAAGAGGGGTGTTATAAGTTTGACGCCTCTGTCCGTGTGTCTGTGTGTCTGTGTGTCTGTCTGTGGCACTGTAGCTCCTAAACGCGTGGACGGATTTGGATGCGGTTTTTTTTTAATTGAAAGCTGGTATTCCTGGGAGTGTTCTTAGATATATAATATGTAAATCGGTTCATCCATTTCAAGGTCATCAGCTCTTTTGTCGGCTGTGGTAGGGTTGTAAATCCAATATAACAGATGTGTCGTTTTTGGATTCATTTTGATCAGTGTTTAATTCTTAATATAATGCAATGGTGACAAAAGGCGAGGAGCTGATGATGGAGTCAGAATTTCCACCATTCTTGAAAATGTAACAGCAGATATGTCGTGTTTGGATTCGTTTTGATCAGTGTCCAATTCTTAATATAATGCAATGTTGACAACAGGAGGAACTTATAATAATTATAATATAATAAATAAAGGTTTAAAAATTTCAAAATAAAAATTAAATTAAGAATTTAAAAAACCCCCGACTATAAAAAGTAACAAATAAGTAGTATTTAACTTTCATACAAACTTCATTTTGTCGGGGGACCGGTAAGTAACTTGGTGGGTACGCAAATATAATACCTATCATAAATAATCATGTTGTGATAACAAAATTTTAAAAAATACCTGTGAAATATTTTAAATGAATCGATGAGTATAATATATTCGTAAGGAAAATAGAATGCGGTCCCTCGACATAATGAAGTTTGTATAAAAGTTAAATACTACTTATTTGTTACTTTTTATAGTCGGGGGTTTTTTAAATTCTTAATTTAATTTTTTTCGAGAGTATGTAGGTACTTTTAATTCTTTGGTACGCCCTGCAGCCTACACGGCTTGATGAATTTTAGATTGACAGGTGTTGTTAGATTCATATTTACAATTAGAGTGACACTGGGTACATCAAAATAAAAAAATACGTTATTAAATGCCGTCGGGCTTTTTTAAACTAAAAAGGTTATGAACGATTCTGTTGTTTCGATTTCAGAATCGGTATTCAACACAAACAACACTAAGCAAATAAAATATACATACATACATATCCGTCACGCCTCTCTCCCATCCGGGTAGGCAGAGACCACTTCCTTTAGTGGAAATGGAAATAAAATATTCTTCTAAAGTAACTAGTCTTAAATAAAAACACGAGTAGGTTAACCTGAACCTAATTGCCTCACCTAAGCCGAAGCCAAGTTCTTTAAGAGCCACCTCGAAGCCAATATAAGCCTCTCTCTGACATATTTTAATTATTTACTACAAGGTATTTATCGAAGTAAATACCACTACTATTAAAAGCACAGTATTGGCAAAGGATTTATAACCCTGCCGCCTGCGACTTCGTACGTACCTACTTATTATAATAAAATAAATCTTATACAGGGTGTAACAGAAAGGGTATATAAAGCCGAAACACAGCGATAGTCCTCATCAAACTGAACAACTTTCCCCAAGGAACATGGGTCGTAACTCGAAAAAAATTTTTGGATCTCCCATACTTACTCGATCAGCTGATCGGGCATTTTGTATAGGGAGGCGAATTTTTTTTTTCGAGTTACGACCCATGTTCCTTGGGGAAAGTTGTTCAGTTTCATGAGGACTATCGCTGTGTTTCGGCTTTATATACCCTTTCTGTTACACCCTGTATAGGGCGACTTTAAATTAGTGAACGATAGAAAAGGATATGCATGCATGTACTCGTGATAACAAACAAGTTTTACTATGGGACCAAGGTCGAAATCATTCGAAATTTTTGAACTCCCCATACAAAATGCACCAGCTGGTAGTGTTGGGGGAACGATTTTTTTTTGTGATTTCATCCTTGGTCCCATAGTAAAAGTTGTTTGTTATCACGAGTACATGCATATCCTTTTCTATCGTTCACTAATTTAAAGTCACCTTGTATTTGAGCTACATTTTTTTTCTATCTGATCAATCAAATTGACTTATTAACTTATATTATAACTGTCAATGTTTGATGTTTATGCCTATGTGGTGAAGGGTGTGAGGAAAGAAGTTCACAGTAAGGATGTGCGGATGTTTGTTACCCTTTCACGCAAAACCACTGAACAGATTTTAATGAAACTTGACAATATTGTAGCTAGTACATCAGAATAACACATAGGATATATTGTTTTAAGATATTGTGAAAGTTATAGATAATAATAAAAAAAAATTATTTGCAAGAAAACAGTAGAAATCTCTGTCTGTATTAAACCTTTTTCAATCAATAGGCATATCCTGAAGCAGAATCTTTTCAACCGTCCATCCTCGCCATCGCTATCAATTCTACTCCACTGGACATTGGCGAAATCAAAGAAGGACCGCCATATTACCAAGAATTGATTGAAAATTCAGATGTTACATGTGTTTGTGCCGTGTTTTCAGTACCTAAGTAGGCATACATGTTTTTCAAGATATCAAGATAAATGAGTACGTAGTCGCGGGCAGCCGGTAATGTAATAAATAGCAAGATACATAAGGCACCTACCTACATGTTTTCCGAGGTAGAAAATTTTTACTTTCATTATTTTCTGTCATAGGCAAGAAGGTTGTTTTTGAGTCGCGTTCTTCTAAGAAACGCGTCCCTTTATCGACTGATCCCGTCCCATTCTTGATTCGATAAATTCTCTATGAAATTCACTAAGATCTTCAAACTATCTTCGTATATACATATCCGTCATGCCTCTCTCCCACTGGGTAGGCAGAGACCACTTCCTCCCAATAGGCATGATGACTAAAAAATTTTTTTACTCCATCACAAAGATTATTCGACACGTATTTTTTTCTTTTTTCTCTTAAACTAAAAAGAAGACAGATACACTGGGTTAAAGTTGCTCGTGACGTCACGCCTAAGTACGATTTTTACGTAGGAGTGACGTCAATACCCCCCACTCCGTAAATTTGATGCTCTGTATCTTTGTATTTATTTATGTATTTGATCAGGTAAAAATGTGTTTCAAATGTTTTTAATAGCCTAAAAGACGGACTAATTATTTTTTGAATCTTTGAATGTAGTCATCATCCCTATTGCGACGATCTTAACATACTAACAACATAACTATCTTCAATATCAAAGATAAATGTCATATATTTATCATTACAGGGTTCTTAATAGGGTTGTTTTACTCGCGAAAAACATAACCCTTCTACTGGCGGAGGCGGGTGAAAACAAGGAATTCTAAAAGCTATTCCATTTTCTAATTTACAGTAAAAGTTTATTAGTATTGCGTTTAGTTGCACTTTTTTTAGATTGTAATTCTTGATAGTTCTTAAGGTTTATTTAGTACCTAATTAAAATCTACAAGTATTTATAATTATCATTAAATTAACGTGCAAATGGGAAATTCGCTTCCACGCACGTTTCGCCTTCGAGTTGCTAATTCGCGTTTTATAGTGCAACCATTGCAATAACTTTTACTAAGTTTAATTAGCAACCATCTTATCAAATGTTTTTCGTAAAAAAAAACGAATTTATAAAAAATAATAAAATCTAATAAAAGTCAAAGATTTTATGTATTAAATAAAACATTGCTACTTTTTGAACGTATTTAGCTTGAAAGAGTACCAAACATCGTCACTTCTATCAAGCTTCTATCCATCCATCCATAGTCCCAAACAATGACATTTTAGTTTATTATAAGTATGATTTAAAACAAGTTATCTTTTGAGAAAAGTACCGTATGTCAAAAAACTGCGATTCTAGTAAAATAGGCTTTGATCCCCTTATTACAAAACTAGTTTTATTTATTCAAGAACTAACTCATTGGCTAACTCAGATAAATGACGTTTCGGCTATAGACAAAACGTCAAAAATGACATTAGTCTTAGACCTATATTTAAAACTCGTTTTGTAATTAGGTACGAAGTGAGTGTTTAATTCAATTAATAATATTAACGTAAATGAGTGCAAAGAGGGTACTCGTAATTTCATAATAAACATTTTAAGATTATTCAAGCACCTTAATTAGGCGGGTCTACACACAGCAAATTTAAAATTGAAGGGAAAAGGAAGAGAGGAAGACCCAGACGGACGTTCCTAGAACAGGTGAAGGAAAAGGCGGGTGTCATGTCATATCAAGATGTTAAAAAGAAGGCAGAAAATAGGGAGGGATGGAAGAGGCTCCACCGACAAGAGCTTAGCTCTTAAATAAGAAGAAGAACACACAGCAAGCAGCCTCGTGAGGTAGATGTTAGGCCGCTCAGGAAAGACCTCACTCTCCTATTGAGTTGGGTAGTTCTTAGGGGTCCCTTTTATTTGGCCAAATGCTTGCCTCGCGAGGCTGCTCGCTCTATGTGGACCCGCCTATTGGTAATAAACATTTTAAGATAATTCAAGCACCTAAAAGTACCAGTAAACGTCTTTAATCGGATTAGAATTTTAGTTACTAGCAAAGAAGATTAACTTAAGTAAAACGAAATAATGCTTTTAAAATAAATAAAGATTGTTGCCAGCTTTTTACCTTAAGTAGACTTTTATGTAATATAATTCAGTTTAATAGAGCCTTTCTTTTATCCTTATCCGTTTAACTGTCAGCTAACGTAAAAAACACTGTATTTTTCTACCTATTTCTCTTTTTTTCCTCGTTTGAAATTGTTTTATTTAACCTCTCTTGATGTGTCCGTGAGGATTAGATATTTATTCGCATTTCCGTGGAGCTATAAATAGATAAATTATTTAAAATTCGGCACTGCAATATTCAGAATAAACTACATGTTAATAGGCAGCTGAAAATTGAAAAGCTTTGCTAGATTGAAACTACATGACCACGGCAGCACCTTCACTTCACAGTGACGTCAATTACCGTCAAATGTATAAATGAATAAACACTCTTGTCGGTGGAGTCTAATAAATGATAAAAATAATAACATGTTTGTTATGCATAAATAAATAATTAATTAAACCTTAGTGCCCGTTTCACCACCTTAAGATAAAATTTAACTGCTAGATAAACCTATGTCTATTTCATAAAACAGGACGTTTAGACACAGACTGGTACAAAAAAAATATCTGACAGATAAATTATATCCGTAGACGGTGAAATGAGCCCTTAGTCTGTTTGCTACTATCTAACCCTATAGCAGTTTCAATGACTGTTGGTAGGTAAAGCGATACCTTAGCGCAGTACCAACCTAAATATTCTAACCTTAAAAAGAGCCGGCTTATCGCAAAATCAACAAAAACGCGCCAAACCAATACACAAGCATACAATTACCCTCTGTCCGACATGTTTCAAAGAAGTAGCTAATTACAAATGACTTGGTTTCCGAGAAACTTCCTATTATACGAGTACCTATAGTATAATGTTCCGTGTGCCGTGATAACGACGCGATAAAGGACCGCGCTTACCGCCACCATTTCATCAAGTTTTGAATGATTTCAGTGAAGTTTGAATGAAAGAAACGTCCACAAAATGTTCCATCTTTAAACGTATTGTTTTTATCCGACTGCGCCAGAAGTAGGGTTATGTTTTTCGAGAGTATGTTTATATGTATTTGGCACGCGCTACAGTATAAACGGCTTGGATTTTAGCTTGAGAGGTGTCGTTAGGTTCGTATGTACAGTAAGAGTGACGCTGGGCACATCAAAATAAGAAAATGCGTTTTTAAAAATCATCATCATTAAATTTAACAGCTGCGCTCTTGTCGGTGGAGTCTACGCCACTCTGTTCTATTTTCCGCCGTCCTTTTGAGCACCTGATACGACACAACTTCTATCCCCTCTTTCATTTGATTTATGTAAGTTCTTCGTGGTCTCCCTCTCTTCCGTTTTCCTGCTACTTTTCCTTTTTAAAATAATTTTTAAAATAAATAGGATATTTCTTATAATTACACGACAGGCTTGCGGTGAGCAATTTGTTTATTCCAAATTTAAATTAGAAGTACATAATACCTACAAATAAAAAGGACATAGGCAGAATGTTGTAAAGTTTCACAAAAATCTGTTGAGCGATTTTAGTGTAAATGACTAACAAATCTTCACATCGGCACAAACATTGACATAATATTGAATAGGAGTAATAATTACTTAATAGGATGTCCAATTCCAAGTAACAAACGCACTGATACAGCAATTCAGCTACATTGTGTGTAAATGTAAACATTAGATCTTGCCACGTGGAATGATAACACGCGTTAATACTATTGTTGTTGTTTTATACATTTTCCTGCTTTCAAAGTCATTATCTAGGTTTCAAAGTCACACTTGACGGAACGCAGAGCATTTTTGATTGTCATATTATTATCGACATTGTTTTCATTACAATGAAATTCAAAATCATTTGACAACTTGTAGTCGCTTCGATGTTTCGTTGCTCATTCGTTGTGATAACTGATTTTGAATATTATTCTAATGAGAGTAATGCCGATAATAATATGACAATCAAAACCGGTCAAGTGCGAGTCGGACTCGCGTAGGAAGGGTTCGGTACGGAATTCACTATTGATATGGAGCAAAAAATGCAAAAAAATCACGTTTGTTGTATGGGAACTCCCCTTAATTATTATTATTATTCTATTTTTAGTATTTGTTGATATAGCGGCAATGATAATACATCATCTGCGAAAACTTCAACGCTCTAGCTATAACGGTTCATGAGATACAGCCTGGTGACAGACGGACAGCCAAATCTCAGTAATAGGGTCCCGTTTTCACACTTTGGGTACGGAACCATAAAAATGCTCTGCGCTGGGCTTTGTCAAGTGTGCATCGGCCCTAAGTATACCCTTTATTATAGTAATAGACTTTACAATGTTGTTAATTTGTTATGAAATACGCTCTTAATAAGTTACGTAAGTTGTTTTCAATTGCTACTCAAATCAAACAATACAATTTTTTATCTTCTAATTAATTTTAATTATTTACTTACTATTACCGTTAGTGTCCCACTGCTGGGCAAAGGTTTCCTCTTTTTCCACGATTCTGTATCCTGAGCCGCTTCTGCCCAGACATTCATGAAGGTGTCCAGCTCTTTTCGCCACCTTTTTTGTTTACTTGTTACTATGAAATTATTATTTTTATTTACCTTGATAATTGCAATCTAACATTACAAGTAATAATTTGTTTATACAATGTAAAATAATTAATTAATTATTTAAAATTTATTTTTGTTTTGAAAACTAAGCTCTCTTTGTAGGAAACGGAGATGCATTGTTTTGTTTATTAAAATTTTATAATTAAGGATTATTATTTTTATAAGTTTGAGAGAGGCGAAAATATTAAAATAAGAAGCCTATTGCAAGGCCACGCCTTTAAATTATTTATAGTAGATAATTACTATTTTTTTTTTACTCCATCACTTAGATTATTTAAAAACATAGGATAGGTACGTATTTTTTCTTTTTTCTCTTGAACTATAAATTACAGAGATACACTGGGTTAAAGTTCCTCGTGACGTCACGTTTGATTACAATTTTTACTCAAAAGTGACGTCGAAACGGAGTGGGGGACTCCGTAACTTTGAGGCTTATTAAGTATCTTTGTATTTATTTATGTATTTGATCAGACAATTAATGTGTGTCCAATATTTTTAACATCTAAAAGACGAACTAAACACAATGCTATGTTTTTAATGTAGTCATCATCCCTTTTGCAAAATACTTTTTAATGAGTAGCTTACTATATTTCATCGTATTTTTGACTTGTTGAGTTCGTAAAGATTTTATCGATTTTTTTGTGAATCCAGCGTCCTTATTATACCTTAATAAGGACGCCGGCCTCATTAGTCTCGCATTTTGCTCTTCTTACTATTGTCATACTGTTGAATGGATCGTTGTGATTCGGGGAACGTTTCAATAGTACAGAATTCCATAAATTGTTCAAGAAAATAAAATAAAAATATTCGGTAAGAAAAGAAAACTACATTTTTGCCTGGAAAATAGCAATTAGGCTGCGTTTTGCCATTTTATTTCAGAAAAAACTGATACCTATGACTCTTAGTGCCCGTTTCACAATTTCAAGATAAAATTTATCTTATAGATATTTTGTACCTGTCTCTGTCTAGAACGTCATGTTTTATGAAATAGACATAGGTTATCCGTCAATTAAGTGTGCCTTTCCACCAGAGATGTGCTATGCTACGTTGCTATGGATGCGTTTGATATCCACCAATCACATTCATTGAATATGAGGACACCCTGAATGTGATTGGTGGATATCAAACGCTACGTTGCTATGGATGCGTTTGATATCCACCAATCACATTCATTGAATATGAGGACACCCTGAATGTGATTGGTGGATATCAAACGCTACGTTGCTATGGATGCGTTTGATATCCACCAATCACATTCATTGAATATGAGGACACCCTGAATGTGATTGGTTGATATCAAACGCATCCATAGCAACGTAGCATAGCACATCTCTGGTGGAAAGGCACACTTAATCTTATCTGTATATGGTAAAACGATATTAACTCAAGATAGAAAAAGTCTTAAGGGAATTTAACTTGATGAGCTATCGAACGTAACTACTTCAATTCTTCGAATAAATAAATAATCTAAAATACATACTTCTGCTCATTCTGCCTTCAGTATAAAATATGTTTACGTCGCTTCACGTGATGTAATTTTCACTAAGTTTTTGAGTCATATTTTAGGACTATTTTTGACGAGCTTTTCAGGAAATAGCTACGTTACCTATAAGACTTCAGATTGCATTAAGCTATACAAATCCCCTTCATTACAAAACGCGTTTTAAATATATTTCTAGGACTAATGTCTTTTTTTGACGTTCTTCTATAGCCGAAACGTCATTTATCTGAATTTATTCTAGGACTATAAATAAAACTCGTTTTGTAATTGTTGTGAATAGGCACAACACTAAGCATGTAATTGTCTATGTGAAGTGTAACATCACTAACGTGTCTTGCGTGTCAATACGAACATTTGAATATCGTGAAAATTTTACGAAAATGTAATAATTAATATTTAAATGTCTTTATAAACATATATTTACTTCTTTTATCTGCTTATCCACCCAACAGTAATAAGGGGGAATAAGTTTGATTCGCGTTCTTATGTACTTATTACACGAGTATACCAAAGGCTTCGATGTGAGGTAATACTACCTGAAGCTGTATACTCGAATATATGAGTCAATGACCACCTTTTCTAAGTAACTGCTACATATTTGGTGTACGATGTCGCGCAATTAAAGTTTAACCGGCCGAGAGTTTCGACGTTTACCCACGAGCTTGCTGACTTGCGGATTTGGTACGCTGGTACGATAGTTTGTCGGTTTAGGATTGTGCGTTTTGATTACGTAATCAGTATGCGTTGTTTAAGTCAAGAAGCCCCAAACTTCCTCTGAATGAACCCCCAGTTTCTTAAACTAAAATCATGACTCCCATTTAAATTAAAGTTCCATTAAACATCGTGTTGTCTTATTCTGATGTTTGGTAATGACAGTGACAGCTATAGGTGTAAAGGAGAATTCGCTTGATAAGCCTTTCTTTCTTATTGCGAGGAAGACCAAGACGTACTTACTTCACTCAAGTGAAAGAAAACAGACGTCGTGTCGTATCAGGAAGTCGAATTGCTGGTAGAGGAAAGACAAAGATGGCGTTTACTCCACCGACGAGAGCCTGGCTCTTAAATATATGAAGAATGAGACTTTCTTGGAACTGAATATATTACAATACAACTATGTAGGAACTTAATAAGCTCATTAAAGAGTCTTAAGTACTTACACGCATCGACATAATCTGTTGTTTTTCTCATTTCTCATCAACAATTTAATACTCTTGGGCTATAACTATAAAAGTAATTTCCACGAACCTTTACTACTATTTGTTAATGTGCTTGATGTTAATTAGGTTTTATAAAATTTATAGTTTTAACACTTACCGTCAACCGTCAGTCCGAAACTTTATTTATCGGACGTTTTTACTTTAAACCATGGAGAGGATTTAGGGGGTAATTTGATATAGATTTTTCTATATCCCTCATAGCATGAATCCTGCGGCCCAAGCGCATTTACAATATTCTCAGTTGTGTGTCGGCAGAGTGTCAAAGGCAGTTTTCAAAAAATGCAATTTCAAAAAATGGTCAAAAAATTTCAAAAAAGGCGACCGACACTGCTCTACACTGAAGCTATTTTAAATTAGCAGACTTGCTCCCCTGGATGCCCGTACCAAATCCATGCGTCTACGCATCTCGCCCGGTTAAGAGAATCGATGTTTCTGCAGAAGTACTCGCTGCTCGATTCATTTCTCGGGAACGCGTTTTCCGAATGCGTTTGTTATTTTGTTTTCACTTTATTATCGAGAATGAAGGATACACGTATCCGTTGGATGCGGT
This sequence comes from Anarsia innoxiella, assembly GCA_947563765.1. Taxonomy (NCBI): domain Eukaryota; kingdom Metazoa; phylum Arthropoda; class Insecta; order Lepidoptera; family Gelechiidae; genus Anarsia; species Anarsia innoxiella. The sequence goes on from OX387403.1 coordinate 517,651, forward strand.
TCATAGAATTATTGTAGTTTTATAAATGCATTTATCTATCTATGTCCGTTTGATAAAGATTTCTCGGAGCTGTTTGATTAATTATTAATTTTGTGTTATTGTTTTGTAATAGGATCTTTTTTATTTGCCTATTCCGTCGCACTGCTGGGTAAAAGCCTCTCCCTTGCTTCTCCAAGCCAATAACAGGCTCTTATTTAAACAGCTTTAACCTCTCACCTCCCATTTACCCATTATTAAACCAGACACATTAGATTTTATATTGTTCTAGGATGCCTGGAATGTGACAGATTAATTCTTTGAGTTTCATCTTGTGACACGACACCCTGTATGTGTGTATACCTACATAATAATAGCTATTCACATTTCCTGACAGGTTCTATGAAAGACGTCAATTAATTACGCGTGTTTACCTCCACAACACGCAACAGTTCGCTCGTGTATTATATTAAATGTCGTATCGGGTAACCATTGCTGGCATCAGTGGGAATTCTCGAAACATTTATGTCAAAACTAAATTTGATTTAATTTTAATTATGAAACAGAATCGTTTTGAAAGTTGGTTCCGTATTTAAACTTTACATAAAGGTTCCTTCTCTTGAAAGGCTATCAATGAAATCTTATCAATAGCTTACCTTCATCAACGCTAACAAAAATACAGTAGACACGAGGCTGCCCAAGACTTTAAGCAGTTATCGTCATATCTTGGAAAACATCATGATATCTCAAAATAATATAGCCTATCTGTTATTCTGATATATAAGCTACAATAATTCCAAATTTCATCAAAATCTATTCTGTAGTTTTTGCGTGAAAGAGTAAGAAAAATCCATCCATCGGCACAAACATTAACATTTATAATATTAGTAGGATTGGATCAGACAAAAAAATGTGTGTCTAATATTTTTTAACAATCTAAAAGATGGACTAAACATAATGCCATTTTTTTATTGTAGTCATCATCCCGATTTGGGAATCTGTTTCTTGGAAATTTACAGTAGGGTGTTACAAAATACAAATCGTATCAATAATTCCAACACCAAGGCTTAGGCTGCGAGCATGTGACGTGAGATCGTGAAATAGCCGCGCCGAGGGTTAAAAGCAAAATTATTTATTTATTTGGCATGCCAATAAAATATTTCTCGCGGTTCCTATCCTTATTGCCTTTTTCCTTGAGATATACGAACCTTATGTAATATACAGTACGTGTGATAAATTCGCTAGACATATTTAATAACTATAAGGATGGGAATATTGTATCTTTCTTTTTGAAAGTGGAGATGACGCGTTTGGGTGACAATAGAAAAACCTAACGCTACTTTAGTTAGCTGTACAGTTGAAACGTTTCTTGTACGATGTTAAATAGATGCATACATATCCGTCACGCCTCTCTCCCATCGGGGTAGGCAGAGACCACTTCCCTCCATTTGCTACGATTCAAACATCTTTCGCTTCATCCACATTCATAACGCCTCATACAAGCTCGTCGGTTTAGGGTACTCCTGACTTAATGGATAAATAACTTAAACAGGCTTTCCTGCATCAGAAATCTGCTGTCCAGTATTTAATATCGCTCGTTTGTTCGAGGATAAATGTCGTCACAAATATTTGTATACCTGCCTTCAGTTATTTAAATTGATGTTTCTTGATTCTGAATGTTAATGGAGAAATTGTTCACATTTTACATAGGTAAGTCGGTATACCCGTAGGTACTTGTATTCAATACATTTAAAGTATTCTATACCTTAAACTTGTCATAAAGCCAAACTCCTTTAATACAAAACCATTTTTAAAGATACTTCTAGGATTAATGTCATTTTAAATAGGATAGGGTATTGAGTGACCGACCTATCTTACTGATCATAGAGAGTAGTACCAGAAAGTCATGCTTATTTTTTCTAGCCGGTGTCCCACTGCTGGGCAAAGGGCTTTTCACGATTTTCGATCCTGAGCCTCTGTCTAGCTATCTTTAAAGGCGTCTCATGACATCCCGTCACCATTCGACGCCAAAATGACTATGAATGTCCACATATTTATCCTTACTAAAAACGGCAATATAAGATTAGGATTCGTATTGCGTAACGCTAGAGTTTCAAATCTTAAATCTTTAAACAATGTTGATGGTATAGACCAAGTGCGTCTCTATGAAAAATTAAAAGCGATTGAGTGCTACGGAAGTACTTTTTTTAAATGAAAAATCTATCCGCTATAATTTTAATGAAATCAATCACCTTTTTTGGCAGAACATTGAAATACTACCCTTTGTAGCTGAGTAAATATAAATCTCCCTATACCACCCTATGTAGCTGAGTAAATATAAATCTCCCTTTATGTAAAATTGTGACAGCGAATAATTACACGATGTTACCTGAAGCTTTGATGAACACAAAGGGAATGAGGCTAATCAAATTTAATGCTACGTTCTATATAAACAACGCAACGCGTGTTGGGATTATTTATATAACTTTAATTTGGAAAGAAAATGAATATAAATATTTCAAATGACAAGCTGCGTGCGATCAGCATTCCAACATTGTTTTGGAATTGACATTTGAAGCCTTACTAGTTAAGCTCATTTTTGATCGTATCTATGATTAATGCAGTTGCAGAAACAGTATACTAAATTAACTCCCTATTAAAATTATAACTGGCCCTTTCATTGTCAGAAATACACAGGATTTTTACCACCAAAAACTAGCTAGTTCCAGAAAAGACCGTATTTTTTTATAGTTCTTCATGATTTTGACAATGACACTAACGGCCATAGGTTTAATAGAGCGTTTACTTATACTGCAACTTGTTGACCCGTTCTATAGGTACAGTAAAGGGCGATAAAGAATGCAACATCGATCTTTGGACAGAGGCCATCGGCTAATTTCAACTTCGTTTAACGATATCTGTATCGCACACAGCATGACATTTAAATACACCATAAAGTTCTAAATTCAAAGTTTGATGAACGGTTAATAAAATAAATTGATGTGCATGATAGCATTCGTTTGTATTCGGAAATACGATGATTGCCGATGTCTAGCCGATGTGCAATCTTTATAGCCCTTTACAACTCGTATAAACAGATGCCAATATCGGCCGCAGTATGCGAAGTCACGTCACGTTTGCATCCAGAAATTCAACATGAATAAACATTACCTGCCTCACTCCTCGTGATTGTGATACGGTGTGCTCTCACATCTAATTATTCAAAGATAGACAGTTCGGTGAAGGTTAGTTGCATTAGGACCAGCACACGCCTGGCGGAGCGCAGTCGCTTCGATGCTCCGATGCTCGTTTGTTATTTTAACTGATTTTATATTATTCTAATTTCGATAATAATATGACAATCAAAAATGCTCTGCGATGCGCTCCGTCAGATGTGCGCCAGCCCTTATTGTAGGTGCAGTATGTGCGACCCGCTTGCGACCGAAGTTTAGAGGCTTATGTATTGGTGATAATGATGGGATGTGATGATGTTATAGATTTGCAAGGTTATAACTTTGATTGTTAGCTACATAAATTGTACAATGCTTGTAAAAAGCTTGTTTGTGTATTTTCACTAAAACCGGACCGAACAGTATTTCTCCAGAGGCATTGGCGGTAAAACGAAAAAAAGGACAGATATACCTTTCTATGCTGTTAGATGTTTCGCTAGTTACCTAGTATTATTGCCCGTGTCACAATATGCAGATAAAGTTTAACTGACAGATAAACCTATGTCCATTTCGTAAAACATGACGATTTAGACAGAAACAGATATAAAATATCTGTCAGACAAATTATATCTGTAGATCGTAAAACAGCCCCTTCCTTAGTAGGTATTGAATAACACAGGCAGAAGGTCTACCTATTTCATCTTCGGTATCGTACGTGACACAAAAACAGTGACAAGTGTCACACGCTATTTATGTGAAAAAAAAAGTATGAATAAAACGCATCTGGTTAGTTTGCGGTACGGAGAATGGCCAGTAGGAGTCCCGTCTTTTTTGTCCACTAACTTCTTAGTATAGATGACAATTCACAATGCTCGTAAACCTGTTGTTAAGGCGGTCACACTAGCGGGTTGCACAAATAACAATAAACTTTTTACTGAACAGTGAACACCCCACGCCGAATTGTCAAAGAAATTCTTTTATAAAACTCGTGATTTGTTAGAATTTGCTATCGTTTTCTAACGGTCAGATCAGGCCTATATTATTTTAAGATATTGTGTAAGTCAAATTAAATTGGAGTTGGGCCGGTCATGTTTGTAGAATGCATCCAGATCGTTGGGCCAAAATAACAACTGAATGGGCGCCACTAGATGGTCACAGACGCCGAGGTAGACGTCGAAAAAGATGGAGAGACCATCTGGATGCATTTTTACGGGAATGGCGGGACACTACCGGAGACCGTGTTAAATGGAAAGTCGCAGGGGAGGCTTTTGCCCAGCAGTGGGATCTTAATGGCTAATTAAAAAAAAATGTGTAAGTCCAGGATATGACGATAAATGCGTATAGTCTCGGACGTACGCAAGGTACCTGTGTTATATACTTAGGTATCAGCGTCATATCTCTGGGCAACCATTGACATGACACTATGCTGAGTGGAGACAATAGGGATGACGACTACATTCAAAAAATAATTAGTCCGTCTTTTAGGCTATTAAAAAATATTTGAAACACAATTTTTACCTGATTAAATACATAAATAAATACAAAGATACAGAGCATCAAAGTTACGGAGTGGGGGGTATTGACATCACTCCTACTTAAAAATCGTACGTAAGCGTGACGTCACGAGCAACTTTAACCCAGTGTATCTTTTTAATTTTTAGTTTAAGAGAAAAAAGAAAAAATACGTGTCGAATATTTAAAAATAAACTATGTGAAGGGCCTAAAACATTTTTTTTGTCGTCATGCCTATTCTCCAGGCCACAGCTATCTTCTTTCTCATACTCGTCTCTCTGGTTTTTTTTTATATCCTAATTATTTTTATTATTAAAAGTTAAGTTCCATTTTATTTTGTGTTTAATTTTGTCTTGTTCTTGTATATTTTATTAGACTGGAAATATTTACTTACTTACTTACATAGGTAAACATGTTTACACGATTCGTATATCCAGTTCTATTCAAAAGCGAAAAGTAAATGAGTATTTATACAATATGATGAATATATAAACGACTTCAAATTCAAATTCTTTATTTTGCACACCATAGGTTTTACAGGATGTTATTACATTAGTTGACAGTACCTTTTAAGGACCCTTAATAGGGCACGGCAATTACAATCTTAATATCTTATTTATTATTTATCTATGGGTAGGTATCATTTAGTATTTTCTATACATAATTATCTAAGTAGTACATAATATCTATGAGATCTTATTATCATTCTCTCTCTCTCTTCTTCCTCTTATTATATCTATAATTTATTTATAAGTATGGATTTATTTATTACAATTACAATTTATCTTCTAAATATCCCTTCGTTCTCGATAGCCATTCGAAGAAACTATTAAGCATACGGCTACAGTTTAATTTGTTTAGACTTGTTGCGAATAAAAGGTCAATGACGTTGTAAAACCGGATTATGTATGAATTCTTCAAAGTTATATTTCTGAAAACTGTCAGAATGTAGTTATAATAAATATGTGTACCCTAAACCGACGGGCATGTATGAGGCGACTGATGAGTGTGGATGAAGCGAAAGAGGTGTGTTTGGATCGTAGCAAGTGGTCTCTGCCTACCCCAATTGGAGAGAGGCGTGACGGATATGTATGATAGCGCATCCAAAAGTCCGAGATACCTGCCGAATATTGTCACCAGTGCTGTGTTCTTGATTATTATCGTAATATGAAATAACTCGTGTAAAACAAAATATTATTTTACAAATTGTTAAAATTAACGATAGTTAATAATTGTTATTGTCAAAACATTGTATTTAGGAAACTATTGTATTATCGTTGTGGCAAAGTAAATAACACGTGGTACTTTCTTGTCAACAAATGTTTATCACGCCACTCGTCGGTCGCGCCACTACCACCTCCACCCGAGCAGGTAGTGGGGAGAGCGGGGAGTGGATATAAAAATCAGTGCGCTCTAAAGGGCGTCATTCTGTATGAAATCATTGTACTGAATACACCTCAAGTACTTGCTCAAAATGAGTCATTGTTTAATTGGCGCTCGCCGTTCACCATCACCAACTCCTGTTAGTCTCCCTATTCTAACATCAGAAGAGCGAGACGGACAGTACGCCCAAGAAGAACCGCTTAGCCCAAGAATCTACTCTTCAAACTTTCCACTTCTGTGTGGACTATCACATCCAGTGATCTTGAACACCGTGGAAGACAACAACTACGACAGGATTATTGGGGAAAGAGTGAGGACCAACAACAACGGAAATGAGCGTTATAAGAAACTGATGCAATGAAAGAGACAACAAGTGAAAAATTAACCTCCCAAACCGGAAAACAAAACAGGAAACGCAAGTTAAGTGAACTTTATTTACCTAAGACGCTCTGTCAACATTATAAAATTACAATATTTGAACAGGAATCTTCTTATGTCCTGTAAAAAAAATTTGTACGGTTATAACTTGTAACAAAAGACTCAGTTTCCTTTAAAAACAATCTTCATATATCGTAGAAAACCTTCCCTACGATTTCATACGCAGTATGGAATGGACTCCCATTCCCATTATGATCCCAGGCTTCAATACCAACAATTTCAATACAATCTCAAGAAATAGCATGCTAATTGTTTTGGTAGCACAAAAACAGCTAAATTTAGATGTAACCGATACCGACTTACCCAATCGTTTTAAAAGATATCTTCTTTTTCTTTATTTATTATCTATCATATTCCATTAATTATCTATTTCTTTATATTTGGACTAGAGGCAGTCCGCGACTTTGTGCGCGTTTGTCGTCATACCTATCTTAAATTATGTATCCAGAAATAATATACCTAGTATTTGTGTCGTGTGAGCTTTTGTATTGCTAAGTTTCATCGAGATCTGTTGAGTGGTTTTCGCATGATAGAGTGGCAAACGTCCATCCATCGGCACAAGCATATACAGTTGTAATATTAGTATTTAGTAGGATTCAACAAACCACAATAATAAAGTTCTAACTGGCTGCATAACTAGGTACTCAACTCAAAGACCCTCACAAAATCATAGAAAGACGATAAAATCACTTAGGAAAAGAAAAAGATAACCATATAAATTAGTTCATCTCCTTATGCAAGCGCAAATTCTCCACGTTACAAATAATAAATAAAATAAAAAGACATTTAATCACAGTCCAACAGTAAAACATGAAAAACTAAATGAATCAGTCTTTATACGCTGCTATGAAATGGCTTAGGAAATTTTGCACAGTGTTGTTTTTTTTTTTTCTCTCTCTCTCTTCAGCCTTAGCCTAAAAAACAAATTTTAACTCCACAGTTGGTAATAAAAATAAAACGATTAAATTAAATTGCATGGACGTCATGTGCTGTGCAAGGCTACGTTCAAAGACTCGCATCTTATATTTATGTATACAATTAGAATGGAATGCACTCGTTTAAAAAAAAAAAAAAGATTATAAATTCAGTGTTTCCTAATCCCCAAAGACGAGGTTTCACCCACTACCGTCCCTATGCAGGATTTCTGGCGCACCAGCAAACATTCCTTGCATTTTCTGTTATTTATGAATACTGTCGATGACTATTACCCCTTCCCTTTTATTCAACACAAAATTGACAAACTTGGTACTGCAAAGTATAAAACAACAACTTTGGAACAACTTCAGCTTAGAAACCTACAACTTAACAACTTTAAATAAGTACCTATGGACTCCAGATTTCATCAAATACCAATCAGTTTAGATTAAATAAATAAATAAAAAGAAACAGCCTTTATAACTCCCGCAGACAGGTTATAAATACCTACTATACTGTAGTATTATGTAACGCACTATCCGTGTACTAGCATGAAGTTACTTATTAAAACTTTGGAAACTATAAAAATAATATACCTAGCACTTGTATACGTGAACGACGCACTCATTACATCTCAAACCCCAAAAGAAGGTCTATGGAAAGACTACTTGAGTCCGACTTTCGTATTAATCGAATACTTAAGCAATCGTGTTGAGAATGGCTAAGTAAAACCAAGCCCTTTTATAGTATAGCTATAAAAATTATATTAATAATAATAATTAAAAAAAAACAATTGCGATAATTTAATTATACAGCACATTACTTGTATATAAAAAAAAAAAAAAAAACCTACCAAACCGACGCAAAATCAAAATTATATCAGGCAGGTACCTAGTAATTTCTTTATTAACCTCAATACCGGTACTATTGATTTACGATTCAGATTTACCTGTACATATTAATAATAACTTCTTAAATCTCTATACGGTGCGCTTCTAAAAACGTCAAAAAGTAATTAAAGTCAGCTGTTATAGTATGAAAACCACAGATGCCGAAAAAAAATATATGATTTACGTGAATTAGTAGAAACTCTCGCAGACAAAAAAAAAAGTAATAAAAATACACACTTAACTACCCACTTTTAGTCGGAAATTAATTTAAATAACAGGCATCTCCTCGCATCTAGCAATAGTGGGGTTCTTACAAGGTTTGGAATTTAAGATCTAGAAATTAAATGTCGGAAAACATGACTCATGTAGATTATTTAGGTCGCGATCCACAAATCAATATCTCATTACTAATGATCATGATCAATAAACAATTGTTGAACGAAAAAGGGAACTGAAGGTAAAACTATTAAAAGCCTCAAAAATTCACAAGCAAGTTTAAGACAAAAAAAAATCCAATAGTTAACCTCAAAAACTACTTATCTATATATATAAAAATGAAACCCGTTTTCCGTTGTCACGGCATCACGCCTGAACGGCTGGACCGATTTCGCTAATTCTTTTTTTAAAATGTTCATTGAAGTCCAAGGATGGTTCTTACGGTGAGAAAAATTCGAATAGTTGCCGGGAAAGCCCTAAAACAGGCCTTTTCTTTTTCCCATACAAATGTTTTATTGCTAAAATGTAGAGTCAATTTGAACTTTATTCCTACACAATAAAGTTCATTCTAAGGCGGGACGAAGTTCGCCGGGACAGCTAGTTTATGATAAAAACAAAATGGAAATTCAATCCCGCATAGGGTTGTCCCAGATCCACTACCTATCGTGAAACTCTTCTTAACGCCTGATGGGAAAGAACACCCAAAAAAAAAAAATAATAATATTAATATCATGATGAGAATAGTTCTGGTTCCAACATGGGTGGTCATACGTTTGAACACGAGTTAGGTCCTATTCTGACAAATGTTACATTGCAAAATAGGTAGGAAAGAAAAAACCGGTAAGAAACACATACGAAAACCACTAATTCAATTACATAAAATTTACGTGGACCTTTTAGGAAACCTAACATGTTGTGAACGAAGAACTTATGCCTGTGTAGCAATAGATAGACGTATTTACAAAAGTCCTCATAAATTCATTACCCACGAGATAAAAGTATAGACCTTATTTAAAAAGCTCTTCAAGACATCATGAGCATGAACAACACGCCATCTCCCGAGAAATTTCAAAAGAAAACTGACAAAAAAAAACGGTTGATGCGAGCTTTAAGAGATTATTTGATAAATTTAATAGTCCGACAGCTTGCTGTTTTGTGAAACTTTGTTCTTGATTTTGTGTGTGATTCCTCAACGGAGTTGAATACACAATGTGAAATGGATTTTTATTAATTTGTAAACGAGCTTTTCTTTCTTATTAACTTATTTTCTAACCACTGGACATTGGCGAAATCAAAGAGGGACCGCCACACTACCAAAAATTGAATTGAATTATTTGATAAGTTTTGCTCAAATATAAAATACGAGAAGATCACAAAAAATATATATATTAAAGAACTCCAACTTACAATAAACTGCACGAAACCAAAAAGAACTCATCGGAAAGTCTGCTGCTCACCACAAATTGAACAAATGACTAATAAATATCAAAGACGAACCTAGAACAGAAGCAATGACCAGAATGGCCGAAACAGCTTTATAAAAAGTAAAGAATGGTTTCACACCAAATATGCAAATATCATTTCTATAAGATTACACGATGTCGTACTTTGCAAAGACACCCAAAATGATCCGGCAATAAACTAGAACCAAAATTTCAAGATAATCAAGATACTAATTTGACAATAAAAGATATGAAGTTAAGTAAATGAATGAAAAATTAAACAGTAAGCTAATAACGGTAGCTCACGAACATGTAAGACCCACTCCAAACCTATCGGTGGACCCAGAATCATGCAGATAATGACCGTGATAGCAGTAGTAATAGTGTCGGCCACTCATCGGGTCGGAAACTTATCGTTCTGAGCCCGATGACTGGGCTAGCCAGAGTTGAGATTTGAAGGTATCGGCCACTCATCAGGACGGAATATAATCGTTCTGAGCCTGATGACTGGGCCAGCCAGAAATAAAGAAAGCGTGAATAAGAATCAAAAGTATCGGCCACTCATCAGGACGGAATATAATCGTTCTGAGCCTGATGACTGGGCCAGCCAGAAATAAAGAAAGCGTGAATAAGAATCAAAAGTATCGGCCACTCATCAGGACGGAATATAATCGTTCTGAGCCTGATGACTGGGCCAGCCAGAAATAAAGAAAGCGTGAATAAGAATCAAAAGTATCGGCCACTCATCAGGACGGAATATAATCGTTCTGAGCCTGATGACTGGGCCAGCCAGAAATAAAGAAAGCGTGATTAAGAATCAAAAGTATCGGCTACTCATCAGGACGGAAAATAATCGTTCTGAGCCTGATGACTGGGCCAGCCAGACATAAAGAAAGCCAGAATAAGAATCAAGAGTATCGGAGGCCACTTAACAGGACGGACACTTAAGAGTCCTTGCCTGTTAACTGGGCCAAGTCTGTCATAAAAAAGGTATCCGCCACTCATTGAGATTTTCCTTATGACTGGGCCAGCCTTGTAAACAACTGTCAATCACTAATTTCAAGTAATGATAAAAAGGGGAGAGAGAAAATGTTCTTTGTTACAGATTCAGAATACTGGCTGCTCAGAGCGCGAGCAGTAATGCAGAATGGCCGTGATAGCGCATCCAAAAGTCCGAGATACCTGCCGAATATTGTCACCAGTGCTGTGTTCTTGATTATTATCGTAATATGAAATAACTCGTGTAAAACAAAATATTATTTTACAAATTGTTAAAATTAACGATAGTTAATAATTGTTATTGTCAAAACATTGTATTTAGGAAACTATTGTATTATCGTTGTGGCAAAGTAAATAACACGTGGTACTTTCTTGTCAACAAATGTTTATCACGCCACTCGTCGGTCGCGCCACTACCACCTCCACCCGAGCAGGTAGTGGGGAGAGCGGGGAGTGGATATAAAAATCAGTGCGCTCTAAAGGGCGTCATTCTGTATGAAATCATTGTACTGAATACACCTCAAGTACTTGCTCAAAATGAGTCATTGTTTAATTGGCGCTCGCCGTTCACCATCACCAACTCCTGTTAGTCTCCCTATTCTAACATGTATGTATGTATGTAAAGATGTGTACGTAATCCGCTCCAACTTGATGCGATTGTATTTTTACCCGTCTGCGCCAGGAGGGTTATGTTTTTCGAGAGTATGTTTGTATGTGTTGTGTATAATTCTTTGTCACGCCCTACAGCCTAAACGGCTTGATGGATTTTAGCTTGAGACGTGTCTTAAGATTCGTATTTACAGTGAGAGTGACACTGGGTAGGTATATCGAAATTAAAAAATGAGTTTTTTAGACGCAGTCGTCGGGCTTTTTTTAAATAAAAAGGTTACGTTATTAATTTATACAGTACCGTGTTAAAGTTTTGTGTAGTGTGATTCTTTAATTCGTGATGAAGAGAGACTAGTACCTACAACGTTTTTTTATTCCTTAATTGCAAAAAAACTATTAAAAATTATCTTCCTCTCTCTCTCTCTCTCTCTCTCTCTCTCTCTCTCTCTAAATTTCGTACGCATTTATCGTCATATTTTCCAAATAAAATACCTTTTCATAATAAACATAAATAAAACTTTTCTGGGTAATCTGATTATCTTATCCAGTCAGAATGAAGGTATTATTTATAATTTAACCTTGAATAGATGTTAGTCATTTAAGTGCCTTAGGCTTAAGAGTTCATCCATTATTATTTAACTTTCTTTAGAGGCTCGTCTACTGACTTTGTTGAAATTATACAATTTGACTTAATATTATAAATGTCAGTGTTTGTGCCGATGATGATGGATGTTTGTTACTCTTTTAAGCAAAAACTACTAAACAGATTTTGATGAAACTTGGCAATATTGTAGCTTATACATTAGAATAACACATAGGGTATATCATTTTGAGATACCACGATTTTTTTTCTCAAAATATGACGATTAATGCGTACGAAGTCGCGGGCAGCCTCTAGTTTTATATAGATCCTGTGAAATTGTGTTTTGATTTAAAATCCATTAAGTAATCACATTATTTTCGCTTTCGGAAAAAAGGGGATTACCTTAAAGTTACTTACTGGTCTTTTAGCTTATCTTCTGTTTGATTTATTTATACCTTTTTAATTCTTTTAAAATAGAAAATTTTTTTTAAAATAGGTACCTTTATATGTCAAGCAGATAATCGTATGATTTTGAAACACGACTTGAATATGCGCCCTATTTAAAACATATATGTAATCTAATCTAGCCACTTGTTTCCCACTGCTGGGCAAAGGCTTCTCTCACATACTATATATTAGGACCAATTGATTGACTTATAAATATGGGTCCGAGTAAAAATACAAACCTTAATTTAAATTGTAAGTTAGTGAGCGAACTTTCACTCACCATAATAACTTATTCCTGAATTCTGATTCTCATAATAAGTACCTATACTTATCGTACAACAGAGTGTCTTGCTAGGTTCTTCTCTGGGGAAAACTGCACTCTTGCGAATCTAGCATTAACTATAAAAATGACCCGCCTTAATTAATAGGTGATGTCAAACGCATCCTATAAGATTAAATACATTTTTCATTTCATTTCTCTTTTGTTCTAGGCTCCTTCCGGCGACCTGATGGCAGACCTCCACGCCAAGCTGTCGATGCGCCGTCGCGGCATCAGCGGCGCTGAACGAGGCTCCGTTCTCCACACCCTCGCCAGCGTCATACCTGAACCGGGAGAACAAAGCTCCCCGCAGCAATCCGAATCTGATGAAGATTGGGAGTGAAAGAGGTGCAACATACGGTAAATGTTAAGTTACAAAAGGTGCGCTGTAAGATTTAAGTTTCGCCTCAAATTTTACTAATTTAATTATGTACAATGAATTAGAAAAGATACGCTAAAAAATGTGAACTTTCGTCGCTAAAATATCACTTTTATATTTCGGTCTCACCTTCATAAATTTCTAGGAAAAATTATGTATAGGTAACATTGATAAGAAAATATGCGTAAAATGTTTTTTTTCTCGTCGAATAAAGGCCTACCCGCACAGAAATTTTTCACAACGCGGTTTTTATTCGCGCGAATAATAATCCGCGGTCAGAAAACGTCTAATACGCCTTATGCACATAAAGTGCAGTGTTTAATTTGCATCAAATCACAGTTGTTTTCCCACGCGATAGTTTTTTTGCCAATGCGAATACTTACTTATGGTTAAATGTGTTATAGAATTGCGAAAAAAAACCGCGCCGAGAAAATCGCTGTGCGGACTGGCTCTACATGTAATAGCCATTTTTATCTGCGCTTCGTGTCGTCAGAAACTTCGTAGTCTGAGGATAAACAAGACGACACTCTCGTGCATAAAATACGAGTTTAACAGGGCGTAGGAGGACTCGCAACAACATTTTTATCCAAACTTTTTCCTTACACTTGAAATTCTATAACGCCGCCAAAAGTTCCCTTAATAATAAAGTTGTTTATAAAAAAAAACCTTAAAAAAGGAAAGAAAAGTTTTGAAGGCTTCAGTTTCCAAAGTTCGCTTTGCTTTTCTAAGTATATGGTATAACTGCATAAAATATGATATGGTCGGTCATGAAAAAAATATTGTATTTCGTTTATATGTCTCTTTCATCTACAAAATTAAAGTACCTACATAATTAATCCTCCCAGCTTGATTAAATACATAATTATATCGAGTCGTCTTAAATCATAATCCTATGCGGTTACATCAAGTTTGTTTACATACAATTTGTAGTCGCTCGTTTAGTAGCATACCGCTTCATTACATCGATGTTGCCTATACTAAATTACGCTATTAATTGCTGCTTGCTTGGTATCATATGATCTTTTTGTATATTAGAACTCTACAGAGAGAAACCTCAGATATACTCTGTGCCCTAAGAGAGTACGAGTACTTACAACTTAGGCTTGCATTCGAATATTCGAATTATTCCAATACCGAAAATTTTCGAATATTTGCAAGCCCTACTTACGACTTAGCAAAAAAATTCTAATAAGTTATGTTTATATTTATCCATATTATATTACCATTTATTTATCCATCACACAATATCTCAACCACTTAGCGATACGGAAGTGATTCGACACCAACATAACACTACCAACTTAAATACCCACTACAGCACCGAGTTTTCAAACAACCGAAGGTCTTCTCAAACCGGCCGCATATTCGATTTCTTGTGAACACTTATAGTCCTTCAGAGAAGTTTTATAAACAACAGTCGTGTGATAATTTTCCTAATACGTACCCATTGCTTCTCGTTAAACATATTAATTTACTCCGAGAACTCATCAAGGGCTGATTGTTTCTTATTTAATCTGTATTTATAAAATAGCTAGAACTATGCGACGTCTGTCTTTTGCTCTATAATAGATGTATTGTTTGTGGACAGGCTATTAATTGTGACATTTGGCGGGAAGACGGACTATTTTTAGGTTATGTACCTACCTAATTATGTGACATTTTCTTTAGGGGCCAACTGTATACGTGTACCAGACTATTGACAAATGAAAGGTTAAATTGTATCGCAACTACATTTCTAAATAAAAAGCGTAAATGTGCAGTATAAACAAACATTTATCTACAGAAATAAGTGCAAACACCCACTCTACACTCGATGTTTGTTTTATAGGTTATATTTCTCGGAAGGCGCTCTTTAAATTCCTGTCGTTGGTCAATTAGTTCTAATCTATAGACCGTTCGCGCCTTTTGAAACGCGCCGTAATTGGAACCATCTACAAAATATTGCGAGAAACAGTCTGTACCACAAAACATCAAATAACTAGTTTATACGTAGTTTCTAAGGAAAAAACTAATTTGATGTTTTCGAACGATCTTTTAAATCCAAGTTTGAAATGTTTGGTGTAATTTTCTCTCTTTTTTTTTAAAGTGCGTTCGAATTGTTGGAAAGCTAACGTTTATAAAATGTATTCGTCATTGCCAGCTGTAAAAAAGGGGTTCCCGCGTTTTTTTCGTGTAATCTCGGTCACGAAACATGTGGTAGTTTTTGCTCCACGCAAGTATTTACAAACAGAGATCGGAAAGGGCTCGGTTCCGGGAGGTTATTACGATAATCACATTTCTCGCTAGTGGCTAGAGTTGACGAAACTGATTGACTCACTGATTTACTCATTTGATTGAGTGATCCTTGTCAGATGTGTTGAATTTTACTAAATTGAGGGATATTTGATTTTTTTGATAATGGATTCGATATGTTTTTACCAATAAAATGCTTGAAAAATAGAAGCGGTCAGAAGAGTACCACCTAAAATATTATAAAGGAAACAAACAATGTAGGTACTTATTTTAGATATAGATGACTCATCAAAATGTAATAAAGCGTAGGTACATCAATCAGTTACAATAACTGAAAACTGGGTCAAATTAATGAGCTAACTCGCCGTTTTCCTTATAAAATGATCTCATAGATTCACATCTCTACGTGCTCGCTTTCGTTTCTGGGAAGGTGCGCGCGCGCTGCCCGCGAACTATCAACTGGTTCGAGCGATTAGCATTTCCAGAATTAAGAGAAATAAAGACACTCTTTCTATTGTACACGGTTCAATTCAAGTTGGATATCGCTTTAGTGTCAATAAAGAATTTAAACAACCTTTGTTGCCTATTGTACAGTTATTCGTACACGCGTCAACTCAAGTTGGTTAGTGCTTTAGAAGTCTATCAAGACTTTTTAAGTACACAACTTTTGTTGCCATTCCAAAAAAAATACGACAAACTTTTCTACTGCACAGTTACGAGTTAAAATGTGTAACTTAGGGCCCGTTTAACCACAAACAAACAAAATTTAACTGACAAATATTATACAGGGTGTAACAGAAAGGGTATATAAAGCCGAAACACAGCGATAGTCCTCATGAAACTGAACAACTTTCCCCAAGGAACATGGGTCGTAACTGGAAAAAAAAAATTCGCCTCCCCATACAAAATGCCCGATCAGCTGATCGAGTAAGTATGGGCGATCCAAAAATTTTTTTCGATTTACGACCCATGTTCCTTGGGGAAAGTTGTTCAGTTTCATGAGAACTATCGCTGTGTTTCGGCTTTATATACCCTTTCTGTTACACCCTGTATACCTGTCTGTCACTGTCTAATCTTAAACGTCATGTTTTATGAAATACTTAGACAATGATTTATCTGCAAGTTAAATTTTATCTGTAAATGATAAAACAAGTCCTTAGTGAAAGGAATTAACTCATTTAGATAATGAAATAGGGACTCTAGCGCACATTGGATAACATCTGCCGTTATTAATGTAAAAACAACTAACACCTTGTTTGTATAAAAAAAATAACTACGAGCTATTAGACTCGGTAATAAGTAATTTTATAAAAAAGTGCTCGTCATAGTTTTTTTTTTATTATAAAAAAATATATACCTAACTACTTTTATTGGAAGCAGTTAATTATACTTTCATTTTGTTTTTTTTTTTTTAATTCAGATACCTATGTGAGACATATTTTCGGTAAAATATTTTTGAAAATAGATACGTTCCTGTTTTCGCATTATGTCACAAAATATTAAAAAATAAGCATTTTTGTTATAGAAAGTTGAAACAGTCACAATCAGCCCTTTATGTATCAAATCAACATTAGATATATTTTTAAATGCTCTTTTATCTATGGGTCAGAATGGCTTAAAGGTCGTAGCTACCAGGTCATAATTTTTTTTAAAAGCTTGTTACTTTGTTTTATGACTTGTGTTATACGAGTAGGTTCACAAACAAAACGGCACTGTTTAAAAAAAATCTAATCATATTTAATATTTTAATTACATTTAATACCGGAATATGTAATTATAAATTATGAAATTAAATACCTACGTGTGTATCTTAAGGTGCTATTCGGTGTGTAGTTAAGAAAAAATCTTTAAACGGTACTCAAAATATATTCATCGCTTTTGTGATAGTTGATAAATATTTCTATGGGTCGAGTGTAGAGGTTCTTTTATAAAGCTTGTGATTTGTTACAATTACGTTGCTATCGTTTTCTAACGGTCTGGTCAGGCCTATAGGGTGACTTTAAATTAGTGAACGATAGAAAAGGATGTGCATGTACTCGTAATAACAAACAACTTTCACTATTAGAACAAGATCGAAATCTTTTAAAAATTATTGAACTCCCCATACAAAATGCACCAGCTGATAGTTTAGGAAAACATTTTTTTTTTATGATTTAGAATTTAGTCCCATAGTAAAAGTTGTTTGTTATCGCGAGTACATGCATATCCTTTTCTATCGTTCACTAATTTAAAGTCACTCTTTACGCATTAGTATTCAGTTAAGGCAATCTACGTTGGAAATGCCTTAATCGTAATCTTTGTGTAAAGTAGTGGTGCTTCTTCAAAAATCTTAGGTGATGTTTCTTATACAGGGTGTAACAGAAAGGGTATATAAAGCCGAAACACAGCGATAGTCCTCATGAAACTGAACAACTTTCCCCAAGGAACATGGGTCGTAACTCGAAAAAAAAATTTCGCCTCCCCATACAAAATGCCCGATCAGCTGATCGAGTAAGTATGGGCGATCCAAAAAATTTTTTCGAGTTACGACCCATGTTCCTTGGGGAAAGTTGTTGAGTTTCATGAGGACTATCGCTGTGTTTCGGCTTTATATACCCTTTCTGTTACACCCTGTATAGTAAAGTATTTGCTTAAAAGCACTAGATACCTATTATAACTAACATACTCTAAAGGCCCGTTTTACCATATCCAGATAAAATTTAACTGACAGATAAACCTATGTCTATTTCATAAAACGTGACGTTTTAGACTGAGTCAGGTATAAAATATCTGTCAGATAAATTTTATCAGTAGATAGTGACACAGGCCCTAAAAGTTATATACAATCGCGTTGAGAGAGATTTAGGGAACATGTGCTTTATAGCGTTATATAAAGATTACTTAGATTGATGCTTGTTTGCGTAAAGAAAGTTATTATAAAAATCGCGGAACATACATGGGGGTGTTTTGGATACCCCACGACACGAGGAATCCAAATTTTCCTTTTGGACGTCAATCGACGGGCCACCCTGTATTTAAGATCCACCAAATTTCCAAAATAAAAATAAATAAATTTACCGAAGATTGTTGCGACAGAGTTTGAATGATCGGATTCTATAAACGTAATATTATATCGGAGAGTCCACAAAATAACATAATTGTTATACTTACGAGTAGATAAAATAAAATATTTTCACGTAGGTACTTAATGCTTTCTTCTTCTTTATCAGCCCATATATGTCCCCACCGACGGGCACGAGCCTACTTTCATACAGAGAGTGATTAGGCCGTAATCTACCACGCTGGCCAAGTGCGGGTTGGCGGATTTCACATACACCTTCGAATTTCTTCACATACACTCACTCATTTCTTACACATACACTTAATGCTACTGACGGAAATGAATACTTATTGTTACATCTAAGTACTTTTAGATCGTCGGAAATACCTTCTCTTAAAAGTTAACGTTTCTCCGTATTTGTTAGATTATTTGTAAAACACGCGATTCTGATAACAACCCACTTTTTGACGAACGAACAGACTTATTAATTTCCAGTTAAAAGTATTGGAAATTTATTAAAACTTTCGATTGACGTTATAGCGTGATTGTTACAGTTGGTTGCTCGCATTCGTTGCATTGTCGGAATCCGTTCGGATCATCTAATTTACGCACGTTTTTTTAACAACCTTGTTATAAATTATAAACATTTGCTTTTACTCTTTGATCGATTGAAACGACGCAAATTTAATGGTTTCATATTGTAAAGCTTGCTTCTAACGGACGTTGACAAAATTCTATCTGTCTCTGGATTGCCCTACTAAAGATAGATAAAGAAATAGTTATCTATCTCAGAATATTTCGTCCCTATAAAGTTCTATCTACACACATCCGGGCCGTGTCCGGGAAAAAATATCATTCCATACATTTTCTATGGATTTGTTCACACACGTCGTCATGCCCGGATGTGGGTAGATAGACCTACCTACCGGTGTCAAAAATAAACAAAAAAGCAAATTATTATTATTATTATTTTTTTAAATATTTTTTTTTATATAAACAAATTCTAATTCTAAATCTATGGGATGCGTTGGAAGGATAGATCAAAAGTGACAGCTACGTGACAGTTAAGTGCTATCGATCTCGGATAGCTATCTGTCTTTGAATAAATGGGAACAGCCGTAAATGGGGATTGGATTTGTCGTATTATATCACACAGAACACGGTAGTTAAATATATTGAACAGCATTATCCGTCAAAACCAAAGCTCTTGAAGAACTTTTTAAATTTGGGAACAAGAGAAAACATTATCTGATGCTTATAAACATCAAAGAGTATTTCCTTATTTTCTTTCGAAACGGTTTTAATTTAATTAAATTTAATATTTAGCCGGTTTTATATTAATTCGTTTTTAGAACGAAAAGATGAAACAACTGAAAAAATACATGGAGTAGGTAACGAGCAGGACTATGTTTCTAAATAAAAGGTCGTTCTTTGTCAGGCCCGGGTTATACAGATTGTAACGGAAAGGGGGTATCAAGCTGAAACTGAAACCCAGCTATATTAGGTATTCATGAACCTGAACAACTTTTCCCAAGGAACATAGGTCGTAGGTAACTCGAAAAAAAAATTCGCCTCCCCATACAAAATGTCCGATCAAGAGTAAGTATGGGCGATCCAAAATGTTTTTTCGAGTTACGACCCATGTTCCTTGGGGAAAGTTGTTCAGTTTCATGAGGACTTGTTTTTCGGCTTGATACCCCCTTTCTGTTACACCCTGTGAAACATGATAACAACTTAATTCAATAAGACTCATTACATTCACCACCTGCTAATAAAATTAACTTACAGATAAACCTATGTCTATTTCATAAAACATGACGTTTTAGACAGAGACAGGATTAAAATATCTGCCAGATAAATGTTATCTGCAGATGGTTAAACAGCCCCTTAGTGTCTTAAAATGCAAAGAACGTGAAACAATAAAGCCTAATGATAAGATTATTCACAAAACCAAAATTTTACGTGATAAGTTTACGAATTGATATAATTTAGGCTGGCCGCATACATACGTTTTCCGCATTCGATTTCCGAATTCGTTTTCCGTATTCGGACATCTGAATGCATGGAATCAGTAGAAAATACATTAACTGACGCACACGTTCGTTTTTTTCTCGAACGGAATAAATTCCGCACGTACGTTTCGTAAGCAAGCCGGCGCGTTCGGAGAAACCTACTCGAAAAAACCTAATGACGTCATGCGGAACGCAGCGCTTTCATACATTTTGTTCGTGCCGGCGCACACGTTCGGAAACTTCTATACAGTTCCGCGCCCGCGCCGCGCGCGTCGGACGTATTCTTTGTATTGGTTACGCATACATTTGTAATACGATTTGTAATACGACTCTCATAGACTCTTCGAGTATTTAGTGGATGTATCCAATACCGACAAAGTTTCTTTTTCTTATTTATTGATAACAGAAATGCAATTGCTGATAAATCGTCGTCCTCCATCGTCGTGCGTTCAGTAGGCTATCACTATCTGTACTGAAGTGGATACATTCCGAATGAAGAAAAACGAACGTTTGCGGTAGTCTCACGGAATTCCAACTCGAAATTACGTATTCGGAAAACGAATACGGTAAACGTATGTATGCGGCCAGCCTTAGTAGCAGGCGGTGTTTGCTTCAAAGTACATTTTCAGTATAAACCACAAGATTTAACTAGAAACCCAACATGTATGACAGTTCATATAAATCAAATGTCTGATTAAGCTATACAGGTTGTAATTCGTATGCCGTTGGCGCCTCGTCTCCACAATTCCTCTAACTAGCTGTATTTTGTTGCTTACGAATGGCTTCGACTGTTTTACTAGGATTTGGTTTAGCTAGACTGGTAGACGACGAATAATTACTGGTAAATTAGAAGTTGGTTTACTATACCCCGTTATTACAAAACGAGTTATATTTATGGTTCTACAACTAACTCAGATGAATGACGTTTCGGCTATAGACAAAACGTCAATAAATGATTTTTTTAATTTTTTTGTTTCTTTTTTTGACTTTGTACAGAAATCTGGAACTGGGAATAAATGATTTACTTACTTACTTTTAGTTCTAGAACTATATTTAAAACTCGTTTTGTAATAACGGGGTTTGTGTTTTTTTTATTTTTTTTTATTAGCCTAATGTGTCCCACTGCTGGGCAAAGGCCTCCCCCGCACTCTTCCATGCCTCCCTATCTCCGGCAACCCCTGACCAGCTTGCCAAGTATACATCCAGATCGTCGCGCCATCTCCTCCTCGGCCGACCTCTACCTCTGTGGCATGTGGTTTTTATTTATTATAATATAAAATATTTATGACAAAATCATGATAAAAATTAGACGAATTAAGAAAGACCTTTTCTTTTAGTTTGATTGTTTTTTTTTTTTTATTTGAAGTCTGTTAAAAAATGACCTACTTTAACTTTTAAAATGTGGATGTTGTTTCTGCGGTAAGTAATGTAATTACTTTGAGTATAGAATATATAAGGAGGTGCAATACCGTCTGGATCTGCGTGCCTGGTCTAGCGCAAAATGGCTACCTTTTTGTATGGAATCTCTTATCGTTTGACAGGTCATCTACCAAGAAAACTATGAAAAACTTGAGCCAACTTTGGCACGCTGTCATAAACTCATTTGTATATAGAAAAAAAAATGTGTCACCTCCTTATCCCTTTCAGAACGATGAATTTTTTTTCTTATTTTCATATTTTTGATAACTTATACGTAATTGCTAGGTGCTAGAGCATCTCGGAAAAATAATGAAAAAATTCCCCCTCCCATACTTTTTCCTGCACACCCCCCGCACGAACGTGCGTTCCCGGTTTTAAAGTACCAACGCACGATGAAAAATTCCATAGAAAGGGTAAAAATGAAACAGATTATTATTACTAAAACATATATTTTCCTTATCAGTGAAGACAGTAGAGCTCGAAAGTCTTGCCCGCTGTGCCTGTCGTCGGTTGTTCGTCCCAAAACGGTGGATGGTAGGTTGCGCTGTTCCTTTTTCGCGCAGTTATTCAAGCTTGCAGCAGCTAATGATGGGTTAGGTAGGAGATTTACCTGTCCCTGGGGCCCACGATGCTTATCACTTAAAGGCACATTTAGGAATTCAGGATCTGAATCGATATAGTCAAGGAAACCCTGCACAAGTATATCCTCATCTAGCAGACGAGGGGTCAACCGGCTCTGTTTCTTCATCTGACATGTCCAGGGCTGACTGACATCCATCGCCAAGCAATTTTCTATTAAATTAACAGTTACTTGCTGTCTTATAAACAAATAAACAAAGATTACAGGTGGAAAATTTCAGCTTCGATAGTACATTTATAAACGACAACGCACGTTCGTGCGTTCCAACTTCGGGATCCCAGAGTTCTGTCAAAAATCATGCAACAAAGGAAAATAGTGACATATTACTGTAGGTTAACATTTCAAATATCTATTTAAACTAAAAAAAAAGTACTTATTCATTGAAAGTAAACAAATAAAATATACTTACGCGTACCATTGTCGCTAACAAATATTACTTCCACCTTGGAACACGTGTCACTGGCATCTCGAGCCCCACTGCCCCGCAAATGCTCTAGCACCATGTACCTAGATAAACGCACGAACGATCGACATCGTTTCGACGCTGTGAAATAGAAATTTCGCGCCAAAATATTTTTTTGAACGTGAACGTACGCTCAGTACAATCCGTTCTGAAAGGGTTATATATTCTTTACTCAAAGTGTAATTATGACTTGACTCATATGATAACTAGGCGATGCTATTTACCAGTAGTGTAGCATTTTCATAAATAGGTAATGGTAAACATTGGGATACAAAGTAAGGAATGGGATCAAAAGTATTGTATTTTGGAACATTTTGAACGAAAAAGTAAACCATAGCTCGATATGTCCAAGTATAGGATTTTAGGGTAACCAAATGCGCAAAACAAACTCGATAAGAAATTAATATTAGACCGAAGTTCATTATATCGTCTTGTGTCCTAGGAACTTGAGACTGAGTCTAAGGGCGCACACCTGACGGAGCGCAGCACAAAGAATTTTTGATTGTTATCGAAATTATTCTAATTAGAATAATATTCAAAATCAGTTGACACAACATTCGCATTTAGTCGCTTCGATGCTCATTTGTTATGTTAACTGATTTTGAATGTTATGCTAATGAGAACAATGTCGATAATAATATGACAATCAAAAATGCTCCCCGTCAGATGTGCGCCTACCCGCAGACGGCACTGTCAAGTTTACAGAATTCTTACAATTACAGCTGTAATTTAAATTGAGAGTTAGCTATAGTGACCATTTGGACACTTTACTAGTAAACGGAAAAAGAACAAAGGGCCTAATAGTTCAGAGTACGAAGGTGCTTTAAAATTTTGAGAGAATACGTATTTTACATGAACAGTCAATTTGTTTTAATTGTCAATTACGACTCGAGAATTATTAATGTTTTATGTCTTCCGTAAATATAATTAGTTAAACAAACACGTCATTTTCATATAAATTATCCTTAATTTGGTAATTATATTGTAAGTATGTAGGTACAGAATTTTCAAAAGCAATTCGCAGAAAATGAAACTTGAGTGTAGTCTTGGTAATTTGTCGTCTATAACAAGGTATGTATCCAAACACATCAGTCATTTTGTAAGGCTTACTTATCTTCCAGATGGGTACAAATTTCCGATATGTCTTTTTTAAACAGTGTCCATTACGGACTGACCAAAAAGAGTAGAAATTAAAAAGTAGCAACACTGTATCGTCTTCCCTTTCAAATCAATCTAAGAAATACGAGATGCCGCTACAGTGTTGCCACTTTTTCATTTCTACTCTTTTTGGCCAGTCTGTACCTACTGTCTTAATTTTTTTTTATATTATTATAATCAGTAGATAGTTGTATTTTACCTGCTTCAAAAAACATTCAGCTAACATCGCCCTCGTGCGGGAAACCTACTAGATTAGCATATAATTAGAAACAGTGTTGCTACTTAATACAACTTCAAAACTAATCAAGCAACTTCATTAGTGTTAGTGTTGCCAGTTTAGCGAACTAGCGCGGTCGTGTAACTTTCATTACCCTCATTTAATCTAGTTTGTATACAGGGTGTAACAGAAAGGAGGTACAAAGCCGAAACACAGCGATAGTCCTCATGAAACTGAACAACTTTCCCCAAGGAACATGGGTCGTAACTCGAAATTTTTTTTTGGATCGCCTATACTTACTCGATCAGCTGATCGGACATTTTGTGTGGGGAGGCGAAATTTTTTTTTCGAGTTACGACCCATGTTCCTTGGGGAAAGTTGTTTAGTTTCATGAGGACTATCGCTGTGTTTCGGCTTTATACCTTTCTGTTACACCCTGTATAACTTGCTATTTTATTTAAATATTAAGATACGTTTTGTTAATTTACAATGTCACACAAACGACATTTTCCAATTTTCAGCATAAGTTCCGTATTAATACTTGTTCGTTGTAACCATATAGAGCTATATATTAATTTATGGATTTAAAAGGATTTTACTATCAAAATTTTAAATTTAAAAAGCTATACTGCACACTGAAAGTAACACCTTTCTACGCTAAAAGCGTGAGCGTAGTTAATACCATTTAATCGCGTGAAATATTCAATACGTTCTGACATCGCGTGAAACCGGATTTAGCTATACTAGGTGTAACAGAAAGGGGGTATAAAGCCGAAACACAGCTTGGGGAAAGTTGTTCATGAAATCCTCATGAAACTGAACTACTTTCCCCAAGGAACATGGGTTGAACGTAACTCGAAAAAAAAAATTCGCCTCCCCATACAATATGTCCGATCAGCTGATCGAGTAAGTATAGGTGATCCAAAAATTTTTTTCTAGATACGAGCCATATAGCCTGGGGAAAGTTGTTTAGTTTCATGAGGACTATCGCTGTGTTTCGGCTTTATACCCCCTTTCTGTTACACCCTGTATATCTACTATACGCTGTATGTGAATACATTCCCTGTTCCATTTTGTAGTGACATCAAGGATAACGTGTCACTAACATTCAATGTTTAGGGTAGGAATGAAATGTGCTTTTTTCCTATTTCTAATAGTGACATTCATTGAAGGAAACTATAATCAGTTTTGTCACATATTCTTAGATGTTAAACATTTTATAAATACCTATATGAAATCACCATCTCAGCCTATACCTAGCTGCCCACTGCATAGGCCTCTCCAATAGCTCTCCAACGCGACCAATTCATTGCCACCTACATCCAAAGAGTCCCCGTGTTTTCACTAGGTCATCGATCCATCTGGCTTGTGGCAATCCCATGCTACGCTTGGTAGTGCGTGGTCTCCACTCCAGGGCTTTTCTGCCCCATCGGCCGTCCGATCTTCGCGCTATGTGGCTCGCCCATTGCCATTTCAGCTTGCTAATCCTACGGACTATATCGGCGGCTTTCGCTATAGTATACGAAAGGGATTTAATAGTGTTTGCAAATAAATTTGATTTTACTACGCCTATGAGGTTTTTTGTACGTAAAGTCCACCCTTAATAATTCTATAAAGCACCATCAAGCCATATCTTAGTCGGTCTATCTTTCTAGATGAAATCAAAGTTGATATCTAGGACATTTCCACGGCCAGACAGACAGACTTCGTTACTTTCAACTATTATATTGACGGGCCTATCATCGCTTTAAAACGGTGCATAACAAAACGAAAAGTAATCTAAATTTAAAACCAAACGGTTTAAAATATGTAAGCCTCCTTGCCAATAGTTTAGTTAATATCTTATCTGTTTTTAAGGAATTTAGTAGTAAATACGAAGGTTTGTTCGATAAGAATTTGAGACATGATTTCATGCTTTATTGTTATGGACTCTCACAACAATAGTTGAGATTGAGACCCCGTTTGTAAGAGGACACATATTGTATACAGCCCAGGTAAACAATTGCACGTTTCATGTTTGTCATAAAGCAGCTGTTCGCTGTCAAGTTTGTAAGTAATTAGAATGAACGAACGTAACGCCATTATCAGTTTTGTAAAGTTTACATTTCGTTGACAAAGCGTTTATTGAATTTATATAGTTTGACAAATTAATATCTAAAAGTCACTATCTAAAAATCACTTCTCCACTCTCTCGGGTTGAGTGACGTTTCGTCACACGTAGAATCAAAGGGAGAAAATCCTTACATAATTGCGTGCTAGCACTAAATTGGAAAACGGAACGTTATTAAGATTTATATATTATTAATTGGTTTGAAATTAATTAATCTCGTACGAAATACCTATGGTTATGTAATTATAAACGAATATGTACTTCACGTCGGCGTTATGAACAAATCAAATATATTTTATCGTTTTTACAGCTATTTAATTATAATGATTCGTCCCAAGCATCAAATTATGTACCTACCTATTTAGTTTTAAGCATTTAACGAACTTAAAAAGAATTAAAATGTAGGTAGCTTTTTACTGGTATGAAATTGACTATGTTGATATTAAAATACTTATATTGTTAATGAAATTATGTATTTGTATATAAAACTAGTAATAATGTTAAATGTTTATACTGATAGTATGTAATGTTATATTGAAATGGTAGACTAAGCACTTGCCTTTAAAGTTACGTTTTGACTGATTTATTTTAATATACGTTTTATTTCTCTTGAGTGAAAGTGCTTGAACTATACAACTTTTACTAAGTATTTGGTGCAAAATTAAACAGTCCAAGGACTTTTACTTAAGCAATAATGGATCTATTTGCTTAGCATGTATTCGCTTGCATTTTATCAAGTCAATACAAAGTTACAATAAGATATAGTCAACGTTTTGATGGATTAGATTTTTTAATCATTCTTTTAGCTTAGCTTCCTAGTTATTGTCAATTGTTTTATCATGAATGCATGATATGTTAGCATGACTATTTTTAACTAGATTTTATTACGAAAGTTATGCCAAGTTGCGATAATGTTGAACCTTGAAAGAGCTTATTGCAAGATAGTAAATTGTTAAGATATAAGTAAAGTTAACAAATTGTGCGACTATTAAGTAGTTATATTGTCGGTTTACAATAAATATGAGACTCAGTGGTGCACAATATAAGACTAGAAAGTTGGTTTGAATTATATCTGATTGATATTGTAGTAATTACGTAAGTTTTAATGATATGATTGTTGGATTGTTAACTTTAAAGCACTACCCTAATCCGTCTCGCATATTTTGTAAATATCTGACTTTTGAAATAGTGATCTTAATGTATGTGAAATAAATGGAATTTCAATATTTGAAGTTTTTGTTTTATTTATTTTAACCAACAGCCAAAAGACCTAGCGGCAGACCACGAAAAAGGTGGCGAGATGAGCTGGACGCCTTCTTGGGTGTCTGGGCAGGGGCGGCCCAGGATAGGGAATCATGGAAGAAGAAGAGGCCTTTGCCCAGCAGTGGGATACCGATGGCTAGATAAGATAAGACCTACGAACTTATGTATGTAGTTAACTAAAATTAGTTTTAAATAGATTAGATTAAATAGACCCCGTTGCTAGTTAACTCGCGCTGTTTTGTGTGTACGTAAACTAGGTAATAAGTAACTACCTATCTAGGTACAGAAACCCTTTTAGAGCTAACTAAGATTATGTCAGCATTCTAAGTAAATCCTAATTGGGGGTCACCGACTTGCGCTTACGCATTCCGATTATTTATAACGGCAGAACGTTTACGTGTTTAGTGTGGAACACGGCATTGCCCCAGAATAACGCGGGGGATTTCTCAGTATGACAGCCACGCGCGTGGTGCGGGGCGGGACGGGGGCACTTCGAGTATTTCGGAATCGGAAATAAGGATTCTTGGAAACTGGCGACTGCGCGCGCGCTTGGAGGACGCGTGGTGAACTTGTCTTGTTAGGCGTCGTTGAATTCTGATCGATTGGTACTAAGTTTCTGTATAAAGCTTGAGCTATATTTTATGTAAACTAAAGAACGACATAATACGTATATTGTAGTACGAGTAGGTACAGTGCCTACTTACTTAACTATTCAGGAATTTGTTGTCATAAATGTACTTACAACCATTTGGAAAACAAATCCAAAATCTTAAAACTGAAGATAGGTAAGTTTCTTGACCATAATTGAGATTTGAGATGTACCGTATCGACCTCTCCGACAGTTCGCAATATTTCGACTTAAATTTTCTCGTCGCATTATAAATTTGGCAGAATGAAACACAAGCCTTTGCCTATCTATGCCTGGAACAATAAAAAAAACAAACAGCTGCTGCATTCTGTCAAAGTCAAATCATTGTCAAGTCAACAAAATAAGAAATTGTTTTTGTTATTTTATTTACAGATTTTCAAAGTTTTAGCATAAATAATACAATAGTTTGTTTGTAAAACATGTAAAGTGTATAGCACAAGGGATTTTATAACACAATCTATCGCGTAACATCAAAATAATGGCAGCTGCTTTTCAACAGCAAATCTTTGCTTTGGACGCTAGATTTAATGCTTACAGAGCTCCGAATAACCCTAATTTTAGTAAGTACACGTATTATTTATTGTTTTAAGGCATTTCTGTACAAATTGAAACAAAAAAGACAAAATTTAGCCTAGTTTTAAGGTTCCTAAAAGGTTATTATAGTTTGTGATTTATTTTGCACAGATTGAATCAAATTATAATGAAAATGTTTCAGAAACCCTCTACATACGTCGACGCAGTCAATTACTTAGAGAAAATGCTAAGTTTAAGGTAAATATGCTAATATTATAGGGAAGTATAAAACATACATAGGTACATACATATCTGTCACGTCTCACTCCCATTAAGGTAGGCAGAGACCACTTACTTCCACTTGCTACGATCCAAACACACCTCTTTCGCTTTATCCACACTCATCAGTTGCCTTATACATACAAGACTTGGCCTTTCTTGAGCAAGTCCCTGAAAGTATAATAGCTTTTTATATACTAGATTATCTCTGATGAAAAATGTTTGGTAAATTCAAACCTGTGAATAAAGACTATCTTAAAGGGCCTATTAAATCACCTACAGACAAAACTTATCTGACAGATATTTTATACCTGTCACGTTCTCTCGCTGAAAACCGTTGGATGTGGGCAGCGCAAGACCGGTCGTTGTGGAGATCCTTGGGGGAGGCTTTTGTCTAGCAGTAGACGTCCATAGGCTGACATGATGATGATGATGATGACTGTCATGTTTTATGAAATAGACATAGGTTTATCTGTCAGTTAAATTTGATCTGTAGATGGTGAAAACAGCCCTAAGTAAGATATTTAACTAATAGACTTTTAAATCTTATAGTTTTTATTATCCTGTTTCTCATTCCAGGACATAGAAACAATAAAGAAATACCTGAACATTAGGAGTCAACTGTTACAACGTCGTTACGGAGTTCAAGACAACATTTCTATATGTTCTACATCATCACGGCCACGGTCTAGTAGTAAAGTAAGTAATTGTTTTATATTTTGAGCTATACACAGATAAATAATAAGATTCAGAATTGTGTTGAAGGAACTAATCCTCAATAATAAGTATAAGGGAAAACAATATTAGGAACAGATTTTGTATATGAAAATGTTTGTTCTTTCACGCAAAAACCATTGAACAGATTTTGATAAAACTTTACAATATTGTAACTTGCACATCAGAATACTACATAGGCTATATTAATTTAACACATTGACAGTCCATTGATCCATAGGATCCATAGTGCCGAAGGTTTCTTGCCGTCTTCTTCCTCTCGGCTATACAGGTAGTGAACCGGCAGTAGTTTTAGATTAAAAAAGTGACATCAAAAAAGTGTAATGAATTTTGCCTATTTTTGAATAAAACACTTTTCATTTTCATTTTCATATATGGGTCATGATGGACTAGTTCCATACGTCTGTGATCCATATATGGGTCACTATGAAATGACCTGGTACGCACCAAGGGCGGGTGCCCCACTTGGAACCTGGGTAACTTAACAAAGGTTTCTATTACAATATGTTTAATAGTGAAGTGTTTAAAATTACCTTTATTATTAATTACGTTTCTAACTGGTCACATAAAAATTTAAATAATATACGGTACGTACAATGAAATAAAAACATGTTCTATGGGGACTGCTAACTTGTTAAGATATGTGTGAATTTTTCAAGATATTTTGATAAATGTGTATGAAGGCACAGGCAGCCTCTAATTCTGTAATAAATGCTGTAATATCTATTTCAGGTTGGTCTACCATCAGATGACTTCCCATCTCCGGGACCAAGCTCCAAGAAGAAGAGTGATCTCACTATATCAGAGAATTATGCCTTCACAGGGGTCCATCATATTTTTGATCAGGTACCTACGTAATATTTATTACGTACCTTTTGTTAAAAATCCTTCTGAATCAACTTCTTATTTAGACTAGGGTCAATTTATACTATTGCAGAGTCAAAGTGTCTATCCGAAACGTAAATAAATGTAACAAAATTCAACCTTAAAGTCGACAGCGTAAAGCTCGTCTTACTGCTGATATTTCCAAAACATGAGCGTAGGTCGTATATAATCGCTCAAACTCTGATGATCTATTAACCTAATGAAAATGAAAAGTATTTAAAAAAAGGTAATAATAATTTTTACGTCTTTTTTCTAAAATTACTACCGTTTCACGAGCTGTTTAGTCGAGAGAAAGAAAGAGCAAGAAAACTATTAACCTATACATATATTTGATGTACGTGGAAATTAGCATTCGTTTGTATTTGGAAATACGATGATTGCCGATGTGCATTCTTTAGCGCCCTTTATTGTACTGTTATACAATGGTTCCAGCACACAGATCAAGTAAGCATGGTGAAGTTCGCGAACAACGACCGTTCGAAGCTGGCGTGCGCGTCACACGACGGCACCGTGTCTATCTGTGATGTCACAGCTTCCCCGCCTCGTGTCAGTGTAGTCTTTGACGGACACACTGACGCTGTTACTGGTAAGTAAAATAATCTTATAAAAATAGTACCGTATATGATTAATAACAATCAACCGTTTAGTATATACATGCATACATATCCGTCACGTGGTCACACTTCTTCTCTTCCATCTTCCACCAGGGTAGGGAGATCTCTTCCCTCATGCTAGGATCCAAACACACTTCTTTCGTTTTATCTAAATTCATCAGTTTCCTCATACATGCACGTTTAGTTCTTATACGAAATAAGGATGGGATTTAAAACACCTCCAATTTTCATCTTTATGGACAACAAGTTGTACCCGCGACTTCGTCCGCGTGGAATACTGAGTTTGGCGGCGCTCGCGTCGCGTTTGTTTAACCTGCGCTATTGAAATCAAAAGTAGCCTATGTCCTTTCTCAGGCTATAGCCTATCTGTGTGCCAAATTTCGTTTTAATCGGTTCAGCCGTTTTAGCGTGAAAGCGAGACAGACAGACGGACAGAGTTACTTTCGCATTTATAATATTAGTATGGATTGCGAAAGTTAATTAAAGTTAATTACCTTTTAAACGTGGTACATAATTTTACTAGTCTCAAGTCTGATATTATTACCAAACTTTTTGACGAAAGCCTTGTTAGAAAAACAAATTGAAACTAAATCGTTCACCAATGTAGCATAGGTACCTTCTTTCCTTTTTTTTTTTTTCATAATTTTCGACATATTCAAGTGTAATTTTGAGTTAGCTAGTTACGTACTTGAGCCAGGCTGCGACTGGTCAGCGTCCAACGAGCTGCTGGTGACGTGCGGCGTGGACGGGTCGCTGTGCCTGTGGGACGTGGGGCGGCGGCGGCGGCTGCGGGCGGCGCGCGACCAGCTCGGGGCGGCGCTGCTGTGCTGCGTGTTCCAACCCGCCAACAACAACATGGTCATCGTATCCTTTTCAAGCTTTATCTTGCGGTACATGTAACACTAAATACGTGGAAAGTAGGTAATCGTCATCATATCAGCTTGTGGACGTCCACCGCTAGACACTGTAAGCCACTATCGAGTTACCATATATGGAACTCCAGGTCTCTTTGTAAACAATTTTATTATACAGGGTGTAACAAAAAGGGGTATAATGCCGAAACACAGCGATAGTTCCCTTGAAACTGAACAACTTTCCCTAAGGAACATGGGTCGTAACTCGAAAAAATTTGTGGATCGCCCATACTTACTCGATCAGCTGATCGGGCATTTTGTATGGGGAGGTAATTTTTTTTTTTCGAGTTACGACCCATGTTTCTTGGGGAAAGTTGTTCAGTTTCATGAGGACTATCGCTGTGTTTCGGCATTATACCCCCTTTCTGTTACACCCTATATTTTTGTTCATGGCTGTTTGTTTCCTAAATAAATTAAATAAAAAAAGCCTTGCCCCTGGATCTCCACAAGCCAGGACCGACCGGTCCTGCGCTGCCCGCATCCCAACGGCTTCCTGCGACATTCAAGTCGTCGGTCCACCTTGTTGGAAGCTATAAAGTTATACTTTTATGATAAATTGAAGTTTGATTATTTTCGTTACGCGCGTTTGTGATTCCATTGAATTCTGTCCTTAATTTTTAAGAAGTCAAGGTATTACATACCGAATCAATCGATGTTTATTATTTCAAAATAAAATCTGAAGTTATTATTACAATGTTATCTTTATAATAGTATCCTTAAGTAACGTAAAGGCCGGGAACGCGCGAGGAATGGTTGAAGTCCTCAATATATCTACAGGAATCTATCCGAGAGGTAAGTTAGTAAATTTTACGATTCTTAACTTCTTAATATTACGTGTATGCACATGAGTTTGTGCTGATGGATGTCTGTTTACCACTAGCCACTAATTAACCACTGATCAGATTTTAATGAAACTTTTCAATCTTCTTTATTTAAATACCTACATCGGAAAAGCTCAGTATAATTATTGTTATTTTATTTAGCCGTCTTGTGTCTAGCTCAATCTGCCACCTCTTCCGAGGTCTATAGATATTAAGTATTTTAGGATATTTGTAAACATACTTAAATGTAACGATAAAATGTGAACTTACAGATCGTAGGTATTTTTTAAATGTACCTTACCATGAATGAATGTAAAGTACAGATTAAATGTACGAGTATGAAGTAATATGTATGTTAACATGTTAAGTAGGTAAACAAATATACAAATCACGTGTTTCTCAGATTTTCTGTAGCATTATCGATATTAATATTGAATATATTGAATTCCAGGAGGCAGCAGTATACTAGGCGGGCGCGTGTTGTCGATAGCGTGTGACTCTAGCGGCAGGATGTTTTGGGCGGCGAATGATAAGGTATCTACTAGCTACGAGAACAAACATAATTCAATAGAATTTGAGTAATTGTCTTGATTAGAATTTATGCACATGGATAGTTGTTATTCTTTCACGCAGTTATTATAAACAGTTTTTGATGAAACTTGGCAATATTGTTGCTTTTATACATCAGAATACCACCTTGATTATACTATGTAGATATGACGATAAATGCGTACGAAGTTGCTTGCAGCCTTTAGTTTAATATATTACGTTAAATATCTACAATTCGTTATGCTATTTTTAATTCGATTGAAATCCAAGTATCTTCAAGTCTACACCATCGTAAAGGCAGTGTGTTTGTATCGTAGCAAATGGAGGGAAGTGGCCTCTGCCTATCTCGATGGGAAAGAGGCGTGAGGGATATGTATGTATGTAAACCCTTATAAACACATAAGCAAGAGTTAACCCGTGGGTCAAATCTTATTAGTTTTAGAGTTATTTTCTTTAAGATTATAAGATACTTTTTTGATTATTAAATACAGAAACCCTTCTAACTAGTATTTGTACCCAGGGTATAATAGTAAGCTACCGCCTAGAGGGCGCAGGCGGCGCGCTGAGCAAGCTGCGGCGCTGCGCGGTGGGCGGCGCCGTGACGAGCGTGAGTTGGAGTCCGTGGCTCGCACGCCATCCCGCGCTGCTTGTCAGTGCGCACGATGACTCGCTATATCTCTTCAGGTAGGTGTGCGGTCACACTTGCGTTACGTTCCACGCCGAACGTTCGATTCAATACGCTCGCAATATGTTTCAAGTCACCTATGACACATCAGCTGAAATTACGTCGCATACATTCACTCAAGCCGCTGAACGTTCCGCGCGGTACGTTAAGCGGGTGTGTCGCGTCGCGACGTTAAAATGAAAAACTAGAATATAATATCACATTAATATGAAATATTTCTTTATTTATCACCTCCTAATTCCAGAATAACCGACCGCGAAGGCAGCTTAACCCTTAAAAAGCGGTTCGACGTGTCATCGCGGCAGTACGCAGTGCGGTCGACGTTCTGTCCGATCATGTCATTCCGACGCGGCGTGTGTGTTGTGTCGGGTAGTGATGACTCTTGCGTTTACTTCCTTGATATCGAAGGCAGGGGGGAACAGCCGGTTGTTAATAAGTTGCAAGGTACGTGTTTAAAGGTGGACTTTGGAAGGAAGCGTCTGTTCCATCAGTGACGCCGCGTCACAGATGCCGGCGACATAGCGACAGATCATGCGCTATGGAATAGTATGGAACCGCTTTTGAACTGAGCGTTACTGACGCAACAAACGCTTCCTTCCAAAGTCTAATAAGGGTCAATTTATACTGACGCAAAATAGAAGCGAAGTGTAGCGAATTTGAACATAGGTAATTATTTCAACTTGAACTCTACAGTATAGTATAACGCACTTATGCTATATATTTCTGATTATTTTAAAACGCGTGAGTTTCCAAGTTCGTACAATCGTGTTTTGAAAACCTCAGCAGTAATAATAAGTGCTTTACCGCTGTCATAATTTGCAATCACAATAGTGAGAAGGAAACAATGCCTCTTCATTGACTTATAATCTATAATACCACATCATTTATCAACAGGCCACGCATCCCCAGTGCTAGGCGTGAGCTTCAGCTACGACGAGAGTCTGTTGGCCACCAGCGATATTACTGGGCTGGTCATCATTTGGAGACGCGGTTGATGAAACTATAGTCATAAGGATAAGACAGTTCCGCGCGGTACGTTACACAGGTGTGAAAAATATCTAAATCTTCGATAATTTGGCTTGCTACGATAATCATTTGTAAAACAAATACTAATTCATGCGAAGAAAATAAACATTCCGAATCTTCATTAGTTCTAAGTTTAAATAAAATATTTAATTCTATGAAAGTGTACAGTATTATTAAGAGTTAAATAAAAAAACTTTTTAATTAAATGACAAATTTTATTTTTATTTTTTGTTTCATTAGAAATAGTTTTGTCATAATTAGCCCAGTCGTTTCATCTCGGTATTTTTAGGTAATAAGGTGTGAGATATATATGGCGAACATATCTAAAAGATTAAACAACTTTTTGCTTAAGACAAAAGAATTTGTATAATACGGCGCCAGTATTTTTTCCATTCCTCAACATTTGATATTCGGGAAAACTTTTTGCTAAAAATCACCCGTCACTTTGAAAAAGCATATCTTAGGTGACCCATACACATTCAGTAAAGCTGTGCAATGATGATTGATTGCACAATTATGGTTGTTGACCTCCGAAACCCACACGGACAATAAAACCTACTATTTTCGCTTATGGAATAAGTTTTAGCTTATTACCTGAAAATACGAGGTATCTATGCAATCATTGACTAATAGGCTGGATTGAATACTGACGGCTGAAGGCCTGCTTAGTTAGCTAGCAAGACTTGGATCCCAGTAGTACCCTTTACTTGTATAAATATTAGGATACAATTCTAAGGGCCAATTTCACCACTTACCAACAGATACAATTTCACTTAGACCCAGAACACACGGTGAAACGCAAATGCAACGCAACTGAAACTGATAGTTACTTTTGAGTTGCATCGCAGTTTCTGCTATAGACTTCCTTAGAAAACCACACACGACGCAACTGAAACGAAACGTTTCAAACTAGTTGCGTCGCGTGTGGTTTTCTAAGGAAGTCAAGTAAAAAGTAAAGTAGCAGAAACTGCGATGCAACTCAAAAGTAACTAGCAATTTCAGTTGCGTTGCAGTTGCGTTTCACCGTGTGTTTTGGCGCTTACAGATATGTTTTGACAAATGAAAAATCGTCATCCTGAATGAGTGAATGGATATTTTAATCAAGTGAATGAATGTCTAGTTAACTAAACAGGCCCAAAACAAATAACGACATATACAAACAATAAATACCACGATAATTGGACAGTTCATTCGAAATAATTCCTCGTTTTGTATAAAGGTAAAAGTATAAAGCAGTGTTTGCGTTTATCCGAATTAACTACAATTTTATAAGTAGATTAATCTAGATTGAAAATCGATTATATTCATTGGGCACCGTGACCAAATCGGCCATTTTCCAGAAACTGTCTAGAAAGAACGACGATTGTTAAACATTTTGCATTTGCATTTTGAGTTTTACGAGTAGGTATATCCTGTGAAAATGTATTGTAGTTCTTTATTTCACGAAGATGTACGATTCTGTGTACATCTACAATAATAGAATCTTTTTCAAAAAACGCGTGCGCATAAAAAGATGACAAGTTTATTCGGAAACGTCGTTTCCTCATCGTCATTATCTTAGAATTTCTGGAAAATGTCCCAAACACAATATTGGGCACTGTGACCAATTCCCCGAAACCGATCGCTAAGGAAAACGAACACCTACAGTATTTACATCTGTACATTAACGAAAACTTTCTAAAACTGTAAAAAATAATTATAACAATAATAACTGGTTGCTGAGAAGGACTTTAAATTTAACGTAGAGCTTCTTTCTGTTGTCAAATGGTGCTCCGTCAAATGGCAAACTGTTAGCGGCTGACTAGTTTGCGGTGTATTGATTTAGTACGCCCTTCCATATATTTGAAATGGAGTGTCCACAGTCAGCTAGTGTTCGCTCACTGTACGCAGTTTGCAGCGTTACGCGCGCTGACTATCTCAGACAGCGGCCGACTACCACCAAAACCGGTGATTTCATTGATTTGAGTTTGCAGCTAACTCTTTCAGTTCGCCACTAATTTGCGGCTCACTCAGTCGGCCGCTAACAGTCTGCCTACTGGGGCCACGGCCTTAGTATACAATGTTTGTTTCAAAATGTTTACAAACATTTTTGTATACATTTTATAACATGCGGGAGCACCATAAAACACAGAAACATAATCACGACATAATTCAATGACATTTAATGCCCTTCCCAGCAACGCGATTTAAGCGAACGTTAATTTTTGTAATACAATAAATTTCATACTCAATTTTGGATAACTTTTTAAATTATATTTACAAGAAATCAACTAAACAAATGTTTTGATATGAAACCGCGGGATTGCACATTGGATTCACACTTGGTATGGACGTATTGCATATATGACATCACTAAAGTGGCACACTTTGTAACATACGACTAAACTAACCAACTACGTTAAATAGCTGGTGGAAAACGTTGCATCTACGAAAACACGACAATCTTGGTTGGACGACGAATCAAGGTGGACTGACGACTTGATTAAAGTCGCTGGAAACCGTTGGATGTGGGCAGCGCAAGACCGGTCGTTGTGGAGATCCTTGGGGAAGGCTTTGTCCAGCAGTGGACGTCCATAAGCTGACATGATGATGACGATGATTGAGGCCAGTTTCACTCACTTGCAGATAAAATTTAACTGTCAGATAATCTTATGACTATTTCATAAAACATGAAGTTTTAGACAGTGACAGGTGTAAAATATCTGTCAGATTGTTTTATCTGTAAGTAATGAAACGAACCCTTAACCTTTTTAAAACACCTAATTGAATCCAAGAACCTTTATAAGAAAAACTTTTATAAAAAAGTTGAATATTACAAAAGTGTTTCTGCTAAAAAAGTGTGTTTGGATCGTAGCAAGTAGAGCGAAGTGGTCTCTGCCTACACTGCCTAGAGAGGCGTGACAGATATGTATGTATGTACACTAAAACACTTGCGAACCTCTGACGCATATATTGCAGACCTTTCAGGATAAAGAAACCCTGTTCTAGAGCTCAATTAGTAAAGCGCGACAAATAATATATCTAACTTTGATTACATCTCTTTCACTCGCAAACAATTCTGTGAGATAGAAAGTATAACGTCGCATCTTTGTAGATGCATCGATTTATAATTATACCAATAAGGTGGTTACATACATTCGGAATTCAAAAGAAACTGTAAAACTTACGTATTTGCGTACAAATGTGGACTGGCAGCAGATTTAGGGCCCGTGTCACCGTTAACAGATAACTTATAGCTGACAGATAAACCTATGTCTATTTCATAACACATGACGTCTTAGACAGAGACAGGTATAAAATATCTGTCAGATACGTTTTATCTATAGATTGTGAAACAAGCCCAAAGAGTGTTTACTATTTTTTAATTACGAATGTATGTACCGTACCACCTACACTTAACCAATTCATTTCACAATTAGTTTTAGCTTACATAAAACTTAAATTGCTTACTAAATTTCATTATACTAATATTTTTTCATATTGTGCGTATGTCACGCTTTTAACACTTAAACTGCTTTTGGAAGAAAAATAATAAATATAAATAATAAATTTAATGAGCCTTTACTGAGATTCTAAAAAGGACATCTTAGGCCAACATTTTCGACTTAATTATTAATAATATAAGATTTCCAAATCCATACTGACTTTTCTTATACAAAAAGTAGTTGGTAAAAAAAAGGTATAGTATAAGTAATTCACTATCGCACATTAAAAACACTAAAATAATATTTACAACGAATTTTATAAACTAACTGCTACAGTACGAATTGTGAGTAAAAAGTACATTTATTTAACATCATTGACATACATTAATTATGTAGGTAACAGCAGATTATGATGTAAATAGTTCAAAATAATTATTACAGGAAAATATGCTACGAGTCGACCTGGATAACATTGCAAAAAACCAAAGATTATTTGAAAATAAATATGGCAACACACAAAATTGACAATTGCTTTTTATTTTTTAATAATTAAATGGCAATTGAGGATTCTGCCAAATTGAGTAACGTCAAACAATATGACATTATCTTATGCAAATGACAATTAAAAGCATACCCTGAAGCAGAATCTAATTAACCTACCATCCTCGCCAACTTTACCAAACCGAAACCACTCGATATTGGCGAAATCATAGAAGAACCGCCATACTACCAGAAATTGATTGATTGACAACTTAAAATGTTACCATAATATTTAAAAACAAATCTTACGGTTGTACAACAATACAATGTATTATAAAACATCTCACACAGTTCAAAACATGATTCTTAATCCTTTAAAACGATTTTTAGGCGTA
Organism: Anarsia innoxiella; assembly: GCA_947563765.1. Classification (NCBI taxonomy): domain Eukaryota; kingdom Metazoa; phylum Arthropoda; class Insecta; order Lepidoptera; family Gelechiidae; genus Anarsia; species Anarsia innoxiella. The sequence goes on from OX387403.1 coordinate 557,453, forward strand.
TAAACATTTGTTTCTTTGCCTTTTTACATCAAAATCTGCTACTACCAATGGCTGGTTACTTATTAGGTATTACATCCGAAACTTTAAATCGTGTTAAGAAAGGACTAGACTCTAACTAACACTAAATGGACCTAAGTTTTACGTTCGAGAGTGGCCTTACTGCTTTCAATACCAGAGTCTTCATCAGCACTGTCTGTCGCTTCGACTTTAGGACTCTCATCTTTCTCATCATCCTGCGTATTGTCTGTGAGGATGATCTTCTGATCTGGAGGGTCTGGGTCCTGGCTGCATTTCCCGAAGGTGGAAAAGGTCGGTTCTGGCGCCGGAGACATGACAGTTTCTTCGGAAACCCGCCTTTTAGGTTTCTCGAGGACGAAGTTAAAGGTTTTGTTGTGTCTTGGGGACGGTACGTGGGGACTTGGGGGTAAATCTAGCTTTAATTTATCTCTTGTGTGTCTTAACCCGCCTAGGGCTTCGCCCCCAGGGGAACTAGGACTCACCGATTCGCTTGAACTCGCACTATCGACTGGTTTCCAAGGTTCTGGGTCTGTTTCCACTTTGGTTTTGAAGTCTTGAGTGTCAGTGGTGGAGCCTGGTGTAATGTCTTCAACTCCTGAGTCTGGAGTGGTGAGGTCTAGAGAAGGTGGTCGAGGAGCGGGAGGTGCCTTGGCGTGCATCCCGGGGAAGAACTGGCTGCTGCTTGACATGATGCCCAGAGTGGAGAATGGTCGGGCTGTTGAGGATACGAAGAAATCTTCGTCGTAATCTGGGGGAATGGTAATAGAACATGTTAGTACTACTGATAGTATAGATACAATTAGTAGTAAGTAAAATACACCCTAAGCAAACGATAAATTCACGCATATTTTTACAATCATTTATTTTGCATAGACAGAGAAAATGTCATACATGCAGGGGCGGATCGTAAATTTGTGGGGCCCACGGCTAAAACTACTTAGGAGCCCCTAAATACATACCTAAGTAGGTACTATACAAAAAACATACATTTTACCTAGATCTACGTAAGTATTAGTTTAACTAAAGGCGACCTTACTGCTTGGTAGCAATCTCTTCCAGGCAACCTTTGAATGAAAAACTGAATTAGTGAGGGTTGCCATTATTGCCAACATTAATTTAATAAAAAAAAAATCGCCTTTGTTTTAGCAGGGTCTGGGGGCCCATTGTGACCTCGAGGCCCTGGGCTGCAGCCCAAACAGCCCTTAGGTAGATCCGGCCCTGCATACATGTATACAAAAGGAATAGAATCGCGGTGTAAGTTATTTAGAGAACACAATTTTGTTGCTAAAATTAACAACTTATTGAAGGTTGCAGGCGTCTCTTAATCTAAATGTTTTAAATTATACTTCGCGGTGACTATTATTCTTGATTCGTATCGCCTGTGGCTATCGTAATGGGACATAAGACCAAGTGTAGAATATTTACCAGATCCGAACGCGATCCCAGACCGCAGTTGAAACATGTCTATATTGTCCATCGGCGACCCGTACAGCTGTCCGTAACCTAACTCAGCTTCCTCCGCGCTCGTTGGGTCCCATTCTATCCAAACAATTTAATTAACATGAAATTAAAGTAATGATTTATTCCCAGTTCAAAATAAATAAAACAAAACAATAAGCAAAAACATTTAAATAAAAAATAACTTAAAAAAGCATTTATGCTCACATAAAGGAAAATGAAAGATTGCTTTATTATTAGTATTTAGTTGTGATTTTATCCAGAAGAGTTTGTATTTCTTATAATATCGTAAACAAGACCTTACAGTGTAGTCCCAGCCCCAAAGTTATGTCCCTTCACGGGACTGTTAGGACTTTTTATCTCAAAAATCCGGTAGGGGTCAATGGGCCAGCGTCTAGTATTAGACGTCACGGGCCTTTTGGGATAAAAATCCCATTAGCTCTATAACGGGACAACTTTAACGGAGAATGTGGGACTACATGGGCCTTAGGAATATTGACTAAACTTACCGCAGTAGGTGGATAGGTCAGGTAAGTATGCGGGCGAGTGTGTATCGACGTCACACAACTCGCGCGGGTACTCGTACACGCAGTGGTACTTCTGGCGTTTGAATACCACTCGCTTCTTGCTATCCTGTGGGGTATAACATTCACTTATCATGATTATAAGTTCAGTATATGCAGTAAAGGTCGATAAAGCATACACATACATCTTTAGAACGAGACAATCGTCTAATTATGACTTCATATAGAGATATTTGTATTGCACACAACGTGGTTCAAAACAACAAGAAATTACTTAGTCTAAAGTCAAATTCTGATGAACGATTTATCTAATAATTGATGTACGTGGATATTAGCATTCGTTTGTATTCGGAAATGCGATGATTGCCGCCCTTTACTGTACGAAACTCAAGTTTAAATCAACTCTTAACTAACTAGCTGCCGCTTCCCTCAGTGCTGTTTAAGATGAAAGAGGCGTGACAGATATGTATGACAGATACATACATATGTAGCGGAATATAAATTAAATGAGAGACGTACAGTAGGCACATGTAGAGTCCTGAGCGAGGATTTAGCGGGTGCTGCGCGTGCGTCCCACGAGGATGGCACGAACTCCACCTCGGAGCCGTCAGAGCCGGAGCCGGAGCCCGATTCCCCTGACACTGATGCCGCGTCCGTCGCGCCGGGCTGCGGAGCCGATTCTGATGACGGTTGCTGGCGTTGCTGCAATAGTAAATCCTTATCTTATAAATGTCAATGTTTGTGCCGATGGTTGGTTGGATGGATGGATGGATGGATGTTTGTGTCACGCAAAAACTACTGAATATATTTTGATAAAAATTGGCTTAGAATAACACATAGGCTATAATTAATATTTTTGTATATGATGTTTTTTATCACTTATACTATATGGGCATACAGATAGAAAAAACAAAAAATGTCTCTCCTGTTCCCGAAAATTAAGGACACTGGGAGCTAATTTCTCAACTTGCCCGATGTAGTTTTGGCCTGCATAAAAATTTTGAGGATTGGCTGCTCCAGTATCCTTAATCATCAGGAACAGGAAAGACAATTTTGAACCTAATTCTGTGTATGACTCATATACTTATCATGATAAAAAAAATCTTTGAAACAAATTCAAATATTACTAAAAGTCATTCAAAATGTTAAGTTAAACAAAATAAACGATGTTCTATGAAATTAAATAATTACGGCTTTACAACTGAGTTATGAAAATAAGAAATGATTTTATAAATAAAATATATGATAATGTAAAGATTGGAGATAAATAAAACATCGTTTAAATTTTGTACTAAAATAGCTATAACTTGATGCATTATGAGTTCCAGCAAAGCAATGATGACATACATGCAGCATGCATAATAATTTATAATAATGTAATAACTTATGATACCATGATGATGATCTTAATGACACTAACTTATGGTGACATGACGGAGTTAAAGACACAAACTTATGATGACACGGCAATGCTAAAGAGACTAAGTCGTGATGACATGATGTTATTCAATGCAATAACTTTTGATGACATCGTGAAGTTAAATGCAATACCTTCTGATGACATGATGATATTAAAGACACTAACTTATGATGGCATGATGATGTTAAGCGTAATAACTTATGATGACATGATAATGGATTACAATAACTTATGATGACATGACGATGTTCAAGACACTAACTTATGATGATATGATGATGTTTAACACTGTAACTTATACCATCATGATGTTGAATGCAATAACTTATGATGTTAAAGTCACTAACTTATGATGATATGACGATGTTAAAGACACTAACTTATGATGACATGATGATGTTAAATGCAATAACTTATGATGCCGTGACGTTAATAAATACGTAACTTACATGTTCGAAGTGAGTAGTGGTGAGGACGTTGGTCTCGTGGCCGTCTCCGTCCTAACACACAATACAATATCACATGCAACACACACCGACACCGATTTGTTACATAGCTGTATTAGCTGTTAATGTTACACTATACTTATTTATATAAGATTTGAACTCCGTTTGTCGTTAAGGTAACTTTCACATAAATTAACATATTTAGGTGCTGTTGCACCATCTACGGATAAAATGTATCTGACAGATATTTTATACCTGTCTCTGTCTAAAATGTCATGTATGATGATATAGAATAGACATAGGTTTATCTGTCAGTTAAATTGTATCTGTAGGTAGATGGTGAAACGGGCACTTAGGGTGTCTATATACGAGAAAAGTGATAAAAAATTGCTATTTATATTGTAAAATGAGTCGCGGAGTCTCCTTGGATGCAAGTGGCAATGAATGGGTCGCGTTGGAGATAAAATTGGACAGGCCTATGCTCAGGGGGCTTAGCACGGCGTGCCGCGACAATAGGGATGACGACTACATTCAAAAATTCAAAAAATAATTAGTCCGTCTTTTAGGCTATTAAAAAATATTTGAAACACAATGTTTACCTGATTAAATACATAAATAAATACAAAGATACAGAGCATCAAAGTTATGAAGTGGGGGGTTTTGACGTCACTCTTACGTAAAAATCGTACGTAAGCGTGACGTCACGAGCAACTTTAACCCAGTGTATCTTTGTAATTTTTAGTTTAAGAGAAAAAAGAAAAAATACGTGTCGAATATTTAAAAATAAACTATGTGATGGGCCTAAAATATTTTTTTTGTCGTCATGCCTATTATCTCACGTATGCTGTCCTTATCACATTTAGTACTATAGACAGAGACGTAAGCGTGACAAACGCTTGACAAGGTCTTGTCACGGAGTGCCATGCTAAGCTAGCAGCAGTGGGTAGCTATAGACTGAGATGATGATGATAATTGTAAAAGGAATAACTTAATGACAATCGGTGTTCAAATACTGTATATTCCTAGCGCCATTTCTACTGTATAGGAGGAATCATGTCCCATTAGCAGCCTCATGAAAGACTGTTTGCTGTAAGCCAAATATAGCCTACACAGTCGCCTGTACACAGCTTTTACTTTCGCATAAAACTGCGATTTTGCTTTAGCTTTACAGTTAAACTAATTTTAATCTAATATTCATAGCATTAAATACATTTACTATTTTGGGATTAATTACTAGATTTTACCATAAATACGCTTTGATCTTAATGATACAGTTACTTTTTGAGGAGCATTTTCTATGACAATTAAAAAGGAAGTCGCCTTTGAAAAAAACTCATCTCAGACCATGTCACATTATTTGAAGTAGATCTGCAATGGGGCGTTCAACGGTAACAAATTTTTGAGCGTATCTCAGCCTTTTAGCGTTCAAATGTTTAAAAAGAATCGGAAATAATTTGATTGTTTTCAGAGTTTGTAAAAAATATGAAATCATCGTGTTGCTCCATAAAAAGCAACTGCAACAAGCACCTTAAAACAAAGCATTAAAGTTCATTCCCTATTTAATAACTTACCTTCCAAATAAATTCGCCACTAGAGGAATTACTGGAATGCGAGTCGCTATCGCTGTCCCAGTCTTTCACGATGTCCGTGACCGCAGGGGGTTTGCTGTCCTGCTCGCACTCGGGCGATGCCGGGTCGGTAGGCGAGTCTTGTGTGAACGATGTGCTCATTATCTCTGTAGCTGGGCCTAATTGTTTAAAAAGTTTGTGAGTAACACATCCTATTCTACTAATATTGGGGAAGTATCAGCCATTTAGGCCTTATTAGAATATTATTAGGTTTATATTATTTTTATTGGGCAAAACTAAGTGTGCGGTCACACCTACGTAACGTACCGCGCGGAACGTTCGGTTCAATACGCTCGCAATGTGTTTCAAGTCACCTATGAAACATCAGCTGAAATTACGTCGCATACATTTACTCCAGCCGCTGAACGTTCGGTTCAATACGCTCGCAATGTGTTTCAAGTCACCTATGACACATCAGCTGAAATTACGTCGCATACATTTACTCTAACCGCTGAACGTTCCGCGTGGTACGTTACGCAGGTATTTCGCGACTTGAAACGTAATTAAAACCTTAATATAACTTACCAGTAAATCGTATATCACTCAAAAGCGGCAAATAAGAATCAAGCGCACAGAACATCTTTTCGTTTTGTAAAAAATCCTCCGTGACGGTTCTATCTTGGACTCCATTAACTAACTCCTTTTCTCTCGGACTCTGTGGCGTTTCTACTTCTATCGCACGGTTGTTTTCTTCTGTACTACGCGTATCATCTAAATCTTTATGATCTATGCTGTTCTCGATAACCTCCTCAAGATTTTCGTTGATGAAATTTTGCGTTGCGTAGTTCTCTCCGTTTATGTTTAGTTCAGTTCCGTTTGTTATATCATTTGTTTGGTTACTTTCTGCTTTCGTTTGGTTACATTCTGCATTCGTTTGGTTACATTCCGCATTTGTTTGGATACATTCTGCATGCATTTGGTTACATTCCGCATTTGTTTCGTTACACTCCGCATTTGTTTGGTTACATTCAGCATTTGTTTGGTTACATTCTGAATTGGTTTGGTTACATTCCGAATTGGTTTGGTTACATTCCGCATTGGTTTGGTTACATTCCGCATTGGTTTGGTTACATTCCGCATTCATTTGGTTACATTCCGCATCCGTTAGGTTACTTCCTGTTGAAGATTCGATCGTTTTATTAGCAATGTTCGATTCAAACGTGATATTTTGACTAAGTTGCGTTTCGCATGGAGATATTTGTTGCGGTCGGATTCTCACTGAGTTTTCAAACTGCCTGAATTCACCGGAACTCATGCAGCTATCTAAACTTGTAACACCGCAGTCATTCACAACTGTCTGTGGGTTAGTCAAAGATCTGCTTCCTTCATCTAAAAGGAATCCTGTATCTTGACCAGTGTTGCCATCTGTGTTTGGCGTTCTCGTAAAATTCTGCGGTCTTAATTCTATCGATTGTGTAAACCCGTCTAAATTTGGTGTTATACTGAAAATAGACTGAGAATCCGCGCAATTTTTTTCTATGGCAACTTTCAGATTGTCTTCGTGAAAAGATTGTTCTTTGTTAGGTGTTTCAGTTAAATTTTGAGGTCTTAGTTCAATTGAATGTTTGAAAACTTCGAAATCGGGTAGGCCACCGATAGGTGAAAGCAGATCCATGGAAGCTTGCTGCATATCTACGTTGTCCGCTGTTGATATAGGCGTGCTGTGTAACGGATGGTCTATTAAATTAGTTTCTGGTGATTCTGGCTCGTTCAAAGTTTTAGCAGATGCTGGACTGCCATTTGTAATATTTTCTAAAAACATATCAATGCTGTCGACTTTCTTAGTACCAGATTCATCTGTAGCCGGGCTTATGTTCAAACCATCATCAAGACAAGTTATTTCAATACTATCGACTTTTTTGTTCTCGATTTCAGCAGTAATAGGACTTTCATTGATAGCATCTCTCTTTTCAACTGTATGGGGCGGAGAAAAAACAACTTCGAAAACGTTCGGGGATTTTCGGATAAATTCGGTTTGTTCTAACTTCCACGATTCGTGCAAGGTATCAACCAAATCTGTGTAATTAGAGCAAGATGGCAACTTTTCATACGCATTTTCAGTTCGATTATCATTGTTTACGTCTGAATCATCTGTAGTATAATTTGCACTATCTCTGACTTCAGATTTGGCTTTATCGATTGTTTCAGTTTCTACAACAGGCGATGTTTCCACTACATCAGCATTTTCTTTCGTATACGTATATTGGTTAGCTGTTATCGAATCGGGGGAAAACGTATCACTTTTCGATCTATCATCAATATGAGTAGAACTGTAACTTGAATCTTTATCATGTATAAGCGTCTCTGTGCTAGCACTTTTGACTAACTCTTCCACTTTTTTATCATTACAGGCATCAACATCAATTAGATCTTCAAAATCTTCTTCAACATTGTATAGCGTATCATTTGAACACCAAGAATCAATGCTGGTTGCTTTAGAAAGACATTCAGTTGGTCTTGAATGCTTAGCATCTGTAGGTACTGTAGTTTTAGATAGTGTTGAGGCTAAAGTAGGGTTTTCAATGGTTACTGGTGTAGTTGAATCTGTGGTAGGGCTGAGTAAACATGGTGATACTTGCGAGATTCGTTCGCAGTTGGATATTTTATCGTCTTTATTATAAGTTCTGTCGTCGATCGGTGACGTCACTTGTTTTTTGAATGGACTACCGTTTAGGCTGTCGGCGCTCATTGTTGGTCTGGTGAAAAGAATGTAAAATTAATTTAACAATTCGTTAATGTAATTTATGTATTTTAGCTTTATTAGTTGTGTAACAGTATTGTACTTCTTTAAGGGCCTGTTTCACTACCTAAAGATAAAATTTAACTGACAGATAAACCAATGTCTATATTATAAAACATTACGTTTACGACAGAGACAGGTATAAAATATCTGTCAGATAAATTTTATCTGTAGACGGTGACACAGGTCCTAAATCTGATAACAAAGATAATTCCAAGTATTCGGATGTGGAGCAACAATAATTATTATCCTTATATATTTCTGATCGAATCGCTCTCCTATGACATCGCAAATAATCGGAATAAGAAAAGTGAAAGAATAGACTTTAATTGTGTCATCATCATCAGTATTTCAGCTTGTGGACATCCACTGCTGGGAAAAGGCTTCCCTTCTCTCCATCCAAAAGACATCGCGGCAGATGTAGGTGAAGAAGACGAGAGGAGCTCGACTCGTTCAGCGAAAAATGGAAAATCCTGTGTTTATTATTAAAGTTTATTTGACACATAAACATGTCTAAATCAAAAAACATTACGTTTAAGACAGAGACAGGTATAAAATATCTGTCAGATAAATTTTATCACATATTAGAAACAGATAATTCTATAAGATATACTCACTCTTTACTGCTAACATTATCCTTATTTATAGTATAAGTTTGTCCGTGATCGGAGTGCAGCGAGTATGTGTCATCGTTCGCGTGAGGTAACGACGGCATATCGGCCGTGGAATCGTTGCACGGCTCCGGGTAGCTCGATGACGACTCTGTGCGGGGATAGCCGTACCCTGGGGGCAAACGTAGTGTTGTTTAGCTAGTAGAATGGCAGTTGTAAGAATATTAAAGCTAATTGTGAAGTGTCTTCTTTTGGGTTATGTCTTCTTTTGGGTTAACCGCTTATGGATTATCGACATTAACTTGTTATCACAGTAATTTACATCAATATCACAAGTATGAGTAGTTTAAGTTTTACATAAATTTTTAACTCTGCAGCATCCAAAATAAACCAAAACATGTTAATAGGCACTTAAAAAATAAAAAGCTTAGCTTGATAAAAACCGCATAACATGACCACCCACCACAGCAGCACTTTTTGCGTTGAGACCTGTGTGAATTTTCTTCATTAGAATAAAATTCAAAATCATTTGACACAACATTTTCATGTAATCGCTTAGATCCTCGGTCATTTGTTGTGTCAACTGATTTTGAATAATATTTTAATGAAGACAATGCCGACAATAATAATAACAATCAAAAATGCTATGTGCTAATATTGTACCTTGGGTGATACCGAATAAAGCTTTTTCTATTCTATTCTATTCTATTCTATTCTGCGCTCCGTCAGGTGTGCGCTGGCCCTTATACTAGTGTGATACTCACAAGCATCATTCTCATAAGCCGACAGCTGTCCTCTGGTCTCCTCAAGTATAGGGCTGAGAGCAGCAGGGTAGGACAGTACGAGATCGGGCGGCGGCGGCAGCGACCACTGCCCGCTAGTGTCTGACTCCCTGTCTTCAGCAGTTTCTTCGTCTGATAGGCATTCCGCTGGTTCTATGCCGGCCACCTGTAGGTGTATGTGTGGGTTAATAGATAGTAGCATAAAGGAATATAAAAATAGGGATGCATATTACAATCCCTAAAATTAAAACATCTACACTTAAAACCCCTAAGCTCAAAGCCGCTAAAATCATAAAACATAAGACATTTATTTTCAAAATATCAAAATTTCATAATCGCTAATGCTTTTTTAACTGAAATTCAAAATATCCAAATTGTGAAATATCGAATCACTTAGTAATTACGAGACGGAATTCTACTAAATAAAATTTTTGGTGCCGACGACGGATGTATGGATGTGAATGTAAAGAAGTTTGTTACTCTTTCACACAAAAACTACTGAACAGATATTGATGAAACTTTGCCATATTGTAGTTTACAAATCAGAATAACACATAGGCATTATTTTAATATATCAACTTTTTTTGCAAAATATGATGCGTACGAAGTCTTGAACAAATAAATTGGTATTGGAATATTCTAACTAAAATATCTTTAAGTGTTTCTATCGAAATAAGTAACAAATACAAATCTTACCTGTGCCAAAGGCAGCTTCAATTCAAGTTCATTTCTAAGAGCTTTCACACACTCTTCATCCAATGAGATCCCTTCGCTGGACTCATCCAATAGAGTTCCATTTCCTGCTAAAATCACTTCTGGTACCGCTTCACTTTCACCAAGCACTGCATCATCTTCAGACACCAACCCTTCAACAACTAAAGGCCCAGAATATTCCCTATTCATATTATTTTCATTATCAGCCATTATGGCCAACTTTGTACTAATTTGTAGCTCAATATGGTTCAAATCAATTTCTTTTTGTAACGAGCTCAGACCGGAGTAGGACTCTACTGGTTGATAGATAGGGGTTTCTAAATCTATGTCTACTAGATATTTCTGCTGTGATGTAGACGCTAAGTAAATGCCAGGGGAGTTAGGTGGTGTTGATGGAGACACATGTTTCATAGTTCCAGATGCGTCCGTATCGTCACTGTTGTCTTCCATAGATTTCTTATCATCTGCTTCAGTCAAATCATCGAACTGCAAATCATCCCTTACTATATCCGGCACTTCATTCAAGAAGTTACCATCTCGTAAAGGTGACGGAGTTTCAAGATTGATTTCGCTAAAGTTTGAAGAAAATGCTAGCAATTCTTCTTTAGGTATTTCCATTGTCGCTACACCTTTGAACTCCACTGCGCAGTTCTCATACGAACCGAGCACAACTGAGCTGTTTTCTTCATAAGTGTCAGTTGGGTGACTCTTAGTTGGCGATTCAAAAGGGCTTAGTAAATCCAAAATTTGTTTCTGCTCGTTTTTTGTCGATTCATTATCGTCTTTAGTTTCTTGCGTTTGACTAGCCTGTCTTTCTGCTTCAATGAAATTGATTGACATCTGTGTATGACTGGGGAGTTCTAAATACCCTGATGAGTCGTTTAGTACGGAGCAACCGCTGCCATTTAAGTTTTTCTTCAAGTAATCTTTATATTTAATGAGATCCATGTTTTGAGTACTGTCATGTAACTCTTGTTCTGAGGTTATCTGCTCAGATTTTAAATTATTTTCAAATTCCACTTGATCTTCAACTCTTTCTGTAACAGCTTCATCACTTTTCTCTAAATTATCTACGTTTTCTTCAGTTTTAGATAATGATTCATCATCACTCATATCCTGTTTAGGCGACATCGATTTTTCATTTTGTACTTTATTTATTGACTTAGATTCCACTTCATGAGTACTTAAAAGTTCATTTAAATTATTATCACATGATGTTTCACAGTCTTTACTTATATTCAATTGTTTGTTTTCACTTACACTAGATATTGACACTACACATAAGTCCTTTAGTTTAGGTAATTTATTAGCACTATTTACTTTTGGCAATTCATTATCGTGTGGCGGAGGTTTTGCTTCGGCATCTTGCGTGATTATTAGACTCTCTACTTCAGGAACGGTTTCAACATTATTTGATGGCATTCCTACAGGCTTTCCAGCTTCTTTAATAACAATAGGGTCCTGAACGGCATGAGCGACCACTATATCCTCTGTTCCTAGTTTTGAAATTGCTTCAGCATCTTTACCTAAGCTTTCTATAGGATCAAACTTAAAATTCTCCACAACTGGTAATATGGGTTTAGCAATTCCATCTACCACCAGGTTCTCACCAGGGGTAGCAGGAGCTTTAAAATGATTGATAGGACTTCCATTGGCTTTAGCAGCTGCCTGAGCTACAATAGCACTCATTACTGTTGGGACAAATTCTATTTCTTTTCTTGGAGATTCGAAGGTTTCTACTGCTGTCTTTTGGACACCTGGATGCCCTACTTCAGAAACGACCTCAGTAACATTTGGTACTTGTTCTGCGTCAGTTTTGACTTCAATGGGGCTTTCTGCTGATTCTAGATTGTCTTGTCCAGTGGATTTTACTTCCTCTTCTTGACGCTCTACTACAACCTCAATCTCCATGGCAGGATCTGATTTTAGCTGCATTCGTATTGGTTCGATAGCATCTTGCCTCACTTCACCTTTGTCGTTAATTGTTGTCTCAATCTCTTGTACAACTGGCATATCTTCTGTAGGCTTTAGATTCTCTATTTGAGTAGCTTTAGGTGTGGCAGTCGTTTCAATATCTGTTTCTTCAATTGCGACTACACTTTCAACTCGAGAAGCAGACTCTATTGGTTTTGCTACCGTTGCAGTATCTTCATGATTAACAACAACCAGACTTTCTTGTTTAGGAATGAACTCTAGATCATTCAATGTCGTTTTGAATTTTTCAGCTTCATCCTTCATAACCTGATTAACAGTTTCATGGACAAGTTCTTCCTTTGTTGGTGTTTCTGTAGGTTGTGTAGCTTCAACTGATGTAGGTATAATCTCTTGGCTAGGCTTTGCTATTGATTCAGTAAATTGCTGTTTCATTTCAACGAAGCTTTCTTCTGTAGGCACAGTCTTTTTATTAATTGCTGTTTCTATCACTTCTGTGGCTTCTAGTTGTTTGATTTCTGTTGCAGTCTCAATAGCAGGTACCACTTCTTTATTCTTTTTAGGTGTTGTTAAAGATTCTTCTGTTGCCTCAATGTCTACCTGATCATCTACAACCAAACTTTCTATTGTCGGAATGCTCTCCTTTATTAAAATGTCAGTAGACTTTACAGTACCTTCAACTATAGGTTCACTCACTTCTGAAGGAGCTAGTTCTTGTTTCTTTATTGTTGATTTTAGTTTTGTTTCTTCTAATGCATCTTGTTTTACTTCTTTGACTTCTGATGGTGTCTCAGAAACTTTAGGAACCTCTCTAACCACAACAGGGTCCTCTATAGAAGGAACTAAGTCCAAATCCTTCATCGGCGTATCAGGAGTAAGGTTCTCCAGCGTATGCTGGCTTGTAGTGTCACTATGACGTTCGAAAGAATGACTCAAAGTTCCTATAGTATCTCTGTCCACCTCATCATCTTCAGTCCCATTGTCTTTCATTTCAAAACCCATTTCCATCAAATTCTGGAAGTTTGTTATTCCTGGTGATTTCACCATGCTGGATTGCAGTGGGTATTCTTTCTTGCAATCCAAGCTTAAATTGTCTCTGGATGGACTGGCTTGATGGCTGGAGTCTGAGCTCGAAGTAGCTTCAGAGTTGAGGATATTATCTAGGTTTTTGATGACGTCACTTACATCTTTGAAGTAGCTGACGTCATCCTGGCTGTCAGCTATTAAGTCTTTAACCCAAGGGTCGACGGAAGCGTCAGATTTGTCGAGCTCCCGTTCCCTTTCTTCAAGACTGATATTACCTTGATGACACTCGAGCACTGCCATTTCATTATGCGTGAGGTATATGTTTCTAACGTCTTCTAGAGATCCATGTAAATTGGTTAGGCTTTCCGATTTAATTTGTACTGAGAGAGGGTCTTTATCTGACATGATGCTGCTTGACCTTGAGACCGCTGTATCCATATCCACGCTTAAGCTATCCTGAGTAGGCGGGAACTCTTCAGATCCTGTGAAATGTGATGCCATTGAGGTGGAAGGGGCGTGGACTATAGCTATATGCTCATCGATTTTCGGTATAGAGTTCGGTTTCAGGTTCTGCCAGCGTTGTTCGAAGTCGTTGGAAGTGTTGGCGTCGTCGCTGGTGCCAGCGTTGGCGTGCTGGTGCGCATGCGTGGTGAGGAGATGGCTAAGGAGCGCGTGGACTTGGGCAGATGTTGGACGAGCATCGGCGTTCGGGTTCCAACATAGCTGCATTACTTGGTATCTGTTGGGGAAAAGTGTATTTTGTTAGCTTGAAATTTTCAAGACCAAGACAGGAGTACCCTAAACCGACGTGCATGTATGAGGCGATTGATAAATGCGAATGAAGCATGTGGTCTCTGACTATCCTAGGCCCGTTATTAATAACCTATCCTGATCCGTTTTTTACCAAATCGAGATTGAAAAAACAAAACACAATTGTGTTCTTGACATGTTTTTGGTACACAAGTGACAATTGTGTTTTGTTTTTTCAATCTCGATTTGGTAAAAACGGATCAGGATAGGTTATTAATAACGGGCGCTAATCTATTAAAAAAACTAAGAGCATGCTTTTTTGATTCATTACTTATCTTATCTAGCCGTCAGGGTCCCACTGCTGGGCAAAGGCCTTTCACCTCTTTCGTGTCTCTATCCTGAGCCGCTCTTTTATAACATAACTATCTATTTTTTTATGGTCACCAGTTCATTTCAAAAACTTGTTAGACCCAGAACACACGGTGAAACGCAACTGCAACGCAACTGAAACTGCTTTTGAGTTGCATCGAAGTTACTGCTATAGACTTCCTTAGAAAACAACACACGACGCAACTGTGTGTTTTGGCGCTTAATGTCCAAATAAAACCATAATTGAAGTCATTGAAACAAGCCTTTTTACCCAATCTATACTTACAAATGATCCCTGTAAGGACAAGGTAGATCAGGCGGCGACGGCTGCTGCGGTGGTACGGGCGCTCCCCACGCACACACCTCCCAGATCAACGTGCCGAGGGACCATACTTCGCTGCTTGTCTGAAACATATCGAATATTTGTTATTATTACAAATGTCGAGGTCAAGTGGTAGGAAGTGGTATCTGCCTACCCCGATGGGAGCTTGGCGTGACGGATATATCATAAAATGTTTGTGCCGATGGATGTGAAGATGTCTATTTACTCTTTCACGAAAAAATCACTGAACAGGTTTTGATGAAACTTTGCAATATTGTTGTTTGCATATCAGAATAACACATAGGCTACATTATTTGAAGATATTGCATAAGTTTTTTGAGATATGTTATTAAATGCATGCGAAATAAATAAATTTACATTATAAACCGGCGGATGTCTCCTAGTCTCGGGGGCAGTGAACTCGTGCGGATCGGACGCTGCGTACGCGCCGAGTACCGCGCGCGGTGACGACGTCGCGTCGCGGACTAGCACTGTACTGCTCGATAGGTTGCTGTTGAGACAAAAGGAAGATAACAAAACTCAAATAAATTTATCTTTATTTCATAGGCAAATACCTACATTCATACGGTCACCGCATATGATCACTAAGGGGCTGTTTCACCAGCTGCACAGATATTTATCTGTCAGATATTTTATACCTGTCTCTGTTTAAAACATCATGAAATAGACATAGGTTTATCTGTCAGTTAAATTTTATCAGTAGATGGTAAAACAGCCTCTAAATAAGATTAAAGGCAAGAGTGAAAGAAAATGTTGGGTGGGACTAGGGTTACCATATCTCAGGATTTGTCCTGAGATTACCGGACTTTTCGATTTTTCTCAGGAGTGCGGCCGGACTTTGTCAATCTTGTGAAATCTCAGGAATTTCAAAATACAGCTTACATTTTTCAAAGACCTCTTTAATTAATAGTTAAATCAACTAACATAAACTAAAAAATATATTTTTTTATAAATAATTGCAGTTTAAATCTATACCTACTTAATCATCCTAGTAAAACGTAACCGAAATAATCTTCTTTTGATAACAGATTGCAGTTAAAATGTATACTTTTTTATACAGGTACCTACTGTACATAACGATATTACGTTTTTAAGAGGAAATTCTCGAACTGTATAAAATCTCAGGACTTTTATATGAGAATTAGGACTTTTCTCCGGACTTTCGTTTATTTCATCTGGTAACCCTAGGTGGGACGGGAAGGCCAAGGCGAACGTATCTCGGTCAAATCGGGGAGTTTAAGGAAAGGTTTCAGGAGTACCCTAAACAGACGCGCACGGAAGAATGTTGATGAAGCGAACACGTGTGTTTGGATCGTAGAAGTGTGGGAAGGCCTCCAAGAAGGTGGGCCGACGACCTGGTGAAAGTCGCGGGAAGCTGTTGGATGTGAAGACAAGTCGTAGTAGAGATCCTTCGGGAAGGCTTTTGTCCAGCAGTGGACGTCCACAAGCTGACATCATGATGATGATGAAGTGTAGGGAAGTGGTCTCTGCCTACTCCGATAGAAGAGGGAGTCGTGACGGATATGTATGTATGTAAATTCTGACAATATTTACCTGTACAAATATCCTCTGGAGTGTAGATAAGCTAGCGCGTTCGATACGTCCCACATGAATTGTAGAGGTACGCCGCTCTCGTTTAATATCGCCATCTTCGGACGGTTTTGGATCAGGTACTGTTGTAAGTCCTGTAATAAGGTATTGTTAGTATGAATGGATGTGAAGATGTTTGTTACTCTTCTACGCAAAATCACTAAACAGATTTTAATGAAACTTCATAATAAATTAGTTTGCAAATCCGAATAATAATAATGCGTTATTTTCCGACGATATGATAAAAAGGTACGAAGTCGCGGACGGATTCAATACACAACCACTTATCACTAATTTTCCTTTTAATCTGATGAGGATTAAACTAAAAGCAAACAAACCATTATCCCCCTGAGCATTCTGTTAAAGGAGGTTTTATATGTTCCTTGTGGTCAGCCTTGTTGGCAGTTTGTTTGCTTCATGGTTGATATTTTGAATGTGTTCTGGAATATGATTTCAGTGACAGCTGATGCTAGCACTTTTTTTATTATTATTGTCTCAAATGTTTCAGTGCTTACAGAACTCACAATATATAAACATGAACTAATACTAGTTTCCGTTTTTTATTTATTCAGTGGACTTAGCATATGACGTAATCACATGCCCTTCGCAACTAGTGCGTTACTGATCCGTAGACAGCACTGGTCATTGCTCCCTAAAACTGCCAAATTGGGTTTCTGCTACCAACTGCATGTGTCCTTAATCACAATCGCTCCTCTATATGAATATACAGGGTGTTAGGAAAAGTATCACTTTCCTTTTAACCAGGTGTAGTGTAAGTGATGTAGAACCACGAAAAAAATTTAGGTAAGTAGGTCGGGCGCGGTCGCTCACTACGGGCGGCGAGCGCTCCCAACCCACTTACTCAAAGGAAAGTGATACTTTTCCTAACAGCCTGTATAGCCAAATGAATGGACCACAAACTAACCATAGAACACAACTCGAACATAAGTATCCAAGGGTCCTCCTGAAGACATTTGTGTACGAACGCGAGGACGTTCTCATGCGTGACGTCACGGTACAGTCGCGATTCGTCCAAGAAACGCGCCTTGTCTTCTAGAGTAGCGTTTTGGTTGAGGATCTTGACGGCGACCGGAATTGTGCCGTCTTGCTCGATTTCGCCTTCCACTACCTGTTGGTAAAACGATAATGCCACTAATTGGGCCCAAAAAATCACTGCCCAGAAATGAAACATATGCCAGAGTATGGCCGTGGCCCCAATAGGCAAACTGTTAGCGGCTAACTAGTTTGCGCGGCGTATCGATTTAGTACGCCCTTCCATATATTTGAAATGGAGTGTCCACAGTTAGCTAATTTTCGCTCACTGTACGAAGTTTGCAGTGTTACGCGCGCTGACTATCTCAGACAGCGGCCGACTCCCACCAAAACCGGTGATTTCATTGATTTGAGTTTGCAGCTAACTCTTTCAGTTCGCCACAAATTTGCGGCTCACTCAGTCGGCCGCTAACAGTTTGTCTACTGGGGCCACGGCCTATACACCTTGAATACCACGACATTTTATTATATGGAGTCAAAAAATCCGCTCCAAGAGAAAAAAGATATAGCTTACTGAAGTTTTAATATCGTTCAAATTAAATAGCTGCTTTGAATTAAACGTGTTTTTATAGACATCCTACTTATATTATAATGTCAATGTTTGTGGAGATAGATAGATGGATGGATGTTTGTTACTCTTTCGTGCAAAAACCGCTGAACAGATTTTGGTGAAACTTTACAATATCAGAATCATCAGAATAACACATCAGATTAACACATAGGCTGTTATATTTTTCGATTAAAAGTTAGTAAGTAAGTAAATATTTATTTCCAGTCCAATAACACATAACAAAATAATAATAATTAACACGTAAAAAGTCTCAGGCAGCCCCTAATAAGGCTATGTAGCTTGTAAGATAGACCATATAAACTCTATCATTTGAAAGATTATAAAGAAAATAAACACATACCCTGCCAAACCATCCTCTACCAATTTCCCTTAGATACTGCAGACGGTTTCTTGGTAAATCTTCGCCGGCTGTAACAGAAACACAACGTTACATACACAAGTATACAATGACTGTAAACAAATGACAACAATGGGCGAGTTGTGAGAATATGTGCTACAATGTCTTGCTGGCTAAGAAACATTAGTTGTTGCTACATGAATTCTCTCCATGTTGCGAGGTTTTAAAGTTTTCGTGAGGGAATTTTATTAGAGAAAGACATTCGAAAGTGTATTTGAAATTCGATGACACAACATTTTGTTTTCATAACATGGCCTCCTTAAGATTTCCCTACTCTAATCTCATCTAGCCACTTGTGTCACACTGCTAGGCAAAGGCCTCTCTCCTCATCCACCATGACTTTCTGTCTCGAGCTTCCTTCGCCTTCGTGTCCAGCTCATCTCGCCACCTTTTCTTGCCTTTTTCTTTCCCTACTCATCTATTTAAAATGTTATTTGAAAAGAGCAACCCAACAGGTTTTCTTGCTAGATTCTTCTCTGGGGAAAACTGTTTCCTTACGAATTTAGCTTTAGCTTTAAAAAAGTGACATATTTCAGATGATTGTTATCCTACGAAATAAAGGTTTATTTGACTTTGACTTCGGTCGGAAGTGGCATCTACTGTGAAACTGCCTTCACCAAGTCACCATCTCTTTATTGGATGATATCAGTTTCATTATTACGACACAATTCGTCTCCAATCGCCACCTTTATTGGTTTACTGCCAAATACCAAATGTTTACTATCCTAGCTTCATGATTGGTGATTCATTCATGCTGGCGCGCCCAATCTTAAATAGTCTTGATGTAATTACTTTCAAGTAACGCCTTTGTATACGGCAGTGTTGACAGATTGATTATAAGGTGTTGGCAGGAAAGAATTTGTTATTTTATAATTGGATATGCAGTCATGATTAATTTGAAGATAAATGTTTTATGCACATGATGCGAATATCGGATGGCCGATGGGGCAAGAAAGTTCTGGGGGCTTAGCATACGTGCCGCGAAAATTATCTCACGTCATGCTGTCCTTATCACATTTAAAACTATATACAGAGACGTAAGCGTGACAAACGTATGAAAACGTCTTGTCACGGAGTATATGCTAAGCTAGCTGTAGTGGAGACCACGCACTACCAAGCGTAGCGTGGGACGGCCTCCTGCCAGATAGACCGATGACCTAGTGAAAACTGCGGTGTCTCGTTGGATGTTGGTGGCGATGAATCGGCCGCGTTTGAGAGCTATTGGAAAGGTCTATGCTCAGCAGTGAGCAGCTATAGGCTGAGATGATGATAATGTGTGTCCATTGGACCATCAGCAGGCTTAGCATACGTGCCGCGACAATTATCTCACGTCATGCTATCCTTCTCACATTTAAACTATGGACAGAGACGTAAGCGTGACAAACCCATGACAACGTCTTGTCACGGAGTGTATGCTAAGCTAGCAGAATGGTTTCATGATCATTTCTCTCTCTCTATAGCATGGCGAAAGAATAAAAGTCCCTCTAACCCTCTAGTTCCTCTTCTCTCTAGTAAAGTACTTCTCTTTTCTTTTCTGTCTCTATGTACTTCTTCTTACAATAAACTATTTTTTTGTTAGCCAATAAGATCCCACTGCTGGGCAAAGGCCTCCCCCGCGACCTTCCATTTAACACGGTCTCCGGTAGCAACCCGCCATTCGCGTGAAAATGCATCCAGATCGTCTCTAAACTATTAAGTAAAAAAATTGTAAATAAAGTGTGGCTTTTCAAGAGAAGATTGCTATACATACCAAACCAATCAGCACAATGCTCCAAAGGATCAGCAACCCTCAAAGCAGCCGGCAAAGGTTCAAATTCCACAACAGACTGCCTGCTGTCCCGGTTCCTTTCTTCGTTCTCGCTGGTGATGTACGCCGCTGCGTTGTTATTGGCGATGTTCTGCAGTTCGCGCGCGGATATCGGCCCGTTGTTGTTGTCCTCGCTTATGTTGTTATTCACTGGTTCGGATAGGCCTATTGGACTCTCGCGGCGTACGTCTGGTAAGTGCACGCTTGCTGAGAATAGCTGAAAGGAGAGAACGTTTATTAGGGATGGTATTTTAGTGTATGCTGAATGGTCGTTGTGGAGACCTTTGAGGGAGGCTTTCGTCCAGCAGTGGACGTCCACAAGGTGAAAAAACAACTGGATTTAAACAAAAAAATTAAGAAAATACAGAAAAAGGAGACAAACTTAGTGTATAAAAACAAAATTATTTTCTCAGAACGAAAAGCGACCATAACATGTTTTATATACTCGACTGTACGTATACGTAGTAAAGCGGTGGTAAAACAATTGATACACTTTTGTATGACATGGTTTGTTAGTTTAACCCTCCCTACAGATATTGAAGTAAATAATTACAAATATGTAGTAAACAGAATTCAGAGACAATGTTCTCGCCAAAACCTGGCCGCAGTCCAGTTTGTATGAGCTACATATTGAGGCTATTGCGCGCCTTGTTAGTAAACACAAATCTTGTGAATTTCTTGCAAAGACAACAAAAATTGCAATAAAAATACGAAATTGAAAATATATTTAGGCTCAAAAGAATCAACCTAGTAGTAATTTATTATTTTTACACCATATTATACGATGGCTAATCATAAGTCCTCCCCAACTCCTTCGTACATAAGGCTACGCTACGCTATGTCTTCAATACCGGAACATTCTGATATAGGTAATTAATTAGCTAAATGTTGCTTCGAAATCATAATCTTTAGGTAATTAAATTAGGTAATTAGGTAATAATCTTTAGGTACTAAGTATTCAAAAGTGTAACTTAGAAAAAATTAAAAAATGATTCTATCTGATCATTCGTCTTAAAAACTCCTTTTAAGCTTAAACTTGTACGTAGTTAACGTATTACGTAGTAAAACTTAAGTGGGACAATCAATATTCAAAAAAGGTCCAAAAATTTGAATGACGGCCGTCAAACGTCATCAGCACTTTTAGATAAATATCCTATATCTTTATTTCACAAAGATGTATGGCGATTTTGTGTACATCTACAATAAGAAAATCAATTTTCAAAAAACGCGTGCGCAAAACAAGATGACAAGTTTTTACGAAAAGCATAACGGCGAAGAGAATTATTTTTGTTATTGTTCGCATAAGGAGATTGTCCCAAGTAAAAATCCGTTTTGCGGTAGATGCTACCTACATCTACATAGTCCAGTCACGTAAACAATATAAAGCGAACGAACTCTTTTGGCAGTAGCCGTGTGGTGTGTGGTGTGGCCTACTTCCCTAAATCTGCAACGGGCAACGCGCGCGATACTGTGTTAGGGGTGTTATTTGAGAATGAAGTGGGTTTAAATCTAAGTACTTTTTCGTCAATGTAGTGAAACATATTAGTGTGGGAAGGGGACGTGGGAAGGGGACGGGAGAAGGAAACGGAAGTTACAAATGAATGAAAGGGATGCATGCTAAGGAGTAAGAGAGTGAGTGTTGTTGATTGGTGACTTAGCAACGGGGATGAATGGCGGATCTGGTTGTGGGTTTAGGTTTTTTTTTTTTAAATATATAAATTTCAATAAATAATTTAACAGTATGTTTACTTATTTAAAGCTACGTGAGCTACATTAATGTTGATAAATCTATACATATAAAAAAAATGAAACCCGTTTTCCGTTGTCACGGCATCACGCCTGAACGGCTGGACTGATTTCGCTAATTCTTTTTTAAAAATGTTCATTGAAGTCCAAGGATGGTTCTTACGGTGAGAAAAATTCGAATAATTGCCGGTAAAGCCCTAAAACAGACCTTATCTTTTTCCCATACAAATGTTTTCTTACTAAAATGTAGAGTCAATTTGAACTTTATTCCTAGACAATAAAGTTCATTCTAAGGCGGGACGAAGTTCGCCGGGACAGCTAGTTAGTAATAAGGAATATTAAGGGCGATATCAGACTAGCTTTTTATACACGCGCGTATTTTGCTCGTACGAGCGTTGACGCGCTTCTAATCTCGTACCTATAGTCCATGTTGATACTGACACGACACCACGCACCGGTTCGAGCATATACCCCGGCAATACGTGTGTCCGAGTTTTTGTAGCGCGAGTTACGCGCGAATACTGAAATCGACCGTATAAGCGCGTTTAAAACGTTAGGTCTGAAAACGCCCTACCTTGAAGAGTTACTGGTAGTAACTGACTGGTCAAAAAGATTACTTTTCGGTATTACATAGCTTATTACGTATTTATAATGACAATATCCTTTTTTTGCGATGTGTTAGGAGTTTTCAGACTGTGGTAACCCTATTCTAAAACATCTGTTCTCTATCTCACTTCCAATTGGTCTTTGTTATTATTGTTAGAAACGAGGATTAAGTAGAGTATTTGGGTCATACAGACAGAAAAAACAAAAAATGTCTCTCCTGTTCCCGAAAGTTAAAGGACACTGGGAGCTAACTTAATGCATATCCGCATAATCTGTGCCCGATGTAGTTTTGGCCTATATAAACATTTTGAGGATTGGCTGCTCCAGTATCCTTAATCATCAGGAACAGGAAAGACAATTTTGAACCTAATTCTGTGTATGACTCATTTATATAATAAGAAAATTTGAATAATAATAAGATTTCCATCTTTTATGGAAGAAAAAGTTTATACATTAATAATACTTCTGTACTTCTTATAGGATCCTATCGAATAGAATATTTAAGTTGTTCTTTTGTAAACACATGATTGTAAACAATATTTTTAAAAAGAGCAACCTAAAGAGTTTCTTGCTGGCTTCTTCTCTGGGGAATCTGCCTTCCGAAGTCAGCGTAGCTTCAGTCAGTTAATTTGCTTTTACTTTTGTTAACTTGTTATAATTTTGTTTTTATTTTGTTTTATATTTCTGACGCATTCAAGTGTAATTTTGGGTTACCTATGAATAAATCTCTATTGAATTGAATTGAAAAAAGAACCTGTATTAATATTTTGATATGAAACTTATCTATTTATATGTCGGAGACAGCTGAGATTACATTCATGAAGGCTATTTTGGAACCATTTGCAAACTCTTTACTGCTAAAATGCAAGAACTGGCATGTTTCGGACTGGTTGTCACTTTGGCGCTTTCATATTTGAGTCGCTGTCATGTATGATGGATTCTGTTTGATTATTGATTTGAAGAGATATCGGAAGATATCACGTACACCTTATTATTTGATAACGTGATTGCAAACTACCCAATAAAGCCAGTTTGTTCAGTACACGCCCACTGTCTTATTTTAACTAAAAGCTTAAACACCACTTCTGATGACTCGTTCTCGCCGACATATACATAATGTTGATTCTTTACGAATAAAAAGCTAGGTGCTATTCGGACGGAAGCACCAAGGCTCAGAACACACGATGAAACGCATCTCGTGTGTGGTTTTTTAAAGAAGTCTATAGCATAAACTTAGATGCAACTCAAAAGTAACAGTTAAGTAGCAGTTTCAGTTGCGTTGCAATTGCGTTTCACCGTGTGCTCTGGGTCTAATAGGAATACTTCTTTATAGTGTTACCTTTCTCGTAAACAATCTATACAGAACATTGTCTTTGCAACAGAAAACAAAACACTACAAACAAACAAAAGACGTCACAAACAATTATTAAGTAAAACAATTTAACCAAATTGTAAGACAAAGGGTTTTAGAATCTTTTTACTATACGAGAAAAACAAAACACTACACACAGGACGAAAAAAAGATAACACCACATTATGCACAGTCTGATAACGTAGATAAGTGACTCCCAGAATTACTTTTTAAATTGGCCGCATTATACTGTATCGATGACAAATGTTTGTAATGTCATTGATATACTATAATGTAGCCAGTTTAAAAAGTAGTTCAAGGTTACTCATCTATACTAAAAGACCGTAAACACATACACTTAACAGTTATGTACCTGATTCTCCGCTCCTTCCCCTTCATCGTCAGACTGAAGACAGAGAACAATATGTGAGAAAATTTTAAACAATAGGCATTGATCAATTGTCACTACTACAAGGCGTTCGTTACGTTACTGTATGTGTATAAGATCAAATGTTGTGACAGGATTCTTAGAGCGCTTGGAGACGTCCGTTTTTCCGGACAACGGTCCGTTGTCCGTTACGCGGTGGTGTATTGTTTGTATTGGACGTCGGTACACGCACTGGACATTTATCCGGCAAAAAAATACATGGCAGCCGTTTTTTTCCGAATGGATTTCCAGTGCGTGTACTGTACAAGCTCTCTTACAATGTTGGTTTGGTTTTAGTTCAATCAATCTAGATTTTATAGTTTTTTTTTTAATTCGTTGTTTTAAAAAACGTATGAATTATGAGCCGAGTGCATTGTGCACTTGGCTGCGTTATCCATACAAGACTTCGAGACTTTCGAGAACTTATTACCGCTACTACTTATTACTACTACCTAGTGATGGAGGTACCGCTACTACTAGTGATAGGGCATACGACCGTCGTATGCCTATCCTTAATGTTAAATATCAGAATGGAGACTGCTATTTGATACATAGAAATGGCCATCTCACATAGATAGAGATTAAGATAAGAAGACGCAAAAAACATAGTATTTTAAATATCCGATTTGACAACACAGCCGTCCATCCGCTCATTGTGATTCAACCGGAGTTGTCGCCCTTCCCTTCCCGTGAGTGAATTCCACACGCGTGGCGGATAAGCTGACAAAAACTCACTTTAATGACACTATTTCGAATGCATAAATGTTTTGTTGGATAAGGAAGAGTTTAGGTACTTTAAATGTTACTAAAAATTGTTTCAGAAGGGATCAAGAGTTAGGTCAGCCTATTTTCCCACTGACCCTTTAAAAACCCAGATACAATAGATTTTCTATTGTTCTTTTTTTTTTCGGGGATGTGAAAGATTAACCTATTTATTTGATTGTTTACAAGTATAGTAAAAGAGGCGTAGATATTGTGACGAGCGTAAAATGCCTAATCTAAGCTAATTTAGCCACTCGTGTCCCACTGCTGGGCAAAGGCCTCTCTCCTAAAATGTCACTTATGTTAAATTGCTATCGGCTATACAGGTAATAAAACGTTAGTAGTTTTTGATAAAAAATAACATTCAAAAGTGTACTTACAGATGTACCTAATTTGAATGGAATATTTTTGAATTTTGAACTCCTACATTAATTGGCAACATTCTATGCAGAATTCATCCCCAAACCATCGAGCAGTTACATAGATCAAATTGCATTGTAATATTAGTACTCAACCAAGTAAAAAAAGCCGCATTCTCACGCCCGCACCTATCACATTAGCCAACCCGAGCTCATTGTTCACATGACACGTTACGTCACTAGTCGCAACAAGCTAAACTTGCAAAAACTGTGCACAATGGGCTACCGGGATATACTAGCTTTTGCCTGTGAGTTTGTTCGCTTAGTTCGGAATAGAGTATACCTCAGGAGTGGGAACCTATCCTACCTACCTCGTTTTTAAGGATTAGTGCCGCCCGCGTCTTACATACATACCTACCTACATAAATGACACTCACTCTCTCCACATTTTCAAACGGAAAGTTAAAGAGCACTATCTTTCCTTATCATAGAGAATACAATATATATTTATATAAATTATAATATTTAAGTATGTGTATTTATCGAATATATATGTGTAGGTTTATACTTATATATTTATTGTTTATTGTAGTGACTATCCTGCCTTCATGCTATCACTTCTCTCTCTGTGGGGTCTGCAGGAAGAAATTTCTTTTAGAAATATGCTGTACCTTTTGTATAACTTCTCTTTTTTTCTGTATCTATGTACTATCATCTTACAATAAACTGTTAAATAAATAAATAAATAAAATAAATAGGTACACATCCGTCACGCCTCTCTCCTATCAGGGTAGGCAGAGCTAGACCACTTCCCTCTGTTTGTTACGATCCAAACACACTTCTTTGACTTCGTCCGCATTCATCAATCGACTCACCCGCAAGCGTCTTCGTACACATTTATCGTCATACTAGAAGCTGCCCTCGACTTCGTACGCATTTATCGTCATATCTTTGAAAAAACACGAAATATCTGCAAATAATATAGCCTATGTGTTACTCTGATGTCCAAGCTAAGTTATTGTAAAATTTCATTAAAATTTATTCAGTTGTTTTTACGTGATGAAGTAACAAACATCCATCCATCGGCATAAACATTGACATTTATAATATTATTAGGATTTTGGAGAATTTACACAATATCTTAAATTAATACAGCCTATGTGATTTTCAACAGTAATCTACAGTCTTGTCTACAGTATATTAAACTTTTACAAAAATTTGTCAAAGTTTACGAGAAAGGGTAACAAACAATCTTCCTTACTTTCTCACACCCATTGGCACATTGACGTTTATAAAATTAATAGGAAGTATAGTGCTTTAGTAAGTTAGCAAGATGTCCCGATTCGCACGGTGTTGCGTGTCACTGTAGTCAGTACATCATGGCTGTTTAACGACGCTTGTTAGTTGATACGCTCCCTTTTGACGCGCCTACTCTATTCTGTAGTTTACTACCATCGATTGGGTGGCATTTTTATTACAAACGGCTGTACTTAGGTACAAAGAAATAGTATTTATTGTTTATTGTAGGATAAGTAACTCTCTCTCCGTGAGGTCTGCATGAAGAAATTTCTTATAGAAATATGCTGAACCTTTTGTTTAACTTCTCTTTTTTTCTGTCTCTATGTACTTATCTTACAATAAACTTATCTTACAATAAACTGTTAAATAAAATAAATAAATAGGCACTTTTGTAGAGAAATGTTATTATCTTATCTAGCCGTTATTGTCCCACTGCTGGGCAAAGGCCTTTCTGGATGACTGAAGGCGGCTCAGAATAGAGGATCTTGGAGAAAGATAAATGGTATTTAATTATATAAATAAAATAATGTAATGAGAAGATTTGTTCGAAATTATAAGTACCAATTCAACACTCAAATCTAACGAAGAAATTTCTGAAATAAATAGTAACATTTACAACGTTTCGTATAATTCCACAGCTCGGAAAATTCTTTATATTTCTGTCTAAGCAAAGCAATTAATTATAATTAAATTAAAACACCGGGATTCTTGAAAGACAAAGGGTCTTTCAAGAATCCCGGTGTTTTTCATAATTTCAGAGTGAAATTATGAAAAACAGCTTTGACGACATCTAGAGCTGGCATCTGTATTTATTTTAATTTTATAACTAACTAGCTGACCCCGTGAACTTCTCCTGGTGCTTAGCTATACCTAACCTACCAATGGGGATGATGACTACATTCAAAAATTCAAAAAATAATTAGTCCGTGTTTTAGGCTATTCAAAAATATTTGAAACACATTTTTTACCTGATCAAATACATAAACAAATACAAAGATACAGAGCATTAAAGTTACAGAGTGGGGAGTATTGACGTCACTCCTCGGTTAAAATCGTACGGAGGTGTGACGACACGAGCAACTTTAACCCAGTGTATCTTTGTCATTTTTAGTTAGAGATAAAAAAAAATACGTGTCGAATATTTTAAAATAATCTATGTGATGGACTAAAAACAATTTTTAGTCATCATGCCCATTTTCAGACAAATCGGTTCCGCTGTTCCCGAGTTATAAAATTTGTAACTAACACGACATCCTTTTATAATAATATAAGATGTCAATTTTTGTATGAAACACAACTGCAGCACAATTTAAAGTACTCAACAAACTTCGATCATCCTTTAAACAAGTAAAACAACGTTTCAAAGTTTTCTTGAAACAAAAATGACATTGGCATGCGATTTAATAAAACCGCATGCATTCTGCGGTGATAGGTATACACAATGCGCATACCAAACGAAAATAGATACAAAATGAATGATACAGCGGAGCTGCCAAAATAATCCGAATACTTTTGTGGACATTGACATTCTTTTCCACTCAATATTTTGTGAATTATTGCTCCTAAATGTTAAGCTGTTAATCTAGGTCACATCTAAAAAAATACTCAATACCTTAAAATAATATAGCCTATGTGTTATTCTGATGTATAAACTACAATATTGCCAAGTTTCATTAAAATCTGTTCAGTAGTTTTTGAAAGAGTAACATACAACCATCGGCACAAACAGACATTTATAATATTAGTAGGAAGGTAAATGTCATATTAGGATCCAAAATATGTTTTAAAAACAAACTATTAAAAGTATTTACAATAAACAGTACGCCGCCTTAGAGCCAAAACCAACTATCTGCAATTTTTTGCACTTTATGACTTTTTTATACCATTCGACTTGAAATTATACGCTCTACATAGTGGTAAAACCGAATATGTTGTAGGATTAACCGTTGTCGAGTTATAGAATGCGAAAACCTATTATTTCTTAAAAATGATACAACGTAAAGAACCAAAAACAAATAATTCGAAATAAAGCATGTGAAATGTTTCCAATAAAGAAGTAAAAAGTAAAATTTGTGTTTAGTAGTTTCTACTTCCAAGACGATATCATAGAAAACAGACTAATTTCTATCGGAAATAAATAATATTTATAGTTAGTACTTTTTTATCTTAATTTTGTTAGGGAAGCAGAGAATATTTATCAATGTAAGCAAGTACTATAAAGATTTAGTTGGTATTTCCACCGTATTTTCACACTAAAATATTTTTTGGTTTCAAACAAGTTAGTGGTAGAACCAATTAAATTCAAAGTAATGACTAATGAAAAGTATCTACAATTTAAAAGCCAATTATGGACAATTCTTATCAAATGAAATATGTACGTACATAGATAGTCTTCTACAGTTCATGTCATTTGATCAATTTAAATGAATAATTGAGGCTATGGAAAAACGAAAAACACAAATATACCATATTGAAAAAATACTAATATACCCTAATTCTGTAAAATAATTTTGAAATCGGTCGACAAAAAATTAAGTTGCTGACTCTACTCATACATACAAACAACTTCTACTATGGAAACAACTTAGTTGGACTCTGTGTAGGGCGGTTTAGGCGCAGCCTCTCGCCTGCAGAAAAAAAGAGACACTTTTATCCCACTCATACTATGGACAATACATACAGTGAAAAGGGGGGTTTTGGGTGGCCCAGTCGCTGCAAGAAAACAAAAACAATTCATATCATCATCTCAGCCTAAAGCTGCCCACTGCTGACCATAGGACTCTTCAACGTGAAAACAAGACCCCGCTATCACTAGGTCTATCCGGTCCATCTGGTAAATGACTATCTGATGCTGCGCTTAGTAGTGTGTGGTCTCCACCCCAGAATTTTTTTCCCCTGTTTGTGACCAACCCATTGCCACTTCCGCTTACTAATTCTTCTGGCTATATCGCCGACTTTTGTTCTTCTACGATCTACGGATCAGATGTCATAGAGAAATGCCTAACGCTTAACATAGCCCAAGACATCCAAAACTTATTACAATACTATGGATAAGGAATAATAAGATGCCTACAAAAAGTAGGCATCTTCTTAATACGAATATGTAGTTTGAGATGTTTTATTTGTACCTTCTACGTATCTTTATGAAAGGCAGCACCTATCACTGATATAACTAAAAGGCATGACGTAAAAATAAGTTCTAAAAACTAAAACCCGCCTACAGAAAGTCTGTGATTTTAAAAGTAACAAACCAGAAATTAGTAGTTCTTCTTCTTACCTGCCCCATATAAATGCAGTACAGGTCGTAGTGATTTTCATTAATGAAATGGAGCAATAAACAGTTACTACTTGACTTTTTGTCAGACTGTACGGCAAGTAGGGGTTTATGGGATTGTATTGCATGGCTAGTAGATTATTAAATGCGTTAATTTTAACGATAAATAGATAATTTTAACCGTAGTACTTTTTACCTTTCAATTCCTACACCTTAATTCTAAAGAAATACAGAGGAAAAACCAACTATTTTTCAAGTTTTTTAAAAAATATATCATTTTTAATGCTTAAATAATCAATTTTATAAGCAAAATTTTAAAACATACTGCAATGTTTCATGCACATAGGACTAATACTTTCGCAGATAAGTTGTTTTTGGATTAGAGAGGTAAAACCAGCTAAAACACAGACTTAAAATTTGTTTTCATTTATTTTGAAAAACTGGTGATATTATAAGTACAATTCATGTGACCGTTTCAGAGTTAAATGACTAAAGTATAGTTTTTGACTTTATTTGCCATTAGTTTGCAAATATTAAATACTTTTTTTCTTTGTCAAACTTTCAAAACGTGATATCTCGGAAAAAAATATCGCATTTTTGGACCGAGATAGTTGGTTTTGGCTCTAAGGCGGCGAGTATCTCATTGATACGAATAAACTCGTCATCTCAAGGCGAACACGTGTTGTTATATTGTGATTAGCATTTAGTGCGCCTGACTCATTGGGATGCGCGCGCGCATGAAAGATCGCACTTACTAATGTTAATGTACTTTGTTTACAATGTATTGGATTGTTTGAGAGATTAAAAATGTGTATGGCGTGTAGGAGGTAAAGGTTCCACGTTTTGTATTAATTATACTATTTTTTATATTTATTTAAAGTCGAGTTTAAAAATTGTTCGATGTTTCTTTTTTTAAAAGCTTACAATATCGTCGCTTACATATCAGAATAACACATAGGCTACATCATTTTGAGATATTACGTAACTTTTATATAACGTCACGGGCAGCCTCTAGTAAATAAATAAATGTTCCACAATTTAATTCGATGATTTGACTAACGACCGTTTCCAAAATTCTACCTATCTCTGGTTTTGTCCTATTGGAGATAGAAAAAGATCTATCTTATAATTTCTTACCTATAAACATACCGGTGGTGTCAAAAAATGTATGGGATGCTTCTGAAGGATAAATCAAAAGTGACAGCTACGCGACAGTTAAGCACTGCCGATCTCTGATAGCTATCTGTCTTTGAATATGTTGAAACGGCCGTACGATTACAATAGTATATTTCTGCGCTTGCTACCTTCAGTATTTAATCTAATGAAGCAAGAGGCGCCAAGTGGGAAGTCATTTGAACACTGCAAAGCGACAGTTCAAATTAATCGATTGGCAATCAGCGGTGCGAACAGTACCACATAGCACTTATATATTTTAAAAGAAGAATATAGATGAGTAGACGATTTGGTAGATTTTAAGAAAGGTATGTAAATATAAATAATATAAAAATATAAATAATAATATAGATATTATAATATAAATATACGTATATTATAATATCTGTCGGAGACATCTGAGATTACGTTCATGAAGGCTATTTTGGAACCATTTACAAACTCTTTACTGCTAAAATGCAAGAACTGGCATGTTTCTAACTGGTTGTCAAGTTGGCGCTTTCATATTTGAAATGCTGTCATGTGTGATGGATTATTGTTTGGATATGGATGAAGACAAGATATCGGAAGACATCACGTACACCTTGTTATTTTATAACGTGATTGCAAACTACGCAATAAAGCCAGTTTGTTCAGTACACGCCCACTGTCTTATTTTAACTAAAAGCTTAAACGCCACTTCTGATGACTCCTCGTCGACATATCTATGTAAACTAAAGGCTGCCCGCGACTTCCTGCGCATTTATCGTCATATCTTGAAAAAAAAAAAAAAAGATACCTACCTACCTTAAACTACAATCTATGTGTTATTCTGATATATAATCTACAATACTGCCAAATTTCATCAAAATGTATTCAGTAGTTTTAGCATGAAAGAGTAAAAATGACACATCATCAACGCAAACATTGACATTTATAAAATTAGTAGGATGACGGACGTCCTTCGTCAGAAAATGAGACACGAGGCAGACTCTCTAACCTTTAAACTCTGTAAAGTAAAATGATATAGATTTTATTTGGAAGAATCCCAAAATCGTAAATAAGTTTTGACGTCGGCACTTTGTAAATAGATGATTCAATATTTATCCGTAGACACTGAAATGTTCACCTTGATAGCCGTGTTAGTGCAGATGACTAAGTGTGGTCGTTTGTGCACAAATACCTACATTGAGGTAGGTTTATATTGACCTTGAGAGCTTAAATTAATTCGTTCTTATCAGCGACCCATTCATTTTGTTGCAGGCTTTCTGATAAGAAGCCAGTTATGTGAACTTGATTTTAATAATGAATGAAGAACACTGATTTGTTTTTGTTAATACATTCATAAAGTTTGTTTCTGATATGAACAAGCAAAAGCATACGTACTCATGTAGGTAGGTGTTTATTATTTAGGTTTGTGATCTAAGGTTCATGGCTAACTTTGCAACTTGCAAAATGTAAAATCTAACTGCAATATAAAAGTCAAGGTTATATCTTTCAAGAGCCTTGCCACTCAATTACGAAAATGTCAAAGTTGAACATCATTGTACTATACATTACATTTATGAATTTATTTATTATAAATATACG
Source organism: Anarsia innoxiella (assembly GCA_947563765.1). Classification (NCBI taxonomy): domain Eukaryota; kingdom Metazoa; phylum Arthropoda; class Insecta; order Lepidoptera; family Gelechiidae; genus Anarsia; species Anarsia innoxiella. Next base: position 590,198 of record OX387403.1, read on the forward strand.
TAAACAGAAGCATATCGTCGACGATACTGCAAAACCGCTGATGTACCATTATGCAATACCGCGTAAATACAAGAAATAGCGAAATTCAAATTAGCGCGCCGCGGTTACATGGATGTCATTTGCTCCCGCTCGTACCTACTGTCTTCTGAAAAATTTGTCAGGTTGTAGTTACGCAGTATTGCAAATTGTAGATTAGCGGTTTTGCAGTATCACCGACGATATGGTGGTCTGAAAGGTATTGCTATACGTTAACGGTATAAGTAAATGTATAAAACGATAGTCTGCCGGCTCGCCCACTGGTGTCGTGAAATGAGCATGTCCTATTTGTAATTTATATTACTTTCTGATTCGATACGCTAATACATAATGATTCCGGTTCAGTTTTTCCGTATGTACCAGTTCCATTTTCGAGAAATGGTCCGGAAAAAGTAAGAACAGAGTGTGCGCCTTGTTGAATATTCTGTTTGCACGCGGACCATTCGGGTTTCCGAATCTGAAACCCTGATACGGAAAACCTAATCCGAAATCAGTATGTATGCGCCCAGCCTAAATGACAAATAAAAAACTAACAATAACTAACAAATGATTTAAAAAAATTTTTAGTCCATAACATAGATTATTTTAATATATTCGACACATATTTTTTCTCTTTAACTAAAAATGACAAAGATACACTGGGTTAAAGTTGCTCGTGACGTCACGCCTAAGTAAGATTTTTACCTAGGAGTGACGTCAATACCCCCCACTCCGTAACTTCGATGCTCTGTATCTTTGTATTTATTTATGTATTTGATCAGGTAAAAAATGTGTTTCAAATATTTTTTAATAGCCTAAAAGAAAGATTAATTATTTTTTGAATTTTTGAATGTAGTCATCATCCCCATTACTTTATGTTATTCGTTACATAGTTGGGAATTCCCTGCACTCTTGATTCTTTATACTTATAGATGGGGTGGTTCCACACATAAACATACATGTTAGACTAACAAGATCGTGACTACACAATGTAATAATTAGAATAAAGGCTTCTTCGAATCAATTCTAGTTCGTGCGTTTTCTTAACTACGATATATAATCTTTAGCATCTAAGCATAAAACAATATGAGATGGAAACATTGTGATAAATGAAACATTAACAGGTTCAAGTAGTAAATAATTGTCTTGATACTCATAGCAAAGATATGACTTGCTTATTGCAATTATTTTCATCTTAGTGTATTCTACATACATACATATCTGTCGGTTCGCGGATTTTGTCACTAAAATGGCAATGGGCAGGACACCTAGCTAGGAGAAAAGACGATCGATGGACGAAAGCAGTCACAGAGTGGTGGCCGAGACAGGGACGTCGATCAGTGGGCCGACCACCCGCTCGCTGGGCATATGTCATCGTCAGATCAACAGGGCCGCTATGGGTTAGACTGGCACAGGACCGTAGTGAATGGCGCGAAAAAAGGGAGGCCTATACCCAGCAGTGGGGAGAAACGGGCTGATTTGATTGATTGATTGACATATCTGTCCTGCTTCTTCCCATCGGGGTATACAGAGACGATACCCCTCCACTTGCTACGATCCCTTTCTTATTAAGTGTACAAACACATTTCTTTCGCTTCATCCACATTCATACATGCACGTCGATTTAATTTAGACAAACCTATTCGCTTCATCTTACTAATACTATAAATGTCAATGTTTGTGCCGATGGATGGATGGATGTATGTATGAGAGGATGTTTGATACTCTTTCACGCAAAAACTACTAAACCGATTTTAATATAACTTGGCAGTATTGTAGCTTATACATCAGAATAACACATAGACTGTATTATTTTGAGTCATCATGATTTTTTACAACGATAAATAATAAATCCAAAAAAGAATTAAATAAAAATAATTAGTGGAAGGAAGTGGTCTCTGCCTACCCCAAAGGGAGAGAGGCGTGACGGATATGGTTGTATGTATGTATGTATGTATGTAATAATAATCCTAAGTCAACATTAGCTTTATTCGATATGGATAAACGACATCATGCAGGAAACGTTCAATGAAACAATCTAACAGCTAACTGAACTGGTGTAACAGTTACTGAATCAATCAGTTACGTGATATGCTCTTGTTTGTTTTTACGAGTTGGTTTGTCTTTAACCGACTTGCAAACTGAAAAAATATAATACTAAAAAAAAAATTTTTATCCATCACATGTAGATTATTTTAAAATATTCGACATTTATTTTTTCTTTTTTCTCTTAAACTAAAAATGACACAGATACACTGGGTTAAATTTGCTCATGACGTCACGCCTTAGTACGATTTTTACCTAGGAGTGACGACAATACTCCCATTCCGTAACTTTGATGCTCTGTATCTTTGTAATTATTTATGTATTTGATCAGGTAAAAAACGTGTTTCAAATATTTTTTAATAGCCTAAAAGATACCTCTTTTTTACCTAACCTCGTTTGTTTTCTTTTTTCTTAAGTTTAGGCATTAATCTAGAAAGGAAAAGCAGAAGGAAGACGAAAGAATGGGACCTACGAAGGACTTACATAGACCAAATAAAAGAGGGAATAGAAGTTGTGTCGTATCAGGTGCTCAAACGTGCGGCAGAGAATAGAGAAGAGTGGCGTAGACTCCACCGACAAGAGTGACGTTCTTAAATTTTATGATGATGAGGAATATGTATCTAGTAACGTTAAAGATGGAAAGCAAAGTGAAGTTTGGTCTGAGAATGCTCTGAAAATTCAAAGTGATTATAGACTAAATCGTTTCAAGCCTAATTAGATAGTAAAGAGCATCCAACATAATAGGTATAGTAAACATTCGGTATCAATTACACTACACATCCCCTATTCGAGATAGTATGAAAATTAAAAATGTTTGAAAATATTCGCATGTAACAATTTTCAAAGTTCTATATCTCCAAAAGTATATTATTATCACTTTCGACATTTGTCCAAAATACTGTCGTTTTATAATATTTTTCTCTATCGATTGACGTTAGTTTCATCAGTGACCGCCAACTTTTTTTTCTCCATACTTGCTCGAATAGGGGATGTGTAGTGTAATTGATACCGAAAATTTTACTATACCAGGCTCCATACATTTGTATGTTCGATGCCATTTTAAAAAAGCGTTTCAAGCGCTAACTTGTCTTCTCTGCAAGTCATATTATTAATGTTGTAATGAATCAAATTCCTAATATCAATAAGTTTCTTTTGTTACTATATCAGCTAGATAATATTATGATTATTTTGATTATTTATGTAGATACTAGAGGCTGCCCGCGACTTCGTATGCATTTATCGTCATATCTTGGAAAAAAAATCATGCCATCTTAAAATAATATAGCCTATGTGTTACTCTGATATGCAAGCTACAATATTGCCAAGTTTCATCAAAATCTGTGTAGTAGTTTTTGCGTGAAAGAGTGACAAACATCCATCCATCGGCACAAACATTGACATTTATTATATGAGTAGGATTCGATTCCAGTCGATTTGAAAGCACTCGAGATAAATAAGCGTTTTAATGTAAAAACTAGTTACATCAAAGATAGCATCGTTTTATTATAGTACTCAACTATTTGATGTTTATATCTCTGTCTGACATCACCAATAATTGCAGACGAGATGTGCCATGGGCAAGGCTCCATCAACACAGATCAATAGACTTTATGACATCCTGCTCTATAGAATTGTACATAAAACTAGACAAACGAAACGGTAATAACCTAACCTAACATTTTTATTTAAAAAAAATCCGACTGCGTTTGAAAAACGCTTTTTTTTGTGTACCCAGTGTCACTAAATACGAATCTAATGCTGTCTACACACCAAAGCCGCCGGAATGCCGCCGGGCTAGGCCAGCGGCTTTACGTCATACGAATGACAGCTGTCAAAAAAGCCGGCGGCTTTGGTGTGTAGATACCATTACGACACCTCCCAAGCTTAAATTCATTAAGCCGTTTAAGCTGTAGGGCGTGCCAAAGAATTATACATACATACTCTCGAAAAACATAACCCTTCTTCTGGCGTAGTCAGGTAACTAGACAAATGAAACTGTAATAATGCCTATACATTCATGACTTCAATGTCAAGCTCAAGGGAGATGAAACCCGCTGCCAAAATAGCCCGCGATACAAATTCGACGCGCATTCTTTTCGGGCTAAGATGACTCGTGCACCTAGACTATGTTCGAGACGTACACTTGCTTTTACGCGAGTATAACCTTTGTTCCCGCGACAGAAAGTGTTAGCTAATCCCACCGATGTCGGATCCACACAGAGCGAGCAGCCTCGCGAGGCAAATCTTTGGCCGTTCAGGAATGACCTCGCTTTCCTATTGAGTTGCGTAGTTCTTAGGGGCCTCTTTTAATTGGCCAAACGGTTGCCTCGCGAAGCTGCTCGCTCTGTGTGGACCCATAATGACGATGCAGTGGCGCTTGGAATAGGCACGAAGCCAGGAGTGGGCGCAGCCAAGCGCCGCGCCCACTACTCTATCACTAAAAACCTAATACATTACCGTTTTCATTCAACCGTAATACTACATCGCCTGTTCTAACTCAGCATTGTATAATGACTAACTAGACAAAATTGTGGTGATATTTGCGAAGTGAGAAAATTCAAGGAACGCCCAGTGACACACTATTGTTGTGGAAAACGATTCGATCATATTTATGGTGTGATGTTGTTTATGAATTAGATTGGTTTACTGTTTTGATGATTGTTGGTGATATGTTTAATGTAGAGCGTCAACCAGTTTTAGAATTTATGTTTGTGACTCTAAGACCCAGAACACACGGGGAACGCAACTGCAACTACTAGTTACTTTTGAGTTCCATCTAAGTTTCTGATATAGACTCCTTTAAAAAATCATACACGATGCAACAAATCTGAAACGTTTCAAACTATATATAGGTCTATACCAGAAACTTAGATGCAACTCAAAAGTAACTAGCAGTTGCAGTTGCGTTTCTCCGTGTGTTCTAGGCCTAAGATTTAGATTTTCACTAGAGGCTGCACGCGACTTCGTACATTTATCGTTATATCTTCAAAAATTTATATGACATCTTAAAATAACATAGCCTATGTGTTATTCTGATGTGCAAGCTACAATAATGGAAAGTTTCCTTGAAATCTTTTTAGTAGTTTTTGCGTGAAAGAGTAACAAACATCCATCGGCACAAACATTGACATTTATAATATTAACATTTATTTGGGTCATACAGACATAAAAAACAAAAATGTCTCTCCTGTTCCCGAAAGTTAAGGACACTGGAAGCTAATTTCTCAACTTATTATATATCCGCATAATCTGTGCCCGATGTAGTTTTGGCCTGTATAAACATTTTGAGGATTGACTGCTCCAGTATCCTTAATCATCAGGAACAGGAAAGACAATTTTGAACCTAATTCTGTGTATGACTCATTTAGTAGTAAAACCTTAACATAAGTAGAGATACATAACCTACTTCGGTTACAAATTTTCAGCAACACAAACACTTATCTATTAGTGCATTGACTGTCCGTCCATAGATAAAAATGTACTTTAAACCTACATCTTGAGTATTCAGATCAGATACGCGTGAGTCACTGTAGATAAGACTATCAGACAAATGTTTGTTACGTCTTCACGGTCGAGTAACGTTTTATACTTACGTAATTGTTGCAACTGGTAGAGTGTCATTAACTCTTTTAAAGTCAGTTGTGGGCATTAATGGAGCTTATTGACTTTTAATTAATCTACAGAGCCGTACCCTAAACCGACGGGCATGTATGAGACGACTGATAAGTGTGGATGAAACGAAAGAGGTGTGTTTGGATCGTAGCGAGTGGAAGGAAGTGGTCTCTGCCTACCCCGATGGGAAAGAGACAGAGATCACTTCCCTCCACTTGCTACAATCCAAACACACTTCTTTCTCTTTATCCACATTCATAAGTGTCTTACTTGTACGTCGGTTTAGGGTACTCTTTCTTTAAAGCTTAGTTTTGTTAGTTAATTAACTGCAGCTGCTAAGGTCAACGACTTTGAAAGGGTCTGAATAGCTCGAGTTTAATTAGAAACGTAAGAATAATAATTGCTTCCATTAATGAATATGTTTGAGAAAGTCTTGTTTGAAATTCTTTCACGCATAAACATCTGAACAGATTCCGAAGATTCTTTACAATATTGCGTCTTAGGCATTAGATTAATACCTAAATAGGCTTGGCTAAATGAGACGAATGATGAATGTTGATGAAGCGAACGAAGTCTGTTTGGATCGTAGCAAGTGGAAGGCATGACGACAAAAAAAATGTTTTAGGCCCATCACATAGTTTATTTTTAAATATTCGACACGTATTTTTTCTTTTTTCTCTTAAACTAAAAATTACAAAGATACACTGGGTTAAAGTTGCTCGTGACGTCACGCTTACGTACGATTTTTACGTAAGAGTGACGTCAATACCCCCCACTCCGTAACTTTGATGCTCTGTATCTTTGTATTTTTTTATGTATTTGATCCGGTAAAAAATGAGTCAAATATTTTTTGATAGCCTAAAATACGGACTAATTATAATTCAATTTTTTGAATGTAGTCATCATCCCAATTGTGTGTTTCAAAACGTGACGATAAATGCGTAAGAAGCTGCGAGCGGACGGTAATTTATCCTATAAGCGTCAAAACACATGGTGAAACGCAACTGAAACTGCTAGTTGGGTCATACAGACATAAAAAACAAAAAATGTCTCTCCTGTTCCCGAAAGTTAAGGACACTGGGGGCTAATTTCTGAACTTAATGCATATCCGCTTAATCTGTGCCCGATGTAGTTTTGGCCTGTATAAACATTTTGAGGATTAGATGCTCCAGTATCCTTAATCATCAGGAACAGGAAAGACAATTTTGAACCTAATTCTGTGTATGACTCAGTTACTTTTGAGTTTCATCGCAGTTTCTGCTATAGACTTCCTTGGAAAACCACACACGACGCAACTAGTTTGAAACGTTTCGTGTCAGTAGCGTCGGGTGTCATCGTCTAAATCAACGGATTATTACTTTGCAATAAAGAAATTGTGGAAACCGCCATATAGTAGAATAGCCAGACAATTAGATTGCCGTAAATTTCCATTAAATTGATGACTGACTCTCCTATGTGTTAAGTTAATTGGGTAAATGTTTTCGATAGGTTAGGTTAGGTTAGAAGTACATCGAGATAGAAAGCTAATGTGGTGTTTTTAGGTTTAAAATCGAGAGTTTTTGTTGGAAGAGATTTATAAAAATAATATCGGTACACCCTACTTATTCACTTAGCTTTTCTGTGCATGCTTTATAAAAAAGAAGAATATGTCCCTTTTATTCAGGTTTCCTTTAATATGCTTTAAATAAGAATATTTATTTAAGTATATCTTGGTAATAAAGTTTCGTGGATTCAAAGTCATCAAATAGCTTTCCTACCTTACCAGTATACCTAGTTGCCTTTTGCAATAAACTATTAAATAAATACATTAATAACTGTAAAAAATATACGCGCATAAAGTCCAGACTTTTTAGTATTTACCTGCTACTAACGACTACATTGTTCTCATTAGAATAAAATTCAAAATCAGTTGACACAACATTCGCATGTAGTCGCTTCGATGCTCATTAATTGTTGTATTAACTGATTTTGGAATACTATTCTAATGAGAACAATGTCGATAATAATATGACAATCAAAAATGCTCTGCGCTGCGTTCCGCCAGCCCTAAAGGATTTTCATAACAAGTTCTTTACAACGTTGTAACCTCAGAAAGTCAAGGTCAAATGATGTTTATTTTGGTTATTTTTGGTGAATGAATCACCGATTGATAGCGGAAGTTGTTTGTTAGCTTCGGAACTCGGTATAGACGGCGTCCAATCGATGTGCAGTGGAGTGTATCGACGTATCGATTCATCTATAGGCATCTATAGCTGATTTGCAAGATTCGTGGCGATATAGTTTGTTTTGTTACAGATTTTCGTCTTTTGTGGACTCTGCCTACCCCAATGGGAGAGAGGCGTGACGGATATGTGTGTATGAGTTTTCGTCTCTGTCTTAAGTTCGCGAGAGACAAAGACTACCTATTGCAACTAGTGTGTTAAACCAGTAGATCGAATTAAAACTCTTTCATTAAAGATTAGAGGTTTCAGCTGCACCCGAATTGATGCCACCTTTATTGTCATATCTTGAAAAAAGAGGATAATATAGCCTATGTGTAATTTTGATGTGCAAGCTACAATATTGCCAAGTTTCATCAAAACCCTTTCAGTAGTTTTTGCGTTAAAGAGTAACAAACATACATCCATCCATTCATACATCCATCAATAGGCACAAACATTGACATTTATAATATGAGTAGGGATTAATAGGATATTAATAATAATCGATGTCGCAGTAGATATCAGGATGCCAAATTCAGGATGTTGCAAGAGACCCCGTCACAAAAGCACTAAGGAAATGTCAATCCTATATTGTCACCGAAGAGAATAGACGAATGAAGCTGCCAAAGTATGACGCAGTGAGTAATTGCCGCGGGCTGTCCCATCTGTGGGTGACTCAGGCTTGCTTTAATTACTCCTTCTTTTATATTTGTTAGACTTGTGGGAGGGTTAAGACCCAGAACACACGGTGAAACGCAACTGCAACGCAACTGAAACTTTTGAGTTGCATCGAAGTTTCTGCTATAGACTTCCTTAGAAAACAACACACGACGCAACTAGTTTGAAACGTTTTGTTTCAGTTGCGTTGCAGTTGCGTTTCACCATGTGTTTTGGCGCTTAAGGGTTAAGAGAAGTTTTCTGTGAAAGAGTTGATGTTAAGAAGAGATAGGGGGATTTATTTACGCCCTTTAGTTTAATAGTTAGATGCTATTTTGCAGAAAAATCAAGCTCGAATCGAGCAAAATATTGGAACTTTTAAAAATACACACATACATATCCGTCACGCCTCTTTCTCATCGGGGTAGGCAGACACCACAGAGCCGGGTTATTACTCGTCATTTTCTCTAATTCGTCATTTGATGTTCAATCATCGGGGTAGGCGATTGATGAATTTGGATGAAGCGAAGGAGGTGTGTTTGGTTCGAAGCAAGTGGAGTGAAGTGGTCTTTAAAATTGGCCTACAATAATCACTATCACTGCAGTGTCAGTTCATAAACTCAAGTCATAACACTAACATGAAATTAGTCTCACGTAGTCACGTGGGGACAGAGGATGCATTTTTGATAAGTGCAATGCACTGCAGTTATCTGTCGAGTGTCCTGTGTGTATGCAATTTGCATATTATAGTTAGATTTATGTTTTATATGCTTTTATTCTTGTATGCAGGTGGATGAGGTTTGAGAGATGGAGACGTCAAGTCGACTTAAAGACAGACCAACTTATCTGTGAACTGAACGACGGCGCTAGCAGTAATACAAAATAGTATTTCTACCAATCGCAGCAGATCTAGAATTTGGCATTCCCGTATTAGTGACCGTAGTTCCAATAAGGGCCGGTTTACAGATAACTTGATAGCTCTGTACTGCCGTTTTCAATATTCAAAGACAGATCGCTATCCGAGATCGGCATGTGTTGGGTGTCGTCACGTAGTTGATCTATCCTTCAGAAGAATCCTATAATATTTTTTTGATACCAATAGGTTTAAAGGGACGAAAAATTCTAGTTGCACGAAACTAGTTTCATTCATCATCTATTTCACGTGCATATTAGCTTTTTGAAAGTGCTATTTTAGACGTGTAAATGTTGACGAATGAAACTAGTTACGTGCAATGAGTTTCGTAATGTAAATCCGGCTTAACAAGGTAGAGTCAAGGAGATCCTAATAAAGAAGACTGCATACCTAATATTATAAACAAGAAGATCCTAGCGAAGAAGAGTGCATATCTAATAATATAAAAAAGAAATATATCTTTCTTAAACATTTTGCAATAAAAAACCTTACGTCATTAGACAATAATTGGGTAATCAATAACGATAGCGTGTTTCAGAAGCTTTAACAAAGATGATCAGTGTCTGTCTCGCTTTAATACTTAGTTCACACGAAAGTATAACTATATACCTATACTTAGGGTCCGTTTTAGCACTTACTGATAACAAACTGAGTGATGAACTTATGTTTAATTCATATAACATGACGTTTTAGACAGCGACAGGTATAAAATATCTGTCAGATAAATTTTATCTGTAATTGGACAAACGGGCTCTTAAAATAGACGCGATATACGACATTTTGATTCGGCAACTTTGATTTGATTGTATTGATAACATTAATCAAATTGTTTATGGAATATTGAAGCAAAGAGTCGTGGTTATGTCGTATCGAGAAGTCAATTAGATAATGGAAGACAGAACGGAATAGAAGAAGCTTTACTGACAAGAGTGTAGCTCTCATGATTGACGATTAAAAAAAAAATAACTGTCATAATTCCGCGAAAATCACAGGCAAAGGCTAGGCGATATAAAAATATGAATCATATATTCAACATTGATAATATTATAAACTAGAGACTCATTTTTTATCATTTTCAACAAATCCAGATATATTTTATGAATAGTTGTTTTTACTATGCAAGCAACGACTCGAGGCAAGCCTGACCAATCAGAGTGACCTTGCCAAACTGTTGAGTTAGTTTCGACTTAAGGGCCTTTTTTAATTAGCCAAGCACTTCACTAAGTTGGCTTTTCAACAGTATTGCCTATGGATATCTTTTATCTTTAGATTTAAAAAGGAACAATAGTTATAAAATAAACGAAATAATTGATGGTAGCTATAAAAACTAAAACTTTTCATTTTTTAAACTATTCACATTTTTGTGTGTATATGGGTATATAGCTGTGTATATAAACGAATTTTCTTTCTTTCTTTTAAATTCAAATTTTACAAAATATAGTCTTGTCTAGCTAACAGTGTCCTAGTGCTGGACAAAGGCCTCTCTCCTCTTTCTCCTAGACTTTCTATCCTGAGCCGCCTCTACCCAGACATCTATGAAGGTGTCTAGTTCATGTATTAAGAAAAAAAAAGGTGTTTTATTGACATTAAACCACATCTTATTACATGAATGCCTAGCTCCAAAACTAGGATTCCCTAAAGTAAGTACGTAGATAGACACATTATTTAGGTACATACAAAATAACGATGGCTTGACGACCTACGCACATTCAGGGAAGCTTGGTGTGAAGCAGCACTGACAGGAATCTATGGAGAAGCATGAGAGAGGCTTTTGCCCGGCAGTGTGATGAAACAGGCTAATAAAAAAAAAAATAATGCAGTAAATATAATATAATTGACATACCTTGCAGTCTTTACGTCTGAAACACCAAGCGCACCCAAATAGGAAGCTCATGGTGGTGAACACCAGTGCCAGCACCGGCAACGCTGCATACCAACCGCTGGATGGGCTCCATCCTAGCGATGATGTGCTTGGATCTGGAAGAGGGATAGTGCTATGTTATTCAACATATAAGGACAATATATTAAAAATTTCAATGTTTGTGCCGATGGATGGATGTTTGTTACTTCATCACGTAGAAACGACTGAATAGATTTTAATGAAATTTTACAATAACTTAGCTTGGTCATCAGAATAACACATAGGCTATACTATTTGCAGATATTATGTGTTTTTTCAAAGATATGACGATAAATGCGTACGAAGTAGCGGGCAGCCTCTAGTAAGGACAATAAGACAATAGGTAGGACATATAATAGATAAGAAGCAGGCACTTCAAGCTTTATACAATCTGGAATTGTACGTTTACCTTGTTAAACTATAGATGAGAATCAATAGTTTTTTATAACTTCAAATATGCAACAATCATTGTAATATTTACTGAACTTAGGACCTTTTTCTCAGTACATATAACTGTATTCAATAAGTAATTAAATACATAAGAAGCAGTGTGAGTTTATCTATTTTTTTTAACTAAGCACAGACACTAAAATTTGTAGAAAGGAGGGTAGATATATAAATACGAAATTTACCTACATGATTCCTGTGATAAGTTCAATGCTTTCAAATTTGTGTGTAATTAATTGACTATTATTAGCTGACTATAACTAGATAGGAAGGTAGCCTTCAATCAAACTAAGATATAGGTAATTCCAACATGAATCTATTAGGTGACATCACGAGTGTACTGGAGTGTTTGTTTAGCATGTTTTGATTAAACAACAACGTCTGAATAGTATGAGGTATCCGTAACATTGGCCAGAATCGAAATATTCCTTACCGTGAGGGTGTAACTCCGGCGTCCTCAGTGGCAAACCTTGTGCAAGGTGTGCGCCGGTCAACGCCAGCAATAACACCTTCCACTTCATTTCCATCATTGTCACATTATTTACACAGCCACATCATTTCCAGATTCATTATTTATCAATTTCGAACATCACAACACAAAATTATACGGTCCATGACAGGTTTGCACTTATAAATTAAGAGGGATAACTATGCACCATATATTTACACTAGGAATTTACGTATAATATAAATCTAGATTATAATATAAGATTCACATTGGATGCACATTGAAATAACTTGCGCAACCTTCTTTTCTGCATAAAATCTCAGCAGCGGAGAACAAACGCCATTTTTCTATATCAATGTTGTCAACGTCTATATTATTTCTACCACAGATTTCTACTATTTATTTAGATATGGCAATTTTTCGTTAGGTTTCGGACTCGCTTCGGACTTTGGACAAAATACAGAAGAATCAAAACACGAAATCAGAAAGGTAATCGTTATCTCGAGTAATTCATGTTATTATTAACGCAAAAATTATTAAACTGGAATTATTCACATCGATTGTATTGTAAACATTTGACTATTCTCAAACTATTCTCAAAAAATCTAGCTAAGATTCGAGCTACAGATTCGAGCTGAGATTTGGGTAATACATGGACGCTCCCTCAGAAAAAAAAGAATGTCAAAACTGACAGATGACAGAATAGCAAAAAAAGAAAATTGTGCAGCAAAATATACGGACGGGAATCTGCCGTCAAATGCAATTTTTTGGTTAAACGTAAAATTAAAGTACTGTTTACAGACCCATATCTAAAAATATGTAAATGATGCTTGAACAATTATGAAAACTTCCAGACGTGATAAGAGAACTCGTAATATATAAACCGCAACAAAAGTATAACCTCAAAACACATGTACGGTAAAAGTGCATTTTTATCCCAAGTAGTTAGAATTAGATGTGTAAACGTTCGGTACAAGTCTGGCAGTAGTACTAAGAAACTGTTGGCGTTTCTAGCCGAAATGCCGAAGTCAAACGCTATCAGAATCGCGGAGACTCAGCGCCAGAGGCAGCTGAATGCTAAGAAAGCTGATAAGTACGGGCCCAGCACCGCTTATTTACAAGTGCTGGGTTCTGGAGCTCGTGGAGCTCCTAACACTTTGTATCTATTCACTGATCAAAAGAGGTAAGGTTAACTTAAATTGCACATAGTATGTTTTGTTCATGATGTTGTAATATCTTCCATGATTATGTCATTATAATAATTATTTTTTATTAAAAAAATTAACTTCTTTACATTTCTTTCATCTTTGTAATTTAAAAAGCTACTTAAATATTACATATTAAAATAATTTAAACAAGAAAATTACATTTTGATCAATAAAAACTAGCATTTTGTTTTACAACTCCTTTATTTATTTATCCATGTTAACCTGACTGTCTCATCTTAGATACTTATTCAATTGTGGCGAGTGCACGCAGCGTCTAGCCCACGAGCATAAAGTGAAGTTGTCTCGTCTAGACCATATCTTCATCACAAACAAGACTTGGAGAAACATCGGTGGACTACCTGGTCTGTCTCTCACTCTTCAAGATGTGGGGGTACCGAGTATCACACTCCATGGGCCGGAAGGATTGGTAATGCATTTCATTGGAATCTAATCTTGAATCCACTTGTATCCCACTGCTCAGCAAAGCCTCTCCCCTCATCTACCATGATTTTCTGTCTCGTGCTACCTTCGCCCAGGTACACAATACTAAATGATTTCACTTTTTCTCATTAGGGAGAACTGTGTTTTTGTTTCATCCTTATCTAGTTACTGACCCACTACTGAGCAATGCCCTCTCTTTAGTAAATGCAAATAAATAAATATTGGGGGACATTACACACACGGTCATCTGACTCCAATCTAGGCAAATCCTGTACTATGGGTATCAGGGACTGATAAACACACATAGATAAATATATAACACCCAGAAATAAATGAAAAAGAATAAAAAATAAAAAAATCTTGTAGAGAGTGGATTATTTTTCCTTTACGACCCATATGGCTACCAATAACACTTGCAAAAACATAAAACAATGTATTTCTTAGATTTTATGACTAAGAAAGACTTAGAAGTGTGTTTGAATTGTAACAAGTGGAAGGATGTGGTCTCTGCCTACCCCGATGAGAAATAGGCGTGTAATATAAATGTAAATGTAATATAAATGAGAAAATGACACTTATCTAATCTAATCTAGCCATTTGTGTCCCACTGCTGGGCAAAGGCCTCTCTCCTCAACCGCCATGACTTTCTGTCTCGAGCTTCCTCCGCCCAGCTACTTAATAAGGTGTCCAGCTCTTCCCGTCACCTTTTCCGTAGTCTGCCGCGACGCCGTTTGGCAGCCATTGGTAGCTATTTGGCTCTCCTTTATGACATGGATATGATACTTATAAAAAATATTAATTTTTCAGGACGAACTTTACAATGCAACAAAAAGATTTGTAATAATGAAAGAAATGCAAGTAAAAATGGCAAAATGTAAACCCACTGTGGACTTTGAGGACAGTGTTATGAGTGTGAAATATGTTATATTGTAAGTACTGCAATTTTGTACCAACATTCTGTGTTAACTTGGCATTACAAATTCTGCTGGAAAAACAGTATTTTTACATACAAATACTTATCTGTTTATTAATGATTTGTGATCATGAAAATTTTTTATTTTTTAATATTCTCTTTGCATTTCTTTCTACCAATAGGCCTTGGTGTTGTGACCTATTTTGATGCTAAACAGACTAGAAATCTAGCTAGACTACAATGTTGCTAGTTTTCTTTTACTCTAACAACATCTAAGCCTTTTTTTTATTTGATACTACTCAATAGAGACTAAGTGCCCGATTCACCACCTACGCATAAAATATAACTGACAGATAAACCTATGTCTATTTCATAAAACATGACGTTTTAGACAGAGACAGGTTATAAAATATCTGTCAGTTTTTATAAGGTTTTTAAATGGTGAAATGGCTCCTGCTAAGTTAAAGTTAGTGTTTAAAATAATGCTAATTTAATTTCAGAGGCCCAAATGAAGACATTATAATAAAAGAATTTAAACCGACAACGAAAAAACAAAAGCTATCGGATTCTTTAGAAAAAGGTTATGAGGAGTTTGTGAATGACAACACAGATTACTATAGACCTAACCTGAATGAGCAAGGGCGGAAGAATTTTAGAGACAGAAAGAGGCTTTTGTCGCCGCCGAAGCCTTCTAGTAGTAAGTTTCAATAGTCAAAGTCGAAATATATTCATTTCATAGGCAAATATAGGTGGTCTTGTAAACATGGTATACATCCTACTAAGATTATTAATTTTGATGTTTGTGCTGATGGATGGATATTTGTTATTCTTTCACACAAAAACTACTGAACAGATTTTTATGAAATTTGGCAATATATTATCTTTTTTTAAATCATTGTTTCTTTTCAGAGCTAGAATCAGACCCTAAGAAAGTTACAGAGAAAGTACTTTATGATTTGCAGAAGAAATCTCGGTGCACTCTAGCTTATATTTGTACTTTTAAGGTAGGTTACATATATTCGCTGGAAAAGGGTCTCAGGCCCGTGTCTACGAAACCACATGTTATGTGAAAGTTTTCGTCAATTGACGATTGCAAGAGGAATGCTGACACGAAGTTGACGACGTGTGTACACGATAAGAAAATACGCCGGGCCGGTTATTTTCTAGTAATAGGTTTTTTTTTGCGTAGGCAAGAATTCATATCGTTACTAGAAAATAACCGTGTACACTGCCCGCAGCGGTAAGACAAGACCCGGCTAACGTTGTTGAGGAGCTGTGGCTTTTTGCGTGTAGAACAGACAAAATTCTTGTCGTGTACACGAAGAATTTGTGTTGACTGCCGCAGACACGATAAATTTCTTATCTTGTACACGCGCCGTGACGCGACGTCGCCGCTTCGTGGACATAGATTGCATGTTTCTATGCAAGATGCAAGCACGCGTCAAGCATTCGTCTTGCAATCGTCAAATGACGAAAAGTGCTTATGATCTCCAATAAATGACGTGCTAGCCTCGTGTAAATTACTATCTCCCATTTTATTGATGAATGTGGATGACGCGAAAGAAATGCGGTTGGATCGTAGCATGTGGAGGGAAGTGGTCTCTGTCTACCTCGATGAAAAAGAGGCGTGACAGATATGTCTGCTATATAAGTTTAAGACACATTTAAAAGTCCTCCTTATTATTATTATTATTATCCCTTTCAACGTCCCCACTACAGGGACACGAGCCTTTCTCTCATACGAGCGTGATTAGGATCATTTAAAAGTAATTTATTATATTCCCACAAATACATAGATTCAACTTCTACATTTTGACTGATAATTTTGCCCCTTACAGAAACGCCTAGGCACCCTAGACTTAGCTAAATGCGTAGCGTTTGGCGTGAAACCGGGCCCGTTACTGGGTCAGCTGAAGAACGGCCACGACATCGTGCTACCGGACGGTACATTCGTGTTCTCTAGGGACGTGAAGACGCCTGATGATCCTGGCCCTGTTTTTATTGGTGAGGGAGCATATCTTTGTTATTTGCTTTGTTTTTGGCAGATTTTTAGGGTTCCGTACCCAAAAGGTGAAGGCGGGACCCTATTAGGTACTAAGACTTGGCTGTCCGTCTTTCTCCAGGCTGTATCTGACGAACCGCTATGGCTAGAGCGTTGAAATTTTTACAATGATATATTACGTACTAAAAATAGAATAATAATAATAATTAATCATCCTCCCATAAAACAAACGTGTTTTTTTTTGCCTGTTTTTGCTCGATATTAATAATGGTTACTCGTAGACATTATTACTGGGCTATTGTTAAGCTAGTGAATGGTACCGATATTTTGATTAAGATTTTTATTGGTCTGTTATGTGACGATGTCAATATCAGCTATAGGTTTAATTACGCCAGATTAAAAATAACAGTAAAGGCTTGCGAACAAAATGAACTAATTAAATTTTTCATTCAATCAAAATAATAATCAAAACCCATTTTGTCCACAGTACTGGAAGTGCCAGATATAAGTTATCTGAAAATGAACGAGTTTTCATCCCATTACAACTCGCCGGAGAACAAAGCAGAAAACATACCCACGCTGGTCGTGCATTTCACTCCGCCCCATGTTTTCCATCATCCAGTGTGAGTGAAAATAACATTTTTTAGGGTTCCGTACCCAAAGGGTGAAAACGGGACCCTATTCTTGAGGCTCGGCTGTCCGTATGTCTGTCTGTTTGTCCGCCCGTCTGTCACCAGGCTATATCTCATGAACAGTTATAGCTAGTGTTCTCATACTACAAACGTGATTTTTTTTGCTCGATATCAATAGAGAATAGTACAGAACCTTTCCTGCGCGAGTCCGACTCGCACTTGGCTGGTTTTTTTATTTGATAAGGTATCAACATTAAACACAAAATACATTCACACAAGAAAAGAAAATGGCATTCAGCGCGTCACCAACAAGCCTGCATTCAAATGTATGTGAGATACTTCGCGATGACTAGTCTTCGAGACTTGCAGGATACTTGAATTGCCTGTGCGTATCGTAATGGGAGAAGGAGCTTAGGGTTAGCTACATAAATAAAGCCATTAAATCAGGTAATCTTTTTTTCTACTAACTAAACTAATTTCTTCAGCTATCAAGAGTTCATGGAGAAATTCGGTCCGACGACACGCCATTTAATCTTAAACGAACAAAACGTTTGCCTCGGCTCGGAAGCGGTGCACAGAACTCAACACAAGTTGCACCTACTAGATCCGGATATATTCCCACTGTTGAAGGATGTTAGCTTGCCCCCTGTGTGGAACGCCCATCCCCCTATACCTAAGACTAGCAGTCCTATTAGGTTGAAGGGGCTTGAAACGTTGAGGAATAAGGTGAGACATAAAAGTATCTTATATAGCCGTTTTTATTATTAATTTTTTGTTTGTATAATTGATACTGGCTTTTTTTACACGCACGCATATACGTACGCGCGCACGCACATATTTACGTACGCACACACACGCGCGCACATTCATATACACATATTTATAGTATATATTTTTTTGACACCGGCATATTTACATATATACATATATTATCCGTCACGCCTCTCTCCCATTGGGGTAGGCAGAGACCACTTCCTTCCACTTGCTACGATCCGAACACACCTCTTTCGCTTCATCCACACTCATCAGTCGCCTCATACATGCCCATCGGTTTAGGGTACCTACTCTTGATTTGGCCTTTCCTGAGTAAGTCCCCGATTTGATCGAGGTACGTTCGACTTGGCCTTCCCCTCTCAGCATTTCCATCAACTCTTGCCTTGTATATCTCATATATTACGAAAAAAAACTTTTTAAATACTAAAACGGCGCAAATTTTAAAACCGATTGCCTTATTAGCGTTTAAAATGCAAGCATACTATTCTACTTTTAAAATAACTTACAGATCGCCCAAGCCCAATTCCAAAGTATAATAAACATGGAGACGGTGTCGAAGACTGGCGGCGAGCGCCGGCCGTCCGAGGAGCCCGAGCAGATGGAGAGCATCGCGGGGCGGACGCTCATGATGTTCCATTTCCGGCCGAAGAAGCAGCTGGACAGGTAAACAAAATATTACATGCATACATAATTGAAATCTGTATTTTATAATTTTTTTTTTTGCCAGCTATTAAGATCCCACTGCTGGGCAAAGGCCTCCCCCGCGACTTTCCATTTAACAAGAACCTAACATTTTTATTATTAAAAAATATTTGAAACACATTTTTACCTGATCAAATAAAAAAAATACAATGATACTGAGCATCAAAGTTACGGAGTGGGGGGTATTGACGTCACTCCTAGGTATAAATCTTACTTAGGCGTGACATCACGAGCAACTTTAACCCAGTGTATCTTTGTGATTTTTAGTTTAAGAGAAAAAAAAAATACGTGTCGAATATTTTAAAATAATCTATGTGATGGACATACGCCCGTTATTAATAACCTATCCTGATCCGTTTCTACCAAATCGAGATTGAAAAAACAAAACACAATTGTCACTTGTGTACCAAAAACATGTCAAGAACACAATTGTGTTTTGTTTTTTCAATCTCGATTTGGTAAAAAACGGATCAGGATAGGTTATTAATAACGGGCGTAAAAAAATTTTTTTAGTCATCATGCCTATTACTTTAACCCACAGATCAGCCGAACCAAAACTACACATCCAAGACTACATACAAGAAACCATGGATGTACCCGGCTTTGTTCCCTCTCTAGAACAATTCCGCAGGCTTATAGAAGGGTTGAGATACCAAGCAAAGAGCGGGCAGTCGTCCGAATACCCGAAAGTAGTATTCCTAGGTACTGGGTCTTGTATTCCCAGCAAGACTAGGAATACTAGCGCTATTGTCGTACATATTGAGTGAGTATTTTATTATTAATAATATTATTTAACATTTACCAGGCCTGTCCCACTCGCGCAGGTATGTATCGAACTGTAAGCGCCAAAACACACGGTGAAACGCAACTGAAACGAAACGTTTCAAGTTAGTTGCGTCGTGTGTTGTTTTCTAAGGAAGTCTATAGCAGAAACTTCGATGCAACTCAAAAGTTTCAGTTGCGTTTCACCGTGTGTTCTGGGTCTAAGTAGCAAGCGCGTCCTCCCTCGGGGGGATAGTTAAGTAGGTGCTCACGAGCGAGCGGTGACGCACGCGTTCGCGAGATTTGTTCGTCGCTTTCCTATGCTACCTACGTACGCACTGATTGTCACAAAATCTGTAGGAATTTGGTATTCTGTGCATTTACATAAATTAGCTGTAGCCTAGTTGGCAGAACGCCCGCCTCTAATCTTGGAGAAGCGGTTTCGATGCCCGGCCGGCATCCGACAACTATTGGGCCAGCGTTTTTGATTACAGCCTAATCACTTTCATATGAGAGTAGGCTCGTGCTAGTGGGGACGTTAAAAGGGCTGATAAGGTAGAGACAGCTCGCCAAAAATGCTCCTAAAATATGACTCAAAAACTTGAATGTCCTTGTTTTACATAATGAAATCTCAAATAGTGTGAGGAAGACGAAACATGAATAGGCCCAAAAAGGGGAAAATTTTCATTTTAAAAATAAATTAACCTACTGTATATATTTCCAGCGACACTCGATCAATATTACTAGACTGTGGCGAAGGTACATTCGGGCAGCTAGTGCGGTTCTACGGCCCGAAGCGAGTCAATTCCTTCCTTAGGACTTTAAAAGCGATATATGTCTCGCATTTACACGCCGATCATCATATTGGTATGTATAAAGCATTTCTCCCATTACAATACGCACAGGCAAGTCAAGTCTCGAAGACTAATTCACCGCGAAATATCTCACATACATTATACCGGTATCGTAGTGTGCGAGTCTGCATTCAAATGTGTGTGAGATACTTCGCGATGACTGGTCTTCGAGACTTGAAGGATACTGTAGTACTCCGGAAAGTCTAGATTCACGTCGGTTGACTGGCACAGGTAACTTCTTCGGTAGGCCTGACAATGCTTTTTAGGGTTCCGTACCCAAGGGGTGAAAACGGGACCCTATTACTGAGACTTGGCTGTCCGTCTGTCACCAGGCTGTATCTCATGAACCGTTATAGCTAGAGCGTTTAAATTTTCACAAATGATGTATTGCCGTTGCCTCTATAACAACAAATACTAAAAATAGAATGATAATAATAATTAGGGGGGCTCCCTTACAACAAGGTGATTTTTGGTCAATATCAATAATGACTACTCGTAGACATTATTATTGGGCTATTATTAACGTAGAGAATGATACGGAACCCTTTCCGTGCGAGTCCGACTCACATTTGGCCGGTTTTTTTTACGATACAGGTATTAATTAATATCTCTGTGTGACGAATACGTTTGAAAGATGATGAAAGATTCGAAGACTGGTGTCGAATTTCTCTCTATAAAATTCTATAATTTTTTGACCCAGGTCTAATCGGAGTGCTTCAAGCTAGACGCCAGGCGTATGACGAAATCAGCACCAGTGACAGATCAGAGCCGGTATACCTCCTCGCTCCTGGTCAGATCGTGACATGGCTGTCCATCTACGATCAGCAGTTCGAGAGTATTCGCAGCGAGTTTCATCTTATACCGAATCAGAGTTTGGTAAGTTAAGTCAGCCACTGACAGAAATCTGTGGAGATGCATGGGAGAGGCTTTTGTCCAGCAGTGGGACGACATAATAAGTTGCGAGTATAGCCACAGCATGGGTGCCAGACGGCCGCCGCCCCTGAGGCTTGGTAAGTTGAAAAAAATCTGTTAAGGGCAGGCGTAGACATGACGGAGCGCAGTGTAGAGCATTTTTGATTGTCATAATACTATCGACATTGCTCTCATTAGAATAATATACAAAATCAGTAAACACCGAGCATATCCTTAAAATCCTACTAATATTATAAATGTCAATGTTTGTGCCGATGGATGGATGGATGTTTGTTTGTTACTCTTTCACACGAAAATGACTGAACGGATTTTGATGAAACTTGGCAATATTGAAGGTTACATAAGCATCAGAATAAAACATAGGCTATATTATTTTTAGATATTTTGCAAATTTTCCAAGATATAGCGACAAATGCGTGCAAAGGCGCAGGCAGCCTCCAGTAATATATCAATTAACTTTCCAGCTGCCAAACTCAGACGCAGACGTCCCGGCAGCCATGCTCTCCTGCCTCGGCGTGCAGAACATTCGAACGTGCTTGGTGCCGCACTGCCCTAACGCGTTCGGTGTGGCCGTACAGACGAGCGGTCATAAGATTACTTATTCGGGAGACGCGCTGCCTTCTGAAGCTTTGATTGCTTTAGGTAAGTGAACATAAGCTGGGTATTAAGGTGCGTACAGACCATGTAACATAACATGTTATTTAACATTGTAATATAACATGTTTTACATAATGTGGACACTGAATGTTATAAAACAATGTTATTGATATGTACAACAATGTTATATAACTTTGATCGCGTGGAGGTGCGTACAGACCATGTAACATGTTATTTAACTTGTGTTTTATAACACGTCCACACTATGACCTTGTGATTCAACATTGCAACATAAAAATATAACAATGTATAATGTAATGTATAATATAATGTGTAATGTATGTGTAATGTGTATTGTTATATTGCATTGTTATTCTAATGTGTACAGTATTATTTTATGTTGCAATGTTGAATAACAAGGTTACATAGTGTGGACGTGTTATATAACACAAGTTATATAACATGTTATATGGTCTGTACGCACCGTTATAAGAGGGGTTACACCCCTGTAACCTTTGCATGTCCGTCCGTCTGTAACCAAGCTGTATCTCACGAACCGTTATAGCTAGAGCGTTGAAATTTTCACAAATGATGTATTAACATTACCGCTATAACAATAAATACTAAAAATATAATAATAAGGGGGGCTCCCATACAACAAACGTGATTTTTTTGCTCGATATCAATAATGGGTACTGGTA
The DNA here is from genome assembly GCA_947563765.1 of Anarsia innoxiella. NCBI lineage: Eukaryota > Metazoa > Arthropoda > Insecta > Lepidoptera > Gelechiidae > Anarsia > Anarsia innoxiella. Next base: position 612,956 of record OX387403.1, read on the forward strand.
CACACTTAAAATATTCACAGAATATTTAATTACCTAGGAACATTTTATTTAAAAATAAAAAAGAAGTATAATTAAAATTATAAATATTTAAGGGGGGCTCACATTCGACGGAACCGATTTTTCGAATATAATGGCACGGAACCCTTCGCACGCGAGTCTGTTTTTTGAAAAATAAGTACTTTTATACTTATGACTTGCTTACAACTTTAAACCTTTCATTTTCAGGCAAAGACTCAACCCTACTAATCCACGAAGCGACTATGGAAGACGAACTAGCAGAAGAAGCTCGCATGAAAATGCATTCAACAACAACCCAAGCTATAGAAGTGGGAAAACAAATGGGAGCTAAGTACACAGTGTTGACGCACTTCAGTCAACGGTACGCGAGACTGCCGCGGCTGAATGCTAATATACTGAATGATAATCATAGTGTGGGCATCGCTTTTGATATGATGCAGGTATGTATTTAACCAATTTTTTTTAAAATAAGCAAAAGGTTCTCGATTTGGTTGTTTTTTTATGCTTAAAAAGAAAAATACCCCAATATTTTCTAGAGTCAAATTAACCGCCAAATAAAATAATTGTCTAAGACTCAACGTTGTTTGACATAAACAGTCTTTTTCGGGTTCCTAAACCTATTACTGAGACTCGGCTGTCTGTCTGTCCGTCCGTCTGTCACCAGGCTGTATCTCACAAATCATTATAGCCAAAGCGTTAGAATTTTCACAAACGATGTATTATCGTTGCCGCTGTAACAACAAATACTAAATATTGGATATAATAATATTAATTAAGGGGGCTCCTATACTATAAACCTGATATTTTTACCTATGTTTGCTCGATATCATCTCTACCTATATAGTGAATGGTACGGAACCCATCACGCGCGAAACCGACTCGCATTTGGCCGGTTTTGATTTTCTGACAGACTGTAATTAAATGTTATTTAATGTAACCATAGTTATTAAAAGAACAAACTCTAGACCGAACTAAGCTTAATATTTGTTTCAACAGATAACAATGAACGATTTAGATCTCCTGCCACACATGTACGCGCCCCTACAACTGATGTTTGCCGAACATTGCGTTGAAATGGAATTGAAAGCTGCCAGTCGAGCGAAACAGAAAGCGCGGTCGTCGCCCGACCTCTCCGGTAGTGTCTCTGACAGTCTAGACGTAGATAACGTCGATGATCAACTTGTAACCAATGTTGATCAAGGTGTAACCAATGTTGATCAAACTGTAACCAATGTTGATCAAGATGTTACCAATGTTGATCAAGATGTTACCAATAGTGATCAAGATGTTACCAATATTGATCAAGATGTTACCAATGTTGATCAAACTGTAACCAATGATGATCAAGGTGTAACCAATGTTGATCAAGGTGTAACCAATGATGATCAAAACAAAACAATTGTTACATTAGACTATGTGACCGACCCAGAAACAGAAACATCTCAAATTAGAGTCATAATAAATAATAATGAAGACAAAAACGCGTCAGTTAGTGATATAAGTACAGATATTAAAGAGAAGTGTGTTACAAGTAGTAGTAGATAGAAAGTCCCGTTGTAATTTATGCTTTAGCTTGTTACATTGTTTCATTTCATATAGTCTGTAACTGTTATGTACTTTGAATAAAGTAATGTATTTTAAAGTAATTTTTGGTTTCATTTATTAGTAGATAGATGCTGTATATATATATATATATGTAAGTATTTTGGGCAAAAGGAATATAATGGAAACTAGTAGAGCTTAACTAAAATTGCACTTTTACATATCGTTATTATTAGTGTACCTACCTACTTGACAGAACATATCTATACGTAACCGATATTTTGATGATTTAAAGAGATACTTAGCAGGTAGCTAAAAAGTGGTTCTAAAGCACTCGTTCACTTCTACTCTGTTCACACCGCGCTACTTAAGCGACACACAAAAGTATGAATCAATATGAAACATTCTCCGGCTCAGAATAATGACAAAATTGTTTTCATCGTCATTATACTTTTAGAAAATCTTGTCATCTTGCTATGCGCATGTGTTTTTTGAAAAAATATATTATTATTAGATGTTTTGCCCAGTGGCCAGATTAGATTAGATGTTTTGGCCCATATCAGAGATGTGACCGACAATGTCGGCCCAATCCTATTTCCGTATTAATGTGGTGTTACTCGTAGTAATACGTATTTAAATAAAATTACACTATTACAGATAAAAAAACACGACGTCGACCAGCTGGCTCTAGAACAGTCTCAATACATGGGAGTACAAATATTCACAGGGATAGTAACACTTCTAGTAAGAATAACAATTATTTCTTTGTTTAATCTGGCAAGAAAAGAGTAGAAATTAAAAAGTGGCAACACTGTAGTGTCGTCCCGTTTTACCTAGATTGATATGAAAGGGACGACTCTGCAATGTTGTCACTCGTTAATTTCTACTGTTTTTTGCCAGACTGTAGTCTTGTAGGTAGCTTACTTACTGCAGGGTAGCGTCTGAAACTTTTAAAACTTAAATAAATACCTATACCTAGTTACTATACTTAAATTTCAAGATTACTAACCTTAGCCCTTAAGCCCTTAATGGTACGTTTACAAGCTTGCGATGGTTTGGCAAACGTCCACAAGCCCCAAGCGGGTAAACAAGCCGTTTGGCTTGGCTTTCGTAGGCTTGCCAAGCAAACGCTAGCGTGTTAACAACTTCTAAACGCAAGGCAACATTTATGAGCGCTGTGGCTTGTGGACGCTTGCCAAGCAAACGCAAGCATGTTAACAACTTCCAAACGCAAGCCGTCGTTTTTGAGTGCTTGTGGCTTGCGCACGCTTGCCAAGTAAACGCAACCACGTAAACAACTTCTAAACGCCAAGCGAAATTTCTGAGCGCTTGTGGCTTGCCATCCAAACGCAAACGCGTAAACGACTTCCAAGCAGTATTGGTTTCATAGGGCTTCGCGGAAGCGTGAGAAGCATCCCCCAAGCCAGTCGAACCCCGTCTATGTCGCCGCCGAAGAGTAGCAGCAGTAGACCAAGTAGGTACATGTTAGTTTTTTTCTTCAAAAATTAATTAGATTTGTTATGATAATCGCAATAGTTACGCAAAGTGTTCCTAAGTACCTAAGTACTCAAAAACTCAAATGTTTATTGCACACCATCCCCCTTATTACAAAACGAGGTTTAAAGATAGTCCGACGTTAGTTCATTTCTTTTGACGTTTCGGCTATCCATGGACAAAACGTCAAACTAAACGAACTGAAGTTGAACTATCTTTAAAACTCGTTTTGTAATAAGGTGGCATAGGTTTACATAGGCTTATTTTGACGTTATTATTTAAAAAAACACTACTGGCAACACAACACTACAGAAAGTGGTCTTTGGGTCATTTTTAAAAATTATCACCCTCCAATCATACTGTGACACATTAGTTTATTGAGATGAACGATATCATCGAAGCTTGTCCCGTCTATGAATACAGCTCATGCCGATCACGGTGTGCTCTAGGAATGTCAGCCCTGTTCATGTCAACCGGAGTGAAAACGAGGTTTAAAGATAGTTCGGTGTAACTACGTACGTACGACTAACTCGCACGCAGTCTGAGCGCTCACATAGTACTTCTAAGGTCGGGATTATTTGTACGTATTTGTAAGTACGCACGAGTGAAATTCGTACGAAAACGCAGCCAAAGTGAGCACAGCCTAAAGCAAGTTCCAAAGAACGAGATTTTCCATTAATAAATATCATTCGTTCTTCTTTTATCTAAGCACATCGTAAACCTAGAAACCGAGCTAAGTACTGCCCTACTTCCGATTCCAACATAGAATAACCCAAATCTAACTGAAATCGTAGAGTCAGGAGGGAGCATGAGATCGGGGCCAGCCAGCGAGACGGACCAGCCGCTGCTGCCTATATCTTCAAGTGTACAAGCTACGCTGACTCCGGAGGGCACAGATGGTGAAGCTAGCAATGTCGCTGTTGGTTGTAAGTTCCTCTTAAATCTGGCCAAGTGCGAGTCGGACCCGTGCTCGAACGGGTTCCGTCCGTACCATTAGGTACATTGCATAACAGGTACATAAAGTACGAGTACATTAAAAAAGTCGCTTCTGTTGTAGCTATTTAAAAAACCTATTTAAAAACTATTTAAAAACCCCTTAAATATTTATTTCTATGAAACAAAATCAGTACCCATTATTGATTAATCAATTTATCATACCATCATCGCGTTTAGGAGCTACAGTGGCACAAACAGAGGGGTCAAACTTATAACACCCCTCTTTTGGCGTTGGAGGCTAAAAACCAGCCAGAACCATAATTCTGGTAGGTAGATACAAATAAAACTCTCTGAATATTTTTTCCAGCACCCGTGTCAAGTTTGTCGTCTGTAAGCAAATTAGTGGATTCTGTATTTGACGATTCGGATCCGGTTAATTTACTTGACAGTAAGTATTTTAATGGAAACATTTTTATTAATGGCAATAATAGGTACCTACACATACCTAGTCTAGTACATATTAGTAGGTAGGTACACAGCGGTTATTTTATGTTTTTTAGTTCGACTTGGTTAAAGTCGCTGGAAACCGTTGGATGTGGGCAGCGCAAGACCGGTCGTTGTGGAGATCCTTGGGGGAGGCTTTTGTCCAGCAGTGGACGTCCATAGGCTGATATGTTGATGATGACACAGCGGTACCTACAGTGGAAGCGATTAAAGTATCCCTACCCATCTACAGGGCGTAACAGAAAGGGGGTATAATGTCGAAACACACCGATAGTCCTCATGAAACTGAACAACTCTCCCCAAGGAACATGGGTCGTAACTCGAAAAAAAAAATTCGCGTCCCCATACAAAATGCCCGATCAGCTGATCGAGTAAGTAAGGCCATCCAAAAAAATTTTTCGAGTTACGACCCATGTTCCTTGGGGAAAGTTGTACAGTTTCATGGGGACTATCGCTGTGTTTCGGCATTATACCCCCGTTGTGTTACACCCTGTATACCTGCATATGGCATCTATAACTATGCAACCATGGTTGAACCCATCTATTTAGATGGTGAACGTCTATTAGGTAAGGTGAACACCTATTAGGTAAGATAAGATTTAATGGGTAAGTTACCTATCTTGTACACATGTGTTAATTAAGTTTGTGGGATGGACTGGACTGTAAGAGCGGTTACGCAATACAACACATTTTTTTCCGATCTGATATATTAAGTATGGGGGTGGATCTTCAAGAGGTCGAAAATTTATGTCTCGCCCTATCATTCATAATTGTAAAAGAAATTCAAAACTTTTTATAGTTATTCTACTACCTAAATAAATGAAGTAAAAAGTTATCAAAACCGTTCAGTGATTGAATAGCAGAAAAACAAGCTATTAGAAAAAAACGCTAGAAAACCACGATATTTTAGGTGTCGCCTTTACATGATTTTCGATATTTTATATCATAGTGAAAATATTATTAATAATAGAGTACTCCTGTCTAGGAATATATTATTTATCGTTAAACAGGCAAGATATTTTAAAGAAAATAAATTTAAAAAGTAGGTGGTAAGTTAATTAAAAATTAGTTCAAACAATGTTTAAAAAATATTCGTCATTATTGGCAACACGTTTACTTAGCATGATTAAAAAAAACGGAAAGCACCCGAAGCGTCACGTCTAACTTAAAAGTCGCAGCCCCCTCGTACCTAAGTCGAACACCACTCGTCATAGTGAACGGACGCTAATTTTTCCAATGATAATTAATTGAATATCGTTCTCCAAAGATATTCATGCCACGTCGTCATTGGTTTCTTTTGCTGTATTTTAAATATAATGCATGGTAAACTCTTTATTTATTTACCATGGCGAACTTATTAGGGAAACAGATAACGTGTAATGTTTGTTTCATAATTTAATAACCTATTTTGCCAATAGCAGCGATTTTTCCAAAATTCGTCATTGTTAGTAACATCATTATTGCCAACATTGTGTCTGACGACGATGACGTCTGTCACCAATAATGATTATTTGTGTAGAAAACAATGACGTTTGTTACCAATAATGATTATTTGTATAGAAAACGACTGATGGCAATAAATTATTTTGATGTACGATTATCATTAAAAAGCATGTTTCTCATATACAGGGCATGCTACATCATTTGCAAATGTTGAACCGGCAGAAAAATGGCAGCCCGCACTCCTGGAGGCTCCCATTTTTCATGATGCTATTCCAGCTGCCTTCACTTAAAAAACGAAATAATCTGCCGGGCGTGCCAGCATCTGAAGCAGCTGCCTGCCCATGTGGCCTTAACACTCTTCCGTAGTTGCCTATATGTCCCAACACTGGTGTATAATATGAGAACGTCTTCGACTTGGTTTTTATGAAATGTCAATGAAATGTCTAAAATCGGCGAAGACTTCAAGGTGACATTGGAGACGATTCTCAATGTAAAACTTAATGAGGCTCAATGACAGCAGACTTCGTTATCATCCGCTACGGCAGATTGGGTGTTAGAAGAAGCAGGATATCAATATATCGGCGTTTTAACCTCCTCCCACGAGGTTAACGGTTGAGTCGCTTTAAAACTTCATGTCCAAGGTGGCAATCTTCTTATTAGTTATATACGGCGGAAGCTTTAAATGTTTGGGCAACTGTGTGTCTTGAGCAGCCAAGGGACAAAGGTGTCCAGCGCTCTTGGCACGATCACATGTACAAAGCAAGCAGCCGGATTCTAATGAAGCGGCTGTGGGTAGGAATCTGGCTATGCTTGAGGCGGCATCAAGCCCAGAGTCTGGTCGTGTTTGGGCGCTGTAATCAACGAGCTCATTGAGGATAGTAATTTATCTGCGGTTGGATTGTCACGTTTGTGGTACGATTGCGGACTCTTTGGGACATCAAGGGTTGAGTTGTGTCAAGTCAGCTAGACGATTTCCTCGTCACTATAAAATATGCTTAACGAGGTTGAGCGGCGACCCCGGAACCGCCAAGCCTAAATCACACAAATGGCAAGAGGACTGATTGATTAATCCTCATCTCTCGGGAAAGGGTCTAGTTTAGGATGCAACTTGCATAAGTACCTTCGCCATGTCCCACCTGCCTTGTACATGTAGGGCAGCTAGTGCAGCAGCAGAAGGAGCTGCCATACAAAAGCATGCTAAATATGCTCCCTTCCAAGACGAGGTAAGTACCTCTTTGTTCCCGTCGTAGTGGAGGAAAGCGGGACTTTGTGTACGGAAGCTAAGAGTTTGATGCGTGAACTAGGGAAGCGCCTAAAAAACAATAGTCGGGACCCTTGCGTAGAATTTTACTGCGCAATGGTCCCGACTAACCTTTTTTCCTCGCTATTCAGTGTGGGAATGCTTCTAGTGTCATAGCCACTTTTGCATCAGGTGCGATTCAGGGTGGGCTTTTGACCTAGCCGTCTTAGCTAATTTGTAATGGATTGCATGTTAACGGTAATTAAGTTGTAGTTAAAAGACAAATAAAAAAGTATTTGAGAATAAATATTTACATCAATAATATAACTCAAACGTCACTGTCGGTAACATTCCGTCATTACATTCGTCACTGTCGGCAACATCCGTCATTATCAGTAACACTAAAATTTTTATATTTGCCAATATTTTCTAAAATATTAAATTCTTTAACGTGTCTTTAATATAATATAGCATATAATTCATGTGTTTAGGTATAGATTTAGCTTAAAATAAACGCCATTCTCGGGGTAAAATGTGATTTTTTTTTGTATGAGGAGAATAATCTTGAGTAGATTCACCCATGGTTCAGAGATAAATACATAGATAGAAATACCTTTATTGCACACAAAGAGATACAGAAAAAAATTAAAACTACAACATTGTGCGCAAAGGCGGTCTTATCACTAAAAGTAATATGTTCCAGGCAACCTTAGAACAGAGTTACATAACAAACTTAAAACTATAACATTACGCGCAAAGGCGGGCTTATCACCAAAAGTGATCTCTTCTAGACAACCTTAGAACTATCCGAAAACTATTTCTGTACTAAATATCTCAGATCGGATAAGAATTAAATGTAGTGCGTCTCTAAAGCCTTAGTTTTAGATTGAGTATCCGTTTCACCATCTTCAGATAAAATTAAACTGACAGATAAACCTACGTCCATTTCATAAAACATGACGTTTTAGATAGAGACAGGTATAAAATATCTGTCAGATAAATTTTATCCCTAAACAATTTTTTCCAGTTCTCCATCGGTTCTTTATTTTATTTTTAATTATTCAGCCCGCTCGAAGACCATTAACTCAGTGACGCGTCCTCCTGAAAGTGCACCATTGGATTCGGCAAGAGACAAGCCATCAGTGAAATCTGTACCCTCGCATACAAAACATGAAAAAGAACAAGAAAATCTTCCGTATAATAGTGAGTATCTTCCTTATACCCAATTAAGAGCTATGTATTGGAACTATAGATGTAAGGCCGATTTAAAACCAATTAAACCAACCGGTTTTAAACGAGAAAAACCGTTTAATTTAAAACCAAAATAAACAATTTTTTTGGTTTTTAATCGGATCGGTTTCGAATCGGACGTAGTGCGAAACCGCTCTTATTCATAATCATATTTATTGCGCTTCCACAAAGTTACAATGGTCTTAAAAATAATTTACAGTACATGTTGTGGGCCCTGTTTTAGGGCACGGCAAAACAGAGAGAGGAAGACGTATTAGTTGCTAAAATTAAGTACCTAATGAATAGTTAGTTTATTCGCCAATATCTATTGGTTATTGTTTTATTATTTTCCAGCGTCAGGTTACGGAGCACCCCTCGTCACTCCAATACACAAAAAGCTGTATTTGAGATGCGGCAGCCGGCCGTATGTACCTCCTGCATTATCACCTGTGCATGTCTATCCACGTAAGTTTTTAATTCTTTGTATCACAGGCGTAATGGTCACCAAGCCGAACCGCCACTAAGAGGGTCCTGGGTTCGAATCCCAGCTGGGCAGATATTTAAATGACGAATTAAATGTCTACTTCCTCAGTGAATATATTGTGTGTCAGCTTATGGATCCACTGCTGGTCAAAAGCCTCCCCCAAGGATCTCCATAACGGTCTTGTGCTGCCCACATCCAACGGCTTCCCGCGACTTTCACCAGGTCGTCGTCCCACCTTGTTGGAGGCTTTTCCACACTGTGTCCGGTTCAGTGAATATATACCTATCCCTATCCTATCCTATCCCTTCAAATCCCTTGTACCTAGTTAAGTAGGTACTTAGGTACTTTATAAACATGAACTTTGTCTTTTAGGTCCCGGAGCAGTGGATATAGTCAACGACAAAACAAACCGTATAATGATACCGCGACCGCAAAGTCCACCGAAAGGTAAAAGACATCGAGTATTTTTGTATGAAGTCAAACATATCTAAAGTTGCAAGTAGCTACATGAAATGACGTTTTTTGATGTACGTCTGAGCTGAGATTAATGCCAATCGATAGAGAAACTAGGTAATTAAGCAAACTGAAACATAGCACATTAAAATAGTGTAGTTAAGTGAACATAGAGTGAGCGGTAGTTGGTTAAACCACCACCGCCTCCAATCTTGGCGGTTTCGATCCCCACCTCAACCTGTGAGATTTATTTCTCATCTAGGTACGGATTAAATGTTCGATTTACTACCCGTTAAGAAGTGTACATAAAACACGACATTTTTTGTATCTTGCAAACTTTAAGTATGTTCAAAACGTTCGAACTTTTATATTTTTGTTATCTGGTCTGGCCAGTTGTGGGACCATTATAAGCCAGGCCAAAATTGGCTTGGTGAGAAACACGCCAGGCCAAGTACGTAAATCTTTTAACCACTGTCGAGGGGCGATCAACCTTGGCAATAAGTAGGTATGTCCGGTATGTATAGGTAGGTAGGTATGTCAAATATCACCCCTAAAGTTGACGAAATAGGTTGCCCCCGTGTAAAGCTTAAAATGCACTTTGTTTTTCAATTAGGTGCATTTAGGGGACCATTGACACAGCAAAAGACTTTGATAAACAAATTGCTATGTTTTTAATTTTTTGTAGTGTTTTTGAGACATGTATATCTTTTTTAAGAAGTCTTAATGACCTTTTAAAAAAAGTCCTTATAGTTGCTAGTTGAAAAAGTCCTCATAGTTGCCTAGATAAGGCAGACACTCCTAGGTATAATAATTGTGTAATAAATTAGTTCCTTCACTATTACCCTGTTAAATAATTATGTTTTATCAAGCGGACTACTCCCAGTTTTGGTATCCGGGTCTTGAGGACTACCAGTATTTTAAAAATAGTAAGTAAAGTTTATGTTTTGTCATTATCTCACATATTTCCTACACGGTTTAAAGGCCGACGCACACCTGACGGAGCGCAGCGCAGAGCATTTTGAATATTATTCTAATGAGAACAATGTCGATAATAATATGACAATCAAAAATGCTCTGCGCAGCGCTCCGTCAGGTGTGCGCCGGCCCTAAGGCTAATGCCAGCCTGTGACAGAATGATACGACAAAACCCTTGTCGCGGCACTTTCTGCTGACCCCCTTAACTTTTTTAAAAGGATCATTTACCCGGTAAGCCTGTTTGGCTAGGAGCCATTCCTAGTTGTGGCTCCAAGATACCTTTTTACTAGAAGCCTTTTCTTGTTTAGGAACGTTTCTGGCTTCAAAAAGCCCAAATTGTCTTTTTGGAGGTCTCATGATGATATTATTATAAGCTACTCAAAAGGACAGCAGAAAACAGAGCAGTAGTGTGGCGTAGACTCCACCAACAAACACTCTTGAATTTAATGATGACTATGATACATAATTTTAATTGATTATCTAACCCTTTTTTCTTTATTTACAGTTAAATTACAAAAAGAATTAGTGTTGTACGGATTAGTAAACGTATATATGTTACGTATTGCTCAAAGTGTGTCACAATTGTGCCATGAAGTTGTTTTGATGGCTTCATTTATTGCTATCGGTGCCTTGTTTTGGGTAGTTGGGAAGAAAGTTGAGCCACCACCGCCTTGGAATAACAGTGTCCGAACGGATAAAAGTCCTGAAAGAATGATGGAGAAGCCTGGTAAGAAACCTAGAAAGAATAAAGCATTGTACACAGGTCATGCACTTCATTAGGTATAGGTACTTACATGATCGCGCGTCAGAGTAGGTGAAAGATATTTCGTACCTGTTACCAAAAGCATACACGCGACGTGAGAAGTCATTGTCACGCTTTTCTCACGCGTCATCACGAAAAGAACAGTAGGTATGTTTAACGTGAGATAATCTGTCACAGCACGTGTGCAAAGACCCTCGCCATAAGACTGGTCATATTTGGTACCTACGAAATTCTTTAATATTGATTGTAGTGTTAGTACGGAATATAATTTAATTATTTAAAAGCAAAAATTAAAATGGAACTGGGCTGGATATGTTTGCCGTACCTATGCACCCGGATCGATGGGCCAACATATCTATCTACCAACTTGTGCCGCTCCACGGCTGCAGAGGTAGAGGTCGACTTAAGAGGAGATGGCGCGATGATCGCGATCTGGATGCATACTTGGCAAGCTGGCCAGGGGTTGCCGGAGATAGGGAGGCCTTTGCCCAGCAGTGGGACACATTAGGTTAATAAATAAATATATTATGATAAATAGATAAATTTTATATCTATTATATAATATACTTAATTAGGTAAATAAGTATATTTGTTTAATTTTTTTTGTCTTTTTGCCTAATTCTAGATCTTCGGGATCACTATTATTACGCCCCACCACCACCGCCACGAGTCAAATCTTATCATTCGCCGCAACGAGGTGAGTTTATTACAGCTCTAGTCTAGACTCTATTTATTTAGATTTTTATTTATTTAATGGTACTCCCATGCAGCATGTTTACTAACGTCTGTAAACATTTTTTTTTACTTATATTTATTGTTTATTGTAGTGACTATCCTGCCTTCATGCTATCACTTCTCTCTCTGTGGGGTCTGCAGGAAGAAATTTCTTTTAGAAATATACTGTACCTTTTGTATAACTTCTCTTTTTTCTGTCTCTATGTACTATCATTTTACAATAAACTGTTAAATGAATAAATAATAATAATTTTAGAACAAAGTTTTAGGTTAGGTACTAAATTTTTGTTATAAACTTATAAAATGCTTACAAATGTTACAAAACATGCAATGTGGAAGCACCATTAGTAGCAACTAAGTAGTTGAGGTAGGTTTAGCCAACCAAAGGTATAGGTAACACGTGGTATCTTAAGACCCAGAACACACGGTGAAACGCAACTGCAACGCAACTGAAACGAAACGTTTCAAACTAGTTGCGTCGTGTTTGGTTTTCTAAAGAAGTCTAGCAGAAACTTTGATGCAACTCAAAAGTAACTAGCAGTTTCAGTTGCGTTTCATCGTGTGTTATAAGGGCCTAAGTCTTAAACTATCGTCTTAATTACTTTAACACGCGATTGCGTCGTGTGTGGTTTTCTAAAGAAGTCTATAGCAGAAACTTCGATGCAACTCAAAAGTAACTAGCAGTTTCAGTTGCGTTTCATCGTGTGTTCTAAGGGCCTAAGTCTTAAACTATCGTCATAGTTACTTAAACACGCGATTCCAGCTATTAAAGTCAAATCCACGGCCTAAGCACAGCTTTTTCAGAAATGCTATGAAGCCGGTTCCTTTTTTTCGTAGGATAATCGAAAGTTAATAAATACTCAATCTGTTACAGACAACGGTTTAGTTCGACCGAATCCTAAAAACTTGTCATTGTCAACCACAAACTCTATGTTGCGTTGCCAGAAAGACAAACATGGAATTAAAAAACCAGGAGGTAATGTACCTAATGCTTTATGCTTTTTTGGCGTCCAGTATCTATACCTAGATACATGTACTACACATACCTACATAATATACTACACATACCTACATGTAACTACATATACCTTTATTTATATACATTACACATACCTACATACACCTACTGCTCTTTTTCTGATAGATAAGCATAATACGCGCGTATCACTAGTTCATTACAAATAGAACTTCATTAATTATCATGCTAGCTACAAAACTGCCTGATGCGTCAGCCAGTTTCTTCTAAATTCAACATATTAAACGTAAGATAGTACTACCAAGTTATCTGTGAAACGGCCGTTATTGGAACTAGAGCCCCAATTAAATGTCAAAATCCAGAACTGCTGCGATTGGTAGAAATACAATTTTGTATTACTACTAGCGATGGCGTTCAGTTCACAAATAACTTAGTAGGTAACCTAAGTATCTACCTACTTAAATTAAACTTTTAACCCCCTCAGATAGCCGTCAACATCATAGCCACCAGGCCATGCCACCAAAACACGGCATGCCAAAACCGTCATTAAGGCCAGCGTCGCCAGTATATTACAGTTCGATCACACGACCAACTACGCCCGTACATATAAGTAAAACCACCGTATCGCATGTCACGAAGAACGCCTCGCAGAAAGTTGACAGTAATGATTTAAGAAATAATGTTGATAATACAGGGAAGGCGCTTAAACCAAAAGGTATGGATAAGTAATTAATATGACGGGCCTTGTCAACAGATAAAACTTTGAAAGATACTTTATGTGTCTCTGTCTAAAACGTCATGTTTTATGAAATAGACATAGGCATAGGTTTATAATATGTCAGTTAAATGGCATCGCACATATTTGTATGGAGCCTGGTATAGTAAAAAAACGGTATCACTTTAGGCTTAACATCCCTTAAGAGTTAGTATGGAAAAAAGTTGGCGGCCACTGATGAAACTAACATCAATCGATTGAGAAAAATATTGTAAAACGATAGTATTTTGGATAATTGTCAAAAGTGATGTACTTTCCGAGATATAGGACTTTGAATATGAAAAAAATCACCACCTTCTTGCACCAGTTCGTAACTATAGTCTTTTCGTCATTTTCAAAGTCCTATATCTCCGAAAGTAGGTATATCACTTTTGGCAATTATTAAAAATACTATCGTTTTATAATATTTTTCTCTATCGATTGATGTAAGTTTCATCAGTGGCCGCCAACTTTTTTTTTCCATACTAGCTCGAATAGGGGATGTTTAGCCTAAGTGATACCGAAAATTTTTACTATACCAATTAGATTACGTACCTACCTACGTTAGTTACCTAGGACCAATCTACCTCTAGCTTTAGCAAAGGCTTTAGCATACTTGCCGTGACAAGACTTTGTCCCAGTCGCAGTTTTGTCGCGTAAATAATGTGACAGCATGACTTGGGATAATTGTCACGTCACGAATGTTTGTTAAACCCACTGGATGGCGGTCTTATTGCTAGGCAGGCACCGATATCTTCCAGCATAAGGGTAAAAGAATTAGGGTATGTAGTAAACTCTATTCGTGAAACGTCTTTCCAGCTTCAAAGAATGTACAAGCTATACCAAAGCCAAAGGAAAGTCCAGCGAAACAGCTTCAAGATAAATTCAAACCATTAGCCATAGGCAGGATGGGAAGTAAGTATTATACCCAAACTCTATTAATAAAATTATTACGGTAGAGATAGGTACAGTTAGCCTATCACGTCCCACTGCTGGGCAAGCCTCATTGCTCTCCAACTAGTTTTGCTGTGCGTCAGGATTTGCCATTCTTCGCTGAATGAGTCGAGCTCGTCTCGCCATCTTCGCCTAGGTCTGTCGCGATGTCGTTCCGTTTTTGGGAAGCCAATCGATGGATGTTTTGGTTCATAGACATGCTAAATTAATATACTTAAGATAAGAATACCTATTTAATTTAATATATGTAGGTAGGTACTTTATAGAATCTTATAAATTAAGATGAATAAAGTTATGAATAAAGATGCTTTTTCAGGTATAAATCACAGTATAAAAAGTTTCAAGCCAAAATTAGAGGATATAAAAAGTTCATTCCTATTATTAAACAAAGACCAAACGCAAAACGTGAACAACGGTAAATAGTCATAATGTCACAAATGTGAGAATTTACATCGATTTATTATCTACTATCATATCAAAATGGCATCGATTCGGGGTATATCGAGTTATACCATCTTTGGCTTTGCCAAGTCCATTTTCCCCTTATACAGAATGTTAGGAAAAGTATCACTTTCCTTTTAACCAGGTATAGTGTTAGTGATGTAGAACACATTCCACGAAAAAAAAATTGAACTCTTTTTTAATTAAGAATTTCATTATTAATCGCACGATTCGCTCGCTCTAACGCAAAGGTCATTCAACTCTCGGCGAGTAAGTAGGTCGGGAGCGCTCGCCGCCCGTAGAGAGCGAGAGAGATAGAGCGAGCGCGCCGCGCGCCCGACCTACTTACTCGTAATGTGTTCTAAATCACTAACACTATACCTGGTTAAAAGAAAAGTGATACTTTTCCTAACACCTGTATAGCCTAAGTCGCTGTCTCCACGAGCGAAAGAGTCGCGACGATAATATTGTCGTGCCACTTATTTATACACTCTCTATGGAGCCGTCTCCACACGGCGTGATGCGACGTATAGAAATACGTGGCACGACGATAATATCGCCGCAATTCTCTCGGCCGTGGAGAAAGCGCCTTAGGAGGCCTTGGCCCCAGTAGTGGGACAGTTAATCATCTAGCTGGATGGTGGATTCTTTTTCATTACACATTGTTTAGTTTTAAATATGAAACACAAAAAGTTGGCATTGTAAATGTTAGCGTCCGGTCATATCTGCGTAACGTACCGCGCTGAACGTTCGGTTCAATACGCTCACAATGTGTTTCAAGTCACCTATGACACATCAGCTGAAAAACGTCGTATACATTTACTCCAGCCGCTGAACATCCGCGCGGTACGTTACGCAGATGTGTCGCGACACTAAACTTTCTGCTTATAGATTAATTAGGTAATTAATTCTACTTTTCTTTAATATCCCTATTTAACACTTCTAATAAGAATTCTATATTTCAGCTAAGAATCCTGTAATAATCACTAAACCAAAACGAGTAAATGAGGAGGAACGAAGAAAACAACTAGAAGAGGTCAAAAGAAACTTTCAAAGCAAAAAATATTTTGATGAATCAAGTATGTTTTTTATTTCATTATTTAAACATACATATAATTTTATGATATCATAGACTTATTTAAATTTCAAACAAAAACTGCATTTAAATTATATTAAACATCTGTTTCAGAATACGACAAAATAGAAGGTTTAAATTGGATATCATGGAAATAAACTAGCCAAACTAGATTAAATCATTTGTATTCATAAATTTATAGTGTTACAGTTATGTTTTTTAAAAAGGTGTACGAGCAATAAATCTTACTAAAAAAAACTGAATGTTTAGTCTACTCTTTAGTACCTGAACCTTTTCCATCTTTGTCATCCTTTTCATCTTTGTCTTTTTTGATGGTGGACATTGCGTTACGGATGGCTTCACTCTGAGGGTCTACTCCGGGAAGGTTCTCCAGCACACTCTGAAGGAATGCAGGGTCATTCATTACTTCAGCGTACTCCTCAGACACGTCCATGTTCTCTTCAGCTGGTGGGGCGTCTTGTTGCATGCTCATCTGCATGGCCAGAGCAATCTGCTCCTCTTCAGACAATTCCATGGCTTCGCGTCCGAGAGACATGGCTAGAGCTCTCTCCATGCCAGTATCCTGAGGTTCTCCAGGTTTAGCAGCATCTCCTTCATTATTAGCTTGTTGTCGCCTAGTTTCCTCTTCCTGGCGTTGCCTCTGCTCCTCCATAGACACACGCAGAGCAAGTGCAAGTTCCGGATCTTCATTAGGATCAACACCAAACTCAAACGGTGACAAACCAGAGCCTGAGGGACCAGCCCCGTCTCCTCCAATCAACGGGCTTGAAATCAAAGCTTCAGAGAGCACTACGCAACCTCCAGCTGGCACGGCAACTAGATGGCTGCCTCCAGAAGTATTATCTTTACCATTGAGGGTGTTAACAAATGTAGTCAGCAAAGGATTATTCTCAGCATCTTCTCCAAAAGATACAACATCCACATTTACCTTTTCTTTCTTTAACCTTTTCGCTAGTTTGACCAATTCTTTCTCATCGGAGTTCACGGGGGAACCCACGAAGACTACAATGCGCATCTTGTGGTTCTTGCCCTGCCGATGTTTCAGTGCCAAGTGGGCTATGCGAATACCAGTCAAAAGGTTGATATCCCCGTTGGGCTGAACGCGATGTAACTTGGACAAAATCCGCCCAACATCACTGGTAAGTGTAGCCAACACTTCTACATTAGCCAGAGTCAGCAAACCAACATTATTCTCAGGATTTGACCGTGTTTTAGAGTGACATACCAAGTTAACAGCATCTTGTTGCGCTTGTAGCCTCGTTGGCAGAAAGTCTCCATTTCTCATATAATCACTATTGTCGACACAGATCATAGTACTTTCTAAGACCATTTTGGAAGTCTTTTACGCGAATTATTTAGAGAAATAACAAAATCACCTTAATCACAAAAGATGAATTTTGCTGTATAATCATAGACTACAATTTTATTTTTCTTAATTTTTAAGTGTTGCCATTGTTATCTTGAAATTTAATGAACCCGCAAGGGATTCTAAAACGGCCACGTTGGATGTTAACTGATCGTTCTGATGATTCCATTCGAATCACTTCGTATTGAAAAGTGGTGGTGTAATTCCTTGGTATTTTTTTTATTAAAAAATATCACCTTGTCTATAGTCGGGCGGATTTGACAGTTTCCCGACCCGATTGCCATTCCGTATTTTGCTAGAAATTCATAAAATCTCGGGTAAGGATGGCTTTTGGTGATTATCCCAAGGAATATAATCCTGCTCAGCATGGGCCTTACGACCCGGCCCGCTACTATGGCAAACGTAAGTCAAATTACTCTCACTTCGCTACTTTGTCCTTCGGTATACAATGTTCGATTATGTAATTTATTTTTCACTTTTCAGCTGATACTCCATTCGGGCAGGTGAAGCTGAATGAGCTTCCTGGATGGCTCGCTCGCAGGAATAAGACTCCTTCAGCCATTGCTGGAGCTTGCAGCCGAGGTAATATGAATTTTACTTTTGAGGTTATTTTGTGCAAAGGAACGTCGTAAGAGACGACTCAGTTTTATTTGATGATTTTGAAAAATGCTGATAAGACTTAAGCTAAAATTTAAGGAAAAAAATGTTGCCCAGAATTGTTATACCTTCATTCTAAGGTAAGTTTTTTAAGTAAGTAAGGTAGTTTTTTAAGGTAGTAAGGTATAAAGGTAGTTTTAAGTAAGTAAGGTGGTTTTGAAATCACCTTTTCTATCACTGCAATAATTGGATAAGTATTCAGGTTTCTGTCTTTATCTTCTATAACTCGCTCTAGACCTGATCTACTAGATTTCACTTCCATTCACAGAACTATTAAATCCTTGTCTATTATCAACCATTTTTTTTTCCAGCTTGGTGGAGCTGGCAACACAAGTACATGCAGCCAAAACGAGTGGGCATTGCTCCATTCTTCCAGCTGCTGGTTGGGTCTATGACCTTCTTCTACTTTATTAACTACGGCAAAATGAGTAAGTTATTTTTTTTAAAATTAGCTATTAAGATCCAACACTGAGCAAAGGCCTCCTTGGTGACTTTCCATTCAACATGGTCTCCAGTAGAGTTCCGCCATTCCTGTGAAAATGCATTGAAATGAAATGAAAATTCATTTAATCCTGTAGGTTTTGAAAACACTTAGGACGGGTCATTTTTTAAAGTTAATGCTAGATTTGCAAATGTGCAGTTTTCCCCAGAGAAGAACCTAGCAAGACACTCTGTAGGTTATCATTCAACAAATTAATTACTGAAGTTTAATTTGATTATAATAAAAGTTTCAAAAATTTTGAATATAGAATTTATAATGGTCCAGAATCCAATAGGAGTAGGTATAGACAGATTCATCAATAATTCCTAATTTCCTTTTTCAGTGATGATGCATGATGAAAAATCAATATGAAATAGTCATAAAGTTATATGTCTAGATATATGACAGCATGTTTAAGTCAAGTTCAACATAAGGAACTGGCAATGTCTCCATTGTTTGTATTTTCAAGTCTATAATTGTAGATAGTTGTAGGTAGACTATTTATTAAATGATAGGAGTATTCCTTAATTTGTAGCCTTGTGTATATTAAATAATTTAAACAGTCACACTTTCAATTGAACATAGAATTCTCAGTTATAGATAGCTTGTTACGTCCCACTGCTGGGCAAAGACATCTAATCTAACCACTTGTGTCCCACTGCTGGGCAAAGACATCTAATCTAACCACTTGTGTCCCACTGCTGGACAAAGGCCTCTCTCCTCATCCGCCATGACTTTGTCTTGAGCTTCCTCCTCCCAGGTACTCAAGAAGACATGTCCTTGAGTCATACATAGAATTGTGTTCAAACTTGTCTTTCCTGTTCCTGATGATTAGCATCTAATCCTTGAAATGTTTATGCAGACTAAAACTACTCGGGCACAGGTTATTCGAATATACATTAAGTTCAGAAATTAGCTTCCAGTGTTCTTTACTTTTGGGAACAGGAGAGATTATCCTTGTTTGCTGTGAGTATGTCCCACTTATATTAATATGTATTTTTATTTAATTTTCAGAGCACCACAGGAACTACAAGTACCACTAAAGATCAAAATCAAGTTTAACAACAAAAAAAATCACTTATAATCTGTATTTATTATCTTGATCCTGCAGCAAGTGATTTATTATGTTATAGTATGCATCAAAGTACCGTTATTAAACTAATAGTGTGAAACTGTAACTTGTTTTCTTATGTTTTATTTTTCATAATCACTAGTCTATTCCCTCTTATAGAAGTTGTGTGGTATCGGTGCTCAAACGTGCGGCAGAGAATAGAGAAGAGTGGCGTAGACTCCACCGACAAGAGTGACGCTCTTAAATTTAATGATGATGATGAATCACTTAGTCTAGACATACTATTTATCTCACAAGACACTAGAAAAAAGTTTTTACTCTCAGGCTACTATAGCCTTCGACTATGGCCAATGGCCTATCCTAAGTTCAACAACAAGAGATATTTCGATTGACAACATTCTCCCAATAGTGGTATTAAATAAGGGACTCGACAAATCTGCGTAACGTACCGCGCGGAACGTTCGGTTCGATACGCTCGCAATGTGTTTCAAATCGCCTATGACACATTAGCTGAAATAACGTCGCATACATTTACTCCAGCCGCTGAACGTTCCGCGTGGTACGTTACGCAGGCGTATCGCGTCTCTAATAATAGAAAGAAAATTATTTGAAAAAAATATTTAATCACTTATGTAATTACAATAATTTATTTATTTTACACCAGAGTCACTCACTGCAAATACACAACAAATGCAATAATGTAAGTCTTTGCACTGCACTCATTTTGGGACATCACAAGTTTGTATTGTGGCTATTTACCTGCAAAAATCGATAATAAATATTAATTTTAGATTGAATTTAAATAGTTTTATTAAATAATATAAATTACGTAAATATTCTGTAATGTAGGTTAGGTAGGTACAACACATGATATCTCTTTTGGGCCTGAATTTTCTCAAAAATGTTTCAAGTCACCATCAACTCATAATTAGGATCACTAGGAGTAATTATGAGACATTTGCTATTTTGGGTAAATTTATGAGAAAAAAAAGCAGGTAAAAGACTCATGCTAAAACAACTTTTAGAATGCATTTTTACAAAAACAAAACAGTATTTAAGTATACATTGATACGTTCAGAATATTAATACAAAATATTCTTGCCCAATACAGCAAAAAAGAGAATGCAATATGTAGCAAAGCAACAGGCATTATTGATAAGTAACACTATATTAAATTGCATCATAGTATTTAAAGTCAAAATTTTCCAGTGTTTTTCTGACAATACTCAATAATCTTGGATTCTAATAAGATTCAAAAGGAATAGATACAAAGAGGTTAGGGCATGAGGGCAATGACCTGAGGCACATCTAAACAGATTGAAGCTCTTTTATGACTCATATCATTAGAAAGGTTAAGTTAAAAGATAGCTTACCTAAAATTTGTCTATTACAGCTCAGATCTGCCCATGTACTTCGGCTTTAACTCTTCTATTCTTTTGATAAAATCTGTTTTCTCAATGCATCCGTCGCACGTCTCATCCCAATCGTTTAGGATTTTCTTCAAGTCTCGCACCTTCAGTTTCTTCAAATCTACGTTGTTAAGGTCAATCTGCTTCTCGAACCTCAAATCACAGATCTGTGCGTCTTTCTTCTTCAACTTTTCACAGATTTTATCGGAAGGCATTGACCAACTAAGCGGCTTAGACATCTCACCGAGAATTCCCGTCGCAGACTCCTCCAACCCGCCTAAATAGTAACAAAACCTATTCTCCTTATTCTTTGAGCCTTTGCAGAACTTCTTGAACTCAGCTTCGATGAGTTTCGGATCCTTCTTCACATCGTCTGATAACGTGGCCGAAAATTTGTTCAGAGTAGCGATGCAGACCTCGCATTCGCCTTCTTTCAACGCTATGCTGACTTGCAGCAATGCCGCCAATAACGCTAAATGGAACACACTTAATTTATACATTTTGAGCTATTTTCTGTAACAACGGGAGCTATAATTATCCACAGCCAGCACTTAAGTTAAAAATTGAACGAGTGGTAGAATAGAAGAATCTCGTCTTCCATTTATGACAACGTTGACAGATGTACTTGGCGAGCTGTGATTGGTGCACGTTTACAAGCAGCGTTTCGTTTTATGTATTCGTGTTAGATATTTGCGGCAGAGCAATTTATTATTTCTTATTTGTTACACAAAATTTTCGAGAACGTTAGAAGAACAACAAAATTAATTAATGTTTTGTTTATTTTCTGCCATAATTTTGAACGATTGATTAAAAATCTCTTAACCCCCTGTGGCAGTTAAAATACCCAAAAAATTTAAATGTCTAAAAATATACTTGGCTTTATATTGTATAAACTTTTCCATCACATTTAAAAATAAATTTTGACAGTCAGCTGACAGTAACCATGGTGACAGCAATTTGTTTATCAATATCGTTCGTCGCTTGATTTTCAAAGTTTTGTCGATATTGCAGCGTTTATAGCGTATTTTGTTCGAAAAACTTCTCTGGATTTTGTGTAAAAATGTCTGAGGTTAAACTGAAGCTGAAAGACTATCCCCGCGCCGCGCTGGAGCACCATATAGTCGCTTTACAAAGTGAATCGAAGATGGTTCGAAAACAGGCTCTGGTAAAAATTAACGAGGAAATATTCGAGTCTGAGGAGAACAAGGATTGTGACTTAACTACTGTATTCCCAGAAATATACGCGTATGTTTTAAAAAGCTTTTCTGATTCAGCGGAGGCATGTCGCGAAGTTGCTGCTGCCATTATTTCTAACTTCGTCGACAAACTGCCTTTAAACGACTATTATCTTACTTACATATTACCTGTAATCGTTCGACGTATCGGCTGCCCAGAAATAGTGGAAGATTCGGAAGAAATACGTTTAATTCTTATTCAACTTGTCCATCAAATACTAGAAAAATACAAAGTAACGCAACTCTTGAGCCCATTTATTAATGATTTTACTAATATTCTGACGAAGACTTGTACAGACCCGTATCCTAAAGTAAAGATACTTGCGTGTGAATGTATAATTATGGTGACACAAGTCTTGCAAAGAGATTTCCATTTCCAATGTGAGAGTTATATTAAACCGATTTTGACGAATTATTCTCATCAACATTATAAAGTTAGAGTCGCTGCTATTAAGGCTATTGGTAAGTGATTAAATTATATTAAAATAGTTAATTCATTAAATTTATTAGGTAGATACTAAATGTTTTATCAGTAAAAAAAATCCTTCAAAATTTCAAGTATCTACCTACCTACCTAATTTCATGATGCTTAAATACTATTTAGGATACAATAAGAAGATATAAATCTAATGGTGTAACTTGTTTTTTGAAGAAATACAAAATTAATTGATTGCCAAGTTTATACAGACAGTTGAAAAATCTAACAATAAAATACAACAGTAAATCAGGAAGTTTGTACTACAATACTGAAAGCTACCTATAAAACGTCTAATTATTAATGTTCTCTAATTTGTTATGCTGAGTCCTAAGCCATTTCACAGCTTAAATATCTACATTAATTCTTTAATATTTTACTTACGTATTGTTGCGCTGAGAATAAACTTCTTTTTATTGATTTAGAATAGTATAAGAGCCTGAATAATCCAACATTTTTCCGAAAAAAAAAACACATTGTACGGTCAGCATCATAAGTCGATGAACACATTCATATTTTCAAAAGTCAAATACACCGTTATTAGACGAAATCGCTTAGCAAAAGATACTCTAGGGTTTAATGACCATCTAATAAGGTTCAAAATAAAGAAAATAAGTAAGGTTTTACGTCTAATAATTTTGTATATTACTTTTGAAAATTTGAATGTGTTCATCGACTTATGATGCTGACTGTACAAGTTGAAAGCAATTTTAAATTTTACAACACTATCTTATTCAAATAGGCGCAGTAGTAATAGCAGGAAACGGCAAATGCTTCGAGTTGTCAATAACGCCGATGGCCGAGAAGATGTTTGACGAGAACACACAAGTTCGAATGCAAGTGACTTTGGAAGTTGGTAACTGGATGTTGAATTACCGAGACCGGTATTCGTTCTGGCATAGAATGATTCCTCTTATACTTACCAGGTAATTTTAACGTTTTATCTTATACCTTTAATGCCCACTAAATAGAGAACCACGTCTGACAAAACAAACGTCCGAGGCTTAGCATACGTGCCGCGACAATTATCTCACGTCATGCTGTCCTTATCACATTTAAAACTATGGACAGAGACGTAAGCGTGACAAACCCATGACAACGTCTTGTCACGGAGTGTATGCTAAGCTAGTTGGTATGTGCGACACCACAGATATCGCTATACGAAAACGAAATTAGCCGAACTTTGCCTCTTTCTAAATTTCGACGTGCATTCTTTATTACCCTTTACTGTAAGTACCTACTCGTACTTTCCTGTAGGGCTAGCACCACAAAACTGTTACACAAAAAATAAGAATACCTACCTATGCCCCTTAAGGTAAGGCAGGCTTGCCAAAAAGCGGCCTCTTGGTTTGGTGTCCTTGTCTTACGTATTGACATCTAAAATAGTTAGAACGAGACGCGACAGTATAAAATAAACTCATGAATACCTAAGCAATATCTTATAAGAAGGAAGCGGTCTCTGCCTACCCCAAAGGGAGAGAGATATGCCGGATATGTATGTATGTATCTTAAATGAATGCAAATGTTTTATGTAACTCCAACTACCCTCATTTACAACCCACAGTCTAAGTGACGTAATGGAAGAAATAAGAGACACAGCAACAAAATTCTGGGACGACATCGGTCTTCAATACATGGAGGAGAACGAGGAAGATCTGAAGAAGAAGACGGACTTCCTCAAGGATGTCCCGTCTCATTACCCGCCAGGGTTAAAGCGGCCGAATTTAGGATGTAGGTTGCTGGTTACCAGTAACGTGGGGAAGATTGTACCTGCTATTTGGCGAGGTAATCATTTCAGCTGCCTTTCAATTCATATTTTGGTAAAGTTTTTTAAGAAGTTCCTTTTCTAGATAATAATATGTTTTTAATGTACGTAAACTGTTTTTACCAATGCTTATGTTGTTTATCCGGCTTGAAGGACCAAGAAATGTTTTGATGATTTCATTGCTACTTCGTCTCTCGATCTTCTCGACTATGTAAAGCATCCACTGGATCGGAAACGGAGCTTACGGAGCGGAAGGATTTGTTGCTTTGTATTGATTTCTATGGTACTGCGTGCACTAGATCGGCATTTCTACGCCATAGAAATCAATGCAAGAGCAACCCAACAGTTTCTTGCTAGGTTCTTCTCTAGGGGACACTGCACCTTGCTAATCTAGCGCTAGCTTTAAAAAATGTACCTATATAATAATGTAACTGTTTCAAGAGAATTTTTTGTGCCTATGAAATATATATTTTTGACTTTGAATGCAAAGCAACAAATCCTTCCGCACCGTACGCTCCGTACCTACGCTCCGATTCTGATTCAGTGGACGCGTAGCTCTATGAAAACTTCAAACTACCCTAGAAATGGACGGCTGGCACTCTGACGCTCGCCTCCGCGTCTCCCAACTACTCTGCTGGTTGGTTCTCTGCGCTGAAGAGGGCAGTACCCAACACGCTGGTGTGATCGTCCGTACCCTTCATCGTGGAGCTGGCGATGATGATCCAAGGGTTATTGCTGAGGTAAGATGGTGGTCTCCAACAAGGTGGACCGATGACTTGATGAAGCAGGAAGCCGTTGGGTGTGGGCAGCGCAGGACCGGTCGTTGTGGAAATCCTTGGGGAAGGCTTTCATCCAGCAGTGGACGTCCGCGAGCTGAAGCCCAGCAATGAGCGGCTATAGGCTGAGATGATTGTGAATTAAATAAATGCTACATAAGTCCCGTATTAGCGTCACTGAACTTTTCTTAGACAAATAGCAAATCAAAAGTTTTTCTTTCTAGAATCATCTGTTTTCTAGCTTAATAAATCACTATTATTAAGGTGCTATAGACCTATTAAGCTAGAAAACAAACATCAAATATTATGGTACAATATTATACTTAATTCTAAAGAAGTTAGAATTGGTACTGAAAAGGCTTACCGTCAGCATACCGTTGTGTCATAATCATAAAGTAAAATTGTCTACGGAACAAAGAAGTTATATTTGATTTGTTTTATCCCTTTTAAACCATTCTCTTACTAAACCTCAATCCAAAACTGCAGGTAAAACGCGGCTCGGAATTATTCGGCTACTTCATTACACCGGACACCTGGTGGCCGTTACTCGAGGCCGAGATGGACTCTTGGAGTGCTCTCCTCGTGCTCGCCAACATCCTGAAGGGGTCTAAAGCTGAGTTGGTACAGGAAAAGGTTCTGGTGGAAATCTGTAAGGAGCTGAGTGATCCTGATCGATGTAGAGTTAGGAAGGTTGGTGTTTTATGGTCGTGTTTTACTACCCAACTGCGCCAGAAGGGTTATGTATTTCGAGAGTATGTAGGTAACTACCTATGTACCTATGTAACAGTGAGAGTGACAAAATGCGTTTATTAAAAGCAGTCGGGTTTTTTTAAATAAAAAGTTAAAACAAGTACCTATGGCTAAGCTAAACTAGCTGGTTTAGCTTAACGTATATCTTAGGCTGCAACCTTCTTCAAGTTGCCCGCGATTTCGTATGCAAGTGTGACGATAGTTTTTGTCATATTATGGTAAAAAAATATATCGTAGGTAGACATCTTTTATTATTTATAGCCTATGAGTTATTGCGATGTGCAAGATACAATATTGCCAAGTTTCATCAAAATTTGTTCAGTGGTTTTTGTGTGAAAATGTAACAAACATTCTCATATCCATCAGCACAAACATTGGCATTATGTAATTCCTAGTTAAGTATAATACTTATCTGTACCTAAGTTATAAGATTTTTTATCCTTCCAGCCAAAATACCAAACGAACATGCTGTACGTGGCTGAATCTCTACTGGATCTATGCAAGGAGCAATGCGAGCCTGTCTTCGAGGAGCTGTTCATCATCAACTTCACGATCTACGCGATGCCTTGCGACGATAAGATTCAGTTCATGGCTTTTTGTAAGTTAGCGCCAAAACACACGGTGAAACGCAACTGAAACTGCTAGTTACTTTTGAGTTGCATCGAAGTTTCTGCTGTAGAGTTCTTCTGAAAACCACACACGACGCAACTAGTTTGAAACGTTTCGTTTCAGTTCTGTTTCACTGTGTGTTCTAGGTCTTAGCGCCAAAACACACGGTGAAACGCAACTGCAACGCAACTGAAACTGCTAGTTACTTGTGAGTTGATTCGAAGTTTCTGCTATAGACTTCCTCAGAAAAGCACACACGACGCAACTAGTTTGAAACGTTTCGTTTCAGTTGCGTTTCACCGTGTGTTCTGGGTTTTTATCTTCTGTTTATATTTAGGTACTTATTTCCTTTTTTTATATTACTAGAGGCTGCCTGTGACTTCGTACCTATTTATCGTCATATCTTGGAAAACTCATACTTAAGTCAAATATCTTGAAATAATATAGCCTACATGTGGTTTTCTGACGTGCAACCTACAATATTGTAAAGTTTCATCAAAATCTGTTTAGTGGTTTATTGCATGATTTCATCAAAATCTGCTTAGTGGTTTTGGCGTCATACATACTGTCGCGTTTATAAAGCTTGTAAAAGCGCTATTAGTTTTTCATTTATTTATTTATTCATATAGAAAATTTTCTGCCAAATATATCTAACTAGCTGTACCCGCGACTTCGTCCGCGTGGAATACTGAGTTTGGCGGCGCTCGCGTCGCGTTTGCTTAACCTGCGCTATTGAAATCAAAAGTAGCCTATGTCCTTTCTCAGGCTATAGCCTATCTGTGTGCCAAATTTCGTTTTAATCGGTTCAGCCGTTTTAGCGTGAAAGCGAGACAGACAGACAGACAGAGTTACTTTCGCATTTATAATATTAGTATGGAAGGTAATCATCAGTGAATAAATCTCTAATTTGAACAATAAGTTACTTTAGATAGACGTAGGTACCTACTGTGTGTCTTTTTGGACTTCTGTCTTCTCTCAGCGATACAACGGCTTGATTTAAAAAAAAATGCTTTTGAAACCATTACATTATTATAACTAAGTATTACTAGAGGCTGCCCGCAACTTCGTACGCATTTATAGTCATATCTTTGAAAAAATACACGAAATATCTGCAAATAATAATAGCCTATGTGTTATTCAGATGTCTGTTCGGAGGTTTTTTACGTGATGAGGTAGCAAACATCCATCCATCCATCCATCGGCACAAACATTGACATTTATATTTTTCTTAGTAGTATAAGGTAGGTAGGTACTTAGGTACATTTTTTTAAAGCTAGCGCTGGATTCGCAGAGTGCAATTTCCACTAAAGAAGAACCTAGTAAGAAACTCTGTTGGGTTGCACTTTTCAAATAAAGTACCTATGCCCACAGCAAACCTTGACAAACTTCGCTACCACGAGAAGTCAGGCCGTTCTATGCCGAGTCTGTACCAGCGTCATATTCGACGTATCCTCGCTGACATCACCAGCGACGCGCTAACCTGGACCCTACTCACTCCTGACAGATGTCTGCTTGAGTGTGTGCTTTTGCGTGGAAGTAAGTATTTTTGATGTTTTTTTTAACTAGTCTACTAAAAAGTCTATTCGTCAGTAGTCTATTCGTTAATAGTCTATTCATTAATTAATAGTCTATTCGTCAGTAGCCTCAGTTCGTCTATATTATACCTAGTCTTTTCTTCAATAGTTTCCATTAGCCAATAGTTTCTTTAAGTCACTCTGTATTCGTCAATAGTCTTTATTCGGGAATTGCCTTTATACTTAGGTACATGAATAGTTTTTATTCGTCAAAAGTCTCGATACGTTCTTTTTCAACTTTATGTTGTTCAGGTAGTATTGAGCCCACATAAACATAAATATGTCTATCGGTGATCAAAATCAACGTTTTCCTTCATCACCAGGCTACGCTATCGGCGAGCAGCTGCACCTCATAGCGCCTCTCCTGAAGGAATGCCTCGGCACTCCGAAGGTGGACCCTGAGGTGAAGCTGAAGATCTTCACAACCCTGTCCACGGTTCTGCTGGACACTAGAGGCAACTTCTGCAAGAGTGACACTGATAAGCTGGAGGCTTTCTTGAAGATTGTTGTTGAAGGTACCTACGCTTGCGGCTTTATTAAGCGTGCGGTCACATCTGCGTAACGTACGGCACCGAACGTTCGGTTTAATACGCTCGCAATGTGTTTCAAGTCACCTATGACACATCAGCTGAAATTATGTCGCATACATTTACTCCAGCCGCTGAACGTTCGGTTTAATACGCTCGCAATGTGTTTCAAGTCACCTATGACACATCAGCTGAAATTACGTCGCATACATTTACTCCAGCCGCTGAACGTTCGGTTCAATACGCTCGCAATGTGTTTCAAGTCACCTATGACACATCAGCTGAAATTACGTCGCATACATTTACTCCAGCCGCTGAACGTTCGGTTCAATACGCTCGCAATGTGTTTCAAGTCACCTATGACACATCAGCTGAAATTACGTCGCATACATTTACTCCAGCCGCTGAACGTTCGGTTCAATACGCTCGCAATGTGTTTCAAGTCACCTATGACACATCAGCTGAAATTACGTCGCATACATTTACTCCAGCCGCTGAACGTTCGGTTCAATACGCTCGCAATGTGTTTCAAGTCACCTATGACACATCAGCTGAAATTACGTCGCATACATTTACTCCAGCCGCTGAACGTTCGGTTCAATACGCTCGCAATGTGTTTCAAGTCACCTATGACACATCAGCTAAATTTACGTCGCATACATTTACTCCAGCCGCTGAACGTTCGGTTCAATACGCTCGCAATGTGTTTCAAGTCACCTATGACATATCAGCTGAAATTACGTCGCATACATTTACTCCAACCGCTGAACGTTCGGTTCAATACGCTCGCAATGTGTTTCAAGTCACCTATGACACATCAGCTGAAATTACGTCGCATACATTTACTCCAGCCGCTGAACGTTCGGTTCAATACGCTCGCAATGTGTTTCAAGTCACCTATGACACATCAGCTAAAATTACGTCGCATACATTTACTCCAGCCGCTGAACGTTCGGTTCAATACGCTCGCAATGTGTTTCAAGTCACCTATGACACATCAGCTGAAATTACGTCGCATACATTTACTCCAGCCGCTGAACGTTCGGTTCAATACGCTCGCAATGTGTTTCAAGTCACCTATGACACATCAGCTGAAATTACGTCGCATACATTTACTCCAGCCGCGAACGTTCCGCGCGGTAGGTACGTTACGCAGATGTGTCGCGGCACTGACTTGCTTGTGTGAACAGGCAACTCGCACGGGTTGTAACTCCGTAATTACAGAATAAACTTCTTAAATTCCACTTGCCACGATCCAAACACATTTCTTTCGCTTCATCTACATTCATCAGTCGCCTTACCAGTCGTGGCAAGTGGAAGGAAGTGGTCTCTGCTTACCCCAGTGGGAGAGAGGCGTGACGGATATGTATGTATGTAACTTCTTAAATACTTGCCCCAACAGAAGTAATAATGCCGAACCTAGTGTGGACGCCAGGCCGTACTGCCGAAGCGATCCGTACTGCAGCCGTAGCGTGTCTCTGCTCTGCGATGCAGGCCGATGTGGAAGATAAACCTCTAGTGGAGAGAGGGGGCGACGGCGATCATAATGATAAGGTATGTGATGGGCCTCTTAAGCTAGAGACAGCTAGGGTCCTAATTCTGCTAATTTTTAATACTTATTCTCAGTTGTATGTCGGCAGTGTGTGAATGTAATTTTTTGATACTGTTTAGCAGAATCAGCCATTGTTTAGCAGAATACCAAAAGTGTCAAAAATGCCATTGACACTCTACCGACACACAACTGAGGCTATTTAAAATTAGCAGACTTAGGCCCCTATTTCCACGTACAACCCGAAACATCTGCGCATCAGGGGATATATCTTTTTTTTATGTAAATGGCCGGTTCGAAGGACCATAACCTTAATATTGTTTGCATCTTGCATAGTTGGTAGAAATAACGCAAATCTTGCGTGGTTGTCCTAAGTACGGTGCTACAAGGATCTTTTGGCGCGTGGTGGAAATCGGAACTAACGATTTCATCTTGTAAATCGTCATTATTTTGAGTTATTTAATCACCATCCACGCCCTCCTGACAACGTCACTCAAGTGCCAAATGCCAATAGATCCTTGTAGCACTGTACCTACTTTTATACCAAATTCTTCTCTCCAACAGGAAGTTAACCTCTTCCCGACCAAGAAGTCTCTAGAACCATTCCTAGAGCAGCTGGTTCCGTTGCTCTCGGCGTTAATAGACGATAACTCTCTACTGACCCGCCAACACGCATTGCGGTGCGTGGCGTGTTTCTCTACGCTGGCTAAACGGCGAGCGTGTTTTACGCCTGAAGTGCTACATAAGCTGTATTTCCGTAAGTTTTCGTTTGATATGACTAGTGAAGAATTTATAGATAATTAGATGCTGCTGGCGACTTCGTAGGTACCTACGCTATGCATTTAGGTGTCATCCATCACGTCTTGGAAATCTTATGCTGCATCTTAAAATAATACCTAAGGAATAAGTATTACCTACAGAATACCAAACAGTAGTACCTACAAAAATAGTAGTCTATATATGTTATTCTGATGTGCAACCTTGGATACCTATTGTAAAATTTCATCAAAATCTGTTAAGCGGTTATTGCGTGAAAGAGTAACAAACATCCTGATGACTGTTGAAAGCTTAGGATGAAAGTGTGTTTGGATCGTAGCAAGTGGAGGAAAGAGGTGTCTGCCTACCCTGATGGAAAAGAGGCGTAACAGATATGTATGTACGTAACTAAGTCGCGGATAGTCTTAAATGTTTAATAACCTATTTAAATTCCAGCGGTTCTAAAACGCCTAGATGACAGCAGCGATAAAGTTCGTTCTTTAGCCGTAAAGACTCTTGTAACACTCTTCAAGAACCGACCTCAGCCGTACGATATAACGGTCTATAACTGTCATATAGACGCGACTTATAGCGCTATGTTGATACATTTGGATGACACTGAAGAGGCTTTTAGGAAGGAAATGTTGGGTAAGGGGATTTCAGAGTTGTATTACATTAATTTGTAGATGTGTGCTATGATCCCCGCGCCGGGTCTTTTCTGCTGCAGCGGTTGTCCATCGCTATCCAGCGTGGAAACGCAGCTGGGGTGATGGGCACGTTTGCACCGGGAGACACCAGGGGCGGGTTATTTCCGGATTAGTGTTAGTTAAGGTTAAGTTTAGTTTAGTGGTTATATTTTATGATATCATTTGTTTCCGCTTTTCTTTAAACTGTCTATCTGATGAAATAAAGATTATTTGTAGATAATAGGGGATTGTACACTCTCGGACACATCAACCTATTCACCCAATTTAACTATAACTATGCTGTGGGTAGGCCTCCAACAAGGTAAACCGACGCGACCTGGTGAAAGTCGCGGGAAGCCGTTGGATGTCGGCAGCGCAAGACCGGTCGTTGTGGAGATCCTTGGAGGCTTTTGTCCAGCAGTGGACGTCCATAAGCTGACATGATGATGATGAAAGTTTTGTGCGATGCTAAATTCACAATTTCAGGCAGTTTTGGAGATTACTGAAAGTCTAGCCTTTCCCCATTACGATACGCACAGGCGATTCAAGTTTCGAAGACTAATCACCATGTATGTGAGATACTTCGCGGTGACTAGTCTTCGAGACTTGCAGGATACTTGAATCGCATGTGCGTATCGTAATGGGAGAAGGGGCTAACAATAGCCCACTTCTTTTATTTTGGAATATTTACGATTACGTTTGCATTTTTTTTACAGAAGCCTTGTTAGGAATTGCCGACATCGATCCTCAACTGCTTTTAAAGAAGGTCCAAGCGAACATTCATCTTTACAGAAACAAGTCGGCTTACGAGCGTCTTTCTAGTCATTGCGAGAAGTTGATGAAGACTGTAGCTTTACTGAATTAGAACTTATTTGTCCCACATGTTTGACGATTTGTCGAGATTTTTGTACCTAAAGCCATTTTCAAACCAAACTGACTGTAAGCTGGCGAAAGTGAGCGAGCGTTACGCAGTTTATTGTATTTCCATACATATTCACTTATTCGTTAACAAATAACCGATGATGACACGTTATTACGTAGTTATACGCTATGCGTAGACGCTGATATTCGGCGGCTGAGTAATAAGTACGTCACTACGCTCAGCGGACGCTGATTTAGTGCGTAGCTGTAAGTTATATATAAGCGTATTGTGAGCAGTGTGAACGAAAAATGCTGTTTACGTTCACGTTTACACTGGGGCTCACAGTAAGGCTGCTCACATTCGGCGGCTTACAGACAGTTTGGGTCTGAACACGGCATAAGTGTGAAACATATGTTTTACAAAAATGTAGGCTATAAAAGTGGGAATTAGGACGCAAATCGAAAAGTGGGACAGTTTGGTTTAACATAATTTAATTTAGTGTTATGTGTGAAAGCTGAATTACGTTTAAAATGTTTCGTTTAAGTTTTATTTTATGCTTAGTTTTGAGCACTTAGAATTATGAGTGACATTAATTTAAATAAAGATATTATAGTTTATATTCAGTTTTATTTAAGTAAATACTTAATGAAGAGTGTATGAACACGGTATAATTGTGTGCATCTATATTGTTTCTTAAATAATAATTTCTTATAATTAAAATAGAACTATTTTAATGTATAATCTGCAATATTGACTTGAGAGTTCACTCAAGTGACGTAAGTACGCATTTACTGCAAATAATAATAGGAAATTCTAATTATGTTTCTTTTATAATGTTGATTAATTAAAGCAGAGTTTTATGTACACTCAAGACACTTGAAAAAAAAAAGTATCTAGAAAAAAAGACACTAGTAAAAGTAAGCATTAAGAAATGATGGGCGAGTTAATTGCCATCTGGCCCGAAACTCGACCGTCCTTCCACATCCCCTCGCGGCCCCCGCTCACGCCTTGCGTGTCCAGTACCGATACATTATTTATTTTTCGTAATAATATAAAATAACAAATTTTTAAAATGGGGTGTCTCAATTTAAGTGTACTGAGCTGTACATAATTAGTTTTTGCATTCAAAGAATTACATAAGTAAATACTTTGCTAAATTGTTGTCTTCCACACAAGAAGATATTACCATTTATTTGTTCTTTAGTAACAAATAATAATTTAAAAAATTAGTAACAAAAAAATCTCAGTCTGTTTGCAAAAGGCATATAAATTATAGATGTATGTACATTGTGCATGATAAGGGAATAAAAAAAATAATAATATTTCGCAATTTGATACCTTGTGTGGAAGCTCACAATTAAATGCCATATTACGTATTCTATAAAGTAGCAATGATAGGTAGAACCTAACACTAAAGTCCGTAACCTTTCCAAAGTGACTACCACTTTTACTGGTATAATAGCTCCCACATACTTCCAACGTAATCCACTGTTAATACTGCTCTTCACTCGGGCATCAGAGTTGACAGTAATATGGTGTTTCATGGAGATAGAGAAGGGGTTTGTTAGGTACGGGTCCAGGCGGATGGTGATTTGGTACGTCAAGCTTTTTAGGCGGTGGAGGTAACGCGGGCGGTTTGTTAGTATTCGCAGTTTTAGCATTCGTAGTACCTTTAGGCTTACCACCAAACTTATGCTTCTTAAACTTATAACCAAGCTGGTTTTTCATGATTAGCCGCAGTGTTTGAGCCCCTCCACGGAAATTAAAGTCTCTTTTGGCAGCTTCTAACACTTTTTTCACAGTTGGTACCTCTTTGTTAACATCAAAGCTGCTTATTATGTTTTTAAGGACATATAGCTCGAAGTTGTCTAACACTATTTTCCTTTTGCTTGGTTTCCGTTTTTTGCCTGGTGTTGGTAGAGATATCAGTTTGGGCAGGAACTCACAGTGTTTGTCAGCCTTTTTAGGGGCTGGTTGAGGTGGTGTAGATGTGGTTGACGTCGAAGGCTCTCCAATGATGGCATCGCAATAAGTCATGGGACATGGCGACGGCGGTTGCACCTCTAGCTTTGCAAATTCTCTTGCAGCCTCTTGTTTTATACGCATCAGAGTAGATTTCGAGTGCCCAGTAGCCACACAAGCTCGCTTAATAGCTTGTTCCACAGGAATCATGTAACCACCATTCTTCTTCTCGTTTTCAAAGAACATTAACACTCGTAAAATTAGAGTACGCTCAGCGCTTTGGATCGTCTTGCCCATGTTTGAAGAATACTACTAAACGGAACCACAACACTAATACTGACAAAACATCAATAACAATAAACTTTATTACAGTTTCTCAATCAAATTATTTGGTTTTATGGCGGCGGATTCTTTTCAGATCTAGATTTCCAATGTTTGATGATTCTAGAGAACGACCCCGACAATAATGGCTAACTAAATGTCATTTTGACGTTGACTGTAGAACTGTACCGGGATTGAACACATGATTGAATAATGGATTGAACAGTCATTTGGGGATTGAAGGAACTTCGAAGAAAAAATGTAAGCTGAAACATTGCAAAACAATACTGCGCAATTTTCTGTTTTTCTAAACTTGAACCTTATCGTTCAAGAACAAAAAAACAACACAACACGCGACTTTCCAAAACTGGACTGGAAGCACACTCTCTCTGAAGGAAAGGTTTGCGTTTGCGATTCGCTGGATTATCAAGATAATATGGCAACTTTCTGATCTATTCTAACTTATTCTAAACTGGCAAGTAAATAATGTCAAATCTTGCGTGACAGCTCCGCGGCGGCCGCGCGTTGCACTTTGTGTTTTCTTTAAAAATTACCTATTTTAACTTCAGAAAACCCAACTTTCTACTCATAAATGACTATACATATGTATTAATATTTTTTTACACTTTTCATTATGGAAGTGACCCGTAAAAGTAAGTAATTGAATACAAAACTGTAATCAATTGAAGTGTAACAAGTATGTTATTTATATTTGGTTATTTTTACAGATTTTAAAGAGACGTTGCCTTTAGTGGCAGAATCTATAGATAAAGCGGACTTTTTGGTGATAGACACGGAGTTTACGGGGCTGATTAATGGACGGGACGTGTCTCCATTTGATTTACCAGAGGATTACTATATCACTGTTTTGAATGCTTCTTGCGATTTTCTCCTCATTCAGTTCGGTTTGTGTGCGTTCTACTGGGACGAGAAAGAGAGCCAGTATGTGAATGACGCGTATAACTTCTATTTATTCCCTCGTGGAAAGCCAGGGCCTGAAAGAACATTTCTTTGTCAAGGATCCAGTCTGGATTTCCTTGCTTCTCAAGGCTTTGATTTTAACAAGCTTATAAGAGATGGTAAGTGAGATATTACACCTATCAATTTAACAAATAAGTAGGTAATCTTTTGTTATGTAAAAGTAGACCATACCTCCTTCAAATTGGAACTTTATTAACTAAAGGCTAGATGAAGCAACTCTAGGTTACTCTCCCTAAACCAACATGTATGTAAAAGGCGACTGATGAATGTGGATGAAACGAAAGTGTGTTTTGATTGTAGCTAGTGGAGGGAAGAGGTCTCTGTCTACCCTGACTGGAAAGAGGCGTGACCAATGATATGTATGTATGACTGTAAAGTGGAAGTTTTTCTGTAAAATCATGAAAATAATATCTTTACCACAGAAAAGTACAAATATAGATTTTTATAAAAGGGATTTATTTTTATGACCAGTTGAAATTAAATTTTACTAATCCCAACTTACAGAAAACGCTTAAAGATTTCATAAAAAATTGTGCTATAATTTTTCATGCATTGCTTTATTGCATTGTAGTGAATTTTTTTTTTATTTTTGCTTTCAATGTTCTATTTTTAAAAGGTTTCATTTAGCTTACCTCTTTTGTTTTCTTTTTATAATATTAAATATTATTTCAATATAATTTTATTCTAGGTATATCATACATGTCAGAACCGATAGAGTCACAGTTGAGAGAGAATTTGGCAGAGAGACAGAAGTTATACAATAATGATTCACATATCAATATACCTGAGGAACATCATCAGTATATTGAAGATATTTGGTATGATTTATTGCATTTCTATCATGTTCATTCATCAAATTCAAGAATAACTCTTGTTGGTGAAGCAACCGCCATTTAGGCCTATCTTCTGCTAGTGCTTTGACTTCTTGATACGACATGACGTTAATTTTCTCCTTCACTTAAGTAAAGTAGGTACATCGCGGTCTTCCTCTCCCTCTCATCCTCTCTCTCTCTCTTGCTCCTCCTCTCTTGCTCTCCCTCTCTTCCCCTCGACCTTTCCTTCAATGATGTTTCTCAAGAAACTGTCATGTCGCATTAAGTGCCCTATCAATTTTATCATAAAAATACTTATTATGATCTAGAGGCTTAGCATATGCACTGTGGCAACATGTTTTCACAGCTTTATCATACATGTATCCTTGTTTAAACTTTGAGTGTGATAGAGACAGAATGATGCAAGTTTTTTTTTCATAAGTACAATGAATGAATGTCATGAATGATGTTAGAATGTCTTACAATTTTACTACTTCTCTTATTGATTGCACAACGCAGAGGGCGACGCAACATGTTCTCTTCTTGCGTCGCACTCTGTATCGGCGGCGAAATGCAAGCACATGACGCTGCGTTGTGCCGCGTACCGCAGCATTGTGCGTCATGATCACCAAACCCCTTAACACTCAAAAAATCTTGCAGTAAAAAAGTCCGTCAGTTCCTAGACGAGAAGAAATCAGAAGAAATGGAGATAGACCGCTGCAACGCGTTCATCAGGAGACTGCTCTTCCAGGAGTTGGGCAACAGGTTCAAGAAGGAAGTCTTCCTCGAGACTAAAGTCTTGGAAAATAAGAATAGGTAAGACTTTTATAGGGATGCTGCTGGAGACCATATTAGATGGAAAGTCACGTTTGCCCAGCAGTGGGATCAAAATGGCAAAAAAACTAATATATGTATTTAAAGATATATTTTATATCAGAACTAGAAGTTGCTCGCGACTTTGTCTTTTCCAAGAGACGTGTTTATCGTCATATCTTGAAAAATTTACTCAATATCTTATTATAATATAGCCTATGTGATATTCTGATGTGCAAGCTAAAATTTTGTAAAGTTTCATAAAAATCTATTCAGTAGTTTTTGCATGAAAGAGCAACAAACTTCCTAACATTCATCCATTGGCACAAACATTGACATTCATAATATCAGTTATGGTAGCGCCATAATCTTAAGTTTTTTCCAAATAATGAAGTGGTCTCTACTACCCCGATGGTAGAGAGGCGTGACGTATATGTATGTATGTATGTATTAATTATATGTATATTTTGTATACAGAGTGTTAAAAGTAACACGGATATCATCCGAGAGCGACCGCAAGAACCGCGACAATCTTAAAGTGGAGAAAGAGTGGGAGGAGTTTGAGGAAGCCGTCGGGTTCTCTAAAGTAGCGCGGATGATTAGCCAGTCTGTAAGTTATACCTACATCTAATTAAAAAAAAATGCTTGTATAAATTTGCTAGTGGATCGTTATTACTTTGACAGTGACATGATTTTGTCATAGTATTTAGTACAATTTTTATTTCGTAGGATAATGCTGGATTCTTGGAAAAAATTACATTATCTCAAATTATTATAGATTGTCTATTATTCTGATGCGCAAGCTACATTATTTTACAATTTGAATAAAATCTGTGTTTACCTGCTGTCTACACACCAAAGCCGCCGGCTTTTTTCACAGCTGCCATTCGTATGACGTAAAGCCACCGCCCTAGCCCGGCGGCATGCCGGCGACTTTGGTGTGTAGATAGCATTAGTGGTTTTTGTGTGAAAGAGTAACAACCATCTTCACATCCATCCATCGGTACAAACATTGACATTTATTATAGTCAGATATGAGAACTACTTATTAGTAGAATTAGCACATGAATATAGACGCCATCTTTGATCGTCTCTCACGAACTTCACGTTGTTGTAAAAGTTACAACATGAATATAGTTACGTTTGCTATTCATCAAATTCCAGGAGAAACTGGTGATAGGTCACAACATGCTGCTGGACGTGCTGCATACACTGAACCACTTCTTTCAGCCGCTCACTGACGACTATAGGAGTTTCAAGGAGTTCGCGCATTGCATGTTTCCGAAGTAAGCATTATAAGGCAGATTTGTTCTAATTTTGTCGTTTTTCAAATTTGGTCGTATTATAAAGTGGGCACTTTCCAATTTGGTCAATTGCTATCAGTCTGTCCAAAAAGAGTAGAATTTAAAAAGTGGCAACACAGTAACGTCGTCCCTTTCGAATAAATCTTACAAAAACGAGACGACACTACAGTGTTGCCACTTTTTAATTTCTACTCTTTTTGGACAGACTATACTTCCCAATTTCGTCATTATTGTAAAGTATTTATTAACTTGTGTAAGTAAAGGCTTTTAATGGAAATCATTTCATTGTACATACATATCTGTCACGCATCTCTTACCGTCGAGGCAGAAAGAGAGTCTCTGCTTACCCTGATCGGAAAGAGGAGTGACAGATATGTATTTATGTAAAATTAAGATTAATTTGATAATTTGTTTCAGATTACTAGACACAAAATACATGTCGAGCTTACCGCCGTTTAAGGAGAAAGTCAATTCTAGTGTGTTGCAACATTTGCTGGCTTCCCTTTCAGAGCCCCCTTTCTCGCTGCCTAAAATAGGTAACAGATTTTTAAAATCTAGTGTAAATAGAAAAAGAAATACGTAATACAGTCAGGCCAAATAAAGAAGAAATTAAAAAACTGGCAATACTGTAGTGCAGGGTTGGCCGACTTTATTAGACCCAAGATCTCCTATTTACTATTGAATCCCTGTGCGATCTACCAATTACGTACTTATTGAAATCTTAAACGAAACAGCATAGTTCAGTACGCAACCATGTAGTATTTTTAAATAGATAAAATGTGCAAATTATTCGTAGTAAATAAGTACTTTTTAACTTAGATATATTAGTTTGAGTATTGCGTCTGGGCATCTTCCACTTGTTTAGATGCGAGGTCTGGTTTACGAATTTATATATTTTTGCCGTGCCACGATCTACTGGAATAACTGTCGCGATCGACCGTTTGGCCATCCCTGCTGTAGTATCATCCTGTTTTTATTGATTTGAAAGGGACAACGCTACAGTGTTGCAATTTTTTAATTTCTACTCTTTTATGCCACAATCTACAACCCTTCGGAAATACTGCGCACCTCGTTGGAATGCGCTTCCCTCGTTTTCGCCTATCCAGTACCGTGGCAAGTACGTATGAGTTGCATGACGTCACTAAACCAGGTGTAAAGATATTTCCCACGAGTGTAAGTTTTAAGTTTAACTGAGAAGTTTCAAAATGGCGTCGGCTAGCCGCCATGTTGTTTTTATTTTCAAGTTTTGCCTATTTAGCTAAATACTATAAATGTTTGTCTGTAAATTTCCCTAATAGAAATAAATAAATAATTAAATTCCATCCCATTCACTCATTCATTCACTCATTTCAGCATCAAAACATGGCCGCGGATACACTCAATCGGACGACAAAGCGCACGAAGCAGGCTATGACGCATTCATCACTGGTCTATGCTTCTTGTCTATGAACGCGCATCTATCGCGCATGCGCGGTGAAGCTACCGGCAGAGCGGACGCACAGTCGGCGGCCTTGAAGCCGTTTCTGAACAAATTGTTTCTAGCTAAAACAGCGCACCAAGATTCTCCATACATTCATTTGACAGGGGAAGATCGTGAGTGTATTTATCTCAATACTCAATCATTTAATGCACTCCACATGTTTTTACAGATCTTATAAACAACTTAAAGTACCGAATGTGGATCCTGATTAGGGCACGGCAAATTGTGTAGCAAAGCTACGAACTTAAAAATAAAATGAGATCAGTTACAACAATATTGTAATAACTTAAATATTACTAACTTTATTATCTTACTAAGGGCCTATTCCACCATCTACGGATAAACTTTTATCTGACAGATATTTTATACCTGTCTCTGTCTAAAGCGTCATGTTTTATGAAATAGACATAGGTTTATATTAATTTATTTATTTATTTATTTTTTTTTTTTTTTTATTATAATGAAAGAACTTTGAAAATTCTTACATGTGAACATTTTCAAACTTCTATACCTCCGAAAGTATATCACTTTCGACATTTGGTCAAAACACTATCGTTTTATAATATTTTTCTCTATCGATTGACGTAAGTTTCATCAGTGGCCGCCAACTTTTTTTTCTCCATACTAGCTCGAATAGGGGATGTTTAGTGTAATTGATACCGAAATTTTTACTATACCAATATGTTGGATGCTCTTTTGTCATGTGGTGACAGGCATAAAAACTGCATTAGTAAACTGAATAACTTTTTTTAAAGAATCTCATTTCGCTGCGAATGTATGAAATAGCACTTTAAGACTCTTTTCCTGTCATGCGTATTTTGATCCGCATGCGGATTTGGTTCGCACGATACTGAGCACACGCGTGTTGTATTCTGTCACCCGCATGAAAGGATAAACATGATAGTTTTTTAAGTACTTACGTACTTGTGCAATGATAGGATTTGCGGGCCGCAATTGAAACACGCATGACAGGAAAAAGACCCAGATACACCATGACCATGAGATACCATGACCCAAGATACAGTGCTACAAGGATCTATTGGCACTTGAGTGACATTCGCCACGTGCCAAAAGGTCCTTGGGAAGATAAATGTGTTGTAAAGCAAGATAATTACATAATTAATAGACCTTTTTTTTTCACAGCGTCACCATCTCGAGATCACGTGTTCCACTTGACGTTCCCCAGAGAATGGAGTCGGAATGACATCAATCAGTTATTTAGTCCTTTTGGTATGTTTCTACATATTCTGTTTTTTAGGGTTCCGTACCCAAATGGTGATAACGCGACCCTATTACTGAGACTTAGCTGTCCGTCCGCTTGTCTTTCTGTCTATCCGTCCGTCCAAGACCATGCTGTATGTCATGAACCTTTATAGCTAGAGCGTTCAAATTTTCACAGATGATGTATTACCGTTGCCGCTATAACAACAAATATTAAAATAGAATAAGAGTCCTCCTTAATTAACCTAGTGAATGGTAAGGAATCTTACGTGCGCGAGTTCGACTCGCCCTTCCTTTCTCTTCCTTACTCTTAGCTCTTCTCAAATTTAAATTAACTTATTATGTCATATCTCCAGGACAAATCTTCGTGCAGTTCCTAGACGACACGTCGGCGTTAGTCGGTCTGTCGCGACGCGAGCAGGCGCGTGACGTGCGACGGACGTTAGGGAACCATTCGCGGATTGAACTCATACCTTACTCTATGTACCGGAGTGGAGCTAAGGTGGGTCTACTTAATATAATACTAAAGCCTATTGTCCATGTGTCCTCACGTCATACAGTGTCGTCGTTCCACGCGGTACGTTACGCAGATGTGACCGCATATTTAATTGTCAATTGATGTTCTTTCCTTTCGTATTTTTTAATCCTTTTTTTTTCTTAACACCGTTTTTTTTGCAGTATACGACAAGAAAACCGGAAGATTATCGGCGCGACTACTCAGCTTTGAAGAACGCGTGCGTATTGGCTTTTAAAATATTTATTTTGCTACTTTCCATAGCGATCATGACTAGGTATACTAATGTACATTATATTTGATCAGTATTTTTAAAAAATATCACAAAAGAACTGAACAAGGTGATAAAAATGTCACTGGTTTTAGTGTCAATTATGACACTAAGTGACATGAATACGTCCTCACAAAATTGAATCTCATAAAAGAACTGCATAAATTTTTTGTGATTAAAATGTCACTGGCTTTTAGTGTTAGTTAGTGTCAAAGATGACATTAAGTGTCAATTTATACTAGGGCCGAGTCGAAGCGAATTTCCGAAATTGAAAATAAGAAATTCAACCTTAAATCTCCGACATAACGCACTCCTGATATTTTAATGCGCGCGAAATCAGACATTAAAAGTATCAGAAGTAATATGTGCGTTATGCTGTTGAGTTAAAGTTGAATGTCAAATGTTCATTTTTAGAAATTAGCTTCGATTATGTCCTAGTATAAATTGACCCTAAGACCCAGAACACACGGGGAAACGCAACTGCAACGCAACTGAATCTGCTAGTTACTTTTGAGTTGCATCTAAGTTTCTGCTATAGAATTCTTTAGAAAACCACACACGACGCAACTAGTGTGAAAAGTTTCAAAATTTCTAAGGAAGTCTATAGCAGAAACTTCGATGCAAGTCAAAAGTAACTGGGTCATACAGACATAGAAATCAAAAAATGTCTCTCCTGTTCCCGAAAGTTAAAGACACTGGGAGCTAATTTCTGGACTTAATATATATCCGTAATTCTGTCTTCGTCTTATTCTGTGTATGACTCAACTAGCAGTTTCAGTTGCGTTGCAGTTGCATTTCCCCGTGTGTTCTGGGCCTAAGTGACATGAGTATGTCACCAAAATAAGTATTATTGGGGCTCCGAACATCGTAAAATGTCGGTATTTTTTTTAAATCTAGGCGGCATGCGGCAACGTTATATTTGTGTCCTTTTCCGTCGCGTATGACATATTATAAAATATTAATTTAATCTTGTATCTGTGGTGACGGATACGAAATATCATTCCAAAATATTTAAAAAAATGACAGAAAGTTGACAACTTCGGTATGTGATTGAATATGATATTTTTCTTTACGTCATTTAACGTGGATTATGAATCGTCTTTTGACGCTAAATCGTCTAAAGCCAGGGATTCATTAGCGGGCTGTAACTGTAACTGTTAGACCCAAAACACACGGTGAAACGTAACTCCAACGAAACTGCAACTGCTAGATACTTTTGAGTTGCATCGAAGTTTCTGCTATAGGTTTCTTTAGAAAACCACAAATGACGCAACTGAAACGCAACTGCAACTGCTAGTTACTTTTGAGTTGCATCACGACGCAACTGAAACGAAACGTTTCAAACTAGTTGCGTCGTGTGTGGTTTTCTAAAAGAGTCTATAGCAGAAACTTCGATGCAACTCCAAAAGTAACTAGCAGTTTCAGTTGCGTTTCATCGCGTGTTCTGGGCCTAAGGAGCGGTCTAATTGAAAGGTTACAATTTTGATCAAATATTTCCTTATTTGATGCATACACCAGAGAAGAAATTCAAAGGTGTATGTGAAATCCGCCAACCCGCACTTGGCCAGCGTGGTGGATTACGGCCTAATCACTCTCTGTATGAGAGTAGGCTCGTGCCCGTCGGTGGGGACATATATGGGCTGATAAAGAAGATTTCCTTATTTTGTAATAATATTATTTAGACAACAACGTAATTATTGAAATTAACTTCTAAGGGGCTGTGTCAATATCTACTGATAAAACTTATCTGACAGATATTTTATAACCTGTCTCTGTCTAAATCGTCATGTTTTATGATATGGACATAGGTTTATCTGTCAGTTTAATTTTATCTGCAGATGCTGAAACGGCCACTAACAGTGGTAATTTGAAATTTTGCTACTAAATTGCATGGTTGTCTCATATTGCATGTATTTGTGGTTGTTTTTTTGTGGTTTTAAACATATTTAGGGGCTGTGTCACCATCTACTGATAAAATGTATCTGACAGATATTTTATAACGTGTCTGTCTAATCTTCTTCTTCTTCTTTATCAGCCCATATATGTCCCCACCGAGGGGCACGAGCCTACTCTCATACAGAGAGTGATTAGGCCGTAATCCACCACGCTGGCCAAGTGCGGGTTGGCGGATTTCACATACACCTTTGAATTTCTTCTCTGGTGTATGCAGGTTTCCTCACGATGTTTTCCTTCACCGTTAGCAAGTGGTAATCGAATAAATTGATCCGTACATGATGATAATCACTGTCTAATACGTCATGTTTAATGAAACAGACATAGGTTTATCTGTCAGTTTAATTTTATCTGTAGATGTTAAAAAGGGTACTTATACTTGTTTCTTACCTTTTCGAGGCATAGAAGTGTTTAAATGATGTTCCACATGTTTTTTAAACTATGACGCTTCTTATAAGCAATATTTTAATATTTTCATTACACGCTTTATAT
This sequence comes from Anarsia innoxiella, assembly GCA_947563765.1. NCBI lineage: Eukaryota > Metazoa > Arthropoda > Insecta > Lepidoptera > Gelechiidae > Anarsia > Anarsia innoxiella. The sequence continues at coordinate 657,667 of OX387403.1, forward strand.
TAGCTTCACTTGGAAGTAACTATGTATGTAAACAAATCTTGGAATCTTAATTTGACTCACTTCCCGGTCTTCGAATAGGATGAAATTCTGCACACGCTCTGAGTTCTGATGACAATACAATAATATGGTACTTTCGAACTGATCTGATGATAGAGCATGTTTAGTGCGAGCTAAAGCGTGTTTTAGTTTTTTATTAACTTCACTTGTAAGTAACTATGTATGTAAACAAATCTTGGAATCTTAATTTGACTCACTTCCCGGTCTTCGAATAGGATGAAAGCACACGCTCTGAGTTCTGATGACAATACAATAATATGGTACTTTCGAACTGATCTTATGATGGAGCATGTTTAGTGCGAGCTAAAGCGTGTTTTAGTTTTTTATTTACTTCACTTGTAAGTAACTATGTATGTAAACAAATCTTGGAATCTTAATTTGACTCACTTCCCGGTCTTCGAATAGGATGAAATTCTGCACACGCTCTGAGTTCTGATGACAATACAATAATATGGTACTTTCGAACTGATCTGATGATAGAGCATGTTTAGTGCGAGCTAAAGCGTGTTTTAGTTTTTTATTTACTTCACTTGTAAGTAACTATGTATGTAAACAAATCTTGGAATCTTAATTTGACTCACTTCCCGGTCTTCGAATAGGATGAAATTCTGCACACGCTCTGAGTTCTGATGACAATACAATAATATGGTACTTTCGAACTGATCTGATGATAGAGCATGTTTAGTGCGAGCTAAAGCGTGTTTTAGTTTTTTATTTACTTCACTTGTAAGTAACTATGTATGTAAACAAATCTTGGAATCTTAATTTGACTCACTTCCCGGTCTTCGAATAGGATGAAAGCACACGCTCTGAGTTCTGATGACAATACAATAATATGGTACTTTCGAACTGATCTTATGATGGAGCATGTTTAGTGCGAGCTAAAGCGTGTTTTAGTTTTTTATTTACTTCACTTGTAAGTAACTATGTATGTAAACAAATCTTGGAATCTTAATTTGACTCACTTCCCGGTCTTCGAATAGGATGAAATTCTGCACACGCTCTGAGTTCTGATGACAATACAATAATATGGTACTTTCGAACTGATCTGATGATAGAGCATGTTTAGTGCGAGCTAAAGCGTGTTTTAGTTTTTTATTTACTTCACTTGTAAGTAACTATGTATGTAAACAAATCTTGGAATCTTAATTTGACTCACTTCCCGGTCTTCGAATAGGATGAAATTCTGCACACGCTCTGAGTTCTGATGACAATACAATAATATGGTACTTTCGAACTGATCTGATGATAGAGCATGTTTAGTGCGAGCTAAAGCGTGTTTTAGTTTTTTATTTACTTCACTTGTAAGTAACTATGTATGTAAACAAATCTTGGAATCTTAATTTGACTCACTTCCCGGTCTTCGAATAGGATGAAAGCACACGCTCTGAGTTCTGATGACAATACAATAATATGGTACTTTCGAACTGATCTTATGATGGAGCATGTTTAGTGCGAGCTAAAGCGTGTTTTAGTTTTTTATTTACTTCACTTGTAAGTAACTATGTATGTAAACAAATCTTGGAATCTTAATTTGACTCACTTCCCGGTCTTCGAATAGGATGAAAGCACACGCTCTGAGTTCTGATGACAATACAATAATATGGTACTTTCGAACTGATCTTATGATGGAGCATGTTTAGTGCGAGCTAAAGCGTGTTTTAGTTTTTTATTTACTTCACTTGTAAGTAACTATGTATGTAAACAAATCTTGGAATCTTAATTTGACTCACTTCCCGGTCTTCGAATAGGATGAAATTCTGCACACGCTCTGAGTTCTGATGACAATACAATAATATGGTACTTTCGAACTGATCTGATGATAGAGCATGTTTAGTGCGAGCTAAAGCGTGTTTTAGTTTTTTATTTACTTCACTTGTAAGTAACTATGTATGTAAACAAATCTTGGAATCTTAATTTGACTCACTTCCCGGTCTTCGAATAGGATGAAATTCTGCACACGCTCTGAGTTCTGATGACAATACAATAATATGGTACTTTCGAACTGATCTGATGATAGAGCATGTTTAGTGCGAGCTAAAGCGTGTTTTAGTTTTTTATTTACTTCACTTGTAAGTAACTATGTATGTAAACAAATCTTGGAATCTTAATTTGACTCACTTCCCGGTCTTCGAATAGGATGAAAGCACACGCTCTGAGTTCTGATGACAATACAATAATATGGTACTTTCGAACTGATCTTATGATGGAGCATGTTTAGTGCGAGCTAAAGCGTGTTTTAGTTTTTTATTTACTTCACTTGTAAGTAACTATGTATGTAAACAAATCTTGGAATCTTAATTTGACTCACTTCCCGGTCTTCGAATAGGATGAAATTCTGCACACGCTCTGAGTTCTGATGAAATTACAATAATATGGTACTTTCGAAGTGATAAATTTGGAGCATGTTTATTGCGAGCTAAAGCGTGTTTTAGTTTTTTAAACTACTTATTTAATGATAATTTTAATTACTTTTTTAAATTTAAGTTTTGATACGATTTTTACAACAATGTGACTCTAACATTAAGTAATTATAAGTTCTCATTATTTATAAGAAATGATATCTTATTTTTTTTTTTAAATAAAGTATATTACGTATTTTTTTAAATAATTTTGTTTTATTTAAAATGTTGGAGTCATGTTGTTGAATTTCTTTTACAATTTGCATGCGTTTGCTTTTTGTAAATAACATCTATGATCCAACTTTTTTTTATTCCACGAGATTTTTTTTACATTACTAGAGGCTGCCCGCGACTTCGTACGCATATTATCATACCTAAGAAAACTTACACAATATCTTGAAATAATATATAGCTTATTTGTTTCTGATGTGCAAGCAAGCTACAATATTGCAAAGTTTCATTAAAATCTGTTCAGTGGTTTTTGCGTGAAAGAGTAACAAACATTCTCACATCCATCCATCTATCGGCACAAACATTGAAAATAATATACTAGTGGCTGCCGGCGACTTCGTACGCATCATATTCTAAAATAATATAGCCTATGTGTTATTCTGATATATGAGCTACAATTTTGCCCATCAAAATATATTCAGTAGTTTTTGCTTGAAAGGTGCTTGAAAGTTTTTGCTTGAAAACATCCATCCATCGGCACAAACATTTACATTTATAATATACCTACTAGTGGCTCATCATATTCTAAAATAATATAGCCTATGTGTTATTCTGATATATGAGCTACAATATTGCCGAATATCAAAATCTTTTCAGTAGTGCTTACGTTAAAGAGTGACAAACATCCATCCATCGGCACAAACATTGACATTTGTAATAGGTAATAGGATAGAATAGTAAGATTACCTTTAACCTGAAATTTAAAACATTCCTACTACACATGCAATAGAGTGCGTTTCAGGAAAGAAGTCCCCCGGATATTTTTGGAACTAAATTTGACAGATCTATTTCCCTTTTTTCTGACCTTTTCCCTAATAGTAGGTAGAAAAACCCTTACTTATCTTAATAAAAATATACTTTTTACATAACAGAAATGTAGGTAAATAGATATTTTTATCAAAATGTATGCCAATCTGCTCATGGAATGACTAGGGCACTCAAAATATGCAATAATTAGTAATATTTGATAAATTACAACTGAGATATAAATAATATAGGTAAAATTTTTACTCATAAATGGCAACATTATCAATTTTGACATGTTATACAGCGCCGCGCATAAGGGACTTCTTTCGTGAAATGGACTACAACCAGCGTACCGTTAAAGCAAAGATTGCCAGCTCCCAATGCATTTAATTTCTATTTAAATAATAGTGAGTATTCGCCGCATCGCGCGAATTCTAGTCCGAAGTGAGGCTGGTCTATTGTGCTGCCGATTTAGCTAAGTTTATCGGGAACTGTATCAAGGTGGCCATGAAGTTTGTTAATGTCGGATATTTTGTTCATTTGTGCCCTTTGTCATTTTAAAAATTTTCAAGTGCGTTTGATGATATTAGAATTAAGTACAATTTAAAGACTGAGGATTTTTAAAATTATTTTTAATGTGGCTTTTTGCTGCAAAATCGACGTTCTTATGCTTCAAACTTGATCTATATTCAAGATTAGGTTCTAGTATCTATAGTTCTAAATGTATTCCACGGGAACTACTTGAACCCATGAACATTGTGTAATTTGTATGGTGGATAAGTGTTCAGAAATCTTCCGGTACTTACGTATTTACAATTACCTTATTTTTTTCTTTCATAAGAACCTTGTCCTGACAATTAAAAACAAAAAAAAAAAGAATTATCGAAATCGGTTCAGATCGTCTTGAGATTTGCGCTTTACATGTACTTTAATTAATAGATACATTAGTACAAGTTATGTATGTACTATTATTCTATTCTATTGTACTATTAAAGTGTTAACATATCTACTAATTAAAGTGCTTACCTATGTACCAACTAATCTGTACCAAAGACATTTAAGAATTTAAAAAATATATTTAAAATAATATTCTCAATTTCTTCAAACTCATAGCTACCGTGTAAAGGACAATGGCGCGTGGCGATAGTGCGACCCCGCGACCTCGCGTGCCGCTTCCGCCAGCGCGCATTTTAATGCGCTCAGCATTAGCATACGCAAAGCACGTGCGGTTAATGGCTCTTTTACAGGTTGCAGTTTTGTAGCGGTGAAATCGGACATTAAATCGGAAATTTTTCTCCAAGAAAACCTGAACCTTAGGCAGTCTTTTGAATAGGCATGACGACAAAAAAAATGTTTTAGGCCCATCACATAGTTTATTTTTAAATATTCGACACGTATTTTTTCTTTTTTCTCTTAAACTAAAAATTACAAAGATACACTGGTTAAAGTTGCTCGTGACGTCACGCTTACGTACGATTTTTACGTAGGAGTGACGTCAAAACCCCCCACTCCATAACTTTGATGCTCTGTATCTTTGTATTTATTTATGTATTTAATCAGGTAAAAATTGTGTTTCAAATATTTTTTAATAGCCTAAAAGACGGACTAATTATTTTTTGAATTTTTGAATGTATTCGTCATCCCTATTAAGTGTTAGGTAAAAACATACTGGTCCCACGTACGCAATATATCATGGTATCTGCTCTGCCCACTCTGTCCTTAGCTTAATTTATTCTTCATATGAAAGTCTTGACGAGATGAGTCTGACGAGATGGTCACAGACGCCGAGGTGGACATCGAAAAAGATGGAGAGACGATCTGGATGCATTTTCACGGGAATGGCGGGACACTACCGGAGACCGTGTTAAATGGAAAGTCGCGGGGGAGGCCTTTGCCCAGCAGTGGGATCTTAATGGCTACTAAAAAAAAATAAAAAAAATAAAGTCTTCGGATTTTTAAATATTCGTAAACATATCAATTATCGTTGAAATGTGTGGAAAGGTGGCGAAGTATTTGTAAACATTAAGAATATCGTTAGATGCAGGGGACAATGGATCGGTCGCGTTGGCGAGCTATGGAGAAGCCTATGCTCAGCAGTGGGCAGCTGTAGGCTGAAATGAGGAGATCGATGAATGCGATTGTTGTGATAAATTCGGATATGACTATGTAAATATGCAAGTAGTAGCGTCTCCCTTCTAAAACTCAGCGTTTTATTTGCCAGTGTGCTGTGCATACAGCCTTATTTCCCTTTAATTCCCATCTCATTTACGTACTGCGACCGCTGGTAATACTTGTTCTCATTTTTATTCAGGAATTCGGACTCGATTCGTATCTTTTGTGGCTGTCTGAGATTTTGTACGTATTACGAAAATTATAGGTACGGCACTTCTTACTAATACACTCGAGAGCAATGAATCCGAGTCGGGTAAAAAAAAAACTAAAAATTCTCGAAAACTAAGAATCCTAGCCTTATGAAATTTCTGAGTTACTTCTATATTTATGTCATAAAAATGAAATCTTCGTTTGCGGATTTTGTTGTATAGCATGCCAAATATCGAATGGAAGCGCGAAGATGCAATGTGAAATGTTAAAATTAAAGAAAATGCTTAAGTTATTTTAAAATGTCGTTTTACATTTTAGTTTTAAAGTTAGATCATTAGTTTTTGTCTTCACTTAATATTCTGTTATTAAAATGTTGTGACTCATAAATGTTATGACTTACATTGAAGGAGTATAAAATTGTCTATTAAACACAATTTATTTAATTAAGCTAGCATTCTTGGATCGCGAGTTTTTTGGATTCTTTAGTGACCCGGATTCATTGCTCTCGAGTGTATACTCATACTTCATACTCATTTATTTAATACTGGCTGTCCCGGCGAACTTTGTTCTGCCTTAGAAAGGGCTTTCCCAGCAATTATTCTAACTATTATTTTTCTCTCCGTAAAAACCATCGTTGGAGTTCAATAAACATTTAAAAAAGAATTGTTAAAATTAGTCCAGGCGTTGTTGAGTTAAGGGCTTACCAACACATTTTGCGATTCATTTTTATATTATAGATTTAAAAAAAAATTGCCAACAAAAGAAATGATGGCGTTTGATGATGGATGTGAGTATTTTTTGTTTGTCATTCTTTCACGCAAAAACTACTGAACCGATTTTAATAAAACTGTAAAATATTGTAGCTTGAACATCAGAATACCATATTACAAATAAAATATTACAAATCATAACAAAATTAAAATTACAAAACATAAAGCTATTAATATTTAAAATAAAGTATGAAAGCTTAGTTAAATTGTAGCCTTCTAAGTTCATAGTAAAGCCTACACAGAGATTAGTATGCGATGTCTATGCTTAGATGAATCGATACCGCCTACACGTCATGTCACTATGCGCAGACGCATGTAAGACTAAATCCGATGTGATTGGTTAAAATAGGTTTTATATAGAATTAGAATAGATCATTTGTTTTATTGATATTAGGGGCTGTTTCACCATGTACAGACAAGATTTATCTGACAGATATTTTATACCTGTCTCTGTCTAATACGTAATGGTTTATGAAATAGGCATATGTTTATCTGTCAGTAAAATTTTGTCTTTAGATGGTTAAATATTCACTTATATTCGGTTTTGAGTGTTTTATACCAAATACTAGAACGCAAGCCAAGTTAAAAGTACCCTAAACCGACGTGCATGTATGAGGAGACTGATGAATGTGGATGAAGAGAAAGACGTTTGTTTGAATGTCAGTAAATGGAGGGATGTGGTCTCTACCTACTTAGATGGGAGAGGGGCGTGATAGATATGTAGATAGATAGATAGATAGAAATTCTTTATTGCACACAAAGAAATACAAATAAAACTTTAAACTAAAACATTGTGCGCAAAGGCGGCCTTATCACTAAAAGTGATCTCTTCCAGACAACCTTTGGAGTAGGACTAGTTTAGGAAGACTGTAGAGTTGAGCAGGACAATAAATAAATACTGTAATTTAGGTACTACTTATTAAATAAATAAATACTGTAATTTAGGTACTACTTATTAAATAACCTACTACCATACTTATGTACCTAGGTATGTAAATACGAGTATGTTTAGATTAGATTTTAGATAGTTTAAATTAGATAAAATTTTGTCAAAAATTATGATACATAATGATGCAACATAAATATATGAATTTTATATTAAGTATTTTGAGTTATAAATAACGGAATACCGGTACTTTGAGATGAAATAGCTAGGAATCTATTCGCCCCCCACTGGTGTAGAGTAAATACTGATTTAGCGGTCACGTTTAAAGGTAGTTATCCATTCGTAAAGCGAAGCGATCTTCAAGATAATTTAATATTATTTTTAAACAGCCTAGGTACTACAAGTGCTACAAGGATCTTTTGATCGTAACTAACGATTTTCGCCACAAATTTCGAATATCATCTTGTAAATTGTCATTATTTTGAGTTATTTATTCACCACCCACGCATGCCCTCCTGACAATTTCACTCTGGTGCCAATAGGTGATTCTTCGAGCTATGTCAGTGACCTTGGTTCTTCTGCGGATCTCATCATTTCTGATGTGATCACGCAGAGAAACTCCGAGCATAGCTCTCTCCATCGCTCTTTGGGTGACCTTGAGCCTTCTTATGAGGCTTCTTATGGACGACGCAGTGTGGGAAGGCCTCAAACAAGGTGGACTGACGACTTGGTTAAAGTCGCTGGAAACCGTTGGATGTGGGCAGCGCAAGACCGGTCGTTGTGGAGATCCTTGGGGGAGGCTTTTGTCCAGCAGTGGACGTCCATAGGCTGACATGATGATGATGATGATGCCAATAGGTCCTTGTACCTTGCAGCACTTTGCATCTGTTTAAAATAACTGTCAATTCTGTCAGCTCAAGATTTTGGCCCTGTCACTCTTGTATCTGAATGAGAGTAGACTCTTGCCCCTGTATTGGAAATGTTAACAGGGCATCGTTATCAAAAATAATAACATTCCCACTATTGGGCAAGACCCTTTTTCTCATCTCGTGCAAGTATCGCTTAACAACTGTAAAACAACATTTACTATATCGTATTAGTGCGGATTTGCCTCAAAAACGGGTAGCAACGATTTATCGATCTAGTTCTCGATCGATTAAAAAGTAAAGTGCTTAGTAGCTACCGGTTATCGAGTATTTTAATATCGTAGTGTTGTTTTTTAATAACAATGTTTTATTAACATATTCTTATTATATTATTAACATAGTCATATTATTATGACAATCAAAAATGCTCTGCGCTGCGCTCCGTCAGATTTGCGCCCTTAAAGTTCGAAATGAGTTGGACAGACTCCTTTAAAGATTTTCACTTATCTCGGTCGGAAGCGCCTTGCATACACAGTGAACCTGTAACCTTCATCAAGTATCTGTCTACCTTAATGATGGACACCCGACGACGCCGCGATCTGCTAAAACTTCGATAAGAGAATATACCAACCTGTTTATAAAAGACATTTAGTGCTACAAGGATCTATAGGCATTTGAGTGACGTTGTCAGGTGGTGAATAAATAAGTCCAAATAATGACAATTTACAAGAAGATATCGTTAGTTCCGATTTCCGCCACGCGCCAAAAGATCCTTGTAGCACTGCTGTTTGTTACATACCTACATATCTGTCACGCTTCTTTGCCATCGGGGTCGGCCTTTGAGTATAAAATATACATATAAGGAGGTGCCATACCGTCTGGATCTGCGTGCCTGATCTGGCGCAAAATGGCTACCTTTTTGTATGGAATTTCTTATCGTTTGACAGGTCATCTGCCAAGAAAACTATGAAAAACTTGCGCCAACCTTGGCACGCTGTTATAAACTCATTTGTATATGAAAAAAAATGGGGCCACTCCTTATATTCCTTCCTCATTGGGGTAGGCAGACACTCCACTTGCTACGACAAAAGACAATCGCATAAAATCATAGCAACATTTACGTTCACAATGTCATATACACAATGAACTAATGTTGGTTGTTTATTAGAGTAATATTACAATGTAAAAGAGCATAGGTGTATCGAACAATGGGCATGTCGTTTTCACAGCGGGTACGTCATATTTAAGATACGAGAGTGCTTGCAAACGGCTTTGTTTGCGGTAGAAATAGCTTATGTTCTTTTTGAATTGGAATCAATAAAAATAAATAAACGTTTTACACTACATAGAGTCATATAGATAGTATATTGGATCACACATCATGTGCACACACGCACACACACACACACACACATACATACACACACAAACATAAAACAGATAAAACGCTTATTAACTAAATAACGAGTTTAAATATCTGGATTCAAAACCAGGACGCTGAGCTCAGCTGGTCGGGCACTAAGTATAAAAATTTAAATTTTTCTTTTTACCCGACTGCGCTAGAAGGAGAGTTATGTTTTTACCCGACTGCGCCAGAAGGAGGCTTCTGTTTTTCGAGTTTGTATGTATGTATGTATAATTTTTGGCACGCCCTATAGCCCAAACGGATTTTTGCTTAAGAGGTGTCGTTAGATTCGTATTTACAGTGAGAGTCACACAGGCTACATCAAAATTAAAAAAAAATGCTTTGTTTAAACGCAGTCAGTTTTTTTTTAAATAAAATGGTTTGGTTATTTTCTTATTTCGACCCATATTTCAAGTGGGAAGTTGTTTAGTTTCATGAGCATATTACATCGCTTAATCAACATATATCTTGCGATTCATACAACTTTTACAACGTACTACTTTGTAAAGCTGCGCTACATGAAGCGAGCACAAGCCGAGCCGTTCTAATTCGTAGTTCGCGGTGTCAAACGTGGACGTACGACGAACCTACATCGAGCACTGTCCTCCCTTTGTGTTCGTCAAAAAACCGACTACAGGTGGAACGCAACCGAGCACGAGCGAAGTGCTCGTAGCGTGATCGTTCGATGCTCGTGTAGCGTGGACGAAGCTTAATATTGCTTCTTGCTGCCAATATTTGACACTTTACTATACCAACTATTCTTTAAGAACCGGCCAAGTCCGAGTCGAACTCGCGCGAAAAGGGATCCGTACCATTCACTACGTTAACAACAATAAAGTCTACTGGTAGTCATTATTGATTTCGAGCAAAAAAGGCCAAAACATCACGTTTCTTGCATGGGAGCCCCCCTTCATTATTACTACTATTATTCTATTTTTAGTATTTGTTATTATAGCGGCAACGGTAATACATCATTGGTGAAAATTTCCACACTCTAGCTATAACGGTTTATGAGATACAGCCTGGTGACAAACGGATGGACAAACAGATAAACAGACGGACAGCCGAGTTTCAGTAATAGGGTCCCGTTTTCACCCTTTGGGTACGGAACCCTAAAATAAAAACCAATCATTACATTTCGTCGTAACGAGCACCTGTCTAAAAACTATGATTATCGAACTATGACAGATATGGATCATAAAATTGACCACAAAAACAATAGTAAGCCAGAAATTGTTATAGCTTTTTTGCTTTTTAACCGACTTCAAAAAAATGGGGACCTCAAAAAAGGAGGTTCTCAGTTTTTAAGATAACTTTTATGTAGCTATGATGGTTGAGTGAAGAATTGAAAGATGTTTTAAAATTATGAGTGTTAAATAAAACATGAAAAAGATGTATGTATGTATGAAAGCAGACGTATGTATCTTATTGGCTTTTACCCGCGATAGTTTTTCGATAGCGATAGTCATGGGAAGACATGCACACATTAAAACTTTTTAATATTTAATTAACTTTTTTAATATTATAATTTATTATAGGTAGTAGGTAGGATTAGCAGATTATGTGCTTAGTTTAAGTTAAATAATAAAAAAGTTATTTCTGAACCTCACCTTGCTTGCTTCTGTAGCTTCTTAAGTATTATTTCATATCTACTTAAACATTAGTCTACTTAATCATTAGTTTATTCTAAATCTTCTTTACATACTAAACTATTGTTCACTATATTCTAAAGCGTACCTTAGAGGTAACTTTCAGTATCAAGATAGTAAATCACATATAATGTGCAACACTTCTATCTGAGGCGGACTAGCGGCGCGTGCGCACTTTGCATAGATACACTGCTCTAGGACGTAGACATTGTGATCTAGGAGAATTTGAATGTAGAATTGCTGCTATTAGAATGTAAATCGATAATTCTTACTTTTGGTCATTTTTTTAAATGTTATTAGTACTTTAGCGAAAGGAGATTAACGAAAGAGTACCTATATCTCTTTGCTAGAGTGGCTAATTGCTAGAAAAGCTCGAGTGGAAGGATATGTTGGGAGGGGAAGGCTAAGAACGTATATATGTAGATCAAATCGGAGACTAAAGAAAGGCCAAGTTAGTTAAGTGTACCTGTTATACGAATGGCCTAGTCGAGAGTAACCTAAACCGATGTGAATGTATGAGGCGACTGATGAATGTGGATGAAACGAAAGAAGTATGTTTGGATCGTAGAAAGTATAGGGAAGTGATCTCTGCTTGATTAATCTTACACATCCCAGAAAAAAAAAACAATCGAAAATCTATTGTGTCTGGGTTTATAATGGGTCAGTGTGATGTGAGAGGTTAATAAAAAATGCCGTCACATATACAATTTTTATGTTTTTAAAATTCCATTTAAGTATAAAATGTGAATACGAAAGCAGTAGTTATCGTATATTATGTAGCTATACCGTGGTATACCCGTCTTTAGCCTAACGTCGTGTCTACAACAACTCATAAGATTAGTGCACTATCACCAGTGGCTCTCAAAGTCTGAAGATTCGTTTGAGTCTTATATAATAAATACTAGAGTCCAAATGCCAAGTCAGGAGTACACTAAATCGACGTGCATGTATGAGGCGATTTATGAAAGTGGATAAAGCGAAGGAAGTGTGTTTGGATCGTAGCAAGTGGAGGGAAGTGGTCTCTGTCTGGGATGGGAAAGAGATGAGGCGATGAGTTTCGGTTCTTAGCGCGTATCAAAGGGTAACTGTAACACGCGTACTAGAACCTCGTTACTGTATCTGTTCGGTTACAGTTACAGCCCGCCAATGTATACTTTAATAAAATGCGTGGGTTAGTGATTGGAGACTCATATCAGGGGCCCAAGTCTGCATATTGAAAATAGCCTCAGTTATGTGTCGGCAGAGTGTCAATGACATTTTTGACACATTTGGTACTCTGCTAAACAATGGCTTACACCTTAGGAGGAATATCCATATCGTCTGAATCTGCGTGCCTGGTCTGGCACAAAATGCCCACCTTTTTGTATGGTTATTTCTTATCGTTTGACAGGTCATCTACCAAGAAAACTATGGAAAGCTTGGCGCAATCTGACACGCTGTCATTAACTCATTTGTATATGAAAAAAAAATGGGGCGACTGCTTATATTCCTTCCTCATTGGCTTACACTGATTGCGATCAAATGTGTCAAAAAATGACATTGACACTCTGCCGACACATAACTGATAATATTGTTTAGCAGACTTGGGCCACTGTTCGCCGAAGAACTTTGCCAAGCGCAGCCTTCTACCGATAGCTATCTAGGCACGAGCGATGAAACCGGCCAGTTTACGAGCCCGCCATCGAGCGGCAATTGTTTTGATTCCAATTGTTTATTCGCGCTCTGCCATTGTACCGTTTCCCTTTGATATGGACGCAGACGTTTCTAGATGTGACGGTTGAGCTTGTGGAGTTCTGAGATTTTAAGAGAGATGGGTCAGAGCATTATAGGATTTGGCACGTGAGCAACCCAACAGAGTTTCTTGCTAGATTCTTCTCTGGGGAAAACTGCACTCTTGCGAATTTAGCCAAACTTTAAAAAAATGACCCGTCTTATGTGATGTCAAACTCGTCCTACAAGATTAAATAAATATAACAACATTTTTGAATATAATATAGGTAAATAGATACATACAAATATTACAAATACATACCAGAAGCTCCCCACGACTTCGTTCGCATTTATCGTCATATCTTAAAAAACTTACTCAATATCTTAAAATAATATAGCCTATGTGTTAATCTGATATATAAGCTACAATACTGCCAAATTTCATCAAAATCTATTTAGTGGTTTTGCGTGAAAAAGTAACAAACGATCATCGATACAAACATTGACATTTAGTGAAACATTAAATATTCAATCACTTCTAGTAGGTACATATAAACAGTTCTATGAATAAATACCGATGTAATGTGGTTTTTGATATGATTTGTTTAAGTTTAACTCGGGGCGGTGAAAGTTTGAGCAATCGTGAACATTTTCAATATATCCCTTTGTTAAATGGGTTAGTTTTGATTTAATAAAATTGTTCGGATAAAGCGCAACACTTAAGATATAACACTACTTATTGTTTAATTTGACGTTTGTCTTCTGTCCATTTCCTTTTTTTTTATAATAGTGTAAATTTTCAGTATTACCGTTGCGTTATTAAAAACCGGCCAAGTGCGAGTCGCGAAGGATTCCGTATCATTCACTGTTGATGTCGAGCAAAAAAGGCAAAAAAAATCACGTTTGTTGTATTGGAGCCCCCCTTAATTATTATTATTATTCTACTATTAGTATTTATTGTTATAGCGGTAACGGTAATACATCATTTGTGAAAATTTCAACGGCCTAGCTATAACGGCTCATGAGATACAGTCTGGTGAAAGACGGACAGACAGACAGACGGACGGTGTTTTGGGAGAGTTACCTTGCCCGGTTAAGATAACTTCTTTAAACATTGACGTGTCGAAGCGATAAAATAACTTTGAATTTAACTAACCGGGATAGTTAAAACTTATAAAACATATCTCATCTAACCCGAGCTTGCACATCTCTATAAAATACCCGTTACTTTGAAACATATTTTCTTCTACTATAACTAAGAATACAAGCTGCTCTGCTGCTTTGACAAATGAACGCTATTCCGCCATTCCTAGCTGAATGGATGTCTCCAAAGATTAACAACACCTGGCCCTGATAGCATTCAAATGGTTGGCGAGGTGCGACACGGTTTGAATTTATTTAGGAATCTAGAGATGGCAGGGGTTGGAAACTTTTGGTTTTAAATATTAAACCTTGGTGGATTAGGGCCTAATTAGAGTAGGCTCGTACCCCTGTAGTGGGGACATAAAGAGGCTATTATGGATAAGTACTTATTGTACGGTCAGCATCATAAGTCGTTTAACACATTCAGATTTTCAAAACTAAAATACACTATTATTAGACAAAAATCGCTTAGCAAAAATACACTAGAGTAAAATAAACATCCAATAACGTTCAAAATAAGGAAAAAAAAGTAAGGTTTTATGTCTAATAGTGGCGTATATTACTTTTGAAAATCTGAATGTGTTAATCGACTTATGATGCTGACTGTACATCAAAAGTTGCAGATATAAAAATCATTTATCTTAATTAACCTAAATGTTATAGAATTGAGTTATCTAAACTGTGCTATGTAACTTTTGGGCAAATGCTTAGCTTCTGGACTTAAGTCATACAATAAAAATAAAATTACTATTTATTTTTTCAAATTGTTAGCAGAGGAAAAACAAAGATGGAGATTACTCTACCGGCAAAAGCCTGGCTCTTAAATTTAAGAATTAATTGTATAAGGACACAAATTAGTACATAGCTAGGCTTACAATATTGTCCAGGTAACCTGTTAGGATACAAATAAATAAAACACTTTTATTTATTAGTTTTTTTTTCCTTACATACTCATTATAAAATAAATACTTGACCGTATATGACCGAAATACTCGACTTGTTACACTATTTATTCAAAATTTTCTTTTAAATACAGTAAATTCCAACCCTACGTAACTCTTATAACAAAACGCTTGCTCCCGAATGCTCACGCGCATCTAATCTCTCCGTTTTGTCTCTTTCGCGCCTGTTGTAATGACACTTAGTTTTAGCATGGTTTTGTCGTTTGAAAGAGATAAATAATGTTGTTGTGTTTGTCTTTTATGGCGTTAAGTGTAATTTTAATAAGTACTTACTATTTTTTTTAATAAGTACTAGGTATTTCAAAAAAGTACTATGTTTTTCCACCACAATGTTTTGTTAGATTAATTTGACTTACAGGAAAAGCTCTCCAGAATAGGTCCACTATTTTATCGGAAAACTTAAAATCGTAAAACAGTAAAATAATACCAATATTTTTACATATTATTGTTTTTAGTATTTTATTGAATTGATTGATTAGGTAGGTACGCAAGACCGGTCTTTGTGGAGATCCTTGGGGGAGGCTTTTATCCAGCTGTGGACGTCTATAAGCTGACACCACAACAACATTTTATTGAGGGAACAGATTCTCATTATAATTTTATTAATTAACCTTTATTGTTTAAATAAATTTTACGAATACAGTCGCATAACTTCGTAAGTCAAGTTTTAACTTTATTCTTATGTAATGATAAATTAAATTCCTTTAGCATACACTTAGAGACGGAAACACTCTTAATAATTCATAAGGTTCTTCAAGAAAGCTGAGCTTAAACTATAAATAACTTGTTAACAAAAGCTTTTCTTGAAAAAGATTTATATTTTCAGATCATGTTTCTCTCGGAACACGATTAATGATCTAGTTTAGAAATATTTTAGATCTAAAGTGTTTCATTCCGTCTAATGCTTAACTTAGATTATGTGTTGTTAGATAATACACATTAGGTAAACTTTGAGTGAAAATTAAAATGAAAAGTGAAAATGAGTTGTTTTAATCTTTCACATCCCAGAAAAAAAGAACAATATAAAATCTATTGTGTCTGGGTTTGTAATGGGTCAGTGGGATGTGAGAGGTTAAATGTGACTCTATTTGTGAGAATTGTAATTTTATAGCTGTTACGAGTATTTTATTATAATAACTAAACTTACAATTCGTTAAAGTTAAATCTCCATTTTTATCTGATATTGCCAGTGGAGACGCATGAGAGAGGCTTTTGCCCAGCAGTGGGACAATATAGGCTAAAAAAAATGCCAGTATCAAATATCACAATACAGTTAATAACAGTAACAGTTGAGTTCATATCTATAAGATAATATATACATTATATATACGTACCTACTTATTTTTATCTTCTTATCTATCGGGGTACGTAAATTTAAAGTACTTAATTTCAATTTTATCATTGGGTGAGCGCAATATAATTAGTTCCTACCTATTAATAGATTTTAATTAACGGGCTAGTATTTTTATATTAGCCATTAAGACCCCACAGCTGGGCAAAGGCCTCCCCGCAACTTTCCGGCTAGTTAACAGTGATAAATTAAAAGTCAATTTAGTCGGGTAGACTTTATGTTTTAGACTTTTACCCCCTTTTTGCAAAACGAGGTTTGAAGATAGTCCGACGTTAGTTTGACATTTTAAAGTCCATAGCCGAGACGTCAAAAGAAACGAACTAACGTCGGACAATCTTTAAACCTCGTTTTGTAATAAGGGGAGTACAAGTTTGTTTTAGACTATACTAATCATTTTTAAAAGCTACTTATAGATTCAATGCTGTAACCGCATAACATAGGCATTAGACAAGCAATCCCTCGGTTTATTACATAAACAAAGCATTACATAAACAGATAATATAAATTACCAATTAACTTTATCATTGTATCTATGCGATTCCCAATCTAAGCTTAGATTAGGAATTTGACGCAGCAAGAGGTGGGCGGTCCTCATTCAACGTAGTTTAGTGTGACATTGGACTAGGGGGGTCATCTATGCGGAAACACGGAGTTGGTTAATAGCTAGTACTATTTACATAGCAATGGTATTTCATTACTGCTTCTAGGGGGGCTCTGTTTAAAATACTAGCGGGTGCCTTTACATATTAAAGATAAGACAGTATCCCACGTAATGCGTTATGATATCTGCTTCATAGAAATAATACACTCGAGAGCAATGAATCCGGGTCACTAAAAAAATCCAAAAAAACTCGCGATCCAAGAATGCTAGCTTAATGAAATAAATTGTGTTTAATAGACAATTTTATACTCTTTCAATGTAAGTAATAACAATTATAAGTCACAACAGTTTAATAACAGAATGTTACATAAAGAAAAAAATCTGATGATCTAACTTTAAAACTAAAATGTAAAACAATATATTTTTTTAAAACAACATAATCATTTTCTTGAATTTTAACAATTCTTTTCGAGATTTTTTAGTTTTTTTTTACCCGACCCGGATTCATTGCTCTCGAGTATATATAGCCTACTGAAGTTATAATGTCGTCCATACAAAAAAGCAGCTTTATATGAAGATATATACCTATCGTTGTAATGACTGTTATAGTAATCCATTAAACATCATGTTATCTTCTTCTCATTTTTTAAAACCATGGAGACACCTTTTCAAAATCAGAGGATTTTAATGACGCATTAGCGTTATTGGCCTTCTCTGCAACTATAAAAGTTCCTAGTAATCAGTTCTTGTAATTACAAATGTATAAATCATCATTAAATAGATAGATGTACGTTTAGTTAATATGTATTGGACATTGATAGTTGCTGATATGGCTTTCGAAAGTTTCCTGTTGATACAGGGTGGTTATTTTAGTTTCATATTAAACTAAAATTAATTATCATAAAGAAAAGATTAGATTTTTTGTTATAGATGGTAGAGACAATCCATTGACTTAGAGCACACTCGAATTTACAAACTTTTTAAATAAAAAAAAATATCTACTATTTATTTCACGAATCAATTATTGCAAATTTTGAGATTCAAAATGTTTTTTATCTACTAGAAAAGTATCTTGAGAGTAAAGTTCGTTGACTAGAGAAAAAAAGAAATTTATCTAGCGAACACAACTCATAAACTAAAAAGTTTATTGATACAGTACTAGAGGCTGCCCGCGACTTTGTACGCCTTTTTCGTCTTATCTTGAAAAAAAAACATCATACCTTTTCAACAATAATATAGCCTATACGTTATTCTGTTAAAAAGCTACTATATTGCCAAACATCTAAATCTATTCAGTAGTTTTTGGGTGAAAGAGTAACAAACATCCATCATCCATCGGCACAAAAATTGACTTTTATAATATAATATTAATATAATATTATAATATATTATTTACGTCCAACCCACTATAAAAGGTATACAATATTGCCAGCTTTAACCCCCTGTATCGCTCGCTATCTAACATCGACAGCGTCTTGCTAAATCGCGGCGGATCTCGCTCGCTGTCCTCACCTGACACCGTGACACCTTCACGGTGAGCGGTGCAGCCAGGAAGAGGGAAGGCAGCGGGATATAACATGTATAGGGAATTTAATTGCGTTAGAATAATAAATAAAACCTCCTTAATCCACGTGCATGTATGAGGCGACTGATGAATGTGGATAGAAGAAGTGTGTTTAGCAAGTGGAGGCAATTGGTTTTTGCTTACCCCGGTGGGAATGAGGTGTGAGAGATATGTACCTGTATGTATACTGTGTGTATGTGTGTAAAAAAGGATAACGAGGAGTTTATTACAGTAAGTAATAAACTGTAACTAGAATAGAATAGAAATATTCAAAACATAACAACTATTCAAAAACATATTCATCAAAATAATTTAAGAGCGTCGCTCTTGTCGGTGGAGTCTACGCCACTCTGCTCTGTTTCCTGCCGTCCTTTTGAGCACCTGATACAACACAACTTCTATTCCTTCTTTCATTTGATCTATGTAAGTCCTTCGTGGTCTCCCTCTCTTCCGTTGTCCTACAAAAACATATTGTGTATCGTTAAATATGTATATTTCTCGTACAGATGTGTAGACTGATATATTATATTTATGTAAGTATTTTATAGGAAAATCAAGGCAAATATGTAGCTTCATTATTTTCTTAAGAATTTATTTCTAACACAAAAACTTAATTTTAAATGATTTCATACCACATTACATAATTCCCATTTCCCATCTCACACTTCATTCGAAACATTAATCATAGGTTTCAACTAACTCTCGACTTAGCCACAGATTAATATCCCATTAACATCCCATTAAAAGGGCCGGTAGCATTGATGTAAACAATTTTCCTTGTCCGTCCAGTTAACCGCCCGTCACCAACATCTGGTTAATAACCATCGGCGTCAGTTACTTGGAGATGTTTTTAACTGTTTAAAGTTATTGGGCCTTAAAGGGAGGGATATGCGATAATATTTGTTAGGTTTTATGTTTGCAAAGTCGATTAAGGCCCGGTTTTTCAATAGATAGATAAAATGTAACTGTCAGATAAACCACTATGTCTATTTCCTAAAGCATGACGTCTTAGGCAGGTATAGAATATTCCTAGGAATTTTTGACTGAAAACCGGACCTAAGTAGGTTAATGAAAAACCAACAGAAAAGGTCAACATTCATACCTAATACAACATACGCACATATCTGTCACGCCTCTCTCCCATCGGGGTAGGCAGAGACCACTTCCCTGCACTTGCTACAATCTAAACACACTTCTTTCGCTTCATCTACATTCATCAGTCATCTCATACATGCATGTCGGTTTGAATATGTAGGTATAAGTACTCAGTGTCAACAAAAAATATTCTCTATCATCTATTGCTAATTTCTAAGTTCGCGCAAAAAGAATGATGTTTATTATTATCATTTCCGCAGCTACCAGTTGACACTTGTCATTCCGTTAGTTATGTTTTGCTATTTGATATGACTATCCGTTTAAGGCATTTCTTATTAATTTGTATCAGTGTATGTTTGCTACGTGTTTTATACCGCGATCACTACAGTAACAGTACTATACAAAAACACTCAAATAGACTCTTTTTGTCGTAGATACAGATCTACGACAAAAAAGTCTTTTTTAGTGTGTTCGTCTGAGAATATATAGTTTTTTATGCCACTACAGGGACTTAAAGCCAACTTTTAACGGATTGGGCCGATTGGTGAATTTAAAGTTGATAATTTCTCCTAAAATTAACTTTTCTTTTCTTATCACTCCACTAGCCATATATCCTTTTTAATAGTCAATAATCAAATAATCTTAATTTCGTAAGATTTTTACAAACACCTGAAACACGTAATTTTTTTAAAGCTAATGCTATTCGCAAGGATGCATTTTTCCCTAGAGAAGAATCTAGCAAGAAACTCTGTTGGGTTTCTCTTTTCAAACCAAATACATCAAACAAATTACACCCAAAAGGAACCAAATTGACGACTCAAGACCAAATCGGTTACATCTGACACGTGTCGATCGCCGATTTCACAGCTCTGCGTCGTCTTTGCGCTTGCGCCGACGAGATCGTATCGAAATCTCATTAGCTAATGGCGACCGCCGCCAATTACACGGAGTGACGTGTCCGGGGCAAATTGTCGGGATCGACACGTGTGGTACACTGACCGGAGATAGGATGACCAGTTAGAAGCTTTGAGTATAGAATATATAAGGAGGTGACATACCGTCTGGATCTGCGTGCCTGGTCTGGCGAAAAATGGCTACCTTTTTGTATGGAATTTCTTATCGTTTGACAGGCCATCTACCAAGAAAACTATGAGAAACTTGCGCACACCTTGGCACGCTGTCAGAAACTCGTTTGTATATGAAAAAAAAATGTGACACCTCCTTATATATTCTATACTCAAAGATTAGAAGACTAGGCCGTGTGTACACGCACCGGATATCCATCCGACAATAGAGTCATATACCTACAGAATTAGTTTCAAAATTGTCTTTTTTGTTCCTGATGATTAAGTATATACTTAAAGTCCCTCCGTCCGTCTGTCACAAGGCTGTATCTCATGAACCGTTATAGCTAGAGCGTTGAAATTTTCACAAATGATGTATTTCCGTTGCCGCTATAACAAGAAATACTAAAAATATAATAATAATAATAATGATTAAGGGGGGCTCCCATACAACAAACGTGATTTTTTTTGCCACGTTTGTTGTGAATGGTACGGAACCCTTCCTGCGCGAGTCCGACTCGCACTTGGTCGGTTTTATTTTATAAGTTTTATTACTATGTTAAACATTTTATTGAATCATTCATTAAATTACATTTAGATTTTTTACAAAAGAAGTAAGAAGAATAAGTTTTATTTATTTCCAACTCTCTAGCAAAAATGTCTTGTTTTTTTAGTCAAGTTTTCATGAATATTCTAATGGCATATTACCTCATAACGCAACGATATTCTTAATAACATTACCCGCTAAAGCTAAACAAGAACTGACATAACTAGGTAGTAAATAAAGATAGTAATGTAATAAATATGTATTTATAACAACAACAAGCTCTATTGAACAATTTTACATAATAAAACAATTTTAATTACAGAACAAACGATACTAGAACAAGACTGTAACTTATATTTAAATGGGTTGGTTTTCTTAAAACAATTTGTCGGCATCTTTATACGTTTTCAATGAAATAAATACACTCGAGAGCAATGAATCCGGGTCACTAAAGAATCCAAAAAAACTCGCGATCCAAGAATGCTAGCTTAATGAAATAAATTGGCTTTAATAGACAATTTTATATTCTTTTAATGTAAGTAATAACATCTATGAGTAACAACATTTTAATAACAGAATATTAAGTAAAGAAAAAAACTGATGATCTAACTTTAAAACTAAAATATAAAGCAATGCTTTTTTAAAACAACATAAGAATTTTCTTGAATTTTAACATTTCGCATTGCCTCCTCGTGCTTCCATTCGATATTTGGCATGCTATATACCAAAATCCGCAAAGGAAGATTTCATTGTTATGACATTAATATAGAAGTAACTCAGAAGTTTTACATTTTCATTTAACAAGTATTTATTGGTCTCTCAAACAGATTTTATTTCATAAGGCTAGGATATTATATAATATCTCGTAAACTAAGAAGTTTACGAGATATTTTAGTTTTTTGTTTACCCGACCCGGATTCATTGCTCTCGAGTGTACATGTAAATTGCGTAGAAGCTGTCTCTGTCTATCCCGATGGAAAAGAGGGTGGCAGATATGTATGTATGTTTGTTAATTACCGAACAAATGATTTGAAAGGTGATCCCGGCTATTGACATTTGAAATGTATATAAATTATGTGTAATTGGTTATGTTGTGTAGTTTATGTTCGACCGGTTCGATTGGAATTTAATAATCATAATCATTTATTCATTGCACTTCCATAAAGTTAAAAAAGAAAGAAGAAAAAATGTTAGAAATTTCTTTTAGAAATATGCTGTACCTTTTGTATAACTTCTCTTTTTTTCTGTCTCTATGTACTATCATCTTACAATAAACTGTTAAATAAATAAAGTTACATAAAGTTTTAATAATAAATGTTTGAAATACATGTTGTGGACCATATTATAGGGCATAATAAATAATTTTGGAGACAGATAGACGTATAAAACTTATATGGCTTAGTGTGTTTTACAACACTAAAATATGCTTAATAACCTAATCTTTTTATTAAAAAAAAACCCGACTGCGTTGTTATTTTGTTGTACCCAGTGTCACTCTCACAGTAAATACGAATCTAACGACACCTCTCAAGATAAAATCCATCAAGCCATTCAGGCTGTGGAGTGAGCGTGCCAAAGAATTATACAATAATGTAATTTAATGAGTTTTTATAAGTAACTTTAGTTTCTTTTGTAATGTTTTTTATGTGTTATTTTAAGCTATTTTCAAATTCAATACAAACACGATGTATATTGTTTGTGAATAAATAAATATATAAAACATGCATACCTACTCCCGTAAAACATAACATAACCCTCTTTCTGGCGCAGTACATAGGGTAAAAATATATACTTAAAAACTGAATTAACTAAACTTTGAAAAGATATAAAATATCTGAAAATTATCACCTACATATAAAACAATCAAAACTTTACCGCATTGGTATCCATTCTACAACAAAGTATCCGGCCTGTCTCATCAGAAAACAAACGCGCATCAGCTGTCGAGCCGCGCACGCGCGTCCGTGACGTAATTACCTCCCGACAGGACAGGCTTCAGATTTAGATCCTTTCTTACATTTCTTATTATAGTTGACTGCAATAGATTCAATAAGACTCGGAAACATAGATTACCGTTGATTGGTTTCTTGAATAAGATTAATTTACCCGACTATGGCGAAAAGGAGGGTATATAATTTAGACCCGTATGTATGTATGTTTATTTTTCATTTTTATTTTACTTATTCTTAAACCTTTTCTAAAAAGATGGCTACATCAGCCACATGAGAGCATACGTACGACAGCAGAGTTCTACGTAAGCGGTCGCCGTGACCGAAATCGGTCGGATTCATTCATTTATTCAATAACCAGAGTCTGCCCGCGACCTCGTATGCATTTACCATGATGTATTGGAAAAATATAATGATATCTTAAAATAATATAGCGTATGTGTTATTTTGAAGTGTAAACTACAATATTATGAAACATTAAAATCCGTGCAGTGGTTTTTGCGTGAAAGAGTAACAAATATCCATCCATCAGCAATTAAACATCGTGCCATCTTACTCTAAATTTTGCCAATGGTAGTGACAGCTATATGTAACATAATTGACCTTTTATGCAATTAGTTTTTTTAATGGTTTTACTCCAAAAAAGGAAATTGTTCTTTTCCGATTTTCACTTTAACCCTACATACATACATACATACCTGTCACGCCTCTCTCTCATTGGGGTAGGCAGAGACCACTTCCTTCCACTTGCTACGATCCAAACACACCTCTTTCGCTTCATCCACACTCATCAGTCGCCTCATACATGCTCGTCGGTTTAGGGTACTCTTGACTTTAACCCTAAACAACATTAAATCTATAACCATTTAAACTAATTACTACAATCACATCCTAGCCTATACTTATTAACAAGAAAATTCTTTATTAACGAACACACAGCAAAAAACATAGGGACTTCGTAACAAGTCAATCAAAACGGAGTAGTTGAGCACAGTGTCATGTGGAAGGGAGCCAGGCCTTATTTGGTATCTATAGTTTGACGGATGACAGCTTAGAATTCTATACGGCTAGGCAATGGGTTGGCTTATTAGAAGCCAAGAGCCTTCGATGAAAGAATTGTAGCGTTCTAAGTCTCGCTTTAACGAAGACGAACGGTAATTTTAAAGCGATGGAAATATGTTTACTGTGTTCATTTGATAAGTCGTATTTTATTTCAAACAGTAAAAAACAGTGTGTCCAAAAATAACTGGAACTTTTTTGAAATGAAATGAAAAATCATTTAATCCTGTAGGTTTTGACAACTCTTAGGAGATCAAGACTTTAAAATCTTAAAATAAGTACTTAAAATGTTATAAATGTGAATGTTTGCGTCGATGGATGGATGTATGTATATGAGGATGTTTGTTACTCTTTCACGCAAAATCTACTGAACAGATTTTAATGAAACTTTACAATAGTGTAGGTTAGATATCAGAATAACCAATAGACTATCGTATATAATTTTAAGATATGACAATGAATGCGTACGAAGTCGGCCGCAGTCTTTAGTACAGTGATAAATAACTAAATTACTGTGATAACAAGTTAAGTCAACATGTAATTGTATATAAGAGTCTCGATTTAAAAAAAAGATATATTGCACATAACGTAGGGCCCTGTGCCGAAGGTTTCTTGCCGTCTTCTTCCTCTCGGCTATACAGGTAGTGAACCGGCAGTAGTTTTAGATTAAAAAGTGACATCAAAAAAGTGTAATGAATTTTGCCTATTTTTGAATAAAACACTTTTCATTTTCATAAACATATATCTATTTACTTTTATTTATACAGCATAAACTATTTATACATTAGGTCGCTTCTATGTGTATTTTATATATATATATATATATATATGCATACTATTTATATATATATATATATATTTTGTATTATTATCTATATTTGTACACTTTATTTATTTAATAAGTAGTAAATTACAATATTTATTTATTGCCCTGCTCTACTCTACAGTCTTCCTAAACTAGTCCTACTCCAAAGGTTGTCTGGAAGAGATCACTTTTAGTGATAAGGCCGCCTTTGCGCACAATGTTTTAGTTTTAAGTTGTATTTGTATTTCTTTGTGTGCAATAAAGAATTTCTATCTATCTATAAACTATTTTAATCTTAGACGTGCACATAGGCAATATTTATACAACACACATTACAGCACAAATTACTCAGTCTAATAACAACGAAAGCAGAAAGAAACACAGAATTAATAAATAAAACATTTTGAAAAATAGGTATTTAAAAACAGCTTCCCACAAGTGTCTCTCTAGTATTTCTATTTGGTAAAATCCTCTTTAAAACTAAACTTTAAAATGTTCCTGTAACCTAATACACTGTTAAGGGCAAGTTCCGTCCGAACATTTACGAGACGTACGCTACCAGTATTTATCGTTTGTTCTCTCGCGACAAGCGCGCCTCGGTGGTAAATCACCTTAACTGCTAAGGGACGATGGGTTACATGCCGGTTGGTCTAACCTCGCTGATTTTGCTTGAGTGTTTACCTGTGTTTTTAAAGTCGGTTTTACGAGTAATGTTGTGTTAAGCACGCTCTTAAGTTTAAGACCGTATATAGAAAGAAAGCTGCTAGCTTAGCACACACTCCGTGACAAGACTTTGTCATGGGTTTGTCACGCTTACATGTTTAGTTTTAAATGTGATAAGGACAGCATGACGTGAGATAATTGTCGCGGCACGTATGCTAAGCCTCCTGGAAAGTGATAAACGCTTGTCAGCGCTAGTCCGTTGTACAAGAAAGCATGTTGAAGCAGTCCAACCAAAATGTCGAATTTAAATGGCAGAAATTTTAAATGACAGCGCTCAGCGCTGACCAGCTTGTGTGGAAGCTTGTCGGAACTCATAAGTACTTATAAGCGCGGGTTCATATATTTTCTTGTGCGGGTTATTAGCGCTGACAAGCGCTTGTAAGCGTTTATAAGACTCCAGCTTTCTTTCTGTTCTGTATACGGCCTCTGTGACGAGGGACGGTTTTAGGTCGGTTTTCTGCAACCAGCTTTACAGTTTTTAATGATACATACATATCTGTCACGCTTCTTTCCTATCAGGACAGACAGAGATTTCCGTCAACTTTCTACGTTTTTAATGATAACCTAAAACTGGCTTGTTTCTTCTCTGAGGAAAACCTTACGAAACTAGCATTAGTTTTAAAAAATAACGCGTTTCAGGTAATGCCACTATCCTATGAAATTAAATATTATTTTATTTTAACAAATATAAAGCCAAAACCTTAACAGCGCATTTTCCAACAGGATTTGATACAGTCATGTAGCCCCACCCGTTCCTAACAAGAGGTCGTAATCACAGTCGCGTGCGCAGCTAGTCGATCACATACATCCACGTTGTTAACGCATTCTTCCGCGCCTCGCAGTTTTATAGCGGACGGACAAACAAATCGACCGTTTGTTACCTCGTAGGGTTACCTATATCAACTTAGGGCCAATATCCTAAAAGTCAAATTCTGGATAATGACGTTCAGGAAATGAGTTTCAAAAAAACTTGATATGCGCACGCGTTTTTTGAAATTGATTTTTTATTGTAGATGAACACAAATCATGCTAAATCTTACTTATGCTACGTAAATTTAAAAATAATTTAATTCAATTAAAAGATGGCATAACGCAAGAATTTAATTCCAAAAATGTCTAAACACAAACAATTTTTTTAAGAAAACAAGCCTCACTAAATCAGGCTTCTCCGCAAGGCTTTACTTGCAACTTAGCAACCCTAAGCCACATCAACCATCGATCTAACACGAAAAAGGTTGAGGCCTTTAAAGCGATTCGTTTACGATTGAATAAAGTGTTGGCAGGTTGAACTTACCTCGTCTTTCCCTTTTTATAATATCACTTGCTGTTACATTGACACTTAATAGGATTTTCTTCAGTTTTGCCAATGACGAAGGAATATAAGGAGTGGCCCCATTTTTTTTTCATATACATATGAGTTTATGACAGCGTGCCAAGGTTGCGCTAAGTTTTCTCATAGTTTTCTTGGTAGATGACCTGTCAAACGATAAGTAGTACCGTACAAAAAGTAGCCATTTTGCGCCAGACCAGGCACGCAGATCCAGACGGTATGGCTCCTTAATATTCTATACTCAAAGGGTTGAGCTCATCTCGTCTATCCCTTTTTATAATATCACTCGCTGTTACATTGACGTTTTATAGGATTTACTTCAGTTTTGCTCTATATAGAATGTTGTAATTCTATAATGAATAGATGTTAGGATGTTTGTTAGTCTTTCATGTAAAAACCGAGTTATTATTCGTCATCTTGCACCCCAAAAACTGGCACCCAGGTTTTTACCATGCTTTGGTGCGAGTTTTTTTGGGTGCGAGATGACGAATAACTCCAAAAGCCATTGACCAGATTTGAATAAAACTTTACAGTATTCTAGCTTGCATATCAGAATAACACATAGACTATATTATGTTAATACTAGAACTACTGGCTTCCCGCAACTTCGTACGCATTTGTCATGATATCGTAAAATAATATAGCCTATGTGTTCTTTTGATGTGTAAGCGACAATATTGCCAAGTTTCAACAAAATCTATTCAGTAGTTTTTTTGTTAACAAACATCCATTCATCCTTCCACTGGCACGGCACAAACATTGACATTTATAATGTTAGTAGGATATAATAATCACGATATTTTCTTCCTTTCGAGTTTTCTGAAAACTGTTAAATATAGATAGTAATAAAAAAGGAAATGCGAAGAAAAGAAAACACTTGCTCTATACCTAAACAGAATTTCGGAATTCCAAGATTTATTTCCTTTAAAAAAAAGCCATGCCGTCGTGACCGCGTTATCTCTTCGGATCTGACCTGTGGCGTGTAGAGAGACAAGTGAATGCGGAGTCGCGGCAATTAGTCTTGCGGCGACACCAATTAAATGCATTTACTCACTTGCCAGGGAATGCCTAGGAATTTTGTCTAAGGGTAGAATAATTGTGATAATAAGGATGATGACTACATTCAATAATTCAAAAAATAATTAGTCCGTCTTTTAGGATATTAAAACATATTTGAAACACATTTTTTTACCTGATCAAATACATAAATAAATACAAAGATACAGAGCATCAAAGTTACGGAGTGGGGGGTATTGACGTCACTCCTCGGTTAAAATAGTAATGAGGCGTGACGTCACGAGCAACTTTAACCCAGTGTATCTTTGTCATTTTTAGTTTAAGAGAAAAAATAAAAAAATCGTGTCGAATATTTTAAAATAATCTATTTGATGGACTAAAATATTTTTTTTAGTCATCATGCCCATTATATCCAGTTTTGTTTGTCGAGAGGATACGAAAATTGTGATAATAGCGGAAATATCTGGTTTTGTGAGTTAAATTAATGAAAGAAGTCGCAGGCCAATAGGATGTTTTAAAAATATGTTATCATATTTTTAGCGATTAAAATGCTAATCTTAATCTTTCTCTTTTACGAAATACCGTGATATACCTACTAATCCACCAAACAGATGAAATGTTTTCTGCGGGTTTAAAATGCAAGTCGCTCCCGACAGAGACGAGTGAAAAAAAGTGAAAAGGCAGGCCTATGTCCAACAGTGGGCATCCTACAGCTAATATTCGTAACGATATATACATATCCGTTCAGCCTCTTTCCCATCGGGGTGGGCAAAGACCATTTCCCTCCACGTGTTACGAACTAAACAGAGCTCTTTCGCTTCATACACATTCGTCAGTCGCGTCATACATGCACATCGGTTTAGGGTACTCGTAATGATAAACAAACTATTTAAAATAAAAAAAGTCTGTTCATTTAAAAAAAAAGATATATTGGACATAACGTAGGGCCCTGTGCCGAAGGTTTCTTGCCGTTTTCTTCCTTTCGGCTATACAGGTAGTGAATCGGCAGTAGTTTTAGATAAAAAAGGTGACATAAAAAAGTGTAATGAATTTTGCCTATTTTTGAATAAACGCTTTTCATTTCATTTTAAAATACCAAATAATAATAAAAAGTGACTGAATAAACAGTAAATATAGCATATATTGTTACAGACATTCGGACGTAACTCCAAAGTCTTCGCACACAAAGCCAAGCACTACAAAGTTACCTGAAAAGGTGGAACGTCCACGAGCCAACAGCGTGTCAGTGCCAGTAGAGCCTGCGAGGTTGCCGCGGAAGAGGACCAGTTCTGGAGTGTTTCAGGTAGGCTTCTGTTCAAACCGTAACAGCCTTAGTACAAACGTTTAAATATAATTTAAGAACTAATGTCATCAGTGTTTTGAATATACCTAAACAATCGTCAAACATAACATTTAGCTTAATTAGTTCTAGAACTACTTAAACCTCGTCTTGTATGTACATTCTATGCTACCGTTTCCACCTATTACGCTAGGTAGCTGTGCGAGGAAGATGCTCGTCTTGAGATTCTATGTATCTGTTGTAGGGTAACACATCACACAGCCCTATATATCCATAGCACGCACGCATCCTCCCATATAAAAACATATCTTTCTGATTCTTTCTGTAATTTAAACTGATTATAATATTAATAAAAAGTTAAAATAGTTAAATTCAAACCATAAGTTATTTGACGAACAAATGAAGGCAAAACAAAATGACAGCAAGTACAGCAACCCAAGCGTCCTGTTTCACTCACACAAACACGGTACGCGTGTAATTACACCAGCTAAGACTGTGTGCGAAGCTACGCGTTTTTTTCATACATTTTAGCGGCAGTGTCCGAGGTGTGACTAGATAATGCAAAACCAACGAATATGATCGTAGAATAGCACCTTGTTCTTATTAAACGATATCTGTATTATTTCTACATCTATAGTAAAGAAATAATCGTAATTAAATAAATAATCATAATATCTAAACAGGTGGAAGAACCGCCCCCGAAGAAGACCGAAGTGACCCGAACAGAAATCGAAACTCCCCGAAAAAAACTGCCGAACGGACGGCGGAAAACATCGGAGAGTGAGAAAGGGACGGAGAAACGGGAAGCAGAAGGAGAAAAAGAGAAAGTTATAGAAAAGTTTGATAAAGATGCGAAATCGAAATGTGTAAATGCTTTTAAGGAAAGTGATAGTTGGGATTAAGTTTAATAAATGTTGTGACTATGTGTATAAATGTTTTTTTAATATAACCTTCGTAACTCATTGTAAACTGGCTTGAAGGTCTTATTATTCCATATTCCAAGTATGTCATATACAGGGTTACTTTTGGACCCACTACCAAATTTCGTCAGGTGGTTCTATAGCATTAATACAGTAAATTCATGTAAAAAAAATAATATTTTTGTCTCATTTTATTCGTTAAATTGTCTCGACATAAATTAAAATCATACTCACCAGATCACTTGTTAACTTTGACTATTAATGCCATCTAGTGTCGAGGTACGAAACTACTAGGAACTAGAGTTGAATTGCAATTTAAGTAGGGTGGCCAAACCCGTGTAGAAATATGGAACTTTTTAAATAGCTAATAAATCAAATTTGCAAAACAAAAAAAAAATCTTTTTTCAACTATTTACATTTATTATTATGTTTAGAAAAACATATTTGAATTAAGTGGAGAGTCCAAAAATAACCCTGTATAGGATGACTAAATAGTGAACGAAAGAAAAGAATGTGCAATGTTACAAACAACTTTCCCAAAGCAATATTTTTTTGGACCACTTTTAACTTTTTTATAAAAAAAAATACAAGTACGGTATAAATGTGGTCGCAAAGCAAACATCGCGCCGCCACAATCACACCGTTTGGGTATTTTATCTTGAAAAAAAGTGATCAGATAAAAAATTTAAATAAGTAGTAAATAAAATCCCTGAAAAAAAAATGGACATGTTAAAAATTTTTGGTACTTATTAAAAAACAATCAATAATAAAAAAATATCTTCATATTCGTCGAGGTGGTGGTGTATGTCGCCAGCACGTTTGGGATTTCCAAGGGCATTGCATGCGGTAGGCACATGCCGCTAAGAAACCCCAGATCTGCGGCTACATTGCTTCAACTTGCTGCTTGATAGGTTACTTATCTTACAATAAATACATTCAAATACTCAAAATTATTATATTCCTAATAATTTTTTATACATATTTTTTTACCATAGTCAACGTTATTGATAAGTATAACACAAACATTTCTATTTTCTTACATCTTGAAATTTTTAAAATATTACATCGAAAGGTTCTTATGTCACCAGTTGTAATACGTATAAAGGCTTTTAAATTATGTTCTCAAGCTTAGCATGGCACTCCGTGACAAGACGTTGTCATGCGTTTGTCACGCTTACGTCTCTGTCTATAGTTTTAAATGTGATAAGGACAGCATGACGTGAGATAATTGTCGCGGCACGCCGTGCTAAGCCCCCTTTTGAACAACAATCTATAATAAACAAATAATTTAAAAATCTTTTCTCCAACAATAAAATATAGCAAGTAGGTATTTTAAATTAAGTATTTTATATAACGTATTTATTTTAAGTATTTTTGTGTTAAAGAAGTATATTATAGTGAGTATTTATTAAGTAACTATTTAACCAATCTCTAAACCAAAACATGACTTCCTGTGTGTCCTACAACAACAGTGACAAGTCTCTACAAAGGTACAATGCGCATACGCAGCCGGCGACTTCAAAGCAGTCAATCAGCTGACGATCTCATTACAGCACTATGGAACAATTAGTGCTTGACCAGAGGACTTAGTTAGTGCCTTTGTGGAGGGTAGAGAGGTTAGATTGGATGTTTGGTTGTTGTCAGGTAGAGGTTATTTTAATTGGTAACGTTTTAAGTGTAAAAAAGTTAAGAAAATAAAATTGTGGTTAAAAGTTCTTGGTTAAATTAAAACTTTTTACAAAAAATGAGTACCTACGTTATTTTAAGTTTGCATCTGTAGTTAAATGAATAACCTTGAGTAAGCCTTACAGAACTAACCTTACTTTTTATATTTAAAAATATATGATTTCTACTCATATATTCGTTTTATAAATATGGTTTCAAATATTCAAGCGTCGTTAATTTATACAAAAACAAAAGAACTAAGAGCCCGTTTCACCACTGACAGATAAAAACAAACAGATAAACCTATATCTATTTCATAAAACATGACGTTTAAGACAGTGACAGGTATAAAATATACCTAGGAATAAAATCTGTACGTGATGTAACGGGCCCTTAACTTTCATACAAAAGACATAAACGGGGTCGTAGCTTAAAAATAACAATTTTTATAATAATGAAAACTGCGCTGTCCAAAATCTTCACACAAAAGACATAAACGGGGTCGTAGCTTAAAAATAACAATTTTTATAATACTGAAAACTGCGCTGTCCAAAATCTTCACACAAAAGACATAAACGGGGTCCGATCTTAAAAATAACAATTTTATAATTCTGAAGACGGCGATGTCCTTCCTTCGTTATAATATTCCTTCGTTGTAGTCCCCCCTCTCAGCTTGGGACTTAGCAGGCCAGTAGGGGGGCACACCCACCAGACCGCTAAGGCCCTCGCCGCGAGGGGGCTCGCAGTACCTTTCAAGCCTTCATAATGTCGTAGAAAAAAGAAACATACAAAAAAAAACAATAATGATATTAAGAACAAACATACAAACATAGAATTAATTATTTGCAGGAAAATATATCTTCCAACGCGTCCCCACGAGGTAAAGTACCCAACAAGCTGGCAGCATTACCTCTTTGGATAGCAATGCTTATCCTTTGGCTAAGGAAGCTGCCAGCTCTCGGATCAGCCGAAGCCTATTTGTTCCATGCCTTACCTTTTATTTAATAATAATTGTGATACCTGTAACAAGGATAATGTCATATTAAATCAAGCAAATAAATGTAATTAGGTAGGTACTATGTTTTTTTGGATGAGTAGTCTGAAACATAAATCGAAAGGCCATAAAAATAAAACAACAACAACATACGGGTCGAATTGATAACCTCCTTTTTTCGCCGTCGGTTAAAATTGACAATCGATTGCTTAGCGCGGTTAAAGTGTTTCAGCAAGCATCCTCACATCCATCGGCACAAACATTGACATACTATGTATTATATATACTGTATTATATGTACTCAGATCCGGGACATGGCCCGTCAGGAGGGAAAACAATACGTCGTCATGACAACGTGTCCGGGACGTGTCAGTTCCATACATTTTCTATGGATTCGTTCACACACGTTGTCATGACGACGTATTGTTTTCCCACCTGACGGGTCACGGCCCGGACACGTCCCGGGCACGGCCCGGATCTGTGTAGATAGACCAAAGTGTCCGGGGCCTGTCAGGGACGGGTCAGGGAAAAAATATCATTCCATACATGGATACGTTCACACACGTTGTCATGACGCCGTATTGTTTTCCCTCCTGACGGGCCACGGCCCGGACACGTCCCGGGCACGGCCCGGATCTGTGTAGATAGACCTTAAGTATGTGTTTTTTTAATTAATATTTCGTCCCATGCTTCTTTAGAAGAGATTTTGATGAATCTTTACAATAATAAAAAGAGATAACGTAGTACATACAAGGTGACTTAAATTACTGAACGATAGAAAAGGATATGCATGTACTCGTGAAAACAAACAACTTTTCTACTTGGTCCCACCAAAGTCGAAATCACCGAAAAAAAAATTCATCCCCCAATGTCCCCCATACTATCAGCTGATGCATTTTGTGTGGGGAGTTCAAAAATTTGTGAATGATTTCGACCTTGGTCTCATAGTAAAAATTGTTTGTTATCACGAGTACATGCATATCCTTTTCTATCGTTCACTAATTTAAAGTCACCCTATATACCTATAGTAAATACTTATTTTATAGTCTTTGCAATAGTATTTCCCGCGTTTATTCTATACTATCAAATATGGCGGCGATTAATCAACACCAGGCGATGAAGAATGGCGCTCGTGCTGCCCTCTGGCTACTTAAAGTATTAAGCTATTCCAGTAGGTCTCAGTGCATCTACACCGCAGTTACTTCTTGTAAAGCTGGCAATACATACATACATACTAGTGTAATCATATTTTCATATCTTGGAAAAAAAACATTATATCTTTAAAAAATATGATCTACATCTCATTTTGATGTGTAAGCTTCAATATTGCCAAGTTTCATCAAAATCTGTTCAGTAGTTTTTGCGTGAAAGCGTAACAAACATCCATCCATCCATCGGGACAAACATTAACATTTATAATATGTATTAGTAGGATTGTCACGTCTATTCTCCATCGAGGCAGAGACTTCCCTCCACTTACTACGATCCACACACGGGCAATTCATGATAACAGAATGCTATGAAATGAAATGAAATGGAAAATCATTTAATCCTGTAGGTTTTGACAACACTTAGGACGGGTCATTTCATTCAAAACTTTTTTAAGTTTTAAATAGTGTTAGATTCGCAAGAGTGCAGTTTTCCCCAGAGAAGAACCTAGCAAGAAACTCTGTAGGGTTGCTCTTTTCAATTTAAGTTTTACAAATCTCAGGCATAAACACAGCTATTATGCATTTGTTTAATTCTGACATTCATATAAGCTACAATAATGTAAAGTTTCATTAAAATCAGTTCAATAGTTCGGCGGGCGACTGCCAATAAATTTGCATTAACCTGATAATTACGTGCTTCAAGTTTTCACCAAGTTTTTTAAACAACTCAGCAACAGAAATAAGGCTTCTAAGCATCGGATAGCGACCGCCGAAGGCTGTATCGTACTGTGAACCTAGATAAGCAGAGCTTCCTTACAGGTGTACAAGACAGATTGCCTTTTCTATGGGTGATTTAGATTTTACCTCCATCTGTTTGGATGGTATGTAGTTATCTAATATCTTTGAATAGCTTGGTTATATTTGATGGCTTGTATGTGGTAGGTAGCTTTTAGATACACAAATATATAAATACAGGAAGAAAGAAAATGGGGTCTGCAGGAAGAAATTTCTTTTAGAAATATGTACCTTTTGTATAACTTCTCTTTTTTTTCTGTCTCTATGTACTATCATCTTACAATAAACTGTTGAATAAATAAATACTTGAGGCTGCCTGCGACTTCGTATGCATTTATCGTCATATCTAGGAAAAAAAAAATGATGTAAGCTACAATATTGCCAAATTTCATCAAAATCTATCCTGTAGTTTTTGCGTGAAAGAGTAACAAACATCCATCCATCCATCGGCACAAACATTGACATTTATAATAATAATAGGATTAAAATATAAACACAACTGTGGTAGTCGATTGAAACAGCTGATTCGTCGCTATTTATCGTCATACCTTCAAATAATATAGCCTATATGTTATTCATGTGCACACAAATAAATATTGTGAAGAACTCATTCATTCATATGTATCTTCTATATAAAAATGAAACCCGTTTTCCGTTGTCACGACATCACGCCTGAACGGCTGGACCGATTTTGCTAATTCTTTTTTTAAAATGTTCATTGAAGTCCAAAGATGGTTCTTACGGTGAGAAAAATTCGAATAATTGCCGGGAAAGCCTTAAAACAGACCTTTTCTTTTTCCCATACAAATGTTTTCTTACTAAAATGTAGAGTCAATTTGAACTTTATTCCTACACAATAAAGTTCATTCTAAGGCGGGACGAAGTTCGCCGGGACAGCTAGTTACACATAAAAACGCTCAACAGAGAGTCAATGAGAGTGTCAATGTAATTTTTTGACACAATTGATCGCTATCGGTGTTAGCTATTGTTTGGTAGAATACCAAATGTGTCAAAAATGCCATTGACAATGCCGATACACAACTTAGGCTATTTTAAATTAGTAGACTTGGGCTCGTTGGGAGTGACCCTGTCTGCCTTGTCGTCAGTGTTGGGTTCGATTCCCACTAGTGACAGACATTGTTGTGATGTACACGACGTTTGTCTTAAGTTTGAGTGTTTGTATGTGTTATACATAATGGTATGGCAGATGACTACAAAAATTTTTTTAGTCCATCACATAGATTATTTTAAAATATTCGACACGTATTTTTTCTTTTTTCTCTTAAACTAAAAATGACAAAGATACACTGGGTTAAAGTTGCTCGTGACGTCACGCCTCAGTACGATTTTAACCGAGGAGTGACGTCAATACCCCCCACTCCGTAACTTTTATGCTCTGTATCTTTGTATTTATTTATGTATCTGATCAGGTAAAAAATGTGTTTCAAATATTCTTTAATAGCCTAAAAGACGGACTAATTATTTTTTGAATTTTTGAATGTAGTCATCATCCCCATTATGTTACGCTCAAAAGGGGCCTGGCCAACAGCCGGCAGCCCAGTCTATATGAAGAAACATGCTTTAAGAAAATCTATCAATCTACAGCTACCACACACCAACGTATCTGAACCAGTTGTTATCAATACAATACATGAAACAACAAATCCACAGATTCGATTACAACGAGCCCGCGGCGAAACATTGCTCTCAGCGAATAAATCGAATCAACACACGAATAATCGATTCTACTCGAGTATAATGGAATCTATCGAAAATTGTATTGTACGAGATTTTCTATTATTCGATTGCTTGAGGGTATGTGACAGATATTCTGACTTGCGTTGAGAGAACAGTAATGGGACTGGCCAGTTGGCGTGGTTGGTAGTGCCTGTCACGGATCGTCGGTTCGATTCCCACTAGAGACAAACGTTGCTGTGAAAGTTTAGCATACGTGCCGCGACAATTATCTCACGTCATGCTGTCCTTATCACATTTAAAACTATGGAAAGAGATGTAAGCGTGACAAACCCATGACAACGTTTTATCACGGAGTCTATGCTAAGCTACTCGTAGATGTGCAGAGATGTTCGTTTTAAGTCTGGGTGTTGGTGTGTGTACTTAAAAGTAAACTATATACTTATTATAGTAAGCTTTACTTACATACATACATACATACATATCCGTCACGCCTCTCTCCCATTGGGGTAGGCAGAGACCACTTCTTTCCACTTGCTTCGATCCAAACACACCTCTTTCGCTTCATCCACACTCATCAGTCGCCTCATACATGCCCGTTGGTTTAGGGTACTCTTGATTTGGCCTTTCTTTAGTAAGTCCCCGATTTGATCGAGGTACATTCGTCTTGGCCTTCCCCTCCCA
The DNA here is from genome assembly GCA_947563765.1 of Anarsia innoxiella. Classification (NCBI taxonomy): domain Eukaryota; kingdom Metazoa; phylum Arthropoda; class Insecta; order Lepidoptera; family Gelechiidae; genus Anarsia; species Anarsia innoxiella. The sequence continues at coordinate 695,126 of OX387403.1, forward strand.
GCATTTCCATCCACTCTGGCCTTGTATATCTCTTTTGTTAATCTCCTTTCGCTCATTCTTTCTACATGCCCAAACTATCTAAGCTTTACTTCACTGGGAGAAAAGCGTGACGGACGACGGACGGATATTTATGTATGTACTAGAGGCTGCCCGCGACTTCGCACGCATTTATCGTCATATCTTTGAAAAAACACAAAATATCTGCAAATAATATAGCCTATATATTATTCTGATGTTCAAGCTAAGTTATTGTAAAATTTCATTAAAATCTGTTCAGTTGTTTTTACGTGATGAAGTAACAAACATCCATTCATCCATCCATCGGCACAAACATTGACATTTATAATGTTATTAGGATTAGGATCAGGATGTTACTTCACTTGACATTGTCAGAATCCTCGGTGGTATTTTAAACATTGGATACTACGAATATTTGAAAATATCGTGATTTTTTATACGCAAGAAGTTGTAGCACATTCTAGGCAGCCTCTAGTCATAGATACACTAGTATATCTAACTGTATCACAGGTTGATAAATATTCTATTATTCCAATACGATTGCCTGGAGGTGTATAGAGATTGTGGCGACAGTTATTATTGTTGGCGTTCGTTATTCAAAGCGTGCGGCTGGTGACAACGCTGATTTTATATTGGATATTTAAGTCTGAAAGATTTAGATACGTAGTCCTAAAACATAAATTCACGACACGACGCGACACGACACGACGTCGCATCGTGAAAATCCACGACGACGCACGACGTCGTGTCGCGTCGTGTCGTGAATTTATGTTTTGGCCCTTAGTAAGGATTGTAAGTTAGTAATGAAATGGATTAAAATGAAATGAAAAGTCATTCAATCCTGTCAGTTTTTGACAACACTTAGGCCGACTTGCGTACCGATGGGTTAACTCAATAAACCCGGAGTTAGCTGCAAACGCAGGGTTAAATCAAGATAAATCAATACAAATTATTTATTTAACCCTGTGTTAGCGGCTAACTCCGGGTTTATTTGGCTGCGCAAGTGGGCCTTAGGACGGGTAATTTTTTAAAGTTAATGCTAGATTCGCAAGAGTGCAGTTTTCCCCAGAGAAGAACCTAGCAAGAAACTTTGTTGGGTTGCTCTCTTCAATTTAGGTTTTACAAATCTCAGGCATAAACACAGAAACATACAATAAAATTAATATTTCAAAAGAGCTATCCATAAATAAATAACAAAAAGAGCATCCAACCTAATTGGTATAGTATAAAGACCCTGCAATAGGTATCTAGAACAAAGTAAAGGTAAGTAAATGGAAAACAGAAAAGTGAAAGGACCTGACACGGCCCGGACACGTCCCGGACACGGCCCGGATCTGTGTAGATAAACCTTAATAATTAATATTGTGAGCCTATAGCCCTTATTACATTATTCTCTCTCTATTGCTATTGATGCAGTAAACTTACTATAGCAAATAGCAATTCTTAATAATAGTAACCAATTCATAATAAGTCCCTTTAGGCTCAAACATGGGTACTAAATTGACAAATGCGGACCACAATCTAACCCCTCAGGCGTATTATGCCAATTGATATATTTGAGAGCAGTGAAATTAATGTTATCCCTATATGTGTAAGTAAATATTATTTCAACAGGATGTGGAGTGGAGGGTAGTCTCTGCCTACCTCGATGAGAAGTGGATGTGGCAAGTGAACGTCCCAAGTCTGATAATTTACGTTATTTTTAGTTGTGTGTCGGCAGAGTGTCAATGTAATTTTTTGACCATTTGGTCGCAATTAGTGTAAGCCATTGTTTAGCAGAACACAAAATGTGTCAAAAAATGGCGTTGACACTCTGCCGATACACAACTGAAGCTATTTTAAATTACCAGATTTTGGGGCCAGGTCATAATGCATTGCGTTCGTGGGATCTGTCTGCCTTTAGCTTTACATTATATTTAAAACCCAGTTAAGGCTAAAACACACCAGTTGCGTATGCGTAGACGTATGCGTTCCTCTGAGTTGTAATGTATGGAACTGTCACCGCTTGCGTAACGTAGACGTACACGTCGACGTGACGCGTAGCCCGGTGTCACATCGGGTTACACCGTAACTACGCGCGTGGCTACGCCGTAGTTACGTCTACGTTACGCATACGCATCCGGTGTGTTTCAGCCTTTAGGCAGCCTATCATTCTATCACATAGGAAGAATACACAAAGCCGGTTTCTTGTCATCTCTACATCACAGCTTCCTATCCTTAGATCTAAAATCTAAAACGTCAAAGCCAATTGCGTTCACAATAAAGAAGCAACAACATAACACCTGTCAATTGGTCTCAATCAGATTTGAATTTATTTGAGAGTGGTCGGTTTGTGCTTAGATTAAATGTAAAGTTTAGATAGACTCTAAGTGAGAAGTGATCTTGACTCACCGTAAATAATTCACCATGTAAATAGGTTTAATAGGTATATTTTTTAAGGTACACGTATTTACGTATCTAAATAGGGTGAGTCAAGTAAAATAAGATTCTAAATTTAAAATAAGATTCTATTTTAAAGTTAGGAACATAATATTATATAAATACATTATTAATGTAAAAACTTTAATGTTATAAATTTTCAACTTTGATCTCATTAGGTACAAAGACTAGATACGAGTATAAGTATATACAGGGTGTTACAGAAAGGGTATATAAAGCCAAAACCCAGCGATAGTCCTCATGAAACTGAACCACTTTTCCCAAGGAACATGGGTCGTAACTAATTTTGTATGGGGAGGCGAATTTTTTTTTCGAGTTACGACCCATGTTCCTTCGGGAAAGTTGTTCAGTTTCATGAGGACTATCGCTGTGTTTCGGCTTTATATACCCTTTCTGTTACACCCTGTATTATAAGTATAACGTAGCTGCGCTACATAGCCGTGCTTTATTCAGGGTCCATACCTGGTACTGGATACTTACTTTTAAACTACTTTGTAATACCTATGGTGTGCTAATAAACATTTGAATTTGAATTTAAGTCAAGTCACATTGGAAAATAAACAGATTTAAATATATTTTCTTTAAGGTACGTACCTTATTTTCAAGGTGAGTCAAGACCACTTCTTCTATTGACGAGCAGTAAGCGATATACTTTTCAAATGGTCAATGATTCGATTTATTATAGATCAATCTTGATGCATTATTTACGTTTCGATTAGCGAGTAGCCGGAGCCGGGAAATGTCAACCGGTACGTGAGAAAGGTATTGTCCAAGATCATTCACTTATCCGTCAATAACTTAACAATCTGGTTTATTTAATTAAACTTCCTACAGTGTATCTAGCGTTGGTATTTGATCTAAGAGCGGTCAGTAGGCGTCGTAGAAGCCGTTACAGTTGGTTCTCCTCAACCGCCACATATTCAAATCAACAGCCTTGTACGACGGCATTGGGTGACAGCCACGCTGGATTCTTGGGCTAGGAAACAAGTGGGAAGTTATTCTGAAAACAAACTTTAAGGACCGGCTCACATCTGACGGAGCGCAGAGCAGAGCATTATTGATTGTCATATTATTATCGACATTGTTATCATTGGAATAATATTCAAAATCAGATAACACAACAAACGAGCATCGAAGCGACTAAACGCGAATGTTGCGTCAACCGTTTTGAATATTATTCTATGCGCTGGCCCTTACACTGGGACCAAGTTCGAAATCATTAAAAAAATCTTTTCGCATAGGTATATTTAACACTATCAGCTGGTGCATTTGGGAGTTCGGTCCCATAGTAAAAGTTGTTTGTTATCATTCATATCCTTTTCTATCGTTCACTAATTAAAAATCACTCTGTATATATCAGTTGATACATTTTCCTTCAACATTGTAATTCCCCAAATCCGCTATTCTCCTAACCCCACTTGATCTGTCAGTGTCCAGTGACAGATGCCAGACGCTTGTTAGCCCCGCCCCCGCGCACGCGCAGACGCTGCTGTGCGTCATGAGTGCCATGACATAACGCGTAGCGCCCACGCACACAACTTGTTAATATTAATATTGCACGAGTCAATTGAATTGTTGAGTAAAATGATATGTATGTAAACATAAATAAATATATATAGGTATGTACAGTAACACGTTTGTAGGTACAGTAAGGGGCAATACAGAACGCACATCGGCAATCATCGTATTTCCGAATACAAACGCATGCTAATTTCTATGTAGGCACTCAAATATTAGATTAATCCTCATCGTTCATCAGAATTTAAAATAAAAGAACAAATATTATTTTGTCGTTTTGAAACACGACTGACAAAACTAATGTCATGTTTGCGACACAACGAAATCTAAATAAGCCGATTGCCTCTTTCCGACAATCAATGTGCAGTGTCCATTCTTTATCGCCCTTTACTGTAATTTTCTTGTTTAAAGTCATTAAATATCTAATATAACTCAGCAAAACCAGACAAACAATTGTCAGAAAGCACAATTGTGCGTCGTGTCCAGTTAATTGCGGCTCTGTTTAATTAGGCGACGTCGCGTAGGCTCGCCCCCGCGCATGCGCACCGCGTACGGTCAGCAGCGAACGTGTTAATTAAAACTATAACATTACAATAGAGTGTAATTAAGATCTTTAACTGGCTCGTAAAGGGTGATTAGGGATCGCAGTTTGTGTGTTAAAATGTGGTTTTATATATGTGAAATTTTGAGATGTTCTTGATTTCTTTTTTTTTATTTTGTTGGTTATGGATTGTTAGGGATATTATGTAGGTGTTTAATAAGTAAGAAATGTGTTTGATGTTATTATGTTATGTTACTAAACACTAGGTACTCAAATCGATAAAAAAAAACGGAAAACCATATTACATTCTAAAATCCAGGATTATTTGCTCGTGAATTCTTACGCATTTATCTATTTATATTTTATTTTTCATTAATATCTGTTTAGCGGTTTCAGTGGCAGAGTCAAACATCTGTTCATCCATCCATCGGCACAAACATTGACATTTATAATGTTAGTAGGGACTGGCAAGTTATATGGAAAGTTTCAAAAAATAGATTCTATTAATTTTATTAAAAGTTATATTTGCTAACGGTCAGTATATAGAAATTAAAGCAAATTTGAGACAGCACTCGGCGCGTGCGCCGCTTCGTTTATGAAATATTCTTAGGAGCGCCGCTTCTGGGGAAATGTTAGGTCTTGTGCATAATCTAGGTTTTAGTCTAGATAGAATAGAATAGAAAAAAAACTGTATCAAATATTATGGTACAATATTATACTTAATACTAATGGTCTATCTACACATATCCGGGCCGTATCCGGGACGTGTCAGGGAATATCATTCCATACATTTTCTATGGATTCATTCACACACGTTGCATGACGACGTATTGTTTTCCCTCCTGACGGGTCACGGCCCGGACACGTCCCGGGTGCGGCCCGGATCTGTGTAGATAGACCTCAATACATCACAGTAAGTAAATATAGTATACCTCCAAATCTCAAGGACTACGTATTGCTAGCACCACCGATGTATGAACAAATGACGATCAAGCTATTAATCGCAATTATAAAAAACACTATGGACATGAAATACCTACGAAAAAAGTGTGCATACCTAAACTGTTTAAAAATCGCTAAATGGCGGATTAGAGTTGCTTGCAATCGATTATAAACTGATTAATGTTAAACCGATATTGGATCAGCGCAACTCTAGTCAACAATTGTGTTGGGTATAGGAAGTTGCAAGTTGGCGGCGGCTTGACACTTTTCCTGGCACGGATTAATTATCTGAAAAGTGTCCGTTGGAACGCGTCCATCTTTGAGTATAAAATACATAAGGAGGTATGTGCCATACCGTCTAGATCTGCGTGCCTGGTCTGGCGCAAAATGGCTACCTTTTTATATGGTATTTCTTATCGTTTGATAGGTCATCTATCTAAAACCATGAGAAAACTTGGCGCAACCTTGGTACGCTGTCATAAACTCATTTGTATATGAAAAAATGGGGCCACTCCTTATATTCCTTCCTCATTGGTGTCCATAGTGCTCTTTTGTCATTGCTTAATCGTGATTTGTTGAAAGATGTTCGTCAATTTTTTTTAATTTTCTTAATGTGAATATACCTCCTTACAATCCAAGCTGTTCTTAATTCAATTGCGTCGGTTGCACGTCGTCTGTGGATTTATTGCCTCTAACTTACCATTGCTCTGCTCGCCTCTTTTGTTTCGACATTCAACCACTGAGGTTGTTGCTAGTTGAGGTGTAAAGACTATATAAAAACAGTAAGCCAGTTTTTGGATAGATTTTTTTCTGGGGAAAACTGCTTACTTTAGAGAGTAGTGTTCGATTTAAATATATGTTTAATATCACGTTTTCAAGATTGTATTGCCTATGATATAAATATATTTTGGTTTAATATGCTTTCAGCTGAACAACAATTCAATAATTAAGAAGAAAAAATGACCAGTAAATGACTGATTGTAATAGAAAGGACAATATATTGATTAGATATAAAAGTATCTATGCTAGGTAAGTACTTTTCTTTTCTTAAATAATATGGGTCGTAATACGAAAAAAAGGTCCCGTTATATCCGGCTCGAAGGATCATGTTCAGGTCTTAGACAGACACCATAATATAATGAATGAAAAACTTATTTATTAATAAAAGTACGTGTTGACTCGCCGTGCCGATGTAAATGAGAACAAGTGGACTGTATTACAATTCACTAAAATACACTAAAATTGGTATAAAATAAAATTAACTTCTATTATTTCCAACAAGGCCTCATACCTACCTATTTGTTAACAACAATAACAGTTAAAAATATCTAATTTTATTTTGTAAGGAAAATTTGTACCTATAATAATAAAAATAATAATAAAATCTTTATTTTTCTCCCACACAGAAAACAATTAGTTAGTTATAGTTTCATAACCAATACACCTTTATAAATTCCATGCTCGTTGCCCAGCCCCAACCGGCAACAGGCAACCCAAGTCACGAAGTGGATGGAAAAACTCAATTCCGCCGATACGATACTAAACTCATTCGATTGCCTTTATTTATCTTCTAAATTATACGCCAATTCGAAATTGGAACGGTAGTGGGTTTTTGTTTTTAATTTTATTTTTAAAGACAATTTGTAAAACGGCATTCACTATTCATTACTTTATTTTGTTTTCTTAATTTATGGGGTTTTTTACCTATGTTAGTGGTGTTGTTGTAGGTAAAAAAGAAAGAGGTTGTTTGGTATTAAAAAAAATAAGATTTTTAATGTTTTTTAAAAAGATACTTTATTTTCTTTCTTATTTAATTCAACTAATTCTTTTCCATCAATTTCAATCTGAGGTTTATTATTAAAATATTCCTCTATTTCTTGTAAAGTCTTATCCTTAGTTTCAGGCAAATATTTATACAAAATTAAAGTCAAAATTGTTGCTAGACACGCATAAAGTAAAAACGTTCCATGCAAACTGAATTTCTTGAAAACCGTTGGCGCAACTTTGATACTAGTTCCAGTCATAGCAAAATGCATTAATATAGTAATTATTACACCTATAGTTTTAAATCTAAGAGGAACCAACTCAGCATAAATTGACAAACACATAATCATAGGGCCACAGCTGATAGAAATAAAAAACGACGCTAAAAGTGATATAGAAACTATTTTGTTTTCATCTACATACAATGACTTAACCAGCCAGATGTAAAAAGACATAGAGAAAAGAAATGAAATGCCTATTGCTGAAGTTATAAACAATAACGTTCGACGTTTGAAATATTTTGACAGAACGCTTCCTACATACATGCCTAAAACACTCACGCCATCCAAAATGAGCATTCCGGTGTACGCTGTAGATTCACTTTCGGTTATCTTTTTAATTAACTCGATTGAATATATACTACATACTAATTTCCCTGAAGCATGGTATTGAGCCATTACTAAAACTGACATTATAATAGGCATGTAAAATGCTTTTAAAGTCACTGTTTTTGATATATTCTGCACTTTTTCCTTAAAAGAAATTATTCTTTCTTCATTTTGAAGGTACACTCTTTGTGATTCAATAAGTTTTTCTAATTCTTTTTCGGCTTGGCTGCCGACACCTTTAAGCCATCGATGTGCTTTGGCGCATTCTTCGAAGCGGCCTTTTGTGGCTAGCCAGTAAGGAGATTCAGGCCAAAAGAATGAGGTTAAATAAAATGAAGAACAGATTAATCCAAATAGGCCGATATAGTTCCATTGAAAAAAGGTTCCTATGGCATTTGAGGCCCACATGCCCCAAAACACACTAGCTGACTTAATTGCTAAAAATACTCCCCTATACTCAGGAGAAGTGTACTCTGTGACCAATATAACAGAAATTGTCAAATTGGATCCAAAAAGTATTCCCTGAACAATAAGACTGATTAAAAAAAGTGTTGTAGTGTTGCCAGTGTAGAAAATTATTAAGCTAACAACTGAAGTGGAGAGTGCGAAGTAGAAAGGAGGTTTTCGTCCGATTCTGTGGGAGATCGCTGGCAGTATGACTACCCAGGGCATTGCACTGTAGCTGAACGCTGAGGCTGTGAAAAAAAAACAGGAAACATTTTTTTAGAGAGCGTTTCATAGAATACTTCCTATGCCGCCATGTTGGCAGCATTGAAAATTTGTACTGCGAAACACAATGGGGGCAATGTGGCAGAATACATTTTCAATGCTGCCAACATGGCGGCAATAAAAACAGCGAAATTTATCAACCAAAGAAAATTAAATTGCAATAAAACATCCTGTACAACAGTAGTTGCGTAGGAGTTGTAATCTGATCACATTTTACGTTTTAAACTAAGATTGTGAAAACAAATAGAGCACGCTGTCAATTAGCTGTAGCGGCAATAAAATGTTGACTCGAGTAATATAGCGGTGTTAAAGGATTAACACATAAAACGAGCACGGATTGTGTTACATGTTTTAATCAATTGTAGGTATTATACTAGCTTAGCTTATTTATCGGTGAAGGAAAACATCGTAAGGAAACCTGTATACACCAGAGAAGAAATTCGAAGATGTATGCGAAATCTAAAATCAATCAAGGGGTGAAAACGGGACCCTATTACTGAGACTTCGCTGTCCGTCTGTCTTTCTGTCTGTCTATCCGTCAGTCCGTCTATAACCAGGCTGTATCTCATGAACCGTTACAGCTAGAGCGTTGAAATTTTCACAAATGATTTATTACCGTTGCCGCTATAACAAAAAATACTAAAAATAGAATTACAATTATTAATTAGTAGGATACATACACAACCAAGAGGCCATTTCATCAGTAAGTGCGGTAGAATTATCTTTTCTTAGTTGTGGAATGACTACTGTAGGAGAACCCAGACAAAGCCCGGTGACGAAGTATGTAGTCCAAAGGCCACTGCATACTAAAAGCTAGGAAGAAAATGTACTGCGGTTAATAAAAAGAAAAAAAAACTAACTTCTCTCTTTTTCTGTCTCTATGTACTATCATCTTACAATAAACTGTTAAATAAAAAAATCTCAGTTGGGTCTATATGTCCCTAATGAAATGCGAGAGGCTGCCGACTTCGTAGAGTCCTTTTCACGAAAGAAGTCCCCTAGCCGCGGCGCTGTATTTCATGTCAAAATTGATAATGTTGCCATTTATGAGTAAAACATCTACTTATATTATGTTTATTTCATTTGTAATTTATTAAATAATATTATTTCCTGTATATTTCGACTGTTCTGGTCATTCCATGAGTAGGTTAGTATATATTTTGATAAAATTGTCTACTTAGCTATATTTCTGTTATGTAAAAAGTGTATTTTTATTAACATAACTAAGGGGTTTTCTACCTACTATCAGGGAAAAGGTCAGAAAATAGGGAAAATAGACCTGTCAAATTTAGTTCCAAAAATATCCGGGGGACTTCTTTCGTGAAACGCACTTTACACATTTATCATTATATTAAAAAAAAACATGCAGTACCACAAAATCACAGCAATGTTTGTCTCGAGTGGAAATCGAATCCACAACCTGCGATATTGTATTGGAAGTCAGGTCATCAGCAACCACGCCAACTTGCCAGTCAAAATATAAGTACCTATCTTACATGATTAGAATGACACATGCCAATCCTCGCCGAATAGTGATGGGATGAAAATGTTAAATCGAGGTTTAAGCGAAATTTTTGTCGACTAAGTACTATTACTAGAAATATTATAATTCTTATAATTACTATTTTCATAGACTTTATTATAATGAGAAAAAATCTTAAAGAACTCGATTGGTCACATCCTTAATTTTTTTTCGCGATGATATAGCCTTTTTAGAACGTAAAAATATTTAATCTCATATTATTGGATAAGTATTGTGTGTGATATTGAGTATTATGTTTATGTATCTTTACGTTTTATGTCGAAAACATTAATTTTCTTGTATGTATAAATACAGTTCATAATTTTAAAATGGTTATAGTTGTAAAAATGATTATGATTTTTGTTGATGCAAATTACGACATAAACGCCGCTAGTATAAAGTTACTTCGCTACTTTTAGTGACACCTGCCATTCTAATCATGTAAGATTTTAAGAACTATAGGTACGTTTAGGAACCAGAAATATGACAAATGTCAACGACCTCTCTCTCTTTTACAATAACTTTCAAGAAAAACATTAAAAAACACTTTACAACATAAATAATCGCAAATAAACATACAAACAATCAGACTGAGAATCTACTTTTTTCTTGAAGTCGTTTAAAAAATACTTAGTACTAAAAAGTTCACTTCTTACCTGTCTAAAAAAATATTTCGAGGAAAACACACATTTTTCTTCACCATCCTTTTTATTTAATTCAGTTGACACCAATTCATATTTCGAATCCATTCTATTTTCAAATATATCTCAATATGTCATTTATATTTGCTTATTTTTTAAATCACGATTCAAATTTGTTTTTTTTTTAAATATTTATAGACATGCACACACAATGCGTCAGTTCTGCTTTATAAAGTAAAATAAACTAAGATAATTTTGAGGATAACAGTTTAATTACTTATTTTCCTGTTTCATCTTGAAGATACAGGTTTTATCATGTTTATTATGCATGTTGGGATGGAATTTTGTAATGTTACCTGGAGAGAACGTTTTTTTTTTTAATTAAAATTAATAAGTAAGCAGAACCTAAAGTGAGCAAGACCTTTCTTGCTCCTAATACTTTCACTACTAATAAAAAACTTGGGAGATGGATGGATGAGGTGATGTTTGTTACTCTTACACAAAAACTACTGGACGGATTTTAATGAAAAAAAGTTAAACACATTAGTTATATTATTTTTAAGATATTGTATGTAGTGGTAATCCATATACTATTATTATTATTAATAAATATTATAAATGCGAAAGTAACTCTGTCTGTCTCGCTTTCACGCTAAAACGGCTGAACCGATTAAAACGAAATTTGACACACAGATAGGCTATAACCTGAGAAAGGACATAGGCTACTTTTGATTTCAATAGCGCAGGTTAAGCAAACGCGACGCGTGCGCTGCGTAAGATAATAATAGTATAATGCGTACGAAGTCGCGGGTAGACTCTAAGTAGTACTAAAAAAGAAGAAATAATAAAGTCTTGTGATTGTATCATTTAATCTAATCATAGTAATTGAAGACGGTGCATAAATACAAAACAAAAGTTTACTATAATGTGTCAATTTAATCTAAGTAATTACATTTCGTCAAATGGACTGAGATTTGAGAATTAGTAGACTACTAGTTTTAGAGTTTTTTTTTTATTAAACTAGAGGCAAACCCGCGACTTCGTTCGTAAGTACGTATTTATCGTCATTATCTTGAAAAAAAAAAAACATATCTCAAAATAATATAGCCTATGTGTTATTCTGATATATTAGCTGCAATATTGCTAAACATCAAAATCTATTCAGTAGTTTTTGCGTGAAAGAGTAAGCGCCAAAACACACGGTGAAACGCAACTGAAACGAAACGTTTCAAACTAGTTGCGTCGTGTGTGGTTTTCTAAGGCAGTCTATAGCAGAAACTGCGATGCAACTCAAAAGTAACTAGGTAGCAGTTTCAGTTGCGGTGCATTTGCGTTTCACCGTGTGTTCTGGGTCTGACAAACATCCATCCACTCATCCAATCATACATTGGCACAAACATTGACATTTATAATATAAGAAGGATTAATGTACTGAAAAGTAGGATATCTAGATACACAGCTAACTTAAATGAAGCCTACATAAAACCTTTGAGTATAGAATATATAAGGAGATGCCACATTTTTTTTTCATTTAAAAATGAGTTTATGACAGCGTGCCAAGGTTGGCGCAAGTTTTTCGTAGTTTTCTTGGTAGATGACCTGTCAAACGATAAGAAATTCCATACAAAAAGGTAGCCATTTTGCGCCAGACCAGACACGCAGATCCAGACGGTATGGCATCTCCTTATATATTCTATACTCGAAGCATAAAACTAAGTATTCCCGCAATCAACTAATCTAATCAATTTAATGGAAGCTAATGTTCTCGTGACAAGAACCATGTTTATTTATTTTGTAAGGCAAGAGCTATCGCCTGGCTAATGGCCGGTAACTACCTACTTAGATTATCTGTGGTAAGCGCGCGAAAATTAAGAAATAAAATGTAAAATAAGTCTCAATAATTTTAAAGACTGAATGTAGAAGAAAATAAGAAAAAAAAAGTCAACAACTCGGCTTCATAAAGTCTTCTAGAATTTATAAGAGTGAATGGAGTTTTACAAATTACTGGCAGCATGCATTTAAAACTATTTGAGATGCCTTTAATTCAAATGTCAAAGTGACAGTTTTTTTTTTTAAATCAAGTCAGTTCTTGAATGAAAACTTTTTGGAAAATGTTTTTTGTAGAAATATTAATTGAAATGCAAAATTAACATTTTATTTTTTTACTGGGATTTATATGTGATCTACTTTAAGTTTTAAAAAGACTTTATACTTTTGAAGCATATCACGGACATAATTATGGCACTGGAATAATTCAAAGTGAGTACAGTAAGTACCTATTTAACTTGCAAAATGTTTATTTACTAAGTACTTTGAATGAATATAGCAATGATTTTTTATAGGTATAGATATGTTATATGGCGCGCATATAATATCATATCTATACCTATAAAAATTGAAACATTTTGAAGACTGTAAATAGACCTATTTAAGACAACTGGTAGCTAGTCTCAGTTAGTCTGAAGACATTTGGAGTATGATTCGAAGTGCTGTCATTAATGTCATTGTAATCATTGTTCGGCACAGATTTAAAACGCCAATCACTATAAAGGTAACATATCTATAATTCTATACCTATAAAAAATCATTAGAATATAGCTTAATTATGTTCCCATGTTCAAATATTCAGTAGGTAGTTATCTCTTTGGAGGTCCTGAGTTCACCTTCATTGGCGATTACGACAAATTTACACCGTAGCTTCTAACCATCAAAGTAGAACATTACAAGATTTAATTAGGTACTCGATATCTAGGTTGAAGTATAAAAGCGAAGACCCAAATTAAATTTTACCGCTTTATAAGTAAATTACCACTTAAAACAGTTTCTTATAGCAGACACTCGTAAATTTTTAATAATTAATATAACATTAATTTATGATTAAGGTTTATGATTAATTTAATTACAATGTCATTTATTTTTAAAGAAGATTGATTAGATTTAGGGTCTAGAAGCCACGATGTTTTTTTTTAATTCGTCTGTTCAGGACAGGCAAAGATCTGAGACCATACAGCCTAGTCTTTAGTAAACCATGATGTTTTATCGATAATTTAGATACTTCACCAGTATTACGACCATTTTCCAGAAACAGGCCAGAAATTTAAATGACAACGTTTAAACGGCATTTTCATTTCCTGTGAAAATGAAGTTCTTTATTTCTCGAAGATGTATGTCGATTCTGTGTACATCTTACATTAAAAAAAAAACATTTTTCAAAAAGCGCGTGCGCATAACAAGATGACAAGTTTCTTCGATGAGAATAATGACGATAAGTCATCATTCTGATTATCCTGGAGAATGTACATTTGTTTAAAATGAAAAGATTAGGGTGTAGTCACACAATTAACGGTAGGCAAGTATTCATTTTATTTAGGGTATGTTCCACCATTTACCTACGGATAAAATTTATCAGACAGATATTTTATACCTGTCTCTGTCTGTCATGTTTTATGAAATAGACATAGGTTTATCTGACAATTAAATTTTATTCTGTAAGTCAATGAGGAAGGAATATAAGGTGTGGCCAAATTTTTTTTTGCATATACAAATGAGTTTATGACAGCGTGCCAAGTTGCGCCAAGTTTCTCATAGTTTTCTTGGTAGATGACCTGTCAAACGATAAGAAATACCATACAAAAGGGTAGGTATTTTGCGCCAAACCTGGCACGCAAATCCAGACAGTATGGCACCTCCTTATAAATTCTATACTCAAAGCCTGTCACTATCTAAAACATCATGTTTTATGAAATAGACATAGGTTTATCTGTCAGTTAAATTTTATTCTGTTACGCCCGTTATTAATAACCTATCCTGATCCGTTTTTACCAAATCGAGATTGAAAAAACAAAACACAATTGTCACTTGTGTACCAAAAACATGTCAAGAACACAATTGTTGCGCCAACTTGGCACGCTGTTATAAACTCATTTGTATGTGAAAAAAAAATGGGGCCACACCTTATATTCCTTCCTCATTGTCTTACAGAATAAAATTTAATTGTCAGGTAAACCTATGTCTATTTCATAAAACATAACAGACAGAGACAGGTATAAAATATCTGTCAGATAAATTTTATCTGTAAGTGGTGAAACGGCCCTTAGATAAAATAAATACCTACTTGCCTACCGTTAATTGTGTGACTACACCCTAATCTTCTCAGTTTAAACAAATGGACATTCTCCAGGATGAGGATAATGATAATGATAACTAATCGTCATTATTCTCATCGAAAAAACTTGTCATCTTTTTATGCGCACGCGTTTTTAAAACAATGTTTTTTTTTATGTAAGATGTACACAAAATCGCCATACATCTTCGAGAAATAAAGAAGTAGGTACAATATATGTTTCCAAGGGAAATGAAAATGACGTTTAACGGTTGTCATTCTTTCTGGCCTGTTTCTAGAAAATGGTCCTAATGATGTTAGTATTGGGTTGGGGAAAAAGTTTCTTCGTATTTTATATGAAAATTCAAAAAGTTTTTTTTTATAGTTTATTTACATTTGACTAAAGTATGTAGGTGCCATTTTGTTCCATAACTTTTTGCCATCTTGTTGGTAGTGACATGATCCCATTGCTGTAAAAATTTTGAGGCTTCTGATCGAAAAACTGCGACAAGTGGTTTTGGCAGTCCTCTCGTGATGTTAACCTGACACTGCCTAAGGAATTCTGCAGAGACCGAAACAGATGAAAATCTGAAGGTGCAAGGTCAGGACTATACGGCGGATGCATTAATACCTCCCAGCCAAACTCTCGTAATTTTTGCTGAGTGGCTAAAGATGTGTGAGGTCTAGCGTTGTCATGGTGAAAAACCACACCCCTTCTGTTGATCAATTCTGGCCGCTTTCTCTCAATTTTTTGCTTCAATCTCATCAATTGTTCGCAATACAGTTCTGAATCGATGGTCCTGCCTGGCGGTAACAGCTCATAATGAATTATGCCCTTCCAATCCCACCATACACACAGCATTACCTTGTTGCGAGTTAACCCGGGTTTTGCCACAGTCTGTGAAGCTTGACCGGCCTTTGACCACGATCTTTTTCGCACGTTCTTGTCGTATGTGATCCACTTTTCATCACCAGTTATCAGCTTTTTCAAAAATGGTTCGGTTTCATTACGTCGTAATAAAGAATCACAAATGAGTACACGGTTCATTAGGTTTCTTTCAGTGAGCTCATGAGGCACCCAAATATCGAGCTTTTTAGTGTACCCAGCTTTATTCAAATGAGTCAAAACCGTTTTGTGGTCAATTGCCAGTTCTTCAGCTACATCGTAACTACTAATATGCCGATCTTGCTCCACTTTTTCAAAAATGGCATCAATTTTGTCCGTAACAGGGCGACCAGAGCGAGATGCATCTTTGATATCAAAATTTCCGGCTTGAAAACGCTTAAACCAAACTTGCGCTACTCTCACAGATACTGCATTAGGTCCATAAACATCACAAATTTTTTTCGCGGCTTGAGTTGCATTTTTACCTTTTTTTTAGTAAAATTTTAAAATGTATCGAATTTCTTCTTTAGATTCACTCATTTTAACAACAACAATAACAAATGAAAATCACACAAATTCCTAATTTGAATTTGGAAGTGCCTTCTTTAAAATTAAAACTTTTTAATGATACCAAAACCAGCCAGATACAAATGGTATAGCCAAAGAGATTTTAATACAAGTTCATACATACTATATGCGAAAAGACTTTTTCCCCAACCTATTATTTATCTATGAAACATAGTGGCGTACCAAAGACTAGGCTGTATGTATGGTGTATGGTCTTTGATCTTTGCCTGTCCTGAAAGAACAAATTAAAAAAAAAAACATCGTGGTTTCTAGGCCATATTCTAATCAAACTTCTTTAAAAATTAATGACATTGTAATTAAATTAATCATAACCCTTAATCATAAATTAATGTTATATTAATTACTAGCTGTCCCGGCGAACTTCGTCCCGCCTTAGAATGAACTTTATTGTGTAGGAATAAAGTTCAAATTGACTCTACATTTTAGTAAGAAAACATTTGTATAGGAAAAAGAAAAGGTCTGTTTTAGGGCTTTCCCGGCAATTACTAGAATTTTTCTCACCGTAAGAACCATCCTTGGACTTCAATGAACATTTTAAAAGAAGAATTAGCGAAATCGGTCCAGCCGTTCAGGCGTGATGCCGTGACAACGGAAAACGGGTTTCATTTTTATATATATATAGAAGAAGATAGATAAAAATTTACGAGTATCTGCTATAAGAAACTGTTTTAAGTGGTAATTTACTTATAAAGCGGTAAAATTTAATTTGGGTCTTCGCTCTTATACTTCAACCTAGATATCGAGTATCTAATTAAATCTTGTAATGTTCTACTTTGATGGTTAGAAGCCACGTTGTAAATTTGTCGTAATCGCCAATGAAGGTGAACTCAGGACCTCCATAGAGATAACTACCTACTGAATATTTGAACATGGGAACATAATTAAGCTATATTCCAATGATTTTTTATAGGTATAGAATTATATGTTACCTTTATAGTGATTGGCGTTTTAAATCTGTGCCGAACAATGATTACAATGACATTAATGACAGCACTTCGAATCATACTCCAAATGTCTTCAGACTAACTGAGACTAGCTACCAGTTGTCTTAAATAGGTCTATTTACAGATAAAATTTATCTGACAGATATTTTATACCTGTCTCTGTCTGTTATGTTTTATGAAATAGACATAGGTTTACCTGACAATTAAATTTTATTCTGTAAGACAATGAGGAAGGAATATAAGGTGTGGCCCCATTTTTTTTTCACATACAAATGAGTTTATAACAGCGTGCCAAGTTGCGCCAAGTTTCTCATAGTTTTCTTGGTAGATGACCTGTCAAACGATAAGAAATACCATACAAAAAGGTAGCCATTTTGCGCCAGACCAGGCACGCAGATCCAGACGGTATGGCACCTCCTTATAAATTCTATACTCAAAGCCTGTCACTGTGTAAAAGGTCATGTTTTATGAAATAGACAAATAGGTTTATCTGACAGTTAAATTTTATTCTGTAAGTCGTGAAATGGGCTATCCTAAACGCTACCTTAAAATTGTCAGTTCGAAACATAATGTAGTGCGACTTAATCGTTCGATCGGCGAGTTATCGACAATCGAATCTCGTATCGATATAAATCGATGCTGATATTGATCGCCTGAGAAGCACTAATAAATCGATTCCCTTGTTCTTTTGCCTGTCACACTTCATTAGAATGGATTAATGCAAATTATTTATATTTTATAGTGACAAGAGTTATGTAGGGGGTTTGAAGAATTCATAGTTTACGAGTCATACTTTTTATTATAAGCTATCTACACACCAAAGCCGCCAGCTGTCAAAAAAGCCGGCGGCTTTGGTGTGTAGATAGTTTTACTTTTGTCTTTATTGTTCCGAATATTCCTAGTTTTGAAGAATAATTATCTAATTTTCAAAAAGTGCTAGGGCGATAAAATTATATAAATGATTAAAATAATAAATAATTTATTTAAGCAACTAGAGGCTGCCGCCGCAACGTTGTACGCAATTAACATCTCGAAAAAAAAAAAAAAATATATATCTCAAAATATTATAGTTCGCTAGATCGCTAGTTGGCGCTTCTAACGGTTCGCGTACACCAAAACCGATCCATCGGCCGTTTTCGGGTCGGAGCTGTTCGGACGACTGTTTCGGACGATCAACTAAATACACTGCAGACGATAACGGCCGTTGTCGGTGGAACCATGTAGTCTGACTGTGCAACATACAGAGAACAGACGTGTTTTAAAAAATCAGCTCAACAAAAATATTTTTTAAAATTATTAATAGAATTGCGGTTTCATAAAAAATCTATTTCAATGTGTATAGTTCATTCATATAAATTACATTTATCAATTTTAATGTATCTACAAGTGTAACATCCTTTGAATTATTCGGCTGAAACTACATTTATTATTTAATATCATTAGTTAACACCTAGTACCAACAAAATTAAAAAAATTTAAAAAACCCCCGACTATAAAAAGTAACAAATAAAATAAGTAGTATTTTATCAACTGAACATCGCTTAATATTTCATACAAATGGACAACTTTCATACAAACTTCATTTCGTCGGGGGACCGCATTCTATTTTCCTTACGAATACCTATTTTAAATTATACTTATCGATTCAATTAAAACATTTCGTTCACAGGCATTTTTTTAATTTTGATATCTCATTATGATGACTTATGGTTAGGTTTTTTTTTTGCGTACCTACCTAGCTACTTAGCGGTCCCCCGACAAAATGAAGTTTGTATGAAAGTTGTCAATTTGTATGAAATATTAAATTATATTAGGAATTAAACACTGATCAAAATGAATGCAAACACGGCATATCTGCTGTTATATTGGATCTATAACCCTACCACAGCTGAGAAAAGAGCTGATGACCTTGAAAAGGCTGAACCGATTTGCATATTATATACCTAAGAACACTCCCAGGAATACCAGCTTTAATTTAAAAAAAACCGCATCCAAATCCGTCCACGCGTTTAGGAGCTACAGTGCCACAGACAGACAGACAGACAGACAGACACACAGACACACAGACAGACATCGACGTCAAACTTATAACACCCCTCTTTTGGCGTCGGGGGTTAAAAAGAAACATAACCACTTCTAACTAGTATTTACTAGTTTTTTTTACCTAGTATTTTCTAGTCCAATGATCGTCATGTTACGCGCTTTTAAACTTTACATACTTGTTTAATTAGGGTAGAAAAACCGGGTTATGTCAGACGATACGTAATCGCGTAGCATCGCACATTTATCGCACGTTTATCGCTAGTTTATCGCTAGTTTATCGCTAGTTTATCGCGGGTTTATCGCTTATCAATCGCAGATGTCACTTTACATCCTTGATACGCCCATATCGTTTTATTTTGAAAGGGTTAATTCAAACATAAATGTTAACATTTTAACATAATACACGTAAAGCAGACACGTAAAGCTAGGTAATTACGATTTTTTAGAACTCTGTTGTATCTTATCTGATCTTAGTAATGGCACGTTGTTAAGCAAAACGATAAAGAGGTGTTAGGAGATGCCAATTTTAATTTAAAAGTGACTATCTGATAAAGATAAAATAGTAAAGTTTATTATGAAATAGGCGTTATCTGTCTCTTTAACTTTTGTTTATTTTTATATCTACCGGTATTATTATCGTACTCTTTTGGACTGGCAACATTTCGTTTGTCGCTGTCTAAATGTCGAAATTGCAGTGTTTAATTGAAAAGCAGACCTAGGTAACTTAACTATGTCGACGAGGAGAGTCATCAGAAGTGGCGTTTAAGCTTTTAGTTAAAATAAGACAGTGGGCGTGTAACGAACAAACTGGCTTTATTGTGTAGTTTGCAATCACGTTAGAAAATAACAAGGTGTGCGTGATGTCTTCCGATATCTCTTCAAATCCATAATCAAACAGCATCCATCATACATGACAGCGACTCAAATATGAAAGCGCCAAAGTGACAACCAGTCCGAAACATGCCAGTCCTTGCATTTTAGCAGTAAAGAGTTTGCAAATGGTTCCAAAATAGCCTTCATGAACGTAATCTCAGATGTCTCCGACAACTATATAATTTCACTTAATGGTGCTCCTACATTGCATGTTGGAAGTAAAATGTTTACTAACATTTCAAAATAAACTTTTATTACCTATACAAAAATGTTTGTAAACATTAAAAAAAAACATTTTGTAAGCTGAAGCTGCTGTGTGGGACTGAGAGCACCATAAGGCTCCGTACATATGGCATTACTCGATAGTTTTACTCGAAGTCGATTAAAACTCACAGTTTTTTTGCTGTCCACACATTGATTTTTACTTGACTTCGAATACAGTGCTACAAGGATCTATTGGCACTTGAGTGACATTGTCAGGAGGGCGTGGGTGGTAAAGGCCAAAACACACCGGATGCGTATGCGTACCTCAAAGTTGTAAAATTTATGGAACTGTCACCGCTTGCGTAATGTAGACGTTGACGCAAGCGGTGACAGTGCCAAACATTTTACGCATACGCATCCGGTGTGTTTAAGCCTTTAATAAATAACTCAAAATAATGACATTTTATAAGATGGTATCGTTAGTTCCCATTTCCGCCACGTGCTAAAAGATGCTTGTACCTTTGTATCGAGCAATACCATATGACAGTACGGAGCTAAAACTACATTCCACGATCATAACAACTGTAAACATATATAAACGCAAGCATCGTTACATTGAAAAATCACAACAAAATAATACCCACTGCTAATAAGTACAATGTTTTAAACGTGTTTTAATCTAGTTTAAGTACAAAAGGAAATGAGATCCATTCGAGTTTGTATCTAATGCGATTTAAAATAGAACTGGTTACTAATTCACATTAAGATAAATAATTGCAAATGAGGTAACAAGAATTGGGTAGAGATAATAGTGAAACAACAAACTTGGCGCTGGCGCAATAAATATACTTAGAGAATTTTTGTTTATTATAATTTAACTTAACGCCAAAACACACCTTTAGAAAACCAAATACGACGCAACTAGCAGTTTCAGTTACGTTGCGTTTGATTGTGTGTTCTGAGCCTAAATCTCAAGGACTACATATTTCTAGCACCACTGATGTATGAACAAATGACGCTCAAGTTATTTAAGGCCAAAACATACCGGATGCGTATGCGTAGACGTATGCGTACCTCTGAGTTGTAATGTATGGAACTGTCACCGCTTGCGTCTACGTCTACGTTACGCAAGCGGTGACAGTGTGTTTTGGCGTTTAATTTGGCAGAATCCTAGGACCCAGAATACCCAGGCAGAGTGTCAATGTAATATTTTGACACATTTGGTCGCAATCAGTGTAAGCCATTGTGTTGCAGAATACCAAATGTGTCAAAAAATGCCATTGACACTGCCAACAACTGAGGCTATTTTAAAACTTGGGCCACAGACTGGTAGCTGTCATTTATTAAAAAAAAAAAACTTTTGCATTTAATGCAAATAGGTAAGTATTATCATATTAAAAGGAAGAAATCCGCTACAAAGTCAGCTCAGTTCATAGAAACC
The DNA here is from genome assembly GCA_947563765.1 of Anarsia innoxiella. NCBI lineage: Eukaryota > Metazoa > Arthropoda > Insecta > Lepidoptera > Gelechiidae > Anarsia > Anarsia innoxiella. The sequence goes on from OX387403.1 coordinate 716,929, forward strand.
CTAATCTATCCTCCTACATGACAATTACACGGCCATTACTCTACAAGGTATATTCTAAGAACACATCCCGAGGTATTATGCAAATATTGGCGGCATTACAGCATCGTGTACCAGCAGATAATACCTCGAATTACCTCGTAATTGTGTAAAAACTGATCAACATTTACACGTTTAGTAGTTTACGTTTTTTTTGTGCTGGCAACATTCGGGAAATGGCGGGAGAAGAAAGTTAGGTTATTTTTACAGGTTAGGTTATTAATTGCTTTATATTCATAAAACGAGAACAATTTATTGTTTGTGTAGCTTAAATGAAATCAAATACTAAATATTTCATTAAAAACAATTGCATAAAATCAAAAACGGGTTTATAATATGACTCTAAAAGTTGAGCTTCCTAATATTCTAGAAAGTAGGCAACTTACGGTCGTTCCCAACATTCTATCTATCTCTGGTTTTGCCCTATTGGATATAGTAAAAGCTATGTCTTAGAATTTTCTGTCCCTATAAACCTACCGCTGTCAAACATTCTATGGGATTCTTCTGAAGGATAAATCAGAAGTGACAGCTACATGACATCCGTGTCATGCCGATCTCAGACAGTTATCTGTCTTTGAATATTGGGAATGGCCGTTAAACAATAGATAACCTAGTCTAGATACCCAATCAATCGAGAAATAACCTTTATTCAAATCCGAAGCTCACTGAATCAAAACAGATTGATTTATAATAATAACTAGAAGCTGCCCGCGACTTCGTACGCATTTATCGTAATATCTTGGAAAAAAATCATGATATCTGAAAATAATATAGCCTATGTGTTATTCTGATGTGCAAGCTACAATATTGCCAAGTTTCATCGAAATCTGTTCAGTAGTTTTTGCGTGAAAGAGTAACAAACATCCATCCATCGGCACAAACATTGATATTTATAATATTAGTAGGATAACAAATAGTTGTTAGAAATTCCGCTAGTTAACCTGTTCATAACAAAGGCAGCCTTAGGGCTTTTCATTACACAGCGTTGTTGAGTCCAGTAATCATACGCTAACGTCGACCTTTCTGGTCTATAGGAAATTGACTTTATGGACTGCAAATTGGTGTCCTATATTAGATCTAAGTTCAAAAGGTTTTTAGGTTAACCTAGATTAAATCTAGGTATAATGAAAAGTTAAAAAAAGTTGTTGTTGTTGTTATTAGCCCATATATGTCCCCACCGAGGGGCACGAGCTTACTCTCACACAGAGAGTGATTAGGCCGTAATCCACCACGCTGGCCAAGTAAAGCAGGTAGTAAAAAAAGTAAATCTAGGTATAATGAAAAGGGTGTGCCGATTTGCATGTATGAGGCGATTGGTAAATGTGGATGAAGCGAAAGAAGTGTGTTTGGATCGTGGCTAGTGGAGGAAACTAGTCTTTGCCTACCTTGTTGGGAGAGAGGCGTGATATATATGTATGTATTTTCTTTGTGGTATAAATGACTTAAAAGGCATTGACTACTCAATATAATTATTAAATCACATTTGTTGTATAACGGAACCGATTTCTTATCAGAAGACAATTTTAAGTTGTCTAATGACCACAAAAAAAAAACTGGGGCCCAAGTCTGTTATCTATCTACATAAATAAAAATGAATTGTTGTTCGTTAGTCTGATTAAAACTCGAGAACAGCTGGGCCGATTGAGCTGATTTTGGTTTTAAAATGTTTATCATAGTCCAGGGTAGGTCTAAACGGTGAGAAAAATTCGAATAATTGCCGGGAAAGCCCTAAAACAGACCTTTTCTTTTCCCCATACAAATGTTTTCTTACTAAAATGTAGAGTCAATTTGAACTTTATTCCTACACAATAAAGTTCATTCTAAGGCGGGACAAAGTTCGCCGGGACAGCTAGTTTAAAATAAGCTCAGTTGTGTGTCGGCAGAGTGTCAATGACATTTTTTGACACATTTGGTATTCTGCTAGACAATGGCTGACACTGATTGCGAGCAAATGTGTCAAAACAAAAGAGAATTACTTGGGCCCCCGGATCCAAAACGACTAATTTCCTTTAAAAAGTCTATGCCTCTAGAGTCTAACAAAAACGGGAATTATTTCTTAGCCTTTTATAAATTACTTATTCAAACACTTCTATCTCCATAAATTTTGATTAATAAACCTTTTCATAAAATAAATTGAATGTGGCAAATGCAATAAGTGTTACAGTCATGTTGCTTTTTGTATAAAAAAAAAAAGAAAAAAAACTCTGATTCAGTAGCGAGGCGTGTTAGGTTTTTTATAGAGCCAACTCTACAGACGCAAAAGGCAATTACTATCTGATACAAGTGGGATGAAGCTGTTGAGTGTACTATAAAAAACCTGTAAATAATGTCCTGGCTTGGCGTTTGAAAATAAAAATAAAAATAAATTTTAATTCTACAGTTACGCGGCTTGATTTTATTATGTGTGATTCCGTATATTTGTATTTTAATTTATTACGTATTGCTTTTTAATTTTTATATTTTTGTATCATTTTATATCAAAATATTAAATTGCGGAAGTAATTTGGTCGCTGGGTTATAGAATTCTAATGCATGCATTTTTTCTTTAGATATTATAATGTTGGAGATTTTTATAGTAGACTAGAGGCTGCCTTCGACTTCGTACACATTTATCGTCATATATTGGAAACAACACATGATATCTTAATGTAATATAGCCTATGTGTTATTCTGATGTGTAAACTACAATATTGTCAAGTTTCATCAAAATCTGTTCAGTAGTTTTTGCATGAAAGAGTAACAAACATCCATTCATCCATCGGCACAACCATTGACATTTATAATATTAATAGGATGTAGATAAATTATACGGGTTTTACTCATTTAAAATTGGATTAAATGATACGATGCTGGCGCAGTTTTTCCGAGTAGTGTCAATGGGTGTCAGTGAGTGTCAGTGAGTGTCGGTGAGGGTCAATGGGTGTCAGAGAGTGTCAGTGAGGGACGGCGAGTTGCAGCGTGTGGCAGCAAGTGTCAGCGAGTGTCAGTGAGTGTCAGTTTCAGTGTCGATGTCAGTGTCATTGGATTTCAATGAGTATCAGTGAGTGTCATCGAGTGTCTGTGAGTACTTACCTACATTTTATTTTAAATTTTGAAATAGAGAATTTTGAGTTACCGACGAATAAATACTTTTCGCATTTGAATTTGTTTATGTCAACCGAGGGATCTCTAAAACCTAACTGTCAACGTGTAAGAGGATTCTCTGAATATAATAATAAAAAAAAACAACAGGAAGGCAAACGATCGATCTACCGTGTAATTGCGTGTAAAACTGACAAGAATTTACTTGATACTCGATTTAAATGAACGTGCTTGCATCTCAGGTGTCGAGTAGAGAATTGCTTTTAATCTTTAAACTACTTAAATTATTTATTTTATCTCGATTTGATGGTTTTGTTTTTTATCGGTGTAATTTTAAAATTCTTCGTTTATCGAGTTATATTTACGTACTTGTAGTTTTTCTTGGTTCAGAATGCGAATTAAATAGAGGCCCAAGTCTGCTAATTTACAAAGAACAAACACAACCAAAGTTGTGTGTCGACAGAGTGTCAATGGCATTATTTGACACATTTGGTCGCAATCACTATGAGCCATTGTTTAGCAGAATACCAAATATGTCAAAAAATGCCATTGACACGCTGTCGACACCAAACTGAGGTTATTTTAAATTGGCAGTCGTGGGCCCCTGTATTTTTACCAATAGCTTCTTTTGCTTGAATATCAAGGGAACATAAAATCGACATAATAATATCTACAAACTATCTATGGTAATATTCATTTTTATAAAAATTGCTCCAATAAATAAATGTCCATAATACAAATTAAGATTTCTAGCATTTACTGTTATAAAATACAGAAATCGAAGCGGTACACAGAACACAAGTTATTGATTTTATTTTTGAAATTCAAATATGTTCCAACATTCCAATTTAGAATAGTTTTTGAAAAAGGATATCAAAACTTCTTTTTGCGAGATTATGAATTAAAAACTCTACACATATTTTTTATTTTCTGTGTTGCCATAATGAAGACATTAAGAGAACTCTTATTTAATTAGTAGTCTTCACGTGCATTGCATATCATGCATTTAAATTAAAATAATCAATATGTAGCCGTTCATGGGCTTAGATAATTGTGGTCCTTGCATGTATAAATAATTAATTATACACTGCTTACATCTTTATTCAAAACAACGATAACTTGATCAGTTTACCATGATTTGGGTTGTTACAATAGGCATGATGACCAAAAAATTTTTTTTAGTCCATCACATAGATTATTTAAAAATATTCGACACGTATTTTTTTCTTTTTTCTCTTAAACTAAAAATGACACAGATACAGGTTAAAGTTGCTCATGACGTCACGCCGTAGTACGATTTTTACGTAGTGAGTGACGTCAATACCTCCCACTCCGTAACTTTGATGCTCTGTATCTTTGTATTTATTTATGTATTTGATCAGGTAAAAAATGTGTTTCAAATTTTTTTTAAAAGCCTAAAAGACGGAATAATTATTTTTTGAATTTTCGAATGTAGTCATCATCCCAATTTTTGACAAGATGTTTTCGTACTAATATTTTATAGTATGTCAAGATTTGTGCCAAAGACTGAGTCTTTGAGTAGGTATAGAATATATAAGGAGGTGCTGGATCTCCGTGCCAGGTCTGGCGCAAAATGGTTACTTTTTTGTATGGTACTTCTTATTGTTTGGCAGGTCATCTACCAAGAAAACTATGAAAAACTTGCGTCAATCTTGGCACGCTGTCATAAACTCATTTGTATATGAAAAAAAAAATGGGGCCACGCCTTATATTCTATACTGAGTGGATAGAATGAGAAAGGAATAGACTAGAGGGGCCCCATTTTTTTAATATACAAATGAGTTTATGACAGCGTACCAAGGCTGCGCCAAGTTTTCTCATAGTTTTCTTGGTAATGTCGTGTCAAAAAACAATACAAAATGTGAGTGTCAGTGAGTATCAGCGAGTGTCATCGAATGTCGGTGAGTGTCAGCGAGTGTAAGAGAGTTTCAGCGAGTGTCAGCGACTGTCAGTGAGTGTCAGTGTGTGTCAGTTAGTGTCAGTTTCAGTGTCGATGCCAGTGTCAATAGGCGTCTGTGAGTGTCAGTTTCAATGTCGGTGTCAGTGTCATTAAGAGTCGGTGGGTGTCAGTACCAGTGTCGATGGCAGTGTCAGTGAGTGTCAGTGAGTGAGTGTCAGTAGGTATCTGTGAGCTTCATTGAGTGTCAGCGAGTGTCATCGAATGTCGGTGAGTTTCAGCGAGTGTAAGGGAGTTTCAGCGAGTGTCAGCGACTGTCAGAGAGTGTCAGTGAGTGTCAGTAAGTGTCAGTGAGGGACAGCGAGTGTCAGCCAGTGTTAGCGAATGTCAGTGAGTGTCGGCTAGTGTCAGTTTTAGTGTCGATGTCAGTGTCAGTGAGTGTCTGCGAGTGTCAGTGAGTGTCAGAGAGTGTCGGTGAGTGTCAGTAAGTGTAGTGAGTGTCTGTTTTAGTGTCGATGCACTGGCATCGACACCCATTGACACTGGTCAATGGGTCAGCGAGTGTAAGAGAGTTTCAGTGAGTGTCAGCGACTATCAGAGAGTGTGGGTGAGTGTCAGTGTGAGTCAGTAAGTGTCGGTGAGTGTTAGTGAGTGTCTGTTTCAGTGTCGATGCACTGGCATCGACACCCATTGACACTGTTCAATGGGTGTCGGCGAGTGTCAGTGAGGGACAGCGAGTGTCAGCCAGTGTAAGTGAGTGTCAGTGAGTGTGTCAGTGAGTGTCGGTGAGTGTCAGTTTTAGTGTCGGTAAGTGCTAGTGAGTTTCTGTTTCAGTGTCGATGCCAGTGTCTGTGAGTGTCAGCGAGTGTCAGTGAGTGTCAGTGAGTGAGAGCGAGTTTGTCAGTAAGTGTCGGTGAGTGTCAGTTTCAGTGTCGATGCCAGTGTTAGTGTCTCAGTGAGTGTCAGCGAGTGTCAGTGAGTGTCAGTGAGTGAGAGCGAGTTTGTCAGTGAGTGTCGGTGAGTGTCAGTTTTAGTGTCGATGTCAGTGTCAGTGAGTGTCTGGAAGTGTCAGCGAGTGTCATCGAACGTCGTTGAGTTTCAGCGAGTGTAAGAGAGTGTCAGCGAGATTCAGCGACTGTCAGAGTGTGTCGGTGAGTGTCAATGAGTGTCGGTGTGTATCAGTGAGTGTCAGCGAGTGTCAGTGAGTGTTAGTTTTGGTGTCGATGGCAGTGTCATTGATAGTCAGCGAGTGTCACCGAAAGTCGTTGAGTGTCAGCGAGTGTAAGAGAGTGTCAGCGAGTGTCAATGAGTGTCGGTTAATGTCACTTTTAGGGTCGATGTCAGAGTCAGTGAGTGTCAGCGAGTGTCATCGACTGTCAGCGAGTGTCAGCGACTGTCAGAGAGTGTCAGTAAGTGTCAGTGAGTGTCAGCGAGAGTCAGTGAGTGTCAGCGAGAGTCAGTGAGTGTTAGTTTCAGTGTCAGTGAGTGTTAGTTTAAATGTCAGTGAGTGTCAGTAAGTGTTATTTTCAGTGTCAGTGAGTGTGAGTGAGTGTTAGCGAGTGTCTGTGAGTGTAGGTTAGTGTCAGTGAGTGTCAGGTTCAGTGTCGGTGTTGCTGTCAGTGGTGTCAGTTGCAGTGAGTGTCAGTTTCAGTGTCAGTGTTAGAGCCAGTCTCAGTGGTGTCAGTGTCAGCGTCGGTGTCGGTGTCGGAGTGAGTGGCTGTGTCGGTGTCAGTATTGGTGTCAGTGTCAGTCATATTCCGAATATCAAATATATAATTATGGTTTTACATTTCCCCTCTATCCACATTCAAAAGCCTTTCTTACAAACATTCATCTAAGACCCAGAACACACGGGGAGACACAACTGCTACGCAACTGCAACTGCTAGTTACTTTTGAGTTGTATCAAAGTTTCTGCTATCAACTCCTTTAGAAAACCACACACGATGCAACTAATCTGAAACGTTTCTAACTAGTTGCGTCGTGTGTAGTTTTCTAAAGGAGTCTAAGTAACTAGCAGTTGCAGTTGCGATGCAGTTGCGTTGCAGTTGCGTTTTCCCGTGTGTTCTAGGCCTAACAAGTATCTTCTAACAAGTTTTCAGTCCCACGATGTCAGACTTTTGAGCAAATAATCTTCTACTCCACAATAATGACAGGGGTACATTGCCAATGAATAAATTTACATGTAGTGTAGCTTGCGGACTTCTTCTATGTTTACTATCTATAGATATAAGGCTTGTTTCAACATCTACAGATAAAAAATATCTGGCAGATTTTATACCTGTCTCTGTCTAAAACGTAATGTTGTAAGAAATAGACATACGTTTATCTGTCAGTTATATTTTATCTGTAGTGGCGAAACAGGGGTTTACTTTGTTAAATTATTTAAGTAGGTATAGACAGTCAGGAATATCCTAAATCGACGTGCTTGTATGAGGCGATTGATGAATGTGGATGAACGAAAAGGAGTGTGTTTGGATCGTAGCAAGTGGAGGGAAGGGAAGGTGACTACCCCAATGGGAGAAAGACGTGACGTATAGGTCAGGTATGTATGTACATGTCGCATCGTATTGATTTAGTTGCTAGTAATTATGATTCGGATAGTTAATCTCTACGTTTTTTTTGAAAGAAGTACGAGTATGTAAGTTAATTTGATTCCTAAACGTAACACTGACACTAGCGCCAGAGACTGTCATTGTCATAATGCCATGGGAGTCATTATTTTTGGATTATTCATATTTTTACCAGAATAAAAAGAGTTGAGCATTTATATAATCAGCGGAATGCTGTGTTTGTGAAAGCTATTGCAGGGGCAGTAATTTTCAGTGGTTGGTTGTTTCAATATCGGTCTCGTTGCCCACTAACCGACGACGCCTAGTATGGACGATGTATCTGACGACGACGGAGCGCCCTCTGATAAAGTTTATTTATTTCTAATATCTCTATATAATTATCATAACAGGCTTATGGCAACTAATACATTAGGTCGCTTCTATGTGTATTTTATATATATATGTATACTATTTATATATATTTATATATATGTATACTATTTATATATATTTATATATATGTATACTATTTATATATATTTATATATATATTTTTTGTATTATTATCTATATTTGTACACTTTATTTATTTAATAAGTAGTAAATTACAGTATTTATTTATTGCCCTGCTCTACTCTACAGTCTTCCTAAAGTAGTCCTACTCCAAAGGTTGTCTGGAAGAGATCACTTTTAGTGATAAGGCCGCCTTTGCGCACAATGTTTTAGTTTTAAGTTGTATTTGTATTTCTTTGTGTGCAATAAAGAATTTCTATCTATCTATCTATCTATCTTACACCTAATTCGATAATTACTTAATTAGGAATGTAGGAACTTAGTACAACTATTAAATAACAATCTTAAAAATAAACATATAAATTGAAAACAACTATTAAACTTATCTATCTAAATAAAAACTAGCAACTTCTGCGAACCTCGTCAATGTGCAATGAAACAAGTCTATGTCTCTCGCGACTCCATTTAGAATATGCAACGCGGTAGATAGAGGCGAGTGTTTCAGTAAGTTTGTTCTGCTATGTGGTAAGACGAACACCTCATCTCTAGGACCTCGTCTCAATCGGGTATTGGGAACCCTGATACCTATTAAAGCCAATACCTGCGGGTTATTCAACTTACCAACTATGACCTTATGCACATACACTACGAGAGCCAGTTTCCTTTGTGATTCCAGGGAGCATTTTGTGCCTTTAGTGCCTTTATACAAATACGTCGGTGAAGGCAGAGACTACTTCCCTTTACTTGACAAATTACAGTAGCTACGTTACACTATTCAAATAGTAGGTACTTGTATACCCTATCTTAGTACCTACCAACGTGACCTTTCGATCTAGCACGGCTTAGAAGCCTAGCCTAAGGCTAAGCACTAACTAGCAATGGTTAGTGTACTTTAGTGTCCTGATCTCATCACGTGATCCCGCCATTAAGCTATCTCGGGCACGCGTGCGTGTGCGCATCCGGGCGTCAGGTGCAGCCACTGATACATACGGGCGATTGTGCGTAGAGATTTTGTGGGTTTAAGATGAAAATCTATAGAATGGATTGTTTTAGGTTTTCGTATCCAAAGGATGAAAAAGACCTTATTACTAAAACTCGGCTGTCCGTCTGTCACCAGGCTATATCTCATGAACCGTTATAGCTAAAGCGTTGAAATTTTTACAGATGATATATTGCCATTTGCTGATTTAACAAGAAATACTAAATATAGAATAATCATAATAATTAAGGAGGGCTCCCATACAACAGACGTGATTTTTATGCCTTTTTTTTGGTACGGAACCCTTCGCGCGTGTGTTATTATCGTACTACCCAAGTAACAATTTAACGTCGTATAAAGGTTAAGTAAACGTTATCTGAATACCATACATCGCTATAATAAAGTCATACTAACGTTATAATAACGTTTACTCAACGCGAAAATGGCCCCAGTTATACGACCTAAATGGTCGTATAGTGGTCATACAGAAAGCTCGAGCCAACTTCGTTAACGTCATTCAACAGTCGTACAAATGTTATGTGATAACCGCTTTCGTCGCGCAGTAGTCGCATCCTAACCTTACAACGACTCGTTTGTTGTATTGTGGCCGTTCAGGTGTTATTGAATGACTAAAACGTTTTGTTTGAGTCAAGTGACAACACCTGTACGACTTATTCATATTAATGTTCGTCGCAACGTGTTTGCAGTGGTTCGAAGATTTAATTTAGTGTAAAATAATACTACAAGGAAATAAAAAGGTGAGTGTTATTTAATTTTCATATCTTGCTTACTTTATCTGTCTCTCATGCAATTTAGTTTGACTGGGAACTGAAGTTTTATGATAATATACCTATGTGAATACTATTCAAATTTTCATGCCCCCTCGTAATTATGTGTTATAATCATTATATTTTCATTAACAAAAATAGTTTTTTTTCTAAAAATGTCAGACATGTTGCTTTTGTCGCACACTTACCTCTGTACGACCTGATGATGATGATGATGGTCGCCATGACAGCTAGCTATTAGAGTTCCTCAAAAACATTAAAAACCCTTTTCGTATTGTCAATATTCACCAAAATTTATTACTTATTTGTAAATCTATTTCAGGAAAGAACACTTCATAGTGCAGTGCGGTTAATACATTTAAACATTTCTGAAAATGTGGTTTATTGTAATAAAATAAATATTGATACGGAACCTTTTTGTTGTTTTGATTCCATTTTCGTAGGAAAAATTCATCAAACTTCCGTAAATATGGCCGTCTAATCATTATAAAGTCAAAACCTGACTTAAATGCGACTGCAAGTTTGATTAAAGTCAAGACATGACTTTAAACGGACATCATGTAATATTAAGGTTATATTTGAGTCGTCAATAAACAACCCAGTCATTTAAGAGTATTTAATTGACCGCTGTAAAACAAGGTACTGATTGTTATATAAACGGCACTATGAAAACGTCTATATAACATCCACGTTGAATAAATGTCGTATAAAGGTTTTCCAAAAACATAATTTGGTGTGTTCAAAACGTTTATTGGACTATAACGTTAGTATGACTATTGCGTTGTCGTACAAACGTTTTAGCTATGACTGTAATATAACGTCGTATCGTTTAGTCTCCCCAACGTTGCTAATACCAGTTTACTATGACATATTCGTCGCACGACTAATTAGTTGCATTAAAGACATCTATAGGACCTGGTCGTCATCTCATTACCATTGTAAGACTGCTATCCAACTTTAGGTCGTACAGGTCGAGACTTATACGACGTATTTGTTTGTTGGGTAATACTATTATAAATAAATGTCAATGTTTGTGCCGATGAATGTTTGTTACTCTTTCACCCAAAAACAACTGAACAGATTTTGATGAAACTTAGCAATATTGTAGCTTATATATCAGAATAACACATAGGCTGTATTATTTTGAGATATCATTTTTTTCTTCCAAGATATGACGATAAATGCGTACGAAGTTGTGGGTAGCTTCTAGTATAATATACAGGGTGTAACAGAAAGGGTATATAAAGCCGAAACACAGCGATAGTCCTCATGAAACTGAACAACTTTCCCCAAGGAACATAGGTCGTAATTCGAAAAAAAATTTTGGATCGCCCATACTTACTCGATCAGCTGATCGGGCAGTTTGTATGGGGAGGCGAATTTTTTTTTTTCGAGTTACGACCCATGTTCCTTGGGGAAAGTTGTTCAGTTTCATGAGGACTATCGCTGTGTTTCGGCTTTATATACCCTTTCTGTTACACCCTGTATAGCTATTTTATATATAAGTCATCATCAAAAGACCGTTACAATTATTAAACGAGTGTTTTAACACGCAAAAATATTTATTTCCCCTAAAGGCGGTTTCACACCCACTGTGTCCGTATGTCACTAATCCGCCCGCAGTCACACACGCATCTTGTGAGAGATGTGTTCAGTAAGTTTTGAGATTATGCTACCCAGTGGTAGCATCAAAATACATTTGTTATCAATTATCATCTTATATTAAATATAATTAATAATTAGAGTCAGTTATATTATTTTTTGTTGTTTTAATATTATTGATAGACAAAACCTTCATTAAAAAAGTCTAAACATTAATCTTCATAATTAACTTTACGGGCATTTAGGTATGATATTTTTCAAATTTCAATACAAAATACATTTAAAATCTTTCCAACGTTCGTTTTTTAACGTCTGTTCTGTCCTTCGCAGTTTAAATAATTCGAGAGAGTGCAACAATAAAGTACGTTTACTTCTAAATTCAAATTCTGATGAACATTCGTTTGTTTTCGGAAATGCGATGATTGCCGATGTGCATTTTTATCGGCCTGTTATTTATTGTAAATTATAAAAAATATAATGACAGGTAAATTTAATTTAATACATTAATGTTATAATTTGTTTAATGTTACTATCACGAGGCGAAAAAATTCTGTCTATCTATGTAATACCTCGTACTCAAAACTAACTGAACAGCCTACAACCTGTGGGTTACACTCGTACACCTGCTGATTCGAATCCCTATTACATTCAATCTGCTTGTTTCACAATAAATTATTCGCGCGTTTCCTTTCGCAAGGTTCGTTTAGAGATGCTTTAAGTGGCCTCCGATAGCAATGTAATGTACGCCGGGAGCTAGAGTACCTACTGCGGGCTGGTTAACGGTTTTATATTGGTATTGAGGATTCTGAAGGGATTCTTTAATAGCTATGTGTATACCATGCAAATGCTATTTTAATTTTTATTGTGTAATGATTAGGTATGATAGAGATATGATAGATTAGGTATGAGTTCTAGGTCCAGCATTGGGACAGTGACGGCTTGAAACGATAAGATGAGATTGTGTTTTTAATTTTTAAATTTTTTTAAGCATCTTAATAGGGGTGCCATGTCCAAAGGACAATCCCTTTTTTACTCTAGACAAAAATAAACACCTAAATATGTAGAACGTTAAAATATAGTGGCTGCCCGCGCATTTGTCTTGGAAAACTCATGCAACATACATACATCGTCACGCCTCTCTCCCATAGAGGTAGACAGAGACCACTCCACTTGCAACGATCCAAACACGCTCCTGTCGTCTGTCGTCTCATACATCAATACAATCTTAAAATAAAAAACCGCAAACTAAAATATTGTAAAGCTTTTTATTTATAAATGTAAAATGTTGAACATCGCATCTATTGCACTTTACCTTTACTTAAGACACGACCCTACAATAAACTCAAATTCAAATAAGTAATCTTTTTTCATAGGCAAATATTATTAATTAATAGCACTTGAAATGTGTCAACCTAATCCTAAATACACAAAGCATACAGTAACCTAACCTAACCTAATGCTAAATACACAAAGCATAAAGTACTTACATAAAACTTGAAATAAGCTAATGCATAATAGGCATGACGACAAAAAAAATGTTTTAGTCCCATCACATAGCTTATTTTTAAATATTCGACACGTATTTTTTCTTTTTTCTCTTATACTAAAAATTACAAAGATTACAAAGAAAGATTAACCCAGTGTGTTAAAGTTGCTCGTGACGTCACGCTTACGTACGATTTTTACGTAGGAGTGACGTCAAAACCCCCCACTCCATAACTTTGATGCTCTGTTCTGTATCTTTGTATTTATTTATGTATTTAATCAGGTAAAAATTGTTTCAAATATTTTTTAATAGCCTAAAAGACGGACTAATTATTTTTTGAATTTTTGAATGTAGTCGTCATCCCTATTCGCAAAGTACATAGCTGTTATCCCAAGAGAAGAATCTAGCAAGAAACTCTGTAGTAGGCCCACCGCTGTATTTATTACACTCAGCAAATAATTAGCTTGACTTGCAGAGAGTGATATTTCAATTTCTTAACGATGAGATGCAAATCTAATTATTTATTTGTTATTTTAGTACCGGTTAATGTATTTTGGATTGATGAGTGTTGAGGCGTGTGTTTACTTATTTATAAGTAGCAGATCTTTGCCTATCATGCTGTCTACACCAAAGCCGCCGGCATGCCGCCGGGCTAGGCCGGCGGTTTTACGTTATACGAATGGCAGCTGTCAAAAAGCCGGTGGCTTTGGTGTGTAGATACCATAAAGGTGCGTACAGACCATGTAACACAACATGTTATTTAACATGTTTTACATAATGTGGACACTGAATGTTATAAAACATGGTATACTCGTAGTAACATGTTATTGATATGTACAACAATGTTATATAACTTTGATCGCGTGGATTGTACTGAAGAACGACAAACGACAATGGTTATATAACATTGTTATATTGCATTGTTATTCTAATGTGTGCAGTATTATTTTATGTTGCTATGTTGAATAACAAGGTTACATAGTGTGGACGTGTTATAAAACACAAGTTAAGTAACATGTTACATGGTCTGTACGCACCTTTAGACGATGCGACTAACGGCCATTCCCAATATACTATCCATCTATGCTTTTGCGCTACTAGAGGTAGAAATAGTAATCTATCTTAGAATTTTCCGTTCCTATAAACTTACTGCTGTCAAAAAATGTATGGGATTCTTCTGAAGGATAAATCAAAAGTGACAGCTACGTGACAGTTTAGTACTGCCGATCTCGGATAGATATCTGTCTTTGAATAAAGGGAACCGCCGTTTAATACATATACTATCTCTTGGTTTATAAGAATTATTAAATTATTATTTTTTTTTTGGAGAAAAACTACAAAATTATGAAGCTAGAGTTAGTTTTTGAAAAAAGAAATACATTGTCTTAATTCTACACGCAAAAAGCCATTGATCAGCTAGCTTAGCATGCACTCTGTGACAAGACGTTGTCATGCGTTTGTCACGCTTACGTCTCTGTCCATAGTTTTAAATGTGATAAGGACAGCATGACGTGAGATAATAGGCATGATGACTAAAAAATTTTGTAGTCTGTCACATAGATTATTTTAAAATAATCGACACGTATTTTTCTTTTTTCTCTTAAACCAAAAAAGACAAAGTTACACTGGGTTAAAGTTGCTCGTGACGTCACGTTTGAGTACGATTTTTACTCAATGGTGACGTAAAAACCCCCCACTCCGTAACTTTGATGCTCTGTATCTTTGTATTTATTTATGTATTTGATCAGGTTAAAAATGTGTTTCAAATAGTTTTTAATAGCCTAAAAACGGACGAATTATTTTTTGTTTTTTTTTAATGTAGTCATCATCCCTATTGTCGCGGCACGCCGTGCTAAGCAATTAAACTTTTCAATATTGTAGTTTGTTTAAATATCAGAATAATCATCATCATTTAATTTAAGAGCGTTTCTCTTGTCGGTGGAGTCTACGCAACTCTGCTCTGTTTATACATAGGCTATATTTTATTTTCAGATATAAGTTTTGCAAGATAAATGACGATAAATGCGTACGAAATCTTGCAAGCTATTAAAAATACCAACAATATTATTCAAAGCAATACGACCAAATCAAATAGTCCCCTCTTCAGCTCTAACAAGGAATGTTTTAACTAAAAAGGAATCAGACAATGCGCGATTGAATTTGACTGTATAGCATCCCATTTTAGACATAATCGTATGACAATTGCACGGGACATTGTTTTGCTTATTATTTTATATTGTTTCAGCAATTTCAATGGTTTATTGCCTTTATTAGGGATATTTGAATGCGTTTGAAGTTATTGTCATGCTTTTTAAAGTTAGAGAATTAAGGATGTGTTAAGAAAGCTTATGGAAGTTTAATTAAAGATCGTTTTTGAACTTTCATTTGTAATTCTGTATATATAAGAATAATAGTACAGAATTTGACACACCAGTGTCAAAACAAAATTAGGTACCTACTTATTGCAAAGTTTCATTAAAAAAAAAATTTTGAGTTACATACGTTACGACCCATGTTCCTTAGGAAAAAGTTGTTCAGTTTCATGTGGACTATCGCTGCGTTTCGGCGTTATACCCCTTTCTGTTATACCCAGTATATAATTAAACTGTATGTCTTCTAACATTTCCTATCCTTTTCAATTTCAACCCGATATAATTTACAATAGCGATACGCGACGAAATACAACAATGATGGAAGGTACTCGAGGCGACAAACACGCTCGCAGCGGATAAAGTACACGACAACAACTTCAATGAAACCTCTTGATTTGTGAGGAATTGTTCTAAGTTACAGTACGTTAACTGTGCTATGTTATGTCTTAATCTTTATTTGAAGGCAGGGGGAGGGCTAAATATTTAGATGCAATATAAAAAGGAAAATTTATTTAATCATGTATGTCATCCAAACAAGAATCTAGCAAGAAACTCTCTAGGGTTGCTCTGTTTAAATTAGGTTTTACAAATTATTAGGCATAAATACACAGATACATACTTAAATTAACATTTCAATAGAGCTGTCAATAAAGAAATATTAAAATAAAAAGATTTGTTCAAAGTTTTTAATAATTTTCCTATAGAATACCTACCTATGTAGGGTCTTGTCTTAACCAATATGAAATCATGAACAATGAACAAACAGTAATAATTCGAGAATTTTGGTATCATTGAATTTAGTAAGCCCGAATGTTTTGATTTTTTTGAAATATTGAGAATTTTGCAAGTTATGAGCTTCTAAAAATCGTCATTTTTGACCTAAAAACATCCTCTAGTATTTAATGATTTTTGTAATAAACTAAACATAATTAAAAAAAAATCGAAACGTACGGACCTAGGAATAAGGTTTAGGTACTCAATCCAATGATGCCAAAATTGTCGAATTATGGAAAAGTTTAGGGGCTGGGAAACGTTATGGGCCGAAACAATATTTTTATCACAAATGTGTGGAGATTCGCGCGGCGCAAGATCGCCTCACAATCCTGTTAAATGTGAATTATAACATATTTTCATTCCAAATGCAAATCTAACAGTAATTTTGAAACTATTCTGTAACAAATACACATACATTCCAGATTAGATAGCGCGGAATGTTTAGTATCGCACTGCATTGTTATCTAGACTAGAATAATGCCTAGGAATCCTAACATGCTATGAAATAGCTCACAGTCTTTGTTCTAGTATTGTTTTCTTAGGTATTACTGACATGCCGAAGTCTAGATTTAGCCATGTACAGAATTCTAGTCCTTTTTGTTCGTCTCGTCTGTTACTAAGATTTATGAGATAGATCTAGAAATTATTTGGGTTTAAACTTTCACATCCCAGAAAAAAAAGAACAATAGAAAATCTATTGTGTCTGGGTTTATAATGGGTCAGTGGGATGTGAGAGGTTAAATGTATGTAGCTTATTAGCTTATGATAAAGTCATTATCATAGCTAGATTAATCAAAGTTCTATATCAAATTGCATTGTAAGGGCTGGCGCACATCTGACGGAGCGCAGCGCAGAGCATTTTTGATTGTCATATTATTATCGACATTGTTCTCATTAGAGTAATATCAAAAATCAGTTGACACATTATTCGCATTTAGTCGCTTCGATGCTCCGATGCTCGTTTGTTATGTTTATTGATTTTTGAATATTATTCTAATGAGAACAATGTCGATAATAATATGACAATCAAAAATGCGCTGCGCTGCGCTCCGTCAGACGTGAGCCGGTCCTTACAATGCAATTTGATATAGAACTTTGACAATCCAAAAAGGTGATGCGCTGCGCTCTAAATCCTGAGATAAATCCATATTCAAATTCAACCTGAATCACCTTCAAGACAGAACATTACAATTTACAAACAATTATATTCAAAGTCAAGTACAGGTACTAGACGGCTACCATATAATTAAGCCAGTTTAGTAGAGGCAGGACTCGCAGGACAATCAGCCTTTTGTCCACAACTTTACATGACAGCAAACCTTACTAGCACACACTTAATTATGCAACCAGAGCTTCAAATAAGGTGTATACAGCATAACGAATTAAAGCTCATATTGCCTTGATACAAGGTAAATGAGCAACATTGTAAAAATGGTTCTTAAATTGCGAATCACGCCAAACGTTTTGTGTTTCGTTAGTTATGGACCGATGTAAATATAAAAGGAAGAGTTGAAGGGATATTGAGCTCTATAATCGATAAAATGAGAATCAAAGTCGTGTAGGATTTTGACAAAGCAGAAAATACGTTGTTAGGTATTCGAAAGACGTTAGTCCATAATTTCTGGCAGTGACATGTAATCAAAATTCATATTTTTTGCATAAAACCTGCATGCCGACTAAAAAAGCAACCCTTTTCAAAACTTCCATTCCACATCTCGAAATCTTTTTCCTCTAACAACCACTTAACTTTTTAAATAAAGTTGGCGGAATGAGAAAAGATTGTAGCAAATTTCGGCATAATTGGGTTGAATCCTTACGCTTAAAGCCGCATGGAAATTCAGAAAAACTTACCAAATGCCAATTTCAATTATGTACATATTTTTGATCATTTTACGGGAATTCGTTAATGCAAGTAAAAAGGGTTTAGTTAGAGATGCGCTAAGTAAAAACTTGTATCAAAATGGAGTAAACACTGCACGTGCTGTCAGCTCGCATCAAGTATAGAGCTTCTAAACTTAAATATTTCACCTTATTAGTGCGCTGTCAATCTCCAAGTACGTTTTTCTACGCGTAGCAGCCGTCAAGACTGATGTGTTCCAATCAAGTTTTGAATATAATTTCACCGGTAATTTACCAAATACGGACGGGGGATTAGAAAAAGTTAGTCGCCCACGAACTCGAGTAGTATGAGGGAATTATGTATGTGTGGCTCGCGACGACGTAACGAATGTTATCCCCTGCATATCAAGCACAGATTTGACTGATGTAGTCACGATCTGAACATGCGCTTCCAGCGTTTTTCCTACATACGCGCGACAGCACAGCCTAGTTTACATCAGGTTATGGCCTCCCGCGGCCACTCAACCATTAATTAATCCCATAACGGGCTGTAACTGGCTCCCGACGATTTTGAATGACAAAATTGCTGCTCACGTCGGAACATCTTGACGAATGGTGTAATTGAGCTTTGAAATATTATTTCGCTAACGATTTGCTGGCCAACATGGCTGCTCGGAAACCGCAGAGTTCGATTGTGAACGCGTGAAGAGCTAATTCCAAATAGATTATTGTGATTGGCCGTGCGCGGGGAGAGGGTGTAATAAAGGCGCCTACGGATGTAGCGAGCCGCGTAAATGGCGACGCGGTTTTTTTGCGCGCCAATTGGCACTGGAAATGTAGCTCGCGTGCAACGGAATCAATCGAAGACTAAAAAAGAGGTGTACATAAAGAATAATAATTATGAGTCGTGTCTTGTGGGCATCCAGAAGGAAATGAGAAAGTAGCGTAACGCCTGTGCCCACACAAATATGTACAATGAAGATAATGCGCATTTCTTATTGGTTTTCTATGCGAAAGGTGTTAACCGAAGCAAAAATGGCAGTCGCTGCCTTTAAAAGGAATGATTTTTTAAGTTATGGCTAGATATGCCGCGGTACAGTAGCCAACGTTATTCCGGTTGATTGGCGCCGTGAAAGTTCATTATAGATTATCGTTTATCGATAATTCGCTATCTTCATTAGTATTTATAAAAACTGAGTGCAACAGAGCGCGTTTACAAGATTACATATCTGGAAACTTGCTTTATTTTACTTGCAACAAATGAATAGTAAACTTAGTAAATCAATTTTTTTATTGGATTGTTTAATGCAGCAGACGCCGCGTGGATCATGATTTAGACAAGTTAAGTGAGAGCAATAAGTTTAGATTCGTGACCGCTTTCCGGTGGATGTCACGACGTTAGTAAATATTCTCATTAATTTATGTTCATTGAATCTTGGAGCCACCGTTCGGGTGTTTAAATTTTCACTTGTGATTTTATAGGCTGCGCGCCCATCAGGCTGACACGAACCGCGCACGCACCGCGTAAAATAATAAATTATGTAACAAACTGCGACAGTAACGCGGATAAATCGCTTGTGGCTAACGAGTGGGTAGGGATGCCCTATGACGGTTATGGGAACTGACTCGCTGATTGATCGCCTACGCAACTGAGCCAACTCACAGCGACTGATGAATGAGAACTTGCAAACAACATTTTTAATTGCACACGATGAGACTAACTTGTAATTATTTTCGATTTATAAGTTAACTAGAGGCTGCCCGAGACTTTGTACGAATTATCGGACAATGTTATATAATATTTTAGAAATTTGTTACTGTTTACTTATTTAAGGTCTATCTACACAGATCCGGGCCATGCCCGGGACGTTTCCGGGCCGTGGCTAGTCAGGAGGGAAAACAATACGTCGTCATGACAACGTGTCCGGGACGTGTCAGGGAAAAAATATAATTCCATAAATTTTCTATGGATTCGTTCACACACGTTGTCATGACGACGTATTGTTTTCCCTCCTGACGGGCCACGGTCCGTACTCGTCCCGGGCACGGCCCGGATCTGTGTAGTCAGACCATTATCGTCTGTGTTATTGTGATGTATAATCCACAAAACTGTACATTTTCATTAAAATCTGTTCAGTGGTTTTTGCGTGAAGAGTAACAAACATGCTCACATCCTACCTACATCCATCCATCGGTACAAACATTGACATTTATATTATTAGTAGGATTTCTGAATTGGTATTTGTGAATCCTTATTACAGTGGATGCGTAAGATTAATCAATTTCGAGTTACTAAAGCGTCGACGTGGTTAATTATGGTGATTGTGTGAATTTTTTTTGATGTAAGTACTTTAATAATTATTATGAGTAACATCTTGTTTTTAATAACTTGTTACCTCATTGGGCAGCATGTGAAAGATATTAATTAGCTTTAATAAGTACTTACATATATACCTATTTGCTGTTTTCAACAAGCTAACAAGCTTTACAAGCGAAATAAATAATATTTTCATAACTTGCAGTTTACTATAGTTTTACAACGGCAAAGACCACTTCCCTCCACTTGTTACGATGCAATCATACTTCTTTCTCTTCATCCACCTTTACCAATCGCTGGAAGTGATCTTTGCTCACCCAATTGGGAAAGAGGCATGATAGATATACATATAGGTATGTCAAATCTATTAGGTTATTATTTGAGTATTCCCAAGGGAATTGTGAGACGCTGGCGGAGTCCCAGCTAATTAAAAAGTCGTGGGCTTTTGCCCAGCACTGTGGTCGGAATTATTAATAAAAAAAATATTTACTTAAATCGAAAATTAATGAAACGAATACAAAGAAAAGCATGTTTGACAAAATTAAACTGACTTAACTCATTACAAGTTATTCAAATGAGGCAATCTTTTACCACACTAATCACATAGTCCACCAGTCACCATGACCGAGCGTTACTTTGACAGACAACCGCGGACGTTCATAATTTCATCAACTCATAACTTGACTGTAACTTAGCTTTGTTAGTGTTATGTGTAAATGAAAATAAACGTTTCGATGCTCTAAGTATGTATAATACTACTAGAAAATACTTTTATTGAAACGATTAAATTAAACTAAGCATTGTGATAATTGTCTGTCGATTTTGGTCTAATGAAGCGATTGTGTAAAATATATAAATTATTTATTTTTACTAGAGGCTGCCCGCGACTGCGTACGCATTTATCGTCATATCTCGGAAACAACCTATGATACCTTAATATAATATAGCCTATGTGTTATTCTGATGTGTAAACTAAATTATTGCCAAGTTTCATCAAAATGTATTCAGTAGTTTTTGCGTGAAAAAGCAACAAACCGCCTTACATACATCGATAACAAATAGGCTATATTATTTTAAGGTATGTTTTTTCCAAGATATAAAAATAATAAAGATTTACAAGAAAAATGCATGCGAAGTCGCGGACAGCCTCTAGTTACAATTAAACAGTAAGTGCATTTTAATCCCCTGTTATGATTAAGGCATGCTTTAAAAAAGGAACAATTAGCTTTATATTTTTTTAAACGCGTAAATTTCTTTATAAATGTGTAATTGTTTTGAAATCCTAACAAAAAGTTAATCAGCAAGGAGAACCTATTGAATTCAGATTAATTCAGTTAATTACTCCTTTAAAAGATTAACCAATGATGGTTAACGACTCATAGACTTCTAACGATTGAGTAGGCCAACTAATGTATATTACTCGCAATAAGACCGCTTTTGCGGTTGATGGGTCTACTACAGATTACTTCTAATTTAAAATTGTCTTACGCCCGTTATTAATAACCTATCCTGATCCGTTTTTTACCAAATCGAGATTGAAAAAAAAACAAAACACAATTGTGTTCTTGACATGTTTTTGGTACACAAGTGACAATTGTGTTTTGTTTTTTCAATCTCGATTTGGTAAAAACGGATCAGGATAGGTTATTAATAACGGGCGTTAGTTGTGTGACCACTGAGTCTTAATGGCATTTTTTGACACATTTAGTGTTGTCCTGAACAATGGCTTCGTGACCAAATCTGACAAAAAATGCTATTGACACCCTCATCGGAGAATATTGTAAAATTAGCATATTAGACCCAGAACACACGGTGAAACGCAACTGAAACTGCTAGTTACTTTTGAGTTGCATCGAAGTTTCTGCTATAGACTTCCTTAGGAAACCACACATGACGCAACTGAAACGAAACGTTTCAAACTAGTTGCGTCGTGTGTTGTTTTCTAAGGAAGTTTATAGCAGAAACTTCGATGCAACTCAAAAGTTTCAGTTGCGTTGCAGTTGCGTTTTACCGTGTGTTTTGGCGCTTAGAATAAGAATACCTATTAGATTATTTGTGATTATATTTTTTGACAGATTTGGTCACAAAGCCAGTTCAGCACAATACCAAATGTGTCAAACAATACCATTGACACTCTGCCGAAACACAACTGAGGCTATTTTAAATTAGCAGACTTGAACCCCTGCAGTAGAGCCACTTTTTGTAGTTAATTTCTATATGAGATCTATAAAATTTAACGCAAGTAATAACGGCCTATTGTAAATTAAATAAGCACGTTTCTACCGCTCTGCAGTGATTTCAATTATATAGCTATTTAAATTATTTAAAGGGCAGCTTAATAAATTTTAACAAGAAAATGGCTGCAGTTCTATTAAAGTTTGTTAAGTGGTTTTTAAGGCAATGAGAAAAAGTAAGTTAAAAAGTCATATGTCGAAAATAAATTGATATTTACAGGCGTGTGGTGTGCCGAGGCCAAGACTTTTATAAAGGAAATGGGATGCCGCCTTAGGACTCGTAATTCAGATCCCCGTGTCGAGTCATTTTTGGTGCAACGTATTTCACTGGCCATTCAGCGTGGCAATGCTGCTAGTATCCTTGGCACTTTTCCACCAACTTTGACTCGAGATGGAGATATTTTTTACAACTGTGTAGCCTGATTTTGTGTAATTACGACAACAATAATTACGTGGGCCTCTATCGGTCAATCCAGTGAATATCTCTTATCAAAAGTAACTGTGAAAACCACTTAACTAAATATTGACATTATTTATTCATTTAAAAATTTCAATGAAGTATGATAGTAATTTAGAAGAGTGAATTTGCCAGACTACTTAAAGATACTTTCAGAGCCATCATAAGAAATCATAAACATAAGAAACATTAGAAATATCAAAAATATTAGACTTCAGATACCTATCAGAATCATCATAAACATCATTATCAAACGTCAAAAGGAGGAAGAAGTCAAGAAGTCAAGACGGAAAAGCTTAATTGCTTTTTCTTCTCTCTTCTTCTTCTTTTAGTCTTGACTTTTTTCTCCTCACACACCTCAGCACATATCTATCAATTGATATTTTAAAGTAACCATTTGCAAATACAATTTTTTCTGCCAACCCACTTTATCTCCATTAAGGTTGATTTACTTAATAAACACTTAAGACACTCAAATATTTGACAACTTAAGCGGCCTTTATATCATAACTACATTGCAAAAGTCTACTTCATTAACATTTTTCATCCACCACCGTATCACAATTTCTCAATTAGAAGCTTCAAAGTCGTGTCGATCAGTGATTTATCGGCGCTTTTACACGCTTAATTGATCGTATGGTATCATTACGGTAGTTAGTCCAAGCTACAATAGTCCGAGATTGCCATATTGGTAATTATATTGAGTGTACTTAACCGTTGTTGATGGGTATTGCTCTATGCATACTAAATAGGAAAGACGCCGCTTTTACTTCAAGTTAATTAAATGAGTTGGAAAAATTGTATAGTAGTTATAAAACATATATTCCTAATCCTAATAATATTATAAATGTCAATGTTTGTGCCGATGGATGGAGGGTTGTTACTTCATCACGTAAAAACCACTGAACGGATTTTAATGAAATTTTACGATAACTTAGCTTAGACATCACAATAATACATAGGCTATATTATTAATGTTATTCTAATTTTTAATTAGATTTCTTGATCCTAAACACTTGGTACAAATGTTTTTCACAGCACTAAAATAAAATTAACACAAATTATCACGTATCTAATGAAAAACTTGCTCAATGAACGACCACTGCTGGACAAAAGCCTATTGTTCAGTAAAATACTGTAATGAATACTACCTCTAAGCTAATCTAGCCACTCGTGTCCCACTGCTGGGCAAAGGCCTCTCTCCTCATCCGCCATGACCTTCTGTATTACCTCTAATAGGCATGATGACTAAAAAAATTTTTTTAGTCCATCACATAGATTATTTTCAAATATTCGACACTTTTTTTCTTTTTTCTCTTAAACTAAAAATGACAAAGATACACTGGGTTAAAGTTGCTCAAGACGATTTTTACGTAGGAGTGACGTCAATACCCCCCACTCCGTAACTTTAATACTCTGTATCTTTGTATTTATTTATGGATTTGATCAGGTAAAAAACGTTTTTCAAATATTTTTTAATAGCCTAAAAGACGGACGAATTATTTTTTGATTTTTATAATGTAGTCATTATCCCCATTCTCTAAATACTGCCTCTAATAATTAGAAAAGCTACAGTGACATTATTAATTTAAAACTATATCCACATGCAATTTACTTCTCTACTGTAAAGACAAGTCGACATTTCAGGTACCCCTTTCAAGTGCATAAATGGAAAATAATTGCCAGCATTTTTTTTGTAATTTCGGTAGGCGGAGCTTATTAAATTGGTTCTCAAACGAATCAATCATGTTGTATTGCACCTGCGGCTGAATGCACCAACCAAAACGTTTCGCGTTTTTTTTAATCCAACGTTTTTTGTTTTAATTGGTGCTGGCTGAAAATCACGTAACGTTCTTCATTCAAAATGTGAATTAATTTGTGGTTGCGCGTCATTGCGTGTGCGCTCCTTTTGTGTATCTGTTTCTGTGTTTAGTTTGTTAATGTTTTAGTTAGTTGTGTATTTTTTTCCTGTCGTAATAATATTGTAAATGGGTATGTTAGTTTTTTATTATTTTTGCTAAACGAAAGAGCATTGTTTTGTTATTTTAGCGGATAACATGTGTAAATGAATATTTTCATGGAAATGTTCAAATACTTTTAGAAATTTATTATAGAACATTAGGTAATCCATAATTTACAATTAATTGTAATTATATTTTGTTACTTCGTGACTTTTTTTTCTATACATTTATATTTTCTATTTCTTCCATTTTTTTTCTTGTTTTTTTCTTCTTCTTTTTTTAATGTCTATCTACACACATCCGGGTCATGCCCGGGACGTGACCGGGCCGTGGTCTGTCAGGAGGGAAAAAATACGTCGTCATGACAACGTGTGTGAACGAATCCATAGAAATATGGAATGATAGTTCATTTCCCTGACACGTCCCGGACACAGCCCGGACACGGCCCGGATGTATTTAGATAGACCATTAATAATCTGTTTAAAAGATAGGTACTTAGCGTTTTTAAACAAATTCGTACTTTTACCATCGTTACAATACTTTACTACTAAAATTACCACTTACATGACCTATTGTGTTCCAAATATAGTATTTAATTTGTAAAAAAGCAACAACACTTTGATAGTACGTAATTAAACAGTGTTCGCTAAAATGCGTATCGCGTTTCGAGAGATAATATCTATGTTATATCTGGTTTGGGACTCAAAGGGCAACGGTTGGACGTTTACTGTAAGTTAAACGTTGTAGTCGTCAAAAACATATACCCCGACATTAAAAATTGAGTTTTAATGATAGTTCGACGTAAGTTCGTTTAGTTTGACAGTTCATAGCCGACATAATACCGCCGCCGCCGCTGTTTTCCATTTTTGTAATATGGGGGATAAACTTCACCAATTTAGACGACATTTTAAAGGTTTTACCAATCTATAAAAACAAGTAATTTAATAAATTTTCTTTTCTAGCTGTTTCTGATTACGATAGCTGATTCTAGCTGGTTGTAGAAAAGGTTAAAGTTTATTAATCTATTAAAAAAACCTATTGCTAAAACCTCAGTTTGATTGTCTAGCTATATAGCTTGAAGTTGTAAAACTATTCTTCTGAATAGGTAGATCCAATTTTAGAGCATATTACATAAATATCTTTTAAAACTTATAACATAACAGTTTTTTTAATACATACATTATACATACATATATATCCGTCACGCCTCTCTCTCATTGGGTTAGACAGAGAACACTTCCCTCCACTTGCTACGATCCAAACACACTTCTTTCGCTTCATCTTCACTCATCAGTTGCTTCATACATGCCCGTCGGTTTAGGGTACTCTTGAATCCTTCTCTTGTTTGTGATAATATTCATCTTCTGAAAATAATCTAGCAATAAACAGGCAGTCTATGGTAGAGATCTTCCTTTGTCTTTAGATTGCAGTATCTTTGGCTAATTGTTGTTAAATGACGTACTTTATAAATTGCAGTACAGTAATACACCTGCGTAGATTATTTGGATCTTTAGTATACTATATTAAAGTTATTTTTAAGATCTAGGTAACTTACTGTATGATAGGCTGTCTGTGTGTATTACGGTTGTGTATGAAGGTATGTTATGTATATATTTTTTTTAATCATAAATTCATTTAATCAAACACAAAGATTATATTATTAATGTACTTATGCTAAATTGGATAGTAATAAAGCTGCCTTAAGGTCTATCTACACAGATGGATGGATGTAGGTAGGATGTGAGCATGTTAGTCACTCTTCACGCAAAAACCACTGAACAGATTTTAATGAAAATGTACAGTTTTGTGGATTTTACATCAGAATAACACAGACGATAATGGTCTGACTACACAGAGCCGGGCCGTGTCCGGGACGTGACCGGGCCGTGGCCTGCCAGGAGGGAAAACATACGTCGTCATGACAACGTGTCCGGGCCGTGTCTGGGACGTGTTTGGGGACGTGTCAGGGAAAAAATATCATTGCATACATTTTCTATGGATTCGTTCACACACGTTGATCCAAATGTAATGTATCTAATATAACCCAATTGTGACTATGTATATTGTATTCAGCTAATTCAAAATGTCTATTTATTGTATTTTATAGTTTTTTTAGTCAATTATAAAAGAAAAGGGGTTTTGTCGAGTGGACACGGCGGCACCACTATAAATATTTTATAGTTATATATCTAGAACCTCTTTCAATTATACTTATTCATGATTAAAATTTAAGTGTTAATTTATCTTCAAAAGAACCGACATGTCCATGAAATGTGTTTCATTTGAACCACATAATAATAATAAATTAATAATTTATATATTTTACACAATCGCTTCATTAGACCAAAATGGATAGACAATTATCATAATGCTTAAGTTTAATTTAATTGTTTCAATAAAACATTAAATTCTAGTATTCTAGAAACGGCAGATGTCTGTAAATATATGGTTCTAGCATGGATTATGCGTTTAATTAGTTTATTTTAACTAGAACCTTTAGCAGTACGAACTCTGGTACATTTAAAGACTCAAGATAATTTTTAGAACACAAAATTGGTTAATGAAAAGGTGTAATTGACATTATTTTATCAGTTTGCCCTTTAAAATCAGTAATAACATTTAAAACATTTAATTTATTTGTTGTTTATCTAGTTAACTATTAATTACGAAACCTTTTGATGGTGCGTCATTTGTACTTTAAAAAGTCCTTTATCTCTTTTTAAAGTCAGTAATTTGCGTAGGTGTATTTCGTATTTTTTAAACTTTTAGTACTTACTTGTACTAGATTATTGTTAACGTAATTTTACAAAGACCTACACACTAACCAGAGACAAAAAAATACTACCAAGGACACGCTTTTGTGCTATACTAGGTACATACACATACTACTTATATAGTAGTTTTTGAAAGAATAACATATGCATCATCATCGAAGGAAAGAAACATCATTGAAGGAAAGGTTCTGGGAAAAAGAGGGAGAGGAAGACCGAGACGTACCTACTTTGCTCAAGTGAAGGAGAAAATTAACGTCATTTCGTATCAAGAAGTAAAATCATTGGCAGAGGATAGGCCTAAATGGCGGATGCTCCACCGACATGAGTCTAACTCTTAAATGTGATGATGATGATAAACATATACATGTTCCCAACAGGATAGGATATTCCTAGCATCTATACATCCATCAGCACAAACTTCGACACGTACATAGTGCTTTGACAATTAAAAATATTAGTAGCATAATAGGATTGCGAAAGCAGTGTTTGGATCGCAGCAAGTGGAGCGAAGCGGTGTCTGCCTACCCCGATAGGAGAGAGGCGTGACGGATATGTACCTATGTAAACATTCAACGGTCTCGGTGTTGAGCATATACTAAAGTATATTTTGAGTAGAGATAGATGTGTTTGAGTGTTCAATACCTACTCAATTCAAAGACCGGACGTATGTCTGCCACATTCATCGCTTACATTTAAATATCTCAACATCGGCCATTAACTTAATAGTTACAATTATCAGGTTAAAGAGGAGATAGGTACACTCGGTATTTTACACTTCATTATTATCTACTATTATAAGTCAACTCAACTAGTTTGATGTCTACTTTAAGTTATAAAAATAAAAAATAATATTTTTTTTACTTGTTTTTACATTTACTGAAAAAAGAAAATATAACTTATTATTAAACAAAAAATTAATCAGAAATATATGCGAATATTTTAAATACTTATTTATGGTAAAACGCAAATCAAGAAATAATAAATTGTGTGTCCTTTACAGTTCATTGTAATTTTGTTTATTTGTAAAACTATATTTAAAAGAACCCAATAGAGTGTCAAGATAATCTTGTTAGTTTCTTCTTTAGGGAAAACGGATAATTTTGCAATAATTAATCAGAAATATATGCGAATATTTTAAATACTTATTTATGGTAAAACGCAAATCAAGAAATAATAAATTGTGTGTCCTTTACAGTTCATTTTAATTTTGTTTATTTGTAAAACTATATTTAAAAGAACCCAATAGAGTGTCAAGATAATCTTGTTAGTTTCTTCTTTAGGGAAAACGGATAATTTTGCAATTTTTATCGTGAGTTCCGCAGAGCATTTTGTATGAAGCTTTTCACATTTGCTCATAGTATAATGAACCGAACCGACAAAAAAGTATCAGCCCGGGCCCAAGTCTACCAATTTACATTATTTTCAGTTGTGCGTCGACAGAGTGTTAATGTAATTTTTTGACACATTTGGTCGCAATCAGTGTAAGCCAATGATAAGCATAAAACATAAATGCATCAAAAAATGTCATTGACACTCTGCTGACACACAACTGAGGCTACTTTAAATTAGCAGACTTGAGCATATGGTCTAAATTCCAATTAACTTCTCACCTCTTTACTAACATTTGACTAACCTGTAGGTAGCCTGCAGTACACCTACAGGTTCCCACGACATAGATGCGTTACGATAACCATAATCTCATAATAATATGTCGCTAAGCCAGCTCAACGACTCCCAGTCCTGTAACACGCTATCAAACGGTCATAGAGTTTGTAATTCTACGTGTTCTGTACATTTATAATCACGTCGAGTTTACAGTATTTTCGCGTTAGCAGTAACCAATAGGGATGATGACTACATTCAAAAATTCAAAAAATAATTAGCCCGTCTTTTAGGCTATTAAAAAATATTGAAAACACATTTTTTACCTGATCAAATACACAAATAAATACAAAGATACAGAGCATCAAAGTTACGGAGTGGGGGGTATTGACGTCACTCCTAGGTAAAAATCTTAATGAGGAGTGACGTCACGAGCAACTTTAACCCAGTGTATCTTTGTCATTTTTAGTTTAAGAGAAAAAAGAAAAAATACGTGTCGAATATTTTAAAATAATCTATGTGATGGACTAAAAAACATTTCTTTGTCATCATGCCCATTGTCATTTGAAATTATCATACAAATGTTATGTCATCATCATTAGTTAAAAAAAGTTATACCTAGATACCAAAAAAGTATTATGGCTAGATATTTTTTATCAGCCTTTTACGCTGGGCAAAAGCCTCTCCCATGCTTCTCCATAGATTCCTAGATATTATTATGACAATAAATTTTATGAAATGTTTACCTATGACAAATAAAATAATGTTAAAAAATATGCACTTCGGCGGAGGCTACGTCACTCTGCTCTATTCTCCATCGTCCATCGTGAGCTCTTGATACAAATACAACTGCTATTCTCTCTTTTATTTGATCTATATAAGTCCTCCGTGGTCTCCTTCTTTTCCGTTTTCTTTCCATGATATTTTTTTTACAAAGAGCAGACCAACTTTAATATACAATTGTAATTCAACCAATCGCAGCAGTTCTGGAATTTGACATTTCCGTATTAGTGGCCTTTAGTTCCAATTACGGCCGTTTCATAGATAACTTGGAAGCACTGTATTAACTTTTAACTCTAGAAAAAGTCTAAACTGTACTTTAATAGTCATATTTAGAACGAAAACTTACACTTAAAATACTTTGCGAAGTATTTTCTTATCCCTTATCATTATTAAATCAATAGAAATGATAATATAACTTGTTTGCAAAACGACGGAAGCTACCTAGAGCCAACTAAGGCGAACTAGGGTCCATGTAGGCCTCTGTAGGCCACCGGGAGGGCCCAATTATTCAGAGTAGATATGAGCGCCGATAGGTGGTTGGTCGGCGGCGGCGCGCCGACCTTTTGGGGTCGGCGGCGGCGGCGTTTGTCGGCGGCGTGACCTTTAAGGGATTTTTTCACCTGTGCTCATAAAACTCCCTGGTATCAATATTATATGTATTGAATTAAAACCACAGAAATAAATCATTTCATCAAACTAACTTGAATCTTTATCAGAAGGTTTAACTAGGTACCTACAGTAAAATATTTTCTCAACTTTAGTCTTAAAAACGTCCACTTTTTCTAAATTATGTGTCGCCATTGTATGTAGGTAACGCCAACGCGTAATACCATCGACGACGAACACTCTGCTACTAACTATGAATGACTGTTTAGTGTCATTCTATTTCGCTTTCGCTCACTCGGCGCGCCGATGCCAAACCGTGGCGGCGGCGGCGCCGTCAAAACGGCAGCGGCGGCGGCGCGCCGGCGCGGCGCTCATATCTAATTCAGAGGCGGGCGTTAACAAACTTCCGAATACATTAACACACAATATATTCAGTTGGAATGCCAAATACAAGAACGCTGGAGGCGGGGAATGCGAGCACTGTGGACTGTAGTCAAATTTGAGTTTCGAATTTAGTTTTATATTGACAGATTTGTTTTTTGTTGTAGGGTAATAACTGTAGGAAAGTTTAAAGTGAATAAATCAAAATAAATAAATATATATATGAAACTAAACTAATACTAATACTAACTAACACTATACTAAGTAAACTAACTACTAACTAATACTACACATAATAAATATATAAAACTATTTGTGAAATTATCAGTGAAAACCTGAAATGCTCATTAATTTATAATTTTATAATATGTATAATGAAGCTGTTGGTTCTCCAATAAATAAATAAAACTTTATTTCGCTAATTAGATCAAATTTTAGAACAATTTACTTAAGTATCTATTAAAAAAACCGGCCAAGTGCGAGTCGGGCTCGCGCAGGAAGGGTTCCGTACCATTCACTATTGATATCAAGCAAAAAAAATCATGTTTGTTGTATGGGAGCTCCCCTCAATTATTATAATTATTCTTTTTTAGTATTTGTTGTTATAGCGGCAATGGTAATATATCATCTGTGAAAATTAAGATGCTCTAGCTATAACAGTTCATGAGATACAGCCTGGTGACAGGTGGACGGACGGATGGACGGACAGACAGACGGACAGACAGACGGACAGATAGACGGACAGATAGACGGACAGACAGACGGACAGACAGACGGAAAGACAGACGGAAAGACAGACGGAAAGACAGACGGAAAGACAGACGGACAGACAGACGGACAGACAGACGGACAGACAGACGGACAGACAGACGGACAGACAGACGGACAGCCAAGTCTCAGTAATAGGGTCCTGTTTTCACCCTTTGGGTACGGAACCCTAAACAGAAAACAGGTTTTGTTAAAAACAAATTATAACTACATACATCTAGACTTTTTTAATAAGCATAATTACCTAATTCAAATTACATACATACCAAAAAAGCGAACCAAAACTCACGCCTTAATAAAGTCACTTAATAATTTCATAACCAACTTTTTTAACTACACACAATTTAAGCTTCAAAGTTCTCCTTAAAAGCCTTCCAATCAATGTCCTTTGATTAACTAAATTATCAATAACAATGCCGCCATTAACAAGAACAATTATGATATAAAAAGTGTATTTATCTTTCATTCAAACGTTTTTAAACGATCATTCAAACAATCATCGGATTTATTTGTGGTTAATTAAAAAATTGTCGCAAGTTCACGCATACCGTGTACGCTTTGTGCATTTAGTTTTGTGGTGCTCAAACTGTTTTCCGTGAATTCGTTTAAAATACATAAATACATATCCGTCACGCCTCTCTCCCATTGGGGTAGGCAGTGACCACTTCCTTCCACTTGCTACGATCCAAACACACTTCTTTCGCTTCATCCACATTCATCAGTCGCCTCATACCATACCGCCCGACGGTTTAGGGTACCTTGACTTGGCCTTTCTTGTGCAAGTCCCCGATAATAAATTTCATAAATTAATAAAATAAAAAAGGAAATAATCGGAATAATTGAGGTCTGTTTAAAAATAAAAACTTTCCTAGTTTTTTCTACATTTTATCAAAGACACAATAAATGACGACCGAAATTCAAAATTCAAAAATGATTTAAAAAATTGGTAAGTAGGTACTTTCGCGTTTTGGACGTAATTTTTTTTTCTGAAACTACTTTCGTTTCAGTACCAGTATAGCTGTTCGAAAAATCATGGCCAGTATTCACATATTCCAAATAAATTACATTATAATAAATTTCAAATACTAAAAACAAAAGCTTTCCAAGAGAAAAATGCATAAAAAGTGTAAGTTTCTAAATAAAGAGCATCCAAACTAATTGTGTTCACATGTAACAATTTTCAAAGTTCTATAATTTTCAAAATTCTATATCTCCGAAAGTATATCACTTTCGACATTTGTCTAAAATATTAACGTTTTATAATATTTTTCTCTATCGATTGACGTAAGTTTCATCAGTGGCCGCCAATTTTTTTTTTCATACTATCTCGAATAGAGGATGTGTAGTGTAATTGATACCGAAAATGTTTTTATACCAGGCTCCATACAAATATGTTCGATGCCATTTATTTTGTCACTCACTTGTCAGCATGGAGAAATGCACGATAAAATATGGCGCAAAAAGTTTATACTTTGAACGTTAATAAAAATAAGATAAAGAATCTGCCATTTACAAAAATGCCAAAATGAGAAATCTGTATTCAAATACTAAACAAGTTACCAAGAGTACAATGCATAAAAAGTATGTTTCTAAATAAAGTGACTATCCAGCATTCATGCTATCACTTCTCTCTCTGTGGGGTCTGCAGGAAGAAATTTCTTTTAGAAATATGCTGTACCTTTTGTATAACTTCTCTTTTTTTCTGTCTCTTTGTACTATCATCTTACAATAAACTGTTAAATAAATAAATAAAGTTGCAATAATTCTTAAAGTTTAAGAACCACTGCCTCAGTTCGATGTATTCAGGCAATCTCCTCGATAAAGATCAGATTCAAAATAACTTAACAAAATAACAGCAGCCATTTTAACTGTAAATTACGAAAATAACACAAATATTTTGTCACTTTCTTTTTGAACTTAAGCGCCAAAACACACGGTGAAACGCAACTTCGATGCAACTCAAAAGTAACTAGCAGTTTCAGTTGCGTTGCATTTGCGTTTCACCGGATTTCAGGGTGTTACATTTTACAAAATACTTATTATAAAGTTAGTTATTTTTTATTGATTTTAGAACATAGGTAATTTTTTTTTGTGGTATTAAAACCTGGGCAAAGGCCTCTCTCCTCTTCTTCCATGATTCCCTATCATGGGCCGCCTCTGCCCTCGTCCAAGAAGGCGTCTAGCTAATCTCACCACCTTTGCCCAGCTGTGGGACACCGATGGCTAGATAAGAATAAGAAGAATTAAAAGCCTCATATCAAATCATTTCTTAACTAAATTTGTCATAATAATTGTAAGTATGTTTAATAATTGATATTTAAAACTTAATATATTTTGCAAATTAAGTTACCATTTTGAAAAATCCTAAAGCATTCTAATACGAGACCCCGTTTAAGTCTTTTGTATTGAAATGCCTATTAGTGCCTATGTATGAGGGAAATATTTCATTTTTTTTTAAAGTTTGACAGAGTTTCAAGATTGAGCTTATAAAGGGTATAATACCCAGAACACACGGTGAAACGCAACTGCAACGCAACTAAACCTGCTAGTTACTTTTGAGTTGCAAACTAGTTTGAAACGTTTCGTTTCAGTTGCATCGTATGCGGTTTTCTAAGGAAGTCTATAGCAGAAACTGCGATGAAACTCAAAAGTAACTAGCAGTTTCAGTTGCGTAGCAGTTGCGTTTCATCATGTGTTCTGGGCCTAAAAATTACCATGTTTACTAAATGAAGATCAATTTAGAACCCAGATCGATTGTATTATCAAACAAAATGTAGCAGTAAAACTCAGCTGTGTTTAAGCCAATTTGCGTGCTGCCCCATGCTGTGTCACTGACACTGAGTAAAATGCGACATTTAGTAAGAAAGCAGGTAACAAATTGAACGAATTTACCGCGACCTAATGTTGTTTAAAAAAATTAAGTTGGTCGTTATTCTGTTATGTTAATTTATTTATTGGTTTAATTTTTATGTTTGTGCGTCTACTTTGGCTTGCGTTGTAGAAATTATAATAAAAGGCGTATTTTTTTTTTAAATTTAGCTTTTTTTACTAAAGACGTTGGGCAATCTTTCACACTAGTAATAAAAACTAGCCATATTAAGACTTATTATTAAGTATGACTATTTTAATTTACGTCAAAAGCACGTTGACTTCAGATTTTAGTTATTTCTTTGAAAAATCTAAAAATGTATGAATTTAAGGAAGTTCAGACTAAATTACAGCATCCCAATGTTGGGTATACACATAGAAGAACATTCAACTTTCCGAACGTGAGGAAGATAGGGCTCTTGGACTATCTGTCAAAACGCGAGTAAAAGGGCGCGTTTTGGTAGCGGAAAAAAAACGCGTACGCTCAGCAAACGCGCCTTAGTCTGCAATGTCTCATAATCTGAGTCTGTTACACCACAGAGGTCTTCCATAATAAAAAACGGCGTAACCACCCTAGTTCAGATATTAGATTTGCAACAAACATCGTGTAAAGGCTGTTGAAGGCTGTATCTCACACCTGCGTCGAGCGTGTTATATCATAAAATGATAAATGATACACTTGGAGCACTGATAGCCTGTCACGAAGGCTTTTTTACTTTATTTTCATAATATGATATATATGCTGCTGGTTTCTGAATTAAGCATTTTAAGTTATTTTCGATTGTGTGATATATACTAAATCCTACTTTTTTATAAACGAGCTGTCCCGTGGACTTTGTATCATTTAAAGTTCAAATTGACTTCTACATTTTAGTTAGAAAACATTTAAATTGTATGGAAAAAAGGGCTGTTTTAGCGCTTTCCCAGAAATTATTCCTCATCGTAAAAACCATTCTTGGATTTCAATAAACATTTGAAAAAAAGAATTGTTAAACACATTTCTCGATTCATTTTTAAATTATAGACTAGACGCTGCCCGCGACTTCGTACGCTTTTATCGATAAATATTAGAAAAAAAATCTATGTTACAATATCTGGTAATTAAATTTTATCTGTAAGTTGAGAAATGTGTCCTAAAAAAACTAGTTGCCTAACGTCCCATTACACCTGTACCTGTCACTATCATTACCAAAATTTAGAGTAAGATTATTATTAATTATTAATATCGCCAGTTTCATCAAAACCAGTAGTTTCTTCGTGAAGGAGTAACAAACATCTTCACGTAGGTACATCCATCAGCACAAACATTGACATTTATAATATTTATAGGATTTAACATGGTGCCGTCATACTCTAAATTTTGGTAATCATAGTGACAGGTACAGGTGTAATGGGCCATTAGGCAACTAGTTTTTTTAGGACACATTTCTCAAATTACAGATAAAATTTAATTAACAGATATTTTATACCTGTCTCTGTCTAAAACGTCATGTTTTATGAAATAGATATAGGTTTATCTGTCAGTTAAATTTTATCTATGAGTGGTGGAACTGGCACTTTTGTATTTTTAACTTCAAATTAAAAAATCATTTTAAAACATTTTATATTTAAATTTTTAACATTTATTATAAAATAAGTTAGACTTTATTAAAATAAATAAAAAAATGTTTATTTATTCGTTATGGCTTCAAAAAACA
Organism: Anarsia innoxiella; assembly: GCA_947563765.1. Taxonomy (NCBI): domain Eukaryota; kingdom Metazoa; phylum Arthropoda; class Insecta; order Lepidoptera; family Gelechiidae; genus Anarsia; species Anarsia innoxiella. The sequence goes on from OX387403.1 coordinate 753,316, forward strand.
TAATTTTTAAATAGTGCAAAGTTGCAGTCATTATTTTGCTAAATAACTTTGTGTATGTTTCGTTAAAATACTTTATAAGGTTACGCGTGATCAAATTACTAAGGTTTAAAGCTATTTATTAAAAGGTCGTAACCCAATGAGAATTATTTTATCAATAGTTCTTTGAATTCTGTTCAATTATCGATTAATTTCAGATAGATCATTAAAGAAAAGCTTCTATTAAATTAGCTGTCTCTTTTTTTGGCAAAACTACGGAAAGGGATGGTTAACGTTTGTGTTTTTTACCCGATTGTGCCAGAAGGAGGGTTTATTTTCGAGAGTATGTACCTATTTATGTATATTCTTTGGCACGCTCTAAAGCCTAAACGGCTTGACGGATTTTAGCTTGAGAGGTGTCGTTAGATTCGTATTTACAGTGAGAGTGACACTGGGTACATTAAAATAAAAAAATGTATTTAAACGCAGTAGGGTTTTTTAAAGATTAGGTTATCTTTGAAAACAGCAATGTGCTATTTGTTTAAAGTCATTTTACTTTTTAATATCCAGGACTGGCTGCTTTTTTTTCTAAATACCTGAAAAAAAAAACCAGCCACTTTTTAAAGTGCAATTCAATATAACGGCCATATTTGCAACAAGGGGCATCAAAAAAAGAACTAAATGATCAAAAATTATTAAAAATACTCGCTTGCAAACAAAGTTGCGTGTACTTTAAACAACACTTCTTGATACTTGAAATGTGGTTCCACTAACCTTTTCTTGATCTATCCTCGCAAGGAGAATCGAATTAACATTACTATGTTATCTTAGCGGCGACGTGCAAGTATTTATTTGTCGATGCGCCGGCGCAGCGAAGACTTCAAGACCTGGAAGATTTATCTCGAGACTGTATGTGTATCAGTTTAAGTATAATTTAAGTCTCAAGTAAACTATTCAAGATAATCATTTGACGGCAAATTCCCACTCATTCATTAGTCGAAACAATAATTCAGTCTGGTTGATTGTTATCTTTGAAGTTTGCAGATTATCAAGGCTTTGGCAAATTTATTTGTTGTCAAGCCAAAAGATTGATAAAAAGCGTATGTTTTTACTTTAAAGCTGTGTAGTAGACGAACTGATAGCGGCTGACTGAGTAAAAAATATAAATGCTGATCACAACTTCATACACAATTATCGTCATATCTTTGAAAACTTACACAATATCTGTAAATATTAAAGCTTATGTGATATTCTGCCGTATGAGCTACAATACTGTAAAGTTTCATCAAAACCCATTCAGTGGTTTTTGCTTGAATGATTAACAAACATCATTACATCCATCCATCGGCAGAAATATTTGACATCCTACTAATATTATAAATGTCAATGTTTGTGTCGATGGATGGATGTGTGTTGCTCTTTCACATAAAAACTACTGAACAGATTTTAATTAAACTTTACAATAACTTAGATTAGATATTAGAATTACACAGATTATATTATTTATAGATATTTTGTGTTTTTTTTCGAAGATATAACGATAAATGTGTACGATGTCGCGGGCAGGTTCTAGTCGATAAATAGCTGAGCCTTTTTTGCAATTGGGTAAGTCTTTCAGGTGTAAAGAATATTTGCTGGTCTCTGATTGGCTGGAATTGTTATCAAAAGTGAAACATCAACCAATCATAAAGGCTTATTATTTTTTAATTAAGCTTCGGGAGTCGATAAAAAGTTTTAAAGGCAGAAGAAGCGGTTTGCTTGAAAAAATTGGTTACCTACAAGTGATCATAAGTACATATAAATAAGTACTTGTACGTATTATTTTTTAAATGTTATTCTTGAAGACCTGTCAATTAGATTGTTATTATTTTGTTAAAATTTATTTTGCGAGCATTGTTCGTAGAGGTACTTAAATAAAATGTCAAAATTAATGTTCAGGGGCTGTTTTACCATTTATACAGATAAAATTACACATCTTTCTTTTTGTACAGTTTCTGGAGAATGGACCTGACACACTGTACATAAAGTCAAATATAAAACTACAAAGTTGTATAATAGGGATAGCATTCAAAAAATGGCATTATCATTAGTTCGTCTTATAAGCCATTAAAAAATATTTTAAATACATTTTTTACCTGATCAAATACATAAATAAATACAAAGATACAGAGCATCAATCATCAAAGTTACGGAGTGGGGGGGTATTGACGTCACTCCTAGGTAAAAATCGTACTTCGGCGTGACGTCACGAGCATCTTTAACCTAGCGTATCTTTGTCATTTTTAGTTTAAGAGAAAAAAGAAAAATTCGTGCCGAATATTTTAAAATAATCTATGTGATGGACTAAAAATTTTTTTTTGTCATCATGCCTTTTTAGCTAGATCTTTTTAAACCTAGAGAAATCTTTAAAATTAATATTGCTTCAAACAAATCCGTCTGCGCATTGCAAGTCATTAGAAAGATAATATTGCTCGACTCCTTACAGTCAAGTGTCGTATTAATCAATGACTGGTCTGTTGGTGGCATCATAGGCTGTGTAGCTATGAAATAGGCTGGGGTCCAAGTTTGCTAATTTACAGTAATCTTATAGTGTGTCGGCCAAATGTCAATGACATTTTTGACACATTTGGTCGCAATCAATGTCAAACCATTGTTTAGCACTTTGAGTATAGATTAAATAAGGAAGTGCCACATTTTTTTAAAAACAAATGAGTTTATGACAGCGTGCCAAGGTTGCTCCAATTTTTCATAGTTTTCTTGGTATGATGCCTGTCAAACGATAAGAAATTCCTTACAAAAAGGTAGCCATTTTACGCCAGACCAGGCACGCAGATCCAGACGGTATGGCTTCTCCTTATATTCTATACTCGAAGTTTAGCAGAATACCAAATGTGTCAAAAATGCCAACGACACTCTGCCGATACAGCTGAGACTATTTTAATTTAGTAGACTTGGGCCCCTGGGCTCTATCAAATGTGAAATATTTTTGAGAGAATACGGATGAAGCGAAATAAGTGGAGAGAAGTGGTCTTTGTCAAACCCGATGGTAGAGAGGCGAGACAGATATTTATGTATATGTACCTATATGTATACAATTCGCTTATTGTCTTATATTCAACTAAAAGAGGGAATAGAAGTTGTAGTGTATCAGGTGCTCAAACGTACGACAGAGAAAAGAGAAGAGTGGCGTAGACTCCACCGACAAGAGTGACGCTCTTAAAGAGCATCCAACCTAATTGGTATAGGAATTTTCGGTATCAATTACACTTAATATCCCTATTCGAGCTAGTATGGAGAAATATTTGTCCAAAATACAATCGTTTTATGATATTTTTCTCTATCGATTGACGTAAGTTTCATCAGTGGCCGCCAACTTTTTTTTTCTCCATACTAGCTCGAATAATGTTGAGTCTAATTGATACCGTTTTTTTACTATACCAGGCTCCATACAAATATGTTCGATGCCATTTATTATGAATTGTCTTTCGAGCAATATGTTTGTTGTAGTTAGTTTCATGACCAAACGTGCGAGATGGGTCTAGTTTAGTAAAGGAGCGTTTACATCAATCATTACCTAGATATGTATCGGTTACATACCCACTTAACTGGTTATGAGTAAACGATACTATATTGTTGATATTTAGACTTTGTAGCTTCTAAAATCATTATGGTAATAAATATACAAAAAAGACAAGTTGTCGTTTTATCTATAATTATATACAGGGTGTAATAGAAAGGGGGTATAAAGTCGAAACACAGCGATAGTCCTCATGAAACTGAACAACTTTCTCCAAGGAACATGGATCGTAACTCGATAACAATTTATGGATCGCCCATACTTATTCAATCAGCTGATCGGACAATTTGTATGGGCAGGCGAGTTTTTTTTTTCGAGTAACGACCCATGTTGGTTGGGGAAAGTTGTTAAGTTTCATGAGGACTATCGCTGTGTTTCGGCTTTACACCTTTCTGTTACACCCTGTATAAAATATTTTATATACTATCTTTATTTCCCGCTTTCCAATTAAATAAAATCGATTACCGATTATCAGTTATCACGATTACGACTATCTCGATTTTAATCGATTTTGAAAATAAAATATTTATTCAAAAATGTCAAATTCATTTCCTAAGCACAAAAAATGCTCTTGAAACGGTTTCATAGTTATATAGGTACATTTTTTAATAGCTATTCAAGTACTGAATAAAAATTTATGTACTAAAACGTATTTTCGATATAGAATTACTAATTCCCATCCTTTTAACTCTATAACATCGTTTAACCGCTATCTTTAACAAAAGGTTAAACACGCGAAAGAAATGTTAACAAAAATCTAATCGTTCAATCAAACAATTAACAATTACTGTTTTAACAAGCAAAAACAAGTAAAACTGTATACAGTGACCCTACCATAGACTTACATGATGATATCTACAGTATACCTACCAGCGACGATATCTTTGTGTTTTATCAGAAACAATATAAACAAAAATACAATAAAATAAAATAATGACAGGGAAAAATAAAATAAAATAAAATAATGCCTCGTGGAGACGTTGGAAGATATTTTCAACGCGTCTCCACGAGGCAAAGCACTCAACAAGCTGGCCGCATTACCTACCTATATATTTTTTACTACACAGTACAATACAAAATGCTAGAAATGAAATGAAAAAAACTTACTTATTGCTGATTCTTTTACTACTAAGCGCCTAAACTTGATTTTAATTTCATGAAAGATTTGTCCAAATCCATGGACGTTTTACGAAAATTTTTAACCGATATTTTAGATGAATTAAGACCTACAGTTGAATACTAATTAATACAATACTTACTGGTTATTGTACAAAAATACCAATACAGACAAAGAAATAACAACAGACGGCCTTATTGCTATGTAGTAATATCTTCCTAATCTTTCTTCTATATAATATAAAAATGAATCGCAAAATGTGTTGGTAAGCTCATAACTCAACAACGCCTGGACTAATTTTAACAATTCTTTTTTTAAATGTTCATTGAAGTCCAAGGATGGTTTTTATGGTGAGAAAAATAATAATTTGAATAATTACCGGGAAAGCCTTCTCTTAAGGCGGAACAAAGTTCGCCGGGACAGCTAGTCTACAATAAAATAGACACAATGTTAATGTTTTTGGATAGTATTTAGTGCAACAAATCATTGCCTACCCCGATAGAAGAGAGGCTTGACAGATATGTATGTATTTAGACTACATAGACCTTAGACTATGCCACATATGTTAGAGCTACAGTTCCGATAATGAGGGTAAATATAACACTACAGGAACCGAGCCATCCATCATACGAGATAATATCTGGACGTGAGCAAACGAACCGCTGATACAAGATTAAGCTGGTTTAAAAACGACTTTTTAAAATGGTAGGATTCTTGATTTTGCGCTAGAGGTCTACTAACCGAGGCAACGCACTATGCGGCTAGCCGGAATGCGGCTAGCTGTCCTGATAACCGCAATCAAAAATTTGTAAGATAAAGCAGTTATCATCCGCACAGCGATGCGGTTGCGGCTCATGCTGTGGTTAACCGGAATGCGGTCAGTTGTTCGGCTGGCCGCATAGGGCGAAGGGGAGCTTACATATCAAGCGAAAACATACATACATACATATCCATCACACCTCTTTCCCACTGGAGTAGGTAGAGACCACTTCCTTCCACAAGCTTCCTCCTTTTTTAATTTTGCTCAAATTGAAATCTGAATTGACAGTCATGTTCTTTTCTGGAAAACTCTATGAAAATCTCATAACTAGAGAATAAGTAAATACTAAGCAAATATTTCTAAACGCCATGTGTCAAAAAATGCCATTGACACTTTGCCGACAAACGACTGTGTCAAAAAATGCCATTTTTCGAGTCATGACAAGTATCTTTAGGGCCGACCAAACTCGACGGACCGCAGCGCAGAGCATTTTTGACAACATTCGCATGTAGTCACTCCGATGCTCATTTGTTGTGACTTGAAATTTGAATTTCATTCTAATGAGAACAATGTCGCCAATAATATGACAATCAGCATACGTGCCGCGACAATTATCTCACGTCATGCTGTCCTTATCACATTTAAAACTATGGAAAGAGACGTAAGCGTGAAAAACCCATGATAACGTCTTGTCACGGAGTGTATACTAGGCTTTGAGTATAGAATATATGTTTAAGGAGGCGCCACATTTTTTTTTTCATATACAATTGAGTTTATGACAGCGTGCCAAGGTTAGCGCAAGTTTTTCATAGTTTTCTAGGTAGATGACCTGTCAAATGATAAGAAATTCCATACAAAAAGGTAGCCATTTTACGCCAGACCAGGCACGCAGATCCAGACGGTATGGCATCTTGTCATATATTCTATACTCAAAGATGCTAGGCTAGCAGAAATGCTCTGCGCTGCGCTCCGTCAGGTGTACGCCGTCGCCGCTCCGCCTATGGTAGAGTTCTAAAGCTCTACATCTCACAAAAAGCCAAAGATATGTTTCCTTCTAGAATCAAGTGTTTATGACACAAGAAGTAGCGACAATTTAAACGGGTCCACTTATTTTTTACGTGTCGTCGGATCGTTTCAGATCATGCACTTTTTGTATTGATAGCCAATAGAATATTATGACAGGTTGAAAGAAATACTGGGTAAGTGTGCGTTGGGTTGAGGTTTCGCGGTTCCGTACAAACTTTTAACTTTTAAAGTAAATATACATAAAATCGAGTTATTTAAAAACTTAATTTTATCGTTGGAAAACTGTTGTTCTTATATATCGATATAAGTCGCGTTTTATTTACTAATTATAATAACCTATAATATAAATCCGAAAAAAAATTCAAATAAATTTCCGAATAAATAATTTTAAAAAATTACTACACAACACATTGTTCTTTGAATAAAACATTAAGTAGATAATTGTCTTTAAAAAGGTTATTCCTTGGAGAAAACTGCTGTTTCTAGCATTAGCTTTAAAAAAAATAAGTAGGTATATTATCAACATGTATAGGTGCAAATGTTGAAATAGATTTGCCTATGAAATAAAGATATTTTGCCTTTGACAAATAAAACAGCAGCGGAGTTTAAGCATAGCTATCTAAAGAGGTAATGCTACCAGCTTGTTGGGTACTTTGCCTCATGGGGACGCGTTGGAAGACATATTCTTCTTGTAAATATGTATTTTATTCTATGTTTGTATTGTTTTATAAATAAATATACCCAGTAAGTAGTTTAAAAAAAGCAAGTACCTACTAATTAAAGTTTCGATTTTACCCTTTGATTGCTGAACCCTAAAAACATATGTTTACCTATATAAAGACTTACAGTAAGTAAAGATTACTTTAAAAAGACACCGCGGCGCCGGCGCAGTTACAATTTTCTTTCATAAAAAACTAACTTTTTATCTTTTACGAAGAATTTACTTTATGTAATGAACTATAAGAAATCTAATAGGCAATAAAACTCTAGACATTATTATATTCTAGAATTCTAGATACCTAGTAATGATAGGTTTCAAGGAGAAAAACCTAAGCTGTTATAAAATACGTATTTGAAACTTGGACGCTTTCTTGTTTGAGTTTTGAAAAGGGTTTTTTAATGTCGGCTGCTCTAGACAGATAAATTACTATAAAATATGTATTAATGATGTTAATTAAGTTTATTAATGGCACAATATTTCTGTTTTAAGCAAAATCAAAAAACATACCGGCAAAAGTACCTGTGGCAAAAATAACACAATATTTTTTTAATACTGGTTGGTTGCTAAGTTTTTACAAATTATGTCAGTTTAAAAAAAAACAAAATCCGATAGAGTGCGTTTCACGAAAGAAGTCCCCCGGATATTTTTGGAACTAAATTTGACAGGTCTATTTTCCCTATTTTCTGGTCTTTCCCCCGATAGTAGGTAGAAAATCTATTACTTTTCTTAATAAAAATTTACTTTTTTCTTAACAGAAATGTAGGCAAATAGATATTTTTATCAAAATGTATACCAACTTACTTATGGAATGACCAGTACACTCAAATATGCAGGAAATAGTATTATTTTGATAAATTACAATGAAATATACATAATATAGGTAAACTTTGTACTTATAAATGGCAACATTATCTATTTTGCCATGCTACATAGCGCTGCGGCTAGGGGACTTCTTTCGTGAAATGGACTCTAGTCATTCTTCTTTATTCATTTGTTTTTATATATCGCTAGTAATACCTATTTAGTTTTATAGGCTTAGAACCTTCATAACTCTGCAGAATCTTATACTGCAAGTACCTAGATATCACAAATCAAGGTCAATATGATAATAAAGCAATAATTACTAGAAATTAACCAGATGAGATGGTATCACGTTTGGAAGCAAACGGGCTTATCTCCACAATCTTGATATTTGCATATTTGATGCACTGCTTGCTAGTTACAGGTTGGTGTTTAGGGTTGCTAGGTTTTACTAAGTGATTAAAAGGTCTGAAGAGTGATAAGTATAGAATGTAGGTATTTTTTTAGAATCGCCAACAGTTTTTACAACCATACATGTTTTAATTTATCTATGTAAATAAAAATGAATTGTTGTTCGTTAGTCTGATTAAAACTCGAGAACGGCTGGGCCGATTGAGATGATTTTGGTTTTAAAATGTTTGTCGTAGTCCAGGGTAGGTCTAAACGGTGAGGAAATTCGAATAATTGCCGGGAAAGCCCTAAAACAGACTTTTCTTTTTCCCATACAAATGTTTTCTTACTAAAATGTAGAGTCAATTTTAACTTTATTCCTACACAATAAAGTTCATTCTAAGGCGGGACAAAGTTCGCCGGGACAGCTAGTTTATACATAAAACATAATGGTAACATAACATAATGGTATTTGTTAATAGGTATATTATTTTTTCCATTAACAGCAATTTATTTCACAAAATCATATCCAGGGTGTAAAAGAAAGGGAGTATAACGCCAAAACACAGCGATAGTCCCCATGAAACTGAACAACTTTCCCCAAAGAACATGAGTGGTAACTCGAAAAAAAATTTTAGTTCGCCCATACCTACTCAATCAGCTGATCGGACATTTTGTTAGAAGATTCCTACCTTTTAAAAAAGTACATTAAAAAGAACAATATGTTTTTGAGATATGTAAAATGTTGCATCAGGCAATATTATTCTTGGAGACATTGCCCCTTAAAAAAACCTAAAATACATATGCACAAAACATTCAAATGTGATCTTTTAAAAAAATATACTGTAGAAGCAAAGGACAAATTTTCCAAACAGCTTTGTTAACTATTATAAAAAAGAACAAATTACCCTGTTAATTTTAAAATTATGTTGCTATTGCCATCCCTCGAGCAAAGATATCGATCGAAACACGAGTATGCGCTTGCACTATTAAAGTGGCTATAAATAAAAAATAAAAGTTCATTTTACACTGATTAATCGTGTTTACAATGTAGCTTAATATTAATGTAATAAGTAAAAACCGGACAAGCGCGAGTCGGACTCGTGCTTATAGTTCCGTAACATTCACTATTGATATCAAGCAAAAAAAGCAAAACAAAATCATGTTTGTTGTATGGGAGCCCCTCTTAATTATTATTATTCTATTTTGAGTATTTGTTGTTATAGCGGCAATGGTAATACATCATCTGTGAAAATTTCAACGCTCTAGCTATAACGGTTTATGAGATACAGCCTGGTGACGGACGGATAGACGGACAGACAGACAGACGAACAGCCAAGTCTCAGTAATAGGGTCCCGTTTTCACCCTTTGGGTACGGAACTCTAATAAGTAAAGTTTATGTACTTACACACTTGGCGCTAAGGTTATCGCAAAATCCATCTACTAATTTTTCTTCACTACTTTGTGAGACTTGAAAAACTATTGAACTCTTGTAGGTGTACAAATTTAATAGATCTATGTAACTTTATTTTAAAGACTTTAAATTGAACAAAATGTGGATTGTAAGACCTTTCACGCACTAGTAGAAAAGACAATTAATAAGCAAAATACATAATTCAAATAAATATTTTATGGTTACATCACAAATTCCATTTTACGAATTCGTTAAAAGATTGTTAATTTTAGTGAAATTTTGTTTATTAGCTAGATTCTTCTCTGTGGAAAACTTCTACCTTGACAAGCTTTAGTTTAGCTTTTAGAGCATATTTCAAATTATTTAAAAATGCTCTAAGGGCGTTTTATACGCGCTTACGCGGCCGTTTTCAGCATACGCGCTTACACGCGTGCTAAGAAGAAAGATCATTTAAGATTTTATATTGGTGTTTAGCAGACAGACATAACATTATACTGGTAAAACAGGGGGTATAATGCCGAAAATTTTTGGATCGCCCATACTTACTCGATCAGCTAATCGGACATTTTGTATGGGGAGGCGAAATTTTTTTTCGAGTAAAAATAACCATGTTCCTTGGGGGAAGGTTGTTCAGTTTCATGGGGACTATCGCTGTGTTTCGGCATTATACCACCTTTCTGTTACACCCTGTATAAAATCAAAGTATTTATTTTAAGTTAGCGGCATTATTAAAAGGAACCCCTATCAAAATTAAATACCCATTGTTTTCAAAGTTAATAGTTGAAATAACAAGAAAAAGTTGAGACGGCTTCACGTTTCGCACCTCGGTATTTTTATCGGCTACGAAATGACGGCAAAAAATATTTTTATGATGTGTTTAAGGTTATTTTTAGGGTTCCGTGTGTAAAAATAGAACATCACAGGGGAGTCCATATGGGATGATATGAAAAGTAAAAACAAACAAATCTTCATTTAACGTATAAAAATATACTTATTTTCAGTCGGAAGTCATGGTATCTTATGGTATCTACACACCAAAGCCGCCGGCTTTTTTGACAGCTGCCATTCGTATGACGAAAAGCCGCTGGCCTAGCTCGGCGGCATGCCGGCGGCTTTGGTGTGTACATAGCAATATGAGACCAAAATATTACTTTTTAATTACTCCTACTTATTATTATAAATGTCAATATTTGTGACACTAAATTAGATACAACACTATACAAATTAGATGGATGGATGGATAGATGAATGTTACGATGTTTGTAACTCTTTCACACAAAAACTACTAAACAGATTTTAATGATACTTTACAATATTGTAGCTTGGATATGAGAATAAAAAATAGGCTATATTGTTTTACCATATTATGTATTTTTTTCAAGATATGACGATAAATGCGTTTAAAGTCGCGGGCAGCCTCTAGTAAGCAGATCAAGTTTATACGGAACCATTATGCGCAAGTCCGACACATACTTGACTGGTTTTTAATATAAAATGAGGGTATTTTATAAGCAGTGTCAGTGATCTTATTATTATGGATTTCTTTTCCATTTAAAGCGTCTTATGCAATTTAAATTATATTTTATAGATACTTATCTAGTTATCATAATTATAGTATTTTTTTTATTAGCCTAATGTGTCCCACTGCCGGGCAAAGACCTCCCCTGCATTCCTCCATGCCTCTCTATCTCCGGCAACCTCTAGCCGGCTTGCCAAGTATGCATCCAGATCGTCGCACCATCTCTTATGCCGACCTCTTCCTCTCCGGCCGTCGAGCGGCAACCAGTTGGTAGATATCTTGGCCCATTGATCCAGGTGCATACGGCAAACATGTCCAGCCCAGTTCCATTTAAGTTTCGCGCTCTTCACCAGTACATATTGTACTAAAATGATATAGTTTACTATAAAGTCAATGTCAAAAATATATTTATTTCATAGGCACAAAAAATGCTCTTGAAACCGTTACATTACTTACTTATTATAATATACTTTTTTAAGCTAGTGCTAGATTCGCAAAGCGCAGTTTCCACCAGAGAAGAACCTAGCAAGAAACTCTGTGGGGTTGCTCTTTTCAAATAAAGTTTTACAATTCTTACAGTTTACATATTTACATTATAACAATTATTGACTCTAAATTAATCTTTGATCCTGCAGTATTCAAACAAACCACAAGATGTAAATAGATAGCTCAAAAGTAAAGCTCTTAGCTAGGTTGAATTATAAAAACATACAAATATAAGCAAACACCAAGGCCTAAGACAAACATCTCTGTTCATCACAGCAATGTTTGTTTATAGTGGGAATTGAAGCCACGACCAATGGCATGGCAAGCAGGGTCACTACAAACCATGACAACTGACCAGGGGCGCAAGTCTTATTTACAATCTTCTCATTTGTATGTCAGTAGTGTTAATGAGAGTGTCAACGTCATTTTTTTGCCACATTTGGTCGCAATCAGTGTAAGCCATTGTTTTAGAAGAATACCAATATGTCAAAAAATGCCATTAACACTCTGCAGAAAAAACTCTGCTGAACACAACTGAGGCTATTTCAAATTAATCTTCTTGGGCCCCAGTCTAGGACAAATAAGAGTATAACAGTTACAATAACCTGACAAAAACGTGTTAACAAAAGATGTAAAAGTTAACAGTGTGAAGGTGCTGCTATGATGGCCGGTCATGTCATGCGGAACCCATCAAACTAAGCCTTTCACTTCTCTGTTTCCCATTTACTTGCCTTACTTTTTCCTGGATATTGCGGGGTCAAATTTTTATTATTTATTTATGGATAGCTGTTTTGAAATATTAATTTTATTATATGTTTCTGTGTATGCCTGAGATTTGTAAAACTTAAATTAAAAAGAGCAACCCTACAGAGTTTCTTGCTAGGTTCTTCTCTGGGGAAAACTGCACTCTTGCGAATCTAGCATTAACTTTAAAAAATGACCCGTCTTAAGTGTTGTCAAACCTACAAGATTAAATGATTTTTCATTTCATTTCATTTCAACAATAACTATTATAATCATAAGTTAACTATGAAATTACATAATAAAAATTTTATAGTAAAGTTATAGCTTCTTAGCACATTATAGTGAGCTTATAGGTATCCTAGGTTCTCAAAGTAAAGCCTTAGTTACGATATGCGAATGGGTAGTAAATTCCATTGAAATGCTAACGCGACTACACAATATAAGCTGTAGAGTAAGGCATCTGATTTTGAAAGTAATTTATATCTCTTAAATGTAGTTCTTGAAAAGGGAATTAGGTTTATTCGTCCATAAAATATTATTCTGTCTTTTTCTGATTTTTGATAATGATAGAGATAGCTATACGTTTAATGTAGTATTTTATGTAAAAAAAATTTTTATTAATTGGTATTAATTTTTTTATTAATTGGATTACTTGGACTAGAGGCTAACCGCGACTTCATAGGCATTTATCGTAATATCTTGGAAAAAACAATGATAATTATCGCAAAATAATATAGCCTATGTGTTATTCTGATATATAAGTTACAATATTGCCAAATTCCATCAAAATCTATTTAGTGGTTTTTGCGTAAAAGGCTAAAGGCAGCTCAATGTTTTGAACAGTTTTTAGTAAACATTGAACGAAATGAATGATTTTTTTCTTTTATTGTCAGCAAAATCATTCAATTTGAACAAAATGTTCATTCAATGTTTTTTCAAAATATGAGCAGCGGACCCGCCTTACAAACATCCATTCATTCATTCATCGGCACAAACATTGACATTTAAAATATTATTTTTTATGTTAAGCTACTGTAAAATCTAGCTCCTAATTTTAAAGTTATTATGCTTACTTGTAGACAAACAAACGGCTAATTTAGAGCAATAACTTGTGAACGCAACACAAATAGCTCAATTCAACTCTTTCAATGGTGTAGATTAGAGAGCTGAGTTACGTACTTGTTATATTATAACATTTTTGTAATAAGGTTCTTTTGAGAGATCATTTAAAGGCTTACTTGATATACTGAAAAATATTTAGACGCTATTTAGATAAGGTCTATCTACACAGATCCGGGCCGTACACGGGACGTGTCCGGGCCGTGGCCGGTCAGGAGGGAAACATCGTCATGACAACGTGTCCAGGCCGTGTCAGGGAAAAAATATCATTTCATACATTTGCTATGGTTTTGTTTACACACGTTGTCATGACGACTTATTGTTTTCCTTCCTGACAGGCCACGGCCAGGACACGTCCTGGACACGGCCCGGATCTGTGTAGATAGACCTTCTACCCTCTGGTTGTAATTTTTGCCACCGATTGGCTTCCCAAGAACGGGAAACGAGATCGCGTAAATATATGCAAAATCACATCCAAAAGATAAAACCTTACAACATTTGGTTCGGAACATGGCTTTAGTACTTTAGGACTCAGATAAAGACTAAACATATTTAGGTCTCAAGAATTATATCTATAGTATAGGGTGTTATAGCACTCTATGCCAAAAATTCTGTTAGCGACAAGCCTGTTAGCATAGTCGGTAGTGAGTCTGCCTCATACGCACGGGTCGCGGGTTCGATCCCCGCCGGTTAACAAACATTTGTGTGATGAGCATAAATGTTTGTTCCGTGTCTGGGTGTTATATATTTATCTATGTATGTTTATCAGTCTCTGATACCCATAGTACAGGATTTGCCTAGTTTGGGGTCAGGTGACCGTATGCGAAATGGCCCCTAATATTTATAATTAAGAGGTTTTTGGGTTGACTGAGGATACTTCCTATATCATGATGGAGTGTGATTGGAACGCGAAAGTTAGAAGAGATAGCCTCGGCGCAAACGGGCCAGCGACCACAGCCACCGGTGGCCATCGACGGCGACTAACACGCCTTCTCATATGCGAGAGAGCGATAGGCACAAACATTGATATTTTGCGTAGATAATAGATATAATATAATAAGTTATAATACTTATATAGAAAGGCCAAATCAAGAGTACCCTAAACCGACGGACATGTATGAGGCGACTGATGAGTGTGGATGAAGCAAAAGAGGTGTGTTTGGATCGTAGCAAGTGGAGGGAAGTGGTCTCTGCCTACCCCAATGGGAGAGAGGCGTGACGGATATGTATGTATGTAATACTTTTTAATAACAATTTCTTATTATTTCATAACATAAGTATAAGTAGGTTGATTTTTGACGTATTTTATAGATTTACGTGCTTTGATTTTCATCATATAATGAAACAACGGCCTGTATTTAGGCAATACGTTGTGACAATATAAGGCATAGGTAAATTTGTAGGTCTCATTGTGCCTTATATCGCTGGAGGCTGTATCATTTTGCTATCTCGGCCATTTGTCTTCCTATCGCGCTGTTAAGGTTAGTTTACATTTGATAGCTTCTATTATTATACCAACATTTATTGTTAACACAGTTTATTTTTGTATAGGTATGTTTTTTAAACCGAAGGGCATGTATAAGGCGACTGATGAGTGTGGATGAAGCGAAAGAGGTGTGTTTGGATCGTAGCAAGTGGAAGGAAGTGGTCTCTGCCTACCCCAATGGGAGAGACGCGTGACGGATATGTATGTATGTATGTTTTTTAAGCGTTCTCTCCCTTGGAATCCTTCACGCGAAAACCACTGAACAAGTTTTAATGAAAATTTACAATATTGTAGCTTGCACATTAGAATATCACAAAGGCAATATTATTGTAAGATATTGTGTACGTTTTCCAAGATGTGCATAAACGCATAGGAAGTCGCGGGCAGATGTAAGTTTTAAAAAGCGTAAGTAGCTAGCTACATTTATGTAGGTAGTCTTATTTAGCATAGAGGGACAGTTAACTAAAAGAGGCTAATAATGAAGAACTATGTTTTTTTCATAAAAAGTTATTCGATTTAGCGTACAATTTATTAAGTTGAACAAGAATTCATTCATATAATAAGAACACATTACTTTTGTATGTAACAAACAACAAAACAACAATCCTTTATATGTAGACCTCGCCCATCGACACACCCGTCAATTGCAACGCCATTATTTCTGCGCGAGAGTGCCAAACGGCGCGTGCTAAATCAAAAGCGCCGCTCGCGCACTTCCGTTGTCATGGCAACCAAAAACGACTATCAGATCGCTCTCTGATGGAAAATGGTGGAATTTGTGAAGATTTAACAATGCTCTTAAATGGGGGGAGATTTAGCCTTACTATAGGCTGTATCCCCCTTATAACAAAACGAGATTTAAAGATAGTTAGTTCTAGGACTAATGTCAGTTTTCGTTGTTTTGCCCAAAGCCGATTATTTTATTAAGCCGAATATTTTTTACAAAATTGGCTATATGTGGTGACTTTAAATTAGTGAACGATAGAAATGGATATACATGTACTTTTGATAATAAACAACTTTTACTATGGAATCATTCAAAAAAATTTGTACTCCCCATACAAAATGCACCAGTATGGGGGAACAATTTTTTTATCATTTCGAACTTGGCCCCATAATAAAAGTTGTTTGTTATCACGAGTGCATTCATATTATTTTTTGTGAGCGATACTTATGTTTAAAATATGTACTACTTTCTTCTATATAGGGTGAATTTAAATTAGTGAACGATAGAAAAGGATATGCTACTACTCGTGATAACAAACAACTTTTACTATGGGGCCAAGTTCGAAATCATAAAAAAAAATTGTTCCCCCATGCTATCAACTAGTGCATTTTGTATGGGGAGTTCACAAATTTTGAATGATTTCGACCTTGGTCCCATAGTAATAGTTGTTCGTAATCACGAGTACATGCATATCCTTTTCTATCGTTCACTAATTTAAAGTCACCTTATATATATCACATCACATCGTATTTTTTTATTGTTTTCGACCTAAAGTAGAGGCATTGATATAAAACGGAGGTATAAGTGAAGTTCGCAGTTAACAATGCTCTTAAAAGGTGTAAGGAACAGCTGTAATCCGTGTTTTGGTATAATGCGCTTACGCAAGATTGTAGGACGAGTCGCGTGTTAAAGTAATCTTGTACCAACAAGAGTTAACTTAGGTCCTGACTAGTACGTGTATCCGTATATATGGTGACTTTTAATTAGTGAACGATAGAAAAGGATATGCACGTACTCGTGATAACAAACAACTTTTACTATGGGACCAAGGTCGAAATCTTTCAAAAAAATTTGATCTCCCCATACAAAATGCATCAGCTGATAGTATGGGGAAACAATTTTTTTTAAATTATTTCGACATGGGTCCCATAGTAAAAGTTGTTTGTTATCACGAGTGCATGCATATCCTTTTCTATCGTTCACTATTTTAAAGTCACCCTATATATGGGGTTGCTAATTAAGTTTTTGTTGTAGAAACTTAATTTTCGCATTTAAGTGTTTAAAAATTTAATTAAATTATAAGCTTACAGGCCTGTTTCACTAGATACAGATAAAATGTATCTGACAGATATTTTATACCTATCTCTATCTAAAACGAAATTATAAAATGGATAAAACTTTATCTGTCAGTTAAACTTTATCTTTAGGCGGTGGAACAGATCTTAAGCGTGGGTAACAATAAAATCGCTTACCAATTTAAAAGTAGTTCATTTTGTGCAGGCACACCAACATTTCAATCTGAAAGAAGGAGAACATAACTGTATTACATAATATTCAACTTCCTAAAAAAAAAAAAAATGTACGTGAGGTTGTTGATTGCTTTTTCAAGCAAAAACCACTGAACAGATTTTATTCAAACTTTACACAAGACATAAGACAAGACATTTATTTTCAAAAACAGTACAAATAAACACTGTGTACGAAAAAATGCTAGTAACAGCTACCTAACTTACAAACTAAGAATTATTGTAGCTTAAGATATAAGAATAACATAGGTTATATTTATTTTAAAAAAATTGCGTAAGTTTTCCAAGATACGAGGATAAATGTGTACGAAGTCGCGGGCAGCCTCTAGTCTTATCTTATATACAGGGTGTAACAGAAAGGGTATATAAAGCCGAAACACAGCGGTAGTCCTCATGAAACTGAACAACTTTCCCCAAGGAACATGGGTCGTAACTCGAAAAAATTTTTGGATCGCCCATACTTACTCGATCAGCTGATTGGGCATTTTGTATGGGGAGGCGAAAATTTTTTTTCGAGTTCCGACCCATGTTCCTTCGGGAAAGTTGTTCAGTTTCATGAGGACTATCGCTGTGTTTCGGCTTTATATACCCTTTTTGTTACACCCTGTATATAAAAATGAAACCCGTTTTCCGTTGTCACAACATAACATGAAAACGGTTTGACCGATTTGGCTGTTTTTTTTAAAATGTTCATTGATGTCCAAGGATGGTTTTTACGGTGAGAAAAATTCGAATAATTGCCGGGAAAGCCCTAAAACAGACCTTTTTTTTTCCATACAAATGTTTTCTTACTAAAATGTAGAGTTAATTTGAACTTTATTCCTACACAATAAAGTTCATTCTAAGGCGGAGACAAAGTTCGCCGGGACAGCTAGTTAACAATAAAAATCAAACGATTATTTATTTTTAATCGAGCCACGCGCGCGCCATTCAAATGTAGGTTGACAGTGGACAGTTCGTGATCGAATGCTTATTGTCACTGGTCGGATTAAAAAAAAAACTGAATTAATAGTCGACATAAAGCCTTCTTGGTTTCATCTCCTTAGTCTTAAATCTCTATGATCTAAAGTTGCTGTTTGCATGTATCGAAAGATGTTTTTAATATTACTAGAGGCTGCCCGCGACTTCGCACGCATTTCTCGTCATATCTTGGAAAAAAAACATGACATATCAAAATAATATAGCCCATGTGTTATTCTGATATATAAGCTACAATATTGCCAAATTTCATCAAAATCTATTAAGTAGTTATTTGGGTGAAAGAGTAACAAACATCCATCCATCTATCGGCACAAACATTGACATTTATAATATTAGTAGGTTATTTTAACTGTTATTATTTCTAATGCGGATATTAAAATAGTAGGTGTGTTAGATGTGAATGACCTGAAGACTAATTTGTTCTGTTTTTTAAGGTGCAAGTGGAGGGAGGTCTCTGTTTACCCTGATGGGAGGGAGGCGTGACAGTTAAGGTATGTATGTATTTTTAAGGTAATCCTAGAAAATAATTTAGTTATAGATTTATTTATTTTTGTACTGGTGGCAGCCTGCGATTTTGTAGGTACGTATTTGTCTTCAAACCTTGGATTAATGTTCTTACATGATATCTTAAAATAATATAACATACTGATATATATATAAGCTAATATACTAAGTTTCATTAAAATCTGATCAGTGATTTTTGCAAGAAAGAGTAACAAACATCCTAATAACCATCGGCACGAAGATTGACATTTATCAGTTGATTTGGTAGGATTAGTAAGATAAAATTGGCGAGCATTCGTTTGAAAGGAAAATATTATAATCTTGTTTCAAAAACGAGAAAAGAGCCATTTCAAATATAAATTTTTAAAGATCATCATATCATACTCGTATTACAATTGACAAACAATGTTATATAAAAAAATAGACTCTACACTGTATTTGCTTACACCTTATTTCGTAATCATATACAATTTACCTCTTTACTATTTGCCCTGTTATTTTCTGTAATATAGATTGTATGGCGATCGTTTACCAAGGTATGCTGGTGAAAAAACCAACACGCCTCGGGCCTAACCAGTACATAATCTAGGCAAAGCTAAATTTTATGGTTTCTTGTAGCTGTCATTTGACTGATTATCGTCATTGGCCGTCTAGCTAGAAATAAAACAACCTTTACATACACTCTTTTACCTTATTAACAAGGTAAACTAAACTCTGCTGCCTTAAAATTAGGATGTCGTAGAAAATAAGAGCAGTAAATATAGAGTTGTTTGACAATGTATTTTGTAGAATAAAGTGGCATTTATAGGATACCTAACTGATATTATAGACCACACAGCTAGGCAAGATGCTTTACCCGGCAATTGAATGGCAATAAATTTGGAATAAATGCTGATGTTGGTGGCAATTGGTTATGATGTCAATTTGATGTGATTTGCGAAGATAGTGTCGTAAAATTTTAAATTTTAATAGGATTGTCCAAGTTTGTTGGGGCAGGTAACCAGAGGAAAGAATAGGGTTTTAAAGTTACCGACAGAATTAGGCGAATGTTTACTAAAGGATGCCGTACGCATCTGTCATTATATCTTTAAAAATACACGACATCTCAAAATAATTTACCCGCAACCATTATTACCTATTTCTCGCTATTTCTTACCCTAAGGTTGCCTGGAAGATATTGCTACCTAGCAATAAGGCCGCCTGTTGCTTCTTATATTCTTGTTTATGTCTGTATCTACCTTATATCTTTTTATGCAATAAAGAATATTTGTATTGTATTGTAATTTACTCGTATATGTGTTATTCTAGTATACACGTTTAATTGAAATCTGTTCAGTAGTTTTTGCTTGAAAAGTAACAAACTTCCTCATATCCATCCATACGTCCATTCATCGGCGCAAACATTGATATTTATAAATAAGTAGTTGTAGATTGTGGGATAGCAACAAAACCTTTAAAAACTTGAAATTAAATCGGTGATGAAAAGGGGCCATCTTGAAAATGTCTGCTTAACTTTGAGAAGCACTGCTCCAAAGAGTATTTAGAATAAGAAATATGAAACGGAAATACGATTGGCATAGATTTGTTAGTTTTTATAGCCTAACCTATTCAGATCCTATACAATTTGATGAATGAAGTCTTCTAAGCAGACTTTATTAAGATGAGTTATTTTAGTAGTAAAATGCATTAAAGGCAGGGCCAGGCAAGGTTATTGCTTCTGGGCGATGAGGAAGGAGTATAAGGACAGGAGTGGCCCCATTTTTTTTTATATACAAATGAGTTCATGACGTGCTAAGGTTGGCGCTAGTTTTTCATAGATTTCTTGGTAGATGACCTGTCAAATGATAAGAAATTCCATACAAAAAGGTAGCCATTTTGGGCCAGACCAGGCACGCAGATCCAGACGGTATGGCACCTCCTTATATATTCTATACTCAAAGCAATTATCAAACATGGCATCTTCTCAAATATGAAAGCGCACAAACTGACAACCAGTCAGAAACAAGCCAGTTCTGGCATTTTAGCAGCAAAGAGTTTGCAAATGGTTCCAAAATAGCGTTCATTAACGTAATCTCAGACGTTCTCCGACATATTAGTACCTAGATAGATATTCTTACACCGCTTACAATGTGTAAATCAAATCTAATTTCTATATGTACACACATAAATACATATCCGTCACCTCTCTCCCCAATTGGGATAGGAAAAGACCACTTCGTTCCACTTGCCACGATCCAAACACACGTCTCTATGTAAGCTTGAATAATTTCCTTCAATTACTTACCTAGACAAACTAGTATGGGAATTAACGATGATTTGAAAGACAAATAGTGTCGTCCTCCCATATAAGGTAGAGCGAGTTGCTTAGATAATTTCTAACGGTTTTATAAGAACATGGAGTTTTATGACCATTGACCGTGAGTCGTGTAAAGGATGGATTACAGAAATACGAAGCATGTATATAGGGTGACTTTAATTTAGTGAACGATAGAAAAGGATATGCATGCACTCGTTATTACAAACAACTTTTACTATGGGGCCAAGCTCGAAATCAAGAAAAATATTTGGTATAATATTATCAACTGGTGCATTTTGTATGGGGAGTTCAAAAATTTTTGAATGATATCGTCTTCGGTCCCATAGTAAAAGTTGTTTGTTATCACGAGTACATGCATATCCTTTTCTATCGTTCACTAATTTAAAGTCACGTTATATTGGTATACTATTAATCCTATCCCACTAATATTATAAATGTCAATGTTTGTGCCGATATGAGGATGTTTGTTACTCATTCACGCGAAAACTACTGAATCGATTTTGATGAAATTTGACATTATTGTAGCTAATATATCAGAATAATACATAAGCTATATTATTTTGAGATATCATGATTTTTTTCCAAGATATTTCAATAAATGCTAACGAAGTCGCGGGCTGTCTCTATTACACTTGTTTTAAACCTGTCTTGGTATTTGATCATGAGCTCCAGTGGTTGGACTTTTTATATGAAGCTATTCACATACTCGTTTGTATGTTTGAATCGTAGTCAGTGGAGGAAAATGGTCTCAGTCTACCCCGATGGGAAAGAGACGTGACCGACATGTATGTATGTAGATATACACCGTATACACAGCACACATTAAAATTTTCGTGAGATAAAACACGAATTAACCATTTAACAATAGAAATATTGTAGAGTCCTTTTCACGAAAGAAATCCCCTAGCCGCGGCGCTGTATTTCATGTCAAAATTGATAATGTTGCCATCTATGGGTACAACATCTAACTATATTATGTTTATTTCATTTGTAATTTATTAAATAATATTATTTCCTGCATATTTCGACTGTTCTGGTCATTCCATGAGTAGGTTGGTATATATTTTGATAAAATTGTCTACTTAGCTATATTTCTGTTATGTAAAAAGTGTATTTTTATTAAGATAAGTAAGGGGTTTTCTATCTACTATCAGAGAAAAGGTCAGAAAATAGGGAAAATAGACCTGTCAAATTTAGTTCCAAAAATATCCGGGGGACTTCTTTCGTGAAAAGCACTCTAATCAATACCTTTATAATGCTTTCAAAAATATAATTACCACAAAGTGCGGGTATTATAGATAAAGGTACAGTTAGCCTGTCATCTCCCACTGCTGGGAAAAAGCTCTCATTGCTTTCTACCCAGTGCGCCAGGACGTACCATTCTTCGTAAAAGTATTTCGCATAAATTATTTCCTAGATAATTTCCTTCTGCATTAAATACAAAACATTTCAAGATACTAAGTGCGAAACTGATCGCCTGCAGGCTTTCCAATAAGTTTATATGTAATTAGAGGTACGGTAAAGGGAAGGCTGTTTAGAGTTATTATAGAGAGGCTTCCCTTCCGGCGGTGACAATGGTTATTCATTGGTGATTTTTTGAAATAGAACTGCAGCACTTAAAGCTAGTGGCACCACGAATCCGTTCAGTCACTTTTTTGTAGCTATAACCTAAAACTTTTTAAAACAAACCCGACTGCGTTAAAAAACGCATTTTTTATTTTGATGTACCCGGCAAGCACCCAGTGTCACTCTTACTGTAAATACAAATCTAACGACACCTCTCAAGCTAAAATCCATTAAGCCGTTTAACGTGCAAAAGAATTATACATACAAACATACATACATACATACGTACATACATACTCTCGAAAAACATAACCCTCCTTCTGGCGCAGTCAGGTAAAAGTGACATTGGTTTTGTTAATACTTAAAATCAAAATTGTGCGCCTGGCTGCAAGCTGAGTTGTTATTGGCCCTCAACTCAAGAATAAAGTTACTTATAACAAGTTTCTAATAATCGCTCAAAACGGGCCTTAGAATTGATCATAAATGCCCTTACTTCAGCAAATCACCTTGTATTCACTTGTTTTTTAATTTCCTTCTTTCCAATGGTATCTACACACCAAAGCCGCCGGCTTTTTTGACAGCTGCCATTCGTATGACGTAAAGCCGCCGGCCTAGCCCGGCGGCATGCCTGCGGCTTTGGTGTGTAGACGGCATAACCGCTATAAAACCAAACCGCAACCGCACCGCTACTAGTTCCAAAGAGCCTTTAAATAAGCTTCTACTAATAAAAGGCATATTAGTAGCACAAAATAAATAACCTACGATAGCTAGCTATAACTTTAAGCTCAAGTTAAACTTACAATATGTTACAACGAAAGCTCACTATCAAGCTTTATGAATGTAGTACACAGATCGAAGCCTGCGGGAGGCTGTATAACATTTCAAGTACCACCTTTATGCAACCTTCAATTATATTGCTATCAACTTTAAGTTATATGGGCTGAAAATTATTAAAAGCTTGGGAAAGCTCGTTGGTATTATTTAAGAGCTTTGAGACTTGCTGGTGATGATGATGGTGGAGAGCTTTGCACGTCTACCTTCACACGTCCGGGCCATGCCCGAGACATGACCGGGACGTAGCCCGTCAGGAGAGAAAAAAATACGTCGTCATGACAACGTGTGTGAACGAATTCATAGAAAATGTATGGAATGGTTTTTTTTCCCTGACACGTCCCGGACACGGCCCGGTTGTGTGTAGATAGAACTTAAAGTTTACAAGCTTTCAAATATACGTTAATGAATAATAGAAAAGGATAAGAAAACAACTTTTACTATGGGATCAAGTTCAAAATCATTCAAAACAAAATTGTTCTTCCATATATTTAACACTATCAGCTAACATATGGAAAAGTGTTTCCATCTCTGTCTATCACCTTTGACATCTATGCGTCAGACAGAGATAAAAATAACATTTTCAAAAAAGGAGTGCCACCAACGTCAATCATAAAAAAAAGACAAGAAATTATTTATTAACCATGCCACACACAACTCCCACGTGACTCCCTAATGAGAACCACTGAACTAATCGGGATGAGTTTTTGCACTCAATTCAAAGATACAGTCATAAACAAGTCATAAGGTACGTTTATAAAGACTTGATGCTATTAGCAAATCCTTAGATATTCATTGAGTAATGAGGTAAGGAAGAAAAACGAAAAATAAGGAGTAATTGCAAAAAATATGCCACCTAGGAAGAAAACCACTAGAGGCTATCACTAGAGGCTACGCATTCGTACACATTTATCGTAATATCTTAGATATCTCAAAATAATATAGCCTAGGCTACATTATATATGTCGACGAGACGAGTCATCAGAAGTGGTGTTTAAGCTTTTAGTTAAAATAAGACAGTGGGCGTGTAACGAACAAACTGGCTTTATTGTGTAATTTGCAATCACGTTAGAAAATAACAAGGTGAACGTGATGTCTTCCGATATCTCCTCAAATCCATAATCAAAACAGAATCCATCATACATGACAGCGACTCAAATAAGAAAGCGCCAAAGTGACAACCAGTCCGAAACAACAGTTCTTGCATTCTAGCAGTAAAGAGTTTGCAAATGGTTCCAAAATAGCCTTCATGAACGTAATCTCCGACATATATATAACACATAGCTATGTGTTATTCTGATATACAAGCTAAAATTTTGCCAAATTTCAATAAAATCTATTCAGTAGTTTTTCGTGAAACATCCATCCATCGGCATAAACATTGCTCTCCAGCTTCTACGATAAAAACACACTTCTTTCGTTTCATCCACATTTAGCAGTCGCCTCATACATGCCCGTCGGTTTAGAGCACTTTTTTCTCGTGTAATCTACATATTATAGAAATAAATAACTTTTTTAGATGGGAAGATTAATAATAAAAAAAAATTATCTTCCTATAAAGGCCAAACAGCTATTATGTAGGGATTGTGCGTGAAAAAAAATATTTTGACATAGAAATAGCCATATCTATTTTAATATCCATAGGAAGTTCAAAAACCCACTGTATATCTGTTACTTATTAAGAGATTTCGAGCTGATATCCGACAAAAAACAAAAACATTTGCAACAAATTCCCCTACCACAAGTTTTCCGTGAAAATTTACATTGCAATCTTAAAGTTCTGTTTAAATTAAAGAGTAAACTACTCGAAACATTGTTAACGTGCCGATACGATAAAAACTCACTGGATTCTCGCAACTAGCTCTCTAAAATCTTGCTGTATTTATCTCATCAAGAACAATACGAAAAACTGTTATTTCAAACTCGTCCAAATAAACAAGAGGGCATTGTTAAAGCGCCAATCATTTAGTAAAAACTCGCGCAATTTTCGAACCTAGTTATCTAACTTTTCGATCTGTATTTACGAATATCTTATCATATCCACGTTGCTGAGAAAAACATTAATGGTTTTCATTAAATATACTGCCGTTGCCTTCTAATTTCTGTCAATGACAGCGTCAGGTTTATTTATTTATTAATTTAACAGTTATTTATTTATTTAACGTCATTTATTTATTTAACAGTTTATTGTAAGATCATAATACATAGAGACAGAAAAAAGAGAAGTTATACAAAAGGTACAGCATATTTCTAAAAGAAATTTCTTCCTGCAGTCCCCAAAGAAAGAGAAATGAAAGCAGGAAGAACAATAAATATATAAGTATAAGCCTACAAATATATATTGGATAAATACACATATATAAATTTATAATTTATATAAATATATATTGTATTCTCTATGATAAGGAAAGATAGTGCTATTTAACTTAAAAAAATAAAAGCGGTTGTTTAATTAAATGAATATTAGTTTTATCAAACTTCCCTGCAACTTCTTAGCTTCTGATTCAGTATTAACATCTATGTTAACAGATAAAACTGTTCATATCCCATAAATAGACAAAATTATCATCGGACATTGTTAATACGAGATTTCTCGATAAAAACTCGCAAAATTCTCGTATTTAATTACGAGTGCATAATTACGTAAGTGTTTCTCGTGGTAGCACGTTTTTATGATTACTCTCGTTTATGGTATGAGATTGTGCGAGAAAAGAAAAAAAATTGAAATTATAATTAGGAAGAACCTTCGTTATTATTTCGGTTGGGACCCGTCCTTTTCTTACCAATTAATTTTACGAGGTGTTAGAAAAAGAGCCACATTCTCATTGATATCAAATTGTTTTAGCTTTTGGAATTCAAAAGTAGGTCCTAAACTCTATAGGTAAGAGTTATTTTGAGTTAAATAAAAGCTTACGGTATAGAATATAGTTAATCCTTTACATTGTGAAACTTTTTGGTAGTTAGATAGAATGCGTTCTTCTTTTTAGAAACTCTTTGTTCGGATTTCATACGGGGAGGTCCAAGGGAGGTCTTTTCGAAACTGAATCACCTACCTCGCTCATGTTTTTGGGGAAACATTCTTTTTGTTCCTGAATTTTGTGAATTATTTCTTAACATTCAAGTTCAATTAGTTGTTGTAATAAAAAGTCTCGAAAAATACTTTGTGAGACTGAAGAAATAGGCATGATGACAAAATTTTTTTTTTAGTCCATCACATAGATTATTTTAAAATATTCGACACGTATTTTTTCTTTTTTCTCTTAAACTAAAAATGACAAAGATACACTGGGTTAAAGTTGCTCGTGACGTCACGCCTTAGTAAGATTTTTACCTAGGAGTGACGTTAATACCCCTCTACTTACTCCGTAACTTTGATGCTCTGTATCGTTATATTTATTTACGTGTTTGATCAAGTAAAAATGTGTTTCAAATATTTTTTAATAGCATAAAAGACGGACTAAGTAATTTTTTTTGTATTTTTTAATGTAGTCATCATCCCTATTGTTAAAGAAAACGTTTTCTAACCATATCTTATCTTCATCTTTATCTCTGGTTTTGCGCCACTGTAGATAGAAAATAGTAATCTATCTTAGAATGTTTCGTTTCTTTAAACGTACCGGTGTCAAATAATGTATGGGATTTTTCTGAAGGATAGAACAGAAGTGACAGCTACGTGACATTGAGTATTGTCGATCTCGGATATCTGTCTTTCAATTATTAGGACCATTTTTTTCATAAACAAATGAGTTTATGACAGTGTGCCAAGGTTGGCGAAAGTTTTTCATAGTTTTCTTTGTTGATGACCTGTCAAACGATAAGAAATACTATACAAAAAGGTAGCCATTTTGCGCCAGACCAGGCACGCAGATCCAGACGGTATTGCATCTTCTTATATCTTCTTTTTATATTCAAAGATAGGAACAGATGAGAGAACTAACGCACTATCCGACCAACCGCTCTCGTGTTGAGCCAGAAAACGCGCTATGCCCACAAAAACGCGCAAACACAAGTGCAAAGCCTATAAAAACCTAGGACTTGAATCTAATGAGCTAGGTAGTCTAGATTCTCCAGATTACATACCTAAGTCGTAGATCAATTAAATTATAAAAATAGGTGACAGGTTGACAACTTTTTATAGAGAAAGAATGTATGATCCTCATTAGTGGATAGAATGTTTGATTAAATAAATACGAAGCTTATTTAAATCAAAATAAGGTAGTGATTTAGAAATATGAAATGAAATGTTTATTTAATCCTTTAAGACGAGTTTGACATCACATAAGACGGGTCATTTTTTAAAGTTAATGCTAGAAGAGTGCAGTTTTCCCCAGAGAAGAATCTAGCAAGAAACTCTGTTGAGTAAGTATGTGTGAAAAATTATGATTGTGGTAAATGGTATACTGACACATCTTTTTTTTTGTAAAATGGCAACGACCTTTGTGCATTCTGCCAAGGTCAAGTAATGAAAAGTTTACTTTATATTATACTTTACTCCATTCAAGTATTAGTAGAATCCAGAATAGTTAGTTGCCATAAAAAATTACATTGTCTGAAATGCTAGCTTTCATTCAAAACTTGAATAGAATTGAATGAGAGTTAGCATTTTTCTTTGAGTATAGAATATATAAGCAGAAGCCATACCGTCTGGATCTGCGTGCCTGGTCTGGCGCAAAATGGCTACCTTTTTGTATGGTATTTCTTATCGTTTGATAGGTCATCTACCAAGAAAACTATGAAAAACTTGCGCCAACCTTGGCACGCTGTCATAAACTCATTTGTATATGAAAAAATGTGGCATCTCCTTATATATTTTAGATTCTACAGAACAGTACGTCATCGCGTCAACGTCACGTTCACGTCAGCCGCTTCAATTCCTGTCGTCAATAATCTAAATCGCGCGTACAGGCAGACCAACTTATATGTGAAATGAACGGCGGCGCTAGTAGTAGGTAATACAAAATTGTATTTCTACCAATAATCGCAGCAGTTCTGTAATTAGACATTTCCGTATTAATGGCCGTAGTCCCAATAACAGCCGTTTCACAGATAACTTGGTAGATCTGTATGAGCGTTTCCCGATTTCCATGGACAATAAGCCTTACACAAGAAGCTGTCAATATAAAATAACAAGACAAGCAACAAGCAACCGTATTTAGATAAATGTTAATATGTAAATATTTATTTTAAAGATCAGAATCGAATCAAATACAATGGTCCTGACAGGTGAGCCTAACAAAAACCTTTGTACGTTGTCATTCGGGTACTCAGAACTGAGTGATAGGGCTGGGATTATGTCGATAAAATGTTTATCGATAGTTTTGAAAATATATCGTGAATTAATGTGATTGTATATTACAACTATAGGATGCCCGCGACTTCGTACGCATTTGACGTTATAACACGTCGGAAATATCTGCGGACCTGGCTTGATGACGTCATGCAACTCGTACGTACTCGTCACGGTACTGGATAGGCGAAAACGGGGGAAGCGCGGGGGAAAGCGCATTCCAGCGAGGTCCGCAGATATTTCCGACGGGTTATATATTTTGGAAAATTTACACAATATCTTAACCTCTCACATCCCACTGACCCATTATAAACCCAGACACAATAGATTTTCTATTGTTCTTTTTTTTCTGGGATTTGAAAGATTAAAATAGTCTCTTAGTATAGCCTATGCGTTATTCTGATGTTCAAGCTACAATACTGCACAGTTTTATTAAAAATCTGTTCAGTGGTTTTGTTTTTTCGTCAGTCTTTTAGTACCTAAAGTTGTTTATTTATTTATTGTAATAGTTTATTGTAAGACGATAGTAAATAGAAACAGAAAAAAAGAGTAGTCACACAAAAGGTATAGCATATTTCTAAAAAAATGTGTTTTTTTTAAATATAAAAAAAATATTCCATTAAATTTTTAATGTTTATGCGATGATCTTCATAGTTCTTCGTTTACGAGTCGAACTACTTTTTGAAACTACAAAATAGAAACCGAAAAAATTAAACTAAAAAAATAGAAGAAAATAAAAAAAAATAGTATATTGAAATTTAATTATTTTTTATCGAATATTTTATAGAAACTTTATAGTAATATTCCACATCTTTTACAACCCTATTCACTGCGTAGGCGCAAGTATTTTGAATAAAACGCGTCTCTATTTATTTCTATGGCCTTGTCTCGTTCTTGTATTTGCATATCATTCGAAGTTATATTGATATTCTTGCAAAATCGAGTTATTTTTTAAATTAATGCCATAATGCCATTTTGATGTCTTCTTTATGATAACATAATAAAGTCATTTCATTTTAATAAACAATTACTGTCTTTTTTTTATACTTTATTGCATCACTAGAGGCTGCCCGCTACTTAGTCATAATTGGAATCAATCTTTAAATGATTTAGCCTATGTGTTATTCTGATTTATAAGCTACATATGGCCAATTTTTATCAAAACATATGCAGTGGTTTTTACGTGATGAAGTAACAAACATCCATCCATTCATCGGCACAAAAATGGCCGTTTAAAATATTATTAGGATTACAATATTCTCAGCTATGTGTTGACAGAGTGTCAATGTCATTTTTGGACAAGTGTCAGCCATTGTTTATAAGAATACCAAACGTTTCAAAAATGCCATTGACACTCTGCAGGAGTTGCCACATTTTTTTTCATATACAAATGAGTTTATGACAGCGTGCCAAGGTTGGCGCAAGTTTTTCATAGTTTTCTTGGTAGATGATTTGCCAAACGATAAGAAATTCCATACAAAAAGGTAGCCATTTTGCGCCAGACCTGGCACGCAGATTCAGACGGTATGGCACCTCCTTATATATTCTATACTCAAAGCTCTGCAGACACACATCTGAGGCATTTTTAAATTAGCAGACTGGGCTCCAGGAAAGCTGACCCCAAGTGAACTATAGGTCGCGCCAAGTAAAAACAACTTTAGAAACAAATGAAAATCACGTGTTCGCGCATGGGTACACTTACGCTCGAAAGTACTAGGGCTATTTATCGTTTCACGTCATTCATCGTATTCTCGAGATCGAGACAGAAAAAAAGAGAAGTTATACAAAAGGTACAGCATACTATTTCTAAAAGAAATTTCTTCCTGCAGACCCCACAGAGAGACATATAATACATTTATATTTGTCCCCGGCAACTTAAGGCTTGCAAAGTATACACCCAAGTATGATGTTATCATCATTATATATAAAAAAAGCGTCGCTCTTGTCGGTGGAGTCTTTGCCACTCTGCTCTACTCTCTGCCGTCTATTTAAATCCCTGTTATAACACAGAGGTGTGTTTGGATCGTAGCAAGTGGAAGGAAGTGGTCTCTGCCTACCCCAATGGGAGAGAGGCGTGACAGATATGTATGTTTGTATGACACAACTTCGATTCCATCTTTTATTTGGATTTATGAGAGTCCTTCGTGGTCTCTCTCTCTCCTTTCTTCCTTCCATGATTTTTTAACAAAATCGTCGTGTCGTATCAAGCTACCTAGCATCTTCCCTCTCCTTTCAGCAATGCTCTTCAATTCCAATGATATTTATGACGCTGTAAAAAATTAAGCACGCGTCTTTTACAGTTTTTATGCCACCTATTCAACTGCCAAGTCACCAAGCCTATATCGTCCATAAAAATAGATACCTCTCCTCAAAAAACTGGCCAAGTGAGAGTCGGACTCGCGCGGGAAGGGTTCCGTTCCATTCACTAGATTAAAAAATATCCCAATAATAAAGTCTATGGGTAACCATTATTGATATCGAGCAAAGAAGGGCAAAAAAATCACGTTTGTTGTATAAAACAAACCCTTAATTATTATTAGGTTTTTAGTATTTGTTGTTATAGCGGCAACGGTAATACATCATTTGAGAAATTTTCAACGCTCTACCTATAACGGTTCATGTAATACAGGCTGGTGACAGACGGAAAGACGGACAGTCATGTCTCAGTAATAGGGTCCCGTTTTCACCCTTCAGGTACGGAACCCTAAAAAAATAGGTGTTAAAGTATTAGAAACGTGTTGCGTAAAACGAATCACCTGTCATTGAAACAGGATGTCCCTTGTCGCGAACACGGCTGAATCAATCAAATCAATCACAGTTTGACACATCATGTATAATCCATTTATGGCTGTTGCGTTCCGTATAACACAGTGTCGAATCTTATTAGGTCTTAGTTTTAATGTTTGTATCTTTATCTTAGTTACTTTTAGAATCTTTTTAAAATACGTATCAATGATATTATATTATACTAGGTGCAGATATGTTGTATGCGCACCTATTTTGAAGACTGTAATTGACCTAACTATGACAACAACAAGAGAGAAAGAGCGATTGATTTTGACGCGAGAGCGATAAGGATGCGAGACATAGATTAGTTTTGAAGCATATTAAAGTGCTGTCATCAGCTGTCATTCTAATCATTTTTCGGCACATATTTAAAATGTCAATTACTATGAAGGTAACATATCTATACCTATAAAATATCATTGTTTGTATCTTTATCTTAGTTACTTTAAGAACCTTTTTTAAATACGTATCCATTACCCCTTGCTTTATTCAGGCGTTTGTTAAACTAAGGGGCTGTTTTTCTATTGTCAGTTAAAATTTATTCCTAAGAATATTTTATAGCTAAATTGTTTTATGAAATCGATATTCGTTTATCTGTCAGTTCAATTTTATCTGTAAGTGTTGAAATGAGCTCTAAGACTATTGAAATAAGTTTTGTCAATCTTGATAAAGAAAGTAGATTTTTAAGGCTTTGTCGAGTTATAATCATCAGCTCTTTTAACGTCTCTACTACAGGGGGCACGAGCTTAATGTCTTAAGAGAGATTTTCAAGTCATTTCATGTTCATTAAAACTAAAAGAGTTTCATTGCAATACAAAAAAAAAGGATTACAAATTAATGCTCTTTCTACACACATCCGAGCCGGATCCAGGACGTGTCAGGGAAAAAATATCATTCCATACATTTTCTATGGATGCGTTCACACGCGTTGTCGTGACGCGGTATTTTTTCCCCTCATGACAGGCCACGGCCCGGACACATCCCGGGCACGGCCCGGATGTGGATAGATAGACCTTTTAACTTCTAAAACACACAAACTGAAATATAATACTCATATCACTATCCCGTATAATATTTCACATCAAACACAATAAACCAATACCGTTTTCCCCACAATATCCACTCCCGCGCATCGGACAGAGCTCACAAGGTCACTCGTGGGCGGGCGACGATTTACATTGAATAAATAACACCTTTCTTACTGCATACAGATATTTGTGTCCGCTTCCTATTTATGTAGTGCTACTTTGAATTCTATGTTTTGTTTGCTAAATTGATTTTGGAGTGTAGGAGCTCTATAGTGCTAGTTGTAAGTTATATTTGAAAATAGCAACTTTACATAGTTTCTTGCTAGGTTCTTCTCTGGGGAAAACTGCACTCTTTCGAATCTAGCATTAACTTTAAAACATGACCTGTTCTAAGTGTTGTGAAAACCTACAGGATTAAATACATTTTCATTATAATTATTCTCATAAGGTAAAGTAGATAGATAGATCTAGATAGAAATTCTTTATTGCACACAAAGAAATACAGATACAAACTTAAAACTAAAACATTGTGCGCAAAGGCGGCCTTATCACTAAAAGTGATCTCTTCCAGACAACCTTTGGAGTAGGACTAGTTTAGGAAGACTGTAGAGTAAAGCAGGGCAATAAATAAATACTGTAATTTACTACTTATTAAATAAATAAAGTGTACAAATATAGATAATAATACAAAAAAATATATATATAAATATATATAAATAGTATACATATATATATAAAATACACATAGAAGCGACCTAATGTAAAGTAGAGAGAGAAAGAGAGAAAAAGTATTTTATCTATATATATAAAAATGAAACCCGTTTTCCGTTGTCACGACATCACGCCTGAACGGCTGGACCGATTTCGCTAATTCTTTTTTTAAAATGTTCATTGAAGTCCAAGGATGGTTCTTACGGTGAGAAAAATTCGAATAATTGCCGGGAAAGCCCTAAAACAGACCTTTTCTTTTTCCCATACAAATGTTTTCTTACTAAAATGTAGAGTCAATTTGAACTTTATTCCTACACAATAAAGTTTATTCTAAGGCGGGACGAAGTTCGCCGGGACAGCTAGTTTTCAATAAATTTACAATTATGGTACATATCAAAATAATGGCGCAGCTCAGTTACAAAATATTAAGATTATAATAATACTAGAGGCTGCCTGTGACTTCGTACGCATTTATTACCATATCTTGGAAAAAAGTCGTGATGTCTTAAAATTTTATAGCCTATATGTTATTCTGATGTATTTACCACAATATTGCTAAGTTTCTTCAAAATCTGTTCAGTAGTTTTTGCGTGAAAGAGTAACAAACATCCTCACATCATCGGCTCATACGACAGAGACAAGTATAAAATATCCGTCAGATAAGTTTTATCTAAAGGTGGTGAAACGGGCACTAGGGTGTCCCGAAAATCTTTTTTTTCGATTTTCGATACACAAGACCCCTCAAAAGTTGCGTAATTAGACATAGATTACGGTAAAAATAATTTAAAAAATATTTAAAAATATCCTCAGGGCTCTACTGGCATTTTTATTTTGTGAAAATTCGAAAAACCACCTTCTAGTCAATATCGCCTAATCTATGTTCTACTCATAAATCCCGTTCTATTTTGTTATTTTATCGTTAAAAATACCTTCTGCTATAATTTAGAAGCTCTGTTAAGTTAATAACAGCGAAGAATTGGTTTGGGTCAAACTTACAAAATTCCTATAAAATTCATGCCTTGACTTGATTTTCAAATATGTGCTACTTCTATGACAAGAGAGTTGGGCTCATTTCTATTGCGATTTTGTTCCTATGAGCAGCGGCTCTGTACTTCTTTGTAATAAAATACGTGGTTTTAATAGGTATTTACATACAAAAATGAGTTCAAGACGAAGTGAAACTACATGTGTTTTTGGGGTTATATAAAGAACTTGACGATCGCCAATTACCTGTTATAAATTATATAAAGGACGTTATTACGTTGATATTATTTACTAAATATGATATATAACAACTAAGATCTATTGGTAAGTTAGTGATTGAGTGAAACACTTTTGCTCACCCAGAAAACTTATTCATTACATTACCATGTTATTCGACGACAGAGAGCATATTCGAGAGCTTGCTGTTCACAAAATATTAAAGGCCAGGAAAGCAGAAAAGAGCATTATTTGCAGGGTTTTTAAAGTACCAAAGCTTTACTTTAATGAGCAAGATCATATTGACTTGATATTTTGGCAGAATGTGAGAGTCCGCCCCACTGATTTCACGAAAAATGCCCGGCGATGAACTGAGACTGAAGGCTAAAGGACACAGCCTCAATATTGCTGATTTTCTCTGTCGTACAGAATCTGTGGAAAGTTGTGAAAAGCTAGTGAAGAAGGCTTCTGAGAGTGTCACAGATGCTACAGCTCGGTATGGGAAGATTAAAGTCACGCGCGGAAATGCCTAGTTTTTGGACACAAAATACCAGTATCGTAATTAAAGTTAAGAAGTCATTTATAAGTATTTAAACTGATTAAAACTTTAAAATGTGTCATTTTATATTGATAAACTGAATAAAATCCTTAAAATTATTGTGTTTGTATGATTTATGGATTTTGTTCAATACCTCTAAAAATGGCAAATTTCTAAAACTTCTCGGGCCGGTAGAGGCCTCAAAAAGATAGATATTTAATTGATTTGTTTTGTATTCGTAATCTATGCATTAATACGCAACTTTTGATACCTCTTGCGTAGCTGTAAGTCTAAAAAAAATTTTTCCCATACATTGACGGGACACCCTAACGGGCACTCCATCTAAGAAAAATAATTTCTCGTTATTTCTTACCCTAAGGTTGCCTGGAAGATATTGCTACCTAGCAATAAGGCCGCCTGTTGCTTCTTATATTCTTGTCTGTGTCTGTACCTTATATCTTTTGTGCAATAAAGAATATTTGTATTGTATTGTATTGTATTGTAAAAAATCAGTCTTATTTTTTAAATATTAAAAAAAGAAACTAATTTTATTTGCGATTCATAACCTATCAATCTTTCCAACAAATACCGACCATAACTTCTGCCGCTTCCATATTTAGCTCGACCTCGGTCCGCGCTGGGAATCGAACCCACGCCTTTAATCACCCGCGACAAGTGCCCGTAGCGTGCACTAACTCATCGCCATGCGTACGCGCAATGCGCTTTGCAATGATATCGATATTGTTAGGTTTAGGTTACTTAATCTTGACTTGGCCTTTCTTTAGCAAGTCCTCAGTCCCAGGGGCCCAAGTCTGCTAATCTATATATATAAAAATGAAACCCCTCGATGACAGAAGCCATGTTATGAAATAATAATAATAAAATGAAACCCGTTTTCCGTTGTCACGACATCACATGAAAACGGCTTGACCGATTTGGCTGGTTTTTTTTTTTAAATGTTCATTGAAGTCCAAGGATGGTTCTTACGGTGAGAAAAATTCGAATAATTGCCGGGAAAGCCCTAAAACAGACCTTTTCTTTTTCCCATACAAATGTTTTCTTACTAAAATGTAGAGTCAATTTGAACTTTATTCCTACACAATAAAGTTCATTCTAAGGCGGGACGAAGTTCGCCGGGATAGCTAGTTTACAATATGCATAGTTGTGTGTCAATGACATTTTTTGACTCTTTTGGTCGCAATCAGTGAAAGTAAGCAGAATGTGCAAAAAATGCCATTTACACTTTTGACGAATTAACAGACTTGGATGCCATGTTACTAGACAAAAATATATGTAGGTTTATGGGCAAAGATTAAAAAAAATATATTTGACAATTTTTTTCTCTACGAGTAGGTACATTTTACAAAACTATTAACCAATAAATAAAAAAAAAAACTTTCATTAAACATTATTCTATAAATAAATCAAAAATTGCTAACTCAAAAAAAAAAACATAACATCGATACCGGCTTCTCGACACACAGTACATCACTAGCACCAATAAATCTACTGCCAAGTGATTAAAAGTCTAACTACGACACTAGTGCTCATTCGGCGCTTCTGTACTCTAATTGTATGTACGTAAAGTAATAAGTATTATTTATTAGGTTAAATGGGATTGTTATAATGAAATGAATGCCTGTGGCTTTTTATAAGTCATTGTGCCTCTGTAGTAGTCACTAACATATGCAGGGTGCAACGGAAAGGGGATATACTCATGAACCTGAACAACTTTCCCCAAGGAACATGGGTCGTAACTTGAAAAAAAATTTGGATCGCCCATATTTACTGATCGGACATTTTGTATGGGGAGGCGAATTTTTTTAAA
This sequence comes from Anarsia innoxiella, assembly GCA_947563765.1. Taxonomy (NCBI): domain Eukaryota; kingdom Metazoa; phylum Arthropoda; class Insecta; order Lepidoptera; family Gelechiidae; genus Anarsia; species Anarsia innoxiella. The sequence goes on from OX387403.1 coordinate 790,284, forward strand.
GTTACGACCCATGTTCCTTGGGAAAAGTTGTTCAGTTTCATGAGGATTATCGCTGTTTTTCTGCTTTATTCCCTTCTGTTACACCCTGTATATTATAATAGAGAATAGAGGCTGCCCGCGACTTCACGCATTTACCGTTATATCTTGGAAAGTAATCGTGATATCTCAAAAAAAGATAGCCTATGTGTTAAGTCATTTTTGATAAAAGATAACATCCATCCATCCCTCCATCGGCACAAACATTGACATTTATAATATTAGTAGGATAGAATGACTGATGAATGTCGATAAAACGAAAGAAGTGTGTTTGAATCGTAGTTAATTGAGGGAAGTGGTCTCTGCCTACCTCGATGAGAAAGAGGCGTGACAGATATGAACCTATGTATTAGCTTATTATTAAATTACATTAAGTTTAATACATACATCATCATCTTTGTACATCTTTTTGCATCTATGTACTATCATCTTACAATAAACTGTTAAATAAATAAATAAATACATGTCGGAGATTACGTTCATGAAGGCTATTTTGGAACCATTTGCAAACTCTTTACTGCTAAAATGCAAGAACTGGCATGTTTCGGACTGGTTGTCACTTTGGCGCTTTCATATTTGAGTCGCTGTCATGTATGATGGATTCTGTTTTGGATATCGATGGAGACAAGATATCGGAAGACATCACGTATACCCTGTTACTTTATAACGTGATTGCGAATTACGCAATAAAGCCAGTTTGTTCGTTACACGCCCACTGTCTTATTTTAACTAAAAGCTTAAACGCCACTTCTGATGACTCCTCTCGTCGACATACATATCCATCGCCTCGCTCCCATTGGGGTAGGTAGAGACCACTTCCTTCCACTTGGTATGATCCATACTTCTTTCGCTTCATGCGCATTCATCAAGGTTTAAATGCACAACCGTATTGAAATACGTTTTTTTTTATATTCGTTAACAATTTATCTCGACTAAAGGCCACTTTAATCATGCGCAAAAGTAACATTAATCATTTACCATAATAAAGATGTTCCGAACTAAAAACATTGTTCTTTAATAAAAAAATATTGTATTTTTTTGTAATTAATGAAGGAATACAACAGCTACATTGGATAGATTAATTTATTTCATACAAGGAGCTGCCCGCGGCTTCGTTCGCATTTATCGTCATATCTTGGAAGACAATCACGATATCTCAAAATAATATAGCCTATGTGTTATTCTTATACATAAACTACAATATCGACGATGAAGGTCGAATACCTCCTAACTGACACCCGGGGCCAAAATGAGTTATCTATACCACTGTACTTAGAATTCAATTTTGCACCGACTGGCAAAAACACCGAAGTGATTTTGTAATAAATAACGGCACAAATTCATAATGAGAATACCTCCTAAAATCACAATTTGCGCGTTTTAGCCTGAAATGCTGCGAATACATTCTAACTTACAATATGAATATCTCCTAAGTTACTTTCGAGCAAATTTTTCTGCCAATACTGTGCCAATACCTCCTATCTCTATCATCTGTTAGTGTTAGTTAGGAGTTATTCGTTTCACTTTGTGTCTATGTCAAACTTATTTTGATGAAGTTAAGAGGTATAACTTTATAAAAAAATTGAAAATAATTACGAAAATCTTTATCAAATAACCAAGAAAGTAGTCAGAAAGTAAGAAAGTGAGTCTGTTAAGTCTAGTCTGTGGTCTAATAACAATAAATGTGTCGCATCGGCGATCTGGCTGTCGGAGAACGGTTGCGGATTCATTTAATCCAGATCGTTCCTTAAACTAATTTTACGTGATTTTTTGTGAAGCTTAGATATAAATAAGTTTCAATATAGTTTCAATATAGAAGTACAGAGCAAGAGACGTATTTTTTGGGTTATCTAATAAAGATTTTCGTTATTATTTCCTATTAAATTTATAAAAAATACCTCCTAACTATATCAAAACAAGTGTGACATGGACATAAGTGACGTTAAAACTTCCTAACTAACACTTAACTCGTAAACCACTGGTCTGTACGTAAAATCAATGCTAGTAACAATTTCGCAGCCCCATTTAATAACAATTTGCTATAGAACACATTTTCATAAAAAAGGTACAAAAAGAATTATAACGTTTTTTTCGCCTCCTGTAAAATTTGATTTTTGTTACTTAGGAGGTATTCGACCTTCATCGTCGATATTGCCAAATTTCATCAAAATCTGTTCAGTAGTTTTTACGTGATGAAACATCCATCCATCCATCAATTCATCCATCCATCCATCTATCCATCCATCCATCCATCCATCCATCCATCCATCCATCCATCCATCCATCCATCCATCCACCCATCCATCCATCCATTCATCCATCCATCCACCTATCCATCCATCCATCGGCATAAACATTGACATAGGTATTTTATAATATTTATAGGATTTTCACGTTTACACGTATTTATAACTACAATTAAAATTGGTGAATGAAATAAATATCTTCATATAAATAAGTAAGAGAGAAGTTTTGCCTACGGGTTCACTAAATTAACCATAGAACGTGGAAATTGATAGACATGACACTCTTTTAAAATATTGTTATAATTTTTATGAATGGTATCATGTTAATAGTAAATAAATACGAAATAGGTAAGGAAGTTGTGTTATTTCACTAAAGAAGTTTTTTTAAAGGTTATTAAATTATTATTATTTAAAAAAATAATATCAAAGTCTGACTTATAAAAAATTTGGTGCGTATGTTTTTGGGAACACATTAGAACAAAACACAATACAATAAGAAAAAACTGATAAAATTTATCTGACACATATTTTATTTAACCATTTATTGTAAGATGATAGAGACAGAAAAAAAGAGAAGTTATTTTATAGCTGTCTCTATCTAAAACGTCTTGTTTTAATGAAATAGATATAGGTTTATCTGTCAGATAAATCTTAACTGCAGATGGTGAAACGAGCACAAGGATAGATAAAAATAAAATTATACTTGTTTATTTTAACCATGCGAAAATTTCTTAATTTTATAACTTGGTTACATTCAATTATTTTGTCCTCCATTTTTAAATAAGTCATCATCATAAATTTAAGAGCGTCCCTCTTGTCGATGGAGTCTGCGCCACTCTTCTCTATTCTCTGCCGTCCGTTTGAGCACCTGATACGACACAACTTCTATTCCCTCCTTTATTTGGTCTATGTAAGTCCTTCGTGGTCTCCCTCTCTTTCGTCTTTCTTTTGCTTTCTTTTTTAATAAGTATTTACACAATATTCACAGCAGTTCTACATGAATACAAGTCTTCAGCCGCCTCGGTTCTAATTGCTTGACACGATCGTTACAAACAACACCAGACGTAATTTTTCATAAATAACTAGCATCACTCAGGTATAAAGAGGTACGCTGCCGTGTGATGACAATACACTGTATCTTGAAAATGCATGTTTTTGGTGAGCGCCGTTTAAAACAAAATAATGTTTATTCTCTATAACTTTTAAATTAGATGATGGAGGAATTTGAAATTTTAAATAGTCGTAGGTTTAGTTATGACTAAACAGGCCGTTTAATAAAAAATATAAATTTTATATAAAAAACGTTCACTGTTAGCGAAAACGTGTTTTGTTGCAACATCGGCAGCAGATTTTTTTAGTATTTATTTTGAAAAAACACTGTATGTCTAAAGGAAGACCCATAAAATAAAATAAAAACATCAAAATCTAAGTATTATATATGAAAAAAATATATTTCTTTATAATTCTCCAATATAATCTGTTTTTCTAGCATAGAGAAAGAGTTTCTAAATGTAAAGAAATTATGATGTTTTTAAAGCTATTCCTCGCTCACCCGTAAGTAGTAGGTACTGCCCGCGCCGAATTCCACTGTGCTGTTTCGACAAGACACTGTATCTCTACCAATACATCTTACAATTTTCGCGCGACTATCATGACAATAAACTCTATCTTTACTTATAAATACAGTGTTTTGCCAAAATTAAGCTCAATAAAATTTTAAGATACAGTGTTTTGACATTGGCCTATCTTTATAAAAAACGGTCAAAATTTTTTTTTTTATAACCTATAATAATATCATAGAGGAAGGTTTAATTAAGAATTTTTTCACTATTATCAAAAAACACTGTAACTCAACATACAGTGTTTTTTCATCACACGGCAGTACGAAGGTACAATCAACAACGTATGAAGGTACTGAGAAGTCAGTATAATAAATGATATAATCAACAATACATATAATATATTATAACTAATATAATAAATGTCAATGTTTGTGCCGATGGATGGATGTTTGTTACTTCATCACGTAAAAACCACTGAACAGATTTTGATGAAATTTTACAATAACTTAGCTTGGACATCAGAATAACACATAGGCTATATTATTTGCAGATATTTCGTGTTTTTCCAAAAGATATGACGAAAAATGCGTACGAAGTCTCAAGCAGCCTCTAGTATTAATAATTGAATTAAGTTTATCGTCTTTTAGTACATAAATATATCTCTAATTTTACATAAGTAAATATCTAATACATATCTATCGAGCGGTGGTAGCCCAGTTGGTAGAACGCTTGCCTCGCATTCTGAGGGCGCGGGTTCGAAACCTGGCGCGGGCACGTACCTCTGAGTTTATTTCTCATGTACGGATCAATTTATTCGATTACCACTTGCTAACGGTGAAGGAAAACATCGTGAGGAAACCTGCATACACCAGAGAAGAAATTCTAAGATGTATGTGAAATCCGCCAACCCGCACTTGATTACGGCCTAATCACTCTCTGTATGAGAGTAGGCTCGTGCCCCTCGGTGGGGACATATATGGGCTGATAAAGAAGAAAGAAGAAGAAATACTTACATACATATCTGTCACACCTTTTTCCTATCGGGGGAGGTAGAGACCATTTTCCTTCACTTGCTACGATTTAAACACACTTCTTTCGCTTCATCTACATTCATCAGTCGCCTCATACCTATAAAATTGTACCGAAACTAATTTAACCATAATTTATATTTTAATTACCTATATAACCAACTTTAAATATGTGAGATTAAAGTTTTTTTTTTTAGTTATTGACACTACAGAAAAAAATGGCTAAATTATTAATATTTTTTGCGAGTGAATAAATGATTGATTGATTGATTGATTGTGTTTTTGCCTAAAAAAGACGATCAAGTAAAATTGTAATGAACTTTTCGCAATATACTTAACATAAGATAAAAAATAAAAATTAAATTATCCACTTCTATAATGACATTATTAAAGAAATTGTCCATAGCCAGCGTAATTCGCTGAGCGTGACATAAAATTATAAACCTATAACCACAAGAGGATAAAAAATAAAACTGCCTATTACAGAAAGACAAAGGGCCCAGACAAAACTTAACTGACAGATAAACCTATGTATATTTCATAATAGGTGGTTTTGAACAGTGACAGGTATAAAATATCTGTCGGTTAAATTTTATCTGAGAGTGTGAAACGTGCCCTAAGTTTCAAGTTTCCAACGCAATAAATCTAAAACATGAGGTTTAAGACAGTTAAAAATATATCTGCCGGTTAAATTTTATCTGTACCTACATTGTAAAACCAGCCCTTAGTTTCAAGTTCCTATACCGTTCAAAAACCACACACCTTTCATGAGAATTAAACAGTTATCGATAAATAAAATAATGTATTAAAGACATAATAAAAACGTAATTTCCTAAATGGTAAAAAGTAACGACACTATTTATTGGTCGTGACATTTTTTTAAAGAGTTTCTTTTTTACGCCATTGATGTTACATGCAGCGGTTAATACTCAAAAAACCAGCCAAGTGGGGGTCTGACTAGTGTGCAAATGGTTCCGTACCATTCACTAGGTTCACAAAAGCCTAATAATAATGTGTAGGTACTGGAAGCCATTAATGAAATGAAGGGAAACATGGCAAAAAAATCACGTTTGTTGTATGGGAGCCCTCCTTAATTACAATTATTATTCTATTTTTAGTATTTGTTGTTATAGCCCAAACGGTACCTAATACGTCGTCTGTGAAAATTTCAACGCTCTAGCTATAACGGTTCATGAGATACAGCCTGGTAATAGACGGTCAGAAAGACGGATAGATGGATAGACGGACAGACAAAAAGACGAGCCTTAGTAATAGGATCCCGTTTTAGGGTGCGGAACCCAAAATTCACCCACTGTGTACGGAACCCTAAAAAAGCATTTTTTCGCGTCAATTCTGCAAGTATTATTTATTTGAAAGGGAGGTAACTTTCTAAATGAAGGGCTGGAGCCCCTACAGCCTGAGGGCAGAGGTTTTCAACGAGTAGTTACCATGTCAAACTTTTTGCTGATTAATAAAAACGCCTTGTAAATATGGCGTCACTACTATTTTGTTCCTTTTGTAAGTCATTTATGTAACTAGCATACATAACCTCCAATTACATAAAAGGTTATATTTTTTATTTATTAAACATCGTGTCGTCTTTTTCTAATCTTTGACATTGACAGTGACAGCTATACTTTTAACGGAGCACCATAATGGCTGTTTGTGGAACTAGCCGTTATATGCTTTTTTTTGGACATAAACTACCTTTATGAGGCGTTTCAAAAAGTTATAATTAAGCTATGAAAGGTTGTAAAAGGGAAAATATTTACTTGAACAAATATATTATTAACGAGCTATTGAATTAAGTGTAATTAGTGTTTTGTTTCACGTAAAATAGAGTAGAGTGACAGAAATGGATTAGGTACTTTATGTGCGTTTACGCATTAATCGAACCGCGTTATGCTATCTACACACCAAAGCCTCCGGCGCGCCGGCGGGCTAGGCCGGCGGCTTTACGTCATACGAATGGCAGCTGTCAAAAAAGCTGGCGGCTTTGGTGTGTAGATACCATTAGAGTGACAGAAACAGAATAGGTGCTTTAGGGGTTGAACAATAGGGGTTGAACCGCGTTTGTTTTTGTAAAGAATAGATTTTAGGGTGCAACCACACCTGCTGTTTTAAATTAACGTTTTAAGGTCTATCTACACGGATCCGGGCTTAGATTTTTCAAATTCATACATTTTTAGATTTTTCAAAGAAATAACTAAAATCAACCTGCTTTTGACGCAAATAAAAATAGTCATATTTAGTAATAAAGTCTCAATACTCTTTATTATTCGTTTACGCAAAATTATTGAAAAGAACACAATATTTTGCTATGATGCGTATCATCGCCTTTTCCTGCTACTACTCCGTTCCTATCTGTAATGTGTCAAAACGCGTGCAAAACGCGCGCTCTCGAAATGCGTGTAAAACGCGCGTCGTGTGCATGGGTTGCACGTTTTGGTAGCGGCAAAAAACGCGTACGCTCCGCAAACGCGCCTACGTCTGCAATGTCTCTAATGCTATCTACACACCAAAGCCTCCGGCACGCCGGCGGGCTAGACCGGCGGCTTTAAGTCATACGAATGGCAGCTGTCAAAAAAGCCGGCGGCTTTGGTGTGTAGATACCATAAAACGTGCGCCGTGTGCACAGGTTGCGCGTTTTGGTAGCGGTAAAAAAACGCATATGCTCCGCAAACGCGCCTACGTCTGCAATGTCTCTACCAGTACCTACTGAGATTACTTCCAACTCTAAACAAGATCCAAGCGTAATAATCACTTTTAGTTCCATGCTATTTAACAGCCGATAGATTTAAGTGGAAAATAACATTATGTAAACGTTATAGCGTAAATTATATGAGTATAATGATGCTTATTAAAGAATTTCACTAGATTGCACTCTCTTATTGATTTCTATCCGCCTACTTAAACTGTAAGTATTACTATTAGATATGGCCTGGAGGATATCATTAGGAACAAGAATATTCTAGAATACTGAAGTTTATAATTTTATACTTATTTTGATTCATAATAGTAACGGTATAGGAGATTTACTAAGAAATAAGCAATTTCTAGATGTTATTTTGTTGTTACCAAGCAATAGTTTTCCTATTTTGATTAGGTATCTATTTTTAGTCCTATTTAGGTACCCTATTTCTTAGGTACCCTACGAATATTATAAATAAGAAATTTTATCTTCATTCGCGACAAAGTTTCACATTGTATAAATTTGATGATTATCATAAATGAAAAAAAAAAAAAGATAATAATTTGATGTATGAAAGTTTGTTACTCATTTAAGGTCTATCTACACAGATCCGGGCCGTGCCCGGGACGTGACCGGGCCGGGGCCCGTCAGGAGGGAAAACAATACGTCGTCATGACAAAGTGTGTGAACGAATCCATAGAAAATGTATGGAATGATATTTTTCCCTGACACGTCCCGGTCACGTCCCGGATATGTGAAGATAGACCATTACTCTACGAATATTATAAATAAGATACTTTATCTTCATTCGAGACAAAGTATCAAATTGTATAAATTTGATGGAATAGGTATATGAATTGAAGATACCTATTTGAAAGTTTGTTACTCTTAATTAATTCATTTATTTATTTATTGAAGATTTACAGCAAAATAAAGCTCGTTAAATAGATTCCTATGTTCGAAAATGCCAATTACAAATCTTCATCTATGAAATTAAATTCCTATTTAAAACTTATCAGGAACATATCAGAATATCTTTTAAATAAAGAATACTTGAATACTATGTATCAATTTTTTTTTTTACCTGGGGAGATCCTTTATATTACATACCCTCCGTCTCGGAGAAAGACGAAGGGTTATGCCAGACTCCCGCCGGCTAAAACCCCTCGGTGTTGCTTCTTGTCGCTTCAAGACGTTGTCACGGGAATGTATCACATATATTTTTTTTTACGTGGGGAAATCCATTATGGATATACCCACCGTCGCGGAGAAGGCCGGAGGGTTATGCCGGACTCCCACCGGCTAAAACCCCACGGTGTTCCAACTGACCACTTTTGACGAGAGCACGGGAAAAGTCGCGCATACTTCCGCGAACTCGTCTGTGGTGTCCGTGATTAGAAACCGTCTCAGGTTGAAGTCTATCCCTCTCGACAGTTGACGTGTCGGAACACCTAGACACGTCAACTCACCCTCTTGGAGACCATCTTGATTGGTAGACGGATTCTCCGTACCTATCCAACGGGAATGTATAACCTAGCTAAAACCTAGGAACGATGTTAACCACACCCACCTAACCTAGATTTTGATTTAATTAGCCCCAACTGCGCTGACGGGTAAATTGTTACTTACATTACAAGTAAACACGGCTGATGATTTTATAATTGTAAAATTGTTTAATAACAGCTAATAGATAATTGTAGGTGGCGTTCTGACTTTGATCTGTGTCTGGCTTGTAGTTATTAAGAAATTTAGAGGAAATCTGTTACTTTGTATTACGCTGTTTTTAGAATAAGAATAAAGGTCTCGTGGCCGTGGTGCGTGGTCGTCATGACAACCGGACGCGTTGTCAAGACGACGACGTTTTGTTTTCCCTCCCGACGGGCCACGGCCCGGACACGATCCGGGCACGGCTCGGATCTGTGTAGATAAACCTTCAAACGTTTATATACACATAGCCAAGCCGCCAAGCATTATACACTTTTATTTAAATGGCGTAGCCATAAAATAATCAAAATAGTAGTTTGCCATTAAAGCCATTAAAAAAACAATAGATATTTTTTTAAGGGCAACTACAATTGTAGATTCGGCTTTAATTGTTTTTTTCAAGTGCGTAAGAGAACAAAAAAGAAGCCATAAACCTAATTAAATTGCTAGATACGAGTACATCCTACGGGCAGTTTCATGTTACAACTTTCTGCAGATTACTGTACCTATAAAAAATAGAGGCTTTTAATACTGGTACTTATTAGACCATTTGCAAAATGAGGCCCACTTTAATACGCCTGGGGCCACAAGTACGACTCTGGTTATGTTATTACAAATCGCTTTTGGAGACATTTCAGTTTATCATAAATACTTTTATCGTTTAGGTCCACTAGGTTATTATCATTACCTTTTTCTTTTAACCCAGATCTAAGATAATAAATAGAGAAAAGGCACTGGTTTTAAATGAATAAATAAAACTTACAAAACTATGTTTTCCATTTGCCGTGAGTAAAGGTCTATCTACACAGATCCGGGCCGTGTCCGGGACGTGCCAGGGAAAAAATATCATTCCATACATTTTCTATGGATTCGTTCACACACGTTGTCATGACGACGTATTGTTTTCCCTCCTGACGGGCCACGGCCCAGACACGTCCCGGGCACGGCCCGGATCTGTGTAGATAGACCTTAAAACGACTACATTCTATTTAAGTTGTTATTCCAAAACTATTTAACATTAATTAAAATTGATTCTTAATTAGATCCATACAAAGTTAAAGTTTCCTTATCAATAGATACACACTTTAATATTATCTGTTCTATGAAATATGAACTTTAAATTCAAACTATTGTAGCTATTACTAAATACCTTTGCTCTTTTAATGGCCTAACTTTCGTTTTCTGCTATTTTAATGGCCCCATTCTATTGCCTTTTGAGCCATTATTTGTCCATATATGCGGTATTTTATGGAGCCAGGGTTTTGTTACCGTAACTTTAATATGAATTTTCAATTAGCTTATGCGTTAATGTTGAAAAAAGTATGTAGCAGCTTTTATTCATCAATTAGCGATGGTAGTTCAAAATAGAAAAAACCCGACTGCGTTTAGAAACGCATCTTTTTATTTTGATGTACTAAGTGTCACTCTCACTGTAAATACGAATCTAACGACACCTCTCAAGCTAATATCTATCAAGTCGTTTAGGCTGTAGGGCGTGCCAAAGAATTATACATACAAACGTACATACATACATACTCTCGAAAAACATAACCCTCCTTCTGGCGCAGTCGGGTAACTAGTCTATATTTTACAAATGTGCTTATATTGCTTTTGCGACAATACGACGACACCGTGTGTGTTTTCATAAATATTACGATAAAGACGCACGAAGTCACGGGCGGCCGCTAGTCCTAATTCCTATTCTACTAGTATTATAAATGTCAATGTTTGTACCGATGGAAGTTTGTTACTCTTTCACACAAAAACTACTGAACATATTTTGATAGAACTTGGCAATATTATATCTTAAACATTAGAATAACACATAGGCTATATCATTATAAGATAGCATGTCTTATTATTTCAAGATAGGACAGTAATGCATACGAAGTCGCGGGCGGCCGCTAGTCTATCATAAACATAATCAATTTAAGCCACCTGTTTGAATCACCTACTATATATTTATGCAATAACTTAAAGCAATAGGTCTTAACTAATTTTATTTCTAATTTATATCGGTAGTTATCACAAATTACTATCTTTTGGCATACTTGTTTATGATCCAAGTACTATCACTCTGTAATTGATTAATTTACATTGAATTTACATTATAAATATGTGAGTTGTCCTATTAAGGTCTATCTACACGTGCCCGGGACGTGTCCAGGCCGTGGCCCGTCAGGAGGGTAAACAATTCGTCGCCATGGCAACCGGACGCGTTGTCATGACGACGTATTGTTTTCCCATCTGACGGGCCACGGCCCGGATATGTGTAGATCGAACATTATAGAGTAAATTCGTCAATTTACTAGGTATTATGGCTTTTATATTAATAAAGCTGTGTACTTAAATATTTATTTAACATATAATAGTATATAATTATTCATTAAATATTATAATAATACTATAGCTATTTAATTATAGTATGGCTCCTAATATGACTCCTACGCGTGGAATCTTGGTAATTGGAAATAGATCGTATTCGAGATAGCGCCTATTTGGCATTTCATTAGTAATTTAATTACAACATGATTTGAGTTGAGAAACGGAGTCTTATTATGTTATATACCTACTGTGGTTATTCGGACGCAAGTCTGCTAATTTAAAATAGCCATAGTTGTGGGTCGGCAGAGTGTCGATGGCATTATTTGACACATTAGGTATTCTGCTAAACAATGGCCGACACTGATTACGAACAAATACAGAGTGTCAATGGCATTTTGAAACATTTGGTCGCAATCAGTTTCTGACATTGACACTCTGCCGATGCACAACTCAGGCTATTTACATTAGCAGACTTGAGCCCTAGTGCGTTACTTTCTTGGAAATACCTTTTTAACTCAAAACTGCATCAAGATAAGCCCAAAGCACTCATCTAGTTCACTACTAGACCATAACTCTCAAAGTCTACTAAGCAAACAGCGCAGGCGCAATTCTAATAAATCCGCTATCCTACAATTTAGTGAAGTGTAATTTAATTGAAACTATACTCTTAGTAATTTATTTAATTATTGCATTTAAGTGTACAGCCTTTACTACAGCCGTACTCTTTGGTAAACAGTAGTTTACTACTGTAAACGGTATTTTTTATGGCAGTTTTTTATTGCACGCCAGGTTAATATTCTTATCACCTTTTAATTAGCGCGGTATTATCTGTAGATTAACACACAGCTTCGTCAGAGCCATAAAATTACTATGAATTTGAACTGGGCCTTGATTCTGTAACTTCTTGTTATTTTCAGTGTAAGGATATCGACACCGACACCGATAAGCCACTGAACTGAATTTTGGTAGTCTCTAAAATTAAAACTTCGGTGTGGCTGTCCTGTCGATGGTGACTTTGCTTTTTTTTTAACACGTTTGATACCCATATTTTTTAATGATTTATTTTTACATTCGTTCTTTTTAGTGGCTGTATAGTCGAATGTCACTGCTTACCAAATATTTGAATGAGATAGAGTCGTTGCAGTGTTGCCGTATGTACGAATTTGTCCGTACACGTACGGAATTTGGGGTATTACGTACGGAGAGAAATGGCGTACGGATTTGTGTTCGGATTTTTAATTATAACACATTATAAATAAAATGTAGCACGCTTTCAAAAATAAAAGTGAATATCTATGTCGATTTCGATAGTTTTTGACTTCCCTCATCTCATAAATTATATTATTGAGTAAGTAATTCCCCATTCTAGACAATAACTTGTCTATGACAACTGATTGTCTATGATCGGGAATTACCGCAACATATTTCGTTTCGTCTGACAGAGGGAGCATGATACACGACTGACATGAATGAACGAAAGAGATACATTATAAATCCATTGTTGTTGTGGTTATTGTTTTGGCATAACGCGCTCATTTATACGCATTGTTCTTTCTTAAAGTGAATAAAGTATTGCTGTGTGCGCAGCAGTTGAGCGTATTTTCTCTGCTTTTAACTTAATAAAAACAAAACAACGAAATCAACTCTCAACAGAGACAATCGATACGCTTCTGCATACTAAACAATTGTTAGGAAATACGCCATGTTTTGATTTGAATGTTGATAATGATATGATTAAAAAAATTAATAAAGACATGTATAAATAATTCTTGCTATTGAATTTGTTTTTTTTTATTGTGATTTTACTGTCGAATGTACAGATTTTTAGTTCTTGTTGTATGGCAACACTGAGTCGCTGTCAGTTGTCATTGTCAGCGTTGTTTTGACATTGTTTGTGATAACTTGTTGGTGTTTATTTTGTGTTTATTCGTGTATTTATCCACTAAAATGACTTTATAAGTGGTGTAAAAATGACTTTATAAGTGGTGTAATCTAATTCTCCTAAACACCCGAAAAACTGTTTACCAAAAAATTTGAAAATTCGTAAAAAGTGGTTGCAGCTTGCCCGCATGGATCCTAGGAATATGTCTTATAGATCAACTACTTTTTCCTGTGAAGACCACTTCAATGTAAGTTAACATACCTAGAGATAAAAGATTATTGTACTAAAGTGATAAAAGGTACTAAAGTATGTTGTGGTTTTGAGGTTAGCTTATAACTTTGTTATTTTGTTACAGATGGAGCAAGATATTGCTAACTATAGTCAATATAAAAAGGAATTTTTTTTTAAATGCATTGATCGATGGAGCAACGCCTTCTAAATCTGATTGCCAACAAGATCGCCGGAAAATAACGTCTGATAAAAGTAGTACTTCTCGGCGAACATTCATAAAAGACAAAAACTGAAATGCTTCTAGAGCTCATTAGAAAAGAGGAAGAATCTCAACCTATTGAAAGTGCGCCTGAAATTTTTATTGAAACTCCTATAACGACAGGTATGTGAACTTCTATATTACCTACATATCCAAAAATAAAGCGATGTGAAATTTTTCATTATGTATGCCTATTATACTTAGTTTATTTCTCTACCTAGATGCTACTATCTGTGTAAGTTAATAAACAAGTGCTTCAAACTCGTGAATCAATTTCTTTGAAAACTATAGACATGACAGAGAAATATAAAGTCCTTATGCGATATTGTTGTTGTCAAGCCAGGCTGTATTAGCCAAGCTTCCTAAATTATTTTATAATGATATGTAAGTATTCATATTTTTTTATCTTTACAGAATCACCACCAAGAAAAGATCAATTTACATCAACCGAAAACGATCAATTTACATCACAGCTGAAAAGGCAGTCCAATTTAAGGAAAAATTGCATTATAGAAGTAAAGCTTTACCAACAACAATGGTGTCCAAAGATGTCGCACTTTCTCCTTATAAATTGTCAACTATTACAAGTTACACATCTCCATTTAAGATGGAACAGTGCAGTAATGTAATAAAGCCATCAAAAAGGGGTCTTACTGAATTAATAGAAGAATTGAGTTTATTGATGAAGATAAATCAGACAGTGAAAATGTAGAGGTTCCAAAACAGCCAGATTCATCATCATATGCACCTTCTTCATCTATTGTTTCCAACTCGGGTACAACCATAGCAGAAACCAACGAAGATATTCATAAAATACAGTGTTTGCAGCATATTTTGCGCCTTATTCATAGAAAACCTATGATGTACATTGGAATCTCTGAAGATTCATATTTTTTAGTACACCTGATTCATAAACGTATCCGTATACCACATGAACATATTTTGCTTTGTCTTAAAAAAAAAATGATTAGGGAGTACTTTTTCAGAACTTGAAGATAATTTTGGATTATCTCTGTTATATGCTAGTAAATTATTTTTAAAAAATATACCCTTGATTGATAATGTGCTATGAAGTTATATTGTGAATATAGATGTAGTTTCAACTAAAAAGCCACTACCCATTTCATTTCGCCATAATTTTTACAATGTCAGCTGTATAATTGATTGTTTAGAAATTGATATAACCTAAAGCCCTTTTCCAAGCACTTACTTGGTCTGATTATAAAAAAGGTAATAGGTACAGTAAAATTTTTGATTTCATGTACTCTAAATACTGTACTCTAAATGGATAGGTCAATTACATTTCACCTGGTTTTGGGAGATGGGCCATTGATGTTACAATATTACAAAATTGTGACTTTTTAGATAGATTAGGTCCAGGTAATTATGTTCCAGCTGACTGGGGATTTAAGCATGTTGAGCAAACACTAAATGCAAAAGGAATTAAATTGCTTAGACCACCAAGTGTCCCAGCAGGGTCAAAGCTAACAAAAAAAGAAGTAAGGCAAACGAAAATTATAGCTAGTTTAAGAATAGAATGAGTGATTGATAAGGAGATTAAGAGAGATCCACATGTTAAAACAATATCATTTTATCAACAAAAACTTTCTACGAGTACTTGATGATGTTATCGTTAAAGCTTGTGCTCTGATCAACACACAGGACTCTCTTATAAAATAAGGAAAATGATGGGCATTAAAATGTATGTACCTTTAGTTTTAGTTATTTGAAATATATGTTATTTGTTAAATAAATCCAGCATTTATTATTTTTCTAATAAAAATCTCTAATTCAATTCAATTTATTTCATCTATAAATTACAATTACATCATCTTTACAGGTTTACACCTAAATCGACAAGTAGTTTAATGAACTACCTACCTAATCCTTGATAGGAATTGGAAGCTTTGTTTATTACTTTTAGAAGACAGTTAAATGACCCAAGATAACTAAGTTACCTACCTATAATATCCTAGTATGTATATAAGTAGCTAACAAATTCATAGGCACTGATATGTAGAAAGTGCTCTACTTCAAACTAATTTTTCAATCTTTACTTGTTAGGATGTGCACTCAAATTAGTTAGTCCTGTCAGAGAATAAATTAACTTGGTTTCAATGAGCAATAGTTATTTATTGTATGATATTGACATACCTATCTGAATGGTGTTATGTAAAAAGGAAACAATAAGAAGTTAAAAATATTTTAATTAAATAGTTAGCAAAGACACAATGGTGTATGGTCCATAATGGTACCGTTACCAAATACATAGGTACCTATTATTATTATGATTATGAACAATATGGGATAGATATTTTTTTTCCAAAATAACTGAGGTGAAATAAATGAATTATTTAAATATTGTTCATTAAATATAACTGGAACAACATCCACTTTCTTCGTTTTTGCAAAGTCTGGATGTGCAGTGCACAAATATCCTTTTTTTTTAATTTGTTAGGTACATTTGCAGCGCACTAATTCACAGTTCATTACTTTTCTATCTTTTATTGTTTGAAGGTACTCATTTAGCAGAACTTGCACTACTGTCTGGAGTCAAAGCTTCTTTATTGCAAAGTTGTTCCACTGTTACAAACTTCAATGTGGTTCCAACATGGGAAAGTTTTGATTTCTTCTAATAGCACTCCACCTCTGTGCAAGAAGGCTCCTCGCTTCTTCTGTGAGACCACATTAGGAAAGCAACAGCATGTTTGCAACCGCCAGCTGATGCTGCGCAGTCTAAACATTGGCAGCTTACAATTTCCTCTTTGTTCTCGTCTACAACCATTGTCACATTGTAAGAACCCGCTTTCACTTTGTGTTCTGGACAAATCTTGCATTTAAGTGTGCAGACGCCAGACTCGCGACGCAGTTGCACGTAACCAATGGCATCGTCACCGTACGACTCTCTTCCACCCCTAAAACAAAGAACAAGTAAGTTAGGTACCTAATGAAGCTGTTTTTCGCAATGGTAGCTAAAATAATGCTATAAATCTTTAGTAGTTGAATGTAAATTATATACTTACACAGCAGTTTTCACATTCCCGAGTTCTGCAGCATAAAAGTCTACCGTCTGCTTTGATAAAATTACTCTCCATTTTAAAAAACTCCGAAGACAAAAGTAGCAGAAACATAAATAACAGAATTAATTCAGAAAATAACACAAAAAGCTATGATGCAGTTTTGACAGTTGGCAGCCATTAAAAAAACTATCGAAAGAAACGTCAAATAATTAGGGAATACGGTTTTGATGCGACATCATGAAGCCACTGAAGAAAATTTTGGTAGTCTCTAAAATTAAAACTTCGGTGCCGCTATCCTCGTGATCGTGACTTTCTTTTTTCTTTTTTAAACACGTTTGATACCCATATTTTTTAATGATGTTTTTTTCATTCGTTCTTTTTAGTGGCTGTATAGCCGAATGTTACTGCTAATTATATATTTGAAGAAAAAAGTGGCATGTTTTTTGTTGGTTGACATTATGTATTTATGTTTGACGGTGAAAGTCATTGGAAATTTGGAAGATGCGACTGAAATTGTAGAAAAACTGTTTAAAAACAAATTACTTCTGCTTTGGTAAGTAAGTAAGTTAGTCTTTTTTTTACAAATCATTACGTTGTTTAAATGTTCAAGACAATTCTTACTATAAAAACCTGATTGTTTTAGGTAACATCTTGATAGATTATACGGAGGCCCACCCTGACCTGGCACTAGGAAGGTGCACAAGGACGAAGGAGGGCCGCAGTCTAGCTTAAAGGCTCTGAGAGGAATGCGCCCTGATACTGAACAATGTAGGGGCAGACTGTAGGTACTCATAAAAACTAGTGAGGATTATTCATACAATATGATATTAATGTAGGTACTAACCTGAGACTACTCTCTGATCAACATTTATTCCTTTTTCAGAATTACAACGAATATAAGAGTAAACTCATAAGAAAAATTAAATCAGAAAGAAAAGACAAGTGCAACAGGAGGAAGGCAGCTGCTGAAATAACATTGTCTCAGGCAGAAGATATAGAGTTGCTTGCTGCAAAGCTTTCAGAAATATCATTGCATGGCTTAACACCAACTAATAGACGCCGCCGCCGTAGTCACATTTTGTTTGATCTAAAACTATTATCGTGACCTAATGTAAACCTATAGTGCAAATAAACGTATTGAATATTAACCCATTCAGAATGCTATAACTCCTTTTGAGTTTTATTTAATATATTAGAATTTGTTATGATTAACTACATTAATACGGTACTTATCGCTTACAAACATCTTAGAGCAAATATGTTACTTGTAGGTATTAAACTTTGAGTAGAATGTAGAAATTATTTAATAGGAATTTATTCTTGTTAACTATAGTGTAGTCTTGTTTTAGTAGTTTCATTTTGCAAGAAGCAATTGAGTTTTATTTATCTGAATATGTGTACGTTGTGGGTCTCTCATAAACTAGCTAGTAACTGTGTTAAATAAAGGAAGATATTGCAAAATACTATAGCCTTTTATTCTGAAATACTTATACATTTTTACACATTTATAATAATCTATATAAGTACCTATATAAAAGAAAGTTGTGTTGTTTACAGTATTTACATAACTACAAAACGTATACAGGCAAAGGTCCACAAGGAGGAAGATTCAAAGTCCGTAGGTAAACACCAACACAATGAAAAAACTGCAGCAGGAGATAGAGTAATCCAAACGTATATAAAATCAAACATGATACACACACGACATATCGGAATAGGTTTTTTTTCCTTCTTTACCTTCTTTCTCCTAGATATGAATTGTTATTCAAAGAAACATTATGTGTTTTTTTATCGATACTATATAAAATGTGAAGAGACATTGAAAGGACTTTGCTAAAATAGCAGTGTCTGCTCAAATGCAGTTTTGACAGTTGACAGCCATTGAAAAAAACGTCAAATAAATTAGGGAATACGGTTTTGATGCGACATCATGAAGCCACTGATTACGGGAATACCAAAATTTGCTAAGATGGCTCCATGGCCCCACGATGGCGCCATCGATGTCAAAAATGTATCAAAAAACGAGTTTTGCGGAATACCAAAATTTGCAACCATGGCTCAGTGGCTTCATGGTGGCCCCATTGATCCCAATCAAGCCAAGCCATTTTTTTACAGAATACCAAATGTGTCAAAAATTGCTGTCGACAGTATACCGACACGATATCCACGGCTATTTTAACTTACAGAATCAAGGCCCTGATAAAATGTTTAATCATCTTAGCCCGACTGTCACTGTCATTTTGCTAATAGATCCTGTGTAGTTATACCTATATCTTCGCACAAAGATTCTTGTAGTAAACTATAAAGATAAGATTTTAATTTAATGATGTCTACACACCAAAGCTGCCGGCCTGCTGGGGCTAAAACTGTCACGCTGACGGCTTCAAGTCATACGAATGTAAACATTTTTACGTTAGCAAATATTCATAAGACGTGCTTTTTAAAGTCCCAAACAAAATTACGTCAATTAGTAACGCAGCTTACGCATTTTTATCTACCCCATCAAACCTACATGTCATTCATCACTTTGACACGCAAGGGTGACAAAATTGATATTCTATGATAGTTAAAAGTGATAAACATAATGTTGTCTACACACCAAAGCCGCCGGCTTTTTTGACAGCTGCCATTCGTAGGACGTAAAACTGCCGGCGTAGCCCGGCGGCATGCCGGCGGCTTTGGTGTGTAGACAACTTATGTCATCTTAACCGAACAGCTAGCTTAGCATGGCACTCCGTGACAAGACGTTGTCATGCGTTTGTCACGCTTACGTCTCTGTCTATAGTTTTAAATGTGATAAGGACAGCATACGTGAGATAATTGTCGCGGCAAGCCGTGCTAAGCCCCCAGGAAATTATAAAGAACTCAGAGTAGTCCTACAGTCATTACAATGTTATCTGGTTGTATACAACAATTTTGTCTGTCAGTTACATGGTTTAATGTTTGTTTATAACGGGTAACTTGGTTGGTGAAGTTGTTCTTGGGTCCAAGTCTTCTAACTTACATTATTCTCAATTGTGTGTTGGCAGAGTGTCAATGGCAATTTTGACACATTTTGATCGCAATCAGTGTAAGCCATTGTTTAGCAGAATACCAAATGTGTCAAAAAATGCCATTGACTTTCTTCACCGACATACAACTGAGGCTATTTTAAATTAGCATACTTGTGCCCGATGATGAAATGCAATAATTATTTAATTTCGTAGGATGGTTAGGATATCACCTTAAAAGGCGATTTTTTAAAAAGCTAATGCTTGATTAACAAAGATGACAAGAACCTAGCAAGAAACTCTGTTGGATTGCTCTTTTCAAATAAGTTTTACAATTCTTAGGTCCTATTTCAACATCTTCGGATGAAATTTAACCGACAGATAAACCTATGTCTGTTTCATAATACATGACGTTTAGACAGAGACAGGTATAAAATATCTGTCAGATAAATTTTATCTGTATACGGTGGTACAGGCCCTAAGTGTCTACACACCAAAGCCGCTGTCTTGGCGGCTTTCATTTGTTCGAAAATCCTCGACATTTTTTGAATCTATGTGGGCCGGCGGCCGGCGGTACCATTATAAACATAATAAATACATATTTAACCTCTCACATCCCATTGACCCATTATAAACTCAGACACAATAGATTTTCTATTATTCTTTTTTTTTCTGGGATGTGAAAGATTAAATTATTATAATTGCACTTGAATACACATAAAATTGGTATCCTAGGGACATGTAAGGATAAATAAAAAATATTTTATAAAATATGCATTTCCTGGTACATGATGTTGGCAAACAAGCTGCCGTTGTCGACAGTTAAATTGAAATTATAACAAGGTCCCCGATTTATCCGTTTAGTGGATTAAAGCGGATTAATTCTAAATGTACCGGTGAATTGCACGCGAGTACGAACACCACACGTTAAGAGTTTTTAAGTATATGTGTAAATAAGTCGGGGCATGGTTTGAGGTTTGATACAATACAGACACACCAATTTGTCTTGTTGTACATCCAATTTTTTGCGTCAAAATGTTCCACTGTCTACTAAAATAGGCTTGGTTAATATAAAGTTGTCAGCACCTATCCAAAAGGAGAACGTTTATCCTCCTTTCCATGTTTTGTCCTCTTGTCCTCCCTTATTTTATAGTAAGTGCTCATTTTTGGCAAACGTCAGTGGAATTAATAGAGGAATGGATTGAGTGTTAAATCAATCCATTCCTCTATTAATCGTTGTTAAATCGTTGTTAATCAGTGTAATTTTAAAAATATGTCCTGCGAAGATTTTCACAATCATAATCATATTGATTGCTCTTTCACAAAGTATTGGTTGAAACATCAAAAATTCTTACAAAAATTGGCAGTTCAAAAATAGTAAAAAACTCTGCATGCGAAACAGTAACAATAATACGTCAGCAACAGCTAATTTATAAACTAACATAACTTAATTCAACAAATATTCCCAAATTCCTTAAATCATAGACACCCTACCCCCAGCGGGAGGCAAAGGCCACGAAGATCAGAGCTGCCAACTTTATAACGTGCTAACCCTACATAATACCTTTCTTATGTAAATAAAGCACTTTTCCATTAGACCCGATCGTGACTACCGCGTCATGGTATGTTACACTTAATTGCTTCTATATTTAAAGTGCAATTTGATTTGCGTTTGTATTCCCTCTCGATACCCTCTCGATATCCGCGTTTTTATTGAACGACGGGATTTTCATGAATTCAACACGAAACAGGGGCTCAAGTCTACTAATTTGCAATATATTCAGTTGTGTGTCGGCAGGGTGTCAATAAGAGTGTCAGTGTTATTTTTTGACACATTTGGTAGCAAATTGTTTAGCAGAATACCAAATGTGTCAAAAAATGCCGTTAAGAAAACAAATGTTTTATTCAGAAATAGTACCCAAGTAAGTAACCATTAACTAATGTTTTGTTCATAAATAGTACCCAAGTAAAAAGCAGGTAGGTACTCAAACTTTTTGACATCTTTTTTTTTAAACTTCATTCTACCGTTTCTACTGTTTAGTCGAGAGAAAGAAATGGCAAGCAACCTATATAAACTAACCAACCTGTTTATTCCACTAATGATATCCTTAAATAAAACACATCGTTTAGATCGACGACCTTAATTTAAAAACTAAATTACTTACAATGATGAAGCTATTTCACTTTAAAAATCCATAAAAGGGCCTTTAGGGGTATTTTTTAAAGTAGCCTTAACTTTTTTTTTTTTGTTTAATGTACTTATTGATCAGCCTTTAATTCTGATCACTGTCAAGATGTTACAAATACAACCTGTAGGTATATCCATATATAGGTTGTCGATAGTATTAGTGGAATCATTAGTGTTAAGTAAGCTTTTTCTAGTCAAAATTAAGTAACCAATTTTCTAAAAAATACTTAGACCCAGAACACACGGTGAAACGCAAATGCAACACAACTGAAACTGCTAGCTGCTGCTTTTGAGTTAAAAAGTAACTAAACTGCGTTTTTTAACTCAAAAGTAACTAGCAGTTTCAGTTGCGTTGCATTTGCGTTTTACCGTGTATTTTGGCGCTTAGGTATATGTTATTCTGATACCTATTTGCACGTCAGAATAACACATAGGCTTTATTTTAAGATATTACTTTAGTTTTCTATGATACGAAGATGAATACTTATTCAGCATCTAGATGCTAGACTACGTTAATAATTTCACATTTCTTAATGGTATCTACACACCAAAGCCGCCGGCTTTTTTGACAGCTGCCATTCGTATGACTTAAAACCGCCGGCCTAGCCCAGCGGCATGCCGGCGGCTTTGGTTTGTAGATAGCATATCAGATATTTAACTGATACATATTTTATACCTGTCACTGTGTAAAACGTCATGGTTTATGAAATTAATGAAATATATATCTATAGGTTTATCTGTCAGTTAAGTTTTATCTGTAGATGTTGAAACGGGCCCTTAGAATCTTAATCAGAATGTCTAAACGAGAAATTGAACCACATTGGTTGCATAGTTCAATTGAATCACGATATTTGAATAATGTCTTTAGATGACTCATTCAGTGATTAGTATTGATATTGATTTAATTCTACGACGCGTATTTATTAGTTTCTTACTTAGCAAGGGTTTTATTTGAGACTAGAGGCTGCTCGCGACTTCGCACGCATTTATCGTCATATTTTGGAAAACTTAGGGCTAAAACATGAATTCACGACACGACACGACGCGACGTGAAACGAAGAGAGGCGACACGACGCGACACGACGCGACGCGACACGTGTCGTGTCGCATCGTGTCGTGAATTTATGTTTTGGCCCTCATACCTATACATAATCTTAAAATAATCTCAAAAAACACTTACGTACCTACCTATATGCTACTGGAGACAGCGTTAAATACAAAGTCACGTAGGATTCCTTTGCCCAGCAGTGGGATCCTAAATCGCGCGAATCGAAACGTGAGGCAACCGCGCGTTGCATGGTCGAATCGCTACAAACGCTCCCTAACAACCGCGCGTTTTGACATCTACGTCTGCTATGGCTCTTAGTGGTGTAAGGAAAAGTATCACTTTCCTTTTAACCAGGTATAGTGTTAGTGATGTAGAACACATACCACGAAAAAAAAATTTTTTTTTGAACTCGTTTTTAATTAAGAATTTCATAATTAATCGCGCGATTCGCGCGCGGCGCGCTCGCTCCCTCTCTCTCGCTCTCTACGGGCGGCGAGCGCTCCCGACCTACTTACTCGCCGAGAGTTGAAAGACCTTTGCGTTAGAGCGCGCTATTAATAATGAAATTCTTGATTAAAAATGAGTTCAAAAAATTTTGTTTTTGTGGAATGTGTTCTATATCACTAACACTATACCAGGGGGCTTAGCACGGCGTGCTGCGACAATTATCTCGCGTATGCTGTCCTTATCACATTTAATACTATACACAGAGACGTAAGCGTGACAAACGCATGACAACGTCTTGTCACGGAGTGCCATGCTGAGCTAGCTGGTTAAAAGGAAAGTGATACATTTCCTAACATCCTGTATGCTTATAGTAGCGTTACTAAATGCAAAACGGACACTTAAATGATAGTTCAATTACTCATTGCTAAACTAGCAACTGAATTCCTAAAAGGTAGTTATTGTAATTGCCTTGAATTGAATTGCTTCACGTAATTGGTACTTGCTTTGAATTCGTTAGTTATGTGTTTATGTTTTTAGAAAACTGTCTTAATAACCTTATTACCGACCTCTATAATGCTCAAAAAATGCTATTGACACTCTGCCGACACACAATTGAGGCTATTTTAAATTAACAGACTTGGGCCCCCTTTCGCTAACAAACAGAGAAATTGAATTGAACAATTAAAAAATATCATTAGGGATGTATCCTAATGATATTTTTTAATTCCCTCTCCCCATACAAAATGCCCGATCAGCTGATCGAGTAAGTATATGGGCGATCCAAAAAATTTCGAGCAACGACCCATGTTCCTTGGGGAAAGTTGTTCAGTTTCATGAGGACTATCGCTGTGTTTCGGCTTTATATACCCTTTCTGTTACACCCTGTATATTAGGGATGTATCCTAATGATATTTTTTAATTGTTCAATTCCAAAGGTTCTCTGTCTGTTAGTGGGGTCTAATGTTAATTTAAAATAGCCTCAGTTGTGTGTCGGCAGAGTGTCAATGGCGTTTTTTGACAAGTTTGGTATTCTGCTAAACAATGGCTTACACTGATTGCGACCAAATGTGTCAAAAAATTACATTGACACTCTGCCGACACACAACTGAGAGTAATGTAAATTTGCAAATTTGGGCCTCAGGTTTTTATTACTAATTATGTTTTGTGTTCAATCAAGTATAATAAAAAAAAAAAAAAAGTCTTTATTGCACAAATGATACAGAGATAAAAATGAATAGGTAATACAGAAAAGTGTTTATCTGTCTGTATATTCTGAAATTATCGCATTATGCTATCTACACACCAAAGCCGCCGGCATGTCGCTTTGCTAGGCCGGCGGCTTTACGTCATACGAATGGCAGCTGTCAAAAAAGCCAGCGGCTTTGGTGTGTATATACCATAATATATGTTATTTTATGTACATAGGTACATTGTAAATGTATAATTAACTTAACGGACGTTTATGCAACTAGCTATAAGAGCTCTCATAATAGGCATGATGACTAAAAAATTTTTTTTAGTCCATCACATAGATTATTTTAAAATATTCGACATGTATTTTTTATTTTTTCTCTTAAATTAAAAATGACAAAGATACACTGGGTTAAAGTTGCTCGTGACGTCACGCCTCAGTACGATTTGAGAAGAGGAGTGACGTCTTTACCCCTCATTCCATAATTTTGATGCTCTGTATCTTTGTATTTATTTGTGTATTTGATCAGGTAAAAAATGTGTTTCAAATATTTTTTAATAGCCTAAAAGACGGACTTATTATTTTATGAATTTTTGAATGTGGTCATCATCCCTATTTACATAATAAATATTTACAAGAAAGTCATTAAGTTGCTATAAGATTGCAATTCAACCTTACATGAAAGTTTGTCATGACATATCATTAGTTTAACCACAAATTGCTTCATCGTGACACTCTTTATCATGGCACTTGTCAAAATGTCACCGACAAATGTCATGTTACATGTTCCCGGAGATAAAATATGCTTGTATTTTGTTGCGAGCAATTATTTTCGTATTTATAACTTTATTTTTATGTTAAGTTAATGTGATGATAATTTCGCTAGAATTTTACGAAGACTCTTAGGTTTATACAGGGTGTATATTTTTAATAAAGCTGTCACATAAAAACTTTTTTATTTCTGCCATACCTATATTGGATTCGGTTATAAACTAAAATTCCAATAAAATACATAAATATGCATATAAAATGTTCTAAAATACACAATTAATTTGTTAGTCACTCTTATTCTGTTTGAGCTTGTGAAAAAAGGATTTTATTTTATTCTATAATAAATCCGATCGAACTTATTAAAATGTGTTAAGTCTGATTTTAAAAGACTGGTTTTGGCTATGATCCAGCAATTTAAACCAGGAAAGAATCACTCATAACTTAAAACCCTAACACTTTAAAACATACATCCCAGAGTATATAGGAAAACTGCTTTGCTCCAAAAATAACCTGTTTCCCACCTTAAAGCTTACTTTCCATCATTACACCCCGTATACTACCGGGTGATATTTTTATAACTTTAATCGAGTATTATAAAGGTCTAGATTATTAAGTTCGTAGGAAACACGACCGCAAAACGTGACGGGTTTGTGACACGATCTCGCTCTTTACTTTTTTAGGTAGGTACAATTTTTCAGTAAATGTTTAATACTCATACCTTGACTTTGACTTTGGCCACAGATTACTAAATACATAGTTTTACTTCGTAAACGTCTATCTACACAGATCCGGGCCGTGCCCGGGCCGTGCCCGGGCCGTGCCCGGGACGTGTCCGGGCCGTGGCCCGTCAGGAGGGAAAACAATAAATCGTCATGACAGCGTGTCGTGTCAGGGAAAAAATATCATTCCATACATTTTCTATGAATTCGTTCACACACGTTGTTATGACGTTGTTTACCCTCCTGACGGGCCACAGCCCGGACACGTCCCGGGCACGGCCCTGATCTGTGTAGATAGACCTTTAAACCCCTTTCAACAACCTTTTCTGAAACAAGTAAGCTAAATAAACACGAAAACTACCATTTTCGGATACTCTTATAAAATAAACTACAGCAGTACTCTACTATTCTCATACAGATATTTATTCTAACATTATTTTAGTCAAGCGTCGCTATTAAATACTAACAATGTATTTAGGTAGCCTAGGGCATACAGTTTATGTCCTAGGAATTATTGTGCATTACAAATAACGATTATTGTGGTGTAGTGTTTAGTGATTTGTCTTGTTAATCTTGGAGATTCTATATTTACTACACAGTAAGGAAGGTTCTGTATTAATGATGGAAGAATGCGGGGGAGGCTTTTGCCCAGCAGTGGTATCTAATTTATATATATGTATATATATAGGGTGACTATAAATTAGTGAACGATAGAAAAGGATATGCATCTACTCGTAATAACAAACAACTTTTACTATGGGACCAAGGTCGAAATCATAAAAAAATATTGTTCCCCCATACTATGAGCTGGTGCATTTTGTATGGGGAGTTCAAAATTTTTTTATGATTTCGACCTTGGTCCCATAGTAAAAGTTGTTTGTTATCATGAGTACATGCATATCCTTTTCTATCGTTCACTAATTTAAAGTCACCCTGTATATTTATATATTTTTTATTTATTTATTTA
The DNA here is from genome assembly GCA_947563765.1 of Anarsia innoxiella. Classification (NCBI taxonomy): domain Eukaryota; kingdom Metazoa; phylum Arthropoda; class Insecta; order Lepidoptera; family Gelechiidae; genus Anarsia; species Anarsia innoxiella. Next base: position 817,591 of record OX387403.1, read on the forward strand.
TCTGACATTTATCTGACAGATATTTTATACCTGTCTGTGTCTAAAACGTCATGTTTTATGAAATAGACATAGATTTAACTCTCGGTTAAATTTTATCTGTAGGTAAAAAAAAAAAAAACAAGCAAGCAAGCAAGCAAATCAAGCATTAAACCTACGAATATTATAAATGTCAATAATGTGAGGATGTTTGTTACTCCTTCACGTAAAAACAACTAAACAGATTTTGATGGTACTTTACAATATTGTAGCTTGGACATCAAAATAATACATAGGCTATATTTTTTGAATCATAACATAACAAGACGTAACAAACATTCTCACATCCATCCATCGGCACAAACATTGCCATTTATAATATTACTAGCTTTTACCTGCGACTTCGTCCGCATAAGTTTTTTTGTTTTCTCCCGGCTGTAAGTCCCCCTGCAACAATGTCCCTCTATCGTGTTCCGGTCCTCAACTTCACACCAAAATTTGTTCAAAAGCAACCTAAGCACATAATGGATAGCTCCGAATGTTTCCTTAGTAAATATAAAAAGTAAATAATGTAAATCGGTTTAAAATACTACTAACTACCTACCTGCCAACCCCCGATGTTAGACAGTGTGACATCCGCAACATCGTCTGCGTAGGAAGTACTAACTTAATGTAAGTAGTATAATAATTTAGGAAGCTAAAAATAAGAGGCCTTATTACTGTAGTACATTTTTGTACACTATGTTCTTTGTTTTGGTTTACTAATGTTTGACATAACTTAATTTGCAATAATTTCATTGGCTATAATTTCATTAGCCATAATTTTATTTGACATAATGATTTAGGTGCCATAACTAACGAAAGCAATAAAATTATTTGCAATAACTTTAATATTCATAACTAATAGAAAGACATAATCTTCATAATAAATAATTTTACATTACATACAATACAAATGAGATAATTTTAATTAAAGAAGCTATTTAAAGAAATAGATGCGAATTCTTAAGAGCTTTAGCCTCAAATTTGAGCTTATTGTAAAACTTCTAACCGCCTATTTATATTTCTTTTATTACATATTTGATTTGATTAGTCAATCTCTGTTTTATTTGACCTATTTATTACTCTAGCAGGTAAAGCAAGCAGCATGCAATGCATGCCAGCAAGCAAGCAAGCATGCAGCAGGTAAGCAAGCATGCAGCATGCAAGCAAGCATGCAGCATGCAAGCAAGCATGCAGCATGCAAGCAAGCATGCAGCATGCAAGCAAGCATGCAGCATGCAAGCAAGCATGCAGCATGCAAGCAAGCATGCAGCATGCAAGCAAGCATGCAGCATGCAAGCAAGCATGCAGCATGCAAGCAAGCATGCAGCATGCAAGCAAGCATGCAGCATGCAAGCAAGCGTGCAGCATGCATGCCAGCGTGCAACATGCAAGCAAACATGCAGCATGCAAGCAAGCATGCAGCATGCAAGCAAGCGTGCAGCATGCATGCCAGCGTGCAACATGCAAGCAAACATGCAGCATGCAAGCAAGCATGCAGCATTCAGGCAAGCATGCAGCATGCAAGCAAGCAGGGATGCAAAAATCATGTTCTAACCTAACCTAACCTATCCTATCGGGGTTGCCTGGTATTTTGTTTTTTCTCTGCGGGGGGCTTCGCCCCCCGAGCCCCCCCTCGGGGGCTCCGCCCCCGGACCCCCTCTGTCACGTCAGGTTTTTTTGTATTGTAAGTACATTCATCTCATCTAGTATAATAATACGCACACGATGGCATAATTATAATATGTCATCTGTAGATTATGTATTTAATAGTTATAGAAAATTATAATTATGGCCCTTGTTGTTTATGAAACATAATACTATGGCTAATGTTAATTATGACTACTGAACCATTATGTCCATCGTTGTTAGTATAAATAATAATATAGCATATGAACTTTATGACTGTAGAACATTATGACATGTGAAATTATTGCAAATTAAATTATGAAAAACAAAATAATACCCTTTGTTTTTCCCTCTCTGGCCAACACATGGAGATATTGTGGACTTGAAACACGTGAGCAAGCCACGTATAATTGTCCGTGAGAAAAACAACTCTTTTCTAAATTAATGCCGGCTACTTTTAATGTTTGCCCCTGAGAGTACTATATTAATTCTGTGGTGTAGGTTATTAGATTTTATCTGTATGTAATGTAACAGTCAGTTAAATAAAAAAAATCGTATACAAATCAGATCAATAGTTTTGGCGTAATGTGATTCTAGACAGAGTTTTAATGTTGTAGATAGGTAGCTATGTATACGTTCCTGTGGGAATGAGATATTTTCCCGAAGTAAAAAGTAGTCTGAATTTTGGTACCTTCCTACCCTATAAGTTAAGTAGTGTGATGGAATGTTCCTAAGTTTCGATCCAAGTAAAACTGTTAAATAAAGAAAGTTGCATCTAAATTTTATCATAAATTCCCTAAATTATGGCGCCTACCTACCCTCTAAGTTAGAAAAGTGATCAAATACTAACTTGAAGTCTTAGTAACACTCAGTTTAAAAAAAAACATCAAAATCATTTCAGTAGCTATGGCGTCATGCGCTTCTTGACACGATCACGCTAGATTTCCGCGGGAATGAGGTATTTTCCCGCCGTAAAAAGTAGCCTGTGTCCGTGCCTAGGATCCTATCTTTAAATTAACCAAGTCTTATAAAAATCCGTTCAGACGTTAAGGCATGAATGAGGTAAACTTTTAAAACAAACGATTAAAAATCACTAACTCAACTCAGTTTTCTGCCTACTTCCTACCCCCTAAGTACGATGACGTGATCATTTTGATCTTATATTCGTTTTTAGGTAACCATCTATTACCTTACTAAATTTCATCAAAATCCGTTCAGCCGTTTAGGCATGATAGAGCACCGTTTAGGCGTGAAAGAGTAACAGACAGACAGACAGACAGAGTTACTTTTGCATTTATAATATTAGTATGGATTTAGTATTAAGTGCCTAAATATAAAGTTTCATGGTTTTATCTTTGAATAATGACGATCTCCCATACTAACTTTCATCCCTTATTACCACCCCCTTAAGCCGTTTTTTTTTCTCAAAATAAAAAAATAAAACATAGCCTGTGACCTTTCCTAGGCTTTAGTCGAACTCTGTAACAGATTTTATGAAAATAGGTTCCAGAGTTAGGTGTGGAAGCGTAACTTTGATAGGACTTCCATACGAACTTTCATCCCTTATTTCACGTCTATACAGGTAGATTTGGAAATCCAAAAAGCTAGAACAAACATTTATTTATTTAGTACTAAGTGCCTAAATATAAAGTTTCATGGTTTTATCTTCGAATAATGACGATCTCCCATACTAACTTTCATCCCCATTTATTACCACCCCCTTAAGCCTTTTTTCGCGACAAAATATAGCCTATGTCCTTTCTCAAGGTCTAGACAACCTCTCTACCAAATTTCATTGATATCGGTTCAGTAGTTTAGGCGTGAAAGCGTAACACAGACAGAGTTACTTTCGCATTTATAATATTAGTATGGATTAGGATTCTACGAAACAAATAAACTCTCCATACATTTTCTGCAAGTGCCAAACGAGATACAATCAGAAATACCGTAAAGCGCGGTGGATTCCACTTCTTTCCTCCAGTGGTGGCCGTCGTAAACAAATGGCTGGTAATTGTGGCTATTCGTGGTATCAATCTAAACTAAGGTAGCGTATAGACGCCGCAAGAATGCCTCCTTACTAGAGAATATCTTGTTAACACTTTGGTTGAATGTTAAAGTAATGGAGATTGCATTTTATCTTTAAAATGCATTTGTAGTGTCAGCTTAAGAACGTCCACTGTTGCACAAAAGCCTCCCCCAAGGATCTCCACAACGACCGGTCTTGCGCTGCCCAAATACAACGGCTTCCCGCGAGAATACATTTAAAAATCTATAATTTCAATTTCTGTGGCATTATACTGAAATGGCGGATGCCCTACCGAAAAAAGTCTAACTCTTACTTAAATGACAATGATAGTACCGAAAATATGACTTTTCTTCGTATAAATAATAACAGAAATACCAACAAAAAACTTATCAGAAGATAAGAAAAAAAAAAGAGCAAGAGTTTGTGTCAATAATCATACACAATATTTTTTGTTATTTATAGTTTAGCAGTAATTTTATAATTTTTAAACCACATTTTTTCTGAGATTTTTTTACGAAATATTTTTAATTTTTGGCCAGAATTTTTTAAAAAGGCTTTGGTTATTTTCTTTATTGAGAAATGCAAATATTTAAATACCTACAGTTACTATTCTTCAAGGCAATGCAATCTCCAACAAGTCACAATCTCCTCGTACCAACGAGACTTATTTAGGAGTCCCACTAATGAATTAACCGCCTTTTTTATAGACTGATCGATTTATATGTGACGGGAGGTAGATTTTTATACGAAGGCATTTGCGCTTTCCTTTTTTAATCTGGCTTTGATAGTCTGCGGTGTATTGCTTGCTGATTAAGTTTATCTATGGGTAATATTATCTTAGTATCTTTGTATTAAAGGGTCATTAAAATTTGCCTTTTTGTTTGACGATGTAAGTTTCTTAAGTAGTCCGATTTGACGGTAGGTAAGTTTACTTAACATTTTAAACATAAAAAAGAAAAGGCTGTGTTTGCTGAAAAGGTAGTACATAGGTACATATCCATTACGCCTCTCTCCCATCGGGGTAGGCAGAGACCACTTTCTTCAACTTGCTTCGACCCAATAATACTTCTTTCGCTTCATCCACATTTATCAATCGCCAAACTTTAAACAAAACATACAAAACCTTAAATTTAATTTTGATATATTTGGAACCTTTAACATTTTTCAAATAAGATATAAAATTGGAGCTATGCCGACAAGCAATTAATAACCAAAAAGAATTTTTGAAGCATAATTCTTGTAATTTTTTGGCATACATAGTTTTTTGTATTAAAAATAGTATATTTATTTATTTAACAGTTTATTGTAAGAAGATAGTACATAGAGACAGAAAAAAAGAGAAGTTATACAAAAGGTACAGCATATTTCTAAAAGAAATTTCTAAAAATCTTAAGTTTTTTTTTCCTTTTTTTCTATTTTTTTCTAGAAATTTCTAGTTTTTATAGTTCCTCTTTTTCTCTCAAAAATATATGTTTATAAACGCATTGACGTACTATCGCTAATCTTTTTCAAATTGCAATTACCGTAAAACACGGCGACTTTAACAACCCTACATAGGCTAACTCATTTTTCCGTGAAGCTACACGATTTACCAGTCTAATCAAGTATAAAATAGAAGAATAACTAAATTAGGCAATCTTGGATCAGTAAACTGGTGTCCGCGGGCGAAGCTGGCTTCGAATAGACGCGCCGCATTATAATTTCAAGAGTTAAGAAAGATATAACTTTAAAACCGTGCAAAAATATAAAATATGATTTATAATATTTAAGAAATTATTACAACAGATTTTTTATTGGATCGAACTTTTTTTCATAACCTTTCTGAAAATATAAAAATCACCAATTCATAAATAGTAGACTTATTTAAAAAATTCAAAATGGCTACCATTTTCGGCCATTATACTTAAATCTAATCATATATTTCCGTTAAATAAATATAATTCATAAAGTATATAATAAATCTTATCATATAATTCATATTTTATAAATCATAAATCATGTATTATATAATTCATATATCTAATCATATAAGTAATTCATAAAGTTATCGATGATAGCCACATAAATTAATGATTTAATTTTTTTTACTCATCAGAACATTTTAATTAATTACGAATAAATTTTCCAAGGCTGTAGACAAAAATTTTAAAACTCTCTCTCAATACATCCTTATTTTAGGATTTAGACCAAACTTAGACCCAGAACACACTGTGAAACGCAACTGAAACGAAACGTTTCAAACTAGTTGCGTCGTGTGTTCTTTTCTAAGGAAGTCTATAGCAGAAACTTCGATGCAACTCAAAAGTAACTAGCAGTTTCAGTTGCGTTGCAGTTGCGTTTCACCGTGTGTTTTGGCGCTTACGGTACTTTTATTTGAAAGAAAGAAAGAAAAAGGTTTTTATTTGCACAAGATTTACAAAAAAATATTGGGTGGCTAGTCTTTGCACTAGGATAAACCTGAACCAAAGACTAGATTTATTCTTGATATTCTAACAAGAAAGATAACCAAAAGTTTGTGGGCCTGATTCATCATCTTTAAAAAAGATATCCGTCAGATAATTTATATCTGTCTCTGTCTAAAACGTCATGTTTTATGAAACGGACATAGGTTTATCTGTCAGTTAAATTTTATCTGTATCTGGTGAACACTTAATATTATATTATCTATCAATTATCATTTAATCAATTATCTATCTATATATAATTATATGATCTATCAAATAACACAACAGTTACACAACTTATTTAACGTTACAGTAGCCTTCCATATCTCATAGCACGCTCATAAACACAGAGCCTCCAAGATTCCTATATCTATGGCGTCCATAAACTTGGCTCTATTAGTGATATAATAGTCCCCAGATAAGGTCTAAACGTTCAGTTTAAGGAGAAAGGCTCTATAATGCCCTGGAGAAGGCGTAAATGACAGATTTAATGCCTACTAATTAAGTGATTCGAGATATTGCCTCGTGCTATCTATTGGTGGGGATTTTGAATTCGGTCGGGTTGGTGAGTTGATTTTTGGAGCAGGATTATAGAATTGTTTACGCACTAAGCTATGTAATTATGCAAATATTTCACTTTTACGATGATAGTAATAAAATCTAATTTTATTCCTACAAATATCAAATATATTTTGGTTTTATTTTTACCCTTTTCGAAATAAAATATCGTTCAATTTTTATCACAAGATATACTTTTTGTTTGTTTTAAAATTTTATTTTTTACAATATTATCTCCGAAGGCAGCTAAATTATGAAATATCAGATTACTATATTATAAAGATTTTACAACCTCTTTCTACAACATCCTACAATTAAAATGAAAGAAATGAATGATTTTTTTTTATACTTGAATTCAGTAGGTACTTAATTTCGTAAGAGGGTTAGCACATCACCTGAAACACATATTTTTTTAGCTTTCGCTAGATTCGCAGGGCAACAGTTTTCCCCAGAAAAGAATTTAGCAAGAAATTTTTACGTGCTCTTTTCAATTGAAATTCAAAATCCATCGCAATCGAATCTCACTTATCTGTTTCCAGTAATTAAATCTATCCCTATTTGTCTTGTTAAATGATAAGCACAAGTAACTATTATTAAAACCGGCTATCAGCTACATCTTCAGGATTTGTATTAAGTCGTGGCAATGAATACTTAATAAGTCGGTTCTTACTTCATCTGTAATTGCTGATTTCATCTGGTTACACTCTAATGGGTTCTGTTATCTGTTTTACTGTTTTACGCAAAGGATTTAAAAAAAAAATGTGGTCTTCACCTACCTTGATGTGGAGAAGGCGTTACAAATATGTACCTATGTAGGTAGATATTAAAAAATTAAAGAAAACAAATTAATATTTAAAAGAATAAGGTAAGGTTAAGGAAAGGTTGCCTGGAAGATATTGCTACGTAGCAATGAGGCCGCCTGTTACTTCTTATATTCTTGTTTGTGTCTGTACCTTATATCTTTTTTGCTATAAAGAATATTTGTATTTTATTGTATTGTAATAATTTAGTTAATTTTTATGATATAAACGTATCTTAATTTTAATTTATTTGTATTTGTTTGCAAAAAAAATAATTTACTTATATCTTGCAAGGTAAGGTAAAACGTAAAAACAGAGTGTTAAATGGATTGCTTTTCATTCTCTTGTTTTTGAAATCTCAAAGTAAATAAGCCAGAGCCTGTTTTTATTAAACTATTGAAAATACGCATTTCGATTTGACATTATCGAGATAATAAAATATTAAATTGAGTTTTAAGTCATTATTATATTTAATTGAAAACCAATCATAACTGTTGAAAATCAAAAGATTTTAATATTGTTAATTCTTAGTTTAAATTACATCTTTATTAACACTTAAAAGGTTTCATTCACTGACTATTCACTGATTATTGAACTATAATTTTGTCAAATAAAAACATCAATTTATTAACATTTTCAAAGCTTTAATTTCGCTCAATAATCAATGGCATTATCTTATTCAACTACAAGTAATAATTCCAAGTTCTACCTACTTGTTAATTTCCAAAGAGTAAATGCCAATAATATTTCACAAACTAAAATGCCAGCCGACCACAATAGTTTAGATAAATCTTGACCTTTTGCAATTACTGAATGCTACTTGCTTCTGGACAATGGAACGCTGAAGCTTTGGATGAGCGAATGTTTTCTGGTGATAATGAGATTTTCTGATAGGACTTCTTATAGCCTAATGCTATCTTCACACCAAAGCCGCCGGCATGCTGCCGGGCTAGGCTGGCGGCTTTACGTCACACGAATGGCAGCTGTCAAAAAAGCCGGCGGCTTTGGTGTGTAGATACCATAATGATGTCTACACACCAATATCATACAGCGTTTTCTTAGGGTATGGCCGCAATGACAGGCTTGCTATGCGGCTAGTGCCTAGCGAGTCACCTAGCGAGTAGCTAATGCCGGTTTTACACGAGGGCAGAACAGTGAGGCAGAACAGTGAGCAGCACAATACTGCTACAGGAGGGCAAGTCTGCTAATTACTAAATGCACCAAAAGAAACGCAAAAGAAACGCAAAAGAAAAGCAAACGCACTTCAGTCGCTTAATTTGACATATTTGGTAGTCTGCTAACGCTTTAAGAGCGTTTGGACTGCGTTTGAACTGCGTTTGAACTGCTTGTGATGTATTCTGTAACTTCAGTAGCAGTTCATAAGCACATAAGTTGCCAAGAGGGTATTCTCAACGCTATTTTGCGTTATTTGACACATGTGTCAAACGCAGTTCAGTAGAACTTGGACTGTTGAAGGATTGAGCCAGTTTATATTATTCTCTTGGGATTGAGCAAGGACACTTTCTGTATCAGTGCGTGTTCAGTTTCTGCAATAACGAGGCCTGAGGTGCTATTATACTCGGGCGTATTTTGACTAATGCTAACGCAGCAGACCAAAGACGTTGCCTGTTGCGATAGTGCCGCAAAACTTGTGCGTTATCAAGGCGCCCCGTCGACGCGTTTCGAGACGTAAGTCCGAGTGTATGGCTAAAGCCCGAAGTGAGGAGCTGACCCCCCATCCTCCAGCTACCGCCGCTGTCGAGATGGTATAGAATATCTTAAAGGCAAGTAAACTTGGACCTCAGTATAAGTAATTTATATTAAGTAGGTACCTATATGGTCTAATCACTCGTGCCCCTCGGTGGGGACGTATATGGGCTGATGATGACGACGAGGTACCTATACAGTACCTACCTAAGCGTATTTTTTGTGAGTTGGTACCGATACTGCCACACAAGATTATCATATTCTAGTTGTGTTGTGTAGCTTGACATATTAGTCCTTTATGATTAAATTAAATTCTTTTAGAGGTCTGTTGTCAGCTCGTCCACTCCTGTGCCTCAATCTCTACTGAACCAACAGTGAATGTGTGTGCGTGCTGCATAACATAGCAAATTGGCACAGAATACCTGAGATGTCATTAACAACTGAGGATGCAGAAAGAGGAAGGCAAAATCAGGTAAATAAATCATACTCGAGCAAAAAAAGCTACTAGTGAGTGAAAACACATTTAAGTATCTACACTAATATAATATTTATTTTATTAATGTTCAAGAAAACCAGTACCTAACTGATAATAAACACATAAAATGTTACATAATATATCCCAATATTCCCAATCTCAACATTCAACATAAAATATTACGTACATATTACCAACAAAATAACTTTAAATGAAAAGAACAAGATTAGCTTTAACATTTTTATATTTCAGGTTGAACAGCCTATACTCGAAGCAGAAGAGGGAGTGAACTCGCTGAACTGCTGCTCTTCTAAGAGGCTTCTAAGAGGCCAGGTGGTACAAAGAACTCTTAGTGCAAGGCTGCGGAGAAAAAAGAAGTAAATGGTTGGTATATGTTTGTATGTATAACATGAAGTACCTACAAGGAAAATATTATAATATTGATAAATTATAATCATCATAATTAATTACTTGTTACAGATTACGGATGGGATGGACATACATAACGCATAAGTTTTCAAGGAATTGAGAGTATTGAGACTTCGAGTTTTCATTTAGCTTTTGTAATAAATGTAATTATGTAATATACTTAATCGAGTATTTATTTCATCTACTAGACCCCAGCCTAGGTAAGTAAGTACTTACTCTCGGGGTCTCTATCTCGGGGTGTTTTTACTTCTTCGGGAATTGGAGAATAAATAAGTAAATAAATGGCTCATGGAAGTGTTCGTCTACGAGGCTGCGGCCACTCGTTTTAAAGGTTGGAGGTTCGGAGTGAAGATTCAACCTGCAAATTACCAGTTACAAATAAGAAAATACCGACAAACATATGTATTTATAAAAATTAAATATCTCAGTAAATTAATTAGGTATAACTAGATACTTACCAGCCAAAATGTGCAAACCGGTCGCCTATTAACTCCCTAGGTATCAAGCTATGAAATAACTTTTTACCTTTAAAATAACTTTTTACATTGTTTATTTTAGTTGTAAACATTGTAATGTATGAGGAACAGGCAATGAGGAACGATTATAAGGAGTGGCCCCATTTTTTTTCATATACAAATGAGTTTATGACAGCGTGCCAAGGTTGCGCCAAGTTTTCTTATAGTTTTCTTGGTAGATGACCTGTCAAACATTAAATAGTACCATACAAAAAGTAGCCATTTTGCGCCAGACCACGTATGTAGATCTAGACGGTATGGCTCCTCCTTATATATTATATACTCAAAGGGAACGGGCATGACGTGACACCATCGTGACACCATTCACCAATGATATTGACAGTGACAATGTCAATTTTTTTATTAATAAACAGCCAGCTTCAAAGAAGTTTTCACTGTTTTTTTCGAAAATTTTCATGAAATTTATGCAAATAAATGCATTTCAATGTTGTAGAAATAAATATTCTGTATTTTAAAGGATATCCTAGCTTAATTAAACCAGTATTATTTCTTAGAAAATAAATTATAGTTTTTACTAACAGCACTTTTTCTTAGGTAGGTTTTGTCACGTTTTAATAGGCAACCCGATAAATCCTTGCTTCTGCGATTCGACTGCGATGCGATTGCTTTTGGTAAAAAGACCAATTTGACACAATATAAGTCAATCGCAAAAGAAAAGCAAATGGATCGCAAACGGAAAGCAAACGGAAAGCAAATGCAACGCTTAAATTAGCAGACTTGCCCCCCAGTTTAAACGCACAGAATAGTGTCAAGGCAGTTGAACACAGTACTATTCTGTCCGTTTAAACAGTAGCAGTACTGTGCTGCCCACTGTTCTGCCTCACTTTTCTGCCCTCGTGTGAAACCGGCATATGTAAAACAAACATTCTGGGTAGCACTTTCGCTAAATTAAGTTAAGCGACCAAACTATAGCCAACAGATAAACATTCGACAGCAATATGTCACAAATTTGGTATTCTCTTAAGTGCCACGATTAATAGTCGATTAGTAGTCGATTAGTAGTCGATTAGTAGTTTCTAGAGGGTTTTGTCTACTGTCAAATAGCGAAGAGAATACCGTTTGGAACTGCCACTCATGTGACATTGCGGAGTAGAATACCGATTATAGCGTAAAGTAATAAAATGTGCGGCCGATCGCTGTCCACTGTCAACTTATCTGTTAAGAGAATACCTACCAAAATGTGTCAATTCATACAATTCACATTCTAGAGAGACACCATTTTTCATTTGGTAATTAGAAGAATACGGCCCCTGGAATGTACGCGACTGACTGCACTAGGCGCCAAGCGATGCACCACGCGTGCAGTGTGGCCATTCGCGTACATTTGCTTATCGTATAAATTAAGCCTAAAATGCAACTGCGATAGGGCCCGTTTTATCACTAAGACCCAGAACACACGATGAAACGCAACTGCAACGCAACTGAAACTGCTAGTTACTTTTGAGTTGCATCGAAATTTCTGCTATAGACTTCCTTAGAAAACAACACATGACGCAACTAGTTTGAAACGTTTCGTTTCAGTTGCGTTGCAGTTGCGTTTCACCGTGTGTTTTGGCGCTTACAGATAAAAAACTAACTGGTATTTTATACCTGTCATTGTCTATCAATAGGTTTATCTGTCAGTTAAATTTTATCCGTAAGTGGTGAAAATGGGTTACACCAAACAAAAACAAAAATGATATAAATAATAATAGATTCATACTTAGCGCTCTTTCCTAGATCTAGTCCAATTCGTCATGCAGCTAGATGCAGCGATTCGCATGAAGTATTGCTTACCGGCTGCTCCGTATCTTGCGCGCGCGCATCTGCAACCAAATGAAAGGTTTTAAAGTACTTGAGGCGTTCTGTGGTTTCAAAAGTGTTAAGATCCTTTTGGGAGAACATTATAATGCAGTTTTAAAAGAATCTTGGTTATTAGACTCGTGTTTAGAAAGAAATTTTGATAAGTAGTTATACAGAAATGCTAAATATCCTAATAATATTCTAAATGTCAATGTTTGTGTTGATGGATGGATGTTTGCATCTCAAAAACCACTGAACAGATTTTGATGAAATTTGGCAATATTATAAAATGAAATGAAAAATCATTTAATCCTGTAGGTTTTGACAACACTTAGGACGGGTCATTTTTTTAAAGTTAATGCTAGATTCGCAAGAGTGCAGTTTTCCCCAGAGAAGAACCTAGCAAGAAACTCTGTAGGGTTGCTCTTTTCAATTTAAATTTTACAAATCTCAGGCATAAACACAGAAACATATAATAAAATTAATATTTCAAAAGAGCTATCCATAAATAAATAATAAAAATTTGACCCCGCAATATCCAGGAAAAAGTAAGGTAAGTAAATGAGAAACAGAGAACGCTTGTTTGCGACAATAACGCGATATTTCAAAAACACCAATTTTTGGAAAACGCGATTTGAAAGTTTTCAAACCCTCTAGCAACTTTAGTTTGCGTTTTAGAAGAATGTTGTCTTTAGAAGAAATGTTTGCTAGGGGGTGTATATTACTGTAAATAACTTAATGTTTCTATTGATTAATTAATTAACAACATTTTTAATGATTTTTGTGTAAAACCTAAACATATCACGTTTTAGCTGAAAAAAGCAATACTTTTCGTGAATCAATATCAGTTATCGCGTTGTAGTTGTAGGACATTTTGCTAAAATCGGATTATTATATCATTAAAACACACTATTTTCGGCAAAAAAAAACGTTTATATTTATTACTTATAATTAAAAACCCTTCTACCTAAAAATACCTAAATACCTAAAAAACCGGCCAACTGCGAATCGGACTCGCGCAGGAAGGGTTCCGCACCATTCCCTATTGATATCGAGCAAAAAAATCAAGTTTGATGTATGGGAGCCCCCCTTAATTATTATTTTTATTCTAGTTTTTGTATTTGTTGTTATAGCGGCAACGGTAATATATCATTTGTGAAAATTACATCGCTCTAGCTATAATTATTTATAAGATACAGCCTGGTGACAGACGGACAGACAGACAGACCAAAGACAGTGAGACAAACGGACAACCAAGTCTCAGTAATAGGGTCCCATTTTCACCCTTTGGGTTCAGAACCCTAAAAAAGAGTTTGAAAATGATTTTGTAATGGTAAGCTTCTTTTAAAAATAATTTTAAACCAATTTAAGCATACTGTGTGCATACTATGTTGTTCAAATCTGACTTTTAATAAAAGTAAATGGCGTATTCAACGCATAAATAATCTTCTTTTATAGTATAATCATTACATAACAAATGTATGAAAATGGAAATGAAGTTTCTAGAAATAGTATTGGTACAGTTCTGCGTCGTTATTCTAGTATCTACTTCTATGAGCTCAGACACGAACGATTCATCTGACATTATGTTTTCTTTCTATGAGGACTCGGACGATTTTGTAAGAGACTTTAAGATTTTTCCTGTTGATAGTTCAGATGAAGAGCAATATTGGAATGAAAATGTTTAATTACAACCTGCAACGTTTGAAACCTAGTATAAAACCTATGTTCTTTCGCTAATAGATCATCTACCCCGTCATTTTACGATGAAGTAGTTAAGTCAATACAAGTTCCTTCCCGACAGTCTTGACCGTATAGAAAGTACCAGTGATAGTGAAAACGAATGCAGCGTTAATAATGATGATTGCAATATGGCATCTTTTCATCCGGTCACTGGTACATACTCTCCATCTCTATCTATCTATCTATGTATTTAGGGGGAAGTGGGGCACATTGATACACAAAAATTCAAACTCCGTTTTAATATACAAATGTCAACATATTTGATAATTTTTTTTGCCGGGTGCATGGCCTGATATGTTAACTTATAATTAAGTTTAAAAAAAGCTGATAGAAACGAATACGGAAAAAGTTATGGCGACTTTTATAAAAAATCGATTTTGTATCATTCTGCCCCACCGGTGGGGCACCTTGATACAGAGAGTGGGGCAGCTTGATGCGTATTTTATTTCCGTAAATATTATAATATTTTTTCAAAATAAATCGTTAATTACTTAAATTGACCAAATAAAAAGCAAATAATGCTTGGTATCTGAAAAAATCACGTTATTTATTCGTTATTATTCGTATTAACGATAATCACAATCAGCCTAATAATGAAATGAGCTAGGAAATAAAATTGTCATCAAAAATCTAGAATTTATCAAGATCTTAAACATGTAATTAAACATAATTACTCAGTAATCAGCCTAAAAGTACTACAGAATTGGGCATAGTGAAATATAGAAATAACAAAATAAAATCCTCTATCAAAATTATAGGAACTTTTTCTTAAAACTCATAATCAAAAATATCACAAAACTGAAATCCTAAACGATTTTTTCACATTTCTCTGCTTAACTTTAAACGTCCGGACCATTTTCTATAATAAATGAGATTTTCAAGACTACTTTAAAATACTAACGGGACACTTTAATGCACTAAAGGGGCACTTTAATACACTAACGGGGCAGATTGATACGTATTATTCTGCCCCGCGCTTTACTGTATCATAGTGCCCCAAGGGACTATATTCACGAAAAAGTAATTTATTATTTTTTAAATCAATATTGTATTAAATAAACATATTAAATAACATTTATTAAAGTATAAACGTACTTTTGGTAAAATAAAACAATGAAAACAACTAATAATATGGAGCTGAGACACAAACACATTGCTCTTAAAATTTTTGTTCTCGGTCCCAAAAACACGTTTGTGCCTGTAAAAGCAAAACGGCGAATAGGCGGCGAGCATCGTCACAACTATCATCCTTGTGGATGTCCTTGAGCGTTCTAATGATGTGTCCGTGTGCGTATCGTTTTTCAGTATTTCAAAACAGGTACTGTATCAATGTGCCCCAAGTATCAATGTGCCCCGCCTCCCCCTACGAACTTTAGGTCAAGACTGTCAGGAAGGAACTTCCATTGACTTAACTGTTTCATCTTAAAATGACGGGCTAGCTAGATGATCTATTAGCGAATGTACAGCTACTATTTTCGGTTTCAAACGTTGCAGATTGTAGATAAAGATTTTCATTCCTATATTGCTCTTCATCAGAACAGCTATCAATAGGCATTTATTCATATAGAGCTCTTGTCGGTGGAGGAAACGCCATCTTTGCCTTTCTTCTGCTAACATTTTGACTTCCTGATACAACACGACTTTATTTTTTTCCAATTCACTTGAGCGAAGTCGCAACAGGCAAAACATGCAAAATCTTAAGGTCAGGGTCTCTTACAAATCGTCCGAGTCCTCATAGAAAGATAACCTACTGTCAGATGAACTATTTACTCGTTAGCTAATAGAAGTAAGTACTAGAATAACGAGGTTGAACTGCACCAAAACTATGTCTGGACCTTCATTTCCATTTTCATCCATGTGTAAACTGTCGATCACGGTTGCTCCTCCTTTTTTTTTCAATTTTATTTCGATATTTTTCAAAACCTAATACTTTCCAGCTTCTTGACTCCATCTGCAAAAATATTTTTTATTAACAAGTTACAATAGATTATTAAGAAAAATCTTAGGTAACAAAAAAAATTAATACTGTTTTTTTTATTTTGTTTATCAATATAACGTTACATTATGATACATTTTCCACCATCTACAAGAATTTTTCTGAAACAGTGTGTTAACTAACAATTATAACAATTATACAAGTATAGTTTCATATTTGTTTCATCATCTACAACGCCATATCACAAATTAAAACATTAAAAATTCTAATTTTTGCAAGAAAAATGTTACATAGCTAATATGTTTTAAAAAAACTTTCAAAGAAATTTCATCAAAACCGCAATATATCCTTATATCACAATTTTGTTATAAAATAATATAGTATTGTGTTACTTACCTTTATCTGTAAAAACGTGATATTGTCGTGTTATCACGTTATTATAGAAATCCGGGAGCACCTTACTCTTCAACCACCCGATCACAACCGACTTGTATCGTTCTTGAAGTGAAACACCTCCAAAGATGAGACAGCGCGATAATGTCACATTTGCCGTTTTTCTACTGAATTACCTACTTCTAGTAGGGATAGAAAATATTGCGTTTTTGCAGTATAAAGTGCGCAAGATGGCGAATTTAATAATGTAATAAAAAAAATTTGACTTTTCCGAAATATCACGTTGTTGTCGCAAACAGGCGAGAAGTGAAAGGCTTAGTTTGATAGGATCCGCATGACATGACCAGCCATCACAGCAGCACCTTCACACAGGTCTCAACGCATGTGCCAGCCATCAACCCCATCCACATATTTTAGGGAAGTAGGAGACCCGACACACAGCGCCACCACTGCAACGGCGGCGTAAGCGAGCATGACAAGTCACACGTTTCGCCTTATTCATAAAAAAAGCTTAGCTATTACAGAGCTATTATAGCTTATGTATATCAGAATAACAGATGGGATATGTTATTTTGAGATATGATGATTATTTTTCTAAGATATGAACAGTCGTGGAAAGCCTCAAGTAGCTTCCCTCCTTTAATGTTTTTCTCCTTTTTTTTTTGGGGTTTTTAAATTCATTATTACCTATGTTTTTTTTTATAATTTTTTCTTTGTGACGAATTCAAGTGTAAATTTAAAGTTACCTACGAATAAATTATTTTGATGAACTTAGTGGTTCTATATTTATTGATGTTGATGTCAAGTTTGAGAACCATTGCCCATTCGTCCATTCTTTATCACTGTTAAATGCCGGTACATTGTTTTATGATAAATAGTTCTAACCGCGGATTGTAATAAGAAATACCTACGAATATTTATGAGGATTTTTGTTAATATGATGGGAAAAGGAAGTTAAAATTGTTTTAGTATTTATTATTTAGGTACATAAAATAACTCTTTATAATCAAACATGAATCAGACTACAATCAGACATCAATTCGTAATCATGAGCCATTGTTTATGCTGTCTACACACCAAAGCCGCCGGCTTTTTTGATAGCTGCCATTCGTATTGGTATCTACACACCAAAGCCGCCGGCTTTTTTGACAGCTGCCATGCGTATGACGTAAAGCCGCCGGCCTAGACCGGCGGCATGCTGGCGGCTTTGGTGTGTAGATAGCAAATGACGTAAAGCCGCCAGCCTGGCCCGGTGGATTGCCGGCGACTTTGGTGTGTAGACACCATTAGCAGTATACCAAATGTGTCAAAAATGCAATTGACACAGCCGACATACAACTGAGGCTATTTTAAATTAGCAGACTTGGGCCCCTGGTGTATCTGTTCTGGGTCGTCTCATATGTAACTGCGCCTTAATCAGGTCATATTTGACTACATACATCAAAGTTTGAAGGTTATTCTTTGTTATCTCATGAAGACTTAATGGAAGAACAATATGTTTTTATTTTTTAATTTTCGAATTTTTTTTTACATTTTACACTAAATCCAATATTGATTGGTAGTTTTTTTTTAATTTATATTCCACCTTACTAATGCTACTAATAATTTTTTTTTTTCCTTTGTAACTGTAATTAAACACTTTTGTGCGCGATGGTATTTTAAAACAAAAAAAACATGTTAAACGTCTGACTCAAAAATTGTCTAATGCGCATCTGTCAGCTAGGGGTTACGTGGCGCGACCTATACACTGGGTTAAAGTTCCTCGTAGCGTCATGCCTACGTACAAATTTTACCTATAAGTGACGTCAAACCCCACTCAATCATTTTTAATAGGCTAAAAGACAGACTAATTATAATATATAAAGGATTATCTCAGAAGTAAACACCAGTAATTGTATCCAACGTTTATTTCACTCTTCAATCACAATATAAACCAGTCACTCCACAGTATCGTTTTAGCAACTATTGTTCACCATCTAAATTATATAACAATATTCACATTTATTATAGTAGGTATCAAACGTCCACACACTTTGACCACCAGTACTAGAATGTCCGCTCCGGTTTTTCCCCCCGTTCGCGTCCCATCCCCACGCTCTATCCATCCCTTCCAACCCCCTCTTTCTATCACCTCCACTATCTCTAATGTTGCCAATCTATTTTCTTGTAAATTACCATATTTTATGTAAAAAGTATTGCCAGAAAATAACAAAACCTAACATATAAAAGCTAATCTAGTTTAGAAGGGTAACTTGGAATAAAACTCAGA
Source organism: Anarsia innoxiella (assembly GCA_947563765.1). Lineage (NCBI taxonomy): Eukaryota > Metazoa > Arthropoda > Insecta > Lepidoptera > Gelechiidae > Anarsia > Anarsia innoxiella. The sequence goes on from OX387403.1 coordinate 836,336, forward strand.
TAGTCAACTACAAAACTTCTATTTTCTTTCTCTTCGCTCATTACAGTCATTACACCTCAATCGTTACATACAGACTGACTTCAGTGTTGCCAAATGCACTAGTACAAAATATTTACATAATAATTCTCGATTATCGATTAATCGGTAAACTTAAATACTTAATTTCAAATTAGGTTTACAAAAATAGGTAATTAACTTATATTTCTACTTATTTAAATACATCATAGCTTACAAATACCATTTTTAATGTAGTCAATGCATCGCTATACTTCAAACATAAGCCCTAAATCCACATCCTAGTAGCGACCTACCAACAAAACCTTGTTTTAATCTTACACTCCATTCGTAGATAGTCTACACTTTACTGCTTCAGATCGAATGTTCCTCGTTACGTCCCAATGGGTATTTGTCACGAAGGTCCAAGGTATTTATGATTGCATGACCTAGGCATTTGTAAGATTCTAACACTAGATTATGTTCTGGGTCCAGTTACGCACTGCATATTTTCTAAGTTTGTTTTAGATAGGGACGTGCGTGGGTTCGAAGAGGAAATGCCAAGAAATATTTTAAGGGTTAATTGTTTGTATATGTCTGTAGTTCGGGTTTTTTTGTTTAGTGCTCGTTTCACTAATTATAAATAAAAAACTGACATATAAACCTTTGTCTAAGTACTTTATAAATCATAAATTTGTATGCTATCTACACACCAAAGCCGACGACATGCCGCGCCGCCGGGCTAGGCCAGCGGCTTTACGTCATACGAATGGCAGCTGTCAAAAAAGCCGGCGGCTTTGGTGTTTAGATACCATTAGACAGTGACAGGTATAAAATACTAATATTATTGTGACTGTGGATGGATGGATGATTGTGAGGATGTTTGTTACGCTTTCACACAAAAACCACTGAACAGATTTGAATGAAAATTTAAATTAAAATGAAGATAGTTTTATTCAAAAATAGGCAAAATTAATTACACTTTTTTGATGTCACTTTTTTGATCTAAAACTACTGCCGATTTACTACCTGTATAGGGAGGAAGAAAACGGCAAGAAACCTTCGGCACAGGGCCCTAGTACGTTATGTGCAATATATCTTTTGAAACTTTACACTATTGTAACTTGCCTATCAGAATAACACATTTAGACTATAATAGGTATTATTTAAAGATGCTTAAGAATGCTTTTATATTCCAAGAAGTGACGCATTTATTGTCTCTAAAATAGTATGTATGTTTTGATGGTTTGTTCTGCCACTACACTTTGTAACCCGAATCGACAATAAAGACACCTTAATCAAACGATTGCGGATACTACTCAGGTACCAAGTTAACTATTAGTAGCAGATATTTGTTACATGTAGATTTCTAAGGAATTTACAGTAATAAAAGAACTTTGAGTATTTTATCTTTGTAAGATTATTTTATGTTTAGGTGTTGACAGTCAGTTACGATACTTCTTCTTCTTCTTATTTAAGAGCTAAGCTCTTGTCGGTGGAGCCTCTTCCATCCCTCCATATTTTCTGCCTTCTTTTTAACATCTTGATACGACATGACACCCGCCTTTTCCTTCACCTGTTCTAGGAACGTCCGTCTGGGTCTTCCTCTCTTCCTTTTCCCTTCAATTTTTCCTTCTATGATGTTTTTTATGAAGGAATCATGTCGTATCAAATGTCCTAGCATCTTTCCTCTTCTGTTCTCAATAGATTTTAGTAAACTTCTCTTTTCTCCCACAATCTGTAATACCTCCTCATTTCTCTTCTTTTCAGTCCAACTTATCCTCTCCATTCTTCGCTACATAGTCAATAAATTGGACACTATAAAGATTTGATCACTCAACTGTATAACCCTACTTTTTACCCGACCGCGCCAGAAGGAGGGTTATGTGTTTCGAGAGTAGGTATGTATGTTTGTATGTATAATTCAATAAGTTGGTTTTTTGACGGGTTTTACAGTTACAAAAGGTCCTTAAAAAAAAAAGGTCCTTAAGAGGTCAACAAAAACTGCTGAATGGATTTTAATGAAACTTGGCAATATTGTAGCTTATACTTTTTTTTTCTAGTCTATGTTGTCCCACTGCTGGGCAAAAGCCTCTCCCATGCTTCTCCACACATTTCTGTTGGTGGCGGTTTATACTTACATCAAAATAACAAGACAGATAGATAGATATCATGATTTTTTCCAAGTTAAGACGATAAATGCGTACGAAGTTGCGGGTAGCTTCTAGTATAATATATATTTATCTATATATATAAAAATGAAACCCGTTTTCCGTTGTCACGGCATCACGCCTGAACGGCTGGACCGATTTCGCTAATTCTTTTTTAAAAATGTTCATTGAAGTCCAAGGATGGTTCTTACGGTGAGAAAAATTCGAATAATTGCCGGGAAAGCCCTAAAACAGACCTTTTCTGTTTCCCATACAAATGTTTCCTTACTAAAATGTAGAGTCAATTTGAACTTTATTCCTACACAATAAAGTTCATTCTAAGGCGGGACGAAGTTCGCCGGGACAGCTAGTAGAAAATAAAGCTTCAAACAAAAAAAAAGAAATTGTAAGTTTCCTTTCTACAATAAATATAAACTTGTGCTGTGGAATTCATTGCCACACATTATACGTGACACTCACTCTCTACACATTTTCAAACGGAAAGTTAAAGAGCACTATCTTTCCTTATCATAGAGAAAACAATATATATTTATATAAATTATAATATTTATGTATGTGTATTTATCGAATATATATGTGTAGGTTTATACTTATATTTATTGTTTATTGTAGTGACTATCCTGCCTTCATGCTATCACTTCTCTCTCTGTGGGGTCTGCAGGAAGAAATTTATTTTAGAAATATGCTGTACCTTTTGTATAACTTCTCTTTTTTCTGTCTCTATGTACTATCATCTTACAATAAACTGTTAAATAAATAAATAAACTTCAAATACAGTATATCCCAATCGCAAAACCCTACAACACTATCAGTAACCAGTTTCCAAACAAATTATCGATTAATAACTAAAATGATAACGATTTAATACAGTGTACCAGGAGCACAGAGGTAGTGCAGATGTCCAGTTTAATGTACGAGCGCGACCTTAAAGGGCAGCCCCCACTGTGCCTGTGTACGCTATATTAATTTCACTGAATCCAACCAGGAATGTAGACCATAAAATCTGCTAAATTAATCGCGTTCGTGCGTTCAGAAGACTGATATTTAGGATTAGTCTTTCGATTTGGTGATGTTGAGTTGATTTGTTGAGGTAGCTGTTGTTGTATTTGTTTTTCCTTTTTGGATTGAATAAGGACAGGGGTTAGATAACTACTTCCGCGACGTGACGTGTGATATGGTTTGATATTATTAAGATACAGTGTAAGTTTCATAAGTATCCAATAACAAAACGCGCGGGGGGAGGGGTATTAAATTTTATAATTTCATCAAAATCAGTCTAGCCGTTTTTAAGCGATACAATCATTTACAGTAAAGAACCATAAAGAATGCACATCGGCAATCATCGTATTTCCGAATAAAAACGAATGCTAATTTCCATGTACATCAATTATTATTAGATTAATCGTGTTTCAGAATTTGAATTTAGAACTAAGTACTTTTAGTTTTGATTTAAACTACACTAACAAACGTCATGGTGTGTCGCTGTACGAAGTCGAAATTAACCGATTGCCTCTTTCCAAAGATCGATGTGCATTCTTTATCGCCCTATGATGAAACTCGAAAGGCGGGTCCACTGCTCCATCTTTTGAACAAACATTTGATCGAATTGGATAATTTTGAACGAAATGAATGAAATTTTCTTTTGTTTTGTTAGCAAAATCATTCAATTTGAACAAAATGTTTGTTCAAAACATGGGCAGTGGACCCGGCTTAAGAAGCCGTATCTGTAAGCCAACAAGTTTAAAATCCAATAAAAGTGTAAAGTGGGTTCGAACACCATTGTGTATAATATTTCTGAAGAGATAGCAGAAACAATCGCGGCGTCAAAGATAGTGGATGAGCTCGTGCTGCACTTGAAATTATTTCCACGGATATATACGACGGGGTGTAGGGTTGCCACACTTCATTTTGTGTTGCCAGGAAAAGAAAGTTTCGTTAAAAATAATTAGTTGCTTTTTAAAAGTGGGAATTATTAAATTTGTTTTTTTATAGACTGTCTTTAACTGACGAGCATGTATGAGGCGACTGATGAGTGTGGATGACACGAAAGAAATGTGTTTAGGTTAGCAAGTGAAGGAAAATTGTCTCCGCTTACTCCGATGAAAAGTGGCGTGATAAATATGTGTCGGCGAGACGAGTCATCAGAAGTGGCGTTGAGGCTTTTAGTTAAAATAAGACAGTGGGCGTGTAACGAACAAACTGGCTTTATTACGTAGTTTGCCATAACGTTATTAAATAACAAGATTTACGTGATGTTTTCCGATATCTCCAAATCAATAATCAAACAGCATCCATCATACATGACAGCAACTCAAATATGAAAAGCGCCAAAGTGACAACCAGTCCGAAACATGCCAGTTCTTTCATTTTAGCAGTAAAGAGTTTGCAAATGGTTCCAAAATAGCCTTCATGAACGTAATCTCCGACATATGTACCTATGTATGTTTGTGTATGTAGTTCAGTTAACTGTACATTTAAAAATAAATTATGCATTAAAATGTTATTTATTTCAGTGGTATAAAAACGATTAAAATACTTAAGTTATTACAAGTTTACTGATCCAATTTTCACTTAAATAACATATCAATTATAAATGCGTATTACAAATAAATACTTTTTACAAAATTGTCTTTAAAACCTCGTTCCAACTTTAAAACTATAAAATAAAAGAACAAAACTCAAAATGGCAGCGAAACAGTAAAAAATAGAGTAGTGGGCACCCTGCAAAGCGTGTCGGCACAATTTGCTCTCGATCATATTGAGATCTAGCACCGAGCTGCTAAATTGGACTAACAGTACTGGCAGTCAATATTTGAGAGATTCACTATCTTTTAATGTTGCCTTTAGAAAAATAATAAGTGCTTTGTACCTACAGGCAGACCAACTTATCTGTGAACTGAACGGCGGCGCTAGTAGTAATACAAAATTGTATTTCTTCCAATCGCAGCAGTTCTGGAATTTGACATTTTCGTATAAATAGCCGTAGTTCCAGTTATGGCCGTTTCACATTTAACTTAGCTCTTATATATAACCTAGCTCTGTAATTTTACAGTTTAAGGTTATATTGAAAATTTCTTGGAAGTACAAATATAATAGACTGGCCAGTTGGCGTGGTTGATAGTGCTTGTTATGCCGCAGGTCGTAGGTTCGTTTCTCAAAAGAGACAAACATGTTTGTTTTAAAAGTTTGGGTTTTTGTATGTCTAATATTTACCTACCTATGTACTTATGGCAACCTAATAATATGTTTGAATAAGCTTTATGTTCGTATATAATTTTATAATTTTTAGGCTGCGTCCATAGTAGGCAAACTGTTAGCGGCCGACTGAGTGAACCGCAAATTGTGGCGAACTGAAATTTGAGTAACGTCTTGGCCCCAGTAGGCAAACTGTTAGCGCGTACTAAATCGATACGCCGCCGCAACCTCAGTCAGCCTCTAACAGTTTGCCTACTGGGGACGCAGCCTTACTTCACTTAACATTGACAGAATCCACAAAAGTAGTTGCCTGTAAAAAAGAGCCTGATTTTTTTATCACTTTTATTTTAAGTTATAAATACTTCTACAGGACCTAATACAAAATACTAGCTACATGAAAATAGCTCATTAACCATAGACAATGGATGTCATTAAGGCTCACCCCTCACGGGAGGTTCTATGCATATTTAATTAGTACGTATCTATTGTGTTAGAGACACACGTCCGTCAAAGCATAGGTAATATTAATTACAAGTCTAAAACGCCCTTAAATACTAGTTGTAACGAAAGGGCGAAATACTCATGATACTGATCAACTTACTCCATGGAATATTTATTGAACTGTGTATATCGGTCGATCAAATTGGGGACCGGCTAAAGAAAATCGCAAAGAAGCGAAGGAATGTATTTGGATTGTGATAAGTAAAGGGAAGTGATCTCTGTCTACCTCGTAAGGAGTAAGGATTCATAGAGACAGATATGTATGTATGAATTAATGAATGTGTGAATGTTTTTTTTTTACGTAGGTAGGTATGTATTATAAAGATTATTAACATTTTTCGGGTTAATTTTGTTTGTTTCCTTTTATGGAGCAAAACCAGAGACAGTATGAATATGAGATAATGAAAAATCAAGTCATGTAGTGATACATACATATTAGAGTATATTAACAAATATGCGAACATCCTTCTCTAACCTTTCTATCACAATCCTGGGCGGTCTAAATCACTATTATAACCCGACGATCGCATTTACATAATCACTGTACGCGTGACATGACTGCAACTAATCGGTTATTGAGTTTATGACTTTATTACTTTCTATTAATATTGGTTATTGCACTTGAGCATAGATCCGATATTTTGATAAAAATACCTTTGAGTATAGAATATATAAGGAGGAGCCATAACCGTCTGGATCTGCGTGCCTGGTCTGGCGCAAAATGGCTACCTTTTTGTATGGTACTACTTATCGTTTGACAGGTCATCTACCAAGAAAACTATGAAAAACTTGGCGCAACCTTGGCACGCTTTCATAAACACATTTGTATATGAAAAAAAATTGGGTCACTCCTTATATTCCTTCCTCATTGAGAAATACTTGTTTAGATTCCGCGAGTTACAGTTCGTTTTTAAGTTTTATGCGTCATTAAAATAACTATGTAACAATAGTCTTTAACAGTATTTATATAAATAATAAAATAACTGTCATTTTTATTGTTAAGTAACTAGAAGCTACCCGCGAACTTCGAACGCAGTTATATCTTGAAAAATTAAAATAATATAGCCTATGTGTTAGTCTAATGCTGTCTACACACCAAAGCCGCCGGCATGCTGTCGGGCTAGGCTTTTCATCATACGAATGGCAGCTGTCAAAAAAGCCGGCGGCGTTGGTGTGTAGACAGCATAATGTGTAAGCTACAATATTGTAAAGTTTCATTGAAATCTGTTCAGTGGTTTTTGGGTGAAAGAGTAACAAACATTCTCACATCCATCCATAGGCACAAACTTTGACATTTATAATATTAGTAGGATTTCCTACCAACTTTTTAACTTGAATCAAGCTTAGATACCATAATGATTTCATACATAGACACAAACATTGATATTTATAATATTAAGTAGGATTAGATGTTTGTATTAAAGATCTGTATTAATATTAATATAAAATAACTTAAATATGATGCAAAACACAAATAATTTCCCCGATTTTCCCCAAGTTTTGTGAGATTTGTTTGACGATTATCCATATTTTAAGTTTGAATCCAACTTAGATACCAGAATGATACCTAGATACAAAGTTATGACTCAAACCAAACAAAAACACGAACTTAAAAGCCAGTCAACGACCTCGCTTCCAAGAATTGATCGACTAACCGAATTTCAATCACAAAATAAACTGGAACAGTTTTTATGGGATAAACTAGAAAAAATACAATAAAGAAAGGTTTTTTGTTAGCATTTTATAGGAATTGAGTTCGTGTGAGACTAAATCAGTGATTTAGCTATGTCTAAAGGTCTATCTACACAGATCCGGGCCGTGCCCGGGACGTGTTCGGACTGTAGCCCATCAGTAGGGAAAATAATACGTCGTCATGACAACGTGTCCGGACGGTGGCCGGACCGTAGCCCGTCAAGAGGGAAAACTAAACGTCGTCATGACAACGTGTCCGAGCCGTGTCTCATCAGGAGGGAAAACAATACGTCGTCATGACGAGTCCGGTTTTTTCCTCGTGACGGGCTACGGCCCGGATCGGTGTAGCTTTACAGAGTTCTTTACTCTTTTGAACGTTTATTTATATAAAACTGTTTCCTGCGACTTCATAGCCATTTACAACACAATACAATACAAATATTCTTTATTGCACAAAAGATATAAGGTACAGACACAAACAAGAATATAAGAAGCAACAGGCGGCCTTATTGCTAGGTAGCAATATCTTCCAGGCAACCTTAGGGTAAGAAATAACGAGAAAGAGGTAATAATGGTTGCGGGTTGTGCAAATAATACAGAATACATACATACATAACTACATATACATACCAAAAACCATTTACCGTCATATCTTGGCAAACTTATACAATACAAGCAACCTTAGGCCCAAGTCTGCTTATTTATAATAGCCTCAATTGTGTGTAGGCAGAGTGTCTATGACATTTTTTGACACATTAGGTTTTCTGCTAAACAATAGCTTACACTGATTGCAACCAAAAATGTCAAAAAATAACAATGACCTATATAAGGAGGTGCCATATCATCTGGATTTGCGTGCCTGGTCTGGCGCAAAATGGCTACATTTTTGTATGGGATTTCGTATCGTTCGACAGGTCATCTACCAAGAAAACTATGAAAAACTTGCGCCAACCTTGGCACGCTGTCATAAACTCATTTGTATATGAAAAAAAAGGAGCCACTCCTTATATTTCTTCCTCATTGACATTGACACTCTGCCGGCACACAATTAAGAGTATTGTAAATTATAGCAGACTTGGGTCCCTCTCGAGAGTTTCGCTTAGCAACACATTCAGCGATTTATTTTTAAACTAGAGGCTGCCTGCGACTTCGTACGCATTTAACGTCATATCTTTGAAACAACACAAAATATCTACAAATAATAAAGCCTATGTGTTATTCTGATGTCTAAGCTAAGTCTTCGTCGTACTCTACCTCCACCTGCAGACTCCCGCTATGTGTGCGATCGATGTGGCAAAAAATGCCGCGCCGCAATAGGACTTCACAGCCACAAACGGAGATGTGGCAACCCTTAAACCTACACGCGCTGCAACAAACATCTACTACAGATGCTGTGGCCAATGATGATGATGATGATTATGAAGCTAAGTTATTGTAAAGTTTCATTAAAATCTATTCAGTGGTTTTTACGTGATGAAGTAACAAACATCTACCCATCGGCACAAACATTGATATTTATAATATTAATAGGATTATAGAGTTAACATTTTCATAACCATAAAATAAACTTTTATCTATGAAGCGAAACTATCTAGAAAATGGCATAGATAGTAATGAGATTAAAGAATCTGAAAATGGATCTATCAACTAACTATGCACTATGACTCTACCACAGGTATTTGAGCTCGGACAATATTATATAGACCCAGATCCGGGACGTGCCTGACCTAACTTACAGTAGAATGGATAAAACCTTCGGTTCTCCATAGCTTCTCATGTGCCTTGAACACCTGCGAATTTGTGTAACTGTAACTAGGGACGTTTGGCAAGTATCGGATGACGAAGGTTACCAAAAGTTAGAGTGACTTAACTTATATTTTAAATGGCTGATTTTTATATTTATGTCTAAGAGGATACTAATTTAAGGTCGTATCATAAGTATCAGACAATTTATATGGACCCAAGCTTCTGTCGGACGCTTCAAAGGTTACTTGTTCCGGAGTAAAAATGTGAATTTAGGGAAAGTTAGCCGCTGATTTCGGAAATGCCGTGTATAAATGAAATACTCGCCGTTTGAATAGCTATCGATTGATATACGATGACGTTTATGCGTAAATATGCCATCTACAGTAGAGTCAATGATGGCTTTATATTAATTAACTTAGCCGCCGTTACGTAAGTGCCGGATGTCTTAATTTCAAAGCCTACTTTACATCGTCCGGAACGGATACCCAAGACTACTTAATTATTGAAAACTGTTGGTATTATATATAGAATTTTCAAAGAATTTGTGTCCGTCAGGATGGCTTGAGATAATTTTCGACTAGAGGCCGCCCGCGACTTCGTTCGCATTTATCATCATATCTTGGAAAAAATCATGATATCTCAAAATATGTGTTATTCTGATGTGCAAGCTACAATATTATTCAAAAAGTATCTTTTCGTAAGTAACTCAAAATTACACTTGAATATAAGGTATAGTAAAAAAAATTAAGCAGAGAAGCTACGCTAGATTCGGAAGGCAGATTCATTGCCAAATTTCATCAAAAACTCTTCAGAAGCTTTTCCGTCAATTTTGGTACAACTGTTGCGTTAATGTTTACAAATTCTTAAAATTTAATGCATAGCAACTGGCTGTTTTATAATAATGATAATTACTATAAACTCTATGTGACCATAGCAATAGCAATTGCCTTTATAAACGTTATTATTAATTGTGATTTGAGAGCCAGTAAACGCCTTTTACTGAGACTAATGAATACAAATCGCGACTATAGGACTGCTATAAGTTAAATTGCAAATTAAGCTATGATAATCCAGGCTGGCGATAACATTCGGTTAAAATTATGCAATCGAAAACAGCAGATTGTTTTTTCTATATAACTGATCATCATCATTTGGCGATAACAGTCGGTTAAAATTATTTTAACGAAAACAGCAGTTTATTTTTTCTATATAACTGATCATCATCATTATCATCATCAAATCAGTATTATAATCCGCAGATCAATTTCAAATCAATCAACATTATAAATAATACAAACAACATCAAAATCATATTGTTTGAGTTTACAAAACAAAACTAAGTACCTTATTAATATAATTCTAAATAGTTCCTTAAAGTGTAACTAAAATTAAGTACATAATGTACAGTGCAGTTGTCCAATTTTTAAAACATAGCAAGTAATTATGTGCGATGTAAATAATTACACTTCATTCGAAATAATGTCATTAAGAAACAACTTTACAATGACATGACATTACGACATTGATAAATTACATTTGTTCTTGTCAAAGTGTTTGAGGAGGAAACAGTTCAATAATTGTCAGAATAAGGTGCGAATTCCTAACGAAGTAGCAGTTAGTTTAGGTACTAATACACTCGAGAGCAATTAATCCGGGTCACTAAAGAATCCAACAAATTCGCGATCCAAGAATGCTAGCTTAATGAAATAAATTGTGTTTAAGAGACAATTTTATACTCCTTCAATGTAAGTAATAACATTTATGAGTCACAACATTTTAATAACAGAATAATAAGTACTTAAAAGAAAAAAAAACTGATGATCTAACTTTAAAACTATTATAAAATGTAAAACAATATATTTTTTTTTACTTCAAAGATTTTTAAGGCGTTTTCAGATTAGCGTTTTCTATGCGTGTATGCGCGCCTCTTTTGCCTGTACGTACGAGCGTTGACGTTTAACACGCGTATGAAACGTTAGTTCTGAAGACGCCCTAAGCGCAATCATGCATTTAGAAAAAAATATTTTCTTTACACAATAAAGTGACCAAACATAAAGTAAAAGTCAAAGAAAACAAACCAACTTTGTAAAGACTTCGTAATTATGAATTGTAATACGCAACTTGTACTTAATTGACTTATTGAGACAGCCATATATTTTACTTTGACGTACATGTACATCCCGCAGTCGGCAAAATAACACAAAGAAATGTAAACAATTAAATTACAAATACATTAATTAGAACTAATAAAACTTTGTGCGCATACGCCGACATTTTAATGTCAATTAACCTATATTAAGGGATAGTAAAGCCTTTTTGGGCTAAATTATTATGTCGTCTGTTCTGACCGACTGTTAACTTATTAGTAACTGCAGGTAGCGTCTTTTATTTACTTTTTTGTTAGTAATAATTAATAATGTAATACCTACTTTTGTGTTTAAGCGAGGCAACGCACTATGCGGCCAGCCGGAATGCGGTTAGCCGTCCAGCTGACCGCAATCAAAAAAGTAGTTACCATCCGGACTGCTGTTGCGGCTAATAACTGTATTGGCCGCAACCGCCCGGTTAACCGGAAGGCTGACCGCATTCCGGCTGGCCGCATATGAAATGTGCGCATAGTGCGAAGGGGCCCGACTAGCGGTTGCAGCTCGGTTGCGGTTTGACTTTTGATATGAAAATCAAACTGCGGTTAGGGATATTCGAATCAAACGTCAAATATTAACCACGTCGCATTGTGAGGATATTTGTTTTTCTTTCACGCAAGAACGACTGACAGATTTTAATGTAGCACATCTGAATAACGCATGGTTATATTATTTATTTTACGATACTTATTGTGAAAGTTTTCCAAGAATAGACAATTTTTAAATGCGTACGAAGTCGCGGACCGCTTCTAGTTTTACATAGGTAACACATAGGTATACGTAACACATATAGGTAACATAATAGGTAACACAAAATATTTTATAAACCCATCTAATCCTATCACAATTACCTTCCTATATTATCAAAGATAATTCAGTGGAAACTATCGGCTAGTTGTTAATGTTACCTAATGATGGATAGTTATCGCTAAATAGGCCTTTAGACTATTAATATTGCTTAGTTCTTAGAAAATCTACTTGAATACGTGCTCAATAGGGCTTAATTTAGAGTAATATGGTGTAAATTATTAAAGATTTGATTCTCTAATTAAATGTCTATCTACACAGAGCCGGGCCGTGCTCGGGCCGTGTCCGGGCCGTGTCCGGGCCGTGTCCGGGCCGTGTCCGGGCCGTGGCCCGTCAGGAGGGAAAATAATACGTCGTCATGACAACGTGTGTGAACGATTTCATAGAAAATGTATGGAATTATATTTTTTTATATTTAATTAGACACGGCCCGGATGTGGGTAAATAGACCATAAATGCGTCGAATTTTTATACATATATTTGATGATACAGGGTAACTTTTTCGAACTTGGTCTCATAGTAAAAGTTGTTTGTTACCACGCATATGCGTATATTTTTCCATCGTTCGTACTTATGTCTCTCAATAAATTAATATTATGAAACTGATGAAGCGAAGGAAGTGTGTTTGGATCGTAGCAAGTGGAGAGAAGTATTCTCTGCTTACCCCGATGGGAGAGAGGCGTGACAGATATGTATGTATGTGAAAACCAGACTTTCACCCAAAACATTACTATCTAGCGGTAAGTATTTAATATGAAAATTCGAGCACTGTACCTTGCGAATCTAGCATTAGCTTTAAAAATTAACATATTTTAGGTGATTGTAAAAATACTATGCAATGAAGATTTTTTGACTATTGACTATAGAAGGGAGGTAGCTAAGAACTAGGACAAAGACAGAGGATACTTTTTACCCCGTTCTCGTAGGTACATAAAACATGCTATACCTCAACGCAACCACGAAAGAAGTCGCATGGAAAAGCTAGTTACGTATAAACTTAACACCTACTAAACAGCAAAACAACTTTGATAAGCTATTGGATATCGAGGTAATGTGCTATGGTAACATTACTTTCTCACTTTGCTACGCCCCCCTCTCCGATGGGGGGATCTGGCCACTTTATAAGTGGGAGGTGCAAATCAGTATAATGTGGAGGGAGTGTGTATTGCGTGTGTGGTGTAATTTAGAAGGTATCGTATGGTTTTTTATAGGAAGGAGGGGAAAGTATAGTTAAAAAAACGCTATCATAATTTTGTTTTCAGGAGGCCTAATGTCATGTTATCTCTTTTTTCTGTCTCTATGCACTATCTTCTAACAATAAACTGTTAAATAAATAATACAAGTTTAAATTAATAAAGAGACCACAGACAGAGGAAGTGGTCTCTGCCTACCCCAATGGGAGAGAGGCGTGACGTATATGTATGTATGTAAATTAGTGGTGGGCCGAGTACCAGTTTTACCGAGTTACCGAGTACCGAGTATTACTCGGTTTAAAGTTTACCGAGCCGAGTACTCGGCCGAGTTACTCGGTTAACTTGAAGTAGGTAGAATTGTGTGCGAACAAGTTTGGGAGCGAGTGGTGTTAATGGTGTTTGACACTTCTTCCGCACCCCGCTAATTATTATTCGAATGAAACCAATAAACGCGCGTCAAGTGGCAAAAAAAATATAGACAAAGCACTGTTTATGAAATTTTCTTCTAAATAATTATAATAATAGCAGCTTATAACATGGCTCTTGCTGGGCAAAGTACTGAATATGTATAATTAGAAGGAAGTACACTATGATCTAACAAGCAGTTCCAATGCGCAAGGTAGATTTATTTGCACCGAGTACTCGGCATTTTTACCGAGTTATTCGGCCGATTACGAGTAGTAAAAAAAGTGCCGAGTACGCCGAGTACCGAGTATAAACCGAGTACTCGGCCCATCTCTAATGTAAATTAATAAAAAGTACACAATAAGAGGTTTTTCAATAAAAAAAACTTGGAACAAAATACCTCCTTTTCTAACTTCCCCGTTTGTTGTTGTTTCTAACACGAGAAGTAAGGCCGTGGCCCCAGTAGGCAAACTGTTAGCGGCTGACTAGTTTGCGGCGTATCGATTTAGTACGCCCTTCCATATTATATTTGAAATGGAGTGTCCACAGTCAGCTAGTTTTCGCTCACTGTAGGTACGCAGTTTGCAGCGTTACGCGCGCTGACTATCTCAGACAGCGGCCGACTCCCACCAAAACCGTTGATTTCATTGTTTTGAGTTTGCAGCTAACTCTTTCAGTTCGCCACAAATTTGCGGCTCACTCAGTCGACCGCTAACAGTTTGCCTACTGGGGCCACGGCCTAACCGTCGTTTACTCCTCGATGTAATTTCCTATCTCATCGATAGTGGTAATAATGTACAAATGGAATTAGATTATACTTTGGTTACCTGTTTGTTCTGGTATTAGCTCGATATATAGGGTGACTTTAAATTAGTGAACGATAGAAAAGGATATGAATATACTCGTGATATCAAACAACTTTTACTATGGGACCAAGGTCGAAATCACAAAAAAAAAGATATTCCCCCAAACTATCAGCTGATGCATTTTGTATGGGGAGTTTAAAATTTTTTGAACGATTTCGACCCTGGTTCCATAGTAAAAGTAGTTTGTTAACACGAGTACATGCATATCCTTTTCTATCGTTCACTAATTTAAAATCACCCTATATTGTGTTGTGTTGTCGAATCTTCGCAGTTTTATAAGATCTTCTTATGTGTTGTTTTTTTAATTATCTTTTGTTAACGTTTTTTTAAGGTTGCCTGGAAGATATTGCTACCTAGCAATAAGGCCGCCTGTTGCTTCTTATATTCTTGTTTGTGTCTGTTCTGTATCTTATATCTTAGTGTGCAATAAAGAATATTTGTATTGTATTGTTTTTTTATATTGAATTTTGTTTTTTTTTACCTCTGGTGGCGAATACAAAAAGGGTGTCAAAGCTAAGTAATTGCATTTTCTTTCCTTTAATTCTTACTTAAGGCTGCCCGTGACTTGGTTCGAATTTTTCGTCGGAAAAAACATGTTATCTTAAAAAAATATAGCCTATGTGTTATTTTGATGTACAATAGTGCCAAGTTTCAACAAAATCTATTCAGTAGTTTTTGCGTGACAGAATAACACACATCTTCACAAACATCTATCGGCACAAATACTGACATTTATAATTTTAATAGTTTAAAGATCGATTCAAGTGAAAAGACGATAAACCGTGATATACAGGGTGATAGGAAAAGTATCACTTTCCTTTTAACCAGGTATAGTGTTAGTTATGTAGAACACATTCCACGAATATTTTTTTTAAATTTCATTTTTAATTAAGAATTTTATTATTAATCGGCGCGCTCTAACACAAAGGTCATTCAACTCAATAATAAAGTTATTAATTAAAAATGAGTTCAAAAATATTTTTTTTTCGTGGATTGTGTTCTATCTACATCACTAACACTATACCTGGTTAAAAGGAAAGTGATACTTTTCCTAACACCCTGTATTAATAACAAACTATAAAGTTAAAACAAGTATCTCATAATCTAAGAACCAGCAACAAGTACCTAAATCACAAATATTACCATACACAAGTAACGTAGCGCCAACGCGCGACAAAATAAATTGAATCGTTCAAACGATATATCAACAGGGCAAAGGTTCTCAAACTTATGATCGATCTACAGAGGGGAGGTGCAACGAAGATATTGTTTTTATTTTTTATTTATTTAATCCTAAACAATATACATTGTGTTGGATAATATTACATTCCATAATTATAAATTAATTAGAAAATCATAGTTTGAAAATCTTAAATATCTACTAAAGAAAACAAAACAATTGTCTTAGTCATTTCATAGACAGAGAAAGCTGCTATTAGTTGTTACTTCTTAGATAGTCACTAACTGAATAAAAGCAATTTTTCAACAGGAAAGCTTTAAGTCTCATCTTAAAAACATTGTATTTCTGTATTACTTAAAGTTCAACGGGGAAGTAAAACACGATTTAACGAGATAACGGTTTATTACAAACTATCTAACAAGAAATGTTCACTGATTTATTAATATTCCATAGCTACTTATAGTTACGTAGTTAACTAGTATACCACACTAACGATACCTTTGGGGGGTCATTAAACAACTGTTTAATAAAAGGTAAGGAAGAAGGAGATATCAAAAGAAGGAAGGTATCGTAATTAGGATGAAAATTAGCTCGGTTTACGCAACAAAATTGTTTAATACACAGTTCAAAAAATATTGAGCACAGTTTTTTCAAACTACATAATTAGTTTAAAAACTCGGTCAAAAAATGGTAAGTGTTGTTAGGCGGTGGCTATTGGAATCTAAATGCAAATTACATATACGAGTAAGGTAAACAAATCACCACTTGATAAAATTTTACTAGCAGATATTTTATACCAGTCACTGTCTAAATCTAAAACGTCATGTTATATGAAATTGACACAGGTTTATCTATCAGTTAAATTTTATCTGTTAGTGGTAAACCGGGCCTTAAGACCCAGAACATACGGTGACACGCAACTGAAACTGCTAGTTACTTTTGAGTTGCATCGAAGTTTCTGCTATAGACTTCTTTAGAAAACAACACACGACGGAACTAGTTTGAAACGTTTCGTTTCAGTTTGTGTTTTTCAGTTGTGTTCAGTTGCGTTTCACCGTGTGTTTTGGCGCTAAGTCATTTTGTTTCATTAGATTCATTAGACACTACAACACAAAAACACTTTCGTTTTATTATTACAAACCGAACATAAACACAACTCAAAAGGGGGTCTTTAAAAGGGGGTCTTACACTTAAAGTTTGAGAAGCCCAGTCCAAGAGTTAGTAAACTGTATCACTATCTAACATTAGATCGCGCAATACCGTTCCATTGTTACACCTTTAAATCTATATCGCGGCTCTATAAATTACCTGTGTACGCCAAATGAAGTGATAATATGCGAACAATGGACCTCTAAAGTGTTAGAGCCTTATTAATCTTACACCACACCTGTATAATGGTATCTACACACCAAATCCGACGGCTTTTTTGACAGCTGCCATTCGTATGACGTAAAGCCGCCGGCCTAGCCCGGCGCTATGCCGGCGGCTTTGGTGTGTAGATAGCATTAGGTGACTTTAAATTAGTGAACGATAGAAAAGGATATGCATGTACTCGTGGTAACAAACAACTTTTACTATGGGACCAAGATCGAAATCATAAAAAAAATTGATCCCCCCCATACTATCAGCTGGTGCATTTTGTATGAGGAGTTTAAAATTTTTTGAATGATTTCTAGGTTGGCCCCATAGTAAAAGTTGTTTGTTATCACGAGTACATGCATATCCTTTTCTATCGTTCACTAATTTAAAGTCACCTATATAAGACGTGTTAAAAGATTCTCAGCTAGGGCCCAAGTTTGCTAATTTACTATAGGTACTCTCAGTTGTATGTCAGCAGAGTTTCAATGAGAGTGTTAATTTCTTTTTTGAAACGTTTGGTCGCAATCAGTGTAAGCCATTGTTTAGCAGAATACCAAATGTAACAAAAAATACCGTTGAGACTCTGACACACAACTGAGGCTATTTTAAATTAACTTTAAAAAATGAGCCGTCCTAAGTGATGTCAAAACCTACAGGATTAAATGATTTTTCATTTTCAATTCGCTAATTTGGGCCCCTGATCTATCCTACGATATTGCAAAGTTTCAACAAAATCTGTTCAGTAGTTTTCGCGTAAAAGAGTAACAAACATCCTCACATACACCTATCCGCACAAACATTGTCACTTATAATATAAGTAGGATCACAAGCTACTAATATTCAATAAGTACCTTCATGGTACATTCATATACCTTCATATAAGTACCTTCATGGTACATTCATATACCTTCATATAAGTACCTTCATGGTACATTCATATACCTTCATATAAGTACCTTCATGGTACTTGCGTTGTTTTAAAAATAACATTCCACAAATATGGCGTATACTTATCAAGTTTTTAAGTTGATTGTTACGAATGATCGATTACTGTCATATATTTATGTCTTTAAGTACTTTTATTACAAAAAACCTTTGAGTACAGAATATATAAGGAGGAGCCATACCATCTGGATCTCCGTGCCTGGTCTGGCGCAAAATGGCTACCTTTTTGTATGGAATTTCTTATCGTTTGACAGGTCATCTACCAAGAAAACTATGAAAAACTTGGCACAACCTTGGCACGCTGTCATAAACTCATTTGTAGGTATATGAAAATAAAATAGGGCCACTCCTTATATTCCTTCCTCATTGCAAAAAACTTATGTTGGAAAAGGTTGGAATATTAATTTAAGTTCATAATCGGTAACTAAACCCTTTTATGTGTAGGGAACGAAAAACAAATAAAGAATACTCAATAAAGTTGTATTTACTTTTTGTGAATGACAATTCAATATGATTTGTGAGCAATAAATATGTAATTATGGACTAGCATTTTTTTTTGCAAGTTGCGATATCAATTTGTATTTTTTTTTTGTTAGCCAATATGATCCCACTGCTGGGCAAAGGCCTCCCCCGCGACTTTCCATTTAACATGGTCTCCAGTAGCGACCCGCCATTTGAAATTACTTAATAGAATTCTATTTCATGTAAATGCATCTTATTCTAATCAAGAGTTATCTTCATTGATACGAAAATATCTTTAATTTATCTATCATATCCGTCACGCCTCTCTCATTGGGTTAGATAGAGACCACTTCCTTCCACTTGCTACGATCCAAACACACTTCTTTCACTTCATCCACATACATCAGTCACCTCATACAAGCCCGAGTAACTTTGATCGAGGTACGTTTGTCTATAATAAACTATAAATATTATTTGTGTCATGTCGTATCAAGATGTTAAAAAGAAGGCAGAAGATAGGGAGGGATGGAAGAGGCTCCACCGACAAGAGCTTAGCTCTTAAATAAGAAGAAGAAGAAATTGTTATGCTTTCTACACACCCAAGCCGCCGGGCTGGGCGGGCGGCTTTACGTCATACGAATGGCAGCTGTCAAAAAAGCCGGCGGCTTTGGCGTGTAGATACCATTAGGCATAAATATATTTCTTTCCCCCATAAAACAGTACTAAACACCACGCGCAACATCAAGAACCAACAAACACAACATTAATCACTAGTTCTAACATTTCAAAAGCACAACCAGCTGTAAATACTCGCTCTGTCCCACAAAACAGCTCTAATTCACCCTCTGACTACTCTAAACTTGACAGAAATTGTTACTTTTCAGCGTCCCGCACACTTTTTCCTAACAATTTTCGTGTCAATCTATAACCGTTGTGGCTTGCAGCTACCGTTTTCAAAATAATAGCCACTAAATAACTCTAAGATGAGTTATAGTCTTCATAGGCATACGATAGGGTGCTGTTAAATTGTAATTTGGTTTTGATAAACGTTTTTTTTATTGTTTTTTTTTAATGTTGGCTTTGCTACTCATGTTTTGAGATTTTTTCTGAAACTTTTTTTTTAATTGTATAGATATTTTTTTCTAAAGAAAATCGAAAAAAGAAAACGATTCTTTGTTTCATTGTTTTGTAAAATTACACATAAATATAATTCTATAGTTTATTAGATTTCTCTCAAGATACGATGGCGATGACAGTGTCATGTATGTATATAAGGTACCTATATAAGAGTATATTACACGAACCATCGCGTAAAACTTATGAACTTTTATGCTATCTACACACCAAAGCCGCCGGCTTTTTTGTCAGTTGCATGACGGCATGCTGGCGGTTTTGGTGTGTAGATAGTATTACAAAATATACTTTAATAGAAATGATCCTAATTTAAGTATTTAACTTCATTTAATTAGAAAACAAAGGTAATATAAAAGATATGCATGTACTCGTGATAATCAACAACTTTTACTATGGGACCAGGTTAAAAATCATAAAAAATTTGTTCTCCCATACTATCGGTTGGTGCATTTGGTATGGGGAGTTAATTTTTTTTTAATAATTTCGACATTGGTCCCATAATAAAAGTTGTTTATTTTCACGAGTACATGCATATCCTTTTCTATCGTTCACTAATTAAAAGTCACCTGTATATCAAAGAAAACTATTGAAAAATGCGACTAATTTATGCTCTACTTTTACACATTGCTTGCGAAGTCTAAACATCTTGAGGGCTTCAGGTTACGACGTTGTTATAACATCAAATCTACTTTAAAGCACTTTATTATGATTAAAATTATAATATACTATCATTATACATTGCCTACTAGCAAATCATACTAAAATACAGCTTTGAAGGTATGTTTAAAGCGAGCAAATTAAAGAAATAAAGCGGCTGAATTGCGGTTTATTATGCTATTTGACTTTATTTATTACCGATTAGTTAAAGTCGGAAGCCTGCGGCTGCTGATTATTTTATGTAGTTACGATGTTATCTAGTGATGTAACTATGACATAGGTATATAATTCCGTAGTTATCTACACATATAAACATGACTACAGGTTCCCAAGTCTGCTAATTTAAAAATAGCCTCAGTTGTGTGTCGGCAGAGTGTCAATGGCATTTTTTACACTATTGATTGATTTGACGCAATCAGTGTAAGTGACCACAATTATAGAATCCCCGGATGTAGGATTGATTCAAAACATGGCTTTTCTTCTATTAACTTCGTTTATTTTTCCACACAAACACAAAATCTTCTAAAAAACGTTCGTCATCTACGTCGTAACTAAGCAACCTTCTTACATTCGAAAATACAAATTACAAAGTAGTTACAAAGCAGTTCCAAACAGTTTATCCATATTTAACAGAATACCATATGTGTTAAAAATGCCATTGATACTCTGCCAACACACAACTGAGGCTATATTAAATTAGCAGACTTAAGTCGCTGGCTGCGCGCAAAATCGTACTCATTTATCGTCATATCTCGAAAAAATATGCAACGTCTGTAATAATATAGCCTAAATGGGATTAGTTTGATCACAATACTGTAAAGTTTCATTATAATGTGTTCAGTGTTTTTGGCGTAAGAGAGTAGCAAACATCCTTGCATTTATGTTTTTACACTCTCTTTACTTGATATACTTTATGCCGACACTCGAGGCAGATTTAATCTTTTTATCAAAACCGATTGTTTTCAAGGAACATTGAGTCGTAATACGACTCATAAGTAAAACTTTATACGAAAAAATCAATTTCCCATTCTAATGTTGACGTCAATCGGGCATTTTTTATGAATAAAATAGTTTTTTTTCATACTTAAAACGAGAGAAATTACCAGGCTGAATTGGGGAGTAGGTACAATACTATTTATAGCCACCAAGACACTACAAACGTTCGAGTATATTTAATTTACCATAATTAAAACTTTTTATGTCTTCAACAGTTATCAAGTTTGTAACCATAAGAAACACCATCGAATTAAGTTGTTGGGATCCTTTAAAGCAAACTACATACATCAAAATGTCACAATAGCAATAAAAATGCATTGTAATTACGACATTATGGAAACGAGACGTTTTTTCTTAATAATATATACTATATCAAGAAATTTGAACCTTTTAAAGTCTACAGGGAAAAACAAAGAATATTTTAAACTATATAGTTTATTATTGTGGCCTCGAACAAGGTGGACTGATGACTTGGTTAAAGTCCCTGAAAACCGTTAGATGTGGGCAGCGCAAGACCGGTCGTTGTGGAGATCCTTGGGGGAGGCTTTTATCCAGCAGTGGACGTCCATAACCTGACATGATGGTTATGATTATTGTGGGAAGGATAAAAACTAGGTTTGCCTTTTAGCGTTATTTCAAAATAGATAAATATGTTTAATATACCTACTTCATATAATAATAAAATATACCCCTCATCATGTCAGCTTACGGACGTCCACTGGTAGACCAAAGCATCCCCTAAAGAACTCCACAACGACCAGTCATGCGCTGCTTACATACAACGGCTTCCCGGATTTCACCCTTAAAAAAATATATATCGTCAAATATAATTTTGCTGGCAACACACAATAATTTGATTTTACACACTTGACAGTTTGAATGTAACACAAAACACTTTGAGTATAGAATATATAAGGAGGTGCCATACCGTCTGGATCTGCGCGCCTGGTCTGGCGCAAAATGGCTACCTTTTTGTATGGAATTTCTTATCGTTTGACAGGTCATCTACCAAGAAAACTATGAAAAACTTGCGCCAACCTTGGCACGCTGTCATAAGCTCATTTGTATATGAAAAAAAAATGTGGCACCTCCTCATATATTCTATACTTAAAGACAAAACACACACAAAACTTTACGCTGGCGGAATCCTTTGTGGCAGTTGCCAAATTGAAAAAAAATACACACACAAAAGTTAGGTCTGGTAATAATTTATGGTTTTACAAAAATAAAACATTTAAAGATGCGTCTCAATTTTGATCGAGTTTAAAATGATATGTAATTTTGGGAATTATATAGAGCTGTACTCTAATAAGTGTGTTCATAAATGCTGATAAGTATAGAGTTCAAAATGGTATTGCGCTACCTGTTATTTTAAGGTGGGTACAGACCAACGGTACGCGGTGTAATGTAACATGTTACACAGCGAGCATTCGTGCAGTCAGTACGTCGTGTTACGGGGAAAGCAGGGAGCAACGAGGCGCTCGTTTTTTGTTTTCTGCTCGTTTGAGTGCTCCACTCGGCTGTCGGTTTTGGCGAATCCTTTGAGTGTTACGCGGTTCGGTCAGTACGTTCTTACAAGCCGTCCCGAGCATAATATGTCAAAATTATAGGGCGTCTCCTTATATATTCTATACTCAAAGGAAATCACGGCGAACGGCAAGCGAATGCGGAGCACATAGTTTTGACGAGCATGTTACGCTGATTTTTACAGCGTAACATGTTCGCGCTCATTGTGAATGTTACATTACGCCACGTAACATTGGTCAGTGCCCACCTTTACGAGTATTGATCCAATAAAGTTATGCGCAAAGAAAATTGCATTAAACCAATTTGATCCAATTAAGTTTTTTGTAAAAAAAACAGCTTATTAGAATATTCAATGAAGTGCTTTACTATATCCAGAACATTTTATAGCGCAATGGTTTCATAGTGATTTTGAATGCAATGATATTGACATATTTATGTCGGAGAACATCTGAGATTACGTTCATGAAGGCTATTTTGGAACCATTTGCAAACTCTTTACTGCTAAAATGCAAGAACTGGCTTGTTTCTGACTTCTTGTCAGTTTGGAGCTTTAATATATGAGATGCTGTCATGTATGATGGATTCTGTTTGGAATATCGGTTAAGAAAAGACATCGGAAGACATCACAGTATTATTTTAACGAAACTCCTTGTTATGGACGAGCATCAAGCTTCATAAACGCCCCTTCTGATGACTCGTCGACATGTATAAAAACTATGTGAAAAACTAGCTTATTTCTATCTTCATAAAATTCTATAATGCATTCCTGGGGCCCAAGTCTGCTTATTTAAAACAGCCTCAGTTGTGTGTCGGCAGAGTGACAATGGCATTTTTTGACACGTTTGGTATTCTACTAAACAATGTCTTACACTGATTGCGACCAAATATGTCAAAATGACATTGACAGCCTCATTGGCACTCTGCCGACACACAACTGAGAGAGAATGTTGTAAAGCAGACTTGGGCCCCTAAATATAAAGCCAAAACATCTTTAAATCCAAAAGAAAACGCTGCAAAAGCAAAATCTATTCCCTATTTAAGTTTACGCAAACATTGTTTCGTATTTACTAACGCTAGACGCAGTAATACAGCTATAAATATGCTGTTAGTTGAGTTATAGTCTTATAACACGCTGTTATACAGCCTAGACTCTTTGTTTAGACACTACAGCCTATGATTATAGTGTCTATGCCATATATGACAAAAAATGTAATTATTAAATGAATTTATGACTTTTGGTATTAGTTATTATTTTTTGTGTGTTATATTATGTAGTGAAGGGAAGTGGTCTCTGCCTACCCCGATGGGAAAGAGGCGTAACAGATATGTGAGTATATAATGTTAAAATGGTGTTGTTTTTCAAGATATTGTTAACAAACTATATGAATATTATAAATGTCAATGTTTGTGCCGACGGATCAATGGATGGATGTATGTGAGTGTTAATCATGTGAGGTTTTTTTACTCTTTCACGTAAAACCACTGAACGGATGTTCATGAAAATTGGGAATATTTGTAGCTTATAGCTTATACATCAGAATAACAAGCAGGCAATACTTTTTTAAGATATCATTTCTTTTTCTAATGGTATCTACACACCAAGGTCGCCTGCTTTTTTGACAGCTGCCAGTAGTATGATGAAAAGCCGCCGGTCTAGGCCGGCGGCATGCCGGCGACTTGGGTGAGTAGATAGCATAAGATATGACGACTACAGGCTGCCCGCGACTTTGTTCTTTAAATGCTTAGAAAGTCGCTGGCAGCCTGAAAAATCCCTAAAAATACTTTCATTTAGCTTGTTTATTTATAACTAAGGTGTATGTGAAATCGTAGAGTAGGAGAGTAGGCTCGTGCCCCTCGGTGGGGACATATATGGGCTAACAACAACATTTATAACAAAAACATATACTTTTGAGGATACATGTCTTTACCTTATGGCCAAAACACACCGAATGCGTATGCGTTGCGTATGCGTTGTGTATGCGTGGCGTGTGCGTTGCGTATGCGTTGCGTATGCGTAGACGTATGCGTACCTCTGAGTTGTAATGTATGGAACTGTATGAGACAGGACACACCGCTTGCGTAATGTAGACGTACTCGTCGAGACGTGACGCGTAGCCCAGTGTCACATCGGGTTACACCGTAACTACGCGCGTGGCTACGGCGCCGTGCTTACGTCTTCGTTGCGCATACGCATCCGGTATGTTTCAGCCTTTATAAAACGTGAGTTCAAACCAGCGGCGGCACAGTGGCGACAGGTTTACAAAGCTTGACCTCTGCACCTTAGAACAGTTTATCATAATTCTAAATAAACACAGGGCTCTACGGAATCTGGTCAAAGATGAATAGCCCTGCCCTCTTTGTTTGGCATTTCGGAAGCGATAGAATGTTGTATACATTTTTAGGGTTCCGTACCTAAGAGTGAAAACGGGACCGTATAAATGAGACTTGGCTGTCCGTCTGTCTGTCCGTCCGTCTGTCACCAGGCTGTGTCTCATGAACCGTTACTGGGAACCCCCATAATTATTATTATCACTCTATTTTTAGTATTTGTTGTTATAGCAGCAATGGTAATACATCATTTGTGAAAATTTCAACGCTCTAGCTATAACGGTTCATGAGATACAGCCTGGTGACAGACGGATAGACAGACAGACGGATAGCCAAAACTAAGTAATAGGGTGTCGTTTTCACCCTTTGGGTACGGAAGCCAAAAAAGCATAAAACAAATATTTAAAAAACTTCAAAAATCTTGTAAAAATAACAAATAAAAAGATCTTATAAATAGTTTCGAAGAACAACAAACAGCATCACCATACCTCGACATCTTATACCTGAAGTAAATCTAGGTTTAAATCTGACCGTCGATAAGTATCAGTATTGTGTACCGCGAACATAACTCATAGGAGATATTTATAGCGGCATTATCACGTCGCTTGCGCAGCTAGAAATGACGGGACCCCTATGGGATGCTTTCGTATGGGAAACAGGGTTTTGACCTTATAGGGGGAAAATAGATAGAAAATAGAAATATATTTAAATCAGAATAACACATACAATACAATACAATACAAATATTCTTTATTGCACAAAAAGATATAACACAGACACAAACAAGAATATAAGAAGCAACAGGCGGCTTTATTGCTAGGTAGCAATATCTTCCAGGAACCTTAGGGTAAGAAATAGCGAGAAATAGGTAATAATAGTTGCGGGTTGTGCAAATAATACAGAATACATACATAGGCTGTATTATTTTGAGATATCACGTTTTTTTTTCAATTAATGACGTAAAAGGCGTACGAAATCGCGGGCAGCCTCTAATCCCATTCGTATCATAAATGTCAATGTTTGTGCCGATGGATGTATGTAAGGATGTCTGTCTCTTTTACGTAAAAAGTACTGAACAGATTTTGATGAAACTTGGCAATATTGTAGCTTATATTTTGATACTGCAGCGTTTAATTAAGCTAGTCATCGGGTTCAATAGTGTAACATGTCATGCTCGCTTGTGCCGCTGCAGCGGTGGCGCTGTGTGTCGGGTCTCCTACTTCCCTAAAATATGTGGAAGGGGTTGATGGCTGGCACATGCGTTGAGGCCTGTGTGAAGGTGCTGCTGAGGCGGCTGGTCATGTTATGCTGTCTCAACCTATCTTTACTTTTTAGCTATTTACACCTTGTGGTTTCTTTGAATGCTGCAGGATCAAAATTAATTTTTAGGGACAATAATTATTATATAGAAAATATGTACCTTTATACCTGTGTAACTGTTTATAGAATTGTAAAACTTTATTTGAAAAGAGCAACCTCACAGAGTTTCTTGCTAGGTTCTTCTCTGGGGGAAACTGCACCTTGCGAATCTAGCGCTAGTTTAAAAAAAATTACCTATATAATAATGTAACGGTTTCAAGAGCATTTTTTGTGCCTATGAAATAAATATATTTTTGACTTGACTTGACTTATACATCAAAATAACACATAGGCTACATTATTTTGAGATATAATGTTTTTTTTTAAGATATGACGATAAATGCGTACGATGCGGGCAGCCTTTAGTATTTTATATAATTTAAAAAAAGAAACCAGTTTTCAAAGATAAAAATGTTTTTCGGAGGCTATTTCCGAAGATGAGAAATTCAAATTAATTCCATTTTTAAAAATTTAACGTCCGCGCTTAAAAACGCTTATTACAAGCCAGGTGCAAAAACTACTTAAAAACTCATAACTTTCGGATCCAAAAATATTTTTTTGCGAAAATGTCAAACCTTTTTATCGCCATTAATTTCTTAAAAGATATATTTTTATATGAGTATTTCCACTCTTTACCTACATTACTTAAGTGCATAATACTATTTAGGTAATAAAAAGTTACTTAATATTTTTATACCTTAAATTGTTTTAGTAAACCTAAAACCTTTTTAAGAAGGTCAAAAATGTGAAAAAAAGGAACTTTACAATTATTTTTTAAAAAATAAACCGCTTATCGATTACATTTAAGTGATCCTTTTGAAAAATCGATTTTGTCTCTTAATTTAAATTATAAACGGAAATGAGAGTTTTGTTTAAGTTTCATTTAAGATAAAATTTAAATAAAAAACCGGTTAAGTGCATGTCGGACTCACGCAGGAAGGGTTCCGTACCATTCACTTCTTGATATCGAGCAAAAAAAAAATCACGTTTGTTATATGGGAGCCCTCATAATTCTAGTTTGTTATATTTGCCCCCTTTAATTATTATTCTATTTTTAACGGTAATACATCACTAGTGAAAACTACGCTCTAGCTATAACCGTTCCTGAGATGCAACCTGGTGACAGATGGACGGACAGACAGACAGATAGACACAGACCGACACCTGAGTCTTAGTAATAGGGTCCCGTTTTCACGCTTTGGGTACAGAACCCTAAAAATGCCATCGTTTTTTGGAACATCCGTTACGAATGATTTAAATCAATTAATTATGTGAACAAGTGGGTGGAACTTGTATTTTAAACATTTTTTCGAAATAAAAGACAGGAATTCGTATTAATAAAACGAAAGATTTGCAAACACATATACCTACGTATATAAGTTCCATACAGGGTGTTTAAGTAATTTCTCACGACAATCAAGGGACTTAAACTTTTTAAAAAACTGAATCACTTTTCTCAAGAAACATAACATTTTTCGAAAACAAATATTTTTAAAACTTGAAAATCTTTTAATTGTCTGATTATTTTTAATCAGATTATCTGTATTCTTTCTCATTTGGTAAGTTCTTCTCTTGATATTGGTAGAAACCTAAGGGTACCTATCTGCACAGCAATGTAGCCGACCCGGTGTTTACGTCATTTTTAAATATTTTCGATAAAAATTTTGACAGATGAAGCCCGCCGACCGTGACGCTGCTGGCGGCAAATAGACACCATTAATGGTAAAAATAAAATAAAAAATGCTCAATCAGCTGATCCATATTTTAATGGCGCCTAATTACCTTCGATTTTATCATACAATAATAGGTATGTATCATTAGAATGAAATGATAACCTCTTCTATTTCCAAAGTCGGTTAAGACACAATAGTAGCAAGAAAATGCTGCTCATTTCAAATCGTGAAAGAATTACAAGTCATCGAGGAATTCGATTAGAGGCTTTGTTGTTTTTTTTAATCCAAAATCGATCATTGGTCAGTGTATCGATCTTTTATTAAACTAACTATTCGATTAAAATTAATATATTGGGAGATGATAGTACATTACTGTTTAAAGGTCTATCTACTCAGATCCGAGCCGTGTCCGGGACCTGTCCGGGCCGTGGCCCGTCAGGAGGGAAAACAATACGTCGCCATGACAACGTGTCCGGGCCGTGTCAGGGAAAAAATATCATTCCAAACATTTTCTGTGGATTCGTTCACACACGTTGTCATGACGACGTATGGTTTTCCCTCCTGATGGGCCACGGCCCGGACACGTCCCGGGCACGGCCCGGATCTGTGTAGATAGACCTTAATGGACCTTTTCTTGCAAACTGTACGTAGTGTTATTTTTTAAATGCAAATGGCAACTACCATTTTGGTTTCTGCCAATTTGATATCAAACTACATATTTTTAAAAATAATTATAATTTTCTTTTTGCTTTGATCCTTTGATGCAACGTATATCCATTGCTGTTTTATTTTTGCTTTGATGCAACGTATATCCATTGCGATACAGCGAGGAAACGCCGCAAGTATCATGGGTACGTTTGCATCGGGTACTTTCAGAGGGGGTCTTTTAGATTAAGTAAGTAGGGATTAAGGTTTAGTTTATAAGAATTTATTGTAAATAGTTTTTAAGTTTATTGTTAAGATTAGATTAAAAGACCGTATGAATGATTTTACATAATTTGCAAATAAAGTTAAGATTTTATTTTCTTTTTTAATTATTTGCTTACTAATTTGGTATATTTTACCCAAATATTATTAGGTAATCTAGACTTGACATTGGCAGAGTCAATACAATACAATACAAATATTCTTTATTGCACAAAGATATAAGGTACAGACACAAACAAGAATATAAGAAGCACCAGGCGGCCAGAGTCATAAGTAGGTATGTGTTAAATTATTCTTATAGCTGGTTTTACCACAAATTCAATAGGCATGATGACAAAAAAAATTTTTTTAGTCCATCACATAGATTATTTTAAAATATTCGACACGTATTTTTTTCTTTTTTCTCTTAAACTAAAAATGACACAGATACACTGGGTTAAAATTGCTCATGACGTCACGCCTTAGTACGATTTTTACCTAGGAGTGACGTTAATACCCCCACTCCGTAACTTTGATGCTCTGTATCTTTGTATTTATTTATGTATTTGATCAGGTAAAAAATGTGTTTCAAATATTTTTTAATACCCTAAAAGACGGACTAATTATTTTTTGACTTTTCGAATGTAGTCATCATCCCCATTCAAAGATCTCACATATGAAATCCTAAAATTATTGATCTTTAACTACCCTTGTACCCTACCTACATCGTGTTATGCGCACGCGTTTTTTGAAAAATGATTTTATTATTTGTAGATGTACACAAAATCGCTATACATTTTCGTGAATTAAAAAACTACAATACATTTTCACAGAATGTTTAACTAAAACTTAAAGCGATAATGACGTTTAACGGCCGTCATTTAAATTTCGAAAGATTGTCTTGACTAGAGTGCGTTTCACGAAAGAAGTCCCCCGGATATTTTTAGAACTAAATTTGACAGGTCTTTTTTCCCTATTTTCTGATCTTTTCCTTGATAATAGGTAGAAAACGCCTTACTTATCTTAATCAAAATATACTTTTCACCTAACAATAATATAAGTACATAGATATTTTTATCAAAATGTACACCAACATACTTAGAAATGACCAAGACACCTGAAGTATGCAGAAAATAGTATTATTTGATAAATTACAAATGAAATATACCTAATATAGGTAAACTTTGTACTTATAAATGGCAACATTATCAATTTTGACATGATAAACAGCGCCGCGGCGAGGGGACTTCTTTCGTGAAATGGACTCTACAAACTTGGCCTACGATTTATATTAACAAAGAAATACCAAAGGGCACCATAAATAGTAAA
Organism: Anarsia innoxiella; assembly: GCA_947563765.1. Lineage (NCBI taxonomy): Eukaryota > Metazoa > Arthropoda > Insecta > Lepidoptera > Gelechiidae > Anarsia > Anarsia innoxiella. Next base: position 866,905 of record OX387403.1, read on the forward strand.
CGCTCTCATATCTCTTTGATTCTCTCTGGGCCTTCGATTAATTTAATTTAGTTCTGCACACCATACATCGATGAAATCGAGGGCTGGATATAAACTGGACTTGTGCGGGGACTGTCGTAAAATACGGCGATGCCTTGAGCTTCAAAAACGTACATACATACATTATACCACACGCCTCTCTCTCATAGGGGTACGCAGAGACCACTTATCTCCACTTGCTACGATCCGTACACACTTCCTTCGCTTCATTCACATTCATAGGTCACCTCATACATGCACTTAAATATTCCTATCCATGCTTATCTCTGTGGGATCTGTAGGAAGATTTTTTTTTGTATAAGTTTTTTTTTTTTTTCTTTTTTTGTATACTATCTCTTACAATTAACTATTAAATAATTAAATAATAAATAAATAAAATAATAAAAATAAAAATAACAGTAGGTAGTATGTTATAGAAAGCAAATTTCTTTAAAACCTGTTATTCAATCCTTTTTCAATAAATATTTCCAAATGACAACATAAGCTACGTCATCATAAAATGGCCGCACCCTATCCCGTGGTATCTAAACGCACCCTAACCTATCCAGTCAATGCATAAACATACCATTCTTTGATTTCTCACCTCGTAAATAAAGACAGCTATTGGATAAAGCTACGTACACATCACACTCCATAAAGGCGTGTACACTGGGGGAGTTTTTATTTAAAAAAAACTCACAGTTACCACTTACGATCTTTTTTTATTAACCTCATTTAACGTACAAGATTTAACTTGAGACGTGTTTTGTATTAGCGTGCATATAAATAAGGTGTCAAGTTAGGGTTTGTGGTGTAATTTTTATAGTTTTTATGCAGTTATTATTTAAAAGGAAGAAGTGTTTTTTTTTAAATTATAGGTTAATTGCGTATTTATTTTTTTATAGTGTTTTGTTTAGCTATGTTAATTTATATAGTTTTAATTTATTCTTTTTTCAGTCATTAACTATTAGTTTTTAAGTACTTAAGTATAATAAAACATAACTCTTTTGTGTATTTTTTCCAATATACGATGATAAATTAAAACAAAGTCGCGGGCGGCCGCTAGTAAGGTTTATAACATAACTAGAGGCTGCCCGCGAATTCGTACGCATTTATTGCCATAACTTGCAAAAAAAAATGCAATATGTTAAAAAAATATAGCCTATGTGTTAATCTGATGGGCAAGCTATATTATTGCCAAGTTACATCAAAATATATTCAGTCCTTTTTTCGTGAAAGAGTAACAAACATCCATCCATCCATCGGCACAAACATTGACATTTATAATATTAGTAGGATAAGTAGGTACTATAGTCCGATCGTTCAAAAACTTAGAAATCAAGCACCAATTTTAAGATGCTTTTTTAATGCAGTTAGTAGTCCACAACAGCATATATATATATATATATGTCTCATAACGTAGGGCTCTGTGCCGAAGGTTTCTTGCCGTCTTCTTCCTCTCGGCTATACAGGTAGTGAACCGGCAGTAGTTTTAGATAAAAAAAAGTGACATCAAAAAAGTGAAATGAATTTTGCCTATTTTTGAATAAAACACTTTTCATTTTCATTTTTCAAAAAGTTTAAAAAAACCCTGCTCTAAGCTATTTACAGAGGGCGATAAAGAATGCACATCGACACATCGATCTTTGGAAAGAGACAATCGGCTAATTTCGACTTCATATAGCGATATTGTGTCGCACACACCGTTTTGTCAGTCGCGGTTCAAAGAGTGCAACAATAAAGTTCTAAATTCAAATTCTAATGAACGATTAATCTTGATTAAGTCTTGATGTAATCGGAATTAGCATTCGTTTGTATTCGGAAATACGATGATTGCCGATGCGCGTTCTTTATTACCCTTCATAGTATTTAAGGCCTATCTACACACATCCGGGCCGTGCCTGGGACGTGTCCGGGCCGTGGCCCGTCAGGAGGGAAATACGTCGTCATGACAAAGTGTGTGAACGAATCCATAGAAAATGTATGGAATGATATTTTTCCCTGACAAGTCCCTGACACGGCACGGACACGGCCCGGATGTGTATAGATAGACCACGAAGTAAGTGAATCGGATACAATTTAAATTTCACATAGCGTAGGGTGCTAGTCTGTGATGGATGCGGTATTTATACCTATATTTATTACTCCACCCATACTTTAGTAGTCTATACAAAAATGCTTGCCGTCCGCTCTAATGAAGGTGTTCCGTGGTGCTATAGTTATGAATGGCCGACGGATTCAACTTTATTGCGAGTTGTGAGGTACATTACAATGAGTAAAGCTATGCGTCCACTCTATTGGGATCGGAGTGTACGGAGCGGAAGGATTTGTTGCTTTGTATTGAATGTTTTATTTAAGTGTTTTTGTCCAAGAATTTGTAATATCAAATTTGAAACGAGCAACCCAACAGAGTTTCTTGCTAGATTCTTCTCTGGGGAAAACTGCACTCGATTAGCACTAGATTCGCAAATCTAGCATTAACTTTAAAAAATTACCCGTCTTATGTGATGTCAAACTCGTCCTACAAGATAATAAATTTTCATTTCATTTATGGTACTGCGTAGATTGACATTTCTGCGCCATAAAAATCTTGTTATGTAAGCTTGTGGACGTCAAATCCTCGACAAAAGCCCCCAAAGATCTCGCCCAAAGCCCGCATCTAACGACTTCCCGCAACTTTTTGGAAGCCTTTAACTCCGTACGCTCCAATTTCAATACAGTGGACGCTTAGCTTAAGAATTGGAGCTGTTAAGTAGAATTATTCAACGCTTGACTTTGAATTTTTCGCATTTATAAGCACTTATACACTTGCGGTTGAGACGCGGTTGCAATTAGACGTTTGATATTAAAAATGCGAACCACGAATCACGATAGATGGTTTTCAAGCGGCTTAAACTGGTTGCGAAAAAATGTGACAAAAATGCCATTGACAATCTGCCGACACACAACTGAGGCTATTTTCAATTAGCAGACTTGATGTACAACCTACAGTATTGTCAAGTTTCATCAAAATCTGTTCAGTGGTTTTCGCGTGAAAGGGTAACAAACATCCTCATATACATTCATCGCCACAAACAATTTCTTTAAAAAAAATTATGTACCTATGCCAATTATCATTTGAATGGAAAAGCAAGTGACTTTAACGAGTAACTTGGAGCCCAAGTCAGTATTCTCAGTTGTGTTTCGGCAGAGTTTAAAATAAGAGTGTCAATGTCATTTTTGACACATTTGGTCGCAATGAGTGTAAGCCATTGTTTAGCACCAAATGTGTCAAAAAATGCCATTGACACTCTACCGACACACAACTGAGGCTATATTTTAAATAAGCCTAGAATTGCCCGTTTCGCCATCTATGGATAAAATGTAACTGACAGATAAGTCTATGTCCATTTCATAAAACACGACGTTTTAGTTAGAGACAAAAATGGATGGTGAAAAAGCACCTAAGGGTCCGTTTCACATTAACAGATAAAATTTATCTCACAGTTATTTTATTCCTGTCTCTGTCTAAAACATCAGCTTTTATGAAGTAGAAATAGGTTTATCTGTCAGTTAAATTTTATCTGAAGATAGTGTGACAGCCCCTAAGTCTGCTAATTGAAGCCCCTGCTAGTTCAGTATTTCCAGAATGTACAAATTGACGTAAACTTAATTTCATAGTAAAAAGGTAAAGGCGAACCAATTAATCTTGTTATTAAAGAATTTATTTGCCTTCAACGTGCGCGCATTCTTTTTAAATTGTAGTTTATTAGCGATTTTTATCTTATCTTATCTTTGTTTTATTGATTGACGGCGCGTTTCTTTACTTGATAAATAGGGGCAGTTTTATGAACTGTTATTAGTTTTAAAAAATGGCTACTTCCGTTGTCGATTCTGTTAATGTCAAGTAAGGTAAAGCTAACAATAATTAGATTATTTTGTTCTTTAAGTAATAGGAATGATGACTACATTCGAAAATTCCAAAAATAATTAGTCCGTCTTTTAGGCTATTAAAAAATATTTGAAACACGTTTTTTACCTGATCAAATTCATAAATAAATACAAAGATACAGAGTATCAAAGTTACGGAATGGGGGTATTGACGTCATTCGTAAAAATCGTACTAAGGCGTCATGAGCAACTTTAACCCAGTGTATTTGTGCCATTTATAGTTTAAGAGAAAAAAGAAAAAATACGTGTCGAATATTTTAAAATAATCTATGTGGACTTAAAAAAAAAATTGTCATCATGCCTATTATAAAGTTTCCTATTCTTAAGAACACACATAATTATTATACTCCCAGACTTAGGATAAACATCTCTCTACATCACAGTAATGTTTGTCTCTTGTGGGAATCGAACTATTACGAATATTGTAAACAATATTTTTAAAAAGAGCAACCTCAAGAGTTTCTTGCTGGCTTCTTCTCTGGGGAATCTGCCTTCCGAAGTCAGCGTAGCTTCAGTCAGTTAATTTGCTTTTACTTTTGTTAACTTGTTATAATTTTGTTTTTATTTTTATTTTGTTTCATATTTCTGACGCATTCAAGTGTAATTTTGGGTTACCTATGAATAAATCTTTATTGAATTGAATTGAAACCATGACTTATGGCATGGCAGGGTCACTATCAACCACGCTAACTGCCCAGTCATACAAACTGTTATTTTAACCTATTATAATAAAGCAGCACATTTAACATGGGATATTAAAGCGCGCGGTTGTTTTATGCGTTCCTTGCAACGTCAAACGCATGCTATCAGGTTACTCCATAGCTCCATACATTAACTTTATACATATAAATATATGTATATAAGGTGACTTTTAATTAGTGAACGATAGAAAAGGATGTGCATGTACTTGTCATAACAAACAACTTTTACTATGGGAAAAAAGGTCGAAAACACTCAAAAAATTTTGAACACCCCATACAAAATGTATCAGCTGATAGTATGGGGGAACAATTTCTTTTTCATGATTTCGAACTTGGCTCCATAGTAAAAGTTGTTTGTTATCACGAGTACATGCATATTCGTGTCTTTAGTTCGCTAATTTAAAGTCATCCTATATTTATCTTCATAGGTTTTATCCCGAAGTTTGTCCTGATGGACGTATGTGGGGATGTTTGCTTTTCTTCCACTCAAGAACAACAACAACAACAACATCAACATACAACAACAATAAACATAACATACAACAACATAACAACATTCTGAACATATTTTTATAAGTTTAGTTGAGGCGACTGATGAGTGTGGATGAAGCGAAAGAGGTGTGTTTGGATCGAAGCAAGTTAAAGGAGTGGTCTCTGCCTACCCCAATGGGAGAGAGGCGTGACGGATATGTATGTAGGTATGTATGTAGTTGAAAAAAAGTTATTGACATATTTCAAGTAGGTACTACATACGTATTTCATTTGCTTATGAAATAAAGAATATTTTATATGATTTCAAATTCATAGACATACCTAGTATTATAGATGTTCTAGGTACTAAAAAAGTGTATGTAAAGCAGAAACAGTTTAAAACAAAATCTCTACTTAGTAAAAAGCGCGTTAATAAACAGCCGATCAAGCGAAAGAAAATGAAAAGAACAGTTGAATTATAATTAATTTTAACTCTCTGAATACATTAGATATGCATATGTATATTGTGATTAATATGTACCTATTTAAATAAATATGTAAATACATATTGCACGTAGATAAGTAGATACTCGTTTGTAAAAATGATTAATTAATCACAGTTTTAAACTAGTCGTTTACAATTGCATAAAAGTACTTTAAAAACTAATTATCCAAACTTAAACTTTAAATAAATTAAAGTAAATCAAAATTGCCAACGGGCTATGGAGCGCAGTATGCTTGGTGTTAAACTAACTGACACGGTAAAAAACACCATACTGCGCTCTAAAACGCGTATTGCTGATGTGGCAAAAACAGCTGCCAGGCTGAAGTGGGATTGGGCCGGCCACGTCTGCCGCATGCCAGAAGACTTATGGGCAAAACAGCTACCCAATGGCCAATGGTTACCAACTGCCAAACGGCGTCGAGGCAGACAACGGAAAAGGTGGCGGGACGAGCTGGACACCTTCTTATGTACTAACTGGGCGGAGGAAGCTCGAGACAGAAAGTCATGGCGGATGAGGAGAGAGGCAGCCCAGCAGTGGGAAACAAACGGCTAAATTAGAATTACAAATCAAAATTTCGATTTGTATATCTTTATATTAGATTTTTGTAGTAAAACTCGGTAAAGAACGCACATCGGCTATCATCGCATTTCCGAATATAAACGAATGCTAATTTCCATAGATATCAATTATTAGATTAATCGTTTATTAGAATTTGAATTTAGAATTGAGTGCTTAATTATTGTTTTGAACGACTGACAAAACAAACGTCATGATGTGTGCGACGCAGATATCGCTATACGAAGTCGAAATTAGCCGATTGCTTTCCAAAGATCGATGTGCATTTTTATACTGCAATGTATGTAAAACTGATTATGAGTGTTTTAAATAAAGCAAGTTCCCTATAATAATAAAAAACTAGTAATTAAAATGACCTTTATATGAATGACGAGGACTAATGAGAGAATATGCCCTTTTTATACTTAAATAATGAGCAAATTCTTTACGTTCTTAAAGAGTCTTGAGCAAATTGTTCGTATTACTCACACTGGATCGACCGTTTCACTTTCTAGCTTGTATTTTTACATTTTATTAGGTCAACGTGTATATAGGATGACTTTAAATCAGTGAACAATAGAAAAGGATATGCATGTGCTCGTGTTAACAAACAACTTTTACTATAGGACCAAGGTCGAAATCATTCAAAAATCCCCAAACAAATTTTCACCAGCTGATAGTATGGGCCAACAATTTTGTGATTTCGACCTTGGTTCCATAGTAAAAGTTGTTTGTTACCACGAGTACATGCATATCCTTTTCTATCGTTCACTAATTTAAAGTCACCTTGTTTAACTGTAATAAAGGCTATATTTGTTCTATAATTTGTCTTCCATACCAATGTCATAATGGCCCAAGTCTGCTAAATAAAAATAGTCTCAGTTTTGTGACCATTGGGATCTAGTGGTTTCTGCCTACCCCGATGGGAGAGAAGTGTGACAGATATTCATATACCTATGTGTGTTTTTCTTTTTTTAATATTTACAAAACTTGTTACTATTAAAATTTAGGCAAAATATAACGACTAAAATTATGATAAATAAAGAAAAAATACACAAAATCACGCCACACAATCGTAAAAAACATCCCCATCTCGAGACAAATTTGGTTGAAAAGTGCCAAGAATGCTAGCAGCATTACCACGCTGGATGGCCAGTGAAATACGTTGCACCAAAAATGACTCGACACGGGGATTTTTTTAATTAACCCTAATTTATTTATTTATCTTTTTTTTTTTTCCTCTCTGGTGCATGTATGTTATATGTATGTAATATTTATTTTATCTATTGGATATCTATTTGTTTATTTTTATTATAGGTACTATCTATTTTTGGTATGTATATGTAGGTAAGGTTACCTGGAAGATATTGCTACCTAGCAATAAGGCCGCCTGTTGCTTCTTATATTCTTGTTTGTGTCTGTACCTTACATGTTTTGTGCAATAAAGAATATTTGTATTGTATTGTATTTAAATATACCGCAGTTGAATAAATAAAAATACCACTACAAAGGTATTTACTTTTCAACTCTTGGTGTTAGATCTGCAATTAAATATATTTAAGATTAAAAGCGCGTTTCACGACTAACAGATAATAATTAATTGACAAATAAACTTTGTCTATTTCATAAAACAGTGACAGGTATAAAATACCTGTCAGTTAAGTTTTATATGAGCCGACGAGGAGTCATCAGAAGTGGTGTTTAAGCTTTTAGTTAAAATAAGACAGTGGGCGTGTAACGAACAAACTGGCTTTATTGTGTAGTTTGCAATCACGTTATTAAATAATAAGTTGTACGTGATGTCTTCCGATATCTTGTTTCCATCGATATCCAAACCATAATCCATCATACATGACAGCAACTCAAATATGAAAGCGCCAACTTGACAACCAGTTAGAAACATGCCAGTTCTTGCGTTTTAGCAACAAAGAGTTTGCAAATGGTTCCAAAATATCCTTCATGAACGTAATCTCAGCTGTTCTCCGACATATGTAATTTTACAGATAGACTTACAGATGAAAATCTAACAGATGTTTTAAACCTTTTTCTGTCTAAAAGGTCATGTTTAATGAAATGGACATAGGTTTAACTGTCAGTTTAATTTAATCTGTAGATCGTGAAACCGGCACTTAGGCTTATTTAAAATAAATAGCCTTAGTTGTGTGCCGGCAGAGTGTCAATGGCATTTTTTGACACATTTGATATTCTGCTAAACATGGCTTACACTGATTGCGACTAACGCCCGTTATTAATAACCTATCCTGATCCGTTTTTACCAAATCGAGATTGAAAAAACAAATTGTCACTTGTGTACCAAAAACATGTCAAGAACACAATTGTGTTTTGTTTTTTCAATCTCGATTTGGTAAAAAACGGATCAGGGGGCTTAGCATGGCGAGCCGCGACAATTATCTCACGCATGCTGTCCTTATCACATTTAATACTATAGACAGAGATGTAAGCGTGACAAACGCACGACAACGTCTTGTCACGGAGTGCCATGCTAAGCTAGCTAGATAGGTTATTAATAATAGGCGTAAATGTGTCAAAAAATGATATGGTGAAAAGGGACCTTAGACTCTTGTTAGTGGAGCGTCCGCCAATTACGCCTAAGATATTGATAGCAAGATTATAAGCTTATTTCACATAGAGAATATAAATATTGTTAACATCGTTCTAAAACGTATGGACATTTTCAAATCATAATTACGGTAATCAATCATTTTCACGACCATGTTCATACATTGCCTTTATTAAGTATGTTCTCGTTAAATAATATGCACTTTGTAATTAATACTATAAGTAGTAATTAAAACAGGCCGTAGTTATATCCTTTGTGTAAAATAAGTACCTGTTTAAGACCAGAGAGATGGTAGATAATGTACTTAGTCAATTTGATAGACGCATTTTTCTAGAACTTAACAAGTTAATGAAAGAGCCGATAAATAAAACTGTTATTTTTATCTTTCGGTCAGAAAAATAACTGTCAAATTGACAGATTATACATACATACATGTCCGTCCCGCCTCTCTCCCATTTGGGTAGACAGAGACCACTTCCTTCCACTTGCTACGATCCAAACACACCTCTTTCGCTTCATCCACACTCATTAGTCGCCTCATACTTGCCCGTGCCTCTTGACTTGGCCTTTCTTGAGCAAGTCCCCGATTTGATCGAGGTACGTTCGTTTTGGCCTTCCTCTCCTAACATTTCCATCCACTCTTGCCTTGTATATCTCTTTTGTTAATCTCCTTTCGCTCAATCTTTCTACATGCCCAAATCATCTAAGCATCCCTTTCTTAATTCTTTTCAGTACATCCTCTTTCACCCCAAATCGTCCCCTAGACAGATTTGTCTTTTGTTTTTTTTTTTTTGAAAGAGGATGTACTAAATGCAATTTTTTTTATATTGACAGATAATCATCTATCAATATAAAAAGAATTGCATTTTGTGCAGTTTCCAATGGTACGAGTATCTACACACCAATGCCGCCAGCGGCTTACGTCATTTTCAAACATTTTCGATTATATTTTTGACAAATGAAGGCCGGTGGCATTGGTGTGTAGACCACAAGCAGCAAAACCTTGTTCGAGCTGCTGAGGTGAAAATAAAATTAGTTTTTCCTCACACTAGAATATTAAGATACTCAAGTATACAAACATTCTTAAACCGAATGGAAATTGTTACGAAGTCAAAATATAAAATTCAAAATCACTGGCATCTTTTTATTTGACTTTCATATAACTTTTTTGATTTATACCACTCAAGCATCGTTATTACGCCAAAACGCAGCAACCAAAATGGGTTGTTTTTATATAATTTCACCTTAAAAGTAAATTTCGCGCTTCGTTAGTCTTATTTTGATCCTAAAAACTGTTTGAATCGGGCAATCTTTTTAAATCAGATGATTTAAGTAAACATTTCTTGTTCGATTGAGTTTCACCTTATATGGCAAAGCGATAGTTTTTATACATTAACAAGAGGCTGCCCGCGACTTTGTACGCCATACGTATTTATCGTTTTAACTTTAAAAAAATCTGTATCATCTTTATGAATAATACAAACATAGAATTAAATATTTACAGGAAATGTATTCCAACGCGTTTAAATAAAATAGCCTAATTATGGTTATACTGATGTGCAAACTTAGTTGTGGTTTTATTAAAATGAATTCAGTGGTTTTTATGGTAATAAGTAACAAACATCCTCATATCCATCCATCGGCACAAACATTAATATTTATAATATTAGTAAAATTCATTTCGGGGAGTCATGAAAATAGTTGAATAAATAATGCTATCTACACACCGGCGGCAGCGACTTTACGTCATACGAATGGCAACTGTCAAAAAAGCCGGCGGCTTTGGTGTGTAGACACCATTAAACATTCACTCTTAGTAATTTAAGTGACCTTAAGAGGTTCCAATTTTTACCTTTTAAGTACGAAACCTTAAAATAACTTTTATCAGTACAAAGATCGGGCCCAAGTCTTCTAGTAAAAGTTGTTTATCACGAGTAGGTACATGCATATCCTTTTCTTCTTCTTCTTATTTAAGAGCTAAGCTCTTGTCGGTGGAGCCTCCTCCATCCCTCCCTATCTTCTGCCTTCCTTTTAACATCTTGATACGACATGACACCCCTTTTCTATCGTTCAATAATTAAAAATCACCCTATATAAAAGGAGAATGCTCATAAAGTATGGAACAAATACCCAGGTCCGGCGCAAACGAAATGTATCACAGTTTATTAGTATAAATGAGTAATGAAATGCTAAATAGGGGCCATCGTCCAAATCGGTGGCTAGATAAATGTCGAAAATTGCTATTGGTATTTTCAAAGGGATTAATTTTGATGATTATTTTCCTAAATAAAACTAAGTAATATCTCTTTATTTTATTGAGATTGACATACTATCGAAGTATTAGAGCAATAAGGTTAGGTTTTAGGTTACCGTTAGCGAGCGGTAATCAAATATTCAATCCGTACATGAGAAATAAATCTCAGAGGTAATAGGCCGGGCATCGAAATCGCGTCTCCAAGATTGGATGCGGGCGTTCTACCAACTAGGCTACCGCTCACTTATGGTATCTACACACCAAAGCCGCCGGCTTTTTCGACAGCTGTCATTCATATGACGTAAAGCCGCCGGCCTTGCCCGACGTCATGCCGTTTTAAAGAACACGAATCAGTTAAGTTGTTTAAAGCCACTGACGCAGTATTGCGTGTGTAAATGCAACAAATCAAGTAGGTACCTAGTAACAATAATTTATCACGCGTGCCATGAAACTCACTTACGCATTTAGAAACGTTTATTTAAATACTAAGCGCATTTTAAAAAGCAATTTTAATCCGTCTAACAGATGTATTATGAACTTGTTTTAGCTCGCAACTTCACACGCGTGGATGATGCGTGTTTTCTAGGGTTGAATATCCAACTAATATTATGAATGTCGATGTTTGTACCTATGGTTTGTTACTCTTTCACGTAAAAACCACTTAACAGATTTTAGTGAAACTTTTAATACTAATAGTGTCTATACAAAAGTCGCCGGGCTGGCGGCATAACAGGCCGCCGGCGGCGGCTTTTGACAGCTGCCATTCGTATGACGTAAAGCCGCCGGCCTGATGGATTTGGTGTGCAGACGCTATTAGACACATCAGATTCATCAATTAGATAGATTTATTCATTCACTTATTTACGAGCCAGGCTCTTGTCGGTGGAGTAAAAGCCATTTCTGCCTTTTTTCTGCCAGCAATAGATATTATATAAACTAGGCAATTCTAAACAAGATACTATGGTCCGTTTTCGGTTTGTAAAGGGTTAAAAATTCACCCTTAAACATTTTACGTACTCGCAGGCGCATAGGTGTTTATTTAGTGGCGCAGCGGTTGATTCATATCTAACATTCAAAAGTATATTTTCGTAGGTAACTCAAAATTACCCATGAATATGTCGTAAATGGCAAAAAAAGGACATGCAACCGCACTGCACCGCCGCATACGCACATGCCTAAACGCATCTTTATCATTGGTATCATAAACAAAACAACCATCTTCCATCTTTAACCTTAACCTAATTGACAAACACAATACAAAAATGGCGTCTAAAACAAAAGACATCGCAATTTCTGATTGGTTGTTTTCTAATAACAAAAAACAACTTTAACTTCATTATATAAGTAGCCAATTGCTTTGACGCTACAGCACGCGACGGGTCGAGGCTTTCACGCTTCAAAGCACACCCATCGTATATACAACCAGTTGGAAGAAAGGTCAATTAAACTAACGCTCTTTTACACCTATAGCTGTCACTGTCATCAACCAAAATTATGCTATCTACACACCAAAGCCGCCGGCATCTCGCCGGGTTAGGCCGGCAGCTTTCCGTTATACGAATGGCAGCTGTCAAAAAAGCCGGCGGCTTTGGTGTGTAGATAGATACCATTAGAATAAGACGGCATCATATTTAATAGACATATAAATAAATCAGCCTATTCTCCAATTATTAATACTTTTTTTTATCGGATGATACAAAACAAAACCCAAAACACGAAAGGACGATTAATCAGGGGCCCAAGTGTACTAATTAACAGTATTTTCAGTTGTGTGTCGGCAAGAAAAAAAAAAGAAAAAGAAAGAGAAAAGAAGAAAAAAGAGAAAGAAAAAGAAAGAAAAAGTTAACGAGAAGTCGGCAAGAGAAAGTTAACGTCATATCGTATCAAGAAGTCAAAGCACTGGCAGAGGATAGGCCTAGATTGCGAACACTCCACCGACAAGAGTCTAACTCTTAAATTGAATGATGATGATGTGTGTCGGCAGAGTGTCAATAGCATTTTTTGACACATTTGGTCGCAATCAGTGTAAGCCATTGTTTAGTAGAATACCAAATGTATCAAAAAATGCTATTGACACTCTGCCGACACACAACTGAGGCTATTTTAAATTATCAGACTAAATGCTATCTACACACCAAAGCCGACGGTATGCCGCCGGGCTGGGCGCCCGGCGGCTTTACGTCATACGAATGGCAGCTGTCAAAAAAGCCGGCGGCCTTGGTGTGTAGATACCATAAGGCCAAAACACACTGGATGCTTATGCGTTGCGTATGCGTAGACGTATGCGTACCTCTGAGTTGTAATGTATGTCATTTTATTACAACTCAGAGGTACGCATACGTCTACGCATACGCATCCGGTGAGTTTTGGACTTTAGGGCCCCAGGAATAACCTTTACACAGCTCTAACTACTTCATAGACTGAATAAACTCAAATAATCTTTATTTCGTAGGATAATTAACATATTACTTAAAACACATCAACTTTTTTTAAATCTAACGCTAGATGCGCAAGCTAGCAGTTTTCTCCAGAGAAGAATCTAGCAAAAAACTCTGATGGATTACTTAACTAGTCACACCATAGGTATAAATACTGAAATACCAGACAGAATTGTACCTTCAACATTTACATACGAAATAATTATCTCTGTGGAATCTATTGAAGCAATTTATACCTTAAAAGGCGTGTTTTGCGAGTCACAAATAATGTACAATCAAGAGACTATAAACTAAACGGGATTTCATTGCAAAGAGATGTTATATCCAGAGATGTAGATAAGCTTGTACTGACAATTCAATTACTAAGAGCCGTTCTCTATATTCAAAGACAGATAGATTGCGTTTCACGAAAGAAGTCCCCAGACAGGTAATTTTTCCCTATTTTCTGACCTTTTCCCTGATAGTAGCTAAAAAACCCTTACTTATCTTAATAAAAATAATTATACTTTTTAAATAACTGAAGTGTAGGTAAATAGATATTTTTATCAATATGTATACCAACCTACTCAAGGAATGACCATAACACTCGAAATAAGCAGGAAAAAGTATTTTTTTAATAAATTACAAATGAAATATACATAATATAGATAGATGTTGTACTCATAAATGGCAACATTACTAATTTTGACATGATATACAGCGCCGCGGCTAGGGGAATTCTTTCTTAAAATGGACTCTAGCTATCCGAGACCGGCAGTACTTAACTGACACGTAGCTGCCACTTTTGATTTATCCTTCAGGATCCCATACATTTTTGACAGCGGTAGGATTATAGGGACGAAAAATTCTAAGACAGATAACTATTTCTATCTCCAGTAGGGCAAAACCAGAGATAGAATATAGGGAACGGAAGTAAGACTACACTTTGAATACTAAAGTTTTAATGCAATGATTATTTTGAATAATTGAAATTCTTATGCCGGGCTATGCTGGCGGCTTTACGTCATACGAATGGCAGCTGTCAAAAAAAGCCGGCGGCTTTGATGTGTAGATACGGATAATGTTTTAAACTGAATAACCTAAATGTCTATGAAAGCTAATATATTAAAAAAAGCGTGTTAAAATTTCATTTTTCTTATTACCCGACTGCGCCAAAAAGAGGATTATGTTTTTGAGAGTATGTACTCGTATGTATGTATGTTTATTTTTTTGGTACGCCCTACAGCCTAAACGGCATGATAGATTTTAGCTTGAGAGGTGTAGTTAGATTAGTATTTACTGTGAGAGTGACACTAGGTACATCAAAATTAAAAAAAAAAGTTTTTTAAAACGCAAGTGGTTTTTTTTAAAATAAGAAGGTTAGGTTAGGTTAAAGGGCCAAAACATAAAGTCACGACACGACGCGACACGATACGACGCGACGCGACTGAATTTATGTTTTAGCCCTAAAACATGTAAAATTACACTTATACGGTCAACAAGTACCTAGATAACATTTGTAATTATTTAATTACGCACTATTGTGTTATTTACAAATTACACCTACTTTACATTAAATATTTACGATGTGCTATTTTACTTAAGAAATTAATATTTCTTTTTATTAAAACTCGAAAAGTAATATGGTGGTTGAATAAACCAAAATAAAATGAACTATAACTTGTAAAAGATAAATTAGAGACTTAATTTGTTTGAGTATATACATACTTCTCGGGTTTCAATATGTTTCTTGCTGATTGTATAATGTTTTAATTCAGAGCAATGCTTTTTTAAAGGTACAGATATGTTACCTTAATAGTGATTGGCGTTTTAAATCTGTGCCGAACAATGATTACAATGACATTAATGACAGCACTTCAAATCGTACTCCAAATGTCTTCAGACTAACTGAGACTAGCTACAAGTTGTCTTAAATAGGTCTATTAGTCTTCAAAATGTGCGCGCATATAACATATCTGCACCTAGTATATATATAATATCATTGATTCAGAGTAACTGCCAGAGGTCTACATAAAATGGTAACATTTAAGAACGTTATCGATATCATCAAATAATTAAATAATTATACAGGCTAATAATAAAGTTATACCTGAATATATTATGTTAATATATATTTTTATATACCACGGTTCTGGAATACGTGATAAGTAATATAATCATGTAATATTTATGAAGTGTGTTTATGTATATTTTTTTAAATATATTTTACGTAAAAAAGTGAGATAACATCGCCTTAAGTTTGTATTAAGTTTTCAATAACAAGTAATTATCAATGTTCCCATCTTAAGTATATCTTATTAAAGTGAAAAAGAATACAATATTTATGAGTAAGTTCCTAAAATGGATTTTATACTCGACTGCGTTTTCTTTCCGTTCAGTTTTAATCTTACTGTGTTTTTTTAAATATATACCTAACTACTTACTTACTTTCATAGTTGTACACTCAGATTTGTCTGTAGATAGAATTGAGATTGATAGATAGAAATACTTTATTGCACACAAACAAATACATGTCGGAGACATCTGAGATTACGTTCATGAAGGCTATTTTGGAATCATTTGCAAACTCTTTACTGTTAAAATGCAAGAACTGGCTTGTTTCTAACTGGTTGTCAGTTTGGCGTTGTCATATTTGAGATTCAGTCATGTATGATGGATTATTGTTTGGCTATCGATGAAGACAAGATATCGGAAGACATCACGTATACATCTTATTATTTAATACCGTGATTGGAAAAGACGCAATAAAGCCCGTTTGTTCAGTACACGCCCACTGTCTTATTTTAACTAAAAGCTTAAACGCCACTTCTGATGACTCGTCTCGTCGACATACAAATAAAACTTAAAACTAAAACATTGTGCAAAAAGACGGCCTTATCACTAAAAGTGATCTCTTCCAGACAACCTTTGGTGTAGGACTAGTTTAGGAAGACTGTAGAGTAGAGCAAGGTAATAAATAAATACTGTAATTTACTACTTATTAAAATAAATAAACTGTACAAATATTACGTAGTTAATAATACAATATATATATATATATATTGTATTATATGTACATATAAATATATATAAAATACACATAGAAGCGACCGAATGCATAAGTTGCCATAAGCCTTAGAGAGGAGATGTAAATGCAATCTTCTCTTGAAGACTGCCAGCGACTCCGAGCCACGAACTTCAGCTGGGAGGTCATTCCAGAGAGAGATGGAGAGATTGAGAATTATATTATATGTATTGTATTGTATTTTGCATACTCAGATTTGTTTTGAGTATCTATAAGAATATAATTTTCATAAAATACAAGAGTATGACAATAATTGGTTTTTTAGGTAAAGGTAAAAACTGAATTAGGTCAAAGTCAAAATATTTTTATTTCATTACCACATATATTCACTTTAAACTTTACATATAATTTATCATTTTTTATACAACCGTTACCTTACTACATATTTTATGTTATATGCTCCATTTTATAGGTTAAGGGTTGTGCTTACACCAAAGCCGGCGGCTTTACGTCATACGAATGGTAGCTGTCAAAAAAGCCGGCGGCTTTGGTGTGTGGATAGATACCATTAGAGTAGATACTCCTGACTTGGCCTTTCTTTAACAAGTGCCCTATTTAATCCATTAAGTCAAAAATCAGAAGTAAACATGTTTAATTACTGATTAAATATGTAATATAAAATAATTAATAATTAAACATGTTTAATTAATAATTAAATTAAAAAGCGTTTAGTTACTACAGAGAATAAAAGTGCACGAATTGCAAATAAAAGTATATTATGTGTATTTTTAATTAATGTTAGTGTATCAAGACAGTTGAAGAACAGTTTTAAATTTATTGCATACCAAGCTCAAGTTCAAGGGTCTTAAAGTAACTTTTTACTCGCCCTTAATGTCAATGTGGACAATGCAACACAGTTGACTTTCATGTTTTTTTGTAATTCATTCTAATTTTATGGTAAAAAATAAGTGAAATTATCATTGATATGTACTTTATAAAGTGACGAAAGGTATAATAATATGCTTAGTTACGAATGGCTTTCATTTTTTATTTGGTTTTCTTGTTTATTGTAAGAATAAAGTTGCCAGTTGCAAAGTTTATTCCAATTTTGAAATATTCATTTTATCGTTTGATTGTTCTGATATTAATAAAAAAAATATTTCAACATTCAACATTTTATTTCTTTCAAGTCAAGTAGAGTTTACAAAATCAGAGAGAATGCAGATAATCCAGTACCTAAACTAGGTCTATACAAAAAAATACTCACTCACTCTCTCCACATTTTCAAACGGAAAGTTAAAGAGCACTATCTTTCCTTATCATAGAGAATACATTATTTATTTATTCATTATTTTTTATTATATATTTATATAAATTATAATATTTATGTATGTGTATTTATCGAATATAATATATGTGTAGGTTTATACTTATATAATGTATTTATTGTTTATTGTAGTGACTATCCTGCCTTCATGCTATCACTTCTCTCTCTGTGGGGTCTACAGGAAGAAATTTCTTTTAGAAATATGCTGTACCTTTTGTATAACTTCTCTTTTTTTCTGTCTCTATGTACTATCATCTTACAATAAACTGTTAAATAAATAAATAAATACTTATTAATAAAAGGATTACACGTGTTTTTGCAAAAGTTGACAAGTAGCTAAGTCGGACGCCTAGTGCCCTCCGATTGGTGAACTTGCTGTCACAGTACCTACTTGCGTAAAGTTTAAGGTTGCTTTTCCACTAGATAATTATGTGCTATGTTATGCTATCTACACGCCAAAGCCGCCGGCATGTCGCCGGGCTAGTCCAGCGACTTTTCGTCGTACGAATTGCAGCTGTCAAAATAGCCCGGCTTTGGTGTGTAGACAGCATTACAATGCTAGGGATGCGTTTTTTATACACCAATCATATTCATTGGTGCACTTAGCTTAGCACTGGTGGAAACGGATTCAACTTAGATAAACAGCTATCCAATGGCTAACAACCGTCAAACGGCGTCGCGGCAGACCACGGAAAAGGTGCCGAGACGACTTGAACACCTTCTTAAATACCCGAGAAGAGGAGCCTTTGACTGGCAGTGGAAAACAAATAGCTAGATTAGATCTGATTCAGTCAGCTTATGGACGTCCACTGCTGGACGAAAGCCTCCCCCAAGGATCTCCACAACTACCGGTCTTGCGCTGCCCACATGCAACGGTTTCCAGCGACTCTATCCAAGTCGTCAGTCCACCTTGTTGGAGGCCTTCCCATATTGCGTCAAAAAAAGAAAATCAAAATTCAAAAATAATTTATTCGTAGGTAACATTAAATTTACACTTGAATTCGTCACAAAGTAAAATTGATAAACGTCGTCCAGTGTGGATCAGATTAATGTTTTTTTTTTTTTGTTATAGATGAATTATGTGCTACGGAAACGTGCTATAGATGCCGTTTCCCTAATATCGATAGGTACACTCATGCGCATATTCGTCGCATATTTACTTACCTAGCGTAGTATTAGTGGAAACGGTCACATATTTTCGCAGCGTAGAAGTCACATCTTCGCAGTATAGCTACTTAGCACATCTCTTATAGAAAGGCACCCTTTAATAAATAAAATAGTGTCACCTGTCAACACGGCATACCGAATACCTACCTAAATACCTATTTGTAACGTGGAGTTAGTTTTCGTGGAACCGATTACACGTTCTTTGACTCATTTACTCTAAATAAGCTCTTAGTAATTATCGAGCTATTAACTTGTATGTCAAATCGACACCTCAGGCGATTAAAACTAAAGGTGAGCTTGAATTCGAGGTAATACATACGTCTACTGAGAAACAGCACATCTGTGAAACTCAGCTTCATCGATACAAAAAACTGGCGAAGTTAGAGTTGGATTGACGCATCCAGAGTCCTTTATTTTTCCTTTATTCTTTAGTAAAGATTCATTTAGAGTCAATAATTGTTATAATGTAAATATGTAAACTGTAATAATTGTAAAACTTTATTTGAAAAGAGCAACCCCACAGAGTTTCTTGCTAGGTTCTTCTCTGGGGGAAACTGCGCTTTGCGAATCTAGCACTAGCTTAAAAAAGTATATTATAATAAGTAATGTAACGGTTTCAAGAGCATTTTATGTGCCTATGAAATAAATATATTTTGACTTTGACTTTATAAACTTTTAATTAAATATCGACTAGAATTCCAATCTTTAATTGTAATAAAAGATAATGCAACTTAGACCCAGAATACACGGTGAAACGCAACTACAACGCAACTGAAACTGCTAGTTACTTTTTAGTTGCATTGCAGTTTCTGCTATAGACTTCCTTAGAAATCCACACACGATGCAACTAGTTTTCTAAAGAAGTCTATAGCAGAAACTTTGATGCAACTCAAAAGTAACTAGCAGTTTCAGTTGCGTTGCAGATGCGTTTCACCGTGTGTTCTGGGTCTTACTGGGCCCAAAAAAACTCACTGCCTAGATATAAAACATATGGGCAGTAAGTTATTTTTTTAGGCCCAGAAGTCTAAGGCCGAGTTCCATTCTTTCGATGGTTTGTAAAAAATTAAAGAAGTTTGCTAAAAAATGTTGTGTGAGGCGACTGATGAATGTGGATGAAGCGAAGGAAGTATTTGTTATAAAATAGAGCGAAGTGGTCTCTGCTTACCCTAATGGAAAAAAGGCGTGACAGATATAAGGAGTTAAAAAATATAGTACCTATTCTGTTTATACACGCTTTATATTAGCTTAACTTGTAAGTAACTATATGTAAACAAATCTTGAAATCTTAATTTGACTCATTTCCCGGTCTTCGAATAGGATGAAATTTTGCACACGCTCTGAGTTCTGATGACAATACAATAATATGGTACCTTCGAACTGATCTGATGATGGAGCATGTTTAGTGCGAGCTAAAGCGTGTTTTGGTCTTTTAAACTACCTATTTTTAGTTGGTAAATGTTGTTTTAACATCATAATGATAACTGCCTATCTATCACTGTTAATAAAGCCTGATGACTGACAGGTGGATGCAACATTCGTTAAAGATGACCGTTTTTACCCATTACCTACAAAACCCTAAAATGTAAAACTGGTATTCAACCCAACGACGTCAAGTCTCCTTTCGTAATACAATTTATTAGAAAAATGCGGGACTTCGCGACATGTCACACGCTGTAAAATTTCGTAACATATAATTGTTATGAACTTTATGTTCTAAGTAAGTTAATTATCTTTTGTTATAATGATTCCTTATTAAGGTTTGTCACCTTCCGTGTTTTGACCTAATTAGGGAATTAAAAAAAAAAGAACTTCGCAGAAAATTGTTAGCATAATGAGACTTTTTACGTCAAAAATAAAGTTCATAAGGTTTTTAATTGTTTATTAAGTAAATTGTCAAGTTGATTTAAGCCTTATTTCTAAGAAGAGGGGAGGTTGTTGGGGACACTAGACGTTTCTGTTAGGTCTAAAAATAACAATGATACCTACTTTCATTCCAACTGCGTTTAACATTCTTTCCTCTGTTGGTAAAAGGGTTTAATTAATACAGAAATGAAACGAAATTGCTCATTTCTTACCAGCTGGAAAAATAGTCTTCGTGGTTTGTTACCATGTATCTACCTGTCTAACTTACTTTTAAATGAGAAACACCCTGTAAATACTAATCATAAAATAAACACCTTGGTGATATTTGAAAATATTATGAAATAACGACATAATTTGTAATAGAGGACCGACGCTAAGCTAGCACAAATAGATAAGCAGTTGAAATGAAATGACATATTTAATTTACCGCTTGGTTGACACAAATTATCATAATGTGACATAAAAGACTTAAGTATAACCTTAGTACTTCAATAATATAGCAATTCCGCCTTAATTAAGCTGAACTTTCTTTGTTACACTCCGACAAAGGAGATGCGCAAGAGTCGAACACAATTAATTAATGATTATGTCCCCTTTGAGGAGACGACAACACCCATATCTGGCTATTAAGAACCCGCCAAAGTTCTGTCACGTTCCAAGTCGGAAATTAAAAAAGTAATTAATTATTTCTAATTAATTTCAGAGAGGCGGAAAAACGGTCGCGGCGAACGAAAAGGCTGATTCGAACGCTAATTTGAAAAATTCCAAATTAAGAAATTGTTATGATGGCGGTATTATTCTAAATTAAAAGGTAATTAGAAATTCTTACCTGCAGTTGGCAAAATGCCGTATAATTGTAAAGGCGGTTGATCTATAATGTGACAACATTAACTCTAATATGAATTGTGTGTAAAAAGTCACTTTTTAAAGATACGACACTTTGTTACACTTTGTTCTTTGACAGCCTTCTTTATATGAGGTTATAGACTTTCTATTGTTTAACGCCCGTTATTAATAACCTATCTTGATCCGTTTTTTACCAAATCGAGATTGAAAAAACAAAACACAATTGTGTTCTTGACATGTTTTTGGTACACAAGTGACAATTGTGTTTTGTTTTTTCAATCTCGATTTGGTAAAAACGGATCAGGATAGGTTATTAATAACGGGCGTAAGTCAATGAGGTTAAGTCATTAAATTAGTAGTTGTGTTGTTAACACTCGTAATTAGAATTATCACAAATAATGGATCATCATCATGATGATTATGAGATGTGGTCTATGCCTACCCCAACGGGAAAGAGGCGAGACGTATTATGTACTTATGTATGTATGTATAGATCATAATTTATTATAGGTATCATCTTCATGTCTAAGTAGGTATAGGCAACGCGACTGATTCATTGCCACTTACATTAAAGGTATATCTAAACATATCCGGGCCGTGCCCGGGACGTGTTCGGGCCGTGGCCTGTCAGGAGGGAAAACAATAAATAAAAATAAATATTGGGGGACATTTCACACACGGTCACCTGACTCAAACTAGGCAAATCCTGTACTATGGGTATCAGGGACTGATAAACACACATAAATAAATATGTAACACCCAATTCGTCAATTCTACAATTCGTCGTCATCGTCGGCACGGATCGGATATGTGTAGGCAGACCATAAACGAGACTCAGAAATAATGAAAAGGTACACTATCAAAATGAGTAGGTATTTTGGTTACCCTGAGGCCGAGTTCTAACTTTTTATGGGTCGCACTGTTTTTTTTATGTCTGGGCAAAGGCGGCCCAGGATAGAGAATCGCGGAAGAAGAGAAGAGAGGCCTTTAGATAAGATAATTTTTCATCAATTTAATCAATTACTTTAATGATTTTTAAATTGCTAATAAAGTCTTTATTTCTAAATAAGGTGCAAAATATTTCTAAATAAATAGTTTTCGTATTTCAATTAATAAAAGAATGCCACAGACGGGAAACAGCAGCAAAACAAGAACATTTAAACTGGTCTATAAACTTTGTTCAGTAGAACTTAGCATTTAAATAAAAACACTAGATACATTTCACTTTATAAGCAACTTACTTATATTTACATTTAATTTTATATTTAAAATAAATAACTGTGTAAAGAAATTTAAATAAATTACTTTTTTAACACACATTTACTACTATCGGTTTTTATTTTATTTATTACTGTACTTAACAGAGAAATTTAAATATATTATACATATTGAACGATATAATTTTCTATGTCTATAGAACTAAAATTATCCAATACCTTTTTTTCAGTATCTTTACATTTATTTCACTCGATATGTTGATTTATACATACATACATATCTTATAAATTCTTTAATTTATTCGCGCCCAGCATAGAATTCACAAAATTAATCAATACAGAACCTTTAATTATAAATCATTTAGGACCCGTTTCACAACTAACAGTTAAAATTTAACTGACAGATATTTTATACCTTATCATCATCATCATGGCAGTTATGGACGTCCACTGCTGGACAAAACCTCCCCCAAGGATCTCCACGACGACCGGTCTTGCGCTACCCAAATCCATCGGTTTCTCGCCGGCTTTATTTTATAGCTGTCTCATTTAAAACGTCACGGTTTATGAAATAGACATAGGTTTATCTGTCAGTTAAATTTTATCAACAAGTGGCAAAACGGGTCCCTTAATCATTGCACTCAGTTACATAAGGTGTTAACAATACTTGAGCCTGTTTTAAGGCATGATAAACGACAAAATAATATCGATTTCCTTATAAGGGACCACGATCTCGTCATTGGTATGTTACATTAATGTCGATCAGCTGATCGAACACTGTGTGAAAAGTTATTTGTTTTTTTTTTACATTTCGATACATGTTAGTGGCCGCACTAAGATTTTTTCCGTGAGCTGTTAACCGCTATAATCGCGGAACCGCTTGGGGCGCACGAGAAAGCCGCCCGCGGTTTTCTTAATTTGAATTAGAATTTTAAGAAGACTGTGACCCCCTTTTTACAAAACGAGGTTTAAAGATAGTCCGACGTTAGTTCGTTTAGTTTGACGTTTTGTCCATAGCCGAAACGTCAAAAGAAACGAACTAACGTCGGACTATCTTTAAACCTCGTTTTGTAATAAGGGGGTGTGAGTTTTAGCTAAGGAAAAGACAACACTGCCGTATTTGGCCGCTTTCCCGGTTTTAAAATCAGTTTCGGATAAAAACCGCTTTTTAGCCGCTTATTGAGTTCCATGAGTCAAAACATCATGCGGTTAAAACTGCGGCGGTTTAACCGTAGTGCGGCCTAGCACTTTCTTGTGGGAAAAAATGGTCTAAATTCTAAAAATAAATGTTTTGATTTTCACCATTTCACCACTCTATATTCAGCTTATTTTATAATTAGTCTATGGTATACTCTACCTACAGGGTGTAAGTCAATGATATTATATATTACTAGGTGCAGATATGTTATATGCGCGCACATTTTGAAGACTGTAAATAGACCTATTTAAGACAACTTGTAGCTAGTCTCAGTTAGTCTGAAGACATTTGGAGTATGATTTGAAGTGCTGTCATTAATGTCATTGTAATCATTGTTCGGCACAGATTTAAATGCCAATCACTATAAAGGTAACATATCTGTACCTATAAAAAATCATTGGTGTAAGTGTTTTTCGTATTCCTATCTTTTGTGGCAGAATATGCAACTAGCAATATTGCCAAAACTATAAAAAAACTAGATAAGCCATTTTGTCATGCATTATGGTTTTCCATACATAATCGTTCATACGGTGATTAGTTAAACGCTATAAAGATTTATGTCAGATTTTATATTCTTTGACTTTCTGGGTTGCTTTTTACGTATTTTCACGGCTGTTGCGTATCTTCTCAAGTACATAAGCATTTCTTTTGAATTAACTAGTATTTCTTACATACTGATTGAGTTAGGCTGTGGCAATTTTATTGAAGGAAGAGAGAGAAAGCATTGTTGTAGGGAGCGTGATAGATATGTATGGACGAGTATGTATTTGTACAACCGCAAATAAAACCTTTTCATTGTTTATAAAAAGTATAATTTGTCAGTGAATTGCTTTTGTTTTTTTTTTAAATAGTCTAAACTGTTTTTTTATCGGAAATGTAGGATTTTAAATTTAAAATATTCACTTTTCATAAAAAGAATAATTCCCTTCATCAAACTAGACCATGGTCAAGACAACAGGTTGTTCAGTATGTATGATGTGAGTTTGTATGTAATGAAAAAGATTTACCCAAAATATAGGTTGGAACACAAACACTTGTAGTATTTCGACTATGTGTCGAAATTATTCATTCTTTCTCCATGAAAAAATTACGGACACCAAAAATTCCCTTTTTACAAAAAAAGTAAAAAGCACCAAAAAATAATCCTCCATTTTGAAAACCTCTCAAAATCAATCAAAATGTCAAAACAACCACGTTCTAATTTCAAAAAACCGTTTCCAATTCACGCAGATTCCAATCCAGCCAGTACCCAAGGAGTTCGCCACAAAAAAGATTCTAAATCATTTTAAATGAGCGTAGGAATTTATAGATAGAGTTATACCTATTTGTTACTCGTCTTAACGAAGGAGGGTGTATGCAGATCGAATGCTGGCTGCTGGCTTTGATTTACATCCCAGCTTGTTACTGTTTGTGGATGGAAAAAAATTGAGGTTCACTGTTAATATAAAACTTGGTTGTTTTTATAATTTTTTTCTTTTGGTAGATTTTTTGTAATTTTATTTTTTGAAAATGGATCCAGATGTTTTAAATGGGCATTATAATAGTCATTAAGAGTGACTAACGATATATCAATGATACTTTTCAATATTGTACTAAGATAACACATTAGAACGTCACATATTTCGTTGCTTCTAATGGACACATTTATTTTCGATCTTATTTTATTTTTTATTTTTTTATATTATCATTTATGTTATCACTGTCAGATTTTGTTGTAAAGAATACTAATGGATTTGTAAGTGTTTTTAAAGCAGTACATGCGATCCAAACACACCTCTTTTGCTTCATCCATACTCATCAGTCGCCTCGTAGCAAGTGGAAGGAAGTGGTTTCTGCCTACCCCAAAGGGAGAGAGGCGTGACGGATATGTATGTATGTATGTAAAACAGTAAATATTACTGTTTCATTAATTTACTTGTTAATAATTATAGTCCACTTTATTCACGTATCCATATTTTAATTAATTTAATCAGATACAGTGTTTTAAAAAAAGACGATAAATAAGCACAATATTGCGGGCGTATTTTATAAAATCAATATAAGAGTAAATAGAGTTTAAAATTCCCACGGACCTCGCAACCAGTGTACTCAACTCCAAGTCTCAACTCTAGATAGAGTCATACATATCCTGTAGAGAATTATGGACGAACTCGGATATTTATAGTAGAGCTAATATTTCCACTGGCCCGTTCTACCTGTCAATACTTGACTGTGGCATTTACTTAGATGTTGACTGTGCTAGATGATGTTAAGTGAATATCCCATTCTACTAATGTATGATGGATTTGAGGATGTTTGACCACTGAACCGATTTTAATTAAACTTTACAGTATTGTAGCTTATAAATCAGATTAACACGTAGGCTAAGTATATTATTCAAAGATATTGTGTATTTTTTCAAGACAATAAATGCGTACGAAGTCGAGGGCAGCCTTTAATATGCTCTAGTATTAATTATAATATAAAATAGAGGCTGTGTCTGACTAGGTAATATTTATCGTTTATCAGAATTTGAAATTAGAAAAGGTACATTATTGTTTTTTTTGTTTTGATTCCGAAGATACATCGCAACATTTTCACGAATAAATTCTTGCTCGGGGGTTGTAAAAAAATCCTTATTATATTTCTAGAACGTCTTTCTACTTTAGTTTCGTACACTTGTATCTTTTTCCGTCCCACATCTGTGTATTGAAGGTATTTTTCACAGACATTCCGGAGACTAGAAGATTAGTCGCCACTGACGAGCTGTGACAGCACGGGTCGCGGGTTGGAATACCAACTTATTTATTGCCATTCAATGTATGCAGATACGAGTACGGTCAGACTGACTATTCAACTAGATTAAAATTACCGTTGAAACCACTCAACTATATAACCCGACTAAATACACTCCAGAGCAATGAATCCGGGTCTTTAAAAATCCAAAAATCTCGCGATCCAAGAATGCTAGCTTAATGAAATAAATTGTGTTTAATAGACAATTTAATACTCCTTCATTATGAGTCATAACGTTTATGAGTCACAAAACTTTATTTACAAAATATGACGTGAACAGACGTAAAGACAACACTGCTGCTTTTTTTAAAACTAAAATGTAAAAACAATATTTTTTTGAAACAACATACCTAAACATTATCTTGAATATTAATAGGTACTTCGCATTGCTTCCTCCCGCTTCCATCAAAACGTTTGTTTGCCCCGATGAGACAGAGGCATGACGGATATGTATGTAGTATTGTGTGTACCTATTTTTGTTCTCCAAGATATCACGATAATTGCGTACGAAGTCACTGGCAGCCTAGTAAAAAAACAATTAGACAAAAAACAGTTTTAATATCAAAACCTCTTTATTGAAAGACATAACAATAGCATGTTTGATTACAAAGATAATTCGGTAGACTTGTTACCTTCAACAACTATTAAAATAATGATATACAGGCTGATTGCAAAATTACATTACGCTTGTTGCAGTAATGGAAAAACCGGTCAAGTTCGAGTCGGACTTGGAGGGTTCCGTACCACCTAATAAATTAATAATAGCCTCATAATTGTCTATTAGGAGCCAATATTAATATCGGGCAAAAAAGAGAAAAAATCACGTTTGTTGTATGAGAGTCCCCCTGAATTATTATTACTTATTCTATTTTTATTATTTGTTGTTATAGCGGCAATGACAATATGTACATCATTTGTAAAAATTTCAACGCTCTAGCTATGACGGTTCATGATATAATACAGCCTGGTGACAGACGGACGGACAGACAGTCGAGTCTTAGTAATAGGGTCCCGTGTTCACCCTTTGAGTACGGAACCCTAAAAATAAATTGAGAGCTTAATCGTTCGATTCGTTTAAATTTAAATATCTTTGAAATTGGAATTGAATTAAATGTTTAAAGTTTAAAATTTATGATTCGGTTTCGTTTTAGCTGTAATAAGGCTGATATTTGTATTTTAAATGTTCTTTTTTTATGATACTGGTTATTTTGATGTTGCTAAATGGTATTAAAATAGTTGTGTTTTATGGTATTTATTTTGCATTTAGATTTAATTACAATTGTGTCATTTATTATTTTTTTAGTTTCATTTGTGATTAACTTTTATTTATTATATGTAAATTATGTTCTTGATAATTATATTTGAAAGGGTACCTACTCATGTGTATTTTTATATATATTTAGATTTTTCATAATCGCTTAAAGTTTAAAAAAAACAGTACCTACTTACCTATACGCATTTCTATGTATTTAAAATACTAATAACATAATTAATTACAGCACTTAACTCATTTATTTCTTTTAACAGAAAAGCAATAAAATAAAATACTAAAAATCTTATCTAGCCGTCAATGGCCCACTCCTGGCCAAATAATAAAAAATAAAATAAAAAATAAACACCCTGTATGCAAGAAAGACTTTAGAACAGACGTTACTGTGACACCTGCATAGATACCAGGTGACATTTCCAAGATGCATTAAACTTATATACCTATTTACTCATACGTCGTAATTATGCTTTCGCCAGTCGCGACGAATGACGTGTTTTGTTTTGTTCCCTCGCATTGAATACACTTCGGCAATCATCGGATTCCCGAATACACACGAATTCAAATCCATGTCCATCAATAATTTGATTTATTGTTTATCAGAGTTTGGAAATAAATAACATATTTTATTGTTGTTTCGTTTTGATTCTTGCGAGAATTAGGTACTGTGATGAAATTCAAAAAGTGTCACAACTATTGTTAATTTAAAATTTGTGTTTTTTTAAATATGACAGTACCTCTTTTATCAAATAAAAGAAATAATATTTATTGCCAATTTCAAGAGAAGTAACAGTACATCATAGCAACGTTGTCTCTAATGGGAATATTGGACATAACATAGGGCCCTGTGCCGAAGGTGTCTTGCCTTTTTCTTCCTCTCGGCTATAAAGGTAGTGAACCGGCAGTAGTTTTAGTTTAAAAAAGAGACATCAAAAAAGTGTAATGAATTTTGCCTATTTTTGAATAAAACACTTTTCATTTTCAGTCGAACCCACGACCTGCGGCTTGGCAGACATAGCCACTAAGAGACATTGCATACGTAGGCGTGTTTGCTGAGCGTACGCGTTTTTTTCCGCAACCAAAATGCGCGCGTTTTGACACATTACAGATAGGAGCGGAGTAGTAGCAGGAAAGGGCGATGATACGCATCATAGCAAAATATTGAGTTTTTTTCAATGGTTTTACGTAAACTAGTAATAAAGACTAGCCATATTAAGACTTTATTGCTAAATATTAAGTATGACTATTTTTATTTGCGTCAAAAGCACGCTGATCTTAGATTTTAGTTATTACTTTGAAAAATCTAAAAATGTATGAATTTAAGGAAGTTCAGACTAAATTACAGCATCCCCATGTTGGGTATAGGTACACATAGAAGAATATTCAGCTTTCCGAACGTGAGGAAGATAGGGCTCTCAGGCTCGCAGGACTATCTGTCAAAACGCGAACGCTACGCGAGTAAAACGATTGGGCGCGTTTTGGTAGCGGAAAAAAAACGCGTCCGCTCCGCAAACGCGCCTACGTCTGCAATGTCTCTAATAACCGAGATGTATCAGTGACATGTGCCAAGCAAAGAAACATAACTTAACATAATCAGATAACTTATAATCTCCATGTTCCATTGAATTAATAAAGGTCAACCGCGAAATATTTGTAATAAAGAATTTCAAATAAGGGTAAAAGTGGTATAGAAATTGTTATTCTTTCATTTGTTTTAACCGACTTTTTAAAATGGCGGGTTATTTAATGATTCATGTCAGTTTATTTTCAGTAATTAATTACGTATGTGTCTTAAATATAAATAGAATATTTACTGAATGAAGGGACCCGATAATTCTATAGTAGGTATACCTAATTAGTTTTATAAGATTAAAATAACCTACTACTTACCCATTTTTTAAATAATCCAATTTTCAAATACCTAACCGTCTGTCAACGTAATAATTTTCATTTGATTCGCATTTAGTCTGCTTATACATTAGCTTATTCAGAGAAAGGTAAAAAAGTCAGAGAAAGAGAAAGGTAGGTATTCTAAATACGAGAAAATGGACGACAGCTCGTGTGGTTTGTTAAATATAAAATCAAAAGTTACATCGCAAAAGCAGTTAAACCGCTAGTGCATAAAAGCCTTTTTAAAAACAAATTCAGTTCTCTATAATGCCCGGCTTCCTTCATACATGTATCGAGTGCGAGTCGCGTCGCGTCAACTTTTTCTAAGACCCAACGTCTATATCCATCACGGAGCTGTATCTTAACTTGCATAGACTTGAGTGTTTGAGTTGCGTGGTATGCATTTATATGTATACAGAGAATGTCTGCGACTGCGCAGGTATTTATCATCATATTTATTTATTTAACAGTTTATTGTAATAAGATATTACACAGAAACAGAAAAAAAGTAGCTACTTATAGTACAGCATATTTCTAAAAGAAATCTTGGAAAAAATCATCATGGCTTAAAATAATATAGCCTATGTTTCTGCTGTGTATGATACAATTTTGCCAAGTTTCATCAAGATCTGTTTTGTGATTTTTTGACGAAAGAGTAACAAAGAACCTCGGCTATATATTTTTAAATATCTGAATAATAGAAAAGCTATAGGTATACATATTTTAAGTATCAAAATATCACATAGCTATTTATATGTATATTATAGAGGATATCTGTGACTTCGCAGGTATTTATCATCTAGGAAAAAAATCATCATATATGAAAATACTGAAAATAGCCTATATGTTATAAATGTCAATGTTTGTGCCTATGGATATGAGGATGTTTGTTATGTATTTTTTCACTCAAAAATGACTGAACAGAGGCCCAAGTCTGCTACCACGTTTATGACAGCGTGGCAAGGTTGGCGCAAGTTTTACATAGTTTTCTTGGTAGATGACCTGTCAAACGATAAGAAATTCCATACAAAAAGGTAGCCATTTTGCGCCAGACCAGGCATGCAGTTCCAGACAGTATGGCATCTCCTTATAATAATCTATACTCAAAGGACACAGTTTACTACCAAATGTGTCAAAAAATGACATTGACACTCTGCCGACACACAACTGATTTTAAATTAACAGACTTGGGCCCCAGATGTTAATGAAACTGTCCAGAATTTTCGCTAATACATCAGAATAACACATAAGCCATATATTTTTAATGCTATCTACACACCAAAGCCGCCGGCATGCCACCGGGCTAGGCCAGCGGGTTTTCGCCATACGAATGGCAGCTGTCAAAAAGCCGGTGGCATGCCGGCGGCTTTGGTGTGTATAAAGCATAACAGACTTTGGCCCTAGATGTTGATGAAACTGTCCAGAATTTTCGCTAATACATCAGAATAACACATAAGTTATATATTAAGATATCTATCACTTAATTTTTACAAGATATAAAGAAATACGAAGTCACTGTCGGCCAATAAAAAATACAAAGCAAAAACTAAAAGTGACATATAAAAACTTATTTCCCTTTTTTTGTCATCGCACAAAATTACAGAGAACTTAATAAATACATAGCGTGATGATACGTACCTTCGTAAATAGAACCTTCGAAGGTAGTAATTACGTTTTAATTTCAAATTATAAAGAAGTGACATGCGCATAACATAACATTGACCATATCCAACAATTAGAGTTACCACAGCAACTATATAGCTTATTAAAATGCGATATAGGTAAAAGATGTGTTATTAATCGCTACATTGTAATTCATTTGATTACTGAATGATGACAAAAATAAACTTAGGAGATAATATTAAGGAATTTTAAGGTCTTCGCACATTATAATGAAAATGGAAATGAAAAGCGTTTATTCAAAGTTAGGCAAAATTCATTACACTTTTTTGATGTCACTTTTTTGATCTAAAACTACTGCCGATTCACTACCTGTATAGCCGAGAGGAAGAAAACGGCAAGAAACCTTCGGCACAGAGCCCTACGTTATGTCAAACATATCTTTTTTTTTTAATGAACAGACTTATACAGTTACATGTTGGCACTTAACTTGTTATCACAGTAATTTACATCAATATCTCAAGTATGAGTAGTTTAAGTTTTACATAAATTTTTAATTCTGCAGCATCCAAAATTAACCAAAAGATGTTAATAGGCACTTAAAAAGTAGTTATAAAAACTCAACGTCGACTCGATTCTATACCAAATATTGAAAGAGCATTCAACCTAATTGGTATAGTAATTTTCGGTATCAATTACACTCAACATCCCCTATTCGAGCTAGTATGGAGAAGAAAAAAGTTGGCGGCCACTGATGAAACTAACGTCAATCGATAGAGAAAAATATTATAAAACGATAATATTTTGGACAAATGTCGAAAGTGATATACTTTCGGAGATATAGAACTTTGAAAATGAAAGAACTTTTAAATTTGTTACATGCGAACATTCGAATTTCTTCTCTAGTGTATGCAGGTTTCCTCGCAATGTTTTCCTTCACTGTTAGATTAAATTACAATACAGGGTGTAACAGAAAGGGTATATAAAGCCGAAACACAGCGATAGTCCTCATGAAACTGAACAACTTTCCCCAAGGAACATGGGTCGTTACTCGAAAATAAATTTCGCCTCCCCATACAAAATGCCCAATCAGCTGATCGAGTAAGTATGGGCGATCCAAAAATTTTTTTCGAGTTATGACCCATGTTCCTTAGGGAAAGTTGTTCAGTTTCATGAGGACTATCGCTGTGTTTCGGCTTTATATACCCTTTCTGTTACACCCAGTATGTTTAGAATCGAGTCTCTGATGACATGTTATAGTATGCAAAGAGGCTTAATCTACACACGCCTCTTTCCTATAGGGACAGGTAAAGACCTTCCACTTGCTACGATCCAAACACACTTCTTTCGCTTCATTCACATTCATCACTCGCCTAATATACCATGATATAAGCTACAATATAGTAAAACTTCACCTAAATCGGTTCAGTCAGTGGTTTTTGTGTGAAAGTGCAACTAATATTCATCCTTCATAAACATTAAGTTTATAGTATTAGCAGGTTTATTGTTAATTTAATTTAAAGTGCTCATAGTGAAACTTCATAAATTACTATCAATTTCTTGATAGAGCAATAAATAATTTAATTTATATCTTAAAACTAAGACTATCATCATTACTTTGAACTAAATAAACAGTTATAAATATGTAGTAAAACATCTGACTTAACAGATATATTTTTAGGGTTCCGTACGCAAAGGGTGAAAATATAGACATAGACATGACATAGATAAACATTTATACACTTCTAAAACACACAATACACAAAACATACATACAATGGAGGAACCACTATCACTGAGGCTTGGCTGTCCGTCCGTCCGTCCGTCCGTCTGTCTGTCACCAGGCTGTATCTCATGAACCGTTATAGCTAGAGCGTTGAAATTTTCACAGATGATGTTGCCTTTATTACAGACCGTTGCCTTTATTACAGTAAATACTAAAAATAGAATAATAATAACAATTAAAGGGGGCTCCCATACAAAAAACGTGATTTTTCGGCCTTGTTTGCTCGATATTAATAATGGCTACTGATAGACTGTTGTTAACCTAGTGAAGGGTTCTGTACCAAATCCTTCGCACGCGAGTCCGACTCGCACTTGGCTTTTGTAGAAAAGGTTAAGTACCCCTTTCAATTGTGTCATTTCAGTTAATCGCAAGTGAAATTTATTTGCAAATTAAGTGAGTGACATATAGCTTAGGGCCATTATTTTGATATCAACAAACCATCAACCTGGAATATAAACATTAATTAACATTAATTATAATAAACAGCTTGTCGTGATGTCATTTTCGTAATGACATGGTAAATGTTGTGGTCTTATAACGATTGGCCAGTTGGTGTTCTTTTACGCCCGGTCTTAATAACTAATCCTGATCCGTTTTTACCACAGAGCACCCCCTAATAGAGTGTACTTGCAAGGCAATAGACGCGCACCGTACATATGTCTTTTTCGGCAGATGTAGCAAAGCGAACTATGTCATTCAAGTCAGTACTGACCAGCTGTCACATCCGTACGCACAAGCTTTTTCGCAATTTACATGGCTCTTATTTTGCTTTAAAGCGTAATAAAATGACAGTGTGTTCTGTGAAATGGTACGGGAAAAATTCTGGGACATCTTGCTTTAAGAAAAATGGAATAACTTTTCACCGATAAGTATAAACAATTTTTGTTTTATATTACGCGGAGTTCATGTTACACTGGACAACAAATTTTGATTTGCCTACATCCCTTTGTATCACTATGCTAATTACTATGTTTATCCTTTTTCGTTTCCGAAATTTCAGTACTAGAGTTGTAACAAATTTATCGACTGAATGTAATCGATTTATTTTATCAAATACAATAATAATATACACTTTTTGTTGAGATGAGATGTAGATAAAAAAAACTAATAATTATTATTAATATGTAAAGAACAGTACTTCGATATTTTTTTATTACCTATCATCGCAAATAATAGAATAAAGTTAGTGTTTGTTTTCTTTTAAAGATTTCCTAAATGTCCTGAGCAAAAAAGGTACAGCATATTTATTAGAAGTTTCTAAATAATAACCTAGTTTTGGGTTATTTGGGACACTGAAATTCAGTTTTCGGAAGCATGTTTTTTTTTTTTAATTAATTTTACCGGTAAGTGTCGTCAATTGTCATGCAATTTTAACTTAACCTCTCTAATTATTTATCTAATCGTCTCTAATTGTTATAACATCGAATTGTTCAACAATAAAAAATGTAACACACTTATGTAAATGTTTTATCGATAAACCTAACTGTCGTCACGGCACATCTCTAAGCGATGCGTTGACCTTGATTCAGCAAATCACAGCATAGTTGTCACGTCCCCCGCACTTCATTCTTGCCGCCTAAAGTTGTGAGTTTTGTTTCGAATAAAATTGTAATGATTCGGGCTCTATTAGGGGGTGCTCTGTGGTTTTTACCAAATCGAGATTGAAAAAACAAAACACAATTGTGTTTTTGTCATAGCAATCCATGGGAGGTACTGTGGGGAGGTCCTTTTCAGAGTACGGATTGGTCCTCTGTCCTCCTAATTCAAATTTTCAAATATGGCGATGACTTTACTGACAAGTGTCAAATATAAATATAACCTAAGGTAAAGGTAAATGAATGAAGTCAAAAGACAATTTAAATTCATTTTGGCATTGTCAGTCATTTCATTTGTGATGGTCATTTTCTTTTTTATATTTCGTTCCTTTCATTTGTTGAATACACAGAGACGTATAAAAACTCTTCTGTGGTTTAATCAAGATTTTGAAATAAAATACGACAACAATCATAATTTGCGTCGTAATAACGTCGTAATATATATTTTTATAGTATTAAAATAAAAATATATTATAGTTTTAAGAATTGTTTATTTTATTTTGGCTATTGAAATGATATTTAAATTTCAAACATGTCGTTTTGCGTAAAACAGAACATGCGGGAGGGAAATAATTGTGGGCGGGGCGATCCTAATCCAAAAAAATTGGATTTTTTATTGAGACCGAGATTAGAGTAGGTACACAAGTGACAATATATGTCAAAGTTCAATCCAGGATTTAGGCACGGATTGGTTATTAAGACCGGGCGTTAGTGACCCTGCATGCTATGCTGCAGGTCGTGGGTTCGATACCTTTAAAGGTCTATCTACACACATCCGGGCCATGCCCGACACGTGTCCGGGCCGTGGCCCGTCATGACAACGTGTGTGAACGAATCCATAGAAAATGTATGGAATGATATTTTTCCCTGACACGTCCCGGACACGGCCCGGACCTATAACGGGTTTCGCACTACAATTAACCAAATCCGATTCAATCAAAATTTATTAATTACCATAGAATTATTTTCGGATTTTTTTCGGATCAATGCTACTTATTTGGGATCTGATGTAGTGGGAAACCGCTCAAGCTATCTGCTTGAGAAAATATCTACAGATAGGATTTCATATCGTCAAAAAATGAAGGACTAAAAATTTAAAGATAGGTAACTATTTATTCTCCAGTAGGGCAAAACCAGAGATATATAGAATATAGGGAACGGCTATTAGTAATCAAAATGACTTACCACTATTGGCTGTGCTATTGGTGACGGGCACAATCATCTCAGCTATGAATACAAAATACAAAATAAATGAAAAATCAACTATAACCACAGACTACGTACAATCTAGAGTCTTTCTCAAATAATTACATCTATACCTTCAATTACATATAATGGTCGGTATATTCTATTTGTAATAAATTGTAACTGTGTGGAAGTCTCAGCAAAAATTGAACAAAACGGTAAAACTAAATTATTTTCGCAACTGTACCTTGCTAGGGTTTAAAAGGGCTGTGCAGACGAGTGTATCTGGTTTTTGGTTGAGTAGGTTTAAAATGTGAAACTAATGTAATTTTTTTTAAATATTAATTTAATATGTCATATCACTAAACATTTTTTAAAGGAATCGAATGTTATAAGGATTCCAAAAGGATCCTTTTACTAAGGCTCGGCTGTTCGTCCGCTCACCTATCCGAAGCTGTATTACATTAACCATTATAGCTAGGGAGTTGAAATTTTCACAAATGATATATTACCGTTGCCGCTACAACAACAAATACTACAAATATAATAATAATTAAGGGGTCTTCTATACGACAAACGTGATTTTTTTTCTTTTGTTTTCTTGATAACGTTGTTATTGTTATCAGCCCATATATGTCCCCACCGAGGGGCACGAGCCTACTCTCATACAGAGAGTGATTAGGCCGTAATCCATCACGCTGGCCAAGTGCGGGTTGGCGGATTTCACATACACTTCGAATTTTTTCTTTGGTGTATGCAGGTTTCCTCACGATGTTCCTCTCGATAACATGTATATGTATAATTATGTAGTTGCCGCTACTGTTAACCTAGTGAATGGTACGGAACCCTGCACCAAATCATCCCGTCTGCTCAAACCATAACAACATAATGCCGTAGGGACCGTCGAGATGTTTCAATTAAATTGGTAGTTTCATGCTATTATTATTTTCACTGCTTGTACTTCTCTTTTAGAACTAAAACCTGATCTTACACGACACTTGTTAGGCCTAATACATACATACATACATATCTATCATGCCTTTTTCCCATCGGGGTAGGCAGAGACCACTACCCGCCACTAGCTATGATCCAAAAACACTTCTGGCACCTAATAATTAGGACATTCATTTTTTTTTTTTTAATGTCAATGTTTGTGCCGATGATGGATAAAGTAATGAACAGATTTTGATGTAACTTTACAAATATTGTAGCATCAGAATAACACATAGGCTATAATTATTTAAGGATATCATATTTTTTAAATTCTACAAAAAAATACAGACTTTTTTAACCATGCACGTTACAAAAATCAGTACGTAAAAATACTACCTTTCAGAGAAAATTAAAAAGATATGGAAGGTGTATAAAAAGGACAATTCTCTGTTCTTTTAATAACACGTTTGGTGCAAAGTGAGCGTCGCTAGTCGCCGCCAATCAGTATAAACACCAGAGCACTTTAATTGAGGATGCATCAATATGTATGGCGAATCTGAGCACGGTCTAATATCATAACTTTTTTAAAGGAAATTGTTGCGATCCGAAGGAAGTAGTCGGGGTATAGCTTTTTTGAATTCCGTTCTTTAAGGCT
Organism: Anarsia innoxiella; assembly: GCA_947563765.1. Taxonomy (NCBI): domain Eukaryota; kingdom Metazoa; phylum Arthropoda; class Insecta; order Lepidoptera; family Gelechiidae; genus Anarsia; species Anarsia innoxiella. The sequence goes on from OX387403.1 coordinate 904,687, forward strand.
GGTGTACATTGTTGGAATTATTAACTTGCTATATAGTATTTTATATATTACTAGATGCTGCCTGTGATTTCGTAGGCATTTATCGTCATTCCTTGAAAAACGTTCACGTTAATGAACTAGCTTCAACACTTACAGGGTACAGGCAGTGTATCACACGACCGTTTAAAGCGACATGATGTCCCTACGCTGATTGCGAGATTTAATTAAAGAATTTGCAAGGAATCCTCTGCAGTTCTTTATGCTATATGACAAAAACTAAATTATACCAAACGATTGGCTTATTGTGTTAACACAGATCGCCAAGTAGCAGATTAAAGAGGAAAAAAAAAATCCTTGAAAAAAACATGATATTTTAAAATAATATAGCCTATGTGTTTTTCTGTTTCTATGAATGGGCCTAGTAGCATTCATAAATGGCTTAAACATTTCTTATGCCAGGCCAAAAATCTTTAAAAAACATTTCGTAAATTATTGATTATTTTTGAGTTCAACTATGAGACATATTACATTTGTATATTTTGTCTACATTTGAGTCGTTTTTAATAACCGAATCGAATTTCCAGCAGGACAAAATTATCGTGACAAAGATTATAATATCACTTTTTCGCTATTGCCGTCTTCATCTAAAGGCCGATAATGACAAGGAGAGAGTATAGCAAAACGAAACAACTTCTTTAGCGATAGTGACAAGAAGAGAATATGCGAAACAGCCTCTGTTGTCACAACTGTGCTATCCTTACAAGTGTCAGCGGAAGAATTATAAAAAAGAAAACGCATTAATTCTGCAATGAAGACTTCTCTTTACTATAAAAGTTAAATAAAACATAAATACCTGTGTTAGAATGCATATAATAGTAATCTCAAACTACATTAGCGATGTAACGTTTTCTTGCTCCATAAAACTTAATAAGTGCAGATATATTCGACATTTTTTGAATTATATTTCTTTGTTACCAATAGGCTAGTTGGATGACGGCCCGGTTTTTCAATTGTCAGTTAAAATTCCTTTCCTACAAATATTTGACTGTCTAATGCTATACATACCAAAGGCCCCCGCCGTCGTATGAAACGTCGTACCGAATGGCAGCTGTCAAAAAAGCCGGCGGCTTTAGTGTGTAGATAGCACAAAACGTCATGTCTTTTGAAATGGACATAGGTTTATCGTTCAGTTAAATTTTATTTATACCTACCGATGTGGTCAAACGGGCATTAAGAAAAGTAGGTACCAAGTTCATAACTTAGAATATCCAAAAATTGTGGACTCCTTTTTTCGTTTAAAACCTAATGGTATCTACCTACACACCAATGCCGCTGGAATGGCGACTTACGTCTTTTAAAAACTTTTTTATGATATTTTTGATAAACGAAGCCCGACGTCCTTATGCACACTAAAGCCGCCGACATGCCACCGGGCTAGGCCGACGGCTTTACGTCAAACAAACGGCAGCTGTCAAAAAAGCCGGCGGCCTTGGTGTGTAGATACCATAACATAGGTCGCAGAATCTCTTCAAAAACCTGCCAAAGCGCCCGTAAATAATTAAGATCGACCGCTTGTGCGTAAGAAACCGCGTAACCGTATAAAACTGTCATTTGCGAGTAACTTGATAAACCAAAACCGCAATTGCATAATACTTTGGAAAACTACCAAACTCACATCAATCCATCGACAGAAACATTGACATTTATCAATTTTGTAGAAAGAAAGAATATAATTGCCTAAAGCTAAATAAACAGACAGGCCTCTTCATCACAATAACACCTTATAACCAAAAGATTGATCGATTCGACTCCCACGCAACGCAACTCTTTTTTGTTTTTTTAAAACGCGATCACTTTTTTTTTAAATCGGGACTGGTTAAGGTCAACGTCTTATTTTCATTCAGATTGCATTCCGCGGTTTATTTTTGTTCTTTTTTTTTAAGTAATGTTGCCAGGGAAGTTTTTATGGTTGTCAAAACATTTAGCTTCCGTTTTGATGTAACGCAGTGGAATAAATTATGGTAAGAATTTAGGTCTTTTTTTTGTAATTTAATTTATAAATCAGTAATGGGAGGGTAAGGTAGGCAAAGACCACTTCCCTCCACTTGGTGCGATCCAAACACACTTCTTTCGCTTCATCCACATTTATCAATCGCCTCGAACATGCCCGTCGGTTTAGGGTACTCCAAACTTGGCTATTCTGTATTAAAACAGTCGAGCTCTTCTCACCATCATCGTCAACCACTATCGCCGTTCCCAATAATCTATCTATCTCCGGTTTTGCCCTACTGGAGATAGAAATAGTTATCTGTCTTAGAATTTTTCGTCCCTATAAACCTACAGCAGTCAAAAAGTCTATGGGATTCTTCTGAAGGATAAATCACAAGTGACAGCTACGTGACATCCGTGAAATGCCGATCTCAGACAGTTATCTGTCTTTGAATATTGGTAACAATGAGGAAGGAATATAAGGAGTGGCCCCATTTTTTTTTTCATATACAAATGAGTTTATGACAGCGTGCTAAGGTTGGCGCAAGTTTTTCATAGTTTTCTTGGTTGAGATGACCTGTCAAACGATAAGAAATTCCATACAAAAAGGTAGCCATTTTGCGCCAGACCAGGCACGCAGATCCAGACGGTATGGCACCTCCTTATATATACTATATTCTCAAAGATTAGGAACGGCCGTTTGTCGATTCGCACTAAAATAATTCATCCAATTTAGCAAGTCCCACCTATTAACTCGACACTAGTACATGTCGCATGTATTTAAATTGGTCGGTTAATATTCATGAAGCTAGGATTGCAGCTAATGATTGGGTACATGTTAATTATCGACATTATTGTATATACTGGCTAATTTACTCGGATTTATGTGACCTTTATGGATTAACTAGAGGCTGCCCGCGACATCGTACGTATTTATTGTCATTAGCATAGCTCTTATTTAGATATTATATTATAAATGTCAAAGTTTATGCCGACGGATGGATGGGTGGATGTGAGAAAGTTTGTTTCCCTTTCATGCAAAAACCACTGAACAGATTTTGATGAAACTTGGCAATGCACATACATATCCGTCACGCCTCTCTCCCATTGGGGTAGGCGGATACCACATTCTTCCACTTGCTACGATCCAAACACACCTCTTTCGCTTCATCCACACTCATTAGTCGCCTCATACATGCCCGTTGGTTTAGGATACAATAAAGGCAATATAGTAGCTTATACATCAGAATAACATCGATTACAATATTATAAGATATTATGTACATTTTTCAAGATATCACGATAAGCATGAAATCGCGGCTAGGAGCCAAAGTCTGCAAAATTACATTATTTTCAGTTTTATATCGGCTGTTAATGTCATTTTTTGACACATTTGGTCGCAATCAGATTAAGCCATTGTTTAGCAGATAAAACAAATGTGTCAAAAATACCATTGACACTCTGCCGACACACAACTGAGGCTATTTGAAATTAGCAGACTTGAGCCCAAGAACATAGCCTATCTATATATAAAAGCCGAAGAATCTGTCTGTTGATGTCAAAGACACGAAAGAAGTCGGTCGTGCGTGACGCCACTTTTTGCGGCGAAACGCCACGAGTTTTTGCAGCGATAGAGCTACGATATCCCTACTCTAAATAGCATAACTATAACTACGATCGAGAGCGAGTATATCTATGAAAGTTTTTAAAAGGGGAGTGGCGTAAACTCCCACATATAGGGTGACTTTAAATAAGTGAACGATAGAAAAGTAAATGCATGTACTCGTGATAACCAGCAACTTTTACTATGGGACCACGGTCGAAATCATATAAAAAATTTTGAACTCGCCATACAAAATGCACTGATAGTATGGCGGACCAATTTTTTTTATGATTTTCCACTTGGTCTCATCGTAAAAGTTGTTTGTTATCACAAGTACATGCATACCCCTTTCTATCGTTCACTAATTTAAAGTCACCCTATAAATATATATCGACAAAGGTTCTGTAGTTATGATAGATATTATATGAATAATTTAATCTTCAAACTATTATGTTTAATTTATTTTTATAATTGACAAAATTCCTGTAGAGCATCCAATATTTAAGGCATACGAGCCTTAAATACCTACCTAAATCAATCCCTTTCTTTTCCCTTTTTTCTTCCTTTTCTTTTTTTTTCTCTATTCTTATACCTTTAAAAAAATGAAAGAAATCATATGAGATGTATAGTTTCGTTATTAAAATCAAACTTTACATTTTAGATATACTTTTTCTATGAAGTAAATAAAATAAGTAAATACGATAGCAAACGCAGAGTAGAGTCATCAGTTCTCTGAATCAAGAGACAAGAAATTCGATTTCGGCACAATAAGATTCTTGGATTTAAGATTGAAATAAAATTCTTGAGTATTCTTATTTATTGGCTACTGTATTTACTCGTAATAGAGTTAGTTTTAATACGATTTTTTATAAATTTTTCATCTTATATTTATGTATGAATATCTTATATTTATGACGGGCATGTATGAGGCGACTGATATGAAATGAAATGAAATGAAAATCATTTAATCTTGTAGGTTTTGACAACACTTAAGACGGGTCATTTTTTAAAGTTAATGCTAGATTCGCAAGAGTGCAGTTTTCCCCAGAGAAGAACCTTGATGAGTGTAGTTGAAGCGAAAGAGGTGTGTTTGGATCGAAGCAAGTGGAAGGAAGTGGTCTCTGCCTACCCCAATGGGAGAGAGGCGTGACGGATATGTATGTATTTTATATTTAGTCAACTATTTTTTTAATAACATGTTGTTGATTGGGCCTTTGCCCAACATTGACATATTGTTGGGCAAAGGCCTTCCAGACATCCTTTCATCTTCTCCTAATCCTCTTCCCGGCTACGTCTGGCCAGTTTGGCAAGTAAGTACAACCAGGGGCCCAAGTCTGCTAATTTAAAATAGCCTCAATTGTGTGTCGGCAAAGTGTCAATGGTAATATTTGACACATTTGGTCGCAATCAAATTAAGACATTGTTTAGCAGAATACCAAATGTATCTTTAAAACAAATCTGTCAAATTGAGAACCTACTCCTTTTTTTGGCCATTTGTTTTTAGTTTGAAGTCGGTTGAAAAAAAAGACTAGGAAACTAAACGAAGGAGAGTACTGTAAAACTTTTAAAAAAGTATCTTTATAATGGGCATGATGACTAAAAAATTTTTTTTTGTCCATCACATAGATTATTTTAAAATATTCGACACGTATTTTTCCTTTTTTCTCTTATAATAAAAATGACAGAGATACCCTGGGTTAAAGTTGCTCGTGACATCACGCCTCAGGACGATTTAACAGAGGAGTGACGTCAATACCCCCCACTCCGTAACTTTGATGCTCTGTATCTTTGTATTTATTTATGTATTTGATCAGGTAAAAAATGTGTTTCAAATATTTTTAATAATTATTTTTTTGAATTTTCGAATGTAGTCATCATCCCCATTTGTAACCCCTCTTGTATTTATTATTGAATGAAGCAACTATAAAGAACATAATAAATTTCCTAGAGGTGTTCTTTGTAAGTAAATACCTACTTAAAGCATGACATGAAAACGACATTGAAAAAAACTATGTCCCATTTTACTTAAGGACTATTTAAGGTAGTGAAAAGCTTAAGTTTAAGCTTTACTAGGCTTAAAACTTAATTCCAAACTTAACGAAAGTCCTAAAAGTTGAGTCTTAAAAATTTCTCACCTGTCACAGTGTACAGGGCAAACGTTAACTCGGTACCCAATTTCTACAAGCGCTTATACTTTAAAGATACTAAGTTGAGTCTTGTCTGTCTTAAAGGGATGTAAAAAATGTGTTTACAAGTGTGTGTGGTCGGAAACCTCGTTCATATGTCAATGTCACTGTCAAAAAAATGACAGTTCCGTACTTGTCATCTGGCTAAAAAGGCTTAACAGGTTTTTAGTCTTAATTGATTATGTTTTAAGGTGTAACTAGAATAGTTTTTTTTATTTTTACTTTATTATAATCAGCTTTTTGTTTTATAGAAAAAGTGTACAGATTATTCTTAGAATATATTTTTAGACTCAATATTAATTAAATCTTTAAAAAACATAATATTATTTTAACCGACTTACTTACGAAAAATCGACCAAGTGCGAGTCGGACTCACGCAGACAGGGTCCCGTACCATTTCACTATTGATATCGGGCTAAAAGGCAAAAAAACATGTTTGTTGTCTGGGAGTACTCCTTAATTATTATTATCTATTATTCTATTTTTAGTATTTGTTGTAATAGCGGCAACGGTAATACATCATCTGTGAAAATTTCAACGCTCTAGCTATAACGGTTGATGAGATACAGCCTGATGACAGACAGACGGACGGACGGACAGACAGACAGACGGGCAGCCAAGTCTCAGTAATAGGGTCCCGTTTTTACTCTTTGGGTACGGAACCCTAATAAACGATGATTCACAATTCGGTTATTTTTTTTTATTTCTAATTGCTTTATCTCAATAAATTATGATTATACTAGAGGCTGCCTGCGACTTCGTACGATTTTTTCGTATGAGAGTAAGTTTGTGCCCCTATAAGTTCGTTAAAAGGGCTGATGACGAAGCTACAATCTTGTAAAGTTTCATTAAAATCTGTTCAGTGGTTTTTGCGTGAAAGAGTAACAAACATCCACACATCCATCCATCGGCACAAACATTGACATTTATAATATTAGTAGGATCAACAAAATCAAGTCTACTAACATGCATAAATAAAAAGAACTTTGATGACAAAATAAAAGAATACTTGTCAATAAGGCGGAGTTGAAGCAAGTGACAATGACATGTTAAAGTCAGTACAGAAATTGTTGCGATTATAGTCCGGGTAATTTACGAAGATTTGCAGTTTCAATATTAAAAACAGTTTACTATTAAAAACCACGAAAATATGAAGTATTAATATCAATATTATTTTTGTTATTTTATTATTATTTTAGACTAGTATTAAGCTTTGACCTCATTCTCTCTCTCTCTATTTTGTGAGAACAACATAGGAAGGTGACTGATGAACGTGGGAAGTATATTTGGATCGTAGCAATCGGAGAAAAGTGTTCTCTGCCTATCCCGATAGTAGAGAAGCGTGACAGATATGTATGCATGTAATGGTATCTACACACCATAGCTGCCGGCTTTTTTGACAGCTGCAATTCGTATGACGGAAAGCCACCGGCCTTACCCGGCGGCATGCCAGTGGCTTTAGTGTGTAGACAGCATAACATAGAAAGAAAGGATAAAAAATCTTTCATATTTTTAATTTCACAATTTTTTACCTAAACTGCCTGGCCTATAATGCGAATACTTAGCATGAAAGTAGTATGGGAAAAAATGTACATTTATGTAAATGTAGTTAATTGGCCGGTTTGCATATTAAAACACGCCTGGAGACGAGCTGTGACAGCCGGATGAATATGGATGGCTTATACAGGGTGTTCTTGTTCATTAACTGTTATGATTTAACCGGATTTTCTTGTAAAATAAGGGTAAGGATATAGAGACACGAGTTTGCCTGTAGAAGCTTGTCGGTACTGATCAGTGCAGGTTTTCTGATATAAATAAATACGTAAAAGATAATGAAACTCGGCCTAATACTTCTGGGCCAAAAAAACTCTTTGTCCAGAAATGAAACACATGACAGAGTGCGATACGCATTCTCTATATACAGGGTGTAACAGAAAGGGAGTATAACGCCGAAAACAGCGATAGTCCTCACGAAACTGAGCAACTTTCCCCGAGGAACATGGGTCGTAACTCGAAAAAAAAAATTTCGAGTTACGTTAATAACCCAATATAAAGCCATTAACCCAATATAAAGTACCGACAAGTCTGTACCGGAAAACCCGCGTCTTTGTGTCCTTACCCTAAGAAATAACCGGTATAGAACCCTCTTGTAAAGTAGTTTGAGAATTAATTGTAATAGAGCATTGATTTGATAATTAACTGAAAATGAAAAATCATTTAATCCTGTAGGTTTTGATAACACTTAGGACGGGTCATTTTTTAAAGTTAATGCTAGATTCGCAAGAGTGCAGTTTTCCCCAGAGAAGAACCTAGCAAGAAACTCTGTAGGGTTGCTCTTTTCAATTTAAATTTTACAAATCTCAGGCAAAAACACAGAAACATATAATAAAATTAATATTTCAGAAGAGCTATCCATAAATAAATAATAAAAAATTGTCCCTCCAATATCCAGAACTAAGTAAAGGTAAGCAAACTAACTAAACTAACTCCTACTTATATCATCGACTCACTTACTCATATCAACGTTTTATACACCCACTTATTTCTTACTCTTTCACGCAAAAACTGCTGAACTGAATTTGATAAAATTTTATGCAATTGCAAGCCACGTGTAAGAACAGGAAAAAGCTTGTTTTAACACTGTTGTTATAATTACCATTAAAACACCAAACGAGTATCTGCGTGTAACTTTTTGGGGTTCCGTACACAAACGGTGAAAACGGTACCTTATTATTGAGACTCGTCCGTTCGTCTGCCACCAGGCTGTATCTCATGAACCATTATAGCTAGAGCGTCAAAATTTTCTCAAATGATGTATTATCGTTGCCGCTATAACACCAAATACTAAAAATAGAATAATAATAATAATAAAGGGACGCTCCCATACAACAAAAGTGATTTTATGACCATTTTATGCTCGATATTAATAATGGCTAGATACTGGTAGATATTATTATTAAGCTAAATTAAAAATATTTAGTGAATGGTACGGAACACATTGTGCGTGAATCCATCTCGAACCTGGCTGGTTTTTATTAATTTCTGATTTTTCAACGCGTTCGAATCTTATTTTTTTTTTAATTTAATTTCAGATTATAAAACGTGATACTCTTCGCGTATCTTTTTATTGTGTACTGATTTAATTTAGTGTAAGTAATAATTGGGAAGGCCTCCAACAAGGTGGACTGACGACTTGGTTAAAGTCGCTGGAAGCCGTTGGATGTGGGCAGCGCAAGACCGGTCGTCGTGGAGATCCTTGGGGGAGGCTTTTGTCCAGCAGTGGACGTCCATAAGCTGACATGATGAGGATGATGAATAATTGATGGTTTCGAGAATCAAAAATGACAATTATTATGTTTTCTTGTGAAGTCACTCTGTCTTTTTTCTCTCGATTACTTTTATGTGAGACAAAAAATATATGAATCGAAATTTTTTAATATTGTGTTAATTTATATCTGGCTGTTTTCTTTTTAAGAGTTTTATTGAATGCCTTAAGTACCTACATAATTTTGAAGAAATTTTGGTATAAAAGCCTCTGTCCGTTTGACATTTAATATGAAATATCGACAAATCTCCCGACGACATACCTTAGGTATTTTCACCTATTTTTAACGAAAATTGGACATAAGTAGGTAGTATTTAAAACCGTTGGATGTGGGCAGCGCAAGACCGGTCGTTGTGGAAATCCTTGGGGGAGGCTTTTGTCCAGCAGTGGACGTCCATAAGCTGACATGATGATGATGAGGTAGTATTTTTTTAACAACTAATCTTACAGACTGTAAATGTCTGTTTGACTTTGGGCCCGTTTCTCCATCTACATAAAAATCTATCTGACAGATATTTTACACCTTTTTCTGTCTAAAACATCATATTTTATGAAGTAGGTTGAAGTTGGTAGAACGCTTGCCTCGAATTCTGAGGGCGTGAGTTCGAATCCTGGCGGGGGCACGTACCTCTGAGTTTATTTCTCATGTACGGATCGATTTATTTGATTACCACTTGCTAACGGTGAAGGAAAAACATCGTGAGGAAATCTGCATACACCAGAGAAGAAATTCGAAGGTGTATGTGAAATCCGCCAACCTGCACTTGGCCAGCGTTGTGGATTATGGCCTAATCACTCTCTGTAAGAGAGTAGGCTCGTGCCCCTCGGTGGGGACATATATGGGCTGATAAAGAAGAAAGAAGAAGACATAGGATTATCTGTGAGTTAAATTTTATCTGTCGGGTGAAACGTGCACTAAATACTTTAAAATAACATAACGTTCTAAAAATTAATTACATTTATGACTTATACCCTAAGTTTAAGTTTTACAACCCCTAATAAGTGGTAACGCGGTGGTAACTACTGCGTGACTTAAAAGCCTTAAATAACCTTAAAGCGATAATTTCCACAAAATATATAATTACTTGAACATTTTACTGCCAATTGGTAGTTATTAAATTACCACAATATTTTAAAGTTAGCACTTAAGGAGTGGTTTTGGAACACCATGTATAACCGCTGTTTAAACTTCATTATGGGAATTGCAGGCATTTTCGCGCGTGAACTAAATCACTGCGTAAATGCGTTAATCATTTTTATAAATGTTTTTTTTAGGATTCCGTATACAAAGGGTGAAAACGGGTCTTAAAATAATATAGCCTATATACTTATTCTGACATTTAAGCTACAAGATTGCCAATAATTGTTATCTATAGATAGTGGAACAGGCCCTTAGGCCCGGTTTTTCAATTGTCAGTTAATTTCTAGGAATATATTATACCTGTCACTGTCTTAAACGCCATGTTTATGAAATAGACAATAGGTTTATCTGTCAGTTAAATTTTACCTGACAATAGAAAACTTACATAGACCAAATAAAAGAGGAAATAGAAGTTGTGTCGTATCAGGTGCTCAAACGGACGACAGAAAACAGAGCAGCAGAGTGGCGTAGACTCCACCGACAAGAGCGACGCTCTTAAAATGATGATGATTGAAAAACTGGAACTTATCATATTATAATATCTAGCAAATAGAAAATTCGCAACATGTTTTGTCAAAAACAAATACAGGGTGTAACAGAAAGGGGGTATAATGCCGAAACACAGCGATAGTCCTCATGAAACTGAACAACTTTCCCCGAGGAACTTGAGTCGTAACACGAAAAAAAAAATTTGGATCGCCCATACTTACTCGATCGGACATTTTGTATGGTGACGCGATTTTTTTTTGGAGTTACGTACAACCCATGTTCCTTGAGGAAAGTTATTCAGTTTTATGAGGACTATCGCTTAGTTTCGGCATTCTGTTACACCGTGTATAAATACTCATAAAACAAAGTTTAATTTCATTAAACATTAGTGTCAGCAATATACGTCGTCAAAACTTATCAAACTAATCAAATACATTACCACTTACAAACTGAAATTAACTCACAATGAACTAATTAATCTTCTATTTTACAAACAATGAGGTAGGTAACATTTTTTAAAAATATTTCGAATTGTCAATACTTCAGCTGTTGTCACTTATCTCTTGTTAAAACAAGTAACACTACCACAGATTGCTGCTAAATAACATGCCAAGTGAACGCTCGTTTTTAACTCCATCCGCATTCATCAATCGCCTCTAGTACTTTTCATCATTTTTTTATGATTTATTCAAACACTAAGCGCCAAAACACACGGTGAAACGCAACTGCAATGCAACTGAAACTGCTAGTTACTTTTGAGTTGCATCGCAGTTTCTGCTATAGACTTCCTTAGAAAACCACACACGACGCAACTGAAAAGAAACTTTCAAACTAGTTGTTTCAGTTGCGTTGCATTAGCGTTTCGCCGTGTGTTCTGGGTCTTAGTCATACCCCAAGTGGCAAAGAAAACTATTAAAGTTATCTATTCATTAAAAAATAGTCTAATTTTCTTATTATTATGACAAAAAGGTCTATCAACACACATCTGAGCCATGTCCCGGACACGTTTTAATGGACACTACACAAGGACAGACCTTAATAGTCTATCCACACATATCCGGGCCGTGGTGTCTACACAACGAGTCCGGTTGTCATGACGGCGAATTGTTTTCCCTCCTGACGGGCCACGGCCCGGACACGTCCCGGGCACGGCTCGCATCTGTGTAGATAAAACTTAATGGTGTACACACCATAGTCGCCGGCCCGGCCCGGCGGCTTATGTCATTTTCAAACATTTTCGAACAAATGAAGACCGCTGGCCTTGGCGATGGCCTTGGTTTAAAACACCATAATGGAGGCTAATTATGGCTCTTTCTACAACTATCTGCCTCTAGAATAGAATAAATTACTTGCAGTTTATTTTAACACTAGAGGCTGCCCGCGACATCGTACGCATTTATTGTCATAGTTTAAAAAAAAAAACCGAAATAATATAGCTTATGTGTTATTCTGATGTCCAAGCTATGTAATAGTAAAATTTCATTAAAATCAGGTCAGTAGTTTTTACGTGATGAAGTAACAAACATCCATCCATCGGCACAAACATTGTCATTTTATAATATTAATAGGATAACGTATTCATTTATATTTTAAAACATTACCTAAATATCCTATGGTATACATATAAGTATTTCATATTTAAAGTAGTTAAAATAACGTTTTTAAAATACAAACGAGCAGAGACATTATTTACCACCCGCGGTGCTAAATAGATCATTATTCAGTGTTTAAAAAAAGAACTGTGACATAAACTGACATTTAAAGTATACATAAGTAATTGTCACGCCTCTCTCCCATTGGAGTAGGTAGAATACCACTTCGATCCACTTGCTACGATCCAAACACACTTCTTTCGCTTCATCCCCATTCATCAATCGCCTCATGCACGTCGGTTTAGGGTACTCCTATCTTAGCCTTAATGTTAAGAGTACCTATATGAAAAAATGAAAATAAAAAAATGCAGTGTTTATTCAAAAATAGGCAAAATTCATGACACTTTTTTGATGTCACTTTTTTTATCTAAAACTACTGCCGGTTCACTACCTGTATAGCCGAGAGGAAGAAAACGGCAAGAAACCTTCGGCACTATGTTCTTTACACACCAATGCCGCCAGCCCGGCGGCGGCTCACATCATTTTCAAACATTTTCGATGTCATTTTTGACAAACGACCTTTCCAGAGGTGAAGATACCATTAAATATTTAAGTATTGACTTTTTATAAACGAAGCACAAAATACGAAATTAGGATGTTTCATTTGTGATTCGGCGGGTCGACCGCAAAATGTTTTTCAGAACCTTTATTTTATATATAGAATGACTTTAAATTATTGAACGATAGAAAAGGATATGCATGTACTCGTAATAACAAACAACTTCTACTATGGAACCGAGGTGGAAATCATTCAAAAAAATTTGAACCTCCCTTAAAAAATACATCAGCTGATAGTACTATGGAGGAACATGTTTTTATGATTTCGTACGTGGTCCCGTAGTAAAAGTTGTTTATTATCACGAGTTCATACATATCATGTTCTATCGTTCACTTATTTAAAGTCACCCTATATTTATTTTCTTTACCAATACAGAAAAAAAAACTAGCTCTAAAATAATAAACTATCAACAATAATTTATATCTAACAGCCTGTACAGGCTATCGAACATTTTGTACCCTATACCGGTCCGATTAAAATATCTAAGCCGAACCGCAAGCATGTAAATTGCACTAATCGCGATCCGGCGGATGGATAGCTTTTATACAGCATGCTCTATCATTTAATTACATGTAACATGTACAGGTTGTGACAATATGTGTACAAGTTTTTTTTTAATTTATTCAGAAAGTAATTAAACATCGGATTAATTAGATAAGATAACTGTTAGATATAAACAGGGTGTAACAGAAAGGGTATATAAAGCCGAAACACAGCGATAGTCCTCATGAAACTGAACAACTTTCCCCAAGGAAAATGGGTCGTAACTCGAAAAAAAAACATTCGCCTCCCCATACAAAATGCCCGATCAGCTGATCGAGTAAGTATGGGCGACCCAAAAATTTTTTTCGAGTTACGACCCATGTTCCTTGGGGAAAGTTGTTTAGTTTCATGAGGACTATCGCTGTGTTTCGGCTTTATATACCCTTTCTGTTACACCCTGTACACTGTCTATAGAGCCGTCTCCACACGGTGATATTATCACCGCGATACGACGAGTGGCAACGAGCGTGTGAAATGTCATAACATCGTCACGAGCCCGTCGCGACTCGAAGCGAGTCCGCCGCGCGCTCGTGGCGATTTCGCGGCGAGCGCGCAGCGGGCCCGCTGTCAAACGCACCGACATTTCTCAACTAATTTGTTTTCTTTCACAACACGTCATCAAGAAAACGCGGCGATACCGTCGCGAATCTTCGCGGAAACGCTTTGATTCCGTTACGACTCACGACGATTCGCGACGGAATTATCGCTCGTTCGTGGAGATTCTCCGACGATACTGGGGCGGATTTGCCGCGATTCTCTTGCTCGTGGAGGCAGCGCCTAACCGAGCAAAATAAGTTATAAACTTTTAATATGTTATTTATGTTATACAAGATTTTATTTAGCGTTGGCCAACTTTAGGTTACTACTTTAAGCTTTTTATTAATGACTTTAATTTAAAAAAAAAACCGGTCAAGTGCGAGTTGGAATCACGCAGGAAGGGTTCCGTACCATTCACTATTGATATTAAGCAAAAAAAGCAAAAAATCTCGTTTGATATATTATTTGAACAGATAACTATGTATTTCTATCTCTTATAAGGCAAAACCAGAGAATATTGGGAGCGGCCGTTAATTTAGTATTTAGTTATTAATATTTCTCTTTTACAGAAAACAAAAATCACACGATACATAACTTACTCGTACTTGAATAAGTAAACTAAAATATTGTAAAGTTTCATCAAAATCTGTTAAGTGGTTTTAGCGTGAAACAGCAACAAACATTCTCACACCCATCAATCGACACAAAAATAATAAAATACAGTCCTGCCCGCAACTTCGTACGCATTTATCGTCATATCTTAGAAAAAACTAAATATATCTTAAAATAATATAGCCTATGTGTTAATCTGATATGCAAGCTACAATACTGCCAAGTTTCATCAAAATCTGATCAGTGGTTTTCGTGTGAAAGAGTAACAAACATCCATCCATCGATCGGCACAAACATTTACCTATAATATTAGTTGGAAGGCCATCATTTCTAACTCCTCCTACTTCCTTAACAGCCTTATTGCGTTTAAATGACATTTGTTCAACCCTCTGAGCTTTTGAAAGCTTAATAACAGTTTAAAAAAGGTTTTTTTCTATCTAAATAAATGGATTGGAACTTTGTAGCCAATAGGGAAAGGCTTTCATTGTGTAAAAAAAGGCTTAGAAGTCAGACATTTTGTAGGCTTTTCTAATAAGCTAGCGTAATGCGACTTTATTAATCTTTCCAAATAAAGAATTGTTTAAAAAAATGTGTAAGTAATATTTTTAGGGTTCCTTAACCAAAGGGTGAAAACGGGACCCTATTACTGAGACTTGGCTGTCCGTCTGTGTGTCTTTCCGTCTGTCCGTCAGTTCTTCTGTTCTTCTGTTCTTCTGTTCTTCTGTTCTTCTGTTCTTCTGTTCATCTGTCCATCTGTTCGTCTGTTTGTCTGTCAGGCAGTCAGTCTCTCCGTCCGTCTGTCTCCAGGCTGTATCTCATGAACCGTTATAGCTAGAACGTTAAAATTTTCACAGATGATGTATTACCGTTGTCGCTATAACAACAAATACTAAAAACAGAATAATAATAATAATTAAAGGGAGCTCCCATACAACAAACGTGTTGTTTTTGCCTTTTTTGCTCGATATCAATAGTGAATGGTACGGAACCCTTCCTGCGCGAGTCCAACTCGCACTTAGCCAGTTTTTTAACTATTTAATTGTGTCAATTACCAACTATTACAAAGAAATATTCTTATATTTTAAGGCTTTTATTGCAATTAGGGTAATTAAAATTATTTCAATTAAATCTTGTCATCTCATTCACTCCCTTATAATAATCCATTAGAAGAAAAGAGACAAGTATATTGTCATAGCTTCTTTTAAGGTTTTAAGGAGGCATTTCCGCAATGTCATACAAAGGTATGCGAGGAAGGCTTTTCGTTTAAAATAATTATGAAGTTGTAATGTGATATCAATTATACAGGGTGACTTTAAATTAGTGAACGATAGAAAAGGATATGCATGTTGATTAAAAACAACTTTTACTATGGGACCAAGGTCCAAATCATTCAAACAAACTCCCCATTCAAAACGCAGCAGCTGATAGTGTTAAATGTATGGTAGAATCTTTTTAATGATTTCGAACTTGGTCCCATAGTAAAAGTTGTTTGTTATCACGAGTACATGCATATCCTTTTCTATCGATTATTTATTAACATTCACATTAAATAAAAGCCTCCACAATTTAAATCTCAACCAATTTCGAGATACTAATAATAATACAAAACAAAAATCAGGTTTAATAGTTTAAGATACATTTTCATATAAAAGACTTATACGGGGTCTCATCTTGAATGTTTCCAGTCAAAATCCCTAATTACAAGTTTTATTTATAGTTCCAGAATTAACTCAGATGAATAACGTTTCGGCTTTAAACAAATAAAAAAATGGCATTAGTTCTAGAACTATTTAAAACTCGTTTGATTATCAAACGAGTTTACGGGGATAGTGTTTCGTCTATAATATAAAAGACATAAACGGGGTCTCGCCTTAAAATTCTTTAGTAATTAATACTTAAGTTGACTTTAGATATTTCGTAACAGTTTTTTTATGTTATTTGTACATCAATTATATGTTAAATGTCTTATGTTAACTAGTACTTAATGTACTAAGTACATGTCACTGGCAAAAGCCTTTTTATGAACTTATAGGATTCTAATTTCCAGTCATCAGTTCAAGCTTTAGGCGATTCATAAGAAGCTTAATTATACCTAATTATGAAGCTTTATACAGCTTGCAAGCAAACCCCGGGGACATATCATACCTATAACTTATTCCACAATTGATACAGCTTGATGATTTCAAACCTTAAGGCTTTCATTTTTTGCAAAAAAATTACAACTTACTTCTATAGTTGTCATTTGATTAAACCTTTAATTTCATCCCTTTGGCGTTATTTTAAAAATGGAATGACAATTTTAGTGTCGTCATTTGTTTAAAGTTTAATGTACAGCCTGAAGGTTTTAAAAAAAATTGCCTTAGGTTATAGATTTTATGAAATAACAAATTGATTATTATTATGAAACTCTGTTTTTGTTTTTTAATACTGTTAAGTAATTTTGTCGTTAGTAGTACATATTTTTTTTTTACATAATTTTATAATAATTTAAATTAGAGATGCGCCGAATATGGGTTTTGCCGAATAACGAATACCGAATACTATTCGGTTTGAAACCCTACCGAACCGAATAGTTCGGCCGAACTATTCGGTTGTTCTTTCACACTAATTTTGATACAACAAATAGGTAAAGCTTATAAAGAAAAGCGCCTTTGACTGTCACTAGATAGAGCAGAATGTCTAGGATTCTAAATTCTATCTTTAAGTGTCACTTATTAACTTATCTTTAATTTTATCATCTCTGTATAACTCTTGTAATACCTAGATGTGAAAATGAGGATATAAGATTGACTGCTCCTTGGTTTAAAATAATTTAATATGAGGTTAATATCTTGTTTTATCAAGCAAATTATTACTAAACAAAATAAACGAATAAATGGTTATTTTAACCGAATATTCGGCCGAATACCGAATAGTAAACGAATATTCGGCGCATCTCTAATTTAAATGTAAAGCCTTCAGCGTTTAAGTAACTGAATTCAACAATATGTCATTTACTTATTGTATACTTACATACATATCCTACTAATATTATAAATGTCAATGTTTGTGCCGATGGATGGATGGATGTTTGTTACTCTTTCACACAAAATCTACTGGACAGATTTTGATGAAACTTGGCAATATTGTAGCTTTCACATCAGGATAACACATAAGCTATATTATTTTACGATATCATGATTTTTTTCTAAGATATGACGATAAAGGCGTACGAAGTCACGGGCAGCCTCTAGTAATAATATAAAGCCTTACTTAGCTAGCTTAAATGTTAAAAAAGTTTTTTTTTTTCTTTTAAGACATAATATACACACAGTGCCATCCATTTCAAGACAATATAAAAAGGGGCCGTTCAAGTATTACGTAAGCAGATTTATTACAATTATTTACCCCCCCATCCCCCTTGTCAGCAAAAGTAAGCAAAGCTCTTACCCCCTCCCCCATGCTTACGTAAACATTTTTCAAATAATATATTGTTTTTTTTAATATTATAATTATAATTTTAAAAATAAGAAACTACTCGGTTCTAAAGCGAGTGCCTAAACGTATGCATTATTTGCGGGAATCCCCGAAAATGCGTTTCGTTTTCAAGCAAAGACAATGTGAGGGTTGCCATTCGTGTAAAAAAGTAAATAACTACCGATGACGTAATCATCATCTAGACTCCCCTACCCCCCATGTCATCTAAAATAAGCAAAGCAAAGACCCCCCCGCCCCCCCATAGTGCTTACGTAATACTTGAACGGCCCCAAAGAAAAAAAAATAAAAACATAAAAAATAAGAAAAAAATATATAGAAAAGATAGATATATAGAAAGAAATAAAATAATAATTAAATACTCGCATTTTAAAATACAAAGGGTCCGTTTCACAATTAACAGATAAAATTTATCTGACAGATATTTTACACCTGTCACTATCTAAAACGTCAGCTTTTATGAAATAGACATAGGTTTATCTGTCAGTTAAGTTTTGTCGATAAGTAGTGATACAGGCCCGTAGTTTATTTTGTGGAATCTCTATTTAAGTCCAAAAAAGGCTTTTAAGGCTTTAAATTGAAGCTAAACGTTCCAGACCGTAACAGAGAATCACACTAAACGTTATAGGCCAATCAAAATTGACATTTTGTTGGTAAAAAGACATAATTGGCCCGGACTATGTCGCCGTTTCACTCCACTGGACGCTAAGACTTTTAAATGTTTGTTTTTTTTTTTAATTCGGCGGCCATTTTGGTTTTCATTTCGGACAAAATTATTTTTAAAAATGTTCTTTTTTCTATGCCTTTTTGTAAGCGGTAGCAAAATTAAGATTTTTTTCATTTTTATTATATGTTCGGAATTTCAAAAAACTTTTTTTTAAATTATAAAATATAAAAAAATATAAATTGAAAAAAAATATTTTTGGCTCTCTAGAGATGTCAAATTTATTTTTTTTACATTTCCAACCATTTTATAATCATTTTTTTAATATAATTATAAATCAATTATTTAATAATACCAATTGTATTAAACCTAGGGCCTATTTCACTACCTATAGATAAAATTTATCTGACAGATATTTTATAGGTACCTGTCACTGTCTAAAACGTCCATGTTTTATGAAATAAATATAATTTTATCTGGCAGTTAAATTTTATCTGTCGATGAATCAGGTCTCTAATCTCATAATATCAATCAAGTAATATCTACAAGGAATAAATTGCTTCAAAAAACTATATCTATATTTTTACTCAGTAAAAGTTGTTTCAGGCTGCTTTATAGTTTTAAAGTGTTTATTATTGCACTAAATGCGTTTTAGTTTAGTGCTTTAATTCCTGCGGTGCCTTCCGAGTCAAAGCCTTAAACGCATAACAATCACTAGGCACTAATACTAAAGTGGTATAACTCAAAATTTAAAATTTTTGATAAAATAATAAAAACTTTTTTTGTCTAATTACTATTTTTGTAAATATTTTTTTAGTAAATTTGAGATAAACTTTATTTTTTACTGATTTCTTACTATTTTTGTAAATAAATAAATCAAACATAAAAAAAATCGATAATTCACTTCAATACAAACATAAATTATAGGAAGATTGGCAAAATCTCGCGTTAAAAGTGTTCAGGAGCCCAAGTCTGTTCATTTAAAATAGCTTCAGTTGTGTGTCGGCAGAGTGTCAATGGCATTTTTTAATACATTTGGTATTCTGCTAAACAATGGCTTAATATTTGTCTCCACAGATCCGGGCCGTGGCCGAGACTTGAAGGGCCGTGGCCTGTCACGAGGGAAAACAATACGTCGTCATGGCAACGTGTCCGGGCCGTGTCCGGGACGTGTCAAGGAAAAAATATCATTCCATAAATTTTCTATGGATTCGTTCACACACGTTGTTATGACCCCAACCAGCAAAATTGTCCTGGAATCCAGTTTTCTAATGCTAAATGGACTTATATAGCTCCGATTATGGGTTTGATGTGTGCTACTGCGCTTTTAACAGTTTTAATAAATGCCGTTTTGACTTCAGTATGTTTAATCCTATAATTTGAACTTATATCGGTATATAGAAACAATTTCATGGCTACTTCAGGATTAGCACTCCTATAAAAGCTGTGAACAAAACTAATTGCACTTAGGAGTAAATAATCCTGTATCTCAGACTTATATGCGCCTATAAGATTACATATAAGGAGCACTTTAATCTTAAATTCCTCTAGAAGCATTTACCAGGAGTATATACACTTAAGTGCAATCGCTCCTTTTACTTATACTTATATCCTCATATAAGCTAATATTTTATGGTCAATATAAGTAACTTCAATTTTAAGTATTGAAATCCATTTATATTTTTTGTCTGATTTTAGAAGCGATTTTATATCTACGATTCAACGATTAATAAAATCATTAACATTATATATCACGCAAGAAAATAAGATGTTTTTATATAGAATTATCATAGGCCGTTATAATCTTACGTACACTTACAAAGGCATTTCAGAGTAGTGTTATAGTCTCAGTAATCTTAAACAATCCTGGCCAAAACTCTTATAAGATAATTTGTGCTTAAAACGACCTATATAAGCAAAAACACGCTTTATATAGTTTTGCAAATTCTGGTATAGGATTTGACATCAGCTATGAAGATTGCAACTAGTGTTGCCGGTCGATAGGCCACTATCGATAGCCTATCGATAGGTCGAAAAACATGTACCCTATCTATAGCACAATCGATACTATCGATACTATCGATAGTATTGCTCTCCGATATTGAATACACAATCGATAGTGATCTTTTTTTCGATAGTATTGCATTCAGTAAGCAGGTATAATGGGTGGTAGATTCGAAATTGCTGGCCAACTGACTGACCATACTTACTTTATATTCGTCCGTCATACATTCTACCACCCATTATACGTGATCATGTCATATATTCTACCACCCATTATGCCTGCTTACTGAATGCAATACTATCGAAAAAATTATCACTATCAATTGTGCAAAACTATCTATATTATTAACTATATTGTGTATTCAATATCGGAGAGCAATAGTATCGATTGTGCTATCGATAGGGTACATGTTTTTGACGTTTAACAAACTTTTTGTGAAACTATCGATTTTTCGACAACACTAACTGCAACTAAGATTGGTAACAATATGGCGTCGGTTTTTGGGTTTGAGCACATGCCAATATAGAACTAATATTACTTATATTGGTGCTAAATCAGACTTGACAATGCTCACCGAAAAAATGGCACCTATTTATGATATTTTTATAGAAAACTATTAAATAATAAAATGCCAATAAGTTAGATACGAGAGGCGCTTTGAAAATTTAATTAAAAACATGCCAAAATATTCAGTAAATTCACATTCCCCTACGAATTTACAACAGACTAACAACAGAAATCTTTTGATTTTGTACTATGGCGGACAGTTAAATAAAATAAAATTATGTAGTATTCATATAAATACTCAGTTAAGCAGTTTAACAATTTCTAGATTGACAGAACACAATCTGACAGATCACAAAATGTGAGCTTATAGTAGGATTGCGAGGCTCAAATTCATCTCACTTTTTCCTATAAGTAACTTACTTATATTGGGATTTGCAGGACTAATTGAATTTACGTAATTCTATTACAGTAGCAATATATGAGTAAACGGTATTGAAGCAGTCTAATATAAACAAGATATAAGTAAAAGTGTACTTATAAAGTGGGCCCTTTTCCGGGTTTATATGTGGATGTAAGTCTCATATAGTCCTAGGAAAATTGATCCTGAAGAGAGATTAAAAACCACTTTTTGCTAGTTGGGACGACTTATTGTTTTCCCTCCTGACAGGCCACGGCCCTTCACGTCCCGGGCACGGCCCGGATCTGTGCAGATAGACCTTTACACTGATTCCGACCAAATGTGTCAAAAAATTACATTGACACTATTAGTGACACTCTGCCGACACAACTGAGGCTATTTTAAATTAGCAGACTTGGGTTCATACGAAAATCTTAAGATAAGTCAGTTCACTTTTGCAGGTGTGATCTTCTGACCCTATAAAGCCTAATTTATAAACAATTAAATGTTTAATTGTGGAGGGCGCAATGTAAAGCCTTATTTTATTAGGGTGTAAATGCTTTGAGTGTAGGCGGACCCTTTGGTCCTAAAGCTACCTTCTATTATAAGCCTTTTATTGTTTTAAAAGATAATTTTATCCCGCCACTAGAGGCTGCCCGCGACTCCGTACGCATTTTTCGTCATAACTTGGAAAATTTACGCAATATCCTAAAATAATATAGCCTAAAGCCTGAGGCGACTGATGAGTGTGGATGAAGCGAAAGAGGTGTGTTTTGATCGTAGCAAGTGGAAGGAAGTGGTCTCTGCCTACCTCAATGGGAGAGAGGCGTGACAGATATGTATGTATGTAATATAGCCTATGTGTTATTCTGATGTCCAAGCTAAGTTATTGTAAAATTTCATTAAAATCTGTTCAGTGGTTTTTACGTGATTAAGTAACAAACTTCCATCTATCGGCACAAACATTGACATTTATAATATTATTAGGATGTTTATTATACCTATTTTGTGATTTAGGTACAAAATCGATATTTTTTCTTTAAGTTCTATATCTCCGAAAGTATATCACTTTCGACAATTATCCAAAATCTATCGTTTTATAATATGTATCTCTATCGATTGACGTTAGTTTCATCAGTGGCCGCCAACTTTTATTTCTCCATACTAGCTCGAATAGGGGATGTTAACTGTAATTGATACCGAAAATGTTTACTATACCAATTAGGTTTTTAACCTTGACATATGGTGCACAAACTTGGTCTTTGACTGAAGCTCAAAAGTCCAAACTCAAGGTTTGCCAACGGGCTATGGAGCGCAGTATGCTTGGTGTAACACTTACTGACAAGGTAAGAAACACCATACTGCGCTCTAAAACGCGTATTGCTGATGTGGCAAAAACAGCTGCCAGGCTAAAATAGGATTGGGCCGGCCACGTCTGCTGCATGCCAGAAGACTTATGGGCAAAAACAGCTACCCAATGGCTACCAACTGCCAAACGGCGTCGCGGCAGACCGCGGAAAAGGTGGCGGGACGAGCTGGATACCTTCTTGAGTACCTGGGCGGAGGAAGCTCGAGACAGAAAGTCATGGCGTATGAGGAGAGAGGCCCTTGCCCAGCTGTGGGACACTAGTGGCTAGATAAGATAAGAATTAGGTTGGATGCTCTTTAACTGACAGATAAACTATGTCCATTTCATAAAACGATTTAGACAGTGACAGGTATAAAATATTTATTAGTTTTTGATCTCTAGATGGTGAAACGAGCCCCAAGCTTCATAACTAGTTAAAACTTAACTTAATAAATAAAAGTTAAAAAAGTAAGTTTAAGTTGAGGTTTGCTAACTAGCAATAAGGCCGCCTGTTGCTCCTTATATTCTTGTTTGTGTCTGTACCTTATATCTTTTGTGCAATAAAGAATATTTGTATTGCATTGTATTGTAAAGTTAGTCGATTACTGATCATTCGAATAAATGCGACAGAATTTAACACAATTCTCAATCAATAAAAAAGACCAAAGGTATAATTTGCATTTTTTTTTTATTGCAATCCCATCCTATCCTATAAATATTATAAATGTCAATGTTACTGCCGATGGATGCATGGATGTTTGTTACTTTATCACGTTAAAATCACTGAACAGATTTCAATGAAATTTTACAATAAATATTATAAATGTCAATGTTAGTGTCGATGGATGGATGTTTGTTACTTCATAAAGTAAAAACCACCGAACAGATTGTAATGAAATTTTACAATAACTTAGCTTGGACATCAGAATAACACATAAGCTATATTAATTTAAGATATTGCGTATTTTTTTCAAGATATGTCGATAAATGCGTACGAAGTCGGGGGCAGCCTCTAGTTAGTCAATAATTAATCGCATTAAAGCTACAAACATTAATTCTTTTAGCTACATCTGATGACATTGAAGAAAAGGTGCTATTTTTAGCTGATATCACTTAGCACTTCGGTTTTTTATACTTATGTATAGGTACTTAACCATTCTTAATAAAACTTTTTTGTCTTGTAACTATTTATTTTATTTAACAGTTTATTGTAAGATGATAGTACATAGAGACAGAAAAAAAATATTTCTAAAAGAAACTACTAACTTTCTTGCTTAAAAAACTTTTTAAGTACCTAGCTACATTTATATTAACTCATTCTACTGAAATTATTGGGTGATATGATGAAAATTTTATTAAAATCTGTTCAGCAGTTAGACAGATCTGACATAGGTACATCTGGATCAAATAAGTATTATTTTAAACGCAATTGATGTTCTAAAAGATATTAAGTAAATTTATTTTATACGAAATGTCATTCAATTATAAACAAACGTATAGGATATAGGAAAACCCCCTAAACTTACATAAATAGTACCAAATAGATTTTTTCTCTAACACAAATTATGAAAACGTGGATAAATCTTTCGATTTATCGACAAACTTGGGCCTAAGTATTGCTTCAAATCATCGCCGGCAAACTTTAAATTTACACTTTATGAGAAACAACTTATTTATCTTGTATAACCTTCTTATCTTGTATCTAAATATTCAGTTTTCCTAATTAAAAGTATTTATGATTAATCTTATTATATATAAATTTAAGTATCTCTTATTAATCATATTATTTTGTAGTATCAAAGATTTTATTAGGTTGTAAAATTTGCTGGTAAATTCTGAAATTTTCTTAATAATTGCGCATTTTTCAATGAATTTTAACACTCTTTATTTACTCATTGTATAAGTATTTCAAATTGGAAATTATGAAGAAATAAAAAGTTAAAAACATACCTTAATTAAATTCTGAAGTCGCGAAAACATAACATCACAAACAACACAAAAACACTAAATACTCTCGCGCACATCACTAAAATTTAAATTTAGAACACTAGATAAATCTTTTCCGAAAATCTTTATTTAGATCACTGACTCTAAATCACTGTTTTCTATTTTTCAAATTAAATCACTGCGAAATTAAAATTCTATAATAAATACTTTAACAGCACTAAGCGAATAAACTAAGCAGTTAAAAAAAAAGAGATTTTATTAAAAACTCATTTAAGCATTTTTTTAAAAGAAATCACATCACGCAAAAAGTCACGAAAAAAGAAGATCGCATAGCCTTCCGAAAAAAAAAAAACAAACGTCAAACGACCTGTCAAATTGAATCAGCTGATAACACAAGGTCGTCCTTAAAATGATATAAGGCTTTTAAGGTTATTGCACCGGGCATGAATGAGGTTGTGGAAAAAAGGTTTCGTGTCGTTGTTTTTGGTTGCGCGCGCGCTCGAGCCGCGGTCTGCCCAGCGAATGAAGAGCCGAAGAACTATTTCAAATATCTCTCGGCCGCTTAGATGCTTGTTACACACTTGTGAGTGTGTTACAAGTGTGAGCTTGTGTGAGAGAATATGAGATTAGTTTTAATTACTCGGTTAAGTGATTTGATATTGCTACTTTTAATTTGCGATATTTTATTTATTAAGTGCCCATTTATACTACCTATAGATAAAATTTACATGTCAGATAAACCTATGTCTATTTCATAAAACATGACGCTTTAGACAGAGACAGGTATAAAATATCTGTCAGTTTATATTTATCTGTAGATGATGAAACGGACTCTTAGGCTCACTTTTTCAATTGTCGGTTAAAATTTAATCTTAGGGATATTTCATACCATATTTAGTTTTAATTATTTTGTCAGATATTTAAGTCGGTATATGTATATATGTATGTATGTATTATGTGTATGTTATGTAGTGTATTTCATTCATAAATATCACTGTCTAATCTAAAACGTCATATTTTATGAAATAGACCTAGATAGGTTTATCTGTCAGTTAAATATCTGACTATTGAAAAACTGGGGCCTAGACTTTAAAACTAGGTTTTATCAATTGCGATATTTTATAGTTTATGTAATAAAAGTAATTTTGAGTTTTTTTTTTAATAATTCTTAAAATATTCTTTTAATTGAATAATGCTATCTACACACCAAAGCCGCCGGCAAGCCGTCGTCGGGTTAGACCGGCAGCTTTACGTCATACAAATGGCAGCTGTCAAAAAAGCCGGCAGCTTTGGTGTGTAGATACCATAATACAAAATTATAAGAATATTTCAATTAGATATAAGTATCTTTTATTTATCAATTCTTTCAGTCTATATATATAAAAATGAAACCCGTTTTCCGTTGTCACGGCATCACGCCTGAACGGCTGGACCGATTTCGCTAATTCTTTTTTTTAAATGTTCATTGAAGTCCAAGGATGGTTCTTACGGTGAGATAAATTCGAATAATTGCCGGGAAAGCCCTAAAACAGACCTTTTCTTTTTCCCAAGTCAATTTGAACTTTATTCCTACACAATAAAGTTCATTCTAAGGCGGGACGAAGTTCGCCGGGACAGCTAGTGATTTAAAAAACACAAGTACCTACTAAGAAAATACTCGATTTAATATTTTGTAAATACAAAAACTATCAAAAAGTGGTTCTTTTTTCAAAAATCACTATAACTGGTCTAACTCTATACTCATAACACTTTTCTATGGGCATATTAGGCTTACCTATTTGATGCACCTTAAGTCCATCCACCTCCGGTATCAGTTTGTCGGCCTATTTACGGGACACCCTGTATACTGTAGTACTTATAAATAGTTACTTATATACTTTTTAAAAGCCTATTTCATACCACTGCTGGGCAAAAGCCTCTCCCATGTTTCTCCAAATGCTTTTCTCATACTTTAAAAAAAATATTTTTTTTTGGCAATAAATTAAACGAAGTTAAAATATTAGTCGCAATTACATAAGAACTAAATTTTTCCCGCGACTCTGTTCGTGTTATGTTCTGAATGTAAATAAAAAGTCACTTTCGATCATCGCACGGGCTCATACAATGTGTATGAAAGTGTTTGTGTATGAAACAATGATCCCACTTGAATTGAGACCGCGTTTATGTCTTTTGTATGGGATTTTTATAAACATGTTCAATATCTTTATATTGTTACATATCAAATAACACATAGGCTATATTATTTTAAGATATTTTGTATTTTTTTTAAGATTTAGCAATAAATGCGAACGAAGTCGCGGGCAACCTCTAGTACCTATAATTTTCTATTTTTTTTTTAAATGAAAACAACCTCAATACCAACTCACACTTGCCCCAACTATTTATTGCTACTTAAACAAGATAGTATCTCAAGTCCGCTAGAGCCTTCATTTCCAGCCATTAGGGTAGTTTAATGTAATTACGTTAAGTCCACGTAATGACAAACTTAGGGTTAAATAGAACCTTAATTAAACAAATGTCGTCAGGGTGACATCGATCTGTGATCATAATCTGAACATCTACTATAAAAAACCGGCCAAGTGCGAGTCGGACTCGCGCAGGAAGGGTTCCGTACCATTCGCTATTGATATCAAGCAAAAAAATCATGTTTGTTGTATGGGAGACCCCTTAATTATTATTATTCT
Source organism: Anarsia innoxiella (assembly GCA_947563765.1). Classification (NCBI taxonomy): domain Eukaryota; kingdom Metazoa; phylum Arthropoda; class Insecta; order Lepidoptera; family Gelechiidae; genus Anarsia; species Anarsia innoxiella. Next base: position 932,328 of record OX387403.1, read on the forward strand.
ATTTTTAGTATTTGTTGTTATAGCGGCAATAGTGATACATCATTTGTGAAAATTTCAACGTTCTAGCTGGCTTTAACGGTTCATGAGATACAGTCTGGTGGCAGACAGATGGACAGACGGACGGACGGACATATAACACGTCGGAAATATCTGCGGACCTCGCTGGAATGCGCTTTCCCCCGCGCTTCCATCGTTTTCGCCTATCCAGTACCGTGACGAGTACGTACGAGTTGCATGACGTCATCAAGCCAGGTCCGCAGATATTTCCGACGTGTTATACAGACAGACAGTTTTCACCCTTTGGGTACGGAATCTTCAAAATTATCGACTTGATAAGAAAAAAAAACATCCATCCATACATCGGCACAAACTATAATATTTATAGGATTTATTACGAAGATAAATAACTTTTTCTAACTTTTCTACAACTGAAAATATTATTTTGAATTCTGAATCATTATTTCACTACTTTATTTTAAATGAGAAATGTATGATTGTTGGTATCGTTCATTTTAATCTTACATTATTACGTGATTTTACGGACGTGTATGTAATAAGTAGATGCAAAATGGACATATATTCGTATTTGTATTCAAGCGATGTTTTTTGATTATATTATTTTTGGTTTATTAAGAAATACTTTATGTCTTTTATGTTTCGATTCATGAGTATCCTGACCTATCCGTCTAGTATTATAAATGTCAATGTTTGTGCCGATGGATGTGAGGATAATTGTTACTCTTTTACGTGAAACTATTGAACAGATTTTAATGAAACTTTTCAATATTTATTTTTTATAACAACTATGGTAACTACGTATACAATATTGTTTAAAAATATATGATGTAAATTAAAACTCTTGATGTAAGAATAAAATTTAATGGTAAGCAACCATAACTTCTTTTAAAAGCATAAACAGCGAACAACCATTAATAAATTAATATTATTTAATATACTCATTCTGTATATTTTAATAAATATATCCTAAAATATAAATCATCAAATACAATATCCATTATTTGCATTCGCGTGCTTTTACAGTCTCAATCTAGGAGAGTTAAGATCGACAACGAATCTTACTTAAGATGCCTTACTGTATAATCCAGCTATTCTCATAAATACCATTTTATAAAACATAATTCTATATACATTGCTTGCTACATTCATACTACTTAAATTTGACGTATTATAGCATCAAAAAATTAAATAAAACAAGATATTCTTCGATGTAAAACTTCACCAATTTATTGTAACTAAAAAATGCGACCAGTTTTAGTGTTGACGTTGTTTATAGCGTGTTATTCAATCAATTTTGTTTCTGTCTCAACGTTGAAATGCTGTTTTGTAACTAGTGCGAAAGAGAAAACAGCTGTGTTGTTTAATCGCGGATAACGACTGAGCGCAATTGTTAAGCGTTCTTTATTCAAAAGAAAGGTTTTCGATTTTATGTTTCTTGTTTTATAAAACGACAAAATGCGTTTTATATAGTAATGTGTAAAATAAGGTCTCTTTTTATTTATTTAACAGCGCCTGAGAAGAAATAATAGCTCCCTTCTTAGAAAAATGTGTAAGAAATTTTGCTATGACTTTTCAGCATTTCAAACGTATAATTCAGGGAAGATTGGTGGGACGCAGCTAATAACAGGAGTGTTTAGAGAGGCATGGGAGAGGCTTTTGCCCAGCAGTTGGACGAAATAGGCTAAAAAAATTCATAAAGAAAATGGAATGGGAAGAAAGCGTATCATAAATTGAACCTTAATTCGACCTGAACATAATAAAAATATCGTTATAATTGTTCGCCACCCCGCAGCGTTTTTAAACCTAGTTCTGTACATGAAAAAGGCCTTTCTGTTATTATTTACAATGTCCTGTATAGCCTTGAGTGTAGTTTTTGTTGCCCCCGTATGTAGTTATTATCAATTTCTATGTTGTTAAATAAGTTGTCAAGCCAGACGAAGAAAAAATATTTGTCGCAGTTCAAGACGGAAAAAAAAGTATAAATTTGTGCGTGCACTTAATTCAGTTATTTTCTGAAATTGAGTTTCTAACCTATACGTGGAGAAAAATGTGTTAATGCCTCTACTTCAGACCCCCAAATCTGATAATTTACAATATACTCATTTGTGTGTCGGTAGTTTCAATGAGAGTGCCAATGGCATTTTTTGACACATTTGGTCGCAACCAGTGTAAGCCATTGTCTAGCAGAATACTAAATGTGTCAAAAATGCCATTGACATTCTCATCATGTCAGCTTATGGACGTCCACTGCTGGACAAAAGCCTCCCTCAAGGATCTCCACAACGACCGGTCTTGCGCTGCCCACATCCAACGGTTCCCAGCAGTCTTATTAACATTCTGCCGACGTACAACTGAGGGTATTTTAAATTAGCAGACTTGGGCCCCTTTAGTAAACCTGCAGTAGGCCTTACTCCAGCAAATTACTAATAACATGGTGAACAGAATCGACTACGTTGACATTTGTTGGACACGACAGTTGGCTCAAATTCCACCGCATCACATTTCCAGACACTTCGATGTCACATTTTGTATCCTTGTTGTTATAAAAAAGTAAATTAAATGTCAAAATGCATATGATTCCGATAACGACGTTTCAAACCAATAGCATGACGGTATAACTATCAGGTGGTTTCATGATAATATTTTAAATATACTAATTGAGACGGTTTTGCCTTGACCCTTATGTTTTTTTTTACATACCCTTCTCAGTAGCATTGCTATGATGAATGGTGTTAAAATGACAAGTTCTAAGTTCAAATTCATTAAAAATAATTTATACAATATGTTAATGAGTTAAGAACAATTATATTCGATGGACAATAATTTTATATCTTTCATAAACGTTGATCGTTATCAAAAATCTAATAATTCATCGCAGACACCTCAATATATTTTTCATTCGTCTATAAATTACTTTATTATGAATTTTGATCGCTTTATTACACTGTCTCAACTAGTAGGATAAAAAAGAAACGTTTTCATAATAACATCCTAACATCATGATTAATTATTCCCGTCGCATGTTAATTATTAACGCTTAAAAGGCAAATGGTCAACATCTGATCGATAAATTTTATTCCCAATCTTCAATTTTAATACCAAAACAGGTTTCAAAAACATTTCTCCGTCACAATATAAAAAGTAACAAAAATGAACAAACAATTAAAATTTTTCATTAAAAGTATTGACATGCCAATAACAATTGAAATATTCGAAAATTGTGACCTTTTGTCTAAAGAATTTTAATATAAAATAATTCAGAAATAGGCCAGCAATGTATATGACAGTTGGTGAAACGAAATGGTTAACAGAATCGTCCCCTTATTTTATAAAGGTAAGCGCACATTATTACGGAGCGCGGAGCACCTAGCCCATTCTCCCATTACGATACGCACAGGCGATTTAAGTATCCTGCAAGTATCGAGCAGTCACCGCAAAGTATCTCACATACATTTGAAATGTAGGTTATATGATACGATACCTAGGGGCCAAGTCTGCTTATTTAAAATAGCCTCAATTGTTTGTCAGCAGTGTCAATGGTATTTTTAACACGTTTGATATCTGCTAATGAATGGCTTACACTGATTGCAACCAAATGTATCAATAAATGACATCTTTGAGTATAAAATATATATATATATATAAGGAGGAGCCATAACGTCTGGATCTGCGTGCCTGGTCTGGCTACCTTTTTGTATGGAATTTCTTATCGTTTGACAGGTCATCTACCAAGAAAACTATAAAAAACTTGCGCCAGCCTTGGCACGCTGTCATAAACTCATTTGTATATGAAAAAATCGGCCACTCCTTATATTCCTTCCTCATTGAATGGCATTGACACTCTGCCAACACACAATGACGATTGTAAATTAGCAGACTTGGGTCCCTGTACAGGCCAATGTGTGAGTGAATAGTGCAAAATTTCGCTTCTTCTTTTACTGCCCCGTTACAGATTCAAAGTTAAAACTAACTTTCACAAATCTCCGTTTTTATAACCAATCATAAAGTTTATTTTATTTATCTTTAATTAATAGATAAAAACAGCTGCCAGGCTGAAGTGGGTGTCTGCCGCATGCCAGATGAGTTATGGGCTAAAACAGCTACCCAATGGCTACCAACTGACACACGGCTTCGCGGCAGATTACGGAAACGGTGGCGGGACGAGCTGGATACCTTCTTGAGTGCCTGGGTGTAGGTAGCTCGAGACAGAAAGTCATGGCGGATGAGGAGAAAGGCTATGGCATTTGACACGTTTGGTATTCTGCTAAACAATGGCTTACACTGATTGCGACCAAAAGTGTCAAAAAAATTACATTGACACTCTGTCGAAACACAACTGAATATATATATATATATATATATATACAACTAAAATGAACAGAAAAAAAAAGAATAACAAACAACCTTTACTATGGGACCGAGTTCAAAAGCACAAAAAGAAATTGTTCCTCCATTATCAGCTGGTGCATTTTGTATGGGGAGTTTAAAAAATTTTGAACGATTTCAACGTTGGTCCCATAGTAAAAGTTGTTTGTTATCACGAGTACATGCATATCCTTTTCTATCGTTCACTAATTTAAAGTCACCCTATATTGTAAATTACCAGATTTGGGTCCCTGTTTGGTTACAGTTACAGCCCGATAAATACGCGCTCTTACGCTGCATATCCGCTTCTGCCTATCATAATGTAAGCTTACCCTTACTTAAGAGTGGGACGAAGGCTTACTAAGTTAACAAAACATATTGTAGACTTCAATAATACTCGTTCTATTTCTAATATTTCAAGAAGTCGTTCTCATTCATTCATTCAAGATGACTTTAAATTAGTGAACGATAGAAAAGGAAATGCATGTACTCGTGATAACAAACAACTTTTACTATATTCTATGCTACCATATAGAAACTTTATTAAACAGGGTGTAACAGAAAGGGTATATAAAGCCGAAACACAGCGATAGTCCTCATGAAACTGAACAACTTTCCCCAAGGAACATGGGTCGTAACTCGAAAAAAATTTTTGGATCGCCCATACTTACTCGATCAGCTGATCGGGCATTTTGTATGGGGACGCGAATTTTTTTTTTCGAGTTACGACCCATGTTTCTTGGGGAAAGTTGTTCAGTTTCATGGGGACTATCGCTGCACCCTGTATAGATAGATATCAAAATAACACATAGGTTTTATCATTTAAAGATATAGCATAAATTTTCCGAGATATAACGACAAATGCGTACGATGTCGCAGGCAGCGTCTAGTACGTAATAACGTAACAAATTAGAAACTTTCTAGTAACGCCTATTAGAGAGGTGGTAACTATCTTGTAGGTGGGCAATAGGTGGGCAAATAGTGGCAATAGGTGGCAATAAGTGCCAGGTGGTGGCGGGTGGGCGTCGGGCGTCAAGAAAGGTGGGAGACGAGTGGGGACACGGTTCGTTACGCAATGCTGCGTTTGCGCATTATAGTCTAGGTGGATTAGGAATGTTTGAAGTGGTAAGTCAGAAGTTGCATATAAATCTATTATTTAGGAAATAAAGTTGTCATTTTATAACCTTGTTTAATATTTTGGCTATTACTATGTTAAAAAAGCAAAAAGTACTATAGAGTAATAAATACTTATCTAATTTTGAAATACAAAAACGTCAACTGCTTTTCGGTAATTACTATAAAACAACTTAAATAGATAACATTATTTTCTAATAGATTTAAACGTACGCAATCCACTTTAGATCTCTTAATTTACCCGTAGTTATCAGTCAAAATTTTCAACCAATTTGAACCTAATTAGCCTGGTCTATAACACACAAAGGTGCAGTCGCGTGAAAACTACATCACTTACTTATTTAGCCGCTAATTTGTGTGCGCATGGATGCGCGCGCGCATGTAACTTTATATCAAATGGTACAGTACAGTTAACACACCTGTCGGGGAACTGACATGTAGTATACGTATAGTCTCGTGCATGACAGACTTTTTAAAGACGTGTGAGAGACGAAAGAGTTGTGTGTCGGCAGAATTTCAATGAGAGTGTCAATGTCATTTTTTGATTCATTTGGTCGCAATCAGTATAAGCCATTGTTTAGTAGAGTACCAAATGTGTCAAAAAATGTCATTGACACTCTGCTGACACACAACTGAGGCTATTTTAAATTAGCAGACTTTGGTCCCTGTATATTAATCTATACAGGCTGATTTTATTAGTGAACGATAGAAAATGATTTGCATGTATTCTTTTCTATCGTTAAGGATATGCATGTATGATATGAAATAACTTTTACTGTTTGGTAAAATAGCTGATGATGACAATGATCAAGATAGAAAATCGTGGTGATAGAGGAGAGATGATTTGCCCGGCAGTGGGACACAGACGGCAGAGTGAGATATGTTGGCCAAGGGCTATAATGAAAGCAAATATCTATAATAAAAGAGTCAAGCTATTCCCACTTTAGATAAAATATATTTGTAGAAAGAAACAAGAAGCTCTTAAGGCACGCAAGTCACGCTTGGTTAGGGTGCCTCTGTGATTAAACCATTGACAACAAAATGCTTAGACATTGATTGACTTTGTGGCTTTAAAGCGGTTTCAAACATCCTACAGAACCGTAAACCGCATTAAAACCCAAACAAAATATACGAGTTTTAAACAAGAACGGTTTTATTGTCTCTAATTGCAACCATTGAATTCCAAACCTCATTGGCGAGATTGAGTCATAAAGTAAAGCAAGTAATGGATACTTTCACACTGATACATTCCCACTGTTCCTATAAACATGTATTTTAGAACCCATTTGTATAAATACGCATAATGTTTAGTAGGTCTACTACAGGATCTAGCTACTATCGTAAAACTAGAGGCTGCCCGCGACTTTGTAAGCGTTTATCGTGATATCTTGGAAAAAAGTAATGATATCTCAAAATAATACAGCCTATGTGTTGTTCTGATGTGTAAGCTACAATATTGCCAAATTTCATCAAAATCTGTTCAGTAGTTTTTGCGTGAAAGAGTTACAAACATCTATCCATCCTCAGATGCTTAATTACAGACCTACTGTTAATTTTATTCTGATTTAGTCACTAACTGGGGCCCAAGTCTGTTAATTTAAAATAGACTCAGTTGTGTGACTATTAAGTGTCAATAGTATTTTTTGACAGATTTGTTCACAATTTGTGTAAGCAATAGTTTTAGTAGAATACCAAATGTGTCAAAAATGCCATTGACACTGCCGACACACAACTGAGGCCTATTTTAAATAAGCAGACTTGGGCCCCTGCAGTAGCCCTACAGGTCTCAAGAAAACGATTGCAACTAAAAGGTACTTGTACCTACACTTCGCGTTTGCAACATAGTTCTATGGAATCTGGACACTTACCCGTTAACTCAATCCCTCAATGAATCAGCTATGTGAGCTCATTAAATTATTATTATTACTTCCTTAAGTAGGTGGAAAAATGTTATAAGTTATGCCTGAGAATAGTTATGATGTTGACTTGCCATTTTCAGTGCTAATGATATTGTATTAAGGTAGGTACTACTTTTTACCCGACTGCGCCAGAAGGAGGGTTATGTTTTTCGAAATTATGTTTGTATGTTGATGGATTTTAGCTTGAGAGGTGTCGTAAGATTGATATTTACTGAGAGAGTTTACTGTCACTGAATTCTACAAGGTGACTTTAAATTAGTGAACGATAGAAAAGGATATGCATGTACTCATGATAACGAACAACTTTTACTATGGGACAAGTTCGAAATCTTAAAAAAAAATTGTTCCCCCATACTATCAGCTAATGCATTTTGTATGAGGAGTTCAAAAATTTTTGAGCAATTTCGACCTTGGTCCCATAGGAAAAGTTGTTTGATATCACGAGTACATGCATATCCTTTTCTATCGTTTACTAATTTAAAGTCACTCTATATATCATGAATGAAATTAATTAACCCGAAATTTCATTTTAGCTGTAAGTTTCATTCAGGTGGCTATTTCTCATTATTCCGGTGGATTTCATCTGAATAATACACCCGAATGAAAAACCGATAGGTTTTTTAAACTGAGTTCTATGGGTATTCTAGATTCAAAACCGACGTGCATGTATGAGGAGACTGATGAATGTGGATGAAGCGACAGATATGTTTGGGTTGCAGCAAGTAGAGGGAAGAGGTCACTACCTACTCCGATAGGAAAGATGACAGATATGTATTATTACGTATATTTTATTTTATTTATTAAGGCACAACCACAGTTTACAGACTAATCATAAACATTATAGAAATATAAATATTATAGTTTTGAGGCTGTAGACCGATGACGGTTACGCACAACATTCGATAGAAATTGCTACAGTAACAGGTAGGTACATTAATACTGAGTTAACAAAATTAAAATTTAAATTAAAAATATTATGCCATCCTTCATCTTCCTATATCTACCATTTTTACCTTCTAATTTTCTTACCAAAATATTTTTTTTAACAAAAACCGAAATACCACAAATTTCCTATTAATTTCCATAGCCTAAAGGCGTATTTACACCTGTATTACTGCTCACGCTTCGCTGTTAGTAATTGACACAAATAGTACCCCAATTGGGTGCCAATTTGCTAAGAACGGGGTGCCAAAGTGCCAATCATAGGCCAATGAAAGGATAGGTAGCGTTGCCTTTAGCGAGCTATAAAATGAACGTAAAGGTCTTTGAAGGTACCTAAGATGGAGGAAAGATATCCTGTATGTACCTATTAGGTACCTTCTTGTACCTATTCAATAAGTTACTTCGTAATTCCATACAACTAAGAAATTTATTGTTAAAAAAGCAATAAAAATAAGATAAAAACATTTTTCTGATGAGGTATGGCCTTATTGCTGATTCGTTATCATCATGTAAGCTTATGGACGTCGGATGTTGGACAAAGCCTTCCTCAAGAAGCCCTTCAATGATTGCTGATTACTCTGATCAAATACATAGTAAAACAAGTCTTTTTTATTGTAGGTAGTGCAAAATATTTTTTTCATAAATTCTTAAATTACTGTTCATACGTTTTACTTTTTTTCTTTTTTCAGATCTTTAAAATATTAATTAACAGATTCCTCACCAATCTTGTAAGCAACATTTAAAATTATAAATAATAAATCTGGCTCAAAATCTCAATAGCCAGACCAACAATTAAAAAGGTAAGTTTTAAAATGTGGGTAGTTTTAAAAACTTTGCTTTTTTGTTTGTCTTCGGGAAAATTGTTCGTTACTGCAAATTAATTATAAAATTACATTATTTATTTATGTATTACTTATAGTGTTATTTGTGTTAGTTATTTTAGTAAATAGCTGGTCTAATTAATAAAATATGAATCTGAATCTTTCAATGCTCGATAGTAAAAATGTAAGTTCTTATTTTCAAATCTATTATATTTTATGATATCTCATTTAGGTCCCAGCTAACTTCTGGAGTAGGTCCTATTAATTACTGTGGTGCTGAAAATTTCATGTAATACTTACTCAAAATAAAAATATGATACAATAAGGATCATGACTACATTAAAATAAACCCAACTGCGTTAAAAAACATATTTTTTATTATTTTGATGTACACAGTGTCACTTTCACAATAAATACAAATCTAACGACACCTCTCAAGCTAAAATCCATCAAGCTGTTCAGGCTTTAGAGCGTGCCAAATAATTATACATACATACATACTCCCGAAAAACATAACCCTCCTTCTGGCGCAGTCGGGTAAAAATAGTATTCAGTTTAGTCCGTCTATTATAGGCTTTATTTTCCTAGGATCATTTAAATGATCATTATATGTATTGGATCCAAGATTTGTTTAACAATTGACTGCCTTTAAGAAAATGCATCCTATATTATATTATTCAATATATTTGATTATTTCCTTTTAATTGTATATAGGTATTAGGTACCATGTGTTGTATGATTTCAGACTGGTGCCCATAAAGTGGACAGATTTATATTTCCGCGGGAGACGGTTAAACAAAAACGTAAGAATTTTCATGGCTGTGGGAATTCTGAAGAGGTCCTTATTTTTGATTTATGGGTAAGTAATCATATTAATCATATAAAATATATGTTTTATATAACATATAAATGTTTTAAACATATCATATTATATAACATAATATAAAACATTAACATATCTATAAAAGTAAATAATCTTATATAAAACAAAAGTCTAACAAAATTTAAGTCTTGTTATTTTAAGCAAAATAATCAGACTTTAAAAACATAAAACTACTTAACTGATTTTGATAAAATATGGCGTTATGATGTGAAGTGCAATTATGTAGACTGGTAAAAGAAAGTATAGAAATTTTTGAAAATATATTCTAGAACATTGGTTTGTTCTTACAAACTATTACATCCCGTAACGCATAGACTTAATTTTTTGAAAGGTTTGGTTAGCTATAGTTTTTTTTTATTAATTAAAGATTTAACAACATCTTTGCCCTTTTTAAAGGTGTACCCACACAGATCCGGGCCATACCTGGGACGTGTCAGGCCGTGGCCCGTAAGGAAGGTAAACAATACGTCGTCATGACAACGTGTGTGAACGAATCCATAGAAAATGTATGGAATGATATTTTTTCCCTGACACGTCCCGGAAACGTCCCGGAAACGGCCCGGACACGTCATGACGACGTATTGTTTTCCCACCTGACGGGCCACGTCCCGAACACGTCCCGGGCACGGCCCCAATCTGTATAGACCTTAAAACGTGTACGTTACGGTAGTTAGGTACTTAACTACTGTTATCCCTGGGTATAATAAATCTTTAAAATGTTTCACATTCAGGATCCAAAACACAGACACAAAAAGAACTACATAAACCACATTAATGCACAATTTGGGTTGAAACCGCTCGATAAAAGCAATAAAGTTGAAGGGCATCCGACATGGCCGTGTCATCCAAGAAAGAAAGGACATCTGTTATCATCTGAAAGTATTTTGGATTTACCTATGTATGGTAGTGCACCATGTAAGTTAAGATTACCACATTTTAAACTTAAATTTCTGTTCCCTATGTCATAATTCCCTTTAAAAACAAAACCGTCGGTGGTGAATCCATTAAAACCGATCGATCGATGTTTGTTACTCTTTCACGCAAAAACTACTGAAAAAAATTTGAGGAAATTTCAACATCAGAATAACACATAGGCTATATTTTTTTAAGATGTCATTAATCTTTTCGCTACCACCAAAATATCTAATGCGAGCAAGTTTCAAGCGAGCGTGCGAGTGAGTGAACGAGCACTACTGTAGCGAGTCGCCGCCACCGGCTACACTTGAGCGGCGCCGCCATACAATTCATATGAAAAAACGTATTAGGTCGCCATCGCTGGCCACCAGTGGCTGTGGTCGGTGGCTCGTTTGCGCCGACCTTAATTTTATATTATATATTTATTTTATGTTATAAGTATTTATTGTATAAGTATTTTTAATATATATGTATTTATAATAATATAAGATGTTATTACAGTTCCAGATCTCCTCGATTGGAGTGCGAACAACATGTTAGTAGCAGCTTTAGGATACAACTACCATATGTACAGCTGGGACAGACATACCACGACGAGTCAGGGGTTAAGTGTGTTCTCGATACAAAGCTGCAGGTTCAAGCCCACTGATGGGGACGTGTTGCTTGTAAGTATGATTTTCATAAGAAAATAGCGACTTACTGAGAGTTGCATGCGTAGATTTTCAAATCTTGTCTCATATCTTATAAAAAAATATGAACAGTGTCTGAAGTAATCTAACCTTTTTATTAAAAAAAACCCGTCTGCGTTCAAAAAACGCATTTTTTTAAATAATTTTTATGTACCTAGTGTCACTCTCACTGTAAATACGAATCTAACGACACCTCTCAAGCTAAAATCAGTCAAGCCGTTCAGCCTATAGGCCAAAGAATACCACATACATAGTCTTGAAAAACATAACCCTCCTTCTGTGCCCGGGACGTATCCGGGCCGTGGCCCGTCAGGAGGGAAAACAATTCGTCGTCATGACAACCGGACACGCCGTGCCCGGGACGTGTCCGGGCCGTGGCCCGTCAGGAGGGTAAACAATTCGTCGTCATGGCAACCAGACGCGTTGTCATAACGACGTATTGTTTTCCCTCATGACGGGCCACGGCCCGGACACGTCCCGGGCACGGCTCGGATATGTGTAGATGTGTGATCTTAACACATCCATATATCTATTTATTATATTACAGCTAGGTACAAGCAACTGTACAGTGGAGGTTCATAATACTGAAATGATTAAAATCGTGTCAGGAGTCAAGTGTATTTGCGCCTCTCATGAAGTAAGATGTTCCATTTCATCTATAGATTGGAGTCGGACGGGAAACACATTTGCCACGTAAGATTTTTTAATTTCCGAATGAAACCACACATATATATTCCTTCACGCCTCTCTCTCAGAAATTTTAGGCCTTTCGTCCATAGGTATTATGACCGTAGGTCAAACAACTTTAGAGATTATGATACGTAACCTTTATTAGATACTAGAGGCTTCCCGCGACTTCGTACCTACGCATTTATTTTCATATCTTGAAATAAATCATGAGTATTATCTTAATATAATACAGCCTATGTGTTATTTTGATGTATAAGCTACAATGTTACCAAGTTTCATCAAAATCTGTTCGGTAGTTTTCGCGTGAAAGAGTAACAGACATTTTCACAAGTCTATCGGCACACACACAAACATTGACATTGTTATCCCAGAAATAAATAAATAAAATAAATTTATGACGTGATATATTTTTTAACGTTTTAAAATTCGTTCTTTTTTTAGAATACGTTATGTTGTTTTCTTTCGATTTCTGACAATCAACAAAGTCTTTATGAACTTTTGCAATTTCATATCTACATACATACATATCCGTCACTCGTTTCTACCATTGTGGTAGGCAGATACCACTTGCTTTTTTTTGCATTTACGAGTAGGTACTTCATTAATCTTTAATTTTGCAGTGGTTGTTCCCGAGGTTGGGTAATAGCGTCCGACACGCGTGTTTTTGGCACACGGAAATGGCACCACGTATCCGAGAACCCGATCTTATGTGTGCGAATATCACCCAACTCCAGATACATTGCTGTGGCTTCTTTTGATGTTTCTGATGTGCAGGTTTGTCTTCATCATCACCATCATTATCATCATCATTATCATCATCATCGATGATAGAGAATAGATGCAGATAAACACAGCCCCGCACCTTCCCACTGCGGCGGGTAATAAGGGCGCGTAATCATTAGCGAGCTGGTACCCTAAGGCCGTGGCCCCAGTAGGCAAACTGTAAGCGGCCGACTGAGTGAGCCGCAAATTTGTGACGAACTGTTTGAGTTAGCTGCAAACTCAAATCAATGAAAAAACCGGTTTTAGTGGGAGTCGGCCGCTGTCTGAGATAGTCAGCGCGCGTAACGCTGCAAACTGCGTATAGTGAGCGAAAACTAGCTGGCTGTGGACACTCCATTTCAAATATATGGAAGGGCGTACTAAATCAATACGCCGCAAACTAGTCAGCCGCTAACAGTTTGCCTACTTGGGCCACGGCCTAAGGGCCGGCGCACATCTAGCGCAGCGTAGAGCATTTTTGATTGTCATATTATTATCGACATTGTTCTCTTTAGAATAATATTCAAAATCAGTTAACAAAACAAATGAGCATCGAAGCGAATAAATGCGATTATTGTGTCAACTGATTTTTAACTTCCCTTCTGGCGCAGTCGGGTAAATATAGCTGACATTGTGACTAACCTAACCTAACCTAACTTACTGTTTTATTTCAGATTCTATTATGGCCGTCTCTTCAACTACATGCCTATTTAGACGGCGAGTCTCCCGTTACGGTACAAAATTTTTAATTCTAATACTATTTTACTAATATTATCAATGTAAATGTTTGTGTTGTATGTATGTGAAGATGTTTGTTAGACTTTCATGCAAAAACTACTGAATAGATTGTAAATTAAACTTGGCAAAGTTGTACCTTATGGTATCTACACACTAAAGCCGCTACCTTTTTTGACAGCTGACATTCTTGACGTAAAGTCGCCGGCCTAGCCCGTCGGCATGCCGGCGCCTTTGGTGTGTAGACAGCATTTAACTTACATCAGAATAACACATACTTGGGCTTTATGATTATAAAGTATCGTGTTTATTTAAATGATGTTAACGGTTTTGAATAACGAGCAGCGTCTTGTTATTCATATTTTTGATCCAAATATTTTTTTCATTCATTCCACTTAATCACTCTCGTATTGAGACTCGTGCCCCTGTAATAAGGACTTTAGAAGGGCTGATAAGGATACCTAAAGAAATAATTTTTGATTCCTTTTGACATATCTTCTTCTTCTTCTTTATCAGCCCATATATGTCCCCACCGAGAGGCACGAGCCTACTCTCACACAGAGAGTGATTAGGCCGTAATCCACCACGCTGGCCAAGTGCGGGTTGGCGGATTTCACATACACCTTCGAATTTCTTCTCTAGTGTATCATGGTTCCTCACGATGTTTTCCTTCACCGTTAGCAAGTGGTAATCGAATAAATTGATCCGTACATGAGAAATAAACTCAGAGGTACGTGCCCGCACCAGGATTCGAACCCGCGCTCTAGGAGTTCGAGGCAAGCGTTCTACCAACTGGGCTACCACCGCTTTTTGACATATATCTTTTGGTATTTCCAGGGCATAGCTTGGCATCCCTGGTGCAGCTCACTCCTAGCAATGGCAGTCACATCCTCAGCCCAATGCACCAGCATCGCCCTCTGGGACATCCCGACCTCCAAGTTTAAAGAAGATACAATCTTCATCCAATACTCCTTAGATGGAATGCTGTTCAGCCACATCACCGGGGAACTTGTGCTCAGTTTGTGGAATCCAGGTGAGTTTTATATTTTAACATACATACATATCCGTCACGCCTCTCTCCCATCGGGGTAGGCAGAGACCACTTCCTTCCACTTGCTACGATCCAAACAGACTTCTTTCGCTTCTTTTCGGTGAATTTCAACCTTGAAAATATCAGCTAAAGGCCGCTATTCCGTTTATCAGCTTTCTGAAGCTTGTGGGAAGTGGTCTTTGCTTACCCCGATAGGAGAGGGGCGTGACGGATATGTATGTAGGTAAAGGTAGCCTTACATGGCCTGCTTCAAGCAGTTAAGCTTGAAGCGGCGACCGCGTGGTAAACTGTTGAGTGGTCGCGACTGCTGAAGTAGACCCGTGTACAGCAGTGAATGGATGTCTATTCAAGCAATTGGGTCTCAACCTGGGGCCCAAATCTGCTAATTTACAATATGCTCATGCAGTTGTGTGTCGGCAGAGTGTCATGTAATTTTTGACACTGTGCGGACCTCGAGTACGTGATAGATAAGACAAGTCAGCGAGCGTGAAAATATTCCTGCATCGATACGGTTCCGCTGCATCAGCAATCACATAGCCTATGACGTCCGCACATATCATCGCGCGGGCAGCATCTTAGTATATAAGCGTAGCTCTAAGTCATTGCTATTGTCCAGAGGCTACTGTCAGTCACCAGTCAGTACAGTTACTATATCAATATGTAACTCGAAATATAATTTCTACAACAACGCTGCGCCGTATTATTGACACCTAGTTATCCTGGCCGGAACAACACATTTAGTCGCAATCACTGTAAGCCATTGTTTACCAGAATACCAAATGTGTCAAAAACAGCCATTGTTACTCTACCGACACACAACTGACGCTATTTTCAATTAGCAGACTTTGAACCCTGCTTGAAGAAAACCATGTACGGCTGCCCTAAAATTTCAGGAAGACCGAGACAGAAATAATACTCAATGTGTATAATAAATCTTAATTCTAGACAGTGAATTGTTCGCCCACCAAACATGTTCCCAACTTGTAGTGATGAGCGATTCAGACACCGTTGTGGACCAATCAGGAGAAGGCAAGAGCGCCTTGGACCGCATTAGGACTATGGTCTTCAGTCCTGATGGGACTAAACTTGGTAAGATGTTAATATGCATATAAGATAGTTAGAAGCGACGAACGTATCTCGATCAAATCGGGGACTTGTTACGAAAAGACCAAGTCAGGAGTAACCTAAACCGTGCATGTATGAGGTGACTGATGAATGTGGATGAAGGGAAAGAAGTGTGTTTGGATCGTAGCAAGTGGAGGGAAGTGGTCTCTTACGCAGACGGGAGAGATGAGTGACGGTTATGTATGTATGTACTATTATGAATGTGAATAAATAGACATTATTTTTAGTACTAGTTTAGCCCTGCAGATGCCGCTAGAGTGCGTTTCATAGAATACTTCCTATTCCGCCATGTTAGCCACATGGCGGCATAGGCAGTGATAGGCAGTAAAATGCACTTTAATCTTTCACATCCCAGAAGAAAAGAACAATAGATAATCTATTGTGTCTGGGTTTATAATAGGTCAGTGGGATGTGATAGGTTAATGTGAGTTGTCTTATTTTACCAGCAACAGCGACAAAGGACGAGGACCTGGTCATCTGGAACTTCCTTCCAGAAGATAAGAAGAAGAAGAAAAATGACAGATTATGTAAGAAATGGTTCTCTTTACCTATGTATTTAGATATTTTAGATCATGGTAGTTTTTTTAGATGATTTTTTATAGGTATTTAAATTCCTATATATTTAGATAGGTAAATTAGGGGCTTGGACTGCTAATTTACAGTATTGTCAGTTATGTGTCCGCATAGTTTCAATGAGAGTTATTGCATTTTTTTTTTATAAATGTCATTTTTTGACACATTTGGTCGCGATCACTGTAAGCCATCGTTTAGACCCAGAACACACGGTGAAACGCAACTGCCACGCAACTGAAACTGCTATTTACTTTTGAGTTGCATCGAAGTTGCAACTAGCTTGAAACGTTTCGTTTCAGTTGCGTCGTGTGTGGTTTTCTAAGGAAGTCTATAGCAGAAACTTTGATGCTACTCAAAAGTTTTAGTTGCGTTGCAGTTGCGTTTCACCGTGTGTTGAGGCACTTAGTAGAATACAAAATGTATCAAAAAATGCCATTGACACCCTGCCGACACATAACTGAGGCTTTTTTAAATTAGCAGACTTGGGCCCTTGATTGGTGAATAGATATTTAAAGAAAAATATTGTAATGAAATGCAATGATTACTTATACACTTATCATATGTGCCGAATGTGGCCTTTAGTGTGATAAACTGATTCTTTATGATTTGTGATTGTTCCCTATTTTAGATTATTTATTATTTTTAATTTTGCAGGGTTGAAGTACGAATATAGTTTAAAAGTTAAAATTAATTTAGCAGTGAGATTTTTAAATATTTGTTATGTTTGGTACCTGTTGCAAGTTTTTTTAATAAAGATTTAATTTTTAAACTATTTTTTAACTTTCGTTAGTTTTGACAGTAAGTAATGTAATGTTACTACATTACTTACTAGTAGTGTAGCAAGTAGTCTATCTATGTATAAAATATCACTCATTTAAGAATACTTGTCAACTCCATAATTTTATACTGCCAAATAGCCAATATTGATTTGTATTTAGTTGGATACACAGAGATAGTAAATTAGTAGAGACAGACAGACACAGATACACATTAGATCAGTAAATTTACTCAACACAGGACCGGTCGTTGTGGAGATCCTTGGGGGGTCTTTTGTCCAGCAGTGGACGCCCACGAGCTGATAAGTAGATAAAAAACCTGCAGTTGATTGTGTTTCTGTAATTTTAATGGTCGGTCTACACATATCCAGGCCGTCCCTGGGACGTGGCCGGGCCGTGGCCCGTCAGGAGGGAAAACAATTAGTTGTCATGACAACCGGACACGTCGGATACGTCCCGGATATGTTTAGATAGACCTTAAAGGAGATAACGAATTCGCTGAATTTTTTCTAATAAATGAACAGAAATTACTACAAACCAACATAGAATTACAAAATAACTTGAAATATTCAATAAACAACCTTGAATACGATAGAAAGTTCGCTATCTTCGTAAAAGCGTGTCGATAGAAACATTTCAGTAACATTACCACAAGGCTTCTATTTAAAGGCACTAAAGACACAAAAAGTATATTTAGCAATATAATACCATCGATTTGGGATAGTCTCCCGTAATTGTGGTGTTTTTTGGCTGTACTATTGAAATAAATAAATAATAAATAAAACCTTTATCAGAGGGCGCTCCGTCGTCGTCAGGTATAACGTCCATACTAGGTGTGGGTTAGCGGGCAAGGAGACCGATATTGAATCCGATCCCAACACACACCAAACACTACTAGCAACTAAATCGATACGCTGCGCCGACATATTAAATACCTTAGTACCTACCAATTACAGTTCATTTTAAATTTCAAAAAAGTTTTAATCGAAACTAGTGGCCTGGCCAAACGTTGTCCTGCCTTTATGTTTTTTTTTCACTTTTTCTTGTTTCAAAATTTCGCACCTCTCCGACCTTCTTTGAGCTCGTACAAATATAATGGTGCAAGAATTAACAAAATCCGTTCTTGACTTTTGGCCAGACTAACAAACAGCAATTATTTTTTATTTATTTTACGAGTACCTATTTATTTGTATGTTTGTGAGGATGTTTGTTACTATTTCACGTGAAAACCACTGAACAGATTTTAATGAAACCATATCGGAGGATAGAAGCCTCCCCTCTTTCATTTGCGGTGCCCTATAACAAGGTCCATAATCATTTGCAATATAATTAGCTGTAAGCTGTTATATTATGTAAAGTTTTTATGGAACAATAAACCATTGAGTATTGAGTATATCGATTCTTATTCGATCTAAGTCATCCAAAATATGACATTAAATGCTTACGAAGTCGTGGGCAACCTAAAGAAGGAAATGAAATGAAATGAAATGAAATGAAATGTTTATTTAATCTTGTAGGACGAGTTTGACATCACATAAGACGGGTCATTTTTTTAAAGTTAATGCTAGATTCGCAAGAGTGCAGTATTCCCCAGAGAAGAATCTAGCAAGAAACTCTGTTGGGTTGCTCTTTTCAAATTTGGTTTACAAATTTTAAGATAAAAACACTTAGATAAACTTAGATAAAATTAAAATTAACTTTACAATAATTATTCTACATAGAGACAGCTTGACAGAAGAGCAGGTCAATCCCATGGATTTGAGTCATCTAGATAATCGTTGATTTTATAATAACCTTTTTTACTAAGTTTTTGTTTAACAATAATCTTAAATTTTTTGGGGCTTAGTTCACGTATGCTAGCAGGGATCTTGTTGTAAAAGCGTATACATTGACTCACAAACGATTTGTTTACTTTGTTTAGTCGACTGGCATGAGGCACTAATTTATCCCTATTTCTAGTATTAACAGTATGTATATCACTTAATTGTTTAAATTGATTTAGATTTTTTTGTGTATACATTATATTTGAGAAGATGTATTGTGATGCTAGTGTTAATATGTCAATATTCTTAAAAACATCCCTTAGAGATTCCCTGGGACCTAGTTTATAAATAGATCGAATAGCTCGCTTCTGCAGAATAAAGATGCGCTCAGAATCAGCGGCATGCCCCCACAGCAGAATGCCGTAGGACATCAGACTATGGAAGTAACTGAAGTAAACTAGCCTGGCAGTTTGAACATCTGTCAGGTTTCTTATTTTTTTTACTGCAAAAGCTGCAGAACTGAGCTTATCCGCTAACTTGTCAATATGGGAGCCCCATTGTAATTTGGAATCGAGAGTAATACCAAGAAATACGGTTGTTTCCACAAGGCACAAGCTCTGTCCCTTCATCCTAATATCTGTATTTACTTGTCTAACATTGGTCAAAGTAAATTTAATACATTTGGTTTTCTTTTCATTGAGCACTAGATTATTGGCAGTAAACCACTCGACTACTTTATTGATAGCATTGTTTACATCGTCATATACATCTTGTTGTCGTCTAACTTTAAAAAGTAAAGAAGTATCATCAGCAAACAATACTATATCATGACAGTTATTTACAAGACTTGGCAGATCATTTATATATATTAGGAAGAGAAAAGGACCAAGAATTGAGCCCTGTGGGACACCCATGCTAACCGCAGATCCACCCGACACTTTACCGTTTACATCAACCCTCTGTACACGTCCACATAAGTAAGACTTTAAAAGGCTGAGTGCGCTGTTCTTTACACCGTAATGATGAAGCTTCCTGACCAATGTGCAGTGATCAACGCAATCGAAAGCCTTGGACAAATCGCAAAAGACACCCAAAGCGTCGTGCGACTTCTCCCAGGCATCAAATATACACTTTATTAATTCAACACCTGCGTCGGTTGTTGAACGACCCCTGGTGAAACCAAATTGTTTCAG
Source organism: Anarsia innoxiella (assembly GCA_947563765.1). Taxonomy (NCBI): domain Eukaryota; kingdom Metazoa; phylum Arthropoda; class Insecta; order Lepidoptera; family Gelechiidae; genus Anarsia; species Anarsia innoxiella. Next base: position 952,682 of record OX387403.1, read on the forward strand.
ATGCATTAGTTTATTGGAGTATAAGGCTATACGAGTATCTCGTGCGCCCCCTATGGTAGGGGTACAAGATTCTTCTCGTCACGCCATAAATCTGGCAAACGCGGTCGATGCGACTAGTGCAGTATAAAATAAAGGGCAGGTTACACTGTAGAGCAAAAGAAGTGTGTTTGGATCGTACGAGTAGCAAGTGGAAAGAAGCCTCATGGGAGAGAGACGTGACGGATATGTATGTATACTGTTGAGGTTGTAATTCTCTAATGAAAGCCTATTTTTTTATGTTTTATATCATAAAAAATAGGCTATTTTTTTACATCTATTTTTTTACATCAAAATAAATAAAAATACTTTTCATAAACGCAGTCGAGTTTTTTAAAATCAAAAGTTAAGGTTATTTTATGTAAACCTACAAGTGTAACATTGTTTTGGCTAGCTGCTAGTGTGTCCTCAGCCTAACCCGTTGCATTTGTATCGAAGAGTAAATCAGCCGCGTGCGCACCATTGTGTTGCAGGTGGAAAACCAAAGGAAACAACTTCTTTAGCGCACCTCATCATTCTATACAATGTATGGGTATTGGACTGCTATTATACGGTAAAGCAAGATTAGCGTTTTATACGCGCGAATTCGCTCGTTTTTTGAAGCGCATATCCGCCCGTATACGCGCTTCCTTTTACTCGAACGTAAGAGCGTATTGACGTTTTTGAAACGCATGTACGCCCGTATGCTGAAAACGACCGTAGGGATACGCGCGTATGATACGCTAGGCCTGCTAGCTTAGTATACACTCCGTGACAAGACGGGTTTGTCACGCTTGCGTCTCTGTCCATAGTTTTAAATGTGATAAGGACAGCATGACGTGAGATAATTGTCGCAGCACGTATGCTAAACCTCCTGAAAACACATGGAAAACACCCTTAAGGTGGTCACGTCGCTTTCATGTTTACTATAAGAATAAAAACATAAAATACATACATATCTGTCACTGCTCTTTCCCATCGAGATAGGCAGAGACTTCACTCCACTTGCTACGATCCAAACTTCCTTCTTTCGCTTCAGCCACATTAATGAATCACCTCATACAATGTAAGGTACTCCTGACTTGGCCTTTCTTTAACAAGTCCCCCGATTTGACCGAGATACGTTCGCCTTGGCTCTCTCGACATTTCCATCCACCTTCGCCTAGTATATTTCTCTCTTAAATATGAAATAAAAAATCATAAAATACAATCATAAAGCCACCTAATTGTGTAAAATCTTAGCTTACGAAACTTGGCCCACTATTGGCCTATGGGCCAATTCACCATGGCCAGCGACCTTCGGTTTTATAGCCACAAATTGTGGCGCGGACTACAGAGGGCGGCGCAGACGCAATCTCCTGATAACACAACTATTATATGAAATTAAATGGTTTTGTTAAGTTAGAGGATGTGAGCGAATGAGTAGGTATGTATCATAATGCATAAGTTGAAAATCTTTAGGGTGTAACAGAAAGGGAGTATCAAGCCGAAACACAGCGATAGTCATCATGAAACTGAACAACTTTCCCCAAGGAACATGGGTCATATCGTAACACGAAAAAAAAAATTCGCCTCCCCATACAAAATGTCCAATCAGCTGATCGAGTAAGTATGCACGATCCATAAATTTTTTTCGTCCCGTATTTCTTAAATTGATATGAAAGGGACGACGCTATAGTGTTTGTACTTTTTAATTTCTACTCTTTTTGGCCAGTCTATATTAGTTTATGTAGATAGTAGTACCTATGCTTAATTCACTTGACATTGGAAGAATACACAGTGGTAGCTGCATTCTTGCGAATCTAGCATTAACTTTAAAAATGACCCGTCTTATGGTATCTACGTACACACCAAAGCCGCCGGCTTTTTTGACAGCTGCCATTCGTAAGACCTGTGGTAAGACGAAAAGCCGCCGGCCTAGCCCGGCGGCATGCCGGCGGCTTTAGTGTGTTGGTAGCATTATGTGATGTAAAACTCATCCTACAAGATTAAATAAATTTTCATTTTCGTTTTCACCATTAAAAAAAAGAAAATTCATCCCGCCCGCTCCCCCAACTTAACCCAATAAAATAAATAACCCCAGCTGTATACACTTGCACTGTCAGATTATGTCCAAGTAACGGTTTAGGAAATTGACGCCATGTTGGTTTAACTATGGTTTAACTAAACCATTGTTATTTACACTGTTCAATTAAACTGCTACCAAATTACGGACTGCAATCTTTAGTGTGTATCTAGACAGATTTAAACACTAGATTTCAAGTTTTGAGCTAACAATTCGTTTTCCTTTTCCTATAAAGGTCTATCTACACAGATCCGAGCCGTGCCTGGAACGTATCCGGGCCGTGGCCCGTCAGGAGGGAAAACAATACGTTGTCATGACAACGTGTGTGAAAGAATTCATGTATGTATGGAATGATATTTTTCCCTGACACGTCCCGGACACGTTGCCATGACGACCCTCCTGACGGGCCACGGCCCGGATTAGTGTAAATAGTCCTTAAAGATTATAATAAAAATAGTACGTAACACGGAATACCAAATAGTAGGTACCTTTGACCAATATTTTAAAATGCACAATTAAGTACGTTTTTCTCCCTTTTATCCTATAAAAACAAAAGAGATAGCCTACTAATTACCTATACTAACTATTCTCACCTCATTTAAAACTTTATCTAGAATCAGATCACATGAAACTTAATACTTTATTGATAGTATTAAATATGTAGATGGTGTTTTAAAGTCTATTTGTGTCTGGCTTTAGAATTATAATCGAACTAGAGGCTGCCCGCGACTTCGTACACATTTCTCGTCATATTTTGCAAAATGTATTACGATACTTATCCCAATAAAAAATATTTAGCTGAAGAAACAAAGAAAAAATACACAAAATCAGGCTACACAGTCGTAAAAAATATCCCCATCTCGAGTCAAAGTTGGTGGAAAAGTGCCAAAGATACTGGCAGCATTGCCACGCTGAATGGCCAGTGAAATACGTTGCAGCAAAAATGACTCGATTTTTTTTTTTTTTTTTTTATCCCAAAATAATAATCTAAGTGCCCGTTTCACCGCCTGCAGATAAAATATAACTGACAGATAAACCTATGTCTATTTCATAAAACATGACATTTTAGACAGAGACAGATAGAAGAAGATAAAATATCTGTCAGATAAATTTTATCTGTAAATGGTGAAATAGGCCCATAGTCCATAGTCTTTGTGTTAATCTGATTTGTAAGCCACAATATTGTAAAGTTTCATCAAAATCTATTCAGTAGTTTTTGCGTGAAAGAGTAACAACCATCCTCACATCCATCGGCACAAACTTTGTCATTTATAATAGATAGTAGGACTAACTTTAGCCCGCAACTTTGTTTGTTTAGTAAGTAGTATTTGCATGTCATTAAATAACTCAGGGGCCCACGTCTACTAATTAAAAATAGCCTTAGTTGTGTGTCGGCAGTGTCAATGGCAGTTTTTGACAAATTTGGTATTCTGCTAAACAATGGCTTAAGGTCTTTCTACACACATCCGGGCCGTACCCGGGACGTGACCGGGCCGTGGCCTGTCAGGAAGGAAAAAAATACGTCGTCATGACAACGTGTGTGAACGAATCCATAGAAAATGTATAGAATAATATTTTTTCCCTGACACGTCCCGGACACGCCCGGATGTGTGTACATACTACTCCCAGACTGATTGGGCCCCAGGGGCCCAAGTCTGCTAATTTAAAATGGCCTCAGTTGTGCGTCGGCAGAGTCTCAATGGCATTTTTTGACACATTTGGTATTCTGCTAAACAATGGCTTATACTGATTGCGACCAAATGTGTCAAAAAATGCCATTGACACTCTGCCGACACACAACTGAGGCCATTTTAAATTCGCAGACTTGAGCCCCTGGATCGAGACACGCCGGCAGCATGTCAGGGCCAATTCAAAGACAAAGCGCCACAGTGTATCTTTACACGAAAGACTCGGTACGACTTCTTATCCATTACAGGCGCCATCCAAACGCCCCATTTATCAATCAATCAAATCAGCCCGTTTCTCCCCACTGCTGGGTATAGGCCTCCCTTTTTTCGCGCCATTCATCACGGCCCTGTGCCAGTCTAACCCATAGCGGCCCTGTTGATCTGACGATGTCATCTGCCCAGCGAGCGGGTGGTCGGCCCACTGATCGACGTCCCTGTCTCGGCCACCACTCTGTGACTGCTTTCGTCCATCGACCGTCTTTTCTCCTAGCTAGGTGTCCTGCCCATTGCCATTTTAGTGACAAGATCCGCGAACCGACATCTTCGACCTTAGTTTTCCGGCGAATTTCAATGTTTGGTACGCGGTCCATCAGCGAAATTCCTAGCATGGCACGCTCCATAGCACGTTGTGCGATTTGCATTTTATTCATATTTTGCTTTGTGAGCGTCCATGTTTCGGATGCGTAAGTTAGTATTGGCAGAACACATTGATTGTAAACCTTCGTCTTAAGGCATTGAGGGAGTGGTGCTATGTATGGTGCTATGTACGCCCCATTTAAATAAAAACTAATTTGAATACTTAAAGAACCGGCAGTTATCAATACCCTGTGTAAAAATACAGATCAGTTACATCTTAATTACATAATTAAATACTACCTCGTTGTATGGAAATGGCACCCTACTAATATTATAAACGTCAATGTTTGTGCGGATGGATGCATGGTTGGGAGAATAAACGTTTGTTCGTCTTTCACAAATAAACAGCTGGACAGATTTTAATAAAATTTTACAATATTACGGTTCAACACTCTCGTTTGGGAGTAGGCTCGTGTCCCGGTAGTGGGGACGTTAAAAGGGCTGACGATGATGACGACATTGTAATATGTACATCAGAATAACATTGTAACTGTAGACTTTCAATTTAAAGAAATCGTTTAAATCTTCCGAAACGTATTAATATCTAAACACCAAAGCCGCCGGCATGCCGCCGGGCTAGGCCGGTGGCTTTACGTCATACGAATGGCAGCTGTCAAAAATGCCGGCGGCTTTGGTGTGTAGACAGCATTATGCCATCTACACACCAAAGCCGCCGGCATGCCGCCGGGTTAGGTCGTCGGTGTTACGTCATACGAATGGTAGCTGTCAAAAAAGCCGGCAGCTTTGGTGTGTAGACAGCATTATGCTATCTACACACCAAAGCCGCCGGCATGCCGCCGGGCTAGGTGGGCGGCGTTACGTCATACGAATGGTAGCTGTTGAAAAATCCGGCGGCTTTGGTGTGTAGACAGCATTATGCCATCTACACACCAAAGCCGCCGGCATGCCGCCGGCATGCCGCCGGATTAAGCCGGCGGCTTTACGTCATACGAATGGTAGCTGTTAAAAAAGCCGGCGGCTTTGGTGTGTAGACAGCATAATATTTTATCTACAACCATAAAAATACTAGCTACTATAGACAATAAAATACGTACGAAGTCGCGGGCGGCAACTAGTAATACAACAACTTAATACATTGGTTATTTATGAGAGTTCTTATAGCTAAGTGTATGCAATATCAACTTTATTCCTTATTTAGAGACAGTTACGTGAAGGGTTAAAAAAACAACATTAATGCTTAACTTCGGTGAAGCATCATTGCTTTTAAAGAATTTATGTTTTTTTGTAATTCCTTTATTTCTCATGGGGTTTGTTATGGGCATATTTATCAAACATCAAGTAGACTAGAACGTTGAACTGCTAGCTTAGCATACACTCCGTGACAAGACGTTGTCATGGGTTTGTCACGCTTACGTCTCTGTCCATAGTTTTAAATGTGATAAGGATGCATGACGTGAGATAATTGTCGCGGCACGTATGCTAAGCCTCCTGCTTGCAAGCAAATCCGAATGGTATCTACGCACCAAAGCCGCAGGATTTTTTGACAGCTGCCATTCGTATGACGTAAAGCCGTCGGCCTAGCCCGTCGGTATGCCGGCGGCTTTGGTGTGTAGACAGCATAGGAACGAATTTCGTATTTTGCAATGTTTTTAATTTTTTTCGACTCTCTTCTCAATTTGTACTGAAAATCGTTATGTGATGAAAATGGAAACCATGTCCCATTTTCTGTTTTTCTTTCCATTATTTTTTTCTGCTTGCTTTTAAACGTTTTTGAGTTAATGTATTTTTCTCCTGTTATTTTATTTTTCTGAGTTACGAAAAAAATTATATACTTTTGACTCTTTGTAAGTATTTACGTTGTCATAAAATTATCATTTGCCTTATTATTTATTTTTGTCCTTTCAAACCTTGAATTAAACGCAGGTTGTATATGTAAATACCTAATTAAAATTGTTTACCAATAAACAAGTAGGTAGGTACTCTATAATTTTCTGCGACAACACAACATAATATTATTGCGATATATATATATAGGTATAGACTTTTTGTCTTTGATCAAAATAGAGCTATTGAGACATAGACAAGGCACATTATTGGCATAGTCAAGTAGGTGTTTGTATGTATAATATAGTACTTACAGTAAACTGGAAGCTTTACTTCACTTGTCATTGACCGAATCCAGGGGCCCAAATCTGCTAATTTACAAAATTTTCACTTGTGTGTCGGCAGAGTGTCAATGATAGTGTCAATGTAATTTTTTGACACATTTGGTCGCAATCAGTGTAAGTCATTGTTTAGCAGAATACCAAATGTGTCAAAAAATGCCATTGATACTATCATTGACACTCTGTCGACACACAACTGAGGCTATTTTAAATTGGCAGACTTGGGCCCCAGTAGTAGCCATTTTTAATTATTTTTTTTAAAGATTGCATATGCTTACATCGTAATGTCGAAATAAATAACACTGTCATAAATCAAATGGTATCTACACACCAAAGCCGCCGGCTTTTTTGACAGCTGCCATTCGTATGACGTAAAGCCTGCATAAAAGGATCAAAAACATGTCATTTCTTGTCATAACTTTGTCGCTAGTAAATTATCACAGTGTGTACCCCGTTAAGTGTACACGCATTATGCGCCATTACTGAAATTACACACAAACATGTGATCACGGTAATCAAGATGATGAATTGATGACGGATAGATGTCATCGGTAATTCAGTCTTCATCTTACACATTGTTTTAAACAGGGTGTAAACATAATCCCCCTTATTACAAAACGAGGTTTAAAGATAGTCCGACGTTAGTTCGTTTAGTTTGACGTTTTTTCCATAGCCGAAACGTCAAACTAAACGAACTAACGTCGGACTATTTTTAAACCTAGTTTTGTAATAACGGGGGAATTTATCAAAAGTAGTAGAGTGTAGATATTGAAGTAAGAACAGTAAGCATATGTGAGAACACATATTCTTCCTCTTGGCTAAACAGGAGCCCAAGTCTGCTAATTTACATATTTCTCAGTTGTGCGTCGGCAGAGTGTCAATGTCATTTTTTAACACATTTGGTCGCAGTCAAGCCCAGAATATATAAGGAGGTGCCACATTTTTTTTTATACCTAAGTATACAAATGAGTTTATGACAGCGTGCCAAGGTTGGCGCAAGTTTTTCATAGTTTTCTTGTTAGGTGACCTGTCAAACGATAAGAAATTCCATACAAAAAGGTAGCCATTTTGCGCCAGACCAGGCACGCAGATCCAGACGGTATGGCACCTCCTTATATATTCTATACTCAAAGGTCAAGCCATTGTTGAGAAGAATACCAAATGTGTCAAAAAATGCCATTGACACTCTACCGACACACAACTGAGGCAATTTTAATTTAACAGACTTGGGCCCTAGTTTATTAGTAACACCCTTTATAAACTTATGTTTGAGTACTTATTTTTTCGTTTAATAAATATCGTAGTTGTTACTGAGAGGAAATTGTTCAATTTCAACAATAATGATAGGCAATTTAAAATACCTTTTTAAAAATTAATAACTTAGAACGTACGTTTTCAATTCCGTTGAATAAAAAAGTATAGGTAGAGTAGGTAGTTAGTTAATAACGGGACAAAGTAATAAGATATGATTCTTCCATTTTCATTTAGCTTATTTCGTACTTTGTTAGCTTGGTAATATAATTTCTAAGAGAACCTACATTTTCTTCTAATATTGTAAAAATTTATGTCTAAATAATTTATTAAATGTACATTGTACGCAAGGGCGGCCTTATTACAAAAAGTGATCTCTTCCAGACAACCTTAGAACAACCTTTTTTTAAAATTAAGTTAAGACCATAACACACCGGAAGCGTATGCGTTGCGTATGCGTTACGTATGCGTTGCGTATGCGTTGCGTATGCGTTGCGTATGCGTTGCGTATGCGTTGCGTATGCGTTGCGTATGCGTTGCGTATGCGTTGCGTATGCGTTGCGTATGCGTTGCGTATGCGTTGCGTATGCGTTGCGTATGCGTTGCGTATGCGTTGCGTATGCGTTGCGTATGCGTTGCGTATGCGTTGCGTATGCGTTGCGTATGCGTTGCGTATGCGTTGCGTATGCGTTGCGTATGCGTTGCGTATGCGTTGCGTATGCGTTGCGTATGCGTAGACGTATGCGTACCTCTGTTTGGAACTGTCACCGCTTGCGTAACGTAGACGTAAATGCAAGCGGTGACAGTTCCATACATTACAACTCAGAGGTACGCATACGTCTACGCATACGCAACGCATACGCATCCGGTTTGTTTTGGCCTTTACTGCCTCCCAAACAAAATACAAAACATCAATAACATCAACCAACCAAGTCTTATTTCCTATTTACAACCCGGAGGGTTGTTCCAAACAAGAAACCTATCAATAAACAATATAATTAGTGATCTACAGACTATGATCTAGCTATCCGAGTCGCAATAACTATCGTATGACATAACTTATCGATCGACAAGGGCGATCCTTTATGAAGCCGCGCACTACACAGATGTAGACTTTGAATTATGATTGGATGGGCTTTGGACTTATGGGGATTTACTCACAGTTGCATGAATGGTTCATTAATGTAATGACCAATTAAATAACGTGTTTAAAAAATGGCAAATACCATTTTTGATTCTGCCAATGTCTTGTGAAGTAAAGCTTACTATTATTATAGTACTTTTTTTTTGCTAGCCTTTAAGATCCCACTGCTGGGTAAAAGCCTCCACCGCGACTTTCCATATAACACGGTCTACGGTGGCGGGACGCCATTCCCGTGAAAATGCATCCAGATCGTCTGTCCATACCTCTAGTACTTTCTTCTTTCTTCTTTATCAGCCCATATATGTCCCCACCGAGGGGCACGAGCCTACTCTCGTATAGAGAGTGATTAGGCCGTAATCCACCACGCTGGCCAAGTACTGGAACTTTACTATAAATAAATTATGAATAATAATAAAAACACTAATCATTTCGGTTCATCAGCAATGTTTGTCTCTACTGGGAATCGAACCAACGACGAACGGCATGGCAAAACTGTTATTTCTTTGCAGGCTTATTTTATATGTATGTATCTACTTACGTTAGGTAGGTACCTAACTTCAAAAGCATTACTCGTATTATGGCACTAAATCGATGAAAGAAAGGAAAAGAAGTGTGTTTATATCGTGTAGCAAGTGGAGGGAAGAGGTCTCTATCTACCTCGATGGAAGACAGACGTGACAGATATGTACGAGTAATGCTGTCTACACACCAAAGCCACCGCCTTTTTTGACAACTGGCATTTGTATGACGTAAAGCCGCCGGCCTAGCCCGACGGCATGCCGGCGTCTTTGGTGTGTAGATACCATAAGTAGATATGTATTCTATTTTAATGAATAAGTAAATTATTTCTTTTCATATGTTACGCACTAGAGTTTATTACATAGATTTTCAGTAAACTCATAGTAAACCTCTAGCTGGCTGTATGGCCAGCAACACCAGCTATAAATATGTACGGTACGCACGCACAACAATTAAATTATCATAGGGAAGTCACAGCACACAGCTTTTGAATTATGAAGATGGTTTCAGGGCGAAACTAAAGTGCTATAACTCCAATTTAAACGACTTTTAAGACTTTATTATGCGAAATTGCGAACACCTTTTGTTATATTTATTGGGTTTATTTTTTAAGTGAAATGGTGTGCTTGGTATTTTGAAGGCATTGTGTATTTTTTTAATAATTGAGTCAGTTTAGAACATACATATGTTCTAGATAGGTGGTCCATTGTATATGTCTAATTTTCATGTTCGAGACTTCAAGGCTGATTATCATCATCACCTCAGCCTATAGCTGCCCAATGCCGAGCAGAGGCTTTTCTATTACGTCTGATAATGTTCAGACTATATCACACTATCTATACTATCGGGGACTTATCAAGGATACCCTAAACCGACGTACATGTATGAAGCGATTGATGAATGAAGATGAAGCGAAAGAAGTATTTTTCGATCGTAACAAGTGGAGATAATTGATCTGTACCTACCCCGATGGGAGAGAAACGTGAGGGATATGTAAGTATGTAAAACTATGCAAACCTCAAAACCGTAAATACAAAACTTAACCCCTTATAAGCCAGCGGTCCACGCTGGGTGGCGACCGTCAATTATGTGAGTTCAGCGAAGACAGTCGTGAGTCGGTCCCGACTGTCCCCAATCCTAGATAGCCGTCTGTTGCAAGGTATATATTGTGATTTACTGGGGAAAGAAACCAGGACGACTGATAGGGGGTCGGTGAATTTGAAGCTTATGTTTCAGTCCTTTGTCAACTTTATTTATTTAACAGTTTATTGTAAGATGATAGTACATAGAGACAGAAAAAAAGAGAAGTTATACAAAAGGTAGGTACAGTATATTTCTAAAAAAAAATCGTTTTCTTTTTTTTCAACTTTATTTTAATACACAGTGCTACAAAGATCTTTTAGCGCGTGGCGGAAATGGGAACTAACGATAACATCTTGTAAATTGTCATTATTTTGAGTTATTTATTCACCACCCACGCCCTCCTGACAACGTCACTCAAGTGCCAATAGATCCTTGTAGCACTTTACTTTAGGAGTCAGGGTCTTGATGATAGAGACGGAAAAAAGAGAATCGCTGTGACCGTATACGGACTGCTTCAAGCACCGCGCGGTAGACTATAAACATTCATTCACTGTACACTGCGATTGCTCGAGCAGTCCCGACCGCCCGCGCGGTCGCGACTTTAAGCAGTCGGGTCTCAACTGCTTGAAGCAGTCCGGGTACGGCCACCCTAAGGTGTTCAAAAAAAGCAATAACAAAAATTATGATGTCAAATATTAATTTAGCCATTGTATTCTATGTTTGTATTGTTTTATAAATAAATATTAGTTTTCTATGATGAATAAAATGTAGATAAACATTTAGCCATCACACATAAGTTCAAAGGTAGAATAGTTCTGTCTAAAGTAGGTAGATACCTAATGTCTAAAAAATAAGTGTCTAAATCTAAACTTCACTTAAATATAATTTGTGACCCCCCTCAATCTGACCCCTCGATTAGTGTCTGTGATGTCATATTGATGTTTGAGATATGTTTGGGAATCAAAGCTCGGGTATTGTTTCATGATATCGATAGAAGTTTCGCAACATTGTTCCGTTTTGCTTAGAAAATATTTATGCATGTAACCCTAACTAACATTTACAGTTTTTAGATTGTGTTTACTGGTTATAAAATTTTGTTTTCCTCTTTGTAATTAGTTTCAAATATCTTCTAAATCTTTATAAGTATTTTAATCATAGACTGAATTGCAGGAGCCATCATGTAATTGTAATGATTAGAATATTTACGAATTTATCTCATAATGCTATCTACACACCAAAGCCGAAGTAGCTTTACGTCGTACGAATGGCAGCTGTCAAAAAAGCCGGCGGCTTTGGTGACTTGATACCATTAGCTTTAAATAATTATTAAAGTCTTTTGATTATTTTATCAATGTTTAATAAATCTATGTAATACAAGCTATATAATGTTAAAATCTATTTTTAACTTTAATCTGTGTTGTAATTATTAAAATTTTCATCCGCCATTTTGAATTATGAAAGTTGTGAGAAATTTATATAAACACACCCCGTTATCACAAAACGATGTTTGCGAATTAGTTCTAGAACTACATATATTTAAACCTCATTTTGTACTAAGTATAAACATTCAGAAACTATAACAAAAAATTGTTAAATTGCATTCGCCGAGTGTCTATTTCAAAGGTGGAAACGTCAATATGGCGCCACTGTACATCTTAAGTGTCAAAGTTCAGACCCGCCTCTCGCTGCGCGCGCAGCAAATGACAGATTACGCGTCGTTTTCGCGCCATTTTGCGGTCTATGTGTCACGGTAGTTACTTGTCAATGTCAGTAGGAATTAATGAGTGAATATTATGTACCTATTTTATTTGTATTTGTAGACGATTAAGGTCTCATGATGACGTATTGTTTTGCCTCCTGACAGGCCACGGCCCAGACACGTCCCGGGCACGGCCCGGATCTGTGTAGATAGACCTTAAAGATGGTTCATTCATGATAAGGATGGCTGTTTGACTGTATACTAGGGTCCAAGTCTACTGATGACAGAGTGTCAACGGCATTTTTTGACACATTTGGTATTCTGCTAAACATTGGCTTACACTAATTGCGGTTGAATGTGTCCAAAAATGACATTGACATTCTCATTGATACTCTGCCGACACACAACTGACAATATTGTAAATTAGCAGACTTGCCCCTGGCTGAAAAACTATAGAATACCCCTTTTAAAGGGGGTTCGTGTCTTTTTTGTTTGATATCAATTGTGAAGGATACGGAACCCTTCCTACGCGAGACCAACTCGCACTTGGCCGATTTGTTTTTGAGTAAATCACGATATCAAATTAAACTTGTATATCAAAACAATAACTAACAAATCTAGCATACAAAGAACGAACCTACCGGAAGACGTATCAGTCACGCATTGAACTCAAGCGCATCGACGTCGCCCGGAGCTCTTGATGAACTTAGAGTGCGTTTGCGCAGGGGGCGTGGCTTGCGGTGGCAGGTGAACGCCTCTTACCGTGTGTAGCATACGTGTTAGTGTTAGGCTGCTTTTCCTTCACAATGTGGTTTCTCAATAGGTTTAGAGATTTTTCACACTATCCGATATATTGGGCTTTGGACGTTAAACGCTGCGATTTTACTGCGCTAACTAGCTTAATAAATCTTCTTTCAGATAGGTATTGCGCAAAGACAAACACACATAATATTTATTTGTGTATTACTTCATTATGCATTCAAATTATCTGAACTTTAGTTCTCTCGTAACTTTTTTTTTTGTCAATTTTACGTACTCTCTTTTTGCCAATCGCATCAAATATCGAAAATCGATACCTTCTAATGTCAAATACACTTTCCAGACACTTTTCACCTCGCATCCGGGGTTTATGCAAAAGATTCGAGCCCATAAAACAAAAGTGATAAACAGGCTATCAATGCCAAAAGGTACTAACTATCAGGGAATCTCCAGAAAATGCACAGAAATAATGACGGCCGTCAAACGTCATTATCATTTTTAGTTATACAGGGTGTAACGGAAAGGGCGTATAATGCCGAAACACAGCGATAGTCCTCACGAAACTGAACAACTTTCCCCAAGGAACATGGGTCGTAACTCGAAAAAAAATTTCGCCTCCCCATACAAAATGTCCGATCAGCTGATCGAGTAAGTATGGGCGATCCAAATAATTTTTTCGAGTTACGACCCATGTTCCTTGGGGAAAGTTGTTCAGTTTCGTGAGGACTATCGCTGTATTTCGGCATTATAACCCCTTTCTGTTACACCCTGTATATCCTGTAAAACTGTATTGTAGTTCATTGTTTCACAAAGATGTATATCGACTATTATCGACTATGTGTATATCTACAATAATAAGATAATTTTTCAAAAAACGCGTGCCCGTAACAAGATGACAAGTTTTTCGTAAAGCCTAATGACGATGAGAACAACTTCCGTCTTTGTTATCATCCAGAGCATGTTCCGCTTGAACCTTTCTTTCCAGACATTTTTCACCTCGCATCCGGGTTTTATGCAAAAGATTCAAGCGCATAAAACAAAAGTGATAAACAGGCGATCAATGCCAAAAGGTACTAACTCCACCAAGTTTTAACAACACTTACATCATTCTAGAAAATATGTAGATAAGGCAATCCATTCAATAATGCATTGTAAGGATTTCTAAGCAAGACTCTTTGAATAGAAAACGGACAATGGACATAAGACGTTTGAAAAGCGTGATGGAAGCAATTCCCTTAGTTTTTGAACACTTATGAATTTTATGTGTTTGCTATTTGACTTGCTCTTTGTTGAATAGGCTACAATATACAATAACATCTTAAATATCATTGTAAAGGGAGCCGAGGTAAGCGATAGAAACGAAGATTGAAATAAGAATGGTCTGAATGCGGCCATTTTGAATCCGCCATTCTATTTTTTGACGTGTGAAAATTTTTGCCAATGTTAGTTGCGTGTTGCGTGCTCTTACTAATGAGGAAGGAATAGACTGGAGAGGCCCCATTTTTTTCATATATCTACAAAAGAGTTTACGACAGCGTGCCAGAGATGCGCCAAGTATTTTCATAGTTTTATATCTTTTTGTGCAATAAAGAATATTTGTATTGTATTGTATTGTATTGTAGTTTTCTTGGTAGTCCTGTCAAACGATACAAAAGAAGCCATTTTGTGCCAGACCAGGCACGCAGATCCAGACGGTATTTCATATCCATAAGTTTGACATATCAGTGGGTCTTGCTTATCCCTGGACTGAATACCCAGCGCCATCTTACCCAAACTTAACTATTTTAAATACCTATATAGAAATACCCAGACTCAACACAAATATCTCATTCATAACAGCAATGTTTGTCTCTAGTGGGAATCAAACCCACGACCCACGACATGGCAAGCAGCACTACCAACCACGCCAACTAGCAAATCAGTCTTTAATTTTCATTTCAGTCCAGATAATGTCACTTTCATATCCAGTAGCTGTCACTCTCATTATCAAAAATTTTAATGAGATGGCACGATGTTAAATAGATAAAAAACAGGCTAAGTGCAAGTCGGACTCGCGCTAAGTGTTCCGTACCATAAAAGGAAAACAAATCACGTTTGTTACCTATATGGGGGGAGCCCCCATAAATTATTATTATTCTATTTTTAACATTTGTTGTTATAGCGGAAACGGTAATACGTCATCATTTGTGAAAATTTCAATACTCTAGCTTAAAGGTTCATGAGATACATCTTAAATGACAGACGGACGGATAGTCGAGCCTTAGTAAGATGTCCCGTTTTCACCCTTTGAATACGGAACCCAAAAAACTGAGCTTTTTCTGTAGTAGTAATATTAAAGAACTTATTTTGATAATTTATAACGAGATATTTTATCAGGTTAACATAGCCTACATTTACACGTGTCTTGAGAGAGCGACGCACTTTGACGAGTTTCAGTTAACAAAAACAAATCCTCTAGTTGCACGAAAGATCATTAAACTGAATGCTCTGTTAAATCTGATAGTGTTGTTATCAAAAATTTGTAGGTGGCAGCGAGCTATCTTCTAGATCATGCTTAGTGGCTACATGCTTAATGGCTACATGCTTAATGGCTACATGCTTATTGGGTACATGCTTATTGGGTACATGCTTATTGGGTACATGCTTAATGGGTACATGCTTAATGGGTGCATGCTTAAAGGGTACATGCTTAATGGCTACATGCTTAAAGGGTAGATGCTTAAAGGGTAGATGCTTAACGGGTACATGCTTAATGGGTACATGCTTAATGGGTACATGCTTAATGGGTACGTGCTTAAAGGGTACATGCTTAAAGGGTAAGGTGGTTTCTACAACTGGGGACAGATTTACTAGGATAACTTGTAGACGACTGCAAACATTTAAAAAAATCTTTATTTTGTTATTAATTATGGTAACCCCGACTCAATAGAAATAATATGTCATGTCATGTCAAATATCTTGACTAAAGTCATCTGACATGACATAGGAATGACAACTTCACATGTGACTGTCTTTTTTCCCCGACTACGAAAAGGAAGGGTAATATTAGAAACAACAAAATAAACGTTATTTTGTAAACAATTATGGTAACACAGTCAATAGAAATATGTCATGTCAAATAAATAACGTGACTTAAGTCACCTGACATGACATAGAATGACAACTTCAAATGTGACTAAATACTCATATTTACCCGACTACATCGAAGCCAAAAGGGTAATATTTTTAAATATGTTGCGTAAATAGTCTGATTCAACATTTGTATATTATGAGCAGGTAAACAAGCACAATTACAGATATTAACCATTGTCCCGATACCATCCGAAGTATTCCGAACACAGCCGAATGAGCCGATACTCATCTTAGGCTTGTTCCAGCGCATGACATAGATAATCTCTACCCCCCATAGACCAGTAGTTATACCTGCAAGAGATAACTTAATACCTGGTTTATACTGCTGTGTATTTAGGTAAGGTTTCAGTTTAAGTAATGTGAGTTTTATGTCCGATAAAGTAGGGTAACAGCACAGTGACAGCTATTTGTTATAGTTTAATAAGATGGCCGGGATTGCGGCACGCGAAATTAAGATTGTTTTTCGTTAAGCTTTGGCACAATGGTGTTGCTGATTCTATTGGAATAATAATTAAAAGTTTATCCTTCTTGAAATTAAAAATGTCAATGTGTCGATGGATGTGAGGATATTTGTTAATCTTTCAGGGAAAAATTCCGGAATTTTTTTTGACTCTACTAATATGTGGAGAGATTTTGTCAATCGTGATGATCTTAATCTGCCCTTTTTTTTCAATATTGACCATTTTGTTACCAAATAATCATAATTATTTATTCGTTTGTATCATAATCATGGGGGGGGGGGGCAAGCGCTGGGCAAGAATAGCCACAAATTGGGTGCCAGACGGCCAACGTCGCCGAGGTAGGCCCAAGAAACGATGGAGCGACGACCTACGCTCATTCAGGGAAGATTGGTGGGAAGCAGCTAATAACAGGAGTGTTTGGAGAGGCATGGGAGAGGCTTTTGCCCAGCAGTGGGACGAAATAGGCTAAAAAAAAAAAAACATAATCATAATAATAAATATATACCTACCTACATATCTGTCTTTCCTTTCCCATCGTCGCAAAGGCAAAGACCACTACCTTCTACCTTGCTACGTTCCAAACACACTTCGTTTGCTTTATCCACATTCATCAGGCGCCTAACCAAAATTTACCAAATATTTTGCAATCTTCACTTCTTTCCACTTTGGTACGATCCAAACATACTTCTTTCGCTTCATCCACATTCATCAATCGCATCATACATGAGCATGTATGATGCCGTAACCGACGAGCGTCGGTTACAGGTACTCCTGACTTTCCGTAACAAGTGTCTACCCCAACGGAAGAGAGGCTTGACGGATATGTATTTATGTACCTATGTATTTTGCAAACTATTGCATTGTATAATAAAAAGGTATTTTTCAAAGCTAAAAAAACTGGCAAAACTCGCCGTCAATGTACCCTAGCCCCAATATCTCTAACTTAATAAATGGCTATTAAAATAAATTGTTTGGCATTGTTAGTTGGCTTCCGAGTCGTCGCGTGCAGACTACCTCCGATTGCCCGTACATTATAAATATCGATAAATAATCAATGAGAATTTATTTCCATAACTATGACTATAAAGTACATGGGACGGGTTTATTAGTTAAATAGGTTCTTTAAAGCTATCTACACACCAAAGCCGCCGGCATGCCGCCGGGCTAGGCCAGCGGCTTTTCGTCATACGAATGGCAGCTGTCAAAAAAGCCGGCGGCTTTGGTGTGTAGATACCTACCATAAGATAGTTGGAGTATTTTTAATGTAGGAAATGATACCTACCTATTTTCCGCGTCACAAAACTGGGGACAATATAGTTAACAATATTTTCAGTTGGCTGTCGGCAGAATGTCAATGACATTTTTTGACACACTTGGTCGTAATCAGTGTGAGCCATTGTTTAGCAGAATACCAAATGTGTCAAAAATGCTATTGACACTCTGCGGACACACATTTGAGGCTATATTACAGTGCTACAATGATCTATTGACACTTGAGTGACATTGTCAGGAGGGCGCGTGGTGAATAAATAACACAAAATGATGACAACTTACAAGATGATATCGTTAGTTCCGATTTCCGCTACGCGCCAAAAGATCCTTGTAGAACTGTAGCAGACTTGGGCCCCTAATGAATGCAATTTTGGTGTGCTTTTATAAGGTGTGTATAATTTTCGATGTATCGCGTCAATTCGCGTCTCAATCGCATATTTAATTTTTATTTATTTATTTAACAGTTTATTGTAAGATGATAGTACATAGAGACAAAAAAAAAACCGGCCAAGTGCGAGTCGGACTCGCGCACCGAGGGTTCCGTACAAACCTGCAAGGTTTACAAAGTTCGTTCATTACGACAATCGAGTCATAACTATGGTATTTTTATTGCAAAATGAAATTCATAACATTACAATGGGGAAAGATGGAGGAGCATAAATTTAAGACAAAGATCTCTTTATCGTTTAAGTAATCCTTTATTTTATATTAACACATATCATTTATCTATAATATAACTGAAACACTTATACTAGCCTTGCAGCAGACTTGCGAAAGTTCTTTTATTAAAGTTATTTATTTACTAAGTTTTTTAGTCACTATTTAGAAATCTGGTTCAAAAATATTAATTAAGTATTAAATTTGAACCAGACCTGTAAATGGTGACTGAAAAAGGTGTGAATAGCCCCGCGTGCCACCCGTGCCACCAGCGTCCCATCAAACTTCGCCAGTAGAAACAAAACAAGCAAGCTGTCTGATAATAACCAACAATAAGAAATATAATAATGTCATTGAATTTAATTATAAGTATAACACTTTAAGCAGTTAGGACGCATTTAGATTATACAGCTACATTCACCAAAACATCGGGATTGAATGACGATGAGTGAGGTCGTCTTTGCCGTTTGAAAAATGTTGCCCTCCCCATACATAGTATAATAACTCGCGGTCATTGCTGTAACTACAATTATGTTTACAATCACAATTTTTTTGGTGGTATAACTACTTAAAATTTTAAGCTTTTCGGAATTTTTCTGTTACCTGTGCTGTAAGCTATTGCTTCTTACCAAATTTCGAGATTCTATGTCAACGGGAAGTGGTCTTTAGGTTTTAATTCCCTTGCGTGTAGTTGCGAGTTTCAAAATATGCGGTATCAATGGTTGTACTTTTGCGTTTTGCGTTTTCGGGTTGACTTATAATTTTTTTTTTTCACGGGTTAAAGGCAATTAGATCTAAGTATTTGATATGAATTTCAACTTGATAGCTCTACGCGTTCATGAGGAAAAAAGTAATAAGTTTATATTTATTAAAAAATATATATTTTGTAATGTAACTAAAAATTTAAGGTTTTCGGAATTTTTCCTTTATGTGTGGTATAAAACGTTGCTTCATGCCAAATTTCAAGATTCAAGGTCGACTGGAAGTACCCTTTAGGTTTTGATTCCCTTGCAAGTACTTGCGAGTTTCAAAATATGCAGCTTAAATTGCTGTTTCTTTTGATTGCGTTGACATAGAAGTTTGATTTTGCTACAGCTTAAAGGTATTATAGACCTGAGTATTTGGTATGAATTTCAATTTAATACCTTTACGCGTTTATGAGGAAATGGGTAGTAAGTTTAAGATTATTAAAAAAATATATATTTTGTGATGTAACTAAAAATTTATGGTTTTCGTAATTTTTCCTTTATCTATGCTATAAGACGTTGCTTCGTACCAAATTTCAAGATTCTGAGTTCACGGGAAGCACCCTGTAGGTTTTGATTCCCTTGCAAGTGTCGAAAATTTGCGGCATAAATGGCTGTATCTTTTGATTGCGTTGGCTTAGAAGTTTGATTTTTTCACAGCTTCAAGGGACAGTAGACCTGAGTAATTGATATAAATTTCAGCTTCATACCTATACGCGTTCCTGAGAAAAAGGGTCTTGACAGACGGACAGACGGACAACAAAGTGATCCTATAAGGGTTCCGTTTTTTCCTTTTGAGGTACGGAACCCTAAAAAGAGAAGTTACACAAAAGGTACAGCATTTTTTTTTTTGATGCAACTTTTTTTTTATATCTAATAAAACATATTACAGCCACTGAAAGTCTAAAAACTGGCAACGAAATAATTGCCTACTGATGGCTATCTTCGCAAAGACCCGCCCGAAAATAATTGTGTTGCCAACTGTGAAATTGCGTAGAAAAAAAATTAACGGATCATGCTTTTCTTTAACACAAGTCATCGACAAAGTGCGTTGCTCTCTAAACACGTGTAAATGTGACCCTATTGTTAAAATATAATATGTAGTTATTTAAAAGATTTTTTGCAATATACTTATTATGTTTTTATTTGCCAATAACACTGTATAAATTACCTACGTTTTTATAGGTTAGTTTTTTTTGCGCGCACAAAGATTCAATCAGCTTCGTTTTTGTTTAATAAATAGGCAAAGATTTTGTAAATATACAGCCGTTAAAAAACTTTTTAGACTTTGTAAGGGCCTTTTAGCATTAGCCGTTGAACCACCGAATTAAGTGACCGAAAGGTCTTTTACAACTACTTAATTTTTTTTTTAATTAATATTTTAAAACCTGCCAGAGGCCTTTCGATAGATATGCGCTTAAAATGATGCCAAGATGACGCCAAGACAAGGCTCCATAGCTACAAGGATATTAAAAAAATATATCCCCGCACAATATTAGCAGCAAAAAATCTACGACATGTAATTTCATTGGAATAGATAAATGAATTTCATTAGAAAGTGTGTATTAGGTATTAAAATATGCATTAAAAGTCGCGGGCCGAAACTAGTTCCATCACGTCATATCCATAGCAAGATGATAAGAATCAGAGATGTAGCCATCTTTGATACAGGGTGTTTATATTTTAAAGATTGCTACCATAAGTTTTAACTGGTTTCTTTGCATATAAAAACCGGCCAAGTGCGAGTCGGACTCGCGCAGGAAGGGTTTCGTACCATTCAATATTGATATCGAGCAAAAAAGAAAAACAATCACGTGCGTTTTATGGGAGCCCCATTAATTATTATTATTATTTTATTTTGTAGCGGCGCCGGTAATACATCCTCTGTGAAAATTTCAACGCCCTAGCTATAATGGTTCATGAGATACAACCTGGTGACAGACGGACAGCCAAGTCTCAGTAATAGGGTTCCGTTTTCAACCTTTGGGTACGGAACCCTAAAAAGGTAGGATTAGGTGTATGTTTACTACAGATTACTGCGGTAAAGTAGGCATGTCTATTAATAGGTAATTAATTATTTTTGTTGTAGTGCGCTGTTTGCACTTAAAGGGAGATTAAAAGCAGTAATGCGTTTTTAATTAGAGGTGGGCCGAGTACTCGGTTAAAACTCGGTACTCGGCGTACTCGGCACTTTTTTCACTACTCGTAATCGGCCGAATAACTCGGTTAAAATGCCGAGTACTCGGTACAAATAAATCTACCTTGCGCATTGGATCTGCTTGGTAGATCATAGTCACATTCATTCTAATGGTACATATTTAGGCCTTTGCCCAGAGCAATGTTATAAGCTGCTAAAACCATAATTATTTAGGAAAAAATTTCATGAACAATGTTTTATCTAATTTTTTTCTTCTCTTGACCTTGCGGTTTATTGGTTTCATTCGAATAATTAGCGAGGTGCGGAGGGAGGGTCGTAACATCGTTTGAACCCGAATTTGTTAGCGCCCAATTCTAACTACTTCAAGTATACCGAGTAACTCGGCCGAGTACTCGGCTCGGTAAACTTTAAACCGAGTAATACTCGGTACTCGGTTACTCGGTAAAACTGGTACTCGGCCCATCACTAGTTTTATAATCAGTCTGAGTAACTTTGAATGCCTATATCAGCATCTACAATAAAAATTTAACTGCTAGATAAAGACCTATGTCCATTTCATGAAACATGATATTTTAGACAAAGACGAGTAAAAAACATCTGTCAGATAAATTTTATACAGATGGCGAAACAGGGTCCTTAAAAACTACATTACATTTAAGTAATTACTCTCTTTCAATATTCTAGAAGTATCTATCACTAGACTCTGCCTTCGTACGTATTTACCGTCCTAGCTTGAAAAAAATCATGATATCTTAAAATAATGTGCAATCTACAATATTGTGAAGTTTCATTAAAATCTGTTCAGTAATTATTGCGAAAAAAAAGTAGCAAACGTCCTCCCATCCACAAACATTGACATTATGAAATAGATATTCCTTTCACATCATCCACTATTCTATTTTCAATTTCTCGGTCGCCAACCACGATGGCTACCAGTAAGCTGTCAGTTTGACAGTTGACGTGACGCCATTTTTTTTTTTGTTTTTTATTATGACAGTTCCATACGGCTGCGTTTAAGTTTTAAAACAGATAAGATTGAATGATAACATTCCTTTCGAATAGAAAAAGTGTAACTACAAAAGCGCAAAGAAAATATCATGCTAATTTATAATTTATGTTGTGTTGTATTTTAATTTATTTTAATTTCTAGCACAATGATAGATGACAACTTCTGATAGGTAAGACTATCGTGTCATATTTCATTCTCTTTAATTCAAATAAATGTTTTACACTTTTTTTTAAATGAAAACTGGAAGTTGCCCGCGACTTCGTACACATTTATCATCATTTATCGACAAAAAAAACATCATATCTAAAAATAATACAGCCTATGTGTTAATCTGATATATAAGCTACAGTATTGCCAAATTTTATCAAAATCTATTCTGTAGTTTTTACGTAAAAGAGTAATAAACATCCATCGGTACAAACATTAACATTTATAATATTAGAAGGATAATTACTTATTCATTATTTTGTGTGCTTAGTGGACATTTTAGAGAAGTGTTAGTTCACAGGTGCTATTTAATTATCTATTTGTTATATTTATAAACAACAGTATCTTTGTCTGTCCAGACAAAGATCAAAAATGTTAATAGAAATTATACTAAGAGGATTATTCAATTTATTATCTAGAAACACCTTTTCAAAGACTTGTTAAAAATGATAGTGGTAAAATATTGTTCGAGCTAGTATGGAAAAAAAAAGTTGGCGGCCACCGATGAAACTTACGTCGATCGATAGAGATAAATATTATAAAACGATGGTATTTTAGACAAATGTCGAAAGTGATATACTTTCGGAAATATAGAACTTTGAAAATTGTTACATGCGAAAATGATACCGAAAATTTTTACTATACCAATTAGTTTGGATGCTCTTTGAATTAAATGCACTAGAGGATTGCGGTATAATTGCAATTCGACGATTGATATTATGAAACCAAGCTAAAAGCGCGCGGTATTGATTGAACTGCCGCCGCCGCTTGCGCATAACACATTTGTGTGAATTAAAAAAAATACAACAGTTTTTTTGAAAGATTAAATTAAAATTATCTAACAACAACTTGTCATTAAAATAAAATATATGTTTCAACTACTTCATCAATAAGAACGAGATGAAAGAGGTTTAATTGCTTTTTAATTAACAATCTTTCTAAATTAGGTACACGACACGATACATTACCTACGTAATAAAAGCTTTTCTTTACCATTTACGCATGCGCATGGCCATCTGATTTTGGAATAACCACAATTTTGTAGTATTTGTATAACCTGATGTTAACTTAACTTACTTCAGATGCAAGCCCACAAAGTGAGACGTTGCGAGCCTCCACGGTGGTCCAGCGGTGGGCAAATCATTATACTAAATTTCCTTGAATGTTTATGTAGGTTTATGATTCGTGTTGTGTACGGTTTACTCTTGTTACCTTCTCTTGTTATAGTATTTATTTATTTAACAGTTTATTGTAAGATGATAGTACATAGAGACAGAAAAAAATAGAAATTACACAAAAGGTACAGCATATTTCTAAAAGAAATTTCTTGCGGCAGACCCTACAGAGAGAGAAGTGATAGCATGAAGGCAGGATAGTCACTACAATAAACAATAAATATAATTATAAACTATATTCTATAGATACACACACATAAATATTATAATTTATGTAAATATTGTTTTCTCTATGATAAGGAAAGATAGTACCATTTGTTATGTTTCATTGTGAAAGTTGTTCAGTTTCACGAATGTGTTAGGGCTCGGTATGAAAATATTTTCGTATTAAGGTCTGTCTACACATATCGGGACCGTGCCTGGGGCGTTTCCGGGCCATGGCCCGTCAGGAAGAAAAACAATACGTCGTCATGACAACGATCGTTTTCAACGTGAACGTGTCCGAGCCGTGTCCGGGACGTGTCAGCGAAAAAATATCATTAAATACATTTTCTATGGATTCTTTCACACACGTTGTCAAGACGACATATTGTTATCACTCCTGACGGGACACGGCCCGGACACGTCCGGGGCACGGCTCGGATCTGTGAAGATAGACCTTTACCCCCTTATTACAAAACGAGGTTTAAAGATAGTCCGACGTTAGTTCGTTACTTTTGACGTTTCGGCTATGGACAAAACGTCAAACTAAACGAACTAACGTCGGACTATCTTTAAACCTCGTTTTGTAATAAGGGGGATAGTATTAAGACATTCAATTACTTATCATGTTAGTATAAAACAGGAATACCCCTTAAGCAAACCAGACGAAGCATTGTAAAGTGAAACATTTGCCGACGGAATTCGTGACAATAAAATATATTTAATGCGCTCTCATTTACAAATAAGAGATAGTACGTTAGATACAACGACTTCAAATCTGAAAACAATACCACATTACTTCTGCGATACTGAAATTGATGACTCGATACATAATCATAATAATTATTCATTGCTTTTAAGTTACGTAGGTACATATCTGTAAGATTTTCCCATCGGTTTAGGCAAAGACCACTTCCCTCCATTTTCCACAATCAAAACATCTTTCGCTTCATCCATATTCATCATTCAAATGAAATGAAATGAAAAATCATTTAATCCTGTAGGTTTTGACAACACTTAGGACAGGTCATTTTAAAAGTTAATGCTAGATTCGCAAGAGTGCAGTTTCCCCAGAGAAGAACCTAGCAAGAAACTCTGTAGGGTTGCTCTTTTTAATTTAAGTTTTACAAATCTCAGGCATAAACACAGAAACATATAATCAAATTAATATTTCAAAACAGCTATCCATAAATAAATAATAAAAATTTGACCCCACAATATCCAGGAAAAAGTAAGGCAAGCAAATGGGAAACAAAGAAGTGAAATGCTTAGTTTGATGTAACTTAAAATTCAAAATATAGTTCTATAACTACTTCAAAACACCAATTATATTCGTAGAACTAATTCAGAATTAAATAATGGTCCAAGCAAAATCATAATACAAAGGTCGGGAATATTTCTTGTGTCAAAGAAAAACTCGCGATATGCGATAAGTGTGCGAGTCATTTGTTTTAAATGTCACCCAGTTGAAGAGTAGTCTCAATTTAACGCTATACTTGTAATAAACAAGCTACAACATCTAATCCCATAAAAGAGTTCAATCAAAACCAAGCAATTCTGAAAGCGCTATAATAATTAGCTGGCAACACGATCATGTGTTAAAATTACATAGACAGCAATCTTTGCTTTTCAACAATCTTCGACATAGATAATCACAACTTGTATTAAGTGCCACAGTCTAACTATATCAGAATAATAGTTAACTACAGGGGTCCAAGTCTTCTAATTTCAAATAGACTCAATTGTGTGAGTGTCAATGGCATTGTTTGACACACTTGGTATTCTCCTAAACAATGGATTACACTGATTGCGACAAAATGTGTCAAATACGCCATTAATACTCTGCCAACACACAACAAATTAGCAGACTTGGGCTACTGGGGCCCAAAACCGTGGTATTTGGCTTTTGTTTGTCTTAAATCTGGGTGTTTCTATGCATAATATGTTTGTATTTATAATGACGCGATTGGTGAATGCGAATGAAGCGAAAGAAGTGTGTTTGCATCGTAGCAAGTGGAGGGAATATTAATGTACAAATTTATAGCAAACTATATAATTATAATATAGTAAAGGTCGGATCCGGGCCATGCCCGAGACGTGACCGGGCCGTGGCCTGTCAGGAGAGAAAACAATACGTCGTCATGACGACGTGTCCGGGCCGTGTCCCGGACGTGTCAGCGAAAAAATATCATTCCATACATTTTCTGTGGATTCGTTTACACACGTCGGTCGTCATGACAACGTATTTTTTCCCTCCTGACAGGCCACGGCCTGGTCACGTCCCGTGCACGCCCCGGATCTGTGTAGACAGACCTTAAATCATCTAGCGCGGTTGGCATTTTCCACATCATCAGTTTACTACTATTTCTCCTTAAATTGAGACTTGAACTACTGCTACATTTATCCTACGTCCCAGCCTAAGCAAACTTAGCCCGTAATTGTAAGTCATTTTACAAGAATTTCGATCTAAGTTAGGTGTTAACATTTGCGTAAGGTAAGCACATACTCTAACACTGTATCTTGCAATTACTTTGAATTAAGATAGTTTGTTTTTATTGCTCGACTTTATGCACATTTAGAGATCCCGCAGATCACAGATTTTTTTTTATTAGCTGATAGTTTAAGGTCTATCTACACAGATCCGGGCTGTGGCCCGTCAGGAGAGAAAACAATACGTCGTCGTCATGACAACGTATCCGGGACGTGTCAGGGAAAAAATATCATTCCATACATTTTCTATGGATTCGTTCACACACGTTGTCATGACGACGAATTGTTTTCCCTCCTGACGGGCCATGGCCTGAATGTGTGTAGATAGACCATTAGGTATCACACGCGACGTGGGACATCGTTGCGTGTGATAAGTGTGTTTCTAATCTTAATATTTCTATGGAGAAGATTTCATAATGCATTGCCTACTTTGTATATAGGATGACTTTAAATTAGTGAACGATAGAAAAGGATATGCATGTACTCGTGATAACAAACAACTTTTACTAGGTATGCGACCAAGGTCGAAACCGTTCAAAAATTTTTGAACTCCACATACAAAATGCAACAGCTGATAATATGGGGGAACAATTCTTTTTTGTGATTTCGAACTTGGTCGCATAGTAAAAGTTGTTTGTTATCACGAGTACATGCATATCCTTTTATATTGTTCACTAATTTAAAGTCACCTTGTATGTAGGCAAGTCTGCTTCAAGCTAAAATCGATTCAAATTAAGTTTCGAAATAAAGCAGAACATAATCGAGAACACTCGATTAACACCGCAATAGCTCTATTTATATTGTACTCGAGAAAACTGTAAATTGTTGATTTAATTATTAGATTAGTTTAATAGATCGGCGGTGTTGCCAGCTTATAATGATGTTATTATATGATAGGCGTGACGACTGCAGCGCAGTTAGTCACTAAATTATGCTAAATTAAAGACTAAGCCCCCGTTTCACCATCTACGGATAAAAAATAACTGACAGATAAACCTATGTCTATTTCACTAAACATGACGTTTTAGGCAGACAGGCATAAAATATCTGTTAGATAAATTTTATCTGTAAATTATAAAACGGGCCCTTAGTTTTAAGGGCCGGTTCCAAATATTGTAACATGTAAAATTATGGTTGCTGTGCCTTAAATTCTTGGTTAATTGATAACTTGGTTTATGACACGTTCTTTAAATTGCTGAAGTTAGATTCAGATAGATAAATTGCTTAGTTAAGATTCATAAATAAAATAAAATAGTAGGTAAGCGAATAGATATTACAGGAATACAGACGCCCGTTTGTTGCCAAGCTTCAGCTGCGCAAACTGTGTCGTTGCCCAAACTTCGGGCTAAAACATAAATTCACGACATGACACGACACGACACGACACGACAATCCACGACGTCGTGTCGCGTCGCGTTGTGTCGTGTTGTATCTTTTTACGACGCACGACGTTGTGTCGCGTCGTGTCGTGAATTTATGTTTTGGCCCTTCGCCAGTTGCCCATACTGCGTCAGTAGCCCAAACTGCGTCAGTTTCTCAAACTGCAAGTTCCACAAAAACAAAAAAATGCTCGCCCTGAATTGACGCACCCTGAATTGCATTTGTTACGATTTGTACTAGCAGGCCAACCCGACTAAAGGTCTATCTACACGTATATGGGCCGCGGTCCGTCAGGAGGGAAAACAATTCGTCGTCATGACAACGTGTCAGGGACGTGTCAGAAAAAAAAAATCATTCCATACATTTTCTATGGTTCACACACGTTGTCATGACGAGGTATGTTTTTCCCTCCTGTCACGGCCCGGACACATCTCGGGCACGGCCCGGATCTGTGTAGATAGACCTTAGATGTGTTTTTCCTGTTTCAGTAGTAAGAATTTAAAATTAAAATGTTTTTACAAAATCTTACAATAAATAGATATAGTTTTATCGTTAGAAATAAATGTTATCCTACTAATATTATACTTAAATGTCAATGTTTGTGCCGATGCATGGATGGATGTTTGCTACTCTTTCACGCAAAAACTACTGAACAGATTTTGATGAAACTTGGCAGTATTGTAGCTTGCACATCAGATTAATACATAGGCTATATTATTTTGAGATATCATGATCTTTTTCCAAGATATGACGATAAATGCGTACGAAGTTGCGAGCAGCCTGTAGTCGATCTATAAATAAACTGTTCACTTTGATTCATAAAGGAGCATCTTCATTTAATACTGCAGTGATTTATAAACGTCGATTCTATAACTATGATCGATTGTATCGATCGATATTAAATCGATTTGATTGTTGATTTACAGAGTTGCGATGTTGCGAGGGAGTTATATTTAATGAATTAAGATGTACTGACTGGCCATATGGTATGGTTGGTAGTGACCCATACCATGGATCGTTTGTTTGATTCCCGATAGAGACAAACATTTCTGGAATGAACAGAGATGTTTGTCATAAGTCTGGGTCTTACTAATTGGTACTTGGTGGTCTGAGTGTTTGTGTATAATAGTTTATGTATAAATAGGAAACAGATTTTATTAAGATTACCTAAGATTTAATTTCTCACTTATT
Source organism: Anarsia innoxiella (assembly GCA_947563765.1). Classification (NCBI taxonomy): domain Eukaryota; kingdom Metazoa; phylum Arthropoda; class Insecta; order Lepidoptera; family Gelechiidae; genus Anarsia; species Anarsia innoxiella. The sequence goes on from OX387403.1 coordinate 981,746, forward strand.
AGGATATTCATTTAATTAATAACTAACACAAAATACAAACACACACAATAAATAAAAAAGTAAATTGTAAATAAATAGTAAACTAATTATAGCAAGCTTAACTTCACTTGACATCGGCACTCCACAATGTTAGTTACATAGATACACACACATAGACTCATCATCATCATCATCATGTCAGCTTATGGACGTCCACTGCTGGACAAAAGCCTCCCCCAAGGATCTCCAGAACGACCGGTCTTGCGCTGCCCACATCCAACGGTTTCCAGTGACTTTAACCAAGTCGTCAGTCCACCTTGTTGGAGGCCTTTCCACACTGCGTCGTCCGGTGCGTGGATAAGATCACATTAATAAGTATTAAACGCTACTTACAAGATAAAAAAAAACTTTAAATACACCCTAATTACTGCTATCATAATATCAAAGACCATCTAAGAAAACAGTCAAAACAAACATAGTTGCTATTGCCTAACCTTTTTTTAAGAAAAACCCGACTGCGTTTAAAAATACATGTCGGCGAGGAGTCATCAGAAGTGGCGTTTAAGCTTTTAGTTAAAATAATACAGTGGGCGTGTAACGAACAAACTGGCTTTATTGGGTAGTTTGCAATCACGTTATTAAATAATAAGATGTACTTGATGACTTCCGATATCTTATCTCCATCGATATCCAAACAATAATCCATCACCATGACAGCCTCTTCAAATATGAAAGCGCCAACTTGACAACCAGTTAGAAACATGCCAGTTCTTGCATTTTAGCAGCAAAGAGTTTGCAAATGGTTCCAAAACATCCTTCATGAACGTAATCTCAGCTGTTCTCCGACATACATATTTATTTTATTTTGATGTACCCAGTGTCACTATGTAAATACGAATCTAACGACACCTCTCAAGCTAAAATCCATGTAGCCGTTTAGGCTGTAGAATGTGCCAAAGAATTATACATACAGACATGCAATCAAACATAAATACATACTTTCGAAAAACATTACCCTCCTTCTGGCGCAGTTGAGTAAAAAGAAAGTTCTAAGTTTTCATACAAAGTGCCAGATCAGCTGAGCTCAGAGTCCAGGTTTTTGAATTCAGATATTTAAACTCGTCATTTAGTAAATAAGCATTTTACATACCTTTGGAAAACATAACCCCCTTCCTGGCGCAGTCGGGTACTAATTCAAATAATTATACCCTAATTCCTAATATTATAATATCAAGGAAGAGGTAGGGCCAAAAACGCTGGAGTAAAGACCTACACTCATTCAGGAAAGATTGGTAGAGCAGCCAACAACAAGAGTCTTTGGAGAAGCAAGGGAAAGGCTTTTGCCCAGCAGTGGGACGAAAAAGGCTAAAAAAATCAAAGACTTCCTGAAGCGTAAAAGTAGTTAAAACAACATACATAGTTGCAAAAAGAAACCACAAATGCTTTAGGTACCTTGCAGACGTAGGCGCGTTTGCGGAGCGGACGCGTTTTTTTTTCCGCTACCAAAACGCGCGCGTTTTGCACGCGTTTTGACACATTACAGATAGGAACGGAGTAATAACAGGAAAAGGCGATGATACGCATCATAGCAAAATATTGAGTTTTTTTTTCAATGATTTTGCGTAAACTATTAAGTATGACTATTTTTATTTGCGTCAAAAGCAGGTTGATCTAAGTTTTTAGTTATTTCTTTGAAAATGTAAAAATGTTCGAATTTAAGGAAGTTCAGACTAAATTACAGCATAGCTATGTTGGGTATACACATAGAAGAACATTCAGCTTTCCGAACGTGAGGAAGAGTCTCTCAGGCTCTTGGACTATCTGTCAAAACACGAACGCTACGCGAGTAAAACGCGTACGGTCCGCAAAATGCGCCTACGTCTGCAATGTCTCTTATGCCCTAATTCCTAATATCATAATGTTAAAGACCACCACCAGTTAAACCAACACAGTTGCAAAAAAAAACCACAAACGCTTTAGATGAAGTAGATAGGTGAAATGCTGCAATTTACATGCCACAGTAATGAATGCGGACGTTATGAACTGTATCGTTGGTATAAAACTATGGCAGGATAGTTTTTAGTAATAAAACGAACCACCTGAATGTAAATTCGTTCCATGGTGGTCGGATTTTTGAGTGCTTTCTTTTTTATGGTCTGTCTACACGTATCCGCGCCGTGCCCGGGACGTGTCCGGGCCGTGGCCCGTCAAGAAGGTAAACAATTCGTCGTCATGACAACCGGACACGCTGTGCCCGGGACGTGTCCGGGCCGGATCTGTGTAAATAGACCTTTATTCGTGGAGCCCAAGTCTGCTAATTTTTACAGTATTCTCAGTTGTATGTTGGCAGTGTCAATGGCATTTTTTGACACATTTGGTCGCAATCAGTGTAAGCAATTGTTGAGCAGAATACCAAATGTGTCAAAAAATGCCATTGACACTGCCGACACAAGCTGAGGCTATTTTAAATTGGGCAGACTTGGGCCCCTGGAAATGTTCTGCTTTATTTCGAAAGCCTAGTCTTCAGTATTTTGAACAGAAAATATTTTATTGGTTAAATGGTAACTGGCCATTGTGGATTCTGCCAATTTTAAGTGGAGAAAGAGAATTTTGAAATTGTATTCAATTGTCAAAAACACTCGAAGGCAAGATGTCAAGACGAAGGCTTTGATTCTAATTGCGATTGCGGTAAGAGTGTTTAAGTTAAGAAAACTAAATTATACTTAATCTATATTATCATATCCTATCTAGTTCTCAATTTCCTACTGGGCAAAGACTTATAACGACTTGTTTTATGTAGTTCTAGATTTTTCTATAGGTAAGTTATTTCTTTTCACCTAAACTAATTTTTGAAATTTTTATGAAACTACAAAATACCTTCGCGATAAAGTTTCTAGGCAAGCAAAGCCGCGGTTTAAACCTAGTATTCTCTAAACAAGCTTCAATAGCATTTGTTCTACGATGACATCTATGGCGTGAAGTGCACCCATTATAGCTATCGACACTTCGTTAGTGAGACCCATTCCATCTAAAACCAGTCTAACTCTAAAGACCAAAATCCATTGTAAACTCTCTACCCAATCCATACAATATCTTCAGCACTCACGCGAAATGTTTACGCGAATTTGAACTTTATTATTTTGACTTCCATTTCATATGACATGTCTAATAGTCTTAGTAGTAAATATTGAATGCATCACTGTTTGGGCTTAGATTAAGTAAAAACTTTAGATATTACTTCCTAATTTTCCTTGTTTTACTTTCTTTTTTTATCTATCACATTACTTTTTACTTTTATTTATTTATTTAACAGTTTATTGTAAGATGATAGTACATAGAGACAGAAAAAAAGAGAAGTTATACAAAAGGTACAGCATATTTCTATAAGAAATTATTTATTATTTATTTTATTTTTTTATTACAATTTTTTTTCTTGTATTTTGTGTAGAACTTTGTAGTAGGGAAATAAAGTGGACAGAAAAAATGAAGATTGACTTTAACGGAATAAAATGTAGGAAAAAGGAAATAATATCTTATAAAGTTAACAACAGGACAGAAAATAGAACGTATAATAGGCTGTAAAGAGCATCAAGCTAGAGACAGACTGTTCCCACCTTTGAATGGCATATAAGGAGATGTCATACCGTCTGGATCTGCGTGCCGGGTCTGGCGCAAAATGGCTACCTTTTTGTATGGAAATTTCTTATCGTTTGACAGGTCATCTACCAAGAAAACTAAGAAAAACTGGCGCCAACCTTGGCACGCTGTCATAAACTCATTTGTATATGAAAAAAAAATGTGACACCTCCCTATATATTCTATACTCAAAGGTTCCCACGTACGCAACGTACACAATGCATTATGACATTAGAAGCACACGTGTCACACGCAACGTGGGATCTTAACTCTTTAATAAGCCAATGAAATAATTTCGTAAGCTTGTCTGTGTACTCAAGTCAAAGTAACGGGGCCCAAGTCTGCAAAAAAATAGCCTTAGTTGTGTATCGGCAGAGTGTCAACGGCATTTTTTGACACATTTGGTATTCTGCTAACTAAACAATGGGTTACACTGATTGCGACCAAATGTGTCAAAAAATGCCATTGACACTGCCGACACACAACTGGCGCTATTGTCAATTATCAGACTTGGGCCCCTGTAACCCTAACTATAACTAGGGTTACCATATCTCAGGATTTGTCCTAAGATTACCGGACTTTTCGACTTTTCTCAGGAGTGCGGCCGGACTTTGTCAATCTTGCGAAATCTCAGGAATTTCAAAATACAGCTTACATTTTTTAAAGATCTCTAATTAAAAGTTAAATCAACTAACATAAACTAAAAAATATCTTTTTTTATAAATAATTGCAGTTTAAATCTATACCTACTTAATTATCCTAGTAAAACGTAACCGAAATAGTCTTCTTTTGATAACAGATTGCAGTTAAAATGTATACTTTTTTATACAGGTACCTACTGTACATAACGATATTACGTTTTTAAGATGAAATTCTCGAACTGTATAAAATCTGAGGACTTTTATATGAGAATTAGGACTTTTCTCCGGACTTTCGTTTATTTCATCTGGTAACCCTAACTATAACCTAACCAAAAAAATTAAGGCAAGTAATTGCCCGTCTCACCACCTCGGATAAAATTTAACTGACAGATAAACCTATGTCTATTTCATAAAACACGACTTCTTAGACAGTGACAGGTTTAAAATATCTGTCTGATAAATTTTATCTATAGATATTGAAATAGGCCCTATATCATCAATTTTATCTCACATAATTATGTAGTTTAAAGAGTCAATCTGGAACTTATTTGATCTGAGTTTTAGAAACAAAGTTAATGATACAGTTGTCCTGAGACGTACTTGAGCTAGATTTTGAACAGTTGACAATTGAAATTGAGTATTCTGACTGCAAATATAAGTTGGTGTAAACTTGCCACCCACAAACCGATTGTGTCTGATAAAATAAACCAGTAATGGGTAGTTTGTGAATAAATAAATGGCAAAAATGATAGAAAACATGCGATGCTCGTGCCGTTTGGAATTTTACTCGAGAAAATACTATATGACAAATATTTATTGATATTTCTGTTATAAATTGTTATTATGAATAAAATCTAAGCAGTAAGTACGCGTTTGCAAGTTTCCAATAGTGTAATAGTAAGAGTATAATATACTAAGCAAAAACATAGTGATCGAAATACTAAATCGAATTTAAAAACAGATGCTTAGTGCCACTTAGTGACATTAAACACCTTTGTGTCATCTTGGTGACATAGCCTGACACCAAGATGTCACCAAGAGTTATATAATTGTTATAACAGTTATAAGACTTATAAGGGATGTATACAACAAAGGTTTGTTGTCACCACCTTCATATAAAATTTAACTGCCAGATATACCTATAACTATTTCACATAACATGATGTTTTATACAGGTATAAAACATCTGTCAGATAAATTTTAGGTATAAAACATCTGTCAGATAAATTTTATCTTTAGATGGTGAAACAGCCCCTTAGTGTCATTAAACACTTTAGTGTCACTTGGTGTCATGGCAGATGTCACTATGAATTACAACTTACTTATAAAAAGTATCTAGGGTAAATCCGGGATATTTGCCTCAGCGGGATAGACGCCCGAATTCAATATTTTAAAATGTAAGAAATGTGACCAAAAAATTACCTTACAAAATGATAGCACCCCTCCCCCCAATCAGCATGCCGCAAAGCACGCGGCTGTTTATTGCAGCGTTATTGCGAGTATTGCGAGACATTCTATTATTATCGTAATTTTACTTTGGGGATGATTTTAGAACTACTGAAACTTTTTAATTTACCGGTAAGTTAATTTTATTTTTGGTTCTTAATGAGAACTGAAGTATAAAGATTATTTTAATTGTACTTTGAGAATAAAATACATTCATATAACTTATTTTTTCTTAGTTGGCGTCTATCCATGCAAAAAGTGATATTTGCCATAATAAGTTTCGGGTTAGATGCCCTTTGGGCATCCCCTTTGGGTATCTAACCAAACTTATAAACTTGTGATTAAATATTATATTATTAAATAACTTGTACATATAATAAGTATGTGTTTATGTTTTTAGGAAAACTACTCATTCTTGGATTCAAAAATGAATATTGGCTGGATATAATTTTAAGTAGTTTTGACAAATACTTTTGATATAATGACATCTTAAAAAAACACGCTATAGACATAATTATGCATATTTGACAAACAAAAATGTAAAAAATGTTTAACATGTATAAAATGTTTATTTTTTTCTGAAGGGCACCTATCCCCTCCAAAAATTTTGGAACAGGGCATATAACCGGCCAAAGTGGCATTTATCCCGTAATTCAATTTTACGTTTAAACCGAAATAAATCATTTATTTATGGATTATTCTACAAAATGCAGCATGATATAGTTAAATAAAGTAACAAAGACTGTAAACAAATTTATGTTAAGTGTGTATTGTTTTTATTTTACGAATTATAAGTGAAATAAAATTGGGTTGGCATATATCCCGGATTTACCCTAAGTATACTTAGAAGTAAAATCATTGATCTAACCCACAAACAAACAGAAAACCTATACATTGGAAGTTCACAAGATCTCAGATAAGTTTTCTTTACAACCATTGGAAGACAATTAAACAATACCGTAGTTACAATGCGCGCGCGCACGATTCGGTTAGACTATAGCCAAACGCGGCTTCTCATACAGTAATTGGGAGATCGTAAATGTGATAATTTTCATACATTTAAGCATCTTTTAGTAGTAAATAAGTTTTTAGTTTAATTCAATTCGAAAAATAACTCTACATACTCAAGTTTCTTGTTTTCTTTTCTACGTTGGCCTGCACTCTGTACGGCTATTTATTTAAAAAGTTCAATTACAGTTAAATAGTTGTTACGGTAGTTATCAAATGGCATCGGCAGGGTAAAAAACTATCGAAAATTTTAATATTTACTTACAATTTACATAATTTATTAATATAATATCCTTCTAATATAAATGTCAATGTTTGTGCCGATCGATGGAAGGATGTTTGTTACTCTTTCACACAATAACCACTAAACAGGGTAGCAATCCGCTAAATTAAGTTAAGCGACCAAACTATAGCCAACAGATAAACATTCGACAGCAATATGTCACAAATTTGGTATTCTCTTAAGTGCCACGATTAATAGTCGATTAATAGTCGATTAGTAGTCTCTAGAGGGTTTTGTCTACTGTCAAATAGCGAAGAGAATACCGTTTGGAACTGCCACTCATGTGACATTGCGGAGTAGAATACCGATTATAGCGTAAAGTAATAAAATGTACGGCCGATCGCTGTCCACTGTCAACTTATCTGTTAAGAGAATACCAAAATGTGTCAATTCATACAATTCACATTCTAGAGAGACACCATTTTTCATTTGGTAATTATGAATACGGCCCCAGATTTCTGTGAAACTTTACAGTATTGTAACTTGCTCATCAGAATGACACATAGGCTATATTATTTTAAGATATTTTATAAGTTTTCTAAGATATGGAGACAAATGTGTACAAAGCTGAGTGCAGCCTCTAGTACCTACACATTACCTACTTAAGTATATATGTATATACATTTTTTTTTTTATGTATATAGGGTGACTTTAAATTAGTGAACGATAGAAAAGGATATGCATGTACTCGTCATAACAAACAACTTTTACTATGGGACCAAGGTCGAAATAATTAAAAAAAAAATTGTTCCCCCATACTATCAGCTGATGCATTTTGTATGGGGAGTTCAAAAATTTTTGAACGGTTTCTACCTTGGTCCCATAGTAAAAGTTGTTTGTTATCACTAGTACATGCATACCCTTTTCTATCGTTCACTAATTTAAAGTCACCCTATATAATTTATGCTATCTACACACCAAAACCCTCGGCATACCGCCGAGCTAGGCCGACGCTTTACGTCATACGAATGGCAGCTGTCAAAAAAGCCGGCGGCTTTGGTGTGTAGATACCATTGCATTTCTACATCTCATCTTCCGCAAAGCCAACTAAAGCCTACCTAAAGCCCATTGTGCATCAAATAATTGGGCTTCAAAGCCTACCCTTATAAGGCTTCAATAATTGAGTATTCATAGCCTAAACTCAGTTAATTGACAGGGAGATGCGTGAAGTGACGATATTGTAAGACATTGCCCTATCCTACTAATATTATAAATGTCAATGTTTGTGCCGATGGATGGATGTTTGTTACTCTTTTACGCAAAAACTACTGAATAGCTTTTGATGAAATTTGGCAATATTGTAGCTTATTTATCAGAATAATACATAGACTATATTATTTTGACATATCATGATTTTTTTCCAAGATATAACGATAAATGCGTGCGAAGTCGCGGGTAGCCTCTAGTCTCAAATATAAACGCGTTAATTCTTTTAGTTTTCTTTTCATTGCTTTTTAAAGAACGAACGAGACAATTTTCTTTATAAGGAACGCAGCATTATATAATAAATTGTTGTAAAAAAACCGTCAATAATTTGCATATTCTAGATGACATTGAGGCGCGAAGAAAGATTGTTTAAAAAGCTCAGTATGGTGATACAGGTGCATCTAGGCATGCATTATGGCATGCATTATTGTCTTTCAAGACATATAAGTACTCTAGACGGAATGTTACCCAAATAGCAGGTATATTAAAGACATAGGTACCTACATTCTTGCGAAAACTGCACTCTCGCGAATCTAGCATGAACTTTAAAAAATGACCCGTCCTAAGTGTTGTCAAAACCTACAGTATTAAATGATTTTTCATTTTTGTTTTTAATTTTCATTAATTCTCCTTATTTATCCAAACAAAAGAATATTTTTTTCTATCATTAGATAAAACAAACAAATGCGTATTAACGCATTTGTTTTCCTAACCCAAAAAAAAATCAGAATTTAAGATACAAAGGAGTAATCACAGATTATCAGCTTGTTTTGAATTTTATCTATAAATACTATTTTAATGGTATAAAATAGTATAATAGATCTTATAAAAGAGTTCGCAACAACCTTTTAATATATAGGTATTTATATAAATTGTAATATTTATGTATGTGTATTTATCGAATATAAGTATATGTGTAGGTATATATTTATTGTATATTGTAGGTTAAGTGACTATCCTGCCTTCATGCTATCACTTCTCTCTCTGTGGGGTCTGCAGGAAGAAATTTGTTTTAGAAATATGCTGTACCTTTTGTATAACTTCTCTTTTTTTTCTGTATCTATGTACTATGATCTTACAATAAACTGTTAAATAAATAAATAAATAAACCTTTATTTTTAATAAAAACAACCTTTTACAATCTATAAATACAACCTAATTACTATTTATTGAAACCTCAGCTAAATACCTTATTCTTAAGACATATCTATCGTGAAATAAATGGCCCAATCTAAACCCTACCGGGGAACTAAGGTAGGTAATCATTACCTTTAATTGCGTTGCGCACGAGTTTAGCTTTTAGGCGAACCTCGTTTATTCTTACAATGTATTGGCTGATCGTGTTAGTTTCTATGTAAAAAATTTAATTATTTTACAGGTAGAGAAACAGAAAAGCGAAAGCAGTATGTTTAGATGGAAGTGGAAGGAAGTCAATGAGGAAGGAATATACCTATAAGGAGTCGTCCCTTTTTTTTTCATATACAAATGAGTTTATGACAGCGTGCCAAGGTTGCGCCAAGTTTTTCATAGTTTTCTTGGTAGATGAACAAACGATAAGTAGTACCATACAAAAAGGTAGCCATTATGCGCCAGACCAGGCACGCAGATCCAGACGGTATGGATCCTCCTTATATATTCTATAACCAAAGAAGGAAGTGGTCTCTGCCTACCTCAATGGCTGTGCCAATGGGAAAGAAGCGTGAAGGATATGTGTGTAGAAACAGAAAAGGTAATTAAGTTTAGGTTCATGTCACTTCTATGGTATCTGTCTACACACCAATGCCGACGGCATTTGGCAAAAGTGTCATTGAAACGTTTGCCGATACTAAACGATGACATTAAAAAGCCTTAATTTAAAAAGTGATAATAGTTTTTTTATTTTAAACATCTTAAATTGTCAGACAGAAAAACTATTTAACTATGGGTGGGTTTTGATTTTTATAATATTCATCGCCATTAGTCGCAACAGCATTTTATATTCCGACATCTTCAACATACTAATTGCAATAAGTTGAAATAAATATCTTTCTATTCAATTAGTCAGATTGGAAGTATAAAGTAAAAATAATGATCACTGGTAACATGACACAATGTGGACTCACGACGCGGCCGCTACTTGTTTACGACTCGTGCGCAGGGTTTAGTGATGTACACTCTATGTTACGTCAAATAAGTACTTAGATAAATATTTTGATGATGATGGTGGTGGTGTGATATTTTTGAGGTTGAGTTTTTGTACAAAACACATACATATATATACATATGTTGAAATGAAATGAAATGAAAAATCATTTAATCCTGTAGGTTTTGACAACACTCAGGACGGGTTATTTTTAAAGTTAATGCTAGATTCGCAAGAGTGCAATTTTCCCCAGAGAAGAACCTAGCAAGAAACTCTGTAGGGTTGCTCTTTTCAATTTAAGTTTTACAAATCTCAGGCATAAACACAGAAACATATGTCTCGCTTCTCTCCCATCGGGGTAGGAAGAGTACCACTTCGCTATGTGATGATGCAAAATGTACTTAAGAAAAGAACTGCCTATTATTATAATATACATATTTAAATACTAGAGGCTGCTCGCGACCTTATACCCATGTATCTTCGAAAAAATCCAAAATATCTACAAATAACATAGCCTATGTGTCATTCTGATGTCTAATCGAACTTACTGAAAAGTTTCATTAAAATCCGTTCAATAGTTTTTGCGAGAAAGAGTAACAAACATCCGTCCACTAGCACAAAAATTGACATTTATAATATTAGTAAGATTTAAATACATATATCATGTGTTAAGTTCTACAATTGCCGTCAGAAGTAGTAGACAGACGAAATCGTTCTTACTTTTGTAAATTATTATTAAAATACTACGACAAAACCCATCACTACCCAACACCTCTCCGCTCGAAGGCACAACAAAACGCGTCAAAACCCCCATCATAAAACATCGACTACATCGATATCGACAAGCACACGTCACAGCACTAACGATTTACGATTGCAGAGCAGTATTTATTCGTGGTCGGTTAATCATCGGCCCGCAATGAATTAGAATCAACTCATGTTGCCCTGATCTATATCTATCATGGCTGTTAAGCTGTTATTCGAGTGTCATAACTCTTTGGAGCTATGATGCCCTGGTACCTTGGTTTTTATAGCTTCGCTTTAGGAGGTATCAGGTTGCTTAGTTAGTAAATAAGATGATGAATAGGTTTTGAAAGCAATTTAATGTAAATTTTCATTTACTTAGGCTGCCCGCGACTTCGTAAGCATTTATCGTGATATCGTCGAAAAAAATCATGATATCTTAAAATAATATAGCCTATGTGTTATTCTGATGTTTAAGCTACAATATTGACAAGTTTCATCAAAATCTGTTCAGTAATTATTGCGTGAAAGATTAACAAACATCCCCACATCCATCGTCACTAACATTGACATTTATAATAACTTAGACTGTTATTATTTTAAGATATTTTTTCCCAGATATGACGATAAATGGTTACGAAATCGCGGGCGGCCTCTAGTGTCATAATAAATATGTCAGAATGATATCTGTCAATGTCAAGTTTACGTCAAAAATGACAGCTGCATTCTGAAGTGTGTAAATGAAGCAATATCCGCAGTCAAATCCAATTTGTAGTTAAACTATTACAGTGACATGAAAATTACCATGTTACGTTTATACGTAAACACATTCTGTGTTATCTGACTTTTTAATTAATTCTGCAGACTGTGAGCTTTAATGCACTAGCGGATGTTTTTTTTTTTTTAATAATTGGTATCTGTCATTTTGGATTCTGTGAATGTCAATCGAAGTAAGGTTACATAACGATATAATAATATGTCGTTAATAAAGGCTGCCCGCGACTTCTTTCTCATTTATCGTCATATCTTGGGGAAAATCATGATATCTCAAAATAATATAGCCTATGTGTTATTTCCTAGAACAGGTGAAGGAAAAGGCGGGTGTCATGTCGTATCAAGATGTTAAAAAGAAGGCAGAAAATAGGGAGGGATGGAAGAGGCTCCACCGACAAGAGCTTAGCTCTTAAATAAGAAGAAGAAGAAGATGTGTTATTTCGATATATAAGCTTCAATATTGCCTAATTTCATTAAAATCTATTCAGTAGTTTTTGCGTGAAAGAAGTAACAAACATCCATGGGCACAAACATTGACATTTATAATATTAGTAAGATAAGTGCATACATTTTATACATACAAACACCTAGACTCAAGACAAGCATCTCTGCTCATCGCTGCAATGTTTGTGTCTAGAAATCGAACCCATGACCAACGGCTTAAATAGGAATTCAGGGTTAATACCAATCACGCCCTAGTAGACAACTAATTTCTTTTGAAGTGAATGACTACATTCTACATTATTTGATTTTTGATTACATTGAAAACGCAATCCTCTCAAGGTTTTTGAACCGGGTTTCGCCTGGTTTTATAGCTAACGGTAATGGCGGTTCAACCGCTTATGAGTAAGGGCCCTAAACCCTACAAAACCCGCAGCATATCTGTACAAAGCTGTCCTTTATAAATCAAAGCGCCGCCGTGTCAATGATAATTGCCAAGTCTCTAGTTACCAATTAGTAAGTATTATTTTTGCATAAATTTATTTACTCACCTATGCTAGAAACTTGAGCAGCTGTTTATTTAGCTTCTGGTTTTATTGAGTTAGTTTATACCAGAGAATTGTCACTTACATAAAATTAGTAGGCACGCCTTTAAGCGGAAGCTAACCAAAATACAGTTCTAAAATTTGACCCTAACGCCCGATTTACACTTCAATAAGTACAGTAGCGAGTTAAGAACTTAGGCAGTTGAGTAATATGTAGTAAGTTGTAAGTAGCGTCCAAACGGGCGGACTGAGTAGTCATAAGTTGCCGAGAAGAAGACCAGTCGCAAATCGTGGACTGTACTTAAGGGACGTGGCCGCCAATTCTGCTAATTTAAAATAGCCTCGGTTGTGTTTCAGCAGAGTATCAATGATATTTTTTGACACATTTGGTATTCTTCTAAACAATAGATTGTACACTGATCGACCAAATGTGTCAAAAAATGACATTAACACTCTCATTGACACTCTGCCGACATACAACTGAGAATGTTGGAAATTAGCAGACTTGGGCCCCAGTAATGTGTCCTTGATCAGAGATCAAAGAACGGGGTGTCTTTGAACGATAACGAAGTAAAATTTCTTTGGTTTAAATTGTACGAAAATGGTGCAATTGGTGCACCATGATCAATGGTATCTACACACCAAAGCCGCCGGCAAGGCCGCCGACCTTTATTTGTCAAAAATGTCATCGAAAATGACGTAAGCCGCCGGTGGTGTGTCGATAGAAACCATAATAATATTGATGTACCTACATGGAAATTAGCATTCGTTTATATTCGGAAATGCGATGATTGCCGAAGTGCTTTCTTTATCGCCCTTTACGATACTCGTTCCTATTCAGTAGAGGTAGGTACGTACTATTTTCTGCGAACCAATATCAACTGATGATATGCAATTGGTAGCGAATATAAAATCTCTTGCATTATATTTCGAGCTATTACCACATTCGTAACGCACACTGGTTCTTAGAATTCGGTGCCGACTCACAGTTTCTAAGTAAGACATAACTTTGGAAACATACGGACGGATATTAGAAAAAACCTCTTAGCGCCAAAACACACGGTGAAACGCAAATACAACTCAACTGAAACGAAACGTTTCAAACTAGTTGCTTGTGTGGTGTGGTTTTCTAAGGAAGTCTATAGCAGAAACTGCGATGCAACTCAAAGGTAACTAGCAGTTTCAGTTGCGTTGCATTTGCGTTTCACCGTGTGTTCTGGGTCTTATAGTCGAAAATATAGCGATATTAAAGACCTCGCGGCAGACCACGAAAAAGGTGGCGAGATGAACTGGACACCTTCATGGATGATTGGGCAGAGGTGGCTCAGGATAGAGAATCGTGAAATTTGTAATATAAAGCACTTGAAATAGGGGTAATGTAATGTTATTTTTTAGAAGCTAACACTAGATTCGTAAGGTAGCAATTCCCACAGAAGAATTTTTAAAGAAACTCTGGGTCCCAAGTCTGTATTTACAATAATCTCAATTGTATGTTGGCAAAGTGTCAATGTCATCATTTGACACATTTGGTCGTAATCAGTATAAGCCATTGTTTAGCAGAATACAAAATGTGTCAAAAAATTCCATTGACACTGCCGACACACAACTGAAGCTTTTTTAAATTAGCTGACTTGGGAGCCTGTTGAGTTGCTCTTTTCAAATAAAACGAAGCAGAACCTATCCAAACGACATTCCGTATGTTCCCCCGTCGTAAAAAGCGGTAGTTAGTGATTGGTTCCGTATGTACGTCACTTGGGGCGACGTTTACGACATGCAAAACGAGCAAAGGTCAATGTGACGGTTTTAGGTTTCCTAGTCACCCTGTGTGTCTAGACTATCCGACTAATATTATAAATGTCAATGTTTGTGTCGATGGATGTTTGTTACTCTTTCACGCAAAAACTGCTGAACAGATTTTGATGAAACTTAGCAATATTGTAGCTTATATATCAGAATAACACATAGGCTATATTATTTTGAGTTAACATGTTTTTCTTTCAAGATATGACGATAAATGCTTACGAAGTCGCGGGCGGCCTCTAGTTTGATATAGTAGAGGCCACCCAACTTAACTTGGACAATTTGCGCAATAGAGGTACATACCTACACATCCTTCACGCCTCTTTCCCATCGGGGTAGGCAGAGACCACTTCCCTCCATTTGCTACGATCTAAACACACTTCCTTCGCTACTTCCTTCTATTTACGCAATATCTTAAACCTCTCCGAACCCAGGTCGTACCTCAGAAGTATTATGCTTAAACCCCTGTCCATCACGGTTGACGTTGGAATCCGCCTAATGTGCAACCTACAATATTATAAAGTTTCATTAAAATTGGTTCAGTAGTTTTTGCGTAAAAGAGTAACAAACATCCCTACATACATCCATCTGTCGGCACAAACTTTGGAATTCAATATTAGACGAATGTTTTTATAAGATAGACGATAAATGCGGCCGAAGTCGCGGGAGGCCTCTAGTGTCATATAAAGTATCATACTTAATTTCCTATTATAGTTAACTTTGAAATAATGATTACTAATACTTAGTTAATTATGCATGCACTTAGGAATGTAGTTTGCAAAAAATCGATGCATTTATATGTGATTAACTACAATATATTTAAATTTATTCGTAAATTTACACTACTCTCGCTTGATCTACTTAAATAGTAGCTATTTCAATTGTAAGTAAGTTTATTAAAGGCCAAAACACACCGGATGCGTATGCGTTGCGTATGCGTAGACGTATGCGTACCTCTGAGTTGTAATGTATGGAACTGTCACCGCTTGCGTAACGTAGACGTAGACGCAAACGGTAACAGTTCCATACATTGCATACATTCCATACAGTTCCATACATTACAACTCAGAGGTACACATACATCTACGCATACGCATCCGATGTAAGGTACAAAGGAAAAATAAACAAAATCAATGAGGCTAAACAGTCGTAAAAAATATCCCCATCTCGAGTCAACGTTGGTGGAAAAGTGTCAAAGATACTGGCAGCAGTTCCATACATTGCATACATTCCATACAGTTCCATACATTACAACTCAGAGGTACACATACGTCTACGCATACGCATCCGATGTAAGGTACAAAGAAAAAATAAACAAAATCAGTGAGGCTAAACAGTCGTAAAAAATATCCTCATCTCGAGTCAACGTTGGTGAAAAAGTGTCAAAGATACTGGCAGCATTGCCACGCTGAATGGCCAGTGAAATTCATTCCACCAAAAATGAGTCGGAAAAGATTTGTTTCGAGTCATTTTTGGTTGTAATTGAAAGAATCGAAAATATAGATAATAAAAATTTTTCTCATCGTCATTATACTTAACGAAATTGTCATCATATTATGCGCACGCGTTTTTTTAAGTGGTCTCTGTCTACCCCTATTGGAGAGTGGCGAGTGGCGTGACGGATATGTATGTGTCGGAGATTACGTCCATGAAGGATGTTTTGGAACCATTTGCAAACTCTTTGCTGCTAAAATGCAAGAACTGGCATGTTTCTAACTTGTTGTCAAGTTGGCGCTTGCATATTTGAAGAGGCTGTCATGTATGGTGGATTATGGTTTGGAGATCGATGGAAACAAGTTATCGCAAGACATCACGTTCACCTTATTATTTGATAACATGATTGCAAACTACACAATAAAGCCAGTTTGTTCGTTACACGCCCACTGTCTTATTTTAACTAAAAGCATAAACACCACTTCTGATGACTCCTCGTCGACATCAGAAGTGGGATAGTTGAAACCATGTAACTGAACAAACTGGATTGATTGAATTGACCAACTGGAAGGAATGGCGAAATGCTGGAGCAACAAAGTCAAATTTTTTTTTTCGCCCTCATCCATGCTATAAAATGATATGCACTCGAATTCGATCCTGACAAAGCGAATATAATACAAAGCTACCGCTGGTGCTATGTAGCATTTTGGTGAGTCGTTTTCATTTTGTTATAACTTTGAAAATGAGATTGAGCTATCTTTACCTAATGTGCAGGCTGTTTTCGCATATAACCAGTAAAATGTTGTTGCTGCATAGGTTGAGGCTATGTAGAAAGTTTTTCAAATGAGTAAAGTATTGAAAACCAACATGATTATGATTAATCAAATAGAAAATTGTATTGCTTGCTTGTAATGACTATTTTAAGTGTGAAATTTTGATTTCATTGTTTTATTTTGTCAATACTGGTTTTATGACTTCGGTTTGCACATGTTGGAATGTAGTCGTAGCTCCGGTGGTTTAGCCGAAGCATGCGCGGTGTGCATATCCAACTGTGTGTTCACTTGGTTAAGTGAAATTGCTGTCACTAGGTGTGACAAGAAAAAAAAATCACAGGTTGTGATAAAAAAAAGATTGGTCACTGGGTGTGACAAAGAAAAAGATCACTGTGTGTGACAAAGAAAAAAGATCACTGTGTGTGACAAATTATGATAAGAAAAGATCACTGTGTGTGACAAATTGTGATAAGAAAAGATCACTGTGTGTGACAAATTGTGATAAGAAAAGATCACTGTGTGTGACAAATTGTGATAAGAAAAGATCACTGTGTGTGACAAAAGAATCACTGGTTAAGTGATAGAAAAAAAAATGGTCACAGTGTGTGACGAAGTGAAAATCACTGGGTGTGATTAAAAAAAGAAAAGAAAAGTGATGCATCGCTGGTTAAGTGATGCATCGGTACTGAAGTTCTAAAACCAGTTTATTGTCTTGTTGGTAAAACATGGTTGAAATTACAATTTGTTGAAAATTGATATAAATTAAAATAGTCATTTTGTTAAAGTATGACCTAACGAGTTACTTCCTACAGAGTTTAAATTCAAACCTTGCCCTATTGTGGTCAGGAGTGGCCGAGTACGGTATCTACTGCGGTGAATGTTTTCTTTTACAGACTGAACCTTTGACCGAACACCCACACGAGGACGTGTGGTCCTGTCAGAATGGCCGTGTCGGAGATTACGTCCATGAAGGATGTTTTGGAACCATTTGCAAACTCTTTGCTGCTAAAATGCAAGAACTGGCATGTTTCTAACTGGTTGTCAAGTTGGCGCTTGCATATTTGAAGAGGCTGTCATGTATGGTGGATTATGGTTTGGAGATCGATGGAAACAAGATATCGGAAGTCATCACGTTCACCTTATTATTTGATAACATGATTGCAAACTACCCAATAAAGCCAGTTTGTTCGTTACACGCCCACTGTCTTATTTTAACTAAAAGCATAAACACCACTTCTGATGACTCCTCGTCGACATATGTATGTATGTATATTTAAATAGGTACCGCGTATAAATAACAAAAAAAAACACAATTAAATAAAAGCCGTTGCTAATGAGGCAACATATTTACATTTTTTATTGAACTTTGGAAGTAATTGTATTAAAATATGTAGGATTCAAAACACCTGATGCAGTAAAAACATTATTTAGTATTGTTTTTCTAATATAAGAATAAATTGTTTTGCCTGTTACATGATCTACTTGCATTCCTACGGGCTCGTTTCACCACTTCCAGATAAAATTTACTGACCGATAAACATAATAATTATGTCTATCTCATAAAACATGAAGTTTTTGACAGAGACAGGTATAAAATATTAATTTTTAGATGGTAAAACCAGCGCTTGGTCTGATTGACAATATTCTCAGAAATGTGTCGGCAGAGTGTCAATGAGAGCGTGAATATCATTTTTTGACACATGTAGTCGCAATCAGTGTAAGCCATTGTTTAGCAGAATACCAAATGTGTCTAAAATGCCATTGACACTCAGCCGACACAGAACTGAATCTATTTTAAATGAGCAGACTTGGGCCCCAGAAAATAGATTTTTTTATACTATTATCTATCACAGACAGTACCTATTACATTGAGATTTCAATAAAATATATAGCTACTATGCAAGACGTATGGATGTTTGTGAAAGTTTAACAGCAGGAAAGTGGTCATAGCTGGAGTTAAGCAAACAGATGCGCGTTCCAGAGATGAGATAACGACTCCGTGCTTTTAAACCACTACTACGGGATTAATACTCGATAGTGCGTGTATCGAGAAACGTGCGCAAGTCTGCTAATTTTAAAATGGCCTCAGTTGTGTGTCGGCAGTGTCAATGTCATTTTTGACACATTTGGTCGCAATCAGTGTAAGCCATGGTTTAGCAAAATACCAATGTGTTAAAAAATGCAATTGACACTGTGCCGGCACACAACTGAGGCTATTTTTAATTATCAGACTTGATCGCATGCGTCTGACGCTGCGAGCAACACATAACACTAGCGATAATGAATGTGGATGGAACAGAAGAAGTGTGTTTGGATGGTAGCAAGTGGAGGGAAGTGGTCTCTGTCTACTCTATGGGAGAGAGGCGTGACAGATATGTATGTATATGAAACAGGAGTTAGTCTAGTTAGTCTCCCATACCTACAAATATCCAACTAATATTATAAATGACAACATTTATGCTCTTTCACGCAAAAACCACAGAACAGATTTTAATGAAACTGTACAATATAGTAACTTACACATCAGAAAAACACATAGGCTATATCTACTACTTACGATCCAAACACACTTCTTTCGCTTCATCCGCATTCATCAATCGCCTCATAAATGCACTTTGTTTTAAGGTAGACACTCCTGACTTGGCCTATCGCGCCATAATCCTTTTTTTAATCCTAGCCCAAAACAAGTGAGTAGCTAACAAATAGTAAGGGCACCAATACCGATATCTTAGCCACGAGTCTTTAATCAGATATCACCTGTTTACATTCGGCCGAGGGTTATTTAAATGTACCGATATTGTCTTGGTTCAACCGAGTTCAGATTGCCGATATCGACTCTCTACATATCGCAGGACTACCATAAGTGGGACTTACAAATAACTTTACCAAACTTTCTGTGTAAAATTACCAATTACATTAATTTATATAAATACATACACCCGTCACGCCTCTCTCCCACTGAGGAAGGCAGAGACCACTTCCTTCTACTTGTTACGGTCCAAACACACTTTTTTCGCTTCATCCACACTCATCAGTCGCCTCATGCTCCTCATGCTCGTCGGTTTAGAGAGGAATAAAAAAAAATTAAATTAAATCGGACCTTATTTTTATAGTGAAATGGTACACAAACATATTTTTTGCTTGATGAAATACGTAAAAATAAATACACAGATATCTGTAACTGATGTTTTTGACGTCACTTTTAAGTAAAAATTGTGCCTATAGTGCTACAAAAATCTATTGGCACTTGGGTGACATTGGTAAATAAAAAAAATGACAATTTACATACAATTTACAAGATAACATCGTTAGTTCCGATTTCTGCCACGTCCCAAAAGATTCTTGTAGCTCTGTAAAGATGTCTACACACCTAAGTCATCTATGTTATTTTCGAACAAATGAAAGCCGTTGGCATTGCCGGCGTCTTTGGTGTGTAGACACCATAAGCGTCATGTCACGAGGATCCAATTTTATGCGCAGTCAATCATCATCATCATGTCAGCCTATGGACGTCCACTGCTGGACAAAAGCCTCCCCCAAGGACTTCCACAACGACCGGTCTTGCGCTGCCCACATCCAACGGTTTCCAGCAACTTTAACCAAGTCGTCAGTCCACCTTGTTGGAGGCCTTCCCACACTGCGCAGTCAATATTATGGCTCAAAGTGCTTCCCGTCACTGTAGTTTAATGGAAACTTGTGGTAGGGTTCCTGGATAAAGAGATTAAGACTTAAACTTATAAGCATATCTGACATCAATGAGGTTTTAATGCTCCATCTTACGAGTGTCACTTTAATGCCTACTTACAGGCTCTTGAGCTATTTCTATGATTTATTTACATTTATGCGACGTATACAAAACATGAATGTGTAAAGTTGCCTGGAAGATATTGCTACCTAGCAATAAGGCCGCCTGTTGCTTCTTATATTCTTGTTTGTGTCTGTACCTTATATCATTTGTGCAATAATGAATATTTGTATTGTATTGTATTGAATGTGGTTTGTATGGTTGCAAATATGTCAAAGATAAAGATTTTATATCGATTTAAATGTACAAGCAAGTATGTGCAAGTTGAGGGAAGTTTACTTTATCAGCCCATATATGTCCCCACCGAGGGGCACGAGCCTATACTCTCATACAGAGAGTGTTTGCAGTGTTTGCAGTTGGTGTATGCAGGTTTCCTCACGATGTTTTCCTTCACTGTTAGCAAGTGGTAATCGAATAAATTGATCCGCACATGAAAAATAAACTCTGAGGTACGTGCCCGCACCAGGATTCGAACTCGCGCCCTCAGAATTCGAGGCAAGCGTTCTACCAACTGGGCTACCACCGCTTGCTGAGAGAAGTGATCTCATTTTTTTCACAGTGGCAACACTGCTACGTAACTAAATGTCTTATTTTATTAAAACCCAGTAAGCGCAAGAGTATCCTAAACCGACGTGCGTGTATGAGGTGATTGATAAATGTGGATGAAGCGAAAGAATTGTGTTTGGATTGTAGCAAATGATACGGGAAGTGGGCTCTGCCTATTCCGATGGGAGAGAGGCGAGACGGATTTGTATACATATTTATTTACCTATTTAAACTAGTACCCTGCCATTAAGTAGAACTTTTGGTTATAACAAATTTCGACCCAAGTGTTAGCATTTTTGTATAAATCTGATAATTTAATTACTTAAAACGCTATTTAAAGACCAACCACAGTTTAAATACCTTTTTGTGTTGGATAACTAAAAATACTGACAACGCCATCTATTGACTAACTAGTAGAATATACTGCCATTCTGTGGTTCCGGTGTGACGTTCGGAAGATGGATGATGGCGCAGGATGGGAGAAGAGAGGGAGAAGATGGAGGCGGCGAGAGTTTGTTGTGATTGTTGTGTGACTAAATAATAATAATTATTGTTACGGTGGCTGATGATATCAAAATACACTAAAGTTAATATGTATCAGTGTTTCTTATTAGATAAACCTACTTATGACCATACAAGAAAATAGAAACAAGCTTTAAAAAAAAAAGCTTCAAGCAAAACTCCATTTCACCGCACTTCAAAGTTAGCTTACTGTATCATCTATCAACATTAAATGTGCTAATAGCTCAAAATGAGCTGTTACGTTACTGTTCCATGTAAAAAGTCGTTAGGACTCGCAGTGAGCCAAGAACACCCAGATTGTCTCGATTTATGGTTGCACTGTATTTAAGTTGTGTGGTTTAAGTTTCTACGAAATTATTTTAAAGGAAATATTTTGCTACATTTGATTATCTTGCCTTTTTTGTACCTTAAAACGAGTACATTCTATTGGCATTTTCAAGATATAGGTACTTATGCTTGAAGCAATATACTATGGTCATCATAATGTTTTAGTTTTTACTTATTATTTATTTATTTATTTTTTGGTCAATTATAAACGAAAAGGGGTTTTGTCGCTTGGACACGGCACCACTATAATGATGCTCAGTGGAAAATCTAAACAAAAATAAAAACACGTATAAAGGCCTTCGGCCTGATAATTAAGTTAGGTACCTATCTTTAAGGCCAGGTAATATCCTAAACCGACGACGACGTGCAGGTATGAGATTGATGAATGTGGATGAAGCGGAAGTTCGCAGCAAGTGGAGGGAAGTGGTCTCTGCCTACCGCAATGGGAGAGAGGCGTAACGAATATTTAGTTACCAACAAGTTTAACTTTTAGTAGAACTACATATTACTTAGATTACTTTAAAACAAACTATAATACGTTATTCATAAACAAACGTTGCATAACTTTAAAAAAGTTTGAATACGAAAAAACTTTTCACTCAAACTCACTTTTTCACAACTTACCATTTTCAAATTAGGACACTTTAAACAAAATGCAGTCACCCCGCTTTACGTTTGAATTTAGAACACAGCAGTTTTAAAATATGGCTGGTGTTTACGCACGCGCGCTACATTTGTATCCGACAGAGGTGTTAGTGGCCAGTGTTAGACGCACCTAATCAAAATCTTTATACTTATTTAATGCATAGAATCTTTTTTTAAATTAACTTTCCTTAGATAGATCTACGATTAATGCTCTACTTACAAACTACGAAATTAGCTGGGATTCTCCGGATGAGAATAATGAGAAAATGATTCTCATCGTCATTGTGCTTTTCGAAATACTTCTCATGTTGTTACGCGCAATTGCGCATGCAATTTTAAAAAAAATGATTTTATTATTGTATATTTATACTGAATCGCCATTTATCTTCATAAAATAAAGAACTACAATACTTTTTCACAGGATATTTAGCTACAAATGACAATGACGTTTAACGGCTGTTATTCAAATTTCTTCGCAGTATCTGGAGATTGTACCAGCTAATTTAAAACAATATAAACCCAAAGAATTGGCTTAAAAGTCTTAGCAACTAGGCTATAAAAATATTTAAAAAAAAATTCTGATCATCACTCCTTAATGCGCGATGTGTGACATTGTGTAAAATAAATTGGCTGATACCTGGTACTTAAGTGAATTCCACTAAGTAAATACTTGTTTTAAAAACCTATTATAATAATGCAATCACAAATAGTTACCCTTTTCCATTCAGTTTCTCTTAGCTACCAGATATTTGCATTAAAATGCCTCGAGTTTAGTCTCGTTGTGCGCATTATTGCACATTTAAAAGTTCTCCTTATTTAACGACTAGCTTATGACCGTGGTTTTGTTCGCCGTATTTTCGATTGTAGAGAAGGCTCTAGAAATTTCAAAACCATCCCCCATTTTAGGGAGTAGGTAAAAGAGATAAAAAGTTGCTTATGTCACTCTCTATCCCTTTAAAGGGTCTATCTACACAGATCTGGGCCGTGCCCGGGACGTGTCCGGGGCGTGGCCAGTCAGGAGGGAAAAAATACGTCGTCATGACAACGAATCCATAAAAAATGGAATGATATTTTTGTTCTGACACGGCCCGGACACGTTGTCATGACGACGACACGTATTGTTTTCCCTCCTGACGAGCTACGGCCCTGACACGTCCCGGATCTGTGTAGATAGACCTTTTGTTCCACTTATAAGGGCGTTTTCAAATTAGCGTTTCATACGCGCGTCGGAGTATTTGAATCGCATACATAGCGCGTGTGTACGCGCGTATGCTGAAATCGACCGTACGCGCGTATAAAACGTAAATCTGAAAACGCCCTAATATTATCATCGCTATATTTTGCCGTGAAAGACGGATAAACATACACACATTCGTATTCATAATATTAGTATGGATGGAATATTTCACATTGTTTTAAAGATCTTTATAGAGTATAGAGCATTAACATAGTTTGTTGTAGTTTTGTATGTAGATTCGATTACCGATAGAAAGTTTTATTCGTATTTTTAGTTTTTGCTTCGACGAAATTGTAATAATCATAAATACATTAATCCTATCCTACTAATATTATAAATGTCAATGTTTGTGCCGATGGATGGATATGAGGAAGTTTGTAACTCCTTCACGCAAAAACTATTGAACAGATTCTGATGAAACGTCACTACTTATACAGGGTGTAACAGAAAGGGTATATAAAGCCGAAACACAGCGATAGTCCTTATGAAACTGAACTACTTTCCCCAAGGAACATGGGTCGTAACTCGAAAAAAATGTTTGGATCGCCCATACTTACTCGATCAGCTGATCGGGCATTTTGTATGGGGAGGCGAAATTTTTTTTTCGAGTTACGACCTTTGTTCCTTGGGGAAAGTTGTTCAGTTTCATGAGGACTATCGCTGTGTTTCGGCTTTATATGCCCTTTCTGTTACACCCTGTATATTGTAGCTTGCACATCAGAATAACACATAGGCTATATTGTTTTAAAAACATCATTAACATCATAAAAATAGCGTCGCTCTTGTCGGTGTAGTCTGCGCCACTCTTCTCTATTCTCTGCCGTCCGTTTGAGCACCTGATACCACACAACTTCTACTCCCTCTTTTATTTGGTCTATGTAAGTCTTTGAATATACATAGAATACTCTCTACTCCCTAACATTTTTAAATATTGTATTTGCTTTCTAGGATAGGTATGATTTCAAATGCGTAAGAAGTCGCCGGCAGCCTTTACTGAATACATATTTAACCTAACTACCGAATAAAGATTAACAATAACTACCTAACTAGGTTATTCTTAACCTTACTTTCTACAAGCAGTTTACCAGCTTTACTACCAACCTTAAAGGTTAAAGCCTTAAACTACTTTAATATAGTTTAAAACGCTATTAAACAATGCCTCTGGGGGCCGATTCTAGTAATCACCAAATGCACAAATGTCTCTCTAGAATGTGATTTTACCATTTTGGTATTCTACTAACGGATAAATTGAGAACGACAACTATAGACGATACATAGACCATATCTAACTACTACTATTGCCCAATTCGGTAGCCTACTCCACAATGTCACAAAAGCGGCAGTTTCAAACGGTATTCTCTTCCCTATTTGACATTTATCCAGTCATCGGACTGTCAAAAATTAGCAAAATGGCGGATTTGGCGCATCTGTCACGGAACTTAGCAGACTACCAAATTGTCACCTATCGCAATAGAATTTGAATATGTTGTTGGTTACTTAACTTAATTTAGTAGAATTGGCCCCCGTAGAGGTACAATAGTTAAAGTTCACAACTTACAACTTGACACTGCAATAGTATTCAAATTCATACAAAAGAAGTACCTAGTTTATTCTTCCAGGTAGTAAGTACCATTGTTTTCTTATGGCGGCTAGCTATTTATCTTACATTTATTGTCGATAAATATTGTGCTTACTGCAATTCTCGATACTATATTAATTAAGCACTTTCTCTATGGAACGGGGAGTTGTAAATGTTGTTTTATAAATAAAGTAGCTTAAGGTTAAAAGAGAATATTAAATTAATCCTACTTCTTTGACTTTAAATGTCAATGTTTGCGCCGATGGATGTAAGGATGTTTGTTACTCTTTCACGCAAAAACCACTGAACTGATTTTAATGAAACTTTACAATATTGTAGCTTGCACATCAGAATAACACATAAGCTACATTATTTGAGGCTATCATACAAGTTTTCTTAGATATGACGATGGCTACGAAATCGCATAAAGCATAGAATGACTAGAGGCTGCCCGCGGCTTCGTACGCATTTATCGTCATATCTTTGAAAAAACAAGAAATATCTGCAAATAAAATATCCTATGTGTTATTCTAATGTCCAAGCTAAGTTATTGTAAAATTTCATCAAAATCTGTTCAGTGGTTTTTACGTGATGAAGTAACAAACATCCATCCATCGGCACAAACATTGACATTTATTTAGTAGGATGTTTTTCAATATTCACTCATACATCAATCAAATAATCATAATAAACAAAGATCTTGTTAAGATAAAATCTAAATACTAGCCAATAATAAAAATGTTTTATTGGACCACCCTGTCGAGGTAACTTAACCAACTTATATTTGCAACTGTAACCAGACATCGTCATATAACTTACTTCGTAGAGCTCTTTAAACGACTGTAAAGTTAAATTTGTCCTTCGAAACTTAACCAACTTATATTTACAGCTATAAACAAACTTTGTCATATAATTTAGTTCGTACAGCTCTTTAAACGGCGGTAAAGTTAAGTTTGTAAATCTGCTCGATGGGAACATTGGTTATCGATGTACAGACTATAAATTGACCACTACATTAACTAACTATGGTTTATATGTTTGCTATAAGACTATAATATTCTACTAGGTATATAATATACAATTTTTTTTAACTCGATAATATCCACTATGATATGAAATAACTTGTTTTTGTATATAGGGTGACTTTAAATCAGTGAACTATAGAAAAGAATATGCATATACTAGTGATAACAAACAACTTTTACTATGGGACCAAGGTCGAAATCATTAAAAAAATTGTTCCCCCATACTATCAGCTGATGCATTTTGTATGGGGAGATCATTTTTTTTTTTTGTGATATCGACCTTGGTCCCATAGTAAAAGTTGTTACACGTGTACATGCATATCCTTTTCTATCGTTCACTAATTTAAACTAACCCTATATGCGTATGAGTTTATCCTGCGTCCAATTTTGAAGCACCTTTTTATAAAAGTTTCATTTTTTTGGGCTCTTATTTACTTTCTCTTAATCCCATTTATGATTTGCTCTCGTGAAGCTCGTAAAAAAATATCTATTTTTTCATGAAAATCAGTACTGATTGAGACCATTTACACTTATGAAGAACAATTTCTGATTCCATTTTATTAAACACGCTTTTTTAAAATATTTATTCTCAAATGAAAATGCCATGTTATTTTACGAAAGATTTCTTTTATTTTCATAGTAAATTGTTATTTGTAATTATTTGTTAATTGTTATTTTTGTCTTGTTAAACAAAGTGATTAGCTGCTTCCCACCAATCTTCCCTGAATGAGCGTAGGTGTGTTTGGAGGGACATGGGAGAGGCTTTTGCCCAGCAGTGGGACGAAATAGGCTAAAAAAAAAAAAAAAAGTGATACATACATACATATCCGTCACGCCTCTCTCCCATTGGGGTAGGCAGAGACCACTTCCCCCCAGTTGCTACGATTCAAACACACCTCTTTCGCTTCATCCACATTCATCAATCTCCTCCCTCATAAAAGCCCGTCGGTTTAGGGTATTCTTGACTTGGCCTTTCTTGAGCAAGTCCCCGAAACGAAATGATAAATACATATTATCCTATTCAAATGAAAATTTCAAATGTAACTTCCTTTTATAAGTAGAATAAGTGGAACCTAATTTCTTTTTTTTCTCGTATATTTATGGGCACCACTAGATGGTCACAGACACCGTGTTAGACCTCGAAAAAGATGGAGAGACGATCTGGATGCATTTTCACGGGAATGGCGGGTCGCCACCGGAGACCGTGTTAAATGGAAAGTCGCGGGGGAGGCCTTTGCCCAGCAGTGGGATCTTAATAGCTAACAAAAAAATATATATTTAACGGTCTGACGCTACAGAACCTTATTAATAAGTGTCAAAACCTAACAAATTCACTCTAGATCAAATATAAAATACAAGGCCAAAGGTTATTAGGTGTAGCTAGTACTGGATCCAATTAATTACTGTTGTAGCCGCCATACTGTCGCTGGTAGCTGCGCCGGCGCCGATAAGCGCTGATGTATTATTTTAAGGGACAATTAGTGCGTGCCAGACAGCATTGTGTACGATTTGTTATGTTGCTATGAACTTGGAATATTTAGATAGAAATTTTAGAGCATTTATTAAACTCTTGAATGTTTTAAGTCATCATCATTATGTTAAAGAGCGTCGCTCTTCTTGGCGGAGTCTTGGTCACTGTGCTCTATTCTCCGCCGTCTGTTTGAGCACCTGATACTAAACAACGTCTATTCCCTCTTCATATTACCAAGACATATAGGCCTTAGGTCTATTGCAGACGATTTATGGTGCAAGCCTGTTACAATGTTTTTGGTGGCTGAACAATCCGATGCGAGAGCGACAAGTTTTACCGCAGACCTGACAAGAGAAGTTTGCAACAGATGGAATTGTGTCGCCTTGTCGACGTCTTTGTCTAGTCAGATAGAGCCGCGAACCAAGTCTCATCATATATCTTGCATCCCTCCATAACGCTTTTGCGCCACTCCGTTCGCAAGATAGATAGCTAATGAAATAATTAGAAAAGGAAGTAATTAAGTAGATACCTGTAAAACTGGTATCCTGTGAAAATAAACAAGATCACCCAGAACATCAGCCATTATTATTATTTAAATAGAATTTCAATACAAAATAATTCTCAATAAAAAAAACTAAAAAGCCGATGCATTTATCGGCATAAACTAGTGAAAATTAATATGAAAAGTGTTTTATTCAAAAATAGGCAAAATTTATTGCACTTTTTTGATGTCACTTTTTTTATCTAAAATTACTGCCGGTTCACTACCTGTGTAGCCGAGTAGTGAAGATATGTTTAACTCTTTCACGCAAAAATCCCTAAACATATTTTATTGAATGTACCATGTAGCTAGATATAATCCTACTAACATTATAAATGTCAATGTTTGTGCCGATGGATGGATGTTTGTTACTTCATCACGTAAAAACCACTGAACAGATTTTAATGAAATTTTACAATAACATAGCTTGGACATTAGAATAACACATAGGCTATATTATTTTAAGATATCATTAATTTTTTCCAAGATATGACGATAAATGCATACGAAGTCGCCGGCAGCCACTAGTGTTAAAATAATTGCGTGTTTTTGTAAATTAGGTTGTCTGGAAGAGATCACTTTTAGTGATAAGGCCGCCTTTGCGGACAATGTTTTAGTTTTAAGTTTTATTTGTTTTTCTTTTTGTGCAATAAAATATTTCTAACTATCTATCTAAATACGTACAAAGTTCCGTACAGCTGTTAACTCTATACATTCCAAAGACTACAAGTCTACGGCACCATAAAAGGGCGTCCACTAGATTATGTTTGGAAGCGTGAAATGCTGTTATAATTCGGTGCTATCGGTTGTCCGATGCTGTAACTAACAGCTTGCGCAGGAGTCGATCTGACTCACGACGCGATATTGTTAATTGTTTGTTATACGCGAGATTCGAAGGTTTAGAAAAGATGCGAATGAAATTTTTTATAAATATTTGAAGACTAGGGGCTACCGCGTCTTCGTACGAATTTATCCTCATATCTTGAAAAAAATCATGATATCGTAAAATAATATAGCCTTTTATAGGCTGGATGTTTGTTACTCTTTCACGCAAACACTACTGAATAGATTAAAAAAAAACTTGTCAATATTATAGCTTCATCATCATCATCATGTCAGCTTATGGACATCCACTGCTGGACAAAAGCCTCCCCCAAGGATCTCCACAACGACCGGTCTTGCGCTGCCCACATCCGTATTATAGCTAAAACATCAAAATAACACATAGTCTATATTATTTTAAGATGTCATTTATCTTTTCCAAGATATCACGTTAAATGCATACGAGGTCGGGAGAAGCTTCTAATAAATAATACATTGCCAAAACCCTCTATCACTTACTAACTCTTTACATTGTACGAATAAAACTATTGTGAAATTGCAATGACTAAATTATATATCAATAACTCGGTATTTAGGTTTGTTGATTAATGAACTGCGTGGGCGCAAGTTTATTAGTGCAACACAATTGACTTAATTTTTTTATGCTTTGTTAAATTGCTTGTAATTTCGCTTTAATAATTATTAGAATGTAATTCTGTAACTTTGTGCACTAAAACAATTAGCTTGGAATTTTATGAGCTTTAAGGGCATTTTCAGACTAGCGTTTCTAACTCGCCCATATGAACCTGCTGCATAAATGCCTTATATGTTTTTATACCCATACTCATTTATTTCATAATTTTCATTACATGTCAACATAGTTTAAAGTAGGTAAAATAAATTCTCTTCATTTCTCTCTCTCCCTTCATTTTTCTCATTCTCATTTCAATTCACATTCTCATTTTAATTTTTCTCATACTTTTGTTTGTAGATGTAATACTCAACAAACAGACTTGATACAACTGTTTTTTTTTACTCAATTAATATCAACATCCAATTATTACACTCCAATAAAAACCAATGGCCAATTTATTCCCTAATTGGTTACACAATTTAATATCTAAATAATAAAGTTTAATCCAATGCCTCCATTTTGATAGAAGTTTACAAGGCTGGCAGTTCTTGGCAGTATGTGGGTGCCGCTGGTGTGTGCCTTGGTCGTGTTGGCCCAATATGCTGGCCAAGCTGGCGGGTATGTGGTCGGGGCTGGATGTGAGTTTCTTTATTTATTCGTCAATTTCATAAATTCTTAGAGATTCCATATTCTTTTTAACTCATTGTTTGGTTATTTGTCATTCATTGTCTTTAGCCCTGTTACGTCCCCACTACAGGGGCACAAGCCTACTCTCATATGATAGTGATTAGGCCGTAATCGTATTTGTCATTACGTGGTCATTACATACATACATATCTGTCACGCCTCTCGCCCATCGGGGTAGGCAGTGACAACTTGCTTCCACTTGCTACGATCTAAACATACTTCTTTCTTGTCATCCACATTCATCAGTCGCCAAAAAGAAAAGGAGGAAAGGAAAGGCTAAGGCTAAGGAAATGCCATGTCAAGAGTATCCTAAACCAATGAAGCGACTGATTTTACAATTGTGTCATTATTTATCAATGATTTCAAATAATGACCGTCATGTGATTTGTATTATGTTGAAGACTTGCATTATTTCAATCCGGATGCTATTAAACGTCAGACAATATCATTTCTACTAGAAGGTAAAAGGGGATCAAAACATTAGAAAATAATCTCTTACTTTTCAGTTGAATTAAGAACATAAAAAAATCATCATTTATCACCTATTTTTCCTTCTTCATCCTTCAGTAAACGTCCGCTTCGCCCAAATGCTGCACACTGACAGCAAATACCAAGTCCTACGCGAGGAGATGATCAAAACAAACACAAGAAACCTGGTATACCACTGCAGGGCTGATAAATCTGACTGCGACGCCGCGTTAGCTAAGATGCGGTACAAAGCTAGCAAGCATTTCTTCGCACTCGCTAAAGCTGTGGTTGATTATGTGAAAAATAAACGACAAGCTAGGCCTACTGGATACGTTGGTAAGTAACCAACAATAATGACGTTTGAATTTTGCTTCATAACGGCTGCCGTTCCGAATATTCAAAGACAGATAAATATCTGAGATCATCATGTCACGGAATATAACTTCTGATTTATCCTTCAGAAGAATTCCATAGACTTTTCGACAGCGGTAGGTTTATAAGGACGAAAAATTCTAAGACAGATAACTTTTTCTATCTCCAATGGGCAAAACCAGAGATAGATAGAATTTTGGGAACGGCCGTTAATCTATAGGTTCAGATGTTAGGTCTAATTTCTTCTTTTTAGGAGCACTAGGTGTGGGTATAGGACTTCTCAATCGATTACGCTTTGGCGTCAAACCTAAGGTGTTATCACACCAACCAATCGATCATCTATCGACTACTCCTAACTATTAATCGATCGACGGATACTGTTCGACTAAGCAATCGATCGATTGCCGGTCGATGGCACTATTCGACTTTAATCGATTAACTCCGGCTATATTCCATCTATTTCTTTAATAAACTATTCCATTCTACCATTGATCGATGACGTCGATTGACGATCGACCGTTTAATCTTGGGCCCAAGTCTGCTAATTCAAAATAGCTTCAGTTGTGTTTCAGCAGTGTCAATGGCATTTTTACACATTTGGTATCTTGCTAAACAATAGCTTAGATTGACTGCGACCTAATGTGTCAAAAAATGACATTGACATTCTCTATAGTCATCTCTATAGTCATCTATAGACACAGAACTGAGAATAAGTATTGTAAATTAGTAGACTTATTCCATTTTACATTAATTTTTCCACCACCAGGTACAGCAACATTCTGCCAAGACAACATCTGCGTACCCGACACGGATCCCCCCATCGTATTTGGGGGGTGCTACACTCTCATATCATGTGGAGGCAATCAAACATGGCATCTTGACATTGTCCAGATTAAGAAAAAGAAAGGACGGTTTCTTCGTTAGATAATTTAAGTTAGCCGTTGCAGATAAGTTGTTTAAGTTAATGCTCTGTTACAGCGTGTAATGATTAGCGAGCTGTATCTGTAACCGTTGCATGTAACCAAAAAACATAAGGAATGCGCTCGAAGCAGGTTTGCGAACCATTAAGGCCAAAACACACCGGATGCGTATGCGTTGCGTATGCGTAGACGTATGTGTGTAACTCTGAGTTGTAATGTATGGAACTGTCACCGCTTGCGTAACGTAGACGTAGACGCAAGCGGTGACAGTTCCTTACGACATATGACACCGCTTGTGTAACGTAGACGTAAACGCAAGCGGTGACAGTTCCATACATTACAACTCAGAGGTACGCATACGTCTACGCATACGTAACGCATACGCATCCGGTGTGTTTTGGCCTTTAGCGAAAAAAGTATACACTACGTTTTTTTGGTAACAGTGTTTGGATCGGTTACAGTTACAGCTCAATAATAAGTATGCGTCTTTATTTAAGCTAATTCTCTGTTAAACCTTCAGCAAATAGTGTCAAAAATAGAATGAGTAGTCACAATGTTTTATGGACAAAAACTTAATGGGCTTATTCTGCAACGGGAATGTAAGTGAGAAGTTTTGTATAGTTGATAAAGATTGTCACATATACCAAGCTTTCATTTTTACCCGACTACGGTGAAGCTGAAAGAAAGGGTTATGTTTTTGGAAACAATCATAATCCAGTTCATCATTTTAAAGTACCCGGAAAACTTTTTATCATAAGGTGCTGTGGTAAGCCAGGTGCACAGATATTCCCGACGGGTTATGCCTATAGAACACACACTCCCAGCCAACGACCAAACTTGCTTGTTACACACCGGATGCGTATGCGTAGAGTTGTAATGTATGGAACTGTCACCACTTGCGTAATGTAGATCTTAAATCGACGTAAATAAATAAAAATGAATTGCTGTTTGATAGTCTGGCTAAAACTCGGGAACCACATAACCGATTTGGCTAATTTTTCCACCGTTATTTCAAAATCGGAAAATGAATCGGGTCGACGTTGTCCAGGGGCCCAAGTCTACTAATTTATTCTCAGTTGTATGTCGGCAGAGTGTCAATGGGTTTGTCAGAATCAAAGTGTAATTTTTGACATATTTGATCGCAATCAGTGTGAGCCATTTTTTAGCAGAATACCAAATGTGTCAAAGAATGCCATTGACTCTCTGCCGAGACACAACTGAGGCTATTTCAACCTCTCCCATCCCACTGACCCATTATAAACCCAAACACAATAGATTTTCTATTGTTCTTTTTTTCCGGGATGTGAAAGATTAAATTAGCAGACTTATGCTGTCTACACACCAAAGCCGCTGGCATGCCGCCGGGCTAGGCTGGCGGCTTTACGTCATACGAATGGCACCTGTCAAAAATGCCGGCGGCTTTGGTGTGGAGATACCATTAGGCCCTAGGACAACGTCGACCCGGGCCACTAGTTAGGAATAGAATCTCACTGAAACAATCAGGAAGGTACTGAGAAAGTGGTATTAGAACAAAGAGAACAAAACCAAGACCACCTGTTTCGATTGTACGATACAATAGCCATTTACATGGTTACGACCGTTCGCAAGATATCCGCAATAAATACAAAAGTACAATGTAAAGGTACGAAAACTTTGTAAAAGTGTTTCGGTGGTTTTATATTGGGTTCTGTATATTTGGATCCTAGTTTTAAACTACAGTTCTTTCGTGGCTCTAAAAGCAAATAGTCTTATATAGCCTTGTTGTCTATCCCTCCCTTAGTACGCAATCTGGGGCCCAAGTCTGCTCATTTAAAATAGCCTCAATTGTGTATCGGCAGAGTGTCAATGACATTTTTCAACACACTTGGTATTCTACTAAACAATAATTACCTCTTTAATTACCTCCATTATTACCTCTTTCTTGTTATTTCTTACCCTAAGGTTGCCTGGAAGATATTGCTACCTAGCAATAAGGCCGCTTGTTGCTTCTTATATTCTTGTTTGTGTCTGTACCTTATATCTTTTGTGCAATAAAGAATATTTGTATTGTATTGTATTGTAATAATGGCTTACACTGATTACGACCAAATGTGTCAAAAAATGGCATGGACACTCTCATTGACATTGTGCCTCTCTGCCAACTAAGAATGTTGTAAATTAGAAGACTTAGGCCTCAGATATTTAATATAATATTAATGACAGACAGAGAATGATTTGTAAAAGCTGAAGATTCATCGTAAATGCCAATCACTTCCTTTTAAACTTAACATTTAATCAATCTAATGATGTTCGAGTAGAAATGTCCAGCAATAGGCACGATGAAATTTTTTTTAGTTCATCACATAGATTATTTTAAAATATTCGACACGTATTTTTTCTTTTTTCTCCTAAACTAAAAATGATAAAGATACACTGGGTTAAAGTTGCCCGTGACGTTATGCCTAGGTACGATTTTACCTAGGAGTGACGTCAATACGCCCCACTCCGTAACTTTGATGCTCTGTATCTTTGTATTTATTTATGTATTTGATCGGGTAAAAAATGTATTTCAATTTTTTTTTAATAGCCTAAAAGACGGACCTAATTACTTTTTGAACTTTTGAATGTATCATCTCTATTGACGTCCTACGATTGATATAAAAATCTGTTTTAAATATCTAAATTCAAAAGCTACCAAACAGAAACCTAAACTCAAAATGATTACGTAAAGTTGCGTAATCAAAAAGGTTTTCTATCATTAACCAATTGACTCCTAAAACTGAAAATCATTGGACTTAAAAGAGCATGTTTTAGCAGGTGGGTGTTCAATACCGCTTGTTAACAGTTAAATAGTCAAACATCTGTAGAGAGGCGCCAAATATTTTTTATACCTGTTTCTTTAGTGTTAAGACAATGGAATCTCTTATCCTTTTTGTCCTCTCCGTTGTTACGCCGATATGCTTCTGTACGCCAAAGATTGGAGGCAGTGTTACACTTAATAAGTAAGTCATGTGCTTTTTTTACTTTTAATATATATCCTACTAATATTATAAATGTCAATGTGCCTATGGATGGATGTTTGTTACTCTTTCAAGAAAAACTACTGAGTAGATTTTGATGTTTGGCAATATTGTAGCTTACATATGAGAATTAACACGTAGGCTATATTATTTTGAGATATCATGATTTTTTTGCAAGATATGACGAAAAATGCGTACGAAGTCGCGGGTAGCCTCTAGTATGTCTATTACATTAATGATACTTAGAATGAACACCGCAAAACTCAAGAGTAACTGGGCTGGACATGTTTGCCGTATGCATCCGGATCGTTAGGCCAAGATATCTACCAACTGGTTGCCGCTCGACGGCCACAGAGGTAGAGGTCGGCCTAAGAGATGGCGCGACGATCTGGATGCATACTTGGCAAACTGGGCAGAAGTTGCCGTGGATACGGTTGGATGGAAGGATGCGAGAAAGCTCTTTGCCTAGCAGTGGGATATAACAGGCTATTAAACATATCGGTACGCACCTGATGACGCAGTGTGGGAAGGCCTCCAACAAGGTGGACTGGCGACTTAATTAAAGTCGCGGGAAGCCATTGGATGTGTGCAGCGCAAGACCGGTCGTTGTGGAGATCCTTGGAGAAGGCTTTTGTCCAGCAGTGGACGTCCATAGGCTGACATGATGATGATGATGATATCGGTGCTTATATATTAATTAATATAGGGCTTAAAATCCTATTAACACAAATGAACTAATTAAATATCTCCCATTCCGAAAAGACTAGCGAAAATAAAGCCAGTAGGAGCAGCAATAGGGAAGAACTTCATACCCTTAACGGAGCTGCCGCCACCGAAGTTACCTCCAGTTCACTACCACAATGGCAGACGGCATATGGACGAAGATTGCTCTCCCAAACCTACTCCCAGGGAAGTTTACGAAGGCGGCAAAGTGGAAATCTTCGGGGATTATTACGAAGAGAAGTTTGCGAAGACTGTTGCAACAGTGGTCTTTCCTGATCATATTGATCGTGAGTTATTTATTATACTTACCACCGATTGAATATACGGCTTATGAAACTGATCTCACGTACGCAAAGTATTATGACAATCAGTTGCGGTGGTTTATGTTTTGTATTGGACATTGCGTACACGCACCGGACATTCATCTATCATCATCATTTAATTTAAGAGTTAGACTCTTGTCGGTGGAGCGTTCGCCATCTAGGCCTATCCTCTGCCAGTGCTTTAACTTCTTAATACGACATCCATAATAAAAAATTGGCAGCCGTTTTTTTCCGGATGGATGTCCGCTGCGTCTTCCAGCAGGGTCACGCCTTTCTCCCATCGGGGTAGGCAGAGACCATATGCTACGATCCAAACACACTTCTTCGCTTGATCCACATTCATCAGTCGCTTTATACATGCCTGTCGGGTTAGGGTACTCTTGACTTTGTATTTTTTGAACACACAAACATCCAGAGCCAGACTTAACCTCTCACATCCCACTGACCCATTACAAACCCAGACACAATAGATTTTCTATTGTTCTTTTTTTTCTGGGATGTGAAAGATTAAAACAAACATCTTACAGAGATCATCACAAGAATTTTGCACATTGGATCCAAATATTGTACCTAGCTTCTAATGCTTTTTATCAATTTTCTCCAGGAAAACACTTCGAAGTGACGACACAAGTACCTTATTTAACTGTGGGTCCTATTGAAGCTATAGGATACCATCCTAGTACGTTAAAAAGTGAACACCCTAGTGAATGCGAGAAGATTTATCAGGTAAAATTCTTTATTATTGGCTTAGAACTATATTTTTGGAAAAACTGTTTCTTATGACGACGCAGAAATTATCCATCGGGTATATCAGTTCCCTCACCAGTAGCGTCACTGTAAAAAGAAATACAGATAAAAAGTTGTCAGCAAATTATTGTAAAAACAGCTATTTTTGACCCCGTTGCAACAGTCTTTTAAACTTATTTATCCATTAAACATGGTGCCAGCTTCAGATGTAACGGCGAATGTATGATTTTTTTCTACAACTGGCTGATTTATTAGCCTGTTATAATTCCACTGTTTAGCAAAGGCTTCCCCCTCATCCTTCCATCTTTCCCTATGCCTGGCAACTTGTCACTTTTTTGATCAGAAAGTACTACCGTTTCATTACCAATGGCTAGATAAGATAAGGTATATTAACATCCCATTCTATGTACCAGGATCACATGGCCGAGCAGTACTCGGATGAAACCAAAGACGTGACGGACGAGTCTCTTGAGATGGCGCGGATGCCTCTCTTCCCGCCTGAAGGCAACAGTCCAAATATTGACGCCGAAATGGAAGCCAATATGTACGAAGATTTAAGTCTTTAGGGGGTTTTAACAGCTAGATAACGTTCTTAATGCCAGTTTCACTACTAACAGATAAAATTTAACTGCCAGATAAACCTATGTCTATTTCATAAATCATGTTGTTTTAGACAGTGATAGGTATATCTGTCAGATAAATATCTGTAAATCGTAACCTTTTTTTTAAATGCCTAATTTGAAAATGGGGAAGATTACTTTTTTTATATTTTGTACCTTTTTTGTAAATTAAACTGTTTAAAATTTTCTAATTATTATCTATTATTTTTTTAGTTTGATACATACTTACATATCTGTCATGCCTCTCTCCCATCGGGGTAGGCAGAGACCTACCTCCACTTGCTACAATCCAAACGCACTTAGGCCCACTTGCGCAGCCCCGAGTTAACGCAATAAACCCGGAGTTAGCTGCTAACACAGGGTTAAATCAAGATAAATCAATACAAATTATTTATTTAGCCCTGTGTTAGCAGCTAACTCCAAGTTTATTGAACTGCGCAAGTAGGCCTAAGAAAACTAAATTATTTATTACTTACTAACTATTACTTATTTAAAACCCATACTTCAAATTCAACGATAATTAGACTCAAAAAATGAAAAAAAAAATCATTGCTTAACTTTTTTAATAAGGTAGCTACGTACTTACATACTAAGTAAACTACTTTAAAACAACAGAAAAATCTAGAGTTACATTATACATACATAACTACGCTAAATACACGATCAGTTAACATATAAGGTTGCGTCCCCAGTAGGCAAACTGTTAGCGGCTGACTGAGGTGGTGGCGTATCGATTTAGTAAACCCATTCATATATTTTAAATGGAGTGTCCATAGTTTGCTAGTTTTGCGCTCACTCTACGCAGTTTGCAGCGTTTCGCGCGCTGGCTATCTAAATAAGCGACTAATAAGTTTGCTTGTGACGACGCAGCTAACTCAAATTACAGTTCGCCACAATTTGCGGCTCACTCAGTCGGCCGCTAACAGTTTGCCTACTGGGGACGCAGCCTAACGAACAAAAAACATAGAAATCACGTGTATAGCCCTTCTGAAATATGTGCGCACCTCGTTGGAATGCGCTATCCTAGCTTCTCCTGTTTTCGCCTATCCAGTACCGTGACGAGTGCGTACGAGTTGCATGACGTCACAGTGTTTTCTGATCTGTGACGTCACTGAACCAGGTGCGCAGATATTTCAGTCTGGTTATGCTAAACTTCGCCGAGAAGCTTTAAGACATCGAATAACAGCATGAAACCTTTATGTTGCTCTAAGAAAGAAAATAGGCATTTATTCCCAGCTCAAAACAAAAAAGAATATATAATTATACTTGACGCTAACCTATGGAAAATTTAATAAAGAGATAAGACTGGGAAGAACTCTACTCGGCATAATCTCATATCACTTTATCCAAACGTTGCATTTATTTATTAGAAGAAGCTCTTAAAAGTCTATAATTTTGATATATTTTTCATAAAACTATTTTTTTAAGGTCTATCTACACGTGCCCGGGACGTGTCCGGGCCGTGGCCCGTCAAGAGGGAAAACAATACGTCGTCATGACAACGCGTCCCGGGCACAGCCCGGATATGTGTAGATAGACCATTATGTAATATTACAGGATACGGCAGTAAATACCTACTTTTAAAACTGATCTGTGGAACTATTCAAGACATAATTCAAGAGCAACATTTTCGAAGGCTATTACCTAATGACGTAAGCAATCACGTGGTCGGCAGTCTAAGCCATTTCCCCCATTACGATACACACACATCTTCTTTCATTGAAGACTAGTCGCCGCGAAGTATCTCACATATATTATACCGGTATCGTAGTGTGCGAGCCTGCATTCAACTATACCTGTACGATACTTCGCACTACTTCGCAGTAACTAGTCTTCTAGACTTTCAGGATACTTGAATCGCATGTGCATGAGGTCACTGACATAGCTCGAAGAATCGCAAACCTTAAGTGGCAGTGGGTGGGGCACATTGTTCGTAGAACCAATGGACGATGGGGCAGAAAGGTTCTCGAGTGGCGACCACGCACCGGACGACGCAGTGTGGGAAGGCCTCCAACAAGGTGGACTGACGACTTGGTTAAAGTCGCTGGAAACCGTTGGATGTGGGCAGCGCAAGACCGGTCGTTGTGGAGATCCTTGGGGGAGGCTTTTGTCCAGCAGTGGACGTCCATAAGCTGACATGATGATGTCGATGATGATGTGTGTATCGTAATGGGAGAAAAGGCTAATCTTTTGCTTACAAACAACAATGACTTATGTATCAAAATCCAATTTGAAGCACTACACAGGTCCAGCCTGTAAGTTAAATTTATTTGGCACTTTCACGTCTTTGTCTTTATCGTCGAATGTTTCTTCCGTGTCGTCGTCGTCGAAATCGTCCATGTCGAGAGGGTTCCTAAGAAATGGTGAATGCATTAGAAAACATACCTACTTACTGCTACCTAAATAAATTACCCATGAATACAAAACCACCTAACCTAACCTAGTGTTCTTAGGGCTTTAGTGCTCGATCGCACGAGCGCTTTTTGAACGCACGTCAAAAAATCTTTCAAATAGAATAAATGTGTTGATAATTTAGAATTGATTGATAATTTGGAATTAATTAGGAATGCCAGGGATACAACTTCAACGTTTATTTATGTGCGTTGAAAAAACGCTCGTGCGAACGAAACTTTAATCATTTTCTTTTTAGAGTCTTGCTCGGAAACTGTGCTACGAATTTGAATAAATTATCTAAGTCTTTGATTTATAACAACTGCTAATAGCAAAAATGTTTCAAATTTTCTTTCTTAAAAAAACCAAAAATGTGATTAGACAATAAACAGAGAAGGTAGGTACTTACTTGTTCCAATCAATCTTATGTCGTTTCCTGTAACAAAAATAAATACTTATTTTGAAAAAGTAAAATACTTATACAGACATCTTTCAGTTTTTGCGTGGAAGAGTAACAAGAGCCCATCCATGGGCAGAAGCATTGACATTTATAATATTGCCGGCCATTAGGAACGTGCAAACCGTATCATAAATCTTGACGTCATAGGAATCATAGGGAAAAGCGTTTTTGATAAAGGTACACAGGTAGCAAATATTTGATGCATCATCATCATCTATCTATATCAGTCCACTGCTGGACATGGGCTTCTCCCATTGCACGCCACTGTGATCTATCTTCGGCTGCTCGCATCCAGCTCCTGCCAGCCATCTTGCGCAAATCGTCACTCCACCGTGCCTGAGTGACGATTTGATGCATGCGTGTGTTGATTACTTATGCAATTACATAAAAGATAAATGTTTGTAAAATCAAAATAATATAATGACTTGGTTCGCACGTTTGTAATGGCCCGGCAAGATAAGAATAAGCTACAAATCTAATGGCGTAGTCTTTGTAATTTACCTGTTAGTAGCTATGTAGTCCTGGTCCATATACTCTTCTGAGACCTCCACTGACAGCGGCTGACCACGATGATCCTGAAGTACTCCGAAGTATCTTGGTGCTCGCGTCACGGTGAATAGTAGAGCTGGAAGTAGACAGACGATTATTTGGTGTGATATGTTTACGATTGATTCTAAATCTTTATCACAATGGGCATGATGACGAAAAAAAATGTTTAGTCCATCACATAGATTATTTTGAAATATTCGACACGTATTTTTTCTTTTTTCTCTTAAACTAATATTGACAAAGATAGGTACACTGGCTTAAAGTTGCTCGTGACGTCACGCCTAAGTAAGATTTTTACCTAGGAGTGACGTCAATGCCCCCCACTCCGTAACTTTGTATTTATTGATGTATTTGATTAGGTAGAAAATGTGTTTCAAATATTTTTTAATAGCCTAAAAGACGGACTAAATTATTTTTTTGAATTTTTGAATGTAGTCATCATCCCTATTCTAAAAATTCAGAAGTACGTATTCGTAGGTAATTCTAAATTACCTACACTTGAATATGTCCGAAATTCGAATCCGGTACTGCCCTACAAAGAATGAATGAATTCACAAAATTACAAGTAAAAAGAATTAAGGATAGAGGCTACGCTGAATTCGAAAAGCAGATTCTTCAGAGCATCAAGTAGTATCAGAATGAACTCTAGAAATTCAAAAAGAAGGAAACAATTCTTCAAAAAGCGATCTTTTAAGTTAATACGGTATCACTACAGCTTAGGATACCTATATGATTTATCATTACCGACAAGTAATGACGTTAATTAACCCACCGTTATCCATTAAAAATGTCATAATGAAGTAAGTACATTGATTGGTTTCTAGCTTTGAGTATAGAATATAATTATAAGGAGATGCCATTCCGTCTGGATCTGCGTGCCTGGTAAAATGGCTACCTTTTTCTTTGGAATTTCTTATCGTTTGACAGGTCATCTACCAAGAAAACTATGAATAACTTGCGCCAACCTTGGCTCGCTGTCATAAACTCATTTGTACTTATATGAAAAAAAAAATGGGGCCACTTCTTATAATTAAAGAGTCAATACTTACTGTCATCTAAGCAATGTAAACTTTTAAAAGTCAAACATAAAACTATTAAAACCACATGTAACTTTAACTTTGACTCGCACATTGTAAAAAGTTTTTATATCAACACTTTTAAACTTAGAACCTTCGAATTTTAGAACACTAAAATTAAATCGTAATTTTAACGATT
Organism: Anarsia innoxiella; assembly: GCA_947563765.1. Taxonomy (NCBI): domain Eukaryota; kingdom Metazoa; phylum Arthropoda; class Insecta; order Lepidoptera; family Gelechiidae; genus Anarsia; species Anarsia innoxiella. Next base: position 1,024,206 of record OX387403.1, read on the forward strand.
CTATTTTCAAAATTGCCGATAGTCATTTCATTTGGAAAATTATTCAGAAACTGTTTTACAAATCGTATGCGCACTCGTATGGTCGTAAAAATGGTTTTAATTTGTAATTTTTCGAATCCAAATGACCGTTAGTTTAGTAAATAAGATGTTGTTTGTTAAACCTGCATTGTTCTTAATCGTCGGTTATATTTGGCAGTTAACAAACATTTTTACATAATGAAAAACGTGACTCTGGTAACGTGAAGGAAAAAACCAGTAGGTACCTACTTACTTATAGCAGTTTGTACTATGTCGTAGAAATGACTGGTTTCTAGCTAGCTTAAATATTGCTGGAAAATGCTAGAAATTATCTTTCTTTAATATTAAGTTAATTATTTAAACGCTAAATTGAATAGGTGCTATTCTTTAGAGTGTTACTAGACCAATCGATTAACAACATCGGTCGATTAATGGTGGGTTAAGTATAAGTATTAGTCGACGTCGAAATAGTTTCTTTCATACAATTAACAACAAATGACGGAAGAGCGTGGATTGCATCCGTCGATCGGTCGATGATAGATCGACGATCAATCGAATTGTCTAGTAACAGTCCTATTTCGGACTAGCAGAGGGCACTATGGTTTGACATTTTATTTTATTTATCATACAAAATTGTCTAATTTGGTATAGGTTAGGGATTGGGAAACGTTATCGCCGGATGCAATATTTTGATCACAATTGTATGCAGTTGCCTCTAGGCTCAAAACCCCCCTTTCTAGTGGATTTTTCAATTACGAATCGACGATATGCCTAAATAAGAACTGCCAAATCGACTTATAGCAGTTCCTAATTGTTAAGACTCGTTTTAATCTACTCTCAATTGAGGATAATAATCTATAGCAGCATAGGATTTCCCTATTTAAGTCAAAGTAACAATACAAGTATTCTGTATCATCCTGAGCTTTATTTTTAGCATATGCTGTTTGTTATTCCAACCAAAATAGCAAAGTATTTTTCAAAGAGTAGAACAACATGCCCATTGATTTTCTGATGTATGGACATCCAATGTATTTCGACAAGGTTTGAATATAAGTAGGTTTTGGGGAGGTAACCTTGAATACTACATATCATTTAAAGCATAAAATCGTTTTAAACGGTGGCTCAAAAACCGACCCTCTTCAAATGGCAGGAGCAATTTTATCAAACACATTTTATATTACCCATTACTATCTTACTAACAATTCCTGAATTTATCTGTAAATGTCCTCTTTAAATGACACAAAAATAATATTTGGTAGGTAATCGAACGCAATGCCTTTTCTAAGCACATATTGCTCTAGATTTTTGTTAATGGAGGTAACACACACTAATACAGCATTATATTTTTAATTTCAATTAAGTACGTATACATATCTTATATTTTATTCTAAGTACATTTACATTAAACTATAAACTAAACTATCTTCTATAGAACAGATTCCCTTCTCCACCCCACAGTCTTCGGCCACCGTAGCCAATAAGCTCTTGTCGTAAGGCGTTGTACTTTTTAAAGAACAATTTCTTGAGGATGCGCTTGCGTCGCTTATCTTCTTTTAAGCAGGACTCTAGCTTATCCATGCAGACGTCCTCTCTGTAAAAGATAACATAATAACATGTATTAATGGTTGTATAGTTAGATATATTTCGTGAGATTTTTTAATATTTACCTACTCAATGGACAGTCAACTTTCAGCTTGAAGTTTACTAGCGACTGCCAATGACTTCGTATGCATTTATAGTCCTATCTCTGTCCAAGACCTTACACAAAAGGACACTTGAAGTAACATTATGTTCCTAATCATTAGATACTTTTAGTCATTCTTTTATCATATCTTTAAATATAGATTAATTATTTCTTATTAGAGAACGACTGAGACTGTCCCCGACTTCGTACGCATTTATCGTTATATCTAGGAAAATTTACGTAATATTTAAAAAATATTATATTTAGTATAAATACTATGTATTATTCGGAGCAAGCTACAATATTGCCAAGTTTCAGCATAATCTGTTCAGTAACTTTTGCGTGAAAGAGTAACAAACATCGTTACATCCATTCATCGGCACAAACATTGATATTTATAATATTCGTAGGATAGGAATACGGAAAGAATCCTTACTTATAATTCTGATCCAGCAACAGTTTGATAGGCTCAGTCTTAGTGAATTTATCAGGCAGACGCGATCCAGGTGGCATCTTCGCTATGTCCTTCATAATGCCCATTATCGTGTTCTCTAATTGGGCTAATTTCGGTACCATTAGACGCTTTACTACCTGAAAATATAGTAAACGACTTATAAATACTCTGTGCCCTATTCAGAGTCCATACATAGTAGTGTACATTTATTTATTTAACAGTTTATTGTAAGATGATAGTATATAGAGACAGAAAAAAAAGAGAAGTTATACAAAATGTACAGCATATTTCTTAAAGAAATTTCTTCTGCAGACCCCACAGAGATCTGTACTAACTAAGACTGTCATAGTATGCAAAGAAAATTTTTAATTTTAATTTCTTTTAAGGGTGCAGTAACATCCTTACTACAGCAAGGAGTTTTTAATCAGCTGTACGGTGTATTAGGACAGCCGTACGTAGCTTGTATTTATATTCAATTAACATTCTCCCTGTTGGAAATCTCTTACATTCGAATCACACTTGTCACACGCAACGCTACCCCACGCAACGTGGGAACAAGTGTGTGAAGTAGTTTTTTTTTTGTTAGCCTATAAGACCCCACTGCTGGGCAAAGGCCTCCCCGCGACTTTCCATTTAACACTGTCTTCGGTAGCGACCCGCCATTCGCGTGAAAATGCATCCAGATCGTCTCTCCATCTTTTTCGAGGTCTACCTCGGTGACCATCTAGTGGCGCCCCCATCTAGTGTGAAGTCATAGGAGATAAAAATTTCTACGGAGCTGATTGTCATGAGTCTTGCGTACGTACGTTGGGATCAATCTGTTTCTAGTTTAGCATCAGGTATCTCCTTCATCATGTCAACTTATGGACGTCCACTGCTGGACAAAAGCCTCCCCCAAGGATCTCCACAACGACCGGTCTTGCGCTGCCCACAACCAACGGTTTCCAGCGACTTTAACCAAGTCGTCAGTCTTCTTATACATATTATTCTTCTTATATATTAGGTATCTCCTTAGAAACTTTATAACACTAACCTTTCCACACCGATTGCCAGTCTTGCAAGGGGTACGGAATTTTCGACCCATGTCCATTGTAGGAAGGTTTTGTATTTGGCTGATCACGTTCGATAATGTACCCACTGCTGTCTTTTGAGCTGAAAATCATATGTTTGTATACGAAGAGTACATAAGTCGCTATCTATTTACAAAATGATTTAAGATAGTGAAAAACAGACATTTTAATACCTAATGAATCAACCTTTCATAGCAAAGAAAATGAGCTGCCTAGACGTTCAATTACATTCGATGATTAAAAAATCAACCTTTATAAATAAAGCTAGCTAGTTTAGAACTAGCTACTCTAATTAGATAGATTTGGTTAGTATGTACGTGGTACGTAGGTAGGTACCTACTTAAATGGATAGCCTGATAGATACTAGTGACACCTATTTTTAGTAAAAAACCAGAGATTACGCAGGTTGAAAATCTTAACAAAAACAGTATAACTTTTATTCCTCATGCTCACAACGTCAATGTTTAAAAAAAGAACTTACTCATTTTAGATCTCCTTGATTTACCTATCCTCGCGACATCAGGTTTATTATTATATTCATCGGAATTTTTACCTCCATTTACAAGTGTAAAAACTACTAAAAAAACGCAATGGACTAAACATATTTTCGAAACCATATTTCTACGCGAAAGCGGCCGACAACGATCAACTTGGTTTGAAAAAGAGAGTTTTGTCGACTTAAAAGTTTACAAAATAGCCAAAACTTTATTATGGTAACATGTTACGGTGTTACATTATAAGAACTTTTGTTTTGTTTGTAAATAAGTAACGATACAATTTCTAAAACGTGATCCTTATCAGTTTGTTTGACTTTTTGGTTCCTTTCAAAGTAGGTAACCAATGGGGGGTGAAATAATGGGGATGATGACTACATTCAAAAATTCAAAAAATAATTAGTCCGTCTTTTAGACTATAAAAAAATATTTGAAACACATTTTTACCTGATCAAATACATAAATAAATACGATACAGAGCATCAAAGTTATGGAGTGGGGGGTATTGACATCACTCCTTGGTTAAAATCGTACTGAGGCGTGACGTCACGAGCAACTGCAACCCAGTATCTCTTTGTCATTTTTAGTTTTAAGAGAAAAAAGAAAAAAAAACGTGTCGAATATTTTTAAATAATGTATGTGATGGACTAAAAAATGTTTTAGTCATCATGCCCATTGCCTGGAAATATATTGCAGGCGCTTTATGCATTTCGAATGTAGATTTAGTTAGGAGTATGGAATCACGGGAAATGTGTATACAAAATATCCAGTCCTATATTGATCAGGTATATATCTAGGTCTTTGTCTCCGAGCTAGTGGTATAAAGAAGAAATATCTTTTAAGAAAAATACCGGTAAATTATTAGCCCAAAGTTTATTCTTACAAGATGGTTTAATAATAGACTCCTATAAAACAAACTATCCATTAAATTTTCAGTGAGAATGAGTGAGAAGCTGATTTTCTAACTTTTTGAATAGATTTTCAAAAATTGGCTGTATAACCGATCAATACCTTGCCACAAAGTTTGAAGCCGTCAAAGTCAAAATGACAACTAACCTATCAAACCAATATCAAACAAAACTGTTTTTGTCTCGATTTTTGTTGAATTGAATGCTCAAGTAGGCTGTTTTTTTTTATTTAGAGATCATTAGTACACTTTAATTTGCTGTATTCATCACATAAAAATATCATGAATAATGGAGGAAAAAAAGGAATCAAGTAATAGTGGTTTTAATGGAATAATTAAGAACTTGGATACGCCGTTGCCTGAACATATTACAGTGCTTGATCTTAGCAATCGAAAAATTAGCGAATTCGATGAAAAACTTGTCTTCCCGCCAAATTTGATTGAGCTGAACATTTCGCATAATAACTTAACAAATATTTCAAGTGCCTTATTAAATGTGCAGTTTTTAAAGAAGTTAGACGTCTCATTTAACTCAATACAATATTTTGATGACACGCCAAACTTTTGCCATAGTATAGAGAGCTTAGATTTGTCGAATAACAGCTTAGAAGGGCCTCCTTATTGGGTATGGACAGAAACTCCAAACAAACTAGAAGTATTGAACTTAAGCAACAATGTTATAATAACAAAATCATTTGAAAACAGTTATTTTGAAGAATTGTTGTCTTATAAAACACTAGTCAAGGAGCTTGTGGTATATAATTGTGCAATAATAGACCATATAAACCTTTTGAGTACATTTTCTAAGGTAAAAAAGTTGGAATTCGGTTATGCTGATTATAAGAAGATTTTGTCCAATCAAATTCATCATATACCTTGCAAGGGATTAGATCAATGCATAGAGATAGAACACCTCAACTTATCTAACACTCAACTTTACACAGTAGAACCTGATATAGACATCTACAAACATTTAGTTTACTTAAATCTATCCTACAATGACATTAGTGGTATTCCTTCAAGATTCTGTAATCTAGAAAACTTGGAAACATGCATATTATCCGGGAACAAGATTTTATACCTACCCGATGAGTTAAGCAAATTAAAAAGCCTAAAATACTTTCATATCGACTCGAATCAACTTTGCATGTTAACTAATGATGTATGCAACTTGAATTTAAAAGTTCTAGATGTGTATGATAATAGCTTATATGAGGTCCCAGAAGGAGTGTGGGATATAGAAGAAATAGATTTAGCACAGAATTATTTAGACGAACCAGAGACTGAAGAGTATTTAGAAAGAAAACGGAAGTTACGTTTGAAGTTGGAAGAACGGAGTGATGGCAGGTAATAACCAAAGATGAATAATTGGTCTCCGCGCACTACGACTAGATCTCACGGGCGTACTTCAAAAATGAGACAAAAATACAGGCTGTAAAGCGCTAGTCATTACGCAGAGTTGTGCACAGTTGTCATTATGATTGTTTGACACTGCCACGAAATTGTTGTTTTTGCATGCTGTTTTTTCTTCAAAGAGAGGTATCTAAGTAGTCGTAGTGTGCGGAGACCATTTAAAAAGTTTGTCTTGATCAAGAGTCTTGAATTCACTGTAGTAATGCAGCCTTCACAAATTGTACCCAGCTTGACTATGGATGTGAGGATATTTTTTTACTCTTTCACTCAAAAACTACTGAACAGATTTTGATGAAACTTAGAAGTATTGTAGCTTATACATCAGAATAACACATAGGTTATATTATTTTAAGATATTAGGTATGATTTTTTCCAAGATATAATGCCACATAGGCTATATTATTTTAATGGTAGCCTTGTTTCTTATTAAAGAAGGCACACATTTGTTAATCCCTTCCCAATATTTCTTCTAGTAATAATAAAATTGTTGTTTTTTTTCCAGAAAATTGGAATACGAGCGTCCTTTAAGTGAGGGCACAGCTTCAGAAACTGATGACGAAGAACTGATTAAATATTTGAATAATTTACAAGAAAATGGTAAGATTATATTGTAATGGTGTTAATGGTCTGATATTTCTTAGTTTGATCTAAATTCTATATTTGTGACGCGACACATCTGAGTAACGTACCGCGCGGAACATTCAGCGGCTGGAGTAAATGTATGCGACGTAATTTCAGCTGATGTGTCATACTCATAGGAGACTTGAAACACATTGCGAGCATATTGAACCGAACGTTCCGCGCGGTACGTTACCCAGGCACACTTAACTGTAAAGATCTTTTCTGGTATGGTATGGCCAGTATATTTCTTATATTTTTGTTAAACTTTACAGAACAAGAAAACCAAGAAGTACTATCCGACTCATCAATAGAAGATTGGGATTCTGATAGCTATTGGATACCCTCAAAGTTTTCAAGGTCATCCAAAAGGCCTACTTCGCAATCTCCGTGGGTATACTATGTAATAAGGAAGATGAAGGAAGGTAACTTCTGCCCTATGGATTTACATACAGTTTCTGTAACCGAACAAGTGAAATATGACAAATTGTGTAACCCGAAACCGATTCATTATGTAGACGGACAGTTTGATGATTTGACTGACGATGAGAGTTGATGTTTGGTGATAAAATGCTTTAGATTAGAATAGGTAGTAGAATAATTTCATGTGCCTTATATTATGTATAAGGGCTGCACACCCGGAGGCTTAGCATACGTGCCGCGACAATTATCTCACGTCATGCTGTCCTTATCACATTTAAAACTATAGACAGAGACGTAAGCGTGACAAACCCATGACAACGTCTTGTCACGGAGTGCATGCTAAGCTAGCTGACGGAGCGCAGCGCAGAGCATTTTTAATTGTCATATTATTATCAAATCAAGAGTACCCTAAACCGACGGGCATGTATGAGGCGACTGATGAGTGTGGATGAAGCGAAAGAGGTGTGTTTGGATTTTTGGATCGTAGCAAGTGGAAGGTAGTCGTCTCTGCCTACCCTAATGGGAGAGAAGCGTGACGGATATGTATGTTTGTATTATTACCGACATTGTTCTCATTAGAATAATATTCAAAATCAGTTGACACAAAATTCGCTTGTAATCGCTTCGATGCTCATTTGTTATGTTAACAGATTTTGAATATTATTCTAAGGAGAACAATGTCGATAATAATATGACAATCAAAAATGCTTTGCGATGCGCTCCGTCAGGTGTGCGCCGTTCCTAACGCTAGAGACGGATCCTACGTACGAAACGCATTATGACATCTGTAGAAATAATATGACTGAGTGTGCTTTTCCACCAGAGATGTGCTATGCTTCGTTGCTACGGATGCGTTTGAAATCCACTCATCATAATTCATTGTAGCACATAGCATAGCATCGGTGGAAACGGATTCAGCTAAGCTATGTTTTTTGTATGGAAGGATGCGTGCTATAGATGTGTGCTATGGATGCGTGCCGCTTCCCTACTATCGATACGTAGCATAAGCTCCAGATGCGCATCTTCGTAGCGCATCTTCCTCGTACAGGTACATAGCTTAGCATTGGTGGAAAGGGTCACAGTTTTGTAGCGCAGCTTCGTAGCATAGCTACATAGCACATCCCTGGTGGAAAGGCACCCTTAAACATTCTTGTTCCCACGTAGCGGGTGACAAGTGTATTTCTAATCATTATATTTCTATGGAACAAATTGTCATAAGGCGTTGCTTACGTTGCGTCCGTAGATTCAGTTTTTTTCTACCTAAGTACCTTATTTATTGTATATGCAAGCAGAAGAAAACGTTTGGCCAGTATAAAGAGACCCTTAACTACAAGCTAACTTGGTATACAGGGTGTTAGGAAAAGAATCACTTTCCTTTTGACCTACACCTGGTCAAAAGGAAACTACTAGGTACTGAAACTAACTGAAATCATTCATTCATTTCTTTTTTTTTTTTTTTTCTTTCTGGTACTTTGAATCAGTAACACGGTAATGTAAAACACATTCCACGAAAAAAATTTTGACCACATTTTAAATTAAAAATTTCATTATTAATCGCGCGATTCACGTGCTCTAACGCAAAAGTCATTCAACTCTCGGCGAGTAAGTAGGTCGGGAGCGCTCGCCGCCCGTAGAGAGCGGGAGAGAGAGAGAGCGAGCACGCCGCGCGCCCGACCTACTTACTCGCCGAGAGTTGAATGACCTTTGAGTTAGAGCGCGCTATTTAATAATGAAATTCTTGATTAAAAATGAGTTCAATTTTTTTTTTATTTTTCATGGAATGTGTTCTACATCACTAACACTATACCTGGTTAAAAAGAAAGTGATACTTTTCCTAGCACCCTGTATAATGCGAGTAGAAGAAAACGTTTGGCCAGTTTAAAGAGACGCTTAACTACAAGGTAACTTGGTATATAGCGAGGTCTGCCTAAAATGGTTTACTTACTACCTAACGCCATTGCTCGTAAATACAGGGCCTTTAGGTAATAATAGAAATAGTATTTTGATTAAATATTTTTGTATTAAGATTTGTAAAAGAAATCAGATTTGTTTTGCCATAATTATGTTTCTATAATGAACTTATTATAAGGCCAGTTTCACTCACAGATAAAATTTTATTGAAGATATTTTATACCTGTCACTGTCTAAAACGTCACGTTTTATGAAATAGACAAAGGTTTATCTGTCAGTTACATTTTATCTATAAGTGGTGAAATGAGCCCTTAATCAATGTTTAATACAAATTATTGTTACATTGTTTAAACGTGCGAATGTTAAGCGCACATAGTTATCTCGCTCGCACTTTAGTGACGTCACAATGGTACGTAATAAGTGCGAGCGAGATAACAATATGCGCTCTGCATTCGCCACGAGTGTCGCATAATATAAATACAATGGGGAAGATGCGATATTTTTATTTTTGTGTTTATTTCAAAGAACTCCATGTAGAATAGACCACAAGTATATTAAAAAAATGAAAAGACTAATTTACTGCAAAAAATGGGGTTTAAAATTGTCAATTTGAATTTTCGCGCGAAAACGGATCTATAGTTCGTATGACGTCACTCCTGTCTGTCACTCACTGGCCCACGTACTGTACGTCCTCTATGTATTTTATACTTTTGCATCTTTCTCGACTAACGAGACATTTTTTTGTAAAAATTTAAAATGGGCTATCCATCAACATCAGGCGATTATAACTATACTATAGATACTCCGAAAAAAAGCCGTTTTGACGTATGTTTTGTGCCAATGTGTCCATCTACTTCAAAGAAGTTTCCAAATAAATTGTTTTTGACTGGACCTTCTGACCCAAAACTGCGAAAAAAGTGGTTTCAAGCTGTGAAGAGGAATAACAATTATTCCCCAAAGACCATCATTCGATGCTGTGAAGACCACTTTGACGTAAGTCGGCGGATATATTTGATAAAAGCTTAGTTTAATCTGCTTGTATGCAAAAGAAACATAGTTGTTATACCTACCTAATTACTTATCCAAACTTGTCAATGACTTTTGAATGAATGAAATACAAATTTAACTAATGATTTACACATACCGTAGTAGTTTAGTCCCTTTCATTTCTACACTTGAAAACTCTGCACTTTCGTCAAAAAAAGACACTACCATGTCAACACTAACTTTTGGTAGATTCCTGGAGTCTGCTTTGACAAACCCAACTTCCATTTTTATTCGAAAATGCAATTAATTCTCGTTATAATGTTCACTTTTTTACTACAACTATAACCTCAAATACGTTGTCATAACAGGAGTGACGTCACTGAACGCTGATTGATGTTTTAAATCCGTTCCGTTTCAAGCTACTTTAAATTCGTAATTATTGTTGAAAAACAACATTATATAAAATATAAACCTTGCAGTGGCCCTTCTTTTATATATTTTTAACATTTTAATAACAAAATTTTCATAAATATTGTATTTGCATCTTCCCCATTACAATATAAATACAATTAGTTTTCAATGTTCAAAGTGTTAGCAATTTCTTTCATAATATCTTCATAAATGGTGTTCCTATTTTCTCTAGTTATCTGAAATAAAGAATATTTTGCAAATGTACATAAATCATTTTTATTTTACATTTAAGTGAGTGGTAGTAGCCTAGTAGGCAGAACGCCCGCATCCAATCTTGGAGACGTGGGTTCGATCGACAATCGTATATTCAATCCATATATGTTGACCGGGGCAACATATATGGATTGAATATACGATTGTCGCTCGCTAACGGTGAAAGAAAACATCGTGAAGAAAGCTGCATATAATAAACAAATTCGAAGGTGTAATTATACATTAAGGTGCTTGCAACGCGTTCAGTTTACTTCAAACATTAACTTATTTAAATCTTTTATCTTCATAGGTACATTTCGTATGGAGTAACCAGCTAGCTTAGCATGGCACTCCGTGACAAGACGTTGTCATGCGTTTGTCACGCTTACGTCTCTGTCTATAGTTTGAAATGTGATAAGGACAGCATACGTGAGATAATTGTCGCGGCATGCCGTGCTAAGCCCCCTGAGCGCATGCGTCAGACGCTGCGAGCGACGCATAAAACAACTAGGTACGCGCTTAATGTCATAGGCCCAGAACACACGGAGAAACGCAACTGCAACTTCTAGTTACTTTTGAGTTGAATCGAAGTTTCTGCTATAGACTTCCTTAGAAAACCACACGACGCAACTAGTGTGAAAACTAGTTGCATCGTGTGTGGCAGGTGCAGTTTCGTTGCAGTTGCATTTCCCCGTGTGTTCTGGGCCATAGTGTGATTGTAGTCATAGAAATTATAGGATTTCATTTGATTACTTGCAAAGGATCAAGTTTTTAATGTGTAGGAATGCTATTCACTTACCATCCACACTTTCGCCTTACTATGATTCCGAATAGCTTCAATCAGTGCGTCTCCCTTCCTCACAGGTATTGTGGCAAGGACAACACATTCGGAAGTAGGACTGAATATATCTCTAATTCTATTTTTAAATGGTTCACTAAAGAACTCCATTTTTCCAATTTCATCTATTACTAGTAGTTGTGAGGTTGGGTCTTCTGGCTGTTGGTATAAATCAAAATGGCGGATTGAGTGGCAAGTTAACATAGAATGTTCTTTATAAAACATGCATGAAATTAATTACATATTACTTATAAATTAATTTTGTATAAAATAAGGCTTATCAAGGAGGTATTATGAAAATCAATACAATAGATAGTGATAACTTACCAATTTTCTTAGTTAGGTAATCATAAAAATAAATCTGTTTTTATAAAAAAACTAGCTATGTACAAGTTAACACAGAATGTTCTGTATTAAGTACTCCTTATATTAAGTACATTTTAATAAGAATTCTTTTCAGGCAAATTTTGGGTACTCTGCCAACAAATTCTAAAGCTAGAATGTGGCTGCAATAATAATTTTAGTTTACTTTTTTATTTCATGAAATAATTTACCTTTTGCAAAGTCGGTATGGCTACACTTTCAAATTCTTGTACCAAAACATTATGTCTTCCGACTTTTTGCTTTACTATCTCTTTCATAAGATTCTGGTCTCTTGCTAGTCGGCTTCTTTGCCCATCTATCGAGACCACATCAAACCCTACTCTTAACCGGCCATTTCTAACCTCCTCTGTGTAAAAGCCTGTAGCTTTTATGCCCTTTGCTTTAACGGAGTCTGTTAATTTCTTCGTCAGTGTTGTTTTGCCTACTCCTATAATTTTATTAAAAAAACAAGATTAGGTACTTATTTCAATGTAACGTTTATAAAGAAAATGTGTAGGTATTTCAAGTAATTTATATAAGTTACCAGGGTCTCCGGTTAGTATGAAGTATTTAAATCTGTTATTTGCCATTTTATTAAGTTATTTCGTCTTTTGAAGTACTGTTTCAAGTTATTTCAATATTCAATATTTACTCCAGTCATTATAGACATTCGAAATCGAAAATTTAACAATAATTCCAAAAGTTTTCAAACTTCGGTCAAGTGAATGGTACATTAGGACGACAATAAATCTCATTTTGCAACCTTGTCCGCAGTCCGGAACATTGTTAAAATTGCAATTAAATTAATTTTTGCTCTATGGTCGTGAAAAAAATTCCAAAAGTTCTGCAAACTTGGGGAAGTTTTCGATATAATATTTCATATCACGTATTAAATTTGCAACCAATTTAAGTGTACGGAACATTTTTTGTTATTAAAAATTAATGTTTTTCTTTATTAAACTGAAGCAAACGTTCCAAAAGTTCTGTAAATTTGACACATATATCGGAAAAATATACCGAACGGTTGTATAAATTTGCAACCTTTTTCGTTGACCGGAACATGTTTATTTATAATTCTTTTTAATTCGTGGTCATTTTTTCGAGTAAGCTGGTCTCGGAATAATTACAAAAGTTTTGAAACTTGGTTGCAAACTTCGAAAACATCTATTGTGATGTATTTACAAATTTGCAACCTCATACGCTATCCGGAACTTTATGCAATTTGCAAAAATGTATTTTTTTTATTTTTTCACCTTCAAGAAAATTTCAAAAGTTTTGCAAATCGAGCGGATGGTCTTATTTTGGGATCGATACCACTATTCAAATTTGCAACTTCGCACGAGACCCGGAACCTTGTGTTACTTGTACCTACTATTTTTACATGACAGGTGATTATGCCAAAAATAAATTCCGTTGGGCTTATTTAAACCGGTCGTAGGATTTTGCCGGTACGTATTTTTTGATTAATAAAACGAATCTGGGGATTAAATACACTGTTACTCACCTACGCATTGTCGTCCATTAATGTTTACTTACCTTTTTTACGAATATTTGATATCCTCATACTTTTTTTCTATACTTTTGAAATTCTTATTATGTCTATTTATTTTTTCGACGGTAATAAAATTAAAAAAGTCGATTTTTGCAAATAACACAAGGTTCCGGGTCTCGTGCGAAGTTGCAAATTTGAATAGTGGTATCGATCCCAAAATAAGACCATCCGCTCGATTTGCAAAACTTTTGAAATTTTCTTGAAGTTGAAAAAATAAAAAAAATACATTTTTGCAAATTGCATAAAGTTCCGGATAGCGTATGAGGTTGCAAATTTGTAAATACATCAGAATAGATGTTTTCGAAGTTTGCAACCAAGTTTCAAAACTTTTGTAATTATTCCGAGACCAGCTTACTCGAAAAAATGACCACGAATTAAAAAGAATTATAAATAAACATGTTCCGGTCAACGAAAAAGGTTGCAAATTTATACAACCGTTCGGTATATTTTTCCGATATATGTGTCAAGTTTGCAGAACTTTTGGAACGTTTGCTTCAGTTTAATAAAGAAAAACATTAATTTTTAATAACAAAAAATGTTCCGTACACTTAAATTGGTTGCAAATTTAATACGTGATATGAAATATTATATCGAAAACTTCCCCAAGTTTGCAGAACTTTTGGAATTTTTTTCACGACCATAGAGCAAAAATTAATTTAATTGCAATTTTAACAATGTTCCGGACTGCGGACAAGGTTGCAAAATGAGATTTATTGTCGTCCCAATGTACCATTCACTTGACCGAAGTTTGAAAACTTTTGGAATTATTGTGAATTAATTGTCTTGACTGACTGGACTAATTTGCCTTTTGCAAACGCGCCGATTCCATTCCAGCTGTTCTTTATTTTGACTTTTGAATATGGGTTACGTTCCGTTTTCATATAGCTTTATTTCAAATTATTTTAATGAAAGCAATTTTCGTACTTATAAAGAAAAAACTTCTATACTTTTTAAATATTTTTTGTAAAATAAATCAAGGAAAATATATTTTATGAAAATTAGCGAAGTTTTTATCACATCGATGACAGAAGCGAGTAAAAACTCTGTAAAATGGAATGCAAACATCAAAACGTCAAATGGTACAATCCGACCAAATTCGGAAGGAATCTTATCAAGTGTGAATACTATTGATATAAAAGCTTTTTCATTTAGCAGCACAATAACAATTTTATTTTTCTTATCAACTTTTATCAACACGGTATCAAAGTTCATGCCAGTTATTTTCGCCGGTTTTAAGACAAGTTTTCGTCATTTATCTCTCAGTATTGAATAAGGGAGGCCGTCAGTAGTTGAATTAAATAAAAATGGCTTCATTTGCTCCAGTAACCCGCCTCCTGATTGGAAAGAATGTTCTCAGCAGTACCCGTGTGGCCCTCCCGAATACCGGTTTAGTTAAATGCTATAGCGCAGGTGAGTTAAATTGAATACCGAATTAAGTACAATATACGACATTTTTTTGTTATTATTCAAACAAGTCCTCCATGAATTTTCAGGTAGGTATTAAATATCAATATTACATTGATTTAAAGTTATGCTGTAAGTATTCTATGCTTCAAGGTTCATTAATTATAAATAAATACTTATCTAAGCATGCGGTCTTAACTCATTTAAAACTAATGATACTAGCCTGATATTTAAATATCTACCAACAAAAATCTTAAGTCCTTTATCTATGTTTGTAGTTTATTATTTTTAATTGATTCAATTTGTTTTTAAAGAGCACACACAATTGGTCATATACAGCCTAATAAAAATATATTACAATTGTAAGCCTATTGTGTCATCAATTGTAGTGGGTGTGTTGGAACATGTGACCTTGACAAACATACCCAAATTCTTATTGTTATCTTATCTGTTATTTGCTATTTGTTTTTTTATAATACCTTATCATTTATGCAATCTATACTTGAATTAAATAATAACAACCGAGGTAGCTATCGAATTTTAAATAAAATACATTATAAAAAGTACCTAACACTTCAATTTACATTTTATATTTCTTAAAGTAAGTAACATAAAATTAAAATGTATCTTTGCATTGCACTTACAGCCAGTGATAGCAAAGACCAGTTTTGATAACCGTTCCATGTAGCTACTCACAGTATATGTTACTTAGGTACTTATTTGTTGTTATGTTGTTGTTATCAGTCCATAATATGTCCCCACCGAGGGGCAGGAGCCTACTCTCTTACAGAGAGTGATTAGGCCGTAATCCACCACGCTGGCCAAGTGCAGGTTGGCGGATTTCACATGCACCTTAGAATTCCTGGTGCGGGCACATACCTCTGAGTTTAATTCTAATGTACGGATCAATTTATTCGATTACCACTTGCTAATGGTAAAGGAAAACATCATGAGGAACTTAGGTATTCAAATTATTATAAATACCTATATTTTTTTGTTTTTCCAGCACCAGCCTATGAAAACATTAAAGTTGAAGTGGTAGGTTCAAAGAAGAATGTAGGACTCATCCAACTGAACAGACCTAAGGCATTGAATGCTCTGTGCAAGCCGTTGTTTGTAGAACTCGGTAAAGCAGTCATTGACTTTGATAAAGATGACTCTATTGCTGCTATTATTGTTACCGGTAAGTAAACACTTTAACTAATTTCATAATGTAATTTTCTTTAATACATACATATAAAATAAGTGAATTAAGTTTTAATTTCATGATTTTTTTTTTTTTTGCTTACATTATATACAAAATTTAAAAAAGTTATGATCATTTTTCTTCTTGTACTTTTTTTTTGTTAAGTACTATTTAACTCACATTTAACTAGGTACGCTAGTATTCTGTTATCTTTGGTTTAAATATTTTAGAAAATATTTTTTAATAAAAAAACAGTACATTAATAGTCAAGTAAAACAAACAATCTACTTGCACATAGCCTCATTGTGATTAAAAATTAGGAAATACATGCTGTTTATGCAATCAGACTTTAAATGTTTTTTTTTTTATCTAGGCAATGAGAAGGCATTTGCCGCTGGTGCCGATATCAAGGAGATGCAAAACAACACATACAGCTCAAACCGTAAGGCTGGTTTCCTGAAGGAGTGGGAAGACATTTCCAACTGCGGCAAACCCATCATTGCTGCTGTCAATGGATTTGCTGTGAGTTTAAAAATAAAAAAATAAGAATAAAAAAAATGAAAATAAAATGACATTTAAAAAAATTAAGTAGGTAAGTAATAAAAATAATAAATTAAAATAAAATCATATTAATTTGATGGATTGCGATTGAAAAGTAAAATGTTTTTTGCACCTAAAATGGATCCAGAAAAATATTTTTTTGTGTTTAAAATTTTCTCTTTTTAAAAATAACTTTACTTCTTGTTTTCATTCCTGAATCATGAGACCCACATTAGTATTATACAAATTACAATATTCTCCCATCTTCTTAAAGCTTGGAGGCGGCTGCGAACTAGCCATGCTGTGTGACATCATCTACGCAGGAGAGAAGGCCAGGTTCGGTCAGCCTGAGATCAACATTGGCACAATTCCCGGCGCCGGCGGTACCCAGCGCTTGCCGCGATACGTTGGCAAATCTAAAGCCATGGAGATCGTATTGACTGGCAATTTCATTGATGCTCATGAGGCTGAGAAGATGGGTAAGTTATGCAACTTTTTATATTACGTAAGTGATATTATGGTGGCGAAATGAGCTGGACACCTTTATGCCAGCTAGGTACATAAGATAAAATTTGGTACTTACCAATCGTAAAATACTTATTTTACTAAGCTAGAGAGTATTCGGAACAATCATTATTGACTTGGCATGAATTTATTATAGACAGCCCAGTAAGATACTAGGTATCGACTTATATCTAGTGTTAACAACAAAATACTGCAACAATCTTATGAAACCACTCTTTATTTATTTTTATTCATCTCAATCTTTAATATAATTTTAAATTACATAGGTCTCGTGGCAAGAGTTTTCCCCGCTGAAAAACTACTTGAAGAATGCATCAAGCTGGCTGAACGTATCGGCACACACTCGCCGCTCATTGTGAAGATGGCAAAGGAGGCCGTCAACCAAGCCTATGAAACAAACTTAAAGGCTGGACTCGCCTACGAAAAGTCGATATTCTACGGCACATTCGCTACTGTAAGTTGAATTAGAATTCATCTGATATTTATACTATTACTGCTCTTAAACGTCAATATATAAGTAAAATCTCAAATTCTTTATTACAGGCTGACCGTCAAGAAGGCATGAACGCATTCATCGAAAAGAGAGCTCCTAATTTCAAGAATGAATAAGCTTTGGTTAAAAAAGCATTTTTATATTGTTTTAAAATCGTAGCTAAGGATAAGTGCAATCTACATATAACTCCAATTTTTAAATCTATATCTGTACAAACTACAAATACTGTTTTACATCCATTTTTAAATATATATTTTTTTGTAAATCACCGGCTTTTCGTTTTAATTTGTACCGAATTTGGAGATGACAGGAAACAAAAACTACCTTTAGCGTTTTGTGTTTAGAGCTGGTATCCCTAAAATACGTGTCTTGTCAAAATTATTATGCGACCAAATTCAGTAGGTCGCTGTTAAAGATGCGGAATAAATCGGAACTATTTTTCTATACTTTTTTGAAAGACGCTAGCGACATCAAATCCTTATGACGTATAAGGTGTTTACATTTCAATTTTGTCAGATTATTTGTTATGGTGGAAACAAGTTTATTGTTCGCCGACAAGTTTTTTCATTGAAACACGCCCACATTTAAATGATTTGCATACGGGGACCTTAATCTCATGATGTTTATCGCGACTGACTAGTTCTGTGTTGAACTTCGCTCTCAAACCGCTGTTTTGTGGTGATAATTGAAAAAGCCAAATAGTTTGGAGGGGTCCATGTTTTGGGATCATGTATACCGGAATAGTCATATTATGCAGGAGTTTGAAGACATAGAGGTCCATAAGACGAGTGTTTCAGTGTTTGTGGCTCTATTTTACTTGGAAATGTTGTATATTTTGATCATGACACTATCAATCTTGAATAGGCTGAACCAAAATTTACCTACTTAGTTAGTCTAAGTTTTTACAATATTTTCTATCATATCTCTTATTTTCCAAGGTGAGTTACTTATAAAATTATTTCGTAATTTCTGTATTTTTTTCTATATCATTACTTAAAATGTACCTAAATATTTTCTTTTTTTTTATATTTTCAGTTGTTCAAAATGATTCTGTCTAAATCATCTGAGAGGCTATACCTCCATAAAGACGGTGTACAAGACATTTATGTAAACCTTCACAGACCTCTAGCTCAACATCAAATTGATGGAATCCGCTTTTTATATCGGCAATTTAAAAAGGTAAGTTTGTTACAATATTTTGATAAAAACTGCATCATTAGTAAGTAGGTACATCCTCGAAAACATCAACCTGTTCACCCAATATAACTATGCTACAGCTTCTAAAGAAAATCAGAGGCGTGGGACAAACATATAGTCCGGTGCCTAGTGCGTGACTGAGAAGAAATAACAAAAATATCTCACACATTTCTCCGCAAACTTCTAACAGTTCAAAATCCAATCAATCTAAGTTAATGTGTCCGAGGGTGTACAGTCACGAGCATTATTATTTATACACTGTGACATTTTCAAAGTATTGTAACTTCTGTCCTTTCTAAAACATATTTTCGTCAATTTGCTCAATGATTGTATGATTGTTGGTTGTGTTATTGATCAAATTGATGAACACATACGTTTGTAACAACAGAAGTTACGACGCTTTGAAAATGTCACAGTGTATACATATTATTGCTCGTGACTGTACATACTTTAAATCTTGACACAATATTGTTTATTATAGTTTTATTTTTTTACAGAAAACCCCAGGAGTAATAGTAAATGACCCGTCAGGCTACGGGAAATGTCTACAAGTGGCATTATTCGTGAATGCTATACGTCCTCTATTGAAGAAACCGATATTAATATTAACCGATAGCTCTGAATACTGGAAAGGACACTTCCAACAGTGGACCGAAAGCTATGATGGTAGGTTTTTTAACCAACATCAACAAAAAATTATTAATACAGAGCATCAAAGTTATGGAGTGGGGGATATTGACGTCACTCCTAGGTAAAATCTTACTTAGGCGTGGCATGACGTCACGAGCAACTTTAACTCATTTTTACTTTAAGAGTTTAAAGAATGAAAAATGCCTATTATGTGCTGCTCCCACACTGCATATTTAGTAACGTTAGTAAACTTTATAACAAACAATTAGTAGGTATACTAAAAGTAGTTATAAAATGGGCGCTTTTTTTATACTTACTTTTTTTTTTTTTTTTTGTTCCATTTTTGTCAAGGCTTTAAACACTAAGACCCAGAACACACGGTGAAACGCAACTGAAACTGTAAGTTACTTTTGAGTTGCATCGAAGTTTCTACTATAGACTCCTTTAGAAAACCACACACGACGCAACTGAAACAAAACGTTTCAAACTAGTTGCGATGAAACTTCGACTTCGAAACTTCGATGCAGCTCAAAAGTTTCAGTTGCGTTGCACTTGCGTTTCACCGTGTGTTCTGAGTCTTAGTAAACATCTTTCCGCAGACATATCAATAAACGCATCAAATCCGTTTGCAAAGAAACAAATACACATCGCGCCTATAAGTGAAGGATTAAACTACGGCCGTCGTACTTGGAGCACCGTTGTGTTACATGATCAGGGAACTATGAAAGAGTTACTAACTATGAGCTTTAACGCTGATTATAAGATTTGGGTCACTTCAAAAGATCTTAAGGTAGGTTCCATATCAGCCTTTTTTATCAATTCAATTCAATAAAGATTTATTCATAGGTAACCCAAAATTACACTTGAATGCGTCAGAAATATAGATTAACATGATAAAAATACAGGGTGTTAGGAAAAGTATCACTTTCCTTTCATCCTTTTTTAACACGCTTTTTTCATAATATATAACAGTATACCTGTATACCTACTGTATAGTATAATTTGTTTAAAATATTTTTAATTTACCATATTTTTCTTTTATTTGCCATATATTTTATAACAAATTTTAAAAAAGTTGAAATAAATAAAAAAACGTCCCCACTACAGGGGCATGAGCCTACTCTCATACGAGAATGATTAGGTCGTAATCCACGCTAGCCCAATGCTTGGGTTGGGCTATCGTCGTTATCGATAGATGGGTTCGCGGACCCAATGCGTAGGTTAAAAGTTAGGTTGAAAATGTTTAATCTTACTTCTTACCAGTATTTTAAATAGATATACCAATGTTGTGTCGATGTGTGATGGATATGAGGATGTTTGTTTCTCTTTCACGCAATAACCACTGAACAGCAGGCTTAGCATACGTGCCGTGACAATTATCTCACGTCATGCTGTCCTTATCACATTTAATACTATGGACATAGACGTAAGCGTAACAAACCCATGACAACGTCTTGTCACGGAGTGTATGCTAAGGTAGCAGATTTTAATGAAACTATAAACAGAGATATGCTGCTGATAACAAACAACTTTTAGTATGGGACCAAGTTCGAAATCATTAAAAAGAAAGAATAACAATGCACCAGGCACAGCACAGTAGATTAAGAATTAAGAATATTAAGAATTCGAAAATTTTTGAATGATTTCGAACTTGGTCCCAACGTAAAAGTTGTTTGTTACGAGTAGTACTTTTCTATCCTTTTCTATTGTTCACTAATAGGGATGACGACTACATTCAAAAATTCAAAAAATAATTAGTCCGTCTTTTAGGCTATTAAAAAATATTTGAAACACAATTTTTACCTGATTTAATACATAGATAAATACAAAGATACAGAGCATCAAAGTTATGGAGTGGGGGGTTTTGACGTCACTCCTACGTAAAAATCGTACGTAAGCGTGACGTCACGAGCAACTTTAACCCAGTGTATCTTTGTAATTTTTAGTTTAAGAGAAAAAAGAAAAAATACGTGTCGAATATTTAAAAATAAACTATGTGATGGGCCTAAAACATTTTTTTTGTCGTCATGCCTATTTAAAGTCACCCTGTTCAAACATTTCAGGAAAACCTGCGTATATTAGCATCCATATACGAATGGCTGTCCCCTTACCACAGATTCAATGTTGAAGACTTTTCTCCCGAGAAAGGCAACTGGAGGGATATGGTTCAAAAGGCTGTATTACTAGATGCATTCTCCGAGGATTTCCTCACTAGAAACACTAATGTTTGGCCTGTTGAGAAACATGAGGTAGGTATAAAATTGTTAGAGTTGAAGTGTCATGAATCCTACTAATATTATAAAAGTCAATGTTTGTGCCGATGGATGGATGTTAGTTACTCTTTCGTGAAAAAACTACTAAATAGATTTTCATGAAATTTGGCAATATTGTAGCTTGCACATCAAAATAACACATAGGCTATAATATTTAACGTCATGTTTTAAGAAAAAAGAAGTCGCGCGGAGCCTCTTGTGTTTATACAGGCTGTAACAGAAAGGGTATATAAAGCCGAAACACAGCGATAGTCCTCATGAAACTGAACAACTTTCCCCAAGGAACATGGGTCGTAACTCGAAAAATTTTTTTGGGTCGCCCATACTTACTCGATCAGCTGATCGGGCATTTTGTATGGGGAGGCGAATTTTTTTTTTCGATTTACAACCCATGTTCCTTGGGGAAAGTTGTTCAGTTTCATGAGGAATATCGCTGTGTTTCGGCTTTATATACCCTTTCTGTTACACCCTGTATAAGTTAAGATATGGAGTAACCTGATCGCATTCGTACAATATTTCAAGATATAGTGTGAATTATCCAACATACGAAGTATACTGTGATATTGATGTAAACTACTGTGATAACAAATTAAGTACCAACATGTAACTGTATAACTATGTTCATTTAAAAAAAAAGATATATTGGACATAACGTAGGGCCCTGTGCCTAAGGTTTCTTGCCGTTTTCTTCCTCTCGACTATACAGGTAGTAGTTTAAGATCAAAAAAGTGACATCAAAAAAGTGTAATGAATTTTGCCTATTTTTGAATAAACACTTCATTTTTATTTTTCATTTTCATTTTCGAAGTCGTGGAAAGCCTCTATACGTAGTTCATAGGTAGGTACTTATATAAAAAATATAATTCTAATATTTCCTTCCAGCCCATCCAACCAGCTTCATCACCAATAAAAACTTCAAGAAAAAACAAAGACCCAACCGGCACAAAAGTGAAACGATCGAAACGCATGCGCATTGAAGACGAAGACATACCAAACGTCACTTTCAAATACGATACAACGAAAAATATCGATAATTCCCAAAAACCCGACTTCGATTTCACTAGTGATGGGAAAAGCTTACAAGATATCGATAAAGAGAGCTTTCAAAATATCGAAGTCGATATTGAAACCAAAGATTTGGATTTTGCTATTCAAGAAGTCACCCGACAAGAAAACGGGGTAAAGAACAACGAAATTAATTCAAAAAACGAATCACATTACGAAGAAATAAAAGACACTAGTAAAATACTAGTTTCGGAAACGGAAGACGATAAATATGAAAATTCGAATGTTTATAACAAAAATGAAACGGTTATACTTGAAACTGAAAACAGCGAAGCCCAAAGTATCTTCCAATCTATTCTCGATGAGGAAAATTCAAATAACACACAAGATTGTGGGAATTGGGACGTTTCTGATATTATCAAAACTGTGGATTAATTTGATGATATTGGTAAATAGGTACATTCGTTGCTCTCAGAACCGATGGACGATGAGGCAGAAAGATTCTCAAATGGCGACCACGTACCCGACGACGCAGTGTGAAAAAGCCTCCAACAAGGTAGACCGACGACCTGGTTAAAGTCGCTGGAAGCCGTTGGATGCGGGCAGCGCAAGACCGGTCGTTGTGGAGATCCTTGGTGAAGGCTTTTGTCCAGCAGTGGACGTCCGTAAGCTGACATGATGGGTAAATGCGTGTCGATATCGAAAAATATTATCGATTATTATCGAATCTCGTTACAGCACTAGGAGAAGAAAAAAGTATTGTAATTGGTAAGAAAAAAAATTGAGACAATATGAATTCTAAAACTTTTAAAATTTTTTAGAGGTAGCCAAAACGGCTGAGCTTATTGTAAAGTTACAGTGCTTAGAACTAGTACATTATAAGGAGACTTTAAATTAGTGAACGATAGAAAAAGATATGCATGTACTCGTGATAACAAACAACTTTTATTATGGGACCAAGTTCAAAATTGAACTCCCCATTCAAAAAGCACAAGCTGATGGTACGGGGGAACAATTTTTTTTATAATTTCAAACTTGGCCCCATAAAAGTTGTTTGTTACCACGAGTAAATGCATATCCTTTTCTAGCGTTCACTAATTTAAAGTCACCCCATATCGGTCCCGCTTTCTATGTCGCCCCTGCTTAAGAAATCCTGCTTAAGAAATCTTTGTGTACTAGTTCAAAACACTTTGCTTTAGTTTATTACGCACTTGGTGACATATTAGACGAATAAGTAATCAATGGGGGTATACTAACTACACTGATTCTTAATTAACAAGCCCCCCTTCTCCCATTACGATACGCACATGCTTTCAAGTATCCTGCAAGTCCCAAAGACTAGTCATCGCGAAGTATCTCACATACGTTTGAATGCAGGCTCGCACACTACGATACCGGTATAATGTTTGTGAGATACTTCGCGGTGAGTCTTCGAGACTTGAATCGCATGTGCGTATCGTAGTGGGAGAAGGTGTTAAGGGTCAATTCATATTAGGGCAGAGTCGAAGCGAATTTCTATAAATTAACATATGACATTCAACTTTAACTCAACAGCATAACGCACGTATTACTTTTGATATTTTTCTGTCTGCACGTTTTTCGTGTTATTTTTCGCGTGTATTAAAATATTAGGAGTAATATGTTCGTTATGCTTTTGGTTGAGTTAGCTCCAAAATACACGGTGAACCGCAACTGAAACTGATAGTTACTTTTGAGTTGCATTGCAGACTTCCTTAGAAAACCACACACGACGCAACTAGTTTGAAATGTTATGTTTGAGTTGCGTCGTGTGTGGTTTTCTAAGGAAGTCTGCAATGCAACTATAGCTATAGCAGAAACTGCGATGCAACTCAAAAGTAACTAGCAGTTCCAGTTGCGTTGCATTTGCGTTTCACCGTGTGTTCTGGGTCCTAATGTTAAATTTCTTATGTTTAATTTTCGGAAATTCGCTTCGACTCTGCCCTGGTATAAATTGACCCTTAGCCCCGTCTCCCACTACGATACGCACATGCGATTCAAGTCTCGAAGACTCACCGCGAAGTATCTCACATACATTATACCGGTATCGTAGTGTGCGAGCCTGCATTCAAATGTATGTGAGATACTTCGCAGTGACTAATCTTCGAGACTTGAAGGATACTTGACTCGCATAGGGAGAAGGGGTTTGTCATCAAATATGTTAAATTAGAATTAGATAGCTTAATATAAATGTGAGACTAAAATAGATTAAGTAAATGTTGTTTTCTATGTTGTTGGGTTAGGTTAGGTTAGGTTTTTTATATTAAGTACCTATTTGTTGGTCGAATTAGAAGTTATACTGGATGTAACAGAAAGGAGGTATAAAGCCCAAACACAGCGATAGTCCTCATGAAACCGAACAACTTTCCCCAAGGAACATGGGTCGTAAGTCGAAAAAAAAAATTCGCCTCCCCATACAAAATATCCGATCAGCTTGATCGAGTACCTACGTATGGTCGATCCAAGTATTT
This sequence comes from Anarsia innoxiella, assembly GCA_947563765.1. Classification (NCBI taxonomy): domain Eukaryota; kingdom Metazoa; phylum Arthropoda; class Insecta; order Lepidoptera; family Gelechiidae; genus Anarsia; species Anarsia innoxiella. Next base: position 1,049,343 of record OX387403.1, read on the forward strand.
TTTCGAGTTACGACCCATGTGGGAAGTTGTTCAGTTTCATGAGGACTATCGCTGTGTTTCGGCTTTATACCTCCTTTCTGTTACACTCTGTTTAGTCAAACTTTGGGCTAATCTAAATTACTTCCAGCTTACAATAAAGGGCGATAAAGAATGCACATCGATCTTTTGAAAGGGGCAATCGGCTAATTTCGGTATTCTGACTCTGTCGCGCACACCATGACGATTGTTTTGTCATTTGTTGTTCAAGACGACCACAAAATATTTAGTTCTAAATTCAAATTCTGATAAACGATTAATCTAATAATTGATGTACTTACATGGAAACTAGCATTCTTTTATTTTCGGATAAATTGTCGGCCCAACAGCTAACGTAAAAAATATCACAAATTTAAGGGCAAATAGGTAATTTATATTACCTCTTTTATCTTGGTTCATTGTCTATAAAAAGACTAGAAAATTATGGAATACTTTCTTTTTTTGTTTCTTTCGAGTTTTCGAACAATGAAATTAAGTATAATATATTCTCTTTGGTGAGGTTTGATTATCCATTTTAATGGCTTAAAGGTCATAGCTACCGGGCCATAAAATTAAAAAATATATATCAATTTTAAAAAATACAAAGCAAACATGTGCGGAGTACTTTTTTCTTTTTTCAAAAATCACATGGCAACTTTTTTGTCAGCCTATTAATTTTAATTTCTTCTCTACAATGTAAAGATAGAGACTATTTGTCTGTAATTAAATGTTTAGGATAACTAAATGTTTTACAATTAAATTGATGTTTAGTTATAGTTTTACGAAGTGAAGTTTCAATAGGTTTTTAAGGGTGAGCGACGGCATTGATCGATGGTGGAATAACATATATACTTTTAAAACCGAAATTAAACACATTAATCCAGTAAACTAATTTTAATCCACTCTTTTTACAATAGTACGAAAGCGCGCGAACGAACACTATCCACTTTGACATGACAGCTAGTCCACGCTAGGGCGGTGTCGCGCTTGCCGGTTCAGTCGAACTAGTGCTGTGCCAGTCGAGACGACGTTCCGATTTTCTTCTTAACAATACTTACCTACATATTTTGAAAAGATTAAAGGTATGTACCTAGGGACTTTAGTAGTTTATGAGATTTATAGAATTATTAGATTAAAAATGTTGCGCGGACGCACAGTTGGTAGAGTTTTAATAAAACAGTTGATTAATACTGATGTACGAAATATAAAATAACCAAATAAGTTATTTTGTCTCATTCTATCGATATTACAAACACACTGCTAGTCAGTTATATTGAAAGTTGCTAAATCTATTGAAACTTCACGTTTGTAATGAATTCACATACAGGCAGACCAACTTATCTGTGAAATGAACGGCGGCGCTAGTAGTAATACAAAATTGTATTTCTACCAATCGCAGCAGTTCTGGAATTGGACATTTCCGTATTAGTGGCCGTAGTTCCAATAACGGCCGGTTCACAGATAACTTGGTAGCACTGTAAATTATGTAGTAAATAACCCCTTGTTAGTTAATGTTCGGGACATCGGGTGTTAGGTTAGGGACTCTCGACTAAAAGGACATTTCTTCAAGCTGATTTACATTATCTTAATGTTTAGCACAGTGCTTTACGGCCGTTCTTAATAATCAAAGACAGATAGCTACCCGAGAGCGGCAGTAGGTACTCAACTGTCACGTAGGTAGCTGTCACTTTGGATCTATCCTTCAGAAGAATCCCGTACATTTTTCGACACCGGTAGGCATAGGGACGAAAAATTCTAAGACAGATAACTATTTCTATCTCCAGTAGGGCAAAACCAGAGATAGATAGAATATTGGGAACGGCCGTTGTAACATGTAAACGCTATTGGCTTTAGTACGGTTCTACTACTTGACCTAAAGGCTGATTTACATTGAGTGAGTAACTGACGTCAGTTACTGAACTGACCTGCTAGCTTAGCATGGCACTCCGTGACAAGACGTTGTCATGCGTTTGTCACGCTTACGTCTCTGTCTATAGTTTTAAATGTGATAAGGACAGCATGCGTGAGATAATTGTCGCGGCACGCCCCGTGCTAAGCTCGTATTGCCATAGTGTAAATTGATCACTGACGCGACAGTGCACTGTCGTCAGTTACTCAATGTAAATCAGCCTTAAAGCAGTAAAGAACTATCAAGTTTTACTAAAATACTCTCCTAAAAATTAAGATAATGCAAATGGTCAGATACGCTCAATTGGGTTATTCGTCATCTTGCACCCAAAAAACTCGCAACAAAGCAACCTGGGTGCAAGTTTTTTGGGTGTGGGATGACTAATAATTCGCTCAATGAATTTAAAATTTTTATTATATCAGGAAATTTACTCGGTGCCGAGCCGGTCCGAAATTCGACCATTAATTAATTCAATTCGAATTAGTATGGGCGAATTTCTGTACCGTAGCGTACCTGAACGGCTTTGGTGTGGAGGCATAAGGACAACGCTTTTTTTGATAGGTTATTCGTGATATTGTATAAACTTAAAATTATTTATTGCAATTTCACATATACAGGGTGTTTCATATTTATATTCACAACGTGTTCAGTTAGCCCATATGTATTATGTACCTCCGGTATCAATATTTGTATTTGATTACCAAACACCTTCTACAGGGTGTAACAGAAAGTTACACGCAGTATAAGGTGTTACACGCAGTATAAGGTGTTTGGTAATCAAATACAAATATTGATACCGGAGGTACATGTAGGCTAACTGAACACGTTGTGAATATAAGTAGGTATAGAGGTACATGCAACCCCGTAAATACCCCCGAAATTTCGAATTTCTGGCTGATTAAAATTTTAGACGTGGCCCGCCTCGCGTGTCGTAAGCACCTAGTTCTTGACACGCGAGGCGTACCATTAGCAATCACGAATAATGCTACAATATAAGTAATATCTTACTTTATCATAGTTTACATTTTACTATAAGTAAAAAAATTAAGCTACTTAATAAATGTTTTACATAATATTTGTGATTTGATTCGATGGAATACAAACGAATATATGTGTTAACTATACAAAGATTATGTTTAAGTATACTTTCTATTTAAATGTGGATTTTATAATAAAATGGTTGTATTGTAATTATTCGAGTCTTTTTCTTTTACTTACCATTTAGTAGGTAGAATACCAAAATGGTAAAATTTTACAATGGGGATGATGACTACATTCGAAAATTCAAAAAAATATTAGACCGTCTTTTAGGCTATTAAAAAATATTTGAAACACATTTTTTACCTGATCAAATACATAACTAAATACAGAGCATCAAAGTTACGGAGTATTGACGTCACGCCTAGGTAAAAATCGTACTAAGGCGTGACGTCATGAGCAACTTTAACCCAGTGTATCTGTGTCATATTTAGTTTTAAGAGAAAAAATACGTGTCGAATATTTTAAAATAATCTATGTGATGGACTTCAATTTTTTTAGTCATCATGCCTATTCACATTCTAGAGACACCATTTGTGCATTTAGTAATTAGTAGAATCGGCTCCCTGGTATGCTATGTTTTTAAAATTCAAAAATGTTTGTAAGTATTTAAAATTGGTACACTTTTTGGCTTCTTTTATACCCAAAACTACCTTACTTGCCGAGTTGAATGCTCAATTGCTATTTTACTATTGCTGTTTATCAAATTAATGGACATTTTGCGAATATGAGGGTTTAAAAAAAAGCACAAATATCAATTCAGAAATATATTTTATTTCATTAAACTATATAATAAAGAACATTTCATAATATCTATAATACATTAAATACAACGAGTATTAGTAGGCCTAATTCATTTTAAGTATATAATAATATCTTAATCATTTATCTTTTTAAAGTTTTTTTTATAAATATTTACATAATTAATTTTCAATTTTCTATTAAGTATTTTTTTTTCTCAAAATAATTAAAAGTATCTAGGTTTTGTGATGTGTAAATAAAGCCCAGTTTTTCAATAGTCAGATAAAATTTAACTGGCAGATAAACCTATGTCTATTCTATATCATAAAACAAGCCGTTTTAGATAGCGACAGTCATAAAAGGAATTTTATCTGACTATCGCAAGACCCTTAGTCGACCGAAAGACCGAAGACCGAAGGGCCTTAGTCGACATAAACATGTTTTTAAAAAGGACCAGGGTGCCAATTCCCTTAAATTAAGTTAAGCGACCATACTATAGCCAACAGATAAACATTCGACAGCAATATGTCACAAATTTGGTATTCTCTTAAGTGCCACGAAATAGTCGATTAGTAGTCTCTAGAGGGCTTTGTCATTCATTTGTCTTTGCGAATGATTTAGTTGTCGATGTTGCCAATATTTAATAAAATTATTGTTCGAAGAAATTGATCAACCGATTGATAGATTTTTTTCGACCTAGAATAAGCTTAGACATACTTTAAAATACAGAATATTTATTTCTATAAGATTTACATGCATTTTTTGCATAAATTGCACGTTAATTTTCGAAAAAACACCGAAATAGTGTTTGGGTGACCGAACGACTGAACGACGGACGACCGAACGAAATGCCATTAGAGAACAACTGTCAAATAGCGAAGAGAATACCGTTTGGAACTGCCACTCATGTGACATTGCGGAGTAGAATACCAAATAAAGCGTAAAGTAATAAAATGTACGGCCGATCGCTGTCCACTGTCAACTTATCTGTTAAGAGAATACCAAAATGTGTCATTTTATACAATTCACATTCTAGAGAGACACCATTTTTCATTTGGTAATTAGAAGAATTGGCACCCTGATATACTTAACTAAATGTGATACCTATTACATCACATTAATCTTTCACATCCCAAAATAAAAGAACAACAGAAAATCTATTGTGTCTGGGTTTATAATGGGTCAGTGGGATGTGAGAGCCACATTTGGCAAATAAAATCAGTTATTCCATAATCTCCGGTATACAGAAACAACTTAAAATTCTGAAGGTATAAATAAAATACAGTTTTTAACTTTGCAGTATCCTAACACCTGTTTCAGCTAATTAGGTGAATTAGCTTTATGCAGTATAATTAAAAAGTCTAAGGTAAGTAAGTACATAAATTTTCTTAGATACCTTGTTTACGCCTGTAAACAAATCCAGTTTTACGCCATCTAGCGCCTGATTGGCGTACTTCACTGTTTATTTGAATTCGCTGTGTTCCATAGACAATTGTCAGTCAGTTTATCTATTGTTTATGCTTTATTACCAATTGTTTTTTTTATCTCTTTGTAAAAATATTAAAAACGAAGATTCAACAATTACAAGAGTTTTTATTTAGCAAGTCTTGCTGCTACAACCTAACAAATAGGCAAATCAATTAGGCATTTTGAACAATGTCGAATATAATTAAATAAATAAATATGACATAGGTCGTAGGTACTAGCGGCTGCCCGCGACTTCGCACACTTTTATCGTCATATCTTCAAAAACTTACACAATATCTTAAAATAATATAGCCTATATGTTATTCTGATGTGCAAGCAACAATATTGTAAAGTTTTATCAAAATCTGTTTAGTGGTTTTTGTGTGAAAGAGAAACAAACATCTTTACGTCGATATTTAAATGTAAATTAATATAAAAGGCATTTTATGCAACAAGCTGTAAGTTTAAATATGTCATCTTGGAATGCATTTAATTAAAAAAACAAATAAAACCGTGACTAAATAATCTGCTTGTAAACATATTTTTGTTTTCAATAACTTAAATACTTATTTATAAGTACTGGAATGTCGTATACATTTATGAGTTTCATATTTAAAAGATATATAGGTATGTATATATTTTTATTTAATTCAAGCCCGGTCTTTCAATGGTCAAATAAAATTTTACTGAGAGATAAACCTAACCTATGTCTATTTCAGTTAGGTAGGCCGACTTGCGTACCGGAGGGTTAGCTCAATAAACCCGGAGTTAGCTGCTGACACAGGGTTAAATCAAGATAAATCAATACAATTTTTTATTTAACCCTGTGTTAGCAGCTAACTCCGGGTTTGGCTGCGCAAGGCCCTTACGGTGCGTACAGACCATGTAACATGTTATATAACTTATGTTATATAACATGTCCACACTATGTAACCTTGTTATTCAACATTGCAACATAAAATAATACTGTACACATTAGAATAACAATGTTATATAACATTGTTATATAACATTGTTATATTTTTATGTTGCAATGTTGAATCACAAGGTCATAGTGTGGACGTGTTATATAACACAAGTTATATAACATGTTACATGGTCTGTACGCATCGAAGTTATATAACATTGTTGTACATATCAATAACATTGTTTTATAACATTCAGTGTCCACATTATGTAAAACATGTTATATAACAATGTTAAATAACATGTTATGTTACATGGTCTGTACGCACCTTTAGGTACAGGTATAAAATAATCCTAGGAATTTTAACTGACAATCGAAAAACCGGGCCTTATAAAGATACTCTTTAAAAAGCGTAGGTAACCTTTTTTTAATAAGACAGTCTAAGGGTTGGCCTGTATTGGAATGATTCATCATTAAATTTTAAAAAAAATATTGGCAGCACGGGGCATCCCCATTTCATAGACCTTTCCTTATGTATCGATCAAAATTCCTATATGTTAAAGTGAGATAGAACGACAGGCAGCCGTGCTACTAGATTTGTACCAACCCTAAGGTTAGCTCTTTATGAAGATAGGTCAATTTACGACAATTTTACAATTTCACGCAATTAAAAACGCAATTTTCTCATCGCAAGCGCAGATAATTCCACGTGCGACTTAATTGGTGAAAATACATCATTGCAAGAAAGGCATTTAAAGTAAAGGTTCCGTTAAACTACGTTTTGTTATAATTTATTCGAAAGGTAATGTACGTACAGTCCAACGGAGAGACTTAGGGTCGCGACACACCTGCGTAACGTACCGCGCGGAACGTTCAGCGGCTGGAGTAAATGTATGCGACGTAATTTCGGCTGATGTATCATAGGTGACTTGAAACACATTGCGAGCGTATTTAACCGAACGTTCAGCGGCTGTAGTAAATGTATGCGACGTAATTTCGGCTGATGTGTCATAGGTGACTTGAAACACATTGCGAGCGTATTGAAACCGAACGTTCCGCGGTAGGTACGTTACGCAGGTTTGACCGCACACTAAACAGAAAGCCATTTCAATACCTATGGTACTCGAGGGAAGTCCTTTCTGCCTACCCCGATGGGAGAGAGGCATGACGGATATATACCTATGTATGTAGGTATAGTACTTGTCGACAACTGCACTAACTGTTAATACATACCTATAGGGTGACTTTAAATTAGTGAACGATAGAAAATGATATGCATGTACTTGTGATAACAAAAAACTTTTACTATGGGGCCAAAGTCGTAATCATTCGAAAAAAAATTAACTCCGCATACAAAATGCATCAACAGCTGATAGTATCCATGGGGGAATATTTTTTTTATGATTTCGATCTTGGCCCCATAGTATAGTTATTTGCTATCACGAGTACAGTACATGCATATCCTTTTCTATCGTTCACTAATTTAAAGTCACCTTATTTAAATAAACTAAATCCACCACTTCATCAACAAAGGCTTACCTTTCATAAAGACTTGAAGAACTTTATCTAAGACATTCGTCACAGCTAGTGTTTCGTATGTAGATATTCAGAAACGAATACGCGAAGTATTTTGTTTAGGTTCTCTATGGTGTTGTAATCTAATACTGATATATCGTCGTCTGCTGTGTGCCATACTGATGGGAATGGATTCGGGATTACGTGTACTATCGCTACATCTGTGGACAAAGTATATTTGGTTAGTTATCTTAGTATTTATGTAGTACTAGCTGTCCCGGCGAACTTCGTCCCGCCTTAGAATGAACTTTATTGTGTAGGAATAAAGTTCAAATTGACTCTACATTTTAGTAAGAAAACATTTGTATGGGAAAAAGAAAAGGTCTGTTTTAGGGCTTTCCTGGCAATTATTCGAATTTTTCTCACCGTAAGAACCATCCTTGGACTTCAATGAACATTTTAAAAAAAGAATTAGCGATATCGGTCCAGCCGTTCAGGCGTGATGCCGTGACAACGGAAAACGGGTTTCATTTTTATATATATAGATAGATAGATTAGAGGTAGAGGCTGCCCGCGACTTCGTACGCATTTATCGTCATATCTTGGAAAAAAAAATACAATATCTTAAAATATCATAGCCTATGTGTTATTGTGATGTATAAGCTACAATATTGCCAAGTTTCATTAAAATCTGTTCGGTAGTTTTTCCGTGAAAGAGTAACAGACATCCTCACATGCATACATCCATCGGCACAAACATTGTCATTTACTTATAATATTAGTAAGATATATTTATTGCAAAAAAAAGTTAAATTAAAGCTAGAAACAGACCGATCCTACCCACGTATGTAACGTACGCAACGTAGCATTATGAAAGCGTGTGTCGGTGTCCCACGTTACGTGTGACAAGTCTGTTTCTGGTCATAACTTTTCTATGGAGCAAATTTTCATAATGGACACATTCCGAAACAGGTAAACGATTTTTTTATTATTATTAAAAGATGCATTTCGTACGTTGCATTGGATTATATTCAAAGTCGTTGAGGAAAAAAATCTTAAATATGTCCAATCCGTTTGACAAAAAGTACGTTCTGAATCTAGAATATCTTGATACTATTTATAGCAAGCAAATGGCGCCAGGGCGTTAGGCGTTAGACAAATTTTCTTGAGGGCTTTAAGTACTTAAGTTCTTAATTTACAGAAAAGCCGTTTACGAATTCATTCAAGCACTCTTTGACGAAAATAAATTGACGTAATCCGATCACGAATCTGAACTCATTTTAGCAATTTTGAGTCAATATATGAAGCCGATTGAGTGATCGATATTAGTACGGGGAGAAAGGATTTTTTTGACATGTTTCTTTGGTTGCATATTTGTTTCTTTATAACAGGTATCTATCTAATAGAATCTCTTTTAAAGTAGGTAATAAAAAATATCAGTTACGTAAGGTTACATCACTAGTCACGTCTAACTACCATGTGCCAGGAACGCATTCTCTCGTTGCCCCTATAATAAGTATATTAGAAAGGGATATGTAATTAGTTGTACCTAAGCACAATACCAGATGGACAAAAATCGAGGGATCTGTACATGAAACTGAAAATCTATCCGCGAGTAACACATTCCACGAAAAGCTTAGTCGGTTCTTCGTCATAACTATTTGATGCGTCTCTTTTGGACTCAAAAAAAAAAAGGTGACTACCTAAAAACGAGGACCATTTTCTCTTTAAATTGCCCGTTCGCACGAGCGCTTTTTTAACAGGCTATGGAACAAATGCATTCCCTAGTATCCGTTCACACGACGCAGTGTGAACAGATACTAGGGAATGCTAGGGATACAAAATGAAAGGGCACTTAATGATAGTTAATGAAGTGATCTGTCTTTGGCTGCGGAAATCCTTATTTTTATACCATATGTAGGTAGAGTAGTAAAGAAAGCACACGCAAAAATAAATCATATCATTCTACATAATAGATATCAAATTTGATATCTCCCACGCGCCCCGGCATCGTTAAATCGAATTAATCTTGCTCCCATTACCTTTAAAATGCCCTTCTGAAATGTCATTATTAATTATACCTACTTCACATTTATATACTTATATTAATATGCAACAACCCTGATTTGAATATTTTAATAAAACAAGTGGGTTGTTTTGTATCTATGGTAAAATTAAGAGTAAATACCTATTTGTTATCAATAATTTCTATTTAATATTTCATATTGAGAGATGATGACTACATTCAAAAATTTAAAAAATAATTAATCCGTCTTTTAGGCTATTAAAAAATATTTGAAACACATTTTTTACCTGATCAAATACATAAATAAATACAAAGATACAGAGCATCGAAATTACGGAGTGGCGGGTGACGTAACGAGCAACTAACCCAGTGTATCTTTGTCATTTTTAGTTTAAGAGAAAAAAGAAAAAATACGTGTCGAATATTTTAAGATAATCTATGTGATGGACTAAAAAAAATTTTTTGTCATCATGCCTATTGTCGGTCGCGTAAAGCATACCTAACCTGAAAAATAGAAAAACACGCGATCGTTCACACTTGACCGACTAACGCATCATCGGTTGATTGGTTTACAGAAGTAGGTATGTACCACAGCCGTTTTCATTATCATTAAGAGGATTGTGAGGCGATCGTGCGCCGCGCGAATCTCCATACATTTGTGATAAAAATATTGTTTCGGCCCATAACGTTTCCCAACCTCTAAACCTCAAAACAAAAAAAAAACAAAAAAAAAACAAAACGAACGGACCTAGAATAAGGTTTACTAAATTCAATGATACCAAAATTGTCGAATTATGAAAAGGTTTAGGGGTTGGGAAACAATATTTTTATCAAAAATGTATGGAGATTCGGGCGAGATTTTAATGAAATGTGGTATGTGTCTTAGAGTATGAATAGTATTTCAATGATTAAGAATAGGCATGATGAATAAACATTTTTTTTTTAGTCTATCACATAGATTATTTTAAAATATTCGACACGTATTTTTTCTTTTGTCTCTTAAACTAAAAATGACAAAGATACACTGGGTTAAAGTTGCTCGTGACGTCACGCCTAAATAAGATTTTTTAGGAGTGACGTCAATACCCCCCACTCCGTAACTCTGATGCTCTGTATTTATTTATGTATTTGATCAGTTAAAAAATGTGTTTCAAATATTTTTTTACAGCCTAAAAGACGAACTAATTATTTTTTGAATTTTTGAATGTAGTCATCATACCTATTACGTTCCCTTAACTGACGGGCAGGGCATGTATGAGGCGACTGATGAGTGAGATATTTGATCGTAGGAAGTGGAAGGAAGTGGTTTCCTTCCCCAAATGGGAGAGAGGTGTGACAGATATGTAAGAATTACGAAGCGACCGAAACTACGAACTAATACTATTCGATAAATAATTTACATGAAACTACGCTAAACCTTAACTATGCCTAAACATGTTAAAAGCAAAAAAATAACCTAATATATCACATACAGAACAAAATACGAGTTTGTATTATAGAACAAGTCACGTTCGATTGATTCGCCAAGGCCAATGTTTTATCTTACATGCCTATCTACTTTTAAACAACCTTCTGATTGGGTTTTTAACTGAATTATGGACGCGGAAAAATAATAAAATACCTTACAATACAATAGAATACAAATATTCTTTATTGCACAAAAGATATAAGGTACAGACACAAACAAGAATATAAGAAGCAACAGGCGGCCTTATTGCCTTTCTACCTTCTTCTTCTGACATTACTTTGAGTAGCTTTTTTATATTTTCCCGTTGTGTTCTTTTTCTTTTCTATCTCTAGTATAGTTAACCACTTAGTTTGCTCCCATGTACTTGTTATCCATGTTTCTTTCTAGTTGTGTTAACCTATTATTAGCATATTGATTTTACTCCAAATTTTTAATATGTATTTTTAAGCTGATGGTTAACCGAATAAATAAAAAAAAAACAAATACTGAAATTATATTTAAATATTCGCGGCCAAAACTAGGGCGCAAACTAAGCATAGAAGATTGTACGGTGACAAACCGTACAATAAAACACTTAATAAATAAACAAAAAATAGCCAAATCACCCTCGAGGACGAGGACTGAAAAGATAAGATAATTAAGAAAAATAAACACTTACTCTTCCTCAAAAAAGGTATATGATCATCTTCAATAAACGCGTTAGCACTCCTCAGCCTGAAGTATGTCTGCTCCGCCTGACCCTTGGAGTAACCCTCGAACTGATCCAGCTCAGCCAACCGCTGCTCTGCTGCAGCTAACCTGACGTACCACTTCTCTGTAGCTTGGAAGTAGGAGTAGAAGACTGGGTCTGGAGTTCCTAGGAGGTCTAGGAGTACCATGATGTCCTGGAAAGAGGGTTTGAGGTCAGTTTTTGTGTAGCTACTTCACTTCTTATCTTGTCGTCTCTTTCTCTTGGATATACAGGCTGCGAAGCGGTAGTAATTTGTGAGAGAAAAAAAAGATACTCAGCGTTTAAAAAGTGTATTAATTAATGAACTTATATTAACTTCTCTTTTTTTCTGTCTCTATGTACTATCTTCTTACAATAAATTATTAAATAAATAAATCACGTTAAAAAAGTTTAATAATTTAAAACCTTAGATGCCTAAATTTTTCTAAGCGTAATCAAAGTCCAAGTCAAAAAAGGTTCTTATAGGTACATCAAAGTAAGGTAAATACGAGTAAGGGAGTCAAAATAGGTATAGATAAATAGGTAACTTGAACACCAAGCTTGAACACGTTAAAAATATACCTACATACAGACAGGGTGTAACAGAAGGGGGGTATAAAGCCGAAACACAGCGATAGTCCCCATGAAACTGAACAACTTTCCCCAAGGAACATGATCGTACGTAACTCGAAAAAAAAAATTCGCCGCCCAATAGAAAATGTCCTATCAGGTGATGGAGTAAGTATGGGCGAACCAAAAAATTTTTTCGAGTTACGACCCATGTTCCTTGGGGAAAGTTGTTCAGTTTCATGGGGACTATTGCTGTGTTTCGGCTTTATACCACCCCCTTTCTGTTACACCCAGTATATTTTAACCCTAACGCTAGATTCGCAAGCAATTTTCGCCTGAGAAGAATCTAGCAAGAAACTCTGTCGGGTTTCTTTTTTCAAATAAAGTTTCCAATCAATTCACTGACTTTCCAAGCTCACAATCAACTCCTACACAAATTATACAAACGGGTTAACAATGTATGTCAGTCCCTATTAATTAAGGCATTGAAAGTCCTGACCTTTATAATTTATTTATTTTATGCCGATAATCTTACTTTATAATACAGCCTTGTCTGGCAGACAGGGCTTACGTAGTTAGGTCTTATATCGTAGGCTATAATTTAGGTACTTATGTTTTGTTTCCACGCAGATTTCAGGAATTTTCCAATGCGCAGAAAGAAATACCTACATACGAATGTATGAGGCGACTGTATGAATTTGAATGAAGGAAAGGAAGTGTGTTTGGATCGTAGTAAGTGGAGGGACTGCCTGCCCCGATGGGAAAAAGGCTTGACGGATATGTACGATACCTATGCATTGTAATCATCATCATCATCATGTCAGCTTATGGACGTCCACTGCTGGACAAAAGCCTCCCCCAAGGATCTCCACAACGACCGGTCTTGCGCTGCCCACATCCAACGGCTTCCAGCGACTTGAACCAAGTCATCAGTCCACCTTGTTGGAGGCCTTCCCACTTCTATTATTTATTATGTATTCTGATAAATAAATTAAAATATTGAATAACTGTACAAACGGTTGATAGGTCACGCGTAACTTTTTGTTACACAATATTAGTGTCACCTAATTACTGTTTATTAATTTTAATTACTTTGTTAAAACTTAAATTTAAAAATAAAATTCCTCGACGGATTGTAATGTTCGAAAATCGAATCGTCTTTCATTTGACACCCTGCTCGGGCATATTTATTTAGAAACATTCGGTTGACCTGCTAACTTAGCATACACTCCGTGACAAGACGTTGTCATGGGTTTGTCACGCTTACGCCTCTGTCCATAGTTTTAAATGTGATAAGGACAGCATGACGTGAGATAATTGTCGCGGCACGTATGCTAAGCCTCCTGACCTATACCCACTTTCATGATTTCAGTCAGTTAAACCAATTTTAATCTTACAAAGCTAAGAGCACGCTCGATCAAAGTTCACATTGCTTATCCCCTTAGGCTTTAAAACAAGACCTAACTTGCAACGTAGGTAATCAAGAAAGCAATTGAAGCACTTCGTCTTGTATTTCAATCGCCGAGGGATAAAATTAAAAGCAAATAAAAGATTCGTTTACAACATAAAGTGAGCGGTAGCCTAGTTGGTAGAACGCCCGCCTCCAATCTTGGAAACGCGGTTTCGATCCCCGGCCTGTACCTCTTAGATTTTTTTTGTACTACAGAAGTGGGGACGTTAAAAGGACTGATACCTAAGGATTAAGGACAATAAGAAAGTTCCCCTAACTCCTCTGAAAAACAGCGTCATATCATTTTAAAGATGCAGTAACATGACAAAAATAAGACAACACCATTTTTAATCAATTACCAACTTAATGAGTCTGTCAAGCAACTAAGGGATTATTTGCAGAGAAACCTGTTAAAGTTAATGCTTCATTAAGTATGAACTTACTTAAAATTACTGTCACACTATTAATAACTTGTGACTTGCAAAAAACTTAACCTATTCTACACGCAAAGCTAGTTACGTCTAGCTGGGTTGTCTGGAAGAGATCACTTTTAGTGATAAGGCCGCTTCTGCGCAAAATGTTGTAGTTTTAAGTTTTGCCTGTATCTCTTGGTGTGCAATAAAGAATTTCTATCTATCTACTTAGCTACCACGTAGCTACTATCAACCGCAAAAAACCTAATAGGTACATTACTCGTAATGTAGGTATGTTTGTCTGTTTGCATTGTATTCCTTTGAAGTCGCCGTTGCTTTCAGTCCCTTATTTGCTCCCTTTCATTAAGTAAAGCCGTCCTGTTATTAAATTTCCACCCACGACTGTCGCTTGTACTCAGTGGTTGCCAAACTGTGAGGCGTAGTGCGTGGGGGGGTGCGATTAACTTGATAAATTAAGGAATTTGATTTTCTAATTTTAATCATCACTCCCCCAAATAGTGGGCGGCTTGAGAGGCACTTGACGATTTATGACATTTATGACAAGTGACGTAAATAAAACCTACGTAGATAGATACATATTGCGGTCTCGGTAAGGGCGTGCGCTGCGTCACGCGGTTGCCCGCCGTGGGTTTTAGGTTCGTTGATAGTAGAAATGAAAGGCAAGTTTATGTACAAATGTACACAGTCTTGTTACAAATATTAGGAACGAAAATAGCGTACATTCAGGTTCAACGTAGGCGGTTCCCAGAAGGCGCGTGGTGGGGATAAGGTACGCAACTAGCAGATGTTTCGTCGAGTGACGATTTGCAGCTACATACGTATAATTAAGAAGTTTTCCTTCACTTGACTGTGGCAGAATCGACAATGGTAGTTGCCATACCCCTACCCCTTCTTCTGTTTATTTTAGTCTTTGTTTCTGTTGTTTTAGGTATATTTTCTTTTATTTTTTTTATTTTTTTTACCCCTTTTTTTGTGTGTACTGTGTGTAAATAAATCTGCGTGTTATTTTAAAAATGTAATTGTGAACTGTTGAGTTTGTGTTGTGTGTTGTACTGTGTTTGTAAGAAAATAAATGTCTATGTCTATGTCTATGTCTCATCATCATCATCATTAATTTAAGAGTTAGACTCTTGTCGGTGGAGCGTTCGCCATCTAGGCCTATCCTCTGCCAGTGCTTTGACTTCTTGATACGATATGACGTTAACTTTCTCTTTCACTTGAGTGAAGTAAGTATGTCGCGGTCTTCCTCTTCTGTCTATGTCTATGTCCATAAAAAAATAAATGCATCTTTTATTTAACTGGGGGGTATTCACTTCAAAGTTTAGATGCCTTTGCCTAAACTCGTTAAGTACTTAAGTCCGTTTCAGGTGCTGTCCTTGTTATAAGACAGCTAATTTCAGAGTGAACGCAACCACGTTATGCTAAGTAATGGAATTGTATTACAGGAAAACACCTACGTATTTTATTTAGGTTATAAATAGAACAAAGAACCAACGCTCTTTTAGGGGTTGACGTAAGTAGGAGAGATATTTTAGGAAACTGATTTTTATTAAAGGGCATCCAACATATTGCTTAGTAAAAATGTCCGGTATCAATTACACCATACATCCCCTATTTGAGCTAGTATGGAGAAAAAAAGTTGGCGGCCACTAATGAAACTTACGTCAATCGATAGAGGAAAATATTATAAAACGATAGTATTTTGGACAAATGTCGAAAGTGATATACTTTCGGAGATATATATAGAAGTTTGAAAATATTCACATGTAATAATTTTCAAAGTTCTTTCACTTTTCTATATCTCCGAAATAGGGGATGTTGAATGTAATTGATACCGAAATTTTTACTATACCAGGCTCCATACAAATATGTTCGATGCCATTTTGCACACATGTTTTTAAATATATTATAGGAGTAGGTACTCATACTATCAGTTATTGTTATATTAAATTACTTTCGAATCGGTACGAATTTATCTTCATATCTTGATATATTTTTAAAAATATACCTAGCTTACTTATGTTTAATTTTGATGTACAAGCTACATTATCGTAAAGTTTCATTAAAATCTTTTCAGTGGTTTTTGCGTGAAAGAGTAACAATCATCCTCACATCCGTCTATCGACACAAAAATTTATAATATTAGTTAGTAAAAAAAAAAAATTCACATTTCTGTAAGGAACACGTCTTAAGTTTTGAATTGACAATTAATATAATTTTAAAATGATACCGATTTAAATAAGAAACAAAACAGATCACGAAACTCAAACGCGATATATTAATTAGGTACCTATATACCTAAAGAAAACCAGTGAATCAAGTCTCAACATGATAATGAATAGTGACTACTTGTTATTGATAACACGTTTGTATGTACGTAACGTAATCTTGCCAATTTTATCGTATCATAGAATTCGTGATGTTATGTCTTTATAAGATCACGATTTATAATTCTTTTGCATTAGGCTGTATACCTTTTGTATGATGCTGTATAACTATAATTGATTTCGTAATAGTCCAGTAGACTTAGCTACTAGTCTTTTAAAAATGTCAGAAGTAGGTAGTTTCATTTTGGAGCGACGCTTAGACGCTTCGATTTTGCGCTACTATAAATTGACTTTTAGACTAAGACCTCCTTTCAAACACAAAAAACATACTAAATGGGAGAAAGAGGTTTGTTTAGATCTTTTCAAGTAAAGGAAAGTGGTCTCTGCCTATCTTGGCATACCTATACAGGGTGACTTTAAATTAGTGAACGATAGAAAAGCATATGCATGTACTCGTAATAACAAACAACTTTTACTATGGGACCAAGTTCGAAATAATAAAAAAAAAATTGTTCCCCCATACTATCAGCTGATGCATTTTGTATGGGGAGTTCAAAAATTTTTGAAAGATTTTGACCTTGGTCCAATAGCAAAAGTTGTTTGTTATCACGAGTTTATGCATATCCTTTTCTATCGTTCACTAATTTAAAGTCACCTTATATAGGAAAGAGGCGTGACATAATGTACGTACTAGAGGCTGTCCGCGACTTCGTACGCATTTAACGTAACATCTTGGAAAAAAAACATGATATCTCAAAATAATATAGCCTATGTGTTATTCTGATTTTCAAGCTACAATATTACCAAGTTTCATCAAAATCTGTTCAATAGTTTTAGCTTGAAAGAGTAACAAACATCCATCGGCAAAAACATTGACATTTTATAATATTAGTAGGTTAAGCTAAACTTACCATTCTCTCCAAATGACTAGCCCCGTCTTTATAATGCGCATCGTGCCATGTTTGAGCTAAGTGCCTCGCTCCGTAAATAGAGTCATTTGGTCCCCATTGTCTGAAAGCTTCTTCTCCATCGAAGAATATGAACATGAGACTGAGTTTAGCTTTCTTTAGAGGCTCCAGTTGGGTTTGCATAACCTTGGCTAGGTTGATCATCATGGCGCAGGGTACTGCTGAGTCTGTTGCTCCTATTTTATGCAAAAAAAAATGTTTGTTTTTTTTTTAATTTGGAGTGATTTGGAATTACAGTGCGTTTCATAGAATACGTCCTATGCCGCCATGTTGGCAGCATTGAAAATTTGTTCAGCGAAACACAATGAGGTTTATGTGGCTGTACAAATTTTCAATGCTGCCAACATGGCGGCATAGGAAGTATTCTATGAAACTCACTGTAAGTAGGTTAGTCTAAGGTCCTTTTTGCTGTAATGCGTGTTTTGATCCGAATGCAGGTGATAGCACGCTACTTGTCGCACGAGTGCCGCTCGCAAGACAGGAAAATGATAGGATTTGGGGGCCGTGCATGCGGATTGAAACACGCATGGCAGGAAAAGGGTCCTAACAAATGATTTTGTCCTCCCTTTGAGGACATTAAAATTTCTAATTTAAAGAAAGTTAATATTTATGAAAATTTACTTTTTGTGACAGAATAGTCTCAAAATCATCTAATTAACAAACAATAACGTTTTGCGTAACATAGAAACAAAAAATTTAATCTTTTATTTATTTAATAAGTAGTAAATTACAGTATTTATTCATTGCCCTGCTCTACTCTACAGTCTTCCTAAACTAGTCCTACTCCAAAGGTTGTCTGGAAGAGATCACTTTTAGTGATAAGGCCGCCTTTGCGCACAATGTTTTAGTTTTAAGTTGTATTTGTATTTCTTTGTGTGCAATAAAGAATTTCTATCTATCTATCTATCTTTTTTATTCACCTATGAAAATTATAAAACAATATAAAATAAAAAAGTTAACAAAAACTTACCAACAAATACATGTTCCCTCGTATACTTGCTATCATAATGGCAGGCGAGTACCAAAAATCTGTCAGCCTTAGGATTTAACTTTGCTATAATATTCTTAAACAGTAGAGTACCAAATACAGGAGTATAATCCCCGAATACATCATGAGTAACATCCCAACCTAACCCTTTCATCTGATCAGTGATATAATTGCCAACTTTCTCATGATTAGGAGTCCCAACCACTCTTGGTATCAAAATTTCATTCAAAACTGTCTTAAAATGTTTCATATCTGTCAAACTTGCTATATCTTTGACATTTTCATCTGTCAGTTCTTGGGCTTCGTGGTAATTCTGAAACAATTCAAAAAATAATCAAATACAAAAAATATATTTATTGTTTATTGTAGGTTAAGTGACTATCCTGCCTTCATGCTATCACTTCTGTCTCTGTAGAGTCTGCAGGAAGAAATTTCTTTTAGAAATATTTTGTATAACTTCTCTTTTTTTCTGTCTCTATGTACTATCATATTACAATAAACTGTTAATTTTTTTTTTTCATCAATGTTTGCATAATTTGCCCTGACTATAAAACTTTTAGTTCTTACTCAAGATGATAAAGAATTAAGAACTTATATTGAAATAGTAGTTGTGATAGTTTTAGACAAAAAATAACATTAAAAATGTACCACCAATAAATATCCCATTTTTAATAGTTTCATGCAAAAGATTTAATGAAGTTGTTATTAGTAAAATAATTAGTAGTAAAAGTAATGTTTAGTGATTACTTTAATTCTATATTAAGTTTTTTTTTTTCAATTAAATTCTATATAATATTTTTTGAGAATAATAATGCAAAATACCTATTAAGGTATTTTTTATTAAATTAACATATAAATAATAAAACAAATCACATTTTACAAACTACTATTTTAAAGTTATATGTCAATGATTTATTGTTTAGTTTATTGTTTTTTTATGACTACAATTTGAAAACTACATAATTATTAAACTGATGGCAAACATTTTGAGCAATGTCATTCTGTTTTTTTTTTTTTTTACTGTTAAGTGATGCATGAAATTTCCCCCAGTAGGTATAACAAATAATGGTCAAGAATTTTGCTGGGTACAATACAAGTAGTTTTTTTTTTTTAAACAAGTATGCTATGTAACAGCTGCATTTTATTTAAGAAAAATTCATTAGTCAGGCTTTTTAAACTGAATGATTATACAAAGAACATAGGAGGTCACGTTACAGTAAATGACCTTCCACATCCATGCCAGCCACAAGAAACTAAACAACTTTGAAACTAGAAAGTTATTCAAAAACAATCACTTTTTGAACTTACAATGAACAAATAATGAATAACAAACTTACCTTTTCCTGGTAAAACTTTATAGTTTCATCTGCAGTATTTACGAAAGCGAAACAGAGAACGGTAAACACAAAACTTAGATTTATTCTGCCCATTTTGAATGGTTAATTTAAAGTTTTAAAGGATATTTCGGAACACTACACGTATGTACCTACTTAACATATGTTACGAAATTGCACACGCGCGAGATTACCGTTTCAATTAAATACCGAATTCCTATTATCTTTGACTCCTCAAATCTGGCTGCCCTCTCGCAAGCCTCACAACAGCCTCTCTCTTGCTTGACAAACAACCCTCCCTCAACACAACCACTTGTAGCAACTGTCAATGTCATATTAACAGTTGTTGGGTTGCCATGCTAAACCATGTCAATACTACAAAATATTGATTCTGCAGTTTGAGATTAGGAATGTAGGTGGTATATTTGACAGATAAAGTCAATTTTAAGTTTGTGTTTATCCACAATGCTATGGGCAATGTACGAAGAATCTTATTTTAATTTTAATGCAATAAAAATGTGATTTTATTTTTAAAATTAAAACTACCAAATTAGTAATTTTTTTGTTAGACGACAAATAGAATAAAAAAATACAGAATCGTCATTTTTATGAAGGTAAAGGTAGTAGGTAAAAGTCTTTGGTAAAAGATAAAATTAAATCACATCAAAATGAAATTGTATTATTTTCCAAGTTTCCAATGCAAATTGATATCAGAAAATATTTGAAAAATGCCTAGGTATTGTTGAATTAAAAAGCAACGAGTTCTGATACATTTTATATTGATTTCTCATTTATTACTACTTGCATACTTAAATACTAGATGTACACAACAATGAAGTTTGAAACACACAAGACGTACCTACAGGCTGGCTAGTACCCCGTGTGTTACCCACTTTCAGTCATTATTAATTCTTTACTTATCTTAAAATTAGGACCAAATAATTTTCATCGAAGGCTGTAAAAGTATTAATCATGTTATAAATTAGTTCACCGCTATGCAAAAATGCAAAAAAAAAAGTTACTAGGTAATTACAAAATAAATAAATCGAACCACAATACATGTCATACATTATTTTATCTATCACTGAACGAGCAAAGCAAGCAAGGCCCACCACACCGGTGGGGTGGCGTTTCGTTTCACCTTTTTTAAACTTTGGTTCAAACCACGAAGGCTATATTGATAGTATATTTTAACAATGATCACCCGTCTGTCGCCAGGCGCGGTCCTAAAGGGGGGGTCACAGGGGACATGACCCCCCCCAAAATCTAACGTCAAAGTGAAAAATCTCAACAATAATAAAAAAAAAAATAAAAGGAAATTTCTAGCTATCCCCTAACAGCGATAGATTTATAATTTGCTGATATCTAGTGGTATTTTTATGAACTACGTACGATGGCCAAAAGAACTTGGAAATGACATCTAGTTTATATAGAAACAAGGAACCGAACTAAGTAGTTTTGGTAATCCTAGCAAAATTGTGTCTTGTGCAATAATGTTTTTTTAACCCCCGACGCCAAAAGAGGGGTGTTATAAGTTTGACCCCTCTGTCTGTGTGTCTGTCTGTGTGTCTGTGTGTCTGTCTGTCTGTGGCACTGTAGCTCCCAAACGCGTGGACGGATTTGGTTCCGGTTTTTTTTTATTTAAAGCTGGTATTCCTGGGAGTGTTCTTAGATATATTATATGAAAATCGGTTCAGCCCTTTCAAGGTCATCAGCTCTTTTGTCGGCTGTGGTAGAGTTATAGATCCAATTTAACAGCAGATATATGTCGTGTTTGGATTCATTTTAATCAGTGTTTAATTCTTAATATAGTGTAATGGTGACAACAGACGAAGGGCTGATGATGGAGTCAGAATTTCCAGCATTCCATCCATTCTTGAAAAATGTAACAGCAGATATGTCGTGTTTGGGTTCATATTTATCAGTGTTTAATTCTTAATATAATGCAATGGTGACAACAGGTGAGGAGCTGATGATGGAGTCAGAATTTCCAGCATTCCATCCATTCTTGAAAAATGTAACAGCAGATATGTCGTGTTTGGATTCGTTTTGAACAGTGTTTAATTCGGAATATAATGCAATGGTGACAACAGGAGGAGCTTATAATAGTAATTTAATAAAGGTTTAAAAACTTCAAAATAAAAATTAAATTAAAAATTTAAAAAACCCCCGACTATAAAAAGTAACAAATAAAATAAGTAGTATTTTGTCAACTGAACAG
Organism: Anarsia innoxiella; assembly: GCA_947563765.1. Taxonomy (NCBI): domain Eukaryota; kingdom Metazoa; phylum Arthropoda; class Insecta; order Lepidoptera; family Gelechiidae; genus Anarsia; species Anarsia innoxiella. The sequence continues at coordinate 1,071,430 of OX387403.1, forward strand.
AGCTTAATATTTCATACAAATTGACAACTTTCATACAAACTTCATTCTGTCGGGGGACCGCTAAGTAGCTGCTATAGCTTGGTCTACTAGGTAGGTACGCCTATCATAAATAATCATAATGTGATGTCAAAATTTAAAAAATACCTATGAAATGTTCAAATTGAATCGATAAGTACGAGTATAATTTAAAATTCGTAAGGAAAATAGAATGCGGTCCCCCTACGAAATGAAGTTTGTATGAAAGTTGTCAATTTGTATGAAATATTAAGCTCTGTTCAGTTGACAAAATACTACTTATTTTATTTGTTACTTTTTATAGTCGGGGGTTTTTTAAATTTTTAATTTAATTTTTTATTCCAGATACCTATTTTTTATTAGTGTAGTGAGTGACCCCCTCCAAAATTTCAGGCTACGACCGCGCCTGTCTGTCGCTCCCTCGCTCGCTCGCCTCCTGACTGCGGGTAATGGGTTTTTTTTTCCCACTGCTGGGCAAAAGCCTTTCCCATGCCTCTCCAAACACTCCTGTTATTAGCTGCTTCCCACCAATCTTCCCTGAATGAGCGTAGGTCGTCGCTCCATCGTTTCTTGGGTATTATAAAATACATATATGACCATCTTTACAAAAGAAAATTGTTAATAATTTAGTTATTAAAATGAATACTAGCAATATTTTAAACGAATGCTTCACAATGTACTGCCTCAGAGACACTAGGTAAAAATGTTATGACCTCCCCGTTAATTAATCTATGACTGAGAATTTATGACGTCAAACCATTGTGACGTAGTTAGGCCTGAAAATCTGTTGTACGCATCACACAAACAATGAAAAAAGAACCTTAAAAGGAGTTATGGAAGGTGGAAATTGTTTAAAATAAACAGTTTTGGAGTTTGCGTTCTTTTTAAAAAGTTTTGCGTGGGCGTTTTCAGGCGTCAATGGTTGTAATAAGGGTCCCTTCCTTTTCTTGACTACCGTAAAATTAGTTTTACCGAATCCCAAGAGAAATAACTTCGCTATATTTAGGGCGAAATAGTTTAGAGGGCGTAAACATCAAAGTCCCTGGGTTAGAAAGAAAGATACCACAAAGTTCGTAAATTGGGCTTTACGGCACGAATTTAATAAAGTTCTGCCACAACTTGTTTTTCCTGAGTTGTCATTCTTCCCGTGCTCTTTGCATCTTTAAGGGCCTTTTGCGGACGCTTCGCACTCTGACGTCGTAGCCTACGCTTCTCCTGAGTCGGTGTTGGACGATATGTAGCTGGGTGTCACCTGCGACCCTCACGTGCAGCCCTCGCCGCGGGTAGATGCGGCTGGAGAACGTCACTTCGCCCTCTCCGCAAAAGACTTCCACAGAACTGTAGTCTACGAAGATACGCCAATGGACTTTATCGCCCCCAGGCGCCCAGTCTGCCCTTCTAATACCGTCCTCACCGCCCCTGTTTATACTCGCGTAACCTTTCTTCGCATCGTAATCCAGCATAAAGTAGCTCTCTCCGCCCCACTCTAACACAATCCTCGCTTCATTAGCGCCCATACTTGAGTTGACAATCAGTTCGAACGCTTTACATCCAGCGTAGAATGCCTCGCCAGGCGAATACCATGCGTCTTCTAAAACTTCTGTACGCAAATCTAGCATTTCTTTAACAGGGGTCATCAGAAGGCGGCCTTGAGAAGACAGTTTCAGCTCTCTGACTATAGTAAGCATACTGGCCCAGCCTTCTTTGGACTCCTCAAATCGACTCTCCCACATACCCAACCAAGCGATCAGCAACCGACGTCCTTCCTTGTCCAGCATCGTTTGAGGTGCGTAGAAATCATGCCCGTAATCCAGCTCGTTGAACGTAGCAGTCGACACTTCAAACTCGTCGTCGAACCGGTTGGTGAAGTAGTTGAACTTCCCAATTAAATATCCCGCTTGGTACAAGTTTCTGAAGCGGAAAGCGTCGACTTGAACCCCTCGAGCGCATAGAATAAGGACATGCTGGCCATCTATTTCGAAGAATTCTGGGTTTTCCCATACGTAGCCCATATCTCCTAGAGACTCCGTGAGAGTTCCGTTCATATTCCAATGGAATAAATCAGTGGAGGTATATATCACAATCTGGCCTTGTTCCGTCGGAGACATCACTCCTAGCAGCATGTACCAGGTGTTCCGAAACTTCCACACTTTAGGATTTCTGAAGTCTCCAATTTTAGGATGCGGGGGTTCCTTGATGATCGGGTTGTAGAGATACTTCTGGAAGACGATTCCATCTGAGCTGATCGCCATGTTTTGGTTCTGTATCGTAGCGTTACGGTTAATAAGGTTCCCAGTGTAAAATAAAGTTAGGTAATCATTATGGATAAAAGCAGATCCGGATAGACAGCCATGTTTCTCGTAAAACTCTTTTGGGGACAAAGCGGGGGGATAGTGCGCCCAGTCAACTAAGTTATCACTGACGACGTGCCCCCAGCTGACATGACCCCAGCCTCCGTTATAAGGGTGGTATTGATAAAACACGTGGTATTGCTGACGGAACCTCGTGAATCCAGCAGGGTTGCTCAACCAACCCATAGGAGACGTGATGTGGTACGACGGCCGGTATTTCTTCTTCATGATAAACCCTTGGCGAGCAAACGTCTCGAAGTCAGCTAGTTCGTCGGCGCCGAACTGCGCCCGCGCCGCGGCGAGGAGCGCGAACAATGTAAGCACCTCCATCGACAACGTTTAAAATCTAACTGAGATCTTTTAATAATCCTTTTACAATATCTTGTTTACAAAAGAAATTATAATTAATTAACCATAGTGAGGACAATATCGTAAACAATTACGTTATTTTCTGTAATTTGTGCCTGAGTGATCTAATAGCTTTTGTTATATTGTGTGAATGCATCAGTTTGTTGATACAACGTAAATACGAGATTGCTATTCCTTGTAAACACACGCTTGGGAGACTGTATCTATTTTATTGCAGACAATCCATACTTTACTAATATTATAAATGCGAAAGTAACTCTGTCTGTCTGTCTGTCTGTCTCGCTTTCACGCTAAAACGGCTGAACCGATTAAAACGAAATTTGGCACACAGCTATAGCCTGAGAAAGGACATAGGCTACTTTTGATTTATAATATTAGTATGGATAAATAATAAACAAAACTCAGTATTCCACGCGGACGATGTCGCGGGTACAGCTAATCAAATATAGTTTTATTCTTTAACGTATCTATTATTTACACTTATAATAGGTATATGTGCATTGTAAAATTTCTACGGGACATATTATGCATAATTATATCTTGGATCATGGATCTATGAAGTCCATACATAGCAAATAATGTACGAGTATAGGACTATGATCCATTGTTTCATAGTCTAACATATAAACGTATTGATCTTATACTGGACCCAGAACACACGGGGAAACGCAACTGCAACTGCTAGTTACTTTTGAGTTGCATCTAAGTTTCTGCTATAGACACCTTTAGAAAACCACACACAATGCAAATAATCTGAAACGTTTCAAACTAGTTGCGTTGTGTGTGGTTTTCTAAAAGAGTAGGTATAGCAGAAACTTGATGATGTAAGATGTAACTCAAAAGTAATTAGCAGTTGCAGTTGCGTTTCCCATTGTGTTCTAGGCCTAATGCTTACAAATAAATAAAGACTTACATACAAACAAGTGCCTACAACTCTGTCACACACGCCTGTTTTCCTTCACTTATTAAGTAGATACATTCATCATCAGTCTCTTCATTCAAGCACGTCAGTTTAGTTCAAAATAAGACTTTTAAAGAAGTCAAATCCTACTAATCCTATTCCTATCTTTCTTCCTACTAATATTATAAATGTCAATGTTTGTGCCGATCGATGTATGGATTGTGTTACTCTTTCAAGCAAAAACTACTGAACAGATTTTGATGAAACTTAACAATATTGTAGCTTACACATCAGAATGACACATGGAATCTATTTATTATTTTAGAATATTTTCTTATTTTTCCATTAAAGAGTAACAAATATCCTCACATATGTATATCCATCTGCCCATCATCGGCACAAACAAACATTGAAATTCATTATAATAGTAGAATTTCTATCACCATGGCAGATTTGGCGGGCCAATTTAGACGACTTTCTGTATTGCTGGGCAAATACGGCCCAGCAGTAAGACATTACGGGTAGGTAATAAAAATATTTTATTTTGCTATTTTGTCTATTGAGTGAGAAGTTTAAAGCTTATGAATTGATAGAATAAAAAAAATGGATATTACATTTCAATCAATTTATTAATTAACTTTCGTAGATATAACAATGGTCCAATATACACAAAAATATAATTATTCTGTTTTATTAATATTTAACTATAACTAGTTTAACTATAAAATGGAAGTCCTTTATATTCGAGTTGATAATACCTACACAATATTTATTTTTTTAAGCTATGTTGTCCCACTGCTGGGCAAAAGCCTCTCCCATGCTTCTCCACACATTTCTGTTGGTGGCGGTTTCCCACCAATCACTCAAATTCATATAAAAAATACAAATATTTTCTGAGTTAGGTACCTATTTACTAAATAGGTAACTTAACCTATATCTATACTGGGTGTAAAAGAAAGTGGGTATAAAGCCGAAACACAGCGATAGTTCTCATAAAACTGAACAACTTTCCCCAAGGAACATGGGTTGTAAATCGAAAAAAAAAATTCGCCTCCCCAAAAAATGTCCGATCAGCTGATCGCGTAAGGGCGAGCCAAAAATTTTTTCGAGTTACGTACGACAGTTTCATGAGGACTATCGCTGTGTTTCGGCTTGATACCCCCTTTTTGCACACCCTGTTTAACCACTTAACTAATATAAAATATAGGTAAGGTACAGTAAAGGGCGATAAAGTTTAAACATCGGCGATTGACAAAACAAACGTCATGGTGTGTACGACACAGATATTGCTATACGAAGTCGAAATTAGCCGATTGGTTTCCGAAGATCGATGTGCATTCTTTATCGCCCTTTATTGTATCTTATTATTTTCTAATTGTAGAAATAAAAACTATTTAAAATACCCGAAGATTATAGTTGAGAATATCACAGAATATTAATAAATTTGGTAAAAGATGGTAAAATATTAAACTGGTACAGTCGACATCAAGTCAAACTTTACAGAAGTTTAAATATCGCCCTTATGTCAACGAAATAAGGTGCCCTGTGTAAAGATTGATGTGGCCTCGACTGTACATATAAGTAACAGGAAAGGTAACAAGCCGAAACCTAGCGATAGTACCTATTAGTAATTAATTATAAACAACTTTTCTATAGGAACATGAGTCGAAATATAAAAAAAAAAATTGTTTTTAATTTTCATACAAATCAATCAGCAGATATTTTAGTATGGAGATTCTTGATTGTTTTTACTTATTTTAACGCATGTTCCTTAGGAAAAGTTGTTTATTTTCACGAGTACGTACCTACTAACTAACTCCGTATTTTGGATTGTTACGGTATCTGTTACCTACAAATTCTAAAATAAGTATTAAATTCTAATATTAGTTATATTATGCTTTATATTATATCTTATTGACGATTAAGAAAAACTTAATAAATTAGCTTTATAACAGTGTAGAATTTTACTCATTAAAGTGTACATGGGTTACTTGTCTTTATTTTTGAGCAAAGTCGGCAGTTTTTTTTTTATAGAAGAAGCGTTTTGGCCATGGACTTAAAAAAGTAATAAGAGTAGTAAAAACTTAAATAGTATTAATTAAGTATTCATTTTCGTTGGAATACAAAAGAATACAAGAGCCAGCTCATATAAGGAGGAGCCGTACCGTCTGGATCTGCGTGCCTGGTCTGGCGCAAAATGGCTACCTTTTTGTATGGAATTTCTTATCGTATAACAGGTCATCTACCAAGAAAACTATGAAAAACTTGCGCCAACCTTGGCACGCTGTCATAAACTCATTTTGTATATGAAAAAAAAATGTGGCACCTCCTTATCATATAACAGACAAAAGCAACTCAACCAGAAGGTAAACTATCATGGCCGCCAGTAATCCAACATGGCCGCCGGAAAACTGTCATGGCGGACGGTAAAGTGTCATGGCTGCCTCAGCGAAGTATGTAGATCGGACCATAATGTTGCCACTCTTGCATGCGCTGATCCGTGCGTGCGGAATAGTTCTGGCAGAGATTCTAATGCGGCTAACGCATATGCGCGCGCTATGCGGGCTTCCTGGAAGAAATTTAAGAGATGCTAAGGCCGAATTTGAATTAAAAAAATAAAATACAGACGCAATACATACATTATATCTGTCAAGTCACGCCTCTTTCTCATCGGAGTAGGCAGAGACCACTTCCTTCCACTTGCTACGATACAAACACATATCTTTCGCTTCATCCACACTCATCAGTCGCCTCATACATGTACGTTAGATTAGGGTACTCTTAACTTAGCTTTTGTTTCATACATTCATACATTTAAAAGCCAGGCTTTTGTCGATGGAGCAAACTCCATCTTTGCCTTTCTTCTGCCAACAATTTGACATCTTGACGTTAATTTTTGTTTTCATTTTTTTTAAGGAAGATTTTAAAATGTCAATGTGCAGGAGCACGTTTTAATTTATAAAAAAAATCTAAATATCTTAGTAACTTATGGTTACGTTTCAAAGTTACTTTCTTGTAATTCTAAAACCTGGTTTTTCAACAGCCAGATAATATGTAACTGACAGATAAGCCTACGTCTATTGCGCTATTTTATAAAACATGCCGTTTTAGACAGTGATAGGAATGTAATATTCCCAATTCCCAGGAATTTTTAACTGACAATTGAAAAGCCATTCCACAGGCAGATAAATTCCTGTCTCTGTCTAAAACGTAATGTTTTATGAAATAGACATAGGTTTATCTGTCAGTTTAATTTTATCTATTGAAAAACCGGGCGTTAATCAAATAGACGGATAGACTGACCTCAAGACTAGCAGTGAGAGCGTATCGATGTCGATCCCGCAGCAGCTGCGCGGCGACGCAGTGCGCCTGCGCGGCGGCGGCGGCGCGCTCCGCGTGCAGCCCGCGCGACAGCCGCCCGCACAGCTCGCGCCATGCTGACAGACCTGCACGTACATCCGTAGGGTACAAAATTATACAACCCAACATAGTTTCTGAAATGAAATGAAATGCAGTTTTCCCCAGAGAAGAATCTAGCAAGAAACTCTGTTGGGTTGCTCTTTTCAAATTTGGTATTACAAATTCTAAGATAAAAACACTTAGATACAAACATTAAAATTAACTTTTCAATAATTATTCTACATAGAGACAGCTTGACAGTAGAGCAGGTCAATCCCATGGATTTGAGTCATCTAGATAATCGTTGATTTTATAATAACCTTTTTTACTAAGTTTTTGTTTAACAGTAATCTTAATTAATTTTGCTAGATTTTCTTGCTAGATTGTTCTCTGGGGAAAACTGCTACTTTGCGAATCTAGCGTTAGATTCAAAAATATGTACCTACTTATTTCAAGAACATGTAATTGACTGTCATTAAAAATAAAGCAATTTTTTTATTTTGATTGATTAGTTTAAAAGTTAGAAAATGTTGGGAGATGTAGGCCAAGACGAACGTACTCGTACAGTCAGCATCATAAGCCGATTAACACATTCAGATTTTCAAAAGTAATATACACCATTATTCGACGTAGAACCGTACTTATTTTCCTAATTTTGAACCTTATTGGATGTTTATTTAACGTAAGTTTTGGTAAGCGATTTTTGTCTAATAATGATGTATTTTAGTTTTAAAAATTTGAATGTGTTCATCGACATGATGCTGACCGTACCTCGATCATATCGGGGACTTGTTAAGGCCAAATCAGGACTTTCCCTAAAATGACGTGCATGTATGAGACGATGAATGTAGAGGAAGCGTAGGTAGTGTTTGGTTTAGATCGTTGCAAGTGGAGGGATATGGTCACATATCCGTCACGCCCATTTCCATCGGGGGAGAAAACCACTTCCCTCCACTTGCTACGATAGAAACACATTTCCTTCGCTTGCTTCATATTTTATTACATTTTTTTCAATCAATCAATAAGCAAATATAAAAAAAAAAACATTAAGAAAATGAAAAAAAGGGAGGTACCTTCCACAGCAAGCAAAATCCGTCCGCTCGGACCGTCTTCAGATAAATCGATGTCATCTTGAGCCTCGCCTACTTCGTTTGCTAGCCTGGGTAAAAGAAAAAAGAAACATTTCAACAAAACTTTTTGTTACATACTTATTAGTAAAAAACCGTTTAAAAAAAAAAAGAGGCTGCCCGCGACTTGACGTGTAAAGCAGCGCCTAACTCCCTTATATCGCTATTTAGGCTTATAAAGGTAACTTACTCAGCTCCCGCTTTCATAGGCATCCGGCCTGCTGGCTCAGCGCGGGGTGTCAGCTACAGCGGGCGCCGATAGCTCGTGTAAGGTGGCGTCTAACTCCCTTATATCACTATTTAGGCTTATAAAGGTAACTTACTCAGCTCCAGCCTTCATAGCCAGTCTGATACGAGCCCAGCGCGGCGTGTCAGCTGCAGCGGGTGCCGAGAGCGCGTGTAAGGCGGCGCCTAACTCCCTTATATCACTTCGCTCGGCTTCGCAACGGCTTTCCACTGAAACGTATAAACAACATGACATGTGATAGTATATTCCTATACGGTCTATAGGTACCTCTTGAGTACTGGTAACAAACAAGGTCTTTTTGATGAAGATATAGGATAAACATACATTGTTAGAGAAAGGCCAAGTCAAGAGTACTCTAACTAAACCAAAGTGCATTTGAGAGGCGAAGGTGTGTTTGGACTTTGGATTACGATCTTGCAAGGCAAGTGTAGGGACGTGGTCCTTGCCTACCGCGAAGGGTGAGACAGCGTGACAGATATATTGTAAGTACATAAAGTATCAAAGCAGTAAGCCACGTATGAAGTTAAGTATTCTATCCACTACATATATTATAATAACCATAGATGAATCTGGTGGTTGTTTTGTATCGAGGTGGCGGAGACTATAGCGCGTTGTGTCATCTTCTAAATAATAGCCAGTCTAAGTATCTCACTCGATGGAAGAGAGGCGTGACAGATATGTATGTATGTAAGTACTAACCTCTCTCAAAAATCTTGTACAGCCTTCCGATACCGAGCTGCACTAACCGTAGCTGCTCTTGTTCCGATGTGAAAGCTGCCTGCATCTCGTCTATTGACATAGGTGCTCGCTGGGAATTGCAAATAACACATCAATATTAATGAAACCATGCATCTGTGTTTATAAGAATTTTAAACACTTTATTCGAAAAGAGCAACGCACACAGAGTTTCTTGCTAGATTCTTCTCTGGGTAAAACTGCGACTTTGCTTATCTAACTTTAGCTTTAAAAAGGTATAAATAATATCGCATAGGCACCTACTCCAGGTAATATTCCGTCTGTCTTTGTATATCTAACTATTAATTAACAGAATGAAAATAAAACGTTGCAGTAAAACTTATGTACCTACTTCTTTGTTATTTTTGAAGATTCTTTCATACAATGCTTCATAAAAGAAAATGAAAACACTATTTAAATACTTACAGGACTATTCCCCTGCGAGCCGGCCAACACAAACTCATCATGCTTCGGCTTATCCAACCTAACAGATGTTTCGCAGAGAAACATCCGAAGATCGGCGTCATGCGCCAACACTGGATGACGCGCGACGAGCGTCAACCAGCGTTGTAATGCCGCGCGTCGTCGTTGCAGGAATAGGGGGCTGCCTCCGCCGACTACTACCCGTTTTGGAGGGAGACGGGATACCGCTCTGTAAATGAAGTGATACTACAGAGACAGAGCGTAAAAGCTATGAAAGGATCGCAATCGGAGTGTACGGAGCGGAAGGATTTATTATATTGCGTTGTATTGATTTCTATGGCGTGCACTAAATCGACATTTGTGCGGCATATATATGAATATCAGTACAAAGCAACAAATCCTTTCGCTCCGTACGCTCCGATTCTGATCCAGTGGACGCTAAGCGTAGCTTTAGGGTATCGCCGCACTGCACGCTTGGCGCCTAGTGCGACTCGTCGCGTATATTCCAGGACGTTTATTTTACTTAGCTACTCGCTAGGCGTATAGCAAGCCGCCGTGCTATTACAGTGCTGCCATACCCTTAGGGATAGATAGCTAGCTAGTGTACCCTTGGCCTTTATCAGTTGTTGCCAGTTGGCCTATAATGTAGTTATAAAGGAAATAAACAAAACACTATCGCATTTCAAGAATGTTCATACAGATAGACGAGTTCTAGAAAGTTAGAGATACATTCCTCATGTTTACAAAATGGTATTGTTACTAGATAGTAACAATAGATTGATATCTATTGTCAACAGGTAAGTAGGTACCTACTCGATTCCTTCATCGTGAAAGAGTATGGTATGCAATTGGAATAAAAAACTTAGACTTTCTACCATTCCATAACAAATGTACGAGTATTATATTATCTATCTGTCATGCAAAAGGGAAGGTCAGATGCCAATTGTACTATATTATGTGTTAAGTGTGCAAGTTATGAACTTTTTGCTGGACAACGGATAATGCCGAGTCAATGGGCATGATGACTAAAAAAAATTTTTTGTCCATCACATCCATCATCTTATTTTAAAATATTCGACACGTTTTTTTTCTTAAACTAAAAATGACAAAGATAGACTGGGTTAAAGTTGCTCGTGACGTCACTACTCATTACGATTTTTATCTAGGAGTGACGTCAATACCCCCTACTCCGTAACTTTGATGCTCTGTATCTTTGTATTTATTTGTGTATTTGATCTGGTAAAAAATGTGTTTCAAATATTTTTTAATAGCCTAAAAGACGGCCTAATTATCTTTTGAGTTTTTGAATGTAGTCAACATCCCCATTTAAAGCCTACTTAACACATCTAAAATCCGTACTTTTTAGCCATCCATTACGACTTGTAGTTTGTTTTGGATGCTCATATTAAAGCCTATATGTTATTCTAATAAATAAGCTACAGTATTGCCAAACATCAAAATCTATTCATTAGTTTTTGCGTGAAAGAGTAACATACATCCATCCATCGGCACAAACATTGACATTTATAACATTGGTAGGATAATCGGTATTACATTTATCCACGTGTTCCAATGTAATAGGTTCATTAATTACTTTACTTTCTCACATAGGAGTTTTGGTCGAGCGATTGCTCGAACCCATCTGAATGGATAAGCGCCAACTTAGACCAGCGTGACGTCAACTGGTTTCCTTCGAGGCGAATGACTCCCTTAATGAAATAGAGATTTTGATTTTAGCTTTGAAATGAAACAGGAGAGACATTAATTTGAGTAGGTAGGTATTTTGTGTGCCTACCTATGCTATGTAGGTATGACCCTAAAATTCGGAGCCCTAAAATAAAGCTTATCCCTTACACCACACTCTACTGACATGTCCACAGTAAATAAGTATGTTAGATAATGTAGGATAACAATACCATCCGGTTATATCGTAATGTTTCCTCTCGGACAATGTGGGAATTACTTAGGATAGTAGCGCGATACGAACACAAAGGTTATGTCGCTTTCTTTCTATTGCAGTAGGTATCCTACTGTTATTATAAATGTCAATGTTTGTGCCGACGGATGGATGGATATTTGGTACTCTTTCACGCAAAAACTACTGAATAGATTTTTATGAAACTTTACAATATTTTTACTTATACATCAGAATAACATATAGGTTATATTATTTTAATATATTGTCTTTATTTTCCAAGAAATTACGATAAATGCGTACGTATAGTCGCGGGCAGCCTCTAGTAAATTAAGTTTGCGGTCATATCTGCATAACGTACCGCGCGGAACGTTTGGTCCAATACGCTCGCAATGTGTTTCAAGTCACCTATGACACATCAGCCGAAATAACGGCGCATACATTTACTCCAGCCGCTGAACGTTCGGTTCAATACGCTCGCAATGTGTTTCAAGTCACCTATGACACATCAGCCGAAATAACGGCGCATACATTTACTCCAGCCGCTGAACGTTCGGTCCAATACGCTCGCAATGTGTTTCAAGTCACCTATGACACATCAGCCGAAATAACGGCGCATACATTTACTCCAGCCGCTGAACGTTCGGTTCAATACGCTCGCAATGTGTTTCAAGTCACCTATGACACATCAGCCGAAATAACGGCGCATACATTTACTCCAGCCGCTGAACGTTCGGTTCAATACGCTCGCAATGTGTTTCAAGTCAACTATGACACATCAGCCGAAATAACGGCGCATACATTTACTTCAGCCGCTGAACGTTCGGTTCAATACGCTCGCAATGTGTTTCAAGTCACCTATGACACATCAGCTGAAATTACGTCGCATACATTTACTCCAGCCGCTGAACGTTCGGTTCAATACGCTCGCAATGTGTTTCAAGTCACCTATGATACATCAGCTGAAATTACGTTGCATACATTGACCCCAGCCGCTGAACGTTTGTTCCAATACACTCGCAATGTGTTTCAAGTCACCTATGACACATCAGCTAAAATTACGTCGCATACATTTACTCCAGCCGCTGAACGTTCCGTCCGCGCGGTACGTTAGGCAGGTGTGTCGCGGCATTAATAAATAAAAGGTATCAAAACCCACAGAAACTTACCGATAAGGATACTTAGCGTAAAGCACATCATATAACTGTACGAATTCATTATACCGCCTTGAAACCGTCGTACCGAATCTTCTAGAACTGACATAGTATTCACAATGCTTCAAAATAAGACCTTTTCTTTCCGGGACCAATTCTACACTAATGACGTCAGTGGATTCTAGATCTTCAAATGTTACTATTTCTGTTGCGCCTGACATGCCAATAGTCTGAAAAATATGAAACTATTATTTCACATCCTGCTTAGGTTTATTATAAATATCAATGTTTGTGCTGACTGCTGATGGATGGATGGATGTTTTGTTACTCTTTCACGCAAAAACTGCTGAACAGATATTGATGAAATTTGGCAATATTGTAGGTTATTTAACAGAATAACACATAGGCTATATTATTTTTGTATATGATGTTATTTTTCTAAGATATGATGATAAATGCGTACGAAGTCGCGGGCAGCCTCTAGTTTAAATATAAAGCATGTTTTATCTTAATTAGTAAAATGAATTGCTAATTAATCAATCAGTCACAGTAATAGCCAATTTTTATGACAAAGTTATCAAACCGTTGGAAGTCAAAGATTATTTTGATTTACAAAAACAAACAACTTTAGAAATATAAGAAAGGAAAGCCATACATAATAGGAAAGCCACAGACAAATGGCTTTTTAATTATGATAAAAATTAATCAATGATCTGACTATTATGTAATTTGGAACATGTTTACTATTGAAGCATTTGCTAAAGAAAAAAAACAATTAATACTATAAGTGTGCAACAAATCGGGGACTTGTTCAAGAAAGGCCAAGTCAAGAGTTCCCTAAACTGACAAGCATGTATGGGGCGACTAATGAGTGTGAATGGAGCGAAAGAAGTGTGTTTGGATCATAGCAAGTGGAGCGAAGTGGTCTCTGCCTACCCCAATGGGAGAGAGGTGTGATGGATATGCATGTATGTATGTGTCACGCTGCATGGAATTTATATTTTAAAATAGGTACTGTTATCAACTACATACCTCCTTTAATTTCAAACCAGTCAGTTATATTAATGAGTCATTATTTAATTTTATCTTTGCACAGATGTTTTGTTTTCATCATGTGGATATTAATTACAAGCAAATTATTCAAAACCGATTGTGTAATGAAAATTCGGGGCATTATTCCTTCGTATTTACGTTTAAAATATAGATTCATATTCAATACACCTTAGAACTAAGTGATTATTTAAAACAAATGCTTATTTACCATGTAAAATAGTAAAAGTAACTTAAAATTTTATTTACACTTTATCAATGGTGGCTATAAGAGCTATTTAACTCAAAATGAGGACAACACAATGCATATTACACATGAATACGTATTAAGAAGAATCTGTACCTTAAACATATAATAAATCACCAATATTGCATTAGCTTCATGTCGTGAACATTTTTTAACACACAAAAACCGTACTTCAATACATTTTACTTAAATCTACGTAAAAAAAACATGACCAACCTCTTGTGTTTACCTGTTAAGTAACTTTACACTAAGTTAGCATTAAGTAACGCGTTTGCCACTCCAATGTCGTGAACGCTATCGACTTCCAAGCTTTCTGTAGATGTTAACTCGATTACTGTACAACTGAAATTAAGTTTACTTTTTAAATAAATGTATTTATTCGTTTAAACTTGCAAATAACAAGAGAAAACTTTCCACTTCCTCTCGTGATACCAAAACTTTTTGACACGTACGAAGAGGAGAATGATTGACGTTTGTTGACGTTTGTCACTGCTTTTTAAAAAATATTTTTGGCTTGGCGTCTTCAGATTAAATCTACATTTTAAAAGTTTTTTTCTCTCCACTACCGAAACTTACTTGTGATTTTGAAAATAACCATTTTCAATTAAATGCCGCCTTGATACATAAAAAGCTCCAGTTTCTAGTAACTCTCCATTCCAATCTTGTCTTCGTGGTCGAGCGTTGAGTTTGAAATTCAAAGGAACAACGACATTTTTATTCTTACTCCAGCGTAGTTTGTAACTTCTACAAGAAATTATGTATGTTACATGTACAGATAGATTTAGTATTTTTGGGGAATTTTTCATATCGTCCCATTTCCTACCTTGTTACTGAAAAAACACAGTCGCGTTTTTGTAACTTTACCAGTGCCTTTTTCAAATGTTTTACTGATAGGAAAGGCGAGGTAGCTTGTATCAAGACCAAAACTTGAATCCCTGGCCTATTTGCAACAAACTCGGACGCCCCCCAAATTGATGGGGCCCAATCTGATGCTGTTACTTTGCTTCGTCGGTATACTTGCGCTCCATCTAAGATTTGAAAAAGTTGATTTAAGTAGGTATACCTATGTTAAGTAAAATTATTTACGTTACAGCCTGAAATAGTGTAGAGATCTAACACGGTTCATGTAAGATCTCTACACCCACCAAGTAAATCCGGTTCTTGTCAGATCACCACCCACACCCACTACAAACCTACGATTCTTGTCACATCAATAAACTCTCTAAATCCGGTTCTTATCAGAACGATACAAACCCTATACCCGGTTCTTGTCAGATCACTACAATCACACCAACCGTTTATTGTCAGATCAATACACCCACTAAATCCGGTTCTTATCAGACCTATGCAAACACTATTTATGTACATTCGTGCTGCATTCGCAACCAGTGGGGTAGTTCGCAACATTAGGAAAAAGATTCATCACAGGAGTAGGTTAATTAAATTAATTAATTACGTTTCAAAGCTTCCAACGCAATCAACGGATGATCCGTAGATACAGTGACGTCAGAGATTCCAGATAACTTCGCTGTTGTAACAGCACGGGCGATTAAGCTCACTCCTCCTACTGTTTGAAGGTTTTTCAATCGGACTCCTTTTGAGCCTCCTCTCGCTAGGATTAACACTGCTACCTCAGCGGATGTTAGGACTGGTCTGAAAACAGTTTTGGAGATAATAAACCCTAGGTGCCATTGTGGTGGTGGTAGATACTTATCTAGCAAAGTTTAAGTTACATAAATAAGTTACTTACCTACTTAGCTAGAAGTAACTTAACTCTTAATAAAGCTAGGTGTAGTCAAGTACCTAGGTACCTACACATTAGGTTTGACAACATCGTGAAATAAGATTTCTTGTGTACTTAGCGTGCACTTAATCGTAGGTAAGAACCTAGATTTAGGTATACCTACTAGAATAGAATAGGTAGTAGGTACTTTAATTAATAAAAACGTTAAATTAGTACTCACATTATAAGAAAAAGAAACACCCGCATACTTAAAACCTTGTACTTTCACGTCTCTTCAATTTATTCTGACTTTTATTTGGATTATTACTACTTCCTTTCAATCAAATGAACTCTCCGTTTCTAAGGTCAGTAGCTAGCGAAAGTAATACATACTTTAATAGTATGTGTTATCATATGAAAACAATACTACAGTTTGTACATAAAGACTTTACTGACCTGTGGACTATATAACAAAACAATTTAAATAATAAATAGCAAACATTTACTTTCGATTATTCCACTACTGATTGACTTTAGCAAACAAGTGTTTTTTGAAACTCAATTTCATAGTAGCCAAGCCAAAGAAAATAGTCGCAGCCTGCCGGCTTCGTTTTGTCACTGTCAAGCTGTCAGTTGAAATCAGGTTGAATGAAATGTCCCTTTATTTATTTACAGTTCTATTTACTGAAGACTAGGCTGCATGGTCTCTGATCTTTGCCTATCCTGAATGGACGAAATAAAAAAAAAAAAAAAAAATTACAGTTCTATTTTTCCTACATTTCTGAATTATTAATAAAATAACACTCTCAAAATGAAAACTGTTAAAGAATTAGAACAAGAAATAAAAACTGTGGACAAAGAATTAGCTAAAGTTGACGTCGAATTAGCTAAATTAAAGAAAGTGCAGCGCGAGCTTCACGAGAAGAAAACCTCACTGAAAAACTCTATAAAAAAACTGAAATCTGAGAGTTTAGCTAGTGTAGACTGGAGTAGCAACAAATACGAGTGGTCTGATGAAGTTAAAAAGACTCTTAACGAAGTATTTAAGCTTAGTTCATTCAGACCAAAGCAGTTGAGTGTTATAAATGCTACCCTTTCCGGCCAACATGTGATTGTAGTAATGCCGACAGGCGCAGGCAAAAGCTTATGTTACCAACTGCCTGCTTTAATCAAACCCGGCCTCACAGTCGTCATATCACCGCTAGTATCACTCATGGAGGATCAAGTCAGATCTTTAACGCAAAAGAATATTCAAGCAAAACTAATCACAAGTACGAGCTCGAAAGAAGATAACGCAGCCGCTTTAAATGTTCTCAAAGATAAAAGCTCCTCTATCAAACTTCTGTATGTTACACCAGAGAGGTTAGCCAAGAGTAAACGGTTTATGTCGAATTTGCAGAAATGTAACACGGATGGTAGACTGCAAAGGATTGCGATAGACGAAGTACATTGCTGCTCTCAGTGGGGACACGATTTCAGACCAGATTACAAATTCCTAGGAATACTACAATCAATGTTTCCAAAAACTCCAATTCTAGGTCTCACTGCTACTGCCACAGCTCATGTCTTAACTGACGTACAGAAAATACTAAACATACAGGGTTGTCTCGTTATAAAATCAACATTTAACCGACCAAATTTATTCTACAAAATATTAGAGAAGCCAAGTTCACAAGAGGAATGTTTGACAATTCTAGAAAAGTTATTGAAGCATAGATATAAAGGAGAAAGCGGTATAATCTATACGCACAGTATTAAAGACTCGGAAGAGATTGCTGAAGGTCTACGTAAAAGGGAATTACGTGTTGGATGTTACCATGCGAATATGGAGGCAGATTCTAGATCCAAAGTCCATATGAGATGGCACGATAAAACGTACCAAGCTATCGTAGCTACAGTTGCTTTCGGTATGGGAATTGATAAACCAGACGTTCGATTTGTAATCCATCACACAATTAGCAAATCTATGGAGAGTTATTACCAAGAAAGCGGCAGAGCAGGCCGTGACGGACAGCGAGCTGAATGCGTAACACTCTACCGTATGCAAGACATATTCAAAGTCAGTACGATGGTATTCTCCAACGTCGGCAATTTAGAACATTTATACGGCATGGTGAAATACTGCCTCAACGGTTCTATGTGCAAACGGCAATTAATAGCGGAACATTTTGATGAAAACTGGGGGAACACTGATTGCAATAAAATGTGTGACGTTTGTTGCAAAACTTTAAACAGCGGGAAGGAAGTCAATCTCACTAACCACTGTGGAATACTAGCAAGTATCATAGACAATGCTGAAAAACAAGATACTAAACTGACTGCTCAGAAATTATTAGACGCATGGTATTTAAAAGGCCCAGTAAATTTACGACATAAAGGAAAAGAACCTGAATTCAATAGGAACATAGGAGAAGATGTAATAGCATTCTTGTTACTAGAACGTTACTTGGTTGAAGACTTTCATTTCACAGCTTACAGCACAATAAGTTATTTAAAGAAAGGTGCTAATATGCATTTGGTATGTGATCCAGACTTTGAACTTAAAATGCCAGTAAGGAGATTCACTTCATTCGAGCTTGAAGAGCCAGCTCCAAAAAGTTCTGATAATGTTCATGAGGTGGATGAAGAAATAAACAATAGTAAAAGAAAAAGTAATTCAAAGAGTGAGTCCAAACCTAAAAGAATTAAAACTGTTATTATAGATAGTAGTGATGAAGATTAACTTACTTTTAAGTAATTTAATATGTGATTAAACTTAATAATTGAAAGTGGATAGATACTTTATTTTTAATTCTATCATTAAAGAACCTAAAGTCTTGTAATCCATGTTCATGAAAAAAAATATCAAAATATGTAGTCATCCAATGTAATTAATTCTATGTTTGTTACTCTTTCACGCAAAAACTACTGAACAGATTTTGATGAAACTTTGTAATATAGTAGTTTGCACATCAGATTAACACATAGGCTATATTATTTTACGATATCATTATATTTTCCAAGATATGACTTTGAATGCATATGAAGCTTAAGAAGTGATAAATTACAAAACATCAGAACACATTAACACATTCAAATGTTTATTAAAATGGGTAATACCTATAATTTCCCCAAAAATACAATGAAAACAATCAAAAACTTAAACACGTCGCCGTGGTGAATACTGCAGTGGTGATAACTTCTCATAAGCTTGCACGTTTTCTTCCTTCCCCTGGCGACTTCTGGCAGAACCTTTATTTGATTTTGGCTTGTCTTGGGATTTCTTAGATTGATCTGAAATATTATTAACTGGTTAAGTATCTAAGTTTTTTTTTAATAGCCTGTTTCATCCCACTGCTGAACAAAACCTCTCCCATACTTCTCCAAAGATTCCTGTTATTGGCTGCTTCCCACCAATCTTCCCTAAATGAGCGAAGGTCGTCAAGCCATCGTTTCTTAAGCTTCAATTTCAGTAAAAGAGGACAGTTTCTTTTTGCAGAATTTTTGAAGGTTTTTTGCCATTTTAAATGGAATCCAGGAGAAATATATTGCTTAATTATTTAACTGTAATTCTTAATTCGTCAACTAAGCGACATAGACATCTATGTTTTCAAATGGGGATCCATCCAACTATTTCACACTTATTCATTGATCTACAGACAAAAACAATGTCTTGCTTATCCAAGTTCGCCAAAAGGCTGTTGAAAAACTTAAGCTACTAGAGAATCCTGTCATCCCTCCCTAAAGTTCCAAAGCCTTTGCCCAGCACAAAAGAAAAAAAAAACAACCACTTACCAGACTTTACACTGGCTTGAGACTTCACACTGGCCTTAAACTTCCCACTGCCTTGCGACCGTACTGTTTCTGGCTCCCGGCTTCTCGTAGTACTAAATCCAGACCTTACAGAAGAACATTCACTGTCTATACCCAGCGCATCCAACGCGCGAACTCTTTGGTTTATCTGCTCTTGTATTATTTCTTTATGGGGATCTGCTTCGCCTAATGCCTCCATTTCAGACAGCCATAACACACGTTCGCGGATTTGTGATATCACTGGAATAACGTGACAAGTTAGTAGAGAATGTTCATGTTGAAAGTTACAAATGCGTTGAATAGGTGACAAATTAGTAGAGAATGTTCATAGACATAACAGCGTTGAAAAGTTAGCAATTTGTTGGACAACTTTAGAGTTTCATACATCTGCGTATGAAAATTATATTTGTTGTCTATATTATCTAAGTTGTATTGAACCCCTGAGCGTCACTGGTTCGTACGTCGATACGAGTACCAATCTATAGAGAGTATTTGAGATTTATGACGCACAAGAGATAAAATTAACCTCATGTTACTAGTATAGTATCACTTACATAACAAGTAATCCATCTACTTAACATTTGAACAGATCAACAGACTTTAGTTTTTATGCAATCTACCTATGTTTAAATAAGTTACTTACAATCATGCCACTGTTCCTTAGCAGTAGGTAACTTTGGCTTCGATTTAGGTAAACCTGGAGGCTTCGGTGGCACCTGTTCAGGACTGTCTCCATACGCCATTGTGTTTGCCAGCTTCTCTTTTAACTTCTCCCGATCCTCGCCGCGTTTTAGTGGCCGGTAGCTAGAATTATAATAAATAGATACCTACTTAGTTTAGTTTTAATCTAATCTAGCCATTTGTGTTCCACTGCGGATATACAATAAATACCAAACAACTAAGTGAACACTTGTCAGTGTTTTCTCATTTTCCCCAGATCATTTTATACTTTTTGAAACCTAAAGCTTAAAAAAGGGAGTTAAATATGCGATAAATATTTAGGAATTTGTACTAACCCTACAAAATAGGTCGTTAGAAAACTTTTATCCATAAATAAGTAGGTAAGTATATTTACGTTTCCATATCATAAATCCCGGACTCCCGAATAGCAGACAAGGATCGTCGTTTAGAGGTGCGCGGGCGCACACGTGGCTCCGGCGGTTCCCGTTCCGGTGCCTTCTCTTCCGGCTGACGGAGTCTGTACGCGGCTTTTTGACGTTGAACTATATTGAGTTTTGATTCTTCAAGAAGAACTGTGGAACAAACAAATTGTACCTAAGTAAGTATTACTTGTTAAGGCGTAAGGCGTACTTTAAAATCACAGAACCTAAATTAGGTATCAAATAATTTTTAGATAGGTACTAGGTATACAATAAATAGGAAGGTAACTTACATAAAATATTCACAAACCTTTCAAGAAATCTTTCTGTTGCGACGTCGGCTCAGCACGCCGCGGATGAAAAATACCTCCATGGGGTATTGTTTTACTCGGCCAAGTTATTGTAACATACCCTTGGGCATCTGGTTTCTGCATAATTAATTAATTCTCGTAAAAATACAGCTGACTCAAAGATGATTATTTTTGTTTTAAAATTTCCCGGACAACGATATTGATTAGACAATTGAACGTTCCGTTTTGTGTAAAAATAAGATGAAATATTTTAGAATTAAAACTTTAAAATAATAATTCTGGAAAATACTATTTTTTAAAAGCTTTTGATAAAGCTATTAAAATAGTATTTAAATTAAATCCCATTGAAATATTACTTTTTACTTTACAATATTAAAGGCACAACAGAAACCAAAAGAATGTTCCTTGTAGCGAAACGTGTACACTTCCTGTCTGTCATGTTTTGGCGGGAATTAATATAAAGAAGTTCATCAACATTATTTTTCAGACTTTCAGTGGTATAACAAAATAAAATAGCAAATATTTGCATCATGGATGATTCGCTTGTATCAGCGATTGAAAAAATAAAACGCGAAGAACAGAATAAAGAAGCTCAACTGAAGGCAAAACGCGAACGTAAGTTATTAAAAAATAATTCAGTACCTATCACGTTGTAAAGCTTTGTTGTAGAGAGAAATAGTTTCTTAACTTTTTCTTTATTTAGGAGAAACAGCAAAAGCATCGACCGAAAAAGCTATTCGTGAGATTATCGCACAAGTGAAGAAGCTGCAGCAAGAGAATGTAGAGTTGATAAAGAAAACAGACGAACTTCGCGCTCAAGTTACTATACAAAAACTTAGGAGAGACGCTCTATCTTTACAACTTAATGCTTCTAAGAAACAGTTTGAGGAATTAAATGCCGCTCTTGTAAGTCTTATATATTTATATGGGAAGTAGATAGCTTATAATTAAGTACCTACCTACCGACCATAAGATCCCCGAGACATTTACAGGTGGGTTAGGCACGTATCCGTTCTCCAATATTACTTCTTTATTTGTATAGGTATTAAATACATTTTTACTTTATAGTTAGTTATAATTATAAGATTCCGTGGTATAAGTAGGTGCCTACTTTATTTTTATATTTTTAACATTCAAGGAGCTAAAGGTGTCAGAAATACAACAACAAAGATCAAAGTTTTGTGAAACGGTACAAGCTGTATCTGACGAATGCGATATTTGGGCTTTGCTAACCAAACCATCTACAGAACCAATACCGGAATTACTTCATAATAAAACGCGTGATGTCGATAAGAAAGTTTCTGAAATTAACGAGCAGGCAAAGATCAACGAAGCTAGAATAAAAAATACAATGGAAAGACGAGAAAAGGCGATTGCTGAACGAGACAGATTGAAATCTGAACCTGATGTAGGAGAGGAGTTTCTTCGGTGAGTAAAAAATGAGGCACTGATTTACTTTAATGATGATGGAGGTAAGTAAGTAGGTAAGTTATAGCGAAGTGAATTATCTATTGAAATAGCTTAGGCTAGTAAGAAGTTATGAAGTTTATATCATGCAGGGATACGTCCACTCATACTGTCTTTTTTCTTTGTATTTAATTTACTTCCTGTTTTTCAGAATAAGAAATGCGCTTCGATATTCCTTGGAAATGACTGCAAACCTTCAGAAATAGTTTCTTTATAAAATTAGTAGAAAATGTTTTAATTTAATGGCAATGTTAATCAATTATTTCATGTGTTAACCCTAAAATACATCTGTCACTGTCATTAACAATTTGTCATTTAACAAATCAAACATGCATTATTTTTGCCAATTTTGAATTAATTTTCAGGCAAAATGTACAGAAATCTGTTTCGATTCAGGTAAAAAATGTATTTTTTTAGAACCGACAGAACTCACAATATAGGAAACGATTGCGAAATACCTACTTTTGTTACGCAACTTACCCGGACAAAGATTCGGTGTTTTTAAGATTTATTTTATTAAAATTCATGCTCTATCTTGTTTTAAATTTAGTCCCATTCGAAATAAGTATAATCCAGTTCATATTCGTATAACTTTAAGTGTTATTAGGATAGAAAACACACGTTTCAATTCACAAACATGTCTTAGAAACCATGTGCATTCTTTTCAGGCATTCCTACCAATCAAAACGATCCATTTTTACGAATAAACCGAACAGAAATGCAAAGCTCGAAGTAGAAAATGAAAATGAGCCTATAAGGTTCTCAACAAGTCCTGCAGCACAGAAAACTGTTAGACCAATCAAGAAACAAAATGTTGAGAACAAAATGCCTTGGTACCAACCATACTCTGTCTTAGGCAGTGTCACTATATTTCTCCTTTACTTCTGTGTGCTTCGGGAAGAGAATGATGTAGACAAGGAATTCACTAAAACTCTTTATGAGAGAATAAAAGGCCTGGAAAAGGAACAATTATTACAAAGTTATAAGTATAATAAGGAACAAGGGAAAAGTGTTGCTGATATAGAAGCTAGGCTCAAGGAATTAGAGGTACAAGAACAAGAAGCAAAGCTAGTTACATAGAATAAGTAGTTGATTGTTATTCTTTTGTAGTATTGTAACCTTTAGATTAAATTTAATTTATTATTTGCAGATATTTCTTTGAATCATACCTCCAAGCTTTGAATATCCTTCCTGTGTCCAATCCTGATCCCATAACATTATTTATTACATAGGTTGTAACAGAAATGAAAATGGATTCAATAAAGTGATTTGAATCTTAATGTACTGACTTTTCTCTCACCAGTTTTCTATTTTCAATCCTCCCTTACAAAATAAGAGTAGGTAGATTTAAAGATGCATGTTACTAATTAACTTTATATAAGGCAGTAGGTACAGTAGGTGTAGCCACCTCCATATAGATAGGTTAATAAATTAATTAACATAATAGTCCCCAAAGAAAGTGATTACATTTCCTGAACTGGCATATATTTCTTCAATCTTGACTTCTTACACGGTAAAAGGGAATTAGGTCATAGATAGAATCATGCAGGCAGGAAACTCCAAAAGTATAAAATACTTATGTATGAAAACAAGATAAAATTTTGTTTAGTCACTTATATAGTTATGTACTTAATGTAGTAAGAATTAATATGATGGAGTGTAAAAATGCTTTAAAATAAAAAAATTATGTGTTGTATGTTTGAAAAAGCCTCACCTCCACCACCTTATATGGGTGATACGGTGTTTCTGGAATAAGAGTTCACACATAGGTACCTACTATGGCATGCAGGCCTTAAATGTTTTGACCAGAAATATTTTATCTGTGACTCATAGAATTGCTACTTCAATGAATTAGCACACATGTCACATTTCTTGAAAATGATTACAGAACAGAGGGTATGACTCAAAAGCAGAAAGTATGATTCTAATCTTTATTGAACACCAAATTTCTCAGTTACACAGCATAGTGCAGCAATTTACTCCTAGTACAGATTTCTCACACAGACGTGTTTTACATTGCCCTAATAAACTACCTAGACAATTAAAGACACTAAAGCCAAGTAATTACACAAGACACTAAGTTTGATACAAAATAAATGTGAAGCAGACTGCTTATGAGAGATGTAGAAAGAAAATAAATTCATTTTATGATGAATGATGCTCAAAGTTCCTCATAAAAACAACCATACAATTCATTAGTGTCAATGAGGTGAAGTAGATAGTGTCCTGTATAAAAACCTAGCAAACTTACTTAAAAAGAACATTATTTATAAAAAATTCAGTTCTGCCTCCTTATAATAAAAGATTAGGTACTAAGTTAGAATAGAATTAAATGTGAGACATTATAAAAATGTTATGGAATATATGCCTATGTGAATTACGAATAATTTACGAAGTACTCTAAAGTAGATTTAAGCACGCTCGCCACGGATTCGTCGGGCAAGCTGTATGTCTTTAGGCATGATGGTCACACGCTTAGCGTGGATGGCGCACAAGTTGGTGTCTTCGAACAGCCCCACCAAGTAAGCCTCACTGGCCTCCTAAAACAAAAAAAAAGAATAGGGCATTAAGGTACATCCATAGGGCATTAAGATTCACGACTTATCATTTATTTACTAATACTCTTGTCGGTACCTGAAGCGCTCCAATAGCAGCACTCTGGAAACGAAGATCAGTTTTGAAGTCCTGGGCGATTTCTCTTACAAGTCGCTGGAACGGCAGTTTACGGATCAGCAACTCAGTAGATTTCTGGTAACGACGGATTTCTCGGAGTGCCACCGTACCAGGGCGGTAACGATGGGGCTTCTTTACACCACCAGTGCTGGGGGCTGATTTACGGGCCGCTTTGGTGGCCAATTGTTTGCGGGGGGCCTTTCCTCCCGTGGATTTACGAGCTGTCTGCTTGGTACGCGCCATTATTCACTGTAAATAGAAAATGCAACCACTGAATGGTGAAAGAACAATAAACAATTATTGCGAAAGCTTGGGGTCGAGAACTTTTGGAGGCAATTACATATTTCTAGGAAAAATGTGATGTTACATTTACTTTTATATGTTAATAAGTTGCAGCAATAGAAAATGCAATGTTTCTCATACCTTTTGATGAATGTGGTTACGATTAATTGAATTTTATCTTAATTTAGCTAGAGCTTCACAACAATGATCATATGCTCAGCTCAAGATGGCGTCAAGAGAATGGCGGGCGAACGATGACGCCAAAGTTCTGGGCTCTGATTGGCTGGTCTGTGACTGGATCCTAAGTTTTCATTGGCCAATAAAGCCGGATCGGCTATTGGACAAAAGGCAGGGAAATCGTTATAGGAACCCTGCTGATTGGTGGAGGCAGTTTTATAATTTAAGTTGCCAGCCGTAAAAAATTGTCCTTTTTTTTAAATTTTTAAATTTTTAAACGAAAGAGATAAAGAAGATTAATAAAAAAAGAGATAATATTAGAAGCAATCACGAAGAAAAGAAATGTACCAATAGAATAAAATAAAGTCCTAAAGAATTTATTCTTATTTGTTTGATATTTGTGTTTAAAACATAGTAAGTTTCTTCGTAAACCAAAACCATCTCTTTAACTGAAATGTTCTAAGAAATAATGTGGTATTTTTTCCAAGTAAGAAAAAATCTATTCTAAGTTTTCAATAAAAAAACTATAATTTAAAAGAATTTAACACAAAAATCTTATTTTTTCTTTATTTTTGTTTTTCGCCCTTGAAAAAAAATATTTCTACAAAAAAGTTTGTCCTATTTTTTTACTCTTTCTAGTTAATCCAATATCTCTTTTGACGAAGTGAGACAAATAGAAAACATACAACATGACATTTCTGTCAAATAAATGAATGGTAGAAGTTGAGTTTTTAATTTTTTGCTACTTCTGTATTTCTTCGACCTAGCGGAATGCGATAAAAATATCTAGAGAAGTTCAAGGCCATATAAATTCGCAATGTCAATTGATTCTTCAAGAAATCTATTCAATTTCGAGATTTATTTACATTTTTTGCCTTTCTAAATTGTTGTGTATCACGTGATCTCCTATTGAATTTTAATTGGTCGTCGAGTGAGCGTGCCCTGCGCGACGCGAGAGGCGCAATAATAGTTTTCCAAAATGCCGTCGGAATCAAAGCCTTTGTTGACAGCTCAAACAGAAAAACCAAATCATTATAAGTAAATATCCCTTTTAATAGCGTATTTTTGTGTGTGGTGATAGTGCTAAGTGTCTAGTTTCGTGTGGTGCAGGTTTCATTAAGCTGTGTTCTCGCATTGCAGATATCTAAAAGAATTTCGAGTGGAGCAGTGTCCATCGTTTCTACAACACAAATGTACACAACATAGGCCTTTTACGTGTTTTCACTGGCATTTCAATAATCAGAGAAGACGAAGACCAGTCAGGAAAAGAGACGGGTCATTTAACTATAGCGCAGATAACTATTGTACCAAATATAATGAAACATCGGGTATTTGCGAGGATGGGGATGAGTGAGTACCTCTTGTCATTGCTTTGTTTTCGGCATTACGTCGACTTCCTTTCTCACACTGGTAGATTTCGTCGCTACTTACCTGGAGCCGTCTCAGTGCAGTTAATTATGAACATTTGAAAGTGATACCAAGAAGATTTTAATTAGAAAACACAATTTGTTTACCAATATCTAGATTTTAATCCGACCGTTTTCGGTAGACGCGTGTTTGGTTTGTTTTGTTGTGAAGCCATGACACTTTGATTTGGTGGGGTAATAGCTGAGTGTCCCATTGTTCTCATTTGTATGAAACATATTTTGTTGAATGAGACACACTTTTGAGGGTCCACTTATGACTAATGAATGATATCAATTTGTTAGTGTTTGTTCAGGTGGGAAAGAGTTCTTAGTTTTATTACACATAATTAACTTTATAACTTTTGAAGGTAGTTAAAGTTAATATCTATGGTTTCATAACTTAACACAAATATGATTTCATTATTTTTAATAGCTCATTTAATAAGAATAATTTACAAATACATAAAATATCTTGGACCAGAGGAAAAATTATAGAACATAAATGTCTTTAATTTATGTTTAACAATTAATTGTGAAGTCATTGGTATTCAATGTTGAATTGAAATAAAGATATCAAAAATTAGAAATACCTACAATAAGCTGCATGTAAGTTTGTCCATGATTCAATAGCAATAAGTAATTGAAACGTAACCTTTCCAGCTGCCCATACCTACACCGCACGGCAGGCGACACAGAACGCCGCTATCACCTCCGTTACTACAAAACATGCATGTGTGTCCACGATACGGACGCCCGTGGTCTTTGCACCAAGAACGGGGCACATTGTGCGTTCGCCCATGGAGCGCCAGACTTAAGACCACCAGTGTTAGATGTCAGAGAGCTACAGGCTTTAGAGAACCCTGATGCGGCAGACGGAGACGCGGCGGCGCCTAACGCTTTAGATAGAGAACGAAATTTAATGAATGAAGACCCCAAATGGCAAGGTGAGTTCGTGGACATGTTTTGTGACCTTAACCTTTGTATGTCATAGTGTCATAACAAGGTTGAAGATAGGTCGTGTTTTGTTTTTCTGGTGTCAGGACAGTGTCATCTTCTAAAAGCTTTGCTTTGTCTAGAATTCAAATAACTATTAGGGTATTACTATTTTCATAAAAATGTCTCTGGGTCTTGATAAGTTAAAGAAAGACTTACTTAGGGTCGCGCCACATATGCGTAACGTAAGGCGCTGAAAGTTCAGCGGCTGGAGTGAATATATACGACGTAATTTTGGCTGATGTGACTTGAAACACACTGCGAGCGTATTTGACGTTTGGCGCCGTACGTTATTACGACCCTTACCTACTTGTGTCAGCTCTTTAAAACTATGTATTTATACAGTATCAAGAAGTTAAAGCACTGGCAGAGGATAGGTCTAGATGGCGAACACTCCACCGACATGAGTCTAACTCTTAAATGATGATGATGATGATGTTTGTTTACAGATACAAATTACGTGTTATCATCATATAAAACGGAACCATGTAAAAGACCTCCTAGGTTATGTAGACAAGGGTATGCCTGCCCACAATATCACAATAGTAAAGTAAGTTCTATTTTCTTTTCATTTAGTATGATTAAGAATGGATTTCTGCCTACTTACTATGAGTTCAATAAGTACAGAATATGTAAAATATAAAATTTTTTCAGGATAAACGTAGATCACCAAGAAAATATAAGTACCGTAGCACACCATGTCCAAACGTGAAGCACGGTGAAGAGTGGGGCGAGCCTAGTAATTGCGAAGCGGGCGACGCGTGCGGATACTGTCATACGCGCACCGAGCAACAGTTTCATCCAGAGATTTACAAGTCTACTAAATGTAATGACGTACAACAGGCCGGTTATTGCCCGCGAGGACTTTTCTGTGCATTCGCTCATGTCGAACGTAAGTAGACATTTGACAACAGTTCTTTCCCACAAAACGAAATAGACAAATGGTTTCTTATGTTATTCGTCTACATGACGAGTAAAATGTTGTTTTAATATTGCAGCGGAAGATCTGTCGTCAGCCCGCGAACTGTCGGCGCCGCTGGAGTGCGGCACGAACCTCGCCGAGCTGCTGTCGTCCGCTCTCCCGCCCGAGAAGAAGAGCGACGGCGGGCTGCTGGGCGGAGGCCTGGCGCTGGAGCGGCGGCCCGCGTCCCCCGCGCCGCTGCTCACCAACGGCTCCGGCGACGGCTCCGAGTGCGCGTCCACGTCCAGCGCCGGCTCCAACGGCGGCCGCGCGCCCGGACACAACCGCCTGCACGCGCTGCAGCCCTTCCCCGAGCCCGACGAGCGCCCCAAGCCGCAGTCCTCCGTGTGGGCGCCGCGCGCGCAGCCCTTCGACACCAGCGTGCTCACCGAGGTGGTCGGCAACGCGCTCGACGACCTGCACCTCGAGGACCCGCTGAACCTCGTGGCGTCGCTGGACCGCGACCTGTCGGACGGCGAGGGGCTGCTGGGCGGCTCGGCGCCCGTCAACATCCCCCCGCGCCCCCCGCTGCGCGCCTTCAGCCCCACCAGCGCCGGCTCGCCGCTGCCGCCGTTCCTGCGGTACGCGCACGCCGAGCCCGAGCGCCTGTTCAACTCGCACGGCATGAAGCCCGGCAGCTTCGGCGGCGGCGGCGGCCCCTTCGAGTTCGCGGCGTCCCCGTCGGCGCCCGCCGAGCTGTCGCGCCTGCGCGAGGAGGTCGTGGCGTCGCGCGCCGCGGCCCAGCGCTGGGACGAGCGCATCGCGCAGGCGCGCTCGGCCTGCGAGGCGTGGCAGCGCGAGTCGGACGAGGCGCAGCGCAAGGCGGCCGTGGCGGAGCGCCAGCGCGACGAGGCGCTGTCGCACGTGCTGTCGCTGCGGCGCGAGCTGGACGCGGCTCGGGCCGGGTCGGGTCGCGGGCGCGAGCTGCGCGGGCTGCCGCTGCCGACGCTGAAGGCGATGCAGGCGCAGGCGCGCGCCGAGCTGGAGGAGATCGAGAAGGTGCTGTACCTGGAGACGGCCACCAAGTGCATGGTGTGCGAGGAGCAGCCGCGCGCGGTGACGCTGGCGCCGTGCAACCACTACGTGCTGTGCGAGGGCTGCGCGGGCGCCGCCAGCGAGTGCCCGTACTGCCAGACGCCCGTCACGCACCACCAGTGAGCTCTCTACTCCGACTCAGTCTCTCGCGACGAGGGACGGGCCCGAATCTATATATACTTTCGTTGATATTTTTTATATGTGGGTATTGTGGGGTCTTAACTGATAATTATATCACTCGATAATAATATAGGATATTTAATTCTAGAGAAAGAGCAAGACTTATTCTGGTGAATTTAACGAATAAAAAGAAGCATGGATCTAGGATTTTTCTAATTAACTGCCATTCTGTCACTTACTAACTATTTAGGAGGGTGTAGACGCCTCGTTTGCAGAGTCCCTCGAATCTAACGATGCATTTCGCAGAATTTTGTTATTTGTGTAACCTTAACTAATAAACTTAGAGAGTAGACTATGTGATTGTAACAGTTTGAACTGTAGCGTGTTGTAACTTTGTTATGATTCGCTGTGGTTCGCGCTGTTACGCTATCAATGATATCACTTTGTATGAAATGGAATTAGGAGATGATCCCGACGACATTGACACGAAAATGGAAACTCGATTAAATGCTAAACTTATTGACTATTATAAACGCGGATGAAGTTGCATACATTTTTATACCTATCTACATTATAAACTAAACATATTAATAATCTATTAAATATTTTTCATAAAACGAATATATTTAATGCATGGGTTACACACAGTAGAGTTATAATTAAAAATACAGATATATGCTTTTGATGTTAACAATTTTTTTTAATTTAGGGTGTGTTTCAAAATTCATTACTGGAAACTGGGTTGTGCTATGGAATGGATACTTTTATAGTTCCGAATTATACTTTGGTAAATGTAAAGTTAAATTTAAATCAAGATTGGATAAAATTTAGTTTAAGCCGCCGCCGGTTAGAGATTGAGTTTTGGAACACACTATTAGATTCACGTATTAGTGGACTACGGCTTTACTTAGTCGAGTGAAGACGAACGAACATCAAAATATAGCTATTTATGAGGTTTGTGAACATTGTGGTCATGCTTGCAACAAAAATCTACAAAAGTAAAGGAACATTTTTTAGCAGTTTGCATAAAATAGATATTAATATAAAATTTAAAATTTTGATATTACAGATGTTGATGGAAGCAAGGCCACGAGAAATTATTATTAATTATGATAATTGAAATATATAAAAAGTAGTTTTTAGTTTTATATCGATATTCAAACAGACTTGCATGTTCAGGTTACGTGATAACCTGCAATTATAAATCGATCAAGCTAACTTGATTTTTATCTTGTTATTGTTATTTTTTTACGCGATTGTATTTAAGAAAGGACTGTCGTAACTTAGCTTCCTTCAGTTGTTTTCTCTGCACAATACTTTGCCTCGATTTAGCCACTGTAAGGACCAATACTGATATAACGAATAATTTTAGTAAATCCCGAGCTATCCAAACTTTATTGATGCAAACGAAGGTACTGGCAGAGTGTCATTAGGTATTGCGCATTTTTTAATTTCTACATTCCCATTTAATCGTTAGAAGGATTTTTTATTTTATTTTTTTGGTGTAGGAGTAATACAAAGCTAACCGCATTTAGTTGTAGTATTTTTTGCACAGTAGCAAATATCAGCAAAGTAGTCTCATCTGTTAAAGTTGTTAGCCATGTAGACGATAAAATGTACTAAAGACTAAAGTGGCGTCAATATAAAATAGCTAACTTTGTTATTTCAATATAATTTTTATCATTACTTATTTAGAAAACCTATTTAGTTTAACATTCTGAAATAAATAAATTACAGAATGTGGCAGAATACAACAAGACCTTTGCAAATGTTAAATGACGTTTGGTTGCTCAACCAATAAGAAGCTGCGGATTTTGGCGCCATTTAGTTTTAGTCATTCTCCATCTTGTAGTTTCTTGGCGAGCTTATTTGTTAGAAATTACGATGCATTTAGCAGTTTTAGCATTTTCATATTCATTCTTAACCAGCATTTGAATTTATACTTGTTTTGTTTTCAGTTAAGGTTCAATCTACAAAAGAGATTCCGTGTTTTATGATTTATAGTGTTTTGTTGAATAGCAGATAAGTTCGCCATTATAGCCAAATAAATAGTTGTTGATTTATCTTTACTTATGTAGTACCATCTTTTGGGTCAATACTATCATTATATAATTAAATTGACTACACAAATCACGCATATAACTTACGTTATCTCTCAAAACTACCATTTCATGCTTACTATGAAGCATTTTATATAGTTTTATTTAAATTACTTAAATAAAATATACCTATTTATATATTTTGAAAAATCTTTAAAAAGTTTTTTGTATCGGTATATTATAATGAGAATAATAAATAACAAATTACACATTAGTTATTATAACTTTTAGATGTAAGTAGTGTTTTCAAATTGTAATGGACATTATTTTTAAGTGTAGTCGCAAGTGTCGTGTGTTTTGTAATCGGAAGCAATATGACCACAGCCGCCTTTTCAATATTCAAATAATATTCAGATATATAGAAACTATTTATTGTTGAGCCGATTTGGCGGCCACGCTGGGTTTCTTAAAATTAAGAATGTCTATTGCGAAGTGTATATTGAATTGGAAGGTACGAGAAAACTTATTAATCCTAGGAAAAGACGTAATTTACATTTAAAACATAATTAGCAAACTATTTGTTCATAAAAATGAATAACGAAGCTTTTGGAAAGTAAATTTTCAGCCAAACAACTCAATAAAAATGCATAATTCAATGTACACTTCGCATTTTTTATAAGATCTTATCTGATCTATCGCGGGAAGTGTTACAGTCGTGTAAAAACTTGAAATTAATTGAGATTTTTTATTATAAATGTTATATCGATGTGTCTCAGTGTGGTCGCCGAGTCGTGCCTTTTCGCGTATGTCGGCACGGCACATTTTGTATGGGTTAGAAAGTAGGCACGGTGCAGTGACGTGTGGCTTGTATCTTGATGTTTACTTCGGGCGGTTGAGTTCAAACTTCGCACGCGATTTGAGTGATTTGCTTTTGATAACGAAGTATCGATTCAGTATTTTGTCTTATTTAATTCGCATGTATGGATGTATTTATCTATATTTATACTTCGAGTATCTTGGCGTTACGTTCTTCACAATTTCAGTGTTGCGTGTACGCGCGGGAACCTTACTCGATTTCAACGGACGTGATTTAAAGTTTTTCATCTCGTAATGAAATTCTAAAATTAATATTTTGAAAAAGGTAAATCGCTCAAGTCCCCGTGTTTGTTTTGGCAAGTCACAAAATGGAATTAAATAAAGTAGGTTTACTCGCGCGTCTCAAAAATATACGTAAATTTAGTATTGGAGTGAATATTTGTATGTGGAAAGCAAAATGTACTGTGTGGCCATAGTGTTATAGTATAGCTTGCTAGTATATCTATTTCTAATTTAAATACTAGATGTGTATTAGAGTCACATTTATTTTTATATAGATACTTTATCACATGGAGAGAATACTTTCACTAGTTTATGAATATCATACGCATATTGGTTGGTATTATAATAAATTGTTTATTGTAAATGACGTACCTGTTCGAGCGCACTTTTATTTGGGGAGTAATTTTATTGGTTTTCAGTTAATTTCGATATAATTACATCTTATACTCTCTGACAGTTTCCGATAATCCAATTTATAAATTACTTAGTCCGTTTCACTATGTCAATGTTAACAAAGAATTGAAGTCCTTATGTTTAAAATATCTGCATTTGATTACTAATCTAACTTATTGTAAGGCGCGTGTGGTTCTTGTTGTTATTTTTAAATAAGATTATTACATTTATAGTTTAAGCTTTATTTTAATCATTTGTAATCCATATTTACAGTTTGCATTTTATGTTAGTTATTTTATTTAGGACCAATTTTAACTCAAGCTTAAGCGTACGCATAATAATAACCTCCCCTTTTTATATTTAAAAACCATTTTTTTCTCAATTATTTAATCTTTAGGTAGGTAGCCTCAACAAATTGTTTAAAATTTTAATTGTTAAATTAGAAATAGATAATGTTGTAGTAGAACCAATTGTGCGTTCACACTCGCTCGGAAGATCAAATTTAATTGTGTTTTGATTAATTTTTATATTTATTATTACAAAGTATGCAAACAAGCTTTTTATTAATATTATAGTAGGTATTTTATAAACAAATAATTTTCAAATCCATGTGATACAAACGTGTATGTAACAGAGATATGAAGATTATAATTAATACATTAGGTAGGTAGGTTTAATAAATTTTAAATTCCATTCAATAATCGACGTGTTTTATTTATCATTACTACCCTTTACAACAACATGAAACAGAAAAGAAAAGATATAATTTTAAAGTGTTTAATAAATAAAAACATCTCACAATATAGCGTTCAATCAAAACATGGATTAACGAAAAAAAAGTTCATTGTTAACAATATTTGGAGTGTCTCACACAGTTTGTCATGACATGACATGTTATACAAATTAAAATGACATACATAACATACGCTTTACAAATAAAGAATACACGGTGGCTCAAAGGACGGACAATTTTGGATCGGTCGAAAATAATTTGCTGCCAGTTCATTTCATATAAGCAAATAAAAAAGATAATTTTAGTTCCAATATTTAGAATAATAATTTAAATCAATATATTTCCCTTAAAATCTAGTTCAATCGACTTAGCCATTTACATTAGCGTAAAGCTCAATTAGGTAGGTAGGTATATTGTGCATTTTAAAACATTTAACAAATATTAAACTCATTTTGTGATTCTTAGGACTAGCTAAATATTTATCTAAACTTAAAATGAGTGAGCAAATGCAATGGATGACAAATAAGGCGCTTTATTTTAAGTCAGGTAATTAAAATACTTTTTTCAGATATTTTGTTCGAATACGTTTTTTTTATTTTAAATAAAAAGAAGTTCTGAAGTTGTTATCTTTAAGAAAATTATAATTCAAGTCTCTCTTAGCAATTCTTTAAAACGTTTCAACTATTTTTATGGTTCTTAGTATTCGTAATGCGCTTTTCGAACCTAAGCTAACAAAGTTCTATTTTATACTTTATTAAAGGCCCGCTATGAAACAGCAAATACTTATTCTTTATAGGTTATCTTAATGTACTATAATTATAATAAATTTTTATATTAATTTTTCACCCATATTTGGCTTTAAAACCTACAAGAGAGCGTCAATTATTTTCAATATATATTTTAGAAGTTTTTTTTTAATGGAAATTACAGATTGTAAACCTGATACTGCAACGTACCTAAACCTAGGTCGACATCGAGATGTATTGAACCTCAGAATATTCAACAATCAGGAAGCCAGAGGTGTTCAAACTGACGGCATAGACTACTCTTTGCAAAGAGGCGACTTTTCATAGAGAGGGTAATTCCGTCTTGCCCGCGGTGGGGTAACACCGTCTACAAGATTCAATTGTCTATTTCCCAAGGCATTAGATGATCGTGTCCAAGTTTTCAATCTGCATACCCTATTATGTTATGGTGCTCCCAAACTCCATGTTATAGAATGTTTACAAACATTTTTGTATACTAAGTTTGTTCGAAAATGTTTACTAACATTACTTAACATGCAATGTAGGAGAACACCATTAAATGATATCCGATGGCAGGTAGAAACGCATATTAGAAAGAGTTTTTTTTTTAGTTAGTCTACCGCATGTTAATTTATTTTTACAAATGCTGTACCTGCCATCAGAAGAATTCTGTTTCAGTTGGGATAGTAAAGGCAATTAGGGGAAAGGCTAGCAACATATTTTATACACATAGCAAGTCTTTAGATCGATTCACGGCGACACATTTTTGATCTCGTAACCTTTATGCGTCTAATTGAATAAAAAAGTGCTCAAAACAGGTAAAAGTAGGTAAAACTTATAAATGATGAGTTGATATACATTGCTGTTCTTTCCCCTATTGCTGCACTTACCCTATTTGTCAGTATTGTTTCCAATTAACAACCTAGCCTATTTAAAACCTAACTAAAGCTTAGTGCCATGGGCACATAATATGCTACGTTTGAAATGCATTGTTGTAAAGCAAATTGCAGAACAGGTTGTTTTTAATTATCCTTTAATCTTCGTACCATCTCTTTCTATAATGTGATAAATTATAGGATAGCTGTAATATTTAATGGAGCGCTTACTTAATGCTCTTTTTTGCAACAAGTAGTTCCCATGTGATTAAATTAAATAATGGGGATGATGACTACATTAGAAAATTCAAAAAATAAGTAGTCCGTCTTTTAGACTATTAAAAATATTTGAAACACGTTTTTTACCTGATCAAATACATAAATAAATACAAACATACAGAGCATCAAAGTTACGGAGCGGGCGGTATTCACGTCACTCCTACGTAAAAATCGTACTAAAGCGTGACGTCATGAGCAACTTTAACCCAGTGTATCTGTGTCATTTTTAGTTTAAGAGAAAAAAGCAAAAATACGTGTCGAATATTTTAAAATAATCTATGTGATGGACTACAACAATTTTTTTAGTCATCATGCCCATTAAATGGTTCCGGTTTTACCAGGCTATCTATTTTTTTACAATACAATAAAATTGCTCTGTGACGTTTTCAAAACTATAGTATTAACAGGTGTACCAGTCCATACAATTTATATGACTCAGAATTTGTCATTTAAAAACTCA
Source organism: Anarsia innoxiella (assembly GCA_947563765.1). Classification (NCBI taxonomy): domain Eukaryota; kingdom Metazoa; phylum Arthropoda; class Insecta; order Lepidoptera; family Gelechiidae; genus Anarsia; species Anarsia innoxiella. Next base: position 1,108,026 of record OX387403.1, read on the forward strand.
GTTTATGGCTGCTTATACAATTTGAACTTTGAATCGTATCTAGCATGACTTAATATTCACATTTATTTTTTACATCCCTAGCATCAAAGTAGAACATTTTGTTAAAGCTCAACACACTACAATTAGGACCAGTTCCACCATGTACAGATTAAATTTATCTGACAGATATTTTATACCTGCTTCTGTCTAAATTTAATAAAACATTACGTTTTAGACTCTAAAACTATCTCTCTCTTTCTGTTTTATGAAATACAATTAGGTTTATCTGGCAGTTAAATTTTATCTGTAGGTGAAACGGGCACTTAAAATCAACAATTTGTCGCATGGTTTATTAACCATTTGGACGCCAATGACCACTTTAGTCGCAAATTGTTCGCGTGGCTGAGACGCCGCTGGCCTTAAGTCGTCTAAATTTGGCCATTTTTATAACAATAATTTTGTTTTATATATGCCCTACCGCCTGTGTTAATTGATATAATACTAGGCTCGGCGGCGTCGGGCGTGTATCAACGTCAAAAATGGCTGGCGTGCAAAAGGTTAAATCGTTTACAGGGGGTAACACATAGCACATTGGGCCGCCAGCGCCGGTCCGACCTGGTATAGGGTGCTGCCCATCAATACCCATCAATTAAACAATTCAATATTCTTAATTTATTCATTTTAAAATTAGAATTTCAGTGGGCGTGTCATTGTACGGTCATCATCATAAGTCGATGAACACATTTTAATTTCCAAAAGCAACATAAACCATTTTAGACGTAAAACCTTACTTATTTTCCTTATTTTGAACCTTGTTGGATGTTCAATAAACTCCATAAAAATGCTCAATTTTTTCTAAGAAATGTTGGTCTAATAATGGTGTATTTTTTCTTTTGAAAATCTGAATGTCTTTATCGACCTATATGCTGACCGTACCGGACTAGACTGGTTCGGTCCCGTATGCTGCGTGTACCCGTTAAGAATTCTTATTTCGTTACCAATAGAGCGCATATTATCCGCAAACAATAGTGCCGATCTTACCCTACCAAATTAAAAAGTGTCACCTTACTCTACATTTTGTAAGTGCTAGTATTATTTTCTACACGGCCGGTTTATCTAAGTGCTATCTATTCAAACCATCAAGGCAATCAGTGCTAAACTACATTAAATCTTATGTGAAAACTACTTTTTGGATTGGCGTTTAATAGGGCGATATTTAAAAAAAGGTAAAAACAATATAGAGTGCGTTTCATAGAATACTTTATATGCCGCCATGTTGGCCGCATTGAAAATTTGTACTGCCACATTACCCTCATTGTGTTTTCAATGCTGCCAGCATGGCGGAATAGGAAGTATTCCATGAAACGCTTATACCTACTTAATATAAAAAAGAGTTTTTTTAATAAACATTTATTTACTAACTTTTTAATCTCATTTGAAAACTAGTAGACTTTTACACCTAAATTAGCTTTTTAAAAATGTATTTTCGCACCATAAAACACCATTCCATCTTAGGGCCGGCGCACACCTGACGGAGCGCAGCGCAGAGCATTTTTGATTGTCATATTATTATCGACATTGTTCTCATTTGAATACAATTCAAAATCTGTTAACACAACATTCGTTTGTAATCGCTTCGATGTTCATTTGTTGTGTTAACTGATTTTTAATGTGATTCTAATGAGAACAATGTCGATAATAATATGACAATCAAAAATGCTCTGTGCTGCGCTCCGTCAGCTGTGCGTCGGCCATTAAACAAAGATCCCTACACTAGTTTACTCTATGTCACTAGGCAATCGGCAGTTTATGTTACAATTTATTTGCTTTTGAATCGATGGTTGATATCCACACTAGGCACTATTAGCTTTTTAATTACAATTCCCGCCAAAATTTGACATTTCAATATGGCGACGATTAAAAAAAAAATTGGTTGAGGTACTGTATGATCGTAGGATCAAATTACAGACATTGAAAAAAAAAAAGGTTGTGACTTTAAAAAAAAACCTTAAGTCTTTTTTTTAAATCGGTCGCCATTTTGATAAACAAAATTGGCGCTAATTTACTAGAGACTAAAGAAATCTCCTCAGAAGATTTTACAAGAATTAACTAGAAGCTCTTTTTGCTTTGAACAGACCTGAAGCAGGTCTCATGACAAAATGCCATAGGAACTGTGCCAGTCCTGTACGTTTTAAGTTACAGACAGACCAACTTACCTGTGAAATGAACGGCGGCGCTAGTAGTAATACAAAATTGTATTTCTACCAATCGCAGCAGTTCTGGAATTTGACATTTCCGTATTAGTGGCTGCAGGTCCAATAACGGCCGTTTCACAGATAATTTGGTAGCTCTGTAACTGATTTATAGATGGGAAGAAGATAATTTTGTCAATTCTTAGAAGTTTTTTTTTGTCAGTTCAGTATGGAATATTTTCCTAATTTCTATTCCAAATAAAAAAAATATCACTATTCAGTGTAATCTTCCCAAAAAAATATTGCATATTGATTGATTAAAATCGAGTTCAATTAATTGGCAACATCACCAATATTATGCTTAAATGGTAAACAATTTCACATTTCGGGGTTTTTCTTAGGCCTTGCGTGAAAAAAAAATTGTTCTAAGGTATAAAAAAAAGTCCTAAAAATAAATGCCACAATGAATACTTTCGTTAGTAAAATTAAACTATAAAATCTTTTTATTAAAATTTTGAGTTTGTGACAAGAGAAAAAATTGTGCTAAATAAATTATAAACTTGATTTTTAGATACGTACTTTCCGTCATATTTATATTTTTAATTTCATCCTTTTGTTTATCAAGAACTACAAAAAAGACACTTTTCAAAGAGATCCTTATAAGTAAATGCATAAAATGAGAATTTGTTGTAAATTAAAAAAAAAGAGAGATTAATTTCAGAGAGCTTTAGGATAGTCCAATATAATCTATTATTGACGCCTACGTACTAATTACACGAATTTGAACCTTATATCCTTACGATAACCACTATCGTTGTCTGCCAAGTGCACTTGAGCCGAGGTATTACGAGTCTTCTTTACTTTCCTTATTTATGGCCCTTTTCCTGTCATGCGTTTTTTGATTCGCATGCGAATTTGATCCGCATGCGTGCAGCCGTCAACTTATCCTATTAATATTATAAATGTCAATGTTTGTGCCGATGGATGGATGGATGTTTGTTACTTAAAAATCACAGAACAGATTTAAATGAATTTTTACCATAAATTAGCTTGGACATCAGAATAACGCACTATGTATATTATTTTGAGATATTGTGTTTATTTTCCAAGATATGACGATAAATGCGTTTGAAGTCGCGGGCAGCCTCTAGTCATTTTATAAATGTTTTTCCTGTCATGCGAGCGGTACGCATGTGGCCAGTAGCGTGCTATCACCCGCATGCGGATCGAAACACGCATGTCAGGAAAAGGGTCCTTATTATTAGTATTTAAAGTACAGAGCGTTAGGCCCACTTGCGCAGCCCAATAAACCCAGAGTTAGCTGCTAACACAGGGTTAAATAAATAATTTGTATTGATTTAACCCTGTGTTAGCAGCTAAATCCGGGTTTATTGTGTTAACTCTGGACTGCGCAAGTGGACCTTACAAAATTATTTTTTATTCGTGGTAACACTAACTTGCTTCGGGGTAGGCAGAGACCACTTCCCTTCACTTGCTACGATCACACGTCCTTCGCTTCGGAAGTACGTATATGTATTTAAATATAGATGTGTCTTTCTTGCATAGATAGATAGAAATGCATTGTAGCAGGTAATCCACGGTACACATAACCGAGTAAAGAAGTAAGCCACCTATACCACAGTATGTTTGTCTTCGTCTTGCGAAGGTAGATAGAAACTTAATATAGCATCAACGGTACACACAACCGAGTAAAAAAGTAAGCCACTTTTTAAACAGAAGTGCCGACGACGTGCCTATCTAAATCGACTGTAACGTCTTCATCTTGCAAAGATAGATAGAAATGATTTACAGCAAGAAACCCACGGTACACACAACCGAGTAAAAATATAGGCCACCTTAAACAAGTGCCGACGTGTCTATCTGTGTCGAGTTTGACGTCATTGTCTTGCATAGATAGATAGATAGAAATACATTGTAGCAGATCCATAGCATATACCACGGTACACACAACCATGTAATAAAGTAGGCCACCTCTACTTTAAACAGTATTTTTGTCTTCGTCTTGCATAGATAGATAGAAATAGTTTATAGCAGGTAACCCACAGTACACACAACCGTGTAAAATTATAGGCCACCTTAAACAGTATTTTTGTTTTTGTCTTCCTTGCAGCATCTAATTCACGGTACCCATAACGCGTGTAAAGAAAGTAACCGACGGTACACACAACCGTGTAAAATTATAGGCCACCTTAAACAGAAGTACACACAACCGATTAAAGAAGTAGGCCACCTCTACCTTAAACAGTATTTTTGTTTTTGTCTTCCTTGCAGCATCTAATTCTCGGTACCCATAACGCGTGTAAAAAAAAGTAACCCACGGTACACACAACCGTGTAAAAATATAGGCCACCTTAAACAGAAGTGCCGACGTGTCTATCTGTGTCGAGCGTGACGTCTTCAGGCGAGGCTAGGTCGGCGCGGAGTCTCACCCCGCGGCCGGTCAGCGTCCAACGACAGGCAGCGCGCTCTTCGCCGGCTGATACCCTGTATAGGAAAATAAGCGGTTACATGAAAAGTTTATTTAATAAATAATTGAACATCGTGCCGTCTTATTCTGATTTTTGTTAAAGACATACAAGATAAAGAGAAGGTATAGGTGTAATGGAGCATTGACTTTTTTAGAAACTAGCTGACAGTCATAAATGCTGACTGTTTAAAACGTCTCTTTTCTAGAGAATCCATCTATAATTAAAATTAAATAAAGAATTATCATAATCGTAACTTTTCATTATTATTATTATTCGGTATTGATACTTTCTATTTAGTCTTACTGTACTTTTCGGGCTAACTAAAATTGTTTTAGAAGCCACTTTCCACTAATTTACTTATTTAAATGAGAAATCATTCAGGAATTACTGATTTTGTCATTTGACAGCTGCAATATCGGAATCTCGGCTATTTGAGTTACCTGCACATCGGATCGGGCGTGTCGGGCGTGTCGGGCGGTCCGACCTCGTCGGGTGTGCCGCTGCTGGCCGACGAGGAGCCCGACGAGCTGCCGCCTCCACGGTAGCGTTCTACGCATTCTATAATAATAGATAACGTTAGATTTCTTGTGACAATATGGTGTTGATTTTAGTAGTCAATTTTGCATTGAATGTTTTTTTTATAGCGATAAACACAAATTCTTCGTGACCATACTGAATAGTCATCTTCAAGAAAAAATGTGATTGTATCTATACAAAAAAGTCTTCAAGGGCTCGTTTTACCACTTACAGATAAAAAATATTCTTAGGGATATTTTACACCCGTCACTGTCTAAGGGCTGGCGCACACCTGATGGAGCGCAGCGCAGAGCATTTTTGATTATCATATCATTATCGACATTATTCTTATTAGAATAAAATTCAAAATCAGTTGATATAACATTCACATGTAGTCGTTATCGATGCTTCGATGCTCATATGGCAATCAAAAATGCTCTGTGCTGCGCTCCGTCAGTGCACCGTCAGGTTTTATAACAAAGACAATTAAAGACATATTAGACCTTGGCCCCTGATGTCTTAACTTCTATTTCTCCTATCATTTAATCCATACGTCTGTCTCGATCTTTCTTCTTTTTACACTACCTCTAATATTTTAACACAATCAATTCAAATACCTAACTTAATTCAAATGTTTATCTATCAGTTAAATTTTATCTGTAAGATGGTGAGGTTAAGGCAGTCTTTACAACTGACTGTAAACTTTAAAGCCACCAACCTCGTTTATCATCAGCATCCGGCGCGTCCTCCAGCACCCTCAGTATATCGGCAGCGAGATCGTGATCCAGCGGTATGGGCGAGTCCTGGTCGCGGTTGTGCAGCACGAGCGCGACGGCGCCCACGGCCGGCAGCGGCGGCAGCGCCCCGCCGCGCGGACTGAACGCCGTGGCGTCCAGCGACGGCGGCGGCACGCGCGCCATGCACACGCCCGTCCATTCGCACCACGTGCCTACAGAGCAAAAGGGTTAGAGCCATTTCACTCGGCGTTTTGTTATCGCATTATTTTGCCGTATAAAGCTTTGGTGCGGTGATCATGTCGCATAACGCTGCGGTATGCGTTACGCGATAAAGACACTAAATGTACAACCATATTTAAGGCAAATAAATATCTTTATTAATCATATAAAAAAACGTCGTGAGTAGTCTCTTTGGCCCGTCGCATCGCAGCGGTGAAGTGGGGAGGTGTACCCGCCGCACGCCGCGGCGTCGTTCTCATTCAATGCTGCGGTGCGCGACACGTGTCATGTATTGCAAGCATTCGTCTTGCAATCGTCAATTACCGAAAACGTGCGTAAGAGGTGCATTTTTATCGGTCTTACTTGTTATATAATAATAAAATACGAAAACAAATAAATTCCTGTACAAATAATACATACGGTCCTTTTTTCACTATAATATAATTTGGAAATGAAAAATTTATTTTAAATGTTAATATGAATTCCACCCTTATTCCACTTACCCTGCGGATCAGGCCGCCAATCGTCCCTCTCCGCCAGCACGTCGGGCGGCTGGTTCGTGCGTCCCACTCTAGCGGCCCACGCTCTTACTCCCTCCCCGCTCTCGAGAGGTAAGCGCGCCTCACTCTCTTCTAGAGCTACTAGTACTTCTGCATCGAATACCTGGAGGTAAAAAATAATTTATATTATAATTGTAAAATTTCATTCAAATCTGTTCAGTAGTTTTTACGTGATGAAGTAATAAACATCCATCCATCCATCCATCCATCCATCGGCACAAACATTGACATTTATAATATTATTAGGATTAGGATGTAAGATGCCCATGTCACTTCGCTATAAGATATGTAGGTAGGTATACGTGTTACCTCGACCAGCGTGTTGGCAGCCAACGCGTGCCAGTCGCCAACCTCCAAGCCACGCGCCGCCCACCACTCGTCACTTCGCTATAAGATATGTAGGTAGGTATATGTGGTACCTCGACCAGCGTGTTGGCAGCCAACGCGTGCCAGTCGCCAACCTCCAAGCCACGCGCCGCCCACCACTACTCGTCACTTCGCTATAAGATATGTAGGTAGGTATACGTGTTACCTCGACCAGCGTGTTGGCAGCCAACGCGTGCCAGTCGCCAACCTCCAAGCCACGCGCCGCCCACCACTCGTCACTTCGCTATAAGATATGTAGGTAGGTATATGTGGTACCTCGACCAGCGTGTTGGCAGCCAACGCGTGCCAGTCGCCAACCTCCAAGCCACGCGCCGCCCACCACTACTCGTCACTTCGCTATAAGATATGTAGGTAGGTATATGTGGTACCTCGACCAGCGTGTTGGCAGCCAACGCGTGCCAGTCGCCAACCTCCAAGCCGCGCGCCGCCCACCACTCGTCACTTCGCGCCGCGCTGCTCCACATACGAGACAACTCTAGAGCTGATGCTTGCACTGCGCGCTGTAAGAAAAAAATATGTATTTTAGGTAATTTGTATCAATTATTGGTAAGTCACAATATAGTGCTGTCTTCTTCTAATTTTTGACAACATTAGAGCCGGCGCACACCTGTGGGAGCGCAGCGCAGAGCACAACATTTTGATGTGCTCTGCGCTGATTCCGATGCTCATTTGTTTTGTTAACTGATTTTGAATATTATTCTGATGAGATAATATGATGATCAAAAATGCTCTGCGATGCGCTCCGTCAGGTGTGCGCCGGCCCTTAGAGTCAGGTATAGTTAAAACAACCTTTTTACAAATGCTGGAACAGAACCAAGATCAAGGCATTTATTATTACGTAAGTAACTCAAGCCCTTCTCCCATTACGATATACACAGGCGGCTCAAGTCTCGAAGACTAGTCACCACGAAGTATCACACCGCCGTATGCATAGTACGCAGTAAGTCGTACGCACATCTCGTACGTATACGTACCCGTAGATCACTAGAGGTCATGCGTACACGCGCCCGCGCCGCGTCGCTGAGCCCGAGCGCGAGTTCCCGGCGCCGCGCCGCCAGCTTCTCCCGCAGCGACGCCGTCAGCTCGCTGCATTCCTTCTCTAGCTGCTTGTATGCGCCCGTCTGTGGGATTATATAGGGTGACTTTAAATAAGTGAACGATAGATAAGGATACGCATGTACTAGTGATAACAAACAACTTTTACTATGAGACCAAGATCGAAATCATAAAAAAAATTGAACTCCCCATAAAAAATGCATCAGCTGATAGTATGGCGGAACAAATTTTTTTATGCTTTCGAACTTGGTCCCATAGTAAAAATTGTTTGTTATCACGAGTACATGGATATCCTTTACTATCGTTCACTAATTTAAAGTCACCTTATAGTATACTTGGTTAGTCTTTTGTAGGCAGTGCAAAACATTTCATAGATACATATCTGTTACACTAGCGCAGACGTTCATCGATTGGTGTGGTAAGTAACCCCTTGGAACATTAATCGTAGATCAATTGTGTTTCGAATTTTGTCTTATAATTACGGTGATAAATTATTTATTTATTTAATAGTTTATTATAAGGAGAAAGTACACGAGATAGAAAAGAAAAGTAAAATAAAAAAAGGAATAATGTTAGGATGTTATTACGTAGCGCAAACGCCGCTGAATGGTAGCTACTTCTATGTATTTACATTTAGTTCGTAACATTTTACTTTTTTTTATTTTTTTTTATTAGCCTATATTGTCCCACTGCTGGGCAAAAGCCTCTCCCATGCTTCTCCACACATTTCTGTTGGTGGCGGCTTCCCACCAATTTTCCCTAAATATGCTCAGGTCGTCGCGCCATCGTTTCTTGGGCCTACCTCGGCGGCGCTGGCCGTCTTTTACTTATTTAATCTATATATATAAAAATGAAACCCGTTTTCCGTTGTCACGGCATCACGCCTGAACGGCTGGACCGATTTCGCTAATTCTTTTTTTAAAATGTTCATTGAAGTCCAAGGATGGTTCTTACGTTGAGAAAAATTTGAATAATTGCCGGGAAAGCCCTAAAACAGACCTTTTCTTTTTCCCATACAAATGTTTTCTTACTAAAATGTAGAGTCAATTTGAACTTTATTCCTACACAATAAAGTTCATTCTAGGGCGGGACAAAGTTCGCCGGGATAGCTAGTATAGTATATATTTTTTTCTTTTTAACGCAACACAGTTAATTTCATTATCCATTAATAAATAAGTACAAATTACTTTCAAAAATTGACAAGCCAACTGTTACACATTACCTTAGCAATCTGCACAGAGAAAGGCCCGAAGCAGGCATTGACGAACTGTGCGTAGTCGGCTAGCGGTCGTTCTATAGCCGCCTCTAACTCAGATGACCAAGACGCGAGGCATTCTAACTCTCCTCTTGCACATACTGCTGCTACGGCTTGGGCAGACCTGTAAGATTCAATTCTTATTATGGCCTGGTTTTTCTATAGTTAGATAAAATTTTACCGACAGATATAACTATGCCTATTTCATACAACATGAATTTTAGACAATTTGCATTAGGCCACCGTGATAGATTACGAACTTATCACTCTCGTATGAGAGTGTAGACTCTTGTCCCAGTAGTGTTAGTGTAAGTTGTAAGGGCTGATAAGGACGTTTTAGACAGTGATAGTTATAAAATATTCCCAGGAATACATTTTTAATTGCCAATTGAAAAACCGGGCCAAATACAATAACTTTTTGAAATATTGGTTAGGGTAAGGATATAAAGAAATAGGTTCCCGGTACGGAATTGTCGGTATGGATCGATATGGCGTGACGACCAAAGCTCATTCAGGGAAGATTGGTGGGAAGCAGTTACTATAACAGGAATCTTATTGTTATTTAGTAAATAAATGCTAAATAACAGGAATCTGTGGAGAAGCATGGGAGAGGCTTTACCTAGCAGTGGGACGATCAGGCTAATAACAAAAAAGTATGGTGGTACTAACGTGATCTGGCAGTAAGTCTTGGCGTGTAACCCGGGCCCCCGCACCCGCTTGGCGATGCTGGAGTCGTGCGCGGGCACGCGGGCGGCGCGCACGATGACGCAGCGCCACGTCACGCGCTCCCACGCGCACCGCACCCACCACCACGACACGCCGCCTGTAGCACGGACATTTGTAAGTATGCGGTCACATCTGCGTAACGTACCGCGCGGAACGTTCGGTTCAATACGCTCGCAATGTGTTTCAAGTCATCTATGACACATCAGCTGAAATTACGTCGCATACATTTACTCCAGCTGCTGAATGTTCCGCGCGGTACTTTACGCAGATGTGTCGCGGCTGATAAAAAATGAACATCGGCAATCATCGCATTTCCGAATACAAACGATTATTAGATTCATCGTTCATCTGAATTTGAATTCAGAATAATGTGCTTTATTGTTGCACTCTTTAGCTTTTGTACTTCAAAACAAACGTCATTGTGTGTGTTATTCTGTTATGTAAGCTACAATCTTGTAAAGTTTCATCTATTCAATAGTTTTTACATGGAAGAGTAACAAACGTCGCAGTGATCGGGTCAATTTTAATATATTGACATTTATATTAGTTTTTTTAGCTAGCTAATAAGATCCCACTGCTGGGCAAAGGCCTGCCCCGCGGTTTTCCATTTAACACGGTAATGACCCGCCATTCCCCTGAAAATGCATCCAGATCTCATCCAGATCCAAATCAGTCTCTCCATCTTTTACGAGGTCTACCTCGGCGTCTGTGACCATCTAGTCACTAGATTCTAGTGGCACCCATTCTGTTGTTATTTTTGCCCAACGATCTGGATGCATTCTACAAACATGACCGGCCCCAACTTCATTTTAATTTTGCAGCGTATAATATTAATTACATTTATAATATAGAAGAATGTATTAATTGACCAAATAACTCACCAATTAACATAAAGCAGGCACATAACGGACACAGCACCACGGCTACTATGAACGCAGCGATCGGCTGAAGTATACCCAGTATTAATATCTGCCATATCAACACTTCTAGTAGCACGAAGAAACTGTTAACAAAATTATAATAAATTAATTAGATACGTGATTTTTAAAAATCATTAAAGTGTGAGTTGGAATGAAGCTATGAGCTACACATCGAGCAAAAAATAGAACCTTAAAAATGAGATTTATGTTCTTTATGTCCCCCATTTTTTTTAGTCTATGCCGTCCCATTGCTGGGCAAAAGCCTCTCTCATGCCTCATCAAGTTTCCCATTAAGCAAAAAAAGTTATTTTTAAACCTTTATTATAATTTATTAACAACCTAACCTAAAACTTTTTATCGTTATTTTTGGGCAGGCGGCGTGATGAATTACGGCCTAATCGCTCTCGTATGAGAGTAGGCTCGAGCCCCTGTAGTGGGGACGTTAAACGGACTGATGGTAATAATTTATTTAATAAAATTCATTAACTAATTAATCAAAAAACATAATTCTCACTCACCGATTCAACCTAGACGGATCAGGACAATCCACATCATAGAACACAGCATTAGTAATATGTACGCCTACTGTAAACACCGGTGTCCATATAGGTACAGTCGCTGCGGCTAGTAGACATACTATACTACTCAGTAGCGCCACTATAGGGAAGATTAGGAGTAGGCCTATAGAGCCTAGGCCGCCTATAACACCGTAGTTCCATAGCCTGTTCGCTTGGCGACTGAGGCCTTTGCCTAGTAAACCTGGTAAGGGAGAATTTTTTGGTTAGTTTTGTGTAAAAAAAATCTGTCAAGCACCAACTAGACTTTTAAGTATAACAATAACATCTTTTTTTTGGCAGAATTATCTTAGTCAATTAAGGGCCTATTTCAGGATCTACAGATAAAATTTAACTGACAGATAAACCTATGTCTATTTCAAAAAACATGACGATTTAGGCAGGAACAGGTACAAAATATAAGTCAGATAAATTTTATCTGTCGGTGGCGAAACATGCCCTTAATGTAAGTAAAATGTTATTATAATGATAAAATTATAGTATGCTTTACATCACTTGAATCCACCTAAAATAAGGTGTTTTAAAAGCGATGCATTGCAATTTGTATCACATAATTTGTAGTTAAGAAGGAAATCGGAACGTGTCGTCTCGACTGGCACAGCACTAGTTCGACTGAACCGGCACTCGCGGCACCGCACTAGCGTGGGCGCTGTCAAAGTGGATCGTGTCCGCGCGCTTTCGTACTTTTGTGAAAAGAGTGAATTAAAATTAGTTTACTGGATTATTGTGTTTAATTTCGGTTCTAATAGTATCGTATAAATGTAGTCTAAACCCACGTATGCAACGCATTATGACAATCTGTTTCATAGAAATAGTATGGTTAAAAGCACACTTGTCATTCGCACAACGCTACCCAACGTATGCCTATGACAAGTGCATTTTTAATCATAATATTTTTATAGAACTGCTAGCTTAGCATGGCACTCCGTGACAAGACGTTGTCATGCGTTTGTCACGCTTACGTCTCTGTCTATAGTATTAAATGTGATAAGGACAGCATGCGTGAGATAATTGTCGCGGCACACCGTGCTAAGCCCCCAGATTGCCATAATGCGTTGTGTACATGGGATCCGTCTGTTTCTATACATTCCACTTGATTCACGTAGTTACCTGTATCAGGTTCGGTCTCGAACCGCGTCCTCTCCTTAGACACATACCGCCAAAGTTTTAGTAATCGCGACCACATTGTCTGCGTCTCACTGCTACGTTTAGGAAACAGAGTGCCGTTTACCTGCAAATATAAATAAGTTTGAAAAAGTACGCATTTATCGTCATATCTTGGACAATTTGCAAAATATCTTTGTACAGTCAGCATCATAAGTTAATGAACACATTCAGATTTTTAAAAGTAATATATGTCGACGAGACGAGTCATCAGAAGTGGCGTTTAAGCTTTTAGTTAAAATAAGACAGTGGGCGTGTACTGAACAAACTGGCTTTATTTGGTAATTTCCAATCACGTTATAAATTATCAAGATGTACGTGATGTCTTCCGATGTCTCCTCATGACCGTTATTCCAAACAGAATCCATCATACATGACAGCAACTCAAATATGAAAGCGCACAACTGACAACCAGTCAGAAACATGCCAGTTCTTGCATTTTAGCAGTAAAGAGTTTGTAAATGGTTCCAAAATAGCCTTCATGAACGTAATCTCAGATGTCTCCGACATATACATCAATATTAGACGTAAATCCTTACTTATTTTACTTGTTTTGAACCTTATTGATTGTTTATTTAACGCAGAGTATCTTTTGCTGAGATATTTACATCTAATAATGGTGAATTTTACTTTTGAAGATCTGTATGTGTTTATCGACTTATGATGCTGACTGTACCGGCAGTAGGACAGCTGTCCTAACACGAGAGGCTGTGGTACATTAGCAGTAGGTATCAAGATAGGGGTGGTGACTCTAAGGAAAGATAAATAACTGAATCCGCTGAGTGATATTTGAACACTGATTTAAATATAGAAATCATAAGATTATTACAAGTTGTGACGTTAATGTAAGTATGAAATAAATGAACTTTCAGGTATCTGTAAACATGTCTTGCCTCTTTCTCTTACGTTCACGCGATTGGTCACGTCAAAGTCGCTAACCCAATCCCCGACGAGTCGGCAACACGTCGTAGCGGCCGATTGGCGCGTTCTCGGTTGATATTTTAAGCCCCGCTCACTGTGGTTTGTATTTCGCGGAACCATTTTTTTTATTTGGTTATGTTTCTATAATATTGTTATTCCTAAGAGCAGTCTATTCCTATTTATGATTGAAATATGCTCACCTGTGAAAGCTCGTAGTCGGGCACAAACGGTTTGACGCAGAGCAGCGTACGTAGAGACAGAGGTGAACACCACGCCACCATTACTCCGAGGAGGAACATCAGGTTCCAGCTCCAGCACCAAGTTCTGTACAATAAATATATTTTTTAATACACTGAAAATTAAAGGACCTTTTTTATGCTGTCGGAAACTTCGTACGCATTTAACACCATATCTTGGAAAAAAAAAGATATAATAAGTAGCCTATATGTTTTGTTTGTGTTATTCTGGTGTATAAGCTACAATATTGTTAAGTTTCATTAAAATCTGTTCAGTAGTTTTTGCTTGAAAGAGTAACAAACATCGTCACAGCCAAATATCCTCACATCCATCAATCCATCCATTGGCACAAACATTGAAATAGACAAATATTAATATGATATTCGAATGAGTTTAATTTTATTGTAAAACGACGTTTTTTAAGAAAAATGGAATTAGAGACACCTCTTTCGCTTCATCCACACTCATCAGTCGCCTCATACATGCCCGTCGGTTTAGGGTACTCTTGATTTGGCCTTTCTTTAGTAAGTCCCCGATTTGATCGAGGTACGTTCGTCGCAAAAGAGGTGTGTTTGGATCGAAGCGAGTGGAAGGAAGTGGTCTCTGCCTACCCAATGGGAGAGAGGCGTGACGGATATATATGTATGTATGGAATTGGAGAACACCAATTCAATTTTATCGTATATCTTTCGGTTACCTTAGTCTGTAGAAACGGCAAGTAAAAACCATCCTATCTTAGAAGACATCTTAAAACTAACCTGTGAGCCAAATTAAGCAATCTCCATCCAGGATACCGTGTAGTGGTCGTAGCTATACTATCTTTATGCACTAGAAACACGGGCTGTGACGGATCCGACCGCGGTGTGACTATGGAGGTGTGTCTGGCCACCAGCACCGTGGGTACCCGCTCGGAGCGGCCACGGAAGTGACGTTCGACCGCCCAGCGGCGCGCGCACCAAGTGCGAGTTGACCAGACGAATGTGCGGCATGGGGTTTTGGCTGCGCGGAGTTCCTGATTGCGGATAGAATAGTCGGGATGTTGATTCGGTAATAGGGATGATGACTACATTCAAAAATTCAAAAAATAATTAGTCCGTCTTTTAGGCTATAAAAATATTTGAAACACATTTTTTTACCTGATCAAATACATAAATAAATACAAAGATACAGAGCATCAAAGTTACGAAGTAGGGGGTATTGACGTCACTCCTACGTAAAAATCGTACTAAGGTGTGACGTCATGAGCAACTTTAACCCAGTGCATCTTTGTCATTTTTAGTTTAAGAGAAAAAAGAAAAAATACGTGTCGAATATTTTAAAATAATTTGTGATGGACAAACAAAGTTTTTTTTCGTCCTCTTGCCCATTATCTTTATTATTGTTATTTACGTTAATAGTTTATTGTAAAAAGACAGTACACAAAAATAGAAAACAAGAGTAGTAATACAAAAGGTACAACATATTTCTAAAAGAAACTTCCTGCAGACCCCACAGAGGGAGAAGTAAAAGCAAGAAGGCAGGATAGTCTTTTATTATTCTTTTAATGAAGGCGATTTTATTCTGTGGGTCAAACTTTCCCAAAGTGGGCGAAAACGCCCTTTGGTGGGCGCTTTAGGCCTAAAGGGTAAGAGATTCGGATAAAAATGAGGGCGTTGTGCAGAGCCTTGCGAATTTAAGTAGGTGAAAATAAGGGCGCTATAAAACAATTTATTCTCAAAATGGGCAAGTGGAGTAGACAAAATAAGTTTAGTTAGGATATAAAAATCTGTTTTTCTAGCCATTATGTACAGTAGATACTGTCTTCTTTTCATTTTTCACATCAAATTGTTTATCTTCAGATTTAATAAGACAATAACTTTAATCACCGATTCTACAACGGATATTACTAACCGTAACTTACCTTCATAAGCAACGGCTCGCGATCCCTCAAGAAGGCCAAATCTCTTAGCAGGAAATACCGGTGTTGGTGCAAATTTTGGGATAACATAGCGGCGGCGGCGTCTTCAAGATGCGCCCACCGCAGCTCCCCGTGCAGGCGGCGCGCGGCGGCCGCCCGCTGCTCGGCGCGCCAGCCCGCCGCGCGCGACAGCACGGGGTGCGCGGCGCATATGCGCGCCTCCGCCGCTGCCAGGCCGGCTTCGAGTTTACGGCGGACGCCTTCTTCCGCGCTGGAAACGGTTGATTATAAGAAACAAAAAAATGAATGAATGAGTGAATGAAAGAATGAATGTTACCATTGAATTTAAAGACTTGATATTAGGTAGAGCTAAATAAAGACGGTTTTGTCGACTACTGATTTTGTACAGTTCAAGCCTGTACAAAATCGGTACCTGACGTGAGATAAAAAATGTTCTTACTAGATACTAAGTTTTCATACGTACCGCCCGCATGACAGGAAAAACATGTATGGAATGATAAGATTTGAGGGCCGCGCATACGGGCCAAAACACACATGAGAGGAAAATGAGAATGAAATATAGATAAATTTAAAGTATAAGTATACCGGTTAAGTGTAGCGGTAGCACGTAACTGCGCGGCGAGTAGTTCGGGTATGTCTGGACCGAGCGCTCGCAGCGGCTCGCACTGTAGCACCGCGTTACATACGCGCGATACGTACTCGCGCATACCGGCCGCGCGTACCTCCTGCGAGCAAACAAACTTAGAATTTTAAAACTAATTTTTATCACAGGTATTTCTTAGCACCAAAACACACGGTGAAACGTAACTGCAACGCAACTGAAACTGCTAGTTACTTTTGAGTTGCATCGAAGTTTCTGCTATAGACTTCCTTAGAAAACCATACTCGACGCAACTAGTTTGAAACGTTTCTTTTCAGTTGCGTAACGAGCCAATTCCATTCAATTGCGGACATTTATTTAAAAAAGTGTCATATTGAAACCAAACCAGAATTCAATTTAAGAAAGCTACAAAAAAGGAGCTTTTGACTTGAGACAGACTCAGTAGTCTGTCTCAAGTGAAAAGGTCTAAATCAAAATCAAAAGGTCAAACGAAGCAATTAAATGCGAAAATTGTGTCAACTGATTTTGAATATAATTCTAATGAGAACTATGTCGATAATAATATAACAATCAAAAATGCTCTGCGCTGCGCTCCGTCAGATGTGCGCCGGCCCGCGTCGGTACAGACGGAGATCCACCTAGCTAGGGCAATACTTGTTTACTTCAACTACTTTTTACCTCTTCAATTTCCTTCATAGGCATCTTCTGGCTGGCGAGTAAAGCGGCGCGTCGTTCTCTGAAGTGTAGGAACCAACCACGAGACTCGCGCTCCAGTATCGCTTGTAGGTGGGACGCCGCACGACGGATTATATCGCGTCTGTAGAGACGGAGATCCACCTAGGGAAAATTGGGGGAAAACATGGTGATTTATGATTATTATATGCATCATTTAGATTATTTAATAAAAAAAATGGACACGTATTTTTTCTTTTTTCTCTTGAACTAAAAATGACAACGATACACTGGGTTCAAGTTTCTCGTGACGTCACGCCTAAGTAGGATTTACCTAGGTGTGACGTCAATACCCCCCACTCCGTAACTTTGATGCTCTATTTCTTTGTACTTTTTAATGTATTTGATCAGATGAAAAATGGGTTTCGAATATTTTTTTATACCGTAAAAGACGGACTAATTATAATTACATTTTTTAAATAAATGTAGTAATCATCCCTATTGTGACTGACACGAGATTGATGATTGGTAATAAATAAGTGAGCGGTAGCCTAATCACACTCGTATGAGAGTAGGTTCGTGCACTGTAGTGGGGACGTTAAAAGTGCAAATAAGGAATGTTTCAAGTGTAATATCTTAATTACCTGTGTCCTTTGAGGAGTGGTGTATATACATGGCACGCGCGGCGGGTTCCTAGGTATCTCCCGCGCGTCCGTTTTCTCGGCGGCCGCGCGGCGCATCGCTCGAGTCACCCACGCTGCTAGAGTCGCTATGTCTTCCTCGTGTTCTGGCTGTTGGTTGCAATGAGTTTTATATTTTAACCGACTTTGAAAAAGGAAGTTTTCAGTTTTTAACAACATCTTGGAAGGGGAAAGAATAGGCAATGGGGTAGGCTTCGTAGGTGTTTTTCTTTATGACATATCCGTCAACCCTTTTTCCCATCGGGATAAGCAGAGATCACTTCAATCTACTTGCTAAGACCAGTTTTCAGCTGATCGACATTATACGGGAAGGTGAAATATTTTTGTTGTACATATCGACAAGTAACCCTTTTAAGTACCTATCTCAAATAATGTTTTATGTAGTAAGGATACTCAATGTGCCCAAAAAAAATAGCTTTCGCCATGTATTAAGAATACCCAATCTGTCCATAAAAATTAACTTCCCCTATGAAACAAAGAAAAAATAAAATTCAACTTACCTTACAAATAAGTTCAGCTACCAAATATCTAGAACGTTCTTCGCGTATTTTCTTCTCAAGGTCACGAGCTTCTAATGCCGGCATACCAATAGCCAGGTCTAATAATCTGTAATAGGTACAATTGTATTTTAAACTTTAATTATATCAGGAAAAGGTTTAAAATCCAGAAGTTCAGGCTTATTTATGACTAAGCGTCAAAAGACACGGTGAAACGCAAATGCAACGCAACTGAAACTGCTAGTTACTTTTGAGTTGCATCGCAGTTTCTGCTATAGACTTTCTAAGAAAACCACACACGACGCAGCTGAAACGAAACGTTTCAAACTAGTTGCGAAAGTTTAAACTCAAAAGTAATTAGCAGTTTCAGTTGCGTTGCATTTGCGTTTCACCGTGTGTTCTGGGTCTTAAGCTACGCGTCCACTGGATAGGAAACGGAGCGTACGGAGAGGAAAGGTTTCTTCCTATGTGTTGATTTTTTTTTAGAAGATTGGTGGGATGCAGCCACTGACAGGAATCTATGGAGAAGCCTGGGAGAGGTTTTGGTCCAGCAGTGGGACAAAACAGGCTAATAGAAAAAAAAAAGATTTCTATGGTACTGTGTGTGCTAGATCGGCATTTCTGCGTCATAGAAAGCAATACAAAGTAACAAATCCTTCTGCTCTGTACGCTCCGTTTCCGATCCAGTAGACGCATAGCTTAAGCACTTCTTGGCCATTTATGATGTTGTCGTTGGCAGACCTCAATAAATAAATTTAAAATTCAAAGAAAAACTTCGATTAGACCCAGAACACTCGGGGAAACGCAACTGCAACTGCTAGTTACTTTTGAGTTGCATCTAAGTTTCCGCTATAGACTCCTTTAGAAAACCACACACGATGCAACTAATCTGAAACAATTTCAAACTACTGTTCTGGGTCTAAGGCCGTGGCCCCAGTAGGCAAACTGTTAGCGGCTGACTAGTTTGCGGCTATCGATTTAGCACGCCCGTCCATACATTTGAAACGGAGTGTCCACAGTCAGCTAGTTTTCGCTCACTGTACGCAGTTTGCAGCGTTACGCGCGCTGACTATCTCAGACAGCGGCCGACTCCCACCAAAGCCGGTGATTTCATTGATTTGAGTTTGCGGCTAACTCAAATTTCAGTTCGCCACTTTGCGGCTCACTCAGTCGGCCGCTAACAGTTGGCCTACTGGGGCCACAGCCTTAGAGGTACATACCTATGCAACCCCCCCAACAAGGCTTTCGCCCCAGCTATAGCAGAGAAAGTTTCCTCCCTCAGCAGCCTATCCCTGGCTACCACGACGATTAGAGCTGTGGCCCTCGCCACGTGTTGATATAGGTCCTCACGCGCGCGCTCCCGCCCGCGCTGGAGCCACGGGGCCACACGCCACACGTGGGTCTGGCCGGGGAAGTGACGAGAAGGTACTTCGAATTCGCTGTGGGAGAAATGGGAGTTTAAAATGTGTGTTTATATAAATATAATTTTATTTGAAAAGTACCCAACAGAGCTTATTGCTTTCTCGCTAGATTCTTCGTTGGGGAAAACTGAACCTTTACGAATCTAGCATTAGCTTGTAAAATAACTCGTCTGAAATTGAATTTTCTGTTCTGTAATAGATTGTTCGTCTATAGATTGACGTGGCAATGGCAACACCGAAGAAAATTGCAATAAATAAATTCTAAATAAGGTTATTGTCTTTCTTTTGTGCAATATCAGAAGATTAGTTATGATCAATATATTTTTTAAAAGGAGACCTCAAACTTATCATGTCAGCTCATTTTAGTGTCAATATTATAAGTAGATTACTTGTTTCATAAAATTATAAGCAAACGTAAAATACAGAGTGTAACCGAAAGGGAGTATAAAGCCGAAACACAGCGATAGTCCCCATCATATGAACAACTTTCCCCAAGGAACATTGGTCGTAACTCGAAAAAAAAAATTTGGTTCGCCCATACTTACATACTCGATCAGCTGATCGGACGTTTTTTTTTCGAGACGACCAATGTTCCTTGGGGAAAGTTGTTCATATCATGGGGACTATCGCTGTGTTTCGGCTTTATACTCCCTTCTCTCTTCTTCTTCTTTATAAATATTCAAATTGTAACCCACAAAAAGAAGTTTACAATAACACGATTATTTACAAGCATTACGTATAGAAAACTGAACAACATTCGGGCATGCTTTGTAAATAAACACAGTTTAATAACAACACATTGGTTCCCAGAATCATTACAATAGGTTTGATTGGAAAATACTGAGCAACGAACAATAATGACATTATAGCATGATTATACATATGGGACATGAAGATATGCTAGAAATAAGTAGTTATTGTAGGTATAGGAAGGAAATTCGATGGCAAAGATTATTTTCTATAACATTTTGTTTTACTGCCTAAGTACAAATCGGTTTCAAAGTTTTCAAGTTAAGTGTAATGAAGCTTTGTTAAGAATCTAAAACAAAAGCTACGAAAACGCTACTTGACACTAACTTTGAGAATGCGTAACAAGTTTAAGCTTGACCCAGAACACACGGTAAAACGCAACTGCAACGCAACTGAAACTGCTAGTTACTTTTGAGTTGCATCGAAGTTTCTGCTATAGACTTTCATAGAAAACAACACACGACGCAACTTGTTTAAAACGTTTCGTTTCAGTTGCGTTGCAGTTGCGTTTCACCGTGTGTTTGGCGCTAATTCGTAATTTGGCGCTAATGCTTATATTGTAGGTAAATATCAACTTTAAGTTACTTCTTATTGCAATGAATTTCCAATCTGATGAATGTTAAACTATTATTACATAGTCTACATATTTGTACACATATGGAAAGCAGCGAAACTAATGAGAGGACCTATGTTTAGACGCATGCTATGGGGGTTTAAAAGTTTGCGCCAATACCTATATATAAAAGAAGTACTATAGTGACAAGTGCCCTTTTAGTATTTAGACATAAGCAATGATCATAAGCAATTTACGAGCAAAATAAAAATCTTCACGTTTTTCTAAATCTTTAAACTTTTTAAGCAGTATTTTTGACACAATTTAACAAACATTGGCGCAAACTCCAACATGTAAACACAGAATAAAATAAACACATACATATACATCGGGTGACATACCCCCATTCGCGAATGGAATCCAATTGTTTAGCACTTAGCTTCTTCGGCTTAAAGAGACGATCCTTGTGCAAGCTTTGGGAAAATAAACTCTATAAATAATATACTATAATAATTATATTATGTATATAAAAGCTAATATAACAAGCGTTACGATATATTTTCATAATATAGGTACATATTATAGGTGAAAATATATATTCGATTACTGTTATTTTAGTTACGAAAATTACGTGATCAGTGTTAAAAGATATGTGTGGTTAAAAATAAGATTCAGCGTTAATGTTATAAAAAAATGGCAAGACGAGATGGTTAAGTAATGTTTATTTAACAATAACATAAAAATAATAAGAGATTTAAAATTATTTGACGAACACTTATAAATATGTTGTTTAAATGTGGTTTTACCCTGTAGTAATATGTTCAGGTGTCGAATAAACTAAATAAAGTCATCTATTACATGCCGAAACACAATCCCGCAGAACAAAAAGCAAAAACCTTGAAACAACATTGGATACTCTCCAAAAACAATACTGCAATATACTAAAGAAGGTAATTTCTTTTCATTCAAAGTATGACAACTTTCATTCTTAATTTAGTCGGATTAAACTGTATGAGGGGTAATTAATGTGAGATGTGTGGAGAGCGCTTTCACATTTATGTGTTTTTTGTCACGCGACTTTCGCGTTTCTTAGTCGCGTTACAGTTGTCAGCGCGACTCGTAAGCCACTTCTCCCATTACGATATGCACAGGCGATTCAAGTATCCTGCTAGTCTCGAATACTAGTCACCGCGAAGTATCTCACATAAATTTGAACAATCCTTTGATACTAACGCATTACTTACATAGAACTTAATGTGAGCAGCGCTTTATTGCGCGACTAAAACGAGTAATGGTGATTTCGGATTAGCGTTTTATACGGGCCCTTACCCGGACGTATACGCAACGCTCGTACGAGCAAAAAAACGCGCGTACACAAGGAGGTGCCATACCGTCTGGATCTGCGTGTCTGGTCTGGCGTAAAATGGCTAACTTTTTGTATGGAATTTCTTATCGTTTGACAGGTCATCTACTAAGAAAACTATGAAAAACTTGCGCCAACCTTGGCACGCTGTCATAAACTATGTCATATACAAATGTATATGAAAAAAAAATGGGGCCACTCCTTATATTTCTTCCTCATTGGGGTACACGCGCTTTCAAAAAACAAGCGTATACGCGCGTATAAAAATCTGCTGGTCTCAAAACGTCCGAAGTGTAAAAGCGTTCTAAAGGGTCATGTGGCAGTATTGTATTGGAGTGGATGAAAACATAAATTGAGCTTAACAAGTTAATGTGAATGCAAGGGAGTCATTTCCTGTGCAACTCTTTATTGATAGTTTGATTTGATGTTTTCGTATAAGCGTGTTATAATTATAATCACTTATAAGCTTAGATTATAAGTGCTTGTTTCACCACCTACGGATAAAATTTAACTGACAGATAAACCTATGTCTATTGCATAAAACATAACGTTTTAGACGGAGACGGGTATAAAATATCTGTCAAAAATCTGAAGATGGTGAAACAGTAATTTTATTGTATGTTTGAAATAAAAGTTTATCATTGAAGAATGTGAAAAGCTATCGAGATACGGGATTTTATTGAACGTGCAAGTAGCACTAGACTAGATGAGCTATGTTTATGGAATGTGTACTTTGATGTACTTAATGTAAGTGTAGTTTGATGCAATCTAGTGTCGCTTTTCAGGAAATATATTTGTTAATAGGTTGCCGGTAAGATAAGATTACAGCATTTAAAATAAAATTGAAAACCTTTTTGTTAAGCAATTGTTATTATTCAGTTTGTGATTTTATTCGTGATAGTGAAAGTGGAAGACTTGATATTATATCTTATGCTATCTACACACCAAAGCCGTCGGCATGCAGCCTGGCTAGGCCGGCGGCTTTACGTCATACGAATGACAGCTGTCAAAAAATCCGGCGGCTTTGGTGTGTAGACAGCATTAAACTAATGTGATGTAATATAATGTGATTATTTATTGTGTAATTCTTGTTATTTTGCATTTCGAATACAATTAAGCAAATTGTTAGCGAATAAATACAATCATTCGTTCATTCTAATGTAAAGTTGGATGAAATGTTATGAAATGTAATGTCAAATATGTTATAATAGAAAATCTTACAGTGTACATATGAAATTGTTTTAAATAAGTATATATTCTGAAAATCTATGTATAATATCTCAAAGCATTTAAAAGCCTATTTTTAAAGATATGTAGCCAAATGAATTAAGTATTGAATAACGTAGGTAATGTATGTTGTTTGTCTACTTAATACTACTACCTATCGAATCTAGCGTTAGCTTTAAAAAAAATGCTTAAGTAAGTACCTACGTAATGTTGCCATGTTCAAGTGCAATAATAGGGATGATGACTACATTCAAAAAATATTTAGTCCGTCTTTTAGGCTATTAAAAAAATATTTGAAACACATTTTTTATCTGATTAAATACATAAATAAATACCAAGATACAGAGCATCAAAGTTACGGATTGGGGGGTATTGACGTCACTCCTACGTAAAAATCGTACTTAGGCGTGACGTCACGAGCAACTTTAACCCAGTGTATCTTTGTCATTTTTAGTTTAAGAGAAAAAAGAAAAAATACGTGTCGAATATTTTAAAATAATCTATGTGATGGACAAAAAAAATTTTTTTAGTCATCATGCCTATTTGCCTATTATGAATAAAAGTTTTTCAAGTAGAAGTATAGTCAGTTACCCCTTCTCTCGTATAGCGTGTAGTTGTTTAGGCGACAGCGGGTGGGGCTCCAGGCCGGCGTCGAGCGCGGCGGCGTCCAGCTCGTCACATGGCGGCGCGATGATGATGTCCGAGGGACGATTGCCGGGACCCGTGAAGCGGGACGGGGGCAGGACTGGAGACAAATATGGTTTTTTAAATTTACACTTTTCAATTTTCAATAAGGGTAGAATTTAACAGAGACGTCAGGAAACAGATAATTATTATGGGAAAAAAGTGTGATATCATAAATTTTTTTTTAGTAGCCTATTGTGTCCCACTGCTGGGCAAAGGCCTCCCCCGCATTCTTCCATGCCTCCCTATCTCCGGCCAGTTTTTATCATTATTAATTAAAAGTATTGTTATTCTTATGTAAAAGCTACAATATTGCCAAGTTTAATTAAAATCTATTCATTAGTTTTTGCGCGAAAGAGTAGCAAACATCCATCCATCCATCAGCACAAACATTGACATTTATAATATTAAAGAATTATTTCAATTGACATAGCCAGTTCATTCATATTGAGTGAAAATTCTTCACATGTGATGCACATGTTTGGTGTGCATGTACTTTGTTTTGTACACCTTTTTTTATTGTTCAATCATGTGTGGGAAAGTTATACTAGTTGCTATAGGAAGTTTGTATGAATGAAGTGAAATTGCAATTCTTCTGTTTTTTTTTAAGAATAAAAAGAAATAATAGATTATCGAAAAACTACTTTTACTTTGGAATATTCATTTTTCAGCTTCATTCATGGACTTGAATGCAAATTTTTAAAGACAGACACACTTCTTCTTATAATCTTCCAGTACTCTCTAGTGAATGATTGAAAATTAATAAGTTATATAGATACTTATCGGTAAGTATGTACTTATTTTGATAGATATGTATAGAAAGGCTGTATGGTGTAGCCATTTAGTTAGGTACTTCATAAAATCAATTTTACTCAAGACTAATTAAGTAAGGATTTGGTAGCTTTGCATTGTAAATATAAATAAGAAGTCCGACTTAACAATTTCATGATACTCATGTTTTTTAATAGTTTCTCTTCCTCACAAACAAAGCCTTGGCAACCAGAAAAAAAACTAAACTAATTTTAATAAATTATTTTATTAGACTAGGAGCTCATATTTTGATGAGATAGGTACTTTAATAGTATTTTTATTAACAAAAAAATTAATGACATGATTATACTGTCGTAATCATGTTATACCTTTTTAAAATCTAATTAAACTCTAACAACTCAATGTCTTTGTATGCAAATTGAAGACTTACCAATAGGAAAAGTTTTCCAATGATAGAGGAAATCTTCAGCGACCTGCTTAATGTTGTTCACCAGCTGCTCAACCTCGGGCGGAGCACCCACCAGCTGAACGTCGAACCGCAGCGGCTCTCGCTCCGGGGGCGGAGCCTCCAGCACCAGGGAGTTGGGCCGCGACACCCGCTCCCCAGCCCCCGCCATCATCGCCGTGTTATGACCATCACCGACCCAAACACATCCTCAGGACAAATCACTTAACACCGTTTGTTCTATTATTTACATTAATTCGATCAATTTAGACATCACATTTACAGCTCCGCCCGAGTGAGATGCAACTCAACTTTGACTGGTTGCGACGGATAGTGAGAGCGTAATCGTTTTAGATTAAAAATAGGCTAAGAAGACCAATAAAAATTAAATTCCTGAAGAAAGAAAATGATACCTATGATGATACGGATGATAGGTAGGTACCGTAACTAATGTAGTCAGTGTTGCCAGTACTAATATAATCAAAGCCGCCATATTCAACTCGAAGTAGCTGTTCTGTTTCATTTTTTAATACCAGTAAAAATTGTTCAACATGCATTGTGCACATATTGTGGAGAGCCAAAGACCTGGTACTGTGGTGAAGCACAATATCTGCTTCTTTATTTATCTTACCGCAAGAAAGACCGCAAGTTAAAGTAGCTAATAGTCACAAAAGTCGTCTAATCCATCAGCATAATCTGTATATGGCCACTCTTTCGTATTTTTTTTACGAGCAGCCTGATAACATATTTTTTAAGCCATCAATAAATGATAAATATTGTTTTAGAAAAATAATTAAATTAAAACAACAATTTATTGATTTCATAATTATGTATTTATAGAATTATTATTAAAAGGTTTGTCTGCAAGTAACAATTTCGTCTATACGATTATTGTATTATGAATAGTGTGCGAATAGTTTACAAGAAGGGGGATCAAGTTAAGTAACTAGATGGCGCTTAGAACCTTTTCTTTTAAACCATTGACACTTGGCTGTATAGATTGAAAATTACGTGCTTTTAATTTTATTCAAGAAATTTAAAAAACATAACACATGTCAATGTTGTAATTTGTTGAGTTGTTTGTTATTGGAATTGGAAAAAAAATACAGAATTTATTCGTAGAAACCATTCAGGTTTGCAGTGTGGATAACACGTTCGAGTGTATTGTAAATCCAGCGCTATAGGATATCCATTTTGGAGATATATTATTTGCTTCTTGAGCCGGAGACCGAAGACGTTGGGATTAGGTATGTCCTACATTACCTACTTTAAGTAGAAGTAGATTAAGCGTTGTCGCGTTAGCCTCGCGTTGAAGGTTGTGTTTCACTTCTATTTAAGCCGCGAGCACGTATATTAATCGTAGATCGGTAAGTTTTTCGTTTCAATAATCGATTCTTTCGGCTTTTTTTGTTAAGCTGACATTCGGCCCGCATTTTCAGAGATGGAAGCTATGGATATTCAGGCTGTGGAATCGAAGTTGAGTGATGTGACGGTGACTGCGATACCTATGAGTGGGAAGAATATACATAAGGAGTTGGGTCATGGAGGGAATAGTCACGCTACAATATCAACAGTTCCGGCGTCGTCGCCTTCTTCCGTGGGGAAAGACAAGGATGGGACGTCAAAGTACGCTCAGCTTCTGGCTGTTATCGAGGAGATGGGTAAGGAGGTGCGGCCTAGCTACTCCGGTAGCCGTAGCTCAGCCGAGCGTCTGAAACGGGGCATTGTCCATGCTCGCATCCTTGTAAGGGAGTGTCTCATTGAGACAGAGCGGTCCGCGCGGCAGTAAGGCCGCACCTCTCTCAAACTCACAGTCAATTTATTAGAGTACCTCAGGTTTGATATTGCTTGACACAGGATCTAACTTTTAACTGCCAGATTTACAAATTCTATTTTAACTTTACGAATCACAAGATGCTAGTATGCTTAAATGGAAATAATTATTAAAAACGGACTCAAGTATTTCAAACAAAACATTAGGATACACGTCTTAATAATTTATCCAGTCCAAAGTTATCTTAACTTGATTGGGATGTGTGTCAGTAGACCACATCAGATAAAATGCAATGGACTTATGAATGTATTTAGAATATACTAGCATTTGACTTGATAAATAGATGAAGGTCATTCAAACAATTTCCACCTGTCATTGCAATAATTAATATTCATTGCTTTTTAAGTGATAGCCCAATCTTAACTTCAATTTATGATTCTTATGTTACCATTATTTTTTACTTCAAAACATTATAAGACAACTTTAGTGATTAACATAAATCTGATGAGAATATTTAACTAATTTCACAATTAAATAAAATTATTTACACAAAAATTGTTTAACGAAAGCTTAGCACCTAATTTGTTAGTGTTATGATATAATTCAGGGTACTTAGAAATAGATAAGGAACTACAATTTTTAATTCTATATGTGATGTATCTTTGCTATACGTTCGGTCTTTTCAACTTAAAAATTTTCTCTGAAAAATTGATATTTTTGAAGAAAGAAAATTACGTCAGATTCCGAAGAATCATATAAAATCCTTTTTTCTTAGGGATAAGTGTTAAAATTAAGTGATTTGGCAGTTGAGATAGTAAATATCAGACAGAAACAGTGTGTCCGTATGAAGTATGAACACAGGCTGTGAATGCAACATTTATTGTGAACATCTACCTCAGACACAAACAAATATTAATATTTATATGTCGTTGTCGTATGTTTAAGCAGTAACGTCATGTTTTCAAGTCGTGAAGTATAGAATTTGCCTTTTACGGCCGGCGCGCACAGCTGACGGAGCGCAGCGCAGAGCATTTTTGATTGTCATATTATTATCTCATTAGAATAATATTCAAAATCAGTTAACACAACAAATGAGCATCGACGCATCCAAGTGATTAAATGCGAATGTTCTGTCAACTGATTTTGAATTTTATTGTAATGAGAACAATGTCGCAACAATGCGCTGCGCTCCGTCAGCTGTACGCCGGCGCATATAACTCTATTCAGATGATGCTTGTCTTTGACGCGATATTTCGCTAATAATTAAGTTTCATTTAAACATTGTTGGCTAACAGTTAAATTTTTTACATAGTTATGTAAAACAGAATCAATATTATACTTTAAATCAGGTCTTTCTTAAAGCTACTTTGTTCATTGTTTAAAATGAGACCTAAATATTGACTTTTAACTTGAGTTTCTTAAAGAAGGCTTTTTTGGTTATTAATCTTATTAAATGACAATTTAAATATTTATTAAATATTTTTAGAACTATCGCGAGAGTGAGAAGCAAGAATCATTTGTCGCCTCAATTGATCAAATTCAATACAAATCTTATATTAATTAAGTCACACAGTATTTTTACACAAAAAATAAAGCAATATTGATTGATATTATTTTTGGTGTTTAGAAATTAAATCAAGCCAATATTTGTGACCTCAAACCTAGTGTATAAGGAAGTGCTCATTGATTTTGCTAATTATAATTTTTATAGTTTTAAGTTGTGTAGATACTTAGTTTTATGACACAGAACAATCATATGTTTTAATAGTTATTGAAAAGCTAGCGTATTGTGCTTTTAAGTTCATTTGCTATAGAGAGGGTTAGAGCTTTTTCACATCTAGTCTTAGGGTCACCATCTACGGATAAATTTTATCTGATAGATATTTTATACCTGTGTCTGTCTAAAACGTCATGCTTTATGAAATAGACATAGGTTTATCTGTCAGTTAATTTTTTTAATCAAGCTTGTGGCTATCAGATTAAGCTACGCGTCAACTGGATTCGGAGCGTACGGAGCGAAAGGATTTGTTACTGCGTGATCGACATTTCTGCGTCATAGAAATATTTTTTTTTGTAGCCTATTAATTGTGTCCCACTGCTGGGCAAAGGCCTCCCCCGCATTCTTCCATGCCTCCTAATCTCCGGCAACCTCTGGCCAGTCCACCAAGTATGCATTCAGATCGTCGCGCCATCTCCTCTTAGGCCGACCTCTACCTCTGTGGCCGTCGAGCGGCAACCAGTCGGTAGAAATCTTGGCCCATCGAGTTCAGTTCCATTTTAGTTTCGCGGTCTTCACCCCTGCATCAGTGATGCGAGTTTTTGAGCGCAGCGTGGTGTTTCGGATCCGATCGGATCTTCCGATCGGACATAGAAATCAATACAAAGTAATAAATCAGTAGACGCATAGCTTTATAGACTACAATTAGGTAGATTTAAATAAAACATCTAGATGTGAAACAGGTCTTAAAGCAAATAGAATTAAGGTTGTTACCTTGTTACGTATACGAGATCACGTTTAACGTGAATTTTGTTTTTTTTAACGTGCTCAGGCCCTCTCTAAGGCTGCCCGTATTATGTCTGATTTTCAGTGACCATATATTTTTTTTAAAGAAAACCACCAGCTTATGGTTTTTGCATTTAAGTCGGTTAAAATGGTATCCTTATCAGCTCTTTTAACGTCCCCATTACAGGGGCACGAGCCAACTCTCATACAAGAGTTATTAGGCTGTAATTCACCCCATATTAACATGTGTAACGCAGACACCATATTAGTCTGTCATTAGAAGCAAAAAGATTCACATGATTGTGCTATAAGTATGCGGTCACATCTCCGTAACGTACCGCGCGGAACGTTCGATTTAATACGCTCGCAATGTGTTTCAAGTCACCTATGACACATCAGCTGAAATTACGTCGCATACATTTACTCCAGTCGCTGAACGTTCCGCGCGGAACGTTACGCAGGTGTGTCGCGGCTCTAAAAGTCAGATATGTGCGGGTAGTCTTAACGCTAGCTTCGAAAATCAAATAAGAGTTTTAAATCTAAATACGAATGATTCTAACAAATACCCGGTCCAACTGCCGTTCAAGTATACTTCTAATCTAACTAGATTTAAGAAAAAAATTACGAAGTAGATTCTAACTTTACAAAATAAGTTACCACTAAAGGTTAATTAATGTACTTATTTAAAAAAACGTAATTCCCGAAGTCCAATTCGATATTTTTATATGTAATTCTTTATTCCCAAGTGTATTTATTTTATTTATATCTCCTAAGGTCGTGTTCAAACCAAACTGACAGTAAACCGCCGAAATTGGGCGAGCGTTACGCAGTATATTGTACGTTCACATATAACCGACAATACGTTATTACGTAGTTATTACACTATGCGTAGACGCTGATATTCGGCGGCTGATTAAAATAGTACGTCACTACGCTTCGCGGACGCTGATTCGCTACGTAGCTGTAAAAAGCGTATTGTCAGCATAGTGTAAACGAAAAATGCCGTTTACGTTCACGTTTACACTGGAGCTAACAGCTGCTCAGTTTCGGCGGCTTACAGTCAGTTTGGTCTGAACACAGCCTAATGATTATTGTATGGAAATGTTTTTAGATCTTTTAATATGCAGTTGATAGTGATTGCTTCAAATAAATTAATTATTGTAAAAAGGCGTTGCTTTGCTGAAGCATGTCATATAATTTTATTGAGTATATAATAAAGACGGAGATCGCTAGAGATCGACTGACCTACGCTACGCATTACGAAATATTTCCTAGAAACCTTTGAGTATAGAATATATAAGCAGGAGCCATATCGTCTGGATCTGCGTGCCTGGTCTGGCGTAAAATGGCTACCTTTTTATATGGTACTACTTACCGTTTGACAGGTCATCTACCAAGAAAACTATGAGAAAACTTGGCGCAACCTTGGCACGCTGTCATAAACTCTTGTATATGAAAAAAAATGGGGCCATTTTTAGCCACCTTATATTCCTTCCTCATTGCTAGAAACACAATTGTTCCTTCGTTGCGTGGGATAGCGTTGCTTATGACTAGTGCGTTTCTAATCTTACTAAGGAACAGATTGTCATCATGCGTTACGTATGTTGCATACGTGGGATCAGCCCGTTTCTAGCTTTAAGCTAACGTCAACGCCATTTGATTTTAGTTGTCAATTCAATTTTAAAAATGATACAGAATGTTGGTAGGTACCTACACGCCATGACGAAAATATAGCGACATAATCTGTCTATGAATCTGAACAATATTCTAAAAGAAATGAGGGCTGTATTTCTTTAAAACGAAACAAAAATATTGGAACGGAAATTGATCATCTGTCCATACAAAAAAATAGTTGAACATGTATTTTTTATGAAAAGTAGGGTTTTTTTTAATGATATTTCTTGGGAATAGTTATTTAGTTTCAAAGGCAGATTGATTAGGTCCCTTTATTTTCTTTACCTAATGAACAAAACAACCTGTATTATAAAAAAAAATACCGACATTCTCAGTTAACTTGTCAACATTCTCTGATAACTTGTTAAAAGTAGAGTGTGTTTTGTTTTAAATCCCCATTGTAATTGTAAGGTATGAACCATAAAACAGTACAAATTTTAGCAAATTATGTGTAAATGTGTCGCCGCTCATTTTGTGGCGTTTAACAAGATATAGCGGTAGTCTGCTGTATTTATTCATGTATATTTTTTATTATAAATTATAAGTAATAAATGGGTCTAAAATTTATTTAGTTTAATTTTTCTAACACCTGTTAGGATCTCATAAATTGGATAACACACTATTCATTAAATATTTACATACATATCTGTCACGCACGCCTCTCTCACATCGAAGAAGGCTGAGACCATTTCCCTCCACTTGCTACGATCCAACCATACTTCTTTCGCTTTCTCCACATTCATCAGTCACCTCATACATGCACGTCGGTTTAGGCACAGCTTAGGTTAGGTAGGCAAACGTATCTCGCTCGATCAAATGGGGGACTTAGCGCCAAAACACACGGTTAAACGCAACTAGTTTGAAACGTTTCGTTTCAGTTGCGTCGTGTGTGGTTTTCTAAGGAAGTCTATAGCAGAAACTGCAATGCATTATGCAACTCAAAAGTAACTAGCAGTTTCAGTTGCGTTGCTTTGCGTTTAACCGTGTGTTCTGAGTCTTATAGTAAAAGACCAAGTCAAAGATTATCCCCGTATTCAATAAATAATTTCATTCAATTACAGGCTTTTCATTTTTGAAGATCAGAAAAAGTCATCTACTTGACAAGCCAGCTAGTTACTTTAAAAAAACACTAGAATTGAGAATCACCTTTTTTCATTGATTGTTTTTAGTTTCAAATCGGTTAAGAACCTAAATACCTACTGATTTTTTCTTCTAGCATTATAATGCTGCCATGGACGACCAAATGGACTTGGGACACGGGGTTCTACGCTGATTCAGTGGAGTGGTGCCCAGTGGAGCCCTACACGCATGTCTTCGTCTGTGGGACTTATCAACTGGTTGAGGGTGAGGAATCAGGTATGAATATAAATAAAATCTCTATTTCGTAATATACAGTTTGGCTAAAAAGAGTGGATATTAAAAAGTGGCAACACTGTAGCGTTGTCCCTTTCAAATCAATCCAATTAAAACGGGACGACACTAAAGTGTTGCCAATTTTTTTAATTTCTACTCTTTGAGTCAGACTGTACATAGCACTTGAAATAACTAAATTATATTTTTATTAGAAACAATTAAAAGTTAGGCATTACCTAAGTACAGTCGAGGGCACAACGAGCTTTACACATTTAATTTCGAAATAAGGGTGATATTAGTTCTATTCTAAAAAGGTTGATCTGCTCTCGACTGTATGTACATAGGTATAATATAGGCATAAGCTGTGGGCATAGGCCAGACTATCTATACCTATTTTATAAAATACATTAACTAACATAACTGTATGTTACAGCTCAAGACACCAAACAAACACGTCTCGGCAGAATCTACCTCTTCACCGTCGATGAAACAACAACAAAACTGACTCCAATACAAACAATAGAAACATCCGGAATTTTAGACCAAAAGTGGTGTTGCCATAATATAAACAACCACCCAATTTTAGCTACAGCAACATCAAATGGGAAGCTACAATTATACAAATTAGTTCAAAAAGAAACTTTATTTTTAGAGTTTTACACTTCCTTTTCTTTTGGCGAGGATATCTTAGCTTTGTCGCTCGATTGGTCATCAAATAAAAGTTTGGAAGACCCGAAAATTGTAGTTAGTGACTCCGCTGGTAATATTACAGTTTTGAAAGTCTGTTGTGGGAATTTAGAGGAAATTGGAAAATGGAAGGGTCATGGTTTTGAAGCGTGGAAAGCTTCGTTCAACTATTGGAACCCTCAAGTTTTTTATTCAGGTATGTTTTAAAAATGATACCTACTAGCTGACCTGGCGGAGTTTGTTCGTTGATTTTTTTTTTTAATTAGGGATAGTTACTTAAAAGTATTCCGTGTCCTTCTCCTGGTTCTTAGCTACCCTCATTTAGCTTAGCTTCCCTAAGATCCAATTTTCAGCCACATCGGTTGAGCCGTTCTTGAGATATAAATAGTGTAATCTATGTCGTCAGAACTGCTAGCCTCGCTGGTCTGCCAAAATAGTTACGAAGCGTTTGCACCTGCGACTTGTGTACACACCTGTATAGCACTACAAATAACATCGTCTTTGCTCATACTAGAGACTACCTATGTAGTTGTTATTGTATCCATTTAGTTCTTCTTTTTATATAGGTAGGTAGGTATGTCCTTTACAGTACTGCGTGATGCATAATTTTATATACTGTTCTTATTTATCAAATCTTTTTTTTTATTTAGGCGGCGACGACTGCGTATTCAAGAGTTACGACCTGCGTGTTCCCGATTTAGCGACTTCAACCAACAAAAGCCATGATGCTGGAGTCACTGCAATCAGAAGCAATGTTGGTGTTGAACACGCTTTGTTGACTGGAAGGTGATATTTTTAATGTCATTTCCATCACATAATGGATACACATCCTTCGCCAGCGAAAGAAACATAGGCGAGATGACAAAAAACAGGCCAAGTGCGAGTCGGGCTCGCGCAAGGAGGGTTCCGTACCATTCACTATTCATATCGAGCAAAAAAGGCCAAAAAATCACGTTTCTTGTATGGGAGAGGGTAGGATTATTACTATTATTCTATTTTTAGTATTTGATGTTACAGCCGCAACGGTAATACATCATTGGTGAAAATTTAAACGCTCTAGCTTTAACGGTTCATGAGATACAGCTTGGTGAAAGACGGATGGACACACAGACAGATAGACAGACGGACAGCCAAGTCTCAGTAATAAGGTTCCGTTTTCACCCTTTTGGTACGGAACCCTAAAAAAGAAATGACGTCAAGAGCCCCCACTCCGTAATTGTGATGCTTGTATCTTTGTATTTATTTATAGATGCTGCCCGCGACTTCGTAAGAATTTATCGTCATATCTTGGAAAAATATATCTTATCTAGCCATCGCTGTCCCACTGCTGGGCAAAGGCCTCTCTCCTCTTCTTCTATGATTCCCTAAAATAATATGGCCTATGTGTTATAATGATGTATAAGCTACAATATTGCAAAGTTTCATAAAAATCCGTCTAGTGGTTTTTGCCTGAAAGAGTAACAAACATCCATCCATTTGCACAAAGCACAAACATTGTCATTTATAATGTTAGTAGGATGTTTAAGAGAAAGAAAAAAAATGTGCCCAATATTTTTGGCAGAGGCGGTTTAGGATTGATAATCATGGAGGAGAGAGGTCTTTGCCCAGCAGTGGGACACCGATGAATAGATAAGATTTTGGAACAGTCTAACAAACAATTTGTTTTTTGTAGCTTAATGTGTCCCACTGCTGGGCAAAGGCCGACTAAACACAACTTTTCAATTTCAGTTACAACGAAGACGTCCGGCTTTGGGACGCGAGGATGTTAAAATGCTGCACATCACAAGCGAATGTGGAAGGCGGTGTTTGGCGTTTAAAATGGCATCCTTACAAACATAACATCATTTTAGCTGCCTGCATGCATAGTGGGTATCGCGTATTGAGTTCTGAAAACGTATTGCAAGTACTAGGGGAATATAAGCAGCACGAAAGTTTAGGTTATGGAGCTGATTTTAAATTTGAAAATGGAAATCCGTTGATGATAGCCACATGCTCTTTTTATGATTCAAGGTTGCATGTTAGCGAATTTGATTTAGAAGATTCTTTGTAATTTTTTAAAATATCTTAGGATACTAAAGGCCCGTTTTTTATTTACAGCCATTTATAGATAAAGAACTGTTAGATAAAACTATGTCTATTTCATAAAATATGATGTTTTAAACAGTGATAGATATAAAATATCTGTCAGATAAATTTTATCTATAAGTAGTGAGATAAGCGGTGGTAGCCCAATTGGTAGAACGCTTGCCTCGAATTCTGAGGGCGCGGGTTCGAAACCTGGCGCGGGCACGTACCTCTGAGTTTATTTCACATGTACGGATCAATTTATTCGATTACCACTTGCTAACGGTGAAGGAAAACATCGTGAGGAAACCTGCATACACCAGAGAAGAAATTCGAAGGTGTATGTGAAATCCGCCAACCCGCACTTGGCCAGCGTGGTGGATTACGGCCTAATCACTCTCTGTATGAGAGTAGGCTCGTGCCCCTCGGTGGGGACATATATGAGCTAATAACATGAGTAGTGAAACGTGCCCTTAGGATACTTCGTGCCCGTATCACCATCTAGAGATAAAAATTAACTGACAGATAAACCTACCAATGTCTATTTCATAAAACATGACGTTTTGGATAGACAGGTATAAATTATCTGTCAGTTTAATTTTATCTTTAAGTGCTAAAACGGACCCTAAAGATAGTTAAGCTGGGAACTGGTTAAGTTCTGGTACGGGGTTTTACCCATACTAATTCGAACCGTATAACTGAATTGAGGAATTAGCATGGACGAGACCCCGTATAGACCAAGAACTGCATTTAGTGTGAATAGGCCTTAAAATATAGTCACTTAAAATCCAATGTACAAAAAATAATTAAAAAAAAAAAAGTTATTAAAAAAAACTGTCCATCTTCATTTTAAACATGTTGTATTTCAATTTGCTTATAATGTCATGATAAATATAATTTATAACAATTACATACTTAATAAAGGAATTTGCCGTAAGTGAATTAAAAAAAAAACACCATTTACAAGACTTTGGGATGTTCTGTGTGATCGTCAAATGTTTATAACCGACATGGAAAAATAACGTTCTTAGTTTATCGGGATTCTCTTTTTAAATTTTATAGATCGAATGTAAACACTGGCCAGACCAACCTACTATAAATTTGTACCTTAACCTTTTTTAATTAATACAGTCTATTTTGCTATTCAGTTTTAATTAAAGTACGGCGATTATTTTTATTTAACTCGCTGTCTTAGTCCTTAGAAGAGTACTTTGGCTGTTTTGCTAGCAACATGCATTTATACATAACGCTTTCCTTTTGGGTAAGGAAACTTTTTCAAATGAATAGAGCGAACTTTGACCAATGTTTAGTGTAAGAATAGCGCTTTTGTGTTACTCCCAAATGTTCACATTATTTAAAGAGAGGCCTTTGCCCAACAGTGGGACACTGACGGCTAGATAAGATGTTTTATAAACCTATTATAGCCTTAAGGGTCTGTTTTATCACTTACAGATAAAATTTTACTGACAGATATTTTATACCTGTCACTGTCAAAAACGTCATATTTTTTTAAATATACATAGGTATATCTGTCAGTTTTATCTGTTAGTGGTGAAACGGCCCCTGGTTTAAAACTTTACGTCTTGTTGTAGATATGACGTTACAGCAATACAGCCAAAGCGACTTCTTAGTCTGTTTATAAGACAAGCGGAAAAAACTAACAATGACATTCATTGTTCTTTTTTACGCGTTTAATAATATTGGTACTTGTGATGATTAAGACCCAGAACGGGGTAAACGCAACTGCAACTGCTAGTTACTTTTGAGTTGCATCTAAGGTTTTGCTATAGACTCCTTTAGGCCGTGGCCCCAGTTGGCAAATTGTTAGCGGCCGACTGAGTGAGCCGCAAATCTGTGGCGAACTGTTTGAGTTAGCTGCAAACTCAAATCAATGAAATCACCGGTTTTGGTGGGAATCGGCCGCTGTCTGAGATGGTCAGCGCGCGTAACGCTGCAAACTGCATACAGTGAGCGAAAACTAGCTGGCTGTGGACACTCCATTTCAAATATATGGAAGGGCGTACTAAATCGATACGCCGCCGCTAACTAGTCAGCCGCTAACAGTTTGCCTACTGGGGCCACGGCCTTAGAAAACACACGCACGACGCAGTTGCGTTTCATCGTGTGCTTTGGGCCTAAGTGTGCGGTCAGGTCACATCTGCGTAACGTACCGCGCGGAACGTTCGGTTCAATACGCTCGCAATGTGTTTCAAGTCACCTATGACACATCAGCTGAAATTACGTCGCATACATTTACTCCAGCCGCTGAACGTTCGGTCCAATACGCTCGCAATGTGTTTCAAGTCACCTATGACACATCAGCTGAAATTACGTCGCATACATTTACTCCAGCCGCCGAACGTTCGGTTCAATACGCTCGCAATGTGTTTCAAGTCACCTATGACATATCAGCTGAAATTACGTCGCATAAATTTACGCTAGCCGCTGAACGTGCCACGCGGTAACGCAGATGTGTCGCGACCATGATATGAAACCGCATCAAAATCTGTTGCGTCGTTTATGAGTTAAATTATAGGTAGATTAATAGCTTAGAGACGTGAAGTCAGTGTAATGCGATAATCAGTGTTTTTCAAACTGTGGGTCGCGACCTCCAGGTACAAAATAGTACAAATTAGGTACATTTTTTTAATGCCATACTCATCTGGATCTTTTATGATACACCCGCCATTCTGACTCTCACGTCGCGATACCCTACTCGGGGGGTTGCCGGCAAAGAGAAAATGGCAAAATTCTCAACTAAATACAATCAAAACACAATTTTTGTGATTAACCAATGACCTCGTACTTACTATCATAACCCTCGAGGATTTTTGCAGAATTAAGTTTGTAATCTTGACAAATAGTGTATGTAAGGAAGTACCAATAAAAGGGGGTCGCCAAAATTTTTCAACCCGTAAAGGGGTCGCGATACAAATAAGTTTGAAGACCACTGTCTTAAATAAAATAATCGTTGTTTTTTTTCAAACATTGTAGTTATTTTTCCACTTGCCTTATTTAGACTATAATAATTTGAATTATCGTGAATTGATGGTACAAATAACTTTTAATTTAGAGATAGCTAGACCAAATAGTGTATGCTATAAATTTTATAATAACAATGGTCGACGTATATTATACCAAGCTAAAGTATGAGAGCGAAGATGACTAGTTTTATCAGTACTTACATTTCTTATGAAATGCCAAAACGAGAATTAAAAAAAAAAAACTTATTTTTTTTAACAAACTCTTTATTCGAGTCGAAACAGTTGAAGGTTGATGAAATTAAAGAGGGAACTGGAACACAAAAAAAAATGTGTTCTAGAAAATATCCAATACCACATACAAATAAAATTTAACTGACAGATAAACTGTCTATTTTAAACATGACGTTTTAGACAGAGACAGGTTTAAAATATCTGTCAGATAAATCCTATCTGTACATGGCGAAACATGCCCTAAATGGTAAAACGGGCTCTAGAAGTGTTTTTCAACTATTTAAACTTTAAATTTTAAAGAATTTCTAATTATACTTTCCACAAAAAAAGGTGATGACTACAAAAAGTAAAACAAAAAAAAAGTGTGATCATTTTTAGGTTTTATTAAAGTGCCTATCGAGTATAATAATAATAATAAGGTATTATCCAAAGAGTATCAATAGTATAGAATAGTGCTTGTATTGTCCGTGCCCGTTTCAACATCTATAGATAAATTTTAACTGCCAGATAAACCTGTCTATTTCATAAAACATGACGTTTTAAACAGAGACATTATAAAATATCTATCAGATAAATTTTATCTGTACATGGTTAAACAACCCTTAAGTGTTTAGAACACATCTGTCTAACGTAACATCGGTTGAGTGTGAACGGTCGAGTGTGTTTCTATACATTTTGTTCTGGCGCGGGCGCCAAACGACAATAGGCAACGGATTTTCTGTTAAGAAACCGACTTCTGTCTGCAGTAAT
Source organism: Anarsia innoxiella (assembly GCA_947563765.1). Lineage (NCBI taxonomy): Eukaryota > Metazoa > Arthropoda > Insecta > Lepidoptera > Gelechiidae > Anarsia > Anarsia innoxiella. Next base: position 1,147,582 of record OX387403.1, read on the forward strand.
TGATACTCTTTGGTATTATAAATTAGCACAATAAAAAAAAAAACTTTAAGGGCTATTTACACATTTCCGGGTCAAGGCTATCCGTGTTGAATTGACCGTGTAAACAATTTCATACAATTTGTAAGCAACCGATTTTTTCCGTTTTCCGTGTTGTCAGGGAAGTGTTCCAGAAAATGTGTGGTTTGCCCTTTATTTGTAAAACTTGAATTGAAAAGAGCAACCCTACAGAGTTTCTTGCTAGGTTCTTCTCTGGGGAAAACTGCACTCTTGCGAATCTAGCATTAACTTTTATAAAATGACCCGTCCTAAGTGTTGTCAAACCAAACCTACAGGAATAAATTAATTTTCATTTCTCTATGTTCATACTGATAAAAATAGTCACCAAAGCCCTAAAATTGTAAATATAATAGACCCCAAAACGATTTATTATATTTTTTTAAATCACAAGACACTATTAATTAGACTAGTTCGACGCTAATGGCAACTAAACATTAGATTCACATTTAAAACATTGAATTTTTTATTACTTTTTAATATCACTGCATTGCATTGTTACTTACAAGTAAACAATATTTAATTTTATCGAGTTACAATGTTTCTTTTTATATTTAGATACAATAAAATAAATTAAGAAGTGTAAAAAAAGTATAATTTTCGAACTTTTGAAAATTGGCGTAAAATATTTTAAGTTTCGCATCTCTTTCATTCGTACCGAAGCGTGAGCAAGAACATACCTATGCTTGTACGATAGATGTAGTATAAACACGGCCGAATTCTATAACAACGTACTATTCAGCCTATTGGACTATAGTTGCAGAAAATACTGATAAAATTCAAATAAACATTTTAAAAAAATCTTCTAATGGGCTATAGAAGCGAAAAATTTTAATCACAAATTTTTTGTCCACCAAAAAGATTCATTTACATACCCTACAATCTACCGACCTACGAAACGCAAGTTACAGCCAAAAAAGGACTAACCAAAAAGAGTAGAAATAAATAAGTAAGTGGCAACACTGAAGCGTCGTCACTTTCAAATCAATCTAAGAAAAACGGGATGACACTACAGTGTTGCTATAATTTCTACTGTTTTTGGCCAGTCTGTATAATTAACAATTTAATTAACAGGTACATTTAAAAGGCAAATAGGAAACATTGTAAACTCGTTTATTGCCAATTGTATGTAATATTTTGTCTTGTGTTTACTTCATAAAATCCGATCAAACATTTCAATGAAATTATAGATACACAATTTATTATTAGAATTGGGGCCCAAGTGTGTTCATTTAAAATAGCCTCAGTTGTGTGTCGGTAGAGTGTCAATGGAATTTTTGACACATTTGGTATACTGCTAAACAACGGCTTGAACTTGCGACCAAATGTTTCAAAAAATGCCATTGACACTGCCGACACACAACTGAGTCTATTTTAAATAAGCAGACTTCGGCCCCTGGTTTTGTGTTCAGTTTTAAAATGACGTAAGTGTATAGCCGATGAAGTGACTTTTATAGCATTTTAAAGTCATTTGTGTTTGTATAAATAATTATAACAATAAATTGTGTATCTGGTATGTATATTTCAAATTGTTATAAAAGGGATACAATACATATTCCGGTGTTCTGATGCAATAAACTGATATATACATTATGGCTATATTTACACATCTAAAATTCAGATTGTCACTAAATTGTATATTGTAAAATATTCTGTACATATATATGTATTTATTCCTTGTTCCGATGCATGGTTGGGAATATATTACCGCTAAGCTAAACCACCAAATTTATCTACAATTCCTCTATAATTATTTATTACATTTTAAAATTCTATGATAATAAGCGAAATATTATAGCGAATGGTAAAAATTGCTTGTCAATAACTACATTTAAACTTTACACGACCTTAGAACGGTCTAGAACTGAATATTTATATAAATATTCAAGCTTGACAAGTACATTATGAAACTAAAGGAAACCTATAAGGCCCCTAATAATATTTTAAGTTGCCGATGCAAAAATATCGACTATATTTTATGATAAGCCATTTTCTCTATTTGTCATAAAAATACTTGTTTGAGTGACTTATTTTGAGGCTTTAGTAGCTAATACTTATATATGATATATACTTAATACAAAATCTCAAAAAAAACTGTACTTGTTTTTTTTTTTTTGAGATCTAACAATTTCTCCATCATGACAAGTATAATGACATATTTAAATATCAGCTAGTAATCTGCCTCTTTCTGGCTGATAGTTCCATAGCAAACAAACACTATAGTTAGCATACTCAAGCCAATAATTTGGACCTATCAGCATCAGAACACCCCATTACATAACTACTATATGTAACTTCATTCAGGGATTTCAACATCTTTGTATATTGTGGCAACATTAAAAAAACTTTGAAAAAGTTGCTTCGAAAAGAAGTAGGAATTCTAAACTTAAAAAAAAACATGGACATATTTTAAGTGCTATGTATATTTGCCTACTAATTTGGGTATGATTTTAAACAACATTTCATTCAGTTTTAAGAGCGTCGCTCTTGTCGGTGGAGTCTACGCCACTCGGCTCTGTTTTCCGCCGTCTTTTTGAGCACCTGATATGACACAACTTCAATTCCCTCCAACAACATAAGTATTGCAAAATAAATAACCAAGCCCACACAATGTTCAGCCAAATTAAAGAGATCCTAACATGACAAACAACTGAGTAGTGTTGTGATATCTACTTATAATGGGCGATATTTGTTAACAACTACATAGAAATAAAACAAAAAATGTGATGTAATAACGCGTAATTGAGCGGTAGCCTAATTGGTAGAACGCCAGCCTCCAATCTTGGAGACGCGGTTTCGATCTAACCTGTACCTGTTGAGATTTATTTCTCACTAGCTGTCCCGGCGAACTTTGTCCCGCCTTAGAATGAACTTTATTGTGTAGGAATTTAGTTCAAATTGACTCTACATTTTAGTAAGAAAACATTTGTATGGGAAAAAGAAAAGGTCTGTTTTTAGGGCTTTCCCGGCAATTATTCGAATTTTTCTCACCGTTTAGACCTACCCTGGACTACGACAAACATTTTAAAACCAAAATCATCTCAATCGGCCCAGCCGTTCTCGAGTTTTAATCAGACTAACGAACAACAATTCATTTTTATTTATATAGATAGATGTACGGATTGAATATTCATGACGCTAACAGTAAGCGCCAAAACACACGACGCAACTGAAACGAACTGTTTCAAACTAGTTGCGTCGTGTGTGGTTTTCTAAGGAAGTCTATAGCAGAAACTGCGATGCAACTCAAAAGTAACTAGCAGTTTCAGTTGCGTTGCATTTGCGTTTCACCGTGTGTTCTGGGTCTAAAGGAAAAGATGAAGAAACCTGCATACACTAGAGAAGAAATTCGAAGGTGTATGTGAAATCCGCTAACCGCATTACGGCCTAATCACTCTCGTATGAGAGTAGGCTCGTGCCCCTGTAGTAGGGACGTTTAAAGGGCTGACGATTGAATGACGCGTAGCTAAGGTACATTATGTCAATATTTTTTTATGAATAAAGTAATTATGTGTTATTTAATTAATTTAATTAGTTTTGCTTTATTGCTACCACAATATACATAGATATAACGCTTTATCAATTCGTATTCCTTAAGATTGACGCATCAACAATCAGACTAACATACCTACACTTAATAAATACATATATTTAATGCATTTACTATAAACTAGAGGCTTTCCGCGACTTCGTACACATTTTTCATTACACCTTGAAAAAAAAATCATATCTCAAAATAATATAGCATATGTGTTATTCTGATACATAGGCTATTAATATGGCCAAGTTTAATCATAATCTGTTTAGTAGTTTTTGCGTGATGAAGTAACATCCATCCATCCATCGGCACAAACATTGACATTTATATTATTTGTAGGATAAAATCTTTGTATACTGTTCTAAATTCGTACCAAATAGGTACAATTGCAAATATTTATTTAAATATTTACATTTTCAAATAACTTGTAATTTTTTATTTTACCAATATGGTAATTTTTGAATCGCAAATTATTATATGAAAGACCATCTGTGTGCTGCATAGATTGACACAGACTTCTCTTTCTATAGGGTGACTTTAAATAAGTGAACGATAGAAAAGGATATGCATGTAATCGTGATAACAAACAACTTTTACTATGGGACCAAGGTCGAAATTGTTCAAAAATTTTTGAACTCCCCATACAAAATTCACCAGCTGATAATATCGGGGAACAATTTTTTTTTGTGATTTCGACCTTGGTCCCATAATAAAAGTTGTTTGTTATCACGAGTACATGCATATACTTTTCTATCGTTCACTAATTTAAAGTCACCTTGTATAATACATTGCTAGCTAGCAATAAGGCCTCCTGCTGCTATTAATTTTTACATTGCTTTAAAATGTTTTTGTAGCGCAATTTTTGCAGCCGAATTAGTATTTAACCTTCCCACTGACCCAATATTAAACCAGACACAATAGATTTCCTATTGTTCTAGGATTCCTGGGATGTGACAGATTAATCTAAAGACAATCAATTTTTTCTTCAATTACTGCAGTAGTATTTAATACAAGAATAATCTATATTTCGACCCTATTTTTCAATTATCAGTTCTTCTTCTTCTTATTTAAGAGCTAAGCTCTTGTCGGTGGAGCCTCTTCCATCCCTCCCTATTTTCTGCCTTCTTTTTAACATCTTGATACGACATGACACCCGCCTTTTCCTTCACCTGGGGGCTTAGCATGGCGAGCCGCGACAATTATCTCACGTATGCTGTCCTTATCACATTTAATACTATAGACAGAGACGTAAGCGTGACAAACGCACGACAACGTCTTGTCACAGAGTGCCATGCTAAGCTAGCTGTTCTAGGAATGTCCGTCTGGGTCTTCCTCTCTTCCTAGATATGTTTTATGAAATGGACATAGGTTTATCTGTCAGTAATTAATTATCAGTTAAATTCCTAGAAATGTTTTATACCTATCATTGTCTAAAAAATAAGGCCTGTTTCAGCACCTACAGATAAAATTTATCTGACAGATATCTTATACCTGTCTCTGTCTAAAACGTGTTTTATGAAATAGACATAGGGGCCGTTCAAGTATTACGTAAGCAGATTTATTACAATTATTTACCCCCCCATCCCCCTTGTCAGCAAAAGTAAGCAAAGCTCTTACCCCCTCCCCCATGCTTACGTAAACATTTTTCAATTAATACCTATGTTGTTTTTTTTTTAATATTATAATTATAATTTTAAAAATAAGAAAATATTCGGTTCTAAAGCGAGTGCCTAAACGTATGCATTATTTGCGGGAATCCCCGAAAATTCGTTTCGTTTTCAAGCAAAGACAATGTGAGGGTTGCCATTCGTGTAAAAAAGTAAATAACTACCGATGACGTAATCATCATCTAGACTCCCCTACCCCCCATGTCATCCAAAATAAGCAAAGCAAAGAAATAGTGCTTACGTAATACTTGAACGGCCCCATATGTCTATCTGTCAGTTAAATTTTATCTTTAGATGTTGAAACATGCACTTTATGTTTTATGAAATAGACATAGGTTTATCTGTCAGTAACTTAGTATTTTATCTGACTATTGTAAAACTGGGCCTTAATCTTTCACATCCCAGGAAAAAAAGAACAATAGAAAATCTATTGTATCTGAGTTTATAATGGGTCAGTGGGATGTGAGAGGTTAATCGTAGATTAAATATTGAGGCACTACAGTGTAGGCACATGATACTCTATAAAAATAAACTCCGTCTTGTACTATTATATTGCTTATGTACATTTTGTTGGATGCCGTCACAGGAATACGAAGAAATAATGCGAACACCTCAGATCTGATAAAAACTTTGGATAGAATCGGCTGTGACTTAAGTCTTATGTAAGCCATGCTTTATGTATGGGTACACAAGTACATAATATCTGTAAGGAAAAGGTTTCGTTTTATCCATTTCCAAGAAAGTGTCAAGAAGTCTTAACATAAGTTTTGTCACTTTCCAATTTTACAATAAATGACAAAGACAAAAATTACTTTAAAGCCATTCTACACTCATGTATAACTTTAAGACAGACTCTCGTACACATATTTCTAAAGCCGTCACTTATTTATTTTTAAGAATCTATCTATAGTTTTTATTCGATCTGAGGCCACGACCCATTCTCCGAAAGTCCATTAGAGTAGAGATTCCGCAATCAGATACACAGACTGAGTATAAACACGTTCAAATTTACAGAAAAAAGCGAATTATAAAAGAAACCACTTTAAAACGGTGAGGAAGTAAGTCACTGGCACTGCGCGGCGCTCAGCGCGTTGTCTCTGCGCACTTTTGTCTATGCTAAGTTCGATATTCGTAGTTTAGTTTGTAAATGAATATTTTTTTATGAATCGTGATATATTCGTCATCAACAAGCCTCATTTTTGGCTTCAAATTTTTTTGTTCTGTCAAAACCGTATCGAAGAACTATAGAGGAGAGAAAGGGATATTTTCCTCTTTATACTTTTTCAAAAACGCAAAAAAATATTCATTAACAAACGTCACATTCACAAACACTAGATCAAGTTTCGAATCGGTCACCACAAAGATTCCAATTCGAGTCACTTCACATCACTTCACTAAAATCACTGAGCGTGGGTAGGGCAGAGCGCTTTGAATTCATCATCGTCGAGTTTCCAATGGCGCGACATAGCACAGGGTAGATGCGCGGTGGCGCTGCAGCCGCGGCGGTGGCAGACGATGTTGGCGCCGCGCTGCTGGCAGTGGCTGCAGCGCGCGGCCGCGGCGCCCCACACGGCGGCGCGCAGCCCGTGCAGGCGCGCGCCCGCCGCCAGCACGCCCGGCGCCCACACCGCGCACCACGCGTGGAACCACACCTCGCCGCACGGCCAGCGCCGACGCGTCGCCTCGTCCAGCGCTCTGGACAAATACATTATTGCAGATATCATACTGTACGCACAAGAATTCAATCGTAACTGCAAAAGGTCCTGGCATGACGACAAAAAAATGTTTTAGGCCCATCACATAATTTATTTTAAAATATTCGACACTTATTTTTTCTTTTTTCTCTTAAACTAAAAATTACAAAGATACACTGGGTTAAAGTTGCTCGTGACGTCACGCTTACGTACGATTTTTACGTAGGAGTGACGTCAAAACCCCCCACTCCATAACTTTGATGCTCTGTATCTTTGTATTTATTTATGTATTTAATCAGGTAAAAATTGTGTTTCAAATATTTTTTAATAGCCTAAAAGACGGACTAATATTTTTTTGAATTTTTGAATGTAGTCGTCATCCCTATTTAAAGAATGTGATCGCGTCGTATCTAAAACCGTAATCTCATACCTAGCTTCATAAGAGATGACGTTATATTAATACTAGACGCCACGAGCGACATTCAGTTACATTTTAGAAGAAGCTTACGGTATATTTGAGTCATACACAAAATTAGGTTCAAAATTGTCTTTCCTGTTTCTGATGATTAAGGATATTGAAGCAGCCAATCCTCAAAATGTTTATACAGGCCAAAACTACATCAGGCACAGATTATGTGGATATGCATTAAGTTGAGAAATTAGCTCCCAGTGTCCTTAACTTTCGGGAACAGAAGAGACATTTTATGTTTTTATGACCCATTTAAATAAACAACCTTTGTGCTGCTATTCTGATGTGCCATGTCAACATTGCCAAGTTTCATCAAAATCTGTATCTTTACGCTACCTCATCTATCCTAGCCGACACCTAAATTATACAGCCAGACAATTAAACATCTACATCATTGATTAAGCACCCCTATTCAATGAAATAACAAGGACGATATAGTATGGAACTAACTTTAACAATTATAATTAACACACTTTTATTAGGTCCTCGCGTATGTAACTAACTACGTAATGGATTCTTGTGAAAGCAAATATTACAAGGATAACTCACAGATACTCCTCACAATCCGTATCAACGGTATAAGGCCCGAAGAGATCCCCTAACCCAGCAGCATGTGGACCTCTCTGACAGAACACGCACAGCCAAGTAGCATCGGGCGTAGTCGCGTCGTATCTTAACCCGAGCGTTGACGCGTGTAAGCCACGCGCTCGAAGGCCGTTCCGGAATTCGTCCGCGTTGGGCTTCCGGCGCGTTGTGACGTCACTGTCGTCTTCGCCGGTGGCTGCGTTGATGACGGACACGGAGAGGGGGGAGTCTCGGGGGCCACGGATCTGGGAAATGAAATACATGATTATTAAATACTAAAACGACACATTTTATAAAATAGGCATAGGTTTATCTGTCAGTTAAATTTTATCTGTAGGTTGTGAAATGGACAATAAGGACCCAGACCGATAACATTTAACTGACAGATAAACCTAAGTCTATTTCATAAAACAGTCAGTTATGTTTTATCTGTACATAGTGACGGGCCCTAAGAGTAGGGAATAAATTCGGCTAAAAATGATTCAATCATTTTCGTTAAACCTGAACAAATGACAAAAGAACAAAAGACTTCTCTTTTTTTTTGTCTCTATGTACTATCATCTTACAATAAACTGTTAAATAAATAAATAAAAGAAGCTAAACGTGTACAGAAAACGATCCACAATTTTCATTCATTCAAGTTAAGCAATAAAAAAAATAATCAAAATCCAGACCCCATAAGGCCGTGGCCCCAGTAGGCAAACTGTTAGCGGCCGACTGAGTGAGCCGCAAAGTGGCGAACTGAAATTTGAGTTAGCTGCAAACTCAAATCAATGAAATCACCGGTTTTGGTGGGAGTCGGCCGCTGTCTGAGATAGTCAGCGCGCGTAACGTTGCAAACTGCGTACAGTGAGCGAAAACAAGCTGACTGTGGACACTCCATTTCAAATATATGGAAGGGCGTACTAAATCGATTCGCCGCAAACTAGTCAGCCGCTAACAGTTTGCCTACTGGGGCCACGGCCTAAGTATCCCATAAGTTTAAGCAATCAAGTTTACTATTCCGGAAATTGACTCTACAATAACTATTGCATTATTTACCTGTATATACGGCCCTCTCGACCGACTCGAACTAGCATTACTACCAGAATCGTACGCATCTTTAACTTCTTTCGTCTTCTTAACTTTCCCGGCAGCTTTCTTCTTCCCCCCCTTCCTCCTGCCGTCCCCCGTTAACGCCCTGTTCGTTCGTCTCCCCGGTTTAGTCTCCCCTTTAGTGGGAGCTGATTTTCTCCGTTTTTTAGGTTTCGGGTTGTCGTCGGTTTTTGATTGTGATGGTTCTTCTTCTAAGCCTGTGAAATGAGTTAATTAAATTAAATAAAAGTTAGTATACATAATTATTATAAGGTCAACGAGAGAATGCGTTCCTGACACATGTGACTAGTGATGTAACCTTACGTAACTGATATTTTTTATAACCTACTAGAAATTAATATCACAATGTGGTTCGTTATTCTCGTTTGCAATTTTTACCCGACTGCGCCAAATCAGAAGGAGAGTTATGTTTTTCGAGAGTAGGTATGTATGTATGTATATTTTAGCACGCTCTACACTACATAAACAAGATTAGATAACATATTTTCGGCCAGTTCTAGCAAAAAAAAACAGATTTCGAAAATAACTGCACGCACTAAAAATAATAATACATTTCGGGCTTTCGGAAGAAAACGTGGAGCGTTTTGTCTAAAAAGAGAAAGGATTATGTACTTATAAACGCTCCACGATTTCTTTCGAATGTCCAAAATATCCTTATTATTTTATAATTTTTACTGCGTGCTAAAAGCGCGTTTTTTATTTTTTTAAACTATTAATTTGATAGACATAGCCGTTAATCGTTACTTTTCGTTAATTTTGACCGCTATTTTTGTCACATCACTAAAAAAAGTAATGGCTGCCAAAACCTTGTAGCAGCGCAGTATATTTTTTGATAATTATTGTTTTCTTAACTTTAATTGTAATTCGAAGTGCAAATTTACCGTGATTGTTCATAATTTGACATAATAATGTAGTTTTTATAGCTTGTTACTTGTTAATTGGGCGAATAGACAAAATCATTTTTTTATCGTAAATTGAGAGCCGCCTCAAAGTTATATCGGCAAGTCAATCACCACCTGTCAGGAACGCATTCTCTCGTTGACCCTATAATAATTATTAAAAGTTAATATATCCGATTATTAAGTTATAATTGAATACATTTGAATAGTGTAACGTTAAACGAAAGAAATCGAAATTGGAACACGGATTTTATCGAATACATTTTTATAAAAACTAGAAATTAAGTGGAAAATCAGGTTTTTCTGTGAGGGGTGTATTTTTAAGTCGGTGTTAAGGGTGAGGCCAAGCGAGCGTTATTTTGAGAGTCATGAGTCGCAGAATTTCGGCCGCTTTCGGTTTCGTACAAAAATCAATCATTTTTCGTCGTCGTGTGGCACAAACTGCATTTTTGTATGAAACCGAACGCAGCAGAATTCCTAAGGCCGAAATTCCGCGACTCACGACTGTAAATGTACGTCGTGTTATTTGATTTAGATAGATCATTCGTATAGTATATACCTGCAAACATCTTCTCGAGCTGGTTCTCCACCTCGACGAAGGTGGATCCGCTGGCGGTGGTGGGTTCAGCGGTGGCGGTGTCGGCGGGCCGCGCCTCGCTGGGCTCGTGCAGCGCCGCGTTGCCCGCCGCGCGGCCCGGCCGGCGCGGGGCCAGCGCTGGGGGCTCCTCTAGCTGCATCACCAAAGTAACACATCATGTTCATTAGTATCGGCGTGGCCTGACCTGGTTCAAACCGCATTTTAGTACCACGCATTTCCGGAGGAAACACGTCCCTCCGGAACACGGCAAAAAGTAGTTACTTACAAATTGTACAAACTTGTTCACGCAACTCCGTGTCAGGCGTCTATTCTGGAACGGACAACTCTGAACACGGATAGCCCTGACCCGGAAATGTGTGAATAGCCCTTTACAAGAGATATGGAAGCATTTGATATCCGATAATTTATTTCACTTTATACCAGATACTTAACTTGACACGTCTGATCTGATTTAAAATAACATTTTGATACATAAAGCAAAAGAACAAAAAATAATATAACTAGGTTTCTATTTAAAACAAACCTTCGCAGGGTCCTCCTCTTTCTTCGGATCGGGACTGGCCAAAACACTTTCAAGTTTATCTATAGTAACGACCGGCGTATCTTGTTTAGTTTCTATAGCAGGTGGAGCGGGGGCGGGGTCCGCCGCGATCATCGCCGCGATTTCGTCGATAGTTTCCGACGAATTCGTACGCGTTTTTCTCCGCGCGTGCGGTTCTGGCGACGGCGGCGCCGGCTCGACCCGTGATTGGTCGGGGGGCGGGGCTTGAGTTGTGGGCGGAGCCGCTTCGACCGCCGCCACTGGCTCAGTCCTCGGGGGCGTGGCTTCTTTAGCCGGTTCTGTTCGTTCTTTTGTTTCGTTTTCTTCGGGTCCGTTTTGTGTGTGCGCGTCGCCATTTTCTAATGTCGGTTGTGTGGGGGCCGGTGGAGGGGGTACGGTAGAGAGGCGGACCGTTCGTTCCGGTTTCCGTTTCCTTTTCGAACCTGGTGGGGCGCCACAGGAGTCCGCTGAATCCTGGCAATACGATCATAAAAAAGTTTAAGTAACATGTTAACTATAAGTTCCAATATTTGTGAAGTAATCCAGCTGACTAATTTTAAACACATCCATCCATCTATCGGCTAAAACTTTAACATTCATAATACTAGAAGCTACCCGCGACTTCGTAAGCATTTATCGCCATATCTTGGAAATAAAGTCATGATATCCTAAAATTATATAGCCTATTTGTTATTCTGGAGTATAAGCTACAATATTGCCAAGTTTCATCAAAATCTGTTCAGTAGTGTTTGCGTGAAAGAGTAACAAACATCCATCCATCCATCAGCACAAGCATTAACATTTATAATATTAGTAAGTCCTTTTCTAGTAATGCCTGTATATCTTTGAGTGAAATAAAGTATTTCTATCAACCTAAAGTAAAATAAGTGTGTTACCTCATTGGAGTCAGGCGGCGAGGGTGTGTGCGGCTGCCGCGAGTGCACGATGACGGAGTGCGGGGACGCCGGCGACGACAGACGCTCTAGCAGCGCGTCTACGCGAGCATGGCCCGGTCTGAGGGACAGATTATATTGTGTTGTAGGTATAATTTATTTTTGGGATGTTAAGTCTCGTATTCTGTGCATTTAGACTTCGACCAATGAGTCGGGGCATCGTCTGCTGGGGCCGAAGTCTGATCATTTATAATATCCTTAGTTGTGTGTCGGCAGAGTGTCAATGTAATTTTTTGATACAATAGGCTATTTGACAACATTTGGAAAATAATTTTTAAATTAATGTTTATATGATAATAATTACCCTACATTGATATTTCCGAAATATTTAATGTCTTAATGATGAAAAATCAATGGTGAAATTCAAATTTAATAAAACCCGCCAATAACACTGTTTGTGTAATGGCGCTGGTCACATGTCCCGCGTGACGTCACATGCAAGTAAACAAACACTAACGAAGCGCACTATTATGACAGCTGTTTACTCGCGTGTGACGTCACCAGAATGTCAACAAATAACAGGCCGTTCGTGTTCCAGATAAAAATTTAAAAAATATTACAATTTGTTTGTTTTATTTTGTTAAAAATAAACATGTTTTACATCAAAATAAAGTGAAATATATTTCTTTATAATATAATCTTTTAGGATGGCCACATTTTGTTGTATATTTTGAATATAGTCAAATACCCTATTGGTCGCAATTAGTGTAAGCCATTGCTTAGCAGAATACCAAATTTGTCAAAAAATGCCATTGAGTACACAACTGAGGCTATTTTAAATTACCAGACATGAGCGGCTGGATATAAGAGCCAGTCCACATGGCGTATTGCGTCGACGCAACGCAACGACGGAGCTACAGCCTCTGAGACAGCCCAGGTGTGCGGCAGTTCGTAGCGCTCATATTTCCTTGTGGTAACGTTGCAGAGGCGAAGCGCTCATGTGGCCGGCTTTTATCATCGTCATCAGTCCTTTATAACGTCATCACTGCATGGGCACGAGCGTACTCTCATATGTGAGTGATCTGGTGGGCTGCTCTTTGCAAATTAAAATTAAAAATTCATAAACACATATATATATAGCAAGTATACCTAGGCTGCGCCCGCGCAATGAGGCTGTTGATGGTGGGCGCGTCCCGCACGGAGAGCGCGGGGGAGGCGGGGTGCGGGGGGTGCGGGGGGTGCTGGGGGAGCGGGGGCAGCGCGCCGTTGGAGCCGCGGGTGCCGGTGGACAGGTCCACGCCGCGGGGGAACGACTCCTCGCTGCGGGGCAGCTTCTCGCCTGTAGGGGGGGCATAAGTTCATTTATAGTTAACTGATAAAAAAAAAATCATAAATTACATACATACATAGGTACCTACCAACATACGTTTGACAGAAGAGTATATTTTGCATTACATCCCGAATAACAGATCAGAATTCTTAAGTCGGTTGAACTATAGATATCCTATGATGCGCAGTAAGACATATTTACGTCTCACTCAACTTACTCGTCTTGGGATATAATGCATAGTTTGTACGTACATAAGTAATTGGAATGCAGAAAAAAAAATTGAGTGGTAATATGCATATATTGGGAGTGACCCTAGGCCCTGAGTTCTAAAGATTGCATTACATATTTAAAAAAACACATACCTCTCCCAGGTCCTAAATGTGGATAGAGTTCCGCGGGAGGTAGCGCTGCGCCGGCTTTCACATCACCCGGGGACGGCGTGTGTCTGAAATACATTTAAAAAACATGTTAACATAGCATTAAACAAATCATACCAGTAACGTCAATAATTACGATTTCGTTAATTGACGAACGGTTGCGTTTTTTAACATAAAAGTGTGAATGATGTGCGGTCCCGTGGACATCTGACTTTATTATTGATGTACCGATTTCGTTAGTTGGTACCGATTATGAGCTAGAGATTATTTTTAAAACTAACTTTGATCTTAAGACATACACACAGATTGAATCAACACACACAATACAGCACAAATTAAACAGAATAAGCATACCTAAAAGAAAAACAGAATTAAGAAATAGCAACATTTAATAAAAGAAGTTGTTGCTGTGCTGTGGTGTGGTATCAAAAGGGCTTTTTCTCAGCTAATGGAATAAAACTATATTTATTATTATATAAAGTAAACTTACCTCATCAAATGTTTATCAGGCGGCGTGGGGGTGTGTCGATAGAGTTCAGGCGGGGTGGCGGTGTGGCGGAACAACGCGTTGCCGCTTGCCTTCATCGCTTGCAATTGCAACAGACCCTGCGGCAGACGCAACAGTTCCTATACATAAACACATACATACATACATATCCGTCACGCCTCTCTCCCATAGGGGTAAGCAGAGACCAGTTCCTTCCACTTGTCACGATCCAAACACACTTCTTTCGCTTCATCCACACTCATCAGTCGCCTCATACATGCACGTCGGTTTAGGGTAATCTTGCCTTTTTTGAGCAAGTCCCCGGTTTTTTTCCCATATCAATATATCATTCAATACAAGCATTAGTGAAGAAGTACCCACAATGTAGAACCCTGTCACGTCCAAATGCTGGGCAAAGGCCTCACTATCTAAGATTAAGAAGTAGTAAAATGGGATGGATGCAGGTGGAAATTAACCGGTCGTATTGGAATGAAATTGGTGAGGCCTTTACTCAGCAGTGGGCAGCTATGGGCTGAGAAGAAAAAAGTAAAATTATTATCTATAATGTACCATAGAGACAGTTATAATAGATAGTGTATCTGCTTAGATTCTGCAGTAGCTGCAATACATTTGCAATTTGAAAAGTACATGCAATATAATCTGAAATTATAAAAACTACTGATCAAAAATCAGAATTTTGTGAAGAAAAGTCAACTTAAAACATAATTCTGTGTACTTTCAAGCTAGAAACGGGCTGTCTCAATGTACGCTACTTTTGCAGTGCATCATGAAATCTGCTCCATAGAAATAATTTGTAACACGCAACGTATATGCAATCATTTTTAATAGTCTCCGTATAAGATTACTATCCTAAAAATCTGCAATGTCAACAACCGATAAAAATTCGATAAACAGTACGTCACGCCAATTATTTATCCTTCGTGTAAATCTGCTCTAGTTTTACAAATGATGGATGATAACGATTAAAAAAACTAATGACTAATTTATAGGTACTTAATAATTATATCTAATTTACCTACTGTTGCAACTTTGTCTATGTATTCTTTTTGCCAACAGTGGAACCCATTCAAGTTTTTAATAGCTTAAAACAAGGTCTATTTTGGTGGCTCACGTGAGAGATTCGCCCGTATTTATAATAATTGTTTTTTAGGAATAATTTATTAATTGCGCGGGATGCATTCGTTCGTCACATTGGGGGATTACCCTTACTACTGCTATAAAATAGCATAACATCTATACACGCGCCTATGTGTGCAGAAAAAATGATAACGGTGTGCCTCAAACGCGATATGACTTCCTCATTGACCGCCTCATGCTTTTTTGTTAGCTATCAAGATGCCACTGCTAGGCAAAGGCCTCCCCGCGACTTTCCATTTAACACGGTCTCCAGTAGCGTCCCACCATTCCCGTGAAAATGCATCCAGATCGTCTGTCCATCTCACTGCCTCGTAAGTCGTAAGCGACTTTATTATGCCGACTTTCTCTGCAGAAAGAATTTCCTAAACCCATGCCGCCGATGTCATGAGAGCATCACTGACCCAAAAAAAAAAAAAAATTAAACAATTTCGTACAAAAACAAATATGTAAATAAATTCTATATTCTCGATAGGTTGGTACAGACAGTGTAAACACAATTTAAATTTACAATTTATATCGGGCGAGTATTTGTTCAAGTGTACTAAAATGTATTATTTTGTGATAACTTCGAATACTTGTGATGTAGGAAACATTACGGTAAACAAGTCAAACAAACTTATAAGAGCTAAGTAAACAGTTGAAAAAAGATTTTATTTTAAGCATGTGTATCAAGTTAGATGTAAGTAAGTGTCATACAGGTCAATTAATAATCTTTCCTGTGTCTGATTAAGTATATTAGAATTAATAATGCTCCGGATTTTTTAAATAATTTAATGGCCTGGTTTCGAAGACCTTTAAGCCAAGTCTTATTTAGACGACATTACTTATATTTATACTTCACTTAATTGTTTTAAAACCTTACATACGTATCCATCACGCGTCTCTCCCACCCATCGAGGTAGGCAGTGACAACTCTCCACTTGTTACGATCCAAACATACGACTTTCGCTTCATCCACATTCATCAATCGTTTCATACATGCTCTTCGGTTTACGGTACTCCAGACTTGGTCTTTCTAAAAAGTCTCCGATTTGATCGAGATACGTTCCTCTTGGCCTTTCCCTCCCAACACTTTCTTCCACTCTTTTTCTTTTTGTTAATCTCCTTTCGCTCATTCAAAACGTGAGTACAGTTATGGAGACATATTTTTAAGTTTATAGTTTACTGGGCAGAGGCGGCTCAGGATAGAGAATCATGGAGAAGGAGGTGAGAGGCGTTTGCCCAGCAGTGGGTCAACTATGGCTAGATTAGATTAGATTATAAATTATCAAATGATAATAAACTCTACCTGCAAGGGATCCGGGGGTGACGGCGCCGGCACGTGGTAAAGATGCGGCGGCGGTGTGGGGGTATGCCATGTGACTCCACGCTCCGGGGCTAAGTGCGCTTGCGGGGCGCGCGCCAGGAAATTCGCCACCTGTAACTACCATACATAGCCGTTTTGTAAACTATTCGTTACATTATTTATTGCTAGAGGCTGCCCGCGACGTCGTACGCATTTATAGTCATATCTAAAATAAAAACATGCTATCTTAAAATAATATCCTATTATTATCTTTCCTTATCATAGAGAATACAATATATATTTATATAAATTATAATATTTATGTATGTGTATTTATCGAATATATATGTGTAGGTTTATACTTATATATTTATTGTTTCTTGTAGTTACTATCCTGCCTTCATGCTATCACTTCTCTCTCTGTGGGGTCTGCAGGAAGAAATTTCTTTTAGAAATATGCTGTACCTTTTGTATAACTTCTCTTTTTTTCTGTCTCTTTGTACTATCATCTTACAATAAACTGTTAAATAAATAATATAGCCTATGTGTCATTCTGATGTATAAGGTACAATATGGCCAAGTTTCATCAAAATCTGTTCAGAGTGATGAAGTAACAAATATCTAACAGCACAAACATTGACATTTAAAATATTATTAGGATTTCAAGTCAATAATACATTAGAAAAAACTTAAACTTTGGACTCAGAACAATAGGTCAATGCATACTCTTTTAACGAAACATAAGAGCCATTTCCCAAGAAAAGTAGATGAACAGGCCATGCAGGAAAATTAATGGAGACGCCTAGCAGTGGGCAGCTATAGGGTAAAAGATGATGATGAAGTGAAGGGAAGTGGTCTCTGATGTCATAATGCATCGTGTAGGTTGCGTGGATGGTACAAACAGTCTCTAACTTTAACGTTACCTTGTGATCCTTTAACAGGCAAGACACAAAGTATCCTAAATCTATATTGGTCTCCATACCTCTAAAAATACTATCAATAAACTAAAAAAAACAGTACAAAAATAATTCTCAGACTAAGTATACTATTGAAATTAGCACTGCATTTTAAATAGCTTGCAATTGACATAGTAACAAAAAAAACAAGGTCATCTTGAAGGTCATTTGAAAAACATGTTAACGAAATGAGTAAAAAAAACTATTATTTAATTAACAGCTTAGTTTCAATTGATTGATGATGAATAAAGATTAAAATAAGCCTACTTTAAAGTTTAAAAATTGATTTTAATTTAATGTATTCTTGTTATGAATAGATTATTCTATAAATATTAATAAAATTGTTTTAAATTTTGATAAATCCATCAATACACAAGTTATGATTCTTTTAGATTCAGCAATGGTCACTAAAAGTTATTTTAGTATGCATTTATATAGATTCAACCAGAAAAGAGGTTCCCAAGAAATGCATCAATACCTTAGTACCCTGAATAACTATTTATTGCTTGTAGTTTATAGTAGGTAACAAACAAAATATCTTAGTACCTTACCAAAATTCTACAAAGCATGCATAAATTAAATTATTTTGCATATATTAAGGTATTCTACATAGACAATTGGTTTACATAATGACAATGAATTTTTGCTTATAACTTTTGGAATCTAAGTTCTATTTTTTTTTCAAGATGATATAGATTAGAATTCCTAGGATTTTAAGTGCCCGTTTCACCACTTATAGATAAAATTGAACTGACAGATAAACCTATGTCTATTTCATAAAACGTGACATTAGTTAGACAGAGACAAGTAAAAAATGCCTATCTGTCATATAAATATCTGTACATCGTGATACGGGCCCTAAATGACATAATCTAGCTAGATGCTATCATATCAGTAGGTATATGAATAGGTATCCGACGGTCAGACTGGTAAATAAAGAAATTATTCAGTTTAGTATTGGTAATAGCAGGTAATGCCTTTTACTGAAAATAGCTGTTAATTTCTGCTCGATACAGACTTTTATCATAAGAAAAAAGTTGTGAGTTTCTCGGTCCACACGTTTATTTTAACTCAACTTCGAGTAAAACTATATCAAGTAGTACCCTACGTGAGTACAGACTCTTATAGACCATTTTAAAGTGATGAGAGCCATGGCATGTGGTTATGAAAGCAAACTCTACATACATATCTGTCACCCCTCTCTCCCATCGGAGTAGACAGAGACCACTCCCCTTCACTTGCTACAATCCAAACACACTTCTTTCGTTTCATCCTAATTCATTAGTCTACTGATACAATCATGTTGATTTAGCTCATGCACATACAAGCTATAAAATGCAAAATGAGTCTTTAACATGAGGTTAAATTAGTCTAGTATTGATGTTAGTACCTGAATTAAAATAGAACATGTTTTCAGCTGCAGTAATATGCATATGTGTTCACTTACAAACAGTTTTGTCCAAGTATGCAGACCAAATTAAAACAAACATGAACCAGCTGTGTATTTACAGCACACAGGTGTTTCTAATTTATTTTAAAAAGATGTTATAAACAATAACAGTATTAGATTTCTCCAAGTAAGAATTTTGCAACACTATTTTATGTGTCAGTAAAAAGATTGTAATCAAATGCAATGCTAGCAGATACAGCCTATGTAATGTCAGTTTCCAATGACATAGAATGAAGTGCTGCAATATCATGTTTATCAATGGAAACAGCTGATTAGTTTGCACTACTTTCACACTCATGCAACAATTTTTTTAACATGCGTAGTCTACTTGACTTAATTTTCGTAATGCTTTTAAATTAAACTGTTAAATATGAGTAATTATACTAATTATAGTCGTATGAATGTATAAGTAATTGATAAATAAAAATAGGTTATGAATGCGGACTACAACAAAACAACAAATGAAGTGTAAGCTGCACCTGCAGGGGGCTCCATCCTGCTCCGAGCTGCGCTTGGCGGCCGTTGGGGTTGTGCTGCGACCCGCCGGACATACTGCGGGGCTCCGGCACTGACACTGCGAGCACGCTTCTCCCTCAGTGGACCTCTTTTCAGTCCACCATTATGATACCGGCAACTTCCAAGCCTTCGCCCGCGTAACTGCGCTGCCTTACGACGTGTACAGATCCTTCGGCAGCTTTTTCATGAGCGCACTCGAATCTACTAACTATCCAACACATGCCACAAGTTTCTTCTACTTAGAACAACACTTTCGCACAGTTCACTGCTGCTTTTATTGAAGAAAACACAGTTTATTTCCAATATGCTATGGTGTTCACGAATCTGATGCTCACTTCGCGTGACATTTTGAACGCGTTTATTTTCCAAAAATATACACTTGGGCGTACATATAGGGCTTGATCACTATCTCGATAATGTCGGTTGTTATACGTGATAGCAGAAAACTTAGTATTTCACCGAAAACAATCACAAAAAAATGTAAATTTCATCAAACTTGAAGGAAATTCGCCTTCAACAATGGTGGCCGATTGCGATTTGAAAGCACATATGGCGACATCTTGTGACGGTATTTGGAACTGTGTCGGTAAAACAGTTCAACGGAAGCATGCTTTTTGTTGTCTCTGGATAACAAAAAAAAGTTCTAAAAATACCGGTATTTTTAATTGCAATTATTGGTTTTAACATGGTTTTAACGATCACATTAGATTATTTAGAATTAAATATTACTGCTTAAAATATGATGAATACAATAAAGTATCAAAAGATTCGGTTTAAATTAAAAATTTCGGTACTTTTACGGTTTTTAGATTCGTCAAAATGGCAACCCCAGTTGCTATAGCGACGTTTGTTTTGATTGTAGTTGTCAAAGACCGGCAGGAACTTTATCGTGTTTATTTGCAATTTTGTTAAGATATCTTCGTAATTATCAATGAAAGATAGTGAAATAACAAAGTTTTTGGTGTCCTTTGGAGGTCAGATAGAATGTGTGTTGTTTCCAGCGGGAGTTTTTGACGATAAGCTGTATATTCAGTATGATACAGTGTGGGGCCCAGATTGGGACCCTGTTTCGGGCCTTACGTCCGGGACGACTCAAATGGCGCAAGCTGGAACTAATCCAGAAAGAGTTGTGTTTAATATGCCTCTAGAAATGGTATTTGGTTCAACAAATGTATCTGGATGTAAGTAGATAATACCTAGACCAAAGACATTTGTTTTTATAGCTGTGACCTAGACCTATATCGGTTTACAAATACTGTATAGGTAGGTACGTCTTTATAAATACTTCTTATGTCTATCAGATGAAATGAACAGACTGCCTATTCTTATTTAAGTGTCACCAGTTAGTTTAAGTACCTACAGTTCACCCCTTAACCGTGACGTGTACTTTAAGCTTTATTTTTTGAATTCTCCCAACTACTTACTGACTAAGTTTATTTTTTTCCATAAAGGCTACATTTTATTACCTCTAACGCTCACACACTACACTATAAATATCTTTTCTTAGTTTTCCACATCAAATTAAACTTTTACAATCATATTCCAGGGCCCCAACTAATAATAACGGTACGTGCCCAAAACGCAATCAGTGGGGACTCGCTACGCGGTTACGCTCTGGTGTTATTACCACCTACGGCCGGTTCGCGATCTGTGACAGCTCCTATAATGCGACCGCAAGCTGCTACCATGCTGGGCGACTGGCTAGCGTGGATTACAGGGCGCAATCCTGAATTGGCTGATCCTAAAATGCTGGCCAGTGGGAAGGAGAATTATCGTAAGTATTTTGTGAATACTTACGTAGGTATACTTTACTCGTGATAAAAAACAACTTTTACTATAGGACCAATGTCGAAATCATTCAAAAAATAAACTCCCCTAACAAAATGCATCAGTTCACTAATTTAAAGTCACTCTATAAAAGGTGACTTTTAATAAGTGAACGATAGAAAAGGATATGCATGTACCTACTCGTGATAACAAACAACTTTTACTATAGGACCAATGTCGAAATCAATCAAAAATAAACTCCCCATACAAAATGCATCAGTTCACTAATTTAAGTCACCCTATTAAAACGCCTTTTCTAAACGCCGTTCTGACTATGTATAATTATAATACACCCTATATAAAAAAAAGATTTCGTCTAAATAAAATCACTCTTGTCTCTGTTACGGGTAGAGCAGAACCTCTAACATGACTGATGGCACTGCGTTCCATACACTCGATTGATTCATATTAGAAAAGAGCAACCCTGCAGAGTTTCTTGCTAGGTTCTTTTCTGAGGAAAACTTCACTCTTGCGAATCTAGCATTAACTTTAAAAAATGACCCGTCCTAAGTGTTGTCAAACCAAACCTACAGGATTAAATGATGTTTCATTTCCAAAAACAACTTTTTACTATAGGTACAACTTCAAACTATTTAAATCAATGACTCTTACTTCGAGCTAGATGATTAAGTTTTTCAAAGTTAATTTTACATGAATCATATAACCCTACCTATAAACTATGATGTTACTACTTATTATAAGTACTTAAATGAACTACCTAACCTAAGTAGGTAAGGTAAATAGTAAATAATTAATGATACGTCACTTTTAAGTGTACCTATAAGTAAGTACCTATTTACTCCTCATATTTAAGTGCTTAGTTTATCAAGTTAGATAGAAATCATTCGTTTTTATCATTATGGATAGGTAAGGTCTACTTGAACAATAGGCATTTTCCAGGTTTTATCGATAAAAGTCATCGAAATACCTTTCTTGTATTTGTTGAGTGTTTTGATTTCAATAGAATTCAATTCATTCATTGCGATCATGTAGGTACCTACTTGTCGGACTCTATACTTTTTCGGCTTATTATGCAGTGTAAATCGGCGTGCTCTAGTTACAAATTGGTCCTTAAAACTGCTTGTTTATTGGCTAAATGGAAAACTTTTTATTGTTTTGTTGCTATCAGCCTTGTTGCTATCAGAATTTGACAATAAGCTTATACCTACTTACCTAGCTAGGGGCGTCTACTCTACCAGCTAATTGTTCGAACATTTGTTTATAACATACAATATTTAAGTAGGTAGTAGAGACTCAGCAATGTGTTTCTACTCTAAAGTAGTACCTGACAATCTTAATTTTTTCTTACACCTTAGAGCAACTGCTCTTCTGAGATATTTAGTTTTGAAATAGTTCTCGGATCTATCTCAGATCGTATAAGAATCGGATGTAGTGCGTAACCGCTCTTAAGCGCACCTATTTTAAATTGCAAATCATTGTTTCAGTCCTTCGAACGGAGTCTTACGGTAACGTAACTCTTCAGCTGTCTATGGTGTCGAAAGATCTAAGGAAACTCGGCTACGACAATCAAGCTCCTTGTAGAATTAATAAATAGACTTAAGTTAATACTTACTACGATTTTTTATTATACTTACTTATTAAATAAAATATTAAAAAACCCCAATTATTCATTATCAACTAAAAGAGCGTTTTCGGTGGAGTCTCCGCCACTCTGTTCTATTCTCTGCCGTACGTTTGGGCACCTGATACGACACAACTTCTATTTCCTCTTTGATTTGATCTATGTAAGTCCTCCTTGGTCTTCCATTCTTCTGTTTTCCTTCTAGTTTTCCTTCCATGATGTTTTTTACTAAGTCGTCGTGTCGTATCAGGTGACCCAGCATATTTCAATTTATTAACCAATTTCTGTATTAAATTGGTTCATTCCATTAAGTTTGATACTGTCCTCTTTCAGTTTTTGACAAAGACAGATAAGCTACATCTTTAATGGATTGTTAGCTATAATGATATTCTCCGCAACTGAATGTAACAATTCTAAAAACATTAAAAGGTTACTAAACTTTTTCAACAGTGCCTTCGCAAATAAGTTTACATAAAAATAATACAAATAAGTAGTAGGTATTTGGTTTCCTTCAATTGTTTCCCGTAAAACGCTGTCAGATACAAAAAACTTAAAGTTTCTTACATTTAAATAACAAACGTGTATTCATAAACTGACAATCTTGCTGACAATATCCTATCCTACTATAATATTATAAATGTCAATGTTTGTGCCGATAGATGGATGTTTGTTACTCTTTCCCGCAAAAACGACAGAACAGATTTTGATGAAACTTGACAATATTGTAGCTTAGACATCAGAATAACACATAGATAGGCTATATTATTTTAAGATATCGTGTACATAAAAAGAAAGAAGAGAGTACCCTAAACCGACGGGCATGTACGAGGCGACAGATGAGTGTGGATGAAGCGAAAGAGGTGTGTTTGGATCGAAGCAAGTGGAAGGAAGTGGTCTCTGCCTACCCCAATGGGAGAGAGGTGTGACGGATATGTATGTTTGTATCGTGTACATTTTCCTTTTCCAAGATATGACGATAAATGCGCACGATGTCGCGGGAAGCCTCTAGTTATTTTAAACATTGTCACTTGATTTCAAACGTGTTTAAGTGCGGAAAATTGTCGTCAAAACATGATAACCATCGCCTTGCGATTATCTTTAAATTACAACACTCAACTATTTGTGAAAAACAGTACTTTAAATTGCTGAAACTAATGTGGTAGTGTCGTAAACATTGTTATGTACTACTAGCTAGAGGCTGCCCGTGACTTCGTACGAATAATGCTATCTACACAACAAAGCTGCCGGCATGCGGCATGCCGGCCGGGCTAGGCCGGCGGCTTTACGTCATACGAATGGCAGCTGTCCAAAAAGCCGGCGGCTTTGGTGTGTAGATACCATTTATAGTCATATCTTGGTAAAAAATCATGTTAACATAAAATAATATAGCCTATGTGTTATTCTGATGTGCAAGCTACAATATTGCCAAGTTTCAACAAAATCTGTCTAGCAGTTATTGCGTGAAAGAGTAACAAAGATCCAACCATCCATCGGTACAAACATTGACATTTATAATATTAGTAGGATTACACGTAGGTGTATGTACGTGACTAACAATTCGTATGTAGGAAGATTTTAGTTGTCAACTGTCTAAAAGAGATATAAAAGGGACTTTTCATAATTTAACTATAACTAAGTACTTATAGTTTTATTTCCTTATACATTGTAGTAAATGAGTTCCTAACAAAAAGTAATGCTTCATAAAAACAATAGTGCCCGTAAATGCCCGTAACTAACGCATAAATTCATCACGAAATTAGTTATAAAGACTTCTGTTTATCGGCTAATACCGAAGTAAATAGGTAATTTATCCCCTTTTCTTAGCCGTTAATAGTTCGCGGGAAACTTCCTGAGTAGGTAGGTACCTATAATGGTTAAGTTAGATGTTGGTCAACTTAAGTGCAAAGGTAAGTTAGGATACAATAGGTTTATGGTTTCATTTCAACATAAAAATGCAATTTCATTTATTTTCTAATAAATTCAGTCATTGACATGGCTCAAGATACATTGCACTACCTTTGTCTTTCATTAAATTTGAAATATTTAAGTATAATAATAGTTCACTTGGCGGTGAGAAGGAACACCGTGGGGTTTTAGCCGGTGGGATTCCGGCATAACCCTCGTCTTTCTCCGAGACGAAGGGTATCCATAATAGATTTCCTCGCGTTGGAAAAATAAGGTACTTACCTATAATAATAGTTAAGTTAAAAGATCCTGACTGTAAGACTCTACACAATCGTCATCAGTCGCCTCATATATCCATTATCCATGCACGTCGTCGGTTTAGGTTACAACTATTATTAATCTTGTTCATAAAATCTGATATTATAATTAATAAAAAACAAAACGAATGTCTGAAGCTAATTCTAATTAATAAATTAATTCATTTCATGTATTTCACGGACGCGAATATTTGCATACAGCAAAAGCTAACCTAATTGCTTCCACTTTTCGTATACATTTGATTGGCAGGCCCATTAAAGCGTGTAATTACGTAATATTTACTTCTATTGTAGTCTATGGTTTAAAATTAGCAAAATTTGGTTGTAAATATATTACAATTAGAAACGCTACCGTGTACGCAAATGCTTAACTATACAATACAGTTAAAAATAATCCGCGTAAATTACGTTTCTTGGCGTCACGGTCACAGTAATAATTTATTACTGTCACATACACTAATCGGTTTAAGATCTTTTGTTTTAGTTTTCATAGTTAACTTAACAAAATACCTAAGTTTGAGGAAAATGTAGGTACCTACGTCTACTTGAACGAATATGACAGAGGCTAGCTAGGCTAATATTTCCTTGAATGACCAATGGAGATCAAAGATTCCCTTATGTTTACGCCTAGGTCATAAACATCGTCACAAAATTCATTATTTTCTTATGATATGATAGGTAAATGAAAACATAAACCAAATCAATTTGTAAAGAATACTAAATGAAACGTGGGGACCGGTGATGGGGACTCTTGTGTTTGGCTATTAGTGCATTTCACGAAAGAAGTCCCCCGGATATTTTTGGAACTAAATTTGACGGGTCTATTTTCCCTATTTTCTGACCTTTTCCTTGATAGTAGGCAGAAAAACTCTTAGTTATCTTAATAAAAATATATTTTTTACGTAACAGAAATATAGCTCAATAGATATTTTTATAAAAATGTAAACCAACTTACTCACGGAATGACTAAAACACTCGAAGTATGCAATAATTACTTAGTAGTATTTGATAAATTACAAATGAAATATAAATAATGTAGGTAAAATTTGTACTCATAAATGGCAACATTGTCAATTTTGACATGATAAACAGCGCCGCGTCTAGGGCGACTTCTTTCGTGAAATGGACTCTAATTGACGTCAAATGACGCTCGCGCCTCTTATTACGTCACAAGTGACATATCGCTACATCTATAAGGTCACGAAATATCTTTCTCGCTAGTTTAGGATACTACATAGAAGCTAATTTCTGAATTTCAAGTAGTTATATCCGCGTCTTTTAACTTAGGTTATTTCTCATTAGAAGCAGAAAAAACTATTTAAAACCTAATAATATGGAACTAACTAACTAACTACCTAACCTAACTACCTCTATATACATACCTATACCTAATTATACGTATTCAAACGTTACGTTTTTGTTTAGGTGTATTTTGTTTGAAAATTATTTTGAACTGGGAATAAATGATTAACCTACTTACTTACAACTTACTTACTAATTATAAACTAATATATAATGTAACTTAGTTATATGTAACTTAAACAAAGATACTTTTGGTGTTTTATCTTCCCTAAAAATTAAACAAACGCTGTTCGAACAAAATATCTAATCATAGAATATTGTGGAAGTCACTCAAAAAAACGTAGCCAATACGGGTACGATCTTGAAAATGGAGAGATATTGACATAAATACACAATGCAGTGAGATATAGTGCCCCCATAGCACAGTCAAGGTTACCTATTATGAAGCAAATAGATCAGTTAGGTATATTTAATTAAGGGACATTTTAAATACCTAATGTTTTTAATTATAAATACATTATATTTAATAAACGGCTAAAATACATGTGAATATGTAATTAAAAATACTACACTCTGATAAAAAAAATATAACCGCTAAACTAAACTAAACTTAACCTAACTAACACTAATCCGGGAATAATCCACCCCTGGTCTCTCCTGGTGCAAACGTGCCCATCATCCCAGCTGCGTTTTTTTTTTCGAAATACTAGAAGTTTGTGAAGATTCTAGATGTTTTGAGTTGTTTGGAATTGAATATGACATCTAACGAAATATAAACACTCGCCTCTATCTACCGCGTTGCATATTCTAAATGGAGTCGCGAGAGACATAGACTTGTTTCATTGCTCATTGACGAGGTGCGCAGAAGTTGCTAGTTTTTATTTAGATAGATTAGTTCAATAATTGTTTTTAATTTATATGTTTATTCTAAAATTGTTATTTAATAATTGTAGTACCGAAGTTCCTACAATCAAATGTTTTAATTAAGTAATTATCGAATTAGGTGTAAGCCTGTCATGATAATTATATTGAGATGTAGAAATAAATAAATAAATAAAAGGATAGGTAGATAAGTAGAATCTATAAGAGCCCGTTTCACCATCTCCAGATAAAATTTAACTGACAGATAAACCTATGTCCATTTCATAAAACATGACGTCTTAGACAGAGACATGAATAAAATATCTGTTAGATAAATTTTATCTGCAGTGTTGAAACAGCCCCAAAAACGGTAGGTAATGGTAAAGGTATTAAACATTTTGTTTATTTTAGATGCCTTTTTACTTAAAATAATGCAACTATATAATCTACATTTATTTAATTACTTACCAAATTTAACAATTTATTGGAAAAAAATGTAGGTAATCAGATAATATCACGAGTAACCTAGCTATACTTACGATGATACAAAGAGGGACACCTTAACGAATAATTTTCTTTCTAAAGTTAATCAGTTGATTTTGTGCGACAAACTTAAAAAATACAGACGCTTTCCGGCCCAAATCTTCTAATCTTCTTCTCTTTTTTTTCTGTCTCTATGTACTATCATCTTACAATAAACTGTTAAATAAATAAACATATAGACTTACCTACTTATAAATTGGTATCTCATTTTGCAAATAGATAAATTAGGTGTTTTGATACTGAAAAAGGTTGAAATAACCCTGTAGATAGCTAAATTCGTGATCTATTTTTCCTGCTATCGTTCTTGAAGTATTCCAAGGGTGTGCAAATAAGACAAGCAAGTTTATCTGTATG
Source organism: Anarsia innoxiella (assembly GCA_947563765.1). Classification (NCBI taxonomy): domain Eukaryota; kingdom Metazoa; phylum Arthropoda; class Insecta; order Lepidoptera; family Gelechiidae; genus Anarsia; species Anarsia innoxiella. Next base: position 1,175,865 of record OX387403.1, read on the forward strand.
TAATTAACTACACCTAGTTTTTATAGACGCGGAAATAACACGAAACTAGGACGAATTTTCTAAACAAGGACATTTCTATACCTGTGTGTGCTACAGCTAATATGCGTGTCTATTTGTTTATAGTATCTTTGATTAAATTTAGTTTTTATATGTGTATTTTTTGGAGGACTTACATAGATCAAATAAAGGAATTAAAAGAAGTTGTGGCGTATTAGGTGCTCAAACGGATGGCAGAGGAGCAGAGTGGGACTCTACCGACAAGAGCGACGCTCTTAAATATAATAATGATGATTTATACAGGGTGTAACAGAAAGGGGGTATAATGCCGAAACACAGCGATAGTCCTCATGAAACTGAACAACTTTCCCCAAGGAAAATGGGTCGTCACTCGAAAAAAAAATTCACCTCCCCATACAAAATGCCGGATCATCTGATCGAGTAAGTATGGGCGATCCAAAAAAAATTTTTTGAGTAACGACCCATTTTCCTTGGGGAAAGTTGTTCAGTTTCATGAGGACTATCGCTGTGTTTCCGCATTATACTCCCTTTCTGTAAAACCCAGTACCTATAATAGCCTACCGGTATTTATGATAAACTACTGATATACTTACAAGAATCATAGTCACCGTTTTTTTTAAGGGACTAATCGTAGGTACTTATTGTAGCCAGTGCAGTCAAATGTTCATAGAGCTTTACAGGTGCTCCTCCATTTCATTCAGCTACCTTATTAAACCAATAGAATTACAATAACTTATGAACACCTCTACTATATCAAAGAGGTGTTTAGACCTTTCACATCTACGAAGAGCCGCTTGGAGGTAGTTAAAGGATCGAAAATCTGCATTCCTAGATTTTGATGAGAATGACCTTGATCTATTAGATCTGCATTTGACTGTACCACACATAACCACAAAGAAATGCTCTCAAATCAACAATAAAGGAAAAGGAACCATAACCTTCACAATGTAGAGCCCAAATTCATTGATAGTCTAGTCAGTTCTCAACTACGTAGATATAATGACGCTGACACACACCTATTGTGATATCATTAACCAATGTTTAGATGTGACGTCACTAGCCACTTTTAAGGATAAATAAACAGGATAATTGAATGTCTTTTGTTTTCGGTAAATTTAAATTATCAACCGGCTTTTATTTTATTTGATGTGAAAACTTTGTTGTCTGAAAAATAAGAAATATCTGCTCTTTGGATTGACTTAATTCAAAGTTTGGAGTTCATTTAGATTTAAGCTACAAACAGACTCCCACGTACTCCAACTTATATATGTGTAGGTTTATACTTTTATATTTATTGTTTATTGTAGGTTAAGTGACTATCCTGCCTTCATGCTATCACTTCTCTCTCTGTGGGGTCTGCAGGAAGAAATTTCTTTTAGAAATATGCTACCTTTTGTATAACTTCTCTTTTTTTCTGTCTCTATGTATCGAGTAAGGATGGGCGATCCAAATAATTCAAAAAAATCAATGTCAAAGTAATGACCCATGATCCTTGGGGAAAGTTGTTCAGTTTCATGAGGACTATCGCTGTGTTTCGGCATTATACCCCCCCTTGCTGTTATATCCTGTATACCGACTCTGTCTTAACGACTTTGGGTTATAAATGAATACTTAGAGCAGTTTTTCACAGCATCCGATTCCATTTCGAATTAAGTAAATCCGAGATAGAAGGGTAATTATTTTTTAAAATGACCATTGTGACAAAAATGAAACAAAAATGAAAGTGTTACAAAAATAAAACTTGTTAAAAAAATAACAAAAATTAAATATTAGGGCTTACTCACAATGCACACTTTATCTTTTACTCATGTATTAAATGTCATGCAATGAAATGAAACACAATACCAATAATCAACACAAATTGTATTTTTTTTTATCAATAATGAAATCAATGAAGTCACTATATAAACAACAGAAAACAACAAAAAAACAACATAAAAGATTATTCTCATTAACTTAAAATATAAGAAAACATAATTAAACAAAATATTTCATTGACATAATAAAATAGAATTAGTAAACATTTAAGGAACATTAAAATACTGTCTTTAATTATGCTCCGATTATAATGTTTAAATTAGTGGTCCACATTATAGTCACCGATGTGATTACAGCTTTACTTCATTTTTGTAACGTCATATTTGTAACGTTATCAAAAATCGTTACAAAAATGAAGAAGCAACATTGTTTGAAAATAGTCTCAAAAGTTTATGCCAACAGAAATCTCAATGAGTGAAATCACCGTGCATTTTTATAAAGATACATAATAAACTATTCCAATAAACAATTAATGAAAAAGGAGCCGCTTACCTGTGTATTTTGACAAACAACACAAAATGGATAAATTAAAACTGGAATTTTTCCGGTCGACAAAAAAACACGCGTCGTGCACTTTTTCACACAGTAAACGAAATGACCGATTCAAATTCGTTTCTGGCGTGCCATTGACTCGTTGAACTGCTAAGTGTTTCTTTTTCTAGTTTTCAATTATTACCAGATTTATTCGTTACAAAAATGATAAACAAAAATGAACAAAATTTCGGACGATGTTTTGTAAGTAAAAAATATATATTTAAAATTATTTAAATTAAATAATGTATACTGAAGAAATACGCTTTCACTGTTGTCTAGGCGATATATTCACTCATTATTAAATAAAGGTTCCAGTAACTTTTTTAGGTCAAATTTTGTAACGTATCTCGTGAAGAGGACAAATAATTTTGTATAGGGACCATCCGAACCCACCGAGAAAAAATTTGTATTATTTTTTTAATTGTAATATTTAATACATAAAACTGTTTAATTCTACTAGACAATACAACATTGTACAATAATAGGTACTTTTTTGATACTTAAAAGTATATTTAATAAAAAATATCGAGTATGGACAATTTTTTTCATCCAAATGGTCATTTTAAAAAATAATCACCCAGAACCGACAACTATTTGTCTGGTAATGGGGATGATGACTACATTCAAAAATTCAAAAAATAATTAGTCCGTCTCTTAGGCTTTCAAAAACTATTTGAAACACATTTTTTAACTGATCAAAATATACATAAATAAATACAAAGATACGGAGCATCAAAGTTACGGAGTTGGGGGTATTGACGTCACTCCTAGGTTAAAATCGTACTGAGGCGTGACGTCATGAGCAACTTTAACCCAGTGTATCTTTGTCATTTTTAGTTTAAGAGAAAAAAGAAATATGCGTCGAATATTTTAAAATAATCTATGTGATGGACAAAAAAATTTTTTTAAGTCATCACGCCTATTTTATCGGATCGGATGTAGTGCATAGTTGCAATCAATAGATACCTAATGTAGTACGTAACCGCTCTTAACCTATTTAATCTTTGTAATTCCTGTTAATGCATTTATAATTGTGAAATCAATACACTGCGATAGTTGTTACGCTAGCACACCTACATGTTTACGCGTTCTCCGTCATGAGGGCTTATCCATTAACCGCAGATGATGACAGGGACGCATGAGTGTGTTAGGTATCAATTTCGTTACCTATCTTACGTTTAGATTTTCCATTTTTACAAAGGGAAGTAAATGTGTAAACGTGACACCTAGAACATAGCGGGTTTCCGAATGGTTTTAAGTATTTTCCCATGTTCCTTGACTCATGTCTCCGTGGGCCAAGATTCCTTAGTATTGTGTTGGTATTTAGGTAATAAACTTACTATTGGTATAGTACACATAAGTGTGTGTGTGTGTGTGTGTGTGTGTGTGTGTGTGTGTGTGTGTGTGTGTGGGTAGGTGTATGTTTGTGCCTGTAGGCGTGTGTTTGTGCCTGTTTGTCCATATTTCATGCCGGTTTCACACGAGGGCAGAACAGTGAGGCGGAACAGTGGGCAGCACAGTACTGCTACTGTTTAAACGCACAGAATAGCGTCTAGGCAGTTGAAGACAATACTATTCTGTGCGTTTACACAGTAACAGTACTGTGCTGCCCACTGTTCTGCCCTCGTGTGAAACAGGCATCATGGGAAAAGTGAGCGACGAATTAACGTGATTTTTTAAATGAAAATAGCTATTACTCTTTGTATGGGAGTAGGCTCGTGCCCCTCGGTGGGGACATATATAGGCTGATACCAACAACAGCTGAAATGTTGAAGGGATATATGGAAGTTACTTTTTGTCTAATTCTAATCCCTTAATTCTCTAAAATGGAGGTGTAGGCAACTTTGTATGGAGCAGCCCCAAAATCCGATTTCAAAGCGAGTCGAACCGCGGAAAATAGCTAGTTTTATACTAACATACTTAGTTGTATGTTTAAGTAAGACATAAAGAAAACAAAAGTAAACATTATACCTACAAACAATTACATTTCGTGTGCTTGCATCAATTAGATCTACTAATGCTCACAACATGGTATTATCCATAGATCATCCTATTTGTTACCTACATCCTTAATTAGGTTTTATTTCACGTATACTAAGTTCTATATTTGTATACCTAGGTACTATGGGATTACATAATTAGGTTTTTCAAATTGAACATATTATATTAGGTATGTCAAATGTCAATGCTTGTGCCGATGCCGATGCCGGATGGATGGATGGATGGATGGATGTTTGTTACGTCATCACGTAAAAACCACTGAACAGATTTTAATGAAATGTTACAATAACTTAGCTTGGACATCAGAATAACACATAGGCTATATTATTTTGCGATATCGTCATTTTTTTCCAAGATATGACGATAAATGTGTACGAAGTCACGGGCAGCCTCTAGTATTATAATATGACCTTCTAAAATCCTTAAAATGTTAAAATATAGGTTCTTACTTATCTACGTCTCATTTCGTATCGTTTTTGTTTTCATTTTGATTTTTTTAAATAAAAAAAAACATGCCTGCAGCCTTTGCGATGCGATTTTTATCTTGATATTTTTATAGAAATTTAAATTTGTTTGCTAATGGATGCGTTAGACTGGTTTTGGAATCAAGTTAGGCCACTTAAATTATTGATTTAATTATCTATATTTATTTTAAAACATATTTTATCTTTTTGTTGGACTGCAATTTGCAAATTAAACAGTATTTTCGGTACCTACCTAAAATACATATACTTAAGTAAATTGTTTTTTTTACTGTAGCTGTAGGTAATGTTCATGTTTGATTTTTAAAATTAATTTTATTTTGATTTTTTAAATTTCAATTTAGGTAATTAATGAAATAGATGAAGCGATAGAGGAGTGTTTGGATCGTAGCAAGTGGAGGGAAGTGGTCTCTGCCTGAACAATGGGGGAGAGGCGTGTCAGATATGTATGTAGGTATGTACTTTGGAACTCATTTATCTTCGTAGTCGTTTATAAAGTTTTATATTAACTAACTATGATACCTGTCATTCTATTACAATGAGAAACAAAACTATGTAATGAAAAGGAAAATGAAAATGAAAAGTGTTTTATTCAAAAATAGGCAAAATTCATTACACTTTTTTGATGTTACTTTTTTTTTATCTAAAACTACTGCCGGTTCACAACCTGTATAGCCGAGAGGAAGAAGACGGCAAAAAACCTTCGGCACAGGGCCCTACGTTATGTGCATGTACCTAGGTATATAAGGTATTTTACCTTAGGTATAAAGTACTTAGGTACTTACCTGTAAAATATAATGATCTTAAATCTTAATCCTATAAATATTATAAATGTCAATGTTTGTGTCGATGGATGGATGTTTGTTACTTCATCACGTGAAAACCACTGAACAGATTTTAATGAAATTTTACTATAACTTAGCTTGGACATCAGAATAACACATAGGCTATATTATTTGTAGATAATTTGTGTTGTTTCAAAGATATGACGATAAATGTGTACGAAGTCGCGGGCAGCCTCTAGTTATCTTATAAATAATAACAAAGTCTAATTTATTCCAACTACTTTTAACTTCAGAAATGACTAATTGTAAAAACAAGGTCACTTCTTAGGTACTAAGTGAGAAACAGCATCAATAACTTATAGAAATAATTACTTACTTACAATGATTTTTTATAGGTACAGATATGTTACCTTTATAGTGATTGGCGTTTTAAATCTGTGCCGAACAATGATTACAATGACATTAATGACAGCACTTCAAATCATACTCCAAATGTCTTCAGACTAACTGAGACTAACTACAAGTTGTCATAAATACTTAGGTCTATTTACAGTCTTCAAAATGTGCGCGCATATAACATATCTGCACCTAGTTTATATAGATTACCATTGCCTACTTATCTCTTAAATAAAATAATATTATGATGAAATATGATTACTTATATAAAGTGGAAAATAATTTTAAAATATCTAATATGCATAAAGTATCGTATTTACTTTCTTTATTGATAATGATAATAGCTATAGGATTAATTTATAGCTTGATATAATAAATAGGAAAAGGTATGCATCAGAAATTATTAAAGAATTAAATATACTTTTTATTGTTTCATAAAATGCCTATAGTAAGCATTAGTAATATAGAAATAAGTAAAGAAAATGTAAGTGAGAAAAAAAAAATTGAAATAATTATTGAATCTTAAAATGTTATCATAAGTTTTCTGTAATAAATACCTATAAGTAGTAGAAATTTTATAAAATAAGCCCTCGTGCAAATATACCACGATACCTACGATTGTAATACAATGTCCAAGATCCTTTGCAACTTTAATTCTAAATACTTAAGATACATTCACGAAAGTCACGAGAGGCTGTAAAACTGACATAAACAACATTGTTTCGTATTTTGACGTCACACACCCTGAAGCTTCAGTTTCAGGCTACAGTTATCAGGGTTATATAAAAACTGCGCCCGCGCATCGCAACCAGACATCATCACGACACAACACCATTCGCTCTTCAACTGTCTCAGGAGCCGGACGTTAAATCGATCGAGCTAAATAATCAATAACAATGCTCCGATAGCAAAATTTTTCGATAAGATAAAGTTTCGCGTGTTTTTTTTTAAAACGTGTATTTTTTTCATTTAAAATTTCGCAGTGAGTTTTTTGGCTGTGCAAAAAGTTTTTAAACTATTTTTCTGTTGCTGTTTATCCAGATTTTAAAGGTAAGTTTGTTAAATTATTATTTTTAATTAATTAGGTACATATAGGTAGTATTCATTTTGATGACACTTTCAATTGCGCCACAATAAAATAAAACATTTGGTACTTATCAGTTAATTTATAGTCAATGATATGAACGAAATTTTAAGAATAAATACATACCTATCAAATATAATGAAGGCAAGTAACTTCGGGCTTTTAATCTTTCGTTAAAAGAGATATTATATTTATGAATATTTTATGGTTTAGTTAGATAGACTATCGTAGGTAGGTAACTATTTTTATAAGTACCTAAAAATTGATCAAAATTATGGCGTCGATAAGTTTTAGCTTAGGTATAGTGTCCTTTTAATGTCCTCATATTTTTGTTTTTTTATTTTTTTTCGCAAAAAATAACATATATTGTTGTTGCAGTTTAATACGTAGGTAATAAAGTATATACCTATTGTTTCGGCAATTGATAATAACTGAGTCATACACAGAATTAGGTTCAAAATTATCTTTCCTGTTCCTGATGATTAAGGATACTAGAGCAGCCAATCCTCAAAATGTTTATACAGGCCAAAACTACATTGGGGACAGATTATGCGGATATACAGAAATACAGAGTGACTTTTAATTAGTGAACGATAGAAAATTATATGCATGTACTCGTGGTAACAAACAACTTTTACTATGGGACCTAGTTCGAAATCATTAAAAAAATTGTTATCTCGTATTTAAAACACTATCAGTTGGTGCATTTTGTATGGGGAGTTCGAAATTTTTTGAATGATTTCGTACTTGGTCCTATAGTAAAAGTTGTTTGTTATCTATCTATCACGAGTACATGCATATCCTTTTCTATCGTTCACCAATTAAAAGTTAGGCTATATGTACATTAAGTTCAGAAATTAGCTTCCAGTGTCCTTAACTTTCGGGAACAGGAGAAACATTTTTGTTTTGTAGGTATGTCTGTATGACCCAACTGTACGCTTATTATTATTATTATTTTTACTTCATTGTTTGCTTATTTCTATTGTATGTCGGTTAAACTAACTAATGTATTTTAAGATCTACTTACATGTACCGCATCTATGACAATAAATGTTCTTTATCTTTATACTTCTTCTTCTTATTCTTCTTTTTTCTTTCTTGTTTTCTTTTTTTTTCTTCTTCATTTATTATAATGAAAATTGAAAATATTGTAGGTACCTATATACTTAATATAGGTACAATATTTTCAATTTTCATTATAATAAATTATACGTTAATATATTCATCGAACCAAAATACAATATTTTAACATGTGCTTCATTTTAGTGTTCAAATAATGTTCATACTAACATATCTACACATGTTTTTAATCTATAACCATGTAAAATGTTATCGATTGGAATTCTTCTGTGTCGAATTACTAGGTTTAAAATCGAATTCAAATATTTTCTTTAAATATAACCGACCTTTATTTAAAAATACTATCAGAAGATCATTAGGTTTCCGTACCCAAAGGGTGAAAACGGAACCCTATTTGAGACTTGGCTGTCCGTCTGTCCGTACCCAAAGGGTGAAAACGGAACCCTATTTGAGACTTGGCTGTCCGTCTGTCAGTACCTAAAGGGTGAAAACGGAACCCTGTTTGAGACTTGGCTGTCCGTCTGTAACCAGGCTGTATCTCATGAACCGTTATAGCTAGAGCATTGAAATTTTCAAAAATGATGTATTACCGTTGCCACTATAAGAACAAATACTAAAAATAGATTAACAATATTAATTAAGGGGTGCTCTCTGGCAACAAACATGATTTTTTTGCTTTTTTTTACTCGATATCAAAAGTGAATGGTACAGAACCCTTCCTGCGCGAGTCCGACTTGCACGTGGCCGGTTTTATAATTAACGTTTTCTTAATACTTATTTAATTTTTGAAATTTGTTTACTTGCAAGAAACACAGGAAACTTCCTTCCACTTGCTACGATCTAAACACACTTCTTTCGCTTCAAAACCCCTGACCGCCCCAAACCGACGGACATGTATGATGCGACTGATGAGTGGATGAAGCGAAAGAAGTTGTGCATCTTATTGATTTTTCTCCCGAAATTATCTGATACCTACATTTGCAAATCTTGGAATAGCCTACCTCCCGACTTTCCATTTATCACGGTCTCCAGTAGCGTCTTGTGATGTAAACTTTATAATGCAATTAACTTAGATAGAACATACTTAGAGAAATAAATACAGGTTAAATAAATATTCGATAAATGGCATCGAACATATTTGTATGGAGCCTGGTATAGTAAAATTTTCGGTATCAATTACACTTAATATCCCCTATTAATCTACCGATTGACGTAAGTTTCATCAGTGGCCGCCCACTTTTTTTTTCTCCATACTAGCTCGAATAGGGGATGTTGAGTGTAATTTGATATCGAAATTTTTTACTATACCAATTAGGTTGGATGCTCTTTTATCACTTCTCTCTCTGTGGAGTCTGCAGGAAGAAATTTTTTTTAGAAATATGCTGTACGTTTTGATAACTTATCTCTTTTTCTGTCTCTATGTATGTACTATCATCTTACAATAAACTGTTAAATAAATAGGTTATTTAGGTGCAATACTAGTACCTTCAAAAGTAATTTTGTACTCGCTCCTCTCGACGAAAACAATAAAATTATAAAATTGTAGAGACCGGATTTGTGCCACGTTAGTAATTATGTAAGACTAGTGGCTGCCCGCGACTTCGTACTCATTCTTCGTCATTATATTGAAAAAAATTACAAAAAGACTGAAAATTATGTAGGTACCTATTATTCTGATGTGCAAGCTACATAACTGTGAAGTTTCATTAAAATCAGTGCAGTGGTTTTTACGCGGGAAAGTAACAAACTTCCTTACATCAAATCCATCGCCACAAACTTTAACTTTATACTTTATTACAGTAGCATAATAAAATAATACCCATTAATGATAGGAATCTTGTACACTCATGGCCAATGCAGGCGCGGGTTCAATTATTTTACCTTTATTTTGGTATTATAAAACAATTATAATATTTGCCATATTGTTTGGTTTCCGTCAGTTTGTAAGATTGTGTGTACCTACTTAAATGTTTCAAGGGTGTACCGGTTATTTGGAGGTAAAGCACAATTAACTTGCCTTTAGGAATATGGTTTCTTAATTGTGTTACCAACTGAGTGTTACAAATAGTTTTGATGAAGAAACAACTTTCCTCGTGACATGGTTTAGATACTTATGAGTAAAATAGTCATTGGATTTGATGTGTGTAGCTGACTGAATGTGTAGCACTAGCCTATAAGTAGGTATAGGCTGGTTATATCGTAAAAACCAAACGATGCACCTATGAGTCTATAAAACTCAACAGTTCAAAGAAACATTGGTTGGAAGAACTACAGAAAACAACTTTATTTTATTAATAACTTGACTCTGCCCACTACTAGTTCGTACACATTTATCGTCATAATTATCTTGAAAAAAGTCTTAAAATGATGTAACCATAACACTACAATATTGTCGAGTTTCATTAAAATCTGTTCCCTGATTTTTGCGTGAAAAAGTAAGAAACATCCATCCATCCATTGGCATGGAAATTAAAATGAAAAATAGAAAGACTAGTTAGGATGTTGATCAGCTGATCGGATATTTTGGATGAAAAGCCAAACTTATTCTTTAATTTTCCGACCCAGGTCATTGGTCAATGGTCAGTTTCACTTAAATATAATTTATTTTAAACACCCAGCAGAATAGGTACCTATTTATTTCTTATTTTTCGACCGCTATGTCACACATGTGAATTATGTATTTATCAATCAGATAAGCAATAAAGCCTTAATTAAGTAGTTACAAAGGTGTTACAAAGATTATCTCACATCGCCTGCAAAAACAAGAAAAACGGCCTAATTGCTTAATAATTAGATAGCAACTAGAATTTCCTCTTGGATAAGATTTTTCACTGTGCCATTAGGTTTCTTGCCGTTTCTCCTTGCTTAAACAGTTAGTGAAATAGTAGTAGTTTTAGATAAAAAAATGTACATTTTTGAATAAGTACTTACGTAAGTTATAGCACTGGCAGAGGATAGGCCTAAATGGCGAACACTCCACCGACAAGAGTCTTGGATTATTTAATATGCTCTAAGACAAGAGTCTAACTATTAAATTAAATAATGATAATGATGACTTACGTAAAAAAATCGTAAAAATATAGTAGGTCATTTCATCGCGCTATGGTGTATCAATTTGATATAATTAAGTATTAGGATTTTGAGGTAACGAACGGGTTAGATAAATGAAATGAAAATTCATTTAATCCTATAGGTTAGGTTTGACAACACTTAGGACGGGTCATTTTTTGAATTTAATGCTAGATTCGCAAGAGTGCAGTTTTCCCCAGAGAAGAACCTAGCAAGAAACTCTGTAGGGTTGCTCTTGTAAAATGGTTGCCGCTCAAATCTTCAAGTTTCCAGCAAAATAATATAGGTTTATAATAAATGTAGTTTAGGTAATTTAAGGTCTATCGACACAGATCCGGGCCGTGCTCGGGACGTGTCTAGTAGTGTTGCCGCTCGATAGGCCAATATCGATAGCCTATCGATAGCCTATCGATAGGTCGAAAAACATGTACCCTATCGATAGCACAATCGATAATATCGATACTATTGTGCTTTCGCTGCAATAGTATGGGTAACAGCAATACTATCGATAGTATCGATAGTATCGATTATGCTATCGATAGGGTACATGTTTTTGACGTTTAACAATCGATTGTAAAACTATCGATTTTTCGGCAACGCTAGTGTCTAGGCCGTGGCCCATCAGGAGGGAAGAAAATACGTCGTCACGACAACGTATGTGAACGAATCCATAGAATATGTATGGAATGATATTTTTTCCCTGACACGTCCCGGACACGGCCCGGATGTGGGTAGATAGTGGTCTATCTACTAGTAACATAATGGTTTATGTAACTAGTCGTAGGTACCCAAGTATTATTATAGCATAGCATATCCTGTCATTGTATATATTTTTTTATATTCTTTGAAAAAAGAACCGTTAAGATCTAGATCTGAATTCAAAGATTAGACCTAACAAGACCTAATTGTCGACTTTTAGGGTTCCGTTTACACTATATTTAACCTCTCACATCCCACTGACCCATTATAAACCCAGACACAATAGATTTTCTATTGTTCTTTTTTTTCTGGGATGTGAAAGATTAAAAAAGTGTGTAGGTTTTTTGGATCAAAATTATTTTGATTATTATTAATTAATTAATAATAAAAGTTTATCTTAATATGTGCTATAATTACTTACAATACAACATCAACTGAATTAAGTACTTAGTTAATACATTTTTATACCTTTTCAAATTCCTTTTCGATAAAATTAAACAAACTTGTTTTAAAAGATGTTCCGAATTCCATTGTAACAATTTTCGGTAACCTTATTTTGTTATCTTTGTTTAACTTTAACATAAGGAAATTCATTAAGTAAGTATTTACTTATTCACAGAATATTACAATCGGAACTAAGTAAAATTAAATGAATAAAGGTCTATCCACACAGATCCGGGCCGTGACCCGTCAGGAGCGAAAACAATACGTAGTCATGACAACGTGTCCGGGCGGTGGCCGGGACGTGTCAGGGAAAAAATATCATTCCATACACACGTTGTCATGACGACGTATTGTTTTCCCTCCTGACGGGCCACGGCCCATGGATCTGTGTAGATAGACGTTTATTACACATCAAATAAACTATTTTTAATGCCTATATAAAAATCAGTATCTACTGTAATTTTATTGTTGAATAACAAAACCAACCAACCATCCTTCACATTTACGATATAACATGACATTCAAATTATTAATACCCAATAATAATTCTGTATTTACGACTCAATTCTAATACACATCGGAATAAAGCACTGGCCTACTTCAATCTAGATTTTTTCAAGTGAATGTTTGACCTAATCTATATAAAAGTGCGATTTGTTTGACGATTCATTTACTAGATTCATCGGCCTACATCTTTGTAGACTTGTATAGAGAGACAAGTCACGATCTGCCAATCATAAGAATTTGACATGAGGTATTGCAAATCTGCAACTGTCTGTTGTCAAAAATATTGTGTCATGTGTCACATATTTTTTGCCATATCATAACGGTTAGAAGATAGCACAGATTGAAGATAGGTATTTCGTATAAACAGACGTATGAAAAGCTGCTATAACTTGCAGTTCGTATGAGATTCAGTTGTAAGCCAATCTTTTTAGTGATGCCTTAGAGCGGTTACGCACTCTAAATTCGATTTTCGAGATATTTAGTAATAAGTTCTCGAATCTATCTCGAATTTATCTCGAATCCATACTAAATATCTCGGATTGGACAAGAATCGGATGTAGTGCGTAACCGTGTGGTAAGCGCTCTAATGGTATCTACACACCAAAGCCGCCGGCTTTTTTGACAGCTGCCATTCGTATGACATAAAGCCGCCGGCCTAGCCCGGTGGCATGCCGGCGGTTTTGGTGTGTAGATAGCATAAGAGCCCGTGAAGGCCAGATCCAGACATTCTTTACGTTTATAAGTAAGTATGAAAGCTCCTCAATGTGTAAGCATATACAAATGTCTAATTTTCTTTACGTTACAATATCGTGAGTCACTTAAAGATTCCAAAGGCGGGGACACAATGCGAATTCGCTAAGTAAATAAAATAGGTATTCACTATACAAACTTGATAACTAATAAGTACTTAGCAAAACTTTTGCGGAGTGTTAAAGGTCTAACTACACAGATCCGGGCCGTGGCCCGTCAGGGGGGTAAAATTCGTCGTCATTGCATGGCATGGACCGGTTGCCATGACGACGAATTCTTTTCCCTCCTGACGGGCCACGGTCCGGACACGCCCCGGGCACGCCCCGGATAATATGTGTAGATAAACCTTAAAAGTGAGTTTTTGACCATTTTGTGTTTGATAAGATAATCAAACTTCCTTCTCTAGTGTGTAAGAACTTGCAATGCAATCATTTCTTTAGGAATGAAGGTAGAAACCAAGAAACAGACCGGTCTCAAATACAAAACGTACGCAATGTATTAGGTATGTCATCTGCTCAATAAAAATATTACAATTAGAAGCCCATTCGTCACACGCAACGTAGAACATCGTGTACAAATCATATTAAAAAATTGTTTACTGTGCCCTAGCAGGGCGCATAATGTACCACATTATGACATTGTAACACTCTTGTAACACCTTACGAATTCTAATTCTTTTAAAAAAAATACATTTAAGTAGGTATGGCTTGTAACTGTGTTTTCGCAAACAGTATCATATCTTGAAGTATAACAATCTTTTATCACAGTTAAAGTATCAGTTTGTGTACTGTATTGTTGTTCAAGTGCCCGTTATCAGGGCAATACAATAATTATGATAACATCTAATCTTAACTCCGCGAAACTGGTTTTGGTTTGTACATTTTTGAAGTAGTTTACCAGTTACGGAATATTTACTTTGTTTTTATGCCCTGAAATAATCTCAGTAGGTTCCTACTAAGTATATTACCTACATAGAAGGCCGTAAATCATAATCAAAAAAGTAAAAATCGGTATACCTATTTAAAGTGTGAAATAAATCTACTTATTAAACAATATATTGTCAAACAGCTATACAGAAAAAATAAATTATTTACTTACCTACGTAGGTACCTCTATTTTTAAAAATTTATTAATAGTTTTGCTAATAGGTACCTAGAAAGAAAGGCCGCCGCCTGCTGCTATTTCATTGTTTTTTTTTTATTATTATTTTTGACATCTTGTGCAAAGGAAACATTTGGAATAAATCCTACTTCCTACTCTTCTTTATAATCATGTCAATGTTTGTGCCGATGGATGGATGTTTGTTACTCTTTCACGCAAAAACTACTGAACTGATTTTGACGAAACTTGGCAATATTGTAGCTCTACATCAGAATAACAAATAGGTTATATTATTTTGAAATATCATGATTATTTTCCAAGATGTGACGGTAAATGCGTACGAAGACGCGGGCAGCCTACTAATCCTATTAATATTATAAATGATGGATGCATGTTTGTTACTTCACCACGTAAAAACCACTGAACAGATTTTAAGGAAATTTTGTAATAACTTAGCTATTGGATATCAGAATAATAAGACAAAGGCTATATTATTTTGACATATCATGATTTTTTTCCAAGATTCGCGGGCAGTTTTTAGCCTTTAATAAATAATTCATTTCCAAAGGAGAGAATCTCTAAAATACTCGATAAGATTCGTAACGGCCTTCTTAAATAACCTTCAAGCACCTTCAAGTAAAAAACGATGGAATTAGTTGACAGACAAGACAATATATTTGGAGCATATTTTAATAAAGATTAAACACAATTATTTGCATGCCTGAGAGTTGTGAAAACAATTGTAAAGAAATTCTTATATTATTCGCAAAGTCTGCCTTAATAAAGGCTCGATTTAACGTCATAGCTAGTTGATGGCACGAGACAAGTTTTTCTAAAACAATTGAACAAACTTTTTATGGTTTCCGATTGTTGGTGTTTTTGGATCACCATTTAGATGTTAGTAAAGTTATTTAGCGAAAATAGACATACTTACATACATAAATATTGTATCTGTCACGCCTCTTTCCCATGGTTCCCAGGCTGAGAGAGAAGTCCCCATTATAATATGTTGTAAACTGAGATTCTAACTAAATCAGCTGACATAAAATAATATTTTAGAAATTGAAATGAAATTAACATATGTCGCAAAAGTTGTAATAAACGTTATGTTTTATTTTGAGAATTTATGAAGTACAATTTAAATGTTTAGAAATCGAATTATTTATGTAGTGCACTTATTTTGCCAATTCAAATATCGAATAGTCGCCGGGAAAAACGTATTTTCTTTCCTTATGGAAGTAGCAATAGCAAGGCCGCGCTTGCTGCCAAGCTAGCCAGGGCCCTACGTGACGTCACGTCCCATCCGGGCCGCGTCATATCCGGAAATGTCTAGTTTTCCTAACGGACAATGACCTAAGTAAATATATAGCGCAATAGTTTTCTTGACCTTTACATTGTTTGCGCGTTCATGCAAATGCGGTCACAATTTATTTTTTGCCGGTAATATTCTTTCTAAAATTTGAACAATATGAGTGTTTGTTTTCGTGGATGTTTCTTACTTAAGTAAGTAAATTTAGGTACTAACATTTTATCATTAGCCGTAGGACCTGTTGATTCCTCGAAAGAAATATCTTTTTTTTTAATCTTTGTCAAATCTCCAACCATCATTGCAAGGACATATACCGTTTTATATACCTACTTAACAGTTTCAAAAAAAAAAAGATAGACATGTATTTTAAGAAATAAGTGTTTTTCTTGCAACACATAGATATCAGATCACCCACTTGACTGTCTTGTTTCAAAAAAGTCCTTGTAAAGACTTTATCATTCGACAGTGAGATTACTAAATGCTTCAGCTTACCTATTTGTTATATCTGTAGGAGGTACCAGAGTTATTATGAGAGATATATAAATAGGCATGATGTCTAAAAAAATTTTTTTAGTCCATCACATAGATTATTTTAAAATATTCGACACGTAATTTTTCTTTTTTCTCTTAAACTAAAAATTACAAAGATACACTGGGTTAAAGTTGCTCATGACGTCACGCCTTAGTACGATTTTTCCTAGGAGTGACGTCAATACCCCCCAGTCCGTAACTTTGATGCTCTGTATCTTTGTATTTATTTATGTACTAGCTTTTGCCCGCGACTTCGTCCGCATAAGATTTTTTGTTTTCTCCCGGCTGTAAGTCCCCCTGCAACAATGTCCCACCTCAATTCAGTTTTCTGCCTACTTCCTACCCCCTAAGTACGATGACGTGATCATTTTGATCTTATATCCGTTTTTAGGTAACCATCTATTACCTTACTAAATTTCATCAAAATCCGTTAAGCCGTTGAGGCATGATAGAGCAAAACTCCCAGCAAAAACCATAAAAAAATCACTAACACAATTCAGTTTTCTGCCTACT
This sequence comes from Anarsia innoxiella, assembly GCA_947563765.1. Taxonomy (NCBI): domain Eukaryota; kingdom Metazoa; phylum Arthropoda; class Insecta; order Lepidoptera; family Gelechiidae; genus Anarsia; species Anarsia innoxiella. The sequence goes on from OX387403.1 coordinate 1,192,986, forward strand.
TCCTACCCCCTAAGTACGATGACGTGATCATTTTGATCTTATATCCGTTTTTAGGTAACCATCTATTACCTTACTAAATTTCATCAAAATCCGTTCAGCCGTTTAGGCATGATAGAGCAAAACTCCCAGCAAAAACCATAAAAAAAACACTAACTCAATTCAGTTTTCTGCCTATTTCCTACCCCCTAAGTACGATGACGTGATCATTTTGATCTTATATCCGTTTTTAGGTAACCATCTATTACCTTACTAAATTTCATCAAAATCCGTTCAGCCGTTTAGGCATGATAGAGCAAAACTCCCAGCAAAAACCATTAAAAAAACACTAACTCAATTCAGTTTTCTGCCTACTTCCTACCCCCTAAGTACGATGACGTGATCATTTTGATCTTATATCCGTTTTTAGGTAACCATCTAATATTACCTTACTAAATTTCATCAAAATCCGTTCAGCCGTTTAGACGTGAAAGAGCAAAAGTCCCAACAAAAACGACTAAAAATCACTAACTCAATTTAGTTATCTGCTTACTGCCTACCCCCTAAGAACGATGGCGTGATTATTTATAGCCTATGACCATTTCTAGGTTATCATCTATCACCATACCAAATTTCATCAAAATCCGTTCAACCGTTTAGGCGTGAAAGAGTAACATACATACAAACAGAGTTACTTTCGCATTTATAATATTATAGTATGGATTAGTATGGATTTAGTATTAAGTGCCTAAATATAAAGTTTCATGGTTTTATCTTTGAATAATGACGATCTCCCATACTAACTTTCATCCCTTATTACCACCCCCTTAAGCCGTTTTTTTTCTCAAAATAAAACATAGCCTGCGACCTTTCCTAGGCTTTAGTCGAACTCTGCAACAGATTTTATGAAAATAAGTTCCGGAGTTAGGTGTGGAAGCGTAACTTTGATAGGACTTCCATACGAACTTTCATCCCTTATTTCACGTCTATACAGGTAGATATTTCCAAAAAGCTAGAACAAATATTAATTTATTTAGTACTAAGTGCCTAAATATAAAGTTTCATGGTTTTATCTTCGAATAATGACGATCTCCCATACTAACTTTCTCCCATTTATTACCACCCCCTTAAGCCTTTTTTCGTGACAAAATATAGCCTATGTCCTTTCTCAAGGTCTAGACAACCTCTCTACCAAATTTCATTGAAATCGGTTCAGTAGTTTAGGCGTGAAAGCGTAACAGACAGACAGACAGACAGAGTTACTTTCGCATTTATAATATTAGTATGGATTTGATCAGGTAAAAAACGTGATTCAAATATTTTTTAATAGCCTAAGAGACGGACTAATTATTTTTTGAATTTTTGAATGTAGTCATCATCCCCAAAATAATACCTACGTGTCAAACATCAAGTAATTTAGTCACTTATGTTAGTTAGCCTAGTTTAGGAAATAAGTTGTAGTTAAGTACTAACTATCCTCACATCGGGTAGTTAGTAGGTAGGTAGGTAGGTACATAGGTAACCTTCGAAATCAAAAAATAACAGTCAAAGTCCATAGAACAAATACCCAGACCCGACAGTCACGTGACCTAACTCAGTTTTTTTTTTATTATTTATTTAACAGTTTATTGTAAGATACATAGAGACAGAAAAAAAGAGAAGTTATACAATATAAGTCAATTATTATTTTTTAGTTTAGTAAGTATATTTTTCTGGTTTCTTTTCTTTGCTCAGCCTACAGCTTACTTAATTGGCCTATCTATTATTAAGTTTATGCTGCGACGAAAAAGCGCTCATTTGCTCAATGACGTTTTGAAAAAGAACCTAAATTAGCACTTTTTCGTCATTAAAATAATTCCAATCCATTTCTTACTAAACAATAGATACTTAAAGTATTGTAACTCTTTTAAGAAAAACGTAATGAGTGTTGCTACCATTTGTAGAGTCGAAGAATCGTTCACTACTTTATCGCTTCATAACCGTTGTAGAAACAGCAGTTAAAACTTATTTATCCATTAAACATCGTGCTGTCTCGTTTCGAATTTTAGGAAATGACAAAGTCAGCGTTAGTTTTAATAAAACGTTAGTTTAATAGACTTTTCGGCGACTAGGTGACTTTAATATGAGCGCAGAGAGTTATGGCAGTCTATGACTAATCGAAGGACGTAATCGACTTATGATACTCTTTTGCTATGAAACGAGGGGTCGAAATTGGTATGTTTTTTTTTAAATTGCTGCTACCATTGTGAATTCTGCCAATGTCAACCTACTTAGGTACATAATTAGGTAGGGTACAAATCTTATAATATAAAAATGAATCGCAAAATATTGTGTAGGTAAGCGCATAACTCAACAACGCCTGGACCAATTTTATCAATTCTTATTTTTTAATGTTCATTGAAGTACAAGGATGGTTTTTACGGTGAGAAAAATTCGAATAATTGCCGGGAAAGCTCTCTGTAAGGCGGAACAAAGTTCGCCGGGACAGTTAGTTGTTCATATAAACGCCGAGATTCAAGACAAACATCTCGGTTCGTTACAGCAATGTTTGTCTCTATCAAACCCAACTGATCAAAATCCACGACCTACGGTTTGGCAAGTACTACCAACCACGCCAATTAGGCGTGCATTGAGGTAATTACGAAGTCCATAAAATGAATAGCCTTAGGGACATTTTCAACATTTCGTGAAAATAGCATTCACTTCATCATAATCATAAATTTAAGAGCGTGCTCTTGTCGGTGGGGTCTGCGCCACTCTTCTCTATTCTCTGCCGTACGTTTGAGCACCTGATACGACACAACTTCTATTCCCTATGTTATTCTATTCACCCAAATGCACCTTATTTAATATTTATTAAGGGACAATCTTCAGAAACTGCCCAGAAAGAATGACGGCCGTTAAACGTCATCATCAATTTTAATTCTAGATAAAATAGCCTGTGAAAATGTATTAAAATAAAAATATTTTTCATAAAACGCGAAAAGCACCATGACGATGAGAACAATTTCCGCCATTATCCGGAGAATGTCCTTCAATTTCAAGTAAAGATATATATGTACTTATTTTGAATTTTACTTTCTTACTGGATAAAAAAGACATGTTCAGTTTTACAAATGCTGTACCGAATACAACGAAAACATCTGTTGGTTCTTTTTCCCGTTTACCTTCGCCCATCTCGATAAATCTCTTTTTAACTAAGCAAATATGCAAAGATATCAATTGTTTCTGCCACCGGAAACTATTGAGTTGTGTTCTTTCGAAATTATTCGCGATTAATTGTAGACTATTGTAGACAATAAGGCGATTATTTCTATTGGCACGTTCTATCGATTTTAAGGCTACAGCTGTTTGCACGATACCATTGACATTGTTCAATACAAAAAGTCAACAGCAAAGGACAAGGCGTCTACAGGCCAGTTAGCGTAGTCGGTAGTGAGTCTGCCTCATACGCACGGGTCGCGGGTTCGATCCTCGCCGGTTAACAAACATTTGTGTGATGAGCATAAATGTTTGTTCCGTGTCTGGGTGTTATATATTTATATATGTATGTTTATCAGTCCCTGATACCCATAGTACAGGATTTGCCTAGTTTGGGGTTAGGTGACCGTGTGTGAAATGTCCCCCAATATTTATTTTATATTGATGAAAGTCTTTTAAACGCGTAAGATAGGACCATTATCTAGCTTAATATACTATGCACTATCTCAGAAAAATAAAGGGCTGAAATCTGCCAATGAAACTGAAAGTTACTCAAGAAGCATTTGGGTCGAAATATGGAGAAAAAAACTAACTAATCTACTCGTATCAAGCAAAGTGAGTGCCCGCAGCTGATCGAAATGAGAATGACAACATGATTGATAAGAAAAAAAAAGTTAATTCTCGTCAAAGTCTTTCCTTTCAACATGTGCATTATGCGATTGCGTATTGAATTTAGATCAGGCAAAGATACTTGTAAGGCGCTCTTTCCACGAGCGTGAGAACTGCGGCACAGTATAATAAATACCTACTTTTTAGTACGTATTTTTATGAATAAAGCGCTGTATCCACGAGCAAGATAATCGCGGCGATATTATCGTGGTGCCACGTAATTTTATACAACTCTCTATAGAGCCGTCTCCACACGGCGATATTATCGCCGAGATGCGACGTATACAAATACGTGGCGCGACGATAGGTAATATCGCCGCAGTTATGTATAACACGTCGGAAATATCTGCGGACCGCTTGATGACGTCATGCAACTCGTACGTACTCGTCACGGTACTGGATAGGCGAAAACGGGGGAAGCGCGGGGGAAAGCGCATTCCAGCGAGGTCCGCAGATATTTCCGACGTGTTATACATAACTGCGACGATATTACCTATCGTCGCGCCACGTATTTGTATACGTCGCATCTCGGCGATAATATCGCCGTGTGGAGACGGCTCTATAGAGAGTTGTATAAAATTACGTGGCACCACGATAATATCGCCGCGATTATCTTGCTCGTGGATACAGCGCTTTATTCATAAAAATACGTACTAAAAAGTAGGTATTTTTAAATTTAAAAATGCCTACGATCTTGACCGAGAGCCTTTCATGGTCAGAATCAATCGAAATATTTAGTACTGGATTATTGTCACCGTTGTAATTTCGCAATTCTTCCACATGTGTCAATTTTAAACTAGTTTCCTATTGCTTTGCAATTTACAATAAACATATGAACATGCACAACAATCGTCAGAATTTATTGTTAAGTGTAATAAATTATATTTATACATACATACATACATACATACATATCCGTCACGCCTCTCTCCTATTGGGGAAGACCAATTCCTTCCACTTGCTACGATCCAAACGCACCTCTAAATTTATATTATTCAGATATATGGTTTAAATAATAATAAAAAGGGAACAAATTTTTTGAGCTGTTCTTTAATTATTCGAGCTGTTATTATGATCAGATCAGAAAAACATATTGATTAGTTATTTAATTTTATGACGGTTTATTAATAAAAACGACAGTAAAACATGGATGGTAATAAAAAAATAATTCTAATAAAAATACCTTGCTGCTTAATAAATTACCAATAAATTAATTTTATATTCATTTTAAATTTAAAATATAACCTAAAAAACGAATAGATTATTTTAATGTTTATTACGTCTATATTTATAAAAAGTTACCTATCCTGTAGATTAGTCTGAATCCTTAAATAGATTAAAGAGCGAAGTTTTTACCAAAAAGCCAGTTTTTGTACACTTAAAAAACAAAATGCCGAGCATTAAATGATGAGACAGAAATAAAAATAATACATGCGTAACAAAATGTTGGATTAGTTCCAAACTGTTTTTTAACTTGTCAATGGTAATCGCAGTTTACTATTGATAATAAAGGTAACAATTGTCGCTTCTAGGGTTCCGTACCTAAAAAGTGAAACGGGACCCTATTACTGAAAATTCGCTGCCCGTCTGTCACCAGGCTGTATCTCCTGAACCGTCGTAGCTAGAGCGTTGAAATTTTCACAAAATAATGTATTAACGTTGCCGCTATAACAACAAATACTAAAAATACATAGAATAAACATTATTTTTTTGCCTTTTTTGCTCGATATCAATAGTGAATGGTACAGAACCCTTCGCGCGCAATTCCGACTCGCACTTAGCTGTTTTTTTTCGTACTTTTTGCCATCGTTCGTCTTGTACCTAAGTTAGTACAAAAAGTCTTTACGCGTTGTGGTCAGCAACGATTTGTGGTTAAATGATTGAAATATCATTGGAACACCATGGTTTCAGCCTTGAATTTGAGCGTTTAAATTACAGTTTTAACTTAACTAAATAATGCTCAGTTAGAACTGTGTTATTTAAGATTTACCTCTCACATCCCACTGACCCATTATACAATACAATACAAATATTCTTTATTGCACAAAATATATAAGGTACAGACACAAACAAGAATATAAGAAGCAACAGGCGGCCTTATTGCTAGGTAGCAATATCTTCCAGGCAACCTATTTATACTTAAATCCAGACACAATAGATTTTCTATTGTTCTTTTTTTCTGGGATGTGAAAGATTAAGTGCCCGTTTCATTACCTACAGATAAAAAACTGACAGATAAACCTATGTCTATTTCATAAAACACGACGTTTTAGACAGAGACAGGTATAAAATATCTGTCTGATTTTTATCCGTCGATGGTAAAACAGCCCCTATGCTATGATATTAGGTACCTAATTAACTTGTAGTTATGTGTGAAGTTATGTTAGTCAAGATTGTACTGTAATATTAGTTATTGAATTGTTTCTTATAAAATATGAAATTAAATATTCAGTTGTCTGTCTAGTGCCTGCCTACTAGCATTGTACGTATATTAATTTTGTACGGTTAAAGTTCTAAAAAAAAATATAGTTTGTTTTTAGTTTTTTCATCCAAATCATCCAATGATAACAAAAATACTTATAGTTAGGTAATAGAAGAAAATACCGTATGGAAATGAGTGTATCTCAACTTATTTGTAAAATTTTTGAGCAAAAATAATGTTTCGAACAAAATAAATGTTTTGTTTTCGAATGAAAATGTTTCGTATATGAATATTATTATAAACCTAAAATTAAAAGTACTCTGTGATATTGAAGTTTGTTTAAACATTTTATATTTTTAATTTATTCGCTTTTTTGCAATGTACTAGCGATGAGCCAGTCTGTTGTTAGGTCACAGCTGGTAGGTCAAGGTTATGAATAAAAAAAAATCGCTAGCCCGTGCTAATGAATCTAATATTAAACCAGTGGCTGTTGCCAAACAGAATCTTTGCCTTGATCGGGAGAATTTACATGCATTAGATAGAGTGCGTTTCATGAAATAGTTCGTAAGCCGCCATGTTAGCAGCATTGAAAATTTATACTGCGAAACGTCATCAAGGGTACCCTAAGAGGGTACCTCAATGAGGAAGGAATATAAGGAGTGGCCCCATTTTTGTTTCATACGCAAATGAGTTTACGACAGCGTGCCAAGGTTGCGCCAAGTTTTCCCATAGTTTTCTTGGTAGATGACCTGTCAAACTATAAGTAGTACCATACAAAAAGGTAGCCATTTTGCGCCAGACCAGGCACGCAGATCCAGACGGTATGGCTCCTTCTTTTCTATACTCAAAGGGAAGAATTTACATGCGCAGCATAAGATAGATTCATGAAATAGTTCCTATGCCGCCATGTTGGCAGCATTGAAAATTTGTACTGCGAAACGTCATCAGGGGTACCTAATGTGGCAGAACTTTCAATGCTGCCAACAAGGCGGCATAAGAACTATTTCATGAAACACATTTCAGTTACCAGGCCGTCCACGTCCTAGTGAAAACTGCAGTGTCTCGTTGGATGTAGGTGGCATTGAATTGGTGGCGTTGGAGAGCCATTGAGGAAGCTTATGCTCAGCAGTGGGCAGCTATAGGCTGAGATGATGATGATGAAGGTAACATTTAAAATCTGCGCATAAAAGATTTATAACCTTTAGGTCCCCTTTTTTACGTCGGGAAATCTATTATGAATACCCTTCGTTTCGGAGAAAGATGAAAGGTTATGCAGGACTCCCACCGGCTAAAACCCCATGGTGTTCCTACTAGCTGTTTGTGGAGGACCCCTAGGACAACACAGAAAAACAATAGTTTCACGTTTTCGTCTGCGGGACGCACGAGAGGTTAAAGCAAAAAAAAACTAAACTTCGGAAAACCTAACTTTGCTTTTTATGTGTTGAATTAATTTAATGCAATCTGGTTTATGAATAAATTAATGTTTTAATTTTTTGCTGGTTTCAAATTAGTTTTTTAGGGAACAAGTTTTTGGAACCTGACTGTTCAGGGTCTAGTTTTTACTTTACAAATCAAGAATAAATACTACCTACCTAAGTATAAATAAATAGGGTAGGTTTTGATACAGGTTTCTGTATTTAAAATAACTATGACCTCATTGACCTTTTCAGTTTTTAACAAAAAGTATTTAATGTCTAATAAGTAGGCAGTTTTTCTACTTCAGCATTTAATATTCAATTTGTTTGATAAAAGCCTGCAATAAGGATGTTATTATAAAAAAGCGTGTTAATTAGACCTTGTTGCACATTCTAAAGGCTATCTGAATTCTGATCAATTGAGCTAACATTGGTCATCCATATTTTTGCTGCTTTCGGCAGCGCTCCTTGTTGGAAATGCTGGCATAAGTAATCAGAATAGTGGACTAGTCCATCTTTAACCATGCTTCAATTAAAATATCAGTCTAAACCCAAGTTTCACTTGTTCCAGATGAAGCCGCTCTGTCTGCTGGTGGCGGCACTAGCCACTGTCCTCGGCGAGAGCCTCCCACCATCCTGTGACAGACAAGTCTACTGCAACAGCCAGTTACTCCATCATGTAGAAATGCAGCACATATTCACCGACTCCAAAACCTTCGTCGACCTACAAATGAAGCAAGACCAAAACACAACCCTCGCTGCCTTCGATGAGCTACTTGCAAAAACTGACAACAATCCCACTAAAGAACAAGTCACTGCTTTCGTTGACGATTACTTCGAAACGGGACAAGAGCTCGAAGATTGGATTCCTACAGATTACACCACAGATCCTGCATTCCTTAATTTAATCAGTGATCCAAGTCTACGCAAGTTCGCCAAAGATATCAACGCTATTTGGCCCACTCTCGGCAGAAAAGTTAAAGATGTTGTGAGGGAAAAACCCGATCAGTTCAGTTTTATTCCAGTAACGCACGGCTTCATCATCCCAGGAGGAAGATTTAAGGAGCTCTACTATTGGGATACTTACTGGATCATTGAAGGATTACTCATCAGTGGAATGGATGAGACTGCCAGAGGCGTTATAGAGAATCTTATCGAATTGCTGAAGACGGTCGGTCATATTCCCAACGGAAGTCGATGGTATTACCAGCAACGCAGTCAGCCGCCGCTCCTAACCGCTATGGTGTCAATTTACGTTCGTCATACTGGTGACACTGAATTTTTGAAAGCTAATATCAAGGCTCTGGAAGACGAGCTACAGTATTGGTTAGACACGCAAAGAGTAACGTTTAGTATTGAAGACCGAGCGTACACGCTACTCCGTTACTTCGCACCTAGTTCGGGGCCGAGACCGGAATCCTATTACGAAGACTACACATCCGCGTCAGTGTTCCAATCAGATGAACGCAAAGAAGACTTCTACGTAGATATAAAGAGCGCTGCTGAGAGTGGGTGGGACTTCTCTACTCGCTGGTTTATCAGTCCTACAGGTGATAACTCTGGTAATATAACCAACGTTCACACCCGATACATTGTCCCCGTAGATTTGAACGCTATATTTGCGAATGCTTTACAAAACATTGCATACTTCCACGGTGTCCTCGGGAATAGATTCAGGTCATCGCACTGGGCCGGTCTCGCGCGTCAATGGAAGTCAGACATCGAGCACGTTTTGTGGAATGAAGATGATGGTGTTTGGTACGATTACGATCTCTTGAACGAGAAACATCGTAAATACTTTTACCCCAGCAATTTAGCTCCTCTATGGATGGGAGCGGTGGAAAAGAAAAATGTTAAGAAACATGCGCCTTACGTGATGAAGTATTTGCAAGTTACGCATGGTCTGGACTACCCTGGTGGTGTACCGACGTCCTTAATCCGTAGTGGGGAGCAATGGGACTTCCCTAACGCGTGGCCACCTCTAGTAAGCGTTGTAGTGAATGCTCTGGAAGCATTAGATACAGCTGAGGGTTATAAATTAGCTTTTGAAGTAGCTCAGACGTGGGTGCGAGCTTGTCATAAAGGGTTTGACGAGAATAAACAGATGTTTGAGAAATATGACGCGGAGGTTGCAGGAGAGGTAGGAGGCGGGGGTGAATACACTGTTCAAAATGGTTTTGGTTGGTCTAACGGAGTTGTATTAGAGTTTCTTGCAAAATACGGGCAGTCGATGACAGCTGGTGACGAAGGAAGTACGACCAAGGCACCTCAAGATGGTGATACAGTCAAATAAGAACACGACGATCACACTTATTGAAAGTTCCTCTTTATGTACTAATAGTACAATTCCAAGCACTTAGTACGTAAGATAGTGAAATACGCAAATCAAGGTCACGACTTTTAAAATATTGTTAAACAATATACTTACATAGGTTATTTATTAGAATTTAGCCCAGTAAACAGCGAAAATAATTAATAACGGGATCCTAAGAGCAATGAAATTAAATTCCAATATGTAAACAGTATGATCCAAACGGTAAACAATACCTATTCTATTAATTTAATAATGAATTAAGTTATACAAACTGCATTATTAATATTGTGTCGTTAGTAACATAAATACAATACAAATAATAGATAATTAATGAAGTAAAACGCTTCACTTCAGGTTGTGACAAATAATAATTAAATTACTGTATTTGTTATTTACAAATTAGTTACATAATCGTTGTAAAGCAATCAATATAAAATATGTACTTAATTATAGCTAGATAGTTACCTATTTATACTTGATAAATATAACGCTTTATTATACAAATGAAATTATACAATGTTTAGGTATAGAATCCAAAAGGGTTTCATATAAATATATCTAAGTACCAATTATTTCTATTTACTATTATATTTACTTAATTAGGTACCTACAATTTTAAAAATAATATTTTAAAATCCTCGATTGTAGGATAATATTTATAGTGTGCCATAATAAGAAAAAGGAATGAACGAATTATTTAATTTAGAGGGGTCCAAGTCTGGTACAATATTTTTAGTTGTGTGACGGCAGAGTGTCGGCTGTGTGTCGGCAATGTGTTGGTATTCTGCTAAACAATTGCTTACACTGATTGCGACCAAATGTGACAAAAAATGCCACACTCTGCCGACACACCACTGATAATATTGTAAATTAGGAGATTTGGCCTCAGGCTTTCATGTTTTATAGGGAAAACTGCAACCACGTTAGATTCGCAGCCAGGTGCAAAAAGGCCAATTAAGATAATGTTCCATTACACCTTAAGCTGTCACTGTTATAGTCATAAATGAAAGACAGCACAATATTTAACGAAGCATTAACGTAATGAGCCTTTTATGCAACTGGGATGGGGACTATGGCTTAAAGCGTGTAAGCCCAAAACCTTTTTGAATGTTATAAAACATTGAAATTAAAATAAAACATTAATCTTTTACAAAATGTATTAAACTTTTGAACTAAGTTATTATTATGTACCTATAGGTACCTAAGTAGTTACCCATTATAAGTTACCAGATGTTTAAAGCATTATTAAGTTCATACTTACTTATACATATTTAATTTAATGAGAAATATTTTGTTAAAAAATAAAAGGCTGTGTCTTAGTTTTTTGTTTCTTTATTTAATCAAGTGTGTTTGATGTGGCAAAAACAGCTGCCAGGCTGAAATGGGATTGGGCCGGCCACGTCTGCCGCATGCCAGAAGACTTATGCGCTAAAACAGCTACCCAATGGCTACCAACTGCCAAACGGCGTCGCGGCAGACCACGGAAAAGGTGGCGGGACGAGCTGGACACCTTCTTTAGTAGCTGGGCGGAGGAAGCTCGAGACAGAAAGTCATGGCCGATTAGGAGAGAGGCCTTTGCCCAGCAGTGGGACACAAATGGCTAAATTAAATTAGATTAGATTAGTGTTTCGATCACGGATAACAGAATTTTCGATCATAGTACCTAAGTGGAGCGGAGGGATGTGGACTCTGCCTTTTGGGAAAGAGTTGTGACAGATATGTATGTATGTATGTATGTACGTTTCAAATAAAATCAGCAAATCTTATTCATCCTGAAGTTTATTAAACATGTTGAATATTTTAACACACGATCGATATAATATTTGTCACGCTGATAAAATCGTCATTTCAGTCAACTCATAACAAAACATGAATAAGTTTGTAAGTCTCTGTCTAAAATGTCATGTTTTATGAAATAGACAATGATATAGACATAGGTTTATCTGTCAGTAATCAATTTATTAAAGGTAAGTACTTACAAAGAAAAAATAAACAAAATCGATAAGGCTACACAGTCATATAATATCCCCATCTCGAGTCAAAATTGGTGGAAAAGTGCCAAGAATAAAGTCAGTTAATTTTTTTCTGTAGATGGTGACAGGTATCTATTAATTAGAATTTGGTATGATAAATAGGTAGCACGGAAAAGGTGGCAGAAGGAGTTGGACACTTTCTTAAATATCTGAGCAGAGACCGAAAGTTATGGCGGATGAGGAGAGAAGCCATTGTCCAGCTTAGTTATTCAAATAAAGAAATGACACAAGTGGCTAGATTAAATCTTATTAGATTAGGTAGCTATATAAAGAGGTGTGGATCTAAAAAACTGCATTGACCCGTCTACTTTTGAGATGTATTTTTCAAGTGACATCGCAAATAAGAAACAATGATCGTCTTGCTTGATCGCTCGCTCGCTGAAGAGTGAAGTAAGTAAGTAGGTAAATATTTATTTCCAGTCCAATAAAATATACAAGAACAAAACAAAATTAAAACACAAAATAACAAAATTAAACGTAAAACAAAATTAAACACAAAATAAAATGAAACTTAACTTTAAGTGACCATGAAGTGGACTCTACGATCATACTAAATTGGATTAGGTATAAGTAGGTAGTTAGATCTACGAGAAATCTAGTCTAAGTATCTGACTTCAAAATTGAAAAAAAACGTCTACCATTGCAATGTCTACCATAATATCCGAAAATTTAGCAAACTTATCTAATAGGTGATCTAGATTTTACCATTACCTAACCAGATTTCTTATTTGTTACTCAATGTTACATATAAATAGATACCTTATTCAGAATTCCATGCAAATAAATGTCCTTTAGAATGGAAATTAGGTTAATTTAAAATCTAATTTAGTCAAAAATCTAGTGTTATCTATGTTATGTTGAAGAATTTAGCTAATTGATCGATTAATTAATCGATATAATTTAACGCCCTCTGTGAACTAATGATGGAAGTAAAAGAAAATGGTTCTACGGTATTAGGTATCTAATCAATCATTGTATAGTCTGAATTACTTTGCCTTTCATAAGGTTTGTGCTAGATGGCAGTACTTTATCGAGGTTTTAACAAGATTGGGTGATACGCCATTTTTGCATAAAACACGTGTTTGGGATCATGATAAACGACTTTAACTATGGTACCTTATGTATAATATCAGGATCATAAAAAAAATCATTTATGTACATAGATACAGTAGGCACATACCAAAATGTCGATCAGGTGATTTATGTAAAACTCAGATATTTTGAGATTTAAAAATGGGTTCCATAGTAAAAGTTGTTTATTAAATTATCGTCAAAATCACGCATTAAAGTGTAAGAAAATCTTATAAGAAATGAATAAATGCGAGTGAAAAACGCGCAGCTTTACAAAATACTTAAAGTTTGTGTCGTCCAAGACATGTGTCGAATAATATAAATTATAATTAATATTTCGATGTAATTAACTATTTAATCAGCTGAAATATTACAATTCGTAGTATAGTAACCATCAAAACACGTAACTTGAAACTAGTTACCATACAAGCAGGTACGTAGCTAGGTGCCTAGTTAAGTATGTTTGGGAGTTGCATTTCTTAGGAACAGAGAAAACATGTTTGCATTCCACGGCAAGCGTCAAGTATAAAAGTTTTCCATAGTACTTATACATGGAGCGCACTATAAGTTTTGCACTTCTAGATAATCGGAACGATTTGAATGTTGAATGCTATATTTTTTGAAACGTTACAACCTTCCAAGTAATCACAAAAAAAATTGGCGCGATATCATTTGTCAATTGTTTTTATCACGCATCGAAATTAGAAATAAGTCGAAAAGATTTTACAGCGATGATTTTTTATGATTTTAAAAGTTCTCTCTCTCCGCAAGACTGTGCTGCTCGTCTTCAAAATACTTTTGGGAGAAAAGCACCTTGTTTGAGCACCGTGAGGAGATGGTATGCTGAATTTGAGAGAGGTCGAGTTTCTTTTTATGACGAATTTCGTGAAGGGCGGCCTTCAACTGCCGTCAACGAAAATAATGTGGCTACTGTTAAGAGACTAATTGAAGAAAACCCGCGGATTATTTATGGGACAATTTAAGGATTATTAGGAATTGCTATGACACAAAAACAAAAAAAATTACACGAAGATTTTTTGAGTTTAGGAACTTTGTTTTCGTTGGATCCCTCATGAATTGACGCGTGAAAAGGTGCTCTCAGATGCTAATGAAGTATGACCACAGACGTTCTAATGCTGTTTATGACATTGTAATAGGGGACGAAACGTGGATTTATTGTCTTGAAACTGGAAAACAAACAACAATCTTGTGTATGGGTGTTTGAAAATGAGAACAGGCCAATAAGAGAGAGGCAGGCGAGAAACGTTTGTAAAACATGATCGCGTTTTTTTTCTTAGATACGAGTTCCATCTGTAAAATTTCACTTGAAGATCCAAAGAGCGGTTATTCCAAATGTTATTCTACCATTTGTTTACCGAGGGTGTTAGAAAAGGTTCGCGAAAGACGATCAAAAAGCCGCATGCTCCTACATCATGACAACGCTTCTTCTCGAAAGGCCAACAAAACAAGGTCATTCTTAGCTTCCGAAAATGTACAATTCGTCAACCATTCTGCATTTAGCCCCAACCTAGCACCCTGTAGTTTTTATATTTCTCCCAAAAAAAAAATATATGCGAGGTTTCGCTTTTACAAGTTCCGAAGAGGCAGCGATAGCGTTCAATCAGTACGTAGAAAACATGCCTTCAGATCTGTGGTCCTCCTGTTTTAAAAAATGGTTCGATCACATGAAAAAGTATTTAAAATGTAAGGAACAGTATATTGAAAAGCAATAAACACAATATTTCGGTTAAAACATGTTGTTTTTTTAAGTTACGCAAAACTTATAGTGTGACCTACGTAGAACAAAGTAAGATCTACTTTGACAGTAGAATGTGATTTTACTTCCGAATTCGATTAGGTTGGAAGTAATTAATTTCGCGTAGATTTCAGTTTCAGAATATAGCGTACAGCTATTCCAGCAAAAAGGCTTGCTTAAACAATATAGGGCCTACTTATTTTTTTACCTAATTGACAAAATTTTAGGTAAGTAAGTATTTAGGTAAGTACTTATAGTTAACACCGTTCTTATAGATGATATTTGTCAAAATAGGTAATTTAATTAAGTAGGTAGTTACACCTCACACCTCTTTCGCTTCATCCACACTCATCAGTCGCCTCATACATACCCGTCGGTTTAGGGTACTCTTGATTTGGCCTTTCTTTAGTAAGTCCCCGAGGTGTGTTTGGATCGAAGCAAGTGGAAGGAAGTGGTCTCTGCCTACCCCAATGGGAGAGAGGCGTGACGGATATGTATGTATGTATGTAGGTAGTTACTTAATGGGTAGTACTTATGGTAAAAACAGTAAGGAACTAGTGTCATGTCCATGACTTTAGTTCCTTTACCTGAATTAGTTCTAGAACAATTTTTATAACACGTCCCCGTCGGGGAATATCATAATATAGAGCAAGTGAAAGAAAGAGCTGAATTTGTCGCATTAAGAAGTCAAGAGAAAATTGGAGAATACTTAGAACAGAATTGAAGAAGCTCCAACGACAAGGGCTTAACTCTTGAATAATTAATGATAAGTCATCATCATCATTTATTTAAGAGCCAGGCTCTTGTCGGTGAAGTAAACGCCATCTTTGCCTTTCTTCTGCCAGCAATTTCACTTCCTGATACGACACGACGTTAATTTTCTCTTTCACTTGAGTGAAGTAAGTACGTCTTGGTCTACCTCTTCCTCTCTTACCCTCAATCTTTCCTTCAATGATGTTCTTTAAAAAATCGTCGTGTCGTATTAAGTGCCCTATCATCTTGCCTCTTCTATTCTCTATTGTTCTCAACAAGGAGCGCTTCTCGCCTACCATACTTAATACCTCCTCATTACTCTTCCTCTCCGTCCAACTAATCCTCTTCTAACCTCTCTCTATCCCTCTGTGTCAGTGTCCATGTTTTACACCCATACAGTAGTGCAATGCTCCAGATGTACCTACACTTTTATTAGACGTTTCCGGGCTTATTTGGCTATGTTGGCCTTAAAAAGATTTTTCTTGCTGTTAAAAGCTTTTTTGGCCATATGAAATGAAATGAAATGATCATTTAATCCTGTAGGTTTTGACAACACTTAGGACGGGTCATTTTTTAAAGTTAATGCTAGATTCGCAAGAGTGCCTAGCATAGCGATTCGGGAAACGATGTCAGCAGTACATCTGGAGTCGTTGGTTGATGATAAGTAAACAGCGAAAAACATTATTTGTCACGCTTATTTTATTAATCATCGGAGCAGACAGATACCACTCCCACGCCACTGGTTACCAACCAAAAATAAGTACCTACCTACTCGTATTTCAGTGCTTACAAAATCATAATACTTATAGTTTGTGTTAAACAACACACATATGTTTATTGATTAACTGTTAAACACCGCTAACAGTTCAACAATGTATGTTGCATTTAAATCATTAAATTAACATGTTCAGCTAATTAATTACCTATTCTTAGAGTAAACTGGGTTCAAAATCTTATTAGCCTAATAAACAAATAGGTCTTGAACTTGAGACCTAATTGCCCTAGTCGTATAGGGTATCCAATAATTAATTATGTTAATAAGAAACAGTTAGTACAGCTAACTGGGCCAATACGATGTCAAGTGTAGTAGTTTTACGGCAGGATCTGACACAAAGCTGACAAAATTCATGTGGGTATAAATGTACACTGTTTGGGCAGGAGGAATAGTATGAGATCATATTATGATTTTTCGGGGGTTTAGGATGCTTGTCCATGTCCAAATCAATATTGGGAGTTGGAACAAGGCAGGAAGCCTAAAGAAGAGTTAACGAGATAAACAGAAAGAAGCGGTGAGCGACACAAAATAAAGAGATAAGTAATTGAATGAGTAAGTATTTGAGGAGACAATGAATGATGTTTTAATCTAAGCGGTTTAAAGAGAACTTTGACCCTTAACGTAGCATTCTTGCTGGTTTCATACAGTTTGGTATGATATCGCGAAATAGTTTCACTGTGAACTGATATAAAGTTCAGGGCTTGCCTATTAGGTTCAATGTTATCGTAGATTTTTATCTACAAACATTTATAACGGTATCGGTATCGTATCGATGTTTTAACACTTTTACATAAACATTACTGAATTTATGATCTATTGGAGTTGTTTCTCAAGTTCGTTGCGTTGTTATGATTAGTGACGCAACGCCTTACGTACAAAACGTTCAGTCTGGAGTCGACGGTTTCGAGTTCGGCGCGTATGCGCTATACGGTCTCCTTGGACGTCGCGACGAATAGATAACAGAGCCAATCTTTTGGCCAATCTCATTTGCTTATTTCATTCACGCGACGGCCGCCGTCAGTTTAACAGCTACATTCGGAGACAGCACGTGTGTCGATGTTTGTTTACCTGCTCCAGTTAATCTAGTTGGCAGTGAATTTACAGCCTTGAATGTTTGACTGTGACCTACATCGTGCGCCCTCAAGTCTCTCAGACGCAGTGAAAGCCCGATCTCGCGGCAGTTGCGTCAGCCGGGATGGGACGCGCTGGAGTCTCGCCATGAGCGCACTTCACCATGACTCGTGCGTGTTTAATAGCGGTCGCGGGCCGGACGCGCGGCCACTCGCCTCGCGTCCTCGGCGCTCGTGTCACGCCCCTCCCGCGCCGGTAATGTTTACTGTCTGCTTCCGAAACCGACGCGCCGCCGGCTACATTTCCGCGGAAACTTTGAACTGTAAACATGTTGGTGCGGCTGCCCCGCGTCGTGACGCTGTACCCCGTGCTGGGGCTGCTGGGCGCGTACTCCCCCGCTGCCGTCTCGCTGGTCCCCGTCTGCAACTCCTCCGTGTACTGTGCCGGGGAGCTCCTGCATCGCGTTCAACTCGCTCGCATATTCCTCGACTCAAAAACTTTTGTTGACCTCAAACAAGTGTACCCTGAAGATGTGACCATCGCCGACTTTGACAAACTGCTGGATGATACACATCGCAATCCTTCCCGGGCACAAATTGTCACATTTGTCGAATCGCACTTTTTGGAAGGCAATGAGCTTCAAGAATGGCAACCGCCAGACTTCAATCCCGAACCAGATATATTGAAACAAATATCGGACCCTAAATTAAGGAGTTTCGCAAAGGGCGTTGTTAGTATTTGGGAGAAATTAGGTCGAAAGGTGGATCCGGACGTGGCCAAAAATCCTGACAGCTACAGTTTTATTTACGTGCCGAATGGATTCATCGCTCCCGGAGGACGATTCAAAGAATTGTATTACTGGGATTCGTTTTGGATGATACGAGGACTTCTCATTTGCAACATGACTCAGACTGCGAAAGGTATGATTGAGAACCTGCTCTACTTAGTCGAGAAATTTGGTTACATCCCAAATGGTAGCCGCATTTATTATTTAGGCAGAAGTCAGCCTCCTCTACTCGCTGCTATGGTAGCCAGCTATTTCGCAGCCACGCAAGACCTCACCTGGCTTAGTAACCATTTACCGACCGTGGAAAAAGAGTTGCAATACTGGCTAGATAACAAGAAAGTGACTGTCGACATTAAAGGACAGAAATACGTTCTACTTCGTTACAACGCTGATCGTAATGATAAAGGGCCTCGTCCAGAATCTTATCGCGAAGATTTTATGCATGCTCAAAACTTGTCCAGTGATCAGTTGCGGGAAGATTTCTACGCTGAGATAAAGAGTGCGGCGGAGAGTGGGTGGGATTTCTCATCGCGATGGTTTGTGACGGCCAATGACGATACTAAAGGCAACTTGACTGACGTCCACACTACCAGGATCCTTCCCGTCGATCTGAACTCTATATTCGCTGGAGCTCTTGAGTTAGCTGGTGATTTCCGTAATAACTTAAAAGACAGACGGGAGGCACAGAAATGGTGGAGTTTAGCCAAATATTGGCGGGCTGCTATACAGAACGTGATGTGGGACGAAAATGACGGAGTGTGGTACGATTATGACGCTAACGCTAAATCTTTGAGGAGACATTTTTACCCAAGCTGTGCGACGCCTCTATGGGCGGGTGCCGTAGATCCTGCTGATGCTCCGAAATATGGAGCTCGTCTTGTTAGATACTTACTTAGTTCCGGCGCTTTAGACTTCCCTGGCGGAATACCCACATCAATATGGTATTCCGGCGAGCAATGGGACTATCCTAATGCATGGCCGCCATTACAAAGCATTCTAATCGGTGGATTAGACTCGAGCGGGCACGAAGAGGCGAAGAAAGTAGCACAAGAACAAGCCAAAGTATGGATTAGAGCGAATTATATTGGTTACAACAAATGGCAGAAGATGTTTGAGAAGTATAGCGTGACGCAGCCGGGGCATCAAGGGGGCGGGGGGGAGTATGGAGTCCAAGATGGCTTCGGTTGGACCAACGGGGTCGCTCTCGAGTTATTACAAAGATACGGCAGAGTTATATTGTTAGATGAGAAACCAGCTTCATTGTTACCCTACGTGCAGCAACTCGTGTGAATTTTAAAACGTGATTCGTGAAAAAGAACTAGGTACCTACCTATTGTTAATATAACCTTGCCCAAGAACGAAGTCGCTAATAGCCAGTTGCAGAAAACGTCATCAAATTTAAAGCTTCATTAAATTTATTTATAATTACTTAATTTAAAAGGCCTTTTAAGCAACTGGTTGTAATTAGAGACAGTTTATTTTTGCTAAAGTAGGTACCTACATACGCTGAGTCAAATATTAAGATACTGTGTAGCCAAATTTATTTATTTAAGTAATTATGGTTAGGTTTAGTTATACTTAGATAGTAAAATTAATAGATTTAAGTGAAATGTGATACTTATTTTGTTGTTACGTGATTTACTTGTTGATTCTGTTTCAATGAAATAACGAATAAATTGTGTTCACTCAAATTATTTTTTCTTCATCACACAAATCAATTAGGTAATCAATTTGTTTATTTTCTTCATTATTTAAGCATTTTTAATTGATTTCCTACTGAATATTCATGTTAAGTTTCTTACTATGTAGTTGTATCCTTATAGAAATTAGGTACCTACCTATACAGGGTGTAACAGAAAGGGTGTATAATGCCGAAACACAGCGATAGTCCTCATGAAACTGAACAACTTTCCCCAAGGAACATGGGTCGTAACTCAAAAAAATTTTTGGATCGCCCATACTTACTTGATCAGCTGATCGGACATTTTGTATGGGGAGGCGAATTTATTTTTTCGAGTTACGACCCCTGTTCCTTGGGGAAAGTTGCTCAGTGTCATGAGGACTATCGCTGTGTTTCGGCATTATACACCCTTTCTGTTACACCCTGTAGAAAAAATATACTTAGATATCATCACAATATCATGAAGTTTGAAATGAAATGAAATGAAAAATCATTTAATCCTGTAGGTTATGACAACACTTAGGACGGGTCAGTTTTTAAAGTTAATGCTAGATTCGCAAGAGTGCAGTTTTCCCCAGAGAAGAACCTAGCAAGAAACTCTGTAGGGTTGCTCTTTTCAATTTAAGTTTTACAAATCTCAGGCATAAACATAAAAAAAAAGTTTAAAAATAGCTAGGACTTATCGTGACATTCCGAGACCATATTAGCCCAAATACTATAGATGCCTCTATTCCCTAGACTTTTTCTAACTACCTACCACCTACTCAGGTTTGATTAAAATAAGTACTTACCTACCATCTATTTTTATTTCAAGTCCAAACACTGCGATTTTATTAAATAAGTATTACACAAGATTTTTTATTACCTAGAGTATGCTAGTTAGAGTGCATTTCACGAAAGAAGTCCCCCGGATATTTTTGGAACTAAATTTGACAGATCTATTTTCCCTATTTTCAGACCCTTTCCCTGATAGTAGGTAGAAACTTCTATAGTTATTTTGATAAAAATATACTTATAACATAGGTAACAGATATACAGGTAAATAGATATTTATATCAAAATGTATACAACTTACTTAAGGAATGACCAGTAAACTCGAAATATGCAGGAAATAGTATTATAATGTTATATGACAATTTAAATATAAATAATATAGGTACATTTTGTACTCATAAATGGCAACATTATCAATTTTGACATGATAACCAGCGCCGCGGCTAGGGGACTTCTTTCGTGAAATGGACTCTACAAAACATTGAAAGGTGCCCCTGTTTTGAAAACTCTAATACCTATGAGTTATAAGGGATTTCATCTATGTTTAAATATTAAATTAACACATTAGCCTTTATTAACCAATTCCATTTTTACTCTCGTCTGCGGCAAATCTAATAGGAGAATATCAGTCTGTAATGAAGGTAGGTACCTATGATTTTAATAGCGATTTATCAACGATTATTCTAGTGTTGCCGAAAAATCGATAGTTTTACAATCGATTGTTAAACGTCAAAAACATGTACCCTATCGATAGCACAATCGATACTATCGATAGTATCGATAGTATCGATTGCTCTTGCGCTGCAATAGTATCGGTTAACAGCAATACTATCGATAGTATCGATAGTTTCGATCGCTGCCGAACAATAAACTATCGATAGTATCGATAGTATTGCTCTCCAATATTGAATATACAATCGATACTATCGATAGTATCGATAGTTTTGCACAATCGATAGTGATAATTTTTTCGATAGTATTGCATTCAGTAAGCAGGCATAATGGGTGGTAGAATATATGACATGATCACATATAAGTGTATGACGGACGAATATAAAGTAAGTATGGTCAGTTGACCAGCAATTTCGAATCTAAATTGATGAAATTGATGATGAAAAAAATGATCACTATCGATTGTGCAAAACTATCGATACTATCGATAGTATCGATTGTATATTCAATATTGTAGAGCAATACTATCGAAAGTATCGATACTATCGATAGTTTATTGATCGGCAGCGATCGAAACTATCGATACTATCGATAGTATTGCTGTTAACCGATACTATTGCAGCGGAAGAGCAATCGATACTATCGATACTATCGATAGTATCGATTGTGCTATCGATAGGGTACATGTTTTTCGACCTATCGATAGGCTATCGATAGGCTATCGATATTGGCCTATCGAGCGGCAACACTAGACTATTCCGTGAACATACTTATCGTTTCGTCTGGATCTATGGGGTAGGTATGAGAAGTATTTCTTGTCCTTTACTTTTATGATCGTTGCTCTCATTATACTTACTTAGGCGGGTTTTTCGTTTTTAGACGTATTTTTATAAGATACAATTTCGTAGATACTGTTTAACAAATTAAGTAGGTTGTTGTTGTTGTGGTGCCAGCTTGTGAACGTCCACTGTTGGACAAAAGCCTCCGCCAATCTCCACAATAGAATAGGTAAAGACTGACATACTGTAGGTATTTCGTTTGTTTTCATTGGTAAGTACCAACGTGTTTAATATATCAATCTGCTTACGTCGGTAAGTAGGTAGGTAGGTAGGTACTAACGTATTCGAGGATTTTTCCTTTCATTTATAATAATAATTATAATAAAACCAGTTCAAACCAGAATAACTTTAGGTTCAAAGCACTAACAACAGTCAAGTGCATTTAAGGTTTACAAAAAAAAGTACAGGAGACCTTATTACCCTATAATAAGGTTGATAATGGTCCAGTTAAGCTTGGCTGGTACTCGACTGTATTATTACAGTTGTGTTAACGGAAATTAAATGTATGATAACAAGCCAAAGTTACTCATAATATAATGTTAATACCAGTTTATTCCATTTGTTATAAAAAGGCGATTGTTTATGATTCACATGTTTTATTAACGTTATTAAAAACGTACCTTATAGCAATACACACTCACCTAGTTTCGCGAAAGGCCGCTAAAATTTTAAATCCAATAGAAGCTGTCTCAAATAGTAATCTGTGCTTACAAGTATGTACATTGTTGTACATAGATCTCTGTCCGTCAATTATTTACTACCTAACTACATATTTATGATACTTATTATGACAAGAAAACAATTAAAAGCACATTTATCACGTGTAGCAATAAATAAAAGATAAGTATTTCATTTCAACACTAATCTGTAGGTATTTATTGAAGTTTCGCAAACTATGTATTATTAAAAGATAAAAGATATAAGTATTAATTAAAGTTACTTTATCTTAGATACTGACATAGATAAGAATATGCAGGTTGTTTAAAAATACCTACTTACGTCGTGATTAAAAATTGTGGAACGCTAATTTTGAGACAAGAGTGATGCGACAATATCAAAATAAAGTGTCAATATCTCTAAAAGAGATAATTTTGTAATCAATCCACATTTTCTACATATTGTATCAGCATGAAAGAGTGTATGTTTTGTCACCATGTTTTGGTTTCATTGCCTCATCTTTTACATAAGTACATACATATCCGTCACGCTTCTCTCCCGTTGGGGTAGGCAGAGACCACGTCCTTCCACTTGCTACGATCCAAACACACATCTTTCGCTTCATCCACACTTATCAGTCGCCTTATACATGCCCGTCGGTTTAGGATAATTTTGACTATTCTCCTGACTCATTTTTTTTTGAGAATTTATAAAACAATACCTGCTGTCCACATATTGAGATTATTAAAAGTCAAGAATATAAGTAGGTAAGTAGGTAATTCTTAAAGCGAGGTAGGTATTTAATAATGTAACAAGGTTGGCATAATGTTAATATGGTATTTCAATTAATTATGGACATATCTTATAATAGTCGTGATAAATTATAAAAATGTTGCTGGCTTGCTATATTGTATAAATTGCAATGAATAAGTAGGTAGGTGCATAGCTTTTTATTCTAAGATACTAAACTACATACCTACGAGTAAATACCTACATAAAAATAGGATATGCATTTGTGTCGTATCAGGTACTCAAATGGATTGAAGAGAATAAATTAAAAATTTAAAAAACCCCCGACTATAAAAAGTAACAAATAAAATAAATATTATTTTGTCAACTGAACATCGCATTATATTTAATACAAATTGATAACTTTCATGCATACTTTATTTCGTCGTGGGACCGCATTCTATTATTTTTTTTAATTTTGATATCTCATTATGATTACTTATGATAGGTATATATTTTTGCGTATCTACCTAGCTACTTAGCGGTCCCCCGACAAAATAAAGTTTGTATGAAAGTTATCAATTTGTATTAAATATAATGCGATGTTCAGTTGACAAAATAATATTTATTTTATTTGTTACTTTTTATAGTCGGGGGTTTTTTAAATTTTTAATTTAATTTTTATTTCAAAGTTTTTAAACCTTTATTATAATAATTATTATAAGCTCCTCCTGTTGTCGACATTGCATTATATTACGAATTAAACACTGATCAAAACGAATGCAAACACGACATATCTGCTGTTACTTTTTTGAAGAATGGATGGAGTGCTGGAAATCCTGGCTCCAGCATCAGCTCCTCCTGTTGCTACCATTGCGTTACATTAAGAATTAAACACTGATCAAAACGAATCCAAACACGACATATCTGCTGTTACTTTTTTGAAGAATGGTTGGAGTGCTGGAAATCCTGGCTCCAGCATTAGCTCCATCTGTTGTCACTATTGCATTATATTACGAATTAAACACTGATCAAAACGAATCCAAACACGATATATCTGCTGTTATATTGGATCTACAACCCTACCACAGCGGATAAAAGAGCTGATAACCTTGAAACGGCTGAACCGATTTGCATATTATATGTCTAAGAACACTCCCAGGAATACCAGCTTTAATTTAAAAAAAACCGCATCCAAATCCGTCCACGCGTTTAGGAGCTACAGTGCCACATACACACACACAGACACACACACACACACAGAGACAGACATCGACGTCAAACTTATAACACCCCTCTTTTGGCGTCGGGGGTTAATAAATAGAGCAGAGTGGCGAAGACTCCACCGACAAGAGCGACGGTCTTAAATATGATGGTGATAGATAATGCAGTACATAAAACTAAGTTAGGTAATAAATAACTTTCGTCAAGAAATAAACTTCGACTGTCGAAATTAAAAAAGTGTCTGGGCACTTTTGCATCGGGTTCGATTCCGCTAATATTTTAGCTGTTTTGTACCTATGTATTTTTTATTTTGTAAATTGATTATGTATCCAATGAAATAATTTCTTAATGAATTATTTTAATTATAAAATAAATTAATATAAAAAGTAGGTGGTAGATAGGTCGGTAATTATAATAGGACTGACTCTACATGACTACTCCGAAACCTTGATGCTTTTCATCTTTGTAAGTAGGTACTTTTATTTGATCAAGCCAAAACTATGGGCCCAAGAATCCTGGAGATGCGTTGGATTTAATGTAAAAAGGGAGCTTATCAATAAACGTGATATTTTTCATTTTTTGGTACGTAATCCTTAGCGCGCGAGTCCAACTCGCAGTTGCCCGGTTTTTTAATGCATTCATCATTCCTATTGTATCAAAACTTTTCCATACTGTTTCGCAATGTGTTTGGGTATCGATATACCTTGATAAGCTGCACAATTGCACATTGCACATTTTTAAAACTGATTACGGTGCTGCAAAACAATTAATTAATAGCTGATAGTAACATATTTATACCTAGGTAAGTACAATATTATATTACAATAATTTAATATTATAGCCGAGTCGTCAATAAAACTGATGTGTTGTTTTTAAGCCCGTGGTACTTAATTGACTTCAAAGCATAGGTACTAATAAAAGAGTAGCGAATTTTTGTGAGTGTTTTTTTTAGTGTAAGTACTTTGATACTTCACGCACTCCTCACGCCTAAACGGCTAGACGAATTTTGTTGATGTGCTAAGAGCAGTTTCGTATGTCTATCAATAAGACGGACATTGATTGAACATTGATTCACGCAAAAACTACTTATCATATTTTGATGAAACTTGCCAATGTTGTTGCTTATATTTTAGAATAAAACATAAGCTATATCATTTTAATATATTATGTGATCTTACCAAGATATGACGATAAATGCGAACGAAGTCGCGGGTGGCATCTAATACTTAAGTAGGTAAATATTTAGAACATGCCGAGCAAACAAAATATTTACCCACTTAGGTACACTACTTAATTGTTCGTTATCAGCCCATATATGTCCCCACCGAGGGGCACGAGCCTACCCTCATACAGAGAGTGATTAGGCCGTAATCCACCACGCTGGCCAAGTGCGGGTTGGCGGATTTCACATACACCTTCGAATTTCTTGTCTGGTGTATGCAGGTTTCCTCACGATGTTTTCCTTCACCGTTAGCAAGTGGTAATCGAATAAATTGATACGTACATGGGAAATAAACTCAGAGGTACATGCCCGCACCAGGATTCGAACCCGCGTCCTCGGAGTTCGAGGCAAGCGTTCTACCAACTGGGCTACCACCGCTCTAATTGTATTTTTCCTAATTCCTTTTCGCTAAACATTATAACGTGACACTCACTCTCTCCACATTTTCAAACGGAAAGTTAAAGAGCACTATCTTTCCTTATCATAGAGAATACATATATTTATATAAATTATAATATTTATGTATGTGTATTTATCGTATATATGTGTAGGTTTATACTTATAAGGTACCTGCGGGTTGTAAGGGCCGCCGTGTAATAAGGGCCACTTTAAAAAAAAAATACTTCCAATTGTCTTATTAGATTTTAAATACGCACACATATAAAGGACCAATAGGAAGGCTTAAAAACGTAAGCGCATCATCACGCGATCCGCCATCTTGTCAGTAGCCACGAAACTGTCCAGCGAGTCAGGCTACGCGCCCCATAACTTAAAATTTCTCCCAAAAGTAATAAAATTACTTAGGTATACTACTGTTTTTTTATAAATCTAGTTCTTGATGTTACAACTATATACATTGCTGCTGCCAAATCAAGGTAAGTTTATGGCGATTTGTTTTTTTTACTAATTTAATTTATCAACTCGTAAAATTGGTACTAAATTCAAATAAGGGCCATGTACGAGATGGGTAACATGGGCCGGCCCTTATTAAACCTATAGTGTGTATGTATTGCCTAAACTGATTACTGTTATTTTTAATAGGAATGAGGGTAGTACCACTCTCTCTTCACTGGTGTTAATTAATAAATATTTGTACATTCATTATTATTTTTAAAATTCATTAATTTTAAGAAATTTCTGAAGCAATTAATTATAAAGGTCGAGTAGTAACAAAAGACTTATTTACAGAAAGAGAAATACAAAAAAGGAAGAAAGAAGAACAGCAAAAACCTTGTCAAAGTAAAAAGAGAGAAAGTAAGAAGCAAGAAAGTTTGAAAAGAAAAGAATTGAAAAAGGGTAAAGCAAAGAAAAACACCGGAAAAGTACCAAAAGAAAGTAACAATAAAAACGTAGCTGCCGAGGACAAATGGTACTGTTATGCATGTAACACAGAGAGTTTTGAAGATATGCGACAATGCTTGGCATGTCAAAAATGGTTCCATGAAGAATGTTTAGGACTTACGGCAGAAGATATTGATTTTGACTGCCCGATGTGTGGTTAGTCAATTTCAACGTTTTTTTTTATTTGATCTCATATTTTACGAAACAGAAATGTTCCTAAATCAAAGGCTAATTATCTCGTTAGAAAAGATTTTTTTTGTTGCTTAGAAAGTTAATGTTATGTTGTTACATCTTTCAGCTTAAGTAAGATTTTTATTGATTATAAGTGTTGAGCTTATGTTAGAGTGGACCTTAATATACTATATAAAAAAGTCTTATGTTTAATAAGGTCCACAAATTTAGTTTTTAATTCTTTCTTTTTCGCCAGTTAAAGGTGAATTTAGATAAGTATCAAATACTTTGTTAATCTATGTATAAAGTTTATCAAAATACGGTCGTAAAGTGTTTATTTTTTATTTTTCATTGTTACTTAAGTTTAATAAGGTCCATTACTGTTTTTCTTCTTTATATTATGACAAATTCTGTCTTTTTTTATGTCAAATAATTGTATCAGCTAAATGATACACGAACAGACTACGATTAAACGAAGAATCAGTTAGTGTGCTCAGTAAACTAGTGGTCCTTAATAAACTACTAATGTTTAATAAGGGCCAGAGGAAGGGTTTTTAAAAATAGAAATTTTGAGTTAATTTACCATAATAAATGAAGCAAAAGGTTGTGTTTGATTAATAAAAGAATAAACGTTCGTCTGATACTTGTTTTTTTTATTTAATCCTAATAAATACCGAATTATTGAACTTTTTAGTTAGGTGGCCCTTGTTTGCCGCAAGTACCTTATATTTATTGTTTATTGTAGTGACTATCCTGCCTTCATGCTATCACTTCTCTCTCTGTGGGGTCTGCAGGAAGAAATTTCTTTTAGAAATATGCTGTACCTTTTGTATAACTTCTCTTTTTTTCTGTCTCTATGTACTATCATCTTACAATAAACTGTTAAATAAATAAATTAATAAATAAATATAATGTTTACTTGGACATTTTTTTGCTAGCTAGGTAATTCCCTAATTAATTATAACCTATCTAAGTAATTGGTAGGCAAATATCTTCAGCAATAGGTATCTTGGTTGCACAATTGCACATAACTGAAATTGTTCCATTTATTTGATGAATAAAATGGCATACTAACTTTCCTTTATCACTTATTCATGTTCAAGCT
Source organism: Anarsia innoxiella (assembly GCA_947563765.1). Taxonomy (NCBI): domain Eukaryota; kingdom Metazoa; phylum Arthropoda; class Insecta; order Lepidoptera; family Gelechiidae; genus Anarsia; species Anarsia innoxiella. Next base: position 1,221,644 of record OX387403.1, read on the forward strand.
GTTTCCTTAAATATTTGGGACTTTAAATATAAGTACTTTACTTTAATATATTTGGAACTCTTCTAGTTAATTAAGTACATACAATGATTTTTTATAGGTATAGTTATGTTACCTTTATAGTGATTGGCGTTTAAATCTGTGCCGAATAATGATTACAATGACATTAATGACAGCACTTCAAATCATACTCCAAATGTCTTCAGACTAACTGAGACTAGCTACAAGTTGTCTTAAATAGGTCTATTTACAGTCTTCAAAATGTGCGCGCATATATATAACATTATCTATACCTATAAAAAGTCATTAAGTACATAGAAGTAAAATGTCGTAGTAAAGGTCAATAGAATCCTAAAAATGATTTAAGACTGCGACTTCTTTCCTTATGCACCTTAGTAATGCATATCTTGGAAAACACACAAAATCTTCAAATAAATAAGCAGCTGTGGATGAGAAAAGAAAACCTATTAAGTAATTACATAAATAAATAGAAGGGACACAAAACAACACACAATAGTTAGGTATTCTGCTTTCTCTACATTTGCTAGTTAAATTACTTGACCCTGTACTTACCTTGGTAATTTAGCGTCGACGTAGTAGGTACTCGTAGATACTAGATACTAGAGATGCGCCGAATATTCGTTTACTATTCGGTATTCGGCATATTCGGCACCTCAACCGAATATTCGTATTCGGCCGAATATTCGGTTTAAATGACCACTTATTCGTTTATTTTGTTTAGTAATAATTTGCTTGATAAAACGAGATATTAATCTCATATTCAATTATTTTAAACCAAGGAGCTGTCAATCTTATATCCTCATTTTCACATCTAGGTATTAAGGAGATGATAAAATAAAGATAAGTTAATAAGTGACACTTAAAGATAGAATTTAGTAACCTAGACATTCTGCTCTATCTAGTGACTGTCAAAGACGCTTTTCTTTATAAACTTTACTTATTCGTTGTATCAAAATTAGTGTGAAAGAACAACCGAATAGTTCGGCCGAACTATTCGGTTCGGTAGGGTTTTAAACCGAATAGTATTCGGTATTCGTTATTCGGCAAAATCCATATTCAGCGCATCTCTACTAGATACCTAAGTATAATAAATTTTTGTGCGAAGTCGCAGGCGAAAGGTAGTCTTGTCTGAAAAAAAAATCAGATCTCTTATGAAACTAATAGGATGACTAGGTTATAAAAATGACTTTTTAGCTTAGCAGTAAAAAGGGGGAAATGTGGCCAGCATTTTAGAAAGCTAGCCTCAGGGAGAGCCTTGAACGATGTCTTCTTTTTGTGTCATTTTTTTTAGTTTTGTAAATATTTATGTAAGTACAATGTACATATTAGAGGCTGCCCTCAACATCGAACGCATTTATCGTCATATCTTGAAAAAAAAAAAAGACATACATGTCTTAAAATATTTGCTGTGTATTTCTGATACAAATTACAGCTACAATATTGCCAAACATTTTTGTATTCAGTGGTTTTTTCGTGATGAAGTAACAAACATCGATCGGCACAAACATTGACATTTATAATATTATAGGACAAACATTTGGTTTAATTAAAAAATATGAACTGTTTCATGGGATAAATTCACATTTAATGAGATCATTTCCATTTTACAAATAGGTGGTTTTGTCGTGTCACATATATTTTAAGTACCTACTTACTTACATATATTAAACACTTATATACCTACTTATAATTATAAATTATCAAAGATAATTTAAGGTAAAAACTTATCAATTTTTCAAAAAGCCTTTGGGTTTTTCGAATCTTATCTAACGCTTGTAAAAGGAGAGCTATCTTAAATTACTTACACTAAATAATTATCTATTTAGTAAATCTAGGTATATTAGGTACTTACTTATGTAGTTACATAACTTGCAATTTAAAACAAAACTCTACGATCTAAGTTTTTGTACAAGCTTGGACAAAGGGATAAGTAAGTACCTACTTACTCAAGTTACTTACTAAGTAGGTACAGACAAATGCAAATTAAGCTCTACAAAGGGGCTCTTTATTTCATTTCATCGTAAGGGCCATTTAAAGACTACCTTAGGACTACCTATGTTTATTGTAAAGGATACTTCTCCTTCGATTGTACCTCAAACCAAAAACGCAAGATATTTTTCAAATTAGGTATAGGTCGCGCCACGTAAAAAGAACGCTGGAAACAGTGAAAGCGATGAGTTCGCGCATAGATACATTTGCGCACGAAAGTAGGTAATAGGGCTTTTTATTGTTTTATTCTTATGGGTTTTTGTTTATTTCTTTTAATTTTTCCTAGGTATCGGAAGACGGTAAGGAATTCGTAATCTTTTGACCTTTTAACAATTCGTTTCAGTAAAAAATTTTGTTGCCGCTGCGGTCCGTTTCATACTTTGTTTTATATTTTCGACTGCATGCGTAATTAATTTTAATCTCTTTTCTGTGTAAAACCATGAACGTAAATAAACACTTTTGTGCGCGATGGTATTTTAGTTTTGTTGGTTGGTTTATGGTTTTACAAACGGCACACGTCAGACTCAAAAATCGTCTAATGCGCAGCTTGGTAGCCAGCGTTCTTTTTATGTGGCGTGGCCTATACCAACCAACGCCCATTATTAATAACCTATCCTGATCCGTTTTTACCAAATCGAGATTGAAAAAACAAAACACAATTGTCACTTGTATACCAAAAACATGTCAAGAACAACGTTATGTAAATGTTAATAACGGGCGAAGTAATTCATGACAACGTAATAAACCATCAACGCAAAGGATAAATAACTAAAAACACATTGTCATTCAATCATTCATTTCCTTCGATATTATCAAATCCGCATTCACTAGCGGGCGTCACGTACGGCAGTTCCATTTGACTGCCAAACTCTGCTTCATACAAAACCTGTTGAATCTTCAATCTAGCGACCGCATTTTGTTTTGGGTGTAGTCTTTTTAAAATCGGCGCGCAGGAGAGCAAGAATAATTCATCAGGATCGGACCTATTGCATTGACATGTGGTCTCTTCTTCACTAGAATTGAGTCTAGCTTTCTTTGGTGACGGTTGGGAGTCGTCTTCGTCCTCGTATTTTGTTTCCATGAAGGATGATAAGTCGGGTAGAGCTTGGATTTGACGCTGGCGGATCTCTTCCTCGGCGTCCGAGTCGGATGCTTCGCGTTTTGAGCTGAAAATTAAGCAAGAAGGGGTTTTAATGAAGTAGATATCTAGTGAGGTTTAATTTAAAAGTAAGAAGAGTGTAAGATTGTCGTGCTTTTGTTTATGAATGAACGTAAAAGATTAAAAAAAAGCTAATGATATAATAATAATAAGGAATAGATATGTCCATGAAACGTCAGTGTTTTAAGCTGGGTATTTATCAGCGAACTGTAACCGTAAGAGCGGTTACGCACTACATCCAATCCGATAAAATTACCATAGAAATAGGTCTCGGTTCTATTCTATATATTTCGGAAAGGATTCGGATCGGACGTAATGCGAAACCGCTCTGTAACCGTTGCATGCACTATAGGTAGGTACCTAACTGTAACCAAAAACACAGTGTGTACGCTCGCAGCTACTTCGTGACCAGTTAGCGAACTACGTATAAACACTATGTTTTTGGTTACATAATAGGGATAAATAATAAGGGATTAATAAAATACTGCACATAGACAAAACAACGCCATCTACCTGCTAGCTTAGCATGCACTCCGTGACAAGACGTTGTCATGCATTTGTCACGCTTACGTCTCTGTCTATAGTATTAAATGTGATAAGGACAGCATGACGTGAGATAATTGTCGCGGCATGCCGTGCTAAGCCCCCTGGTAGGACGGTGGTCTATCGACTATACTAGAGCCACCCACCTTGCTGGTTGGACTAAACCTACCCGGCTTAATTCAAAGCTACTCACTTAGATTCAGGTTTAGGATCCACATGCGGCAGCAGGAACCTCATAGCGTGGTGGTACGGCCATCGGGTGCGGCCGCCGTGTGTCCGTTGCAACTTTATGAACGAGTCGCGGAGGGAGCGCCAGCGTTTCTTGCATTCCGTTTCTGCTTTCGGAAATTAAATTGCTTTATTAGTTTTTAAAATAGGTACATATATCACGTCTCTTTCCTATCGGGGTCGGCAGAGACCACTTCTCTCCACGTGCTACGATTCAAACACACTTCCTACGCTTAATCCATGTTCATCAGACGCCTCATACATGCACGTCGGTTTAGGGTAAGTACTCCTGACTTGGCTTTTCCTTAATAAGTCCCTTGATCGAGTTAGATTTTAATTAGGTACATTTTTAACAATATAAGTAGGTACCTACTTAGGTATTTCTGGTAAGTACTATTGGTGCCGTTTCAAATAAGTATAGTCACTAGAGCGGAGCTATTAAAACTAGTAAATATATTATTTAAAAGTATCTAATAGTATCATATTATAGTATAAGTAATATAAAAAATGTAAGTTAGGTATAGTGATCTAATAAAAACTAAATATTCATTACTTAATTTTAGCAACTCAATACGTCTTCCTCTCTCTGTTTGCCGTGCCCTAAAACAGGGCCCACAACATGTACTGTAAATAATTTTTAAGACCATTGTAACTTTGTGGAAGCGCAATAAATATGATTATGATTATGATTAAAAATGTTTAACATTGTCGGGTTTCGGCAAATCCGTATTTTTACTGGCAACTGAGCATTTAATACGATCTTGGACATTCAATCCAATTTTTAACAATAATTTCTCGTACGTAGCCCCGTCAACTGGGTCTAATTAAATGGGTAAGTAGGTACCTAAGTAGACTAGACAGTATTATAATGAAACCAATCGAACAACAAGTTGATAAACATGTTGGATGGGATGGGTAAAATCAATAACTTTATCCAGCCAGCTTAACGTCCGCCTACTCTATTCGATAAATCAGTTTTGGTAATCTGACTTGATTCGCTGAAAGCTTTGTACAGGTAGGTACGTACCTACACGGTACTATGCGTTTCAAATGAGAATAGGATTGGAAGCGTGGTTGACTTCACTTCACTGATGCCAAAGTACGGTTGCTAAAGAATTTTGGTTCACAACAACAAAATGTACCATTTCTCGACCATGATACACCAATTCCTGACCAGGCAATGCTCCTATAGTGGACCACTTCTAAATAAGTGCAAATCAAACAAACAGAAATTACAAATATTTATTGGCTGTTTATAATTTATTATATTGGTTAAGATAATAAAAAAACTATGTTTATGTAATAACCAAAATAATTTTCTTTTTAAGTAGGTAATAAATCACCACTGGTCGAGCATTAGGTAAGCTAATATTTCCTTAGTAGGTACCAATGGATGAATTCCCTGGTCGACTATTGGGACATTGTCGAAAAGTGGAACATTAATCTTATTCTTTTTTTGCAAACCGTATCTACAGTCCCTCTTGACGTTCGAACGTAATGCGGACGTTTGATTTCATCACTTTTATCCTGTTCTCATTTGAAACGCATAGTAGGTAGGTACTTACATTAATAGGTATTGAAAGATGTTCATAGAACGAAATAGGTACCTACTACATATTAGTATCAATATTATATAGATACCTTATGATAAGCTTTAGTTGAGCATGGACGTAAGATTGTACCTGGGACATTATGTAGGTAAGTACGTAGGTACCTAATTAATTAGCTACTTGTTAAAAATAACTTTACCTAAAAAGTACCTAGAGCACAAGAAATAAGTGAGTACCTAGTTATTTAAAAAAAATACAGGTCTTAATAACCTACTTAAAAGTTGCGACCCTATCTAAAAGTAGGTACATACCTACCTATTAAATACCTATGTGTTGCACAGAAGGTAATTAAACATTTTGTCGATTTATGAAGGAGATAAAAAGATGTTTATAGGATTTTTAATTGCATTTTTTGAAAATGAAACTGAAAATGAAAAGAGCATTTTAAGTAGGTAGGTTAGGTACCTACCCAGCGGACGTTGTTTTAAAAACAAACTGAACAAAATGTATCCATTTGTTTATAGTAATTTAACATAAACATGTTAGTGTAAACTAAACATTAATAACCCATAATTATGTTACATTTTTAGCTGATTTTTGTGTAGGTAGGTACTGAGGTACACTTCTCCAAAGATTTAGCAGTGTTTTCCTAACCCTATAAGTAGGTACCTATCTATGCACTTCACCGGTTTTACCCCAAGGTTGCCTGGAAGATATTTCTACCTAGCAATAAGGCGGCCTATTGCTATTCCTTTGTCTGTATTCTATTGTTTATTGTGTCTCTGAGCATTTTGTATTTTATGATAAAATAGATAACTAAACTAAGGGTGATCGTTAATTATGGAAATTCGTTATGTTTGTAGCTTTACAAAAGTGAGGAGACATCGGTTTTTTTCGAAGTACCCATCTACTTAATTTAACTTCTTTTTAGAATTAAGCTAGAGTTTTGTAGCTCGAGATTGAAAGTCATGGCGGTTGAGGGGAGGAGCCTTCCTTTGTCCAGCAGTGGGACATATAAATGGCTAGATTAGATTAGGTTTAAGTATTATTATTTTTATATCTAGTTAAGTAGGTGAATGAATGAACTTACCAGAAACATTAAGCGCCTCTTGCACATCCTTCCACGCTTCATCTCGAAGTTTAGTCTTATTGAATCCACTAACTTGTTTGTCGTATAAAATCGGACGTTTCTCCACCTCCTTTATCAGATCTAGCTCGTTCATCGCGTAAATGTTTGTGAACTTCTTACTTGTCGTCTAAGAAAACTTACGCGAGACGTACTCGCCTTTCAAAATTCGCGGCAAAACTTTTTTTTACAATTTCGTTCTTTGTTTTCGTAGAGTTAGAACTTCAGATAGGTTTTAGTTAGATAATGAAGTAGATTGAAATAGGAGTAGCTAGGTATATATAGGTACCTATATAGACTTATGTCAATAAACAGGTAAATAGGATATCAATAAGCCGATCGCGATTTTAGCACAAATAACACTCGTTTTGGCCTCGAAAAGGACTGGCGATCAATAATAAAGAAATCCAGTTTTGCGAATAGCGTAAAACGTGGAATATAAGGGGTTTATAACGGAGGGTGGTAGCGGATCGACTGAGGCGCCGCGCGGGACGTGCGCGCCGTGCGTATCGAGCGACGCGGCGCGCCCGGCGCGGCACGGCGGCGCACGGAGCAGGGGAGGCAATCCGGGCAGGGGTGGACAGACAACCCCTCGCTCGGTTATGTACACTAATCTGTTATGAATTCTCTGTCACACTATCCGCCGAGACGTAAACAATTATGTTAGGTTATATTACACTTTTGATGAAGTTAAGACTTTATTATTGATTTATAATCAGAGATTTGCCGATCATGAAAAGTCATTAACCGGCTAATAAATGAAGTAAGACTCTACTATTGATATTTAAGTATTAGACTTTGCCGATCATGAAAAGTCATTAGCCGACTAATAGTCGATTAGGCGACTAATAGTTACGATCGGAAGTTAAAAGATTTTAAAATCAAATAAGATTTTTAAAAACTAGGATTTTGAATGTAAAAAACGTCTTATATTTCTACAAATTCAGGCTTATAATTGTTTAAAATTAGATAACATACTTAACGTACGTACTAAGATTGAACTGACTCTAATCCTTTAAAAGACACTTTAATTAGGTAGGTACAATAACAATTATTTAATTTTGTTCTTTTCTTTTTTAGCCTGTTTCGTCCCACTGCTGGGCAAAAGCCTCTCCCATGCCTCTCCAAACACTCCTGTTATTAGCTGCTTCCCACCAATCTTCCCTGAATGAGCGTCGTCACTCCATCGTTTTTTGGGCCTACCTCGGCAACGTTGGCCGTCTGGCACCCAATTTGTGGCTATTCTCGCCCAGCGCTTCGCATGCATGCGACTTACATGGCCAGCCCATTCGTATAAAAAATTAAAAAAGAAATATGTTCTTAAACACTAGATTTGACTTAGCACCTAATACCTATAATAAGCAAAGAAAAAATAAACATAGGCCGGAATAAAAAAAACACTATTTTTTTAACTAAAAAAAAGGCTGAACTTGCCTGATTGACATAAATATAGAAAGATCATTTCATTCTGTACTATTTCGACCCATGCTTTCCGGAAGAAGTATTAAATTCCATGAGCAGATTATCCCTCTTTATTTTCGCCATTAATTCTCGCAGAACCGATGGACGATGGGGCAGAAAGGTTCTTTAGTGGCGACCACGTACCGGACGACGCAGTGTGGGAAGGCTTCCATCGAGGTGGACTGACGACCTGGTTATAGTCGCGAGAAACCGTTGGATGTGGGCAGCGCAAGACCGGTCGTTGTGGAGATCCTTGGGGAAGGCTTTTGTCCAGTGGACGTCCATAAGCTGACACATACATTTACGTCTTGCAGTGAAACAACTGTTTTAAGTACATGTAATTTCTTATACTAATATCTTTCTCTTATACTAAAGACTGCATGCCGTGTACAACTTTCAAATGACCTTTATAATCTATTTGCCTGTAATAACCAATGCCACAATGACATTTGTATGGAAGAGGCTTATGCATCAAAGAGTGGGTCTTCAAAGTAGACTCCAACACGAAACTAACATAACATTTATTACATTTAAAACTTTTATTAAAAATTTTTTGTTCATTGCTTTTGTCAACATTGTCTTGTTCAGATTTTTTTACTGTTTGATTTCTTGGTTTGTTGTCTATGTCTTTGGATTCGTTGCTTTTGTTTATCTTAGGTGTTTTATCTCTTTTTAACCTAGGTTTTTTGTCTTCCTTTTCCTTAGATGTGTTATCGATTTGTTCATTAGTTGTGTCGTTAATGCTCATTTTAGATGATTCGTTGTCGTCTGTTTCATACTCGTTGTAGGTTCTGAAAATAAATGTTTTTAATTGGTAAATAGTCAATGAATAGATAAAATAAAATAAAAATATTTCTAGGGACCGTTTATATTTACGTTACAACAAGAAAGAGGAAGGATTATTGGATTTATGAAGTAAAAATTCTGTAAGACTAGTATAAAGAGCTTATGATGTCATCCCACAGTAGGACACAATATTTCATGAATGTTACAATACAATAAACAATTGATTAATAACTATAACAAACAATACTAACTCCATAATATGTTTCAGTTCATGTTTACAAAGTTCACCCAACGTTGCAAAATTTGCTTGACACTTGTCACATTTATAAGTTTTTACGTGAACTAGTGGTATGAAGGCACTGGCTAACTGTAAAAAGAAAATTATAGTTATTAAGATGAGTTAATGAAAATGAAAAATTTTTATTCAAAAATAGGCAAAAGTTCATTACACTTTTTTACTACTGCTGGATCACAACCTGTATTCGCTATGTGCGAAGTACATGGTGGGGGACTGGGGGTATAGTAAAGCGATCGCAGCGCTTGCCGTGGTAGAAATGCGCAACAATCCGGGAAAGTAAAGTCAATGTAAATAAATAAAAATGAATTGTTGTTCGTTAGTCTGATTAAAACTCGAGAACGGCTGGGCCGATTGAGCTGATTTTGGTTTTAAAATGTTTGTCGTAGTCCAGGGTAGGTCTAAACGGTGAGAAAAATTCGAAAATTGCCGGGAAAGTCCTAAAACAGACCTTTTCTTTTTCCCATACAAATGTTTTCTTACTAAAATGTAGAGTCAATTTGAACTTTATTCCTACACAATAAACTTCATTCTAAGGCGTGACAAAGTAAAGCTCTGGTTATAAACACAATTGCATTTTACCCCAGTGACAACACGAGAGTCATTGATCTGTTATAAATAAATTATAATTGTTAATTAAAATAGGTACGTTACCTATCATAAAATACTAGAGTCTGTGCGGAAAGAGAACCGTCGTGACCTTCAAGTGCATAAAGAGTCAAAAAATATTTACTATGATAAACTTTTATCATTTCCTTGAGACAGTTTAAAAATTATTTATTTAAGGTTATCAGAGTACTTACGTTTAAACTCGTTACATAGGGCGTTAATGTCACCGATGTTTGACGAATGATGTGGGCTCGTATTAAATAACTATTGCCATTCTTTCGTAACTCTTCAACATTTCTTACATGTTGTGCTAAAACTAATTTATTTCCTTTCAACAAAGTTTGAGGTTGGAACCTAATATTATGTACTTTCATAAAACACACAGTATCCTTGAAGAAGCTGTCTTAGAATTTCATAGGAAGGGTCAAACATACCTGGATTTTCCTTGTGTAGAGTGTGCTTTATCTCTTTCTTACTCACCAGAGGGCGCCCGCGAGCGCTTCTTTGACAGTAATTGTCACTGTCAAGTCATAGCGTTTTAGAATTTCAACACGAAATGCACGAAAAGTTTTTTCGGTGTGAAATTATAGTGTTTTTTCAGGGAAAAAGCATATAAAGTTGAATTGTGCAAATTAAAACAAGGAGTGTCGGTAAGTACACTTATTTATTTGGCTAATCTGAGCAGCGGGAAGTTAAATACCGGTACTTCGGAGGAGACCGGTAATGGCGGGAATCTCACGCCGCTATATGCGACACTAAATATACGAATTAAGCTCTTCCTTACGTCGCTAAACATATAATTACTGCTCAGATCAGCAAACATTATAACAATTCAACAAGTGCAATTAATATAAGGTTGTATTACCTCACATAATTAGCACAGCGTGTTTTCGCCTACTGAGACTTCTCAGGGCAAAATGTACCAACAGAAAACTAGTTTAGTATAATTAAACAAACTAAATACTAGACCTGGATCTTTAAAAGGAAATTTAGCAGGTACTGGAGAGCATTACAATCACCATATTGCCATACTAGGGCTTGGACTGTTAAATAATGGTCAATGAAAATTTAAATGTTGTTTCTTATGATTACTACAGCAACTAAAGTTCTTCGTACCTATTAATGGACCGTTGGCTGAGAACCTAACAATATTGTATCATAGATAATTGTTGCAGTGCAGAGCTGCAAAGTAATGGTTTATGTGAATTACTGCTCCTATGATATAAACATATACCTAACAATTTTAAATGATAAATTTTGTGAACTTAAACAAGCTCACTAGCATAAGCTTGGTGTGTCCAATGGTAAAGTTGTTACTATGAATAGAGTTAGGGGCCAATCATATGATATATTTAACATGACCTGTACGGTTCCAAAATAAAAGATAAAAGTTTCTACTACAATTTATAAATTAAGTACCTATATCTGATGCCAAAATCAGATGAAGGTGTTAGACAAATACTTGAGTTGAATATGTATTCTTAATAACCCCAAGTGGATGTAAAACAAGTTCTTTATGAACTACAATTGACAAGCTTGTTTATAAGCTAGCCTAGTTATGACAGTGTGTAATGATTACTTATGAGTTTATTTCTATGCCTAAGTGCATAATTACTCACAACAAGTGAAATTGGACATCGGTAAGATCAGTCCTATGAACTTTTACGAGATTACGATCTTGAACTGAGTAGCGGATACTCTTTGATAAAATAAGTACCTAATTTAACAGAGATTGCGTTTAACATTCTTTAATTTATGTTATTAGACTGGGTTGAGAAAATCTTGACAGTCTGAAATGTGTCAAGTGAAATGTGAAAGTTGGAGGACAAGGTTGCGGAAACCTTACAAGTCCTAGAGAGCACAGGTTGGATGCCTATTATATCCACCAGTTCTGAACCAACGACACAAAACTTAGGGTTGTAAGCTTTTGGTAGCTTTGGTAGCAAGGTAATACATTTTTGTAATATAAGTACACAGCGGATGTGTTAAAATATGAAAATGAAAGTTGAGAAGAGCATGACATGAAATGTTCATTTAGGTTCAGTTAAGTACTATAACAGACTATATCAGTGAAAAACTGTTATTAGCACTCTAGCCTATATCTAAATTACTACCTACCTATATTGATTTGTCAGCTGTTGTTTTTCCTAAGAAAATTTAATAAATATCTACTGTTAGATATACTATAACAGATTAATCAATATAAACCTAAAATCCAATTTTAATGGTACACAACACTTTAAAAGGGATTGGCACATAATATATTCAGAATTGTTTGTCGAGTAATTTATTAAATAGAGTTATCTAGTCAAATACAAACAAATTAGAATTTAAAAGACAATTACCTAAATAAGAAATTATAGAGTTATTGACTATTTGCTGACACAATCAATCAATAAAGTTTAACTCTGGGGAAAACTGCACTCTTGCGAATCTAGCATGACCCGTCTTATGTGATGTCAAACTCGTCCTACAAGATTATAAATTTTCATTTTCAAATCCTTGCTCCTTTAATGAAGGTACATTGAACCTTCCAACCCAGGAACTAACCGAGTAGCCCACTCCTATGATGCTATCGGCCGCATAACCTTTCGGAAAGGTGGAACTAAAGTTTCTTTGCGGATAGTTGTTCCAAAGTGACACCTATTATCCCAGGCCCTGTGGGTTGATAAAACTGGGAAGGGTGCACGATTTATTGGATACCTACTTGTTGTTAAAACCATCAACTTTAAGCGCGGGTCATCCCCGGCTTAGTTAAAGTGAATTGAGTCAATCTTGAAAGCCGCGGAGGCTTAGTTAAAGTGAATTGAGTCAATGTTGAAAGCCGCGGAGGCTTAGTTAAAGTGAATTGAGTCAATCTTGAAAGCCGCGGAGGCTTAGTTAAAGTGAATTGAGTCAATCTTAATTAGTTTCTGCAGACCTCAGAGGTCATATTTGAAAATTGGGCTTAGCTCAATGTTAACTTTTTCGAGTCCAGTCATATAAAGAAACTACTTACATTGATCCTTCAGTATATTTGCTAATATAATGGTACTCCAAAGATAGGTTACCTACCAAACATTTGCAACACAACAACCAATTTTTGTAATATCAAATAACCTGGAAGTTTACCAACCCTTCTCCCAACATAATGCGATGAGCAAAATTATATAAATGAAATTCATTCATACATTTAAAAGAGCCACGCTTTTGACAGTGGCAGTTGTAATCGCTATCTGAGGAAGATAATCATCTATGCGACCACCTTGTGACCAAGTTGTTTTTAGATAGTGGATATCTGGGCATGGTTCCAAGCAACTTGTTGGGGTGGGGGGGGGGGGACAAGACCAATTACGCCTCGTCCTGAGCAACACTGATTTAAGCCTACACGTTAGAGAAGTGAAAAATCTCGATGACATCTTCTTACCTAAGTATACTAGGTATCTGAAGGAGCAAGCTGACTATAAAGCTATAAGGAACTAACCGAGTAGCCCACTCTCATGATGCTATCGGCCGCATAACCTTTCGGGAAGGTGAAACTGAAGTTTCTTTGCGGATAGTATGTTCCAAAGTGGCACCTATTACCCCAGGCCCCGTGGGTTGATAAAACTGGGGGGTGCAAGATTTATTCAAAAAGATTACATTAATAATTATCAATTGCAACATACTCTAACGGTGAAGGAAAACATCGTGAAGAAACCTGCATACGCCAGAAAAGAAATTCGAAGGTGTATTTGAAATCCGCCAACCCGCACTTGACCAGTGTGGTGGATTACGTCCTAATCACTCTCTGTATGAGAGCAGGCTCGTGCTCCTCGGTGGGGACATATATGGGCTAACAACAACATACTCTATGTATACAAGCAATAATACATATTATTTATATAGATACCTACCTAAGTTAAGTAGGTACCTAAGACAGGGGTTTCATTTAATTTCACAAATTAACAAAGTACAAGGTTGCAATATACTATACCTACCTGACTTGTTATTTTATCCATATCGGGTCTCCGCATTATATAAGAATGAGTTGCAATTAATCCCCTGCTTGCCTCCGGAAGGCATATCTAGAACTTGTCCTTGTTAGACAAATGTCAAATCCTTACATAACTAACACAGGATGATCATATTCAAAAAACATCAATTTATTTGAAACTAAACAGCTTAATATTTAGAATGTTACTAAGTTAAGTATGAAATAAACATACAAATTACAGGAACTTTAACTGATTAAAGACAATATCCTAATGTTTACAGCCTGAAGTTATATCCAGTTAATATTTTGGGTTATATTTTTAACTTGCCTTCAGGGCGCATGAGATCTATTCTAATTGATTCAAAGACACCAGTTCTATAGGTACTTATGAGAAATTAGGGTAGTCTGAGAATGAACACTATTTTGTCAAAATTCAGTATTAAAATTAAATCATCTATTTCACCATTTTGAACTTGTCTAATAGAAAGTTTGGACATCAACCCTCTCTCTATACCTATAGATAATATTATCTGTTTCTCCAGTGTCTAAGACATTTAAAGACAAAGAGACTTGCATTAGAAACTAGTTCCTAGAATCAACCATCAGCAAATTTTTACTTATTTAAAGTTTTTTACATCTTAAATAATAACAATGTACCTATAACAGTACCTATGCAGAGTGGAGGTACTTTCAGAGACCACAGTAAACAGGCACCTACCTCATATATTATATAGATTTTCATATAATATAATATCAAGAGGCTAAGCTAGCCTTCTTTTATAATAAGCTTTTTATAAGGATATTCTAATAGTTAATAACTTGTATATAAAAGTATATTATTTATTAAAAATACCTATTTAATTGTTAAATATTTAATCACAATGTCAAAGTCACACTAAAGACTGATTAAACAATTTCCCTCTGGTCATTCAAGGAGGTCAAAGGGAATTTAAAAGTTTAAAAATTTAGGTTCAATTAAAATAAAGAAATCAAAGAGTTATATTAAATAGCATGAAACATTCAGATGGGAAATGTTAATGAAATATGTAAATGTGGATTAATGTTTTATTTAATTTAATCACATAGCGTTTTAGCTTACCTCACCAGCAGATAACAAACACATCTTCAAGGATACTGTGTGTTTTATGAAAGTACATAATAGAACTGTTTTGCATAAAAACAAAACAGATATTATGTATGAAATAAAACACACAGTATCCACTCAAGTGCCTTGCTGGTATATGAAGATGAAGGCTATGACTTGACAGTGACAATTACTGTCAAAGAAGCGCTCGCGGGCGCCCTCTGGTGAGTAAGAAAGAGATAAAGCACACTCTACACAAGGAAAATCCAGGTATGTTTGACCCTTCCTATGAAATTCTAAGACAGCTTCTTCAAGGATACTGTGTGTTTTATTTCATACATAATATCTGTTTTGTTTTTATGCAAAACAGTTCTATTGTGTTTTACACTTTCAAAACCAGTTTTTATAATGACGTCCATTATTTTATGCACTGTTTTAACAAATTCCCCTAAAATTACCATTTGTCGTCTTTCTATTTATCTTTTTATTTACTATATTTATTAGAAAGCAATAAAATACTGATATGTTATTATTTGGCATAATCCCGGAAAGTTGCGCATGCTAGGTGGCGCTACTGTCGTGCACATAGCGAATAGCCAAGAGGAAGAAAACAGCTAGAAACCTTCAGCACAGGGCCCTACGTTATGTCCAATAGGTATGTCTTTTTTTTTAATCAACAGACTTTATACAGTTAATTAATATTAAGAAAATCATAGCTTCTTATGGAGCACCAGTGTGGGAATATGTGATACTAAATGCTCCTCATGACTTACATACATACTTATCTGTCACACCTCTCTTCCACTGAGGTAGTCGGTAGGCAGAGACCACTTCCCTCCACTTACTACGATCAAACACACGTCCTTCTCTTCATCCACATTCATCAGTCGCCTCATACATGCATGTCGATGTTCACTTAACTTGACCAAAACAAGTAAAAAAAATCTTACTTACATGTTCATGAAATCTCATATGATCTAACATTTCTTCAGGATCGGTTGTTGAGAAATTGCCACATTTTTCACATTTATAGACTGCCTCATGTGTCATCATTATCTGAAATTGCAGAAAGAGTTATCCGTCACGCCTCTCTCCCTTTGGGGTAGGCAGAGACCACTTCCTTCAACTTGCTACGATTCAAACACACCTCTTTCGTTTCAAGTCAAGAATACCCTAAGTCGACAGGCACTTATGAGGCGACTGATGAGTGTGGATGAAGCGAAAGAGGTGTTAAATATTCAATCTCGATAATAGTTCACAACAACCCAATGACAACCAAATGACAAAAGACCTCGCGGCAGACCACGAAAAAGGTGGTGAGATGAGCTGGACATCTTCATGGATGACTGGACAGAGGCGGCTCAGGGTAGGGAATCGTGGAGAAAGTGGAGAGAGGCCTTTGACCAGCAGTGGGACAATAACGGTTAAATAAGAAAGATTGTATAATAATGTAAATACCTACTTAATAGGTTATGTTTTTGTTTTGTTTACCTTAAGTTCATTAAGCTAAGCCGAACAGTAGATTTATTCTCGCTTGCTGCCACAACATGAATTATTTATTTAGTTCTTCATTTATATATATTTTGCTTCCATTTAACACAAAAAAATTCATGCAGAATGACGAATGAAAGAAAAGTTTTTTCTAATGAAATTATCGCTCTAAATGTATGTTAGTTAGCTTTATGAATTGGAAACTGTTATAATAACGATGATTACTTAAATTGTAAACGTAAAAATTAAATTATATTGCCCAATTATACTGTTTCGATACGAGTTTGTTTTGATTCGCACTATGTATGACAGTGACAGTTATCTTTTTTTTTATGTGCCTGCATGCAAAGAGCATTTATGCCTGCATGCATGCATACCTTACTATCCCTCCATTTTAATTTGCGTGATCGATTATCCAAAATCGATCTTTTTAATCTACATCAGCATTAACTACAAAAAGATTTTAAAATAAAACGCCTTATTTTCGAAAGTAGTTTGTATTTTTAATAAAAAGTGTAATTTATGCTTCCGACACAACAAATAAAATGAATAATATTTAATAAGATATTTTCAATATTGCTTAAAATTCCATAAAAATACTTATACAAGTAGACCAAAATGTTTTCGTATGATTAAAAAAAATACTTTTATCCCTATACCTAACGAGCTCCAGACTCAATACTTTTCAATTAATATTCATCTTTAAATACTTTAGCGCTACCATATTTCCCAATACAAAATTGTATAGTAGCAAATACTTTCAGTAATCTTCTTTCAACTGCTTTAAAATGATCTTCAGTTGCTAATACCTCTCCTTCAAATGAGGAAAGTATTTTTATTGTATCTGTTACACTTCCTCCAGAAAGCAGCTCTAGGCGTTGCCAAGTTGATGAAGATAATCTGGAAAATATTATATTAATTTCTTAATTATGACAAACTACAGGCTGCCCGCGACTTCGTACGCATTTATCGTAATATCTTAGAAAAAACACAAAATATCTGCAAATAATATAGCCTATGTGTAATTCTGATATCCAAGCTAAGTTATTGTAAAATTTTATTAAAATCTGTTCAGTGGTTTTTACGTGATGAAGTAATAAACATCCATGCATCTATCCATCGGCATAAACCTTGACATTTATAATATTACTAGGATTGATTGCCATGAGTCTTTTTGTATGAAAAGGCATGAACAAAAATAAGTTAGTATGTTGATAAACTCACATGCAACATTGATACAACGGAGCTAATATATCTAATTCATCGATCGCCGGATTTCCAAGTCCTTTGCCGTTATCTAGCAAGACTATCTTATCTTTATAAATTTCATATCGATGCCGATCTCCATTTTGGATAAGAAAATCAAATATTGCGACGTCAATCAAGTTGAGAACTCGTTTCATGCTGAGAGTGCCTGTTACTTTTCTGAAATAATAAGAAGAAGACTTTTAATTTGTATTAAAAGCTTGGAGGAATTGGTTGTATGCTCTAAGATTAATAAGCTTATATTTTATTGGAAAATGATAAGATTATTTTCAATTTTAATTGGCAAAAATCGATTCTATTTCAATGCATTAAATTTAAATTTAATTTTTGATAATTATTACATTACACATATTTTATAAGTTAATATATTTACTTGCAATAATCGTTATCAGTCTCCCACTCCATTTTCTTGCTATTATAAGATCGTCTCCACGGTGACTTGTGAATTCTGAATTGTCGATCTAAATACAAAATTGCTGCTCCTTCAATTTCACCATTTTCATCAGGGCATACAGTCTCATTCACCTTGCAGTAGAAACACTTTCCAAATATGCATGTTGATCCACTACCTTAAAAATGTAGCAAAGTATAAATAAAAAATATATCACCACTTAACAAGGTTTTAAATCTCAAAAAATTAGGTTTAGTAAAATAAAAAATGGCAACTACCTGCGTGGATATTGCCTAAAAAAATTTGAAAAATTTCGTTTTCAATATTTTCAGTTTTTAAAGTACCTATTTAAAGTGGTTTTTATTAACACTTACCATTTTTCACCATAGTCCTTCTCAGCCCCATAGTTGCAACAGGAACAATGTCTCTATGAAGATGTATTCGTCTGATCACTGAAGGTGCTATCCATTTGAAGTTCAAAACCATTGCAAGGTAATAAGCAAATACTTCAGAGTTATGTCTATCGAATCCAGCGTAGATACTGCCTCTAATAACATCATTTAATTTGTATCTCTTCGGTTTGAAGAACAGTTTTTGCTTGCCCTGCAACAATAGTTAGGTATTATAAAAAACTAAGACTATTAAAAAACCAGATGCCACGCTATAAATACAGGGTAACTTTAAATTAGTGAACGATAAAAAAGTATATGCATGTACTCGTGATAACAAACAACTTTTACTACGGGGCCAAGTTCGAAATCATAAAAAAAATTGTTCCGCCATACTATCAGCTGATGCATTTTTTTTTGAATGATTTCGAACTTGGTCTCATAGTAAAAGTTGTTTGTTATCACGAGTACATGCGTATCCTTTTCTATCATTCACTAATTTAAAGTCTCCCTGTATTTTATGACTATAATAGGATATTATCTGCTTTAAACATTTACCTCTAATAAAAGTAATAATTTTAATTGTGTTCCTTTAGGAGCATTATCGACTAGTGCTATCTGTGAGGTACGAATGGCGTGTAGTATTCGTCCAGGGGCACCATTTTCATGAGGAAATAGTGATTCTTCATTCGCCCACTGAAATTGAAAATAGAGGTACCTAGTTAAATGTACTTGTATGAAAAGGTTAATTGAATTAATTAGAAAAATAATTGGCATGTTATTGATAGTGATAATCAATAGTAGGTACCTAATTAACAGCAAGGTTATCATAATGAATTGTATGTCAATAGTGGCTGAAAGGAATAAAAATATTTTCTCACCATTTCTGTGTCACGCCATACATTTTTAACGTCAATAGACTTAGAATAATTAAAAGAGTTAATAAGTTGTTTTTGTATACTGGTAAATTTCGGGTTTTTATTCTTATACTGACTAGGCAAATAATTAAGATAGTTGTAAATATCTTTAAAGACATTTGGCGCGAGATCAAGTTTAATACTGGGTACATTAATATTTGAAGGCCTTCTTCCAAGACTATTTAAAGTATAGAAAAAATATATATTCAAAACTACTAAAATAAGTAGGAATGAAGAAAAGCCTAGCGCCACATTCATAGACATTTCTAATTACAATATATCTTACAAATATACTTTTGTACAAATGATAATATCGAGATTGAGCTTACATGTCGAAAATACTGTTTAATTCCTTTCTAAACTTTTAAAAATTATCATTGATTTAAAAAAACACATTTTTATGAATGGTAAGTAGAAGTCAGTTTATGGAAATTTTAAGTGCATTTAAATCAGAAATTACTTTGTAAATCATTACACTGTTAAGCACGAAAAATTAAACAAAATATGCCTTTGATCTAAATTAAAATAATCAAAATACATGCATGCATGCATTGTATACAATACACGCTGTCACTGTCATTATGACACAAAAAACAGATGTCATTTTTTTGTGGCCAACGCATAGCTCTTATGTTAAAATCAATTATTATCAAAAAATACATTCTAACGAAATTTCACTTGCAAAATTAACAACAAAATAATTACATTCAATTACATTTAAAAATATATATATATTTATTATTTAAGTACCTATATTGTCCAATTTTAAAAGATCGCTTTTATTCCAATCGATCTTTTATTTTTGGAATCACTATTGTTTGTTGTGACAGTTTTGCCAAATGTCAGTCCCTGTCAGTCCTTTGAGTGTAGAACATATAAGGAGGTGCCATACCGTCTAGATCTGCGTGCCTAGTCTGGCGCAAATGGCCACCTTTTTGTATGGAATTTCTTATCGTTTGATAGGTCATCTGTCACGAAAACTATGAAAAACTTGCGCCAACCTTGGTACGCTATCATAAACTCATTTGAAAAAAAAAATAGGGCCACTCCTTATATTCCTACCTCATTGCAACTGTCAGCCACCACTTTTCTTTCTGTCATTGTGATGTGCGAGTCTGCAAGTTAATGTAGTTCTGATGGATTTTTTTTCTAGTTGTTTTTCATTTTCAGCCGGCTTTACTCGTTATCTATTTTTATAATAAATTAATTGTATTTGGATACGTATAGGTAAGCAAGCATACCACAAATATTATTAATTGTGCATATTTATAGTCAAATGGTGCTCACAATTGCAAACAACACGATATTCTCATGCGCGCTGAGACCATTCCTCTTTTAAAAATCTCCGTCGATATTTCCTTGAATATTTTTGTCTGGGTTTACTTACGTTCATACTATTTCATTATACTTTACATTCACACATAGAAATGAAAAAGATATATGATATGGTTTTGAAAAAGGTTTCGTGGTCAGTTAGTTTTTACTTTTTAGTGTTACTTTTGAAGGCTCCTCTAAAATAATAAAGTAGTTACTTATTATTTCTTTATAATCAAGCTATCAATAATTGAAACACTAAGTAGGGAAACTACTACAAAAGTCTTAAGTGCAAACTTAGCTTTGCTTTATTATATGCAACACTCAATTAAAATGATAATTGTAATTTTTGTTTCCAGTTTTACGATAAAACTGTAATGTTAAAATTTTCGCAGGTATGTCTTGTATTCATTTATTTATTTTTTAAATACCTTCATTATTACTAGACTAGAACATCTAAAATTATCCCTTTACAACCGGCTGGAAAAAGATTCTTCGATTTTTTTGAAATTCACAGGGCCTATTATAGGGTACATAAGGATCATGTAAAAAATGTTGGAAAAAATCCTGATGTCTCTGGTTTCCTGTAAGCTTACCCTCACGATCGTGGGTCTTAGGAGGAAGTCCGAGATGTTAGTTTTGTCTAGTTTGGAGATATATTTTGAGAAGTAAATGAAAATGAAATAAGTAAACATTATTTTTTATGATCAGTTGTTTATTAAAATTATTTACCCATACATTAAATGTAATATTGCGGTAGAACAATCAACATTTTTATTAAAAAACTTAAAAATATGTAATTTTTCTTATGTTATTAAGCTTTTTTGACTAAAAATCGTCAATCTTATTTTTAAACTAAAACATCTACTTATAATTTGCTATCTCCAACTTGCTTGTTTTAAGTTCACTGCCAATTCTGGAAAAGTGGTATAAATTAGTGCATCGTCCTGTTCCTGTATCCAGGCCTCTCACGGTAACACGCCCTCTACCTCTTGCACTAACTGATCTGGCCTAGGTTCTGATCAATCCCCTACCTCCCCTAGACGGTGTTGGAGGTGGTGGTGCCTCATCTTCTTCGGAGAACTCACCAGAATCAGCTATGACTGCTGTTGAGTTGATCTCGCGCTACTATTTCTTCGTCATCTTCGTCGAATTCCTTTATTTCGGAGTCATTTCCATCTGCCAATATATCTACAGTCTGTTATTGTGTGAGGGGTTTTCATAAAAATAAGAAAAAACAATAATACAACCATAAAAAATTAAGTTACATATAAAAAACCATGAATATATTTTTTCGACGTAACACCCAACCCACACTATCGTGCGACCTTAACTTTGAGTCTCAATATACGCCTAATTTAGCACGCTGGGTTCTAATTTTGTACATATACTTGTAAAACGATACTTTTTTTAGTAAATCACTAGAAAAAAACTATAAAAAATGCATCAGATCTACTTTTAAAACATTACTTACCGAGACGATTTCGAGCACCAAAGAACGCAGCCATCCTTCTCGACACTTAAATGCTACTGACAGGTTCAAACTTTCCCGAAAGCGGCCGTTGTATTTTTTTTCTAAGAAAAGGAATGTCACACGATCGATCGCAGTCGATTGCGTCCCGAAAAGTCAATTTGCGTACGCGCCAGAATTTTTTGAAATCAAGTCTCACTTTCGTTTCAAGTCGGTTGTAAAGGGTTATATTAAAAAAATAGATCTTTACATTTTATTTTTCTTTATTATTTGTTGGTACATCTTTTAAGATCTCGGGTCGATAGGGACCCGGTCATTTGGGAGGCATGCATGGGGCCAAAGCCAATGTGTAGAGGCCTTTTAAGTACCATTTATTATTATTATTTAAAATTATAACGATAATACAAAGTATGCTTTATAAAGTTGTTATTTCAAGAAAATAAGCAGCTGAACATAAATTACAGTTCGCTTATAAGTAAAAGTTATTTACTAATGAGTAGGTATCATATCTGTTATGTTATTTTTAAAAATAAAATCAAGGTGACTTTAACTTCTAGATAATGTCTAGAATTATAAGATTTACATGGTATTAGTATTAGTAGTTTTCCCCAGAAAAGAATCTAGAATATTAATTCTCATATTTCAAGAAAACCTTTGACATGTTAGTACTTACCTTTGTTAAAACATTTCAGGTAGACTATATAGTACAAGCATATAAAACATTAGCAAAAATACCCCAAATTTTCGGAGGGAAACTGAATAACTATGGCAATAGAGTGACCTCACAATGGTTGATCCGCAACCTAGATAGAGGGAAACGTACTAAATACGTACGTAACTTTGTACTGGATGAGAAACTATCTGTGGTGTGTGAGAGCGAGTTTGGCGCTGATGTGAGCAATGTGTAAGTTTCATTTGTTAGTAATTTTTCAGCTGCGCCATGTATGTATTAGATTTGATGTTTCAAATAAAAGTGCCGAAGGTTTCTTGCTGTCTTCGTCCTCTCTGCTATACAGGTAGTGAACCGGCAGTAGTTTTAGATTCAAAAAAGTGACATCAAAAAAGTATAATGAATTTTGCCTATTTTTTAATAAAACACTTTTCTTTTTATTTTTTTTAAAGATTAATTATGAATTTAGGGTTTATTGGAGCTCTGGGCTCTTGACATTTAAAACAAAAGCAACACCAATATTTCCAAAGATACTCATAGACAACTCTTAAATTACAGACATCATAGACTTCTATTACAACGTCTTTATTTATAGCCAAAGACGTGCTGCCGCGCGGCAGCTCGCACTCTGAATTTAAATAAACATAAGTCTGAGGAGAAGAGAGGCACTGCTGGGCAGTGGGACACGAGTTGCTAAATTAGATTAGATAAGTCTGCCGCCCGCCGTACCTACTTCACTCAAGTGAAGGAGAAAGTTAACGTCATGTCGTATCAAGAAGTCAAGGCACTGGCAGAGGATAGGCCTTAATGGCGAATCCTCCACCGACAAGAGTCTAACTCTTAAATATGATGATTATGAAGTCTGCCGCCGTCGAACATGGTCGAACATATCAAGACGCGGCTTTTCACGCAAAAAACCCTGATGGTTCTTTGTAGCACTCAGTAGTATTTAATACGTACCTACGAAGTAAGTCAGCAACAAAAAGGTTAAATCCTTTGTTGCTGACTTACTTTATTGTTGTATAGGACACGCTAGGAGAGTCACGCAGTGGACTCTCCTTTCTCGTCCTGCCAGCAGGGTTAGTACTGGGGCCTAAGTCTGCTAATTTAAAATACCTTGAGTTGTGTGTCGACAGTCTCAATGGCATTTTTGATACATTTGGTATTCTGCTAAACAATAGCTTGCACCGATTGCGGTAAAATGTGTCAAAAATGCTATTGATACTCTGCCGACACACGACTGGGAATGTTGTAAATTAGCAAGCTTGGGTTCCATCTCCCATGACAATTTTGTGTCCCAGTGTTGCGTATATTGAACCTAATTTTCAAATAATTCATCAGGTTACTATCAGCAGTATCGCCGCAAGAAACCTTCAAAGCGGTTATTTGTGTAGATAAAGGTAGTGCCACCAAGAAGCAGTATTTGGAGGTGTGGTCGCGCAACACTCTTGCGCACGCTATAGATCTCACCGCGTTGGATCTACATGGAGATGTTTACGCTGATGGTGAGTATTTTATAGACTGGTCTGTTAGGAACTTATGTCGTTATAATCACCTATCTACTAGAGGCTGCCCGCGACTTCCTACGCATTAATTATCATATTTTGAAAAAGAGTATGATATTCTAATGTCTAAGCTACAATATTTGAAAGTTTCATCAAAACTTGGTCAGTAGTTTTTGCGTGAAAGAGTAACAAAAATATTCATCATAGGCACAAACATTAAGATTTATAGTAATAGCAGGATTTACAACTCTACAGTCTTCCTCTACTGTTACTATCACAAAGAAATTTGTAAGACATCACTCTTCACAAAGAGGCTTCTGCCTTCATTTTCTATATGTGCCTCTAGACTAGAGCAAAGGCGCGATATGCACACAGAACATAGACAAAAAGTTTTGCAGCTACATTAATAAACTACTGATTGGCACAGCGGAGTTCGGCAACCTAGACTGGTCCTGCGATGAGAGCGCATTGGTGTACGTCGCGGAGAAGAAGCTCCCGAAATCCGAACCTTACATCAAGCGGAAGCCGGCGGAGAACAAACCTGACTGTTGGGGGGACGCTGCGCCTAACATGGTATCTAATACTATTGGTCACCCACATCTCCGTTTAAGATACCTATGTATTTGTATAGTTCCTTAAACATACCACTAGCCAAACTAGCCACTTTTTAACCCCCGACGCCAAAAGAGGGGTGTTATAAGTTTGACGTCGATGTCTGTCTGTGTGTCTGTCTGTCTGTGGCACTGTAGCTCCTAAACGCGTGGACGGATTTGGATGCGGTTTTTTTTAATTAATTTAAAAAAATATTCAGTGTAGGTATTGCTAGTTACTTATTCCTTAAATTAACTCTTTGAGTCCACATTCCATTTTAAATTATTATAAAAAAAGGTAAGTATTAAATGAAATTGCGGAAATGGAAAAACAAGTAAAAGATAGTAGTTTTTACTATTACCCATCCTGGGGTAAATTGGTTGTCGTTTTTAACCTTTGGTTACGGAACTTCAATAAACTCCTACAGTCATTATGAAGGTATAAACAAGTTAGTGGGGTACCCTGTCCATCTCCTTTATAGGAAATTAGAGAAAAAATGTGATGTGTCAGGGGCAGAGCCCCCCTTACTATAATGGGAAAGTCCAGAGAAAAGAAGTGAGGAGGGCGAAGTCCATTCATTTATTACAGGAAGGCAGTGGCGGATTTACAAAGCCGCTAGTAGGCTATTCAATTTCTGCCGCCCGGTTTAGAGAAAACATAAAATCATGTTATTATAACATCCTCCTTGATTTGTCAAATCCCTGTTTTTATCGTATCCCTGAGGTACCTACATGACTTATTTCTGTAAGATAAACAAAATTGGGCTAAATTTGCCGCCCCTGTAAATCTGCTGCCCTAGGCTCAAGCCTACTTAGCCTATTGGTAAATCCGCCACTGCAGTAGGGTTAAAAGATAAGACGTGAGAGTAATAAATAGGGGGGCTACGACCCTCTCACATCTTTTCTCGGTATATTCCTGTAGTGGATGGGGAGGGGGGGGGGGCTTCGTACCCTTCATTTTAATTATCTGTACTTTCCTGTAATAGACGGGGGGCTTCGCCAACTGCTCGACTTTTCTCTGTAAGTTCCTGTAATGGATAGGAGGCTTCGCCCCCCACTCATATATTTCTGTATTTTCCTTTAATGGACGGGAGAGCTTCGCCATCCTCACTTAATTTCTTTGTATTTTCCCGTGACGGACGGACGGCTAATTGATTCTTTTTACTAGAATTTCATTAACAGTCATACTAAACTGAATACTTTTAGGGAGAACAACACGTATACAAAGAAGATTGGGGCGAGGAGATGGAAGGCAAACATCTCTCAGTTATAGTTGTGTGTAGATTGGATACTGAAACATTTACTGTATTGGAAGGATTGCCTGAGTCTTGGTGCCCTGGACAGGTATGTTGAATTTGTTAGCGTCATCTAGGTACGGTCAGCATCATGAGTCAATGAACACATTCAGATTTTCAAAAGTGTAAAATACATCATTTTAGACGAGAATCGCTTAGCAAAAATACTCCAGAGTTAAATGAACATCGAATAAGGTTCAAAATAAGTAAAATAAATAAGGTTTTACGTCTAATAATGATGATTCTTAGTTTTGAAAATCTGAATGTGTTAATCGACTTATGATGCTGACTGTAGGTACTTACAATTTATAACCCTACGAATATTATCAAGTTATACTATTAAGTTCAGAAGTATTAATTGTTTTAGGGGACAAAATGTTACTTACACTAAACTTTTTATTGTAATGCTATATGAATGTGTTGTATGTGACATTCAAATTCAAATTCAATAAAGATTATTCATAGGTAACCCAAAAATTACACTTGAATGCGTCAGAAATAAAAAACAAAAAATATAACAAATTAACAAAAGTAAAAGCAAATTAACTGACTGAAGGCTACGCTGACTTCTGAAGGCACATATTCACTCGGATCTACAAGTGTTGATTTAATCGTTCCTAAACTTCTTGCTTCCTTATAGGTCCACTTCACGCCCGACGGTCAAGGCGTGGTGGGCGTGGCGTTTGAGAGCGAACCAAGTCGCCTAGGACTTGTATTATTTTGTACCAACCGACCTTCTTACATCTTCGAACTCTCTTTTAATGGGATTTTGAGTGAGTTTTTTTATACGATTTATATTAGCTTCACTTGTAACTAACTATGTAAACAAATCTTGGAATCTTAATTTAACCCACTTCCCGGTCTTCGAATAGAATGAAATTTTGCACACGCTCTGAGTTCTGATGACAATACAATAATATGGTACTTTCGAACTGATTTGATGATGGAGCATGTTTAGTGCGAGCTAAAGCGTATTTCAGTTTTTTAAGCTAGGTACCTATTTTTTTCTTTTGAGTGTGTTTGGATCTTAGTAAGGGAGGGAAGTGATCTTTGCCTACTCCAATAGGAAAGAGGCGTGACGTACATATCCACGTACCTATGTATGTTTAAATTTCTGTGTGCTTCATAAAGAACGTGCCTTCTTATAGAATAATTTTCGCTGTTTTAAACAAGTTCTATGCTAACTCACAAAGTATATCGGGAACACACTAGGTGAGACTGAGTTTGGGTCGTATCGACTCACCTGTGTACGGATGCAGCGAAAGGGTTAAATCGCGACTGCTACTTTACTTTTTAGGTAATAAAGTGTACGAAAGCCTCCATAATGTTGGTTTCTATTCTATACAAGATGACTTAATTAGTGGACGATAGAAAAGGATATGCATGTACTCGTGATAACAAACAACTTTTACTATGGGCACAAAGTTCGAAATCATAAAAAAAATTGTTCCCCCATACTATCAGCTGACGCATTTTGTATGGGAAGTTCGAAAATGTTTGAATGATTTCGAACTTGGTCTCATAGTAAAAGTTGTTTGTTATCACGAGTACATGCATATCCTTTTCTATCGTTCACTAATTAAGTCACCCTATATATTAATTCGTAACATTCAATACCTTTTTTTTAGAGATACTATCATCAGAAGGTATGGCGGTGCGGTCCCCAAGGTTTACTCCAACGGGTGACTTAGTGTGGTTACAACGGCCAGCTTTTGGACCCCACAACGGATGTCACGCTATTGTCATTAAGAGGGGTGACATGGTAAGTGTAGTATTTTTTAGAATTGTCATTTATCATTTTGTTTGCATACATACATATACCTCTCACGCCTCTGTCCTATCGGGATACGCAGAGACCACATCCGTCCACTTGCTACGATCCAAACACACCTCCTTAGCCTCATCCACATTCATCAGTCGTCTTATATAGTCAGCCGTCGTGAGCGTCGACTTTGGTAGGTACTCTTGCCTTTTTTTCTTTTTTACTTAGTCGTTGAAATCTATCTTATTAGGTAATCAAATATTGTCTTTGTTTGCTCCTAAGGAAAAGAGGCGTAATAGGTATGTATAAGTACTTGCGTTACACTTAAAGATCGAAAACGATCGATCGAAGAGATTTAAATAGCTCACTACACGTTGTGGTCACAGTAAAACATCCACATCGCGAAATTCATGTTATGGTCATAATAAAAACGCGCAAGACGCGTTGTGGCAACCACAGAAAGACCACATTGTGAAATTCGTGTCGTGGCTAACATACTATTCGGACTCAACGCGTTGTGGCGATTAATTATTACGGAAAGGTTCAAAGATAAGACGTGAGAGTAATAGATGGGGGCCCCCACATTTATTCTCTATGCATTCCTGCTGCGATCTTTTCTCGGTATTTTTTTGTAGTGATTTCCTGCAATGAATGGGTGGCTTCGCCCCAATTCGTTTTTTCTGTATTTAATTTTAATGTAAAGCGATGGATCTTTGATTTACTAAGTTGATCTTTGATTTAGTATGTGAGTTAAAAAGTATATGACCCACTTTGAAGGCAGGACTAAACCCATCTCATTCCTACGTATTTCTTTCAGCCAGTAACACCAGTCGTGGACATAATACCCCATGAGTGCTGTACATTGGACGGCAGTACATTCACAGGCGCGTAC
The DNA here is from genome assembly GCA_947563765.1 of Anarsia innoxiella. Taxonomy (NCBI): domain Eukaryota; kingdom Metazoa; phylum Arthropoda; class Insecta; order Lepidoptera; family Gelechiidae; genus Anarsia; species Anarsia innoxiella. Next base: position 1,250,400 of record OX387403.1, read on the forward strand.
TGCCTCACGCTGCCGCCTCGCGCCTTCGCCTCGAACAACAGATTATTCTTCTGTACGCCTCAAAAGTACGATATTAGGAGCTACTTAGTGGATTTAGGTGTGTACGCAAGCCTACTTGTATTATCGTCGGTAATACAATTTGAGGGTTTATGGATGTGAGGTTGTTTGTGACTCTTTCACGCAAAAACGACTGAATAGATTTTAATGAAATTAGGCAGTTTTGTAGCTTATACTTCAGAATAACTCATAGATTGTCATAGACTGTATTATTTTAAGATATCTTTTTTTTAAGATATGACCTCAAATGTTTACGAAAACGGTGTTATACTTTCAGATGGTGGTCGCATAGTGGACATATCCAACAAGTCGTGCAAGCAATCTACCTCGATATTAGACGTCAGTAACGACGTATTACTGGCTGCGTGTTCTAACATGCAGAGTCCTTGTCAGGTATACCACACATACTCACTGTCAGAAACTAACTACCAAGACAAAACAGCGAAACTAAATAACTTTTTCTTAAGCTAGCTAGCGAGAAAGTGTGCGAGATTTTTGTTATCAACCTAACTTTATACGTGTGAACTAAGCTTAAGAAACATCTTGTAGTCGCTGCGATGCTCCGATGCTTATTTGTTGTGTTAATTGATTTTGAATATTATAATGAGAACAATGTCGATAATAATATGACAAAAATGCTCTGCGCTGCGCTTCGTCAGGTTTACGCCGGCCCTAAGTTTTATTAATATTAATGTTTCCATACATTTCACTTCACAGCTGTATGTCGCAAGACTGCCACCTCCGGGCTTTGAGGCTCAAATACAATGGTTACCTGTTACTCAACCTAATGAAGTGCCAGAGTCAGTCAGAGATGCGACCATAGAGTACTTGCAGTTGGAGCATCCAGGCTCTGCTGATGCCGTTAGTAAGTATTTGTCTGTATATTTAATATATTTACAGCCAGCTATATGGCAAGCCACCGACGTAGTTCGAAGAATCTTAAACCTTAAGTGGCAGTGGGCGGGGCACCTAGTTCGCAGAACCGATGGACGATGGGGCAGAAAGGTTCTCGAGTGGCGACCACGCACCGGACGACGCAGTGTGGGAAGGCCTCCAACAAGGTGGACTGACGACTTGGTTAAAGTCGCTGGAAGCCGTTGGATGTGGGAAGCGCAAAACCGGTCGTTGTGGAGATCTTTGGGGGAGGCTTTTGTCCAGCAGTGGACGTCCATAAGCTGACATGATGATGATGATGATATGGCAGTTATACATAGGTACTTGAGAGTATGCCGAGAACACGCCAGGAAAGTCCACAATGCAATCGCGTCGTTCGCCAATATAACTGATCAGATTTTAATGATCAGAATTAGAATAACACGTAGGCTATCTTTTATTAGATAATAGTCTTAGCGTTTAGAAGAATTATAATTTAAAAGTTGTATTAAATTTGTTACAGCATCCTTCACCGCGATATACATGGCCCCTAAAACAGATACCAAGTTGCCTCTAATCGTGTGGCCCCACGGAGGGCCGCACTTCGTATTTTTAAACACGTTCTCTTTGCATGCTTCTTTACCTATTATGTTAGGTACTTACTTGTAATATTATTATGTAGCAGTGGTTAATAATGTATTATTGAACTACCCACATTTTATTTCTAACCTATGCATTGAAATTAACAACTTTTTCCTAAAGCACAAAAGTAGAATCAATTATTGATATTAAGATTTCATTTTTTTACTTTCCATGCAAAATGCGTGAACAACTGATTGACATTGAAAAATACGAGAGAAGTTTTTGGCCTTTTTCGACTAATGTTTTTAGGAAGGTTTTTCAGTTAAAATGGTGGGTCCATTCTCTAAGTCGTAAAATGAACAACCTATGTATTTCTATACAGGGTTTGCAACACTCCAAATAAACTACAGAGGGTCGACGGGAGCGGGTCAGGCAACTATAGACTTTTTAGTGAGACGCATCGGCGATTGTGACGTCAAAGACTGTAAACTAGCTACAGACGTAGCACTCCAAAATTACCCGATAGACGAAAACAAAATTGGCATCACCGGAGGTTCCCACGGAGGTTTTCTAGTGGCGCACCTAAGTGGACAGTACCCGGATTTGTATAGAGCAGTCGTGACTAGAAATCCGGTTACTGACATGGCGTCCATGATCAATTCTACGGATATACCTGATTGGTGAGTTGTGGGACCTTTTAAGGCTGCGTCCCCAGTAGGCAAACTGTTAGCGGCCGACTGACTGACCCGCAAATTGTGGCGAACTGAAATTTGAGTTATCTGCAAACCTACATCAATTTTCATGCGTCATCGCAAGCAAACTTATTAGTTAGTCGCTTATTTAGATAGTCAGTGCGCGAAACGCTGCAAACTTCGTAGAGTGAGCGCAAAAGTACCAAACTATGAACTCTCCATTTAAGATATATGGATAGGCTTACTAAATAAAGATGACTGAGGTGGCGGTTGACCTGCCAAGCAAACTAACAGTTTGCCTACTGGGGACACAGCCTATAGCTGTTTTATAGAATGCCAAACAATCTTAACCATGATATTCCAATTATCAGGTGCGCAGCGGAGGCAGGTTATGAGTTCACGGAACACGGCCCCGTTTCGGAAGAACAACTCCTGGCCATGAGGAGGTGCTCCCCTTTTGCGTACGTGCATCAGGTTAAAGCACCGACTGCGCTGATGCTAGGGGTGAGGGATAGGAGAGTCCCGCGTTACCAGGGGTTGGAGTATGCTAGAAGGTTGAAGGCTAATGGGGTGAAGGTTAGGTAAGTGGATCAATGGACTATTGTATTCTTTTTTGGTTGTCTTACTTTTTTAAATAAATTTTTAAATAAATAAATGTATAGTTTCTAAAAGGTGTAAAAAAGATACTTCATTAAACCGACACATAATGAAACTACTTCAAAAATAACGTAATTTTTTCTTCGCACGGCTTGTTGTTGAGCAACTTTATTGCGGAAATCAATGTACTAAAGGCTGTCCGCGACATCGTACGCATTTATCGTCCTATCTTGGAAAAAAAATCATGATATATCTCAAAATAATAGCCTATGTGTTATTCTGATGTGCAAGCTACAATATTGCCAAGGTTCATCAAAATCGATATATTATATATCGATATATTTATATAAATTATAATATTTATGTATCTATGTGTATTTATCGAATAGATATCTATGTGTAGGTTTATATTAATATATTTATTGTAGTGACTATCCTGCCTTCATGCTATCAGTTCTCTCTCTGTGGGGTCTGCAGGAAGAAATTTATTTTAGAAATATGTTGTAGGTACCTTTTGTATATCTTCTCTTTTTTTCTGTCTCTATGTGCTATCATCTTACAATAAACTGTTAAATAATAATAAAATCTGTTCAGTAGTTTTTGCGTGAAAGAGTAACAAACATCCATCCATCGGCACAAAAATTGACGTTTAAAAAATAAGTAGGATCAGTACAAGTCGTCAACTCAATCACTGAATACCAATTTATTTATTTATTTAACAGTTTATTGTAAGATGATAGTACATAGAGACAGAAAAAAAGAGAAGTTATACAAAAGGTACAGCATATTTCTAAAAGAAATTTCTTCCTGCAGACCCCACAGAGAGAGAAGTGATAGCATGAAGGCAGGATAGTCACTACAATAAACAATATATAAGAATAAACCTACACATATATATTCGATAAATAATATATTTATATATTATTTATAATTCCCCTGAACTGGGACTCCGTTCATACGTTTGTATTCTTTACATAAGTATTAGTTAATTTTCTATATTATTTCTAATACTATTTATTGTGTCGCAGAGTATACATGTACAATGACAATCATTCGCTGTTAGAACTATCAAGCGAGATGGATAACATGATCAACGGAATGAGATGGTTTATCGAGCATTTATATAATTGAAGTTGAGATGAAACTTTGCTTCATATAGATGTAGAACTTGATCTCATTTAACAGTCAACAGTTTTTATAAATGTACCTACCTACTAGTAGATTAAGTCACATCGCAAAGACTTGTATTTTTGTCTATAACTTTTACGTGTTATTTAGATTACCTATTTATTAAAGTTTTTAAAGTTTATTTATTAAAGTTTATCGAAATAATATTCTGTTTCATTTTTGGACACCCCTTCCGTCGTTAGTAAGTATACAGGGTGGCCCGTCGATTGACGTCCAAAAGGAAAATTTGGATTCCTCGTGTTGCCCTACAACCGAATCACCCCCATGTATGTTCCGCGATTTTTTACGGTTTCCGAGTTATGACGTATTTTCTGATTTTTTGCGATTTTTCAACCAACCACCCTAAAAAGGTTCGTAGAAAAAAAAGTACAACACTTTTTCATAATTTTATTTTTGCATCAGATGCTTCATGACCTGTACTTTTATGCATAAAATATTCGGCTTCGTAACTTAAATTAAAGTTGGGGAAATGTACGTCGGAAGAGGAAAAATTGTATTGACTGAAAAATAATCGAAATCTTCAAACTTAAATTAAGAGGTTAAAATGATGACTTCCTGGATTTTAAGCCAGCTTAAAAAATGCGCCAACTTCTCAGCTTTCATAATCATCGAAAAAAATTGCTACTTCATGGGGTACTTTTGCTAGAATCAGCCTTTAAAAGACGATGTAAACAATGCTATCAATAAAGTAGTCGAGTGGTTTACTGCCAATAATCTAGTGCTTAATGAAAAGAAAACCAAATGTATTAAATTTACTTTGCCCAATGTTAGACAAGTAAATACAGATATTAGGATGAAGGGACAGAGCTTGTGCCTTGTGGAAACAACCGTATTTCTTGGTATTACTCTCGATTCCAAATTACAATGGGGCCCCCATATTGACAAGTTAGCGGATAAGCTCAGTTCTGCAGCTTTTGCAGTAAAAAAAATAAGAAACCTGACAGATGTTCAAACTGCCAGGCTAGTTTACTTCAGTTACTTCCATAGTCTGATGTCCTACGGCATTCTGCTGTGGGGGCATGCCGCTGATTCTGAGCGCATCTTTATTCTGCAGAAGCGAGCTATTCGATCTATTTATAAACTAGGTCCCAGGGAATCTCTAAGGGATGTTTTTAAGAATATTGACATATTAACACTAGCATCACAATACATCTTCTCAAATATAATGTATATGTTACGGGCAATGTGATTAATTGGGCATTATGCATAATGCCCGGGCATTATGAATAATGCCCAATATAAGCGGGCAATGTAATAAATACTATGCAATTAATCACATTGCCCGGGCATTATGCATAATGCCCGTCACCTATTGGGCAGACTGATAATAAACTTGTTTCAGTACTTTTTTTATTTTACAATGAAATCTTATCTAACCTAAACCTAACCAAAAGTCAAATAAATATGTAGGTAATATGAAACTTAAAATTCTCATCATTTCTTCATAAGTTAAGTTGGGTTTTAGTTAAGGTTAGGATATTCTGGACTCTCTAACTGGTCAAAGGGTGACATGCGCTGGTTTCCCTAAAATTTTACCTAAATCCCTAAAACATAATATGGAAGGGGTTGATGGCTGGCACAGGCGTTAAGTGAGATCTGTGTGAACGTGCTGCTGTGATAACTGGTCATGTTATGCGGATTCTATCAAGCTAAGCCTTTTACTTTTCATTTCCCCGTTTACTTACCTCCTATACCTTGTTCTGGATATTGCAGGGGCAAATTTTTTTTATTATTTTTTATTGATTTAAGCTCTATTGAAATGTAAATTTTTATGTTTGTTTCTGTGTTTATGCCTAATAATTTGTAAAACTTAAATTGAAAAGAGCAACCCTACAGAGTTTTTTGCTACAGAGTTTTTTGTTTCTTCTCTGGAGAAAACTGTAAAATCTCATTCTCATTTCATAGTTTTTATAAACTTCGGACATTTGCTTCTTCCCAAATTTACGTACGCCCTCTGCACCGCCGCCGGTTTGTTGCCGTAAATTTGACTTCAAATTTTTGGTACAGTTGTTTTTACACTTTTATTTTGAAATTGATTAGTAAAAAAAAAATTAACCCTAGTAATAACAAAAAGGCTAGGTGCCTTATTATTAAAAAGGCACTTTGTTAAATTTTCTAACCTTTTACAGGAAGATTGAGTAGGTCATAAGTAGTCGTTTTACATCATCTTAATTAAAATTAGAAACTTATAAACTTATAATGCCGACATTATGAGCATTTTTTCCTTTAGGTATGCAGCACATACGTAAAGTTTCTAAAAACTTAATTGTATTGAAGTACTTAGTAACATAAGATACGAGATGCCAAATTATTTTTCTACGCTAGTTCAATTTTAGTTGCAAAAAATACAAAAACCTAAAATCTACCTAAAGCAATAACCTAAAATTTCTAATTTAAAAAAAAAATGTCCTCCAATAAGTCTCTGACAATGTTTTAAAAATTTGGCGACTTTAGAATTATCACAACCTACAATTCTCAAGTAAACGGACTATTAAAATCAAATTGCCCGATGGTCTTTGGGCATTATTCATAATGCCCGGGCAATGTGATAAATAGCACAGTTTTGATAGTAATTAATCACATTGCCCGAAACAGCTGGGCATTATTCATAATGCCCGGGCATTATTCATACTGCCCGCATTAATCACATTGCCCGTAACATATACACAAAAAAATCTAAATCAATTTAAACAACTAAGTGATATACATACTGTTAATACTAGAAATAGGGATAAATTAGTGCCTCATGCCAGTCGACTAAACAAAGTAAACAAATCGTTTGTGAGTCAATGTATACGCTTTTACAACAAGATCCCTGCTAGCATAGGTACGTGAACTAACCCCCAAAAAATTTAATATTATTGTTAAACAAAAACTTAGTAAAAAAGGTTATTATAAAATCAACGATTATCTAGATGACTCAAATCCATGGGATTGACCTGCTCTTCTGTCAAGCTGTCTCTATGTAGAATAATTATTGTAAAGTTAATTTTAATGTTTGTATCTAAGTGTTTTTATCTTAGAATTTGTAAACCAAATTTGAAAAGAGTTTCTTGCTAGATTCTTCTCTGGGGAAAACTGCACTCTTGCGAATCTAGCATTAACTTTAAAAAAATGACCCGTCTTATGTGATGTCAAACTCATCCTACAAGATTAAAAAAACATTTCATTTCAACATTTCATTTCATTTCATTTCAAAGAGAGCAAGGTGGAAAAATTTCAGAATTGGACGTTTGAGTAATTGTTTTTTTCTTTTATATTTAATGATCACCTAAGCCTCAGTAGGTTTAAAAACAGTGATAACTTACCGAAAAGTACGATACAGTCGTGCCGCTTCAAGGCCGTTTCCTTGTGCAACCCCAAAGAAATTTTCATATCTGCATAATTTTCTCAAGGTGTAACTCATCTCTTAGGGTCAGCGCAGACAGAACGGAGCGCAGCGGAGAGGATTTTATTACCGCACTTGAAAATAAACCTTAAAATTTTTACAATTAAGTGCATAAATGCTCGAACCTGACAAAAAATGCTCGCGCGTCCTCGAGGATGCGCGGGAATGCCGGTTCGAGCATTTATGCACTTAATTGTAAAAATTTTAAGGTTTATTTTCAAGTGCGGTAATAAAATCCTCTCCGCTGCGCTCCGTTCTGTCTGCGCTGACCCTTACAGGTCCTCCAAAACCCCCAAATGTGTCAATCTTGGCCCCTTTTTTGTACTTTTCGGTAAGTTAACACTGTTTTTAAACCTACTGAGGCTTAGGTGATCATAAAATATGAAAGAAAAAAAAAATACTCAAACGTCCAATTCTGAAATTTTTCCACCTTGCTCTCTTTAAAGGCTGATTCTAGCAAAAGTACCCCATGAAGTAGCAATTTTTTTCAATGATTATGAATGCTGAGAAAATGGCGCATTTTTTAAGCTAGCTTTAAATCCAGGAAGTCATCATTTTAACCTCTCAATTTAAGTTCGAAGATTTCGGTTATTTTTCAGTCAATACAATTTTTCCTCTTCCGACGTACATTTCCCCAAGTTTTATTAAAGTTACGAAGCCGAATATTTTATGCATAAAAGTACGGGTCATGAAGCATCTGATGCAAAAATAAAATTATGAAAAAGTGTTGTATTTTTTTTCTACGAACCTTTTTAGGGTGGTTGGTTGAAAAATCGCAAAAAATTAGAAAACACGTCATAACTCGGAAACTGTAAAAAATCGCGGAACATACATGGGGGTGATTCGGATACCCCACGACACGAGGAATCCAAATTTTCCTTTTGGACGTCAATCGACGGGCTACCCTGTATAAAAGAATAATTTTTTTTTTTAGAATAAATTGTAATGTCTTCAAGTATTTAAAATTATGCCCTCGGCACATCCCATTTTTAGAAGACTAAAGGCTTATTTCATCATCTAAAGATAAAAAAAACAACTAATCAATTTAATTACATAGGTGTTAATAATCTGTGAATTGCATGTTTTTTTTGCATACTAAATATAATTTTATTATTTATTATAAAGATAAAAAAAATATATATTTTTTAGGTAGGCCGTCCGATATAAAAGATCGCTTTATCGATCTTTTATTTTTTGAATCACTATTGTTTGTTGTGACAGTTTTGTCAGTGTCGCTGTCACTGTCATTCTTTAATTGCTTTTTCATTTTCAGCCGGTTTTGTTCGTTTTCCTATCTATTTTATCTTAAATTATTTGTATTTGGATACTTAAAGGTAAGCGAGCATACTAAAAACATTATTCATTGTATTTATAGTCTAATGGTTTACACAATTGCAATACAACTCGATATTTCCTTGATCAAAAATGTGTTTGCCTGGGTTTACTTAGGTCCGTACACAATATCTTTCACAGTTTATTTCCAATACACACATTTAACCTACGTGTAGTTATAGATAAACTAGAGTCCATTTCACAAAAGAAGTCCCCTAGCCGCGGCGCTGTATAGCATGTCAAAATTAATAATATTGCCATTTATGAGTGCAAAATTTACATATAATAAGTAAGTATATTTCATTTGTAATTTATCAAATAATACTATTTCCCGCATTCTTCTAGTGTCTTGGTTATTCCATGAATAGGTTGGTATACATTTTGATAAAAATATTTATTTAGCTATATTTCTGTTATTTAAAATGTATATTTTTAATAAGATAAGTAAGAGGTTTTCTACCTACTATCAGAGAAAACATCATAAAATAGGGAAAATAGACCTGTCAAATTTAGTTCCAAAAATATCCGGGAGACTTCTTTCGTGAAACGGACTCTACAACAAGATCTTAGTCTTATTTTTTTCTTGCTTAGTTTATTAGCTTTTTTTTAATTTCCCATTTAAAACCTTTATTCAGCAATTCAGCCAGTAACTACTTCCAATTTTATTACAATAGGACCTCTTTGTAAAAGTACCTTTCCACAAAAAAGGTTTTATGCCACAAGAGCCCTGTTTGCCGCTCAATAACTTACTAATTAATTGTATGCAATTCATGTCCTTTGTTTGAAGGTATTTTCACTGTCTACCACAGATAAGAATACCACGATTCTCATGTAATATTTAAATAAATAAACCACATTTTGTTATCTATTTAGTGGTTTAGGTTGTGTACATACTATTTTATTCACTTGGTTTTATATTTTACATTAACTTTTGTTTAAAATCAATCAATCATTTCTTTAAATTATTTTTTCTTTAAAGTAAAATCATTTCTAACAATAAACTATTGAATAATTAGGTAATTAATATTCTGATTCATTTTATGAATATCAAATAATTAATTTATGTATTTTTATTAATGTAAACAAAACAAAGAAATATGTTTTTTTATTTATCAATCAGTCATCAATTTTAATTTCCAGTGAGAAATTTATATCAGTACAAACAAATTAAGTGTAAACTTAACTTTATTGTATTCAACACTATATTAAAATGATAATTGTAATGTTTGTTTCCAGTTCTACAATAAAACTGTAATGCTAAAGATGTCACAGGTATGTCTTATTTTCATTCAACATTATCTCATTTACCTATTTACTTTGTCGCAAGACACCTGAGTAACGTACCGCACGGAACGTTCAGTGGCTGGAGTAAATGTATGCTACGTAATTTTAGCAGATGTGTCATAGGTGACTTTAAGCAAATTGCGCGTGTTTTGAACCGAACGTTGCGCGCGGTACGTTACGCAGACGTGACCTCACACTAATAGCTTATATTGATAGGTACTTTTAAAAAATCGAAAATTGTATCATGCTTTACAAATGAAAAATGTTTGCATGCAACATTTCAGGTGGAAACAATAGTAAATGCGTATAAAAAATTATCGAAAATACCCTCAATTGTGGGAGGGAAATTAAACAACAGTGGCAATAGAGTGACGTCAAAATGGTCGATTCGCAACATAGATAAAGGAAAGGCTACAAAGTATATACATAACTATGTACTGGATGAAAAACTAGCTGTGGTGTGTGAAAGCGAGTTTGGTGCCGATGTTAGCAATGAGTAAGTTTTATTTGTATATGCGATTCAAGTATCTGGCTAGTCTCGAAGACTAGTCACCGCGAAGTATCTCATATACATTTGAATGCAAGCTCGCACTCTCGCGCACTACGATACCGTTATAAGTATGTGAGATACTTCGCGGTGACTATTCCTAGAGAAGGGTCAAATGCCTAATTGTAGCACTTATTGATTTAATCTTTTTGTTGCTGACTTACTTACTGCATTGTTGTATAGGAAACGCTAGGAGTTCCATGCGGTGGACTCTTCTAGTTCATCAGTACTCTGTAATAGTTTTATGTCCCAACTTTGCACATATTCAACCAAATTTCCCATAATCAGGTTATTATCATCAGTATCACCGCAAGAAACCTTCAAAGCGGTTATCCGTGAAGAGAAAGACAGTAAGGAAACCAAGAAGCAGTACTTAGAGGTGTGGTCGCGCAACACTCTCGCGCACGCTATAGATCTCACCGCGTTGGATCTACATGGAGATGTTTACGCTGATTGTGAGTACTATTATGTTGTTAATAAGGCTCATCATATATTTAAGTGTTTGTGTCTAATTAGAGCACGTCCGTGTCCGAGCCGTGGCCCGTCAGGAGGGAAAAACATACGTCGTCATGGCAACGTGTGTGAACAAATCCATATAAAATGTATGGAATGATATTTTTCCCTGACATGTCCCGGACACGGCCCGGATGTGTGTAGATAGACAATAACCCACTGGGCAAGGTCGGCAGACTTATTTTGAAATAAGCACGCAGGCGGCACAGCAAAGCCTAACCCGCCGGGCAAGGTCAGGTCTATAACAAACTTGCTGGCGGCTTTAAGTTATACGAATTGCAACATTCAGAAGCCGCCGGGTTTATGCCCCTGGCTGGCGGCGGCTTCGGTGTATAGACACTTAAGTATAAACTATTTTTTGGCACAGCGGAGTTCGGCAACTTAGACTGGTCCCACGATGAAAGCGCGTTGGTGTACGTCGCGGAGAAGAAGCTGAAGAAATCCGAACCTTACATCAAGAGAAAGGGGGAAGAGAAGAAACCCGATGGAAGTGGAGAAGCTGCACCTAAGAAGGTAATTTAATAATTTGATATGTTTTATGGAAAAAGTCTGTGAGTATTTTATAACGGACGATCTTTGAAAACGTATTTTCCCTAAAGGTCTATCTACACAGATTCGGGCCGTGCCCGGGACGTGTCCGGGCCGCGCCCCTCCGGAGGGAAAACAATACGTCGTCATGACAACTATTGTTTTCCCTCCAGAGGAGCACGGCCCTGACACGTCCCAGACACGGCCCGGATCTGTGTAGATAGAAAACTGCGAGGTTCCTAATTGATTCATTTTACTCGAATTTTGTGAATGTGTCATACTAAACTGTTTCTTTCTTTAAGGATAAAAGTGCAGGGATATTTTGTGCGTAATAATACGTATTAATACTTAGATCAAAACCTTGTAAATATTCTAGGGAGAAGAATATGTGTACAAACAAGACTGGGGCGAGCAGTTGAACGGTAAACATCTCTCAGTTATAGTGGTGTGTAGATTGGAAACTGAAACATTTACTGTATTGGAAGGATTGCCTGAGTCTTGGTGCCCTGGACAGGTATGTTGAATTTGTTAGCGTTATAAATATTTACTTACTTAATCCTTCTTTCCTATTAATATTATAAATGTCAATATTTATGCCGATTGATGGATGCAATATGAAGATGTTTGTTATGATTTCACGCAAAAACTACAGAACAGATTTCGATGATATTGTAGCTTGAATCATCATGCTACTTATATTAAAAATGACAATGTTTGTGCCGATGGATTGATGGAAGTTTGTTACTACTGAATAGATTTTCATAAAATTTGGTAACATTGTAGCTTATACATTAGAATAACACATAGCTATATTATTTTGATAATCATATATAACGACAAAAGCGTACGAAGTCGCTGGCACCCTCTAGTATTATAAATGTTAATGTGTCAATTGATGGATGTGTAGATGTTCATTTGTTCCCTTGTAGGTTCGCTTCACGCCCGACGGCAAAGGCGTGGTGGGCGTGGCTTGGGAGACCGAACCGCGTCGTTTGGGTCTTATATTCTGTACCAACCGACCTTCATACATCTTCGAACTCTCTCTCGATGGGATCTTGAGTAAGTGTTTTTATTACACGCTTTATATTAGCTTCACTTTTAACTATACCTATATGTAAACAAATCTTATTGGGGATGATGACTACATTCAAAAATTCAAAAAATAATTAGTCCGTCTTTTAGGCTGTTAAAAATATTTGAAACACAGTTTTTACCTGATCAAATAGGTACATCAATAAATACAAAGATACAGAGCATCAAAGTTACGGAGTGGGGGGTATTGACGTCACTCCTAGGTTAAAATCGTACTGAGGCGTGACGTCACGAGCAACTTTAACCCAGTGTATCTGTCATTTTTAGTTTAAGAGAAAAAAGAAAAATACGTGTCAAATATTTTATATTTTTTAGTCATCATGCCCATTTGACCCACTTCCCGGTCTTCAAGTTAGATGAAATTTTGCACACGCTCTGAGTTCTGATGACAATACAATAATATGGTACTTTTGGACTGATCTGATGATGGAGCATGTTTAGTGCGAGGTAAAGCGTGTTTTAGGTTTTTAAACTACCTATTAAGTATTTCTTTTGAGTGTGTTTTGGCCTATCTTCTTGACTTCTTGATACGACATGACTTTTCATCATCGTCATTATATTTAAGAGTTACACTTGTCGTCGGAGCTTCCCCCATTTAGTTCTATCTTCTGCCAGTGCCTTGACTTCTGGATACGATATGACGTTAACTTTCTCCTTCACTTGAGTAAAGTATGTCGCGGTCTTCTTCTCCATCTCTTCCCCTCAACCTTTCCTTCAATGATGTTTCTCAAGAAACCATCATGTCGTATCAAATACTTATCTTCTATAACATAAAATTGAATCGCAAAATGTGTTGGTAAGCGCATGCTCAACAACGTCTAAATCAATTTTATCAATTCTTTTTTTTAAATGTTCATTGTAGTCAAAGGATGTTTTTTTTTCTTTTAGAAGAATTCAAATAATTAAATGAAATGAATGAATGAATGAAATGAAAAATCATTTAATCCTGTAGGTTTTGACAACACTTAGCACGGGTCATTTTTTAAAGTTAATGCTAGATTCGCAAGAGTGCAGTTTTCCCCAGAGAAGAACCTAGCAAGAAACTCTGTAGGGTTGCTCTTTTCAATTTAAGTTTTACAAATCGCAGGCATAAACATTCTATATATGCCTTATATTCTATATTAATCCGTAAACATCAATACCTTTCAGAGAACCTATCATCAGAAGGTATGGCGGTGCGGTCCCCAAGGTTTACTCCAACGGGTGACTTAGTGTGGTTACAAAGAAAAGCTGATGGACCTCACCACGCCTGTCACGCTATTGTCACTAAGAAAATTAACTCGGTAAGTGTAGCTTCTTTGGAGGATATACATATATACATACTTATCTGTTACGCCTCTTTCCCATCGGGAAGGTAGTGAACACGTCTCTCCACTTGCTATGATTCAAGAGGTACATATATACTTATCTGTCAGCGAGCGAACTGTTCGTACGCAAACCAATCGTACTGTGACGAATCGCTGTATTCAAACGTGTTCTAGATTTATATTAGTGTTAACGTTGATTTAATAATTAATTCCATAGTCAATTACTTAAAAATACTTTGTTAGTTATATCTAGTGTGTTCAAGACATAAAACTGATTATATTGCAATTAAGTTTAACCTGTGAAGTTTTTATTCAAAGTTCCTGTCGTATAAAATGGATATTTCTGATAAAGTCGTAGAAGAGACTATATCAGATAGGCTTCTCTCCCATAGGTATAGACAGAGATTACTTCCCTCCACTTGCTACGAAAGACACTTCTTTCGCTTCATCCACATTCATCAGTCGCCTCATACATGTACGTCGTCGGTTTAGGGTATTCTTGGCTTTTTGGCGTGACAGTGTTTAAAAATTGATACTACGGGCGGCATGCGCGAAAATAATTACGTCATTGTCCCGTTCCACTAGCGACAGCGCGGCACGAACGAGAGAGAGACATGATGATGCTCAGTTCGGTTGCGTGGTTTGACATTGTCACGTGAAACTACCGTCCGTAAACCGACTTTACAGTGCTACAAGAATCTTTTGGCACGTGGCGAAAATCAGAACTAACGATATCTTCTTGTAAATTGTCATTATTTTGAGTTATTTATTCACCACCAACACGCCCTCCTGACAATGTTACTTAAGTGCCAATAGATCGTTGTCGCATTATACAGACAACCAATTTTTCTTTTTAACTTGGACGTATCTATTTCATCAAAGGGAAATAGTCTCTGTACCTTGATGGGGAGTGACAAATATGTATGTATGTAGATAAGACCTCTGCCTACCCCGATGAGAGATAGGCGTGACAGATATGTATGAAGATATGACCCACTTAGAAGGACTAAAATTCATATTTTTTTCTTTTAGCCAGTAACAACAATCGTGGATATAGTACAAAGTGAGAATGCCACAGCAGACGGAGGTACATTCACGGGCGTGTACTCTCTATCGTTGCCTACTCGCGCGTTCGCATCGCAACAGAGAATGCTCTTTAGTACGCCACAGAAGAACGATGTTAGGAGCTTTGTAGTTGACTTAGGTTTGTATACAATGTCTTTTTAAATATGCCAAGAACACGCCAGGCGAGTCCACAGTGCAATCGCGTCGACTCGCATATTACGCTGATCAGATTTTAATGAAACCTTACAATATTCTGGCTTGTACATCAGGATAACATATAGGCTACTTTCTAAGATATTATTCGTCTTTTAAGACTATAAAGAAGCAGAAAAAGATTGCTGGCGGCCATTTTGGATGGATGAATGTCAGGATGTTTGTTACTCTTTTACGCTAAAATCACTGGATTTAAAAAAAATATAAGTTATACTTTCAATACTTTCAGATGGTGGTCGCATAGTGGACATATCCAACAAGTCGTGCAAGCAATCTACCTCGATATTAGACATCAGTAACGACGTAGTACTGGCTGCGTGTTCTAGCATGAAGAGTCCTTCACAGGTATTATAAAAGGGTCAAAAGTGGGACCAAATTGAGCACCAAACTTGGCGCTAGTTAGCCAGTTCATTTGCTTGAATTTAGCTTGTCAAGCTGCCGCGTATCTAGTATATACCACACATATATCTAGAATCGCGTACGAAGTTACGGGCTGCGTCTATAGAAATGGGCATGATGACGAAAATTTTTTTTTAGTCCACATAGATTATTTTAAAATATTCGACACGTATTTTTTCTTTTAAACTAAAAATGATACAGATACACTGGGTTAAAGTTGCTCATGACGTCACGCCTTAGTACGATTTTTACGTAGGAGTGACGTCAATACCCCCCACTCCGTAACTTCGATGCTCGGTATCTTTGTATTTATTTATGTATTTGATCAAGTGAAAAACCTGTTTCAAATATATTTTAATAGCCTAAAAGACGGACTAATTATTTTTTTGAATTTTCGAATGCTGTCATCATCCCCATTCATATATTTTTCTCGCTTTTACTTCACAGCTATACATCGCTAAACTGCCACCACGCGGACAAGAGTCTCAAATAAAATGGCTGCCTATCTCTCAACCTATCGAAGTACCAGATTCAGTTAGAGATGCGACCATAGAGTACTTGCAGTTGGAGCACGAAGGCTCTGCTGATGCCGTTAGTAAGTATACATACATACCTACCTACATACAGGCAGACCAACTTATCTGTGAAATAAACGGCGGCGCTAGTAGTAATACAAAATGTATTTCGAAATTTTCTACCAATCGCAGCAGTTCTCGAATTTGACATTTCCGTATTGATGACCGTAGTTCCAATTACGTTTCACAGATAACTTGGTAGCACTGTACATACATATCCATCACGCCTATCACCCATTGGGGTAGGCATATACCACTTCCTTCCACTTGCTACGATCCAAACACACTTCCTTCGCTTCATCCACATTCATAAGTCGCCTCATACATGCACGTCGTAAGTAGGTACCTGCAGGTTTGGTTATTTATTAATAGTGGTGGGCCGAGTACCAGTTTTACCGAGTACCGAGTATTACTCGGTTTAAAGTTTACCGAGCCGAGTACTCGGCCGAGTTACTCGGTATAGTTAAAATAGGTAGAATTTCGCGCGAAGAAGCTTGGGAGCGAGTGGTGATAATAGTGTTAGAACTGTCCCTCCGCACCCCGCTAATTATTCGTAATGAAAACAATAAACCGCAACCGTCAAGTGGCAAAATTTTAAAAAAACACTGCTTATGAATTTTTCTTCTAAATAATTATGATAATAGCAATTCATAACATTGCTCCAGCTGGGCAAAAGCCTAAATATGTACCATTAGAAGGAATTAAGACTATGATCTACCAAGCAGATCCAATGTTCAAGGTAGATTTATTTGTACCGAGTACTCGGCAATTTAACCGAGTTATTCGGCCGATTACGAGTAGTGAAAAAGTGCCGAGTATGCCGAGTACCGAGTATTAACCGAGTACTCGGCCCACCTCTATTTATTAATAATACATAAGAGCCTGTTTGACGATCTACAGATAAAATTTATCTGAAAGATATTTTATACCTGTCTCTGTCTAAAACGTAATGTTTTATGAAATAGTCATATGTTTATCTGGCAGTTTAATTTTATACGTAGGTGGTGACACGGGCACTTACAGTTACGCTTCGGAATATGCCGAGAACACGCCAGGCGAGTCCATAGTGCAAACGCGTCGACTCGCCTATGTAGCTAATCAGGGTAGCAATTCCGCTAAATTAAGTTAAGCGACCAAACTATAGCCAACAGATAAACATTCGACAGCAATATGTCACAAATTTGGTATTCTCTTAAGTGCCACAATTAATAGTCGATTAGTAGTCGATTAGTAGTCTCTAGAGGGTTTTGTCTACTGTCAAATAGCGAAGAGAATACCGTTTGGAACTGCCACTCATGTGACATTGCGGAGTAGAATACCAAATAAAGCGTAAAGTAATAAAATGTACGGCCGATCGCTGTCCACTGTCAGCGTATCTGTTAAGAGTATACCAAAATGTGTCAATTCATACAATTCACATTCTAGAGAGACACCATTTTTCATTTGGTAATTAGAAGAATACAGCCCCAGATTATTGTACATATTGCAGCTTGCACATCAGAATAACACATAGGTTATATTACTTTATATTTTTAAGATTCTAAGTGCCCGTTTCACTATCTATAGATAAATGTTAACTGACAGATAAACATATGTGCATTTCATAAAACATCACGTTTTAGACAGACATGTGTAAAATATCTGTCAGATAAATTTTATCAGCAGTTGATGAAATGGACCCTCTGTGTTTTTTACAAGATACTCTAGCAGAATATAATTTAATAGTTGTATTTTTGTTACAGAAACTTTCACGGCTGTATACATGGCCCCTAAAGCAGATAAGAAGATGCCTCTAATCGTGTGGCCCCACGGAGGGCCTCACTCTGGATTTGTAAACGCGTTTTCATTGGAGGCCGCTTTACATGCTGAATTAGGTAAGTACTTATACAGGGTGTAACAGAAAGGGTATATAAAGCCGAAACACAGCGATAGTCCTCATGAAACTGAACAACTTTCCCCGAGGAACATGGGTCGTACGTAACTCGAAAAAAATATTTCGCCTTCCCATACAAAATGCCCGATCAGCTGATCGAGTAAGTATGGGCGATCCAAAAATTTTTTTTGAGTTACGACCCATGTTTCTTGAGGAAAGTTGTATGTAGTTGTTGTTATCAGCCCATATATGTCCCCACCGAGGGGCACGAGCCTACTCTCATACAGAGAGTGAGTATCTAGTATTATAATTTAATAGACGTGACTACATGATACGACATGACGGTTTCTTGAGAAACATTATTGAAGGAAAGTTTGAGGGGAAGAGAGGCAGAGGCAGGCCGCGACATACTTACTTCACTCAAGTAAAAGAGAAAGTTAACGTCATGTCGTATCAAGAAGTTAAAGCACTGGCAGAGGATAGGCCTAGATGGCGAACACTTCACCGACAAGAGTCTAACTCTTAAATTAAATGATGATGATTATAATCTAGGAATAACAATACTATAGAAAAATAACTCATACAATTACCGCTTAGATTTTGGTTCCACTACGTTGACAAATAAACAGCAATTACTTTCACGCGATTGGTCGCGTCAAGGTCGCATCCCCGACAAGACCAATCCCCGACGAGTCGGCAACACGTCGTAGCGGCTGATTGGCGCGCTCTTGCTTGATATTTTAAGCCCCGCCTACTGCGGTTGATATTTCGCGGAACCTTTTTTTTATTCGGTTACGTTTCTATAGTATTGTTATTTGTAGCTTATAATGTACTTATTTATTGACCTACTCACATTAGTACCATACAATATGTTTTTATTACTTTACGAAAATTAGAGGACTTAGTCTGCATATGAATCTAAATAACTTTCCCTCAAAAACATGGGTAGAATTAAGATTTCTTTTTTTACTATACATTCAAAATGCTTAATCAACTGATTGACATTAAAGAAAAAGGCTTGAAGTTTTTGGCATTTTTCGACCTATGTTTTTTTAGGAACGTTGTTCACTTTCATGTACAAATTAAGTGTGTAGATTCTAGTGATATGAACACCCTGTATACAGGCTATATACATTTCTATACAGGCTACGCATCACTCCAAGTAAACTACAGAGGTTCAACAGGAGCGGGTCAGGCTTCAGTATACTTTTTACCAAAACGCGCCGGCGATTGTGACGTCAAAGACTGTAAACTAGCCACAGACGTGGCACTCCAACGTTACCCGATAGACGAAAACAAAGTTTGCCTCACCGGAGGTTCCCACGGAGGTTTTCTAGTGACGCACCTAAGTGGACAGTACCCGGATTTGTATAGAGCAGTCGTGACTAGAAATCCGGTTACTGATGTCGCGTCAATGTTTAATTCTACGGATATACCTGATTGGTGAGTTTTGGGCTGCGAATAACAATACTATAGAAACGTAACCGAAAAAAATGGTTCCGCGAAATATTAACCGCAGTAGGCGGGGTTTAAAATAGCAACCGAGAACGCGCCAATCCGCCGCCACGACGACGTGTTGCCTACTCGTCGGGGATTGGGCTTGTCGTGGATGAGTCCTTGACGCGACCAATCGCGTGAAAGCAATTGCTGTTTGTATGTCAACATAGTGGAACCAAAATCAAAGCGGTAATTGTATGAGAGTTACTTTTCTAAAATATTGTTATTCGTAGGTTTTGGAACTGAAAATTAAAAATTCGCTTCTGTTGTTTTTAAATTAGATGCATGTCTTTGTCTGGTTTCAAAATTACTTTTTATCCATGGAGTGGCATTTTTAACGATGTACCACTATATGTAGTGATTCGTTTCGCATGCGTTATGGACTCGCCTAGCGCGTTCTCGCCATACTTGTTGGTGCGTTTAGGCGTGTCGAAATTAAAGTTAACCTATAGCTGTCAAAAGAATGGTGTGTTTTATACATTTCTTCTTTTTAGAACGCATTTTTGACCGTTTTTCGTGCTTAAGTTACGGGAAATTGGACTTCGATAAAATTAAAAGCAGTAAATGAATGTTTTCTATTGAGGCCTGACCTAGCTCTTTTATTTTTATTATTTTTACCTTCAGTAGTTTACTTGGGACCATCTAAGCTGTCTGTATTTAGATATTTATTTTTAAAGTAAAGTAAAAGGCCATTAAGTACCTTAGTAAGTACTTAGCAAGTATAAGCTAGGACTAATACAGGTTCTTTAATTTGAATAAATAATACCTACATCTAGGTCTGGCCTCATTAAGAGTCAACTACCGCGGCTCGACCGGCGCCGGCGACGAATCCACCCGATGCCTCATATCAAACATCGGCAATTACGACGTCAACGACTGCTATCTCGCTCTAACCACTATATCAAAAAGAGATGCAAGACATACCGGGAATATTTTTCTCTACGGGGGTAGTTTTGGCGGGTTTACTATTGGGCATTTGGCGGGAAAATATCCGGATTTGTTCAAAGCTATGGTTATGAGGAACCCTTTGATTGATTTAGCGACGAAAGCTAATTACGCTGATAATTCTGACGGGTAAGTTTAGCTACACACGTAACTATGTTTATGCTATATCTACGATAAATCTATGTAACGAAAACGAGAATTAAACGAAGACACTTTTAACCCTGACCTAACCTAACGCTGCTGACGGACTATGCTTTACACACGCGTGCGCTCGGTGGACTCGCCTAGCGTGTCCACGATATTTCATTATAGAAAATTTACGGCAGTTCGACTCTGGGTTAGTATACAAGTAGGGTGATTTTGGGTACTAATCTAAGATAAATTTCTTTTAGAAATATGCTGTACCTTTTGTATAACTTCTCTTTTTTTCTGTCTCTATGTACGTATACGTACTATCATCTTACAATAAACTGTTAAAATAAATAAATAAATGTAATAGTGTCTATATACCAAAGCCGCTGGCCTGGCGACCTCATTTTCCGCTGGTGTATCTCAGCGGCTTAGGGTCGCGACACACCTGCGTTACGTACGACGCTGAACGTTCGGTTCAATACGCTCGCAATGTGTTTCAAGTCATCTATGCCATATCAGCCGAAATTACGTCGCATACATTTACTCCAGCCGCTGAACGTTCGGCGCCGTACGTTACGCAGGTGTGTCGCGATACTTATGCTGGGGAGCAGGCGGCTTTGGTGTGTAGAGACCTTAATGAAACATTCCTTTACTGCTTTTTAACAACGCGATTAGTTTCATATTTATTCAGCCTAGACAGAGACCATTTTTCAGAGGCATGACAAAAATGTATCAAATATATCAAAAAATGTATAATCTTATCGAATTTCAAACCATCTCAACGATAGTATCCCAATTATCAGGTGTGCAGTAGAAGCCGGTTTCGAGTTCACGGAACGAGGACCCGTTTCAGAAGACCAGCTCCTGGCCATGAGGAGGTGCTCCCCCTTAGCGTACGTGCATCAGGTCAAAGCACCAACTGCGCTGATGTTAGGGTCGGGGGATAAGAGAGTTCCTCATTACCAGGGGTTGGAGTATGCTAGGAGGTTGAAGGCTAATGGCGTGAAGACCAGGTAAGTGGATTAATTTATAAATTTTCTATAAGGTGTCGAAAGCCTCCAAAAAGGTGGACCGACGACCTGAACGTTGCGGCAAGCCGTTGGATGCGGACAGCGCAGGACCGGTCGTAGTGGAGATCCTTGGGGGAGGCTTTCGTCCAGCAGTGGACGTCCACGAGCTGATTAATGAATGACGTAGAAGATACTTCATTAGTCGTGGTTTATATTGAAATGGCGTGGCGGAGGCGCGCGGCGGAAGCCTCTTGTAACCGCGCCTAAATCGAATCATGCAGAAAGTACTTAATTTATTCCTTCAAACAGCTTGTTGTTGAGCAAACTTTCTTTGCGGCAAGTTTTTCGTTTTTGATTTGAATTTTCTTTTAATAAGTATAAGTTCTCAACTCAATTAGAATTCCCCTTGAAGTAGGCCTAAGTGAATAAGTTCGTTTGTAATTTTGTATTCTTTACCTTTATTTGTATGTTTCTTCTCTTCGCCAAGTGACAGGGACACGGGAAAGCTTCCGCATACGTCCGCGAACCCTGTCGGCGGTGTCCGCCGAAGCTGACCCCTCTCGGGCAAATGCCCATCCTCTCTCCGCGGCTAACGTTTCAAAACACCAAACACGTCAGCCGCACCTCCTCGGAGACCAACCAGTGGTGAGTGACGGACTCTCCGATTCCGCCACCCACGGTCTCCCCGCAGCGAGCCAGATCTGTGGCCTCGCTGCCTGCCACACGGTCGCAGAGGATAGGGAGAGCGGCCTCCGGAATACCGACACTCCTCTTCCCCTGCGACCCCACCGCGTCCGCCATCAAAAGACGGTGGCGACCCCGTCTAGGCCGCGGGAGGTAGGGAAAGCGGCGCACCGTGATACCGGCAGTCCTCTCCCATCGCGGCCTCCACCTCTCAGCAGCTGGACTGCCCATACAGCCCAGCCACCCGCCTCAGCTGCAGAACCCCCCATAAGGCCCGCAGCCTACGCACCTCCTCAACAACCTGTGCCGCCCATACAACACAGGCTGTCCGCCTCAGTAGCGCCACCAAAAGGTTCGCCACCTACCAAGTACCGCTCAACCCAAGCCCGACCGGAAGGCATCGGGGAGCGGTCCTCCTCGGGTTCCTCTTAGCTTCCCCGCAGATGGACCAGTCCGCAGGTACTAAGCCCCCCCGCCACTGCAAGGCGAGATCCCACCGGGGGGGTTGTATTCTTTACCTACAAAGAATATAAACTTAGGTATTTAGTTAATTTTGTATTTTAATACGAATACATTCGTAAAATATCGTAAAAAATATTTTTTTTTGTGTTCCAGAATATACATGTACGATGACAACCACTCGCTGTCAGCGCAACCAAACGAAATGGATAACTTGATCAACGGAATGAATTGGTTTATGGAGCATTTACAATGAAACTAAATAAAAATAATTAAAAATTGAAGTTCAGATGCAACTTTGCTTCATATAAAATGGCAATTTGTATTTTAAAAATTTTAAACACAGGTTAAGATTTATTTCTGTACTAAAAACAGAGTAAAAATAGCATTGATACAGTAAAAGTGATTTCTTGCCCAATTTTTTTTATCAGAGACTGATAAAATATAATTTAATCAAACTTTTTATTATATAACGTTAATTTTTGTTCAAATCATTCTTGTTTTTTTTAAACTAGATCGTATTTAACAGTTTTCAAAAATGTAATCATTCCTAGATTAAGACATATCGCAAAGACTTGTATTTTGTCTATTATTTTGTAACATGCTATTTTTATTAATATTAAAGTTTTTATCGAAATAATATTCTAAATCTGTTTTAATTTTTTGACACCCTTTTCCTTGTTAGTATATTAAAGAATAAATTATATACTAGAAGCCATTAGTAATTAAAATCATACGCTCGCCAAGACCCATTTTTAGAAGACCACACAGCACAAGAGGCCGTGCAGTACGGGAAACTAGCCCATACTAATTCGACCGTTATGTTCAAATAAGTATGAACAAATCCCCTTACAAGACTGGCCCAGCAATTCTCCCCTTCACTCACGAATATAACCAAATACAGTTCCATCACCAAAATGCGTGTAAGTAGGTACCTATGTATAACGGTCGCCAGCGAGTGCCAATAAAAGTAATCAAATACGCAGCTACCTAATCGCCCGGCTGATTGATAGGGTGACCAGACAAGGGTTACTCCTATTTATACTTTGGGTTTTAAAGTTATCAACACTGCGACATACAGTAAGAAATAAAAGCTTGTAAAATACAATGCACGGTAATTTATTAAGTAGGTACATCTGGACTATTATACTATTGTCTCACGCATAAATGATAGAATGATGGTATTCTCCGATGTGTTCTAATGCCGAGTAGATAGGTACTGTACTGATTGGATTTCTAAACGCACATAAAGTTATGAAAAACATGACTTGTACCTAAAGTCTTCTTAGGCTGTCTTCTTAGGCTTCTTAGGCTCTTAGGCTGGTTTAGGTAGAGAACTTACTCATTTGGGTATTTTGTGGTGTGCGACTGTTCTACTCATATTGAAGTAAACTTAAGTTACACACATAAGTTAACATTACATAGGTACATACCTACCAACGCTCAACTTATCACTTTGAGCAGTGTTGCAACCCAGGCTACACCCAGCCACGTGTAGCTAATAATCTGATAGACAGACTTTTCAATGTCAAGATTAGTTCCTAACAAATTAAAAACACACCCACCCAATCCAATCAATAAGAAAGAGCATTTCCAGCAACGTCGTCTCGCAACAAGAATAACCCGACTCTGACAGGTGACAGTAACATGTGTTACACGCAACAGAAAAGTTAACACTTGTGCACTATACCCACTCGTACATTTTAAGTACCTAGTTAATTCTCACGGGTGGCGTACAAGTGACGCAATATGTCCACTATAAGGGTGAAGCAATTAAATTAAGTGGACCCAGTGGAAAGTATCGTAGGTGACACGTTTAAGGTTGATATCCACTTTGAGATTAGTTGTACTACTTATATAGTGTTATTAGTCTCATAAGTTTAAACTGGTCGTTGCAGGAAACGCCATTAAAGTTAAAAAGATTATTATTAAGTACCTATTAAAATTTAACACTACTATCACATGAGTTAAGAAACTGTACAGAGACAAAGCTTGTAAGAAATAGAAATAGAAATAGAAAATATTTTATTCAGTACCAATCAAAACAGATTATGTAGTACATTAAAAGACTACATAACTACTACTTTCTCTACTTCTACTTTCTTTCTTTTTCTTTTTCTACTACTTTTATGTGATCTTGTACAGATACAATGCGCAGAGATAGGTACGTCACTACAAATTCAATGCGTATGTGTGCGTGACCACTGGCTCCTTGTAACGTACGAGTGGAAACAACTGCCTGCCACGTACGTACAGCCAGTGGACAAACTCAGTGCTACAAGTATTAGTACAACTAATCTAACAACTAAACTTAATATCTACCTATGTTGGTATATCTTTAGAGATCTTTATTATTATATTATATATTCTCTCATCTTTAGAGGGAATATGTACCTTTATACCTGTGTAACTGTTTATCAGAACAAGAAAGTAGAAGGAAAACTGTTTATAAGAATTGTAAAACTTGATTTGAAAAGAGCAACCTCACAGAGTTTCTTGCTCGGTTCTTCTCTTGAGGAAACTGCACCTTGCGAATCTAGCGCTAGCTTAAAAAAAATATAATAATGTAACGATTTCAAGAGCATTTTTTGTGCCTATAAAATAAATATATTTTTGACTTTGACTTTGATCTCGGGTCCATATGGTTCCATGGGGCAAGCCAACGTGTAGAGGCCCGTTTAAGTACGGTTTATTTTAAAATGTGAGATGGTGCTGTTATTATTAATATTCAACCTTACTCAAATGCAGATAGTTTCTTAACTTAGGTACTTGGTACCCGTAGATTGAACTTTGACAGTTGCTCAGTTTCATGGGCAGATTACGTCATTACCTATATTACAGGCTATGGAAATCAAACTTGTTGAATTCCGATTATCTTTGTCTTGCCCCTAAAGTTTGATAGAAGTTTTGAGTGACATAATTTAAAGTGCTAACTAAAGTTTGAGATATTTGATTTAATTTGTAAAACACCTGTATCTATCTATAAAAGAATCCAGCTCTTTTCTGATTTGTAATCCAAAAGAAACATTTAGGACTCATTCCCGTTTTTATCGTATACCGATAAATCGGTACGTAAACAATTCATGAAGTGCGCCATCAAACCGTAACACTCCAATCTTAACTCTATTTTTTTCCCTCGTAGAGTTTTATTCCAGAATTTATTAAAAAGCATCCCTTAAGGGCAATAAGGCAAGGGTATACGGTAGTGACAGCCGTGACTGGTACGCAGCGTTCCGCTCTGGTGGGTAAACACCTTTATGTTTTATTATGGAGGGTAAAAAGAGCGGGAACTTGTGCAATGTGCATGTTTATTGTATTTTGAATGGGCGATAGACTTTTAAATGTATGGTTTTGACTGAATGTAGGTAGGTACCTGTCCTTTTAAGGTTTCGTGTCAAAAATTTAAAACACGGGACTCTGTTTCTAAGACATCTCTGTCCATCCATCTTTTACTGCTTTATTTTCTTATCTCCGAAACAATAATAGCTGGTTGAAATTATTATAGACAGACGTAGACGTAAGTATTATTACTAGTCTTTCAGCAATCTATCCCTGTCCTGTGTCAGCTTATGGACGTCCACTGCTGGACAAAAGCCTGCCCCAAGGATCTCCACAACGACATTCACTAGATCGTCAGTCCACCTTGTTTAAAGCCTCCCCACACTGCGTCGTCCGGTGCATTGTCGCCACTCGAGAACCTTTCTGCCCCATCGTCCATCGGTTCTGCGAACTAATCTAAATCACCAATCTAAAAGAGCCAAAACTAGGAGCAATAAATAAAGAAGAAAATGTATCTAATTAGACGGATGATTTGTGTAAAGCTACTTACCTCTAAGTAAGTACGGAGTCAAGGCTACGCTACTTATGTAGGTATTTTTATATCAGATCCAATTACTTATTTTATTAAGTTGTTTTCTCGAATAACGTAAATACTCTTTACCTACGAAACGTTTAATTTGTACTTAATTTCCTCCCACTGACGATCAAAGGCACTCTTTACTTTTACTTAGGTAGGAACGTAAATAGGGTCCGGGTCGAAGTTAATAATAAAACATGTGTGTGAGATATTAACGAAATGGTGGTACTTACATACATACATATCTATCCGTCACGCCTCTCTCCCCTTGGGGTAGGCAGAGACCACTTCCTTCCACTTGCTTCGATCCAAACACACCTCTTTCGCGGTGGTAAATGGTGGTAGTTGGTGTTATTTTAAAAGGTCCGTTTGTGCCATTCTGAATGAAACATCTGTCTTAGTTTAACATCGTTCAAATGTCGTTAATATCCGAATTTTACTTCATGACGAAAATCAATAGACGTAGGTAGGTACCAAATTGCGTATAAGTATCTACCTACCACAGCTACCTACTTAATCTACCCATGAAACTGAACAACTGTCAAAGTTCAATAAAACAATGAAAATGGCAATCTTATTTTGGTAGATATATAAGTAATTATAGAATTAATAAACTCAAATTCTTCTTGTATTTTTCAATTTTAACATTGATCCGTCCTTTTGAAAGACCCTATAGTAGAAAATCAGGGCAGGTTAAAGCCGTCTTAAGGTCATGAAACGATGGCCCAAAGGCGAACGACCGCTAAAACCTATCATTAATCTGGTGATCGGCCAAGGCGATTCATTTTACATTGTTATCTTGCCATTCGGAGCCATTTTATTGTCGTCATTTGTTTAACAGCTAATGGCTACGATTGGGCTACGAGCTTCGTAGGCATTTGTTTTGTTTGGCTTAGTTCGAGTAGTTACATTTAAACTTACCTACCTACTTTATACACCCACATTGCATTTAGTATACAAAATCTTATCTAAACTTATCTAGTGTCCCATTGCTGGGCAAAGACCAAAATGTTTTATAACAGGCAGTGTGGGAGCACCATTATTATCAAAATTAGGTGTCATATAACTTTGAACATCTACCTACTTACTAAGTATGAAAATAAACCAAAACATCCCTTATCATCTTAATAGGTACCACCCACAGTGTCTCCTTTGACATCATAATTGCATTTTATAATTATCTTCCGTCTTCCGCCAACGGCGTCACCTTGAAATGTGGGTTCTAGAGTAAACAAGGGCGTTTATGAAAACACTCTACAATAACACTGAAGAGGGCTAGCAAATTGAAAACCCTTCATTTAATCCGCATGTTTACCTATTGCGACTTGATATAGTGTCTGAGAAAACAAGGTAAAATCGCTGTAGAATTACTACAGTTGAATATAAAGGACTTTATAAAGGTCAATTTGTTTATAAAGGTCGTCTTCAAATCAATATCATAAAAGGCATTGAAATGGAAAATTCCAGAAACCTCGTGAATCCATTAGTGAAATAACGCCGGAAGCACCCGCAGCGTCGCAAAGACGCGCGCAAAGGTGCTAAGATAAGGGCCTGCGAATTTGATAACCGTGACTAATTGTCTAAAGCTATCTAGCATGCGGGCCGGCGGTTCTCGGGCGGAAAAATATCGATCGACACACACCTGTTTGGTATGAATGGTGAACAAAGGGGTTTGGGGTTCGCGCACCTGCCGGCCGCCCACAAACGAGTGCGCCACCGAGCTGCGCGGACCTACGCACCACGTGCCACCACCACGCCACCACCACCGCCAGCATGCGGCGCGCGGGGCGGCACTGACCGCTGCCACGTCACGCCGCCCGCTCCCCGCCAGATCGATACCCGCGACCATCGCCGTCCGGCATCTTGACCACACCACGTCTTCGACCCAGGTAACATCCAGAAATCATTTTCACCCTATTCCCTCCACAAAAACTTTCATAGAAAAACAAAAAAGAATCTTCAAAACATTTAGCTACTGCGTTTTACATTCAGCAATGAGTCATCAGCCCCCCTTTGTCGTTTCAGATGTAGTTCGCCATGCATATCATAGCGGGACTGTCGCCAGCGTCCGGCGAGATGCTGGACAACTCGATCAACTTCTACGGTGAGGCTGAGCAAGGCTCTACGTACTTCGCCGTCGACCATACCGTGCCGGAATCATCGCACACCGTCGAGATCGAATATGTTTACGAACAAGAAGTTCACACTCAAAGATTCGAGACACTTATATCTAAGAAAGAAGATGAAAAGAAAAAGAAAAAGCCCGAAAAACCAGTGGTAGACGATACAGAAACAGATCTGACGAATTTGACGTGGTTGCAGAATATAACCAATATAATGGCAGTGCCGCAGTTTCCAATGTTACCCGTGTCTCCGACCCCACCAGCGAAGGTACCACCAGCAAACACGAGGTTACAGAAGTTTAACCAAACGATAGCGAAATGCCAGAAGGATTTTACCGAGAATAAAGAGGAGTATCAATCGAACAGTGAGAAGAAACCTCCATATTCGTACAGTACCCTCATTTGTATGGCGATGAGGTACAATAACGATAAGATGACTCTATCAGCAATATACTCTTGGATTCGGGAGAACTTCAAATATTATAGAAATGCTGATCCCACGTGGCAGGTGAGTCATGATTTGTGATTTCAAAGTGATTATTTATATCTCATTTAGTTGAAAACGGGATGCTAGCCTAACGGTTTTAATTAAAAATTTTCGGTATTATTAGTGTTATTGCTTGCATAATATTGTGAAATAATATAATCCTTGTCAACTGCGACCATTGAATTTAAATAATCAAATATGGATTTGAATAATTTTAAAATAATAAAAATAAAGAGGCGATAATTATTAAAAAAATATTAGGAAAAATTAATAAATGTGATATTGAATAACGCGCAAGTTCACGTGAAGTTTGTGTGACTAATAACAATGACGTCATTTAGATGAATATGATTAGTTATTTATGACTAGTAAATACTAGTCTAGCATGAAATAGAGGCATATTTAAATTAACTAAAGAACCAATGCAAAGTGAGATAAGTTTACATGAGGTTACACCGTAACTAGCCGAAATACAGCAATAGTACTAACTTACTTATCTACCTAAACACTCGTGCGTTAAACTGAGTAGGATTGTTCATAGGTTCTACTTACCTATAAAAATTGTTGTTATGTTCATATTTAGGAATAGGCTATTGGTTATTGAGGCGACTGATGAGTGTGGATGAAGCGAAAGAGGTGTGTTTGGATCGTAGCAAGTAGAAGGAAGTGGTCTCTGCCTACCCCGATGGGAGAGAGGCGTGACGGATATGTATGTATGTTAGTGGTGTTTCGGCCTATAACAGGTTACGTCTTTTAAAATATTTGAGCCTTTTTAAAACATGTCTAATAAACAAATAAGTAAAACACAAAACAGCAAATTGGAAATAAATTCCCACAGATAACGAATTAGATAGATAACACGCAGTAGCTAACCCTTCGCTCAGTGATCTAATAAACGTAAAATCTGCCACCGAAGTGATAAGATTACAGACTAATCGAATATTATTAAATTGATTAGTGAAGTGGATGAGAGGGGCGCTATATTGTGTTTGGTATCTAGTACCTAGTTATTCATGTCAGTTGCTTTTCACATTGATAGTGTTTTGGTGCAAACACAATTTAGTAAGTATAAAAAAGAGAAGCCTCCTCGCCTCTCCTCTTTTATTTGCGGTGCCCTATAACAGGGTCCATAATCCTTTGCAATATAATTAGCTGTAAGCTGTTACTTATATATTATGTGAAGTTTTTATGGAACAATAAACCATTGGGTATTGAGTATTGAGAATCCTTTAGTAGGTACCTACGACCCACTAGAAATATCTGCGCATCTGGCTGTAGTGACGTCATGCATCGTACTTATTCGTCACGGTACTTACTGAATAGGAGAAAACGGGGGAAGCGTATTAAAGCGAAGTGCACAGATTCCGACTTAGATAAATTTATTCGTCGGCAGTTAATCGTATTATAAATATAGCATAAATAGAAAGAATAAAGCTCTGATAACTAATACCTACCTACGTACGTAAGCAGGTACCAAAGAATTTCATGTCAATGCCCTGTTAACGTATGCCTTAAAAAGACGCTCGCAAAAGTAACTACGCAGTAATTTTCTTCAATACTTCCTACAAATGTAGGCAGGCGCGGTCGTAGCCTGAAATTTTGGAGGGGGTCACTCACTACACTAATAAAAAATAGGTATCTGGAATAAAAAAAACATTATTGCACAAGACACAATTTTGCTAGGATTACCAAAACTACTTAGTTCGGTTCCTTATTTCTATCTAAGTAGATGTCATTTCCAAGTTCTTTTGGCCATCGTACGTAGTTCATAAAAATACCACTAGATATCAGCAAATTATAAATCTATCGCTGTTAGGGGATAGCTAGAAATTTCCTTTTTTTTTATTTATTATTGTTGAGATTTTTCAATTTGACGTTAGATTTTGGGGGGGGTCATGTCCCCTGTGACCCCCCCTTTAGGACCGCGCCTGAATGTAGGTAAGTATACTAATTATAGTCTATACTAGAGGCTGTCCTCGACTTAGTACGCATTTAACGTCATATCTTGGAAAGTTTACACAATATAAGAAAATAATATAGCCTATATACTTATGTGATAATCTGATGTGTAAGCTACAATAATGAAGAGTTTAATTAAAAACGATTCCGTAATTTTTGCGTGATAGAGTAACAAACATCCTCCTATATATCCATTAATAGGCACAAACATTGACATTTATAATTTTAAGTAGTAGGTAAAATTTGACCATTAGCGGCGATGCGAATAGACCGAAGTTGTTTATCCATTACATTGTGCCATCTTCTTCTAATTTTGGATAGAGTTCAGTTGTAAGTTTAAAGGACTGTTAAAGCTTTAACGACCTGTTTGGAAACAGGGTAAGGGCCTGCTTCACCAATTACTGTATATGTTACGGGCAATGTGATTAATGCGGATAGTATGCATTAATGCCCGAAGACCTTTGGACAATTTGATAATAATATTAATAATAGTCCGTTAACTTGATTAATAAAAAATTAATTGTAGGTTGCGATGATTCTAAAGTCGCCAAATTTTTGAAACGTTGTCAGAGACATTAGTGGACAATTTTTTTTTGAAATTTTAGGTCATTGCTTTAGGTAGAATTTAGGTTTTTGCATTTTTAGCAACTAAGATTATTGAAGTAGAGTAGAAAAATAATTTGGCATCTCGTACATGGTGTAACGGGCCCTAAGACTTGTAAAAAAAATAACTTTGAATACATTGTGGAAGTAGGACAAGTTCAAATGGCAATTGAATCGTAGTATTGATTGAATTCATACATAGATACCTCATGTACCTACATACCTGTCATATTATAATGATTGTGAAGACCGCAAGGACGTTTTTACTAGGTATTCTTTTGGTGGAAGATATTATTTTTGCATTATAATGTATAGTTTTATTGGTTAATGTTTAAAATAGGCTAGGTGTCACTGTGCTATACGTCCTACTTATTTACCTAGATCATGATAGATATAGGTAGGTGTTCTATCTGTGTCTATTTAACGTTGGGTTGGCTGGACATTACACTACTCGTTGGTTTAGCCACATCATGGCAACCAAAAAATTATACTTTATTATAGAGCCCATGACCGCAATAGATGGGTAGATAAAGTTTCGTATTTTTTTTTCATTTCATTTCATTTCGATTCTATATACCTACTTACGAAGCCCCAATTTGGTTCATTTTCATCTATTCCGTTTTTCAAATATTAGTCTAAAATAAACCACTTGATTTCAGAACTCCATCAGACACAACCTGTCCCTAAACAAAGTATTCGTGAAAGTGGCGCGTTCGAAACACGAGCCTGGCAAAGGAGGCTTTTGGAAGCTAGACCTCGCCCATCTTGAAGGCAACAAACGCATATCAAACAGACCTCATAAGAAAAAGAAAAGTTCTAAACTCGACGCTAAGATATCCGAGGAAACTGTTGCTGTAGCTAACATCCCACAGAATATAGAAGTTGAGGAAATGGATGTTGGCCAAGCAGTGACTCTACACTTACCAGAATTCAATCTCGACATGGGAATAGACACTAATATAGGAGCCAATGTTATTGTTGAGCCAGTGGCTCCACCTCCTCCGCTAATTGTCGAAGATGACCTGTCTAATCTCCTTCTAAATCCTACAGACTGGGATGATCTTCAACTGGACATGCTGGATAACTATCTCGACTCCTGTTTCAAGTAAGACGTTGTTTTATTGTTTGTGCTAAAATGGTTTTTTTGACGTGACGTCATGGAGCGGATATAAGTCTCTTCTCGAATGTGGGGAACCTACACTGTAGGAACCCACCTTATTGGCCACAGCATCTGTAGTAGATGTTTGACCTGTAGTAGGTGCCTAATGCTAGCCATAAAGGCGAAGGTTGACAAGGTGTCGAAATGTAGAAAATATACTTTTCTTAACTAATATAGTAACGTTGCTAGTCAATGGCTTACGCGAAAGAGTAGGTTTTATACTAACATCCTAGTTTTAAAATAAATTCATTTTTATTAAGATTTATTTGTGGAGAACTTATACTTAAGGTCGTGACATATCTGCGTAACGTACCGCGCGGAACGTTCAGCGGCTTGAGTAAATGTTTGTGCCGTAATTTCGGCTGATGTGTCATAGATGACTTGAAACACATTGCGAGCGTATTGAACCGAATGTTTGACGCGGTACGTTACGCAGGTGTGACCGCACACTATGGAGGTTTTGTACAAAAATACGATGTAGATAGTATGCACGATTTAACAACTAAATTAATTATTAAATTTCATAAATAAAATAAACTAAAACAAACCCAACAGTATGAGATACTGACATTCGTCATGAATTGCCTCAATTCGTATTTAATTTGCTCAAAATCGCTCAGAAAAATGCAATTGAAAGTTTAACTTCGGACATAAAAGCAATTAAAATTTATTGTAGGATATAGGAATCGTGTTGAAAACATTTTACCGCTCAGTATTAAAATGTATAATGTATTATATTATATTAATTAGCTTTGATACCCCTGATTAGAAAAATACTACGAGAAAGGGCCCGTTTCAACACTTGCAGATAAAATTTAACTGACAGATAAACCTATGTCTATTTCATAAACATAATATTAGACAGTGACAGGTGTAAAATATCTGTCAGTTACATTTTATGTCGATGGTAAAACTGGCCCTAAGTATCGAAAGATGGCGTCATTTTGTTTACTCGTGGAATGAATTATGTCTTGAGTAAGTAAGTCTTAACACTTGATACCATCTTAATTTATACAAAATTGTGAGTCAATCTAAAGGGGTCTTAGCATAATTGTGTGGCAATACTTTAAGTATTAGAAAAAAGTGTTTATCAGATATTCCGTCCAGTATTATCAAATGTAAACATTGCTCAGCACAAATTTATTGTATGTAAACAAAATATTTATGAAAAAATTATTTACATTTTTTGAATTGCGTGCACAATTTTCTGTGTAGAGTTTAGTAGGTATTTGCTTAATTGTCTATGTAAGTTCCGTTTTAACTTGAGCCTCGTGCAGTATTAGTGTGCTAACTGCAGAAGTCTCCAGTTAACGCGGGTTGTGTAATGTAAAGTAAGGGTAGGTAAATCTTCCGTCCATTTGTGTCTTATGAGTTAAAAGTGGATTCATACTTTGTGATAGGTACTAAATATTATCATTCGGTCTATGGAAGCCCTCTGCTGGACAAAGGCCTGTCTAAGGATCTTAACAAAATTATGGCGAACATTTCGCATATCTACTTAATTTTTATAAGAACAGAGGTATATTAGGTAGCTATATTGTATTTTTCAAAAAGTCGCGCTAAAATACCTACTTATGCATTTATTCCCCACATAAATCATATCAAAATTATTAGCATTTTAATGAATAAATAAATAAACAACACATAAGCTGAGCTTTTCCTAAAAAAAAGTAACACTTATCTATTGGAAAAGGCTATAAGGGCCTGTTCCACCATCCATAGATAAAATTTATCTGACAGATATTTTATACCTGTCTCTGTCTAAAACGTCATGTTTTATGAAATAGACAAAGGTTTATCTGGCAGTTAAATTTTATCTGAAGGTGGTGACGACGGGTACTAAAACTTTTTCATGTTTACCAGCAACCGTGGAAAGTCCTTTATAAATAGTTGATCAACCGGAAATAGCGCGCGTTCTTTTTTTAAGAACCGTTGCGTGTATTCAGCTACTTTTCTAAGTTTAAATAAAGAACGCTTATAAACGCTTTTAATTTGGTAAACGTTGCTTATTTTAGACTAGAGGCTGCCTGCGACTTCGTTCGCATTTATCGACATATCTTAGAAAAAAATCATGATATGTTAAAGCAATATAGCCTATGTGTTACTCTGATATAAAAGCTGCAATATTGCCAAGTTTCATCAAAATCTGTTCTATCGTCATATCTTAGAAAAAAACATGTTTTGAGATATTAAAGTTGAAGCAATATAGCCTATGTCTTATTCTGATGTAAGCTACAATATTGCCAAGCTTCATAAAAAATCTGTTAAGTTTTTTTGCGTGAAAGACAAAAAAACTTAACTTATATATCCTTACATATATCCTTACATATATCTATCGGCACAAACATTGATATTTATAATATTAGAAGGGTAGGTACATACATGTCTACATACAACTTTCCCCAAAGAAAACACGAATCGTAACATTATACCAACACAAGTATGAATCAACTTTTAAACGACTTTAACTATGATACGTTTAGATTCTAGTCAATGTAATGTTTGTAGGTATGTTAGTTATTAGTTATTATTAGAGGATTATAGTAAAGTCAATGATTGATATAGAGTTTGGAGGCAATTGTAGTTACAGTCAGTTGCCGAAAAAGACATAAGAATTAAAGCTTCATTAACTATCCGATCCTTTCATACTTGGGTCATACAGACATAAAAAACAATAATGTCTGTCCTGTTCCCGAAAGTTAAGAACACTGGGAGCTAATTTCTCAACTTAATGCATATCCGCAAAATCTGTGCCCGATGTAGTTTTGGCCTATACAAACATTTTGAAGATTGGCTGCTCCAGTATCCTTAATCTTAAGGAACAGGAAAGACAATTTTGAACTTAGATAATTCTGTCACACCTCTCTCCCATCGGTGTTAGCAGAGACCACTTCCTTCCACTTGCTACGATCTAAGTACTACTCTTTCGGTTCATCTACATTCATCAGTCTCTTCATATTTGCTCGTCGGTTTAGGGTACTCTTGACTTGGTATTTCTTTACTACGTCCTAGATCTGATTCTCTAGTGCGATGATTTCTTTCACCGTTAGGGAGTGGTAATCGAATAAATATTCAATCCGTACATGAGAAATAAATCTCAGAGGTACAGGTTAGATCGAAACCGCGTCTCCAAGATTGGAATCGGGCGTTTTACCGACAACTCAATATATCCTCTTCTCTTTGTATTCACCTATCTTACGTCTCTTTCATTAGCTCCGTTTAGGTACTCATTCCTTCTACATGATCAAACCATTATACTTATTTCCGCTGTTAAAAATAATACCCTTAATGGGCGATTATCCTTAAAAGTTTTTTCTGCAACTAGCTGTAAAAGAACTATTTAATTTTGTGTAACGATATAATAATAAAAGAATAATAAAACCTTATTATGTACCTAACATATTTTTTATTTTCTTTCAAAGATGTGTTTTATCAATGTATTTTTACTTAGGGATTAAGTGTTTTGATTTTTTGGCCATCTATCATTTAATTTTGTGTAGGTACTTATTGTGTAGAATTCTCTTATAATTGACATATTTATATATGTTACCGGAAATGTATGAAATCAAGGAATTGTATACAAATCCTAGGAAATGTGTACAATTCCAATGCTGTTTAGGAAATGTATAAAATATTGTTTGAAAATCTATTTAATGCATAGATATCCTAGGAAATGTGTACATTTCCTCGAAATTTTATATAATTCTAATATCGTATCAGGAAATGTAGAAAATAAATGATTTCTGCTATAAAATAAAACACGTGGTTAAAATAAGAATTATAACCTAACCTATCTTAAACTAAACTTTTTTTAACACGGGGAAATGTGTTACGCATACCGCCACCCCCGCGCGGCCGGCATGACGGTTATGTGGGACTCCCTTTCCAAGTCGAGAGGTATACCCACTAAAACTCTGCGGCGGTCTTCCCAGGCAGACTGGTTGAACCCTGGGATTGAAACCTAACCTAACCATCAATATTATCTTTTACATTTCCGATTGCTATTTAGGAAATGTATAGATTTCCTAGGAAATGTATAAAGTATAATTTAATTCACACATTTCCGTGTCATTTTAGGAATTACATAAATTTCATAGGAATTGTATACAATGACGGATTACATACATTTCCGGTAACATATACAATAACTAAATCATTGTCTTTATAATAAGATTTCGTTTTCTTCGCCATAATATATTTATTGCGAGAAATCTATATACTTAATATTGTGTAGGTACGTAGGTGTAGGTACCAACCTCGTGTCTTAAACAATAAGGTAAGATTTATGATTTAAAAAACGAAATAAAAATGGTTGTTTAAAAATAAGCTCAAAGTCTTTGCGCAATACATATTTCATGTTTAGAAGTGTCCTTAAAACATTCAATAAAGTGTTATAAAATACATTTTATGTTTTATTATCGACTAGAATTATTATTAGTAATAATAATTCTTTAGACTAGAATTATCTATTATTAGTAATAATAATAATTATTATTATTAGTAATAATAATTCTTGGTAATAATTTATTACCAAGTAATTATACCTACCTAGTGCGTATTAGTACAAGTAGTACACACTGCAATTACATTTTAGATTATTTAACAAGGTGTTACAACTATTAACAATTACAGATTTACTTTTTTTGGTTCATCATCAGCCCATTACGTCCCCACTACAGGGGCACAAGCCTACTCTCATACGAGAGTGAATTAGGCTGTAACCACGCTCTGGCCCAATGCTGGTAGGCGGATTTCACATCACATACACCTTCTGTTATTAAATTATATACCTTATACTAAATTAAAATACCTACAACATGTTAGTTATTAAGTTTTCATGTTAACATGATCACTTATAGGTAGGTACGCCAAAATTTTGTGATATAGCTTTATCTGACTATAAACATAACAATAAATAAGTACCTAGTACCTACTTAAATAAGAAAAATATTTTCATTTTTCTAACGAACAAACTTGAAATAAATAGTCTTCGAAATTACTTAAACAAACATTTTCTTCGAAATTAACTTTGATAACATTTTCAAAAAACACACTAGCCATCATGGCGACTGCAGCATTAATATTACCACTTGGCAATGTTGGTAACACTGACGCATCAGCGACATACAAACTTTTTACACCATGAACTTTAAAAGACGTGTCTACTACTGATTGAGCTGGCAACCCCATAGAACAAGTACCTACTGGATGATAACTAGACAACGCTGTATATTTAATATAACATTCCCAATATTTATCAGAAAATATAGGTAAATCTTCACATCCTGGAAAAGGTATTTCATTTAATGAAGCTTTTAAACCTTTCATAGAATCAGTTTCTATTAACTTTTTCAACAATTTCAAACCATTTATAAGTGTCTGTCTGTCTTCTGAATTTGTTAGAAACTTGGGGTCTATCTTAGGTGGTTTCCTAGGATCTTTGCTCGCTATAAAAACTGTTCCTATACTTTTCGGGTGTAACACTATAGGGATTATCGATGCTGTATGTTTCTCGAATGTTTTAACAAAGTATTGATTCCAAATAGAATCTTTTATGCCTAAACTTTTTCTTAAACGCGCGCCTCGGTCCGCGGAAATACCAGTAGGTAACACCATGAATTGCAAATCAGGGTATGCTTCATTATTAGTTGTTACAAACCCTACGACTTCGCACCCTGGAGTAGTCAGAGGCCCTTTCCCTTGGAAAAAGTACTTCAAACTATTAATTGGGTTTAAAATATCGTGAGCCGATATCGAAGGAGACTTTTCTAATACAACTAGGTCCAACCCCGATGATATATGGTCTTGTAAATTGAGACCAACAGGCAAATCTTTTACTAATTGTATTTTTAAAGATTTCAGTAATTTAGAAGGTCCTATACCCGACAATTGTAATATCTTTGGACTATTAAAAGCTCCAGCTGATAATATAACTCCTTTTTTAGCTAAAACATTTATCCTTTTATCATTTGAAAGTATTGTCACCCCTTTCGCTATACCATTTTCTATAACAACTTTTTCTACTAAAGTATTAGTGTTGATATGTTTAGATAATAAATTATCAGAGGTTGACCATCTTTTACCGTTTTTTTGGGACAATTTACTTTTTGAAAAGCCTTTACCAAATTCTGTACCTAATTGTTTATACCCTAGTTCTTTTGCAGAATTAATTATAGCATTGGATAGATCACTCTCAAATTGTAGTTCACTTAAATGTAAGATGTTAGATTCTATGAACTCAAAATGTTTTTGTATGTATGCTTTAGTGTGTTTCCCTTGAAACCATTGCTCATAGTGTGATATATTACCTCTTACATGAACCATATTGTTTAGCTTGGAGGAGCCACCCACTATTTTACCCTGAGGCAGTCTGCATTTCTGCAACAAAATTTACATAACTAAGTACATAAACAATAGTTTTCTAAATAATAAGACTTATTGTAAATAAAAAATATGCATTTATAACAATGTACTTGTCACAAAATTAATTTTGTTCAATCACATGCAAGTATTGGTTATGTAACATTAAGAATGTAACTTAATTTATTTCTTATTTAAACGAAGTTCAAAGTATGAAACAAGGTATCAAGACTGCAAGCTATTGGAAGACTTCTAAAAAAGTATTAAAAATAGGAAATGATCAATAAATTATTCTCATTCTCACTCAAATCATATTTACCCTTCTATCACTTTAACTGTATGTTGCAGAAAATTCATTTAAAACAATCAATTAGAAACAAATTAAAAACATTATGTTGTCTTCAAAGTGTACTTCATGGTATAATGAGGCATTATTTTTAATGACCTATTGTGCCTGCCAAACATCGCGTCAGACCACGGAAAAGGTAGCGAGTCGAGCTGAACACCTTAAGGACCTGGGTGGAGGAAGCTCGAGACAAAAAGTCATGGTGGATGGGGAGAGAGGCCTTTACTCAGCAGTGGGACACAAATGGCTAGATAAGATTAGATTAGATAGTGCAGCAGTACAAAACACTTACCCTCCCTTCCATAGCAAAACAAGCATTTTCTTGTGGCACAGTCTCATAGTGCCAGTCAAATAAAGAGCGGTGTATTGCAGGTCCCACTATTGGGATGTCCATCAGAAAGTGACTCCGGCTACCAGCTTCCAATACTATGAAGGTGTGGTTTGTTTCTGTTGCCATTCTATGAGCTATGAGCGATCCTGCTGTTCCTGAGCCGACTTGAGAACAAAACATTATATTACTGTAATATATTCATGAATATTAGTAGTTTTATTGATTAGGAAAGGTATTTAATTTATAATATAAGTAGGATTTTAATTTTAAGCCTTCTAAACTGTATTTCTAAGAATGCAGTTGACTCTTTTCAATGTTCTTGAATAAATCATGCAAAAATATATCATAGCTTAGTTGGTAGGTTATATTTTACTGCTAAAACTTTAAATTGTGTTATTTCCAATATATAAACTATTATAATGTTAAAGTTATACTCACCGATAATATAGTCATATTCATCAAGCAATTCGTTTCGAAATCGTACCGAAAACAAATCGCTGTAGTACACACAATAGGTAAACAAAGTAAATAAATGAATACAGAAGCTGTAGATGAAAAACTGGAATAAATATAGCGGAGCCATTTTATTCACAGTTTACTTTCATGTCTTTAACTTAAAAGTTTGAGAAATAAAGTAACATTTCTCCAAGCATTTCTCATATCTGCTTAGGTTTATAGGTTATGTTTACAATCAAACTTTTTTGACAATGACAGATTGCAGCAGTGTTGCCAGTAAAAAAAAAAACAAATTGTTCAATTTAACTTTAAAATATTTTATTTTAATGGTTTATGCAAGCGTGCAAAAATTATGATTATACAATAAATTAATCTTAGAACTAGGGATACAAAATTTGTGGATCCAATTTTAGTCTATCTATAGTCTCTTGAGGCATGCAATAGGTAGGATTTATTGTTTTAACACTAGTGTTTCCTAGTAATGAAAGGCCAGCGAGACCAAATAAAGTATGGAATGGATCAGGGATATCACCGGGTCGGTCGCTAAAGCCACCAGTTTCAGCATCTTGGCACGCCAAGATGAAATCTCGAAGAGCGTTGGTGTCAACCCAATGCATTTTGTTCAGCATTGTGAGAGATGACATTACCCACCTGAAAAAGGAGTTTTTGTTATTTTTGATATGGTCACCCATAAACAATTTTTTGGTAAAAGTAGTTTAAAGATCGTAGCTATCAGGCCGTAAAATTATTTAAAAAAATTGTAAGTTAGGTAAAAATATATCTTACCAAGAATAACATAGGTCAGGTAATTTCTCAGGTCTGCCGTTGAGGCCTCCACTAGGTAGCTGTCTCTCACATAGCCACCAAGCCAGTTCCTCTGACCGTAGTGATTCCATTCTATTACATATTGATAGCACTCCTACACAACAGTAGATTAAACCTAGAAATAAATACAAATTTGTAATACTACGGTTTGATGGTGTTTTAAACTGCTGTTTAAAACCAGTAGATTAAAATCTGTAGATTTTGATGATAATTTTTTAAGTTCAATTTTTTTTTCATAATAATTTACTTGGCTTACAGTCTGTCTAAAAAGAGCAACACAGTAGCGTCGTCCCTTTCGAAGCAATCTAAAAAAACCAGACTACACCTACAATGTTGCCACTTTTTATTTCTACTCTTTTTGGACAGACTTTAAGTAATTTGTATTTTAAATATTGATTATGTATTATATTATTATTAATAAAAATATGTAAGTACCTGCATGACTTTCAGATCCTGGTTTGGACCCAAACCCACCATCAAAGTTCATACAAGACAGTACAAACTCCACACATTTGTCTAAATTGATAGCATCCAGTCGATGAAGTATTGAGAGGCAGTTTACAGCACAGAACGAGAAACGTGTGTCCACCTCACCCCATTTGTCACCTGGCAAATATAAATACAATATAAATAATCATTTGCCACATTCTTATTTATTCTTGTTTACACAACCTACATCAATCATCATCATCAACCT
Source organism: Anarsia innoxiella (assembly GCA_947563765.1). Taxonomy (NCBI): domain Eukaryota; kingdom Metazoa; phylum Arthropoda; class Insecta; order Lepidoptera; family Gelechiidae; genus Anarsia; species Anarsia innoxiella. The sequence continues at coordinate 1,292,434 of OX387403.1, forward strand.
GTTGCAGCAGTCCACTGCTGGACATAGGCCTCTCCTATTAATTTATTATCATAATTGTATCATTACAGACATAATATTGCTATCTACCTAGCTATAAAGCCGCCTATTTGCTTTTATAGTGTTTTTGTGCCTTTTTAATAAAATATGTATTTGTATTGTAATAGTAAACTGATAACTTAGAAAGGTTTGAGGGTGTATCAATGATAATGTTGCCAGTTTTCTTACCAGTAAAGCTCCCATCTTCCTGCTGCAATGATACTATGAATCGTACAACTCCTTCCACATCTATTGCATCCAGTCTGTCGTATATTGCTAATATCTGGAACAAAAATATAACATAAGGTATCTCTTAAATGATATTCAGGTGTGTAATATACAAAGTACCTATGTTTTTGGCCTATTATTTATTTCCTTAATATATCTAAAAGGCCTCCTTTCTATGAATTTTGGCTCATTATTTATTTCCCTTACAGTTATATCTAAAAGACTATAAGACCTCCTAAGTTTAGCTGGGTACATTTAATACTGATAGAACTACTTTACTGAATTCATATGACAAATGTGGCATTGGAGTAACATGATCATAGGTACTAAAGTTACTATGCCACACCAAAAGAAGACATTAATAAATAGGAGAGAAGAGCTCTCCACCTTAACTCGAACGCCATATGTGTATTCGTACATGCAATAAAGCCTTTTATAGTGTATCATTAGATTAGATTACAAAAATTAAAAAAGAAATACTGATGAAATGTATGTAAGTAAATGTAACTTACCTGTACTGCACTCAAGGTGTATAGAATGTGTGGGTCGTGTCCAACACTCGCAGAAATACCTCCACTGACATTATCCTGGCATTCTTTCACAAAGTTTATTATTTCGTCTTTGGGTAATCTACAATAATGTCAATATAAGTTAATATGGCTATACTTCTAGAATTTTCAAAATGATTAGATTAAACACACTTAAGAAAGACTAATAATTTCGGTAGGTACTAATTTATTTAATCAAATCAAAGTATAAAGACGAAATCTTTTCTAAAAACTTCACCCATAAGGTACCTTTAGTCTAGTTGAAAATACAGTGAAAGAAAGCTTGTATACCTTGAAGACTGGTTCATAAGATCCATAGCAGTGAGACTCCAATAAATGCCCGACATACGAAGATATTCAGTCATGCAATATTCGAAGTCATCTTTATTTAAGCCGTAACCTGCTAAATAGTCAGAATGCTTCTCCTGCAGCAGACTTTTGGGCCTGTCTTCCGAAAGCTTCACGTCTTTCATCTTAAATTCCATAAAAGTATTATTTTCAAGTCAAATAACAAGTAAATAGCTATAAAATTAATTATTTGTGTTCCTATTTCGTTTCGTTTTGATTTGGTTAATTTTGGTTATTGGTTGACGTGACGACAGTGACAGCTATCAATGTCAAATCTAAATCAAATGTGACCAGCTTAACGAAATAAATTTAGTCTGGCTTAAAAAAGTAGACGGTGGGCAAAAAAAAAAAATAACACCGGAAACGGAAATACCATGCCGAAAGCAGAAAAAATGAAAATAGGCGAACAACACGAAACTTATTTTTGAGATCAGCTATACAAAACTTTTAATGGGAAGATAAAAACGACCCATTATAGAACGATCAACGAGGTCGTAATTTAAAAATGGCTGGAACACCCTTATAGTAGATACCTACCCTATACTTATTTTCTACGATTCCAAAAATTACGTTCACGTTTTACCAAAGTGGACGCCCTTTTTACGAATTCGTAAAATGAAAGTCGGAACTTGCAACTCATCGGTAAATACCACGTAAGTACCTACCTACCCATTCGTAACGTAAGTTAATAAAATACCTACTTAATTTATCTACTGCAAAATAAGTAAAGAGCATCTTATCTTTCGGTCATTTACCTCCACAAGTCCACATAAGGTACAGTGGTCTAATAAGGCCCACCTAGTTTCAAATTGAAATAAAATCTTTAATATACCATCATTACGGAAGAAACTGCATGTAATGAATACTACGATTATTTGAGAATCAATATAAAAGCAGCTTTTAAAATATTAACTACATCGAGATAGTATTTTAGCCATTTTAAAAAACATCGATTTTGGGCCTTACTAAAAATGGGGTTGATAATAAGGCCCGTGTTGTTTTCAAATAATTTGCTGTAAAAGTTACAATTAAATACTTCTAAGATGTATAAATATGAAAAGCATCACATTTTTGGATTTTGATAACAGCAAGAATTAATTAAAATCATCAATATTTACTCAGAAATTTACAGTTTTACATCATGTTAGAAAAGAACCCGGAAATTGTTTTCTTTGTATTTCATATAAAAATATTACTGTTTTAAGTAAATATATTTTTGTTTAGGCCAGAATTAAGTCCCTAATGGCAATCATTTTGATGTTGAAATTTTCATACATTGGGCCTTATTACACATATTTGGTATATACGGCCCTGATTGCATGTTGCAAGGCCCTGTAAAAAAAAAATATCATAGTAAAAATACATGGTTATTTGATTCAGTTTTATTTGAAGATGGGTTACAGGTATGTGTGAAATTTAAAACGAAATCTTATGTAGAATTATTTTTCTTTCTAAAGTTCCCGTAATTTCATCGGAGAAGACATTTTTATGGCATTAGAGTAAAGCATTGTTTTAAATGGTATGTTTAACTAATTACTTTGTTTTTTTTTTGTAGTACCTACATCAAATTAGACAAAACTAAATTTATACAAAACTAAAGGGCTTTATAAGACTTTGATTGGGTTATACACAGCCCAATACGGTATAGTAAGGCCCAATCATCAACTATGTTGGGCCACCCTAAACGTTTTGGGCCTTGCTACCCACATGTACCATTTTTTCACTAAATGAAAATAAAATCAGACCTGTCTACTTAGAATTCAATAGAATGAACATTAAATAAACACACAAAATAGAAATCTACCTACAAATAATGGCAAAAACAAGTAAAAAATTACGATTTAAGGCAGCGAAATTTAAGGAATGCATTGGCCGTCTCCGAAATCCGTAAAGGAACGGCTCTCACTGAAAAAATGGCGTCCGCTCGCGATCGACTCTTGCGTTCCTGCGTTTCTATTGGTCCATTTTACATGTGCTAGGAAGGCGGTGCAGATTAAATATATTTTAACGGGTTTTTTGAGCTTGGGCCTTGCAAAACGGCGGGCCTTATTCGCCCACTGTACCTTACATTCACTGATGTATAAATAATTTAAAATGATGTAGTTTTGAATTGAATGCATCTTTGCTATTAATCTGTCTGGACAGGCTTCAGTTGCACTTTCGCAAAGGTCATTTACCTCTGTGATCTATTTAACATTTTGCCTTCATTAATGTATTAATTAATTTGAAAATAAGTAGGTACCTACATAAAATAGGTAAAATCATTGGGTAAACGCATTCTCCCCGATGGAAATAATAACAAAAATGATTCTCATCGTCATTATAATTACCAAACACTTTAGGTACCTACAACCTACAACCCTTTCCAAAACTATGGTACAGAAGTTAACACTTTCATTAGTTACCTTTAATAATTCAATTAAAAAGGCCTTTGGTAGTTTAACAGATAACATTAACAAATCTATTTGATTTTGTTGGTTTAATCTGCTTAGAATAAATGTTAATACACTCGAGAGCAATAAAATTAAAAATGTAAAACAATTTTTTTTTAAACAACTTAAGCATTATCTTGACTATTAGGTAATACTTGACATTGCTTCCTCGTGCTTCCATTACAACGTTTAAGACATAATATGCCACCGAGTTCCCCAAACGAAAATTTGATATTTAAGACATAAAGCCATAACTAAGAAGGTTTATACTTTCATTTAACAAGTATTTATTGGTCTTTTAAACACATTTGATTTCACTAAGCTAGCCTTCTTGGTTCGCGAGATTTTTAGGATTAATAAGTATGTGACTCGGATTCTTTGCTCTCGAGCGTATAATATGGCCGTTGGTTAGGGATGAAAAGATGAAAAGAGAAGAGACCCAGTGTCACTAGGGAGAATGGCTAACCACTTACTATAAAACATCAATAATAGTTGATGTTTAGTCCGTCTGTTCAAAAAATAATGGACACCTGTTTCCTAAATCAAATAATTGCGGAAATTGTAAGTAGGTACCTATTTGTTTAATTGATGTCTGTGCAAAACTGCAAAGACAAAGAGCATCAAAGTGCCGCAGTGGGGGTTTTGACGTCACGATAGTGTAAAAATTATTCAAAAGCGTGACGTCACTTTAACTCTTTTCTCTCCTGTGCTGTAAAGCAGTGTATCTTTGTAATTTTTAGTTATAAAGATAACAGGAAAAATATGTCTTCAATATTTTATGGCTGATTCCACCGTTTCGTTCAGATTTGCTATCCAGACCAAAAACTCATATGATTTTAACAGTTAGCTAAAATGTTTAAATTGAAAAAGTTCACGTATAAGTAAAGCTAAAAGACGCATCTTTCATTTAATCGCTAAATTAATTAAATAAAAAAAACCCTGAACAAAAACATGTCAAAATCTCATTACACTCCTCATCCAGATACCCACCCTGAGTTTTCTGAGATACTTTAGTACACTTTCCTACGGTAAATGTTCAGGTTTTTTGTACCTGAATATCAAGTTACACTATTACAATTAATAATTAATAAATAAACATTAATAATTCATAGCGCAATATATAAAGAATCGCACTTAAAATTTTGTCAAACGAAAAACTTCATTCTCTTCCACGAAAATTGCAATCAACATTATAATGTGTTCCCAACCCTCTTTCTTCTTTTGCCCACGCCCACGTCTCCCGCGCCCCTCTGTCTGCCTAAACAATTTACCGAGAAAGACCACGCGCAGCCACACTAAAAAATATTTCCGATTTAAGTTCTGAAAATCGCTTTTGTCACAGGTTCGTACACATTACATTCCATTGCATTTCTAAGTAAGCTCATGATCAAATTAATTTTATTTTAGATAAAATTTTAGCTTGTATGTGGGTGTTTTTATATTATACCTATTAAGGTCATTGCACTTGTAGTTTCGAAATAAATCGAGAAATTCTTCCTAAATTTCATTCCTTTCCAATTCATTACATTCCATTCCCTCCAATTTTTTGGCGGAGGGGAATGAAAGGTTTTGGAAGTTAATGAAATAGTTTTACGGGTAGTAAAGTAGTAATATAAAACACTAATAAAGATCATGTTTTCGGTATTAACTGACGTTTTTTTGTAAAAATAACATTATTAATAAAACGTTACCTACCTTAATGAGTATTGTCGTCAGGGTCCATAAAAGGTACTGTCAAATAATGTAATAACATCTTGTAAAACCTATGGTGTGCAAAATAAAGAATTTGAATTTGAATTTAAATTTTTATATTAAGCAACTACATAACTTTTTCAACTTATGTTATTCAAAAAATACCAACCTATCTAGGTACCTATTTACTTAAAGAAATTCAGATTGAAATGTTAATGGTTGGCCTTATTGTTATTTTTTATAGTCTTACAGACCGCAAATTAATATGAAAAAAAATTCTGACAGTACATTTTGCTTAGATTTTGACACGAGTATTTTTTAGGGTTTATGTGTGTGCGGATCTCGAGTACGTGATAGATAAGACAAGTCAGCGAGCGTGAAAATATTCCTGCATCGATATGGTTCCGCTGCATCAGCAATCACCAGCGTCTTAGTATATAAGCGTAGCTTCAAGTCATTACTATTGTCCAGTTGCCTAGAGTCATATCACTATGTAACCTTAAATATAATTTCTGCAACAACGCTGTGCCATCTTATTGTCAACTATTTTCTGCCGGGCCGCCGCAGTGGTGACCGCCGCCGATTGAACACGCAACTTCGCTACTTTGAAGATGGATCTCAAGACAATGTAAGCACCTCATCGAGGCAATCTAGTTTCTGCTTTCCATCAGCGGGTCTCACCGACTCTGGATCAAGAAGTGATTCACTATGTACGTAGTTTCGGCCAAGTACAATACCAGCATCTGGACCCGGCGCTGCAACAACTAGCTACTTTAACGATTAATTCAACTTTTTTTATGATTGACGACGACTCCGAAAAAAAATTTGAGAAATATTGAGATGAATTTTTGCAATTGACACAAGCAGGTTCCTCAGTAAGCAAGAAATACGCACGAAGCAGCACAAATGGACGAACATCGAAACAGGGTCAAGTTTACAATGAATCATTTTACATTGAAATTTTACTACAATTATTGAAATTAAGACTATCACTTGGACAAACTTCGCATCGTTATGGCCACGACACGCACCATTTTTGGAGAGAATAACAAAGGAAAAGGCTCGTCGTTAGATTCGCAGTAATTTTTAGTTTTTGGCAGCAAGAAGTCAGAAGTCCCTTGCACTGCCGTATTTGCGGTATTTTGTACCAGACTCTGCATTGCAATAACGTGAAACAATGAAACACATTAACAACGCTTGGTGCCCATGAGCAGGATTTGATAACCGCCAGTGTATGCAGCCCACGACTGTAAGAGAAACGCTCGAGCGTGGAAGTACTGCTGATGTTTATTGAATTAATATAAATAATTTGAAGATTTTTTTATGATGAGACTGCGCAATGACCACGATGATGTCCACAACGCAACGCTCTGCAGTTATTGGTTGTGAAGAAATATTGATTAATGGTAAACGCTTTAGTTTCCTTCGATTACTCTGGAAGAATCATGGGTGCAGCTATTCAGCGAAGAAAAGAGCAACAAGCGAGGTTTTAGCGGCATTTAGAAGTCCTGTTTTCATTTTCTTTTCCAAAGGGGGGAGTACTGTGCGGTCCTCGAGTACGTGATAGATAAGACAAGTCAGCGAGCGTGAAAATATTCCTGCATCGATATGGTTCCGCTGCATCAGCAATCACGTAGCTTAACACGTCCGCACAAATCATCGCGCGGCCAGCGTCTTGCAGCGTAGCTCCAAGTCATCACTATGTCCAGTTGCCTAGAGTCATATCACCATGTAACTCCAAATATAAGATGTACAATTTCGCCGCGCCGTTATAATTGTCACCTATTATGCAGGTCGCCACAATGTGAGTTTCTAGTTTAGGTGTTTATACTTTTAGAAGTCTATTGAAATGTTCCTAAGACGTAAAAAAAAATTGTGTTCATTTTGACACATACGATTTCCATGAATAAGTACGTTTATGAAGAAAAAGTTTGATATTTTAATAAATTTTATAATACTGACTAATATTTTTTCATTACCTTCCAAACAACATCATTACACTCTCACGATATTTCATTACATTCCATTGCCTCATTACACTCCAACGATTTCCTCGAAAACTATAAAAAAAATTAATACGTCCAAACTAGTTTACTACATCTAGACGATATACGCATCTTTTTAGCATACCGATTTTCGAAACCGATATAAAAAAAAATATTTCGTGGAATGGTCGAAATTTGCTTTTTTTTTGGAGTCAGAACTTAAATACTTATCTAAATCGATTTGGACGTAAAGCCTACTTACAGTTATTTAGGCTGACGGTTTTGAAGATAAAATTATTATTGAAAGCACTCAAAGAACGGGATCTTAGGATAAAGATTGACGTTAGGTAATTGAATAGATACTATAGGGATTCTAGTTTAGTCTAGATATTTTCAAGTAAAAGTTATTATTACCTATATATACCGCAACCATTATTACCTAATTCTCGCTATTTCTTACCCTAAGGTTGCCTGGAAGATATTGCTACCTAGCAATAAGGCCGCCTCTTGCCTCTTATATTCTTGTTTGTGTCTGTACTTGTATATGTCTTTTGTGCAATAAAGAATATTTGTATTGTATTGTATTGTAAGTTTCGATGGTTCGATATTCGACAATGTTTCTATCTGAATACCTAGGTACTTAATTGTAAAGAAAATGCGAATATTGGAATGAAAATAACAAAAGAAAACACTCAGAAAACACAAGTGCCGTGATTACTTGAAGTTCTTTCGATTTCTGTCAACAAGGACTGAAAGAAACAAAAAAAAACCGGCCAAGTGCGAGTCGGACTCGCGCACCGAGGGTTCCGTACAAACCTGCAAGGTTTACAAAGTTCGTTCATTACGACAATCGAGTCATAACTATGGTATTTTTATTGCAAAATGAAATTCATAACATTACAATGGGGAAAGATGGAGGAGCATAAATTTAAGACAAAGATCTCTTTATCGTTTAAGTAATCCTTTATTTTATATTAACACATATCATTTATCTATAATATAACTGAAACACTTATACTAGCCTTGCAGCAGACTTGCGAAAGTTCTTTTATTAAAGTTATTTATTTACTAAGTTTTTTAGTCACTATTTAGAAATCTGGTTCAAAAATACTCGCGGTCATTGCTGTAACTACAATTATGTTTACAATCACAATTTTTTTGGTGGTATAACTACTTAAAATTTTAAGCTTTTCGGAATTTTTCTGTTACCTGTGCTGTAAGCTATTGCTTCTTACCAAATTTCGAGATTCTATGTCAACGGGAAGTGGTCTTTAGGTTTTAATTCCCTTGCGTGTAGTTGCGAGTTTCAAAATATGCGGTATCAATGGTTGTACTTTTGCGTTTTGCGTTTTCGGGTTGACTTATATTTTTTTTTTTTTCACGGGTTAAAGGCAATTAGATCTAAGTATTTGATATGAATTTCAACTTGATAGCTCTACGCGTTCATGAGGAAAAAAGTAATAAGTTTATATTTATTAAAAAATATATATTTTGTAATGTAACTAAAAATTTAAGGTTTTCGGAATTTTTCCTTTATGTGTGGTATAAAACGTTGCTTCATGCCAAATTTCAAGATTCAAGGTCGACTGGAAGTACCCTTTAGGTTTTGATTCCCTTGCAAGTACTTGCGAGTTTCAAAATATGCAGCTTAAATTGCTGTTTCTTTTGATTGCGTTGACATAGAAGTTTGATTTTGCTACAGCTTAAAGGTATTATAGACCTGAGTATTTGGTATGAATTTCAATTTAATACCTCTACGCGTTTATGAGGAAATGGGTAGTAAGTTTAAGATTATTAAAAAAAAAATATTTTGTGATGTAACTAAAAATTTATGGTTTTCGTAATTTTTCCTTTATCTATGCTATAAGACGTTGCTTCGTACCAAATTTCAAGATTCTGAGTTCACGGGAAGCACCCTGTAGGTTTTGATTCCCTTGCAAGTGTCGAAAATTTGCGGCATAAATGGCTGTATCTTTTGATTGCGTTGGCTTAGAAGTTTGATTTTTTCACAGCTTCAAGGGACAGTAGACCTGAGTAATTGATATAAATTTCAGCTTCATACCTTTACGCGTTCCTGAGAAAAAGGGTCTTGACAGACGGACGGACGGACGGACAGACGGACAACAAAGTGATCCTATAAGGGTTCCGTTTTTTCCTTTTGAGGTACGGAACCCTAATAAGAAAATTTCCTCTCCAAACACTTGTTCGAAATTCGGTTGTAGGTGTTCGAACACAGAATAGGTAATTATTCTGTGTTCGAACTAGTAGGTACGAAAAAAGATTCTTACCTTAGTACTTAGTTAAAAATAGAACGAGCTGCCATTAACAACCATTTTTTTTATTTCAAGTTTTAATTTCTTTTCTTTTGGAAGTAAGTAATGCATAAAATATATTCATTTATTATTCGTTCCCTTATCCTGTTTGTGACGGTATTCTGTTCTAAATATAAAATATAATAAGTATAATAAAACTGACAGGAATCTGTGGAGAAGCACACAGTAGAGTGAGGCTTTTGTCTCGCAGTGGGAGGAAATAGGCAAATAAAAAAAAATCGAAAATATACATTTTTAAAGTTGTTACGCAGAATATGCCCCAGGCCTTTGACTTCCTCTAAGTCTCTGCTTACAGCCTTTGACTCTAAAAAGGTAACTGGCGTGACAACATCGACACTATCTTTAGTGACTTTTCAATTTTAGTACATCTACAGATAAGTTACGATAAATTACGGAGTTGTAACTATTATACAGCTATTGGTTTTATTGTGGTCGTATTTAAGTCCCGGATAACGCCTATCTAAGATCAACGAGGGGCAATAAAACAAGAGTGACCGATTGATAACACACCGTAGTTACAGCTAGTTGCATTAATAAAGTCTCATTACGATAATTTATAAACATCGTGCCATCTTATTCAGATTTATTGACAATGACAGTGACAGCTATATGTGTAATGGGGCATTAGCTTAATTGACCTTTCTTGCAACTAGCTGCAACAGTTTTATAACACCGGTTAAGACGTGGTCATAATGGTTATTTGAATTAAGTACCTCTTACTATTTTACTACTAATAAGTACCTACCTACTTACTTAGTTCTTCGTAAACAAATACGGGTACGTTTGTCACACTGACATCATTGAAAAGGATGTTAGGTACCTACAATAAGTTGTTTACTTGTTGCAGTACCTACAGGTTTTTAAAGTTAAGGTTTAATTAAACCTGTTGAAAAAGTCATTGTTAATCAATGAGGACGGAATATAAGGAGTGGCCCCATTTAGTTTTTCATATACAAATGAGTTTATGACAGCGTGCCAGGGTTGGCGCAAGTTTTTCATAGTTTTCTTGGTAGATGATCTGACAAACGATAAGAAATCCATACAAAAAGGTAGCCATTTTGCGCCAGACCAGGCACGCAGATCCAGACGGTATGGTACCTCCTTATATATTCTATACTCAAAGTTGTTAATAATTACAAAAAAACACTCGAAATGAGAACCACCTCCTTTTCTTTTTATTGTTTTTAGTTTGAAGTCGGTTAAAAACGACGTGAATTTTGATAGCCTTGTCTGTACCTAACTGAAAATTCCTTTTCTTTCTGACCGATTAATATTTGAGATTTCTGTGTTTTGACAAGACCTCACTCCAGATTCCAAAAATATATCAATCCATTATTCTAATAAGCAGCTGTTGAAGGAAAACGCCTGCCCAAAGTTATCTGTTATTTACCAACAATAACTCGAGCCAATAACAAACAACATGAAACGTAGGTAAGTATAGGTATTTATACACTCGATAGCAATGAATCCGTGTCGGGTAAACAAAAAACTAAAAAGTCTCGAAAACTAAGAAGCCTAGCCTTATGAAAATGTGTTTAAGAGACCAATAAAATACTGGTTAAATGAAAATATAAAACTTCTGAGTGACTTCTAAATTTATGCCAATACAATGAAATTTTCGTTTGCGGATTTTGGTATATAGCATGCCAAATATCGAATGGAAGCACGAGGAGGCAACGCGAAATGTTAAAATTCAACAAAATGGTAATGTTGTTTAAAAAAAATATTGTCTTACATTTTACTTTTAAAGTTAGATCATCAGTTATTTTCTTAACGTAATATTCTATTATTAAAATTTTGTAACTCATAAATGTTATTACTTACATTGAAGGAGTATAAAATGGTCTATTAAACACAATTTATTTCATTAAGCTAGCATTCTTGGATCGCGAGTTTTTTTGGATTCTTGGAATTCTTTGGAAGTGACCCGGATTCTTTAATCTCGAGTGTATATCCCGAAAGATTTAACTAACGACCCCATTTGTATAATCAAATCACACACACAACGGAGATCTAAAGTTAGCTATTGCGCGTTGTTTGTTATGTACGGTTATGTAGAAAGTAGTCATAACAATATGAAATAACATTGTTTTTGTTATCATACATTGTGAACGATTCTTAACGTCAATAAATTGTGTAGTTCAATTGTATCATTTTACAAGTAGGTAGTAGATATGCTTGTATTCTCGAAGTAAAAAGTGGATTGTTTGTTCTGTGTTGTGTTGCGAGTTAATTTATTGGAAAGGTAGGTAGTTTTATTATTTATCTACTTACTAGAGGCTGCCCTCGATTTCGTACGCATTTATCGCCATATCTTGAAAAATAATCATGATATCTCAAAATAATATAGACCATGTGTTGTTCTAGCGTGCAAGCTACAATATTGCCAAAGTCTCATCAAAATCTGTTCAGTTTTGGCGTGATAAAGTAACTACAACCCGTCGTCGGAAATATATGCGGACCTGGCTTGATGACGTCACGCAACTCGTACGTAGGTACTCGTCACGGTACTGGATAGGCGAAAACGGGGGAAGCGCGGGGGAAAGCGCATTCCAGCGAGGTCTGCAGATATATCCGACGGGTTGTAACATCCATCCACCGGCACAAATATTGACATTTATTATTAGAATAGGATTAACTGACTGACCTGTAAGTGTATACGCAAGGTAATAACCGATCTGACATTCCACGTCAACAAAAGTAATTATGACTTCACATCTTATCCTAACCAGTGCTACAAGGATCTTTTGGCACGTGGCGGAAATCTGAACAAACGATAACATCTTGTAAATTGACATTATTTTGAGCATTTTGAGTTATTTATTCACCACCCACGCCCTCCTGACAATGTCACTCAAGTGCAAATAGATCCTTGAAGCACTGTAATATTAAATGTCAAAGTAAATACCGATGGCTGTATAAGAGTATGTTTACTGATTCCTAGCAAAAAATAATGAGCTGATTACAAGGAAATGCGAATTTTTCATGAATTTCGATATAGAAAAAGCTTCTTTGCTGCCGTATATGTTCTTAAGTACGTTGTCATGTACCTTAATCCAAAAGAATTTAAGGGTAAGAGGCAATTCCTCGAGTTCGGGATTGCAAATTCCAAGCGAAGTGGGGACTTATCCATATTTAACACATGGAACATGGAACATGGAACTTGCCTTTATGCGTTCTACTCATAATAATATATTATTTCTTGGAATTCTCTGTTCAATTACAGGGTTTTTCTCGTATATTTACTTAGGAGAGCAAATTTCTACTTATAAGTTCCTAAGTAAATTCCATATGTATTGTTTCTATTGAAAGTTGGGCTCCCGTTTAAACTCCCTAGCAGTTAGATTAATTAAAATAAACTTTGAAGATTAAGTAAGTAAACACAGGTGGCCCGTCGATTGACGTCCAAAAGGAAAATTTGGATTCCTCGTGTCGTGGAGTATCCGAATCACCCCCATGTATGTTCCGCGATTTTTTACGGTTTCCGAGTTATGACGTGTTTTCTGATTTTTTGAGATTTTTCAACCAACCACCCTAAAAAGGTTCGTAGAAAATAAAAAGTACAACACTTTTTCATAATTTTATTTTTGCATCAGATGCTTCATGACCCGTACTTTTATGCATAAAATATTCAGCTTCGTAACTTTAATAAAAGTTTGGGAAATGAAGGTCGCGAGAGGAAAAATTTGTATTGACTGAAAAATAATCGAAAACTTCAAACTTAAATTACGAGGTTAAAATGACGACTTCATGGATTTTAAGCTAGCTTAAAAAATGCGCCAACTACTCAGCTCTCATAATCATCGAAAAAATTGGTACTTAATGGGGTACTTTTGCTAGAATCAGGCTTTAAAGAGAGCAAGGTGGAAAAATTTCAGAATTGGACGTATGAGTATTTTTTTTTCTTTCATATTTTATGATCGATCACCTAAACCTCAGTAGGTTTAAAGACAGTGTAATCTTACGGAAAAGTACAAAAAAGAGGCCAAGATTGACACATTTGGGGGTTTTGGAGGACCTCTAAGAGATGAGTTACAACTTGAGAAAATTATGCAGATATGCATCATTTCTACGGGGTATAAAAGTACGGTTCATGAAGCATCTGATGCAAAAATAAAATTATGAAAAACTGTTGTACTTTTTTTTCTATAGCTATTTACTTGTGTACGTTTGTACACAGCCTTTCTTTACCTAATAGATTAGATAATGCCTTCGAGCATGTAAGGCGCAAAGTGCCCGTTTCACCATCTATAATATAGCTAAAAACCAGATAAAATTTAAATGACAGATAAACCTATGTCTATTTCATAAAACATGACGTTTTAGACAGAGACAGGTGTATTGTTAGATAGAATAAACACATAAGATGGTCTTCAAGGATTTATTTTAAAGTTTTATACACTTCTTAACCCCTCGTCTGTTGAGCGTCCCACCACAGGACTTGACAGCTTATTAATAGTTTAATATTACAAGTTAAGAAAGAATGATGTCTTGGTTCGCTTCCCCGGCCGGGGTTCACACGAACTGTCAAAATTAGTGATGTAATTAAAAGTATAAAACCCTAGTGTTGCACTCCAATACAACAGGTATTAAATATCTGTCAGATTTTTTTAGATGATGTTGAAATAGGCCCTTTTCTACAGAAAAGAATAATATACTACCTACCTACCTTTTGAGCATGATACATGCATTATGAAAGTGCAAATTTACACGTGAAACTGTTGATGATTGAAACTAGTTTCGTACAACTTATTTCGTAATGTAATAAGGTCTTTTTTCGACTTGTTTTTGTTTTCCACGGGTCGTGAGCTGCTGAGGCACGTCACTTTGCAGTTTTCACGGTTCTTGAGTGACGGCGCTCTTAAAATGACGTCTGATAAAAAAAAAACAGCCAAGTGCGAGTTGACAAACAGACAGACAGACAGACAGACAAACAGCCGACTCTTAGTATAATAGGGTTCTGTTTTGACCCTTTGGGTAAGGAACTCTTAAAAACTAGACATAAGACACGGGAACCCAGTCTTATTTACGTAGCAACCCAAACGCTTTCAATAATAGTTGGTGAATTAGTCTAGACTAGGTTTAGACAGAAAGCCTAGACTAGACAATTTAATTTTAGCTGCTCATTTCAGGGTCACATTTAAAATGAATGACATCTTTCGGACGCAAAAGGGTAATCGATGTTACGTCATAAGTAAATAATGCAATCTTGAATTTAATTTAGTACCTACTTAACAACGAACACGATTTGCGAATATTCTCGTCTTCGAGAAGGTCATTAGATCTAACGCTCAATCAAACCTATGTCTGACCTTTACGTTGCCAAAAACCGGAATAACATAAACTTTTTGTAAAAAAGAAACCCGACTGCGTTTAAAAATACATTTTTATTAATTTTGATGTACACGGTGTCACTCTCACTGTAAATACGAATCTAACGAAACCTCTCACTCAAGCTGAAATCCATCAAGCTATTTAGGCTGTAAGGAGTGCCAAAGAAATAAGTAGGTATACATACAAACGTACATACCTACATACTCTCAAATAAAAAACATAACCCTCCTTCTGGCGCAGTAGGGTAAAACGACAGCGAGATTTTTAATGGTAATTGACATTTCTGCAACAAGCTGTTAATACTCCATTAAATAAATAGCTGAATTGCACGTTCCTGACGTCAGTGGTACGTCCCAACAAGGCCTTGTAAGTCCTATAAAGGTCAAAACACACCGGATGCGTAGGCGTTGCTTATACGTAGACGAATGCGTACTTCTGAGTTGTAATGTATGGAACTGTCACCGCTTGCGTAACGTAGACGTAGACGCAAGCGGTGTGTTTTGGCCTCAATTTTGAACGATGAGATTCAAAATGAATTTGCTCTCATAAAAATAGGACTATACTTACATATATGCATATCTACGTAGTTATAACGACTGTAATATTGGGCTTATGCTTACAATATTCTCTTATCATCGCGTTATCAGGGTAATAAACGTGTTTTATGCAGAGGAAGTTCATATTATTTCGGATAATCACAAAGAGCTCGCTTGCTTCCTGTGATCTTTCATGATTTGAATTCGAATTTCGAACACAGTTATTTGTTATTGCAATGTGCAAGAATTAATTAGACTCTCGAGTGCTTTACGTGTACGTTTAAGTGAAGACGCTAGACAACTGTTGTAGTGATCCAAAAGCAAGCTTTCTCGAGTTGACGTAAGCGATATTCTTTTTTTTTAAATTGCTTTTGAACAAAAATCTTTTCTAATACGGCCTTATCATTGTCGTATGAGAGTAGGTACGCGCCCCTGTAGTGGGGACGCTAAAAAGGACCCTAAAACAACCTCTAGAGTTTCTTGCTGGCTTCTTCTCTGGGGTATCTGCCTTCCGAAGTCAGCGTAGCTTCCCCCTCCTTTAATGTTCTTCTTTTTAGGGTTCCGTACCTCAAAAGGAAAAAACGGAACCCTTATAGGATCACTTTGTTGTCCGTCTGTCCGTCTGTCAAGACCCTTTTTCTCAGGAACGCGTAGAGGTATGAAGCTGAAATTTATATCAATTACTCAGGTCTACTGTCCCTTGAAGCTGTGAAAAAATCAAACTTCTAAGCCAACGCAATCAAAAGATACAGCCATTTATGCCGCAAATTTTCGACACTTGCAAGGGAATCAAAACCTACAGGGTGCTTCCCGTGAACTCAGAATCTTGAAATTTGGTACGAAGCAACGTCTTATAGCATAGATAAAGGAAAAATTACGAAAACCATAAATTTTTAGTTACATCACAAAATATATATTTTTTTAATAATCTTAAACTTACTACCCATTTCCTCATAAACGCGTAGAGGTATTAAATTGAAATTCATACCAAATACTCAGGTCTATAATACCTTTAAGCTGTAGCAAAATCAAACTTCTATGTCAACGCAATCAAAAGAAACAGCAATTTAAGCTGCATATTTTGAAACTCGCAAGTACTTGCAAGGGAATCAAAACCTAAAGGGTACTTCCAGTCGACCTTGAATCTTGAAATTTGGCATGAAGCAACGTTTTATACCACACATAAAGGAAAAATTCCGAAAACCTTAAATTTTTAGTTACATTACAAAATATATATTTTTTAATAAATATAAACTTATTACTTTTTTCCTCATGAACGCGTAGAGCTATCAAGTTGAAATTCATATCAAATACTTAGATCTAATTGCCTTTAACCCGTGAAAAAAAAAATATAAGTCAACCCGAAAACGCAAAACGCAAAAGTACAACCATTGATACCGCATATTTTGAAACTCGCAACTACACGCAAGGGAATTAAAACCTAAAGACCACTTCCCGTTGACATAGAATCTCGAAATTTGGTAAGAAGCAATAGCTTACAGCACAGGTAACAGAAAAATTCCGAAAAGCTTAAAATTTTAAGTAGTTATACCACCAAAAAAATTGTGATTGTAAACATAATTGTAGTTACAGCAATGACCGCGAGTTATTATACTATGTATGGGGAGGGCAACATTTTTCAAACGGCAAAGACGACCTCACTCATCGTCATTCAATCCCGATGTTTTGGTGAATGTAGCTGTATAATCTAAATGCGTCCTAACTGCTTAAAGTGTTATACTTATAATTAAATTCAATGACATTATTATATTTCTTATTGTTGGTTATTATCAAACAGCTTGCTTGTATTGTTTCTACTGGCGAAGTTTGATGGGACGCTGGTGGCACGGGTGGCACGCGGGGTTATTCACACCTTTTTCAGTCACCATTTACAGGTCTGGTTCAAATTGAATACTTAATTAATATTTTTGAACCAGATTTCTAAATAGTGACTAAAAAACTTAGTAAATAAATAACTTTAATAAAAGAACTTTCGCAAGTCTGCTGCAAGGCTAGTATAAGTGTTTCAGTTATATTATAGATAAATGATATGTGTTAATATAAAATAAAGGATTACTTAAACGATAAAGAGATCTTTGTCTTAAATTTATGCTCCTCCATCTTTCCCCATTGTAATGTTATGAATTTCATTTTGCAATAAAAATACCATAGTTATGACTCGATTGTCGTAATGAACGAACTTTGTAAACCTTGCAGGTTTATACGGAACCCTCGGTGCGCGAGTCCGACTCGCACTTGGCCGGTTTTTTTTTTGTTCTTTAAATTCATTATTATATTTTTTTTAATTTTTACTTTGTAACGAATTAAAGTGTAAAAATGTTACCTACGAATAAATTATTTTTGAATTTTGAATTTTGAAAAGGGCTGATAATGATGAGGTACCGACAAACTAAACAATTTGTCAAAACTAGGTTTAGGGTCTAATTAATGAGAACGAACTTAGTTCGTAGATAGTCCCAGACTATTCCTTTCACACGTGTTGTATCTTCGTTTCTTTTTTGTCCCAAAGGGTAAAGTTATTTGTTCCTAGCTGAAAATCCCCACGTGTTGCGCGAGAATCCATGAAAGGTACGAGTTTCTACGAATATTTTTTGGTATGCGGACTATTTTTTACTGACAGAAATGTTACTCCCGGATTTAAAGAGAGCGAAGTCACGGACAAAAGCAAGTATTCGACGAGTAAAAGCATCCTCCTAAAGTATGATTAAATTTGTTGGGTCCAAATTCAAATTTCGAATTGTTACACGTGTTTCGTGTTGTCGTCGTTACAAATGTTATGCGTTCCTTTTTATGGTTCCGTACCCAAAGGGTTTGTACTAATTGGTATTCTGTGCCGAAGGGTTAAAACGGGACCCTATTACTAAGGCTTGGCTATCCGTCTGTCACCATGCTGTATCTCATGAACCGTTATACCTAGGGCGTAGATCTCAAATGATGTACCTATTGCCGTTGCCGCTATAACAAAAAATACTAAAAAAAAAAGTGATTTTTTTCTTTTTTTGGTAAGACCCCCCCGCGCGCGAGTCCGACTCGCACTTGGTCGGTTTTTGGTATGAGGTTACAATAAACTCATTTTGAAAGTTTAAATAGGGTGAATTTGAATTTTGTTTCGAAAGCTAAAACTGACTCGCTCTATCGCTTGAGTCTCGATGACTACGAGCTCACATAGTCCGCAGGTCTTTACTTAAGTCTTGCGGGACAAGTACAAATTATTATCACTCGTTTACAAGAGTTCACAAGAGTAATGTCAATATATTTATGTAGATAGATAGATACTTACGCAGTTAGAAATTCAGGGTGTTAATTTTAATTAGTGAACGATAGAAAGGATGCATGTACTCTTGTTAACAAACAACTTTTGCTATGGGACCAAGTTCGAAATCATAAAAAAAATTGTTCTCCCTTACATTTGACACTATCAGCTCGTACATTTTGTATAGGGCGTTCGAAATTTTTTGAATGATTTGAATGATTTCGAACTTGGTCTCATATATGTTTGTTATCTTATTACGTGTGCATGCATATTCTTTTGCATCATTCACTGATTAAAATGTTACCCTGGGCACGGTTGAGCGTTGGACGTCCACCAACTACTAGATGTAAGTATAGAAGATTTATTGAAGGATGAAGTTGAAGGCATCATACTCTTTGCTAGTCGCTTCCCATCTAGAATGTTTAGCAATGAATGTCATTAGTGCCCAAAGACGCAAATTAACTGATACCTCAATACCTACTTACTTAAATTTATGCCGAAATATGGCAATTATTTTAAAAGCTGAAAACTTATTAAGTATTTCTCTCTCTCTCTCTCTTCATCGGTCCCTCATGTCTGAGGATCGTGGTCAGCATCAGAGCCACATTTGGAGCGTATGATTTGCCTCCATCGCCTACGATCCAGCGCGTCTCTCACCACCTCATAGAATTTAGAAGACGATGAGTCTTTTATTTGATCGGTCCATCTGGTTGGAGAACGACCGCGCAATCGTTTGCCCTCGGTGTTTCCAACGACAATCAATTTCTCCAGACTTTCATCGCCTCTGCGCACTGTGTGACCGAAATAAGATAGAATGCGTTGTTGGCATGTGGTCGATAGGCGGGTTTTTATTTGCAGTTGATTCAGGATCGACACATTGGTGCGCTTTGCAGTCCAAGGTACTCGGAGCAATCGCCTCCAGCACCACATTTCGAATGCATCGATCCGTTGTCGTTCCCGGGCTAAGATTGTCCACGTTTCTACACCATAAAGGAAGATCGGGAATCTGTGTTCATCCCATTACATAAGAAAGGATCTTCGAAAGACTGTGGAAACTATAGAACGCTAGCGCTCATATCACACGCGAGTAAAATCCTGCTCCATATCATTAACCGACGCTTAAACTACTTTTTAAGCCGACAGATACCCGATACCCGGATAGCAGGCAGGTTTTGTTAAGGGCAAAGGAACGCGGGAACAAATATTGAATGTCCGGCAAGTTATTGAGAAAAGCAGAGAATTTAACAGCCCCGTGATCTTTTGCTTTATAGATTACACAAAAGCTTTCGACTGCGTAAAATGGGATAAACTATGGATTGTGCTACTGGAGATGGGAGTCCCTAACCATCTTGTTGCTTTAATACAGAGTCTGTACACAGAAAATCGATCTTTCGTGAGGATAGGTGCAGAATACTCTAGCATGTTCCAAATGAAAAAAGGTGTAAGGCATGGTTGCATCCTGTCCCCTGCATTTTTCAACATATATGGAGAGTATATAATGCGGAAGACTATCGAAAATTGGGAGGAGGGATTTCCTGTAGGCGGAAAAAGATTGTCTAATCTACGATATGCTGATGACACCGTTCTCCTGGCAACATCCATGGAAGATATGTTTAAACTGTTCCAAAGACTCGAGACTGAAAGTGGCAACATTGGCCTTGCGGTCAACAGAGCGAAAACCAAAATGATGATAGTGGATCGAGCCGGAACACTAGCAAATGTCACCTGCAACATTCCTGGCATTAACATCGTCGACCGCTACATTTACCTTGGTTCCCAAATCTGTAATGATAGCAGCTGTGTCCCTGAGATTAAAAGGCGTATCGGGATGGCTAAAGATGCAATGACCCGTTTGAACAAGGTCTGGAAGAAGAGAGGAATTGGCATTAAAACCAAGATCAGATTGGTGCGAGCCTTGGTATTCCCGATCTTCCTTTATTAAGTATTTACTATCTCTAATAATAATAAATTATAATTTAAAACAAAGAGTTTCTTAACAAAATAGGTTCTAAAAACTTAACGCATTAGGCACTACTTAGGTTCACTTATTTTCTAAACTCTAACTTTTGCAATGAATCAATGATAACGAAGTTATTAAACTTTTCTGAGTTATTACAACATAAATTATAAAACACAGCTGCTAAGGACCTCCTTCAAGTCACCTTAAAGGCTGGTTCACACTGAATACGTAGAGCAGTCTGCTTATTTAGTCTGCTTATTTACAATAGTCTGAGCTGCGTATCTGCAGAGTGTCAATGTCATTTTTCACCCATTTGGTCGCAATCAGCAGAATACCAAATTTGTAAAAAAATGTCATTGACACTATGCCGAGACACTATGCTGAGCGCCGTCATAAAATGTGTTTATGTGACTACACACACAATCAATGCATAAGTGCTTTGTCAATACCTTTTTATTATGTTTCTATCTGTGAAAACCTGTAATTGGCTCGTTTGTTAATTTATAATTTTCTATTATGTATATTGAAGCTGTTGGTTTTCCAATAAATAAATAAATAAAACCGAATATTAAAAAGTGTGATCAGTTTCGTAGGTATAAAATAATCTGTCACTCGAGCGGATAAAAATCATAAATAACAAAAGAATATAGAAAATTCACAGCCAATTACAGTTTTTCACATGTACCGTCCGCCCCAGAACGAAACACGTCTCCCGTATGCTCAATTCAATTTAATGCCGACGCTCGACATTGAAAATCCGATGCTTGATAGAAAATTTATCGAGTTCTGTTAAATTTTCAACTTCGTGGTTTAAAAGCGCTTTGATGTGAAGTACATAGGTACTTAGGTATTTTATGAAAATAAAAAAAATCTATTCAAAAACTGGTAAAATGATTTCCACTTTTTTCGCGTTTTTATGGTTCCGTACCCAAAGGGTAAAATTGGGACCCTATTACTGAGACTTGTCTCTTCGTCTGTCTGTCCATCCGTCCGTCTGTATCTCATGAACCGTTATATAATAGCTAGTGTTCAAATTTCCACAAATTATGTACTACCGTTGCCGCTATAACTACAAATACTAAAAACCGAATAATAATATTGATTAAGGTGATTTTTTTTGCCTTGCAATAATGGTTACTGGCAGGCATTATTATTAGGCCATTGTTAACATAATGAAGAATCACGTAGAAACTTACGTTCGCGAGTCTGACTCGCACTAAGCTGGTTCTATAACTACTACTTACCGTTTTACAACGTCTTAACTCCCTTAGACTAAGCGCTCGTGCGAATAAAACCTTACACTTGAGTAGTTGTCAACTACATAGATGAATTGTCACGTAGATCTTAAAACAAGAAAAGTGAAAATGAACTTTAAAGGAACGGGATTGTTTGATCAAAGGATCATCTCTTGAAGTCAATCTACAAAGTAATAGCGCTGCTTCTTTGTGCTATTGACACCATGGCTCTGATTTCCAGCCCTGTTCATTTTCCAGGTAATCAATTGTGTTTTGATTAAGTTTTCTTACCTGAAGATTGTTTTCTTTGAGCCTTTACTTAGTGACACTGAAGGTACCCATCGATTATGTACTTCATACAACATACAACAACGCCTTGGCACATTGATTTTGTATTTTGTTGTACTTTGTATTATATTTTGTATTTTTTCTTTTAACCTATGCTGTATTTGCACCTACATTAGAGACAGGTCGGTGTTATTGCTGAGGCATATTAGAAAGATAGAAAAACTTAATTGCACACAAAGATACAGGCTATACTTAGAACTACTCGTATAACATTGTGCGCAAAGGCGGCCTTGTCACTAAAAGTGACCCTTTCCAGACAACCTTTGAAATAAGACCAGTTTAAGAACACTCTTGAGTATGTAGTGCAAGGCATACTAATATAGATTCTTTCGATATTAACAATTCCTTCGTCCTTTCAGCGAATATATAAATATTTGGTACGTTAAACCACGTTAAACACTCTACGAACGTTATTAAGTTACCATTTTAAAAATGGTTAAATGTACAGTCCTTTGTGACGCAACCGGCGACGACGGTCGGGTTCGCAAACCCGATTAAAAGTAAATGGAAAAAATGTCTGTTCACCCGGGAAAAAATACCTACTTAGAGGCATAGAGGCATAGCAGACGTAGTTTTGTCAAAACGAGCGGCTGCGGAGCGTTTTCTGTGATTCAACCGCTCAACCTAAGCTCACGGCGCGCGGTTGTAGCGCGTATTGGGATTGCGCGATTGTGGCGGGGTTGCGGAGCGTTTTCCGCGATTCAACCGCGCAACCTAAGCTTACGGCACGGTTGCCGCGCGTATTGGGATTTCGCGATTGTGGCGGGGATTGCGGAGCGTTTTCTGCGATTCAACCGCGCAACCTAAGCTCACGGCACGGTTGCCGCGCGTATTGGGATTGCGCGATTGTGGCGGCGGCGGGTTTTGTGTGCTTAGGTAAGAAACAAGACTGCGGTCAAGGCGCGAAGCCTTTGTGTCGCGGAAAACGCTCCGCTACCGCTCCACAACCGCGGGTTTTGATAAGTACGTCTGCGTTGGCTCGTACATGCTCTATCTATAGGGATATACTATTCATTTGGCGGCGGCGGCGGCGTCTTTTGGAAATTGGACCTAAAAATGAATAAGTTATAAGATTTATTTATTTATTTAACAGTTTATTGTAAGATGATAGTACATAGATACAGAAAAAAAGAGAAGTTATACAAAAGGTATAGCATATTTCTAAAAGAAATTTCTTCCTGCAGACCCCACAGAGAGAGAAGTGATAGCATGAAGGCAGGATGAAGATTGTAGTTAATATGTTTTCTTGGCCTTCTTGTTTTTCGTAGAAGACCGAATTTTTGTGCAAAAGCGACCATCTTCGTGTAAAGTAACAATTTGCGTCACAACATAGATTTGCTATAATATGTATGTATAATGTGTGAGAGTAAAGAATAATGGTTTATTAAATATTTCTGTTGCTCTTCGTACTTGCTCATGTCGCAAACGATTAACGGAAAATTATTTCGTCTGTGTATTAGAAGACTATTTACCTATTATAGGTACCTATTATTTATATTAACAACAATTATCTTACTACTTATATTACTAATATCATGACAATGTTTATGCCGATATGTTTGCTACATGTTTGATGTTATTCTTATTTGTTACTCTTTCACGCAAAAACTACCGAACATATTACAATTTTAAATTATTTTAGCTGAGCAATAGGCACATAGTCTATACCTATTACATATAAGTTTTTTTTTAAGATATGACGATAAAAGTGTACGAAGTCGCGGGCAGTCCTTGTCTACCTACACACCAAAGCCGCCGGCATACTGCATGCCGCCGGGATAGGCCGGCGGCTTTACGTCATACAAATGGCAGCTGCCAAAAAAGCCGGCGGCGGTGGCTTTGGTGTGTTATAGATACCATTAACTTACTGAAAGGTACGGACGGAACCCTTCACGCGCGATTCCGACTCGCACTTGGCAGTTTGTTGTTCCTTATACAAAAGAAACAAGAGGAGCAAAAACAAAAATTCAAGATTACAACAGAACGGAATGGAAATTCCTCCATTAGCAATAAGTATTTTAAGGAAAATTTTTAACTTAAAAGGAAAAAGAATATGGAAAATAATAAATTGAAATTCGAAAAAATATTTTCTTAATTCAAAATTCTAACTTGATTTATTAGGCTCGTGATATTTAAAAGAAATCAATTAGGAATTTGAGCACGTTTGCATTGGGTGATGTTTGTTGAGTGCGACCTTAGAGCTAGAGGCAATGTACTACACGACCTTTCGCAGTAAATATCTTTCAAATTAAAGCTTAAAAGCTTTTTAAACTCAAAAACGTGACTTGGCACTCTCCTAAAATACTTAAAACGCAATTTAAATACTTGTTTGTTAAACTTAGCGAACTTAGTGTCCGTTTTACCATCCACAGATAATAAAAATGAAACCCGTTTTCCGTTGTCACGGCATCACGCCGGAACGTCTGGACCGATTTCGCTAATTCTTTTTTTTAAATGTTCATTGAAGTCCAAGGACGGTGAGAAAAAATCGAATAATTGCCGGGAAAGCCCTAAAACAGACCTTTTCTTTTTCCCATACAAATGTTTTCTTACTAAAATGTAGAGTCAATTTCAACTTTATTCCTACACAATAAAGTTCATTCTAAGGCGGGACGAAGTTCGCCGGGACAGCTAGTCTACAGATAAAATTTTACTGACAGATAAACCTAGGTATATTCCATAAAACATGACGTGGCTAGAAGAAAAGACGGTCGATGGACGAAAACAGTCACAGAGTGGTGGCCGAGACAGGGACGTCGATCAGTGGGCCGACCACCCGCTCGCTGGGCAGATGACATCGTCACGACAGGGCCGCTATGGGTTAGACTGGCACAGGACCATAGTGAATGGCGCAAAAAAGGGAGGCCTATACCCAGCAGTGGGGAAAAACGGGCTGATTTGATTGATTGATTTAAACAGAGACATGTATAAAATATCTTTCAGATAAAATGTTATCTGATGGTGAACCAGTCCCGAGTTTTTGAATACAAAATGACAAGTTTCTATTTTTAGTAGAACTACCTACAAATCTGAGACTTTAGTTCTAAGTGATGCATTATGTTCATTCACTAAGTAATCTATTGTTAAAGCTTTAAAAGATGTCCTTTAGAGTTTCACTATTATTACCCATGAACACCCACGATTTGGGCAGAATTTGGGTAAGAAATAGTTACCTACGTAGGAGGCACTCGTGCGACGCCTTGCGTTGCGTTCCGACATTCATTATCCTAATAAATATTATAAATAGGTATCTTTCACGGAAATACCATCGAATATATTTTAATCAAACTTAACTATATTTATACATTGAAAAGAGCAACCCTACAGAGTTTCTTGCTAGGTTCTTCTCTGGGGAAACTGCACTCTTGCGAATCTAGCATTAACTTTAAGAAATGACCCGTCGGGTCCTAAGTGTTGTCAACTTAGACCAAAGGTTGTCAAACTTAACCTACAGTATTAAATTTTATTTCATTACATATTCAGTCTTATATACATAATTAATAAGATATATCTAAGTAATATAAGTTTTGCCAACATAAGACTATAGATTCAAATGATTCATTACTGTTGCGGTTTAAGTATCTATGATTTACTATCCAACTGCATAAAAGTAGGCGGTTCGCGTCGTAAGCGCCTTAATAGTTTATCGCGGTTAGTTTTCATACTAATTATAGTATAAGGTGACTTTAAATTAGTGAACGATAGATAGGGATATGCATGTACTCGTGATAACAAACAACTTTTTCTATGGAACCAAGTTCGAAATCTTAAAAAAAAAATTGTTCCCCCATACGATCAGCTGGTGCATTTTGTATGGCGAGTTCAATTTTTTTTAACGATTTCTAACTAGGTTCCATAGTAAAAGTTGTTTGTTATCACGAGTACATGCGTATCCTTTTCTATCGTTTACTAATTTAAAGTCACTCTATATACGCCTCACAAAGTTTCTCATAATTTTTTTCGCAGAAATAAAATACCTAGCTGTTATGTAGCGATTGGACGATTCATGGAGACGTAGGTACTCAATTTATAAAAACTTAACAGTGAAAATCTATTAAAATACATCAAATATTTGTAAAGTAAAGTACGAGTACCTAAAGTAATTTATTTGTAACCTTAATTTATTCATCAATCATCATCACGGGATTAAAACGAAAACGAACTGAGCTATTTTAGGCCGTTCATTGCCGATCGAACCAATTACCTATTAAAATTATTGGTTAGGTACATACTAGAGGCTGCCCGCGACTTCGTACACATTTATCGTCATATCTTTGAAAAAAAAAACATCATATGTATACAAAAATAATATAGTAAGCTACAATATTGCCTTTCATAAAAATCTGTTCAGTAGTTTTCGCGTGAAAGAGTAACAAACATCCATCCGTCCATCGGCACAAACATTGACATTTATAATATTAGTAGAATCACGTAGAATTAATTTTTATACCTAAAGTTGGATTAAAAGTCGGAATTTTACCTTATTTGAAAACCACGAAATAAATATAGAGTCAATATTTACAAGTCTTTTAACAACAAGTTGCCGGAAAGGTCAAACGCTCCATTTAACCATAATCATTCTCAAAAATCTTCTGACGGAGCGCAGCGCATAGCATTTTTTAGAAATATCTATTTTTGAAAATTTCCGGAGGCGTTTATTATTGAATAAATTGGGAATGCGATTGGTAATTACTATGTTTTGTATTTACTTAATTTGGATTTTGTTCACAGCTTATTATTGACAAATCAATTTATTTATATGACGGATGGGCGAGCGGAACATCATGCGAAAAGCAGGGTTCTTATCTATCCGCCATCAGACATTCTTTAGGTATCCGAATTACAGCCTAAGTAGATGAACGCTTTGTGAAACGCGGAGAGTTCTGCACTCCACGTTCATTCGATCACATAATTCACGATGTTCACATATCAGCCATTACATGAAGCATAGACAACTCCCAAGCAATGACAGTGAGAACTATCATCACTTGACGTTTCACAGACAATACTTAAGAAGTTTGGTTGATGTTATGACCAAAGAGACGCCAACACGCCGACACGGCCATCCTGCCGCATCACACGTCCTCGTGTGAGCCTGTAAAGGAAACACACTGCCAATCGCCGACACGGCCATCCTGCCGCATCACACGTCCTCGTGTGAGCCTGTAAAGGAAACACACTGCCAATCGCCGACACGGCTATCCTGCCGCATCACACGTCCTCGTGTGAGCCTGTAAAGGAAACACACTGCCAAAAGTATTTACCACCACTCGGTCATCTCTGACCAACAACACTCGGTTACCAGACAATCAACAAGATTTATTACAAATTCTTCCACAAACTTTGTAACAGTTTGCTTAACCACTAACCATGTTTCAATTTATCAACTTCGAAGGTTTACTGAAGCTCTCATTCACAATCAACTCTAAAAACAGTATCATAAACATCTGAATACATATGACGACTTTATTACAGTGACTCTATCAATCACAAATCTGCACACATAACGCCTCCATCGAGCGCTATGTTACCAACTAATACACCCAAACGCCTCCATCGAGCGTTAGGATACCAACTCATACACCCTAACGCCTCTATCACGCGTTAGGATACCAACTAACACACCCAAACACCTCCATCAAGCGTTAGGATACCAACTAATACACCCTAACGCCTCCATCAAGCGTTAGGTTACCAACTAATACACCCTAACGCCTCCATCAAGCGTTAGGTTACCAACTAATACACCCATACGCCTCCATCAAGCGTAAGGGTCGCAAACAGTGCCTCCATTAAGCACACAATCAAACAGTGCCTCCATCAAGCACACAATAAAACAGTGCCTCCGTCAAGCACACAATCAAACAGTGCCTGCATCAAGCACACAATAAAACAGTGCCTCCGTCAAGCACACAATCAAACAGTGCCTCCATCAAGCACACAATAAAACAGTGCCTCCATCAAGCACACAATCAAACAGTGCCTCCATCAAGCACACAATCAAACAATGCCTCCATCAAGCATCGTACCACTACAGAGCCCTAGTTACACCTCCATCGAGTGTAACTAAACTCAATCGCGCAATGTATCAGAAACGTCAAATACTTGATCATCACCTTGATGAACCAACTCCTACAACTATTCGAGCTTCAGACATCCTTCTCAGTCTAGGTATCATAAACAAGAACTAGAACGAACTTATTCACTCGTTCATGCACGATTCACCTCAGGGGACAATCGACAAATGCGAAGACAAACAGTCTTGTTGGAATCACTGAGCTTAATCCGCATGGGTTTAGTCTGAGTACGGTGGTACAATACTAACAACTGTAGCAACACCCACAGCTACCTGTCTAAGTGACAGAGTTGTACAACCATTTGCCATGAAATTTATTAGAAATAGTCTCCTTCATTCGTCAACACTCAGCACAGCA
Source organism: Anarsia innoxiella (assembly GCA_947563765.1). Classification (NCBI taxonomy): domain Eukaryota; kingdom Metazoa; phylum Arthropoda; class Insecta; order Lepidoptera; family Gelechiidae; genus Anarsia; species Anarsia innoxiella. The sequence continues at coordinate 1,321,157 of OX387403.1, forward strand.
GAGTCGTACGTAATAATATGAAAACTTATCACCTGAGTGCATCAATCTACCACAATTACGGAGTGATGACGTCACACACGTCAACCCTCTTCTCAGTTGCTGGTGCCGCAGCACCACCAACCACCTTGTTGGTCGCTCCCGTACAGTCCTTCGCGTAGTGCCCGATGGTACGGCAATTGAAGCAAACGATGGCTGGCTTCGTCAAAGGTTGTTGCGGTACCTACATAACCTCGATGATCGCCAAAATGCTCCTCATAACCGACATCAAATCAACAACCAAACAGAACCCATCACACATGACAGCATTCCAAACACGAAAGCGCCAAACCGACAACCAGTCAGAAACAGACCCGCCGTAAGCGGGCGTGCAGCGCGTGCACCGCACGCGAGCGGCAAGTCCAGGGGGCGGCAAATTGAGCGAAATCGGGGCGGCAAATTGGGCGAACTCCAACGCACCCCACTCAAGTCACTGTCACAATACTCCAATCAATAGATCATAAGAAAAATAAAATAAAATAAATCATAGCATGTAAAAAGGCTGACCGAACCACGCTAACCACCACCCATCGGCCTCCGTCAAAACTTAAATGTAGTACTTACCAAACGTCGTCGTCTCTCATTCTATGAAAAACAGGACTAGTGATGTTACGGGAATCCCCCTTCAGCTTTCTCTCATTATTTGCAATCATATTTTAGGTGAGTTTTGACTCAGTTTGTTGATATTTTCACTTGTCTTGTCTAGACAAGACCTTAGTGTCTTAGTTTAGTACCTACTTGTCCAGTGCAGCGGTGGACCAACCGTGGGGCAGAAAGGGCGGGCCCCAGGCCTCCGGTCCTGGGGGGCCCCCAACTCCTCCGCGCTCCCCTCAACAACACTTCATGTAGGCACTCTATTCATTCAAAAACTCATTGCCCTTATCCTGTCCTGTCATGCGTGCCTCGACTCGCACGCGCGGCCCCCAAACCCCACCATTCCATACATGACTCCTCCGCCATGCAGGCAACAACCTCTCGCATCGCAACATGTCGAGTTCCAATACAAAAACACCTTCCGGCGTCGTAGTTTAGTTTGCCTTAATACAAGAAGTCCTCTCGCGCGTTAGTGTCGCATTTTAATACAGAAATTCCTCTCACGTCATTATATTAAGTAGCGTGCGACAGCTCGAATGCAAATCAAAACCTGAATTACGCATACGCGCGTATTCCACGCGACCAAAGGTTTCAGCAGGCAGATAAATAAACATTTTTTGCAAATGTCATATATCAGGGGGGCGGCACAACTGGTATTGCACGCAGGCGACGAAACCTCCAGCGGCGGGCCTGATCAGAAACATGCCAGCTCCTGCATTCCAGCAGCAAAGAGCATCATGAACGCAATCTCAGATGTTCTCCGACACGGCCACTCTGACAGGACCACAATAGGGCAAGGTTTGAATTCAAACTCGGTAGGCACTTCAACAAAAATCACCATTTCAACTCTTCATTGACCCTCAAAAATCGTAACAACAACCATTGTATCAACAACAAAACAACAAACCGGCTTCAGAACCCCAGCACCGATGCACCACCCCACCAGCGATGCATCACTTTTCCTTCTTTTCTTTATCACCCAACCAGTGATTTTTCTCGTCACTTAACCAGCGACCATTCACTTAACTAAGTAAACACACAGTTGGACACGCACACCGCGCACTCCTCGGCCAAACCACCGGAGCCACGACCACACTTCAACATGAGCAAACCGAAACCATAAAACCAGTATTGATAAAATAAAACAATTAAATCAAAATTTCACACCCAAAACAGTCATTACAAGCAACAACATTTTTATTTCAGGTATTTCAATACCATTGGAACTTTCTAACTTTAGAAAAACTTTCTAAATTAGCTCAACCTGTACAACAACAGCACCCTGCCTGCCATGTGCGATAACAACATCAACATTCAGCAAAGGCTGCTCAATCTCATTTTCAAAGTCATAACAAAATGAAAACGACTCACCAAACGCCATCAAAGCACAAGCGGCAGCCTCCAGAGTGCCAGGTCCACCACCACGGCTTAGTGCATCCACGCACACTCGCCCCGCCAGGATTGAACTCCGGCAGGAGCACACCATTTTATAACATGGATGAGGGCTTCACCCTTCACCACATCGGTTACTATCCCACTTCTGATGACGGATGGGCGAGCGGAACATCATGCGAAAAGCAGGGTTCTTATCTATCCGCCATCAGACATTCTTTAGGTATCCGAATTACAGCCTAAGTAGATGAACGCTTTGTGAAACGCGGAGAGTTCTGCACTCCACGTTCATTCGATCACATAATTCACGATGTTCACATATCAGCCATTACATGAAGCATAGACCACTCCCAAGCAATGACAGTGAGAACTATCATCACTTGACGTTTCACAGACAATACTTAAGAAGTTTGGTTGATGTTATGACCAAAGAGACGCCAACACGCCGACATATATTTCTTCCTTGGCAAAAATGTATGGCCTTTACACGTAGTAACTATTAAGCCTATTAAGTAATCTGTGCTTTTACGCAAGCGGTCAAACCTTTTTCAGGCTTTGAGGTTTTATCAATCAAGATTTAAGCCCTTGTACTCCAGTCATTATAGACATTCGAAATCGAAAATTTAACAATAATTCCAAAAGTTTTCAAACTTCGGTCAAGTGAATGGTACATTGGGACGACAATAAATCTCATTTTGCAACCTTGTCCGCAGTCCGGAACATTGTTAAAATTGCAATTAAATTAATTTTTGCTCTATGGTCGTGAAAAAAATTCCAAAAGTTCTGCAAACTTGGGGAAGTTTTCGATATGTTTTGTTTCAGTGTTTTAGAGTTTATGGATTATAAATGTTAAGTTTTAGGTATCTAATATTGTTGTAAAATAGTTAATTATTATAGTTGTAGGATTTAGATTAAGTATAGAGATTTATAATTCAATATTTGAAAGTGGTTTCATAACCACGTTTATTGTGAATTGTATACGCCTGTAAAGGCAAGATTATAGTGAGACTATTTTTATAATGCTATGTGAACTGCATAATGTAACCTATAATTTATACAATAAAGACTATTCTATTCTATTCTATTCTATTCTATTCTATAATATTTCATATCACGTATTAAATTTGCAACCAATTTAAGTGTACGGAACATTTTTTGTTATTAAAAATTAATGTTTTTCTTTATTAAACTGAAGCAAACGTTCCAAAAGTTCTGCAAACTTGACACATATATCGGAAAAATATACCGAACGGTTGTATAAATTTGCAACCTTTTTCGTTGACGGAACATGTTTATTTATAATTCTTTTTAATTCGTGGTCATTTTTTCGAGTAAGCTGGTCTCGGAATAATTACAAAAGTTTTGAAACTTGGTTGCAAACTTCGAAAACATCTATTCTGATGTATTTACAAATTTGCAACCTCATACGCTATCCGGAACTTTATGCAATTTGCAAAAATGTATTTTTTTTATTTTTTCACCTTCAAGAAAATTTCAATATATGAGGTCAGTTAATAAATGTTAACACCTTACAAGTTAGCGATAAAACTTTGAATGCCGGTACGTATTTTTTGATTAATAAAACGAATCTGGGGATTAAATACACTGTTACTCACCTACGCATTGTCGTCCATTAATGTTTACTTACCTTTTTTACGAATATTTGATATCCTCATACTTTTTTTCTATACTTTTGAAATTCTTATTATGTCTATTTATTTTTTCGACGGTAATAAAATTAAAAAAGTCGATTTTTGCAAATAACACAAGGTTCCGGGTCTCGTGCGAAGTTGCAAATTTGAATAGTGGTATCGATCCCAAAATAAGACCATCCGCTCGATTTGCAAAACTTTTGAAATTTTCTTGAAGGTGAAAAAATAAAAAAAATACATTTTTGCAAATTGCATAAAGTTCCGGATAGCGTATGAGGTTGCAAATTTGTAAATACATCAGAATAGATGTTTTCAAAGTTTACAACCAAGTTTCAAAACTTTTGTAATTATTCCGAGACCAGCTTACTCGAAAAAATGACCACGAATTAAAAAGAATTATAAATAAACATGTTCCGGTCAACGAAAAAGATTGCAAATTTATACAACCGTTCGGTATATTTTTCCGATATATGTGTCAAGTTTGCAGAACTTTTGGAACGTTTGCTTCAGTTTAATAAAGAAAAACATTAATTTTTAATAACAAAAAATGTTCCGTACACTTAAATTGGTTGCAAATTTAATACCTGATATGAAATGTTATATCGAAAACTTCCCCAAGTTTGCAGAACTTTTGGAATTTTTTTCACGACCATAGAGCAAAAATTAATTTAATTGCAATTTTAACAATGTTCCGGACTGCGGACAAGGTTGCAAAATTTTATAGTTTGTTTTAATACCATTCCCGACCTTACATCAAAATTTGAAAACTTTTGGAATTATTATGAATTAATTGTCTTGACTGACTGGACTATTGTACTTATACGTAAGATTGCCTACCTACGTCTTGTCATGAGCCCTATGATATGAAAGTTCCGCAACTGTTCTGCGGTTAAGACGGGGTTTTGGTTATAAACATAATTAATATTGTACTTTACCGTGCCGCAAACCAAACGCAATGCGTCTCACTTGATAAGGAAGGTATTCGTATAGGTAAATGGAACGAATATCTTCCTTATCTTCACTATTCAATTCTAAACGATCAAAGTTTAAAAGCATATAGATATAATAAAAAAAAGATTGCAGTGAACAATAGTTTATTGGCTTTACATAATTTTGTAAATAGGTACTTATTTATTCTTAAGTAGATTCCTTCGGGAAAACTTCTTATTTTCTCAATTTCCAGATGTCAAACGAAGCAGTACCACTGGGGGAGGCTGTACTGCTGAAGCGAGCCAAAGACAAGTTTGTATCGACCTTTGGCTGTGAGCCGACCGCCGCCGCAGCCGCACCCGGCCGAGTCAACTTTATTGGCGACCATATTGATTACTGCGAGGGCTATGTTCTGCCTGTGGTATGTATTATTACAGGGGCCCAAGTCTGCTAACTTAAAATAGCCTCAGTTGTGTAACGGCAGAGTGTCAATGGCATTTTTTGACACATTTGGTATTAATGGCTTACACTGATTGCAACCAAATGTGTCAAAAAAGCCATTGACACTCTGCCGAACCGAAACACAACTTAAGCTATTTTATATTGTTATTTTATATTGGACCTCTGGAAGGATTTACTAAATATCACTCTGGAAATTCACCTGTAAAACATTAAAACCTCGATTTTGTGTTTACGCACCAAAGGGCGCCCGTGGAAAGTCCTCCGGATCTTGTCTTTGACCGTCAAATGTATGATACGACATTGGATCGACACAGCATTATATTTTATTATAAAACAAAACAGTACTAACATTAAAGTGAGTTTATTGAAATTGATATTGACAATCCTTTGTTATGGGAATTGTATCATCCTGCGGGAATAGGAAAATACTCAACCTCGGTAACCTTATCTCTGATCAAAGGTGATCCGAAATAAATTTAAAATGATACCAGCTTAATCCATTACATAACGTTGTAAATGAATTGAAACGGAGTTGTCACAACTGTGTAATGTTATTATGTATTCTGTGGTAGTGTTTACGACTTTACGTACGGATTTACCTACTTTTGTAGGAGAGTGAGGTTGCCCGAGACTTCGTACGCATTTATCGTCATATCTTAGGAAAAAATCATGATATCTCAAAATAATATTGCCTATGTGTCATTCTGATGTATAAGCTACAATATTGCCAAATTTCATCAAAATATATTCAGTAGGTTTTGCGTGAAAGAGTAACAAACATCCATCCATCCATCGGCACAAACATTGACATTTATAATATAATAGGATTGACAAAGATATCTTTACCTTTTCGAGTACGTGCTTGGAAGGTGCTTGGAAAATTTTGTTAAGTATGGCATTTTCCTTATGAATCTACAGAAGTGTGCTTACGTTAATCTTTGGTATACGTGTCATACTGCCAGGAAGCGACGACGGTAAACTAGGATTAAATTATTTCTCGAGAATTCTCGACGCTAATTTCTCGGGTTTTCGAGGAATTTACACTTACGTACTTTTTCTCATATTATTTGATTCCAAATTTGAATATTTCACACGTTTATGTTACGAACTCTAGTAATGAAGCGAACCGCCTTGGCTGTTGTTTATAGGACATATTAGGCCCAGAACATACGATGAAACGCAACTGCAACGCAACTGAAACTGCTAGTTACTTTTGAGTTGCATCGCAGTTTCTGCTATAGACTTCCTTAGAAAACCACACACGACACAACTAGTTTGAAACGTGCGGTTTTCTGAGGAAGTCTATAGCAGAAACTTCGATGCAACTCAAAAGTAACTAGCAGTTTCAGTTGCGTTGCAGTTGCGTTTCATCGTATGTTCTGGGCCTAATATGTCCTATAAACAGTTTCAGGTGCGTTGCAGTTGCGTTTCCTCGTGTGCTTTGGGCCTTACACTATCTCCTTTGGTCATAGATATATAGATATATATTATATTCAATAAAATAAATAAATAAATAATAGTCTATTGGATAATGTTATAATAGAACTATGATTCATATTCTCAAAGTCAATTAACTTGGATCCAATATTTATGATCATTATAAGTGATTTAAAGATAAATGATAGTGCAATATGCCCCATATGACTTCTGCTTCATTATCATTTCCCCTGCATCTTTACCTATTTTTAACCGATTTCAAAATAAGGAGGAGGTATCTCAATTCGACCATATATTTTTACAACTTGATTGTCAGAAGATTTACAACGGGGACGTAAGAATTATTTTGACGATGAAGTGCAAATTGCACAATGATCTACTTCCAGCATGTCATTACAATTCTAGGACAATTTATCAGAACTATAGAAAAGCCATTAGTCGAATCTTCTCGAAAGCTTCTGGATTTGAACGAAAAGTTTAACTATTACTTCCTCCGTGTCATGCTAGATCCGGAAACGTTCCAAACCCTTTTTTACCCGACTGCGCTAGAAGGAGGGTTATGTTTTTCGAGAGTAGGTATATGATGTATGTATAATTCTTTGGCATGCTCTACAAACAGAACGGCTTGATGGATTTTAGCTAGAGAGGTGTTGTAAGATTGGTATTTACTGTGTGAGTGACACTGGGTACATCAAAATAAAAAAATATCGCAGTTGGGTTTTTATAAACAAAAAGTTTAGGTTAGGTTCTTGAAAATTTAACAGAAGTTCTTGGACAATTTAACAGAAAAGCCATTCGTCGAATCTTCTCGAACACTTCTGATATTGAACGAAAAGGTACCTATTACATATACCGCATTCTCACGTGTCATGTCAGATCCGGAAACGTTTCCGATGCAATGGTTGCAATGGTTTCTGTTCACTTATTAGGTATATTGAAAAAGTTACACAAACAACCTAATATTGTCGAGCTCTCAATAAGAAAATTACAAGGATATATAAGGTGACTTTAAATTAGTGAACAATAGAAAAGGATATGCATGTACTCAAGATAACAAACAACTTTTACTATGGGACCAAGGACGAAATCATAAAAAAAAATTGGTCCCCCATACTATCAGCTGATGCATTTTGTATGGGGAGTTCAAATTTTTTGAATGATTTCGACCTTGGCCCCATAGTAAAAGTTGTTTGTTATCACGAGTACATGCATATCCTTTTCTATCGTTCACTAATTTAAAGTCACCCTTTATTTTTGAGAATTAAATTAAATTTCCGAAAAGGACTCTGCTCGCGTCAAATTAAATTTAAACATGGTAAAAAGAACAGTTGAATATTGAATAATTCAAATTGAGAATATTTATTTAATAGCTACTTGCACCTTACTCTGAGAATTTTGTGCATATTATTCTTGATTTGTTGTACAAAGAAGTAGGCACATGTATAAGCATAGTGTTGTCATCGGCGACTACTACTTAAACGAATAAATAAAATAAAAAAAAAAGTCAGTTATGTAATTTCCAAGAAAAATGTAATGAATGGCGAAATAAAAACAAAAGAACATCAATTACTTAACATTTTTATACGTTACTTAACATAAGTCAATCATAACATAATGAAACATAAGTCAAAAACATAAATCAGTTACTTAAAATAAGTACTTAGCTTGTATATAAAAACTCTTCCACGAAAATCTCTTGCGAACAGTGCTAACGTGATTGGCCAGTCTGAACAAAAACCAACCCCCAAAAATATTTTCTGTACTTTTACGCATTAATGTTTACGGTGGGTACTATTAAATGGCGCCAAAAATGACATATTCAAATCACAAAGATGGCAGGACCGGTAAAGCGAAAAACCCCACTACTCAAAACGTGACATAACCATTAAAAATCCTTAACAATATGTATACTATAAATAGATGCTATTAGGCATTCAAGTGTGTTATTTGTGAACATAAAAATTCGCCACGGGTTTCGTAGCATACTCTTTATAAAACGTAAAAATATCATGTTTATTGTAGGGGGGCCCGCCCACGGGCCCGCCTATTTCAAACATGTGTTTCTTCTAAGTAGTTCTAGAATTTTTTCACTGACTAGCTATTACAATTTCTGAGATGCACAGCCTTGATGATATTAGCCCGGGTTCGCTGTTACATGTTTTGAAAAATATTTGTTCAAATTGAACGATTTTGAATGAATTGCATGAATTTTTTCTTTGTCAGCAAAATCATTCAATTCGAACAAAATGTTTGTTCAAAACTGTTGAAAACATTAGCAGCGGTCCCGGCTTTAGGCCGAGATCTCGGAACGATCTGACGTAACTTGTTAGACGGATAATTACTAGACTAAACTTAGGTTTTTTAATAGCTCCTCATATGTTTTGAACTTGTGTAACTATCACTAGAGACTCAGAGCAGGTATCGGATGAGGAAGGTTACACAAGAGTATGGTAGTGGATATGATAGATGGATGGACGAACAGAAAAGTCTTAGTTATATGGTATTTTTTACCTGGCTGCGCCATAAGGAGGGTTATGTTTTCCGAGAGTACGATTTATGTATGTATAATTCGTAAGGAAACCTGAATACACCAGAGAAGAAATTCGAAAGTGTATGTGCAATCCGCCAACCTGCACTTGACCAGCGTGGTGGATTACGGCCTAATCACTCTCTGTATGAGAGTAGGCTCGTGCCCCTCGGTGGGGACATAATTATATGGGTTGATAAAGAAGAAGAAGATGGATTTTAGCTTGAGAGGTGACGTAAGATTCGTATTTACTGTGAGAGTAACACTGGGTTTACATTTCCATTTCATTTATTTAAGAGCCAGGCTTTCGTCGGTGGAGTAAACGCCATCTTTGTATTTTTTCTGCCAGCAATTTGACTTCCTGATACGACACGACGTAACATTAAACTGGTTACATTAAAATTAAAAAAAATGTATTTTTTTAATTTAATTTTTTTAAATAAAAAACTTGGGATAGAAACCCTAGTCAATCTTCATTACAGTAATAGAAATTGAAGGAAATTACTTTTATTAGTATATTGGAAATCCACGTGTAGCTAGAACTTCTTATACAGGGTGGCCCGTCGATTGATGTCCAAAAGGAAAATTTGGATTCCTTGTGTCGTCGTGGGGTATCCGAATCACCCCCATGTAGTTCCGCGATTTTTTACGTGACGTGTTTTCAGATTTTTTGAGATTTTTCAACCAATCACCCTAAAAAGGTTCGTAGTCGTAGGTCGGAAGAGGAAAAATTGTATTGACTGAAAAATAATCGAAATCTTCAAACTTAAATTAAGAGGTTAAAATGATGGCTTTACGGATTTTAAGCTAGCTTAAAAACTGCGCCAACTTCTCAGCTTTCATAATCATCTAAAAAAATTGGTACTTAATGGGGTACTGTTGCTAGAATCAGCCTTTAAAGAGAGCAAGGTGGAAAAATTTCAGAATTGGACGTTTGAGTAAATTGTGGAAAAGAGATACATTCATCTCTTTTGCACTTTTCGGAAGCTTTTGGCATGCGCACGCGCAAGTGCAAAAGAGATGAACGTATCTCTTTTTCTTCTTTACAAAACGATGGTGAGTCACTGTACCCGACTGAGCAACTGTTTCCTCCTTAACCATACTTAGGTCATGGCTGACAGATAATTGGAAAAAAATATATTGTTGCTGTTAATCCACTTCAAAAGAAAAAAGTAGATAGATTAATTCCAAACGCATTAAAACTGATATGTTTGAGCCTGCAGGTTGTTATCATGAATTTTTTAACTTTAAAAATGAAATTATTTTTTATTTATTTATTTGTTTGTTTGTTTGTTTGTTTGTTTGTTTGTTTGTTTGTTTGTTTGTTTGTTTGTTTGTTTGTTTGTTTGTTTGTTTGTTTGTTTGTTTGTTTGTTTGTTTGTTTGTTTGTTTGTTTGTTTGTTTGTTTGTTTGTTTGTTTGTTTGTTTGTTTGTTTGTTTGTTTGTTTGTTTGTTTGTTTGTTTGTTTGTTTGTTTGTTTGTTTGTTTGTTTGTTTGTTTGTTTGTTTGTTTGTTTGTTTGTTTGTTTGTTTGTTTGTTTGTTTGTTTGTTTGTTTGTTTGTTTGTTTGTTTGTTTGTTTGTTTGTTTGTTTGTTTGTTTGTTTGTTTGTTTGTTTGTTTGTTTGTTTGTTTGTTTGTTTGTTTGTTTGTTTGTTTGTTTGTTTGTTTGTTTGTTTGTTTGTTTGTTTGTTTGTTTGTTTGTTTGTTTGTTTGTTTGTTTGTTTGTTTGTTTGTTTGTTTGTTTGTTTGTTTGTTTGTTTGTTTGTTTGTTTGTTTGTTTATTTATTTATTTATTTATTTATTTAACAGTTTATTGTAAGATGATAGTACATAGAGACAGAAAAAAAGAGAAGTTATACAAAAGGTACAGCATATTTCTAAAAGAAATTTCTTCCTGCAGACCCAACAGAGAGAGAAGTGATAGCATGAAGGCATAATTTAATGTTAAATCTCTTTTTTCCAGGCACTCCCATTCTTAACGGTAATTGTAGGCGGGAATTCAAATAGGCCCACGTGTAACGTTGTGTCAATATTGGCCAATGGCGAGGAACTCAAGACCAGCTTCTTGGCGCCAACATCGACCACACCTTTGAAACCCGGGGAGCCAGCTTGGGCCAACTACGTTAAGGGTGTTTTGGCCAATTTTCCTGGCAAGTTATTTTATAATAGTTGCTGAAAAATATTTACACGCGCGAGAAAGCTTTACAATATTATATCTTGGATATCGTATGGCGTATGAGGAGAGAGGCCTTTGCCCAGCAGCGGGACACGAGTAGCTAAATAAGATGTGTCTTTTTTCTGATTTTTTTTTCGATTTTTTTTGTTTATTTTTTTTTTGTCTTTTTTGCTTTAAAGATTTAACACATGTTAAGAAACTAAGTTTCTTATTTCACTTACTGCATATTAATAAGAGTCTGAATAGGTCTATCTATATTATACCAATTTTGTGTTAGCTGAAAAATGCGGATTAGTTGATTTTAAGAACCGTGTAACGAATCAATTGAGCTCAAAAATAAGCGCCCCTTCGCAACCAGAATGCGGTTAGCGACGGCTGACCGCATTCCGGTTGGCCACAGTATGAGCCGTAACCGCATCGCAGTGCGGATGAAAGTCATTTATCGTACAATTTTTTTTATTGCGGCAGCAGGACGGCTAACCGCATTCCAGCTGGCCGCATAGTGCGTTGCCTCGCTAACTCTATTTTTTTGTGATTATTAGGCAATTTTATAAAGGTACTCGTATCACACTTTGACTTATAACAAAACGTCATTAATAAATGTTTTTTATCTTTAGGTGAAGTAAAAGGATTTGATGCAGTAATAGTGTCCGATGTTCCGATGGGCAGCGGACTGTCTAGCAGTGCATCGGTGGAAGTAGCTGTGTTTACTCTATTTGAAGCCCTTTCTGGAACTAATGTTGAGTAAGTAACAATAAGCCTGTACATACATACCTACATACGTACTATAATAGTATATCACGTCACGCGTCTTTCCCAACGGGATAGGCAGAGATCACTTCCCCCCACTTACTATGATCCAAACACACTTCCTTCGTTTCATTCTTAAAGAGGTTTTGACAGTACAAAAAATGTTGCGAGTTAAGGCCAAGGCAAACGTATCTCGATTAAATCTGGGATTTGTTTAAGACCAAGTTTAGTACTCTTAGCTCTAATCTATGAGGTGACTGATGATAGTGGATGAAGCAAAAGAAGTACCCAGATGGGAGAGGGGTAAAAATAACCAAATATATACGTACAAGTATTTGATATATACTAGAGAGTAATGTGGAGTTCTTATCTTATCTTATTTAGCCACTCGTGTCCCACTGCTGGGCAAAGGCCTCTCTCCTCATATGCCAAGACTTTCTGTCTCGAGCTTCCTCCGCCCAGGTACCCAAGAAGGTATCCAGCTCGTCCCGCCACCTTTTCCACGGTCTGCCGCGACGCCGTTTGGCAGTTGGTAGCCATACCCAATGTGGAGTTCATTATTATATAATTGTCTTAACATAATATTTCCTTTTACCTGTATTTCACAGGTCAGTGACCAAAGCGAAATTATGTCAGAAGGCAGAACACGAGTTTCCTGGAATGCCATGTGGAATCATGGATCAGTACATCGTCACTATGGGGACCAAACATCATGCTTTACTTATAGATTGCAGGTATTTATAGGTACCGGAAGATATTATCAAATATAGAAATAATCTGCTAATTCAGTTTTATGGTCTATCTAAACACATCCGAGACGTGTCCGCACCGTGTCAGGGAAGAAATATCATTCCATATTTTTTTTATGGATTCGTTATCATGAAGACGTATTGTTTTCTCTCCTGACGGGCCACGACGGCCCGGATCTGTGTAGATAGACCTTGAGTAATGTTATTTTTATATAAAGATATTTATTTATACAGGGTGTAACAGAAAGGGGGTATAAAGCCGAAACACAGCGATAGTCCTCCTGAAACTGAATAACTTTCCTCAAGAAACATGGGTCGTAACTCGAAAATATTTTTTGGTTCGCCCATACTTACTCGATCAGCTGATCGGACATTTTGTATGGGGAGGCGAATTTTTTTTTTTGAGTTACTACCCACCCATGTTCCTTGGGGAAAGTTGTTCAGTTTCATGAGGACTATCGTTGTGTTTCGGCTTTATATACCCTTCCTGTTACACCCAGTAAACTAGTGGTAGTGGCACGGTTGCGGATAGTGCTTCTTTCTATTTGATGCGTATACTCATTAACGAGCTGAAACTGTAACTGTTGTATGTAATGTAACCAAAAAACATAGTGTGAACCAATGATTTTTATAGGTACAGATATGTTACCTTTATAGTGATTGGCGTTTTTAATCTGTGCCGAACAATGATTACAATGACATTAATGACAGCACTTCAAATCATACTCCAAATAAGTATCTTCAGACTAACTGAGACTAACTACAAATTGTCTCAAATTGGTCTATTTACAGTCTTCAAAATGTGCGCGCATATAACATATCTGCACCTAGTATATATATAATATCATTGGTGTGAACATTGTTCGCTAATATGTAGTTCGCGAACCTGCTGCGAGCGCACACCCTTTGTTTTTTGGTTACATACAGTGCATGCAAAGGTTAGGTACGGTTACAGCTCGCTTATCAGTACGCGCCCTGGTATTAGATTCCAGACCAAATCGATCGATCAACCCATCCTCACTTCACGACATTGACGTTTATAATATTAGTTAGGCAGGTGGATGCCTTATTTTCACACCTCAATTTTTAGTATTCAGAAATATAAAAATATGCTAAAATAAATCATTATTCATTCGCTCATGTACCATCGGCGGCGGTGGTAGAGTGCGTTTCACGAAAAAAGTCCCTCGGAAATTTTTGGAACTAAATTTGACAGGTCTATTTTCCCTATTTTCTGACCTTTTCCCTGATAGTAGTTAGAAAAACCCTTACTTATCTTAATAAAAATATACTTTTTACATAACAGAAATGTAGGTAAATAGATGTTTTTATCAAAATTTATACCAACCTACTCATGGAATGACTAGGACACTCGAAGTATGTAATTATTAGTAAAATTTGATAAATTGCAACTGAAATATAAATAATAAAGGTAAAATTTGTACTCATAAATGGCAACATTGTCAATTTTGACATGATAAACAGCGCCGCGGCTAGGGGACTTCTTTCGTGAAATAGACTCTAGTTCAAATTCCCAAGGGAAGTAACTGTCAACTCTGCTATTTACGAAAACCGACATTCAGTAAAAATATGAATTATTCATATAGCTACGTGGAAGAAATTATTTCGTCGTTTACGTACCTACAATATTGAAATTGATGATAAAGATGTGAAATTGATGATAAAGATGTATAAAAAGTAATTCTATTTATTTATTTATTTTATTCTAAGTATTTAACTTTTTCAGTCTCCGGACGAGATATTTTAGAGTTGACATACTTAACAAAAATATGTATATCACACGCACTTATATGAAGTAGACTTTCTATCTAATTCAATTCTTCATTTGCACACCATAGGTTTAACAGAGATGTTCACAAAAGTATACAGTACATAATATAGTGCTACAAGGATCTATTGGCACTTGGATGACATTGTCAGGATGACTTGGGTGTGAATAAATAATGACAATTTATAAGATCATATCATTAGTTCCGATTTTCGCCACGTGCCAAAAGATCCTTGTGCACTGTAAGTACATACCAAAGTAACCCTGCGAAGGACGCGTTTTGAACCCCGATGACACATTGGCAGTGAGAGTGGTACAGACACGGTAAAGACTAAGTACTGCCAACGATAGCAATACTTTTTACACGCTTTATATTAGCTTCACTTGTATGTAACTGTGTATGTAAACATATCTTGGTATCTTAATTTGACTCACTTCCCGGTCTTCGAATAGGATGAAATTTTGCACACGCTCTGAGTTTTAATGACAATACAATAATATGGTACTTTCGAACTAACCTGATGATGGAGCATGTTTAGTGCGATCTAAAGCGTGTTTTAGTTTTTTAAACTATCTACCTATTTTTATGCTATTAAATATTTTTTAAGTAACTTCTTCAAACACAGGTCCCTGGAGTCCCATCAGATACCCGTAGACCTTGATGATGCTGTGATCTTGGTCACCAACTCCAACGTGAAGCATCAGCTCACTGGCAGCGAGTACCCTCAAAGGAGAGCACAATGCCAGGAGGCCGCAAATAGACTAGGTTTACCTTCGCTTAGAGGAGCAAACATCACACAACTTGAAGGTAATGAAATAGGCTCCACAAAGAGCGAGAAGCCTCGCGAGGCAGATGTTTGGCCGCTCAGGAAAGACCTCGCTATCCTATTGAGTTGGGTAGTTCTTAGCGACCTCGTTTAATTGGTCAAACAGTTGCCTCACAAGGCTACTCGCTCTGTGTGGACCCGCCTATTGAAATATAATATTGATTTAGTCCTATAATATGGGTCATTTCATTTAATTTCACAGACTAGGCTTACCTTCGCTTAGAGGAGCAAAAATAACTCAACTTGAAGGTCCCTACGCATTACATTTTAGAAGAAAATATTTACTTGCTTTCTTTACTTTACATTACTTGCTTGGAAATACGGACCATTATTTCTTAATGTCAATCTTACTTATATAAAAAGAAAAGAAAGCGTGTTGATCGGTGAAAATAAGGGGAATTGGTTAGGCCATGCCGCCGCCAGCGGGTGAATGAGCGGACATTGCATCAGTTTGATTGATTGAAAAATATAGACACAAATAGGTTACTTTATTTAAGACCTTGGGAACCGAAGACTAAACTATGTCTAAGAAATATCTCGGGTCGTCTAGCCTTCTCGAGGCAACAGATGACCCGAGAATAGCTACCTATTGTTATAGTATAACGGGGAAAGTCGCCAGATTTTGGGAACCATGTCTCGGGGAGACGTATTGGACGCTGTGTTCTTTTATAATGATTTTTATACTTAGGTGTATTTTTTCAATTTAACACTTATTACTTAGGTACATATTTACTATATTATTACCTATTTATTACAGAACTAAAACGCCAGAACTGCGATGAGCTTGTGATAAAGAGAGCACAACACGTGATCAACGAAATCGGATGGACGGAAGAAGTGGCGCGCATTTTACCTAAAAAGGACTTTAATAGGGTAAGAAAAGAGTATTTTTATAGCAAATAATATTCAATCCATATATTTGACACGTAAGTATGTATTTCAAATATTTTCATTTATAGCTAGCGAAAAAAAAAAAACAAAACCAAAAAAAAATTATGTAAATGCAACGATTAAGTTAACTACTATTAGGTTTTTTTTTTTTTGTTTAGGTTGGTTTAGGTATTTTTGTTCGGGTTATCATCGTCATTTAATTGAAGAGTTAAACTCTTGTCGGTGGAGTGTTCGCAATTTAGGCCTATCCTCTGCCAGTGCTTTATTTTCTTGATACGACATGACGTTAACTTTTTCTTTTTCTTGAGAAACATTAATGTTCGGGTTAGGTTACCTAAAAAAACCCAATTTCGAGTATTTTGGGCTCAGGCACAGAGACTTTATGCTTTCTGACATTATAATATGTAACTATTTAGGTAATAACTTATGAATATTTCAGTGCCGCGGAAATTGTAAAAAATATTATATTAATACTAGAGGCTGTCCGCGACTTCGTACGCATTTATCGTCATGTCTTAGAAAACTCACAAAATATCTGCAAAAAATATAGTCTATATGTTATTCTGATGTCCAAGCTAAGTTATTGTAAAATTTCATTAAAATCTGTTCAGTAGTTTTTACGTGATGAAGTAACAAACATCCATCCATCCATCGGCACAAACATTGACAATAAATTATTTATTTATTTATTTATTTATTTATTTATTTATTTATTTATTTATTTATTTATTTATTTATTTATTTATTTATTTATTTATTTATTTATTTATTTATTTATTTATTTATTTATTTATTTATTTATTTATTTATTTATTTATTTATTTATTTATTTATTTATTTATTTATTTATTTATTTATTTATTTATTTATTTATTTATTTATTTATTTATTTATTTATTTATTTATTTATTTATTTATTTATTTATTTATTTATTTATTTATTTATTTATTTATTTATTTATTTATTTATTTATTTATTTATTTATTTATTTATTTATTTATTTATTTATTTATTTATTTATTTATTTATTTATTTATTTATTTATTTATTTATTTATTTATTTATTTATTTATTTATTTATTTATTTATTTATTTATTTATTTATTTATTTATTTATTTATTTATTTATTTATTTATTTATTTATTTATTTATTTATTTATTTATTTATTTATTTATTTATTTATTTATTTATTTATTTATTTATTTATTTATTTATTTATTTATTTATTTATTTATTTATTTATTTATTTATTTATTTATTTATTTATTTATTTATTTATTTATTTATTTATTTATTTATTTATTTATTTATTTATTTATTTATTTATTTATTTATTTATTTATTTATTTATTTATTTATTTATTTATTTATTTATTTATTTATTTATTTATTTATTTATTTATTTATTTATTTATTTATTTATTTATTTATTTATTTATTTATTTATTTATTTATTTATTTATTTATTTATTTATTTATTTATTTATTTATTTATTTATTTATTTATTTATTTATTTATTTATTTATTTATTTATTTATTTATTTATTTATTTATTTATTTATTTATTTATTTATTTATTTATTTATTTATTTATTTATTTATTTATTTATTTATTTATTTATTTATTTATTTATTTATTTATTTATTTATTTATTTATTTATTTATTTATTTATTTATTTATTTATTTATTTATTTATTTATTTATTTATTTATTTATTTATTTATTTATTTATTTATTTATTTATTTATTTATTTATTTATTTATTTATTTATTTATTTATTTATTTATTTATTTATTTATTTATTTATTTATTTATTTATTTATTTATTTATTTATTTATTTATTTATTTATTTATTTATTTATTTATTTATTTATTTATTTATTTATTTATTTATTTATTTATTTATTTATTTATTTATTTATTTATTTATTTATTTATTTATTTATTTATTTATTTATTTATTTATTTATTTATTTATTTATTTATTTATTTATTTATTTATTTATTTATTTATTTATTTATTTATTTATTTATTTATTTATTTATTTATTTATTTATTTATTTATTTATTTATTTATTTATTTATTTATTTATTTATTTATTTATTTATTTATTTATTTATTTATTTATTTATTTATTTATTTATTTATTTATTTATTTATTTATTTATTTATTTATTTATTTATTTATTTATTTATTTATTTATTTATTTATTTATTTATTTATTTATTTATTTATTTATTTATTTATTTATTTATTTATTTATTTATTTATTTATTTATTTATTTATTTATTTATTTATTTATTTATTTATTTATTTATTTATTTATTTATTTATTTATTTATTTATTTATTTATTTATTTATTTATTTATTTATTTATTTATTTATTTATTTATTTATTTATTTATTTATTTATTTATTTATTTATTTATTTATTTATTTATTTATTTATTTATTTATTTATTTATTTATTTATTTATTTATTTATTTATTTATTTATTTATTTATTTATTTATTTATTTATTTATTTATTTATTTATTTATTTATTTATTTATTTATTTATTTATTTATTTATTTATTTATTTATTTATTTATTTATTTATTTATTTATTTATTTATTTATTTATTTATTTATTTATTTATTTATTTATTTATTTATTTATTTATTTATTTATTTATTTATTTATTTATTTATTTATTTATTTATTTATTTATTTATTTATTTATTTATTTATTTATTTATTTATTTATTTATTTATTTATTTATTTATTTATTTATTTATTTATTTATTTATTTATTTATTTATTTATTTATTTATTTATTTATTTATTTATTTATTTATTTATTTATTTATTTATTTATTTATTTATTTATTTATTTATTTATTTATTTATTTATTTATTTATTTATTTATTTATTTATTTATTTATTTATTTATTTATTTATTTATTTATTTATTTATTTATTTATTTATTTATTTATTTATTTATTTATTTATTTATTTATTTATTTATTTATTTATTTATTTATTTATTTATTTATTTATTTATTTATTTATTTATTTATTTATTTATTTATTTATTTATTTATTTATTTATTTATTTATTTATTTATTTATTTATTTATTTATTTATTTATTTATTTATTTATTTATTTATTTATTTATTTATTTATTTATTTATTTATTTATTTATTTATTTATTTATTTATTTATTTATTTATTTATTTATTTATTTATTTATTTATTTATTTATTTATTTATTTATTTATTTATTTATTTATTTATTTATTTATTTATTTATTTATTGATAAAGTGTTCTTAACAGCTCATTATTCTCTAATGTATTATCTTAATTAAATGCAACACAGCCAATAACAAAGAACAACAAATTACAAACTGAATGGTAGGTATCTTATTTAAAACAGTTAGCTAGTAACGAATTTAAAGTAACAAAAGCAAAATTAGAGTATGTAGGTGTGTAATATTAATAGGATTAAAGGTGACCCTTTTAGTGGCTTTCAGAAAATACAGATTATTTAATATGGAAAAGTGAATTAGGTAGAAAATGTTGTTAGAGTTAAAGAGTCATTCACAGAATTAGGTTCACAATTGTCTTTCCTGTTCCTGATGATTAAGGATATTGGAGCATCTAATCCTCAAAATGTTTATACAGGCCAAAACTACATCTGGCACAGATTATGCGGATATGCATTAGGTTGAGAAATAAGCATCCAATATCCTTAACTTTCGGGAACAGGAGAGACATTTTTTGTTTTCTATGACTGTATGATCCAACCTATAAATAGCGTAGTAGTTAAACGCCCGTGAAATTGTATTAACTTATACACGTTCAGTACATAATGACGCCCTAGGGTATTTGCAGTTAGCTGCGAGCGCCAGTGTGAGCTTATTTTAGAAATGTCGATATTTATTTCAGTTGAATTCTAGTTTATTTACTAAAAAGTAGCTATATCCATTTATTGCAAAAATACATGTGAATATGTTATTAAAAATACTACACTCTAATAAATAAAATATAACCGCTAAACTAAACTAAACTCTCGATAAAAATGCGAGGACAATCCATGATAATAGTCAGCTAGTTTTAGTCTATTTAAAGCTAATTTATATAGCCACTCGTGTCCCATCCATTGCTGGGCAAAAGCCTCTCATTCGCCATGACTTTCTGTCTCGAGTTTCCTCCGCCTAGGTACACAAGACCAATGATTAAGGAATATAAGGAGTAGCCCCATTTTTTTTTCATACACAAATGAGTTTATGACAGCGTGCTAAGGTTGGCGCAAGTTTTTCATACTTTTCTTGGTAGATGACCTGTCAAACGATAAGAAATTCCATACAAAAGGTAGCCATTTTGCCCCAGACCAGGCACGAAGATCCAGACGGCATGGCACCTCCTTATATATTCTATACTTAAAGCACAAGACAGTGTCCAGCTTTCCCGCCAACTAATACATACAGAATATTCAGCTTCGTTCCCACCTTATCAAGAATTGTCCTCGCATTTTTATCGAGAGTTTCAGAGGCTGAACATTTTTTGTGAATCTATTCACGCTTGTCGGGTCACAGTGGCGATCTTATAAAATACATACATATCTAAGTAAATACATAACTACTCGTGTCTGTTTCACCTTTCTCTCTATTTCGTATAAAAATTGTCGTCCGATGATGGACCGACCTAATGATAAAAGTCAGATTTTACTTAGTAAAATCTCCGTTGTTGTTTTTAATATAAAGGCACTAAAGACACAGAACCTTTATCAGGGTGCTCCGTCGTCGTTAGATATAACATTCATTTTAGGCGTGGGTTAGCGGGCAAGGAGACCGATATTGAATCCGATCCCAACACACACAAACCACTGAAAATTACAGCCCCTGCAATAGCTTTTCCAAACACAACTCATTTTATTCTGGTAAAACAATGAATAATCCAAAAATAACAACTCCCATGACATATGACAGTCTCTGGCGCTAGTGTCAGTGTTACGTTTAAGAATCAAATTAACTTACATACTTCTTTAAAAAAAAAACGTAAAGAGATTAACTATCCGAATCTCTAGCAACTATCGATACGCTGCACCGACAAATAAAATTTTATTTTGAGAATCTTGCAAATTCTATTTTCTCAGTTTATATAAAAGAGTATAGGTAAGTATATTAAAGAATTTTATTAAATTCTAGTCGATCGTTAAGTTGTTGAACAGCTTGACCTTGATGTCAAGTAGATTTATAATCCTCAATTTATCAGACAGAATTAAATGGGCGTATTATAATACCGACGACGCCAGGGGCCCAAGTCTGCTAATTTAGAAAAGCCTCAGTTGTGTGTCGGCAGAGTATCAATGCCATTTTTTGACACACTTGGTATTTTGCAATGAGGAAAGAATATAAGGAGTGGCCCCTTTTTTTTTCATATACAAATGAGTTTATGACAGCGTGCCAGATTGCGCCAAGTTTTCCATAGTTTTCTTGATAGATGACCTGTCAAAAGATAAGAAATGCCATTCAAAAAGGTAGCTATTTTGCGCCAGACCAGGCACGATCCAGACGGTATGGCTTCTCCTTATATAATCTATACTCAAAGGTATTTTGCTTAGCTTACACTGGTCTCGACCAAATATGTCGAAAAACATTGTCACTCTGCCGACACACAACTGAGATTATTGTAAATTAACAGGGTAGCAATTCCGCTAAATTAAGTTAAGCGACCAAACTATAGCCAACAGATAAACATTCGACAGCAATATGTCACAAATTTGGTATTCTCTTAAGTGCCACGATTAATAGTCGATTAATAGTCGATTAGTAGTCGATTAGTAGTCGATTAGTAGTCGATTAGTAGTCTCTAAAGGGTTTTGTCTACTGTCAAATAGCGAAGAGAATACCGTTTGGAACTGCCACTCATGTGACATTGCGGAGTAGAATACCGATTATAGCGTAAAGTAATAAAATGTACGGCCGATCACTGTCCACTGTCAACTTATCTGTTAAGAGAATACCAAAATGTGTCAATTCATACAATTCACATTCTAGAGAGACACCATTTTTCATTTGGTAATTAGAAGAATACGGCCCCAGACTTTGGCCCCAGTACCTTCTAAAACAACAAGATATAAAGATATTAACCAGAAATCTACGAGGTCCACATGTTTTTCGTCACATTTCAAGAAATTTAAATGAAAAGAAGCAAAATGCTTTTGTATTGTTATTATTAGAAGGAAAATAATACTCAATTAGGATTTAAGTAAAAATAAATGTTAGCAAAAATTTAGCACAAGGAAAGGTCAATAAGATAATGATCCATTTATATTTATCCTTATAGCTGTCATAAGCATTATCAAAAATTAGAATAAGACAGCACGATGATTAATGAAAAAACAATTTAAAGATTTCCGTAATTGGTCATTATAAATCTAAAACAAAATTTCAGGTCGGCGAACTGATGTACAAATCGCACGATTCGTTGAGCAACTTGATGGAGGTGTCATGTCCTGAGTTGGACCAGTTGGTGGACATCATGAAGACTGCTCCAGGAGTGTATGGTGCTAGGATGACGGGGGGAGGCTTCGGAGGGTGTGTTGTTGCTCTTGTAAGTTATATGATGTATTTTTTGAACATTATGTTACCTTGGTGATGTCAAACTCATCCTACAAGATTAAATAAATATGTCATTTCTTAAGCTTGGTATTAAGGGCGCGTAAACATTAGCGAACTGTAACCGTAAGGCCCAGAACGCAACTGCAACGCAAGTGAAACTGCTAGTTACTTTTGAGTTGCATCAAAGTTTCTGTTATAGACTTCTTTAGCAGAAACTTCGATGCAACTCAAAAGTAACTAGCAGTTTCAGTTGCGTTGCAGTTGCGTATCACAGTGTGTTCTGGGTCTAATTGTTGCATGCACTTTTACCAAAACAAGATAGTGTGTAAGAACGTTGTTTGCTAATGGTTCATAAACCTGCTGCGAGCGTACTGTTAGAGCTAGCTTTGTAAACTTAGATAAGTAAATGTAAAAGGTGTGTCAGGGTTTTCTGAAGTCTGTCATTTCTCTGTTTTCTGTTGTGTTCGACGACCGACAATAATAAAAACTGAATCTCTGCAAATCCCGTTTTGGCTCTTTTACTCGGTCCATAACCCATCACGCACACTCTATGTTTTTCTGTTACAATGCATGCAAAGGTTACAATTACAGCTCGTTGAGTACGCGCCTTTACTTCGAAAATTAAATCGCTTCCTACTTAGTCATTTTTCTAATGAATTACCTATAAAAATAATTCTAAGAAACATAATAAGTGGATTCTATTCAAAGACCTGCACGATTTTAGAAATAAAATTTTCCATGGGGAGTAAAATCGAAGTCGTATTTCCGGGAAATCGTTTGATATGAGAAAATCTTATCTACTTGTACTTACAAAGTTATTTTTATGATAAAATTCCATTTTGTTTGTAGGTGTAAGCCGTGTCATCAATGAGACTTATCTAAGATTGCGTCTGATATTTAAAATGATAGCTATGTAAGATTAGCAAAAAAAAACCGGTTAAGTGCGAGTCGTAATCGCGCAGGAAGGGTTCCGTACCGTTCACGTTTAATATCGAGCAATAAAAGGCAAAAAAACATGTTTTGTTGTATGGGAGCCCCCCTTAATTATTATTCTATTGTTAGTATTTGTTGTTATAGCGGCAATGGTAATACATCATCTGTGAAAATTTCAACGCTCTAGCTATAACGGTTCATGAGATACAGCCTGGTGACAGACATCAGACAGACAGACGGACAGCTGAGTTTCAGTAATAGGGTCACGTTTTCACCCTTTGGGTATGGCACCATAAAAAGTACCTATGATATTTCATGATAAGTACCTACATATTTTTTCCAATATTTAATCTTGCAGGTGCTGAAGGACAAAGTGGAAGACTTGAAGATGCGTGTTTTATCGCAGTACAAAGGAAATCCCACGTTCTTTGTTTGTAAGCCGAGCGAAGGAGCTCGCATTCTCAAACTATAAAATACTGCATCATGTTCTTGCGAAAGTTCAATAAATTAAGCTATAAGGGAAGTAGATAGATAGATAGAAAAACTTTATTGTAGGGTTAAGGAGGAAACAGTTGCTCAGTCGGGTACAGTGACTCACCATCGGTTTGTAAAGAAGGATAAGAGATACGGTCATCTCTTTTGCACTAGCGCTTGCGCGTACCGAACGCTTCTGAAAAATCCAAAAGAGTATCTATTTTTCTTCTTTACAAACCGATAGTGAGTCACTGTACCCGACTGAGCAACTGTTTCCTCCTTAACCATACACAAAGAGATACAGACAAAACTTAAAACTATAACATTGTGGGAAAAATGCAAGGAGATCAACAATGCAGTTCACGCGCTAAAGGATGAGTTCACAACTACTACTGACTTCATAATGGAAAATGTAACTGATCTGCAAAAGAAAATTCAAGAAAAAGATGACGCCATTGGTAGACTCGAAAAGGATCAATTACAATTGAAATCGGAATTGTCTTCTCTTCAGGGCAGATTGAACTCGATCGAAAAAATGTCCCGCGATAATAATGTGGAGATACAAGCCGTTCCCGAAAAACCTAATGAAAACGTTATGACCATATTCCGCAAATTATGCGACGTAATCAACACTCCTATCCCGGATTTACATGTACGGGCTTGTCGACGCGTAGCGAAAATGGACTCCAACTCTAAAAGGCCTAGAAACATCTTAGTCTCTTTAAACTCGCCACGCTTACGAGATAGTATTATCTCGGCCTGCCAACGCTACAACAAAGAACATGCAAGCAACAAATTGAATTCTATGCACCTGGGAGTGGGCGGAGAAAGTCAAAGGATATATGTTACTGAGCACTTGTCTCCAGAAATGAAACGTCTTCACACTGCTGTTCGAAGTTTTGCCAAGGAAAACGGTTTTGAGTATGTATGGGTCAAATTCGGTCAAATTTATATACGAAAGAACACAAGTTCGGAAGCAATACGTGTTAAAAATTTGGAAAGTCTAAAAACTCTTGCTTAGTTAAGTATTTTCTATAAATTACATTGTAATTACTTTGTTATACTTGCTGCAAAAATGGCTTATTGTAGTGTCAAAGTTAATATTAACATTATTTTTCACATACATTACTCTACTGCTATGTTTTACATTTACTGTTGTAACAACGTAATCTCCACTTTCACGTATAAATATTTTGTCTCTCTAATAAGTACGTTTATTACTAATCCAGTCTTAGTGCAAGATGTTTCCTTTTTAACTTTCATACTGCTTACTATCTTTTATCTCGCAATGTTTTCTGTAGTTAATCGTTTAAGTATAAGGATATATCTTCAAAACACTAGCTATTTGTTACTTGCAAAATTCTTACTTATTATTTCCAAGTTTTATCATTTTAACAAATGCAATGGCGTCCACTGTGAAAAATAATTTAAAAATTTATTACCAAAACACTAGAGGCTTGGGTACAAAAACGATACAGTTCTACCAAAATTTACTTAATACTGACTTTGATGTTGTTTTAATAGCAGAATCATGGCTTCATGACGGTATTTTGGACTCTGAATTATGTGATAATCGATACGATGTTTTTAGAAGCGACCGTATTACCACCACAAAGGGTGGAGGTGTAATGATTTGTGTCAAGAAACTGCTCCAAGCCAGACTCCGTTCCGAGTGGTCTTGCTCCGAATTTCTATGGATTACTATTCCGAGTCACGTCTTCAAACAGCTAGGCTTCAACTTACACATGTGTATTGCTTACATAGTCGGAGGCAAATCTGATCAAGATATTCATATTTATAATTTGCTTAATTCATTATCGACTGTAAAAAACACTCACCCCCATGACTACATTATGGTCTCCGGTGACTTTAACTTGCCATCTATCAAATGGACCTTAGCTTATCCTATCATTGAAACAGAAGGCTATTCTAGAACTCAGGATGCTGCTAATAAACTAATACAAGAGTTTAATATTGCCGGATTGGAACAGTATAATAAGTGCCTCAATGCTAGCGGAAATACAATCGATTTATTTTTCTCTAATTGTTTTGTCACTGCTACAGTCTCTCAAACACCTTTGGTTAAAGGGGATCCATCTCACACCACTCTGGAACTAGAAACGCGTGACATTTTTATTCCTCCTCTGACTAAAGCTAAGTTACCCAAATTAAGATTCCATAAAGCAGATTACTCTATCATAAACGCCAATATTCACGAAATAGACTGGCAGCAATTATTACACAACGGTTCTGTCGAAGATGCTGTGAAAACCTTCTACGACAAGATTAACTCCATAATTTCTAGTTACGTTCCATCTGTTATGACTTATGGCTCATTTAGTTATCCGACATGGTACTCTTCTGCTCTGATTAAAGTCATCAAAGAAAAAGCTAAAATGCATCAGAAATGGAAGATTACTAACAATCCTAGAGATTATGACGATTTCTCGCTTTTACGTTGTCGACAAAAAAGCATGCAAGACCGTTGCTATAATCAGTTTATTGCACATACTCAATCAAACATAAAACGGAACCCTAAACATTTTTGGACGTACGTTGGCACTCTACGTGGTCGACGTGGTAACTCTGGTTACCCTAACAACATGTCCGATGGCAATAATACCTTTAATACAGGAGAGGAGATTTGTCGTGGCTTTAATAGCTTTTTTTATAGCGTCTTTAGAAGTCCGGATTGCTCAGAGCCTCAACCAGTCTCTAGACACGGACCTGAGAGTGATCATTGTACAGTGTATACAGTTGAGTTCAACAATACCCAAATATCCAAATACTTAAATCAATTAGATATCACAAAAGGAGCGGGTAGCGACGGTTTGCCATCTATATTCTTAGTGAAAACAGCCTGTACAATCTCTGTACCACTCTCGATTCTGTTTAATAGATCAATTAGGGAAGGCATCTTTCCTAATATCTGGAAGGATGCACACATAGTTCCAATTCATAAAAAGGGCGCTAAATCGGACATTCAAAATTATAGACCCATCTCAATACTTAACACCATCTCCAAAGTGTTCGAGAAATTAGTCTATGAAATTATTTATCCTACCATCACCTCCAGTATAAGCGATTCTCAACACGGATTTCTTAGGCGCAGATCAGTTAACACAAACTTATGTGTTTTTACCAATTTCATCTTGCGAAGCATGGATCAACGTTCACAGGTTGACGTGATCTACACGGACTTCGAGAAAGCCTTCGACCGTGTGGATCACGCCATACTTCTATCTAAATTAAATAGCCTGGGTATTCACGGTGATTTGTTTCGCTGGGTTAAATCCTACATATCAAATAGACGGCAAGCGGTCGTAGTGGGCGGATATAAGTCCGATTACGTTCTTATACCCTCTGGGGTGCCACAGGGCTCCCATTTGGGGCCTTTATTTTATAACGCCTATCTTTATGACATCGGTGAATGTTTTGCACATGCCAAACACCTACTCTACGCAGACGATAAAAAAATCTTCTTAAAAATTGAGTCTTCAGAAGACTGTCATAAATTACAATCAGATCTTAATCGACTATCTGCCTATTATATAAAAAACAAAATCTCAGTTAATATCTCTAAATGTGTCCAAATTACTTTCACACGCAAATTAAATCCTTTGTCTTTTAATTATAAAATTAGTGGCCAGAACCTTATTGTAGTAAATAAGGTTAAAGATTTAGGCATCACTTTGGATAGTAAAATGATTTTTGATGAACATATTAATGCAGCTGTTAATAAAGCTTTTAAGAGCTTAGGTTTTGTTTTGAGGGTGTGTAGACCCTTTTCTGATGTCAGCTGTATAAAGATGGCGTACTTTGCTTATGTTAGGAGTGTTTTAGAGTTCGCCTCCATTATTTGGAATCCTCATTACGACACCTATGTGAATAGAATCGAACGTATACAGAAAATTCTGGTACGCCACCTAAATTACAGAACTAAGAGTAATTTCGAGTCTTATGAAGAAGCGTGCAAGCATCATAAACTAAATAGCTTGAGTAATAGGAGAAGCCTTTTGGACATGATGTTTTTGCATGATATTGTAAATGCGAGTATCGACTGCTCTACGCTAGTTTCTTTATTTTCTTTAAATGTTCCACTAAGGCGACCTAGACACAGAACACATAACGTTTTTTAACGTAGCTTTAAGTCGCACTAATTATGGCCGCAATGAATTCGTATCCCGCGCCTCTGATCTGTTTAATAAAAAATTCAGTTATCTCGATATCTTTGCGATGTCGAAGCCCGTTTTTAAAGCCAGAATTCTTGCAAGTTTCAATGAACCGTAATTCTGAATTACATACACAACGTATCCGTTACTTTTAAAAATTAAAATCTGCACTAGGATTGGATTTTACATTTTATTTCTTTTTTGTCATTCTAAATACTTGTTGTCTCTTTCTTTTTTCAGCTCAGTTTTATCATTATTATTAAGCAAGCAATAGGTACCTTTAAGCGTAACGTAGATACCTACTATTGTTTAGTTTATCATTTATGTACTTTTTTTTAAAGGGCAGTACCTTATTTATCTTTCTTGGTTGTTAAAATAGAAATAGAGTTCACACATGTTAAATAAGTTGTGGTATCCGTGATTGGCGAAGACATATTATTACGTTATTTTTATGTTACCTTATTTATAATTAAGCTGTGGATATCCTTAAATAAATAAAAAGGCGACCTTATCACTAAAAGTGATCTCTTCCATACAACTCTTGGAGTAGGACCAGTTTAAGAAGACTATAGAATAGAGTATGGCATAAATATATACCTACTGTTGTTTCACGTGTTTAAATTTACATTATAAATTAAAATTATAATTTTAATAATATATTTAATGATAAAAGCGATTTTGTTTTTTTTTTATTTAATTTAATTAATATTATTTTATCTATGATTGTATCTTTATCTTATTTATCTATCTTTGTTGTCTATGCTGCATCTTATACGAGAAAAACATCGTGTCGTCTTGTTTTAACTCTTCAAAAATCAAATTCAAATAATATTTATCGCATAGGTAGAATAATTTACTACCTAGATTGCTACCGAGTGTAATAGTTGTCAATTATTTTTTTAAAGCTAATGCTAGTTTCTCAAAATAGCAGCTTTCCTCAGAAAAGAATCTAGCAAGAAACTCTTGGGTTACTTTTTTCAAATAAAGTTATAATATTCTTATAAACACACAAACATACCTACTCCGACTACGATTGTAAGCTTAAAGGTTAATGGAGCTTTAGTTTTAAAGCCCTTTCATGTACTAGGCATTTAGTTCTTTTCGGTCAAAGACTCTAGAAGTTTTAAATTAGTTAGCTTCAAGAAAAGTCAATAGAAATTTTCCTTCCGAAAAAAGTAAAAGAACTTTTAGTAAAATACTTGGAGCGAAAAATTACGAAAAAACAGCCAAGTGCGAGTCGGACTCGCGCGCGAAGAGTTCCGTACCATTCACTAGGTTATCAATAGCCTAGTACCTTATAATGTCTACCATTATTGATATCGAGCAAAAATAGGCAAAAAATTAAGTTTCTTGTTTTCCCATACAGCCCCCCTTAATTATTATTATTATTATTCCATTTTTGGTAGTTACTTGTTGTTATAGCGGCAATGGCAATACATAATTTGTGAAAATTTCAACGCTCTAGCTATAACGGTTCATGAGATACAGCCTGGTGCCATACAGACGGACGGACAGACGGATAGCCGAACCTCAGTCATCATAGGGTCCCGTTTTCACCCTTTGGGTACGGAACCCTAAAAAGTACTTAATTGTGTTTGTGAATGAAATTGACTTTCCAGTTTTTTACATTTAGATACACAATTAAGGAAAATAAATATTTTTATTAAGAAGTAATATCATTTTTACGTTGCCAGCCTTCTGAGTACCTAGGTTATTACTTTATTGTACAGTCAGCATCAAATGTCAATAAACACTACATTGACAAGTTGTTGGTCGATGAAAATAAATTCAAAAGTATCTTCATAACAAACTTTGCAAAAATAGCTGAACTATTGAAGATTTGTTAATGCAGTCAAGTAATTGTGTAGGAATAAGTAAATAAAAAAATCGAATTTTGAATTTTGAAATAAGTCCCAGAAAACATCGAATTATGTTGATGGAAGTAGTGAATCGAAACAACTTTTAGCGAAATCCATTAACAAAATAAAAAACTCTAAAGAAATATAAAGATTTAATATACATAATTAAGTAGTTTTATTCGAATAACCTATTCAACATCCTAATCCTTCAAAGCGATAAATATCTCAATTTAGCTCAGAAATAAAATTCAAAGGAAATCCACCGTAAGCTAAATTAAATTAATTTCGATGAATGTCGCTAGGGCTTGTAGGTAGCTATTTTGAAATATTGCCTATTAGTGATTAGTGAACTAGTGAAGATTAGTGAATGTACCGCGCGAAACGTTCGGTTCATTACGCTCGTAATGTGTTTCAAGTCATCAATGACACATCAGCTGAAATTACGTCGCATGCATTTACTCCAGCCGCTGAACGTTCGATTCAATACGATCGCAATGTGTTTCAAGTCATTAATGACACATCAGCTGAAATTACGTAGCATGCATTTACTCCAGCCGCGGAACGTTCGATTCAATACGATCGCAATGTGTTTCAAGTCATTAATGACACATCAGCTGAAATTACGTCGCATGCATTTACTCCAGCCGCGGAACGTTCGATTCAATACGCTCGCAATGTGTTTCAAGTCATTAATGACACATCAGCTGAAATTACGTCGCATGCATTTACTCCAGCCGCTGAACGTTCGATTCAATACGATCGCAATGTGTTTCAAGTCATTAATGACACATCAGCTGAAATTACGTCGCATGCATTTACTCCAGCCGCTGAACGTTCGGTTCAATACGATCGCAATGTGTTTCAAGTCATCAATGACACATCAGCTGAAATTACGTCGCATGCATTTACTCCAGCCGCGGAACGTTCGATTCAATACGATCGCAATGTGTTTCAAGTCATTAATGACACATCAGCTGAAATTACGTCGCATGCATTTACTCCAGCCGCTGAACGTTCGGTTCAATACGCTCGCAATGTGTTTCAAGTCTACAATGACACATCAGCTGAAATTACGTCGCATGCATTTACTCCAGCCGCTGAACGTTCGGTTCAATACGCTCGCAATGTGTTTCAAGTCATCAATGACACATCAGCTGAAATTACGTCGCATGCATTTACTCCAGCCGCGGAACGTTCGATTCAATACGATCGCAATGTGTTTCAAGTCATTAATGACACATCAGCTGAAATTACGTCGCATGCATTTACTCCAGCCGCTGAACGTTCGGTTCAATACGCTCGCAATGTGTTTCAAGTCTACAATGACACATCAGCTGAAATTACGTCGCATGCATTTACTCCAGCCGCTGAACGTTCGGTTCAATACGCTCGCAATGTGTTTCAAGTCATTAATGACACATCAGCTGAAATTACGTCGCATGCATTTACTCCAGCCGCTGAACGTTCGATTCAATACGCTCGCAACTCTTTTCAAGTCACCTATGACACATCAGCCGAAATTACGTCGCACACACTTACTCCAGCCGCGGAATTCCGCGCGGTACGTGACGCAGGTTTGTCGCGACCCTTAGTTCGTGTTTGATGTTTTTATGATATAAAAGCGAGATATCTTTTGATAATAAAGATTTATTTTTGAGCTTTCTCAGAAACGATCAAGAGAATTTATATAAAAATACAATTTCTGTGAAAAATTTAAGTGACTACGTGTTAACGTTATACCTACATATCGAGGAAAAATTTGTTTTATTAATACATACCTACTTACATATACATATAGTACCGGAAATGTATGTAATCCGTCATTGTATACAATTCCTATGAAATGTATGTAATTCCTAAAATGGCACGGAAATATGTGAATTAAATTATACTTTATACATTTCCTAAGAAATTTATACATTTCCTAAATAGCAATCGGAAATGTAAAACATTTGAGATAGATATTAATGATTAGGTAAGGTTTCAATCCCAGGGTTCCCCCAGTCTGCCTGGGAAGACCGCCGCGGAGTTTTAGTGGGTATACCTCTCGTCTTGGAAAGGGAGTCCCACATAACCGTCAATAACGTCAATAACTAACCTAACCTAACCTAACACGGGGAAATGTGTTACGCGTACTGCCACCCCCGTTGCCCCACGGGGGTGGCAGTACGCGTAACACATTTCTCCGTGTTAAAAAAGGTTAGGTTAGGTTATGTTATTATTCTCATTTTAACTACGTACTAAGAGAGAGGGAACAGGGAAAACAAAAGAGACAGGAAAAAGTGAGAAAATGAAGAAAAGAAAAGGGGAGCGAGAACGCTAGTTAGAACGAATGAGAGAAAAAGGAAAAAGAGAGGAAAGGAAAAGAGAAGATTTACATTTATGTACATGTAGGTGTTACAATCTAGATACATTTTTGTACTAAAACTATTTTATGCTAATTGTCTTATCATAGCACTAAGGGTATTAATTTTTTTTTTGTTCTTTTTTTTCCCTTATGTAATCGAGTATAGTGGAATAACAATGTGCACTAAAAACTTATCCAAAGGCTGACAATAAGTGTTAATGTAAGACCGGCCGCTAGAGGACGCAATCGGACGCATGCGCCCGACCGCACTCGGGCGCACGCGTCCGGCCGCAATCGGGCGCACGCGCCCGGCCGCCAACGGGCGCACGCGTCCGGCCGCCATTGGCCGCATGCGTCCGGCCACAATCGGGCGCACTCGCCCGGCCGCAGCCGGCCGGACGGCGCCCACCATGTGAGCGCGTCAGGGGCTCGCGGCGTTTTTCGACAATTTACAAGCTATTATATTATTATAAAATTATATAATCAATTTATTAACAATAATTATCATGTTGCTTATCACCTATTATTATCAAATTATATTAATAACTAGCTGTCCCGGCGAACTTCGTCCCGCCTTAGAATGAACTTTATTGTGTAGGAATAAAGTTCAAATTGACTCTACATTTTAGTAAGAAAACATTTGTATGGGAAAAAGAAAAGGTCTGTTTTGGAGCTTTCCCGGCAATTATTCGAATTTTTCTCACCGTAAGAACCATCCTTGGACTTCAATGAACATTTTAAAAAAAGAATTAGCGAAATCGGTCCAGCCGTTCAGGCGTGATGCCGTGACAACGGAAAACGGGTTTCATTTTTATATATATATAAGATAAGATAGATAGATAGATAGATATAGATAGATAGATTAACTTATACGATATTAGAATTATATGCAATTCCGAGGAAATGTACACATTTCTAAGGATATCTATGCATTAAATAGATTTTTAAACAATACTTTATACATTTCCTAAACAGCATCGGAATTGTACACATTTCCTAGGATTTGTATACAATTCCTCGATTTCATGCATTTCCGGTAACATATATAAATATTTGTCACGCTTATCTCCTACCGGTAGAGAACACTTCCCCCCACTTACTACGATACAAACACACCTCTTTCGCTTCATCCATACTTATCAGTCGTCCATTGCACGTAGGTTTACGGTGTCTTGATTTGGCCTTTCTTTAACAAGTTCTCGATTTGATCGAGATGCTTTCGCCTTGGCCTTCCCCTCCCAACATTACTTTTCCATCCTCTCTCACATTGAAAATGAAAATGAAAAGTGTTTTATTCAAAAATAGGCAAAATTCATTACACTTTTTTGATGTCACTTTTTTTTATCTAAAACTACTGCCGGTTCACTACCTGTATAGCCGAGAGGAAGAAGACGGCAAGAAACCTTCGGCACAGGGCCCTACGTTATATGCAATATAGGTGTATTTTTTTTGAAATCGAGACTCTTATATACAATTACATGTTGACTTAACTTAACATTGTATTGCTATCTTTTTAGTTAATCTCCTTTTGCTTATTCTTTCAACATGTAAAAACCATTTCACCTTCATTCTTGTCACTACATCCTCCTCCACCATTCTCTTATTATCTCTGACACTCAATTTAAAATCACTCATAACCATCGCATTTCTCCTATTCTACTTATACATATTATAAATATCAATGTTTGTGCCGATAGATGGATGGATGTCTGTTACTCTTTCACGCAAAAACTACTGAATAGGTTTTGATGAAACTTGGCAATATTGTACCTTATTAACAATATAGTAACTTATTAACATAATAACACATAAGCTATATTATTTTGAAATAGCATGAAGCATGATATTCTTCTAAGATATGACGATTAATTCGTATGAAGTCGCAGGCAGCCTCTAGTTTAGTATATTAACTCTATATTATTTTCGTATATCATTTTTTTACCAAGATATGACGATAAAATGCGTACGAAGTCGCGGGCAGCCTCTAGTACTCACTACAATAATTCTACTCACAAACAAACACTACTCATTGTGAAATATCTATTGTGTTGGGTGTTTACTTTTGTTTTCCTTATTTTCGGGGAAATTGTTCTGTTTAATGTGTATATTATGGGGTTGAGTGTCTTTTAGGGTGTGTACTCATTAGCGAACTGTAACTGTAACCGTGGCATGCACTGTAACAAAAAATAATGTGTACGTGGTTTGCGAGCCTGCGACGACCGCGACTCGAGCGGCTCGCAGCGAGCCGACGATTGACGGTTTTTTCCGCCTATGAAAGCGTAACTGTGACATGGATACACACTGCGACCTTGTTCTGTATCTGTATGGTTACAGTTGAGATGAGTACGCTAGGTGAAATCTTTCCGGCGACGCTGCGAGCAGTAATTGTAATACACGTACACATTGGAACCTTGTTACTGTTATGGTTCGCTAATGAGTATAATACGCCCTTCGATGAAAAACAAATACTCTGCGTAACTAAGCAAAAAAAGTTATCACGTACCTCTGAGTTTATTTATCATGTACAGATCAATTTATTCGATTAATAATGTTTAGTTTTTGTATTTTACCTTCAATTTAAAAAAATATGTTTAATGTTTTTTGCATTTTGGCGAGGTCTTCCAGGGTTTCAGCCATGACTACGATATCATCTGCAAATCGTAGGTTAGTGATGTACCCGCCATTGATATTGATTCCTAGTCCAGAAACTTGAATACATCTTCCAACGCAGCTGTGAATAATTTAGGTGAGATAACATCTCCCTGTCTCACTCCACGCTGCAGTTGGATAGGTTTCGAGTCCCGATCCTGGAGCCGGACTGTCATAGTGGCGTTTTTGTACAAACACTTAAGCACCTCGATATATCGATATTCGATTTGGCACCGCTGGAGAGACTGCAGCACCGCCCAAGTCTTGATCGAATCAAAGGCTTTCTCATAGTCCACAAACGCTAAGCATAGTGGCTTATTAAACACTCTTCAGTTTTTTGTATAATTTGCCGCAGCGTGTGTATGTGTGTGGTCTATGGTACTATAGCCACTTCGGAAACTGGCTTGTTCGGGAGGCTGGAAGTCGTCAAACCTGCGGGCGAGACAATTCGTTATGACCCGTGAGAACAACTTGTAGACGTGGCTCAGAAGCGATATTGGTCTGTAGTTCTTTAGAAGGGTGTTATCACCCTTTTTGAAGAACAATACTACCACACTTCTGGGCCACGCTTTTGGCGTAATGCCTTCGACTATGACAGAATTAAATAGCTTCTGAAGCGCTTTGAGAACTGGTTTGCCACCCGCTTTCAGAAGCTCAGCCGTAATTCCGTCATCTCCAGCCGCCTTGTTGTTCTTGAGTTGTTTCAGGGCCATACTAATCTCGTCAAGCTGACGTCCGGGATATCTTCGGTGTAGTGTCGGGTTAGTCTAGCTCTAGGGTCGTTCGTC
Organism: Anarsia innoxiella; assembly: GCA_947563765.1. Lineage (NCBI taxonomy): Eukaryota > Metazoa > Arthropoda > Insecta > Lepidoptera > Gelechiidae > Anarsia > Anarsia innoxiella. Next base: position 1,357,219 of record OX387403.1, read on the forward strand.
AGACTTGTAACAGGTCCCCGTGTTGTCGAGTATAACTCTCCGTAGAACTTCTCGATCTCACCCAAAAGCTCGGGCTTGGACGTGACGATTCTTCCGTCCCCAGTCTTCAGCTTCGTCAGTTGGCTCTGTCCAACAGACAAATCTCTTGCGAAAACTTTGGAGCCTTGGTTACGCTCTATAGCCTGTTTAATACATTTAGTATTAAATTGGCAAAGGTCGCGAGTCAGAGACTTTGAGATTTGCCTGTTTAGACACCGAACGTCAGAAGCATCATCAGGGGATTTCAGATATTATTATACACATTACCTAGGAATCGGAAATGTAAAACATTAGAGATAGATATTGATGGTTAGGTTAGGTTTCCCCATATGGAAATGGCAGGGGGGACCCTGGATGCGCTGAAGCAAATCCAGGGTTCCCCTAGTCTGCCTGGGAAGACCGCCGCGGGGTTTTAGTGGGTATACCTCTCGTCTTGGAAAGGGAGAGTGATTGGCCCTACGGGGGTGGCGGTATGCGTAACGCATTTCCCCGTGTTAAAAAAAGGTTAGGTTAGGTTAGGTTATTTATTTTATAGCAGAAATCATCTGTTGTCTACATTTCCTAATACGATATTAGAATTATATACAATTCCGAGGAAATGCATTAAATAGATTTTCAAACAATATTTTATACATTTCCTAAATAGCATCGGAATTGTACACATTTCCAAGGATTTGTATAAAATTCCTTGATTTCATACATTTCCGGTAACATATGTAATAATATTTTGAATATATTAAATGAACCAATATTTGGAAGGATTGTATCTGCTTGATTTATTGTGAAACGCTGTTACCCTTTGCCAATTTGGAGAGAATGAAATATGACAAAGATATTTTATGAACATAATTATGAACATCAAAGAAACATTGTTTAAGTGAATACTTGATAAGTGCCATCGTTTTACGGAAACATTTACGTGTGTCAAAGAAAATACAAATAAAAACAACTTATTATTCATAAAAAAGTCTTTATTAAATCTATATTTATCTTTACACAATTCCCATCAAATGAAGATCAAAAGATGAACACAATTCGCTTCCTTCAATTTTGAGCGAAAAATGAAATATTTTTTATTTCGAAATTTAAATACAATACCGTCAAAGACTGTTTATTGCTCAATTAGGACAAAGCTAGTTATGAATAATGATGACGCAATACGCAGCAATATCTTTTTGGCAATTAAGAATCAAGTAGATTGGTAAACAAGTACATGTTATAACCATTTCATGGTTTTTATATTAAGAAAATGCTAACGGAAATTGTTTCATGTTTTGAAAATTGCTATAAACATATTCTTATTATTTCTAACTGTGAAAAAGTGTAATTGGATGTTAAGTTTTATTTTTCATTGCTTTTAGACCATTTATGTATAAAAGCTGTAATTTTTCCGATAAAAATGAATTGCGTAGGAAAATATATTTTTCCTGTAAATATTTAATTCTATGTTAGTAAGAATAAAATGAATAAATATTTATAGGAACGGAAATAGTTAATAAACCGTTGCCATTAATCATACTTAGCATCCTTGTGCGCACTTAACATAAAACATGAGAGTAACGTTTACTGAAATTCAGGCACGAGAAAAAGCGGAAAAGCGGGTTAGATAAAAATATGGACTTATTTACCCTGTTTACCTATTAACGTAAAAAGGGGTTTGAAGATAATGTCCTACCTAAACTTGTGTTTTGTACCTTACCTTATATGTACCTTTTTCGACAAAAATGGCGGCAGTCTATGAAACCTTCATTAATCGATAGTTTAGGTCAATACAAATCGAAAGTATAGATGAAAAATTTTTGATAAAGCGTCACGTTTCCAAGATATAGGCTGTCAAAGATAGACTAATGGCGTCAGTATTGGAACATGAAAAACTGAGATTTGTTTGCGACCAAATCTGTCAAAAAATGCCATTGACACTTTGCCGACACACAATTGAGGCTATTTCAATTAGCAGACTATTGGGCCCGTTCCTGTCATGCTTTTTATTGACGGGAGGGCGGACTGTTACCGGGGATAGACAAATGGAAATTAAATTCTTCAATTAGTGGAGTGCCGTAAGGTTTATACCTCGGAATCCAGGGCCAGTCAATGAATCTTAATATAAACCTTGAAAATATGTTTTTAATAGTATATAGAAAAATGTTAAAAAAAAAATTCTCCCCGCTCTCAATTTTTTTTTTAATTTTTTTTTTTTTAGCCTAATTCGTCCCACTGCTGGGCAAAAGCCTCTCCCATGCCTCTCCAAACACTCCTATTATTAGCTGCTTCCCACCAATCGTCCCTAAATGAGCGTAGGTCGTCACTCCATCGTTTTTTGGGCCTAAAATTATTATAAACAATTATTAATTTTTTGGAGTTTTCATTGATTTATAAGTCATATTTTAAAAAGAACAACTATTATAAACTTGAAAACTTGATCTTGGATCTTTAGGGACTGCAGGTATACCGATGCACCATTCAAATACTACCTGTTTTGGTCCATTAGACTATTTTGCTTTAAACAGCGACTTAGTTTTTGCCTTTATCACTCCCTATTTCTTAGTCAGGCTGAAAAACAAACGCCCTACTAGATTACTTCTCTTAACTACTCGATTTTGTCAATTTAACCACCTTAACTCAACTTCTAAGTTTTTGAAATAATCCGACTTAGGTAAGTCTTCGATGTCTAATACCCCGAATTTGTTGTTTTTGCAATACATGTTATACCATTCTGGATTCGGAATAGCACAAGGCAGTTTTTAAAAACATTTGTTCATTAAGTTCAGAGTAAATTTTTTTCGTGGCAGCTGCTCAAAGTCGAGCTATTGTTTTTGGAGAGAATTAAAATTAACTTTGACAGTTTATTTGTCGATGTTCCACTTTAATCATCAACGAATTGTTTTCGCCATATCATAAGTAACTATCGAAGAAGCCGTTAACATACTTTTCTTTTTAATTAATTGAATATTAATCGCTCTCTGATACAAAAACCATCAAAAAGTGGTTCTTTTTTCAAAAATCACTCAAACGGGTCTAACTCGATACTCATAAGACTTTTCTATGGGCATGTAAGGCTTATTTGATGCACCTTAAGTCCATCTACCTTCGCCTACAATCTATATCAGCGAGATCGACGACGACGACAATAATGTACAATGATAAATAAACACTTTTTCCCCCTTCCGCCTCTCATTTTTCAGTAAATTGTTTTTAAAAATTGTTGTAAATCGAGATCGGTCAAATTTTTTTTTAACTTTTTTATTTGAGGTTTTAATAATGCAGTCTCATACTTGATATACAGATTAATTGACTGGCCCTGGGTTCCGAGGTTTGACCATTTTTATGCCTTACGGCACTCTACTAGTGGGGCGCCGTTAGGTTTATACCTCGGAATCCAGGGCCAGTCAATGAATCTTTTGCCCAGCAGTGGGACGAATTAGGCTAAAAAAAAAAATAAAAAATAAAAAAATAAAAAAAAAAATTGAGAACGGGGAGAATTTTTTTTTTAACATTTTTCTATAAACTATGAAAAACATGTTTTCAAGGTTTATATTAAGATTCATTGACTGGCCCTGGATTCCGAGGTTTGACCATTTTTATGCCTTACGGCACTCCACTAAATGGTGGGAGTAGATCGAAATATACGCAGTTATGATCGATTGGTTGAGACGTACGTCTTTATATAAGTACGTATAGTATTTTTGAGTAGGTACTACTATTTGTTACAGGATGTGAGAATGTTACAAGATGCTCTTATGCTGTCTACACACCAAAGCCAAACAAAACAAACCAAACAAACCAAAGCCGCCGGCTTTTTTGACAGCTGCCATTCGTATGAAATAAAGCCTTTTTTAAGGTTTAGAGGGACAAAAACAAAACTGAGATAGATAGCTAATCTTAAGGGTTAATAGAGATAGAATATTGAGAGCGGTGTAGTAAAATGTGATCTACGTGTTACAGCAAATTTTCTCGCTCACGATGTATTAACCAGTTGATCGCCAACACACCACCGAGGTGCACGTGTACTGAACTGGTTTTCCCATCGGAAAAGTTGCGTCATATAAAATTTGCGAAGTCAGTGTTGTGTCATAATCATAAATAAAATTTATCATATCTTTTGTGTAAAAATGTGAACCGTATTTAAAATATTTGTGTTATTCTTTGGATTTTTACTTCGGCCAAATTTTTGGCACAGGTTGACTGTTTAAAAGTTTGGAATAAGTTAAAGTTGCGATCTTGTTTATGAAAGACTAGTAGAAACCAGTTTACAAGTAAGATTATGATGAATTATTCATTCATAAATATTTGATAGACAAAGCATTGTATATCAGCTGATAACATTTCCATTTATGAAGATAAACATGGTTACCTGGAATTGTTTATCAAAGTTGCTAACATTTCATTGAAGTCTCTTCAAAAAAAAAAAACAATTTGACACGGAGCTCCGTGGAATTAAAAAGTGGTTAATATTTGTGAAAGAGGGTTCTATATAAGTATAACATTCCTATAAATTAATTAAACGTAAGCGTTAGAATTTAATTAAATTCAAACACAAAATATCGAATATTTTCGAAATATTTAAGGGTCCTTAATTTTTTATCAAGTTTTATTTTGTAAGTAGTTTAACTTTTATGAGGCGTCTGATGAATGTGGATGAAGTGAAAAAAGTGTGTTTGGGTCGTAGCAAGTAGCCTCTGCCCTCCTAAATGGTAAAGAAATATGACAGATATGTATGTATGTAATATTGTGAAGTGAAATGTCAAAACAAGACGTAGTTAGGACTCTTGCTTGACTTTAGTCATGGAATTTCACGACTTTTCCTGAGAATCATGGGTAGAAATATTACCTACCACCTCATTTCATTTCCACCTCATTGTAAAATTGTAAAATCCACTTCATTGTAAAATTGACGTCGTTGTAAAACTGTATAATACATTTCATAGTAAACGTTTGAATTCCTCATTGTAAAATCCACGTCGTTGTAACATCGTAAAATACATCTCATTGAAAAAGTAAACTCTAGCTAATTGAAAAATACACCTCATTGTATAAATATAAAATCCACCTCATTGAGAAATCGATACGTTGTTGATCGGGCAATTTGTGTGCGGAATGATTGTTGCTCTGTTTGCGTCCTTTATTTGAATTGTCTTGCTCGGTAGACCTTAAAGGCATTCTCTTTCACTAGCTTTCAAAGGAATGTGCAATAAGGAGTGAAAACTGGTCCGCCTTTTTAGGTCCAAAAGGGATGCGTCCCTTTCTACCTTTGTTTATGAGATGTCTATACGTTTGACAATGATGTTTACCTTTTCGGGTCATGGTTTTGGACCAGGGGGCTAAGGGACTGTCTCACCTTCTACAGATAAAATTTAACTGATAGATAAACTAGAGGTGGGCCGAGTACTCGGTTAATAGTCGGTACTCGGCGTACTCGGCGTACTCGGCACTTTTTTCACTACTCGTAATCGGCCGAATAACTCGGTTAAAATGCCGAGTACTCGGTGCAAATAAATCTACCTTAAGCACTCGATCTGCTTGGTAGATCATAGTCTAATTCCTTCTATTGTTAAATATTTAGGACTTTGCCTAGCTGGAGCAATGTTACAAGCTGCTATTATCATAATTATTTAGGAGAAAGTTTCATAAACAGTGTTTTATCAAAATTTCCTCCCCTTGATCTTGCGGTTTATTGGTTTCATTCGAATGATTAGCGGGGTGCGGAGGGAGGGTCGTAAACACCGTTTGCTCCCGAACTTGTAAGCGCGCAATTCTACCTACTTCAAGTATACCGAGTAACTCGGCCGAGTACTCGGCTCGGTAAACTTTAAACCGAGTAATACTCGGTACTCGGTTACTCGGTAAAACTGGTACTCGGCCCACCACTAAGATAAACCTATCTCCATTTAAAAAAAATATGACGTTTTAAATAGAGACAGGTATCTGTCGGATAAATGTTGCCTGTAGATGTTGAAACGGGCACTATCTCTGCTAATTTATTTATTTATTTATTTACAATTTACAATTTTCTCAAATGTGTGTCGGCACAGAAAGTCAATGACATTTTTTGACACATTTGGTCGCAAGCCATTGTTTAGTACAATAACAAATGTGTCAAAAAATGCCATGGACACTTGAGTGGTTAAGTAATAGGGTATTTGACTATATTCAAAATATACAACAAAATGTGGCCATCCTAAAAGATTGTATTATAAAGAAATATATTTAACTTTATTTTGATGTAAAACATGTTTATTTTTAACAAAATAAAATAAACAAATTGTAATATTTTTTAAAAAATTATCTGGAACACGAACGGTCTGTTATTTGTTGACATTCTGGTGACGTCACACGCGAGTAAACAGCTGTCATAATAGTGCGCTTCGTTAGTGTTTTTCGTGTTTGTTTACTCGCATGTGACGTCACGCGTGACATGTGACCAGCGCCATTACAGAAACAGTGTTATTTAAACGGGTTTTATTAAATTTGAATTTCAACATTGATTTTTCATCATTAAAACATTAAATATTTCGGAAATATCAATGTAGGGTAATTATTAACATATAAACATTAATTTAAAATTATTTTCCAAATGTTGTCAAATAGCCTATTATAAATTAATGTAATGTTTTTTATTGTTACAGATTTATTTTTTAAAGAAAACTCATCGAAAATGAAATGAAAATGTCGCCGCAAGCATACCACATTATTATATTACTAGCCGTTACCGGCGCTTTGGAAATCCCATCAAAAACCAAAGAAAATACACCAACTGTTATTCAAAACTCTACATACACAAGCAACGCATTCGAGCTTGAAGTTTACAATGACACAGAAAACTTAACTGCGTGCGAGAAGAACAGAAGTGACATTTCAATTCAAACAGAATTGAACTTAACATCTATGCATAAGGATATAAGTTACGCGACAGATTTGATTGAAGAGCCTATACCGATTGATAAACTGGAGACCAACGGCGCCAGTCTCTTTGATCTGGTTGATGGAGATTGTGGAAGTTCCTTGGTGTGTCCTCAGGAACTCAATTGGAATAATAATAAGAATATCACTATCGGGTTTCTTAGCGCTTACATCAGGAGCAAGGTATGTTTAGGGTGAATCTTCATAATCGAGAATTTTGATGTCCGGGGGCTTAAATCCTACGTTTCAAATTATAAAGTCAATAAAATATGTTTTAAACTATAGATTAAAGTGTTATCTACTTGGGAAAATGAAAATAATACATGAATTCAAATCGAAAGGTATTTAAAAAATAGTTCAAAGCCCTAAAAATTGATTCCACTGACGTGTCCGCTCTCCCGATTTATTCAGAAAACCTTAAAAATCTTTTTATCATATATACTTAAAGATTCATACATGTTTTTATTTTATTATAGAATAGTTAATTATTACGCATCTTAATAAATTTTACACGTATTTTACAATTAACTGAATTTCTCGAGTCATTTTAATTTTGTCCGGCACTAAAGTGTGATTACCTTGGCACGTCACTAAATCGCGCATACGACCCTAGTCGAGCCATTTGGATAGGCGCTGCCTATTTTCACGCAAACTGTGAGATGCATTTTATGTATCGAGGGGGTAGATTATGCTTGAAGTTGTACCATTCACGAAATACAAAGATAAGTATCTGATTCCCCTGGCTTTGTTCTGTACGATCATTGATTACTATGTTCATGTTTTCTTAATAATTTTGTACTACAAGACTAGCTTGATATAGCTATGAATAAGCGCATGGGTGCCCATTATCTAGCCTGGAAACATCATTACGCTACTTAAATCCAATTTATGTAAAACGACAAAAAACCTATATTTCTTGCTTCCACTGGCTTGATTCCACTGGTTTTATGACCAGACCATACTAATAAAATCATACAGTTTGCTTAAATAACGGTTTATATTGATTTCTAAAAATAGCGTTATGTGTAATAATGTTTGATATTATTAAAAAAACAGTTTTCCACATTAAGGGAGGACGTTTCAAAGCTCGGTCACCTATTTAAAGATTTTGAATTAGCAACTTCACAGCAACTTGTATTAATACCCAATAACATTTTAAAGCCTAAATTCGAAGGTACGTTAACTGTTTTTTAATTTTTTTTAACAAAATTGAAACTTTTTTATACTTTATATTGCATTATTATTGACTCCCCTGGGCGTAAATTTTTAACATCAAATATCTTTGGATCCATACATAAGAAATGAGTGCCTATTCAAAATATTTCTTTATTGACCTCTCTAATTTGTAATTTTATTCTCAATTTAAAAATAAAATAATATTTAAATTATACCAGTGGAATCAACTAAAGAATCCCAAATCGAAGAAACACCCTTTATATTTCTTTTTTATTAAGTAGGTAATTATTATTTGGGCGCCACTAGATGGTCACAAACACCGAGGTAGACCTCGAAAAAGATGGAGAGACGATCTGGATGCATTTTCACGGGAATGTCGCTACCGGAGACCGTGTTAAATGGAAAGTTGCGGGGGGAGGCCTTTGCCCAGCAGTGGGATCTTAATGGCTAACAAAAAAATAATATTTTTATTAGCTAGTACAGTAAGCCATATACCCCGGTCAAGGAACACATTTGGTGCCAGACTAATTCACAACAAGCTGAATATCACAGATATTCTTCAAAAGTAATTACTTACAATTAATATGTAAAAGTTCCCCATCATTCTAATAATACCTGACCCGCGGACTTTTATAAAATGTAAATTCTTTTTTTACTCGGATCTAATTTACTGCGCTCTGCCAGAAGCGCCAACTTAATTCTTTCGAAGATGGCGCTATGTTTGTTTTATTTTCGGGGTGTCAGGTTACTATATTAGTTAGGATAGATGGCACTATTTTCATATTATTTTTGGGGGTCAGGTATATCTGGTGCCTACTGTACTATAATCATTATTATATGATCTATGTAAACCAGTGGTATTCAAACTTTTACGGGTTTCATTACGGGTTAAAAAATTTTGGCGACCCCCTTTTTATATTGGTACATACATTTATTTGTCAAGATTACGACCTACGCTTCGTTCTGCAAAATACTGAGAGTGTTTTCATAGTAATTACGAGGTCTGTTGGTTAATCATTAAAATTGTCTTTCGATTGTACTTAGTTGCAAATTTTGCCATTTTCTCTTTGCTGGCCACCCCCCGAGTAGACCCCCCTGGACCCCCCTGGAGGTCGCGACCCATAGTTTGAAAAACACTTATGTAAACTATTGTATGTAATAAACGTTTGAGTATTTAAGTTAGTATTAATAAGTTACTAGAATTCTGACGAAAACGTGTTGTAACTATACGTAGTTTGTCGAATAATGAATATTATCTCAATATTCAGCTGAAGTATCTATTCGCAGGAATTTTGGCTCGTAGTGAGTTGGTATCTTATTAATTAATATCTCCTACTAAATCATAAATAAATACCTAGATACTGGTAAGGCACTCCTGGGTTATGAAATGATTCAAATATTAATTATATAGGGTGACTTTTAATTAGTGAACGATAGTAAAGATATACATGTATTCGTGATAACAAACAACTTTTACTTTGGGACAAAGGTGGGAATCATTCATTTTTTTAAAAATCCCCGTACAAAATGCACCAGCTGATATTATGGGGGACCAATTTTTTTTATGTTTTCGAACTTAGCTCCATAATGAAAGATGTCTGTTATCACGAGTACATGGAAATCCTTTTTTATCGTTCACTAATTTAAGGTCACCCTATATTTATAACGGTATATTTTGAGTTGATTGACTGTGCCTGCCAATATGAAGTCAAGTAGGTAAGTACCTAAACCTTATGCTATCTACACATCAAAGCCGCCGGCATGCCGTCGGGCTAGGCCAGCTGTCAAAAAAGACCACACCAAAGCCGCCGTAATGCTCGTAAGTTGTAATGCTATCTGTAGATAGTTATATATATATTAATTTACTGTAGTATTTACCTACACAAATATTATATACCAATACAAACACCCAGACTCAATGTAAACATATCTGTTTATTTTGTCTCCACTGGGAATTGATCCATCGACCTAGGACATGGCAAGCAAGGTCATTTCCAACTACACCAACTGACTAGTAAAAAAAAGGTTATATTTACTTACAGTTGAGTGGATTTCACAGTAATTTTAAACAAGTTAAATTGATATGTAATCACGTTATCACCAAAACATAGCGGTGCACGCTATACCTACCTTATCTTATCTGGCCGTCAGTGTCCCACTGCTGGGCAAATGCCTCTCTTCTTCCTCTCCACGGTACCCACTTTCTATAACTTAAATACATACTTGTCTATGATATGTGTAACTAGCCAAACACGCACCGCGCATACTTACATACCTACCTATACCTACCTATTCCTATCTATACCTATCTATACTTACCTATACATACCTACCTATACCTACCCTAGCGCTAACTATGTGTCAAGTCCCTAGGTTAAGTAAACATCCATTAATACAAAACGGCATGAAAGCCCCGAAATGATTCGTGATAAAACGTTTTTCTTCGGCTCGCTAAATCGAGATAAAGAAAACAGATGAACTGCGTTTCGTGAGTTGTGTTTGTGAATCCATCATATTATTTCTTAGCACGTTTTTATCGTCTCAGATCATTTTTATAATCATTTTATAATCTTTATACAACATTTCAATCTTTTTTTTTTACAATCTTTTTACTTTTTAACTTTTTACTTTTTTTTTTACTTTTTAAATTTTTTTACAATCTTTATACAAATTTTTATAATCTTTATACAACTACGCAGTACTAAGTTAGACCCAGAACACACGGTGAAACGCAACTGCAACGCAACTGAAACTGCTAGTTACTTTTGAGTTGCATCGAAGTTTCTGCTATAGACTTTAGAAAACCACAAACGACGCAACTGAAACGAAACGTTTCAAACTATATGTTAACAAGCTAGTAATCTAGTAAACTATGTAATTCGAAACTCTTGAACGAATCGAAGGAGTGTAAAGGGGTGACAAAGTTTGTGTTTTTCTTAGTTTAATGTCTTTTCAATCTCAGTCTTCGAAGTTATTGGTAATGTAGGTAGGTTATTCGAATATTCAAATTTCAGAGAAAATAAATCAATTTAGCTGTTTGGTTGTTTTCTCTGAAATTCCAATATTCCAAATAATCAATGAATCAAATAATATATTTTTCAAAGGTATATTATATATCAAAGGTATATAATATGTATGTTTATTATTATAAGGTGTGTTATTAATATTCGAATATTGAAAGTAGTAAGATTTGAATATTGTAGTATTTGAATTCGTTGAATATTTAGTTGTAGGTTGTAGGTGTTTTGTTAACCATCACAATCCCACTGCTGGGCAAAACCAAAAATTAACACGGTCTCCGGTAGCGTCCCGCCATTGCTCTGAAAATGCATCCAGATCATCTCTCCATCTTTTTCGATGTCTACTTCGGCGTCTTTGACCATCTAGTGGCGCTCATTCGCGCATTCTACAAACATGACCTTGTTTACAAATAGTATATTTATTTCACAAAATCATAGTAAGGTATAGGTTATGGACCAAGTGATAAATTGGGCATTATGCATAGTACCAGCATTAATCACATTGCCCATAACATATACAAACAGAAACGTTATAAAAGAAGACATCGTACAAGGCGTCTCCCCGAGGTATGGTTCCCAAAATGCTGGCCACGTTCCTCACTTGCGTTGCTAAACTAAGCCATTGGGCCACATAATAGCCAACTCTCGGGTCACATGTTTCCTTGTTTTATATTTTCCCAGACGGTGTTGGGTGCTCTACCGCTCGCGGTGGCAGCTGTCAACAGGGAACCGAGTCTGTTACCTGGGAGGACATTGCGGTTCGTAGCGGCTGACATCGGGAGCCCTAGACCTCCCATCGTCGATAAAGATTCACTGTCTTTACGGTAAGAACCTTTTTGTATTAACTGAACCATCATTTGTGAAATGCGCAAAATTAATTATCCAATATTGATTGATAGTTGTGTATTTTTTTTAAATTTATATTCCACCTTACTAATACTACTAATAATATTTTTCTTTCCTTTGTGCGTAAAACCATGACTGTAATTAAACCCTTTTGTGCGCGATGGTATTTTAAAACAAATGTTAAACGTCAGACTCAAAAATCGTCTAATGCGCATCTGTCAGCTAGGGTTCATTTTACGTGGCGCGACCTATAATTTAAAATATAATCGTCTGACACGTACGACTATGAATGAATATAACACATTTTAGTCACGGACTTAATTATTACTTACTTTATGACTTCTTATTTCTTTTCATTTCAATAGGAAAGCTTTATAATATTAAAACCCAAGTAATTCCCTGTAATTTAATTTCTTTTACATTTTTATCGTAAACGGTTTCATCAGGTATATGTACCTCTATTTATCATGGTGCTTATGTATTCGGAATCTAAAAATACAGCAAGGTGATTAATGACATTTTCGTCTTTATGATGACCCATGGGACATTCTCCCGGTGAGAAATGATAAAATTGTTCTCATTGACATTATGCTTTTAAAACTTGTCATCTTGTTAGGCGCAAGGGATTTTTTAAAAAATATTTTAATATTGTGTATCCCACTCAAGTGAAGGAGAAAGTTAACGACGTGTCGTATCATGAAGTCAAATTACTGGTAAGACATATGCCTTAATGGCGGATGCTACACCGACAAGAGTCTTGACTCATAAATAAATGATGATGATACATAATCGCCACAAATCTTCATGTAATAAAGAACTGCAATATATTTTCACAGGATATATTAAATAAATAATAAATATATAACTAAAAATGAAAATGAAGTTTAACGGCCGTCATTCAAATTTCTTTGCTGTTTCTGGAGACTTTCCCCCATGCAATAACTCTAAATACCTAGCTAACGTTATTTTGACTGTGTAAGTGTCGTGTTTATTTAAATACTTTCAAATGACTAAATTTTCCTTTTTACTATGTTGTTAGGTGAGAAACTTAAAACAAAATGTAATAAAAGGTGAAGATTTTTGGTAACGGTTATTACCATTTCTGTTTTTTCTTTTATTCTTATTTTGACGAAAAAGCCCTTAATGTATAATTAAGTTAAATGATCTATCCCGCATCTGCATTTAGGCTGTGGCCCCAGTAGGCAAACTGTTAGCGGCTGACTGGTTTGCGGCGTATCGATTTAGTACGCCCTTCCATATATTTGAAATGGAGTGTCCACAGTCAGTCAGCTAGTTTTCGCTCACTGTACGCAGTTTGCAGCGTTACGCGCGCTGACTATCTCAGGCAGCGGCCGACTCCCACCAAAACCGGTGATTTCATTGATTTGAGTTTCCAGCTTCAGTGTCAGCTTCAGTTTCAGCTTTATCCAGATTTCAGTTCGCCACAAATTTGCGGCTCACTCAGTCGGCCGCTAACAGTTTGCCTACTGGGGCCACCGCCTTATTTGTTAGGCCAGCGTGGTGTATTACAGCCTAATCACTCTCATATGAGAGTAGGCTAGTGGCCTTGTGTGGACGTACAAGAGCTTATGATGATGTTTTATTTGTTACAGAGTGATGACTCAAATGCGAGATTTGGGTGTGGTAGCGTTCTTCGGGTTGGACGAGACTTGTCACACAGAGGCTAAGCTAGCGGCTGCTTTTAATCTACCTCTTTTATCACATGTGAGTACTTTGTAATATATTTATAAAGCATTATGTTTAGTTGGCGCAAGTGGAAGGAAGGCGAAATTAAAATTGTTGCCAAACTCAACTGTAGATACTACCCACTACCCTATATCGTACATATATACATAAATATACACACATGCATACACACATACCGAGGTACATACATACAGAATACATGTCTATCATATCACTCGCCCATCGGGGTAGGCAGAGACTTCGCTCCACTTGCTACGATATAAGCACACTTCTCCAACTTTAACCTCATTACTTTGTTAATAAAAAAAAAATAGAATGAAAAATAATAACATCGATACGTATTATTGTGTGAAATCCACCAACTCGGAAGATATTGGCCTAATGCCCAATACCGTTAGTAACAAATTACAGCTTTTACCCTATGATCTTACTGGCCAGATTATGTTGTTTGTTTGTTATTACCTCGAATTCTGGAGCAATTTATCCGTCTGATCTTTAGTAGGTTTAGTAAACACATAGCCTACTAATATTGTATGGATTAGCCAGCAAAATATAGTGGATTTAAGTATGTGTTACTCCGTAAATGTTAAGCACGTGTGAATAATAAAAAGTGTGACATGAAAAACTCTTCATATTGACATGGAGCCTATTTTAATATTGGATCAAGAATACCTAGAACTCAGTGGGTAGATTTAAATGAAATGATGGTGTGACGTGAATTTATTTTCTCCTTCGAACTTGGAAAAAAAATGTGTTCTATTTGAGCTTGTATTAGAGAAATAGGCATGATGACTAAACAATTTTTTTTTGTATATCACATAGATTTTTTTCTTTTTTCTCTTAAACTAAAAATGACAAAGATACACTGGGTTGCTCGTGACGTCACGCTTAAGTAAGATTTTTACCTAGAAGTGACGTCAATACCCCCCACTCCGTAACTTTGATGCTCTGTATGTTTGTATTTATTTATGTAGTATATGACCAGGTAAAAACTGTATGTTTCAAATATTTTTTAAAAGCTTAAAAGACGGGCTTATTATTTTTGTAGTCATTATCCTTATTTTATTTACTCACTAGAGGCTGCTCGCGACTTCGTACGCTTTTATTGTCATATCTTGGACAGAAAAATCTTTAAATAATATAGCCTTGTGTTCTGATGTATAAGCAACAACATTGCCAAGTTTCATCAAAACCAATGGTGGCGTGAAAGAGTAACAAACATCCATCCATTGGTGAACATTGACATTTAATTAATACGATAAGATATAAGATGTAGTAAGTACCTATCTTATTACATTTACTCGATTTTTTTATTTTTTGCCTGACTGTACTTGTTCATTACTTGTTCATCATTACCTTATACGTATATTCATTCTTTGGTACTAATTAATATTAGTACCAAAGAATGAATATTATATTATGAATATAATGAATATTAAGAATGAATATTAACTTATACGTATAATTAATATTAGTACCAAAGAATGAATATATGTATAAGGTTCCTACGTGTCATGTGTCGTGTAACCCGACAAGTGTAAACAGCTTCATACAAAGTGTTCTGCCACTGGAGCTCATATTAATAATAACGCCTTTGTTTTCTAAAACAAAAACAAGACGTCTGTCTCAATATTTGATGAATAAATTACTACAATAGGTTGTCTGGCACTAAAAATTAACGATCTAGAAGGAAAGGTCACAGAAAGTATTGCCTAAAAGGAAAATTACGATTTCTACGTAATCTTTGTCAGACTACGGCTTCAGTGGTTTATTTGTTGTAAATTGTGCAAATCGCGACGTTTTATATTAAATATTGATCCGCTGGTGCGTAAGAGACTTCAGATTCCTTTTGCAAAAAAATTGCTCGAAAAATAAAAATAAAACATTTAACCCCTTATTACAAAACGAGTTTTATTTAGAGTTCTAGAGCTACGTAACTCATATAAATGTCGTTTCGGCTACAAGAAATCAAAAAATGACATTAGACGTAGAACTAGTTTTTAAAACTCGTTTTGTAAAAACGGGGATTATTTATAACAGTCAACAGTAAAAATGAGCAGTCATGCTTAATTTGTTCATAGTAGCGGCGCGGCGCGCGGCGTAGTTAAAACTTCGTAGCGCGTAGCTTTTGTGCTACGATAGTTGCTACGAGCACTACGAATATTTAGCACGCTTTCGTTTTCGTTTTCATGTTCAGCTTGCGATTCAATTTTCAGTTCGTTTTGCGTCAAGCGCT
Organism: Anarsia innoxiella; assembly: GCA_947563765.1. Classification (NCBI taxonomy): domain Eukaryota; kingdom Metazoa; phylum Arthropoda; class Insecta; order Lepidoptera; family Gelechiidae; genus Anarsia; species Anarsia innoxiella. The sequence continues at coordinate 1,373,140 of OX387403.1, forward strand.
GTGTGTGCCCTACTGTTTGACATATTTTGAGGCGTGCGCTATTGTATGCGCTTTCGCTTGGTATGCGATATGTTTTTGGAGTATGCGTAAAATGAAAACGCAAGGTGAACGTGGAAGCGCACTGATGGAGACGTGCCTTATATGTGCCTATGTATTTTAAGTAAATAACAAAATCAAGCTTTATCAGAAAATGGATAGGAAGTAAAGGGAAAAGCAATAAAAAATAAAAATATACATATTGTTTCAGTTTTATGATCCCGTGGGATAATTTTCTTGAGTTTATTCGCATCACAATGGATATATGGGCGTTCATAAAGAAAATACAAATATTTTTTTAATAAACCTAAAATGTTTCCGGAATATACGTAAATAACATACAGTATATGTGTAGGTTTACATATTTATTGTTTATTGTAGGTTAAGTGACTATCCTGCCTTTTTGCTTTCACTTCTCTCTCTCTGGGGTCTGAAGGAAGAAATTTATTTTAGAAATATGCTGTACCTTTGGTATAACTTCTCTTTTTTCTGTCTCTATGTACTATCATCTTACAATAAACTGTTAAATAAATAAATACATTATGTATTACTTAAATATACCGTTTTTGTATTCAGTTCAGGCCACACTGTCAGCGGGTAAGCGATAAGGCTTCGCAGGGGCATCATTCTTAACATAGGTAGTTGAGTACGTAATTGCTACGTCACCGAACTAACACTGACAAATTCAGTCGCTTTCGGTCGTCATACAATTTCATATTTTTTGTCAACTTTACGTTCTAACATACATACATACATATCCGTCACGCCTCTGTCCCAGTAGAGACCACTTTCGTTCATTTTTTACGTTCTATAACGGCTTAAATAAGCTCTGTATTTTTCAAGCAAATTTTCCTTGTCCAAATATCTACGATCTTTGGATTTCTACGAATATCTAGGTTTCTAATTGCTCTATAATGAGGCTTTACAAGCCTGGAGGCGAGCAAACATTCCACTTGCTACTTATATTACGTATAAATGTATTGACATTTATTTGTTTGTGCCGACGGATTGATGGATGTGTGAAAGTTACTCTTTCACGAAAAAACTTCTGAACAGATTTTAATAAAACTTTTTAATATTGTTGTTTATACATCAGAATAATATACAGGCTATATTATTTTGAGATACTGTGTAAGTTTTTCAAGACATGACGAATTCGTAAACAAAATCAGGGATGGCTAATTCCATAACACGTTTGTATCCCTAACGTGGTGTAAAGTTATCTATAGAGGTATCTGACTAAGCTCGCATCCTGACAGCGTTGAATGAGTTTTACCCATTCAGTTTACCTATCCGCAAATAATTCCATCGAACAAGAAATTTAATCAAATAGCGACCTCAATTGAACTCCATATATTAATCAAATTATTCAAATCTAATATATTGATCGGTTTCTAAAGGCGGGGAAATTTCTAATTTGCAACCGTTTCACCGCTAAGTGCCCGTTTCACTATCTATAGATAAAATTTAACTGACAGATAAACCTATGTTTATATCATAAAACATGACTTTTAAGACAGAGACAGGTATAAAATATCTGTCAGATACATTTTATCTGTAGATGATGAAACAGCCCTGTTGTAATAAAAATTGCTAGGGATATTTTATAACTGTCACTGTCTAACGTTTTATGAAATGGGTCATACAGACATAGAAAACAAAAAATGTCTCTCCTGTTCCCGAAAGTTAAGGACACTGGGAGCTAATTTCTCAACTTAATGCAAACCGCATAATCTGTGCCCGATGTAGTTTTAGCCTGTATAAACATTTTGAGGATTGGCTGCTCCAGTATCCTTAATAATCAGGAACAGGAAAGACAATTTTGAACCTAATTCTGTGTCTGACTCAAATAGACATAGTTTTATCTAACAGTTTTTTACCTGATGATTGAAAAACCAGAATCAATGACACAAACAAACAATTACCTAATGACAGACAAACTCGGCCTAAGACTTCTATATCTTTTTTCTCCCGGAGGAGATTTTTTTGACTCCATATAAGCAATAAAATGTCGGGGTAGTCTAGGTCTATACTCTGGCATATGATTCATTTCTGGGCAGTGAGTTTTTTTTGGACTTAGTAAGTTGAATTATCATTTTTGTTTAGAAATGTGCGGGAGCCCGTGGGTCCCGCGACGCCTCCGGCCTCGGCGCTACTTTCGCCCGCACTCTGCCACCAGCCTACAAAGTCAGCAAGTCCGTGATAGCTTTACTAAACGCTTATAGCTGGACCAAGTTCGCTATCATAGTAGGCGATGAAACCACTCCTGCTGGACAACAGAGGAATGCTATTAAGGTCAGTTCTATCTATTGAGTTAATGCTTTTTTAAATAGATATCTCTTTATTTACATAATGTACAACACAATAAATAAGTATACATGACTTTACCTTAAATAAATACAATACAATATAATACAAACTTATGCTACTTAAGTACCTACTATATACATATTTATATAAATACTAGCTGTCCCGGCGAACTTCGTCCCGCCTTAGAATGAACTTTATTGTGTAGGAATAAAGTTCAAATTGACTCTACATTTTAGTAAGAAAACATTTGTATGGGAAAAAGAAAAGGTCTGTTTTAGGGCTTTCCCGGCAATTATTCGAATTTTTCTCACCGTAAGAACCATCCTTGGACTTCGATGAACATTTAAAAAAAAGAATTAGCGAAATCGGTCCAGCCGTTCAGGCGTGATGCCGTGACAACGGAAAATGGGTTTCATTTTTATATATATAGATTTATACATAGGTAACCTCATAGATACCCCACTTATAATAGGAAGATATCGTCGAAAGCGTCTCCGGGATTCATGGTACCCACGAGGCTGGCAGCATTTCCTCTTTGAATAGCTATGCTACATTAAAACTATAGGTAGCACTGAAACAAAATAACTCTGAAGGCCCCCGTGCCGAAGGTTTCTTGCCGTTTTCTTCCTCTCTGCTATACAGGCAGTAGTTTTAGATCAAAAAAGTGACATCAAAAAAGTGTAATGAATTTTGCCCATTTTTGAATAAACACTTTTCATTTTCATTTTCAATTAACTATTTAATGCACATTTCTGCACTTGATGTTTGAGAGTAAGTAGATACTTCTTGGTAAATACGAGAAATAATATGATTAGAGTGTAGGCAATGATGTAAATATTAATTTACACATAATTTTTAAGCTGATTTGCTACCAATCACTTAAAATATAGGTAGTACAAAGTGTTAATCAATCTAGCAACGGAATCGTTAGAAAAACATTTAAAGATGAAATTAAATTACCTATCTCATCAGAACATGTTACTTAGGTACCTATATCAGTTTCTAGGTCTAGTGCTTAAAGGCAGGTATTATACAGGGTGTAAGGACAAGTATCACTTTTCTTTTAACCAGGTATAGTGTTAGTAATGTAGAACACAATCCAAGAATTTTTTTTTAAACTCTGTGAATGTGTTCTACATTACTAACACTATACCTGGTTAAAAGGAAAGTGATACTTTTTCTTACACCCTGTATAGTCAGTCGATAGGCTGCTCTTGATAGTTGGCAAAAATACATACCTACTATCCAATAGGCTATCGATAATTTATTACTGTCTTTCAAGAAAAACAATCTGTAGTCAAATTATTTTATACTTAAACTTCGCTAAAAGTAGAAGTTCAGTAAACTTTGTAATAAAAGGCATTACAGACGAGAAAACCGATAATGCGTATTCAATGATTTTCTGAGGGATTTCCTAAGGGACTACCCTAACCTTCTCATGCCTCCTACATATGCCTATCTCAAATTTTCTCCATAAAAAGACCTAATCAGAAACTCACAGGAAATAGCAAAGAATAGACGACAAACAGAGAGCATATTTTTGAATGTTATTGTAGTAGACCCGTAGATTTTATTTTATATCGAATACTATCTGAAAACAGCCCAAATACTTATTATATTTATTCTAGTATTTGTGACAATAATAGAAACCAAAACAGTAGGAGTCTTTATGTGGGACAAACAAAGGATTTGCAAATGTTATTTTCTATGTATTTAGATATGCCTAAAATTAGCTCATTAAAAGATTTAAGGGCTTCCACACATAAACACGACACGACGGCGTCTACGAAATCTACGACACATAATGGTAGAATCATAATAAAAAGTTGTGATGTTTGTTAAGACTCTACCGGTATATGTTGAAGATTTCCACGACGCGATGTCATATCGTGTTTATTGGAGCCCTAAACGTAGCCTTCGGTTTGTATGCTTGTGATGAAGGTAACAAAATGCCACTGTGTGTTGCCGTAGCATAATTAAGTACTATACAATCTACTGAGTACAATATTCTAGTGCAGCTACAGTATTTGAGGATGTTGTGTATGTAGCGAAACATCTTCTGCAATATAAAAAGATTACGAGAAAATTGAAATTGTTATTTTCGTATAGGAATTGGCGCAATCAAACGGAATGACTGTCACAGCAGAGCATGGCTTCTCTGATTACCTACCGAAGAAAATCTCCGAGATGGAACGCATTGTGGAAGAAACTTATGAAAAGACTAGAGGTAAGAGCATTTTATAATATGTCGTTTATCAGATTCAGATAATAAGCTGTTGCTATATTGTGAAATGTTAGATTTAGTTATCCGTCGCTGCTTATATAATAAAGGTTCATTTATAATGTACTTATATCTAAGATCTTGATTGTATTTAAGATCAGTGAAGCGTCCGCCATTTAGGCATTTCTTCTGTTAATGCTTTTATTTATAGTTGTCCGATTTAAAACTGGATCCGACAAATGAAGACAAAGAAAGCGGTGGTAAAACATTAACATTACAAATAAGAGTGCAATTGTCAGTCTGTTGTAGTCACGCAGTTCGGAATAAGAATTATTGTGAAAAAATGACGACGAATAGGACATTTTTTATCATTCTGTAATTAAAAAGAAACAAAATTGAAAATAAGCGCGGTTGCAGTTTGACGTTTGCCGTTTGCCGTTTGATGAAAAACGTCAACGGCGATTTTGGAGTGGCTTCATATCAAACGGCAAACGCAATCATTTAAGGTTATTTAAAAGTTACATCGTTATGTACGCACAAACTGTTGCTTAAATGTAAACAACTTTTCTTGACTGGTTTGGTAAGAGCTTGTTACGCAAAAGTTATTGCAAGAAAATGTTTTCGAATTGAGTCTGTTATTTGCGAAACATTAAACGGTTTTGTTAACGACGTCGTTCGTCTCGGTTTTGTATCAATAATAAGATTTCATTATCTCATTGATTTTCAAAGTGTAAATAATAAAGTACCTAAATCAATTTAAGCTCGTCATCATTGTGATTCAAATCTCGAATACCCGCACCCACGCTAAGCCCGCATTCAAATACAAAAGAATCGTTAACACCATCAGCGAGTGAGCTTGGCTATCGTCATTTCCTAAGTTTATATTGTTGACGTTGACAATACAAATACGTTTGGTGAAAAGATATGGCTGAAAAGACGTTATATCAAGCTTACGCACGTGTTTTAATCCCTCGAATTATCCTACTAATATTACAAATGGCAATGTTTGTGCCGATGGATGGATGGGTGGATCTTTGTTACTCTTTCACGCAAAAAATATTGAACAGATTTTGATGAAACTTGGCAATATTGTAGCTTATATATCAGAATAACACATAGGCTTTAATATTTTGAGATATCATGTTTTTTTTCCAAGATATGTCGATAAATGCGTACGAAGTCGCGGGCCGTCTCTAGTTACTTACCTTTAATTATAAATAGAACAATTCGTATTAACAAAATTACGAAGTTGACAATGATGCGCAATAAAACAGCTTTACGAAAATAACTTGAGTTTTAATTAATTTTAATTAGTATTATTTTGAGGATGGCATTTGTTTCCATGTTTTACGGAAACGTCAAATAACACACGAAGTAAAAGGTTTAATTAATTTTATTTTCATGGAATTTGAATATGTTTAGATCGGATCTTTGCAATTATTTACCTACGACCAAGTCTGCTAATTTAAAATAGCCTCATTTGTGTGTGGGTAGAGTATCAATGGCATTTTTTGACACATTTGGTATTCTGCTAAATATGCAATTGCTTATACTGTTTGCGACCAAATGTGTCAAAAAATGCTATTGACACTCAGCCGACACACACACAACCAAGAATAGTTGTACCTATAAGACTTGGGGGCCTGTTGGGGCTAAAAGGTTCTGAGTGTCTTAGAAATTTTAATAGTCCCTGTGTATGCGAAACTTAAAGTCTTTCTATGTACCCTCGCTCCTTGTCAAAAAAACGAAATTTGATTTGAGAATAACGTTGTGTTTTAGTAAAACAAAACTGACCTTGAAAATAAAGTTATTTTTATGTAAAACATGTGGCAACATATTTTGTATTCAAAAAGTAATTTTATTCATAGATTCTTCTTAGTTCGTAAACAGAGACTTAGGTTTAAATTTCCATAAGTAAACATCAAGTTACTCGGACACGTGTGATATATTGGGTTACAGTCCACCTTCAACGAGATTGGTTGATTTATCAAGTTACCTTGCTCTTGCACAAAAAGGCTTCTGAAGTTAAGGATGCATTAAACATCGTAGGTGTAAACTTCTTCCCATTTTTGGCAACGCTATTTGATATATAATAATATTATTATCACATTTTTTTTTAGGGTTCAGTACCCAAAGGGTGAAAACCCTATTACTGAGACTTGGCTGTCCGTCTGTCTGTCCGTCTGTCACCAGCCGTAGTACTATTTATTATACTGTGACCAGGCTGTATCTCATGAACCGTTATAGCTAGAGCGTTGAAATTTTTACAAATGATGTATTACCGTTGCCGCTATAACAATGAATACTAAAAATAGAATAATAATAATAATAAAGGGGGGCTCCCATACAAAAAACGAGACTTTTTGCCTTTTTTACTCGATTTCAATAGTTAATGGTAGAATCCTTTCTGAGCGAGTCCGACTCGTACTTGGCCGGTTTTGGTATTTGTTGTTATAGCGGCAACGGTAATACATTTTTTGTGATCAACGCCCAAAGTGCTTCGATGTATGATTGTTCGATAATTTAAGCATTCGATGATTTGAATGTTTAATAAAAAAAACTTTTATTTGTCATGATTCGATCTAATAAACGGTCGATGTATTTAGAACTAGCTGTACCCGCGACTTCGTCCGCGTGGAATACTGAGTTTGGCGGCGCTCGCGTCGCGTTTGCTTTACCTGCGCTATTGAAATCAAAAGTAGCCTATGTCCTTTCTCAGGCTATAGCCTATCTGTGTGCCAAATTTCGTTTTAATCGGTTCAGCCGTTTTAGCGTGAAAGCGAGACAGACAGACAGAGTTACTTTCGCATTTATATTAACATAACGTTTGGAATTATCTGTTGTTATGTATTGTATAAATAAATAAATAAATATTAGTATGGATTAGATTAGTCGTTGTCGATATAATGATGTACGATAATACGTAATTCGATGTTGAGTAGCAAACTCGACGCAAATATCCGCTAGAGGATGTTCTAAAGGTTAAATAGAGTGTTAAGATTAAGGACCCTTGTTGCTTAGCAACCTTTTTATGTAAATACGTAGTTTTATTTATCCTTATTTATATGTCGGCGTGTTGGCGTCTCTTTGGTCATAACATCAACCAAACTTCTTAAGTATTGTCTGTGAAACGTCAAGTGATGATAGTTGTCACTGTCATTGCTTGGGAGTGGTCTATGCTTTATGTAATGGCTGATGAATAAACGTGGAGTGCAGAACTCTCCGCGTTTCACAAAGCGTTCATCTAGTTAGGCAGTAATTCGGATACTTAATGAAAGTCTGATGGCGGATAGACAAGAACCCTGCTTTTCGCATGATATTCCGCTCGCCCATCCGTCATATATGTTTTTGAAGTTGCGTTAGTTTAGTTTTCTAATTTCGGTTTCTGCTTTCGTCGGGAAAAGCTTTCTCTCGCTGGTTTTTTTTTTCAAATTGTCATTGACAGTGGTGTGCTCGTTTCATCGTATAAGTTCGCTTATTAACATTGACGGTATAATGGAGTAGCCTATAACATTTTCTAGAGCATTTCTGTGTAATGTACTTAACTTTCTTACGAATGCTACAATACAGGATGATACATTAGATAGAACATATCTTATAGCGCATTCTCCGTGGAGCCGTCTCCACACGGCGATATTATCGAAGCGATGCGACACGTACCTATAGAAATAAGTGGCACAAAGATAATATCGCTGCGAATCTCTCGCTTGTGGAGACAGCGCTTTAGTTCGTAAACATACACATACATACATATCCGTCACGCCACTCTCCCATTGGGGTAGGCACAGACCATTTCTTTCCACTTGCTTCGATCCAAACACACCTCTTTCGCTTCATTTACACTCATCAGTCGACTCATACATGCCCGTCGGTTTAGGGTACTCTTGATTTGGCCTTTCTTTATTTTTTTCTTTTAGTTTTTTTTCTTTTTTTTAGCTCGTAAAAAGATGATTATATTAGAACATATCTTAGTCGCAGTTTATACCGAAATGGCGTGGCGGAGTCGCGCGGCGAAGCGTCCCGTCCAGAAAACTCTTAAAAGTATTATAATTGAGTCGTATTTGCCGTAATTTCGCCTCCGCCACGCCATTTCAGTATAAACCACGCCTTATAGCAGCTCGTTGTTTTACAAGTAAATGTAGTCTATACCCACGTTTAGGTAAATCGATCGAGATCGCTCACTCGCTTGTAGTATGGCCCGAAATTTAGAGAAAACATAATTATAGATGGCCGAACGGATGAATAAACATAAATGTGATCAGACATAAACTCGTAACCTTGACATTAATGGCATCAAACTTGATTAATAAATACAGGCTGATGTTTCCTTTTAGGATCAAATTATGTGACGTAAATTGACGTAATACTTTCAAAGATAAATGTTTATTTATGGGTCTGATGCTTCTAATTTCCGACAATTTCTTTTAGAAATATGCTGTACCTATTGTATAACCTCTATATTTTTCTGTCTCTGTATACTATCTTCTTAGAATAAACGATTAAGTAAATGATTGTATCATGACTCTAGATTTAATAATCTGACCTTTTTTATGTAAAAAAATCCTAACTGCGTTTAAAAAAAACGCATTTTTTGTTGTCACACTTTCTGTTAATACAAATCTAACGACACCTCTCAAGCTAAAATCCATCAAGACGTTTAGGTTGTTGGGCGTGCCAAAGAATTATACATACAAACATACTCTCGAAAAACATAACCCTCCTTCTGGCGCAGTGGGTAGGTAATAAAGTGTTAGATTTAATAACAAATTACTTATGTAACTACTTATATTACCTTAAGAGAGGTTATAATTTATGTAAACTTGGAACGCAAAGTTAAATTAAAGTACACAAAGTTTGTTATTTGAGATACGTTCAAGCAGATTTTGTCGAATATTATTTAAGACATATTCTTTTAATGTTGTTAATGTTATTTTTGATACTGCAGCGTTTAATTAAGCTAATCATCGGGTTCAATAGTGTAACATGTCATGCTCGCTTGCGCCGCTGCAGCGGTGGCGCTGTGTGTCGGGTCTCCTACTTCCCTAAAATATGTGGAAGGGGTTGATGGCTGGCACATGCGTTGAGGCCTGTGTGAAGGTGCTGCTGTGGCGGCTGGTCATGTTATGCGGCTTCAACCTAGCTAAGAGCTTTACTTTTTAGCTATCTATTTACATCTTGTGGTTTGTTTGAATGCTGCAGGATCAAATATTCATTTAGAGACAATAATTGTTATAATGTAAATATGTAAACTGTAAGAATTATAAAACTTTATTTGAAAAGAGCAACCCCACAGAGTTTCTTGCTAGGTTCTTCTCTGGGGGAAACTGCGCTTTCCGAATCTAACACTAGCTCAAAAAAAGTATATTATAATAAGTAATGTAACTGTTTCAAGAGCATTTTTTGTGCCTATGAAATAAATAAGTTTTGGCCTTTGACAACTTGAAGTTTAAACTGCGTCTACCAATGTATTTCAAGTTGAACAAACATTTACTTGGAATATACAGCTCTTTATTTCAATTTATGATAAATATCACAGTACGTATATTGCTCTTTCAAATACGAATATCAATAAGACTGCCTGTCCATTGGAGCGGAGAGAACCCGCGTAGCAGAGAAACGGAGAAATTTTAACGAATGGGTTCTCTCCACGGCAGCTTAACGGAGTTTTTATGCAATTCTATTGGTCAATATTTTTCCGTTTTGCCGCTCCGCCATCACGCTCCGCTCTAATGGACTGGCAGCCTAAAGGTCAGATATTCTGATCAACTTAAGTGTTAGAAGATGAAAGATTTTTGTTATATCTCGAACATTGTCTCTTGAGAAATGTTGTCCTGTTTCATGTTCAGATTAAGTAACTTGATTTTCGTCATATTACATAATGAAAAAACACCCTATATAAAAAGATTTATTTGTTTAACAGTTTATTGTAAGATGATAGTACAAAGAGACAGAAAAAAAAGAGAAGTTATACAAAAGGTACAGCATATTTCTAAAAGAAATTTCTTCCTGCAGACCCCACAGAGAGAGAAGTGATAGCATGAAGGCAGGATAGTCACTACAATAAACAATAAATATATAAGAATAAACCTACACATATGTATTCGATAAATACACATACATAAATATTATAATTTATATAAATATATATTGTATTCTCTATGATAAGGAAAGATAGTGCTCTTTAACTTTCCGTTTGAAAAAGTAGAGAGAGTGAGCGTCACGTATAGTGTGTGGCAATGAATTCCACAGCCGGACTGCATGAACGTAAAGGAATAAGAGTAAGAATCAGAAGAGTGAGACGGGAAATCAAGAAGGGATCTTAGGTGAGAGCGACAGGGCCTATCAGGTTGATAGGTGAACCTGAAACGCTCGCGGAGGTAGGAAGGAGCAGCAGGATTATAAAGGGTTTGAAATAAGAAGTTAAGGATATGAGCATTTCTTCTGAGGCGGATCGGAAGCCATTTGAGTTGGGCACGAAAACCAGAGACATGGTCAAACTTGCGCAGACCAAAAATAAATCCTCTGCAAAAATTTTGAAGCCGCTCAAGTTTATTTAGAAGTTCTTCGGACACGTCTAGGTAGCAACAATCCGCGTAGTCGAGAAGAGGTAAAAGAAGAGTTTGGGCTAGATGGATTTTGGTCTTTAGAGGCAAGAAATTTTGGAGACGTTTGAGTGAGTGAAAGGAGTGGTGAATTTTCTTACTGACCTCATTGACCTGAGGGGCCCAAGACAAATGATTGTCGAGTATCAAACCTAGGTTTTTGACAGTAGACGCAAACTTAATTTCGATGTCATTGTACGTAATTGGTGTGGTGGATAAAGATTATTATAAATATCTATCAATGAATGAAATATTAAATGTCAAATGTAAAATCTTATTGAATGAAATCAACAATTGAATTACATATAAATATTAATAACTATTTTATTGTCGTCGTTGAAGTAAGGCCATTTATCATATATCAAAAATTGGTTATACCTAAGTTAATTTATTTTTCAGTTTCGTTAGGTTCAGAAATTATTTAGGTATAATTTAATGCTATAGTAATAATATAAAAACAATTTACATTATAATAGTTTGGCCATTTAAAAGAAAATATTATATATGTACTTAACAAGAATGTAGGACAATATATTCTACTTAAGTATATTAAGAGAAACGGCAAGAAACATAACGGCATAGGGACCCCCCCATGTCGTTAAGTTGCGTGCTGTTTCTTTTTTTTTTCGGCTGTACAGGTATTGAAGCGGGGGCAAGTCTGCTAATTTAAGCTTTGCATTTGCTTTCCGTTTGCTTTCCGTTTGCGATCCATTTGCTTTTCTTTTGCGATTGACTTATATTGTGTCAAATTGGTATTTTTACCAAAAGCAATCGCATCGCAGTCGAATCGCAGAAGCAAGGATTTATCGGGTTGCCTATTAAAACGTGACAAAACCTACCTAAGAAAAAGTGCTGTTAGTAAAAACTATCATTTATGTTCTAAGAAATAATACTGGTTTATTTAAGCTAGGATATCCTTTAAAATACAGAATATTTATTTATACAACATTGAAATGCATTTATTTGCATAAATTTCAAGAAAATTTTCGAAAAAAACAGTGAAATCTTCTTTGAAGCTGGCTGTTTATTAATAAAAAAATTGACATTGTCACTGTCAATATCATTGGTGAATGGTGTCACGATGGTGTCACGTCATGCCCGTTCCCTTTGAGTATATAATATATAAGGTGGAGCCATACCGTCTAGATCTACGTGCCTGGTCTGGCGCAAAATGGCTACTTTTTGTGTGGTACTATTTAATGTTTGACAGGTCATCTACCAAGAAAACTATAAGAAAACTTGGCGCAACCTTGGCACGCTGTCATAAACTCATTTGTATATGAAAAAAAATGGGGCCACTCCTTATAATTGTTCCTCATTGCCTGTTCCTCATACATTACAATGTTTACAACTAAAATAAACAATGTAAAAAGTTATTTTAAAAGTTATTTCATAGCTTGATAGCTTGATCAGCGAGTTAATAGGCGACCGGTTTGCACATTTTGGCTGGTAAGTATCTAGTTATACCTAATTAATTTACTGAGATATTTCATTTTTATAAATACATATGTTTGTCGGTATTTTCTTATTTGTAACTGGTAATTTGCAGGTTGAATCTTCACTCCGGACCTCCAACCTTTAAAACGAGTGGCCGCAGCCTCGTAGACGAACACTTCCATGAGCCATTTATTTACTTATTTATTCTCCAATTCCCGAAGAAGTAAAAACACCCCGAGATAGAGACCCCGAGAGTAAGTACTTACTTACCTAGGCTGGGGTCTAGTAGATGAAATAAATACTCGATTAAGTATATTACATAATTACATTTATTACAAAAGCTAAATGAAAACTCGAAGTCTCAATACTCTCAATTCCTTGAAAACCTATGCGTTATGTATGTCCATCCCATCCGTAATCTGTAACAAGTAATTAATTATGATGATTATAATTTATCAATATTATAATATTTTCTTTGTAGGTACTTCATGTTATATACAAACATATACCAACCATTTACTTCTTTTTTCTCCGCAGCCTTGCACCAAGAGTTCTTTGTACTACCTGGCCTCTTAGAAGCCTCTTAGAAGAGCAGCAGTTCAGCGAGTTCACTCCCTCTTCTGCTTCGAGTATAGGCTGTTCAACCTGAAATATAAAAATGTTAACGTTAATCTTGTTCTTTTCATTTAAAGTTATTTTGTTGGTAATATGTACGTAATATTTTATGTTGAATGTTGAGATTGGGAATATTGGGATATTTTATGTGTTTATTATCAGTTAGGTACTGGTTTTCTTGAACATTAATGAAATAAATATTATTTTAGTGTAGATACTTAAATGTATTTTCACTCACTAGTAGCTTTTTTTTGCTCGAGTATGATTTATTTACCTGATTTTGCCTTTCTCTTTCTGCATCCTCAGTTGTTAATGACATCTCAGGTATTGTGCCAATTTGCTATGTTATGCAGCACGCGCACACATTCACTGTTGGTTCAGTAGAGATTGAGGCACAGGAGTGGACGAGCTGACAACAGACCTCTAAAAGAATTTAATTTAATCTTAAAGGACTAATATGTCAAGCTACACAACACAACTAGAATTATGATAATCTTGTGTGGCAGTATCGGTACCAACTCACAAAAATACGCTTAGGTAGGTACTGTATAGGTACCTCGTCGTCATCATCAGCCCATATACGTCCCCACCGAGGGGCACGAGTGATTAGACCATATAGGTACCTACTTAATATAAATTACTTATACTGAGGTCCAAGTTTACTTGCCTTTAAAATATTCTATACCATCTCGACGGCGGCGGTAGCTGGAGGATGGGGGGTCAGCTCCTCACTTCGGGCTTTAGCCATACACTCGGACTTACGTCTCGAAACGCGTCGACGGGGCACCTTGATAACGCACAAGTTTTGCGGCGCTGTCGCAACAGGCAACGTCTTTGGTCTGCTGCGTTAGCATTAGTCAAAATACGCCCGAGTATAATAGCACCTCAGGCCTCGTTATTGCAGAAACCGAACACGCACTGATACAGAAAGTGTCCTTGCTCAATCCCAAGAGAATAATATAAACTGGCTCAATCCTTCAACAGTCCAAGTTCTACGGAACTGCGTTTGACACATGTGTCAAATAACGCAAAATAGCGTTGAGAATACCCTCTTGGCAACATAAGTGCTTATTAACTGCTACTGAAGTTACAGAATACATCACAAGCAGTTCAAACGCAGTTCAAACGCAGTCCAAACGCTTAAAGCGTTAGCAGAATACCAAATATGTCAAATTAAGCGACTGAAGTGCGTTTGCTTTTCTTTTGCGTTTCTTTTGGTGCATTTAGTAATTAGCAGACTTGCCCCCCTGTATTTTGATTTTAAATAAAAACTTTTTTGATTTTGAATTCAATGGAATGGAATTGAAATGTTTTCGAATAAACGGGAACAAAAGCTGTATACTTACCTAATAAAGACGGCACTATCGTGAAAATCGCTTATTGATTGAGCTGTAAAATGTTTTCTAACGGAAAACTCTTTGTTCGCAGTATACGTGTTTCTCGGGGAGAACATAGCTCTGGTGGGATTCCTGAGTGTGCTGCAACGACGGGGGCTGCTGCAAGGGGGGGAATATGCTGTGGTGGCTGTGGACGACGAGATCTATGACCCTAACACTGCTGACATCAATCCAGCAGGTATCTATGATCAGCTTGGATTATATGATCAGTGAAGATCAATGAAACTTATTTCACAAGTTGGGTTTTTATCGGATTCCATAATCAGGAACTTAATATAAGACCAGGACACAAGTCTGATAATTAAAATAGCCTCAGTGGTGTGTCGGCAGAGTGTCAATGGTATTTTTTGACTAATTTGGTATTAGCAGTGTGTAGATTCTACACAGATCCGGGCCATGCCCGGGACGTGTCCGGGCCGTGGCCCGTCAGGAGGGAAAACAATACGTCGTCACACCTCCTTCGCTTCATCCACACTCGTCAGTCGCCTCATACGTAGTATTTCTATAAGTACTTAATAAATCGAATAAGAACCGGAAGTGCGTAACCGCACTAGTCAGCAAAGTTTAAGAATGGAAACTTAATGTTTTTAATTGTTGTCAGATGATCTTCTTGGTCAAAATACAAGCGACATCATGGCGTTCCGCGCGGTTTTGAAGCTGACTCCTTCATGCCCGAATAATCCACATTACAAGTAAGTATTTCATCTACACTATCACCCACAGACTTGTTTTATTACTTAGCTTATTTTGTTCCACTGCTGGGCAAAAGCCTCCCCCATGTTTTTCCAAAGAGTCCTGTCACCCGCTTCCTACTAATTTTCCCTAAACGTGCGTGGGTCGTCACGCCAAGATAAAAAAAACTAAGCAATGAAAAGTTTATGTAAGTACCTACGTATTAGCGACTGGCGACTTTGTATGCATTTATCGATTTTATCATCTTAACTTTGAACATCTATTTGAATTTTTTCAAATATTATACCTTGTGATTATTCTGATAAGTTATTAAAATCTGTTCAGTTTATCGTTCAGTACCTAGTTACACAAATATTGACGTTTAATGTAGGTACCTACGCTGCATAGATAAGTTTTATAATCTTAAAATATAATTACTTCAATTCATTAGCAGCTTAACTTCCTTTCAAGTGTTTTCAATACGTTCTTTTGAATTGGTTGTGTTGTGCGTAAAGAAGCTAATTATAAGACTCGTAATTAAACACGTTTACCTCTTACATACCTAGTACTTGGTATCTTATATAGGTAATTTAACCACGTAGCTTCGCTGTGGATGTTGTTTCACTTCATGATGAAATACAAGAAAATTACCTGCCTATAAAACTCATTTATCTTTCTACAATTAACGTTATTAAACATGTCTCGAAATAAAGCTTAGTTCTTTTAAGGTTTGTGCTAATTGATAGATGTGAGGATATTTGAAACTCTTTCGAGAAAAAACTACTAATCATATTTTAGCTCAAACTTGACTGTCAAAGTTTGTGGTCATAAGTTTATAGATGTGATTATGTTTGATATAAAAATGAATCGCAAAATGTGTTGGTAAGCGCATAACTCAACAACGCCTAGACCAAGTTGGCCAATTCTTTTTTTTTAATGTTCGTTGAAGTCCAAGGATGGTTCTTACGGCGAGAAAAAATCGAATAATTGCCGGGAAAGCCCTAAAACAGACTTTTCTTTTTCCCATGTGCTCTTACTAAAATGTAGAGTCAATTTGAACTTTATTCGTACACAATAAAGTTCATTCTAAGGCGGGACAAAGTTTGCCGGGACAGCTAGTGTTTGATAAATAGGTATTCTTTCGCACAAAAACTGCTGAACGTATTTTAATCAAACTTTACAGTAAATTGTAACTTAAACTTCATTTAACACAAAGGCTATGTTATTATAGGTATACGTAGAAGTTTCCAGTGTTTATAAAAAGTTTTTTAAGTAATTCCTAAAGTTATGCCCCTTGCATAAAATTATTCCCTCTTTGAGAAAATCGAGGGGTAATTTATATTATAGAAACTTATCTGTCTGGATCAGCTTTCTTCGTCATTATTGTTAAAATTTAGGTACATTTTATATACACGTGTAAAATGTATCTTTGTTAAGATAAACCCTTGGTAACAAACAACTATTACCAAGAAGAACATTTGCTCAATTCTCAAACAGAAAATGGTTAGTTCTCAGAAAAAACGTTGTTGATGACAGTTATCTTGTTTTATCGTGGGAAGAGACCTCGGTAAAATTTATTTCTTATAAAATAAACTTGTTTAATAACTCGACAACTTGTACATGGTTGTTTTGACGTGTCTAACGAAGGAATGTAATGTGTTCGTGAAACTGAACGACTTACACCCAGAAACATGGGTCGAAATACGAAAAAGAATATTTATCACCCGTGTGGATGTGGATGTAAAAATATTTAGCATCTGTTGGTTAATCAAACGGGCTGTTTGTATTTATTTTATATTATGTACATATACTCATTGACGAATAAATTGTATCTATCTATGAAAAGTTAGGTAGATTTTTGTAATGAATACATTTGATTGTTTTTGGAGAATGTTTTTGAGTTTTACGGGCATCACATCGCTTCATTTGTGTAATAGAGTATTATAACAAGGTGTAACAGCACTCTGTATAGAAAACAAATGACTGTTTGCTTCGAGCTACCACGAGACTGACACCGCTATTGGAAAAACCGGGAAAAACCAGTGGGTGTAAAAAATTGCAAGGTCCAATTTAACAAATTGTGGTTCCTGTGAAAAATGTTCAATTCAACATCGTATCGGGTTGTGAAAGCATCCGATACTCCGGTCACCTTGATCACGTGTCGACATAATTGAAGCCTATTAATACAGCCGGTGGAAAAAAATATTCAACGAAATATTCGCGAAGAAATTATTTCGACAGTTGTTTGTGATCTCACGAATTTATAAAACGAAATTCCGTCCGTCCGAAAATGTTTTATCTTTTTAATATTATAATAGAAGTTCTAAAATACTGGAAGGAGATGGATAACATTTTCTAAAAACAATTAATTAGTTTGATGTTATGGTATCTATACACCAAAGCCGCCGGCTTTTTTGACAGCAGCTATTCGTATGACGTAAAGCTGCCGGCCTAGCCCGGCGGCTTTGGTGTGTAGATAGCATTACCAATTAAATCAATTCGAAATACTCAGACAAGAGAATATAATTTTTTTGTTATATTGAATGTAAATAGAACCTACCTAATTTTTTTTTTTTTTAATATCGAGTATTAAACTTGTTGATTTTTAAGCCCATTAATAAAGAAAAATAATGGAGTCCCAATATTAGATAAGTGTGTCAGCTGATTAATAAATACATTATGTATGAAATATATGTAATACGAGTATGTATGATGTGAATAAATAATATTGAAATGAAAAAAAAAATGTTTGAAAACATGTTTCTTGGAAAAGAATCTTCTTTATGGACGTACCTTGATTTTCATCATACTTAGAGTGTAATAAAAAAAGTATAAGTAGACATTTTTTATGAAAGTGTTTGTATAGTACTTAAACCGTCTTATACTTCACTCTTACTCACTCTTAATCTTCACACAAGTGACATCCATTTCCCGGTACCTTTATCTGTCATTCTCTCCATTATTTTCTAAGAATAAGTTTCATTTTGTGATAATGTTTCCTTGTTATTTTTGTTTTATTTTTGAACTGGGAATAAATATTTAGGTACCACTATTTTTACTTACGAACATACATTACATACCTACACATACATACATACATATCTGTCACGTTCTTTTTCCCTTCTTTCTCTTCCCTCCACTTCTTAAGATCCAAACACACCTCTTTCCCTTCATTCACAATTCAGTCATACGTATTTTAGAATACAAATCAGCTTAGGCCTCTTTCACTCGGCATTGTCCTGTATGTACGTTTTATAGCATTTACGTCTAGACAAGCCATTCATTCACACATCGATACAATCTATCAAAATTTATATGTTAGATAATTATGTATTTACATCACATATTTACAAAAATGTTTTGTTTGCAGGGCGATCTGTCAAATGATACGTCAGCTGTCAGCGGCGTCGCCTTTCTGCGTACCGAACTATCACAAACTATTTGATGTTGCATCGGTAAGCAAAGAACCTCTCATGTCTCAGGTTTCAGGGTAGCGAGCGTCGGGTAGTTGGCGCCGTTGGCGGTGTATTGAAAGGCGATAGGAAGATTTCGTCAAATATACTTTTTAATGTATACGTGAAAGAAAATGTACTCGAGGTCCGCACAAAAATGGCCGTAGTACTTTCGTGCGCGAGTGTACACATACGCGAACACGTCGTTCTTTTTTTTTACATGACGTGACCTATACAGTAGCTTTTACATATTCCGGTTGATATGTTAGCATTTGACATGTGCTTATCTGGAAAAGGCACAGCGTGAAATGGGTGTTATTATCCTACTGACTAGTAAAAGCCTCTTTTTACCCGACTACGGCAAAGCCAAAAGGAAGGGTAATGTTTTTGGCAGTCTATGTATGTATGTATGTTCCACCGTAGCGTCTAAACTACTGACCCGATTTTAATGATTGAGGTGTCAAAAGATTCGTAATAATACGGCGGGTGACATAGGATACCTAGTTTTGCAATAAGTTTAATACTTTGCCCACTAGTGGGCAAGAAGTCACGAAGAAAGAAATAAAAATTTGCAAATGGTGTTGTGTGGGATATTAAAATCAAGAGCTCAGCGAGTACATTCCAAAAATATATAATATCACTAGGTTTTGCACACGGATTTGCTTGTAAACTAGTGGGCAAGAAGTCGGGACGAAAAATATAAAATTTTGGAAAGGATAATATGTTGGGTATCAAATGAAAGGACTCAGCGAGTACATTCCAAATATAATATACCTATATCACTAGGTTTAGCACGCAGTTTTACTTGTAAAATGTGTTTTAACGTCTTGTCTTTTTTATCATAATTACTTCGAAACTACTGATTACTTACCTACAGCTTGACAAATTAGGTCTTTTCAGAATTATGTTGACTGTTTTGGCTAGTTTTAAGCTAAATTACCTACAACTTTTACTACGGAACCAACTTTGTTGGTATCCAAAAATTTTCGGTCCCTCAATAGGTACATTTTGCAGGCGTAATTTGTACGAAAAAGCAAACATTTTTGGACTCTGACAAAGTTGATCCCATATTCAAAGTTGTTTATTATCATGAGTTCAATTAGTGATTTCAATTTGTAAATCGTGTCTTAAAAGGGAAGTTTGAACAAAAATAATAGACTTTATGAACTCACACTCATACTATGAACAAAGTAGTCAGTGTGTCGGGGGGTTTGGGAGAGGCAGCCCTCCGCCAAAATAAAACAAAACACTTCTTGAACTCTTCTGCCGACAAAGCAGATGCTGTGTGGGGGATTTGAGGAGCGTAGCCCCCCTCCAAAATAAAACAAAATACTTTTAGAACTCTACTGTGGACAAAGTAGTCTCTATGTGGGGGGGTTTGTGGGGCGTAGCCCCCGCCAATGTTAAACAAAACACTTCTTGAACTCTACTGAGAACAAAGCGGGCATTGTGTAGGGAGGTTTGGGGGGCGCAGCCCCCCGCCGAAATAAAGAAATAGATTTTTAAACATACACTCGTACTATAGACAAAGTTATCAGTATGTGGGGGGCTTTGGGGGCGCAGCGCCCCGCTGAAATAAAATAAAAGGCATCTTTAATCCACACTCATACGTAAAGAGAGCTATCTAAAACGAATTATACAATACGCTGCTTATTACGGACAAGGATTGCGTTGAGTGTAGTTTTTTAGTGTTATGTATGCTATCAAAAAAATTGCAATATTTTATGATTGCTACCCTATATTATCACGTTGCATTCTGGCCATCTCTAAAAGTAACTGCGGTGTAGATGACTCTCTAACAAATGTACGAGAAATCGCGGATGACCGCTAATACAATATGTTGAGATGAAAAGACAGATTGGAAATGTAACATGGAGTTTGAACAGTTGTCATATAATTAAATGTGTTTGTAGAGTTCTGTAATGAAATGAAATGAAATGAAAATCATTTAATCCTGTAGGTTTTGACAACACTTAAGACGGGTCATTTTTTAAAGTTAATGCTAGATTCGCAAGAGTGCAGTTTCCCCAGAGAAGAACCTAGCAAGAAACTCTGTAGGGTTGCTCTTTTTAATTTAAGTTTTACAAATCTCAGGCATAAACACAGAAACATATAATCAAATTAATATTTCAAAACAGCTATCCATAAATAAATAATAAAAATTTGACCCCACAATATCCAGGAAAAAGTAAGGCAAGCAAATGGGCAACAAAGAAGTGAAATGCTTAGTTTGATGGGATCCGCATGACATGACCGGCCATCACAGCAGCACCTTCACACAGGTCTCAACGCATGTGCCAGCCATCAACCCCTTCCACATATTTTAGGGAAGTAGGAGACCCGACACACAGCGCCACCACTGCAACGGCGTAAGCGAGCATGACATATCACACGTTTCGCCTTATTCATAAGAAAGCTTAGCTATTACAGAATTACAGATACCATACCTACCAAAATACTGCAGAGGCAACATTTTTACAACACAATAACATTCATATAATTTAAGGAATGTAAGTAATTCACAATTGTATGAGAACAGGTATGCTAGAGAAAGCTTGATAGAAGAGCAGGTCAATCCCATGGATTTGAGTCATCTAAATAATCGTTAATTTTATAATATCCCTTTTTGTTAAGTTTTTGTTTAACAATAACCTTGAATTTATTGAGGGGTAGTTCGCGTATACTGGTAGGGATCTTGTTGTAAAAGCGTATACATTGACCCACAAACGACTTATTTACTTTCTTTAGTCGACTAGCATGGGGCACTAATTTATCCCTATTTCTAGTATTAACAGTATGTATATCACTTAGTTGTTTAAATTGATGTATATTTTTTTTTGTAAACATTACATTAGTGAAGATGTATTGCGATGCTAGTGTTAATATGTCAATATTTTTAAAAACATCCCTAAGAGATTCCCTGGGACCTAGTTTATAAATCGATCGAATAGCACGCTTCTGCAGAACAAAGATGCGCTCAGAGTCGGCGGCGTGACCCCACAGCAGAATGCCGTAGGACATAAGACTATGGAAGTAGCTGAAGTAAACTAGCCTGGCAGTTTGAACATCTGTCAGGTTTCTTATTTTTTTAACCGCATAAGCTGCAGAGCTGAGCTTATCTGCTAACTTGTCAATATGGGGGCCCCATTGTAATTTAGAATCCAGAGTAATACCAAGGAATATGGTTGTTTCCACAAGACACAAACTCTGTCCCTTCATCTTAATATCTGTAGTTACTTGTCCAACATTGGGCAAAGTAAATTTAATACATTTAGTTTTCTTTTCATTAAGCACTAGATTATTGGCATTAAACCACTCGACTACTTTACTGATAGCACTGTTTACGTCGTCATATAAATTCTGTTGTCTTCTAACTTTAAAAAGTAAAGAAGTATCATCAGCAAACAATACTATATCATGACAGTTATTTACAAGACTTGGCAGATCATTAATATAAATTAGGAAGAGAAAAGGACCGAGAATTGAGCCCTGTGGGACACCCATGCTAACCGCAGATCCACTCGACACTTTGCCGTTTACATCAACCCTCTGTACACGTCCATATAAGTAAGATTCTAATAGGCTGAGTGCGGTGTCCTTTACACCGTAATAATGAAGTTTCCTGACCAAAGTACGATGATCAACGCAATCGAAAGCCTTGGATAAATCGCAAAAGACACCCAAGGCGTCGTGTGACTTCTCCCAGGCATCAAATATACACTTTATTAAATCAACACCTGCGTCGGTTGTTGAGCGACCCCTGGTAAAACCAAACTGTTTCAGGTGCATTAGTTTATTGGAGTAAAAGTGAAATTGTAGTTGATCTAAGATTAGTTTTTCAAATATTTTACTTAAGGTTGGCAATATAGATATAGGTCTATAATTGGTGGGGTCAGTCTTACTGCCTGCTTTAAACAAAGGTATGACTTTACTGTGTTTCATTAGGTCAGGAAAAATTCCCTCATCTATACATTTATTAAAAACCATAGCTAGATGGCTAGATACGCAGTTTATGATGGAATTAACTATTGTAACGGAAAGGCCATGCAGATCAGCGGTTTTTTTAATAGTTAACGATTTAAAGGCCTTTACTATTGAATATGCATTGACGTGACGAAATGCAAAGACTTGGTTGGACTCGGCCACGTTCTGCTTCAACAAAGATTCAGCAAGCGTGGGAGAAGAATCCAGGTCCTTGGTGGTCGAGACTGGAATGTCGGAGAAGAATTTAACAAAAGCTTCGGCAACCTCGGCGTCTGTACTGATACAGTTACCATCAATATTCAATTTAAAATCGAGGTTGCGTGGTTTGACTCTTCCAGTCTCGTGGTTAATAACTTGCCAAGTTGATTTTGCAATATTCTTACTATTAACAATCTTATTTTTTATGAATCTAGATTTGGCCTCATTACATACACGTTTAAATAATTTAGAATAATTACGCACATATTCCACGAAAGACTCACTATTATTCACCGTTTTTTCATCATAGAGGCTGTATAGTTTATTCCTACTAATTAAAATTCCTGTCGTGGCCCAATCATTAAATTTGAGACAATCGTTAACCTTCAGTAATTTTGGTTTAAAAATATTATCATATTCTATTTTAGTGGCATTAAATACCCTATTGTATAACAAATTTGCATCATCACAAAATTCTAGATTTGAGATTTTTGTGGTAACGTTATCATTAAATTTATTTAATCTAGCCTCATTTACTGGGATGTATGTAATATTTTTTATTGTTTTATTAATATTAATATTAAAATCTGCCCTTAAGCCGCAATGATCAGACCTTAACTTATTTATTACACTCAAGTTAGTTGATTCTATGTTTGTAAATATATTATCAATACAGGTCTTCGAACTAGCAGTAATTCTAGTGGGTTCAAAAAAAAAGGTTAATTAGATTATAACATTTGAAGAATGTTAAAATCTTTTTCGAGAGGGCCGACATCACCAAAAGGTCAATGTTAAAGTCTCCACAGACAATAATACCCTTATTTGTGTTATTTAATTTTTGAAGAACAGTCTCCATAATTTCCTCAAAAATATCATAAGAACCGTTAGGATTTCTATATACGCTTATTACAACAAGCCGCTCCAATTCTATACAAGCTATCTCAATGGTACGTTCAACCGAAAGATTTACAATATCAGTGCGTTCCTTGTATTTTAGAGAATTTTTAATAATGATTAAAGAACCTCCAGAGTCTCTAACCGCACTATTTCTTATGAAAGAACTGCAAACATGGTGATTGTCAAAACTAAACATGAGTTGGTTGCTGTTGAGCCAGTGTTCAGTAATGCAAATAATGTCAATTTTGTCACAGCTCAAGAGAAGTTCCAACTCATGGATTTTACTTAACATGCCCTGAATATTCTGAGAAATAAGTTTTAAATTACAATCATGTTTCATAGTATTTATAGATTTAGTATTTATCATGGGCATGTCTATAGCAGCATTGCGAGAGACAGCTGTCTCTGTTGTCTGGTCACTTAATTTAAATGCTCTATAGGAGCAGTCAAATCCGCCAAAAGAGCGGATGGTTGGTGTTGACTAGAATAAGTATGACTAGAATAATTATGACTAGAATCACAGGAGGGGTATATATAAATAATGTCATTTCTGTTACTCTGCTCAATAGAAGCAGTCGTCAAATTTACCAACAGATTGGCAGAATCTAAGTAATAGGACAGCGACAATGCTATCTGTCTTCGATAGAATCGATTAAGATAAAACCTTCCTCTAACTGAATAATATTTCTTAATAATCGAATTAAAATCTATACAATGAAATTTATTATTATAGCATGTCAAATTATGTAGCATCATGTTCTGATTATGTCTTATATTATTATTATCATAGCTAGCATTAATGCAAAATGGAAATGTAAACAAAATTATTTTTTTAATGTTAGTAATCTCATCTAATCTTGAAACATATGTCGCTAAGTCCTCTCTGTTTACATTTCCAGGTTTACCTATTAAAATAACCAGTACCGAACTATTCTCAAACTTTGATGACAAAATTGTCTCCAAAATCCGAGAACAATCCGCCCCTGGCATACAATTATTTATTACATTAGTATTATTGTTATAATATTGGCTAAGGTGGCAACCCATATTTTTACCTATTTCATCACTATAAATAATTAAATTTGTGCATTGATTTTTGATTACATTAGGTGAGAGGGAAGTAATAATTTCATGGTCTTTTATTGACAAAGATTGACTAGTCCCACAGTCAGACACAGGGGAAGTTGGTATAGATGGGCTGTCATTACAATTACAGCAAATATATTTTTGTAAAGACTCAAAACGTTCCTGATTGTCTTTACAAGATTTTAATAACTCATCCATCGCCCGAGTGTGAGAATGAATCTCTCTTTGTGCAGTTTCATATTTTATTGACATAAGATGCAATGATTCTAATAATTTGTCTATTTGAGAAGTAAGCAATTTATTATCATTTTCACTATTAATTCTACAATTTTCTAATTCACATTGACAATTGTTTAATTCACTAATTAAATCATTGCGTTCCTTAATTAGGCTGACATTTTTGAAAATTGATTTGTTTTTATTTACTAATTTTTGAGTTTTATTAATATACCTATTAACTTTAACATATTTCTTCAATTTGTTTTTACTAAGACTTAAGGACATTTTAGGACAAGGTGTATTGTTGCCAGTTAGATCTATAGTGCTTATATTAGAGTGAGGTGAGGTGGTATTCATTGTTGACGGAGAACCAACCAACTCATCGAATAGTGTCAAAGTCTGAGACGCTTGAGAATCAAGTTTAAAGCACTCCAGTTCGGAGATTTGTCTGTGTGCGTCACGAAGGTTAAGTTCCAGGACATGAATGCGTCTGAGGGCAGCCTCAAACTCACTCCTGTCCCGGTCAGACTCATCTACTAGTCGCTGAAGTTGCTCAGATTTCTCAACATAATGTTGTAATTGCTTATGCATATCGGCACACTCACACTTAAGCCGTTCGTACTTATTTAAATTATCTAAGACTTCCCTCTCGCTATCCTCTCTTTCCTTAAGCAGTTGTTCGCTCAGGTCTTTGGATGTTTTTAGCTCCAACAAGGCAAATTGTAGTTTTTCCTCAAGTTGACGCGAGGACATGGTACGTGTAACAGGAGCCATAGCTTATAAGATGATAAAATAACTCGTTATGTGGTTAATTAAAACAAACAAAGACCGAGCAAACAGCCGGTAAGTTTTGAGGTTATTTTATATCAAAACAAAGGAATTTACCTTGCAAATATGACTTGATAGTGATATTTGACAATCCAATTGATGGTATTTATTTCTAATATGCACATATAACACAGTGATGTAACACAAAACACTAAAAAATACAAAAAAATCAACACAAAGAAAACAGCTGATTCAGTTGATAACCGTTAACAAATGATATGCAATAATATTGGTTTTTTACATTGAAAATTGTATCGGTTGTTAATTAATAATGTTAAATAATAACTTATATACGCTAAATACAAAGTAAATTAATTAAAATTATTTAAATTAATATTCTTAACAAATTTTACGTCTAGTCACAAAGGGTTGCCACCGCAAAAAAAAAAGAAGGTATTTACGTAGTATTTACGTAGTGTAGAAGGTATTTACGTAGTTATCACTGGTTTAACTAAAAAGTGTGAAATAAAAAATAAGTTCTAAAAACTAAAACCCGCCTACGAAAAATTTGCGATCTTAAAAGTAAGAAACAAGAAATAAATCTTGTCTTCTTAACTACCCCATAAATGCGCAGACGTAGCGATTTTCAGAGGATAGCCGTGGTCGTATGCCTCCATTATATAAATGGTTGCCTGCAAGGAATTGATACTTACATTACAGAGGTAGGTCATACCGTTTCCGACATTGCACGGTAATTAATATCAAGGCACAGAGGCATACGACCACGGCTATCCTCTGAAAATCGCTACGTCTGCGCATTTATGGGGTAGTTAAGAAGACAAGATTTATTTCTTGTTTCTTACTTTTAAGATCGCAAATTTTTCGTAGGCGGGTTTTAGTTTTTAGAACTTATTTTTTTATCCGCCACGTCTTCCAAAATATCATTATAACTATGTCTTTAGTAACCAAAATAAGTATAAAGTTTTTTGTTTCACTTTTACGCTTCCAACTTATTCATATAACTTGTTTGGAGCCAGAGAGTGGATCAATCACTGTTATAAATCAACTGCCAAAGTCACTCAATCAATTGTATAACCCAACTTTTCAAAGAACGCCTGTTTGTGTCAAAACTTTTAAGTTACCGGCATTATTGGTTTGTACTCAGTTGTGTTGTGTAATACATTCATTATATCACTTCCTTGCTGGGAACAAAGGAAAACTTGGCCAATAACGTAACCAATATTTTGACAGTTTATCAACTATGTCAGTTATTACTGTACTTTAGCGGTGAAACTATAGAGATCATTAAAGGTAAAGGAGTCAATAGGTAACAGATATTTAATACTTAGTAGGCGTCGTCGAGGCTTTGTCATCGTCCGATCTCCTTTGTAGTTCTCATTCTTTATCAAAGACATTATCTATAAGCAGATTAAAAATAAAACTTGTTCATAATAATCATGCTTATTAAATAGCGTAGGTAGCCTTCGACAATGTTATTTTTGTTTTGTAGATTTAATTTTATTACTTAAGTAAATCTTTTTGCATCGAGTCGTCGTTTAAGTAACTGTAACTTACCTTCTGTTAATTACTATTCGTCTCATTATGCATGCACGACGGTTTATAGTGTCGACTCACTAAATTTAAGAAATCCAGATAGACTAGTTTATGATACAAACCCTAGAACTACAATTTATCTTAAAAATTGCTACGCTATGTGTATAAAAACTTTTAACGTACTTCCTTCAGAAATAAAACAATTGCCATTGATACGCTTTAAGAAAGCTCTTAAAAAGTGGTTGAAAGATAAAATGTTTTACAGTATTAAAGAAATTGTTAAAAAGTTACCTACTTACATTTTAAAATTGTTATGTTGTTAACATGTTATCTATTTGCACTTAATTACTTTTATTTTTACTTCATTGTTTGCTTATTTCTATTGTACCTATGTCGGTTAAACTGACTAGATGTGTTGAAACATTATTATAGTATGTACTTTAAGATCTACTTACATGTACCGCATCTATGACAATAAATGTTCTTTATCTTGTACGAACCCGGCGGGTAAGCCGGTGGCTTTTGAATGTTGCAATTAGGCCGCCAGCGCGGCGGCGGCGGCGGCGGTTCCTGTAATTAGCAATTCGAATAACGTACAGCTACCGGCATGATTGCTTATGCCCCGGCTTTGGGCTGCGGCTTTGGTGTGTAGACACCAGGGGTACAAGATTGCTAATTTACAATATTCTGAGTTAAGTGGCAGCGAGTCAATGAGAGTGTCAGTGCCATTTTTTGACACATTTGATCGCAATCAGTGTAAGCCATTGTTTAGCAGAATAGCAAATGTGTTCAAAAATCTCATTGATACTCTGCACAACTGAGGCTACTTTATATTAGCATACTTGGGGGTCTGGTATTCTTGGCCTGGCCTTTCTTACATCTTATTTAAATATTTGCCAGGTTCCCATAGAGGCGGCACATTTGTACGATGCTGTGATCCTGTGGGCTCGAGCCGCTACCGTCGCTCTCCAAGCCGGAATGCCTCTTACTAATGGAGCTGCCCTGATGAGCCTTCTACGACCTACTACCTACAGATCTGTACAAGGGTTTGATGTAAGATTATATCACTTTTATAAAATTTAGTCTTGGTTGCCTGCAAAAATAAAAAGGTAAGTTACTTTGCTTTTGAAATGAAAGTCAATTCGACTTTGAATTCCGTGAAAAGACATTAACCATTTTTATATGGACGTTGGACCAAGTGCTGCCCAGACTGGGGACATAGTGCATTATGTACCTTAGACTAATAGTAATCTGTAAACGTAAGGCCATTAAAATCTATCCGAGGAGTTTGGAGAAAAAAATGTTTTTTGTTGAGATTTGTCATAGTAGAAAATGACAACAAATGGTACATTCACATTATTACAATGGTTGTTGACATCTTAACCTATCTTAAACGTGTACTTAATCGTTATCATGTGAATTATGACATTTAAAATGGCATTCGTTTTTCTCCGAGACAAGGGGTATCCATAGCTGCTCATCTAAAAAAAAGGTACAGGCGCGCAAAGATGGAGAGGGACAGACATAGATAATGAAATGCGCAAGCGAGATAACGATTTTCTCACTTTGTGCTTTATTTAATTAAATATAACAGTTTTTTTAAATCACTTAAAATGAAAACTTTTTTTAGCTATAACTTTTGAACCCGTGGACCGTTTTTTTAATATTTTATTTTTACGTACCTACATACCTACATTAATGCAAGGAATCATTTCCAAGCACTCCCATGGCTGGGCAGCATTTGGTCCACTTAGGTCAATGTCTTTTACTTAAAACAGAACTAAATTCAATTAATAATTATTATATACAAACAATAAATAATTTTAGTATTTATAAGAATAAGTTATTACCTATTTAAAAGAATAGATTCTACAATTTTGTTCAAAACTGGTTACCAAACCTACTTATGTACAAATTGAACTCAAAGTTAATAATAATACTCTCTTGTTCCGAATCCTTATCAACCCTTTTAACATCCCCACTACAGAGGTACGAGCCTACTCCTATACGAGAGCGATTAGGCTAATATGTTAAGAATGATTTTATTTATTTTATTTTTATTTTATTTTATTCAGGAAAACAACAGCCTTAATACTAGGTTTTACAATTATTCACTTATAATTATATATGGCCAATTACAGTCTTCCACTTACTAATACCTGCTTTAGAATATAGATGCGTAACCGATCAATGAGGGTAAGCGCACGGATTGTACAGAGAAACAACGACAGCGCACGAGTGCCTACCGTGTCGTCGTCGACACTACAGAAAGACAAGGATGCTAATGATTTATTTTTGCTTAAAAAATGTAATAATTTAAAAAATGTAATAATTAAAAAAAATGTAATAATTTATTGATTTTATTTATCTATAGATATTTAGACAAATTATCTCGCCGTGCATGTATGAGGCGGATGATGATTGTAGGTGAAGCGAAGGTTATTTGGATCATAGCAATTTGAAGAATCTGCCTACCCTAATGGGAAAGAGGTTTGACAGATATGTACAAATGCATAGTACTTATAGTAATGGTGTTTAGGTAAACATGGACAGCGCCGGTGACGCTGAGGGTAATTTTACGGTGATCGGACTTGTGGCTGACGCATCCAGCCCTGTGGGGTGGAGTGCCCGGCCTGTAGCTACCTTCCGATACGCCAACTCCTCTACTCTGTTACCCGTAAGTATTTGCCGCATTAGGATCGGCGCACATCTGGCGGAGCGCAGCGCAGAGCATTTTTGACTGTCACATTATTATAGACATTGTTCTCATTAGAATACTATTCAAAATCAGTTGACACAACAAATGAGCATCGGAGCATGGAAGCGATTACATGCGAATATTGCGTCAATCAAAAATACCATGCGCTGCGCTCCGTCAGGTGTGCGCTGGCCCTTAGGCCCGGTCTTTCAATAGTCAGATAAAAAACTGACAGATAAACTTATGTCTATTTCATGAAACATGACGTTTTAGACAGGTATAAAATATTGCTCTAACCGGCCATTATGAACGCGCGAAGCGTGTCATACATAACCTTTGTCGTCAGTGATGCCGGGCGTGCGGAAAAATCAATTTTGATAAAGGGACACAGGTAGCAACTAATTATTTGATGTGTGCGGATCTCGAGTACGTGATATATAAGACAAGTCAGCGAGCGTGAAAATATTCCTGCATCGATATGGTTCCGCTGCATCAGCAATCACGTAGCCTATCACGTCCGCACATATCATCGCGCGGCCAGCATCTTAGCATATAAGCGTAGCTCCAAGTAGAGGTGGGCGTTGTATGAACGAACCGTTTACCTAAACTGTTTTTTGTACGTGAACGATAGAACTAGTTTATAGTTCACAGATAAACTAGTTTATTCGTCGACTGGTTGACGAGTCCGTTGTCGTGTCGCGAGCGTCTGGCCGCACAATAAGCTTGCCAGTCCTAAGCCTGGAAAAAGTACGAAGGGAAGTTCATTTCAACAATATGTCATTTCATTCTCAATAATCTCGTTTACAAAACGACGACGTATGTACATACCTATTCACATCGTCAAATTGGTAAACGAGACTTTCGTTCGTTCACGTTCACTAATCGTTTATGTGATGAAGTAGTCTTTTCGACGACGACGTAAACTAGTCGAAAATTAGACTGTTTTTTAAACTAGTCTTATCGATCAGAGATGGATTAGATTTTTTAAAAAGAAATAACAAAATAACTTAAAGGAAACACATTTTATTAATTTTAAAACAGATCATTGCAAATCAAACAATTTATGAAAAATAACTAAATCACCACGACACTACAAAAAGACACGACTATCACGTCCAAGCGCCGAAGCAAAAGTGAAGTCCATCTACAGCGCTCCCACCACCGTAGCTCTACTGTCAAAATAGGCCTCCTTCCTACGTGACGTCATGACGTCACTGAGTGGAGGTGCTCGCCTGAGGGGTCTGAGTAGGGGCACTCTCTAAGACGGCCGTTCCTGACAGCTGCACGTCCTCGTCAGCTTCACTAACACAAGATTGTGCCTGTCTGTCATCAATTGGCTCGTCATCTTGGTCATCACCTAAAACATAAACAATCACGTAAACACTTAACAATTCTAGCTACTCACTATAACGAGACCACAAGTGTGCACTCAAGCGATCACGTCAGAGCGAGCAGCTACGAATCAACTCAATTGTATCATCCCAGGTAAGGTTCCGGATACCAACCAAGCATGATAACAATTGTATCTCATCAACAGTGATCATTATCGCTGACCACTGAGAAAAACACACACACGGCAGCCACTTTCGGGGCTCATAACGAGTACCACTGATAACCACTTTCGGGGTAACAATGAGTACTTACAGCCACTTTCGGGGCTTTTAGTTAGATAGAGCAAGTAAACAGTAACCGCTTTCGGGGCTATAACAAGTTAACATCATCGATAACCACTTTCGGGGCTACGACAATACTCACCAATTGCTCTCTCACAACACTCACCACTTTCAAAGAATATTTCACACGCATCTGGGGTCCACTCGCCGCGCCATTGAACCATGTGTTCCGCTGACGCTTGAGTTTTCTTGCCGTAAGACCCCGCTATCAATTCGAGTTCGTAGCGGTGATGTGGTAACGCGCGCACAACCTTGTAGGGGCCGCGCATACCAGAGTCGAGCTTGCCCGTACTTTGAGAGCCTTTGCTGACGAACACAAAATCGCCGACATTATAAGTGCGGGGCTCTCGTCGACCCTCGTTGACGTAAGCATCCTGCTTTTGTTGGTTTGCAGTTAGCAGTTCAGAGGCTCGCTGTCGTCGCAGTTCACGTAGAGCTTCACGGTTCGGGCTTGCGCTCTCTAGTGCAACATCTCGCACCAAAGATCTTAAAACTGGTGTGGTGCCTTCGACGCCTGTAAGCAGCTGTAAGGCGGAGGTACGGGTCGTTGCCTGTTTGGTAATGTTCAATATTAGTTGCAGCTTCCAAAGCGTGTTTGACCAAGTGACACCTTTGTTGTTGACTTCGATGCGCAGCATATTGAGAACGGTCCGGCAATAGCGCTCGGCCTGTCCATTCTCGCGGTGCATTTCGGGAGTGATAAAGTGTAAGGAACATCCCCAGTCAGTTACCCAATTTTGAAATGACATGCTTTCATACATCCTTGCTCGGTCACACACTATAGTTGATGGAGTGCCGAATAAGGAGACTACGTTAGCAAAGACACGTTTTAGTTCGTCTGTGTCTTGCCGGTACAGAGGGTATAAAAGACAGTACTTAGAGAACGAATCAACAACGATTAAAACGTACTTGAAGCCGTTGGATTCTGTGAGTGGTCCGAGAACATCAGTGTGTAATACTGAGAATGGAATGTCTGGTTTAGTCCAAGACTCAATTGGTAAACTAGGCGCACGTGGTATTTTTTTGTGTGATAGGCATACAATGCAATGACCAATGTATTTTTTTATGAAAGGCCGTAACCGGGGAAACCAGAAATAGCGAAGGATAAGGTCGGTGGTTTTATCAATACCAACGTGATCGTGATCGTCATGAAACACTCGTAGCAAGCTGAGTCTATGTCCTTTTGGAATATAGCAAAGGAAACGGGGTTCATCACCAATCGGTGTATACTTATAATAGAGCAACTCATTTCTGATAACAAAACGGGAGGAATCTAACTGACCCTCTCTTAATTTTTGCATCAAATCTTGGGTCTCAGTGTCAGCTGTTTGAGCTATTTTCGCCCAGTTCTTTGGATGCTGTATATGAAAAACGTTAGCTGGTTGTCGGCTCAAAAAGTCCGCGTGTTGCATAAGGCAACCTTTTCGGTACTCTAATTCAAAATTAAAATCTTGTAAGTAAACCCACCAGCGCGCCACCCGTGGTAAAAGATCCTTTTTTCGCTCTGTCAGCTTTAGCGAATTGCAATCCGTCACTATTTTGAATCTAATTCCAATCAAATAGTGGCGGAAGTGCTTTAACGCTTGTACTATCGCCAGAGTCTCTAGCTCATAGCTATGATACCGACGTTCGGCGCCCTGGTTGGTTTTACTATAATAGCCAACAACCCGCTTTCGCCTACCTTCGTGTTCTTGAATTAAAATCGCACCGAGGCCTACCGCACTTGCATCGGTATGCAATTCTGTCGGCAACTTGGGGTCAAAAATTGCTAGGACAGGTTCCTCCGACAAACATTTTATGATATAGTCGCGAGCCTCATCTTGTTCTTGGCCCCAAACGAAAGGTTCACCCTTTTTTAATAATTTTGTAATGCAAGCTGTTTTGGAAGCATATCCGGCAATATACCTACGAAAGTAGCCAGCCAGGCCCAAGAACTGCCGAACCTCCCTAACATTAGTTGGTTTGGGTGACTTAACTAAGGCTTCTGTTTTACTCGGGCTCGGCCTCACCTGACCATGTCCAATTAATCTGCCCAAATACTCTAGTTCGGTATCTAGAAACGTACACTTCTTTAAGTTAACTGAAAAGCCTGCTTTAGTTAACGTGTCTAGGACCTCACGCAGTGTGTCAAAACCCTCATCAATAGAATTGGACATGATCAGTACATCATCTATATAAGTCAACACTTTACCGGCGTCAATCAGGTGCTTCAGCGTTTTAGAGATAATCCTTTGGTAGACGATTGGAGCATTAGCGAGACCATACGGCATTTTTAAATACTCGTAATGCCCCTCAGGTGTTACGAAAGCCGTCCTACCAATTGAACTGTCATCCTTCATCGGAACTTGGTGGAAGCCGGTAGCCATATCAAGGCTGGTGAAATATTTGAAGCTGCCCAACTTGTCCACGTGATCGTCGATCAGTGGTAAAGGAAACCGCTCCTTAACAGTGACGGCGTTTAAAGCGCGATAGTCCACGCACATCCTATCATCTCCGTTCTTTTTCTTCACGAGGATGATAGGACTGGCGTAGTCCGACTGCGATTCGCGGATAATGCCTTTGCTCAATAAATCATTCACTATATCACGTACGCGCCGTTTCTCATCCGCTGATAGTTTATACGGGCGATAATTTATAGGCACGTCACTGTTAAGTTTGATCTCCATACTACCCGTGACGACTGTAGAGTTTGCCGTTCCAGTTGTGAACGTATTAGGGAACTCGCGAATCAATGAAACTAAACGATCTCTATTTGCGCCGACCAGAGGTGTTTTCACATTATCCACCTCTACAGTTGACACGTTATAAACACGATTAGGCGAATCGAGTCTAATTAGGCGTTGACTGTCATTTGTACGTATATATGTGACACCTTTACGGTTAAGAATGTCAGTACCTATCAGAACAGGGGCCTGAATACAATCGGGCGAGACAACGTAAAGATCTACCTCCAATGACAACTCAGGGAATTCCAAAATAGTATTAACAAATGAGGTGGATTCTATGTCTTGACTACCTATACCTCGCATGCGGCGGTAAGTTGGAATTTTATTCAAAGTAAAATGTTTTAAGGCAGACTCAGATATCAGGGAAATATCAGAGCCACTATCCACTAGAACATCAACGGGTTGATTTTGTATAACAGCTGGCATTACGTTGTTTCGCTTTGTGTCGACTCCGAACAAAAATTTACATTACTGTTAGATCTACCCTCAACACGTTGCTTAGTAAAGCAAGACTCGACGAGGTGTCCGGTCCTCTTACAGAAAGTACACGTTTTGACAGGCTTGTCACTCGATTGGGACTTTGAATTAGTAGTTGGATTAGAGTTTACAGTAACTGTCGCGGGAACTTGAGATTGTGTATCTTTTTTGGACTTTTTCGGGCAATGAATTTGCTTATGACCTATAGCACCGCAATTAAAGCAAGACAATCGGTCGTACTTAGGGAGTTCACGCTTACGAGCACCAGACGTGTTAGTGGTTGACGGACGAACAGTATTACTAGCAGCAGGGGTACTTTTTGGTTTTACATATACCGACAAGAACTCAACCAGATCGTTGGTTTGCAACTTCGCATTGGTAGCCGCGGCCCTTACTTGGGGATCACTTATGCCACGAATCACTATGGCGGTCTTAAGTTCATCCGAAAGTCCCTTAACGATGTTTAAACGTAAAAGAGACCTTCGGGCGTAGTCAGCATACGTGGTGGATTTGCTAGAATCGGTATTCATCACTTCATAAAGGATAGTAACCATATCAACTTCACGTGGGCACAATGACCGAAATTCGGTTTTAAAGTTGCTCCATGTTCGGTCATTGGTAACCCAATCGTTCAGCCAAGTTTTTGCATCACCACGTAGACATCCGCCAATGCGACCCAAGCATTCACCATTATCCCAATGATTTAGTTCTCGCGCGCGGTCTACCTCCGCACACCACACATCGAAATCGTGAACACTCGGATCGAAGTTAGAAATATAGTAATGTTTGGGTCTTACTTGAATTAATGATGAAAGTGCTTCTACAATACTGCTCGTCGCGCCAGGGTCTTGCACGGTCCCCGCAGTCTTTTCCACTGGGACGGAATCCCTGCCAGAAATCTCAGTAACCGCCACCGACCCCAGCGGCAGCTGCGGTTGCGTGTAGGTGCTCTCAGCGGGTGGACGCGATAGTGGGGTTGAGGTGGTTGCCGCGACAACAGGGAACCGATCCTCTAGAGCATTTAATCTATCCAAAACCGCATTTAAAACGTCTTGTCGTGGACTTCCGCGACGCCCATACGAGGCGTCGCGACGCCGTCTACACGAGCTACCTTTATCTAAAGACCTACCTACATGTCGTGGTGATCTATTACGACGCCTCACATGATCGTCACGGCGACTAGTTGAACCACTGCGTCGATCACGGGAAACATGCCTCCTATCCGATCTACGCGGTGTATCGCGGTTTCTTGATTGTGAATCACGTCCCGACATAATTATGCAATCAAGCACAATACGATCGTAACGTGAACAAAAATAATCAAAATTGTGGGTACAATTAAATTAAGTACACAAAGTGACTAATAAATTAAATGAAATCAATCTAACTTACGTCTAGATATAAAACGAAACACAATTAGCTTATAAATGATGGCAAACGAGCAAAATTGAGCGTTCAATCCCACTTCTGATCTTATCGATCAGAGATGGATTAGATTTTTTAAAAAGAAATAACAAAATAACTTAAAGGAAACACATTTTATTAATTTTAAAACAGATCATTGCAAATCAAACAATTTATGAAAAATAACTAAATCACCACGACACTACAAAAAGACACGACTATCACGTCCAAGCGCCGAAGCAAAAGTGAAGTCCATCTACAGCGCTCCCACCACCGTAGCTCTACTGTCAAAATAGGCCTCCTTCCTACGTGACGTCATGACGTCACTGAGTGGAGGTGCTCGCCTGAGGGGTCTGAGTAGGGGCACTCTCTAAGACTAGTTTATCGTCGACGGTAAACGGTCTCGTTGCGTC
Source organism: Anarsia innoxiella (assembly GCA_947563765.1). Lineage (NCBI taxonomy): Eukaryota > Metazoa > Arthropoda > Insecta > Lepidoptera > Gelechiidae > Anarsia > Anarsia innoxiella. Next base: position 1,409,979 of record OX387403.1, read on the forward strand.
GACTGTAAAATCGTCAACGACCCACCACTAGCTCCAAGTCATTACTGTTGTTCAAACTGTTCTGTTATCATATCAACAATTCAACATGTAACTTCAAATATAAGTTTTACAATCACGATGCGCCGTTATCATTGTCACCACCTATTTTATCCTGGCCGGAACAGATGCATGTATGTGTTGATTAACATGCAATTACAAAGGTATAAGGTAAATGTTTGTAACATCTAAAAATACTGTCGAATTAAAAAACCTCCCCCTTTTTTGAAGTCTGTGATTGAATGAGTCGTGACTTGGTTCGCTTGTTCGTAATGGCCCGTCTACGATAAATTTTAACTGACAATTGAAAAACCGAGCCTTAATTCAATAAAATGGCTCATTTGTTTCCAGCTAAGTAAGGTATTTCATTACGGTAGAAGAAAGGTTACAGATTACATTTAAAAAATGGATCCGAACATTACTCAGACTGGGGTACGAACAAGGGTTCCGTATCATCTATCCTTAGGTAAAAATGGTAAAAAACACGGTTCTTGTATGGGAGGTTCGTTCTTCCAAAATACATAATTTCTGACAATTTTGGTCAGTCTGGTAACAGATGGACATCGCAGTTAGACTCCATTTTACCGATTCGTTCTTTACCTTTTAGATACGGAACCCTAAACAACAAGAATCTACAAAGTAATTGCTATTTATTAGAATTTTTTTTGGTTCATAATGGTTTCATAAATTATGAATAAAATAGGGACGGGACAGAAAATTGAAATTAATACTCTAAATTGATACTTGAAAAGTTATTATTTTCCTGTGATTTTCAATTCACGTGTCAGTTTGTTGATACTGTTTTCAAATTAGAAATAAATCCTTATCAGCTCTTTTAATATCGTCTCTACAGGGGCACGAGCCTACTCTCCACCTACTCTCATATGGGAGTAAAAACATACCAGAGTAAAAACACAACCAAGACACAAAGCGGTTTTCATTTCGCCAGATTTTTTTACACAAATCAAATTAAATCTTTTTATTTGCAGATATGGTACATTATAAAAAGTGATCATTATTTTATAGATGACTATTTTTACCTAGGAGTGACGTCAAACGCCTCCACTCCGTAACTTTGATGCTACAGAGTATGTTTTCATTTACGAGTAAAATTATGTAATTGAGGAAGCAAAAATTATTTGTCTAATATTTTTGAACGGTTTAAAAGATGGACTAAATATTATGCCAAATGTAGAGCATGCAAAATGGTCTCGCGTTCGCCTAAGCGCTAAAACACACTAGTTTGAAACGTTTCGTTTCAGTTGCGTCGTGTGTGGTTTTCTAAAGAAGTCTATAGCAGAAACTGCGATGCAACTCAAAAGTAACTAGCAGTTTCAGTTGCGTTGCATTTGTGTTTCACCGTGTATTCTGGGTCTAACATAGAAATCTTTCCCAGGAATTAGTCGGCGTGAGTGATATCTCTTGGATTAGCGGTTCGCCGCCGGTAGCTGAACCAGCATGCGGCTTCGATGGCAGCAAATGCACGCTCCCCCACGATCCAGTGGTAATTGCTGCCGTAACAGCTGTTGCTGCGGCCGCTATTTTGGCAGCTGCTTTACTGGCCAGGCATTACCGTTATGAGCAGAAACTCGCGTCGGTTCTTTGGCGGATTGAAGCTAAGGATCTCACGTTTATCTCGGCTTATCCTAATAATGGCGATAATAAGGTAAGTGAGATTACTTACTTACTAGTGATCGGGGATAGTGTAATACGTCGAAAATATTTCTTTCACTAGAGGCCCACGACTTCGTACGTATTAATCGTCATATCTTAGAAAAGTTACTCAATATCTTTAAATAATATAGCCTATGTGTTATTCTGATATGCAAGCTACAATATTGCAAAATTTCATCAAGTTCTGTTAAGTAGTTTTTGCGTGAAAGAGAAAGGAGAAAGAAAGAAAGAAATTATTTATTGCATACCATGTTACAAAAAATATAGGTCTTATAATTAAGTATAAGTGGTAAACATGGACCCGGATTGGGCACAGCAAAAGAATAACATAATTAAGAGTAAGAAATACCCTCACATCCATCCATCCATCCATCGGCACAAACATTGATATTTATATACTATTAGTAGGATAATATTGCACGGAAAATTTGTCATATCTGCCCTGAAGATAGCACTCAAATTGACACTTTTCTGCCTTAGGAATTTTCATTATTCCATTATCACATTTACATATCTAACCTAATTTTAGAATAAAACCAGTTTATAAGTGGTTTCCACGCATTTGTGATGAAAAAGAGTGTTCAGCTTTGAGTAATTACAGCCTTCGTACGCTCGTACACAAATTACTTCCTTCACCCCTTATAGAATAATTTTCTTTCCTTTTACTAAAGATTTTACTAAGAATTAATTAATTATAATTTAATTTTACTATTTATTTGATTGATTTTGATTTATTGATTTTTGATTTTGATTTATTGATTTTACTAAGAATTAATTAATTAATTATAACATCTAATTATGACAAATTAAGTAATATTGTCACATACGCACGAAGCGTTGGGCGAGAATAGCCACAGAATCGGTGCAAGGTGACGGCCAACGTCGTCGCCGAGGTAGGCCGAAGAAACGATGGCGTGACGACCTACGCACATTCAGGGAAGATTGGTGGGAAGTAACCACTAACAGGAATCTGTGGAAGCGCATGGGAAAGGCTTTTGACAAGTAGTGGGACGAAAGGCCAATAAAAAAGAAAAAAAAAGGTAATATTGAATTTTATTGAAAAGCGGTAGTGTAGGTACGAGTTCTATCTCCTACGATGTGTATGTTTATTACTTATGGGCACACACCTTCAGTTATTCCTAACGATAAAACGGTGCAGTTTAAGCTTAAACTGTATAGTTTTATCAAATGTACGATCGACTGTTAAGTTTTGAAAAATCGTAAAAATTGCACAGTTTTTATCATACATACGTTTCGAAAAATTGTGCAGTTACAACTGCGCAGTCCGATCGAACACTAATTTTGTAATTATGTAAATAACATGTTGACACAAGATATGATAACCTAGTACCGAGTTTCAAACTCAATTACACTTTAATCAACTTCGTAGCATTCGTAGCAGAGTTAGTAGCGCGTTACGAATACATCGTAGCACCTCGTAGCAATTTGTAGCAATCTCGTAGCCGGTTTCCGCGTACGGATTACTGTAATCATCTTACAAGGTAATCTTATTAGAGCTAATTAATGTACTGTGAACATATTTCTAGTTATCAAAGCAATTAAATTCATATTCCTATTAATATTATAAATGTCAATCTTTATGCCAATAGAGGGAGGGATGTTTGTTACTCTTTTACGCAAAAATTACTGAATGGATTTTGATGAAATTTGGCTATATTGTAGATTATAAACTAGAATAACATATAGGCTATATTATTTTTAGATATCATGTTATTTTACTAAGTCGCGGGCAGCCTCTAGTAGATATATAATTGTGTCTTGAAATAAGTATTATAATAATATTATACAAAAATGTGTTTAATTTATAATTGCAATGAAACTCCTTAGTTTGACGTTTAAATAGAGTGCCTTTAAAGAAAACAATGGTAAACTATAGTTGTCCCTTTCAGGCTGCAATACCTCAAGATGTGGAAGCGAGAAGGGCGCATACTACAATTGCACTGTATAGAGGAAATATTGTTGCTGTAAAAAGGCTTCAGAAGAAAAGTATTGATGTTACTAGAGCGATACGGAAGGAGTTAAAACAGGTATGAGCTTATTCACAATTGTTAGAATTATCAAATTTTAACCGGCAATGAAAACAAACTACATAAAAGTTCATCGATTAAATTGTATCTGGCCATTAAGAAACTAGCACACGAGTGACGCGACAGCGACGCAACGCAACTTTTTTCAAATCAAATTTTGTCTTTTGATCACGGTCTATGGGCTAGTATCAACGAGGAAGGAATATAAGGAGTGGCCCGATTTTTTTTTTCATATACAAATGAGTTTATGACAGCGTGCCAAGGTTGGCGCAAGTTTTTCATAGTTTTCTTGGTAGATGACCTGTCAAACGATAAGAAATTCCATACAAAAAGGTAGCCATTGTGCGCCAGATCAGGCACGCAGATCCAGACGGTATGGAAGTGCGCACACGTTATCGTGATTATAGACATAGGTTTATCTGTCAATTAAATTTTATCAGTAGGTGGTGGAACAGGCATTTTCTTTCAGTCTTTATTTTGTTTGCCAGTGAAGTTAAATTCGTCCAATCTTTGAGCTTCGTTTGCTTTTACATTATCTTTTCTAAATACGTCCTTACCTTATCTTACTTAAATCGCTGTTTTTGTCATATCCTTTTGACATGTATATTTATTTACCGTGGTTTATTATCATCATCAAAATGCTACGACAATCCCAGTATCCCACTACTTACAAACAATTACTACTCACTATTCAATTTAATTTATTTTATTTTATCGATCAAATCGGGGACTGGTTACATAAAGACCGAGTCAGACCAAGTCGGAGGGTGCCGACGTGCATGTATTAGACCCTTGATTTTCAAACTGTGGGTCACGACCCCTTGTGGGGTCGCGAAGCCTTACTCAGGGGGTCGCTGGCAAAAATAAAAAGTCAAAGATCTACAAATGTACACTATAACCAGTGAATGTATTTACAAAAATAGAAAAAAATCTTTAACGTAGCATGTTGATTAGATAATTCCCTTGTCTGTCTATGGAACAAAGGGGGTCGCCAAAATTTTTCAACTCGAAAGGGGTCGCGTTATCAAAAAGTTTGAAAAACACTGTATTAGATGATTAATAAATATGCATGAAGCGAAAGAAATGTAGCAAGTGGAGGGAAGTCTTTACCTACCCCGATGGGAGAAAGGTGTGACGGATATGTATGTATGTTATCTCCTTCTCTCTTAGATCCGAGGGCTTCGTCATGAGAACTTGACAGCATTCGTGGGTGTTTGCGTTGAAAGTGGGACAACCTGCATCGTGTCAGCTTACTGCTCGCGTGGGTCATTGGCCAGGGTACTGGCTGATCGAGACTTGCATCTGGATGACATGTTCGTGGCTAGGTAAGTAGCTGTGTGTGTAGAGATAGACGGGCAGCATCGTGCATGTTAAGGCTGATTTACATTGAGCGAGTAACTGACGTCAGTGCACTGTCGCAATATTCTGGCAGGGTCGCCATATAGGGATGGGATTAGAGAGCAATGCAAACGACCGAGTGATGATTACAACTGACTGATTTATTCAATAGAACACATCTTAAATACATACTTTACTAAATCAAGGTACGAGTACTTACTTACTATACTACAATATACTGTAAGTCAGTATTGAAGCGACAGTGCACTGACACGTCAGTGATCAAATTACACTATGGCAATACCAGGTCAGTTCAGTAACTGACGTCAGTTACTCACTCAATGTAAATCAGCCTTCAGCCTGACTGCTCGCGCGGGTGAATTAGAAGTAAACCCTTTTTTATCGGTCCATAATTTTTATATATCTAAGCGCAGTGATCCGATGAGTGTGAATAGCGTCATATAAAATGTTCAGCCACCTGAGCTCATAATAAAAATCCGTGGAAAATTCAGGAAAAGCGGGAACGAGGATCAAAAGGTTAAAAGGCGTTATATTATTATTGTAATTAATTTTATCGATGTTCCAAATACGAATCAAAGTTCGGTTTGTTCTTCGTTATTATTTAGAAACAATAACCGTTTATATTTATTTCGTCTGAAGCACCATTTATAAATTAATTAGGTACCCAATATTAATTTACGTCTGGAATCCGACTCGGGTAACACTCTTGTTACTGAAAACTAATTTCTAATTAGACTCCAATTAGACAAAAGATTTATTAGAATCAGACGTTACCTGAAAATTCCTATTATTAAAACTCATTGTTCCTATTTAAGATCTCTCAATGTAATCCGAGTAATTAAACAATGTCGATGGTTTCAAAAGTTGTAATGTTTACAGACTGATAATTGAGTTGGGTAAAGTTAGGTTAGTTATTAAATGAATGGTAGTAGTTTTAATAGGAATAGCCATGTAGGCTTGCCCGCCTCTGCGCACAATGTTATAGTTTTAAGTTTTGTCTGTATCTCTTTGTGTGCAATCAAGTATTTCTATCTACGTATCTATCATTAAGCGCACTGTTGTTTTATGCGTTGCTCGCAGCGTCAAACGCATGCGATCAGGTGGTCGCGCTGTTGTTTAATGCGTTGCTCACAGTGTCAAACGCATGCGATCAGGTGGTCGCGCTGTTGTTTTATGCGTTGCTCGCAGCGTCAAACGCATGCGATCAGGTGGTCGCGCTGTTGTTTTATGCGTTGCACGCAGCGTCAAACGCATGCGATCGGGTGGTCGCGCTGTTGTTTTATGCGTTGCACGCAGCGTCAAACGCATGCGATTAGGTGGTCGCGCTGTTGTTTTATGCGTTGCACGCAGCGTCAAACGCATGCGATCAGGTGGTAGCGCTGTTGTTTAATGCGTTGCTCGCAGTGTCAAACGCATGCGATCAGGTGGTCGCGCTGTTGTTTTATGCGTTGCTTGCATTGCAGCCGTTGATTTTGTATTAAGAAACCTGATAGCATGCGTCTGGTGCTGCGAGCAACGCATAAAACAACAGCGGGCTTACCCACATATCTTAATTATGTGTTATTCTTACAGCCTTGTGGCGGATCTTCTGCGCGGTCTGACATACCTCCACGACTCAGCTCTAATCTCCCATGGGAACCTCACATCAAGCAACTGTTTGGTTGACAGTCGATGGGTATTACAGATATGCGATTATGGACTTCATAATTTGAAAAGTAAGTAGCATTTTTGTTTCAATAAAGACGCTTATTCATTGGCGAGATGTACGTACAGATATAGTAACGAGGTTCTAGTGTGTATGCGTGTTACAGTAAGTTTCTTTATTATACAAATATGACTAAATCAGAACAAGATGGCATGATAGTTAAACTAATTTAATTAAACTAGTCTTATGTCAGTTAAGTAGGTACCTACCTAATCTTAAGAAAACGAAATAGCATAGAATAAGTTAAAACTTAAATGCAAGTCACAAATTTTATGAGGTGTTACAATATTTATAGGTAGGTACATGGTGACGCCGTGCTAGGGCTCAGAAAATGAGGGCATCTAACTAGTTGCCTGCCACCAAGTAGCCAGTTACTGAAAAATAAACACAATCTATTTTTTTTATAATTTTGTGGCCTGGTAGCTATAACCTATAAGCCAAGCCAAGTGTTTTTTGTTCTTAAACACAAACTATGTATATCTAGAGCCATAAAGTAAATTGACGATGAAGTGTAATGACCTCCTATCTTAAAAAAGATGTTTTTACAGGAAATGAAAAAATACGTTTTTTTTTACACATAGCAATTAACAACTTTTATGTTGTGAGTTTATAGTCATAGGTACCTCCAACTTATGATGAAAGTAAGCATAAGGAAATCCTTTTATTTCCAGGAATAAATGTAGATAGGAGATATTGTTTGCGAAAAATGTATGATTTTAGCTAAGTTAGGAGGTATTGTTGAAAAACGTTTTTATTGGGTGAAATCCCGGTCCAGATTTCAAGATTTCAAGACTGCGGCACGTGGACGTAAGGTTAGAATTGTAGAAGTGTTATTTCTGTCATTCGCACCTATAATTAAAGCAATAACTTCTATCTACATTCTACTAAGGTATTCATAGATAAAATACTTAAATTCTATTATTAATCATCAATATTATAATATACAAATATTGCGAAGAACATTGTCTAAATAATTATGACTAAAATACGATAAAATCATTGCAAATTTGTCTCAAATTAGCTCTTTTACATTAATACCTAATAAACTTTTTTTTTTTTGGTATTTTTGTAACACACACAGTGTTATAATATTTTACTTACTTAATATATTCGAATCCAAATCAATTCAACTCTAAATTCAATTAAAAAAAGAAAATTGGCCATCTAATTACTCATCAATTGCACGTAACTTGAATACTCCCTGTGACTTGAACAAGCACAAAAAAATACAAACGAGCCGCGTGGTAAGCCCCCTCTCTTCCGCACCTATAAAATGTTCGCGTTTCTTAGCTACTTTTCTCTCAAAATACCGCGGAAAGTGCCCAAATGAAGACGTGTAGGACGTAGATAGGAGATATTAGCAGCAAAATTTATGCAACGGAACTTAGGAGCTATTTTCATTCATTAATAATTTGCTAAAAAATACGAAATCTGTGTAGGTGTTCTTGCTAGTACACGCGAAATTGTATTTTATATCCAAAACCATAAGAATCACGAAATCATGAAAATGTCAGTTAGGAGGTCATTACACTTCATCGTCGAAATATTAATTAATAATAGTCTATGACCACGAAGTATCTAAGCTTTTTTTAATAGGTGGTTGTGCCGACCAAGAAGATGCATTGCGACAGGAGCGTCGCATGCTGTGGCGTGCTCCAGAACTCCTATGTGATCCTAATCCACCACTCCGTGGATCCCAGAAAGGAGATGTTTACTCATTCGGCATTATTCTCTATGAAATCCTTGGCCGAAACGGGCCCTGGGGCGATACCAACCTCACTTACGCTGGTGAGTACAATAGATTAATTATACGAGCGTCTGTTTGCTAATATCTTGATTAAAGTCGCCCCTTCATCTGATTAAATAAAAAGTAAAATTAGAACAACCCAGACAAAGCAAAGCTTCTGAAAGCTTTCTAAAACAGACTAAGTCACGCAGATTTCCTAGAAACTTTGCACATGCGTTGAGACCTGTGTGAAGGTGCTGCTGTGATGGCCGGTCATGTCATGCGGATCCCATCAAACTAAGCATTTCACTTCTTTGTTTCCCATTTGCTTGCCTCACTTTTTCCTGGATATTGTGGGGTCAAATTTTTATTATTTATTTATGGATAGCTGTTTTGAAATATTAATTTGATTATGTTTCTGTGTTTATGCCTGAGATTTGTAAAACTTAAATTAAAAAGAGCAACCCTACAGAGTTTCTTGCTTGGTTCTTCTCTGGGGAAACTGCACTCTTGCGAATCTAGCATTAACTTTAAAAAATGACCCGTCTTAAGTGTTGTCAAAACCTACAGGATTAAATGATTTTCATTTCATTTCATTTCATTTCTTTCACACTTTTCATTTGGTCTGAGCTTTATTCCTATTGTGCTAAAATTAATCTTTGTGCTGCGAGGTCGTTTTAAAAAATACAGAATAAAGAATGAAATTTGCGAGAGACGGCTGCGTTCGTGGCTACTGTATTATCAAAAGAAATGTTAATGGAATGTTTTCATGCCATAAACATCTTGAGTTAACGTTATTCATTGTCCCGAAACGAAATTGTAGAGCGAAAAATAGACCTCCCGGGAAATTGCCAAGGTCGACTAACAACGTAATTTTCATACTAAGTACAATCACTGATATCACTGATATTTAACCGGGTTTTACAGTTGAGCGGTTTTGACTGTGATTAATCGAGAGGAATTCACTCGATTCTTTACGTTCATTGACGGTGATAATGTTTTATTATTAGTTCTAACTTAGACACAACTTAAGGATCGCTCGATAGGAATTCTAAATTCAAAAGTCAGCTCAAGTACCTACTAGCTATCTGACGCCTAGATATAATTTTCCTTCTGATAAGGAACCGGCCGAGAACCAGCCGGTTGAACGTACCTAAAGATGGAGATAAATAAGCTTGACGATTTGTCCATATCCGAAACGTCAAAAGAAACGAACTAACGTCGGACTATCTTTAAACCTCGTTTTGTAATAAGGGGGATTGAACTTAACTGTTATATTTTGTAGAAATAATCGGCCGAGTCCGTCAGCCGATCGGCGGGGTGTTGTTCCGGCCACCTCTGGCGGGTCTGGCAGCACGCCCAGCGGTCCTGGCCGTTTTAAACGCCTGCTGGAGTGAACGCCCTGACCGCAGACCTGATTTGAGGCTGGTCAGACTTCGGCTGAAGGATATGCATGCTGGCATGTGAGTTTTATTGATTCGATTTAAATTTTGTCGTCAATTTTTTGTCGAAAGAGGAAAATAAAAAAGTTTTTATAAAAAGAGAGATAGATATTCAACAGCAGCAAAAATTTGTAAAAAAACCTTTAAAAAACTGCGGACGAACTTTGTTGTTGATACTTACCTATAAACTAAAGACATTTAAGTAGGTATAAGTCTAAATTGTTATGTAAAGGTATTTGAGCTATAAAATATGGATATTTATGAAAACTTTTCACAACGTATGACTTCGTGAAGTCAGGTTCGCGGTGGACGCAATTCGCTACCAACCGAGAACAACCCAGACTTATCTAGCAATGGACGCCCAAAGGCTTATGTTTATTATGAATGTATGTCTTATCAACAGGAAAACCAACATATTCGACAACATGTTGGCGATGATGGAGAAATACGCGTCGAACCTTGAAACTCTCGTCGCGGCTCGAACGGAGCAAATGCTGCAAGAGAAACGCAGGACTGATGAATTACTGCACAGGATGCTGCCGAGGTAACTCGATCTTCTATTTATTTATAAAGAAAAATGCAAGTTTTAAGTGACATTATACTATGATTTTGGATCATAGATCTATGAAGTCAATGATATTGGATAACGTAATAAACTATGATTCATTTTCTCATAGTCAATCTTGGATACAATACTCGTTGTATGATTTTGATGATTTAAATGACGCAAGACAAATGATAGTGTAATATGCCCCTAATACATTCGTCATCATTATTTTTGAAAATACTTTGGAATACTTAAATTAGAAAATTATTGTTTACATGGGTTTTTGGTCATAGAACGGCAAAAACAGTGAGTGAATTTGGTATCTAATAAAATACTGGGTCTTTATCAAATAGCACTCAAATAGCATCAAACAGACGATGGGTATTTAAAAATAAAGTGTATTTTTCTACAATCTATGTGCGAGGCCGTAGACATCTCAAGATGTTTATCGTCACAACATGTAGGTGGATACTTAAACCAAAGACCAAACAAATCAAGTGCGGCTATCAAAAATATTTTTTCAGGATCGTTTGCTAATATTTGTACAGGATTGGCTACATAGCAGAAAGTACCGCATTTAAATTGAAAACATGAAAAAACTACTTAGATAGAAGTATAGGTTGCGCCACGTAAAAAGAACTTTAGAAACAAATGAAAATCACGTGTTCGCGCATGGGTACACTTACGCTCGAAAGTACTAGGGCTATTTATCGTTTCATTCTTGTAAGTCTTTCGCACGCGGTTACGTATGTTGACTTATAGACTATACGTAGGGGATGATGATTCTGATTCCAAAGGTTATGAAAGTGACAACAACGATGATAATAAAATGGCCACTTCTGGCATCAACACCGCGTCCTCATATGGTTTTCGCGCCACCCATGAAGACTTAATGGAAGAACAATATATATATTTTTTTTAATTTTCGTATATTTTTTTACATTTTTACACATTTTACACTAAATCCAATATTGATTGGTAGTTGTGTATTTCTTTTTTATTTATATTCCACCTTACTTCCACCTTTGTGCGTAAAACCATGACTGTAATTAAACACTTTTGTGCGCGATGTTATTTTAAAACAAATGTTAAACGTCAGATTCAAAAATCGTCTAATGCGCATCTGTCAGCTAGGGTTCATTTTACGTGGCGCAACCTATAGGTAGGTACGGCATTCAAATTAAAAACATAAAGAATTTCGATAGAAGTAGCAAGTACCTATAAATAACTAAGCGCCAAAATACACGGTGAAATGCAACTGCAACGAAACGTTTCAAACTAGTTGCGTCGTGTGTGGTTTTCTAAGGAAGTCTATAGCAGAAACTGCGATGCAACTCAAAAGTAACTAGCAGTTGCATTTGCGTTTCACTTCACCATGTGTTCTGGGTTTTAGACTGTGACAAGAGGCCGAGTGTCTAGATATTATGAACTGTGCATTTTTTGATGGTCCTAAATAAATTAATAAACTTTTATCAGATTTACAGATATTATAAATTTTATATACATATATAATAAAAAAAATTAATAAATTTTTTATTAAATTAAAATAATTAATTAATAATAATTAATTAATAATAATTAATTAATAAATCTTTTTTTTTTTTTTTATATTTATAATATCCTTTGAGAGTTGAAATGTTCACAGATGATGTATTTTTGGTATCGCTATACATATCAGTCACGTCTTTTTCCCATCTCGGTAGACAGAGACCATTTCCCTCCACTTACTACGATCGAAACACACTTCTTTCGCTTTATCTACATTCATCAGTTGCCTCTCATGCACGTAGGTACAAGGTAGTTTGTAGTAATACATTACATTATTCTTGTTTGTGTCTGTACCTTATATCTTTTTGTGCAATAAAAAAAACATCTTGGAAGGAAAGGTAGCAGGAAGACGAAAGAGAGGGATACCACGAAGGACTTACATAGACCAAATAAAGGAGGGAATAGAAGTTGTGTCGTATCAGGTGCTCAAACGGACGGCAGAGAATAGAGAAGAGTGGCGCAGACTCCACCGACAAGAGTGACGCTATTAAATTTATGATGATGATTGTATTGTACATATTAACAAACTTTTTTATTTCCCAATTTTTTTTTTGTCGTCGTAAGCTTTCGTTATCTATACCACTTATATCAAATACTTAAATAAAATATGTAATAGATTACAAAAGAGACTAATACGTAGTAGCTTTGTAAGTACCAAAAAAAAAACAGTAGAATAAAAGTATTAAGTACCCGCGGGGGCGGTGGCGCGGCGACACAAATTCTTTGTTACCAAAAGATCCAATAGGATAAAAGTCATGAAATGATAAAGTAGATAAAACAATTCCCAAAGGCCGCAATTATGTTATTTTTGGACTTTTTTCTTGTGTCAAAAGAAATTGTGGAAAGCTATCGGTGCTTAGCAACAACGGTTAAAATTGGTAATGAAGTTAAATGTCTACAGGGTGTCCCAAAAATAGGCCGACAAACTGACACCGGAGGTAGATGGACTTAAGGTGCATTAAATAAGCCTAACATGACCATAGTAAAGTCTTATGAGTATTGAGTTAGACCCGTTTTAGTGATTTTTGAAAAAAGAACCACTTTTTGATGGTTTTTGTATCAGAGAGCGATTAATATTCAATTAATTAAAAATAAAAGTACGTCAACGGCTTCTTTGATAGTTACTTATGATATGGCGAAAATAATTTGTTGATGATTAAAGTGAAACATCGACAAATTAACTGTCAAAGTTAACTTTAATTCTCTCCCAAAAACAATATTTCGACTTTGAGCAGTTGCCTCGAAAAAAATTTACTCTGAACTTAATGAACAAATGTTTTTAAAAACTGCCTTGTGCTATTCCGAATCCAGAATGGTATAACATGTATTGCAAAAACAACAAATTCGGGGTATTAGACATCGAAGACTTGCCTAAGTCGGATTATTTCAAAAACTTAGAAGTTGAGTTAAGGTGGTTAAATTGACAAAATCGAGTAGTTAAGAGAAGTAATCTAGAAGGGCGTCTGTTTTTCAGCCTGACTAAGTAATAGGGAGTGATAAAGGCAAAAACTAAGTCGCTATTTGAACCAAAATAGTCAAATGGACCAAAACAGGTAGTATTTGAATGGTGCCAGATTAGACATAGGTTTATTTAGAAAAAAATCTGTATATTTAGAAAGTTTGCTTTATTTAGCAATTACTCGTACCTACTCCGGATTTACACCAGAATTACGATATAAAAGAAAGCTTAACGGCAAAGATCATACTCCTCAAGCAAATACACCTTTACAAGGTAGTTACTATTTTATACTGTACTATACAGACTAATGTAACTTTTTACAATAAATATATAACTAAATACTTAGGTAGGAATTATTTTTAAAGCCAGTATCTTTAGAAAAGCATTACACTATATAAAAGTAAAATGTAGGACCGTGGTATATTGCAAGCCTTTGAAATGTGGTGTTGGAGGATGATGGAACGAATCTAAAATGAAAAGAAAAGTAATGAAGAGATTTTGCAATTAGTAGGCGAGAGCAGAGTAGTTTTGACAGGCCACTGTTGAAACGGAAGGAAATTAAGTACCTACACCTACTGGTTCACTTGATACGACACGACGACTTTGGAAAAACGAGTTATACAAGTTTAATCATAAAGAGCGAACAACAAAGTAGGAACTGCATGCACAAGTTTCCTTAAATTATCTTTGCTTTTACGTCCTCTTCCTGGCTCCACTGAAAATTAAGCGTCATGTCACTGTATACGTAAGTATACTAGAGGCTGACATCAAAATCTGTTCAGTAGTTTTTGCGTGAAAGAGCAACTAACACCATCCACCAATCCCTCGGCACAAACATTGACGTCTATAATGTTAGTAATTTGTTTGTTAACCAGGACCGTAGCCGAGGCGTTGAAGAGAGGCGAGCCAGTGCAGGCAGAGAGTTTCGACTGCGTTACCATCTACTTCAGCGACATTGTCGGATTTACGGGACTTGCTGCCGTTAATACGCCCATGCAGGTTAGATACACACTACATAATTCTGTTGGTTATTAGAGAATTGAATATTCACAAGCCACAAAGATAGAGGAGTAAAGTATAATTGATGAGTACCTACTGGACGAAACCGCGGGGAGTGTAGGCTGTTGCGCTTTGTCAGTCGGGCGCTGTCAACGCCTTTTTTTTACCTGCTCCTAAAGGCAAATTATAGCGAGCGAGATTTGTTTCTCTTACTCTCAAAATCACCCCGAATGCAACGCCATTGATACAAAAGTATGAATCAATGATCGTCCCTACTAAGACGGCTAGCTTATTGATGTTTAGATACTTAGTACATAATCGTTATTAATTTTATCTCTTTATTTTTAGGTGGTGGAGATACTCAACGATCTATATACGTGCTGCGATACAATAATTTCTAATTATAACGTGTATAAGGTAACTATTTATAATCGAATAATTAGCTAAACTACATAATTGAATACAACCAGTGAAGTACGTCTAACAGCCACATTCAAGAAATGTAAATTGTCAATTAAGCTAATTCTCCATTATAATTACTTATAGCTGTCATTTACGTACAGTTTAATGGATTAAGTTGATCAGCTCTTAAGTGACTTGTTATCCATCGTCTTTTAGCCGTCAATATCCCAGTACTGTTTAAGGCCTCTCTCCTTCCTCTCCATGTTTTTCTATCCGTCTATCTAGCAATAAACTATTAAATAAATGAAGTGCATATTATGATTTGTATTCTATTTTTAACAACTCTAAATTTAGGAATCAGATAAATTAAATGGATTTAACTTTTATGACATTTTCTGCAACTTATTATTACTTTGCAACTTTTTACTTAATTAAGTATAAAAGTGTGACTTACGCCCGTTATTAATAACCTATCCTGATCCGTTTTTACCAAATCGAGATTGAAAAAACAAAACACAATTGTCACTTGTGTACCAAAAACATGTCAAGAACACAATTGTGTTTTGTTTTTTCAATCTCGATTTGGTAAAAAACGGATCAGGATAGGTTATTAATAACGGGCGTTAGTTGGAGCAATGGTAACCTTGCGGAACTGCAATTTAAAGGCTATCTGGGCTAGCTTTTTTAGGATGTTTGTGTGATTGTTCATGACATCTACCTACATAGAGTCGGGTTATGAGAAGAAACCTATAATATATAGGTTTAAAAAAAGGAATCGGAAACAACAAAATCTAGCTTGTTTCTTCTTTAAGGAAAACAGCTATCTTGCTAATCTGGAATTAACTTTAGATGACGTATTTCAAGTGCAAAGTACCTAAATCATCCTACGAAATAAAGAAAAAAGAAAAGGAGTAAACATTATTTGACTCTGACCTTGACTTTGACTTCGACCTTCTTCCTCCAGGTGGAAACCATCGGTGACGCGTACATGGTGGTGGCGGGTGCTCCTGAGCGATGTTCCCGACATGCTGCAGAGGTGGCGTCTTTGGCGCTGCATGTGCTGGATGCTGTGCCCAAGATCAGGGTGCGGCATATGCCTGCTGCGAGATTGTATATTAGGATAGGTAAGGATTTTTACTTTGACTCGTGTATAAGGTGACTTTTAATTTAGTGAATGATAGAAAATGTTATGAATGTACTTGTGATAGTAAACAACTTTTACTATGGACCCAAGTTCGAAATGATAGGAGTGGATGGAGGAGTGCAAAACGAACAAGTGAAGATCGCAATTACATGGCTTTTTAATTTAAAACATTTACGGCCCGTTTCTCCACTTACAGATAAAATTTAACTGTCAGATATTTATTTTAGATAGATATTTAGATATACCTGTCCCTGTCTAAAACGTCATGTTTTATGAAATAGACATAGGTTTTCTAGGTAATCTGTCAGTTAAATTCTATCTGAAAACGGGTCCTTATGTTTTCGTAGGAATCCACAGCGGCCAATGCGCGGCTGGTGTAGTCGGCGTCAAAATGCCCCGATACTGCCTGTTCGGTGACACAGTGAACACTGCCGCAAGAATGGAATCTAGCGGAGAGCCTCAGAGGATTCACATCAGCAACGACACGTACACGCTGCTTAAGAAACACGGAGGATACCACTTTAAAGAGAGAGGAACTATTAATATTAAAGTAAGTTTACTGTTATATAACTTATGAATTAGTTTCTCTGTGACAGAAATGATGAGATCCGCAGAAGGACCAAGGTCGCCGACATAGCTCGAAGAATCGCAAACCAGTGGCAGTGGGCTGGGCACATTGCTCGTTGAACCGATGGACGATGGGTGAGAGGTTTTCTAACGGCGACCGTGGAAGACGCTATGTTCGAAGGTCTCCAACTAGCTTTTGCAGCAGTAGCAGTGGACATCCACAAACTAGTGAAACTCGACATAGAGACTTAAGACCCGTGTAGTAGGCAATGAACCTGTCACGCTGGAGAATCATTGGAGAGGCCTCAGCAGTGGGCAGTTAAACGCTGAAATAATGATGAAGTTTATATAGTTCATAAACCAATGAAAGTTTGGCGAGCGGCCGAGTCAGGTGCAGAAACAGTAAATAAATACATACATAAATGTACTTATATAAGGCAGGCAGATACCACTTCGCTCCACTTTCTACGAACCAAATACACGCAGTACCTACAAAAATACATCGCAAAAGACAAAAAAGTAGTTAACCATAATAGTTTTTATTTTCTATAGGGCAAAGGTGAAATGAAAACTTGGTGGCTTGTTGGCGAAGATAATGAGAGGCGAAAGAGTTTCCTTAACGAATATCGTAAGTATGAAATCTATCATAATGAGGCTATAAGTGCAATTTGTTTAGTCAACTTAAAAAAGATAATAAGCCTCGGACGGAGTAAAGAAAAGACCATTTTTATAATAGTCCTATTTATTCATTTAATAAGCAATAATAGGTATTATTATAAGAAGATTATTTATATCGTATAAGGCCGTGGCCCCAGTAGGCAAACTGTTAGCGGCTGACTAGTTTGCGGCGTATCGATATATTTAAAATCGAGTGTCCACAGTCAGCTAGTTTTCGCTCACTGTACGCAGTTTGCAGCGTTACGCGCGCTGACTATCTCGGACAGCGGCCGACTCCCACCAACACCGGTGATTTCATTGATTTGAGTTTGCAGCTAACTCAAACAGTTCGCCATAAATTTGCGGCTCACTCAGTCGGCCGCTAACAGTTTGCCTACTGGGGCCACGGCTTAAAGATGATTTATCCATTTCTGCTTGTGTGATAGATAACAAACAAGTTCGAAATTAATAAAAAATGGTTGTTCTATAATATTTAACACTATCAGCTGGTGCATTTTGTATGGGGATTTCGAAAATGTTTGTATGATTGAGGGGAATGTGTCGACCTACTTTCATACGACTGCGTACCTACATACTGATACTACACAGTAGTCCACTACGTTGCCCCAATAATATGCGGATTTCACATAGACCTTCGAATTCCTTCTCTAATGTAGGAATTTTGGTTTCTTCACGATGTTTTCCTGCGCCACTAGCCAGAGGTAATCGAATATCAATCCGTACATGAAAAGTGAATTAGGTAAGTAGGTTTAATGAAATGTAATTGGGGGCTTATAGTAACAAAATAAAGCATTATTGACAGATTCCAATTCCATTGAAAGCTTAATAAACAACCGCGTAGCTTGAAAGTGAGCACTATGTTTTTTTGGGCTTACAGTAACAAAATATAGATAGGTAACCTAACTGTGATGAAAATGTAAACATCTTTTGCAGAGCTAGGTCTGAACCGAAGCCCAGACGACCTAGACAAGCCATGGTGGGATCCGCAGCGGTCGATTCTGGACATCCGCGACCGCGCGCGGTTGTCTTGCGGCGGGTGCGTGGGCCCCGGCTCGGCGCTATCGTCGCCGGGGGCCCCTGCGTGCGCGTGCTTCGTCCCCCCACGCGACCATCACTCCGCCCCCGCTGTCACCTTCTGCGAGGCCTGACGCTAACAAGATACGCTTTTTTTCTGGATCAAAAGTGACGATTTGAATTATTTCGGCGACTTGCAACCTGTGGTTTTAGATGAGAGTGAAGATGACAGTAGTAGAAGGTATACGTTAATGTGTGGGGACAGGTTTGATAGCGAAGATCAAATAAGGCATGAAGAAGAAGCTGTTGCAAGAGCGAGGAGGTTGGCCGCTTTTCAAAGGTTGTACTCCGTTGGTAATGATAACAGTACTTGGCTGTAAGGTCGATTAAATATCGATTTTCAGTCGATATTTTAGCCACAGCAGTAAATATCTATACTATCGTCGTTATCAGCCCATATATGTCCCCACCGAGGGGCACGAGCCTACTCTCATACAGAGAGTGATTAGGCCGTAATCCACCACGCTGGCCAAGTGCGGGTTGGCGGATTTCACATACACCTTCGAATTTCTTCTCTGGTGTATGCAGGTTTCCTCATGATACTATGGTAAGTATAAAATCAAAATCAGTTTGAGGTTATCATGAATAAAAGATATTCAAGTTTGAACTTAGAAAAAAGTAAAGTAAGTATCTACTTATGTGTTCTTAAATTTTCTATGTCTTTTTAGAGTCTATTATAAAACTGAGCCTAATTAGAATGTATAAAATATATCATCTACTTACTTAGGTATATAATCTGTATAATTCAATACTATATTTTGCAGTGACTAAGTACGGTCAGAGTCATAAGTCGATTAACATATTCAGATTTTCAAAAGTAAATACACCATTATTAAACAAAAATCGCTTAGCAAAAAATACTCCAGAGTTAATTGAACATCCAGTAAAGTTCAAAATAAGGAAAGTAAGTAAGGTTTTCTATCTAATAATGGTGTATATTACTTTTGAAAATCTGAATATGTTCATCGACTTATGATGCTGACTGTACCTACCTAGACCTAAATAGGCAGCCTACGCGCTAAGTAAAATTACCAAAAAGACTTACAATAAAAAAGTGGCGGCTTTTTGAACAATTTGAAGAAAAGTAACTTAGTTTTGGATGAAGAAACGAAATTCTTGTTAATTTGTAAGTAGTAGGTAAACAATAATTTGAATTCTCATTAGTTTAGTTACTACCTAATTACTTGTTAAGAACTGTTTAACGACTCAAGATAGTCAGCCTTTTTGAGAAGTTATACTTATTTTAATGAGCATTTCTGTTTTCTATGAATACTTGCGTTGTTTAAAGTAGGATGAAGAAATCAAGGACAGGAGAATTTTGTAGCCACGTTAAGGGGCTCTGCCTGAAACCGTTATTTCATAAAAATCTTTTATCTCAATATTTAAACGTGAATTATTTGCCTAGATTGTAATTAGATAATTAGGATTAATCACGTTTAGGTATATTTTTATATCCTTATCGGCCCTTTTAGTGTCCCCACTTCAGGGGCATGAGCCTACTCTCATACGAGAGTGATAAGGCCGTATTCCACCACACTGGCCCAATGTTCATGTTGGAATATTAAGCACTTTAAGAAATGTGACATTGTTTTTTAAATAGGCAACTACGATTATGGATCTATCAATGTCAAGAAGTAAAGTAGATAATTAAGTATATATTTTACTATACATAATTAAATATAAAATTATACATATTATACAACCCGTCGGAAATATCTGCGGACCTGGTTTGATGATGTCACGCAACTCGTACGTACTCGTCACGGTACTGGATAGGCGAAAACGGGGGAAGCGCGGGGGAAAGCGCATTCCAGCGAGGTCCGCAGATATTTCCGACGGGTTGTACATACAGACACCCAGATTCAAGACAAATGTCTCTGCTTATCACAGCAATGTTTGTTTCTGTTGGGAATCAAATCCACGACCAATGGCAAGGCATGCAGGGTCACTATCAACCACGCCAACTGACCAGTCAATGTCACTTTAAGAAGGTACCTACCTAATGTCTAGTCTAGTTCTTATAAATAACTAGAGGCAGTCCGCGCCTACGCCTTTATCGTCATATTATATCTCGAAATAATATCCTTTGTGTTATTCTGATATTATAAGCTACAATATTGCCTTTCATAAAAATCTATTTATGTTACGTGTTACGTGAAAGAGTAACAAATAAACATCCACTAGCTTTTACCCGCGACTTCGTCCGCATAAGTTTTTTGTTTTCTCCCGGCTGTAAGTCCCCCTGCAACAATGTCCCTCTATCGTTCCGGTCCTCAACTTCACATCAAAATTTGTTCAAAAGCAACCTAAGCACATAATGGATAGCTCCGAATGTTTCCTTAATAAATATAAAAAGTAAATAATGTAAATCGGTTTAAAATACTACTAACTACCTATACCTACCTGCCAACCCCCGATGTATACAAATCAGATCAATAGTTTTGGCGTAATGTGATTCTAGACAGAGTTTTAATGTTGTAGATATGTACCTATACGTTCCTGTGGGAATGAGATATTTTCCCGAAGTAAAAAGTAGTCTGAATTTTGGTACCTTCCTACCCTATAAGTTAAGTAGTGTGATGGAATGTCGCTAAGTTTCGATCCAAGTAAAACTGTTAAATAAAGACAGTTGCATCAAAATTTTATCATAAATTCCATAAATTATGGCGCCTACCTACCCTCTAAGTTAGAAAAGTGATTAAATACTAACTTGAAGTCTTAGTAACACTCAGTTTAAAAAAAAAACATCAAAATCATTTCAGTAGCTATGGCGTCATGCGCTTCTTAACACGATCACGCTAGATTTCCGAGGGAATGAGGTATTTTCCCGCCGTAAAAAGTAGCCTGTGTCCGTGCCTAGGATTCTATCTTTAAATTAACCAAGTCTTATAAAAATCCGTTCAGATGTTAAGGCGTGAATGAGGTAAACTTTTAAAACAAACGATTAAAAATCACTAACTCAATTCAGTTTTCTGCCTACTTCCTACCCCCTAAGTACAATGAAGTAATCATTTTGATCTTATATCCGTTTTTAGGTAACCATCTATTACCTTACTAAATTTCATCGAAATCCGTTCAGCCGTTTAGGCATGATAGAGCAAAACTCACAGCAAAAACCATAAAAAAATCACTAACTCAATTCAGTTTTCTGCCTACTTCCTACCCCCTAAGTACGATGACGTGATCATTTTGATCTTATATCCGTTTTAGGTAACCATCTATTACCTTACTAAATTTCATCAAAATCCGTTCAGCCGATTAGACGTGAAAGAGCAAAAGTCCCAACAACAACGACTAAAAATCACTAACTCAATTTAGTTATCTACCTACTGCCTACCCCCTAAGAACGATGGCGTGATTATTTATAGCCTATGACCATTTCTAGGTTATCATCTATCACCATACCAAATTTCATCAAAATCCGTTCAGCCGTTTAGGCGTGAAAGAGTAACAGACAGACAGACAGACAGACGGACAGACAGAGTTACTTTCGCATTTTATAGTATATATATAGTATGGATATGGATAGTATGGAAGTATAGATTTATTTAGTATTAAGTGCCTAAATATAAAGTTTCATGGTTTGATCTTTGAATAATGACGATCTCCCATACTAACTTTCATCCCTTATTACCACCCCCTTAAGCCTTTTTTCGCGACAAAATATAGCCTATGTCCTTTCTCAAGGTCTAGACAACCTCTCTACCAAATTTCATTGAAATCGGTTCAGTAGTTTAGGCGTGAAAGCGTAACAGACAGACAGACAGAGTTACTTTCGCATTTCTAATATTATATAGTATATAGTATATATATATGTCGGCGTGTTGGCGTCTCTTTGGTCATAACATCAACCAAACTTCTTAAGTATTGTCTGTGAAACGTCAAGTGATGATAGTTGTCACTGTCATTGCTTGGGAGTGGTCTATGCTTCATGTAATGGCTGATATGTGAACAACGTGAGTTATGTGATCGAATGAACGTGGAGTGCAGAACTCTCCGCGTTTCACAAAGGGTTCATCTAGTTAGGCAGTAATTCGGGTACTTTATGAAAGTCTGATGGCGGATAGATAAGAACCCTGCTTTTCGCATGATGTTCCGCTCGCCCATCCGTCAGCTCACACGAGGACGTGTGATGCGGCAGGATGGCCGTGTCGGCGTGTTGGCGTCTCTTTGGTCATAACATCAACCAAACTTCTTAAGTATTGTCTGTGAAACGTCAAGTGATGATAGTTGTCACTGTCATTGCTTGGGAGTGGTCTATGCTTCATGTAATGGCTGATATGTGAACAACGTGAGTTATGTGATCGAATGAACGTGGAGTGCAGAACTCTCCGCGTTTCACAAAGGGTTCATCTAGTTAGGCAGTAATTCGGGTACTTTATGAAAGTCTGATGGCGGATAGATAAGAACCCTGCTTTTCGCATGATGTTCCGCTCGCCCATCCGTCATATAGTATATAGTATAATATAGTATATATAGTATAGTATATAGTATATATAGTATATAGTATGGATTGGTGTAAACTTTGACATTAAAATTTAAGCAGGTATAATATTAGTAGGCTATGAAGTAAGTATGTTGTATTATATCACAATATCTTTCACTAAGAAAAATAGGTCGAAATCCGACACAAAAATATATTTTCCTAGCTATCTATCTTATCTATTTTATATACCTACTTATCTATTTAACTTCATGCCGCCGTCTCAATCTAAGTTTTGACAATGAAAAGTGGCTGCTATAGTTAATTAAGATAAGTAGCTTAAACGGAGTCTTAAGTAAACGTTTTGAATTTTCTACAAGAAGTATCTAACTTAGGTAATTTATTATTAATATAATAAGTATTATATTTATATACCTTTGTATGTATCGAATTCAGTGAGTATTGTGTTGTAAAGAACTCGAGTCTTGAAGTCTTACTTAGTAAAACTTGAGCCATTTTTAAGGCCTGGAATACTAAGTCCTTTAAGAAATTTGGAGTATTTTGTGAAAACACTCGTCTACTGTTGAAAAGAACGAGACCCAGTGTTGAAACTCGACTACTCGAAATGAATAATAAAAGACACGAGTTTACAACACTAGTGAGTACGTAGGTATAAGTAGGTAAAGATTTAGTACTTACTTAAAAGTAATTAAATTACTGAAATAAGGCACTTGACAGCATTTCCACATTTTTTAAATGGTTGAATGGAGTTTTATACAAAAGAGTTGATCTTTATAACGGTTAGAAACCTTGTAAAACAAAACGTAACCTAAGTAGGAAGGTTCTTATATTTAAATACTAAGGTACGTATACAATGGCATCGACTGATCGGTTATGAATTTAAAACAAATTCAAAAATCACATGGTATGAACGCTTTAATGTTAGACTAATATAATATATTAATATTGTATAGTTATTTAATAAGCGGCCATATTAGATTAATTAAGTAATTACTTGTCTTACTAATGGCGTGCGTAACTGCGTACGCAATGTATTTTTCGTCATATCTATCTAATCTATTAACACTTACTTAAGTAGGTACGAGTAATTAAGTTTAGAAATAAACTTTCTGTTTCAGAGACAAACAAGTCAGGGGGCATTGTTTGATATTATCACTAATTTATACCTACATTTCTGTTATAAGTATATTATTTTTATTAAGATAAGTAAGGGGTTTTCTACCTACTATCAGGGAAAAGATCAGATAATCGGGAAAATAGAATTTAGTTCCAAAAATATCCGGGAGACTTCTTTCGTGAAACGCACTCTACATAACACTATTATTTATCTTGAATCATTTAAATGATCATAATTATTGACTACGAAAAAATGAATAGGTACTCTATATTACAATCCTAAGTAACTTATTAATTACGCTCCTTACCATACCCGAGAACAATTCTACATTAACAGAAAAAAGTTTAGGTTGTTACATGATGAATCTTGAAATATAAATTTAGCTTTAACCAATTATATTATATATATACTAGGTGCAGATATGTTATACGCGCACATTTTGAAGACTGTAAATAGACCTATTTAAGACAACTTGTAGCTAGTCTCAGTTAGTCTGAAGACATTTGGAGTATGATTTGAAGTGCTGTCATTGTAATCATTGTTCGGCACAGATTTAAAACGCCGATCACTATAGAGGTAACATATCTGTACCTATAAAAAATCATTGGCTTTAACTAAGTATTGCTCATGTACAATATTCATCATCATTATATTTAAGAGCGTCACTCTTGTCGGTGGAGTCTTCGCCACTCTGCTTTATTCTCCGCTGTACGTTTGAGCACCTGATACGACACAACTTTTATAGATCTATGATCCAAAATTCATAAAAAACATCATAGAAGGAAAAATTGAAGGGAAAAGGAAGAGAGGAAGACCCAGACGGACGTTCCTAGAACAGGTGAAGGAAAAGGCGGGTGTCATGTCGTATCAAGATGTTAAAAAGAAGGCAGAAAATAGGGAGGGATGGAAGAGGCTCCACCGACAAGAGCTAAGCTCTTAAATAAGAAGAAGGAAGATCCAAAATAAAGTTATAGTGTGATGTCCCTTCGCTTGTTTACAAATGCGCGACAAGTGCACAGTTATGTTGCAAAGGTTTTACTTTTACATATTTTGTTTTATAGTATAAATAGAAGATAATATCGCCCTTTTTCAGTATGTTTGACCAGTTTTTATATACTTAGTAAGTAATTAAAAAATCAACGTGAACAATTGTTATATAGTTAAGTATATCTATATTAAGTAGTATAAATATACCTACACGTTTGTTTTTTTTTAATGGCAACTAGCATTGTGGATTCAGCCAATGTCAAATTAAGTAAAGTTTACTATTAATTATATACCTATATTGTACTTAATTATATAGGTACTAAGTTTATATTAAACTATAAATAAATATATTACACACACAAACACTTAGACTTAGAATCAAGATTAACATTGTCTTATGTTTCTATTGGTGATCGAACCCACGATCTAAGGCATGACAAGCGGGATTTCTACCAACCACGTGAAGTGGCTAGACAGAGTTGATATTTTGGTGTGTTGAATGTTTTGTAAACACGTGATTGTAAACAATATTTTTAAAAAGAGCAGCCTCCAGAGTTTCTTGCTGGCTTCTTCTCTGGAGAATCTGCCTTCCGAAGTCAGCGTAGCTTCAGTCAGTTTAATTTGCTTTTACTTTTGTTAATTTGTTATATTTTAGTTTTTGTTTTATATTTCTGACGCATTCAAGTGTAATTTTTGGGTTACCTATGAATAAATCTTTATTGAATTTGAATTTATTTTTCGTCACAGATATTGCTCAGAATTGCTAGTTAGGCGTTTTTTGGAAGCGGTATCTTTTTGACCAGTTTTGTATGTAAAAGGGATTAAGAAATTAAAAAAAAATCTATGTAAACAATTAATGTTAGATAAATATTTAATTACCTATACTCATAAGAAATTATTCGTTAAAAATATGCACAGTAAATTTTTATGGAAGATTAGATGTGATTTTAATGTGATGTATTTCAATGTTATTAGAAAAAATGTTTAAAATCGATGTTTTGTATCTTGAATGTACCTTTCGATGACATTTTAATAACTATGGACATATCATGTTATACCTACAACTTTGAGTATGTATAGAATATATACAGGGTGGCCCGTCGATTGACGTCCAAAAGGAAAATTTGGATTCCTCGTGTCGTGGGGTATCCGAATCACTCCCATGTATGTTCCGCGATTTTTTTGGTTTTTATACTTTTCGGTAAAATAACACTGTCTTTAAACCTACTGAGGCTTAGGTGATCATAAAATATGAATGAAAAAAAAAATTACTCAAACGTCCAATTCTGAAATTTTTCCACCTTGCTCTCTTTAAAGGCTGATTTTAGCAACGGTACCCCATTAAGTACCTACCAATTTTTTTCGATGTTTATGAAAGCTAAGAAGTTGGCACAGTTTTTAAGCTAGCTTAAAATCCATAAAGCCATCATTTTAACCTCTTAATTTAAGTTTGAAAATTTCGATTATTTTTCAGTCAATACAATAGTCAAAAAAGTCAAGTCAAAAATATATTTATTTCATAGGCACAAAAAATGCTCTTGAAACCGTTACATTATTATAAAGGTAATTTTTTTAAAAGCTAGTGTAGTAATTTTTCCTCTTCCGACCTACATTTCCCCAACTTTTATTAAAGTTACGAAGCTGAATATTTTATGCAAGTACGCGTCATGAAGCATCTGATGCAAAAATAAAATTATGAAAAAGTGTTGTACTTTTTTTTCTACGAACCTTTTTAGGGTGATTGGTTGAAAAATCTCAAAAAATCAGAAAACACGTCATAACTCGGAAACTGTAAAAAATCGCGGAACATACTTGGGGGTGATTCGGATACCCCACGATACGAGGAATCCAAATTTTCCTTTTGGACGTCAATCGACGGGCAACCCTGTATATAAGGAGGTGCCATACCGTCTAGATCTGCGTGCCTGGTCTGGCGCAAAATGGCTACCTTTTTGTATGGAATTTCTTATCGTTTGACAGGTCATCTACCAAGACAACTATGAAAAACTTGCGCCAACCCTAGCACGCTGTCATAAACTCATTTGTATATTAAAAAAAATGGGGCCACTCCTTATATTCCTTCCTCATTGACATACAATATTGCTGACGTATGATAGCACTATACGCCGAAAAATTTTAACAAGCTTCAAAAACGCGATCTCTCAATTTTTTTAATTGTGTGTTTTATTTGGCCCACAAATGTAAAGTCCTTAGTAATGAAAATGTCATTGGTAACTTAACTAGTATTAAGAATATTTATGTGTTAATTATTGGGACTGCCGTTGACTGTTTAATAAATGGAAAATTATTTGTATTTGGTCTTTTTTAATTTATATTTAATTACGAGGGTTATGTGATATTACACAAAGCTTCTTAGCATTCTATTTTGAATTGGCATCAAGCTATAGGTACCTACAGAAAAAAATGAAAATAGAAGTTTATTCATTGATATATTTAATAAATAACTTAAAACTGACAAGGATTCTTATCTAACTAAACTAATACTTACCTCTAATTTCACAGATCAAGAATATTGACAGAAATCTGCCTATCTATAGAGGAACCTACCTACTATATTTGTAACTATACACAAATATTTAAATTGTAGGTATAATAGCTAATCATTTAGTTTCATTTAGTTTATTTGTTTATTAATGACCTGTAAACAAGAACATACTATTTACAAAAATATTGATATGATACAACTAGGAAACATTCTAAAATTCTTTAATTCAAAATTTCAGGTTTTCAAAGAGAATGTGATCAATGTTTTAAGCCCAATTTACAGACGAAATGACCTACTTGAACAAGATGTCTAGTCACTTCTTAAGCCCTCGTATTCTCAATTCCATTTCTAGATAAGCTTTCATATTAGGATCTTCTACAAAATTGAGGATTTTCTCAGCTATTTCTGGGTTAGCATCCATTTTTGCTGATAATGCCTCTGCCCATGCTATAAAGACGCAGTTGGCACAACCTGATTGACAGCATGATGTTGGTGGTTCATCTATGCTTGCCTGAAAAGGAAACGAAACCAAATAATTTTTAAAAAGTAGTAAAGTAGGTGGTAGTAGGTACAGTGTTATAGTAATTAATTACTTAATTTATTTACCTGCACATTATTAATATTAATTTGTCAATACAGTAGAATTAAGGCCTATTAATTTTAAAAATAAAGGCTTAACCTATCATGATAGCATGGTCGGCACCTAAGTAGGAAATAGTACCGTAAAATCGAATTCTAATATTATCCACAGCTGATCTGTTATTTATTCCATTTTGGTTCTATTCCATAAATGCGATACCCACGCAGTTGTCAGTCCATTCTATTTTTAGAGGTAAGTATAAAACAACTTTTATCTTACATCTTTTGCTATCCTTTCCAGTTCTTTCTGTTTCTCATCATCCGTTGCTTGGGATTCGGTCGAGCATCTTGCTTTATTACATTTATTACTCCCAAATATTGGTCGAATTAGAAATCTTGATTTCTGAAATAAATTTTTATGTTTGCATTTTTGTATTGTGAAATTTAAATAAATGATTACTTAGTCGATAACTGTACTTACAAGCATTTTAAACCTAGGATATTAAATGTAATAGAATTACAAATTATTTATATTTACATAACATTTTAATACAAAATTCCTTCTTTTAAGGTTATGTTTTGATTTTTCCAACTTGACAAGTTAGGTAATAAATAGGTATGCTTTCTCTCTCTACCAAAAGCATGACCGAGCGGAAAGACAGAGATGAAAGATAAAGATATAATTTGACATATGAAGCTGGCTTCTCACTGCGCGTGGTAGCCCGCGCCGCGCCGCGCCCGCACGCGCCCCGCGCAATGTGAAGAGCTAGGCGCGGCGCGGCGCGGGCAGGTGCGGCGCGGCGCGGGCTATCCGCTAAAAGTCGGTAACTTCAAAGGCGCGGCGCGGCGTGTGTTTATTGATAGGATTCTTAAAAATTACGTAGGTACCTATGTAATTATCCTAAAATACAAACAATGATTACCTTGACCAGCTCTTATTGAACGTTGACATCCACCAACGCCTCTTCTTCTTCTTCTTTTTGTTAATTTTATTAAGTATACGATATCCACAAAATAAGACAAAAACGGCTGATGCAACAGCCATGCCTTCTTGTCCAGTGGCATTGCTCCATGGCTGGAGGTGGCAATTCGACTCACAAGACATAGTGCGCTGCTCTCAACAGACTGAATCAAAGTGAAGTTTAGTGGTTTGAAGCTAGAAGGCACGCGCCGCGCCGCGCCAGTTTCCGTTGGGTGGCGCGGTGTGTCGCGTGGTGCGTCCTTGCGCGTGGAGCGGCGCGGCGCGGGCTAACACGCGCAGTGAGAAGCCAGCTTTATAAGCTAGAAAACGTAAAGCATTTTAACGCTATTGTAACCGTTTTGAACGGTTATTGTCTTGTTTATGGGGTATCTTAGAATAAACCAAAGACAAGAATTTCTCCAGAATTTTCGTTTCGGTCAGTCATTCGCAATATCATTCGTTCTTCCATAGATAATCTAGATCGACCGACCGGCCGACGAGGCGACGACCGCAAGCGTTTGTCCGTCATTTTTGGCCGTAATTTTACAAACTAAAAATTTGTATTTTGCAATAATTAGCTTTATTTGGTGTCCATTACCTTGGCTAACACGCTGAAAACTCTCTTGGTCTTCCGGTAAACGTCAAGAATCAATACGTGAGTTACCATTTTGTTAGTGTCGTATGAGTGTGGATAATCTTATAATATCGCCGTGACGAAGCCGCAAAACGAGCGCTATCTGTTGTTGTAAGAGTAATTGAAGCGTGAGTGTCGCGACATGGCTGTGGTTATTAATAACGTAATGTGTTCCGGTCAATCTGTCCATTCAGAGATGGTATTTTAATCGAATGTGTGATAGGGCGTTACCAGAGACTTCAATGCCTGATAAAAGAGGAATGATTGATAAACTGCTTGAATGTCAATGAAATTTCGATTAGTCATTCATCAAAGCTTGTATTGTTTGTCATGTACTAACCGTTTGAATATTAGCACCTTTTAAGTGCTTAGTATGCACATAGACACCTGCTATAGAAACCGCGAGCATGAGTCAATAATCAGTACCTTTACACACATGCCTTGGTTTTGTTATGAAATAATAGGTACAGTTACTTAATATCTAGATTTAGCTGCATTATCAATAGCCTCATGATCAGCTCAACCTTGGTAAGCCCAACTCCCCTTTGATGTATGAAGGAATGGTAGAAAAGAAATTACTTCTAAAGGAAAGTCAAGAAAGAGAGTTAAATTTGAGATTGTATGAGTCAGAGAGAAAATAAGTCTGTGAATATAATGATTCAGGTTAATAGATACTTTATTCTCAAAAAGATAGTCACATGGACATGAGGGGAGAAATCTAACATATTATTACCTAGACAGGTAGCATGGTTAAATAAAAAAAGTACTCCCCTTCATTTGGTTGTGATTATTAAATGTTGTATTGCATTGTATAAAAAAAAACTTTTAACACTTGTCAAAAGCATTTTGATTAGGGTACCTTTCCACAAAGGATGTGATATGCTATGGACTCTGAGCAATGATTGGTGGATATCAAACGCATCCATAGCAAGTAACATAGCAAGACACATCTGCTAGTGGAAAGACAACTTTAGGCTTCTTTAATCACATTTTTATCCTAGCTACAATTTTCCACCTTAGAACCACAATGTCTGGTGAACCCGACATGACCCACACTCCCGAAGACGTGGAGGAGGAAGAAATCAAGTCGACGTACAAGCCCCCTCCAGAAAAGACCATTGAAGAGATCCTGGCTGCTGATCAGGAGGACGAGTCCCTCAGGAAGTACAAGGAGGCGTTGCTTGGACAGGCACAAACCGGTGTTGTTATTGTTGGTAAGTACTTTTTGGTAGCTATAGGAAAGTCATATGCTTGTTTTCACTGACTAACTCTTAACATAAGAGATCCCTAATGACCCCTTAGCAGCTGTAGATCTGACAAAGTCTGTGGCTAATGGACAAACGGGCATTAGTATAGTGTTTGGTTAAGTTCTGTTACTTTTTTCTTTGCCTTTTGGTGTGTTACCCACCTATTCACACTTTATGAAATAAAAATGCTAAAAAGGTGTTGTTTTAAGTAACAGATTTACAAAATACAAAGAACCTTGTATTTGTATCCATTTTATTTATATTTTATACATTGTTTTTAAATTGCCTCTCTTTTTATGATACTTCAAAATTCAATTATTTGCAAGATTCTTCTTTAGTTTACACTTGCTTTTATATCTGTCTAAAATCCTTATCTGTTTAACAGACTTTATCAACTTCTTCGACTTTATCAACAGTTCTTTTATCTTATCTCAAAACTGTTTTGCTTGTATGATTAAGTAAGTTTGTTTCATGAATTTCTATGAGTTCTCTATGTAGGAAGTTGTAGTATGCTCTGTTAAGATGCTATGAGCACTTATGACGTGGGTTCGATTCCCTCCAGAGGCATTGACCACATATTCAAATAACTATCAAATTCATTATTTACAATTACTTTTATTTATTACGTAAATACACATTACTAAAACCCAAAAGGTTAATAACCAAAAAATACAAACAAACATTCCTACAAATACAAATACGATCAAAAAAATCGACTCACAAATTAACATAATAAATAAATACAGATGCCAATGATCCGCGCAAGGTGATAGTGAAGAAACTGGCCCTATGCGTTGTGGGACGCGACGACGTCGAGTTGGACCTTACCGGCGATCTCTCGGAGCTCAAGAAACAGGTTTGTGGCGATTTATAATGTCCCCTAGTGTAATCTAACGGGATTTATAGTTATACATGTTTTTTTCTCTGTATCGGAATTGGGAAGCCAATGGATGTGACATTCTTTATGTTTTCTAGTCAGGTTTTTTTTTATATTTTACGAAACAATATATCTGTATTCTTTGGGCGAGTTGCTTCCGAGACGAGGAATTAAAAGAGGTCCCTGAGAAATACTCGAAAATAAGAAAAACTCGAATGTACAACAACGTTCTTTAAGAATGGTCGAACGCTTCGTCGAGGATGCTCGCCTAGTAGTGATCAGGCCATTAGAGTATGTACATAGAGTACGATACGTGATTAAAGTTAATTGTATGTTCATAAACTGTACGTTATTATGTGAAACTTCTTTTAAAATGTGGAGTAGGTATTGTTATTTAAACGATTACCGAAGTTACAAAACAATATACATTGTATAGTAGAAATGGATTAATAGTCAAAGTGGCATAACCATTATACTATATGGTATTTCTGCTCCATAATACAAGGAAAACTTTGTATTTAAGGAAGACTATGATTTATAATTACTACATTGTTTCCTGTGTTACATTTGTGCTCGTTAAAATACATAGTTTCTTTATCGACCTAGTAAGTTGCTACTTTTGTTTGCGGCTTCGCATTTTGTGATGCTTGATGATTCCAATAAAGCATTATCCTATTTGCTACTAATATTATAAACAATATATTCAGTGGTTTTGTCGGGAAAGAGTAACAAACATCCATCTATCAATACATACATATCCGTCATACACGCCTGTCTCCCATCGGGGTAGGTAGAAACCGCTTCCCTCCAATTGCTACAATCCAAACACACGTCTTTCGCTTCATCCACATTCATCAAACATCAAAAGTAACATACATCTCTATCCGTCACGCCTCTCCCCGCATCGGGGTAAGCAGAGACCATTTCCCTCCACTTGCTACGATCCAAAGATACTTCTTTCGTCCATATTCATCAATTGCGTAATACCTGCACGTTGGTTAAGAGTAGGTACTCCTTGGCCTTTCCTTTCCTTCCCCCATAGACAAAAACGTTCATGTTTATTTATAATATAAATAGGAAGTAGAGTATTACATATTGATATGTTTGTACACCAGAACGTCGTATACAATGAGTCATTGATGTGCGTTCTACTTAGCCCACATTATTTCATTAACCACGCTCGTATTTATAACAAACGTACTGGTTTCCGATATTTGCAGTTTTCAGAATAGCATATCAATATTTGACTTTAGTAATTAACTTCGAAATTTTAAAACAGTATTAAAATGAAATAACGTTTTGAAAAGGTCTACAATAGGCGAGGTTAGTAAAAAAATTGGACACGTATTTTTTCTTTAGTAACTAAAAATAATAATACTTTTGGTTGAAATTTCTCGTGATATCACGTCTAAGTACAAGTCTAAGTTCGTTTAAGTTCATCTTTTACCTAAAAGTGACGTCAAAAGCCCTCACTCCAGAAATTTGATGCTCTTTATCTTTGTAATGTGTTTAATAGATCAAGCAAAAAAACATGCGTCCAATATTTTCGAATAGTCTAACAGACGGACTAAAAATAATGCCATTTTTTAAATGTAGTCATCTTATATCTTAAATGATCTGTACGAATACAAGCGGAGGTTCGGCTAGTTTTAATGACGAATTAACTTTAATAGCCGTTTCTGAAACGTGTTATACATAAACTGCCGTAGTTTTATTGTACGAGTGACCCGTATCACTGTACTCAATTAACTGGCTGGTGTCCAATTCTAACCGCAGGATGTTTTAGGTACAGGTAGTTTTAAAAATCTTTTGATTTTGAATTTTTTGTTTTTATATTGGACTTACGACCCATCACTCTCGTTATTAGAGAGTAAGCTCGTGCCCCTCGGTGGGGACATATATGAGCTGATAACGATATTGGTGTTGTCAGTTTTTAACTCATTTAAAAAATTAATTAATGTGAGGATGTTTGATACTCTTCCACGCAAAAAATAATGAACAGATTTCGATGAAATTTTGCAATACCGTAGCTTATACATCAGAATAACACATAGGCTATTAATATTTTAGGATACATTATTTTTTTTTCAAAAATATGACATTATAAATGCGTACGCAGTATGGGCCTCCAACAAGGCGGACCGACGACCTGGTAAAAGTCGCGGGAAGCCGTTGGATGCGCGCACCGCAAGACTGGTCATTGTGGAGATTCATGGGGGCTTTTGTCCAGCAGTGGTCGTCCACAAGCTGACACAACAACAACAAATACTTATGAAGTCGCGGGAAGCCTTTGTTAACGGGCTAACACATTTCCGGGAACACATCCCTGGCAAAAATCGGTTACCTACAAATTGTATGAACTTGTTGACACAACTCCGTGTCAGAGCGTCTATGTCTACAATTCTGAACACGGATAGCCCTGACCCGGAAATGTGTGGATAGCTCTTAATTATTAATTCTCGTTTCAGGTGTTCACGATCAAGGAGGGCGTGCAATACAGGATACGGATTGACTTCATAGTACAACGCGAGATCGTGCATGGCCTGAAGTACGTGCAGAAGACTTACCGACTTGGTGTGCCAGGTAAATGACATTTATTAGATGCAACTTCACGGTGGATGGAAGACGAGTGGAAATGTTTTATGGAGGCCTATATACAGCAGTTTGTGGCCTAATAGCTGAATAATTTAATGAAATCTTTATAAAGACATTCTGTTTTTTAACATTTCGAGCTTGATAAAAAAAATCTACTTAATTAATTGTCCTAAACATCTATTATTATAACGATTTATTCCTCTTTAATTTAGGAACTCTCTTTTTTCTTAACGAAGATTTTCATAGTTAACATTTTTTTTTCCAAATTTCTGTGCATATTTTTTTTCTTTTATATTTATTTATTTTATTCGTAACTAACATAAAACTTTGTGTTCCACGCTACCTGTGGGCAGTGCCTGGTATGTATTTGGTATACAGTTTGACAACACCCTGTACATACACATATGAGCACTTTTAGAATTAATTACGTTCCAATTATAGTTGTTTACGCATTTAGATGTAGTATAGTAAGATTTGACATCATTTTAGATATATTTTGGTGATATTTCGATTGCAGATAAGGCTAATGCTAAAGGTTCACTAAAACTAGCTAAGGGTCGGCGCATACATGACGGAGCGCAGCGCAGACATGACGGAGCGCAACGCAGAGCATTTTTGATTGTCATATTATTATCGACATTGTTCTCCATAAAATAATATTCAAAATCAGTTAGCCTAACAAATGAGCATCGAAGCGACTACATGCGAAAGTAGTGTCAAATGATTTTGAATATTATTCTTATAACAACAATGTCGATAATAATATGACAATGAAAAATGCTCTGCGCTGCGCTCCGTCAGGTGTGCGTCGGCCCTTAGTTTCTTTGACCTTAGGTGGAATATTTATTGTTGTACGTATTTCGAAATGTTAAACCTACGAGGATGATTTCACAGTAGTTTTTGTGATTAATTAGCTATTGGACTAACACCCAATTGCATGACAGGCTCATTGAAGCAGCCTAGAATTATAAAAGTATCAAGCAAACATGCTTTTTTAATTTACAGTGGACAAAATGACCCACATGGTAGGCTCGTACCCCCCGAAGGTGGAGATCCAGTCATACACGACCCCCCCTGAAGACGCCCCTTCAGGAATGATGGCGCGAGGGTCCTACTCCGTCAACAGTCTCTTCACTGACGATGATAAGAACATTCATCTCCAGTGGGAGTGGTGCTTCGATATTAAGAAGGATTGGAAAGATTAGATGGCTGACAACTGGATTGGAGCAATGGTGAGTAATGTAAGACTTTCTATCGGCTAATAGTTTAGTTGGACTTGATCAGTACGTAGATGTATACAAGTGCGCACGATGACGATTTGTACCAGCAGGCCAACCCGATAAAACTATCGGCCACTTGAAAAATCTGTAATCTACAGGGTCTCATGAAATCATAGTCTCCTAGTACCTGTTCGCTGTTGCATTTTAAGTAGGTTGTTTGAAAGTTTTTGAAGCTATTGGTTCTACATTCAATAAATAAGTAAAATAAATTTTAAGTTATAGATGAGTTCATTGGAAACTTTATTCACGCGGTAAGTGTGACTACGCGAGTTTGACTTTCTGCTGGAGGGACATTCAGCGAGAGGGACATTTAGCTAGTGGGACCTTTAAAGTCAGAGAGACATTTCGCTAGTGTGACTTTATGCGCCAAAATTCAATAGTTTCGAAAGTGGAAAATATATTCTTTGGAAACCAGTTTTGAATAGTTTCGAAAGAAGAAGAAAAATCTTCTTACGCAACTGGTTTCGAATATGGCCGAAACGGTACGAAGGCTCGGGCAGCCTTTATTAAAGCGCGCGGTTGTTTTATTCGTTGCTCGCACCCTCAGACGCATGTGATCTGGGGCCGTATTCTTCTAATTACCAAATGAAAAATGGTGTTTCTCCAGAATGTGAATTGTATGAATTGACACATTTTGGTATTCTCCAGATAAGTTGACAGTGGACAGCGATCGGCCGTACATTTTATTACTTTACGCTATAATCGGTATTCTACTCCGCAATGTCACATGAGTGGCAGTTCCAAACGGTATTCTCTTCGCTATTTGACAGTAGACAAAACCCTCTAGAGACTACTAATCGACTACTAATCGACTACTAATCGACTATTAATCGACTATTAATCGTGGCACTTAAGAGAATACCAAATTTGTGACATATTGCTGTCGAATGTTTATATGTTGGCTATAGTTTGGTCGCTTAACTTAATTTAGCGGAATTGCTACCCAGGTTACTCCATAACAAACTTAAATAAACATATATTTATATTCATAGATTTTGTAAGGTTACTTATTAATGGTTAATTAGGTTACTAATCGCATGCGTCTGATGCTGTGAGCAACGCCTAAAACAACCGCGCGCCTTACGCGTGCCTAATATGAAGATTATTAACATAGTTTGAAATTGCTTTTCCAGTGTGTCCAATCTGGAGAACATCGTGTCGTATGGTGGCTGACTGAGATTTAAAGCTAAAGTATTGACAAAGTAGCATATAAGAGTCATTAGTTGTATTCAATACAAATACATACAATTTTCGACATTTTATTATACATTGTGCGACGATTTTTACAGCCGTTTCGGTTAATAAGCATTTACACTTAAATATATTGCTTTTTCGGGTTTTCCATGATGCAAAGATTATTAAACAAGATTTACGAAAACATAACATTTGTTTGAAAAAAAACAAGCCATATTCGGCTGTGAAAATCTAATTGGTTGAAAATTTAAAATAGCTAAATGCTGTTAAAATCGACGTAAAAAGAATACAGAAACCCTTAGGTATTAAAATTGAGTATCAAAGTAGATTTGTGTAACTATATTTTATTGATAGTAACTATTTTTATATATATACCTACAGCTTAGTAACAAAAGAACCTTTTAACACATGTGTATTTTAAATACGTTTTTAAAAATATCTTTAAAGTTATAGTGTTGCCCTTTTGTCGGTAGTTTTGATATCGATAGATTCAGATAAACATATATAGGTTATTTGACATTTTGTTTTTCATAAGTCTTAGTACTTATGAAAAATAAAATAATAACTTAGAAAAAAATTTCGATACTTTAACGACCCCATTTTAATATATTTCTTTAGAAAAAGATATATTGCTGAAATGCCTTATCAATAGATAATTATCGATTAACTGGCAACACAGATGTATAGTTACTAATTACTATTCGTATTGCAACATTTTGCTTGACCATTTAATACTGAATGTTGGAATAAACAAGAATTAAAATTTTTAAGCATTACTGAAACATACCAAAATCGTTAAAAGATCCCAAATAGGAATCAAGATTATAATGCCTCGTTCACACAGCAATGTCCTGCACTTTTTGCAGACTTAAGGGCTGTTTTACCATATACCTACAGATAAAATTTATCTGACAGATATTTTATACCCGTCTCTGTCTAAAACGTCATGTTATAAGATTTTTTTTTTTTGACTCCCTCTCTTAATGCAATCTGTCTCTCTTGACATTCAGCAATAGTTATGATAGTGGTTCGTTTTCTTGTCCTTCGATGTCTTGCTCGGACTGAAGCCATCGTCACATCCGGGGGAATTATAGTTTATGTGCTATTTTGTAACAGGTCCTGAGGTGCCCTTCTTTTCAGCCTCTTAAATGTTTTTGGATTTGACATCAGTTGAGTTGTTTTATGAAATGGATATAGGTTTATCTGTCAGTTAAATTTTATCTGTGGGTGTTGAAACAGGTACTTATACTTGTGCATAGATCTTTTCATACTTCGATAGTATAGACGTGTGGATTTACGTACTTTGTATGGTCTCTATTTATACATTAAGGATGTATACTGCAAAAAACGTGCAAGATAATGTCATGCGAACAAGGCCTTATGGTGCTCCTTAAGATGCGTACAGACCATGTAACATGTTATTTAACTTGTGTTTTATAACACGTCCACACTATGTAACCTTGTTATTCAACATTGCAACATAAAATAATGCTGTACACATTAGAATAACAATGCAATATAACAATGTTATATAACCATTGTCGTTTGTCGTTCTTCAGTACAATCCACGCGATCAAAGTTATATAACATTGTTGTACATATCAATAACATGGAACTATACCATGTTTTATAACATTCAGTGTCCACATTATATAAAACATGTTATATAACAATGTTAAATAACATGTTATGTTACATGATCTGTACGCACCTTTATGTTATAAAATGTTTGGAAACATTTTCTAATACTTGAAATTTTAGTTAACAAAAAATTTTGTGTACTAAAAGTTTTTTAGGAAATATTAGTAAATATTTTATGACATGCAATGTGAGAGTACCATTCCACTTGGTCAAACAACATTCTGTACTAACTTGTCAAACTTATACAAGGTGACTTTAAATTAGTGAACGATAGAAAAGGATATGCATGTACTCGTAATAACAAACAACTTTTACTATAGGACCAAGTTCGAAATGACAAAAAAAAATTGTTCCCCCGTCATCTATCAGCTGATGCATTTTGTATGGATAGTTCAAAATTTTTTGAATGATTTCGATCTTGGTCCCATAGTAAAAGTTGTTTGTTATCACGAGTACATGCATATTCTTTTCTATCGTTCACTAATTTAAAGTCGCCTATATAGTATGTGTGTAGTCAGACCACTGTTGACACTAGCTTCGTACTAGCATTCCTGTATGACGCATTTTGAGCCAAGCTTCAAGCTGACGTGGGTGACAAAGTATGGACATTGATTTTACAGGCAGACCAACTTATCTGTGAAATGAACGGCGGCGCTAGTAGTAATACAAAATTGTATTTCTACTAATCGCAGCAGTTTGTGACATTTTCGTGTCAATGGCCGTAGTTCCAATAACGGCCGGTTCACAGATAACTTGGTAGCACTAAATTACACTCTATATAAATCTGTCATTTAAATTTCTTGGTTAATACTTCAGTGTTTAAAAAAATAGTACCTTTGATTCAAAAGATGTGTAAAAACGCCATAAGGTGCCTCAAATGTAACAAATGAGTGTGAAAAGGCACTATATTTATCATCTTTTAATGTTAAGAGAATATTATCACTTCATTTATTAATGTAGAGGTACTAAGGTCTTAGCATATTTGTAGTGACTCCAAAATATTGGCTCCAAAGCTGAAATGGCATCGAACATATTTGTATGGTTGGAGCCTGGTATAGTAAAATTATTCGAGCTAGTATGGAGAAAAAAAAGTTGGCGGTCACTGATGAAAACGAAGGAACTTTGAAAATTGTTACATGTGAACATTTTCAAAGTTCTGTATCTCCGAAAGTATATCACTTTCGACATTTGTCCAAAATACTATCGTTTTATAATATTTTTCTCTATCGATTGACGTTAGTTTCATCAGTGGCCGACAACTTTTTTTTTCTCCATACTAGCTCGAATAGGGGATGTGTAGCGTAATTGATACCGAAAAATTTTACTATACCAATTAGGTTGGATGCTCTTTTACTAAAGTGGAGTCATGTGAATGTGTCGAGACCTTAACTTAGTATGAAGTAAGGTATTGGTGCACCAAAAAAAAAAAAAGTAAAATCTATTTTTAATATTACACTTGTAATAAGCTTATATCAGTGCCACGCAACAATCGTAAACATGGCAATAATTATAAAGTATTATGTGTGTGTACGTACGGTCGCCTCATGTAGTGTAAATTAGACCTTAAGTGTTTGAAAAAAGTACATTTTGGATTGGCAAGCGGAATACTCAGATAACGATGGCATTTACAAAGCTAAAAGTCGCTTTTTTGCTTGAAGTTGTGTTCATATGTTATGTATAGAGTCAGCTACTTAAAAATACATTTGCCTTCATTTACTTATGAGTCATACACAGAATTAGGTTCAAAATTGTCTATCCTGTTCCTGATGATTAAGGATAGTGGAGTATCTAATCCTCAAAATGTTTATACAGGCCAAAACTACATCGGGCACAGATTATGCACACTGGGAGCTAATTTCTCAAGTTAATGCATATCCGCATAAAGTTGAGGAATTAGCTCCCAGTGTTCTTAACTTTCGGAAACAGGAGAGACATTTTTGTTTTCTATGTCTGTATGACCCTTATACCAAGTTACATTTGGATTGAGAATTAAAGCAAATACAAAGAAACATGACTCGCTTTTAAAATTCTTGTTATGCTTCCAAAATCAATAATTTGAAGTAGAATAATACAAAATGAGGCCTTATACATTAAACCTATTGTGCCTACTGATGTTCAAAATTAGCTGTGGTTTAATGACTCTCCTTGTAATTTTTATTATAGTGGGCCCAATCTTACAAATGGCTCCACTCTCACAAATGGCTCCATCTTCGTAAAACTCATACATAACATGTGAATAGAGCAAAGGTAAATAAAAAAGGCATTCGATCGAGGTGCCTCAGTGTGCGCACTGGTGCTCTCATAAATTACATAAATTACTTAAATATAAGGCTTCCCTTTTATAAATATTAAAATTTAGAATTATACCCCTTTTATAAAATTTAGATCCCAGGTTTTTGGTCTGTAATTAAATTAAGCTTTTAAGATTTACTTAAACCATTTTAAAAAATATTCTTTCAAAGTTCCACAGTGTGTGTAAACGAGCTTTTATTTTTTGTTCAATAGCATTTTCACTTTTTTTTTATACATAGCTATTATTTTTATAGTTCTTTTAACAGCTACATAACATCTTCATTTGATATTAACTGGAGATATTTACAAGTTCTTGTATTTTTTACTTCTGTCTCATTCTATATGCCTTCCTTTTCATCTTCCGAATGTAAAAGTCGACTGTATGTAAAATACTTTCGAAAGTAATTAAAGTAAAATTTTCCATATTCATGTTGAATTTTGGTAATTTTTCAAGCAATATTTTTTAATTATGAATTTATTTGTTAC
This sequence comes from Anarsia innoxiella, assembly GCA_947563765.1. Classification (NCBI taxonomy): domain Eukaryota; kingdom Metazoa; phylum Arthropoda; class Insecta; order Lepidoptera; family Gelechiidae; genus Anarsia; species Anarsia innoxiella. The sequence continues at coordinate 1,451,227 of OX387403.1, forward strand.
TGCTACAAATTATGAGATAATTAATTTTAATTTCAATAGATGTGTAAAGTTCTAAGCAATATAATAGTTTGGCCAAAAATAAAGCTTATTTATTCAAAAATTACTGTTTTTATGTATATCAATTCCAATTTTATTTTGCCATCTCATTCCAAAATTTAGCTGACCGACTGTGTATGTTAAATTGATGATGTTTTTTACTCTTTCATACAAAAACTAGTGAACAGATTTTAATGTAACTGCAATACACTGTAGCTTATACATCAGAATAACACATAGGCTTTTATTTAAAACTAGCTGTCCCGGCGAACTTTGTCCCGCCTTAGAATGAACATTGTGTAGGAATAAAGTTCAAATTGACTCTACGTTTTAGTAAGAAAACATTTGTATGGGAATAAGAAAAGGTCTGTTTTTAGGGCTTTCCCGGCAATTATTCGAATTTTTCTCACCGCTTAGACCTACCCTGGACTACGACAAACATTTTAAAACCAAAATCAGCTCAATCGGCCCAGCCGTTCTCGAGTTTTAATCAGACTAACGAACAACAATGCATTTTTATTTATATAGATGTGTAAAAAGAAGATAAATGCGTTTGAAATAGCGGGCAGTCTAGTGCGTCAATAAATTGAGTATTATTACGTAAATGTAATTAAGTAATCGATCAAAATCTTTAAATACTAATTGGTATGTAATATTGTCAGTATTATGTCAATCAGCTATCTTCAATAACAATCGATATAACGCGTATCATACCACATTATAATAAATGACATGCTACATTATACCTACTTACACTTGAAATTCTTACGTATAAGACTCGCACAGTATACATAGATACTTAGGGACGGCCGGCGCACATCTGACGGAGCGCAGCGCAGAGCATCTACCTATATCCTCGCTTAGAATATTTGCACTTTCTAGAGAGCCAATCTTTTAGTAAGAGAAAGTAGCTATACCTAAGGGGTAATACGTTTTTGATCTGCATGCGAGTGATAGCACGCTACTGACCACATGCGTGCCACCCGCATGACAAAAAAAACATGGTATAGGTAGAATGATTAGATTTGGGTTTCGCGCATGCGAACCAGATCCGCATGCGGGTCAAAACACGCATGACAGGAAAAGGGCCCTTATAAGTACGTAGGTAGGTAAGTAAAAAACGTTAATAATTTTCTTGTCATTCCCACTCAAAAATCATTAAAATTAATATATTTGAGTCATACACAGAATTAGGTTTAAAATTGTATTTCCTGATTAAGGTTACTGGAGCATCTAATCCTCTAAATGTTTATACAGGTCAAAACTACATCGGGCTCACTATCGGGAACGGGAGAGACATTTTTTGATTTCTATATTGTGACCATTTATGCACTCAAAAGTTCTTCCAAATCAACATTATGGCTCCTTCCGTATTTGAGTGTGGGTATATCTGAGAATGAGCGTAAAGCCAGCGTGACTTGTTGAGGTACAGAACGGCCCGGACAGAATGCTGTGAGGCGGCTTGGTACATAGCTCGCGTGACGGATTTTCATTGGCATCGCTAGGGCCATGCAACCGCGTTCTGGAATAAATATAATAAAAAAGGTTTTTCAATATTTGTTTCTAATAAGAACTTTAAGACTAAGAAGTGTGTTTGGATTGGATCGTAGCAAGTGGAGGGAGGTGTTCTCTGTCTACCCTGATGGGAAAGAGGCGTGGCAGATTATGTAGGTACCTGTTTTTTTTCCCATTATGGATACCCTTCGTCTCGCAGAAAGACGAAGGTTTATGTCGGACTCCCACCGGCTAAAACTCCACGGTGTTCCTACTAGCCGCTTGTAGACGGGAGCGCATGAAAACTTTCGCATACTTCCGCGAACCCGTCAGCGGTGTCCAATGCAGGACTTGTCTCAGGCATGCGCCTTACTTCCTCGTCAGTCGACGTGTCGGAACACGGAGACACGTCGACTCACCCTCTCGGAGACGGTCTTGTTGGGTGACGGATTCTCCGTATCCGTCACCCAACGTCCTTCCTTAGGGCGGGAGGCGGCGGTTGTGCGCCTGCCTTCTGCGCCCCAAGTTTATGTAGGTAGGGTAAACTTGCTTAATTCGTACCAGTTCGAGAAAATGTGCTGTAATTTTAAAACTAATAGATACAGACAGTTTGTAATTATAACTAATTTTAATTTGTTTCATTACTCATTACTTTTACAAGAAATTTTAACTCAAATCTTATTAACTTCTGAGAAAAAAACAATTTAAAAAAGCATTAAAAAAGTACGATTTAGGATTATTGATCTTAAATCGTACTACTATATTCCTTAATCGTACTTTGAGATCCAGCATTGGTTCTGATAACTGACTGCATTAAAACACATTTTCTTCTAAATGTTCCTGGCATAAATTTCTGTGCCAGGTATCATTTTTACATTGCTTCATTTTCCTTTTTTTCTTTGTATCACAACATTCTTTCTTTTGTAACGTTTTTCTTCTGGTTTGTTCTATTTTTTTGAAGTACGATTTAAGCACATGCATGTGGTACGAAATAAGCGCAAGAGTCGAATTCATTTTAAATTTCCCACCAAAAAAAATGACAACAACCATACCTACTTCATTGCATTAGACGAAAGCACAAATATATCTAATAATACATAACAAAACAATAAACCAGGTTATCACTATCTAGCTTGTATAATGTTCTTATGAAATGTATAAAAATATTACTGTAAAAGTGGAAAAATTCTTATTTTTTGAATAATTATAACAAGAGCAGACTACCGGCGGTAATTTTTTTGGTGGTAACATAGCCGACTGTTAGTTACATTTTTTGCCTAGAAGAGACGTGTCTAGCTATTACCAGAGTCGAGATATAGGCGAGGTACGAATTAAGCGCAGGTACGAATTAAGCAAGTTTACCCTACCTACCTATGTAGGTATGTATGATAAAATACAAACTGATGACTAAACGGTAGGTACGATTACCTAGGTATCTACCTATAGGTACTAAAGTCTTCGATATTAATTCCGATGCGATGCAAAGCAAAAATGACTCGCTGCGTTGCAAAAACATCGAAACCAAGGACAGATTGGTGGTATCGTTCAATTTGCATTAAGTACCTATAAATTAATCACTCTCTGTATGAGAGTAGGCTCGTGCCCCTCTGTGGGGACATATATGGGCTGATAACGAACGAACGAACCTATAAGTAAGTAGATATGCAGTTATCGTAGCCACAAATAATACCTGACTATAATACCTACTTAACTTTTATCTTAATCCAATACCAATAAAAACGCGTAGGTACCTACAATTAGGTAGGAATTTCGGGTGATTGGTAAGGTATAAGCTTGGTAAATCAACTTAAGCTTAATCTTGGAGCGGTTTCTATGCACGGTGTGTACAATCAAAGGCGATGAAGAATGCACAATTGCACATCGATTATCGATCTTTGCAAAGAGGCAAGTCGTTTAATTTCGACTTCGTAGGATAGCGAGCGATAACTGTCGCACCCACCATGACGTTTGTTTTGTCAGTCGTGCTTGATTCAAAACAACAATATATTGTTGTTCATTACTCTTTATTACTTTAGTCTAGACTGGTAGGTACCTAGTTATTAATCTTGTAGGTATATATTTCTAAATCCAAATTCTGACGCACGATTAATCTTAATACTTAATTCTGTCTACATGAGTTTGAATTCGGAAAAGCGATGGTTGCCGATGTGAATTTTTTATCGCCCTTTACGCCACCGAACTTACCAGGCAGCATTTTCCTGATATGGACGCTTTCGACCATGTAAATTCCTCCTTTTCCAAGTACACTGGCTATGGTACTACCAGTAGAACCCCTGGTCTGCTCTGACTCCACCGTGGGAGCGTCCGTTGCCACGCCTACCACGTGAGTCAGGTTGTTTGCTATGTACTCCGCTAGATCGTAGCTTAGTCCTGAAAGTGGAAAGGCAAGGTTAAATAAAAACATTCTTTAATTCTAAGGCAATTAAAGATTACCTAAGTAATTAGATTTTCGTTATCAGTGCCTACGAGTGTAATTTTCACTTCTGCTTGTAGTTTTCACTGCGTTGTCCGCTCCTTACTATTGAAACTAAGTTTTCAACCCTGCGTAACATACCGCGCGGAATTTTCAGCGGCTGGAGTACCTAAATGTATACGACGTAATTTCGGCTGATGTGTCATAGATGACTTGAAACACATTGCGAGCGTATTGAACAGAACGTTCCGCGCGGTACGTTACGCAGGTGTCACTGCACACCTACCTGGTACTTCACAAGAACACATCCCAGTCTGAGAGAGTTTCTCTCTATTTTGCACAGGTTTCCAGCCAAACTTGAAGAGAAGCAGTGTTGGCTCGTGGGGGTCTACCTTCAGAGTCAGCCATTGTAATGCGACCTCTAAATCCAACACTAGTTTCGAGTCTTGTTCTACAAGTGAACTTACGTCTATTACTGCCACTGAAAGTCAAAAGACTGTAGATTAACTAGGTAGTAGGTAGGTAGGTACCGACCTGTGGCTTGATCGCGATAGTCAACTACTTATTCAAGAGGAAAAAGCAATACAAAATAAACTAAAACAAGTAGGTACTTAAGCAATATGGTGCATTGGATGTATGTAACATCTAGCATAGTATTACACTTATAATCTTTATCTTTACTACAAATGCAATTAGTAAAATAGATGCCGTAAGTATGTTGTAGGCAACATAACCTTTACAACGTTGTACCTACGTTGTCTAAAAGATAAATAAGTTTTCCAAACTTTTCTTCAAATCTTAGAACCCAGAAAGAAATAAAAATCTCAAAAAGATGGGCTAGGTGAGATTATGAGACAGCATACCTACTACGTAAGTACAGTAAATCTTTATTTTATCGTCCAAGTCTGCAGTTGTATGGATCAAGTAAAATATTTAACAAGTGATTAATGCTCCAAACATTTTGAGTCATTAATTATCAGATTAACAGTAGATAATTCTACAAAACTAAGGGCCCGTTTCATGACTCATCACTTACAAATAAAACTAAATTGACAGATATTTTATACTTATTTACCTATCACTGTCTTAAACCATATATTTAATGGAAAAGACCACAGACGTATAGGTAAACACTTTTAGTGAAAAGACATACCTACCTATGTTTATCTGACAGTTAAATTTTATCTGTAGGTACTCACATCTAGTTAAGAGATACTCCGTGGGTATAACAGCTGGATACATCGCACTGTTTGTTACTTCCAAATCTAAATGCATCGCCGTTCCCAAACCTGCCACGCCGCATTTGGTGCACAGCTTCCTGGAAATTTTATAAGTTGTACTGTTCGATATCGTTTTTGAAATGGTCTAGACTTGTATTCAGATAAATATAATATAATAATAATAATAATCGTTTTATTTCAGGCAGTTACCCATACATCACACAAATTGAAATTAAAATTAAATAAATAATAATAATAAAGTTATTTACAAATAAAAGTTACTTAAATTAAAATAAATCGTGACTAATGCACGTCTGTCTATCTACATCTAAGTATTAGATCACAGATTAGTTACAAGATAACAATAATCTAAGTGTCCTATTGTCGGAGAGATGCATGCGCGACCAGTGTCTAGAGAAAACATTATCTATGTCGTCCGCGATATTTATTAAAATACCTACTATTTCTGCTACAGTGCAGCCTATCCCAAAACGAAGCGACACGCGATCTTAAGATGGCGAAGAAATCGGATACTCCAGCATCAGCAAACATCTGCTTAGCGCTACAATATCGAGGAAGCTTCATTAAGATGCGGAAGGCGTCATTGTATTGAACGCGGAGTATAGGTATTATAAAAGCGTTTTGTATATTTCACCCAAAGTTGGCACGTATAAAATGTTTGGCAATAAGCCTTAAACAATGTTACCTTGACGCCCTCCGAACATCGTCCAAAGCGCCTCGCAAGCATATTGCACCGTACTGCTAGTGCTCTCCGTTCTCTTTCCATATCTCCCTCGTCGCTGAGCCGGTCGTCCAGCACATGAATAAATATTTAAAGCTAGTAACTACCTTTACTGGCAGCCCGTACATAAAAACTGGCGGGACGTTGTCCAGACCCTTTCCCTTACGAAACACTAGGACTTCAGTCTTACTCACATTATACTTCAAATACTTCAATCCATGGTTCCCCACATAGGCTTCACAGATTGAAAGTAGTCTTCGTAGACCATTTATCGAAGGGCTGAGAAGCACCATATCATCCGCGTAGCTCAGGTTGTTAACACACACATTACCAACATGGCAACCGATCCTGGTACCTCTCAGCTCCTCAATAAGACCGTTTATGTAAAGGTTAAAGAGGTCCGGAGATGTCAAGCCTCCTTGACGTACGCCACAATCTAATCTAAATTCACTAGATTGTGCGTCGCCCCATCTTACACAGTTAGTTTGATTTTCGTACCAATATCTCAACACCCCGACAACACTGGCAGGAACATCAGTATCAGCTAATTTGCGCCACAGCAATCCATAATTTACCAGATCAAAGGCTCGACTTAGATCCAAGAAACAGGCATAAACTGTGGTGTCTCTGTTTTGATAATAATTTACCGTGTGTTTTAAAGCCAGTATTGCCGAGTCAGTTGAAAGGCCGGCACGAAAACCAAATTGCGCGTCATCTAACTTAATATTGCCTACTAGCTTGGGTTGTAAGATTCGCTCTAAGATTTTACCAACAATAGTACCTAAGGAAATAGGCCTGTAGTTATTGAGGCTGGATAGATCACCTGTCTTGTTTTTTACAACGGGGACAACCACAGTCTTCATAAGTGCACTTGGCAAGTATGCATACTTTATACACATGTTAAAAAGATCTGCTAAAACTATGAATATTTCGTCGCTAGCATTGAGTATGTGCTCAACGCTGAGCCCATCGTGAGATAAAGTCATGACTCATGACTTTATCTCACGATGACTCATGACTCATGAGATAAAGTCGGGATGAGCTTGCTTATTTATTTTGATTGTCTTAAAAACATTCAGTAAATACGCAATATCGCCAAGTTGTTGTCGTCTTGGCCTTTTTAACAAGCCTTGGCGACTGATGAATGTATGTGGATATAGCGAAAGAAGTGTGTTTGGTTTGGATTGTAGCAAATGGAGGGAACTAATCTAAGTCTATCACGATGTAAAAGAGGCGAGACTGATATAGAATAGAATAGAAAATATTTTATATTCAGTACCAATCAAAACAGATTATGTAGTACATTAAAAGACTTAACACTAGATGGTCTCGATCGATACTGAAAGGGCCATCCAGCTCAGTATACTGCTGCGACTCCAGGCCACAGCAACTGATTTTCAGCTGGAACCCTAGCAAACTAAAAATAATAAAATGAAAAGGTGAAATGTTGTTGATATGTGTGAAAAACAACAACCTGCATAGCTTAGTTTTTAGTATTCTAGCTATTTTTTGACATTTGAAGAGTTCACACGAGTCAGGGCCTGTCACCACCTAGGTACAGATAAAATTTAGCTGACACATAAACCTATGTCCATTTCATAAAACATGGCTTTTTAGACAGAGACAGGTATAAAATATCTGTTAGATTTTTATCTGTAGATCGTGAAACAATTTTTATAAAGTTAACATAAGAAACAATCTCTATAAAGAGGTACTTACATAAGAATTAACAATTAGCTTACCATTGATTCTCTACTGCTCCGTAATATTGGGCAACAACTTCCGGCGTTGTAGGATGTGTCAAATCTATCACATCTATCGGAGGAAACTCCTCATCAGTTCTTCTAGCATCCACTCCAATACACAATATGCACAGAATTAACCGATACATTTTTTGTGGCACTTCCAATGCATTTAACGGCTCGTCTCAAAAGTCTTACTAAACTCGGAGTCTAAACGCAAATGATCACGGATGATCCGCACCCTATTGTTCGTTTTGTTTGTTGTATGATGCCATGTTTCTATTTAAATAAACAAATGACAATTGCATCGATAAGTACTTAGAAATATATATATAGGTTGAATCTAGGTATAATTTCTTATTATTACAGTGTTATGCAAAACAATATTTAACCAAAACAACAATTTGGACATTATTGTAGGTACTTAATGTCTGAATTGTAATAACAACAAGGAAAAAAAAAACAAGGAAACAAAAGTAGGTATCTCACAATACCTACAACTTTATGCTGTGCCTTTTGTATAATGTTTTTATGTAACTATCTGCTAACACTCTTCTTGCAATAATCTATGTAATAAATAAAGAAAGGGCCAAGTCAAGAGTACCCCAAACCGATGTCCATGTATGAAGCGACTGATGAATGTGGATGAAGCCAAAGAGCTGTGTTTGGGTCGTAGTAAGTGGAGGATAGTGGTCTCTGCTTACCCCGATGATAAAAAATTGTAACAGATAGGTTTGTATGATGTTTAAAGAGATAAAAATAGTTCAGCAACTTTGCATTACAATGTTTCTCAATTCTATATTGCCTTTCGAAGAACGAAAGAAGAACCAACACCGACCGGCGCTGAAAAACGGCATCCTACTTGAATACTTGCTTAATCATAATAAATATAGGTATTTTTACACACTTTACGTAATTTAAAAAAATAAGCGTTATTTCTTCTAATTACAACATTATTAAATAATAAGTAGGTACCTAATTAATAACAAATTCTTAAGGCGCAAACAGCACAAAACATTTCTAATCTCCTATCTTCATAATCAAAATCGTCACATAGATAAGCAAACTACAAAAGGCGAGGATGTTCCGCCAGCTCGTCAGTGGGAAACTCTGGGTGTTGTAAATGTGAAAATGATCAGTAAAGTCGTTCTTTTAGCTGCCTTTGCAGCGGTGGCGAATGCTGGCCGCTCCCCAAATGCTGATAAGGTCGAAAACCTTATGAAGACCTCTATGGGGTCTAGGTTTTCGAGTGATATCTATGAAGATTCTTTGTTGGATGCGGTAAGTCCTGGATTTTTAATTAACTACTTAGGTATTTATTTTTTTAAATGTTTTTTAGTTAATGTCTCAAAGACACATATTCGCGATCTAGGTAGATTGAAATGATCGAAGCCATAAAAGGGTTTCTGGATTTTTAAAGACCTACAATTTTCAAATATTTTTATGTTACCTACCTAATTATTTAAAGACATTCAAACTCATTTAAGCGATCCAGATTGATGTCATAAAAGAGTCTCCTCTTTCATTCTTGTTGCGTATTTAAAGCGGTTAATATAGGAATACTTATACCCAAGTAAAATATATTTAACTTTGCAGCCTGGCTTGATCAAAAAATACGGCTACCCAGTGGAAATCCATCAAGTCACCACTGAAGACGGGTATATCCTGGAACTTCATCGCATCCCTCATGGAAAGAACAATAACAACCAACCCGGTCCTAGACCTGTGGTCTTCCTCATGCACGGTCTCTTGTCTTCGTCTGCTGATTATATTGTTTTGGGGCCTGAGAATGCTTTGGGTAAGTTAAACTGTTTTGTTTTCAAGTTTTAGGACCGGCCCATAGGTACCTTACGGAGCGCAGTGCGGAGCATGTTTGATTGTCAAATTATTATCGACATTGTTCTCATTAAAATAATATTCAAAATCAATTGACACAACATTCATTTTAATGAGAACAATGTCGATAATAATTTGACAATTAAACAATCAAAAATGCTCTGCGCTGCGCTCCGACAGGTATGGAGCAGCCCTTATTGCGTGAAACGGTAGTATAAAAGCTGGGCGAGGCTTATGTGTAGTAGGTAAAATGGCCGCGCAGTATGAAAGTAGTCCTGCCTACTTATCGCATCCAAGCTTACCTTACAAGCAACAGACTCTTTTGAACTGCATAAATAAATGCAGACAGTTAACAATTTCTTTCTCTGTAACGACAAGCCTTGCACAAAAATCTGAATCTCAAAAACGGAATCTGAAATACAATTTCTTTCGCAGCATACCTGCTAGCCGAACAAGGCTACGATGTGTGGATTGGTAACGCTCGTGGAAACTACTACTCTCGTCGCCATACAACTTTGAACCCTGACTCTGACACTTCATACTGGATGTTCAGTTGGGAGCACATCGGCAACTTCGATCTTCCAGCCTTTATCGACTACATTCTTCCCCTCACTGGCCAACCTAAGTTGCATTACATCGGCCATTCGCAAGGGGGAACCGTATTCTTAGTGCTCAACTCTCTTAGGCCAGAATATAATGAGAAATTCATCTCGTTCCAAGGTTTGGCCCCGGCTTCGTACTTTACGTACAATGAGAATGAGATATTTAATACTCTTGCGTCGTATGAAATGGTTATTGAAGTAAGTACATTATATGCCTACACTTTTTCCATCCGTTCTTTGCTAAGGTCACCTAAGGTTGACCAATCAAGTTTTTTAATGTTTCCAACAAATTGCCAAAAAAAAAAATCCTTAGCCGCTTTTTTTGACGCCATATAATGAAAGGTCGCGGCAGTCTAGGTGTATACTCTGGCATATGTTTCATTTCTGGGCAGTTATTTTTTTTTTGCGCTAGAAGTCTTAGGCCTAGTTGCATTGTTTTTTCTTTTAGCTAGGTACTTATTCTGAAATCTCATTCCAATCTTAAAAACTGAATTGATGCTAATTCTGCGTTTGACTGTTCTTTAAGAAACATTAGGATACCAAATCATTAAGCAATGCCAGTCATTTAACATCACTATCACTCAGCTCTGTACATAACACCATTTTCAAAATAATTACATACCGAATACCTGGTTTTTGTATTTAGACACTTTAAATGGATTAATTAAAGTTATTACTCGTACCTTAAAATTTCATCATCATCGTTAAAAAGAGCGTCGCTCTTGTCGGCGGAGTCTACACAAAAAAAAAAAAAATCCATAGTCTTAAGATTAAATTAAGTGCATTGCTAATCCGAGTTACTTAAAAGTAGGCTTACTACAGTGAGTATTTTGGAAAATTCGTTATCAGTGAGTAATTAACACTTTTATGACGAATTAATATTATCAGTCAATAAGAATACAATTTGGGTGTATCGGTGATAAAAATAGCCGTTTCCTTTTTAGATTAATTTTGTTAAAGGTTGTAGACGGCTGACAAAAATTTGACGCATGATTACTAAGTAATTCAAGTCATTATGGATCAAATTAGTACTTATAAAAATAAGTTCTTTTCTAATTAATAATAAAACTAGGAGTGATGGTACATACTCCATTTCATCGAATTTAAAATCCAGCCTTGTAATGGTCGAAATATTAATGTCTCTTTTCTGTATATTTAACAATTACATTTACAAACTACACTGTTCCTTTTGTCGATGTTTGTGCCGAAAGATAGACGGATGGATAATTGTGAGGACGTTTCACGCTAAAAACATTATATATGAGCCATTTAAATCGCTTGTACCTACATAAGAATATAGGCTACATTACTCATTGTGTAACTTTCCTAGATATGACGATAAATGCTTACGACGTAAAGTCAAAGCCGTAAATATCTAAATAACACCAAATTTTCCAGACAATGGCTCTTCTATTCGGCATTGGTGAGATTCTGAACAACGAGCAAGCCCAAGCTTTGATAGAGTCCCGTATCTGCGATGGACAACACGTGTACGATCCGATTTGCATCGAAATCATCATGGCCGGTTCTGCCAGCTTGTCTACTCTTAATTCTGTAAGTACTTGCACTTTATTTATTATTATTAGCTCATTGTTGATGTCGATATCCTGTCTGGTTAATGAAGGAAAGGCTTGGCACAGTTCTCATTTTTTTTTTGGACATTCGAATTTCGAACATACCTAAATGATTCGCAATTATTGTAATAAAAGACGATCTTTGTTACCCTATAGATAATATTATGTCTTGTTTTTTTTCCATAATTCCTTTCTTTCGAAGATTAAAGTACCTACCATAAATCCTCCGTTAATTTCTTGAACATAGATTTGTCAGATAATACTTATCAAGGAAATGAAGTTTATCGTCTACCAATAAATTTTTCTCTTTATCTGTTCCCGCTTCTGATTAATTTTAATCTTAGGATTTAAAATCCGTTTTATTGCTATTTAACGGAAAATAAATCCAGCTTTGTATTTACGTTATCTATGAAAGGAAACATTGACTTCATGTCTTTCAAGAAAGTTCTAGAAACAGCGAATGTCATTTGTTTGTTCTTAGAACCCTATTAAGGGCTTTTATTCTTGCAGACTATGCTGCCATTGTTCCTGGCTCATGCCCCAGCTGGATCTTCAGTCAGACAAGTGGCTCATTACGGTCAAGTCATCCGTCGCAATGCCTTCGCTCGTTTTAACTACAATGTTATCACCAATTTGCTTGTCTACGGAAGGACATCACCTCCCGAATTTGACTTAACTCGGATCACTGTTCCCAGTTACTTATACTACGGTCTCGGTGACGTAGAAGTCGATTACAGAGATCTTGAGAAATTATCCACGAAATTAACCAACACTGTTGAAATATTCAGAGCAAGGAGAGAGACATTTAACCATTATGATTTCATCTGGGGTGCCAATGTTAAGGCTGAATTATATGACAGACTCATCAATAACCTGAACAATGCTGAAGCAAGACTATAGACCAAAGCGGACTAGCCATGATTATACCTGACTGAATATAGCACCTCTATAATTTATCCATCTGTTTTTCGATTATTCCTACCTAAGTATACTAACTATAATTATATAAAGTGATATTAACGATAGTAATGCAAATCAATCAAAACATATATATTCTAAGGATATTGTAAACCTATTCATTTTTAACACAAATAAAAAGGCAATAATTTTATAATGAAATCGTTTTAATGCAATCGTTACGTAATAAAAAATAATCTAAACTTAAAGTATAATCATTATGTACAGAAAAGGACGTGAAACTTTGATGACACAAATAGTAACAGCTAGTAAGAAATACAAAAAGACTACTCAAAGAATGAAAGTTAAACTGTGATCTTAAGCCAATTTTGCTTATAAACAAAATTACCAAGACACTAACATTACATACTTAAATAACTATAAATTAATATGATAATAATCTAGCTTACAATGAGGATAATATTGCACTAGTAGAAATAAAGGTACAAATTAATCCTTAAAAAATAATCGTTGGTATTGAATACAAAATAAATATAAACGTATCAATACAATCCAGAAGGCATGTCCGTCACCTTATGAATACCAAAGTTGTTAGGGTTTATTGGAGACAGAGTTCTTTTCAGATCTGAATGACTATGTGTACCCGACATGACTAAGCTTGTCATACTGGCTGGAGCATCTCTTAACATGTGTGGCCCAGAATAGAACCCTGCGTTACTATGACCTCTTTTCACTATAAACGATGGGTTGCTGTAAGAAGTATTATCAAACGATCCAGTGCTCAATTTTGGGTGGGGCAAGTAAAATTTCTGCTCATTTTTCTGAGTTTCTTCCTTACTTTTCGAGCTTGATCTTTCGTATCGTAATTGATTAAAATTGTTGTTGGCTCTAGAGTTTGATCTGGTGACTGGTACGAGTGGTGTCTCCTTGCCGGTGTCACTGTTTGTTCTTGAGCATGATCGTTGACGTCGTTCGTAAGGCCAAGAAGGCTTTTTAGGCTCAGTCAACATGACGATATCCACCATAGAGTTCAAACCTTCGTCGATTCTGTCCAAACTTTTCGTCAGTTTTTTGGACTCTATCAGATTAACTATCTCATCAACTCTGCTTCCTTTAGAGTTGGATCTTTGCAATGGTGAGGATTCTACTAAAGATTCGTGGGATTCTAGATGAAACATGCTGTCGATGTATTCCCTTTGACGTGAGCCCTTTTCTGATGTCTGGAATGATTCACTTCGTTTTACGGAAGTGCGTCTGCTCTCCTCTCTAGAACGAGTTCTGGATCGTTTTAGCCTCGCTTCTTCTCTTTCTTTCTCAGCAGCAACAAACATAGCCCGTCGTTGATTGAAATCAAAGTTAGATCCAGCTGGGTTTTGAGCTATATTTTGGCAACGCGATGCACTAAGCAGAGAATCTGACCCTTCGTCGCTGGAATAAAAAGTATCGTCGTACAAATCTGGTGGCTTGTTATAGAGTAATCCTTGGTCTACTTGCGGCACAAACAAGTGTACTAGGCTCTTAGCTTTCCGAGGAGGATGTGGTAGGATTTTGCTGGGAATTATTTCTGTTTCTTGATCATCATCAATGTGGTCATCCAAAAACTCGTTGCTGCTTGTTATTTGGATGCTGTGCCTGGTGCTTGTTATAGAATCTTCTTGGTCCAAATCTCTGTGCTTTTGGCATTCTATACCTTTAACGGAGACATTTATTTCTGAAGTTTGATTGCATCGCGAAGACTTATCGTCTCCAAATGCGATTCTGTCTTTAGCATACTGTTCTGATTCAGCGTGATTCACTATATTTCTCAATTCTTGTATAACTTCATCTATAGTAGTTTCTTCATCTTCGTCGGAGGATTTTTTGTCTGTCTTTTTGGATTCCATTTTTTTGTTGTTGTAAGTGCGTTTGTTTCTCATCAAGTCATACGTTTCATTTTTGACGTTGAAGACTTCGTAGACCATGGACTCTCGTTGAGGATCTCCTTCAGGACTGAGCGAGCGTTCAGAGGAACTGATACCTTCATCTTCTGGTGGCGATGACTCATCTGGGAATGCATACAACATTTGTAGAGAAAATATTACAATAAATATTTCAATAAGGCACAATTTTCTTGATACTATTGCTAAAAAATAATTTTGAACTATCTTACCTCTACTTTTATGAACAGAGTTTTTTTTCTTTAGTCCAAATGTTTTCTTCCTGTTAGAGTTCCCGTGCTCGGATCTAAGAGACGACACCTCCTCTTGAAGCTCGCAACATTTTTCTTTCAAGCATTTCTCCAGAGACAGCAAAATTCCTTTCTCTTCTTGTAAGATCTGGAAGATAAAAATTAAAAATTGTTTTATTAAATCATCTTAAATTATTTCTGTTGCATTATCTACTGAAACCACTTCTTTTCCTTCAGGAGTAACTCCTATTCTTGGAAGGCGAGTAAGTAAACTCCATATCTTTTAATTAAAGCAAAACACAGTTCAGTTTCATCATTTTCTTGAAACCCATCCTTACCTTAACCCGTTTCTCAAGTAAGTCCAATTTGTGTCTGAGATCGTCTTTCTCTTTCTGTGCCTCTGTTGCCTTCTCGCTCAGAGTGTCGATATCGATCAGCTGTTTCTCGTAATTCTCTATCTCTTTCACTACTTGCTCGTTCGGTTGGGGCAGTTTGGAAATCATCTGTGGAAAAGTAGAGAGTAGTATGATTTATTTGCACTTATTTAAATTCCGTTAAATTTTATACAGGTTCGTCACACTGGGTATTTTCGCCGCGATCTAAATTGATCGATGTACGTACACGTGGTTGGACAGACATGTAAATAGGTGCATGCGAAAGCGAATCTTACACAAGTAAAATCAATCGTCAGATTGGAAGGCATTCAAATACAAAAAAAAATTTGGAACTCCTTCCTTCATTCTTCTTTTGAACTAACCTTCTTGAGTGTGACGATGTCAAACCCAGCCTGTTCCAGCTCAGCCTGTAGGTATAGCTTGCGTTGCGGGGCGGGGGCACTGGACAGCAGCGCGTTTATGAAAGACAGACCAGCTGTTTGCAGTTCGCCGTTACCACCGCCGCTTTGCAGCATGCCTACCAGGAACCTAGAAGAAGGACAATTATTTTTATGCAGTAGGCCGTCAGACTGACCTGTCATATTGACTGATGGTCTAAAAAACCTTAGGGGTCTCGTTGGATGCAGATGGCAATGCACCGGAGAGAAAGAGAACTATGTGAGAGGTCATGTTCAGCAGGGGCAGCTATTGGCTGAGATGACACGTCAATGATCAGGTCTCATCGCCAATGAGCGATCGAGCGAGCTAGTGTGCCGAGTGGATGCGTGGCGCGGTGTTAAAAAAATATTGAAGGAGACTAAGTTTATTTTACCTAGTTATGTTGTATTTTACGTAAAAATTCAAATGTTTTGAAAAAAGAATAGCGTGAGAATTATCGAATGTTTCGAAAATATTTTACGTAATTCTTATTATCATTTATTCTATAGATTATCTACTTATATTTTCTAATACCTATATCTTCAACTATTAATTAAGTGATAAATATATTACGTATTTTGTATCAATCTTACTTAGGTTTTTATGTTTTTACGCTCGATTTAAAGCTACGACACGATTATATCATCTTAGAAACAAAAAAATCAAATCTAAATCACTTTTATCTGCGAGTAAGGAGGCTCACAGAAATGCAAATGGATATACAGACACACAAACATGCCGAACTTGCAACAACCCTCTTTTTGTGTCGGGGTTTAATATGATTTTCGTCGAACTTATAACATCTGTCTTTATGTGTCTTATTTTTGTTATTAAAAATGATTTTTCGATCAGAATAGCTGATTTTGATCAGCTAATTTTGAATTAAGGCAAGATTTTTTTTCTTAAATTCTCATCCTATGTTTCTTGCGCTTATTACCCTAATAAAGAGAATCCATAGGGTGATTGCGCCATTAGGTATGTTTTTTAGTCTACATATGTGTACAGTATAGTACTAAGCGTAGAAAAATGTATATTAATATGTGTACAACTATGCGAGTAAGTATTTCTACAAAAATGACACTTATCGATGAAGATTGAAAAGATGTAGTGTAGATTAAAATGTTAATTACGATTATAATGTTATAATAAAGGTAATAATGTTGCCGACAATCAGCCCAGACGTCTGGTAATTTCACAATCCATCAAAATAATGATTGTCAGATTATTATCGACAGATAATTTACGTAAATGTGTAAGAAATAAAGTAAATCTAAATAGAACTCTAAAAAAATAAAACTCAGTGCACATAGCATAAACCAACATGTCCAGTGATAGAGCATTTTGTATGAAACTTTTCACACTTATGGTGACGGCGGCGGCGGCGCGGCGCTCATAAGATTGTCATACGAAAAAACCAGACTGAAACACAAGGTTGAAGTTGAACAGTTGCCTTGCTCGAGGACTCGTATTTACCTTCATTTAGTAAACCTTGTTTTTTATTAATATTTTACCAATACTAATCATTACTCAGGTTTCCCTATGAAAATAGTGGGATGAGCCGTTGCTGTGCAAAATGCATCCTACGTTAAAGATACTTAAAGGCCAAAGTGGCCCGCAACTTACGTGTTTCTCTTTTTCTTCATAGACCTGCTAATACCTCATTAAC
This sequence comes from Anarsia innoxiella, assembly GCA_947563765.1. NCBI lineage: Eukaryota > Metazoa > Arthropoda > Insecta > Lepidoptera > Gelechiidae > Anarsia > Anarsia innoxiella. Next base: position 1,468,470 of record OX387403.1, read on the forward strand.
AAATGTCTATCTAACGGCTATTACTGCCCAGGGCAGCAATTCCGATCAGTTATGCAAGCACTACCTTTGAAGCGCGCTACGAGCGTTGCTACCGTAGCTAGCGTACTTGTCCAGAATTGTAGCTCATAATGCCTTACCTGAAACGTACTGGCTCCCCATAGCGTAGTCGTAGAGTCGACAAAGCTTCAGACACCATGCTGTGACCATTCGCCGGAGGGTAGCACGCTTTTGTTAGCAGCTGGAACACGAACAATAATAATAAATTTAAAAAAATGTGACGAAGCCTGTTGCTGATTTATTTTGTTGTTTCTTAGGTTTATTTTGACGAAGCCTGTTGCGGATTGTCGATTCTGTAAGTACTTTTATATTTTTTGAATAAAAAATGTGTTTACTTCACACTTTGCCCATATTTAGATGTTAATCGAACACAACCTAGAAACGATGTTAAAGGTAATACTTATACGTAATTTATTTATAAAGTTAATTTTTATTTAAGAACTAGCTGTCCCGGCGAACTTCGTCCCGCCTTAGAATGAACTTTATTGTGTAGGAATAAAGTTCAAACTGACTCTACATTTTAGTAAGAAAACATTTGTATGGGAAAAAGAAAAGGTCTGTTTTAGGGCTTTCCCGGCAATTATTCGAATTTTTCTCACCGTAAGAACCATCCTTGGACTTCAATGAACATTTAAAAAAAAGAATTTGCGAAATCGGTCCAGCCGTTCAGGCGTGATGCCGTGACAACGGAAAACGGGTTTCATTTTTATATATATATAGATTTAAATTCAGAATGTTTTATTTACGTATCTTATAAAAAGGAGTTTCATTTTTTTAACTTTTATAAGCATTTCTGTAAAGCACGCCAATTCTTATTTATAGGTACGAATATGTTGGGTCGAACACATACCGTAAGTACCTAAAACTGATCATTAAATTCATATTTTATCTACCTACTTCAGAAGTGGAAGAACATTCACAAACCTGCAAAGCCAGAACTCTGGATTTGTTCACAGTAGACATAATGCAAACGGTCAACGTGTATACTCCGTTTGATCCAGCTACTAATCTTCGGACACAGTCGGGATATCTACTGCAGCAGCTCCAAAGGCATTGCCTGGAAGCACAAAGAAGATTTATATCAAATAAGATTCTACATCTATGTATTGAAGATGATGCATATCTGTTGAAAGAGACCGAAGAAAAAAGTTTGTACCCAAAACTTTAAAAAAAAATTAACAATAAAAACTTTTTTGTGTTTGACAACTGTCAAATTGATAATTTATTTTTAAAATGGAATTTCGTAAAATGGCCAGTAAATTCTAAAAGATGGAATTCACTATTGCAAAAAACTGAGACGTTTAAAATAAGTTAAACATTTTGAGACTTTTTTAAATGTTGCATGTTCATTTTGTCCAAAAGCCACAAAATCATGCTCGATTTTAGTAGCAGGAATATGGTTACTGCAGATCCATGTAAATATTTACATGTTTAACGTAATGAATGAATCATTTTGCAAAGGACTAGCCGTTATAAAATATGTCAAAACCGACGTCAAAATATCTGTCAAAACCAAACGTCATTCAAACTACCAGCCAACAACCAGCCAGTTAAAATCAAAACACGCAAGGAGATTTTATCCTCTTTAAAAATTAGCAGCTAGGAATCTCTTTGTTGCTACTCACAAGCAAGCTAGTTCATCCAAGAGTGGTCGTCTTCTTACAGCAGGTGGACCACGAGCTCCGTCTCCAGATTGGCTGAGCTGCACGTTGCGAAGTAGCTCCAGGACCAGAGTTACCCCGTCTAAAGGTTCGCATGCAAATTCTTGGACGAAACTGAAAAAAAAGATGAGGTAAGTAAGCCGAATGATTTTGGCAATTGATAGATAGCCCACCGGAGATGAGATAGCCTACATAATTCCCCACGGCAGAATGTGTTACAGAATTACTTATTGACGTTAAAAGAGACCTTATTTAATGGTTTAAAATCATATTTTAGCATTATTTTATAAAGTACATACTTAAATGTAGGGTTCCTTATTATAAAATAAATAAAATTGAATAACAAAAAGAAAAACAGTATGAACATTTAGCAAGGAATGAATCCTTCAAGATGGCCGACCGTATAATTTGGACGCATAAAGATGGGGAGGACACAAATTACAGCTGAGTGAGTTCACAGAAATCGTCCTGCAATGTTAAATACAAAAACGTTTAGGTTGCGGCCATGAGAAGAGCGAACGGGGGATAAAATGCATGCCATAATATTTAATTTATGTTACTTTTAACAAAGATTAAGATATTTTAGTTGCAGAAAAAAACTTTAAATTAAACTCTTCATTAAGCTTTTATTGAATTTATCAGACACGCTGTCTAGAGTCTAGACATTTGACCGATAAGGGTGTCCTTTTGAGGCCGTAACACTGTTATTCAAATAAAGTCCTAACCTTACTACCTTACCTAAATACATTTTTCATATTTTTTTACGTCGCTATTGAATTATTTTTCAAGAAAGCTCTAATAACTTTGGCTTACGATGTTAGTCTCATACTAAAAGTTACCTATTCGTATAAATTTTTATTCATCTATGTCGACGCTACATCGTTAAAGGTAATCAGAAATTATTTATTGCATACCATGTTACAAAAATATAGGTCTTACTATCGGGTATATATAAGTATATGTAATAAAAATGGACCCGGATTGGGCACAGCAAAGGAATAACATCATTAAAGGAATGTATTAGTTTCGAACTTTATAGCCCAACTAGGAGCTCGACAACGACTCAGATGCCACTGAGGATAACCGCATCCCGCGTAACATGGTACGTGAGATGTAATTAGAAGGGGGAGAGAGACCACATTACTATCACGCTCTTATTATACTCTCCGCCTAAGTTAAGACCGAGATAAGTGATTTTTTCTCGCCTCCTGTCACGGTTTGCGAATTACATGGAGATTACAGAGCTACCAAGTTATCTGGGTGCCAATTCTTCTAATTACCAAATGAAAAATGGTGTCTCTCTAGAATGTGAATTGTATGAAATGACACATTTTGGTATTCTCTTAACAGATAAGTTGACAGTGGACAGCGATCGGCCGTACATTTTATTACTTTACGCTTTATTTGGTATTCTACTCCGCAATGTCACATGAGTGGCAGTTCCAAACGGTATTCTCTTCGCTATTTGACAGTTGTTCTCTAATGGCATTTCATTCGGTCGTCCGTCGTTCAGTCGTTCGGTCACCCAAACACTACTATTTCGGTGTTTTTTCGAAAATTAACGTGCAATTTATGCAAAAAATGCATGTAAATCTTATAGAAATAAATATTCTGTATTTTAAAGTATGTCTAAGCTTATTCTAGGTCGAAAAAAATCTATCAATCGGTTGATCAATTTCTTCGAACAATAATTTTATTAAATATTGGCAACATCGACAACTAAATCATTCGCAAAGACAAATGAATGACAAAGCCCTCTAGAGACTACTAATCGACTACTAATCGACTATTTCGTGGCACTTAAGAGAATACCAAATTTGTGACATATTGCTGTCGAATGTTTATCTGTTGGCTATAGTATGGTCGCTTAACTTAATTTAAGGGAATTGGCACCCTGTGAACCGGCCGTTATTGGAACTACGGCTACTAGGCTACTATGGAATAGTCAAATTCCAGAAGTGCTGCGATTGGAAGAAATACAGTTTTGTATCACTGTTAGCGCCGCCGCCGTTCAGTTAACAGATAAGTTGGTCTGCCTGTACAGTGATTTCAAGATATGATGGGTTCTGTAGTACTTATGTAGTCTACTATATTCACTATAGTCAATAGTCAAATAATAATCTTTATTCCGTAGGATTTTTACAATCACCTGAAACATGTTCATTTTTAAAGCTAACGATAAATTCGCAACGTGCAGTTTTCCCAAGAAAAAACTTTAATGCATCATCATAAAGATGTTATTTAACAAATTAAATAAGCAAATTTGTTAATAAAATCATAACGAAGCGTCATAGATAAAAAAAAAAACTTTCGTTCATAATTAATTTATCTTGTCGAATTAATCTTAGACGCTAGGACTTACACGTACCTATCTGATCAGTCTACTATCTACAATCAATTTTATAAATCACTGCTGCATATTTAAGAAATAGTTTTCCTTTTACGTCATTAATCTATCGGAATCTATCTTAGGGCCATTATGCATTAGCGGTTGACCCGCCAATCCATTTTGCCCTTTCAACTTCCTAATACGTTAACAAAACTGTTCATACTTTTGCCATCATAATCTCTTTTCGGTAGAGTCTACGCCACTCTACTCTATTTTCTGCCGTCTGTTTGAGCACCTGATACGACACAACTTCTATTCCCTCTTTTATTTGATCTATGTAAGTCTTTCGTGGTCTCACTCTCTTCCGTTTTCCTTCCATGATGGCTTTTACAAAGCCATCGTGTAGCATTTTCCTCTTTCAGCAATGGTCTTTTAAATGACTCTCGTCCCGCCCACTAATCTTTTGCAAAAGTAATTTAAATCTCACCTCGGGAAAGACAGTCGAAGATCGGCCCTCAATTTGGTTAGCAATTCACTTGGGGTCCCAAATTGACGTAGACTCATCTCCTCGCCGACGCCGAGACTTGGGTTTCTGAGAGGAAAACGTTACAATTACGTTAATAAGACTTTGGGAGCAGGTGGCAATGAAATGGTCGCGTTGGGGAACCATAAGTCTATGTTCAGCTGAGAAGATGATGACTAAGGCACAACAAAAGAAAACATGTCATAACTATAAGTTAAACATTTCACTACTGTAAGTACAAGTACCTATGTTAAAATTCTTGAGATGACCGATCTGTCTTAGATGGAACTTACCTAAGACTTTAGACTTTTGATGCCGTTTTGATTCATTTTGATAGGCAGATTTATTTTGATTGGTCATCACTTAGCTTTAGGAGTTTGCAACTATAAAAACTGATTGATCACACTCCAACCCAAAAACTATGTTTGTAAACCTGTTGTTAGCCAAAATTGCATGAGAGTCTTTATAAGGCCTAAATATCTTACCTAAAATCCTTGCAACCCTGATTGGGCAGAGTCCTGGCCTTGTTGGGATCCTGCCCGGGGTCGAGCTCGTACAGGCTGCCTGTGCCAGTCTTCTTCCCCCATTTCTTGAGGGTCGTCGCGTAGTCTTCAGGGTTGTAAATCGGCGGTCTCTGTTTATCCTGCGAAAATGGGATGACTTGGTAATGATTGGGTTTTATGAAGAAGTAACAACTTTTTCTAATCGGGGACTTGTTACGTAAAGGCCAAGTCAGGAGTACCCCAAAAACTGTGTGGATGTGGATGAGGCGAAGGAGGTGTGTTTGGATCGTAGCAAGTGGAAGGAAGTGGTCTCGCCTACCCCGATGGGAGAGAGGAGTGACGGATATGTATGTATGTAACAGCTTTTTAAATTGGAAACGTAACTGGGTTACATAGAATAGAATTTTCATTGTAACTGCTCATTTCGCAGATTTTTTATGCAATTGCCGTATGTCTTATTAAGATCACTGATTCGCAGCTCTTTATTGTTAACGAAGTAGGGTCGGGTTCTAGAATAAGCTGTTTTATGTGCTGGCATTTATATTATGGTTTCCTAATTGAACAAGTTAAGTATTAGTACTAGTAGAAGAAGGTAGTAAGTAGTAGTTGAGTAAGTATTTAACTATTTACTATTCTGAATGTTTGCGATGATTATTAACATTCTATTTAGAAGCTAAAACTAAATACTAATACCTAAATGAAACTAATTATATGTTTATGATGAGTAACTTTTAGTACCTGCAATTCAAAATTATATTTGAGCTATCTAATAATCTCACCAACTGCTATCATTTCAAAATAACCAAGTTTCAATTGATATTAACTTCAATCCACTTTCAAATAATCTAAGTACAGCCCGTCGGAAATACCTGCGGACCTGGCTTGATGACGTCATGCAACTCGTACACACGTACTCGTCACGGTACTGGATAGGCGAAAACGGGGGAAACGCGGGGGAAAGCGCATTCCAGCGAGGTCCGCATACATTTCCGACGGGTTTTACACTGTACCTACCTGCATCCTACTAATATTATAAATGTCAATGTTTGTGCCGATGGATGGATTGATGGATTGATTTTGTTAAACTTGGCAATATTTTAGCTTGCACATCATCATAACACATAGGCTATATTGATTTACGATATCATGATTTTTTTCTAAGATAAGACGATAAATGCTCACGAAGCCGCGGGAAGCCTAGTCTTTGCATACGTACCTAATTGCCCCGCTAACAAACGGCCCACACACATCATTACCTGCATATAGTTGCACGCGACCATCACTCATGCAACAACAATAGTCTTATGACAGCACGTCTCTAGGAGAAAGTACTCTATTGCTAATGCTCTAACAATGAAAATTATCGGATATAAATTGTGTCAACTCATTTTTGTAGTTTTTCTTAAAATTGATTATGTTCTGAGTGGTTTCGGAGTACAACGTTCTCATTTGTTTATGTTGTTTCGAATTCTCATCGGAATATAGTTTTTAAGAGCACTTGTAGACGTCCATTTTTTATCTGACTACGGGCCGTTTTCCGTTTGTTTGTTACGCGATGGTGTATGGTTTTTAATGGACATGCGTACACGAACCGGACATCCATCCGGCAAAAATATATGGCAGCTGTTTTTTCACCGTCCTTTGTCCGGTAAAAACACAGACGTGTAATTTATGCTTTTTTAAATTTATGCTTATTAAACACGATATAACTTAAGTATTATGACTTATAATGACATCATATAAAATAATGACATATTTGCCAATTAATCGTCTATGGTTCGCATTTCCAGATCAAACATCAAAATAAAATAATTGAACATGCTGAAATAATGTTGATTATTACGATATATAGCGTCTGCTACACAAAAACTTAATTAAAACTCGCACAAAATATTCATGCCACATAATTATAATCATAAAAGTAATAATTTCATCTGCAGATATATTTCCATACATACCTACTTTCCAAAGATAATTGAAAATACCAAGTATCTATTTATAGGTTTTACAACCCTATTAAAGATGGTAATAACCTTCTTGTAGCACTATAAGCTTCTTATAACGTACTTATCTCTCTCTTCATATTTCTAGTTTAATAATCAGACTGTCTTGTCCATTTGCCTTCAACAATAATGTAAGTACTTGATCTTAGAAGATCTTTCTGTCTTAATCAGGCTTATCTCTCTCTCTCTTCATATTTCTAGTTTAATAATCAGACTGTCTTGTCCATTTGCCTTCAACAATAATGTAAGTACTTGATCTTAGAAGATCTTTCTGTCTTAATCAGGCTTATCTCTCTCTCTTCATATTTCTAGTTTAATAATCAGACTGTCTTGTCCATTTGCCTTCAACAATAATGTAAGTACTTGATCTTAGAAGATCTTTCTGTCTTAATCAGGCTTATCTCTCTCTCTCTTCATATTTCTAGTTTAATAATCAGACTGTCTTGTCCATTTGCCTTCAACAATAATGTAAGTACTTGATCTTAGAAGATCTTTCTGTCTTAATCAGGCTTATCTCTCTCTCTCTCTTCATATTTCTAGTTTAATAATCAGACTGTCTTGTCCATTTGCCTTCAACAATAATGTAAGTACTTGATCTTAGAAGATCTTTCTGTCTTAATCAGGCTTATCTCTCTCTCTTCATATTTCTAGTTTAATAATCAGACTGTCTTGTCCATTTGCCTTCAACAATAATGTAAGTACTTGATCTTAGAAGATCTTTCTGTCTTAATCAGGCTTATCTCTCTCTCTTCATATTTCTAGTTTAATAATCAGACTGTCTTGTCCATTTGCCTTCAACAATAATGTAAGTACTTGATCTTAGAAGATCTTTCTGTCTTAATCAGGCTTATCTCTCTCTCTCTTCATATTTCTAGTTTAATAATCAGACTGTCTTGTCCATTTGCCTTCAACAATAATGTAAGTACTTGATCTTAGAAGATCTTTCTGTCTTAATCAGGCTTTAAATCGGATTTTTCAACATTTTAATAAGAAAAAAAAAAAAAAAAACTAGAGGCTGCATGCGATTTCGTACGCATTTATCTTCATATCTTAGGAAACTGAATAACATATATATTATAGCCTATGTGTTAGTCAACATATAATCCAATGATTTTTTATAGGTACAGATATGTTACCTTTATAGTGATTGGCGTTTTAAATCTGTGCCGAACAATGATTACAATGACATTAATGACAGCACTTCAAATCATACTCCGAATGTCTTCAGACTAACTGAGAGCTACAAGTTGTCGTAAATAGGTCTATTTACAGTCTTCAAAATGTGCGCGCATATAACATATCTGCACCTAGTATATACATAATAATATCATTGATATAATCACTCTCGTATGAGAGTATACTCGTGCTACTTGTGTACACATGTGTAATGGGGACGTTAAAAGGGCTGATAATGATGATGTGTTATACCAATATGCAAGCTACAATTCTGTAAAGTTATATTAAAATCCGTTTAATAGTTTTTGTTTACATCCACCTATCGGGCTAAACATTGACATTTATAATAATTATAAGAATTTTAATGCATTTTATGCACTAATAAAGATGCAAATTCAGTATTTTCACAAACAAGCTTGAACTGGTCTTCATATCTTGAAGATATATCCGTGTTATGTCAAAGAGAAAATTAGTGTTAAAGTGTCGCCTGCATAACAACAACACGTTATACTTTACTACTGCTAGAATAATTTGCATAATGAAATTATATTCTAGAGCAGAATGGCATGGACGATATACGACGACCTGTGTGAAGGTGCTGCTGTGATGGCCGGTCATGTCATGCGGATCCCATCAAACTAAGCATTTCACTTCTTTGTTTCCCATTTGCTTGCCTTACTTTTTCCTGGATATTGTGGGGTCAAATTTTTATTATTTATTTATGGATAGCTGTTTTGAAATATTAATTTGATTATATGTTTCTGTGTTTATGCCTGAGATTTGTAAAACTTAAATTAAAAAGAGCAACCCTACAGAGTTTCTTGCTAGGTTCTTCTCTGGGGAAACTGCACTCTTGCGAATCTAGCATTAACTTTAAAAAATGACCCGTCTTAAGTGTTGTCAAAACCTACAGGATTAAATGATTTTCATTTCATTTCATTTCAATTCGCGAATTGGATGATCTAACAAGGCTGCTCAATCTTTTGAAGATTGCGCCAAACGGTGGATTCAGTAGTTAACGACGGACCACATACATTTTCGATTGTCGATTTAGATTTAGACATTTTATTCACTTAAGTAGGTACCTTTTAAAATACTTATTTTCAACTTTTAAATGAGATATAAAACTAAGCTAAGTTTATTAGATTCTTATATTTTAGTTATATTAAAATGTACACAATTTACTATAACATCTCTAATGTTTGGAGCTCTGTTCCACTCAAACGAGAAAAACATGATTACTCATCTAATAATGTATATAGTAACTTATTCCCTCAGTCCTACTGTAAACCGTCATCATAAAAGTGAAATGATTAGCATGAATAGGCAGTTTGTACGCGATCTCTTCCCATATAACTCAGCCAATAACTTTGCGGTGTGATGTAAAACTTCACACGAAGATTTGACTCTGCAGGTGACTCTGTTTATAGGCTACCAGAGGCTGCTAGCGATGTCGCCTTAAAAAAATATCTTGTATCTAAAATAAACTGGGGCCCAAGTCTGCTAATTTAAAATGGCTTCAGTTCTATGTCGGCTGAATATCAATGACATTTTTGACACATTTGGTATACTGCTAAACATAATGGCTTACACTAAATGCGACCAAATGTGCCAAAAAATGACATTGACACTCTGCCGTGTGTCGGCAGAGAACTGAGAATAATATAAATAAGATTTATAAATAACTTGGAATAGACTTGGAATAACTATTAAGTAATCTGTGACTTGGGCCCCAGTGCTTGCCTTAAAAATGTACGCAAGAGTTTCGTCAAATCTTTTCAGTAAGTTTGCGTATCGACACAAGCTTTGGCATAGGTAATACTTATAATAAAATTAAATAATCTATGAAACCACTAAATACCTTCAACGCATGTTATAAGTAAAAAAGCATTTAAACAGTTACAATTTAGAACGATTATTCTCGTTAACGGTGCATTAAAAGAGTCTAAGAATCTGAGCAACGACAAAAAGTGGTTTCTACTAGTTTTTGCAACAAATCCAGCGAAAACCGTACTTTAGATTCCTCCCCATATTACACCATACAATGTTGTGTTACTCTCGACATCAGAGGTTATAGTAACGGAGCTTGAGTCGGATTTATTTGGGTTATAAAGTAACATCTAATACAAGCAAACATGTTGCGGATTTAAAGATTGTTGTATTTAACTTCCCACTCTTTTTTCCATAAACCATACTTGTATTATCTAATACTAGGTGACTTGGTATTTTGTTTTGTGTTAAAGTAGATGGAATGGTTAAGGTTAACTTGTAGTGATTTATATAATTCTCGATTTATCTTATCATTTAAACGTGACATATGATGTATCTCATAGATACGACATTACATTTTAAACAAATAGAACACCTACCCTACCCATTCGAACTACGTAAGCAGTCTAGAAAATGGTTAAAATAAGGCACAACTTATACCTATTTACTTATGTTGACATTATTTTCAGATAAACATAAACCCATTTCTCAATTCCAGCGAGGCCCAAAAATGCGGGTTAGGTTTAACAAAATTAAATAATTAAAGAGTTAATAAGTTGATTACTGTTGCTATTAGGTACTGATAAATTATTGATAATAATTACTGATATAAAATCTTCAATTTGAGCTCCGCAACTATATCAAAGAGACAACTCCCACATTAATCGCGTCGCTATCATCAACTGACATTCCGTTTTTTATAGAAACACTCCTTTGTCTTTTGTTTCCAAACTAAATTAATTACAGATTTAAGTATATGAAACTCGTATACAAGTCGTTGTAACGGTACAGTTACCACAGGTTGTGTTTGTAGTGTAAAACAGTAGACATTTATGGTAAATTCCCCTCGTTTAAAATAACCGTCAAAACCACTCAACTATAGGTACCGACTAAATAAAATCAATGCTGGTAGCATATGCTGGTAGTACGAAAATTATGACATTAAAAGATGTTCTTTAAAAAATTTGAAACTTTTGTGAATTGTTTAAAATACCCACTTAGTTTTGTAAAAGGTTTTAGATTTAAATATCAGTAAATTATGATAGAGAACTATTATAATTATCTTTTTAATTTACTTTTTTTACTAGCTTATGTACATAAGCTCATGTAGGTAGGTACTTATAATGTTAACGTACCTACTTCTAGCAAAGGCTATTATAATTTTACGTTAATTACTATCAAATTACAAGATACACTAAAAGCTAATGAAACAATCCGTTATAAACATTATATAAGTAAAAATATTTTATACCCACTTCAGTATGATAGGTAAAAGATAGTTCCTATTCCACAGATGAGATGCAGTCTGTAGATATACGATGATTTTAATAGTAGCAACACACGCGATTACTTGCACGCTTTGGAAAATCTTTTATTACTTATAGTAAAAGATAACTTAGATGGGACTTTTATGCTTGTAAATACTGGCTGCCCGCAGCTTCGTACGCTTTTAGCATCATATCTTGGAAAACTTATACGATATGAAGGTCTATCTACACAGATTCGGGCCGTGCCCGGGACGTGGCCGGGTCGTGGCACGTCAGGAGGTAAAACAATACGTCGTCATGACGTGTGTGAACGAATCCATAGAAAATGTCATTTTTCCCTAACACGTCCCGGACACGTTGTCATGACGACGTATTGTTTTCCCTCCTGACGGGCCACGACCCGGACACGTCCCAGGCACGGCCCGGATCTGTTAGATAGACCTTCATATAGCGTTTCTGATGTTCAAGTTACAATATTGTAAAGTTTCGTTAAAATCTGTTTAATTTGCGTGAGTAATAAACTTCCTCACATCAATCCATCGTCACAAACATTGACATTTATTGGTAATACAATAACGATGATGACAGATACTAAGAGGCAAAACACACGGTGAAACGCAACTGCAACGCAACTGCGTCGTGTGTGGTTTTCTAAAGAAGTCTATAGCAGAAACTGCGATGCAACTCAAAAGTAACTAGCAGTTTCAGTTGCGTTGCATTTGCATTTCACCGTGTGTTCTGGGTCTTAGGTATGCCTCATTTGAAGGAAGTTTAACAAAACGTATTTAGGCTTTAGACATTTTTACCAAACTCTCTATTTATAGGGTACCTATACCTGAGTACCTAATACTAAAATATGAGCAACATAATCAAGCAAAAAATAAAATTCGTTTACAAACACTTTTTTTAGCTAATAATAGCATAGAATTTATGTCACAAAAATATAAATTACACTAAATAAAGGTAATTAAATTACGACAAATTACAATCAAAACAGAGCAAGAGATAAACATCTCCTTTCTCTTTTTCACCAAACTGTTATTATGGCGAATGTATAATTATGTACAACACTCGTGTTTCTCTCAAAATTCTTTGTTATTATACTTTGGAGATAACAATCTGAATTTTGGAACGTAGAATATAAAAGTTGATTGTAGAGGTAGGTACAGTTTTCTTTGCAGAACTTTTGTACGAAGTGCTTGCTTGTACTAACCTTGTACTAGTGCCTCTACTGCAAATAGTAATATAAAATAGAGTGTACAAAAATAAAAACAAACACTGGGCGTTTTGTTATTAAAAAAACAGCTAAGTGCGAGTCGGTCTCGGACTAATGGTTTATGAGATACAGCCTGGTGACAGACTGTGAGGACAAGAATGATAGAAAGAACGTCTGGCTTAGAACTGACTTTAATATTTTTAAAATACACGATTATAATGCGGTACATATTAAATGAATCACCTACCTACATCTAATTACGTATATGTACACTACAAGACGGACGGACGTACGAAGGCACAGCCTAGCTTTATCTAATAGGTTCCCGTTATCGTTATTATATTCCGTATCCCTTTGAGTACGGAATCCTAAAAAACGTAGAAGAAAATGTAGCAGAAAACGCACAGATTATGAAAGTAACTGATTAGATGTCATGGTGTTTTTACTTTCGCCTCAAGGGGCAAGTTTCTAGTTCAGATCGTCGCAGATCGATACGTCTCATTTATTTTATCGAGTATCATAGTGATTTATGGTTATCGATTGGATCTATAGATCTATAGTCACAAATTATCATAAACTAAGCTATTGTGTGAGCCTTGGCACCTTTTTGAAGTATAGTTTGAGATAAATGTGTTGATTTGTACCGTCTTACTCGTTGTTCAAAATTTTTTAAATATCTCTTTGTGTCGCATCCGTCAAGTACTATAAAGAAACGCTATTTGCCTAAGGCCTAGAACAAACGATGAAACGCAACTGAAACTGCTAGTTACTTTTGAGTTGCATCGAGGGTACTGCTATAGACTCCTTTGAAAAACCACACCTCGACGCGCAACTAGTTTGAAACGTTTCAAAACTCAGAGGTACGCATACGTCTACTACGCATACGCAACGCATACGCATCCGGTGTGTTTTGGCCTTTAATCAGCTAATGCAGAGTCTTAACTAATCCATATAATCAATCAAGACATAACCGCTAAACTCCCACGATTCTACCACAATAATTAATATAAACTTCAGTGTAAGGGAGCATTGTACTGTTTTATCTTACTAACATGTTATTATATTGAATCTATTGGCGTAAGAAGGGTAATAAAGGCTTGCGGTTATATGAATCACATAGTGTAGGAGCGTTTAAGCATCAGTTGTTGGACGATCATAAAAAAATATACATAAGTAATCCTAATAATATTATAAATGTCAATGTTTGTGCCGATGGATGGATGGATGTTTGTTACTTCATCACGTAAAAACCACTGAACAGATCGTAACGAAATTTTAAAATAACATAGCTTATACATCAGAATAACACATAGGCTATATTATTTTGAGATATCATGACATTTTTCCAAGATATGACGATTAATTCGTACGAAGTCGCGGGCAGCTTCTAGTACTAAAATAAAATTTATAGAAACGGCGGCCAGTAAAATAAGAAATGATGTCAAAAAGTGTTAAATGATGTCAAAAAGTGTTTATTCATTCGTATAAAAATATAGGTGTATATTCATTCGTATAAAAATATAGGTGATTGATGAATGTAGACGGAGCATAGGGTCGTAAAAAGTGGATGGAAGTAGTCTCTGCCTATCCCGATTGCAAAGAAGCATGACTAATATTCACCTATGTTTGAATTACTTATTTACCAACTTTGAATAAAATATTTAAGAATTTTTGAAAAAAGGTTATATTCCAAAAGATAATTACCGTACTCTAGTTTCCACCGATAAAAACCATTAGTGATGTTACACTTCGTAATTCTGCTGTCAGTATTCACAACTAGTCTCTGCGTAACGGCTTCTAAGCAAAACCCATTAGCAAGAACAAAAAACTGACCACAACAGATACAACTATTCAATTTACAGCTCCTAATTAAACCTATTTACAACATAAATGTATCTAATAACTCTTTAAATGTCTCTTCTCAAAGGAGCCGTTAGTTTAAGACATCGGTTTTTAGAAAGAGATTATCGGCTGAGTTCGGTTTTGTAGAGCGTTATCTCTATTGCACATTTTCTATTTAACGTTTGTAATATCAATTCATCATTATAAAATATAATGCTTATACACAGAGTTCTTAAAAATCTGAAATTAAGTCTTACTAAATTGCATAAATAACTAATTTTATTAATTGTCACACAATTTTGAATGTAACAGCTCTATTCATTTCACAGTAGCATAAAAACAAAACCAAGACGTACCAATTCCAAATTCAAATACTGTTTAAAAAATTCATCGAATAATCAACCGAATTGAAAAGAATATACATCTGTATTTGGAAGACCGAAGATTGCCGATGCGTATTAACAAACTGCTCAGCTATCGTTTGCGACCAAGATAAACTACCTATAGACACACATAAAAAGTAATACTGGTAGCAATAAATATCGTACAGTTAAAGCTAATCGTACCCATACGGGGACTAGACGCAATGCATTAATTGCTTTTTATCGTTCGACAGCGTCCACTGATCATTCTGCTCTTAGACGGTATTTACTTCTAAAAGGTCGTAGGTTGAGATACCGTAAGAGTGAGTTAATACCATTGGTAACATGCCACGGAAGCTAAATTTATTAGTAGAGTCGCTTGACCAGACAATGCGTTGTAAAATGTATTTAATTTTCGTTTGTGTCTGTGACTGTCTTTGACACTGATGGAAACTGAGTATTTTCTTATTAGGTATTTGATTCGTTTGTCTGCCTTATTCTCACTTATTTTGTGCCGTATCTGGCAATCAGATACTGTGATGGTAGAGCATCTTTATTTGAATCTGAATACAATAATTATATTTAGGTACATACAATAGGCTATTTGACAACATTTGGAAAATAATTTTGAATTATATGATTATAATTACCCTACATTGATATTTCCGAAATATTTAATGTTTTAATGATGAAAAATCAATGTTGAAATTCAAATTTAATAAAACCCGCGAATAACACTGTTTCTGTAATGGCGCTGGTCACATGTCACACGTGACGTCACATGCGGGTAAACAAACACGAAAAACACTAACGAAGCGCACTATTATGACAGCTGTTTACTCGCGTGTGACGTCACCAGAATGTCAACAAACAACAGGCCGTTCGTGTTCCAGATAAAAATTTAAAAAATATTACAATTTGTTTATTTTATTTTGTTAAAAATAAAAATGTTTTACATCAAAATAAAGTGAAATACTTATATTTCTTTATAATATAATCTTTTAGGATGGCCACATTTTGTTGTATATTTTGAATATAGTCAAATATTATTGTCGGATCCGGTTTATTGCAGTTGTGGTGTTTAAAATGGTGTTCCGATAAAAAGTCGGACGCAACGCAGGAAAATTCCAAAAATGAATGACTAAGCTCTATCTATTAGTATCAATTTTTTATTATTGTGTTTATTTCCATTAACTATCAGCTGTCTAAAAGAAATATTTTCGTTTGCATCTATACCATATTTATCTATGTGATTTTAACCGCAAATACAGAGCAAAAGGGAAGCAAATGAAACCAGTTAGAACTAGAAATTAAATATTTATAAAGCCCGGTGCGTCCTGATATTACAAGCGGAACTGCATGCGTTGACTAGTGAATATTTATTAAACACACAGACATACGTTGACAAGTTTTTACTTAGTGTTCGTTTATATTCATTAAGTGCATGTTTTTATTGGATATGAAGATTGAGCATGTGTAAATAGTGTCGTGTCAAGAAGTAATGGAGAAAACGTTATTTGCTATTTATAGTTTAGAGTAACTACTTTTGTCTTGTTTGGAGCTATTTTAATTAAGGAAAATTAAATCTAGGAACCAATCACCTATCGTAGTTCACATTTTTTATATCAAACGTCTAACCACTCTAACCGAAACGAAAAAAAAGTAAATAAATAGATACTTAGGAATAAAAGAAAATAATATAATGGGTACATTTATATTTTGTACTGTACGATTTTTATGTCATCATAATCATCATGTTTAAGAGATAGAGTCGACCTATAGTTATTCAAACATCCGCCATTAAGGCCTACCTATCATCTATCTGGCATTTTTGGGTCTAGGTTAAATTGCATTTTATGACCTTTTCTGCTACTAGATGAGAGCCCACATATTTTATTAAATTGAATAAAACCGCGGGTAAATGCAAGTGCTACCAATTCAAAGTAACTGGAATCAATCGATTCCGTCATACTTTGATACAATTAAATACAATTCATAATTCGCACGCTCTCGATTTCAATATCGATTTTTTTTATAGTTTCGACACGCGATACAATCGAATTTGAAGGAAATGAGTTGAATGAAATACTTTTAGTGAGGAAGGAACTGGTTTTTTTATTTAGTTACTAGCGATTGCCCGCGACTTCTTATGCATTTTATCGTCATGTCTTGGAAAGTTTACTTATTATCTTAATATATTGTAGCCTATGTGGTATTCTGGTGAGCAAGGTAGGTAGGTACAATATTGTAGAGTTGTATTAAAATCTGATCAGTAATTTTTACATGAAAGAGATTATGTCACATTCATGCATCCATCGACACAAACATAAGAAGAAGAAGAAGAGTGTACTAAATCGGTTTTGGTCCTGATTGTTGCGTTTTAAATCCAGTAATTAACTTAACAGTAACTTAATGAGACCTTAATAATAGAGTTATCTAAAGTATCATAAATTTGTTTGTTACCTTAGAGATAGGCTCCTCACTCCAACCGCCGCTATTCGCCATGCCTTCCAGAAGTGTCAGTTCACTGTAACAAAGATATAAATATTATTTTAGAACATATTTACATATATAAACATTAACCAGAATATGTAGACCCACGTTTTGATAAAAGTTACGATGATAGAGGTATCGTAATAGTTGGTGAAAATGCCAGATTGAAAATCACCTGAGGGGACCTGGACTAGAATCCCAGCTAGGCAGATAGAAATAGGTATTAGGCAGATATTCTAATCTAATCTAATTTAGCCACTCGTGTCCCACTGCTAGCAAAGGCCTCTCTCCTCATCCGCCATGACTTTCTGTCTCGAGCTTCCTCCGCCCAGGCAGATATTCAAATGACAAATTTTTAATATCTCTTACAGGTCTGTATATTCAGAGAACAAATAAACATAAATAAATACCTATATTGTTAACAAATAAATGTTCCACATTCAAACGTACTAACTTTTTAAATCAGTTATCGAAGTGGCTCCGCTATACTTTTGTCTACGACCTTTTTAATATGGGACCAAAAATACGGCGTACCAAACTACCAATGAATTAAATACATAGGTATATACAAAAACTATTTCGATCGTGTGCCACAAAATCATTCAACAAGATATCGTAACAAAACAATAAGGTTGTTAAATTGAGTGGTAACATGTTAAATCTGGGTTTCATTACGACTTGCGTAACCTATCATATCGTATGAGTAGACGAACACGCACGAATGAATGTGTACGGTTAGAAAGAAAACAATTGAATAGAACTATCTCTTTTTTTATTTTTAAACACAATCAAATACTATTTGATTGGGGATTGATGAATGTGGATGAGGCGAAGGTGTGTTTGGATCGTAGCAAGTGGAAGGAAGTGGTCTCTGCTTATCCCGTTGGGTAAGAGAGGCGTCACGGACATGCATGTTTGCAAATAGAGAACTATCTCTTTTTTGTGTTTAAAGTCAGTTAAATATAATATTAGACAAGGACAAGACAGGAATACCACCGTCGTGCATGTATGAGGCGATTTATGAATGTGTATGAAGTGAAGGAAGTGTGTTTGGATTGTAGAGTGGAGGGAAGTAGTCTCGGCCTACCCCGATGGAAAAGAGGCGTAACCGATATATAGGTATGTATATTCTTTACATCGCGTAGATTAGCGAAATTTGTATTTGGTCAACCCTTATAAAGAACATATTTTGATGACTGTGTAGGTACCTATATTAAAATCAAAACTAATAATTTCCATCTCTATTTATGCTGTAAAGGATGTATCTGCTGCCTCTACCAATCTCTTCACATATAAGTGGAACGTCTTGCTTTTCACAAAATGTTGAAACTAAATAATTGAATGATTGCTCTTGCTTGCTACTGTAAATCAATTAAGGTTGAAGACAACAAGGTTGGCATAAGAGTGCCCCTTTTCACTAACTAACTCCTAACTTAAGGGACCCCTAATGACCCCTTAGCGGTACAACTAACAATTTCTGTCAGTTGTACTTATGGCCAATGAGGACGGAATATAAGGAGTGGCCCCATTTTTTTTTCTTATACAAATGAGTTTATGACAGCGTGCCAAGGTTGCGCCAAGTTTTCTTATAGTTTTCTTGGTAGATGACCTGTCAAACGGTAAGTAGTACCGTACAAAAAGTTGCCATTTAGCGCCAGACCAGGCACGCAGATCCAGACGGTATGGCTCCTCCTTATATATTCTATACTCAAAGCCTATGGCTCAGGGGTCCCTTACGTTTGATATAGTTTTACAGACATAAGATTAGCATTAGATGCAATTTGTGCAAGAAGGGCATTGACATGTAAGGGACGCGCTACGTTTCAAACCGCGTTTAAACTACGTACAAACTGAGGCACGGGATGCGCCGCGCCACCTCAAAGGCACATCTGACTGGAATAGGAACATAGATTAATATCGCGTTGCGTCAATTTGCATTAGCACAAAGTCTGAAACAACTTTTCACCTTTTCCTTTTATTATTGTTAGTTTGCTAGGGTTGCAGCTGAAAATCAGTTGCTGTGGCCTGGAGTCGCAGCAGTATACTGAGCTGGATGGCCCTTTCAGTATCGATCGAGACCATCTAGTGTTAAGTCCTTTAATGTAAATCTGTTTTGATTGGTACTGAATAAAATATTTTCTATTCTATTCTATTCTACATATAACTTTTAAGATTATGTGTGTACACTCACACAATTGCAAAACTTAGCTTGCATCCCTGTAATAACACAGAAAACTCTACTCTTTTATTTTCTATTCTACTGTTATGAGGTCTATCTACACACATCCAGGCTGCGCCCGGGACGTGTCCGGGCCGTGCCCTTTAAGAGGGGAAAAAAATACGTCTTCATGACAACGTGTGTGAACGAATCCATAGAAAATGTATGAAATGATATATTTTCCCTGACACGTCCCGGACACGGCCCGGATATGTGTAGAGACAGACCATACTCTACTCTCTTTGTTTATTAGTTTGACACGGTAGTTAAAGCGGAAATGAAACATAGGTACACTTACCTACTACGTTAATCTAAGGCCTCTATCCCATAGAGGAGGCAGACACCATAAATAACACATTAAAAACATTTTTGCCTACATATTTTCCTTTATTAGAATTGTTTAATTACCTATAGAATAACTGTTATCCCATATTATAAATGTTAATGTTTTTACCAATGGATATGAGTATTTATTAATTACTCTTCAAAACAAAAACTATCAAACAGACTTTTATAAAACTTTACAATATTGTTATACTAAAACCACCACCTACAGAAGAAAATTGCCTGACAGCTAAACCTATTCCTATTTCACAAAACATGACTTTTTTTTTATTTTATTTCATTTATTTGGGAAAAACAAACAGTCTTACACTATATACGATTACAGAGGTATGAGTATAGTATTTAGATTAATGTGAGACCAACTTCGTTATCCACAAGTGGTTAGCAAATGTAAATATTACAAAAACCAATTGTCGAAAATGATCGAGCTAGAACAATCTCATGAGGATCTAACAATGCCAATGTAATTTGATAATACAGAGACAGGTACAACATATCTGCCAGATAAATATCTGTAAATGGCCAAACGGGCCCTAGAACATTAAATAATTTTATCGTTAACGCTGTGTCAAAGGCATCTTTTCGAGGAAACATGTCAATAAACTCCTTTTGTGCGTGGTAATACACAATACATGAGACTCGCTACATTAATGACTTAACGGAATTATGGTTGTAGAAACGATGATTAAGTTTATCGTTCCGTTAAAACTGTAGATTAACTTTTTGTTGTTTATAAATAAGAAAAAGTTGATACGAAGTTTTTTGAAAACTACCGACTATTGTTTTAGATATTACCTATTGTGTTTTTTTAAGATAGCTTGATGAGAGTGAACCTTAACAAATATTTGAAATTAAGTATCTGCAATTTTGTCTATAATTTTCTTTCTTTATTTCAAATACTAGTGGCTGCTCGCGACTTCGTACGCATTTTCGTCATATCATAGAAAATAATAACGATATTTTAAAACAATATAGCCTATGTGTTATTTTGATGTGCAAGCTACAATATTGCCAAGTTTCATCAAAATCTGTTCAGTACTTTTTGCGTGATGAAGTAACAAACATCCATCCATCAGCATAAACATTGACATTTATAATATTATTAAGATTAGGATTAAGATTAAGTAGGTCGATAAGTTTTTACTGATACTAAATGGATTTATGATGTCCAAAACAAAGATTTATTACTATCAAGCCATATTGTTTCCAATTTTAATCCAAATACACTTACTGGCAAGTATTCCCGTTACACTGGAGGACACGACTCATGACCTACCGCACGCCACGCACGACCACCAGATTTATCGATAGTTTATACTTTATTTTGTCCCCAATTGTACACTGATCACGTTCATAAATCGTGATTTTGCGGCGCAAGACCCTTTTCTCTTGATTTTAATGCTTTCTTTTGAATTTGGTTTTGTAGAGCATTGTTTATAAGTTTTGCTAGAGAATAATCATTTAATAAGTGTACAAGCTGTGAAGAATATAAGTTTTTTGTTTTTTTATTCGTGTTTTTCTGGTTTACGCAAATCCCGACAAAAATGAGTTAGAAAGATTTCAAAAAGATTCCTTTTCCAATCTCAAAAACGGCGTAAACATTTTTTTTCATAAAACAATAAATTCAGGTAACAAGCAATTTACTCGTATACCCATTTTTTTCACGCCAAACAATGAAAAATCTGTCGAAATTAGTTGCAGAAAATGCCATTAATGATAATTATATATTATATTCATAACAGATTCAGATTTTCTACAATAAAAGTGATAAATAGAGGTTTAATGCCTGCAACTATTCCAAACTGTCTGTCTGTTTCACCACTTAAAAATAAAATTTAACTAACAAATATTTTAAACTTATCACTGTATAAAAGGTCATGATTTATGTGCGATAGACATAAGTTTTATCTGTCACTAAAATTTTATCTGTAAAGTGGTGAAATGTGCTCTGTGTTACCCTTTCGTTAGAAAAGGCCTAAACAAACAGTCAATGTTGCTATATAACAGCACCTGTAATCGAGTTACGGGACCCGACAGCAGCGCGACGAATGTACGAGCCCTATAGTGTTGCCAGTAAAACGGGATTTAAGTGAAATATGTGGTAATACCAATTTGGTAAATAATTATACCAATTTGGTAATAATTTGTAAATTGGTAATACATTGTTTTTGATACCGGAGGCAACCAGGGACTTACAGCTTAGGTAATATTAACCAAATCAAATCTTTTATTTACAGGACGCTTCTACAAGTAAACAGTATCATGTATAACTTCAGTAAGCTATATCTTTTTTTTCCGGAGCCGATTTTTTGACTCCATATAATAATATGTCATGACATTTAGGTCTACACTCTAGTACATGTTTCATTTCTGGGCAGTGAGTTTTTTGGGTCAAGAAGTTTTAGGCGGAGTTGCATGGTGTTTTTAACGGTCCTTATTTTTTAAATAGCCTATTATGACCCACTGCTGGTCCAAGTCCCTCGCACCCTTTTATCCTTCCCTATCTCCTAGCTTCCAGCCCTCATAGATCATATTTTTCACTCTTGCGAATCTAGCATTAACTTTAAAAAATGACACGTTATAAGTAATGTCAAACCCATTCTACAGGATCAAATGAATTTTCATTTTCATTTCAAAAAAATTAATTAATTCTTCAAAATTCTTCAGGTCTACGACAAAAGCTGGCAACCCTAAACCGACCTGAATCCAAGCGCCACAGTCTAGCATACGATCAACTTGCCATTTGTCACACTCGACGGTTGTTTGCAGCTCTAAGATTTAGTCCCCGAGATACTTTGAATTTGTAGTTTGGGTTCTTTGTACTTAAATCGTCTCTAAAGGCCAAAACACACTGGATGCGTATGCGTTGCGTATGCGTAGTCTGTATGGAACTGTCACCGCTTGCGTCTAAGTCTACGTTACGTTACGTTACGCAAGCGGTGACAGTTTCATACATTAGGTACTACGCATACGTCTATGCATACGCAATGCATACGCATCCGGTGTGTTTTGCCCTTAAGAATTACGCATGGGACAAAATGCTCCAGAAGTTATTACTTTACATTGAGGATAAAATGCTACAAAGCTTGTTACTTCAGAGATAGATTATTTTATTGTGAAGTTTTTAACTGTTGCCGGATTCAGTTTTGTACAAGCGCTCAATTAACAATGATGCAGCATTACCCATACTTTTGGCTTCGCCGTAGTCGGGTAAAAGTCAAAGTTTTGTGTCAAAATCAAAGTTTATCAAAAATGTGCCAAAGTTTGAGATTTGAGGACGTGCATCATGTAAAAAGTCAAACTGCGAAAATAAGGTCTTCAAATTCAATTTAAACTAGAAAAGATTATCACAAATAGAATGGTTTCATCCAAAAGAAACCTCAAAAGAAAGGTAAACAACATAACAAGACATCGTCTTCCGTTATCCAAATTGTAATTGAAACAAAATAAACAAAACCTATCCGTTCGATTTTTGAATCGAATAACAGTTACGAAACAAAACAAAAGAAGCTCTTGATAATTGGACCTTCAAATAATGTCTTTATTGAGCAGTCTTTGGTAATCCGTCTAAATATAAAAGGTACCTACGGCTAATATCGATAGCGGGTCGAATTATCAATATGTCTCGGTCGGATTGTCAGCAATCACAACAAAACGCAAACCACGTCCGGAGTCCAACCACCAATCAACACAAATCTATTTCAAATTCCATCTCTTTGCTCGACACGGTCTAAGTTATAAGAGATTCTGTTTTTTATTCAAAGTGAGTGAAATTAAACGCTTTTTATATTGTGATCATTAATTTCACATTACCTATGAATAGTACATACATATCCGTCATGCCTCTCTCCCATTGGGGTAGGTTGTTCCCCCCTCTTGTTACGATCCAAACACACTTCTTTCGGTTCATCCACATTCACCAGTCGCCTCTATGTAGATACATATTCAAAGATTTGACATTGTTTATTTAATCATTCATCAGCAGTTCTCCAATTCCTCTTACATCTTACATCCTCTTAAAAATTATATTTTAAGTAATATAACATACATTCTTTATTATTTCTCACTTATTTGTCAAAGTTTTTTACTTTCAACGTTTCCACACGGATTTTTCGCTTTTCCCTCTATTCCCCGCTATAATCCCATATAACCCAACAAAATACCGTAGTCCCCAGCGGCGATGCTCTGCTACTGCTACATGACTCTATCACGACCGGCCGGGTAGTCATTTAGTTATCTGATACCGTTGTCGAGGTGCGAATGTGATGCCTGAACAGTTAGCTAGGTACTTCGGGGTTATGTTGAGGTAGGGTGGAACTATAGATAAGACATGAAAAAGAGTACGATGACGTGTCTTACTTCCTGGCACGACAATGAGGTTTTTCTAATATTTTAATATGGATTTTCTACTAATTTTTATTTAGAAGATACGATGGTCGAAGAATACTTCCTATGAAAATAGTAGAAAATGTAGATTATTTTTTACCATCTTAAGATATTAGGAAAACCTTCATTGTCGTGCCAGAAAGTACGTCACTACTTTGGCCTAAAATCGATTAGATTCTATAAAAATCAATACCAACCCAATCAGAAAGAATCAGAAATGCACACAACTATAAAGAGTCATTGAAAAAGTTTGATTATAGTATTTTCAAGACCAATATTTTAAATAAATAAAAGTAATCTTGCGAAAATCGTAGACAAAATGCAGCCATCTTTTCCGGAGTAAGTTTCTATAAAATCAATAAAGCTAGTTTCCTTTTCCTCGTTTCTACAAAACCAATGAAGCTGCAAACCACAAGATTTACGAAGCCCAATAAAACCCTCAAACCATAGACTTCCGATCCCTACTAACCCAGATCGTTACCCAACAAATCGATATAAGAGTGTTCGCGTGCATCCGATTTCGAATCGATTACGCAAAAATATCAAGTTTCAAAGAAAGCGACGATTAGATAACTTATAAAATGAAATTTTCGTGCGGGAAATATTCGGCTTCATAACGTTATGTGTGATTTATGTTAATTTTGAGATTAATGTTTAAAAATTAACATATTTTTAAAGCGGTTTGTGTTATTTGATTCAATTATCTACTATAATTAGGTTAATAGCTGATGTAAATGTTATTATGTTGTAAATTAGTAATAAAAAGTGTTGGATTAATTATACTTCCTTATCGTTATGTTGAACATAATCTTTCGCGTAAACTCGGTAAAAATTAAGACGCGTCAATATGAGATAGGTACTATTTTTATCAGAAGTTAATTCTATACATTTTTGGTTTCATTCTGTATAACGTTTATACCTAATAATATACCTATGCGTCACAAGGGAAATTTATACTAATCCACAATTTAGTACCAATTTCACCATCTCCAGATAAAATTTAACTAACAGATAAACCTACGCCTATTACATTAAATATGATGTTTTGGACATAGACAGTTAAAGAATTTGACAGGCCAGTTAGCGTAGTCGGTAGTGAGTCTGCCTCATACGCACGGGTCGCGGGTTCGATCCCCGCCGGTAAACAAACATTTGTGTGATGAGCATAAATGTTTGTTCCGTGTCTGGGTGTTATATATTTATCTATGTATGTTTATCAGTCCCTGATACCCATAGTACAGGATTTGCCTAGTTTGGGGTCAGGTGACCGTGTGTGAAATGTCCCCCGATATTTATTTATTTTATTTATTTATTTATCTGTAGGATAAATTTTATCTGTATTTAATGAAACAGCATCTTAGTATCATAGTATTTAAATTCCATCCACGAACTTCAATTACCGTACTTACTCCATCCCCCTTATTACAAAACGAGGTTTAAAGATAGCCCGACGTTAGTTTGTTTAGTTTGACGTTTTGTCCATAGCCGAAACGTCAAAAGAAACGAACTAACGTCGGACTATCTTAAAACCTCGTTTTGTAATAAGGAGGGATAAGCTAGCTTAACCTTAAAATTAAAACAAAGAACTTCATAATTCACCACAACAAGTTCATTGAACAAATTACCTTTGAGACCGTAACCCTGTATCAGAAGCGACGTCGCTCCACTTTCAACTAAATTGCAACTAGTAAACCACGAGGTCCAACGACTAACATCATAATCGGAAATTTTATCGAGAAATCGGAATAAATAGAAAATTTTCCTTGGGCATTATCTGTAGGAAAGTGTGCCAGTTACTCTGTGGGACCCAATACTTGGAATAAAGAAGATATTTTGTTCAGTTACTAAATAATGCCTTTTGTATTTGCTGTTATCTCTTATTAATCTGACATTACTTTGCTCTTTTCGAATTAGTTGCATTGTTGTTCTTTTGTGATTGTTTTAGTTTGATCAGATGTTTATTAGATTTATTTATGTACAAACAAAAGGCTTTACATAAAGTTTTAGATATTGCGAGTGTTGCGTTACGGTATCTACACACCAAAGAAGCCGGCTTTTTTGACAGCTGCCATTGGTATGACGTAAAGCCGTCGGACTAGGCCGGCGGCATGCCAGCGGCTTTGGTGTGTAGATACCATTAGGTACGTCTCAAATTATCTATCTTAAAATAACTACGATAAATGGAGTGCGGCGTAAGACAAGACATCCTGACCTAAAAATGTCTAATGGCTTCTGCCCCAGCCTTCACCAACCAGTATTATATTGGTATATTGAGTATTCTTCAATATACTTAGGTAGGTCTTTATCTTCGAGTTACAAGTGCATAGTAAATTCTAGAACGACGAATTGATATCTACAGGTACATATGTCAAAACTGGAAAAAATAAATCCAGGTATTACCTATATACTATTACAGCAATTTATCCGTGTTTTTAATGAAATTAACGTATTTTTTCAAAAAAAGGTACGTTATACCTATTCTGTTTACGTAGTTTTTATTCCCATAGTCAACTAATCAACCACTTTAAATCAAACGCAGTAGGTACCTACTTAGAAAATCTCATATTTCATCAACGCAAGATTGTAGTTCGCGATCAACGTTGCAATTCATCTTTTTCACATAACGAGTAAGTAAATCTTATTACCGTCCCATTATAATGTAATTTGTTACAAAACTATTATGTTGTGTTACAAATCGTGTTTTTTGTCGGATCGTTGGTTTTAATGAAGGCGCAATCAGAATTGTTACAGATCATTTGACTTTTTAATTGACTGTTTCTTGTATGTAATTTCTTTTTGTTTTTTTTTTGTACTTAAGTAGTTATTTATTTGATTGTTCGCGGAAGTATGCGAAAGTTTTCCCGCGATCCCGTCTACAAGCGGCTAGTAGGAACACCGTGGGGTTTTAGCCGGTGGGAGTCCGGCATAACCCTTCGTCTTTCTCCGAGACGACGGGTATCCATAATGGATTGCCCCTCGTAAAAAAAAAGTATTTATTTGATTAAATAAGGTAGGTAAAACATCGCTAATTACAATTTATTATTTATTCATTAAAAATGTTTTTTGTTTATGTTAGGCTAGGTTAGTTATTAGGTACCTAATATATTTGATCATTTGTATTACGTACCTAAGTGGCTTTAAGGCCCGTTCACCACTTACAGATAAAACCTGACAGACATTTTGTTCCTGTCACTGTCTTAAACGTCAGGTTTTATGAAATAGACATAATGTTTAACCTGTCCCTTAAATTTCATCTGTAAGGCCCAGAACACACGGTGAAACGCAACTGAAACTGCTAGTTACTCTGACTAGAAGAATAGATGCAACTCAAAAGGTGCATCTAAGTTTTTGCTTTAGACTCCTTTAGTAAAGTCAAAACTCAAAAGTAACTAGCAGTTTCAGTTGAGTTTCATCGTGTGTTCTTGGCCTAAGGGGTGAATCGGTCACTAAATGTGCTACCAACTAAACTTAAAAATTTTACTACACATTTTGTAATAAGTGACTGCACAAATCACGACTTTTTTCTTTACATTTTCGTCATTATTTACTTACAATTAAAACATCTGCTTGACCATTACGAATGTTAATTATTGACGCAAACGCTTCACTGATTAAAGGGCTAATGTTACGAAATCGAAATAACATTATTTAACAGCCAATGAAGTACTTTAAAAAGAAGTATTTTACGTTATTTTGCTGAGTCAGAAGATAATCGCTGTGCATCTGCTGCTTGTTACTTTACTACGTATTTTTATTTCCTACAAATAGAAGTACGAAATATAAATTAAACTAACGCTCCATTAGACGATGATATTTAATGGATAAATAAGTTAATGGCCCTTTATGCAACAGGGTAGTTTTTTTTAAAGAACAGAGCGCGTTTATGTCTTTTATTTGATTCAGCATATTATACAAATTAAAGATAATTTTGTTGTAAGTAAATAGATAAGTATACTATATTTTTTTATTAAAAATTGATCTTTATTAGCTCGAAAGCTCTTTGAAATGAGTTTCTTTACTTTCAAATAGTGCAGCTTTTTTGTTACCTATCCTATTTAATAAATGTCAATGTTTGTGCCGATGGATGGAAGGATGGATGTTTGTTACTCACCTAAAAACCACTGAACAGATTTTAAATGAAATTTTACAATAACTTAGCTTGGATATCAGAATAACACATAGGCTATATTATTTTTACACATAGGCTATATTATATTAACACGCGTACGAAGTCGCGGGCAGCCTCTAGTAGGTATAATAAATCTTACTAATATGCTTAATTAAGTTACAATTAAAATAATAGTTATTATTTTAATAAAGAACCTTATAAATTAAAATAATAATAAAGAACTTCACTACTCATGAAACAGTTATTCATCGAAACAAAAAAAAAGTAAACAATAAAAGAAAAAATGACATTCATGATTCTATGAACTTTTCATCAACAATTTTGTATGTTAATTTATTCTTAGCGCCTACATAAAAAACATGTAGGTACTTGTAGGCTTGAAATGTTGGTGGGAATTCGTTGGTGCCATGTTGGTGGCATTCTGGATAGCGTGAGAAGTTTAACTTGGGCCTATTGTTTTAGCGATGACCTCACTAGTGTTGTTCTTTTGGCCCTAAATGTATAAATGTATCGATAGAAATTCGAACAGCTTAAAAAGTTATTTAAGAATAAAAAGCTATTAAAGGATTACCGGAAGTGTTTTGTAATAATTAATGGTTTTATAATTAAATTAAACTTCTATTCATATTTTAGTACTACCTACTTAGTTTTTTTTAATATAATTTAAATGTGTGTTCATATTGTGTCCAACAGCCCTTTATCGTCCCCACTACAGGGGCACGACCGCACGAGCCTACTCTAATACGAGAGTGATTAACCCGAAACAGAAAAAAAGTGGATATGTTTGACGTTTCAAAATATTCTTATCATTCCAAAAAAACCTACCTACATTACTTACCTAACGAAATTGCCTTTCATTAAGTTTTAATTTGGTCGATAAGTCACGAAGGTAATTATTAGGCACGTAACAAATTAACGTTGTTCACAAATATATTAATTTTTATATTACTTAGGAGGCGGGACGAGCTGGACACCTTCTTAAGTAGCTGGGCGGAGGAAGCTCGAGACAGAAAGTCATGGCGGATGAAGAGACAAGCCTTTGCCCAGCAGTGGGACACAAATGGCTAAATTAGAATTAGAATTACTTTAAAAAAAAAAAGAATATTAAAAAGAAATAATATTATATATTTTTATTTATAAAGAATATTTGTATTGTATTGTAATAATCTTATTTATACTTAAATACCATAATATATAAGTATTTTCTGAATTAAATAACTCATTTTAATTCATAAACGCAAAGGATTGCGTTGAAAATAGCTCACACCATAAGATCAATTAAGATAAATATACCGGAGGCAGGTGTTGTGTGAGAAAAAGTATAATTTTTCTCACCAACAGAGCTAAATGAGCCGATACGATATCTGAAATAAATCAGTAATTCTCTTGAATATTTCTCATATTTTTTTCAAACAGATTATCTTGCTTTGCTTGATTGTAGTCTTGCTGGAAGAACTGCTTATTAGCTTCTAGTAATATGAATAGTACAGCTAATAACTTACTCTCCATACAAAAAAGTAGTGTAAGTAATGGTATCTACACACCAAAGCCAGCGGCTTTTTTGACAGCTGCCATTCGTATAACGTAAAGCCGCTGGCCTAGCTCGGCGGCATACTGGCGGCTTTGGTGTGTAGATAGCTTAAGAGATAAGAAAATAAAAAGGTGTACATATAAGAGGATGTAATCACATCTAATCAATACCAAACTGCAAAATTTTAACTTGAGAAAAAAAAACGAATGATAAGACAAATTGTTTTTGAATTGATGATCAAATATGATTACCTATGATTACCTATGATTTATTTTTTATTTATTTATTATTTATTTTTTACCTATGATTGTAAAAACACATCCTTCATTTTTATCGATATAATTTTTTGAAATCACTACTCAGTACACTGTCAGTCACAATAAAAGATCAAGGACCGTGTTACGAGATAGTACAAATTTATTCACATAAATAATAAGTAGGTATGTATATGAGAATGATGATGTACTGGAATACAAGTCGTTTACTTACTTAGTAAAAAATAATTTAATCGTTTTCAGAGCTATTTTTAACCAACTTATAAAAAAGGAGGGCGTTCTCAAATCAGCTGTTTTTTACAGTCAAAATAACTGCTAAAAACTTTGAATCACAATGGTAATGCTATTAACGACAAACAATATTATACTTAAGAACATAAGTTGTGAACAAAAAACATACCGATATAAGTACCTATATATTTTTTTTAATAAAAAACTAACAACAAATTCTATACCTACTTATACATATCATTTTTATTTAAACCAGTAGAAACACAAATGCATAGGAATTAATTTAATAGTTTAATAAATACCAAAATCAATTAAACCATTTCCCCTATTCCTTCATTTTACTTCCCAAAAAATTACGAAACATAAAATTTGAAAAAAGAAACTTCATTTCGCATAAAATAATTTGTCAGAATAAATTAACGATGGCTGGTATGCGTGCAATAGATTTATGTGTTCGCATAAAATGTTGATTGGTTCGTTTTTTCTCATAAATTAACCGAGTCTCAACTAGATTAGACTAGTTATCTCTAGAAATGATCAATGCTTACGGTTCTCAAAGTTTTTGTAACAAAAGTACGATATTGATTTGTTCCATTGCACCCTGACAGAATTTACGAAAACCACTTTGTTTTATTTGAGTAAAATGTAAATATGATTGTTTTATTTGGCTGTGTTTAGGTTTAGTTTGTTGTTTTAATGATAGGTTAAGATTTAATTAAAATGATCTCATGTAGTGTAATGTAATGTAATGATATAATATAATGTAATGATACGATTGTAATGTAGAAGGTACTTAAGTGAATAACATCACCGTCTTGGGAGCGTATCCTGTAAAGGTGATGTTTTGACTGTGTGAGTTATATGAATAAATAAATAAATAAATAAATAAATGAAATTGTAGATGTTTCAAGACTGTGACAGTAAAAATTGCAATGCAAAACTATTAGGTAAGTATCCTAATAAATATTAAGTTTATTTATTAGGTATATCATTATTTTAACATTTTATATACTTATTTACTTAATTAATATTTATTAGTCCTAATGATAATTATTAGCTCTAGTTTTGGTTAATAAGTAAAAGAAAATATTTTAATTTTATTGCTTTATTTTTATCGTCCAGCTGGACACCTTAAGTAGCTGGGCGGAAGAAGCTCGAGACAGAAAGTCATGGCGGACGAGGAGAGAGACCTTTGCCTAGCAGTGGGACACAAATGTCTAAATTAGAAAAATAATCTAATTAGATTAGATTATTTATATCGTGATATTGTAATAAGTATTCAATTCCATTTGATATGAATTTGGGAAATCATTTAGGATTAATAACTAAAAAAATACTTCTGTATTTTAATGTAAATACTTTTTAAACGGTAAATGTTTGACAAGTTCTGAATAACGGGTTTGCCTGCCACATTGTATGCCAATAACCAAGCTAAGTGTTAATATCGCATGAAAATTGCTACCCGCTCCTGGCCTATTATGAGGGATCGGATATCTTAGTTTAGGAGCTGATTTGTGTAACGGTCGACTTAATGTTTCATTAAAATTCCAACCGTAAGTTTGCGTACGTCAGTAGAGTTAGGTAGATATATGAATATTCGAAAGTATTTGCGAGTAACAAGCAAACATTTTTTTGTGTTTTATTAATAAAAATGTTATTTTTTAGGAGGAGAACTTTTTTTTACATCCTTATACTATCTATATTATTTAAAAATTATTATATTCATTATTTAAACCAAATTAAGAAAGACAATCTTTGACAATTAACTACGCATTTTACAAAAAAAATGTTTTAAATTACGAAGGCCTATCATTTGCAATAGATAGATAGAATTTATTGGTAAATTAATAAGTACGTAACATTAAATAAATAATAACATTAGCACTTCAAAAAGACAAGACAATATTGTCTTGTCTTGGATCATATGATCCAAATTAAACCTAAAACAATCATCACCACAGAATGGAGGCCGGAAGACGGCCAGCGCCACCTAGGTAGACCCAAGAAACGATGGCGTGACGACCTGAGAATATT
The DNA here is from genome assembly GCA_947563765.1 of Anarsia innoxiella. Lineage (NCBI taxonomy): Eukaryota > Metazoa > Arthropoda > Insecta > Lepidoptera > Gelechiidae > Anarsia > Anarsia innoxiella. The sequence continues at coordinate 1,501,041 of OX387403.1, forward strand.
TCAAGAAGATTGGTGGGAAGCTGCCACCAATAGTAAATGTGGTGAGGCATGGAAGAGGCTTTTGCCCAACAGTGGGACGAAATAGGTTAAAAAAAACCATCACCAGCTCCTAAACTACAAAGTTGAGGGTTCCCGGGCTACGTAGTTAGCGGCGATACAATCTAACACATCCACTGGACCTATAATAGACTTTATCTCCAGGAATTCAGGTCTATTATCGCATAGTTTCCGACTTACTAAAGTACCTTCACACGATAAGATCGAACGTGAAAAAGGGGAAATGTATTTGTAATTTAGAATTACGATTTGTAATTTGCGGGTTATTCGAATATATACCTACCTACATAATACTGAAAAGCTATATTTATTTATTTCACAAAAACATAATTGTAATAAAAATACTTGTGAAAACAATCAATTTTTGTTATGGGACCATGTTCAAAATCATTTAAATATTTTCAAACTTCTCATACGAAATGCACCAGCTGATGTGTAAAATGTATGGGAGAATACATTTTTCTTGGAATGATTTCGAACTTGGTCCCATAGTAAAAGTTGTTCGTTATCACGAGGACATGCATATTCTTTTTTTCTCTCGTTCACTAACTAAAAGTCACCTATATGTATAATATGTACATTCCTTATTTCTTCTTCTTATTTTTTACTGTTGGGCCTTTGCCCAGCAGTGGGAAAACAACGGTTAGATAAGATAAGATATAATACGTCATTAAACTATTGATAAAACATTACTAATCCAACTAACTAGTAAACACTTAATCAAACCCCTAACTAACGACTATACAAAGATTTAATAAGATTCCTTTGAGATAGTCAAGTGATAGACTTGTCATGAAGATAACAAATTGCAATGCCTTATTCCATAAACGGTAGTCCTATAAAGGTGTTATAGCGACTAGATTCCATCGTAATGTTAACTGTGCGTAATGGCTATTGCCTTTTGAGATATAGTTATTTAGAAATAACATGATTATATTACATCGAAGTGATTTTATTTGGTTATAAAATACGTTACTAAAATCAGTTGTTTTGGATTTCGCAATGATGTAAATGTCAGTAGAGTTTTATGGTCAGTAACTAATTTAGTGTCTTGTTTAAAAGTACATAATATTATGTAAAAGATACCTTAAGCTATTTAAACAGAATTTGGCTTCATTAAACGAAAATCTGATGACATAAAGTCGTTCATATGTTTACACTAATACTTGCTTAAACCTTTTTCCTAAATATGTAGGTAAGTGAAAAAAAAAAAAATGGAAAAAAAAAAAAAAATTCTTACTTTTTTCTAATTTTAAAAACCAAGATTTGAAGTTAGGGAGTAGTTAAACGTACTGATCCTCACCTAATCACTCCTAGGTATGATTACAGACAAGAACTCTTATAGCAGTGACATAAAAGGAAATGAAATGAAATGTTATGAAATGAAATGTTCATTTAATCTTGTAGGACGAGTTTGACATCACATAAGACGGGTAATTTTTTAAAATTAATGCTAGATTCGCAAGAGTGCAGTTTTACTAAAGCAGGAGATACTAAAGACGGAGTTAATCCTTCTTTCTACTTTTATTATATATAAATATCAATGTTGGATAGGATGGATGGAATAGACATCCAGGGATATTATAGTATACCTATAGTATATCCCCATATCCATCCATATTGATTATGTTACTCTTTCATTTGAAAACCACTGAACAGATTTTAATGAAACTTTACAATATTGTAGCTTGTATATCAGGATAATACATAGGCATCAATATTCTAAGATAATAAATAAATTTTCCAAGATATGAAGTTAAATACGAAGTCGAGGTCCGCCTCTTATTCTAAAATATTCTCGTCATTTGCAATTCTCCCTCAATTGCAAAAAGCTAACGTAATACAGCCACAAGTCCCGAGATAATTTATCATCACAAAACACGTCAAAGAACTAGCTTCGCTTTTCTTCGCTCCCAGTTTGTCCCTGTCCTTTTACAACGAACGGAAGCGACTTGTATGTGCAACCGGTCCTAAAGGAACCTACATTTTATTCCCTTTATAAAACCAAGATGGCCGTTCTTTGAATAGGGGAGCAATTCTGATTACTTACGATAGGTTACAGAACTAGTTATGTCTACGAAGTAGGTACACAATGGAATGGAATTGGAATCATGAATTGTACTTATTCAAACACACATACGTATATTTAGTATGGGGGTTTATTTGGCATAAATTCGATTGCCCGAAACTCATTTAGCATAACATTAACGCCTAAATGATTATAAATTGGCCGAATAATCACCTCGCCTAACAATACTCATTTCGTTTAAAACTCTTTTCTACAGGAGAGAGGCGTAAACGACACGCCTCTCTCGAATCGGGGTAGGCAGAGAGCACTTCGCACCACATGCTACGATCCAAATTACACTTCTTGTCTTCTATCTACTTCGCTGTATTCATTCATTCAAGAGCCAGGATCTTGTCCTTCTCAGATACGAGTATCATAAGGGATCAGAATTAGTGAGGCTGCCTGTCTTAGAACTTCCGTTGCAATGCTATATGTGGGAAATTCGAGATAGTTATCCCGTACGAGGTAACTAGAAGCCTTGTTTGCGTTACCTTGCATATTGACGAAGACTCAAGTTAAGTGTTACAGGTAGGGCGAGTTCTTGGAAAAATGGTCTTCTATATTATAATTCTAAGGAGATAATTGGCAATAAAAGTAACTTGAAATACAGCGGTATTATGTGTAAAAGAATAACTTTACATACGTAAGTATATACATTTATCTGTCATGCCACTTTAACGTCATCATCGGGCCAAATACATCTCTTTCGCTTCATAACTGTACGTCAGTTTAGGGTAATCTTGACTAAGAAGCTATTCAGATGTAATAAGTACCACCCATACTGTTATTTTTTTATCTTAGGCATATCAAATAAAATATAGCAGTAGGTACATCAAATTAATCAATATTAATTCAGCAGCTGCACCGCTTTTTCAACTAACCATACAAGACGGTCGTCTAACGATACATTTATCAAAAAGATGTATCAAGCGCCCCAAGCGCTTGTGATTATAAATTATGAAGTGCTTCCATTCACAAGTCACGGCGTATCCATTGCATTATCGTGATCATACGGTGATGGGCTCTTATATTGTAGGTAATACTTAAGTTGTATGCGAGATCAATCTAATGGGGTATCGAATTATTTTTTGCTTGCTATATATTACTATATAACTTGCTATATATTATAGATTGATAGAAATACTTTATTCTACACAGTAAGTACCTAATGAAAACAAAGAAAGATCAGAGTACCTATAATATAAAAAAAATTAAACGCTAAATGTATTGCTTAACGCAAATTTCGAGAGTATCTGTAACGATTTCAATAAAAGTGTTTCTTAATGTCAAGAGAAGATAGAAAGAAATCAGAATACCTACTTGTATCAACGTTATTCCTCTCAAAAAAATTGTGGGTTCAAGTAGTTACCACGGGATACCTATATTCTGAACTACAGCATGTAAAAAGTCGCGGGAAAAACTAGTATTTAATGTTATCTACACACCAAAGCCGCCGGCATGCCGCCGGGTTAGGTCAGCGGCTTTACGTCATACAAATGGCAGCTGACAAAAAAGCCGGCGGCCTTGGTGTGTAGATACCATAAATTATAATATGTATACCCGTAGTATGTCTTCTATACCCTTCTCGTAACGGGTATGAGAATGGACCTAAACTTCAGTCTGATCTATCTAGCTTCTGTTTTGATTCATTCGCTATTGAATCGTTGCTATTATATTTATGGTTGGCTTATATTTATGGCACTTACTAGAATTATTACTTTTCCTATTTCATATATTAAAGTTGAATTTATTATTTTGTTGAAATAAATGTGTGGGGTTTTAGTTTGAAAATAATGCTTGTGTGTAGGTAAGTAAGAACGGTTACGCACTGCATCCGATCCGAAACCGATCCTTAATGTTTAGTACCTATATATCAAAGAACTATGATAATTTTATCGGATCGGGTTCACCTTTTCTGTTAATATAGTCGATCAGCTGATCGAGCTTTCAGAAAAGAAAACTAAATAAAACAGTTTATTTCATATTCAGATTAACAGGTTAGGTTCCTTGACTTTCGTTAGCAGTTGTATCGAAATGAAAATGAAAAGTGTTTTATTCAAAAATAGGCAAAATTCATTACACTTTTTTGATGTCACTTTTTTATCTAAAACTACTGCCGGTTCACTACCTGTATAGCCGAGAGGAAGAAGACGGCAAGAAACCTTCGGCACAGGGCCCTACGTTATGTGCAATATATCTTTTTTTAAAATCGAGACTCTTATATACAATTACATGTTGACTTAACTTGTAATCACAGTAATTTATTATCATACATACCTACATATCTATATCTCTTCTCTCCCGTTGGGGTAAGCAGAAACCACTTCCCTTCACTTGCTCGATCCACGCTTCTTCCCCTTCATCCACATTCATCAACCACCCTGTTTAAAGAGTCCTTAACTCTAATGACCGTTTCCGCAACAAGTTCTAAGTCTATTGAACTTAAGAACGATGTAAAATGGTCTCGGCTTAAGTTCCCATTGTCTCTAAAAGGATCGTTTCGTGGCTAGAATTCACCAAAACCGCTAAGTGCGTGGGTGATTTTAAAGCGGCTGTAAATAATTTAATAACCTGAACTTTATGGTGTTTAGTGCCTTTGGAACGTGTCAACTTAAATGGTTTTAGTAATAGGAATTCTATTCTTGTTGGTTAAGGAACTAGACTAATCGCTCCACTCAGTTGTACGATTAATCGAGTATTTTATGGAAGTATTGAGTACTGCTTAATCGATATACATACTTAAATAGGTACATATCTAACACACCTTTTCCATCGGGGTAGACAAAGACCACATCCCTCCACTTGATATGATCCAAACACACTTTCTTCATTTCAATCATTTATACCAACTGATCTATTATCGATACCTATTTGTACGATCGATTTAGGTATTTGCCATTGAGATCGTATTGCTGAGCAAGGGCCTCTATCACGATATTCTATTTAATATGGTCTCCGAAAACGTTCATCATTTTCGTGATAATCCACATTACTTTTTCTTTAAAATGTCTTTTAAATGCCAACTGTTTATTTATTTCTTAATGCTAAATCTTGAGATACACAGACGTCAATGACTCAAAACTACCTTTTTTCCCAAAAGGAAATCCCTAACGCATACAACTTCCCATAGTCGCAACATAGGATGTCTAGAGCTATACCTGACTATGTCAAGTTTTTGTGAAATTGCGTATCGTTAGCACACTTGCGTCGAACGGTTAGGCCTCAAGAAGATTAGAGTCAACGGTATATAGCCTATATTGTAGAATACGCACTGGTAAAACTGGTAAATAAGAATGGTTTGTATTGGGTAGTTCCGTTTTGATTTCGAGTTGATTTTTTATTTTGTTGTATTATACCTTTTGTGTGTGTAATATTTCAAATTAGCGATGATGGTTTAGAGCGTTTTTAGCTGAAATCAAACGTAGGAACAATATTCAAGTGATGAGTAAAAAAAAAGACTTATCTATGTATTTTATACTCATATCCAACGGCTTAAAATTGACGAATAGATAAACACTTGTTTGTCTTAAAAGGACTTTTTTCTGCTAACAATTGGTCACCTGTACATAGTTTTATAAAAACTAGGATTTTTGATCAATTTTTTTTGGACAATAAAAAATCTACACCTAGGTAGGTACTGAGAGTGTAATCGCACTACGTCAGATCCGAATCCAATCCAAAATAGTAAAGTACCTACCTATTCTTAGATCTGATACAAAAATAGAACTATTTCTAAAGTAATTGAATCCATTTTAATCGGATCTAATTCAGATCGGACGTAGTACAAAACCGCTCTTAGAATATAAACTAAAACAATTTAAATTCTAAGCATTTTTATTCGTTCTCTCGCCATTAATTGAAGTCCTTTAAACTCGGATACAATCTAACGAGCTAACAGCTTAAAGGTTAAGCCTCACCTGCACTTCATTCGTCTTACTTAACATTACCGAGGGACTTGACATATGCACATGGTTGTTTACGGCTAAGTGTGCACATACCTTTAGAAATAAATAGAAATAGTCTTGGGTAAAATGTAAGTAAAGGTTGCTTTTGAACTTCTGGAATACAAGAAAGGTAATCCTCCTCCTCATACAAAATGCCCGATTAGCTGATCGAGTAAGTATGGGCGATCTAAAAATTTTTTTCGAGTTACGACCCATGTTCCTTAGGGAAAGTTGTTCAGTTTCATGAGGACTATCGCTGTGTTTCGGCTTTATATACCCTTTCTGTTACACCCTGTATATATATATATATATATGTTACCGGAAATGTATGTAATTCCTAAAATTGCACGTAAATGTGTGAATCAAATTAGATTATACACATTTCCTAGAAAATCTATACCTACATTTCCTAAAAAGCAATTGGAAATGAAAATGAATGAGACTGAGTGATTATTAGTCAAATATTTAAATAATTAGTTTCAATTACTTATAAACGAGTATTTACCTAGTTTTCGTAGGTATCTAGGTAGGTACATCTTAAATAATACACGCTTTTCATATACTAAATAGACGAAGAAATAAAAATGATAGTTTTGTCCGTAGATTGGCCAAATATTTTATTCTGAATAACTTATTTAGTTTCTAGAATTAAATATCAGTTAACACACCACGTTTTGGATTCATAACCGAAAGAGGTGTCACAAAACTTTACTGTTACGTGTGACCATGTACTTAACATTCTATTAAATTATACCTATCTCTTTCATTGTCAAAGAACAAAAAAAGACACAGCGATATCAAACTGACAATTAAATTTTAACAACTATTTCTGCAACGGAATGTCACAGATATAAATAACAAGCCGTAAACTTTAACTCGAACCTTAACTTATACGATGACATATATAAATAAAGTGTAAAGTTAAGTCTTGCGTGTTATTTATGGTTAAGTCTTGGAATATAACTGTTGAAGTGATTGAACAAAACCAGGTTTGTTACTTGTTGTAACGGTTTTTGAGAAATTCGGACGGTTTGAATTCGCGAAAATATTGTCGCGCTGTTTTAAACTCGATGGAGAAAGTTTATGCCGTTTTATGTGCTCAGGCGCATGTCGCTAGTTGTGATGAAATGAGATTAAAAATAAATAAATGTTACCTTTTATTTTTATTTTACAAATAAATCCGGCCATGTGCGAATCGGACTATCACAGGAAGGGTTCCGCACTACTGATATCGAGCAAAAAAATCACATTTATTGCATTTGTTGTTATAGCGGCAACGGTAAAACACTAGCTATAACGGTTCATGAGAGACAGCCTGGTGACAAACAGATGGACAGTCAGACATATAGACAGACAGACAGACGGACAACTAAATCTCAGTTATAGGGTCCCGTTTTCATCCTTTGGATAAGGAATACACGCCCCCTCCCATTGGGGTTTGCAGAAACCACTTCCCTCCACATGCTACGATCCAAACACACTTCTTTCGATTCACCCACATTCATAAATCGCCTCAACACACAACACATGAAATTAAACTAGTTTGCAACGAGTGATTAAAAGTAAATCATAAACTACTGTGTTATTATAATGAAACTTTAGAAAGCTCTACACCGGAAGATAATTTTGAACATTCAATATGAATTCGAGAGAATAGAATAGTGATGTGATTTGTTATGGTACTCGTGTGTTACTTTTATTAGTATTTGGGTAACTATTAAATACTAGTCAGGAGTTTTGAGACGGCATCTATTGATGGCGACTATTGTCGCCTTTTGTTTTAAAACTTTAGTAATGGTATGTTTTAAGCTTATAAACAAACTTGACCAGTTTGACCATATGAGTTTAGTATTAAGTTATTTTACTAAGTGACATCAGAAAATTTTTGAAAAATCCAAAATGATATTATTAAGGTGAAAATAATTTAATTTTACTTATAGGAACTTCGTTTCAGAAAATGAAGGCATATTTCTCGTAGTTAATAACTTGCATAACAAAATAGGTAACCAAAACCAATGATAATACCTACTAAAAATTACATAATCACCACAAAAAACAACCTAGTATTTAAAGTAACTATTACTTTGCAATGTAACGTCCCATCACTAACAGCATACATGTTAGAATCTCGTTAAAAATGATTATAAAGTAGATGATGAAGCAGATTTAACCGCATAGTGATGTGATGAGTAAGTGTAAAACTAGTACAATACAATAGCTCTATAGAAACCACTTTTACTTTAGTAAAAGTCTTTAAAATAATCAAGTTGATGAACTTGCAAATTTTAACGATATTTTTTCAAAGTTTAAGGCCTTATAGTTCCTATTACTTAATAATTATGAGCTATAATTTTGTTTTGTAGACGAAGGCTGAAAAACACCATTGTGCTGAGTCCTAAGCCATTTCATAGATTCTGGGTGTTTGTGTGCATAATATCAACGTCATTATAGTAAACTACGAATACCTGTATATATAATTATATGGAGTACAATATATGTTTATAGTAGGCTGTATTTCACATCATATTGGAAGATCAGTCAGAGTCAGAGTACTTATTCTGGAGTCTAGACTTCAGTCTAAAATTTGGATAGTTAATAATAGTATTTGCAACTACCAAGAATAAGAATCATTATGCTGAGTGGAGACCTTTTTCTAGTTCAATATAATTGGTTCCTAAGATTTAGTTTAAGTGCCATTTTATGTTTTGCCTTGTTTATGTTTTAATTATTGAACAGTAAATAAAAACTACTTTAATTTAGTCAATAAAATGCTCATACCAAGAAAACAGAACCATCAAACAATTATTACATTTTTCCTCTCCATAATAAAGCAATTAAACTCGGTCTAATAAAAGTGTAACTGCTCATTTTGTTATTAAAAGGAATTGATACCTTATGTACAGTTACTTCACCTTATATGTAAATTAGAATCGAGTGCATAATAGTTAAAAGAACGTAGCCTATAATTTTATAAGCGATTGTCAGTAATTTTTAGTTTAGTATTTGGGGCAATTTTTGTGGAATAATAAAATTAAAAGTATATCTAGGTTATGGAAACGACTTGTGGAAGATTTGTCTTAAGGAGGTTTGTCTTAAAGTTAACAAAAAAAAAACAACAAAAGCCAATATTTTGTATCGTTCGTTTTGTAATTTAATTACTCAGCCATCTATTTTTTTTAATCACTTTTTTATTGTATTTGCTGGAACATTAAAACATATAAAAAGACTAACTAACTTACGACAAAAGAACAACATGTGGTCTTCTGTCTTCTTTTGTTTGTTTATGTTTTAATTATTGTGACAAAGAAAAGAAAAAAATATACCTTAGTGTGATTTTTATTTGAGAATAAGCTTTTCTAAAGATTACTAAAAAGTTAATCTTCTATTAAAAACATTTCAATTTTGAAGGTACAGACTGCAACTTATATTATTCACTAGGTGTACATTATTTTAACCAACCATTGCGCAACTTTCGCTCCCGTCTGTACAGCACCTTCCTTTGTTCAGATTCCTGCTACTGTGTACTTTATTGTATTGTCCACACTATCACCCATTGTGTATTTCTTAGAATCAAATACTTCCTATAAACAACGCTTTTGTTTCATCGCATTACAATTTTTATGTGCTTCATTATAATGATGAAGTTTCGATATCATTTTGTGTTGGGAAATAAATATCACAATAAAACTCAATATGGCCAAATTGGCGCTATAGCATTTTATCCTTTCCACTGACTGATATTGTTGAACGTTTTTGATGGTATAAGTGTAAATAAGACGCTACTTATTGTTATTATAAATATATGTACACGGTGTAACAGAAAGGGGGTATAATGCCGAAACACAGCGATAGTTATCATGAAACTGAACAACTTTCCCCAAGGAACATGGGTCGTAACTCGAAAAAAAAATCGCCTCCTCATACAAAATGCCCGATCAGCTGATCAAGTCAGTATGGGCGATCCAAAAACTTTTTTCAAGTTACGACACATGTTCCTTCGGAAAGTTGTTCAGTTTCATGAGGACTATCGCTGTGTTTCGGCTTTATACTTTCTGTTACACCCAGTATTATTTATATTTAGGTAATATTATGTATTCTTACGTACCTATAGTAAAATGGAATTTTATAAACAATAAAAGCTTGAAACAAAATAATATAAGCTTTTACTCTTTTAATTTCGGCTCCACTTAAAATCGTGATAGTAACCCATTGCCCCAAACAGTAAAAAGAATAAAAAAGTTTATAACATAGCATTAAAACCTCTCAACTCCATGGTCCAATTCAAACGGCGCGTTTAAAAAGAATAAATTAAAAAAAAAGCGTCTTGAACTTACGAGGCCGCCCTTTCGCGTCACGCTCACCATGTGTGCAAGAACCGTGACGTACAATGACGTCTATGAGAATATTTTTATTATTTGTATTTACAAGCTTTTAATAAATACGTTAGCTACTAGATAATTACTTGAAAAGGGCTGTAGGAATGACACGGGTTGATTTCTTTTGAAACTTGTCATGTGCAAATGGCATTTGTTTTCCTCTAGTAAAGGTTTTAATTTAATAATTGAAACCTTACCTTTATTACCTCTTTCTAGTTATTTCTTACCCTAAGGTTGCCTGGAAAATATTGCTACCTAGCAATAAGGCCGCCTGTTGCTTCTTATATTCTTGTTTGTGTCTGTACCTTATATCTTTTGTGCAATAAAGAATATTTGTATTGTATTGTATTGTAATTGAGTTAATTTGAAGTCTAGGTTTACTTCTTTTAACATTTACCTAACATGTAAATCGCAGGGTCTCGTTGAATGCCTGTGGCATTAAACCGGTCGTGTTGGAGATAAATTGGAGACTATGCTCAGCAATGGTCAGCATTAGGCTGAGAAGAAGACGTACATGTACTTACTTGAGGCGGTTCAAAATAGAGAATAGTGGAGAAAGAGAAAACAGGATTTTGCAGAACAGTGGGACACAGACGACTAGATAACATAGAATATAATTTTCCTATTTTTACCCTTTAATGAAACATAATTAAACTGAACCTCAGGAGGCTTTTGGCATCTTTGGCGAAGCTTAACCAAGGAAGTGGTCTCTGCCTACCCCAATGGGAGAGAGGCGTGACGGATATGTATGTATGTATGTATATATTAACGATTCTGATGATGGTTTAATATTGGGGTGCCCAATATGAAATGACAAAAAATGTAGAGAAATACCTTTCCACTTAAGATTCTCAAGCCAATCATAATCATGTTTAAAAATCATCCGCCTTGAAAACTACACTTCCTACAAAGAATCAAAACACGTCAATTTAATTGACACTTTCGCCAAGCTTCAAGCCATTACTTACTCTAATAACCGGTAATAAGATCCAGTGGATTTGCAAATAGCTACGTCCGATACCGTGACGGTAAGCAGCAGTTATTATCAATAGAAAGTTTACAGCACTACTGTTTTGCGAATAGGTATTTGTAGTATGCGCTTGCGCATACAACTAGATTGCTATTCTAGTATGCGCATACGGTTGCGAGGCGAAATTTAACAATTATACCGTTTGACTGTGGGATAATTTATTATTAGCGAAGCGTCAAATATCTAACAAGATGAATAAATGGATTGTCTACAGCTTTACGACAGGCCTATGTAAAAGATAAAATTGAGGATATTGTCCCTTAAATAGTCCACATTAAAACAGCTTGACCTAAAAATACGAAACTATAAACAGTTATAATAATATTGTGATTAATAAACCAAAGGCCTTTGCTAAATATTATTTTATTACGGAGACCTAGTGCCGCTCCGATATTTTTCCGGATGTAAATTTTTTAATCAACGCTCTCACATAGTGTGAACAATCTCATACTAAATGTTCTGTTACAAAAATCCACGATATGCGATACTACAGCTCTTTTAACATAAAAGTAAAGAAATGGTCATAGAAAAAAAAAAGATCATAGTTATGCATAGCATATAAATATATTACTATTAATCAAAACATGCACACCCTATACCAGTACCTACAGTAGTATACCTATACTAGTGTACAGTCCATCTTTCAACTAAGCAATTTCAGTTATTTGTATTGTACGCCGTTTAATTGGTACATATAGTCATTTGCATATTAATAGCATTCTTGATAGAATAGCGGTTATGTAGGAATTCTGCATATTTCAGTTTTACGACAGAAAAGTTTTATGAATTGCTTTTTGTGTGACTTGGAAGAGCATTTATGTATAAAATGAGAAGCGTTGTGATAACTTATTTGATTAAACTCAGCATTTTAGTACATTAAACACTACCATAGTAGACAGAGACGATTTGCCACTTCTTTTGAAACTGCTAATTTAAAATAGCTTCAGTTGTGTATCGGCAGAGTGTCAAATAGCATTTTTCGACATATTGGTATTCTGCTAAACAATGGCTTACACTAATTGCGACCAAATGTGACAAAAAGGACATTGACACTCTGAGACAACTAAGAATATTGGTCCCTGACACCAATCCAAAACTGCACGAAACTTGCATTAACAAGGAAACCTGCCAATAAAAGCATAGAACTAAATTATTATGGAGATTCCATTAAGACAGGAAGTGTCTATGTGAGATCGTTGAGATGGGATCATTGACCTTTGCTTCCCAACACATAACATGACCACGAAAAGTACCGTTTCAGTATAAAAACTTCTCTAATTAATTACGATATTTTGTAACCCGTTCCATTATGAACTTCCGGTTAAAGTTGGTTGAAGTTTAGCGCTGTTATAGTTTGGGATCATGAGGTTTTTGAATTATAACAGAAAGAATACAAACATAAGTAAATTAACTGTAAAGTTAAAATGAATTGAAATTATGATTAATGAAGTGACCAACATGTAAATAACAAAATAACCTAATAATGTCTTTATTTTTTTATTATTATCTATCTACCTAAATTATAAACAGCTATATTAAACTGATATACAGATTTTCATTCTTTTCATGTGTTTTTCACGTATTCAAATGTTTGATTATTGTTATAAAATGTCTTATTCTGGTCTCTTTTAATTAAGCCTTATTTCGCCCTATAAAATGCTTTAAAAGTAATATGAATTGTAAGAATTTATCGAAGTGGTCTCTGACTACCTCAATGGGAGTGAGGCGGGACGGATATGTCGGTATGTATGAAAGAATTATCTTAATAATTATAAAGGCAAAACGAGCTTTAAACATAAACTAAATGACGTCAAACGGTAACTTATTACAACATAAGTGAAGGTAGTGCTAAGCTAACTAAGCTAATTTCTAGCTCATTTCTAAGTTATGAGCGTGTTTACTTGCTGTAGTATTTCTCATTAACCACCATCAAGTTGACGATCAAAAGACGGGAGTTTCGTTTAAATTAGGAGCTGTTATGTCGGAAATGAGTTAGATTTATAAGAAAATAAATTGCTTTATATGTAAGGGCCATTAAAAGATTTGATCACACGGATATAACTGTTAATAGGTACCTATAGGTATTTTGTTTAAAATGAACTCGATTTTTTAGCAATGAATAATTAATTTCAAATTAAATCTTAAATTGGTTCAGCGATTCGACCACTATCGTATAAAGGTTCAGTACAATAAGCTTGTATAATATCAACGGATAAGAAAATGGATGGATAAGGCTTAATATCACGAGTATTATATAATATAAGTAGTCTTAGGTATGTCTCTAAGTATTGTGTCTTATGTTAGACATCTAACTAAACAAGGACACAACATCCTCACTCAATTAGTAAGACAGAGATAACAGGACTGTTCTCAATCACAACTTCAACCCTGGGAACAAACGTCAGATGCAAATTAATATACGAGAAATAAACTAAACGAGTGAATTAAATACGCTATCCGAACAATGAAACGAATACGGTTCTCGGAATTAACCTTTTCAAATCACTTTGTGGGTTGTTGAGTAGAAAAGTGCTATTTGTAATAAATAAGTAAGTTGAGGTACGTCTGTCACATCTCTCTTCCATATCGGAGGAAGCCATGGGGGAAGCAGAGACCACTTCTCTCCACTTGCTACGATCCAGAATCAATTCTTTCAAACACACTTCAAACTGACCTAACCTTTTTTTAACAAAAAATCCGAATGCGATTAAAAACAATTGTTATGTACCCAGCAGTATCACTCTCATAGTTAATACGAATCTAAGGACACCTCTCAAGCTAAAATCCATTATGTCATTCGGACTGTAGAGTGTGCCAAAGCATGATACATGCAAACAAACATACTCTCGAAAAACATAACCCTCTTTTTGGCGCAGTCAGGTAAAATCAAATAGATAACTTAACGAGTCTTTTGTGCATTTGGGAGTAAAATGTTGAAGAAGTTTAGCCCAGAATTAAAAAATACCTTAACAGACTAAAGTGACATTCCATGTTGCATTAAAACCTTTGTTTCCTACACTTTCCACCGCAACAGTACTGTTACAAGGAACTGCTCGTACTGTGGGAACCATTCACAAAGAACTATTGTTTCAGCCATTTAGTTAACTCGAGTGAGGTCACAATGATCTGGCTTTCCTATTTATTGACATGGCATACTTATGAAGTGTGATTTCTAGATTTCTGTTATTGAAAGGTTTATGTCGTACATTGATAAAGGTAATAAGTACGTTTTTAGGGTTCCGTACCTCAAAAGGAAAAAACGGAACCCTTATAGGATCACTTTGTTGTCCGTCTGTCCGTCTGTCAAGACCCTTTTTCTCAGGAACGCGTAGAGGTATGAAGCTGAAATTTATATCAATTACTCAGGTCTACTGTCCCTTGAAGCTGTGAAAAAATCAAACTTCTAAGCCAACGCAATCAAAAGATACAGCCATTTATGCCGCAAATTTTCGACACTTGCAAGGGAATCAAAACCTACAGGGTGCTTCCCGTGAACTCAGAATCTTGAAATTTGGTACGAAGCAACGTCTTATAGCATAGATAAAGGAAAAATTACGAAAACCATAAATTTTTAGTTACATCACAAAATATATATTTTTTTAATAATCTTAAACTTACTACCCATTTCCTCATAAACGCGTAGAGGTATTAAATTGAAATTCATACCAAATACTCAGGTCTATAATACCTTTAAGCTGTAGCAAAATCAAACTTCTATGTCAACGCAATCAAAAGAAACAGCAATTTAAGCTGCATATTTTGAAACTCGCAAGTACTTGCAAGGGAATCAAAACCTAAAGGGTACTTCCAGTCGACCTTGAATCTTGAAATTTGGCATGAAGCAACGTTTTATACCACACATAAAGGAAAAATTCCGAAAACCTTAAATTTTTAGTTACATTACAAAATATATATTTTTTAATAAATATAAACTTATTACTTTTTTCCTCATGAACGCGTAGAGCTATCAAGTTGAAATTCATATCAAATACTTAGATCTAATTGCCTTTAACCCGTGAAAAAAAAAAAATTATAAGTCAACCCGAAAACGCAAAACGCAAAAGTACAACCATTGATACCGCATATTTTGAAACTCGCAACTACACGCAAGGGAATTAAAACCTAAAGACGACTTCCCGTTGACATAGAATCTCGAAATTTGGTAAGAAGCAATAGCTTACAGCACAGGTAACAGAAAAATTCCGAAAAGCTTAAAATTTTAAGTAGTTATACCACCAAAAAAATTGTGATTGTAAACATAATTGTAGTTACAGCAATGACCGCGAGTTATTATACTATGTATGGGGAGGGCAACATTTTTCAAACGGCAAAGACGACCTCACTCATCGTCATTCAATCCCGATGTTTTGGTAAATGTAGCTGTATAATCTAAATGCGTCCTAACTGCTTAAAGTGTTATACTTATAATTAAATTCAATGACATTATTATATTTCTTATTGTTGGTTATTATCAGACAGCTTGCTTGTATTGTTTCTACTGGCGAAGTTTGATGGGACGCTGGTGGCACGGGTGGCACGCGGGGCTATTCACACCTTTTTCAGTCACCATTTACAGGTCTGGTTCAAATTTAATACTTAATTAATATTTTTGAACCAGATTTCTAAATAGTGACTAAAAAACTTAGTAAATAAATAACTTTAATAAAAGAACTTTCGCAAGTCTGCTGCAAGGCTAGTATAAGTGTTTCAGTTATATTATAGATAAATGATATGTGTTAATATAAAATAAAGGATTACTTAAACGATAAAGAGATCTTTGTCTTAAATTTATGCTCCTCCATCTTTCCCCATTGTAATGTTATGAATTTCATTTTGCAATAAAAATACCATAGTTATGACTCGATTGTCGTAATGAACGAACTTTGTAAACCTTGCAGGTTTGTACGGAACCCTCGGTGCGCGAGTCCGACTCGCACTTGGCCGGTTTTTTTATCTATAGTAAAAAAGGATTTTGTCGCTTGGACATGGCACCCCTATTGAGCAATGAGCATCATAAGTGCTCAGTACAAAAAATAAAATAAAAACACCTATGTTATTGATATACGTGGCTTGGGGATTTTTAAGTATTACCTACCGTTTGAGCGGCATGTATGAGGCTACTGATAGTGGATGAATGTGAATGAAGCGAAAGACGTGTGTTTGGATCGTAGCAAGTGGAGGGACTGCCTACTCCGATGGGAAAGAGGCGTGATGGATTATGTATGTATGTAGTATTACTTTAACGGGCCCCTTCCGAGTAACGAATCATGTTTCTAATTTAATAAACAAAACGGGAAAAAACAAATTATATTCAAATTAAATACTTTCTCAATTCTTGAAAATAGCCCTTTGCTTTACATTCACTATAAAAAAAAACAATTTGTCAAGTACTTACTATTAAAACTTCATAAACTATACCAAACAAGATTTGCTTCCGGAAACGCGATATGAAATATAATGACCGTAATGATTAATAAATTACTATGATTCTATCGTCATTAGAAGTGGAAAGCTGACATCTGGTTGTTTAGAACATCAGTAATGAGGTGACAAGAGCAAATTTTGAGGCGAGAAAGCGTTTTTTCAAGTGCTTGTGCCTTCTATCTACAAAATTTTCTTTTGAGAAAGACGAATAATGAGAATTGATACAGGTACCTAATAGTACCTTCATAGTTTTCAAATTATCGTCTACGATTTTAAGTACTACGTTATCATAAAGTTTAAAGGCGTATTCCCATATGCGGTTGCAGTTCAGCAGGTCACCCGCAAATGACAGTTTTATATGGAACCATGCAGTTTCGTACGCACTAGACTAGCGGTCGATCGAAACAAAACACAAAACGCCACTTTTGGCAGGTGGAGCCAAACCTATCAAGAACATTGATACAAGGGTTTCTGTATCAGCAGTTGACGTTCGATATAAAAAACGCGAACCACTTTACATGGATTATGGCGGTTTTCTATCAAACGTGAAACCGCGAAGACTATCTAAGCACTAATGGGTAAAACTTGAAAAAGTAGCACCTAACTTCCTCATTGCCAAGTTCAAAAACTTCACAATGCAGGGTATCCGATGAACTTAGCAAAAAACGCTCGACAAAAACTTAGATTCGATGTAACAACGCGTAACAGTATTATGACGAAATCTTGTCATGTTTTTTGTTCGTTTTTTAAACCAATATTGACCGTTAGTGGGCGATGTGGGACTACTATAGGTTCATTATGTGAGACAATTCTTATTAGGTAGTCCTAGTACCTAAGTATTTACCAAGATATTTAATGTGTAAAAGTTAGTTACCCTGAAATTTGAAGCATAGTACCTACTCTTAAAAACTAAAAAAAGTTGGAAATGTAATAATGACACAACATATTAAGAAGTTCTATGTAAACTGCGAGCCTGTTGGTATAGAGAGAGGACGCTAGATTTTATAAAATTTTAAGCAAAAGAATATTCCTTAGGAATTATTGTTTTCAGGAGTAGGTACATAAGTACAGTGCATGTTACACCTGTCATCTACACATGTTATATTTAGTGTCACAAAGACATTACGTAGGTACCTATTAGAAGCATCTTCTGCTTCTCTAACTTAAATAATATGCGACTTTTGTTAAAGGCACTGCTTTGCTCATAAACAATAAAAGGTTGATGACCAATGACAAGAAAGCCAAAGTGAAATGAGCCTTAAATTTTAGAGTATTAAAGCGTTTTAAGATAGAACATAGGCTTCTGTTGACAAGTTTAAAAAAATGCGCGGAGTTTTTATATTGTTTGTTCTTTGCGGTCGTTGGCGTCCGCAAGAGGTGAGTTGAGACCTCGTTGTATACCTACTGGGTGGAGTGGTGGTTTCTAGAATATTCAGTGGACTATGTATAGTGCTTTATAGGATTGCACATTTTGGTGTGGTTCTCTTTGGAGAATTGACAAGATAGTATACCAGTGTTATCATGCATAGATTAAGTATAAATTAGGCCGACTTTATATTTAATAGATGTAATGATTGTAATGAAAGATTGCGAAAGCAAAAAAGCGAAATTCATAGATGCTAATACCAAGACATTAAACTAAACGCCTTTTCCCATAGGACCCATGGCTTAAATATGAAAAAAAAAACCATTTAGTTTTCAAACTGGGTACCCATAATGAGATACAGTTATATTGTAATTTCCCATTGCTGCGAAAACGCATTTTCTTGCTGTGATTTTCTGTTCTACTTTTAAATAAACTAACATTTTAAAATTGATATTTAATAAAATTCGAACCTGTCAAACACAATTCGAAATTCAAAAGATGAATATTCGAAATGGCTTCGAATGTTATCGGCAGGTACTGGCCGGTGGCCACAAAACGGCATCTAAACCGGTCAGTACGCAAAGTTATGTCAACATACGTGACGGACGCAAGCGGTGCGTTTGATGGCACAGGGTGCTCTATAAAAAGTAGTTATAAAAAGCTACTACTAAAAAAGCAATCAATTTTACAATCGTAGTAAAAACGTACCTAGTAAAGTTAGATGTAGAGGCCGACGCTCGAAGCAGGGTATTTAAAAAAAAAGTTATTTGAATCTGATAGATACGTCGTCGCCGAAACCATTTTTTGGTTTTAGATACTGCTTGAATTGTTTTTATTGTAAAAAAGATTAAGACGGTACTTATTGAGTTATATAAAACTTGCGGGCTCTAAAATGACTCAACTAACCTATCTTTTGAAATAAATGCCAGTACACGTCATTATTTCCATACACATAAATGTTTTATCATTGTGATTTTATGCTATCTACACACAAAGCTGCCGGCATGCTGCCGGGCTAGGCCGGCGGTGATTTACGTCATACGAATAGCAGCTGTCAAAAAAGCCGGCGGCTTACCATTAAATGATACGAATTGCTAATTAGGTGTCTATAGAATAATAAAGTTATGCCATTGATCACTCTCGCATGAGAGTAGGCTCGTGCCCCTTTAGTCGGGATATTAAGAGCTGATGATGATTGACTATAAGATTTTTAGGAGAGAGCTACATATAAATGTTCAATAAGTCGGTAAGCGCCAAAACACACGGTGAAACGCAACTGCAACGCAACTGAAACTGCTAGTTACTTTTGAGTTGCATCGCAGTTCCTGCTATAGACTTCCTTAGAAAACCGGACACGACGCAACTAGTTTGAAACGTTTCGTTCCAGTTAGTTTCGTTTCAAAAGTGACTAGCAGTTTCAGTTGCGTTTCACCGTGTGTTCTGGGTCTTAGTGTAGTGTACCTATCTATGTTTTTGAAATAGTGCAGAAAAATAAGATACTCCCTGTACATTTTATTCAGACTTCAAATTATAACGTAATGCATTTCAATCTTGCAATTTATAACTGCGTCGGTAATATTGAATGTGATCTTGTATTTTTATACGCGTGACATTATTATTATAGGTATTTGTAGTGTTTCAGGCGTTTTATGTACTTGATTATAGGATTTATAGATAAGTACCAGTAAGTACGTTAATTTATTTATTTATTTTATTTACTTATATATGTAGGTCACCAACAAATTGTACATTAGCACATTATGGACAGGATCATAAGCTTAAAAAATACATGGTGAATGCCAATTTAATTACAGGCGACGACGACATGCACAGAAAAAAAAAGCATTCTTGGCGGTTGATGTAAACTAGTTAACAATTAGCACAAAAAAAACTTAATGATAAGAAGACAAATAATACAAAGTGATTTGAGCCCTTATAAATGTAGACTAATAAGTAATTACCTTCTGTAATATTAAAAAATATGTTGATATAAGTATCAAAATTCTTGTTTTATCTTGTTTAAACAGAAAGAATTAACTAAACTTAAGTTTTATCTACAAAAAAAATAGAAAAGTAAGTTTTATAGGAACTTCATTTCTTTTTAATTTACTAAGACATTAGAAACTGTTTAAAAGATACTAGGTAAATAAGTTAATTTATTATATTTATTAAAATGAAACAGCTTTTAAAAAAACAACTACTTATTATAAAGACAGAAATAGCGTAGGCAGGTTTACTTTCTAGACTTTTTGCTAATTACATTCTAGATCTGATCTGGTTGACACGTCAAAATGATTGATTATTATTTAAAAGTGATTTAAAAATAAACAAACACAAATATGTAGTTATATAACAAAGTGCCAATTGAAATTCACTTTCAAATTTGAATTTGGAAGGAATGTTTTTAAAAGCATATCCGGTTAGGATTATCAGGTCAATCTATGTCAAGATATAAAATATTAAGTACCTAAGTAGATATTTTATACCAAAATACAAAACTTAGCATTTGTAAACCTTAACTTGAGACCTGATTCAAACATGCACTCATAGAAAAGAGAATTCAAATAAGAATTTCCATTTTATTCATTCAAGTTCGCGTAATCTGTCAATAATTTGGCTGTAACAAAGTATTCCATTATCTTTTGTTTTAAAAAAGTACAACGGCATCAATTAAAAAAAAAACAATAAAGATTAGATTGAACAAAAGAGAATCTCTATTCACAGTTAGTCGTATACTTTCATAAGAATCATTCGTTCGCAAGCGGAATCCCACGTGAATAATAAGATTTATTTTCTAGGCCGATAGTACGTTATGATGAAATGAGAATACGATGCTATTAAAAACCTAACAAATGGCATTTTAAAATTGTTCGATCAATTCGAATTTCAAATTATTATTTTTTCTCTCCTAGTTTTAGCCTGGAAACTGCTAGCTCCTTTCTACAGTAGCATAACAATTGAATACGTAAATTTAAGAAATAGGCATTTAAAAAGAAAAAAGTGTTTAGATTAGGCCAACGGTGAAGATTTTACTTTAGAATGAGTTCGCAAGAATTATAAATAGTTTTTTACCATTATAAGAAAGAAGCTAATATTTTAATAGTTACTAACTATTAATGTATCTAAGTAGTTATGATAAAAAATAAAACTTATGCCAACTGAATTCATTGTTTAAATAGGTATTATTAAACCTATTCAATTTCAAATAAAGAACAGAAGTTTCTATCGAATTGAAACGTATAGTATTCCCGCAATTTATACAAATACGATTTACGATTGTTATCGTTGTTCGCATTCCATTGCCTTGTAAAGTTTGCAACAGTGGAACCAGTTGACAATAAAGCCGTAATGTATAACGTTGTACGAGATAAAACTTTGTAGTTTACGGATATGCCTGGATTTCTCAAACTGTTACTATTTTTCAACATTTGCGTGTACTTACAGCTAGCTCTACATATCCTATTTAATATTATAAATGTTTGTGCCGATAGATGGATGTTTGTTAATCTTTAACGCAAAAACTACTTAATAGATTTTTCTGTTTGGCAATATTGTAGATAATGGTTGTGGGTTGTGCAAAAAAAGACACAGAATACATACATAATTACATATACATACCAAAAATAGATAGTACCTATAATAATAAAAATAAACAAATAGATAACATAGATATTATATATTATTTTTTTTTTTTTAGATATTATTGATATTATTATTATTTTGAGATATCATGATTTATTTCCAAGATATGACGCTAAATACGTACGAAGTCGCAAACGGGAACCGATCACTTAGTCGAACTAGACTTTCCCGAATTTCATTCTACCGAAAACTTTCGGTCGATGTCTTTTTTGCCAAATGTATTATTCGCCATATATTTAAAACACCGATAGGTCATTTGACATAAGTATCATTTTACCGAAACACCTTTACTCGATTTTCAAAATTACCTTTTAGTACTGGCCGAAGACTCTTTTGGCTTTTTTTTCATTTGCTAGATGATTTATTAGCCATAATTTCAGCTTACTAAAACAACATCTTGTCGAATGTATAGGTATGTTACCTGTAGATAGGTAATTGTTTAAAACCGGTTAAGCTGAAAAAATAGCGGCAAAGCGGAAACGCGGAGGGGGGTCCGGGGGGTGAAACCCCCCGAGGGGGGGCCTAACCCAACCAGGCAAAGTCGAATAGGATAGGTTAGGTTAGAACATGATTTTTGCATCCCTGATTGCTGCATGTGTGCATGCCTGCATGCTAGCCTGCATGCATGCTTGCCTGCTTGCCTGCATACTTGCCTGCATGCCTGCATGCTTGCCTGCATGCCCACATGCTTGCCTGCATGCTTGCTTGCCTGCATGCTTGCCTGCATGTCTGCATGCTTGTCTGCTTGCCTGCATGCCTGCTTGCTTGCCTGCATGCCTGCATGCTTGCCTGCATGTCTGCATGCTTGCCTACATGCCTGCATGCATTTTGTATGTTGCTTTACTAAACTAATAAAAGTAAGTACCTACCTCTTGTAAATAAATAAAACTTTAAAAAATGGTTTAGGTAATGAATGTTTGGACATACAATACTTCGATCAATCGTTATTGTGACCTTGCATAACTTCAGTCGAAAGTTTTTCGATAAAATAAAACATCGGAGTAAAGAAAAAAATCGAAATGATAATAGGTCAACTAAAATAGTGGCAAACGTGATTTCGGCAAAGTAAAAAAAAACGAAACGAAAATAGTCGAAAAGTTTTCGGTCTTTGGATAATCGGCAAAAAAAAATTCGAACTTAAGATAGGTACCCGTTTTATGGTGGTCGCTTATTAAACTAGAGGCTGCCCACGACTTCGTACGCATTTATCATCATATTTTGGAGAACTTAAATAATAACTGTCAGTAATATAGCCTACATGACAT
Source organism: Anarsia innoxiella (assembly GCA_947563765.1). NCBI lineage: Eukaryota > Metazoa > Arthropoda > Insecta > Lepidoptera > Gelechiidae > Anarsia > Anarsia innoxiella. The sequence goes on from OX387403.1 coordinate 1,524,213, forward strand.
TCTGATGCCTAAGCTACATTATTGTAAAGTTTCATTTCATTCTGTTCAGTAGTTTTTACGTGAAAGAGAAACAAAGATGTTCACAACCATCCATCCATCCATTAATAGGCACAAACTTTGACATCTATAATAGCTACCTACAAGTAGAATTAGTAGGAAGATCACTCCGGATGTGAGTAGACTCGTGCCCCTGTAGTGGGGACGTTAAAATGGCTGATGATGATTGAGGAAGTAATGAAATGAAAAATCATTTAATCCTGTAGGTTTTGACAACAATTAGGACGGGTCAATTTTTAAAGTTAATGCTAGATTCGCAAGAGTGCAGTTTTCCCCAGAGAAGAACCTAGCAGCAAGAAACTCTGTAGGGTTGCTCTTTTTAATTTAAGTTTCTCAAATCTCAGGCATAAACACAGGAACATAACATAAAATATAATTAATATTTCAAAAGAGCTATCTATAAATAAATAATAAAAATTTGACCCCGCAATATCCAGGAAAAAGTAAGGTAAGTAAATGGGAAACAGAGAAGTGAAAGGCTTAGTTTGCCAGGATCCGCATGACATGACCGACCGAGTAGACTCGTGCCCCTGTAGTGGGGACGTTAAAATGGCTGATGATGATTTAGGAAGTAGAATTAGGATACTTCAATCTTACTAAACTTTGAGAGCCACTGGTTTATTTTAATGAATGTGCGTGTACGATTGCGTGCATTGTGGAATGCGGAATAATTGAAAGAAAATGTATTTAGTGTCAGGTGATAAGAAAACAGACGCTATTATATTTCTATTTGATAAAGACAGGAGAAGTTACTGAGGTAAAATCTATCCTAGATTTGTTTAGCTGTAATTCTTTACATTTGGCTTTTATAAGGTTAGTTAGACCCAGAACACACGATAAAACGTAACTGCAACGTAACTGAAACTGCTAGTTACTTTTGAGTTGCATCGAAGTTTCTGCTGTAGACTTCTTTAGAAAACCACACACGACACGACGCAACAAGTTTGAAACGTTTCGTTTCAGTTGCTTACTCTTATTATACCTACATACATATCCGTCACGCCTCTCTACCATCGGGATAGGTAGACAAAGACCACTTCCTTCCACATGCCAAGATCTAAACACACTTCTTTCGCTTCATCTACAGTCATTAGTCGCCTCATACATACACGTCATATAAGTATCTTGTCTTATTACAAAAAATATGTATATCAGATTAAGTACCTACCTAAACTTTTTTTTTTACTTTTGGCCTCGCAAAAGGTTCTTACCACGATCAGTAATAAAATACCAAATACAAAAAGATATGATAACACTACTGTAAGAACAACATTCCAACTAAACTGGTATCAAGTATCATCTATTGAGTAATGTCAATAATGATACTTGATCTGCGCAAGAGGACACTAAGATCGTATGGCGCGTGCTATGTATGGGGTCTCGAGTAATCCTGTTGCAAAAAAGATCTTTAAATTCGTTCATTAAATATTGTATTTTTTGTTTATGAGAATAACAATATCGTAGCAAAAAGAAATGCTCTCTCAAAAGAATTTATTTATTAATCGTCTTACGTATACCGAAAGACTAAAAAGAAGGTTAATCTATAGCATGATAATTATAAGATAATTAAAACGCTCTTTTTTACTACTGGCTGTATGGTATGTCAAAGTTGAAAGACGTGGAAAGAATAAGTTTTGAATTATGTTACCTCATAAATACTATATGTTTTTGAAGGCTTCATAGAAACTCAGTCATACCTGAAACAGACATAAAAAAGGTTATTATTATGAGGATCAAAATGTATAGTAACATTAGTGTAACAGACTAATAAGTAAATGCAGAAACTGCCCCGTATGTTTGATACCATTCAATTTAAAACTAGTAAACTGATTTTAATGAAACTCTGATACTGATAATAAGATAATTTAATATGTATGAAAACGTAATTTTTCTGCTGTATAGGATTCCCACGCAAGTGAAGCTGCGGTTAAAGGCTAGTCGCAGATAATTTTGCAATCTAACCAAACAATAGTATAAAATAGTAAATTCCCAGTTGAAATACATAATACAAAATAAACAAAATTATAGGGTACATTATCTAGATAATTAATCATGTATTTCTTTGAGCATCTCTGTAATTATTAATGATCTTTCGTGGTTCTACATTGATACAGTTGTTTCCAAAACTAAAGGACCGTTTCATCATTTATAGATAAAATTTATCTGACAGATATTTTATACCTTAATAATCGTGAATTAACTTCTTAATTTCACTAACGATGGCAGAATCTACAAAAGGTACTTGTCATTTTTACAAAAAAATAGACTTAAAATAGACACATTAGAGTTTAAAAATGCTTTACCAATTTTCAGTTTTCAGAATTGAACATTTGACGTTGATCAAATTTTCAAACTCTAGGTAGGTAGGTAAGTAGGTAGGTCTATTTTTGGTAAGCCTACGTTCGCTACTTAAATATTAAACTGTGTTGACTGTACTAAAAGCTCTAGTTAAAATAATTTGTTCATGATGTAATGGAAATAGAGCCTTTGTTCTATCAGTCAGTATGGCATTATAAGTATGAGTAGGTAAATACGAGCAAATAATATAGACAAAAAAATTGGGTGTGTCTATTAGGCTGATGAATCATAGTTCAGCCGATAATGCAGTATCAAGACATTATCATTAGGAATTTGTGTGAATGTAACTAAAGAAGTATGTTTAGATCGTAGCAAGTAGAGGGAAGTGGTCGCTACCTACCCCGATGGGAAGGGGGCATGACTGATATGTTTTCATTTTTATTTTAAGAGTTAGACTCTTGTCGGTGGATCATCCGCCATTTAGGCATATCTTCTGCTAGTGCTTTGCCTTCTTGATACAACATGACGTTAACTTTCTTCTTCACATAAGTGGAGTAGGGACGTCGCGGTCTTCCTCTCTTCCCCTCAATAATAAAGATTATTTGGATTTCCATTAAAATATTTTCATTATTTAAGTAGAGGAATAAATAAAGACTGCCCAAGTAAACATTCTAAAACAGACAACTAATATAAAAGCCCGTTATTATGCTAATAAAAATAATTAATCATGATACCAAAGTAGCAGATAACACATGACAGTAAGCTGATAAAAACCACGAGATTAAGTAACTTTCCAGAATGAATTATAGGATTTAGATTTAATTAAAATGTTAATTATGGGACTAAGCATTGTTTTTTTTGGTGAATTCAAATTACAGACATTTATTAACTTTTCAGCCTTTTCAAATAGTCTCAGTCGTGTGACTATTGAGAGTCAATGGCATTTTTTGACACATTTGGTGTTCTGCTAAACAATGGCTTACACTGAGTGTGACCAAAATAGTATTAAAGTAGTAATTCTCTAGGTTCCTAAATTGTAAGGTAAACTTTAGTCATAGGTTGCAATATCGTCTAGAAACGAGTCAAATGTGCACTCAAGCGCAGGTGATATGACAACACCTGGAGTTGCAAAGGCTACAAATATGTCAAACTATTATATTACTAGGTATACATTAGGTTTGCAACATTTTATGGCATTTTTAAAAGTTTAACATCGATAGAAGAGTCTATGCTCTTCTATCGATGTTAAACTTTTAAAAAAAATAAGAATGGTTTAATTTCAAATACCTACAACCTTTTGACAAAATGTAATCTAGCCATTTGGGTAACACGGCTAGGCAAATGGAGAAAATGGAGACATCCTCATCCGCCACGATTTTCGGTCTCGAGCTACCTCCGTCCAGGTATTTTAAAAGGTGTCCAGCTCGTCCTGTCACCTTTTCCTGGCATTTTTTGACGCATTTGGTATTTTGCTAAACAATGGCTAATGATTGCGATCAAATGTGTCAAAAATTGAGGCTATTTTAAATTAGCAGACTTGTGCCCCAGATTATTTCATGACTGAAATAGCGCAAATCCACTTTAAACTACTTTTTTCATACAAAAAAGTATTAAAAACTTTAAATCTAATGTTTTACTACATAAATACAAGATTGCGTGTGTTTTTCAAACTAAAATGAATCCATAAAACACGACTGTCAGTTTTACTATACCTATTACGGTAATTGTTATAAATTACTGCGTACTTTCAAAATTATAGCTCTTAAGGTTAAATTATGTTGTTAACATTAAATTGTAGTACAGTTTACTTATTAGATTTTCTTAGGAATCTCCTTGATGATAGTTTTATTTTAGTTCCTGTAGATTTATTAAACATTAGGTATTATAGGTATGGCTAGGTAGAGCCTTTACAAATAAACGATAAAGAAATAAAGGGCAATGAACAAAAATTATGGTTTTTATTATTATTAATTAAGGAATTAGTATTTCTAGAATTTATGTAAATAGTTACTTATTAGTTAAAGTATAAAACAACCCTAATTAGTTTAGAGGATAAAGGCGGCGCTAGTTGACAATGTTCTGGATACAGTTAATACATCAAGAGAAAACTTAGATGGCGGCACATGTATCCTGAAACGCGCTATAGAGGTGTACACTCGTTTTGGTTACCCCCGAAACCATATTTTGTGATGATCGAGTCTTGCTTGATCAAGTTTGTATCGAGACTTAAGGAATAATACACTGCATTGGAATGTGCTTCCACCTGGTGGGACGCATCTCCATGAACGTATATTACTTCTCGCCCTCAGTTGTTAATTAGTTAAGTTTTGCAATAAACGCTCGTATAAAGTTCGTTCGTGTTTCTTTTAGCGGTAACGCCGTTATAATTCTTAAATATTTTTCTACTAGTAGCCTATACTTTTAAAAATACCTACCAAATTATCTTAACTTTCTTTAAATCATCATTATTATCGCACTAAACCTACAATTTAAAAACATTATGGTACCTACTTTATAATAAAAACTAGACATGACTAACGAAAGTCTAAACAAAAATTATGTCTATTATGACATTAAAACAAATGAACCATAAATAAAACGACTATAAATTGCCGAGTTTGTTCCAAGTTTGAATTAAGACGTTAATATTTGACTTGAAGGCATTTGAAATAATAATGTTGCCAGCAACTACTTTGAAAGAATCATTAAATGTGAGCTAAATTTTTCTTAAAGTTTGAACGATTTATTACTAGAAAAAAAAATTACTAATTTGATGTTTTAATATGTTTTATTACTTAACTAAGAACTGCCAGCGACGACGTACGCTAATATCGCCTTCTTGTAAAACTTACACAGCATTTCACAATGATAACTATAATAGCCTTTGTATTATTCTGATGTGCAAGCTACAATATTGTTTAGTTTCATCGAAATCTTTCCAGTCGTTTTTGTGTAAACGAGTAACTAACATTCTCATATGTACCCATCGGCACAAACATTGACATATTTATAATATTAGAAGGACTGACTACGAATTAAAAATAAAGGCACTAAAAAGAGATCTTAAGCACAGATGTATTAACTGGTTGGTTTGACATCTGTCAAGTACACGCTCAACCACAAATGTCAAACCATATCGCCTATCAAACTACTACGCTTATGTCTTAAACTTAACCAAACCACAAACATATTACATAACTAAATTCAGAAGCCACATTTCCATCACTGATTAGTTCCAGTTTATATGTTTTAAAATAGAATGTGTTATATAAATTATTATCATATTTGTGCATCATTACGGTGACATACATGTTACGTGTATCTTGTTTATTCCGGGTCGTTAAATGATAATACAGTGTTTTATGATGTTTATGGAATTTGACATACAATCACTTATGGAAATAAATGGAATGGAAGTAAATCTACTTATTTCCTTTTTTATGTTCAGTAAGAGCTTTATTAATATAAACAATACAAACAATGAGTACAATAAAATAATTATTTCTTTACTAAGCAAAAATACTAAGGATTTTTCCTTTTTTTAAGCCTTAAAAAATGAGTTGTCAACATAATTCGATATATTTTTCAAAACGCTGAAGTTGCAGTTGCCAAAACTGAGAAAAAAAAATGTTGATGTTTGACAAGCATTTGTCATTCGTATAGGTTCATTTTTTCCAAAGTAGGCTAAACAAATGGACGACGTCAATCTAGCACATTAGTTAAAATTCATTTTTTTCACACAACCTAGATTTAACTGAATTTATTAAATTAACAGAACTAATAACACCTTAAAATTGAATATTAATTATTCTTCTTTTGACATAATTACATAGCTACATTTCACTTTTTGCACTGTCACTTACTTTCGCCATTTAATTTTACAGTCATGCTAAAATCTTCAAATACAGGCAACTCACGATGCGTCGAATATTTGAAATTGGAATGAGACTGAGACAAACTTATTAGTTAGAAAGAGATAAAAATTAAACATCATTTTCTTTTATAAAGAATGAAATTGTTACCTGCCAGTGAGATATTCTATTCTACAAAAAAGTTTTTATGTTTATGTTTTTGACAAGTAAATAATTCTTTTACTTTTCTTTTCGTTAAGTTCTTATAACTTTTACTTTACTTTTACTTATGGTGTTATTATGGTTGTTTTTATATAGGGAAGCATGATTATATGTTTTGGTGTTGTGTAACTCAATATAAATCGACGTGTTCATTCAAAATAACAATGTTCGAATGCTCTCTTTAAGTAGGTACCTACTCTTTCAAAACAGATACAAAAATGAACTCAAGATGAACTACAGTCCATTAAATATGTAGTTGGGTAATAGAAATCGCTTTATTGTACTACGGTAACATTTAGGCATTATGGTCTGTTTACACATATCTGGGCCGTGCCCGGGACGTGGCCGGGCCGTGGCCCGTCAGGAGGGAAAACAATTCGTCGTCATGACAACCGGACACGCCGTGCCTGGGACGTGTCCGGGCCTTGGCCCGTCAGGAGGGAAAACAATACGTCAATACTGAAATAAATACAATAATACGGTAAACAACGTATCCGGTTGTCATGACGACAAATTGTTTACCCTCCAAACGGGCCACGGCCCGTACATGTCCCGGGCACGGCCCGGATATGTGTAGATAGACCTTAAAACTGAATGAAAAAATATACTTACAAAGTCTAACAATATGATATATCGCTATCAAAGGAAAATTCAACTTTATTAACATGTTACCAAACCTTAAAATTATTCACAAATGAATTACATAAACAAAATTTTCCACATCCATAAGCATTTGTGAGAAACTAATCTATGGAATTCGTCACATTTCCCCTCTTACATAACATTATAAGTTTCCAAACCAAAATATTATCCGCAGTTAATATAACATTATCTAACAATAGGGAATCTTTCTTTCGTTAGTGGTTCTGGTGACTTTCATTTTATTTTTACTAAAATTTTGTGGTTTTTAAACGTCTTTTACTTGATAAAACCGGATAGTCGGACTCGCGCGCGAAGCGTTCCATACTATTCACTAGGTTAAGAATAGCCTGATAATAATGCGTAACGATAGCCATTGAGAGCCTCCCTTGATCATTATTATTCTATTTTTAGTATTTGTTGTTATAGCGGCAACGGTAATAAGTATATCATTTGTGAAAATTTTAACGCTCTTAGCTATAACGGTTCGTGAGATACAGCATGATGACAGATGGAGATTAAAATTAGCAAAATAACATTGAAAACTCTTATATCTGACGCATTTTCAAGCCATCCAAAAAGATATAAGTAAGTTCCATTTTATAAAGCTATAAATAACAACCTTCTGACTCTTTATAACATCATAAAGAAGAAACATAGTTAATCAAAACTTAATAAGAAAATCAAAACCCGTATGCAACAAGCATCAAAATATAAATCATTCAAGGAAAAGGCTATAAAATAATTCTAAAACCACAAAATATACCACAATTTGAACGGAGCTTGTGTAATATTACTAACTTCTTAGAGAAAGATAGAAGAATGCACTTATATGTACAAAAAAATTATTTTCTAGCTCGTTTCTAGCAAGTAACTCGGAAAATATTTTTCAAACATCTACGTAGCTAGTTAGTGCAATATTTTTTAATGAAGCATGCGTGAATTATTGCTTATGTCGAATTCTTGTTAGTGAAAATGTTAATTCATTTTATACAACACGTTTTGCTCGTAAATAACTGTTTATGATAGTAATATTGACGCCTAGCTTTACTTTTTTCTTTTATAGCTTTGATTGGGTAGATTTTGTGTGATTGTAGAATCAATTATTGGGATTTGAAATTTGAAATTGGAATGAATGACAGATTGATAAACGATTTCAAAAATGTATTCTGCTCTTAAGTATACATAAATACACATCAACTAACCTGTTTTTCAAAGTTAAGAACAGTTTTGGACACGTTTTTACCTATGTCTATTTCATTAAACATGATGTTTTAGACAGTGGCAGGTATAAAATATCTGTCAAATAAATTTTATCTGTCCATAGTGAAACGGGCTCTTAGAATAGGAATTAGGTAAGTAAGTACCCATTCAATGTAAGTACGAAAACAAATCTTCACATATTAACAAAGTACCTGCCTAAACAAACGAATTCCCAAAACTCTGAAACAAATAACTAACAGTAATTTTAAAACCATTAGCAAAAACAGCAATTACACATTATATGAACCACTAAAACAGTAATTATATCAAAGTTCTTACATAAGAAACTCCCAAATTATACATCGTTAGGTAACTGATAAACGGAGAAGATTAATTTGATAAATTAGGTGAATTAATAAGGTGTCGGAACTAGCTGAATATATAACATCTCAACGCCATCGCACAGTAATTAAATAGAAGAAAACTGGTAGTTAAATACTGTTGACCGTAGATCTATAATAGACAAGATTTATGCAAAATAATTGTTAGGTTAGAGGACGGACTGTTATTGCCATGCCACGTCGTCGCGTCGTTTTTTTCTCACTGTATTTCTATCGTAAATCAAAATAGGTATTAATTGTCACGATTTTGATAATAAATCCTACTAAAGTATCAGTCAATACTTAATCAGCTGCTAGTTGTCTATGATCAACTGTAACTTTGAGATGTCAGGTTGACAGTTGTTCAACTGAATAGGTAATCCATTTTTTAAATAAATGCCTGTCATCATTGTCATAATTTTTTATTTAGTGTTAGGTTACAAATTAGGTTATAGTAAAAGTACTATAACCTATTACTAAATAAATACATAGTTACTAAAGAGTAACTATGTATTTATTTAGTAATCTGTGGTTATAGATAATATTGAGTAGTCTCCATGACAATTTAAAAAGATAAATAATTCCGAGCTGAAACTATAAAATATGTATAAGATAGTCTATCTCTGGCAATAAAATTTATTTTATTTTTGTCCAGATTAATCGATAATTTATTTTAAAATGTGTTGTTTGATTATTCCGTAAGACTCTACATATATAAAAAACTCGCATGATAAATAAATTTCGTAAATATTTAAGCATTTACATTACTTTCATAATTTCCCAAACCATAGAAAGTAGTGTAGGAGTATCGAAACATTTGATGATAGATTCGTGATTTACTTTACCTCGGGTTATGATTTAATGTATTTTATTGCACAAAATTAATGGAGATTATACTTAGATACCATTCTTACTCATCTAGTCGTGATCTATGGTCGGTTATTGTTGTTTCTTTATTGATGTCGTTATTGCATAAATTAGGAGATCAAAAAGGTAGTTAAGCTATGACTCTAACTCGAATATTCCATCTATCTTTGGTTCTGCCCTTGCTTTTCGTTCCTATAAGCCTACCGTGTCAAAAAATGTATGGGATTCTTCTAAAAGTGACAGCTACGTGACAGTTGAGCACTGCCGCTCTCGGGAGCTCTCGGGAAGGCCCAAATTTCAAAGTCAGATAGCTACCCGTAAGACATTTGAAAATGTTCACATGGAACAATTTTTAAAATTCTTTCATTTTCAAACTTCTATATCTCCGAAAGTACCTATATCACTTTCGACATTTGTCCAAAATACTATCGTTTTATAATATTTTTCTCTATCAATTGACTTTAGTTTCATCAGTGGCCGCCACCATTTTTACTCCATACTAGCTCGAATGTATGTGTAGTGTAATTGATACCGAAAATTTTTACTATAACAATATGTTGGATGATCTTTGCTTCAAGTAGTCACATTGTTTGTAGGTAATTACTTACACAATATAGCTTATAAGTAAATATTTTTCTAAGTATTTAGGGATCCGCAAACGGAGTTCCGGGTGACCATTAGTACTTTATAAAGTCGTTCAAATCCATAACACATAACATTCTATCCATCGAGAACAAACAATCAGAGTTATGTTATCATAACATTTACATAGACATCGACTTCATCTTTGAATATTCAAAACTTAGCATACACGTCACAATCTACCTATATCTAGTCTCAACTTAAATAATTTAAACGGCCATTATGCAGGCATAAATGCATAAAATAAACTGCGTTCTGTCCATTGCAATTATTTCCTTAAACGTCGGCAGATGCAGTCCTTAGCCGACCTTTTTAGCATATAAATTGGCCGCCATTTTGGTATGACATCCGCCATTTTCTATTCTATTCAAATTAGGTGTATGACTTCGGGTAAGCTTTATTCATGAATACTGCGTGTTTAATTTATGATTTTACTTTAAAAACTATTAATAAAATGACTAGATATTATACGTAGATATTAGAAGTTATTTAAGACGAAACAGATTGTGATAATAAAGCACATTTAATTATGAAAATTCAATCTAAAATAAGTATTCCATGTTGTTGCATTGGAGATAAATTAGAGAGGCCTATGATCAGCAGTGGGAGGCTATAGGTTGAGAAGAAGAAGAAGAAAATGTAAATTGTAATACTTTTATTTAAAGTTATTTAAAAACATTGTTGTGGTTAGCCCATATATGTCCCCACCGAGGGGCACGAGCCTACTCTCATACATTGTTCTCTTTTAATTTTGGGAGGTGTCAACTGTAGACGTAGTAAAATAAAGAACCAACTATTTATTCCTTTACAGGAAATGAAGGAAACACTTTTACCCAAATAAACATTGAAACACCTTACCTATGCTAAAACTGTTGCTTTTTTCTTTAATGTTGTTGTCTTTATTTTTCAGTTATTTTAGATTGTTTAATATTTCTAGGTACTTAAGTGGTTTTTAAAATCTACCTAATTGTGAACTGTAAACTTTGTCCTGTGTTTGTAAGAAATAAATATGTCTGTCTATGTCTAAACAAACCGAAGCAATTGACGTCAAATTAAGATTCTCTAGAGTTCTACCTTCGTATTTGGTAGTACATAGTTGAAGTTATGAGTATGGTGGTTTTATGCAAAGACTGCAAAAGACTTATTGGAATAGGCTGTGGCATCTTAATGGTAAGTTTACCTTTCTTGGTAAGGTATTGGTCAAGATTGTAAGTACTTATATGAAATTATAGTAACTTTGCTTAGGTTATTTTTTGGAATATTTATTATTTAGACAACAGATTTCAATTAAAGCCGTTTTTGTTTTTGAAAAATAAAGTTTACATTTGATAATTGCAAGATGTCTTATCATCAAGTCCATTATCCTATTAATATTATAAATGTCAATGTTTGTGCCGATAGATGCATGGATATTTGTTACTTCATCGCGTAAAAACAACTTAACAAATTTTAATGAAACTTAACAATAACTTAGCTTGGACATCAGAATAACACATAGGCTCTATTATTTTACGATATCATGATTTTTTTCCAAGATATGACGATAACTGCGTACGAAGTCGCGGGCAACCTGTAGTATATTTATTTATATGTTGTCTATTTAAATATAGGTATATAAAACTTGTTGACGAATATTATAATGGCTGATTTTTCACCCTCAAAATGTGAATAATTCAGTTAAAATTAAGAATATACCCTGTATGTATAAAGAACCAAGATTAATCCACTTATAAAAACTAGCTCAGCACCACATAAATAGCGTGTAAATCACGCTACCTGCACCCGAAGCCACGAAGGTACGCATTATCTATCTCTTAAACGGTAGTAGAAAAACAGTAAACTCAACGATTTACTTGTGCGTTATGTTGTACAGTTAGCTAATGGAATAAAAAACGGAAGAATCTGAAACGGACAGGAAGGCAGTTATGCTCCTTTTGAGTCTGGGCTGGGAACTCATTTTGTTGTGCACTTTGAGATGTGACGTAGATAATTCTGATCTGGGAACATCATGGTGTGAGTAGGTACATGTAGATAATTAATACTTATGTAAGATGCTAGCATTGCTCAATGTTATCTAACTATAAAATGGTGTTTATTGGATAGATGTGAAACGTAAAATGTCATTACTTACATAGTTTAATATTATATATAAGCCCTCAAGCAAATATACCTTTAGGGAGGAGTGACGTCAATACCCCCCGGTATTGACGTCACTCCTACGTAAAAATCGTACTAAGGTGTGACGTCATGAGCAACTTTAACCCAGTGTATCTGTGTCATTTTTAGTTTAAGAGAAAAAAGAAAAAATACGTGTCGAATATTTTAAAATAATCTATGTGATGGACTAAACAAAAATTTTGTCATCATGCCCATTTGAAGTATTGTAATGGTTCTTATCAAATAAGTCACATTTCTTCATTTTAAATCATTTGAAAATTCTCTCTAGAAAAATTCTCGCTCGCGTAAACTAAACTGCATACACAAACTAGAGTATTTGACATCCATTCCTCTCCACTCATCCATTGCGGCGTCACGCTGCGTCGGATGGATGGGTGACCACAGGCGCGTGCCGTCTTCTGTCCACTACAATGTAATGAAATGTATAGATACGGCATGCATATTAAATGCTTCTTGCATTTCGAAGTTTCAAAATTGTTTTAAACATAATGGTCACGTTTTTAAAATATTTTTTTGTTTAATCTTTCGTTGACCAATAGACCGATATTGTAGTCTCAAATGCCAATTTATACAAATTAAGTAGGTAGAAAACTCAATCGTACTTCAATTCTTCAATTCAGACTTTTTACAGATATGAACGTGCGCTATAAAAACTCTTTGATTTAAACTTTAAAAAACACAGGATAAAAAAGTTGTATCAAAGAAGTTTAATTACAAAATTTATTTGTCATAGTTTTTACTAACTACCTACAGACTACACGAGTGGCCCCATTTTTTTTCATATACAAATGAGTTTAAAACAGCGTACTAAAGTTGGCGCAAGTTTTTCATAGTTTTCTTGGTAGATGACCTGTCAAACGATAAGAAATTCCATACAAAACGGTAGCCATTTCGCGCCAGACCAGGCACGCAGATTCAGACGGTATGGCACCTCCTTATTATATTCTATATTCGAAGGACTACACACATAAGCCTTGGCTTAAATATCTTTGCCATCATGCCAAAAGACTACACTCATCACGAAACCATTCCTCAAAGCGTCTCTTCATTTAAAACTTTACGGAAGTGTAAAATGGTAAGTATGTAAAATGACACCACTACATAAAATATTAATATCTAAGACCCTATAAATGGCACAGGTGATTTATTTAATGCTAATAACTTAGCGTGTAGCCATCAAATTACCATGTCGATTGATATAAACGACTGCATATTTAAATACTTCTTGGAACATCTACTTTAACTTGCTAAAGTTTAGAAATAAAACTATAACTTTTTAATTACTCTAATATTATTCTAACTTCACCGATGAAGCGTGCAAAACTTTTTAAGTAAGTACGTTTATTTTTCACTAAAATTCTTTTTAGGTTATCTAAAATTAATAACTTACTTATTAGCTTAATACTTTTAAAAAAAGTCAAAATTCCTTTAAAGTTCAGTACCTATCTATCTCTTTTTATCACATTACCTAAGTACTTTTATGCTATTTCTAAAAAAATAAGTCCAAAAAAACTTTTTCAGTAAAAAACATAAAAAAAATCTTCAAAACGCGAATGTATACCAGCAATAAAATTGAAAATTCTAATGATTTTTAACTCTAGGCTTTATAAAAGGAATGCTGCAGTCTTCCCGTCGTCGTCGCGTTGAAAATAAAAAAATAAAAGAAAAATGGCGGCGAGCCTAACGGCAACACCTGCCTAATAAATAATAGGTAATAATGAAATAAGTGATTTTATTTGCGCTATTTAATTATATTTAACATTACGATTGCAATCGCGAAACAGGTATAGGTATTTACGCAATAATAAAATTATTGTAAAAAAACAGAAATTCTTGACAGTAACTAAAACCCTGCGATCACGCTACTGATGCATCTTCCAACTGCCAAGAGTGATTGAATTCTTTGCAGAAATTTATTATTTTCATTTAGAATACGTAGGTTCTTATTTTTTTATCGACAAGGTATAAAATAACTTGAAACTTGAGATTATTATAATAAAGAAAAATATAATAGTGGTTTATACTTATATATTTATTGTTTACTATAGGTTAAGCGACTATCCTGCCTTCTTGCTTTCATTTCTCTCTCTGTGGGGTCTGCAGGAAGAAATTTCTTTTATATATGTATAACTTCTCTTTTTTTTCTGTCTCTATGTAAGTACTATCATCTTACAATAAACTGTTAAATAAATAGTTAACTTCCTAAGGAATCTATCTTTATTAAACAGTCACATACACATTCTTTAATCACAAAACGTTACCTTACCAAATTAAATCAATAGAAAACTCTTTTCTAAAAAAACTACCAAAAATACATCTTTTCACCGCTGGCAACACCTCCCGCTGTCATGTAACACCCTAATTGGCGGGATGTAGTGAACCTGTTACTGTATTACCGCGGCCCGGAATAGCTGCTGTTAAAACGGGACCGGTATCGCTACTGGGCGGGGGCCGGTTGCACCGCATCGATTTTATAACCACTAGTTAAAAGGTAAGATGTGCGATAGTTTTGAAGTTTGAGGTTTTGTACTACGTCCGAATCCGATCCGATTGAAATTGATTAAATTACCATAGAAAAAGTTCTTTGTCTATATATTTTGGATTTACAAGTATAATACCTATCGGCGGTTAAGTTGGTCACTCACTTTCATCGCTTAATACTTATCTTATATACCACTGAACCGATTTTAAACAAACATTTAAATTTTAAGCACCTTTGAAACACACTTTTAACACCCCTGTTTTTGTATCGGGGGTAAAAAATGACTAATTGCCTAATGATAAGAACCGTGTGTCTTGTTTGCGAGTTTTTTTCTTTAGTAACTCTACTCTTCTATGAAATAAAGCTTATATACGGACTTCTTCAATGCAAAAGGGTATTCCTTTTTTAAATTACGTAGAGTCCTCTTAATACAACCATTTGTATATGCCCATATGTGATTTTCAATTAAAAGCAGGTTTTAGTGTTTAAGTCGGCAATGCCTAAGTTATGCTCATTTCTACATGATTCCCGTACTTATAAGATTTTAATTCAATAGCTATGCTAATTAACTCATTGCCTAGATAAGAGCTTTTCAAGTCAAGTTACTTGAAAACGTTGGTAATATACCAACGAGTAGGTACATATTTTTTAAAGCTAATCCTAGATTCGCAAGATAGCAGTTTTTTCCAGAGATGAATCTAGCAAAAACCTCTGAGGCCCAAGTCTGCTCATTTAAAATAGCCTCAGTTGTAAATCGACAGAGTGTCAATGGCATTTATTGACACATTTGGTCGCAATCAGTGTAAACCACTGTTTATCAGAATACCAAATGTTTCAAAAAATGCACAACTTAGGATATTTTAAATTAGCAGACTTAGGCCCCTGTTGGGTCGCTCTTACCTATGAAATAAAGATTTTTTAAGCTTGATCTAAAATTATCGACTAACCAAACTTCGTGCAACCGTTCTCACCAAGAAATTCTCAGAAAGATTGAATTTGGAACAGTAATTTTACTGCAATACGATAATCGAGAAATGGAAATTCGATTATAGAATTTAATCGAGTCCGATATTGATTGTACGCATATTTATTGGATTTTCAAGTATTCTAGAATATCTAGGGCGTATGCTTATCTGATACCGTATTGTGTAAATAGGTTTTTATTAAATATTTATTAGGTAGGTATTGTGATATTGCAAAAGAAAATAATAATAATTTTATTAAGATAAAAAATATATGTACCTACCTAAAGGAGATAAATGATATGGATAGAATTTGAAACAAGCTAAAACCGAATTCTACTTAGCCTAACAACTGTGCTTAAAATTGACGTTTGACGTTTCTTAAGAAACCGCGCGAATTGATAAGTACTAAGTTCGCATTTTTCATACTTAACGACAAACGCAAAACACTAGTGCGTAAGATCCCTTTTTTTAGCCTATATTGTCCCACTGCGGGCAAAAGCCTCTCCCATGCTTCTCCACACAAGAAACGATGGCGCGACGACCTGAACATATTTAGGGAAAATTGGTGGGAAGCCGCCACCAAGATCCCTTAAGCTAACCATATAGCCCATTATACTATCCAATCAAAAAAGTACGAAATATAAAAATTCTGCAAATATTCAACAAAAAAAGCTAATAACCTGGAAATCTAATTAACAGTGTTAATGAGGCAACGCATGCTATGCGCGCGCAAGTACGGAGGAACTCAGGAAAATGTATGAGGAAGTTATGCTGCTTGGAAACATTTACGCCGATTATATAAGTATTCTAGTTATAAAGGATATTATAAACTTTTTATAGCTACTTATCTTTTCATAAGGAACCCATTTTGTAGGTAATTCAATCAATATATTAAAATACTGAAGCCTGCCCGCCCCCGCTTTCATATTCATTTATCGTCATATCTTTAAAAACTTTAGCAATGTCTTAAAATAATATAATCTAAGTGCAATTCTGATAAAAAGCCCCTATTTTAGTTTCACTAAAATCAGTTTAGGGGTTTTAGCGTGAAAGAGTAACAAATATTATCACGTCCATCCATCTATTGGCACCTCGTTAAAGAAAGGCCAGTCTAGAATAACCGAAATCGACATGTACATAATGCTTCTAGAGTACCTACCCTAAACCAACACGTATGTACCTATGTGTCTTCTTATTTTCTTGCAGTAATCGATAAATAAATAAACTTTAATATCTACAAGTAACCTTAGCCATTTCTTTACCAAACTATTTTAATACAGGAGACCAACATTCCATACAACCAAATCCATCAGATCCGGTCCGATCGCGCTACCAGTTTCATCCAATGCCTTCAGGCAAGAACCTTCCAACCAATCTGCGTGCATTTTCAAGTAATTCCACGTAAATGCGCATGCGCACCTCATCATCTCATACTGACGCGTTAACTCCCTATACGTGTTTTGATTCTAGCGTGTTATAATGGAGTTAAGAAGATGTAGGTTTATTAAGGAAGGGAGGAAAACAAATGCATGTTAAATTTTGTTGCTTAATCGTTAACATCTAATATTTAAAAAAAAGTGACAAATATAATATACCTGTTACTGTCTAAAATCTAAAATTTTGTATAATAGACAGGTTTATCTGTCACTTTAATTTTATCTGTAGGTAACTGATGAAATGGGCCTTAGCGTTATTTATTAGCTACTAAATATTGTCATTTTATTTTATTTAATAATGAAAATACCACTTTTATTTTTTCGGAGGCGTTTATTTAATTAAGTTAAAAGAACAACACTGAAAGTTTGTAAGTTAACAGAAAAAAAACACAAGTTAAAAAATACCGTTAACAACCGTAGTTACGTAACAAAATTGATAACAGAACGAACGGGTGTTGTTAAACGAAATTTATTGAGCTTATAGTTGGATGGGTATTTAATAACCATGTAAATATATGCAGAGCGAAGTCATAAAAGGTATCAATTTGAAAGATTTTGAAGAAAGTCTTTTATAAAAAAGTTTTTATTGGAATACATAATATGTAGCTGTTTGTTATGTTATGCATTAGGTACCTAATGGCATCAATCTACACACCAAAGCCGGCGGCTTTTTTGACACCTGTCATTCGTATGAGGTATAGCCGCCGCCGCCGCCGGCATAGCCTGGCGGTATGCCAGCGGCTTTGATGTGTAGACAGCATAAGGGGCGACGATGAGTGTGGATGAAGCAGAAGAAGTGTGTTTGTATCGTAGCAAGTGGAAGGATGGTCTCTGCCTACCTCAATGGGAGAGAGGAGTGACGAATATGTAGGTATGTAGTTGTTGTATGTGTATATGTGTGTTTATGTGAATTGTTAAACTTTATTTGAAAAGAGCAACCCAACAGAGTTTCTTGCTAGATTCTTCTCTGGGCAAACTGATATTTTGCAAATCAAAGCGAAACTATTTTTAATATTAATCTCTACTCTACTATAGTCTTCTTAAACGTGTCCAAAGGTTGTCTGGAAGATATCGCTTTTAGTGATAAGGCCGCCTTTGCGCACAGTGTTATAGTTTTAAGTTTTGTCTGTTTCTATTTGTGTGCAATAAAGTATTTCCATCTATCTATATAATTATGGGTTAATAGAATTAGAGTGAAGGTGCCAAAAACATCTAACCTCTCAAAGCCTCAGGGACAACACCTACGCAATTTTCTTTTATAACCACTAAACCAATTAGGATAAAACTTCTTTTCTAATTAAATGTTTATGAGGCTAACCAAAAACGGAATGAATAAATCACGAACTCTACCGCCGGAAATAATTTAACATTTTTTAATTTAATTCAATAAATTAACATAAATTTTAATTTTTACTTACTTAACAATATTACATAATATTGTGTATAACTGTATCTGTCTTTATACATAATCTGGTTAAAGTTATCAAAACAAGAATTTATGTAAAACATTGTTTTTCAAAGGAATATTTTATATGTTAGATAATAAAGTAGATATAAATTACTATTCACTTTCTTACATTCTGATATAGTTTTCCTTTAATTAAAACTTTAATTTATAAAAGTAGAATATAATAAAAAAAAAATGTAATTGATTTGCACGAAAGAAATTCTGCTCGACTCAAAAGGGAGACAATTTTTTTAGGTATATTAATACAGGGTGTAACAGAAAGAGGGTATAACGCCGAAACACAGTAATAGTCTTCATGAAACTAAACAACTTTCCCCAAGGAACATGGGTCGTAACTCGAAAAAATTTTTTGTATCGTTCATAGTTCATACTTACTCGATCAGCTGATCGGACATTTTGTATAGGTAGGCGAAATTTTTTTTTCGTGTTACGTCCCATGTTCCTTGGGGAAAGTTATTCAGTTTCATGGGGACTATCGCTCGGTTTTCTCTTTATACCCCCTTTCTATTACACCAAGTATAATTATACTAAGTTTTGAATAAACGAATAGTATTGTCTTAGTGAGACAGAAAGCAGAAAAAGCAGCCATTAAAATTAATAACTTTTCGAAGGATTGTCTTTAAAATTGTCGCCGCCATTGCATTAAATTTATTGGGATCTTTGATTAAGATATGCGAGTAACATTTAAAACATGCGAGTAATATCTTACGTAAAATCAGCCCATTTTACAAGACTAACTAGCTGTGTTTTGACAAAACACAGTTGAAAGCAGACTAAACTTCACAAAATCATTCCAATATCGCCCTTATACTACATTAAAATACGTAGCTCCCTGTTCTCTGGACTGTACATTATTTCTATTACACGCTATGTAACAGCCTACTGGTAACACTATGCAATAGCTTAGCAACTACTAGTAAAGGTACTACACACGCGAAGCCTTGTAAAATAAGAGCAGGGTGTCACTTAAGATTTTAATTTAATATAGCTTGCGTTTGTCACGATACAGCCTTCGTGGTGGATTTTAGTTTATTAGTCTTAATTGCTAAATATTTGTGGGATTTTAACACCTTTACTATAATTAATTTTTTTATAGATTAAATGATTAACTATCTACACAGATCCGGGCCGTACCCGGGACAGGAGGGAAAACAATACGTCGTCATTACAACGTGTATGAACGAATCCATAGAAAATGAATGGAATGATATTTTTTCCCTGACACGTCCTGGACACGACCCGGACGCGGCCTGAATGAGTGTAGATACACCATTAAATTGCTAAGTCAAATGTATACAATATGGAGCTGTGGTTTAGCAGAAGATAAGCCTAAATGGCGGACGCTCTACCGACAAGAGTTTTACTCTTAAATATAGGTATCATCATCATGAGCCCTTGTAACATCCCCACTACAGGGGCACGAACCTACTCTCATACGAGACGAGACGACGGGCCAGCGTAGTAGATTACGGCATCACAAGCCGTAATGCACTACGCTGGCCCGTGGCTGGCCCAAAACAGGTATTGGTACATTTATGTATAAAACAGAAATAATAATTAAAAACATTTAATCTTTCACATCCCAGAAAAAAAAGAACAATAGAAAATCTATTGTGCCTGGGTTTATAATGGGTCAGTGGGATGTGAGAGGTTAAATAAACAAGTAGGTACCTATCTATTC
The DNA here is from genome assembly GCA_947563765.1 of Anarsia innoxiella. Classification (NCBI taxonomy): domain Eukaryota; kingdom Metazoa; phylum Arthropoda; class Insecta; order Lepidoptera; family Gelechiidae; genus Anarsia; species Anarsia innoxiella. The sequence goes on from OX387403.1 coordinate 1,544,582, forward strand.
AAATTATTGCATATAGAAGGTGCATTCTGAAACCGTTTTGAAACAGTTTATACCGCGAATAATTAACTGTTGCGTTAAATATCTAAAATCAAGCGGCTAATAAGTTTGCACAACGATCATTTCGCGCGATTTGCACAATTTCTAAAGCGATAGCGTTCTTTAGTTGTAAATTAAATTGGAATTATTAGTTAACTTGCATACTATAAACTATGGAGTAAAATATTAATGGATGCAGCGAAAGTAAGTGTGTTTGAATCGTAGCATGTGGAAGGAGGTGGTCTCTGCCTAGCCTACCCTTATGGTAGAGGCGTGACGGATATGGTATGGTATGATAAGATACAATATTGTAGGTATTTTGAATTGTGATATGGGAACGCGTCAAATCCAAGTAAGAGCATATCGCCCACTGTGGTTCGCAAAAAATGTTAATTAATTCGCTAATGTTCCGTTACATCTATACCTGTCACTGTCATTTTCAAAAATTAGAATAAGACGGCACTATTTTAACGTAATGAGCCATTTCTTGTGCAACCCTTTTGTGCAACTGACGGTAAGACTAATAGGACATCGTCTCCACAATTATCTTCGAAGCGAAAAACGCTCTATGTAATTACTACCAGCCAATCACCCATCACGGTTCATACCACGCCAAGTTGCTTTACTTCACTGATCGTTTCCGATGAGTAGTCACAGGTAACTGTTTGAGTTGTTTCTTTTTTAAGTATTATTTAGTATATAACTAGAGGTTGCCCGCGACTTCGTTCGCATTTATCATCATATCTTGGAAAAAAATCATGATATCGTAAAATAATATAGCTTATGTGTTATTTTGATGTCCAAGCTAAGTTATTGTAAAGTTTCTTTAAAATCTGTTCAGTAGTTTTTACATGATGAAGTAACAAACATCCATCCATCCATCCACCGGCACAAACATTGACATTTATAATATTTATAGGATAGGATTATACCTACCTACTTATAGTAAAATATTTCCTTAACACGGCTCACAAAACATTCATAAAGAAAGTTAAGTTTGTCAAAGTAAACCGAGATGCTTTCACACTGAAAAGCGCAGTGAAACTATAGCGGTATTTGCTTATTAATTTCGTTCACTTTTTAAATAAAAATGTTCGCGAAATCCTCCGCTTAAACCTGTTTCAATGGTTACTTCAAGTCTTAGATTAATGAAGTTAGCTATAGATGGAGTATAACGTTTTATGGTAAAACTATTATTGGGTAGGTACGTGATTAGGTACATTGAAAATGTGAAATGGAAATACGAAATGAAAACTGTGTACCTACTTACGAATGTTTTTGTTGGTGCTTAAGATTATAGCTCTATTTTTCAGAAGATAGAATGATACCTACATAGTTTATAAAGTTTTAATAGTTTTCTATGGGAACTACTATTCTTTATGCTAACGTTATGATACGTAAATATGTCTGTTTTATGATACTAAGTAAAAAAGACGAGAACTTAATATACCTACCTATCAGTCAGTAATTATACAAAATATAAAAAAATCCAATAAAACCAATACAAAATCTCATTTGGCAGAATACCTTTCATTATGTCAATAACCGAATTCAAATTGCAAACAATACAAATCTATAAACAGCAAGGCTCTCTCTACCTAATAAACATAAAACTCCGATTGGATGTTGTAGCTCGTTCAAACAAGGTTGATACTTAGTTTAGAGGAAGAAGTGGTTTTAATTGCAAAATTCACCTTCAGTGTTACGATTTTGGTTACCTAGGTAGGTACTATTTCATTGTTTGAAATAGAATAAGTATATAAATAAACTAGAAACATTTCTTAAAGAGCATTGTATGAAGTTAAATTCTAATAAAATTAAATGGTATAAAACAAGTCAATGTTAAACTCAGACTTTCAGATCTTCTAAAAGAAGAATCCTTCTTTTAACAAATAAATAGACCACAATTAAAAAAAAGGTTACATAAAAGAGGCGTGACAAGTGTATATTTTTCGTATATATTTAAAAAACTATAATAAAGCTTATGACCGGACGTTGTGGAGATCCTTGGGGGAGGCTTTTGTCCAGCAGTGGACGTCCATAAGCTGACATGATGAATAAAGCTTTAAAACTCTATAAAAGAGGCTCTTCTTGGACACAGACTGCGCAGCACTAATAAAATTAACCTATATTTGTGTACTGAGAAGGTTTAGAAACTTTTCTACACAACGCCAAAGATAAACAAGAAAACCCAGGTATTTAGTGCTTTCTTGTTTATTTTTTTGAGTATTCCAACGCTATATAGCATTGGAAAAGACGACTTAAATACTAGACTAGAATACTAAAATTCTAATGAACTAAGCTATCTTTTTTAAACAACCAAGTTGCAATAAAAAAAAGACTTTCGCCCCATAAATGTAGATTATAATTAAAACGCTTCTAAGTAACAAGTCGCTTTTAATATTCATGATTTCTGAACATGTATTCATAACAGGTTTTGTATCCTGCCTTCATTTGAAACTATATCGATACAATTTTAAGTATTATTTGATGATCTGTGTAGATGAGAGTTTTAACCTCTGCAAAATAAGTATTATAAATGTCAATGTTTGTGACGGATGGTGAGGATTTTTGTAATTCTTTCACGCAAAAACTACTGAACAGATTGTGATGAAATTTTACGGGATTGTAGATTAAGTATACTCTAGGTATCAGAACGACACATATGTCTTAATAATATAGGTTTCACTGATAAAATGCTTAAGCGCCTTTATGAAGGTTGGGCATTACAAAACATGCATACCCAGTAAAAATATGTTTACTTTTTCGTCCTATCGGGTGCTCAAAAGGACGACAGAGAATAGAGCAGAGTGGCATAAGACTCCGCCGACAAGCGCGACACTCTTAAATATGATTAAGTATATCAAAGCAGTTCGGTTAAACCGCTGTTTAAAGGCTTCATATAAGTATTTTCAGCTACCTAAATTCTAAGAATCTTATAAGACAATTATACCTGCAAAGCTTCCGTAACTGAACAAAAAACTGAATGAGATCATTATCTCAGACAAATACAATGATACCGGTTAACGGGTGAAGTTATTTGGGCCATGAATACTTTTGTTCAATAACTGTAACTTTATATATGTTATTGATATATTATTGTACAATAAAGTAGGTATTATATTCCTGCATATTTTGCTTCTATGTTAGTTCTTCAATGATCTTGAAAAATTTAGACTTGTTGCTAACGAAAAATGGCATTTTTTCACTGCAAATTTGGCTACTGAACTAAATTGTGTGGAAAAGTTTGATTAAGGTAAAGTGAAAAGAATTTTTCATTAAAGTAGGCGGTCTAATTGAGAAACCTCCTCATTTTTTGAAATCGGTTAAAATGTTGACATATCGCTAACGAATTAATGCATCTTTTCACTGCTTTGGCTACTGTACAAAATTGTGACCTGTCGAAAAGTTTGAATAAAGTAAAGAGTATGTTTCATTAAAGTAATGTATTAAGTGTGGTGTGCCGTTAATGACGTACAGATGGGAAGTCTTTAGTTCAAATGTCATTGGTTATTTACCCGGCATTATGACATTAAATTATGCTAACAGCTGGTTGCTGAAAAGGTTGTTACCTAAATTAATTTATTAATTTAACATCGTGCAATGAACGTTCTTCTGTTTTTTGACAACGAAAACTTCAACTATAGTTTTAATGAAAGATTAACTTTAATGTCCTTTTCTGAAACTTAGTTAATTTTAACTCACCAGTTAAATCCAAAACCGTTATGAAACACTCCGAATAGCAAAACACAAACACATTTCAGTTCAAACAGAAGCACAACACAGAAATTTGTTCCAACAGAATCGCGCACGCGTTTAAGTCTTTCGTATGGACGGGTGTGGATCAAAGATCTATAAATCAACGTGCTCGCGCGCCGGGCGGTGGAGCGCAACTGGCGCGAGTAGCGTAGCTTGAACTTGGTCTCAAGTTTACGGGCGAGTTTACTTGACCGTCTACTGTCGTTGCTAAGATATTGTTAAGTAATATAAAAGTATGTGATAACACATATTTCATAAGGTGTAGGTTTATACTTATATATTTATTGTTTATTGTAGGTTAAGTGACTATCCTGCCGTCATGATATCACTTCTCTCTCTGTGGGGTTTGCAGGATGAAATTTCTTTTAGAAATATGCTGTATAACATGTCGGAAATATCTGCGGACCTGGCTTGATGACGTCATGCAACTCGTACGTACTCGTCACGGTACTGGATAGGCGAAAACGGGGGAAGCGCGGGGGAAAGCGTATTCCAGCGAGGTCCGCAGATATTTCCGACGTGTTACACCTTTTGTATAACTTCTCTTTTCTTCTGTCTCTGTGTACTATCATGTTAAATAAATAAATAAGCTCATGTTGTACTTGTATGATCTTTTCAAAGGACGATTGCGAAATGGTTTTCCAAGGTTTTCTACTGGTTCAATACCCTGATGTTCCTTATATAGGACTACAATGTAGGTATATTTTTAATTGCTTCTTGAACAATTTATCTGGTTTAAGGAAGAATTTATCAGCATAAAGGTTGTATAAAGGCTATTGAGACGCTGTAACTGAAATAAAATACCTATCTATCTAGTGAATGCAAATATTCGATAAGTATTAAGAGAAGAATCCGGGTCACTTTTTTGGGCTAATGATCCCCAAAAAGGACAACATTTTTGAATAACATACCAAAAGTATAGTTCCGTACAAAATGTTATTTGTACGGAAATACACTTAAATACAAATTGGTCGATAGTATTTTATATAACATTAAAAATATCTTGACCAAACTTAATATAGTATAATGCTTTCAGATAAATTCAGTACCGTGTGAAAAACCGTTTGATATAGATTATATGAGATTAAAAAAATGAAAGTTTTGGCTTTAAATTGAATTAAACATAATCATGGTTTCACTTAAACTGATAATTCAGACTTTAATGTTTTTGGAAAGTTAAATGATTCAATAAAAATCGATATTTATGTTTCAGAGATAATCTTCGGGACATTATTCAAGATTTTGATGTACATATTTGGTTTATCTGTTCAATTTGCTTGTATTTTAAAGTTAGTGACGATGAGAAGTTTACATAGATTATATGTATTAAAGGTAGAAATAGTCCCACGTACGCAACGTAAGCTATGCATTATGACATCTACTCTACCTATATGGTATGATTATAAATATATTATTATTCCTCTAATCATACCATATAGGTAGAGTAGATGTCATAATGTATAGCTTAGAAGCACACTTGTCACACGCAACGTGGGACAGCAAACCAGGGTAGCAATTCCGCTAAATTAAGTTAAGCGACCAAACTATAGCCAACAGATAAACATTCGTCAGCAATATGTTACAAATTTGGTATTCTCTTAAGTGCCACGATTAATAGTCGAATAATAGTCGATTAGTAGTCGATTAGTAGTCTCTAGAGGGTTTTGTCTACTGTCAAATAGCGAAGAGAATACCGTTTGGAACTGCCACTCATGTGACATTGCGGAGTAGAATACCGATTATAGCGTAAAGTAATAAAATGTACGGCCGATCGCTGTCCACTGTCAACTTATCTGTTAAGAGAATACCAAAATGTGTCAATTCATACAATTCACATTCTAGAGAGACACCATTTTTCATTTGGTAATTAGAAGAATACGGCCCCAGTTGTTTCTAGCTTAAATATTATACTACACATACTATCTCTTCCTCACATAAACGTCAGTCCGTGAAGGTATTCTAATCGCAAAAATCAGTGCGTTACACTAAAGCCTTATATTGAAAATCTGTTTATTTTTTCTTTGCTAACACCACTCTGCAATTCACAAAGATTTCTCTTAAGAACTACAATATGGCTCGGACAAAGTGCTAACAGTTTATGAAAACATAGAGATCTATTTATGAATGAAAATCGTGCGCGTTTATTAGCTCCCCAGTGACAGTCAACAAAGCAATTCTTTGAATAGTTTGTTTAGGTTTTAGTTTATTCCTATTACTGCTATTGAATTAGCTAATCTTACAAATAAGAAAAGATATTTTTCGTCACACGTCCATGGGAAATGAAATGAGTCATAAGGATTGAAAGTGTCACTTTTTTGAACTTTGAATAGCTCCCAAAATTGTTTTAAATAAATAAACCAATTACCTAAATATTTTAGATTAAAATTTGTTCGTACGTAGTTTTCTCGCATTCGTCATGAAAAGCAAAATGTTATCTTATCTAATCTAGTATATATACATCTAATCTAATCTAGCTACTTGTGTGCCACTGCTGGGCAAAGTCTCTTTTCATCCGCCATGACTTTCTGTCTCGAGCTTCCTCCACCTAGGTACTCAAAAAAGTATCCAGCTCGTCCCGCCACCTTTTCCTTAGTCTGCCGCGACGCCGTTTGGCAGTTGGTAGCCATTGGGTAGCCGTTTATATTTCGTTTTAGCTGTTTACATTCTATTTACATAATGTACTTAAATACGTGGGAATAAGAGTACATAGGAATCGACCAGCGCTCCCGGGAAAGTCACTCACAATGAGCAATTTCTTCAAATTGCTCTTTTGTCAATAAGATTCTACCGTTTGAAAGCGTCTGATACTAATTGAGTCATATTCTAGACAAAGTTTATTTACTAGGCAGTGATATTGTCTACTTTTACTCCAACTTGTGACGAGGCATACAACCTCGTCGCAGTTGGACGGTCTCTTTCGGTATTTTCTTTTCGGCTTAACTTTTAATTCAAAATTTTGACAATAGAACTGTCCGACATTGCCTCGCCGAGTCAGCAGAGTCAGCCGAGTCAGTCGAGTTGCAAAGACAACTCAGCAAAGACAGTTGTTTTGTCTTTTTATTAAAGTTTACCTCCTATACCTACGCTGAGTCAGAACCTCTTCGCTGTCACAGTACGCGATATGAAGCAATCACACATCACAATTTTGTAAGTATGTTCACCTTATTTTATCATTAAGTGTGCTGGTATGTAATCAATTGAATTTACTGTTAACTGTTATTTATGTACTGTGCAGTGAATAAATTATTTATCTATCTATCTATCTTATTACTATCATCATCAGTTAATCAACAGTTCTTTTCCTAATAATAAAAAATAGTTTACTTGTCCATATCCTGTTGTTTGATGTGCGCGGCCCTCGACCTCAACGTGCAGAATCTCACTGTCTCAAACTTACTACATTTACTAATTCTATTGTACACATTTAAGGAAGATTGTTGGGAAACCGCCACCGACAGAAATGTGTGGAGAAGCATGGGAGAGGCTTTTGCCCAGCAGTGGGACAACATAGGCTAGAAAAAAAAAAATGGATCAGTATATTTTACTTAATTTGCGGCTGCACTGCAACTAATTTGAGGACATCATTTCATGAAAACTTTCATCTTTTTAACCGACTTCAAACTAAAAACAAACAATCCAAAGAAAGGAGGTTCTCAGTTCGACGGTTTTTTTTAAGTAGGCATGTAACGTAGTTAGCAATTCCGAAAAATATAAGTATTTGTCGTGGAATTTTCGTACGGAACATACGTGAAAATATGTGGCTCAACATATTAATATACCTACTTATTATAGTAAGATCAACTTTCCTTTTTCCTTTCCCTACTAAAACATGCACAAGACATTATAATTTGTTATAAATTTTGCACATAAAAAGCTACCTACGCCAATTAAATTTATCGCACGTAATTACATTAATTTTAGTTCAATTAATATAATGTTAACTTGCACGTAACGCCACCTTGTTACGGAATTAATATGTAACGAACAACGCCATCTATTGAAAATTTCAAGAACTACGTCGAGTCTAAGAACTATTTGAAGTGAAAGGAGATGAAAGTAGCTAGCTTTTATCTTAGTACCCATGGTTTTCGTAAGATGGCGCTAATAGTATCACTGCAACAAAAACCAACCCTTTGAGAAAATAGAGGTAGGTAGGTACCTACTTACTTAGTATTTTGAACGTAAATGTACGATATAAAAACGCCCAATTTAATCAAAAATATTTAGATAGGTATTTGAAATAGAGAAAAATAGAGTAGCATTTGCAGAAATAGGGTAAGTAGGGAGTAGGGTTCCACAGTAAATACCTAGGTATTTATTACAAAAATTATGAAAGAACTAACATCAACTTAGTAGGTAGTTACTCAAATAAGTTTGAAGTACCTTTCCAGCAAAGGAAGAGTTAAACTAGCTCTATAAGGTACTATCAAAGCTTTCAGCAAATAACATTCAGCAAATACACGTAGGGTACGATTTCTAATAAATTAGATTGGAAACTGCGGTTGCTGCATTCAGCAGATGCTTGTGCTTCATGAATTGCAAGCTGTAATGGATATATAATGTTATTTGGAATAGTTTACAGTGCACTTGCCTTGTATAAGGTGCATTTATTAATAGTTATTAGAGTAGAGAGAGATTGAAGAGAGAGGTCATAAAATAACCCTCCTTCTGTCGCAGTCGGGTAAAAGGGCACAAAAACCGGCCAAGGTCGTTCACTGTGTATTCTATGGATATGTCAGAATTATTGGTATCGAGAAAAAAAATATGTTTGTTGTAAGTATATAAATATTTTTTATTTTTATCCTCTTAATTACTATAATCCTTTTATGTATCTGTCGTTATAGTGGCAACGGTAATACAGTCATCATCTGTGAAAATTTCAACGCTCTATCTATAACAGTTCATGAGGTACAACCTGGTGACAGACGGACAAACAGCTGAGCCTTAGAATAGGGTACCGTTTTCACCCTTCGTGTACGGAACACTAAAAATTAAGTTCTGGTGACGAGTTAAGCCCTAAATTGATGCACAGATAATCCTAAATAACCAACTTTCATGAAAGCCGCTGAAACAGCTGTTCTATACAAAGTTAGGTACCTAATCTACAAAAGCCGAAATCTTTCGGAAATTGCCGAAACCACCCGAAACTCAATCACAATACGAATATTCTTATCCAAGTGCTGTTATCTGTTGTGAACTTTTACTATCAATCATTGTGATATAAGATGGCCTACAGGTTCTTATTCAGTTTCGCGACTTAATAAGGCCTTATTAAGCACTTGAGTACTTTTTGAGGCTTATTAGGGCTTTTTTAGGCTTTATTTTCTTTGGAAGTTTATTGGAGTTTATTATTGCAGAATAGGCGGAATGAAGGAAAAGGCGGGTGTCATGTCGTATCAAGATGTTAAAAAGAAGGCAGAAAATAGGGAGGGATAGAAGAGGCTCCACCGACAAGAGCTAAGCTCTTAAATAAAAACAAGAAGAATTGCAGAATAGTGCATTAGTTACGTATACAGTCTAAAAAAAGGGCTAGTAGGGTCTTAAAAGCTACATTATTATTTTGTTCGTTCATAATTATTTGGTCCTTTGGGAGGCGTGCATAAGCTGTTGCTCATCGCTTACAATTTTTACAGACTTCATATCGCACCATTGTCATTATCGAAAAAACGTGATTTTGATTGATTAAAGTGCAACATTTTTTGCGATATATAGATGGCGGTTTTAGCTCAAAATAGCATTATTGACGTTCTATTATCACTGTGCGATGTTCAAGCAATGTTACATGTTTGTCGTGTCCTTTCAGGCTGAACAAAACCTCTTTGTTGATTATAACCAAAAATATTATGTTACTTTAATACAAATTGAGAAGTAGTAGAATCGGAACCCTGTAACTTAGATTATAAATCTGCAGACAAGACACTGACCGACTTTTGTAATTAAAGGCGAGACTTAGAAAGTTCTTTAACTGATTTCACAAAAAAAATGCTAAATTAAACAGCTTATTCTACAAAAATGCCAAATTAAATAGCTAACAAAAAATATAAAGAACTGGTCTTTGCTGTTTTGCAATAGCTGAATGGAGCAAATATTAGACAATAAAATTGATTAAAGTTTTCTTTTTGTTTTGGAGTGAAATACTTATATTCTGTTTATAAATTACACAAAAATTATAGTTATCACTTAAGTTAACAGTTCCTAATTAATTTTAGCAACAGTGATTAATAATAGTTATTTAACAATAGTTATTCGTTCCTAAACTAAGATTGTCCATGACCCCATGAGGCTTGTAATATTTTTAATTAAATATATTTTCCAGAAATTCTTTTTTGGTGCGTTTCTTAATTCCAAAAACGCTCCTCACTGCCGCTTTGAAGTTTAAATGAAAATGCAACAATCGCCAAGTCACAACCACTCAACCTAAGTTCTTTTTTAGTGCGTTACTTAGTTCGAAAAACTCCTCACTTGCTTGAAGTTTCATATGAAACCGCGATCAACCGTCAAATCATAAACGCATACAATAATTTGTGGAACAATAATTTGTGGAAGCAAAAATACGTAAACTTTGATTGTTTGCCGCCTATTGCTACTTCTTTGTCTATAAAGTAATTGTTCATTGTTATCTGTCACATTTGTGCAATAGAGTATTGAATTGTATTGGAAGAAAGGCCAATAAGTACCTAACCTAAACCGACGTGCATGTTTGAGGCGACTGATGAATGTGGATGAAGCGAATATAGTGTGTTTGTATCGTAGCAAGTGCAATTACTTATTTTGCGAGAATAAAGTAATTTGGAAGACCATTGCTGAAAGGAGAGGAAAGATGCTGGATCACCTGATACGACACGACGACTTTGTAAAAAAACATCATGGAAGGAAAAGTAGAAAGAAGACGGAAGAGAGGGAGACCACGAAGGACTTACATCACAGAGCACCCCACTTACATAGACCAAATAAAAGAGAGATTAGAAGTTGTGTCGTATCAGGTGCTCAAACGTACGTACGGTAGAGAATAGAGAAGAGCGCAGACTCTACCGACAAGATCGACGCTCTTGAGTTTAATGATGATGATGAAGAGGAGAAGCGGTCTCTGCCTACCCCGATGGAAAAGAGGCGGTGCATGTATTTTCTTGCTGTACTTACCTGTAAATAAAGAAAAAATCTATTAAAAATGTCGATTAAAATCTTTATGATCATGAAGTAAGATTCATATCAAAGTAGATTAAGTGGCGATTAGATAAATTACCGTTCAGACTAATTTACTGAAAGCTAAAAGAGGTTTATGACATCGATATCTTATATTTAGACATTAGAGACAGCTAATGTAACAATGTTAGGGTTCTATGAACGCGGATAACCGCAAGTCGGCAAATTAAGTGTTTTTGATAACTTTACATAAATATTTGTCACGCCTGCCTCTTACCCATCGGGGTAGACAGAGAACACTTTGCTCCACTTCCAAAGTATCCGAACCCACTTCGATTGATAATTTCAATGAGTTTCATTAATTTATTTTTTATTTTCTTTTTTTGGGAAGTTGTCTCTGCTTCGATGAGAAAGAAGCGTGACACATGTATGTACGTTGGTTTCTGTGTATTATTTTGTGTTTAGTTTAAATAATTGTGAGCTAATTTGTTAGGTAGTGGATATCTTCGAAAAAAACCTGTTTCTACACAAAAAGTAACAAAAAATATCGAAGAAATCATTATTTGGAAGACGTAAATATTACAGGAAGGTACTTTTTCCCATCTGCGCTTGTAGTGCGTTTGCGATTTGAGGTATCACATGAAACTGTACCGCTTGTCAACCGCCGACTACGGTTCGCGTTTTTCTTCCGCTGGTGCGTAAGGGCCTTAATTCACTAGCATGTATTGTTTGGCACTTATTGTATCTAAGATTTACTACATCACTGGATTTTGATGCAAGAATCTAGATTTTCATACTTAACGAGCTTAAATCATTAACGAACATTCTTACCTAGCTAATAATTAACTATCGTAAACATAACTGATTTTCTATATCCATCTCTTTCGTTTCTATGCTATATTATTTGCTGATACGAGATAGCTAATTTGTGAAACTGTGTCATTTACTGTTAGATATGTAACATCTAGTTTTGTAGCAAGATTTTAATAGAAACTTCGTATGTATGACAGCGCATGCTGATTAGGTTTCGAATAAACTGTTGCGAGGAGTAAAGACGGGTATGATTAGGGTATATGTCTCATATGGGACGGGAAACGGTTATCCTCGATTATTGTGATAGCGGTATTGATAGGTAGTTGAATATAATGCCACAATTACCCTAATCCATTTATATTACAAACGGTAAATTGGATAGTTACTCAGAATTTCTGATAAAGAATTTAGAAAATTAAAGAACCATTATTTTGAAACTTGCGTCCACTAGATCAAATCGAAGCGTGAGGACAAGAGAGCAAGGATTTGATGCTTTGTATTGCTTTCTATTGTACGTACCTACTCTACGTAGTAGGTACCTACCTATTACGTGAGATAGGCATTTCTCCCATGAGATTGCTAAGATTAAACCCATTTCTTTCGCTTCTTTATCTTTCGGGATTTCTGCGTCATAGATAAATTGTGGGAGAAAAGAGAAGATTACTAAAATCTATTGAGAACAGAAGAGGAAAGATGCTAGGACATTTGATACGACATGATTCCTTCATAAAAAACATCATAGAAGGAAAAATTGAAGGGAAAAGGAAGAGAGGAAGACCCAGACGGACGTTCCTAGAACAGGTGAAGGAAAAGGCGGGTGTCATGTCGTATCAAGATGTTAAAAAGAAGGCAGAAAATAGGAAGGGATGGAAGAGGCTCCACCGACAAGAGCTTAGCTCTTAAATAAGAAGAAGAAGAAAACAATACAAAGAAAAAAATCTTTCCGCTCCGTAAGCTCCTATTCCGATCCAGTAGACGCGTAGCTTTAACACTAATAAACAGAAGTAGCCAAGAATCTCTTACCTGACACAGTCATGAGCGCACTCCCTCAAGCGGCAGTAACTGCAGCTGCACGCTGAGTAGCACGAGCCAGGGTCCGAGTCGGCCAGACTCACCGAGTCGAACCTGCTGGGGACTGTGTGTGAGCCTCGCCATCTGGAATATCATACATACATACCTACATATCTGACTTTAACCCGCGGCTGTAAATAAAACTTATAACCTGAAGGATTTAGTGTTGAGTGACTTTGACACGTCAACTTGAATAGTTTTCGGACCTGTTTTAACATTTACAGATAAAATATATCTGACAGATATTTTATGCCTGTCTCTGTCTAAAACATCATGTTTTATGAAATAGACCTCGGTTTATCTGCCAGTTAAATTTAATCTCTGTAGATGGGCAAACGGGCATTTAGTGTCAGAAATTGAATTCTTATTGGTTGAGAGTGTAACTAGACTAAACGCTCGACTCCAGTTGCAGGACTTGTCGACTATTTTATGTTATTAGATATTTAGAACTGTGTAATCGATATATTAACTCTATCAATAACACCTCTCTCCTATTGGGGTAGGCAGAATTCTTCACTTTGTACTGAGACCTTAAACTTTTGTACTGAGAATACAAAATTATTATTACCTTGCACTCTTAGAATCAACATGCTCCACCACAACATTCCACGTCCTGTGAATCAGATACAGAAGGAACAGCACCCTCGAAGACTCAGCATGAGGAGGAGGTTCCCTCTTCTTCTTATCCCATCTTCTACTGGTACTGGTGCTCAAACCGCTGCCCATTTTGAAGGTTCAGGTTTTCATTCTTTTTCAAGAGTTGTGGTCAGATGTGTTAGCTGGAATTTTAGAAAAATAATCTTTTAGATATTTGATGTATTCATGACATCAGGCTTTAGCTGCCGACTGCTGAGGACATAGACATTTAAATGATTGTCCAGTGCCAGTTCGTTGCAGAGATTTGAGGTATCAAGTAGGGATTTTTCAAAATATTGCTCTTGATGTGGTCACAGAAGAATTTGTGGGTAGAAGTAAAGCATTATTATTTATCAGTGTTTTTAGTACCTAATTATTGGTCATTGATATCAACTGAGATACGTTTTGAATTGCAAGTTCTTTAGTATCCTAAATGCTAATCATCAGCACCTTCGCTGTTAAAACACGCGTCTTCCGATTTTGGCAGGTTTTCGGCTCATTTTCGAACGCTAGTGCATTTACGGGTGTCTCGTCAAAACACAGGTGCAGAAGCGCTTTAAGTGCTAGATGCAAGTAAGAATGATAAGACACTATTATGCTTGACAAAGTACTAGGCACAAGGCACTAAAAACGTCAGAAATTTCTGCTATACTACAACATTTTTCTTGTCTACAGAATACTCCCGTTAAATAATAATGCTAATATCACTGATTTATAAACCAGGATCGCCATAAACCGAATTTATCTCGCCGCCTGCATAATGTTCTGCATTTTTACCGCACATTGTCTCAGTTGAGCACATTAATATTGCTTGCAGAATAAAATATACCGCCATTTTAATTTTATGCACGGGTGTAATTTCTTTTTTAGTTTTTTTTAGCAGTTAAGGCTTGTTTAGTGGTTTGTTTGAAATTAATGTCGTGTTTGTTATTTAACTATAGTATAAATTGTCTTAAAAAGCGGTGGTAGCCCAGTTGGTAGAACGCTTGCCTCGAACTCCGAGGACGCGGGTTCGAATCCTGGTGCGGGCACGTACCTCTGAGTTTATTTCCCATGTACGTATCAATTTATTCGATTACCACTTGCTAACGGTGAAGGAAAACATCGTGAGGAAACCTGCATACACCAGACAAGAAATTCGAAGGTGTATGTGAAATCCGCCAACCCGCACTTGGCCAGCGTGGTGGATTACGGCCTAATCACTCTCTGTATGAGAGTAGGCTCGTGCCCCTCGGTAGGGACATATATGGGCTGATAACGAACGAACGATAAATTGTCTTATTGTCGTGTTCATTAAAGTAGTTAATTAATATTGTTTATTACATGTTAATCTGATACGCAAACTACAATATTGTAGAGTTTTCTTCAAATTAAGGTCTGATAATTTACAATATTCTCAGTTGTGTGTCGGCAGAGTGTCAATGTCATTTTTGGATACATTTGGTCGCAATCAGTGTAAGCCATTTAGTGGAGTGCCGTAAGGTTTATACCTCGGAATCCAGGGCCAGTCAATGAATCTTAATATAAACCTTGAAAATATGTTTTTAATAGTATATAGAAAAATGTTAAAAAAAAAATTCTCCCCGCTCTCAATTTTTTTTTTAATTTTTTTTTTTTTTTTAGCCTAATTCGTCCCACTGCTGGGCAAAAGCCTCTCCCATGCCTCTCCAAACACTCCTATTAGCTGATATGAAGGAAATTAAAAAAAAAATTAAAAGGAAACTATTAGCTGCTTCCCACCAATCGTCCCTAAATGAGCGTAGGTCGTCACTCCATCGTTTTTTGGGCCTAAAATTATTATAAACAATTATTAATTTTTGGAGTTTTCATTGATTTATAAGTCATATTTTAAAAAGAACAACTATTATAAACTTGAAAACTTGATCTTGGATCTTTAGGGACTGCAGGTATACCGATGCACCATTCAAATACTACCTGTTTTGGTCCATTAGACTATTTTGCTTTAAACAGCGACTTAGTTTTTGCCTTTATCACTCCCTATTTCTTAGTCAGGCTGAAAAACAAACGCCCTACTAGATTACTTCTCTTAACTACTCGATTTTGTCAATTTAACCACCTTAACTCAACTTCTAAGTTTTTGAAATAATCCGACTTAGGTAAGTCTTCGATGTCTAATACCCCGAATTTGTTGTTTTTGCAATACATGTTATACCATTCTGGATTCGGAATAGCACAAGGCAGTTTTTAAAAACATTTGTTCATTAAGTTCAGAGTAAATTTTTTTCGTGGCAGCTGCTCAAAGTCGAGCTATTGTTTTTGGAGAGTATTAAAATTAACTTTGACAGTTAATTTGTCGATGTTCCACTTTAATCATCAACGAATTGTTTTCGCCATATCATAAGTAACTGTCGAAGAAGCCGTTAACATACTTTTCTTTTTAATTAATTGAATATTAATCGCTCTCTGATACAAAAACCATCAAAAAGTGGTTCTTTTTTCAAAAATCACTAAAACGGGTCTAACTCGATACTCATAAGACTTTTCTATGGGCATGTAAGGCTTATTTGATGCACCTTAAGTCCATCTACCTTCGCCTATAATCTATATCAGCGAGATCGACGACGACGACAATAATGTACAATGATAAATAAACACTTTTTCCCCCTTCCGCCTCTCATTTTTCAGTAAATTGTTGTTAAAAATTGTTGTAAATCGAGATCGGTCAAATTTTTTTTTAACTTTTTTATTTGAGGTTTTAATAATGCAGTATCATACTTGATATACAGATTAATTGACTGGCCCTGGGTTCCGAGGTTTGACCATTTTTATGCCTTACGGCACTCTACTAGTGGGGCGCCGTTAGGTTTATACCTCGGAATCCAGGGCCAGTCAATGAATCTTTTGCCCAGCAGTGGGACGAATTAGGCTAAAAAAAATAAAAAAAAAATAAAAAAAAATTGAGAACGGGGAGAATTTTTTTTTTAACATTTTTCTATAAACTATGAAAAACATGTTTTCAAGGTTTATATTAAGATTCATTGACTGGCCCTGGATTCCGAGGTTTGACCATTTTTATGCCTTACGGCACTCCACTAATTGTTTAGTAGAATACTAAATGTCAAAAATGCCATGGACATCCTGCTGACACACAACTGAGGCTATTATAAATGAGTAGACTTGGGCCCCTGTTCTGGAAAAACTACATAATATATTTCTTAAAATCAATTTAGAATAGATTTAATTTAGAATTAAAGTTTTACATTGTAATCATCCTCATATTCATTGGCAGAAACATTGACAATTTAATTATTCCTGATTGGACAAGATTGACCTAAACTAAATCAACCCGAATACATCAAAACTCAATAAGCTTATCAAAGTTTTATGATAAAATTGCAAGCAGCTCATAAGCCTACGGAGAAAGCGCATACATCCATTATTAATGTAAAAGCGAGGAAACAGCTAGAAAGTCTAGATCTAGTATGAGGACTAATGACCTAGGATTTACTTATAAGCCTGTACTTACTAGGCTGCTTTGAAGAAAGTCGGCTTTCAAAGGCTGTTCCCAATATTTTGTCTAAGTATCTTTGGTTTTGACCTAGTAGAAATTAAGAAAGAGGGTTTTGTTCTTAATGATGACAAGAAATTACCTACAATCTAGTAATCGTAGATAGGAATAAACATTTTTATAAAATTAACATCTGCCTGCCACAGTCGGCATTATTTGAAACTGTTAATATTTTTGAAACAACAATATTATACTCGTACCTAGTAAACGTAGATAACTTTTTTGTAATAAATAAAATACCTACTAAAACACTATTATTTTATATATTATATATATGTTATGGAAATTTTGTGCGTAGTACATACTGTATGGTACCTACATAATGTATGTCAAATCGACTGAATACCCAAAAAATCTTATTCTTTTCTACATTAATTTCAATATTAAACATATCATAAAGAACCATTCCAAGAAAATATTCCGAGAAAAAAAAGAAAAAACCTCTCTCTTTGTACCGCAAAACAATTAACTACTTTAAATTAAAGTCGACTTGCCTTGTTTTGTTTGTCTTCCTCCACAACCTTTATTTTTAAAGAGAGAAAATTTCCGTTCTTTGTTTGTGTCTACAAAACGGGGCTTGACGTAAATAGGGTTTTAATTTTAACCAATGATATTATATTATATACTAGGTGCAGATATGTTATATGCGCACACATTTTGAAGACTGTAAATAGACCTATTTAAGACAACTTGTAGCTAGTTTCAGTTAGTCTGAAGACATTTGGAGTATGATTTGAAGTGCTGTCATTAATGTCATTGTAATCATTGTTCGGCACAGATTTAAAACGCCAATCACTATAAAGGTAACATATCTGTACCTATAAAAAATCATTGATTTTAACTTTTGCACGTCGCCCACAGTTTTTTTTTATTAAGTAGAATTATCCTCAGGTACGTAATTAATGAGATGTTCATCCCCAGTTTCGGATAAAATATTTATTTAAACTTGTCAAGAATACTCTAAACCGACATGTATGAGGCGACTGACGAATGTAGATGAAGCGTAAGACGTGTGTTTGGTTCGTAGCAAGTGGAGGGAAGCGGTCTATGCCTACCTCGATAGGAGAGACGTGTGACAGATATGTAATTTTTGATTTAGATTAACTGGCAATTTTTGGCAATCTTATCTTAATTTATCTTACCCATCCACCAGTGTCCCACTGAGCAAAGGCTTCTCTCCTTTTTTTCCCACGTTTTTTGGCAATAACATTATTAAAGTTATAGACTTAGCTTTTACGCAACTGTTCTATAGACTGATTTCATAATTCATTGCTTACGTTACGTACATGGGCCAGTTTATTTCTACCCTTATCCCCCGGGTGTTCAAATGAAATGAATCGCAGTGGCATAGAAGCAGGGGTGTAAATCTTATTCTAACAATGCGCTATAAATTGTCATGCAATCGATTAGGCTGTCGTTGCGGGCGAAATTAGCGCGAGAGTGGCAGGGGTGGCGATTAATAAATTTGCTGAAGTTTTATATTTTATTCTTCTTCTCTCTATAGCTGCCCACTGCTGAGTATAGGCCTGTCCAATTCCTCTTCAATGCGACCAGCTCAATACCAACTGCATATTATTTACAATACTTATAATTTATTTTTTCTTTTATCAGTACCTTTCTCCTGACAATAACAAACGTAGAATTCAAGGCCAATGGATGAGATAGGCTAGGCCAGTGTTGGCCAATGTTGGCCTAGCTTAGTGGACTACTGACCTCGTGTAAAAATCTGCTGCCGGTTGCAGTTTGAAGTTTGATACGAAAACGCGCCAAAACCGCAGGGTGACCGCGGTTCGCGTTTTTATTTCAAACTTCTAACCACAGATTACTAAACCGCAACTATGCTACTAACGCTACTAAGAAAAAAAGCATTTTATTTGATTAATCGAAATCTCTTTATAGGAAATCTGAACAGGTTAGTTGGCAACCCTAAATCTCGCGAAATTGTTAACAAGCTTTATTGGCGTTATAAATAAATGGCTATTCCGTTCGATGTCGGACCCTATATAACCTACAATATATTATTTTCAACGTAGATTTATATGACAAACAATAGGTAGGTCCATTGATTAAATTAGTTACCTATATACGTTACCTTTAGGCGAATGCTACACGTCAATCGCATCGTGTGTGGTTTTCTAAAGGAGTCTATAGCAGAAACTTAGATGTAACGTAACTCAAAAGTAACTCGCAGTTGCAGTTGCGTTTCCCCGTGTGTTCTAGGCCTTAGGCAAGCCCTACACGTCAATAAATATCGTGTTCTCACATGGCTCACAATATTATATCTGACGTCTAGTGTTCGCCTTATGTAGTCTGTAATCTTATTCAAAATACTTACATAACTAATATTTAAAATTGTCATTTGCAATTCTTACATGTCATGTCATGATAAACAACGATAAAATAGGGATGACGACTACATTCAAAAATTCAAAAAATAATTAGTCCGTCTTTTAGGCTATTAAAAAATATTTGAAACACAATTTTTACCTGATTAAATACATAAATAAATACAAAGATACAGAGCATCAAAGTTATGGAGTGGGGGGTTTTGACGTCACTCCTAGGTAAAAATCGTACGTAAGCGTGACGTCACGAGCAACTTTAACCCAGTGTATCTTTGTAATTTTTAGTTTAAGAGAAAAAAGAAAAAATACGTGTCGAATATTTAAAAATAAACTATGTGATGGGCCTAAAACATTTTTTTTGTCGTCATGCCTATTGTCTGACATCACTTCCAAAATGACAAGCAAAAACCTCCTCCTTTTTTTGAAGTCGTTTAAAAATTATAACAATGTTAAAAAAAATATTTTACAGTTAGTATGCTTTGCAAGTCAGAGTAAATGCCTTAACTATTAAAAAAACTCTTTAGAAAAAAAAGCAAAAGAAGTAGCTAAATTAATTTAAAAAAAATACTGCAAAGAGTTTTCATTACGGCAGCAAAAATATTAAATGTAAAATGAGGTCTCTACTTTAAACAATTTGAGGATAAATTCTCTGGAACATTTATTGGATGGGGCTGCATCCATTGTGATTGATCAACATGACACGGAAATATTAACATGGATATGCTATTGTTTTAAGCTTATTATTCAGAAGTGCCGTTTCTTGCTATTTTAATTCGGACCAATGATTGATTTGTTTTTATGACGCTACAATTAGGTACCTATTTAAAAAAGGCGATAAGAACTGTCAAATATCAATTGCCATTTTAATAAATCATTTTGGATTTTACGGACATCAAAATAGAGGAATATGCTAAAAACGTACATATTATAAGTACCTGTATAAACATAAACATACTACGAATATGCCAAAACTTAAAATAGTAAAATAGGTACCTAATCACCAAAATTGAATTGAGAAACATGACCGAAAAAATTGGAAAGTTCGCAGGATATACTTTATAAATAACAATAAAGGAATGTCCACACAAATCCACTCATCCATCAGCAGATAGTTGCACTCAATTCATCTTGCAAGTTGTAAGGGAGAGAGCACACCGAAGCAGTGTTTAACTTCGCAAATAGACCAACTACCTAATTGAATCTAGTATGTAATGGATTGTTGCAGTACATTGTGAGAAGAAAGCAATTTAAGTTTTAAATAACCTAACCTTTTTATTTAAAAACCCGACTTGCTTTAAAAAAGGCATTTCTTATTTTCATGTAGGTATCCAGTGTCACTCTCACTGTAAATACGAATCTAACGACACATCTCAAACTAAAATTCATCAAGCCATGTAGGCTGTAGGGTGTGCCAAAAGTCACACCTACAAACATACATAATTACATACTCTCGAAAAAAATAACCCTCCTTCTGTAGTAGGTAGTCGGGTAAAAAAGTTGTGGTTGTATGCTTCCATACATATATTGATATTTGTCTTCACGAAATTGATACAGTATAGGTAGGTATTAAGAATAGTTAATGCAGTTTCCGGAATTGCACGGTGCTTAATACCAAAGCATGGAGGCATACGACCACGGCTTTCCTCTGAAGATCACTTCGTTTGTGCACTTATGGGGTAGGTAAGAAGACAAGAATTAGGTTGGTATAGGCATATTTTTTGAACATGGTGGGCGATAAAAATACTAAGTACTTACTAGTATTTATGTTATCACGGTAGTTAAAAGTGATAAAATATAAAACTTATTAGCTGGGTTGGGGTCCAAATCTGCTAAACAAGTTGTTAGACGGCAGAATGTCAATGAGAGTGTCAACGTCATTGTTTGACACATTTGGTCGCAATCGGTGTAAGCCATTGTTTATCAGAATACCAAATGTTTAACAAAATGCCATTGACACTCTGCCGACACACAACTAAGGCTATTTTAAATTAGCAGACGGTCCTTGGATATTGATCAAGTCTCAAGTTAATCTAATACAGGTAATAAAAACCTGATAAAAATCAATCGTACGGTAGCAAGTTCTTTTCAGATGAGCTCAAAGATTTCATTGAAAGGCGTCCGTTTATCGTAAATTAGCTTGCGAATTCTACCTTTCAATTGAAATTAGGTCACGAGACGACCCCAATCAGGTATTTATATAGAATTCGATGTTGATTAATTATAAACTGTTTTATTGACTAGAGGCCCACGACGTTATTATTAGCATTTTTTTTTATAAACCCACGACGCTAATCGAAAATGAGATTTGTAATCGGACATTTCGTTTTGACTATATTGCAACATTGTTTTGCACTAATATTGTGGCGCCCCCTAGTGAGTTACAACTATAACACCTATCTAAGAACATGAACCTCTTCTTCTTCTTATTTAAGAGCTAAGCTCTTGTCGGTGGAGCCTCTTCCATCCCTCCCTATTTTGCGCCTTCTTTTTAACATCTTGATACGACATGACACCCGCCTTTTCCTTCACCTGTTCTAGGAACGTCCGTCTGGGTCTTCCTCTCTTCCTTTTCCCTTCAATTTTTCCTTCTATGATGTTTTTTATGAAGGAATCATGTTGTATCAAATGTCCTAGCATCTTTCCTCTTCTGTTCTCAATAGATTTAAGTAAACTTCTCTTTTCTCCCACAATCTGTAATACCTCCTCATTTCTCTTCTTTTCAGTCCAACTTATCCTCTCCATTCTTCGCCAACACCACATCTCAAACATGAACCTATCAAACACAAATCCGTTATTGAAAACCGCATCAAAATCGGATCATTAGTTTAGAAGATAGGTGGGAACATTACTTTGCACAAACGCACACACAAACAAACATCTCTCACCCCAAACGCTCGGATCCGTCGTGGGTAAAAAGCGTTTATTTAATTTGCAATGTTATACATACACGGGATCATAATCATAAGTCAAGCAAGTCAACCTTTAATTGCTATCCTATCCTACTAAGTAATATTATAAATCTCATGATTGTGCCGATGGATGGACGGATGGATGTTTGTTACTCTTTCACACAAAAACAACTGAACAGATTTTAATAAAACTTGGCGATATTGTATATTTTGAAATGTCATGAATTTTTTCCAAGATGTGACGATTAATGCGTACGATGTCGCGGGAAGCCTCTAGTAATACAAAAGTTAATATCAACTTTTGTGTTGATATCTGCAACTGAAGATTCTCCAGCTACGGAATAAAATAGGAAGTAAGGAAGAGAGAATTACATTGAAGTTGCTGTTGCACAGCAAAAACTATAGAAACAAAACGTTCCGTTGACAGTGACTGAATAGCGACTATCAAATAAGTGCCGCCTACGATTACCACGTTACACCTATTTGATTCCCTTGAGTGTTATAAGGGATCTGTCTTACTTACCTACTAAACGATGTAAGGGTCGCTGTGTCAACAAATTACGAAGAAAAGCAATTTGGTTGCTCTCCATTAAAAGTATTAGCTGATTGAAAAGTAAAAAAAACAGCTAAGTGCGTACTGGAGTCGCACACGAAGGGTTCCATACCATTCACTAGGTTAACAATAGCCTAATTAATAATGTCTACCAGTAGCCATTATTGATATCGAGCAAGAAAAGGCATAAAAATAATGTTTGTTGTATGGAACCCCATCTTAATTATTATTATTCTATTTTTTGTATTTTATTTAAGGTTTTACCGGCAACGGTAATACTTACATCATTTATGAAAATTTTAACGCCAAGCAATAACGGTTCAGCCTGGAGGGTCCCGTTTTCACCCTTTCAGTACGTAAACCCTAAAAATCCTATTTGTACTTCCCTAAGTCAAAACCAATCAACTGCGTATGTAACCACCGTAATACCATAGAATGAAAGTCCATAATTAACAAAACGAGTAGAAACTTGCATATAATTAAAATTGCGACTGAAATATAGGTAAATAGGACACCATGTTAGACTCAGCTATTAGCGAGCCGATGTTAGAGTTTTCTCAGTGCCTTTAACACAAGTTGCGTAGTACAGTAACTTAGTAACTATGTATATTTCAACTCTTAGGATGAGATTAATAAAGTACATATTCGTCAATAGCGCTGTTGTCATGCCGTTCGTCCAGAGAATTTAAAATTAAAATACACATCTACTTATCGACTTTTAGAGCATTTACCTATGCTTTAGCGGTTGCCGGTGCGGTCGTGCTTTTGTTTTGAATCGCAGTAGGCAGATGACTGGCAATTTTAACGCTGTTTTGTTTAAGGTAGAAAAAATACGTTTAAAGTACAAACAGAGTGGTCTTGCGAAGTGTACGCAATGCGATATGACATCTGCTCTATAAAGGTGCGTACAGACCATGTAACATGTTATTTAACTTGTGTTTTATAACACGTCCACACTATGTAACCTTGCTATTCAACATTGCAACATAAAATAATACTGTACACATTGGAATAACAATGCAATATAACAATATTATATAACCATTGTCGTTTGTCGTTCTTCAGTACAATCCACGCGATCAAAGTTATATAACATTGTTGTACATATCAATAACATGTTACTATACCATGTTTTATAACATTCAGTGTCCACATGTAAAACATGTTATATAACAATGTTAAATAACATGTTATGTTACATGGTCTGTACACACCTTTAGAATCACTATATTACAACAATGCATTTGGCGTGGCCAACGTTGCGTGATACAAGTGTGCTAATCATTGGGCAGATGTCATAATTCATTGCGTACGTTGCGTACGGGAAACCAGCTTGTCTCTAGCTCTATGGTAGAAATATCAAATCGGTACAAGTATTTTCTCGAGCACATAGGCATGCAAAGCAGCCTACTTAGCTACTCTACCTTATAAATACTAGATAACTTTTTTTACAATATTGCCTATAGACAGTAATTGATTTGTGTACCCACTGATATATTACCTTTTTTGTTGGAAAGTATATTATTGGTAAAGAATATTATTAACGTTAATTAATGTTTTTATGAATAACTAGAGGCTGTCCGCGACTTTGTAGGCATTCATAAAATTAACTACCTATACAGGGTGTAACAGAAAGGCGGTATAAAACCAAAACACAGCAATAGTCCCCATAAAACTGAACAACTTTCCCCAAGAAACACAGGTCGCAAATCGAAAAAAAAATTTTTGCATCGCCCATACTTACTCGATCAGGATCGGACTTTTGTATGGGGAGGCGAATTTTTTTTTTCGATTACGTCCCGTGTTCCTTGGTGAAAGTTGTTCAGTTTCATGAGGACTATCGCTGTGTTTCAGCTTTATACCCCCTTTCTGTTACACCCAGTATAGTATTAGGCAAGTAGGTATATTTGTTTAGTGTTCTTAAGATAGATAGGCTATAATTAGGTAGGTATTATAAATATTTCGTAGGTCTTCCAAAATATGACGACAAAAGTGTACGAAGTCGCGGGCGGCCGCTAGTAAATAAATAAACAAAAAACATATATCAACAAAAATATCATAAACGCTCTTAGACAAGAAAACTCTTTGGAATATTTCACAAAACATGTTAAATATTTACAAGCTCTAGCTCTTGTCTAGATACCTAGAACTTATCAGTATGCGAGAAGCAAAGATCTAGCTGACAGATAAATACTATCTCCGCATCCTATTTCGAACCTGACGTTTGATTTTAAACATTAGGTACTTTGTAAGTAGGTATGATATGATGCTGTTAATTTACATAAAAGGTTTTTACTTGCTGTCTCACGAAAATCAAGGGACATAGGTAATCTTATTTTTATTAGTATTTCTTAAGATTTTAATCGCCTTTAAATAAACATTATTTGGATTTTACAAATCTTATGTATAAAACAAAAATATTAAAATAAATACATTTATTCAGCTGGGCCCAAGTCTGCTATTCCTTTCGCAGTTTTGTATCGACAGACGGTAATAAGAGTGTCATTGTCATTACTTGACACATTTGGTCGCAATAAGCCATTTGGTGGTAAGTCATTGTTTAGTAGGATACCAAATGTATCAAAGACAGCCATTGACACTCTGCCGACACACAACTGAGGCTAATTTTAAATTAGCGGATTTGGACCTATCATTTGTTGTAGGAAAAATTGTTACTTATCCTATTTTGGCCTGTTTCGTGAGGATAGATATCGACCCTTTGAGTAACAAATGTCGTAAAAGCCATTTTTGCGAAATTCACTTTTTAACGGATCTATAGTCAGTTTTTCGCGCTCTATCGATCTGTATATTTAAAATGTTTAAATTCGCAATTTTAGAAAGAGTAGAAAATAGTAAAGAAAATGTTGTAAAAGCCAGTTAACTAATTATTTTCTGTAGTAAAAGCCATGCTATCTCTAAAACTATCAAAGCTACTTTAATTAGACTTCGGGAGTATTAAACAACTCAAAAATCTAAGACTTATGATCTATAGCGGGTTATTATAGCTTCAATATTTCCAAAGATATTGATATAGAAAATTTTACAATTT
Source organism: Anarsia innoxiella (assembly GCA_947563765.1). Classification (NCBI taxonomy): domain Eukaryota; kingdom Metazoa; phylum Arthropoda; class Insecta; order Lepidoptera; family Gelechiidae; genus Anarsia; species Anarsia innoxiella. The sequence goes on from OX387403.1 coordinate 1,570,425, forward strand.
CGGTTTTTTGGCCCTCCTGTAAAAAGTGGGTTTTGGCTTTTACGACATTTGTTACTCAAAGGGTCGATATGTCCAGTTTCACGATGTGATAAAACTTAAATTACAATAAATAATATCGCCAAACCCCTAAATAACCTTTAATTTCGTCTAAAGGAATTTATGAGGTAAGTAATTGGGTTCCCGAAACGTGGATACAACACGACGCTAGCCGCGTGTAGGTATGCATGCTATAATTGATGTAATTGGATTAATGCTATCAACTGGCAATTTCATGGATATTAATCGCGTATCGACAATCTCGGTTTTTGCTACGGATCATGTTTGGTACATACGGTTGAGGATGTTGGCGAGCAAATGGTATAGATAGACGTGTATTCTCAATTTAATCTCATTGTATAGCTTGTTGCAGAAACAGCTCGACTAAACCTGTCATTTTCAAATCTCTCACACTCTCATTCTCATAAAAATTTAAAAACATTTTAGAATTTAAAATAAAGAGGTGTTTTAACAACCCCCTAAACCGACAAATACCTATGCGGCAACTGATGATTGTAGATGAAGCGAAAGAGTGGATTGTGGCAAGTGTATGGAAAGAAAATGTAATACTTAGCTTTAAGAACCAACAAGTCTGACAATATAATAAATCAAACGTAAAACAAAGGTAAATATAAAAAAAACAACCAAAATGCATAAAAACACAAATAAATAAATGTAAATTGTAAAAAGAGTTTACAACACTGATATTAACGTTGGTAGTACCACAGACGTACGTATAAACGGTTTCAGTTATAAGGGTAGTACAGAATTTTGCTGTTTCCTTATCAGCCCTTTTAAAATCCCCACTACAGGGGTACGAGAGTGATTAGTTGCTGTTTATTGAAAGTAGATATTTAATTTTACCATAAAAATAAATAAAAATTATCGAATGGTCGCCCAACTACGGCCCCGTATTCACCCAACTTCCGTGTCAAAGTATGACCAAGCACCCGTTACAGTGAGCTTCACTTCACAATGGCTAGTTCCGTTGTTTTTGCTCGTTCATGTAACTTAATCCTTGCGTTTAGTGTTCGTAACATACGGATAAGTTAGGTAACTATGCCTTAGGGTGACGTTTACTTCCGAGAGAGTGATTTTGTATTTGTTTTCTTATTATTTTTTGTTTATGTATAATCGATTACGCAAATTATGTAACTCTTTTAATGTTTTGTTAATAGTTTTTGTTATTTATCTTAGTTTATTTTAGGTGAGACTACTGCCTTGTGCTTGCCCTTCGTGGGGTCTTCAGTAAAAAAAAACTTGTATTTGTTCTGCATACCAATCTTCTTTCAGTAATTAATATTTTTTTCAGTTTTCAGTAATCAATATACTCTACATATCCGTCACGCTCCTCTACAATCGGGAAAGGCAGAGACCACCTTCCGGCCACTTGCTACAATCCAAAAATACTTACATCTTTCGCTTCATCCATAGTGCTTCAATAATCCATTAAATAAATAAATTATAATACAAAATAATAATATAACATTTCCAAGGCGTTCGTAAATCAGTATTGAATCAGTATACACAGTTACAAACTGCAGAGATGCAATTAGCTGTGTTTAATTATGCGGATGCGTGCGCCGCGAATGGCCACCGACTTTCCAACGGGTGGCTTAAGTTAGGAACTTCGTCGTTTAAACCCAACTAAATACAAATGAATGCTGGTAGTGTGAGAATTGTGACGTTAACAAGTGTAAGGGTGCCCCCGCATTATGCGGTCAGCCATCCGATTAACTGCAGTATAAGCTGCAGCCGGATCGCAGTGCGGATAAAAAACTACTTTATCGTACAAAGACGGATGACCGATAATGCGGGGGTACCCTTAAATATGTATTACATCGAAATGAGCCAAAGACAGTTTTATATGAACTGCCACTAGTAACAAGCAGAAAATGTTTCACACAATCACGATCCGTACCTCTTAAAAGCGACCGACTCGCGTGTCAGCCGCCGCCGCCGGCTGCGGGTCACTGGCAAGTGCAGAAGTGCCCTAAAGCTTACAAAAGACTAATAATTTCATAATATTTATTGGTGTGACTAAGGCACTCCTTGGTAACGTAGATACCATTGTATGTATCTATGGGAACATTTTTATAGAATGTTATTGAATTCCATACAAATACCTTATATGTGATTTCATACATTTCCGGTAAAATAATATAACCTTTTATATAACTTTTAACGGTTAAACTAACAATAAATTTAACAAATTTCGTATTTCGCTTGTTTTGCTTAGACCAAACGCGGTGTAACGCAGGTTTTCCAAAGCTGTCTGCGGTAATGCATTGCGGAAGGAAGCAATGACTTAGTAAAAACTAGCTACCTACATAATGTTCTGTAGGTTTAGTATTTATGTACCTACTTCATTCTAATTAATTTGCTAGTTAGGACGAGAAATTATGTTTAACTAATAAATTATAATGCAACTTACTGGGACCAAAAAAAGAACTTAAGGTCTATCTACACAGATCCGGGCCGTGCCCGGGACGTGTCCGGGCCCCACCGTGGCCAGTCAGGAGGGAAAACAATACGTCGTCATGACAACGTGTGTGAACGAATCCATAGAAAATGTATGGAATGATATTATTTTCCCTGACACGGCCCGGACACGTTGTCATGACGACGCGACGTATTGTTTTCCCTCCTGACGGGCCACGGCCCGGACACGTCCCGGGCACGGCCTGGATCTGTGTAGATAGACCTTAAAAGGTTGGGTCAGTCTATGTGTATACTCTGGCATATGTTTCATTTCTCGGCAGTGAGTAAGGTTTAAAAAATAAAATATTTACAATAAAATACAGAATACAATGGGTAAGTAAATTCATAACATTTATTATTTAGTATCTATTTCAAAGATTCAAGGATTCAAGTGAATGTACAGTTTAATCCATAAAAGGTATTGACATACTGACATTAGGGTATAACCTTTAATTTGAATAGAAGATGGTAAATGTCGCATACTTTAGAATAATGTCAAGAAATTATAATACGACGTATTTGAATGTTGGAGATTAAAATGATGCATTATAAGATAGTGTTGTTTACTGAATAGAACAATACATTGTATAGTGTAGTTATAAATATATAATAAATACGTACGTTACCTAGATAGTTTAACGTAAACAAAAACCGACCAAGTGCGAGTCGGACTCGTGCTCGACCATTTATTAGATATTTTGTGAACATTTCAAGTGTCTATCAGTAGCTATTATTAATATAGAGCAAGGCAAAAAAATCATGCTTGTTGTGTGGAATTAATATTATTAAATAATCTATGTTTGGCCAAGACGAACGTACCCCGATCAAATAGGGGACTTACTAAAGAAAGGCCAAATCAAGAGTACCCTAAACCGACGGGCATGTATGAGGCGGCTGATGAGTGTGGATGAAGCGAAAGAGGTGTGTTTGGATCGAAGCAAGTGAAGGAAGTGATCTCTGCCTACCCCAATGGGAGGTAGGCGTGACGGATATGTATGTATGTATGTATTCTATGTTTAGTGTTTGTTGTTATAGCGGCAAAAGTAATACATCATCTCTAAAAATTTCAACGCTCTAGCTACAACGGTTCATGAGATATAGCCTGGTGACAGACGGATGGACTGACAGCCGCGTCTTAGTAATAGGGTCCCGTTTCCACCCTTTGAATACGTAACCCTGAAACTATTTAGGTAATATAAAAGTAATCAAGTTTTTATTTCATCGCCTTGTTTACACTTTCCGGTGCATGAACAAGATGAAGGTTGATTTAAATTGGTGTTTTTGACAAAAAAAATGTAAATTGTCATTGCTGAAGCGTATCCGTCACTTAAATACAGTGCTACATCTATTGGCTCTTGAGTGACATTGTCAGGAGGGTGGATGGTGAATAAATAACTCAAAATAATGACAAACAAGATATTATCGTTAGTTTCGATTTCCATCACCACACGTACCAAAAGATCCTTGTATTGTCAATTTTTGCTGACGACACAAGGCAAAAGAAGAGTGGAGACGCAACGTAGAAAATGTTTTAAAAAAAATTGTAGTGATAATCCTTGGATAATCCTTTCATTCAATTCAATATTTTTAGATAGGTACTTATAGGTAATTTATATTGTTTTATACTTGTAACACTATCTTTTATTTAAATTCTACCTCATTTTACATCTAGTTCCACTCAGAAAAATGTAAAACATTCTATTTTGAAATCTAAATTAAAACCGTTATTTGAACTGTTCCAAATTCAAGTTCTAAATACGAAAATCAAGATTAATAATGACATTTGATTAACGTGTTTGACCCGGTGTGTTGTGTAGGTCAAGGTATGGACTATATTAATATTTACTTTTTAATTATTATTTTTTTGTTATGGTAATTTTCGATACAAACTTGAGTTACCTTCGTATACAACCTTTTTGAATTTTGAACAGTAACCCGAATCCCTAAGAAATAGATTTTGATAAAATTTCATTTAGTATTGATGAAAAAGTTGTTATAGTTAACTATCCATTAGACATTGCGGCGATTGTTAATGATTGTTGACAACAACAATCTTAATTTTAACTAGCTGTTAGTTTATTTATATGGAATTGTTAGTATTCTTTTTAATATGAGATCCAATAACTGATTCTACAAAATATGTTTCGTCGCTGATTCCTATGCTAAAATACCGTTAAAACCGCAATGCATTTGCAGCATTAAAAACTACCATTCTAAATTCAAACTCATTCAAATTTATTCTCTAAAGCCGCGTTCTAGTTTTAAAAAGAACATCCAATTAAAGAACGTGATTTATTTTTCGTATCATCTGTTTTAGGTTAACCGGCCAGTGTTTTTGTTTTTTGTAGATATTTATGTAGGTATGTTTTTTTAGTATTTATTTTTGAAACATAGCATTCCTAGATTTAAATAAAAACACTGAATTCTAATTAGTATTATTTTACCTACTTATTTAATAAAAACCGTCTTTTTAAAGTTTTTAAACAACGCATAGATAGATCGATTGTGTCATATAAATTAAACCAATTTCATTTAAAAAGAAAGCTTTTGCAATTTAAATACAAAATCGTATTTAACACGAAAATCGATAAATAAACTGTCAATAAATCACAAAATTACACGTTACAAAGAAAGTAAGTTACCGCAGAATAAATTATACCAAGCAAAGTAAGACTTACCAATAAAACTGTCAACCACACATTCCTTCCAACGCTATTATTAAATCACTGGCCACTAATATCCAATCAACCACAACTATTCACTGAAAATCATAAAAAAAAAACAAAAGAGATTTTATTCAAAATTTCAAATTGGAACTGTAAACATTTGTATTTCGAAATCCGAAATTTAGAATTTAATCGATGCGTTTTTGTTTTCGTGTTCAAATTTAAATTTTGGAATCCGATGCGATTTTGTTTTGTCACGATGTTTTTCTATTTTCAAATCGGTAGGTAGACGCGCGTATGTGAAGGAGTGACCTAGAGAACTGACTGATAGGAGCGCAGCAGCGGGCGCATCGGTGCGCGAGAGCATTCGAAAACAGCAACTTTGTTTGTGATGGAGTGGTTTTGATACTTGGGTGCTGGATGGTGAATTTCAGGAATATGTAATTTTATTATCCTATAACTACACAATTAAGGTTAACCTTAAATAGATTCATTAATTTATACTTTAGTCTCGTGTATATTTAGTTAGACCTTAGTTTTTCAATTGTCAGTTAAAATGTATTCCTAGGAATATTTTATACCTGTCACTGTCTAAAACGTCATATTTTATCAAATAAACATAGGTATGTCTGTCAGTTAAATTTTATCTGACTTTTAAAAAACCAGGCCCATCCATACATTTCCGCCAACTTTTCTTAGTTTAGCTTTTCTCTTCAGTCAACATAATCTAAGTACTTTAATAAAACAAACCAAAGTACCAAGACTGTTCAATCCACATACAAACCAGTGGACTATTCATAAGCCTCGCTAGGTGGCCACGGACTCTGCTTGCTTACTATTAAATGCACTTAACACGTTAAAAGATTTATTTCATGTCCGCAATCCGTTTATTGACTTTAATCGGGTTTGATATTAATGCGATAGTTTATAAATGTTAAACCTATTTCGTTTTTTTAATAGCCACTATGATCCCACTGCTGGGTAAAGGCAATCCAAGAGGCTTTCCATTTAACACTGTTATAACACTAATATGTTACAAAACATGTTTAAGTTATATTGGTATATTTTTTAATAACCACTATGATCCCACTGCTGGGCAAAGGCAGCCCAAGAGGCTTTCCATTTAACACTTATATGTTACAAAACATGTTTAAGTTATTTTGGTATATTTTTTAATAGCTACTATGATCCCACTGCAGGGCAAAGGCAACCAAAGTGACTTTTCATTTAACACTGTTATTGGTACCTATTACAAAATAATGTTAGTAGACTGACCAATTCCCATCGTAGTGTGCTTGCCATGCTAGGGCCCAAATCTGTTAATTTAAAATTGTCTCAGTTGTGTGACTATTGAGTAGAGGTGGGCCGAGTACTCGGTTTATACTCGGTACTCGGCGTACTCGGCACTTTTTTCACTACTCGTAATCGGCCGAATAACTCGGTAAAAATGCCGAGTACTCGGCGCAAATAAATCTACCTTGCGCATTAGATCTGCTTGGCAGATCATAGTCTCATTCATTCATATGGTACATATTTAGGCCTTTGCCCAGCCAGAGCAATGTTATAAGCTGCTAAAACCATAATTATTTAGGAGAAAATTTCATGAACAATGTTTTATCAAATTTTTTCCTCTCATAAGCTTGCGGTTTATTGGTTTCATTCGAATAATTAGCGGGGTGCGGCGGGAGGATCGTAACACCGTTTGATCCCGAATTTGTTAGCGCCCAATTCTACCTGCTTCAAGTATACCGAGTAACTCGGCCGAGTACTTGGCTCGGTAAACTTTAAACTAAAAAACTAAATACTCGGTACGCGGTTACTTGGTAAAACTGGTACTCGGCCCATCACTACTATTGAGTGTCAATAGCATTTTTTGACACATTTGGTATTCTGATAAACAATGGCTTAAACTGATTGCGACGAAATGTGTCAAAAAATGCCATTGCCGGCACACAACTGAGGTTATTGTAAAATAGCAGTTATAGGCCTTATTTTATAGTTTCGATTCCCACAGGTATACACTTAGACAAAAAAACTTAAGACAAAAATTGTCTTACGTGTTCATTTAAGGGTCACCGATTGGTTTTAAAAGAAACACCTACTCAGTAAGGAATGTAATAGAAAGAGGTAAGTCTTCTAAGTGTAGGGCGCGCGGCTAGTATGTCACTCAGCGTCTCGTCTATATCCTAGTTTAGTAACGGGAGTTAGTAAAGGGTGCCGCAAGTTCATATAGGCGTATACACGCACTTGCTTTTGATTTCAAACCTTGACAAAACCTTTTCCCCCTTATTAAAAAACGAGGTTTAAAGATAGCCCGACGCGTTCTTTTTTTTTGACGTTTCGACTATGGAGAAAGCGTCAAACTAAACGAACTAACGTCGGACTATCTTTAAACCTCGTTTTGTAATAAGGGGGACTAAGATTTACGTTTTACATTTCAAACGTCGAAATGTGCTGCAAAGTTCGTAGAACAGGGTCTTTTTTCTAGAGGTAGAAGAATTTATGTGTACCTAGGTTGCCTGCGACTTCGTGCACATTAGTAGTCATATTTAGAAAAAATTACAAGATATCTTAAATTAATGTACCATATGTGTTAATCTGATGTATAAGCAACAATTTTGGCAAGTTTCATCAAAATCTGTTGAGTGGTTTTTGCATGAAAGAGTAACAATCATTCATCCATCCATAGGCTCATCGGTACTTCCTTCTACTGTTTGACGTTTCAAAATAGAATCTATGTTTTAGCATATTATAGCTTTAGCTTAGCTTTAATGTATGTATGTATGTATCCAAGTCAATGTCAACTTTTTACACGCGAAATGTCTAGGTATTTGTCAGCCAAATAAAACAATGTGTTAATATATCTTAATAGTCTTATGTGTCATGTGAAAAGTGCGACACATGTCACTTTCTAAATACTATTTCTTTGCTTTTGCTTCCCAGTTGTTAAGTGTCATTTGGGGCTTATCTTTGTGACAATTCTAACTGGTCTTTCTAAAACCCGGCGTATACCTGACGGAGTGCAGCGCAGAGCATATTTTGTTTGTCATATTATTGTCGACATTGTTCTCATAAGAATAATATTCAAGATTAGGTAACACAACAAATGAGCATCGAAGCATCGAAGCGACTACATACGAATGTATAACTTAATATGAATGAGGTGTGCGCCGGCAATAAGATAGTTTTGTGTTAATGTGCCTACTTACTTAGCGGTTTATTTTAATTGTGAAAGATTGTAAGACTTAGTAGGAAGTTCGTCATTATCAGCAGCAGTAAGGCCTGGTTCTTATTAGTGAACTGTAACCGTAGATGTGGCACGCACTGTAACCAAAAACTGTGTATGCTCACAGCAGATTTGCGAACTATTAGCAAACAACGTTAATACTATGTTTAGGGTTCCGTATCCAAAGGGTGAAAACGGAACTCTATTACTGAGACTTGGCTGTCCGTCGTCTGTCACCAGGGTATATCTCATGAACCGTTATAGCTAGAGCGTTGAAATTTTCACAGATGATGTATTATCATTGCCGCTATAACAAGAAATACTAAAAATAGAATAATAATAATAATTAAGGGGACTCCCATACAACAAACATGTTTTTTTTTTGCTTTTTTTGCTTGATATCAATAGTGAATGTTATGGTACGGAACCCTTCCTGCGCGAGTTTGACTCGGTTTTTTTTGGTTACAGAGTATGCAACGGTTACCTTTACAGCTCGCTAATGAGTACCCGGCTTATGCCATTTAGGATCTGTTTCACTAATAGGCATGATGACTAAAAAAATTTTTTTTGTCTGTCACATAGATTATTCTAAAATAATCACACGTATTTTTTCTTTTTTCTCTTAAACCAAAAATTACAAAGTTACACTGGGTTAAAGTTGCTCGTGGCGTCACGTTTGAGTACGATTTTTACTCAATGGTGACCTAAAAACCCCCCACTCCGTAACTTTGATGCTCTGTATCTTTGTTTTATTTATGTATTTGATCAGGTAAAAAATGTGTTTCAAATAGTTTTTAATAGCCTAAAAGACGGACTAATTATTTTTTGAATTTTTGAATGTAGTCATCATCCGTATTGCAGATAAAATTTACCTGAAAGATATTTTATACCTGTCTTTGTCCAAAACGTCATTATTACATGAAATAGACGTTTATCTGCCATTTAAAATTTTATTTGTAAATGGTAAAACGGGCCCTTACTGTTTGATAATACTTATTCTTTATCCTTCCATTTCCATTCGTCTCGATTGATCACAAATCATACTAGATTTTATCCTTGTAAATCATCTTTTGGCAATGCAAATAATACTGAAAAATATCGTCTACTTAGCAAACCCAAGACCAACTTCTCACCATCAATATTCTTCAAAATCGTATCTCAAAGGAAAAGAAAACTAGTTCTTATTTCAAATTCAGCTGCATAATATCAAAGTATTCAACACAGGCACCGCATTTCTAGGGCATTTTCAGATCCAGCGTTTCATACGCGCGTATATGCATGCTCGTTTTCAGCATACGCGCTTCAAAAAACTGGACGCGTATACAGGCGTATACGCTCGAACTGGTAGTGTTGTGGCAGTATCAACATGGACCATACGAGCTTAGAAGCACGTCACCACTAGTACCAAGAAAAAACGCGCGTACACCGGCTTCAAAATAAAAGGCCAAGTACGAGTAACTCACGCAGGAAGGGTTCCGTCCAATTCACTATTGATATCGCGCAAAAAAGGAAAACTATCACGTTTATTGTATGGAAGCCCTCCTTAATTATTATTATTATTCTATATTTCGTATTTGTTGTTATAGCGGCCAACGGTACAACATCATCTTTAAAAATTTCAACTTTAGCTATAACGGTTCATGAGATACAGCCTGGTTACAGACGGACGGACAGACAGATCGACAGCCAAGTTTCAGTAACAGGGTCCGTTTTTCACCCCTTGGGTAAGGAATCCTAAAAACGAGCGTATACGCGCGTATAAAACGCTAGTCTGAAAACGCCCCTAGATTCCACTACTTTATATCAAAATCCTTGAAATTTCAAATTCCCGTCATGTCCCACTCAACTAGACACATCGTCACGTACATTGCGCGCTTTGAAGACTTGTGATGCAGATGTGCAAAATAAATAGCGTTGTAAAACGAAATGTATGTGACAGCTGGAGTTTAAAATGTGTAATCGGTGTGAGTTACGAGAATCGTACTCTTTCAGTTTTGTTTTGTTGAAGTTAAATTTATGGGGAGCGTGTTTTGCATTGCAAGTGATGCTAGGATTTTGAAGGAAAAATCTTTTTTTAATAACTAGTTATATCCCACTGATTGGCATAGGCCTCTCACGCGTCCTTCCGTCGTTCCACTCCCTTGAAATTTTATGGCCAGTTTACTAAGTATGCATCCAGATCGTCGTGTTATCTCCTTTTAGACTGACCTCTACCTCTGTGGCCGCTGAGCGGCAACCAGGGGCCGCAGTCTGCTAATTTAAAATAGCCTCAATTATGTGTCGGCAGAGTGTCAATGGCATTTTTGACACATTTGGTATTCTGCTAAACAATGACTTACACTGATTGCGACCAAAAGTGTCAAAAAGTGACATTAATACTCTCTTTGACACTCTGCCGACACACAACTGAGAATATTATTGTAAAGGACATTGACCATTTTTATATGGGCGTTGGACCAAGTGCTGCCCAGAATAGGGACATAGTGCATTAGGTACCTTAGACTAATAGTAATCTGTAAACGAAAGCCCATTAAAATCTGTCCGAGGAGTTTTAAGAAAAATGTTTTTTGTTGAGATTTTTCATAGTGAAAAATGACAACGAATGGTAAGTACATTGACATTATTACAATGGTTGTTGACATTTTAACCTATCTTAAACGCGTACTTAATCGTCATCATATGAATAATGACATTTTATTACAATCGTTGTTGACATCTTAACCTATCTTCAACTTGTACTTAATCGTCATCATATGAATAATGACATTTTATTACAATGATTATTTACATCTTAACCTATCTTAAACGCGTACTTAATCGTCATCATATGAATAATGACATTTTATTACAATGATTATTTACATCTTAACCTATCTTCAACTTGTACTTACTTACTTAATCATCATCATCGTCATCAATAATAACTGTATCCAGTAAAAGAGCAGGTCGCCTAACAACATCTTGGTGCCTAGCCCACCCCAAAAACCAAACTAGGCACATAACATGGGCACAACTGCTTATCGTTCTGCGACCCGTAAAGCATGTACAGCAATAGTTCTTAATGCTGTCTATTCCACGACGCCCTTGATGAATTAATACGTAGCAGTGCGCAAGCAAGATAATGTTTTTCTCACTTTCTGCTTAATTCGTCGTCGTAATTAGCCCATATATGTCCTCATCGAGAGGTACGAGCCTACTCTCATACTGAGAGTAATAAGGCCGTAATCCACCACGCTGGCCAAGTGCGGGATGGCAGATTTCACATACACCTTCGAATTTCTTCTCTGGTGTATGCGGGTTTCCTAACGGTGTTTTTCTTCACCGTTAGCAAGTGGTAATTAAGTAAATTGATCCGTAAAAGAGAAAAAAAAAACTCAGGTAGGTGCCTGAGTTTTTTTTTTTCTTTCGTTCTTTCGTTCTACCAACTGGGCTACCACGGCTTCATCGAGCTTAATTAAATAAATATAATAGTGTTTTTAAACCACTTAAAATGAAAACTTATTTAACGTATAACTTTTGAACCCAGGGACCGATATTTAAATATATTTTTTTAACGTACTTAGAATAATGCAAGGAATCATTTCCAAGTACTCCCATGTCTGGGCAGCATTTGGTCCACTTTGGTCAATGTCCTTTGCAGACTTGGGTCCCAGGTCCCAGGTTACAACTACACTTTGAAAAAAACTTCTTCAAGTAGGTACCTACCTATAGATATAAGTACAAGTAAATAACCTAACCTAACAACAAAACCTTCAAAATTCGAACAGAATTCAATAAATCTTATTTCCTTAAACTTTTTACTGGAACATAACGGTGACTTATCGAGTCTCGAACGTTCTATATATCTTTAACTGTCGGGACCAAATGTTGTGTAAAATTAAGTGTTAGTTCGTGATCAGAGATCGTTAAATAGAAATTTATTGTGACCATATAAAGTAACGGGGCCATAGGTGTTTAGATTTTGCTGGCCGAGTGAAATTCCGAGACTACGTTAGGATGGTGATACTGATTTTAGTTTTATGTGTACATTAGAGTTCATATTTAACGGAAAATGCTTCCTTCGAGCATATCATCCGTCGCACTAACGCACCTATCATTCGAGCGATTCATCATATCATCAATTCGAGGGGTTTCCATAAAGATACGCGACAAATCCTCTCATACAAGTGAACCGCTAATAAAACATCTAGATCATCTAGAAGCACTGAATTGTGGCGCGGTTGTGGTTTGACGTGTGAAAGGTGACGTACCCGTAGTTTTGGCGCAGCAAATGGGGGGGGGGGGGTTTTTTGGCTAATTATAAATAATATTTCCATACTTAACGGCGACGAGTTAAAAAAAAACTAAAAACATCTATTTAAAAAATCTTTAATAATACTCTTACATCTCTTTGTATCTAAATACAATATTTACAGACTTATCTACTTAAGTTAACTAACTAATGTAATGTCACATTACTAATTTTGTCAAATTTATTATGTAAACCCTTCGACCTAATTGGCAGTATTAAAGGCAGTGTATGTAGCTGATTTCTTTCGTTACATTATGATTAAAAAAGCTGACAACTATTTTATAGAACTAATAAATAATGGTCCCAAAGGTACACAATATTGTTGCGAAGATTAAAAAAATATAAAAAATCATACAGGAGTATCTAACCAAGTTAGAACTTTAGAAGCCTATGTAGGTACTTATATGCAGGCTTAAACCTGAATTTCTTCTATTTTAATATCAAAAGGCTCAAAAGTATGTTATGGTATAGATGAATGGCTACATAAAAGAAAATCTTAGTAGCAAATCAAAAACATTTTCTAAAAAAAATACTATCTAACGTTATGAACCTTTGGGAAAAAGATTACCTAGAATATAATTTAAAACATATATTTTCCGCGTTTACCAATACAAATTAACATTAAAATAATATATCACACAATTTCATCTGCAAAAATTATCCAATAAATAAAATTTATAAAAAATCTGTAAAAAGTCTTAAAAAAATTGGTGGTTGAAGAAAGTTTGTTATCGATTTGCTATCATTGTTTTCGTAATAAACAATGAAATAAAATTAATCAAAATTGAATTTCAACGCTCAAAATACATACATACAATATTCTGTTCAATTTTGCTCAAAAGGATTTAAATCTTTGATAAAATAGGTTAGTTTCAATGTTGTTATCATTTACATAATCTCAACTTTTATAAAATTCCCATAAATCATTCATTAAACAAATAAAATTAAATCTCTATCACTTTCCTTCGAAAAACATAATTTCATTTTGCATTAGAGCAAAAGCGAACAGAAACCTACAAAAAATTCTAAATTTAAATTCTATCGTTTAGCGGCAGGCGCTTGAGTGTGATGTTGGCAGCCCTCAACATTTTCTGGCCAATCACAGACGTTTTCGTTCGGGTTGAACACGAGGTTAGACGGACACGGCATGTGGTGTTTCCTCTCTCCCTCGCACATGTAGTACATAGTGCAGTCTGCTTTGTCGGGGTGGTAGGAAATGTGGCCGTCCTCTTCTTCGCAAGTAACTTCGTTGGCTGAATTGAGAAATTGGGATTTAATATAGGCGAAAATAAAGAAAATACTATTGTTAAATCTACATCATTACATTTGAGGCGGTATCTCCACGAGCGAGAGAATCGTGGCGATATTAGTGTCGTGTCACTTATTTTTATAGGTCGCATCGATCGTCGTGTGGAGACGGCTCCACAGTGAATGTGACGATGATAATTATAGCCGCGATTCTCTCGCTTGTGAAAACAGATCCTTAAGTTACTACATCCCTAGTATCAAAAAAGTATTGATTTTTGATCACGCAACTATAGATTTATTCACCAATAACGTCATTATTTATGATACCAATGCAAAATGGGCACCAGATAAACAAAATTCTACACTGCAATAATATTTAAGTTAAATAAACAATAATACTCACGATCCTTAGTAGTGTACTGTCCATTAGGGTTCGAGGATTCGTAAGGACCATCATACTCCAGGTTGACCTTGTAACCAGACAGTTCTTGCTTCATGGCCGTTATAAGAGGATATTTGCCAGTACCGCAGGAGCCTCTGAAGTCATCCATGTCGATAGACCAGACCATGATGCCGCCGAAGCCTTCTTCTTTAAGCCAAGCCATCTGGAATTTATTGGTCGATTAGTTGATGGACTAGTTGAAGGAATGTTACAAGTTGAAGTTTTTTATTGTATTTTGTGCCTTTCATATAATATGTTATGGTCTAACATCCAGGAATTAGGCTTTTTAAAAGGTCTAATGACTTTAAAAGGGCTGATGATGATGATCCAGGAAGTAATTTTCTTATTAAAACGTGTTTCCTAGATCAAAACAGTTTTAGTTGACCATGACGGTTCAGATTTGCTGATAAATGAAAATTCTTCTATGTCTTTGCTTCGAAATCTTCTTTGCCAGACACAATCAGAATCCTAACACCACAGGACATCGGAAATTTTACGTTAAGAACCTTACCTTTGTTTTAAGCGACCTTTCATCATCAAATCCAACCCATTGGTCTTCCCTGTAGGCGAAAGGCACCATCTGTTCATTATCCCACACGAGGGTAGTGTTGTCTTCGCGGAGGAAGTCGCAGATCTCATAGTACGACATGAAACCGGCCTCATTGGTGTAGCGACCTGCGTTGCCTGGGGAATAAAGTATTCGTTTAATATGGGGTAAAATGTGAAGAAGAATAAGGTAAGTGGTCTCTGTCTACTCTACCCCAATAAATAAGACGCGTAGCAGATATGTGTGTATGAGTTTAAAACTGAATAAACAAAGGAATAAAGTTTTTTAAAGAACCATAAAGGCCTTAAAATGCTGGAGGGCCCGTTTCCCAGCTTATAGGTAGAATTTAACTGACAGATAAAGTTTTAGATAGTGATAGGTATAAGAAGAAGAAACGATTTTCAAGTTTTTGGAGTTTACTACTTACCACCACCAGAAGCAGGAGCGCCAATATCAAACTGCGTGTCGTTGATCAGCGTGAATGACCGGCCGTACGTCGGCATACCGATCATAAGCTTCTCTTTAGGAGCGCCTTGCCGCACCCATTCGCGGGCTGAGTAGTCCTGTTATAAATAAAATTTAAAAATAATTATTTTATTTCCACACACGCGGTTTACGCCACCGGGCAAGACCAGCACCAGCGGCCTCATTTTATAACATTTTCGAACAAATGAAGGCCGCCGGCCTAGCATGGTGGCTCTGGTGTGTAGGCACCATTAAGCTTAGCACTTGTCCACAGAATTTAATATTTTGCTTCTGTAACGACGCACTCAGAAATGATGAAAGAGTTACTTACCACTGTCAGTTTCTTCTGGTAGCTAGTAGCACTTTCTAGAGGAAACAGTGGGCTGTTGTGTCCGACTTGACGCTCCCATTGTCCATGGAAATCGTATGTCATCACGTTGATGAAGTCCTGAAAGATAGGATTAATAGTATTATGAGCAAGATATTTTTTTTTCATCAGATATCTTTGAGAATTTTTTGAGCATTGGTCAGCGTTTACTTCATTCTACCTCGTGAAAAGAGATTTAGGGCCGGTTCACGACTTGAAGATAAAATTAAACTGACAGATATTTTATAACTATCACTGTCATCTGTCAATTAAACTTTATCTGTAAATGTGGAAATGGGCCCTAAGCAACAAATTCCGAAGGAAGTCAAGTAGAAGCTTCTGCATTAGTTTGGTTATACAATACAATACAATACAAATATTCTTTATTGCACAAAAGATATAAGGTACGGACACAAACAAGAATATAAGAAGCAACAGGCGGCCTTATTGCTAGGTAGCAATATCTTCCAGGCAACCTTAGGGTAAGAAATAGCGAGAAATAGGTAATAATGGTTGCGGGTTGTGCAAATAATACAGAATACATACATGCATGCATCCATGCATGTTATGCTTTTGTTTTTGTTGTTAACGAGAAAGCATTATACACGAGAACGTTTTCTTAAATAGGAAGACACCTACCAAGTACTTAGAGATCTCTGGCACATCATATCCAGCAGCGATAGCTTCGAAAGACGCCGGTACAGCAGCGGTGAGGAGTAGACGAGGCTGTCCAGAAGTCTTCGCTTCACCTTCGAAGGCTAGACGCAGTTCTTTGAGTAATGAAACGAAAGCTGCGCGGTCATCGGCACCTCTGTAAGAAATTAGAAGACAATGTTGTTAATATTAATTTGATTATGTATTTACAAATCCGTAATAGAATAGACCAGTGCGGTGTTAAGAACAAGAAGAAAGTTAAAATAACTATCTAGTAAGTTAACAACTTTTTTGAATCCTAAGTGAAAGAAACTAAAATAATAAACATCTAATGGAATACACTTCATTACTTTTATACAGAAAGAAGTAGGAAAAATGTTATTATTATTGAATCATTTAAAGATTATGGTAATATTGTGACATATGGAAAAAGTGAAGGAAAGAACTCATAACGTATCAAGAAGTAAAGAAAAAAATGAAAGACACAGAATGGAACGAAGGGAACTCAACCGACAAGAGTTTAACTCCTAATATAATGATGATAATTTTGGGAAAATAGTAAATAGAGCAGAGTGGCAAAGTCTCCACCGACAAGAGCTTGACTCTTATAAAATTTATAATGATTATGTCAAAATAGTAAATTCAGCAGAGTGGCGAAGACTTCACTGACAAGAAGAAAAGAGAAGAAAAGAAAAGAGAAGAAAAGACGTGGCTCATAATTGATGGTGGTAATATTGCAATCTCACCTAGGATACTCCCAATCTACATCAAGACCGTTGAACTGATAATCCCTGAGGAACTCAATTGCTTCGTACACAAACTGGTTCATACGGAACACGTTGGAGGTCAGCTCTTTGAATGGAGTGGAACCGAAGGCCCAGCCACCGATCGCGAGTAAGATCTGGAAACACATAATAATAATTAAAATCATAGTAGAGAAATTAACAAAATAGTTATTGTACAAGTTTATATACGATGAAAAATATAATTTAATAGTTTCAATAACTATTAGGTTTCTTATCTTCCCACTGCCGAGCAAAGGCATCTTTAACGGTCTAGACTATCGGTCTAGGTTTTGCATTAAAAATAGTTCAAGCATTTGCAAAATTTAAGTAATAAAAGTACATTTAAGTACTACCTATGAGTTAATATCAAAATAAAAAGTCTTCTTTAAAAAACAGAAGATATAAAATACAATAAATATTTTAACAAAATCCTACTTTAAAAATTCATAGACATGTTGAAAAGCTCATCAACTTTTCTATTAAAATTTTATCCTTGTCAAGATAATGTCATACGAAAAACTACTTCCATTTTAAGCTAAGCCACTTAGCGTAAACTTGAGCGAGGCTTAAGATATTTTCATAAAGTAATTAAGATTTTGGGTAACGATATTTTGATGTTATCTCCAAAGTTTGATAGGGTTTCGAATATGAGTAATTAACCGTACATCTTTATACTTAGGAAAGTTTTCATGAAGAGGATGATGTTTATCTTGTTAGTTAATAATAAGCTAAGGTTTATGAACTTTGTTTTATTTTTGTGTTGGCTACGTGTGTAGTAAAAAGTAAATCCTGCAATAAGTAGTTTGAGAAGAACTAAGTCATAAATTCATTAGAAATTACTAAATAAATAAACGCAATCGATTTTAACAAAATATCCACAATAAACTTACCATACTTACACAGTGCCTGTTTCAACCTACAGATAAAACTGAACTAACAGATAAACTTTATGTCTATTTCATAAAACATGATGTTTTAGACAGAGGCAGGTATAAAATATCTGTCAGATAAATTTTATCTGTAGGTGGCGAAACAGGCCCTTGATATTGTAATTTAACCAAGAAAATTAACTGTAAGTAATTTATGTCTTTGTATATACATAGTGGGTCATACAGACACAGAAAACAAAAAATGTCTCTCCTGTTCCTGAAAGTTAAGGACATTGGATGTTAATTTCTGAACTTAATTTATATCCGTATAATCTGTGCCCGATGTAGTTTTGGCCTGTATAAACATTTTGAGGATTAGATGCTCCAGTATCCTTAATCATCAGGAACAGGAAAGACAATTTTGAACCTAATTATGTGTATGGACTCTTATATGCTATTTCGTTGTCATACTGCTGCGCCTAAATCGGGTCCATATTTACTACTTTCACCTATGAATAAGTCCTTTTTGTGTAACATGGTAAGCAATAAATGATTAAAAGACACGCTTACTTAATAAAAACTTTACCCACCTTGAGGTTAGGGTTCTTTTCTCTCAAAGCGATGACTTTCTCGTACATATCGGAGTCTTTATCATCAGCTTCAGATAGTTTATGGTCCTTGAGGGTTGCGAAGGCGTAAATAACGTGAGTGCAGAGGTTAGGGTCAACGTTCTCTGGCATGAAACGACCAGCACTGGGTCTCTTTGATGACCAGGAGGTGAGGTAGCAGAGGACTTGAGGCTCGCGCTCTGAAAAAGAAAATTTATGTTGTTGATTTTAACTCTATATCAAATAAGATTCCTCTCGTATGAGAGCCGGCTCGTGCCGCTGTAGTGGGGACGTTAAAAGGGCTGATAAAAAGAAACAAAAAAGATTGGGAGGAAATCAGGCTGAGAATATTAAAAGGCGTTTTGTGTGCCTTTCATCTATGTGTTGTTCAGCAATCTTTGTTGAAAACGAACAAAAAAAATTGTAAAACGATGGATAGTGCGACAGTTAGGTATTAATCAAACAAACATTCACAAAAAAGTTCAAACGAGTTCAAAAAAGGATTTCCAAAAAAATTACAATCAAAAATTCGTATGCCATTCATCAATATCAGAATCAAATATTACTTCTTTTGTCATTCAAAAACCAGCTGAATATCAATATTGAAAACTGTCAATCATTTACATCACACGATATCCAATTTGAAACCAATTTCACTAAAAGCTTGCATCAATCACCCTTTGACAAAAGGAAAAGATAAATGATCACTACTATTTGAAATTCATATCTTTAGCTACTTTGTCTCTAAAAGTTGGCAGTTTTCCTGCAAAGTGATTAAGCAAAGTTAAATTATCATTACTAAGAATTAGGAGAATCATTTCGAGATGTAAACTTTGTTTTTTTGAATTTAAATTCAAAAGCAATATTTCTTACTTTTTTCTCTTTTGTTAACTTAAATAATATCTTAACAATATGATCTAATCTAATCTAATTTATACTTGCCACTCGTGTCCCACTGCTGGGCAAAGGCGTCTCTGTTCATCCGCCATGAATTTATGTCTTCAGCTTCCTCAATCTATCAAAATACTAAGTTTGCTTTTATGACTGCAAAAACATTCCTTATTAAAAGTTTTACTAACTTTAAGATGAATTTGCTCCATTTTAATATTCTCGCTCCAAAAACGCAGCAAAGAGCTCTTGTAAACTTTCCTCCATATAAGAATGTCCTATTTATTACCACTCTCAAGAACACGTAAAAGTTTGGCACAGAGCTGTTAAGATTGTCACGGGACGTCATAACCTTGATGGCATTAAATCACAAAAGCCATTTGCTGAATAGCCGACCATTTTACCCAGAACTCAGGTTTCCCATTCATAGTACAAAGCTCTTCGGCTTTAGATGAATGTTCGCCGAAACAGGGACCAAGTTATGGTGGTTAAAGAATACTTGAGCGTGAAAGCACTCGATGCTCCAAACTTTTAGCAACTATGTTGAGACGTTGAGTTTTCTAAGCCTTTTGCTGTGGCAAACAACAGAGTGACCCTTGTGGCACTTGTGCAGAGATTTGTGGCTCCAAGTGCTTTGTTGATAGCAACTGCCACTGACATTTTGAGAGGTGAGGTGGAATTGTTTTGTTTTGCTTTTCATAACATGTCGGTTGTTCGAAACAGTTTCAAGGTTTATCAGTGTTTTGACACGTTAAAAGTTTTGGGATTGTAGGTTGGTGTTTTCGTGGAATGTGTGGGTTGATGGCGTTGAACAATTATATAGGATTTTGTAGTATATAAAATGCCAAAAATTAATATTACTTTGATATTAAATTGTAAAAACGGAAGAAGTATGCAGTAGTAGAGAAAGGTAAAATGTAGTATGGTATGACCTAATTAAGATGACTCTGAAGATTATTTTGCAGGCAGGAAAAGATCTGTTTTGTTGATGTTCTTTTGTTTCTTATTTGAAAAAGGATTCCTGACTTCACAATTCAACTAGAAAGATATCCCACTAATAGAAGTGACATTTCTACGTCAAGAAAACAAATTGCGGCTTTAGGAAGAACTTGTTTCGTAACTGAACAGTCTGCAAGAGACAGTTGCGAATATATCATTCTTTCTCTACGTTATGTTTGCTTCCGTCCTGCATTAGAAAATGGAATTCCCAAACATGTTTTGGTTCATATTTTCAATAGTGTTGTAGGCGCTAAATACTTTGATAGTATTTTTGTTTTGAAAAATTAAAGGTATTTCCTTATATTTGAAAGCGTATAAATCCTGGGTACACGCATCTACAGAAATTACCTATTGGGTAAATATTGCTCTTCTAGTTTAAATTCGATTGGGTATCTATCTTTAGTATATCACGATATTTGCTTAATTTTTTGTTAATCAGCTTTTTGTAACCTTTTTTTCTACATTTAAACCTAAATCTTTAATTAATGTCGGCTTTTACAAGTTTAGAATCAGCGGGTTATTAATTTCAACACAATTCTTACAGGCGTCTATACTTCTCAATCAACTCTTGCTACTTCCTCTGTTAAATCGAATAGTATTTTATATCACCACTCTGTTTATAATATTCAACTTCACAACACTAGAGACTCTGCACTTGACAAGTCGGGTTGCCTTTTCGTCGGGACGTCGTCGCAACTTTTCAGGTTTATTTTCGAAGATATGATACGCCCGGAGTGGAATAAATCAGCGCGGTTGACATAGTTTTTAAGGGACGAAGTGTTTCTTTTCAAGAAAAAGGGAAACAATATTTTTGTAGAGGTAAAATGGTAAAATATTCTTTGGGTCTGTTTCGCGATATTGTTTTAAGAATTAGGCAATATCGACGAGACGTTTGTAATGTAAATAGTTTAATTTCTTAGAGGTTTTTCTTTTGATTTAAAAAGAAGCCATTTCAGCTTTATAGTTAGAAAAGTATTTTGGGACTAAGAAGATGTTACTTTCGTATGAAAGAAGGCTCGTCCCCCTGTAGTGGGGACGTTAAAAGGGCTGATAAGGAGGAGGATGATGCAAAGAAGTCAAAATTAGGCTTTTACTGGCCAGTCATAAATAAGCTACCAAAACTAACCCCAATTTTTTTTACCCAATTTGCAATTGAAGCAATAATTCTAACTTTTCTTACAGATCGCTTATTATACAATGCTATTGCTTCAAATGTACAAACGTTATCATTTTGTAAAACAACAGCAAGCAACAATTTGTTAAGTACCAACTTCCCAAGCTTCACCAGAAGTTCACTTCAGCTACAATTGTTGCCACTATCCTATAATCCACTTGTTGGACAGTCTGGAAGTTTGCAACTCGGATTCCCAACTTACAACTTCAAATCCACATGCTATTGTAAATTTCAAGACTACATTCCGAGCTCTCTTGATATCTGGAGCGGTTTTGAAATGATATTGTCAATTTTTGAAATAGACAGTTGATAATTCTGCCTGTTTTCGTCATATTATTGAATTTAAGAGGTTTATCAATGTCTGCATCTTATGATTTACTTTACTGAATACATAAAAGTGTGTATAAGCATAAAGTACCTACGTTTGATAAAAAAATATAGAAGACAATTAAAGTGAATGTAGCGACTTATAAAAATGCTTTTACAAAGGTGTAAACATACCGTAAGTACATGACCTAAAACGCATAACAGGCACAAATATTATAAACTATTTAGAAAGTAAACCGCAATTTAAAAAATAAAAGCAATGAAAGTTAATATGAGGAACTTATATTACCTTTTAAAAGTAAACAGAAGCCAATTGCCGTATGAAAAAAACGAGTGAAAGTGGCAATAATATTATTTTGATGAGATGTGAAGCGAAACGATTCGTGTAACCTAATATTTATTGAACGTGTCGTTGGTAATATGGAAGTGGCTTTTGTGAACTTATACGAAAGTAGCTATCATATTTATACAGAATATCAAATGGGAAAACATTTGTCGTACCAAGTCAAGAGACTAAATTGACATGTCTATCAATAAGTAAGTTTTTTTACTAGACAGATACCTACACGTAAAGAAAAGTCTAGTTTGATTTTATCTGTAGTACATTTAAGGTAATTTATTGAAATAATTAGCATGGATAGGTTGCCACTTTAGGTTATTAATTTCTGTTTTTTGTACATGATCTCCTCAAATGAATAACCCTCAAAATACAAATGAATGCCTATAGTTCACAAATTAATGATGATATTGAGAAGCGTTCATTTAAAAAGTCGGGTTATACTCGTACATTGGTTTTGATCAAGATTTTAAAGGAAAGTAACTCCCTGTGTCTTAAGAGTAATAATAAATCTATTCATACTCACTATTATACACCTCTTTCGCTTCATCCACACTTATCAGTCGCCTCATACATGCCCGTCGGTTTAGCGAAAGAGGTGTGTTTGGATCGAAGCAATTGGAAGGAAGTGGTCTCTGCCTACCCCAATGGGAGAGAGGCGTGACGGATATGTATGTATGTATGTATACTCACTATTCTTATCAACGATCGGAGAGTTCTTGTTCTTGATGATGATGGATTGTTTGTGTGGTTTCTTCACCTTGCTGAGTACTTCAGCTAAGCTGATGACTTGAGGAGCTGGCTTTTCGGTGACTTCAACGACCACGCTGGCAGCTACTGATGCCCAGTCAACATCCTTCGCGTCTTTACCACGGGAAATACCACGCAGTTCCTCCCTGAAAGTTTGGGTATTGTTCATTATCATCGCATATTTATGAGCATCACTCTTGTCGGTGGAGTCATGGCTCTACTCTATTCTCTGTCGTCCTTTTGGACTGATAAAATTATTAAATTTGAATGCCTCAAGTCAGCTTCAGCTTGATCGAGGCCTTTAAAGATGTACTTATACCAAAAAAGTGTCAAGTTTCTTAGTACCCCTTGAGTGACTCTGAGGCACTTGAATAGGTAGGAATATCGAAATAGTCAGGTCCCTTATTTTTTTAGAATTTATGTTTCGATAAGGAAGATATCTCAGTTACCAATTTGTCGAGATATTTCTTTTATTAGTCTTCTAAAATACTGGTTAAGTAATGTTTTTCTTTCTGAATTTTAATTTTCGAGCTTGAGTTTCTTAAACTGATGCTATTACCACAATTAACTTACCTCATAGCCCCAATAAGAGGATATTTGACATCTCCACCGCAGACGTCACCAGAGAAGTCATCCATGTCAACAGTCCAGACCATAGCACCTCCGAACCCGTTGTCCTTGATCCATCTATTTGGAATTAATTATATTTTAATGACTGAGTTTATTTTCTGAATATCACTTTATCTATATCTATCATTCTAGCTTTTTTATATATTTATAATATTTATCTTTATCTATCTTTCTATTTAGAGTGTTTTTTTGTGATTTGATCTTGGACATGACTCAACAAAATTGAATCATTCTGTATTGAGACGTAGCGTTCTCATTTTTCGATGTTATCATAAATTATGAATAGAAGGAAATAATACTTTTCTTGCTCTGCGACTGATGAATGTGAATAAAGCGAAAATGTGTTTGGATCGTAGCAATTGTAGGAAAGTGGTCTCTGTCTACCCCGATAGGAAAGAGGCTTGACAGATATGTATGTAAGTACAAACCTCATCTTATTCCTGATAGACTTTTCGTCGTCGAAGCCAACCCATTGGTCTCCCTTGATGCAGTAAGGCACCTTCATTTCATCGTCCCATACGTAAGTGGCACCGTTACGGAGCATCTCGCAAACCTTTTGAAGAAATGATGAAAACATTCTTTAAAAATTACGCGAATTTAATTACTTATTTGTTTATGATTTTTTTATATTTTACATTATACCATAATGGTAAAAAAATTGTATAAATATTTCTAAAATCATGAACTAATTATGTTTAATCTTGGATTAAGCTAACTGTTTTGTTATCATGAAAAAAGTCAATGCATTATTTTTGCATGCGTTAAATTGGGTTTTTTCCTGAAAACTGAAGAATTTCTTCAGGACTTTAGCACTCTGTCTTATCAAAGTATGAATTTCCTTTTGTTTCCAGAAAACATAGCCACGATCACAAAAATCTTTGAAACACCCTGATTTACCTTCATATAAACACTTCGCATACCCTAGCATTATCCTATTGCCTATCGCAAACATTATCCAACACCCTATTCTAAATTCTACCGCCGACATCTAAATAAGTCCCTCATTATCACACAGAATCAGTTTGGCCTAGAAAACTGGGGCCTATCTAACGATCACGATTTAGAGCTAGGCTAATATATACTGGCGGTTGAATCGCCTTTGCAGCATGACTTTTACGGTAATATTTCTGATCGTCATTTGTCATCAGATCAGGGTCGTCAGGTTTGGTCAAATTCGTCACTTTTTAATAAGGAATTCTTCAAAATCCTCAAATTCCAGGTCATGTAGGGTTTAACGTAGGTACGATTATGTATTTGCGACACCTTAGCATTTTAGAGAGAGAGAGTAGTTGGTTTCCTTTACTACTAACAAGGTCGTTAGAATATTTGCATGCTTTGACAATGTCATGTTACAATGTTTTAAATTAATTAAGTAAATAATCGACATGTAAGGAAACTAGGTATTTTGTCATCGAATAAAATTTATAATATTGAAAAACTAGCTCTTTTATTTCTACCGTAAGTGCGTAAGCTCCCTAAGCGCTCTCAGGGCTGATTCAGCAAGGTCTCCATACTATTAGTATTCTTTCTAGATCCCAGCGGCTTAATTTACATTTAGATGACTATGATCTAATCGGTAACTTAACGTTTGGGGATAGTGGCGTGATCGAAATTGGTTTTAGAAAAGACTTTCAATTAAGTTTGACACTATGACTTGGTAGCTATTGGAAATGTGAAAAAGTTGCTCTTAAATTAAAAAAAACTTTATTTCTTTCCAGAATTTCCCCTAGTTGCAGAAATAAAGATTTAAATTAAATACAATGCTGTCGCCTCTGATTTGACATTTTAAGCATATGTCATGTCAATCAAGTATTTCAAAATCAAGTATTTTCTATTTAGGTAGGTATATTAGTAGTACATAGTTAAAAACAATATAATTTCCTCTTATTTGACATTTGAAGTTTAAGTATGTATGTAATCAAGTATTTTCTATTTAGGTACGTATAAATCAGTAGGTAACTGTGTTTGGATCGTAGCAAGTGGAAGGGAGTCGTCTCTGCCTACCCCGATAGGAAAGAGACGTAACAAATATGTAATTCAATATGCCCAAATAAGCGTTTCAACATTTTATCCTTTCCACTGACGATATGAATGTGTAATCAATTAGTACAAAATACTTACCTCATAATAAGCAAGGAATCCACCTTCTTTAGTATATTCCCCGGCTTTACCTCCATCTTTTGCTGGTGAGTTTACTTTGAAGTTGTTCGGGTTCGTCAGCGTAAATGTTCTTCCGTAAGTTGGCATACCTGATCACAAATTTAATATTATGAGACTAGCGAAAAATGAGTAATCTTGTAAAGAGACTTAGGGCGGCTGACCGCGACTCGGCAAGCGTAGTGTAGAACGCCCTTAGGCACGGTGGAGTGACGATTTGCGTAGGATGGCTGGTAGGAGCTGGATGCAAGCAGCCGAAAATTGATTACAGTGGCGTGCAGTAGAAAAGGCCTATGTCCACCAGTGAACTGCAATAGGCTGTTAATGAGGGCGGACGAACACTGCTCAAAGAAGTTGAGAAATGACCGGGTGGCAAACTATTGATGCGGTCACGACTGCTTGAGCAGCAAATGAATGTCTATAGTTTAACTCGCGGTCGCCACTTCAAGCAGTCGGGTCTCAACTGCTTGAAGTAGTCCGTGTACGTACCCGCTCTTAATATTCTCTCCTTTGTCACGCTCCATCCTTTTAACTATCTTTATTTAAAAAATTACGATAATTCTCTCTGTTTTGCCGTACAAAACAAAGACACATAAACACACTTTTGCATTACCTAATAATATTTTGTAATCGTACCTATCATATGTTTCAAGTCTTTTTAAGTGCCCTGTTCACTATCTCCAGATAAAATCTAACTGACAAACCTATATCTATTTCATAGAACATGACGTTTTAGATAGGTATAAAATATCTGTCAGGTAAATTATATCTGTAGAAACAGCCCGTAACTCCAATAATACTTACCAATAATAAGCTTCTCCTTCGGCGCTCCAAGTTTGACCCACAAGTGAGCCGCGTGGTCTACAGAGAGCTGTTTCCTCCACTCCGAGTCTGATGATGGGGCGTATAGGGGCGCGTTGTGGCCGGTCTCTCTCTCCCATTTACCGTGGAAATCGTACGCCATGAGGTTTATGAAGTCTAGGTAGCTGTGGGTAAAAGAACTTATTTAATTCTTGCTTGCTAATGATATACAAATATATAAAGTTTGTTTTTATTTAAAAATGAATGTTTATAGGTGATAATGGGAAAAAATATAAGTAATAATCTAGGTAAGTTAGGTACTTTATACTACTTAGGTATATTGTACTACTTACGAGCTGTTAAGACACTTATTAGTAAATAAATAAATAGGTAATATAGTTTTATGAAGTATAAAATTATGACAAAAGACGATCTGATTCTGATCGTCTTTTGTCATAAAAATATTATCTGATCAGAATTGATCTGATGTATTATATTTCGGGGTGGCCTGTTTGATTTGATAATTATTTTTGGTAACGACAGTCTATTTTTTTTTTTAAATGACCCATCTTTATGTTTATCAAACCTAAGTATAAACCTAGGTATCCTATATTTTCTATCGACTTCAATCGACCACCCCTTTTTTAAATACATAATGGTCACTTTACAACCTTATTTATTAACGAGACATTACCGTTAAAGAACACTTTCAATACTTGAACATGATAAGGGATAGACATCTAAGGAACTTTTACAAAATAACTTCTCAGCTCATGAAATCTTTAAACAGCTCCCACAGTTTCTAAACTCAGCACAATATGGAGGGAAATCGATTGATGACTTTTCGTGTTAGGTGAAAATGTAAGATTGTTTTTCCGTGTATTGTGTACGTGGGAAGGTATAGTCAACAAATGGACAATGGTATGTATAGATAGAGAGTTGTTGTAATCAAAATGTACGGGATTTTATACATTAGAAATTAGCTTTTTTCACACAATGTTGTTTTAATATTTGCAAAAGATTGAGATTATAAAGCAATAATTCCGGAAAAAATTACAAGTATTGTATCGTAATTTGTCACTCCTATTTTAATTCTTGATAATAATAATTGAATCTAGTAATTCTTGATTCAAATTTTGAATTGTGAAGTTTTAAGAACATTCTTTAACTTTTCATTTTACTAGCTATACCTAAGTAGCTATAGTTAGATAACTGTAATATGAATTTACTCTGAATTATGACTATTTTATTGATAATCAAACATAGTTTAAATGCACAAAAAGATGAAAAAAAAAACGTAAAGAGAAAGCGGGCTTTACATTATATTTTTTTTAATTTTACACAAATACCATAAAATTACAACGACCAGCTCCTGAACTACCAACACAATAGAATACGTAATATTAACAAGGGAATGCTGTCAGGCTGTCGGTGACAATATTTTTTCCGATGTACGAGTAAATTACTGGGGTCAGCTATTTTGCAACACTCAAATGACCTTCCGTGCGGAAATAGGTGCTAATAAAAGAAAATAAGGATAGTTTTCTATTGGTGTTTTTTTTTCTTATTTTAGTAAACCTACTGTATTCGCATATCCTATCTATTTTTTGTACAATTAAGCAATTTATCAATACCTTCTTAGGAATTTTTAAATTGAGTTAATTCAATGTTCTTCTCTACACCCAAAGCCGCCGGCTTTTTTGACAGCTGCCATTTGTATGATAAAAGCCGCTGGCCTAGCCCGGCGGCATGGCCGGCGGCTTTGGTGTGTAGATATCATAAGAGTAACTTCCAAATAATTACTTAAGTAGTTCATTTTAGTTTTTTGTGACATTTGAGTTGTTTTGTAGACTTTTCGTTTTGTCTAATTTTTAATTCTACAACACGAATTCTACACAGAGTGTAACAGAGATTTATTGAAAAGATAAACGTACCTAAACTTAGATACCTACAGGGTTTTGATGTAAACATACGTCACGTTATGTGTACTAGTATTATACGTATATACCTAATCATATAAGTATGCAAGCTTAACTCAAGTCGTGAAGCTCACAGTACTAAGCTCATCGCTCGAAGATTACACTCGTGAAGCGAGGCGTTGTAAAATACACACGAATTGTAATTTCTTGACATTTAACTGAATAACCGCACGTTTTTGGAGTAAAAACTTTATTTTGTAACCTTTAAAGTGTATTATTAAGTTTGTAAATGTGTTAGTTAACAGCTATTGTTTTCAAATTGTTAAGTTTATGGATAACGATAAATATTAAGTTTTGGAATTAACCAAGTTAGGGATGTTTGAAGTAGGTACCTATGCATAATTTACATTTTCTAGAGAAGATGGAAAGATTCAGGGAAGGCTTTTATTACGTAATGGGATGAAACGCAAAGTCAATAGTACCCTAAACCGACGTGCATGTATGAGGCGACTGATGTGAAAGGAGTGTATTTGGATCGTAGCATGTAGAGGGAAGTCGTCTCTGCCGACCCAGGATGTGTGTCGGCAGAGTGTCAATGGCATTTTTTGACACATTTAGTGTTAGTGTAGAGCTTGAGGCACTGGTATATAGTTGAAGGGGCGAAGAATAGAATGAAAACTGCACTGCTTAAGATTTGAATTTTACTATATTGGCACGGTTAGGTCGAGTCCTAGTTGGTAAGTAAGTGAAGTATAAAAACAGAAAGTAGATTATAGACAAAATTATAGAACAAATTAAATTTTAATTTTATCTATGTTGGTGTTGCCAACATTTAGTATTTTGATAAACAATGGCTTACATTCTCTGATTGCAACCAAATGTGTCAAAAATGACATCGACACTAGCATAGACACTATGCCGGTACACAACTGAGAATTACAACTTGTACTGTAAATTATTTTTAAGACCATTATAACTTTGTGGAAGCGCAATAAATATGATTATGATTATGAATATTGTAAATTAGTAGACTTGGACTCCTGTATGGAATACTATTAGAGAAAAGCTTACCTAGCCACGGCAGGGACATCGTATCCACTCTTAATGTTATCAGGTCCGACGGGTACAGCGGCTGTGAGCAACAGACGGGGTTTCTTCACTTCTTGGGCTTCAGCTTCAAAGGCTTCACGGAGTTCTGGAACAAAAAGGTTTTAGAGGTTAAAAACTTAGAGAAAATCGAAAAAGGATATCTTGAATTTATGTAATTAGAAATATGGCTTTGGGACGTTTGAGTAGATTCACATTTTCCACAATCACAATCAAATCGTATACCCGTCTTGTGTTTCTTTCCTTATCTGAACCCTTAAAATTGCTACGTGTAATATATCCTTTGCGTCTATTATGTACCTATAACTACCTACATAGCTCACTTTATCAGTGGTGTTACTAACATTATTACTAACGGGCAAAATACAATTATTGTGGGATCCTACAATAATTGTATTTTGCCCGTTAGTAATAATGTTAGTAACACCACAGATAAAGTGTGCAATATGTAATTGTTACGAGAAGGTGATGTTATCATCAAACGAGACGTCTCAATCATCTCACTTTTGAGATTCTATATCATCGATCTATATTGATTGACATCAACAAAATCCGACGAATTAACTTATCTTACGGCCGTTCCCAATATTCAAAGACAGATATATGTCTGAGATCGGCATGTCACGGATGTCTCGTAGCTGTCTCTTCTGATCTATCCTTCAGAGGAATCCCATAGATTTTTTGACAGTGGTAGGTTTATAGGGACGAAAAATTCTAAAATAGATAACTAATTCTATCTCCAGTAGAGCAAAACCAGAGATAGATAGAATATAGGGAACGACCGTTAGACGTAATATATACGCGCTACGTGATAATATAAAAGAGTATACCATTCAAAGTAGATCTCTGACACTGATTCAGTCTTTATGCAAAGCGCATGCCTTCATATACTGGTCCAGTGGACGGCGAAGCTACTCTGCTGCAACACAGTTTTTAACTAGCGCGGAGGGTAATGGAACATAGTTCCGCTGTTGTTATTAAGACATTGTTTTGTGATTACCTTCTTAAGATTTAATTTATCAAATAATATAACAAACAGCTGTATCTAAACTTTGGACAAATAAACTATTCTATTCTATTCTATTCTAGTATATTACCTATTTGTCAAACCATAAGATAAACGAAGAAACGTATTAATCAAAAACGACGTAAACTACACTAAATGTGAATATAATAGAGGTAACAAATAACAATGTAGTAGGTAAGTATAGGTCATATCGTTTACTGGAGGAATTTTCGAAAGGTGCAATAATTCCTCCCCTCCTACTGTAGCAAGGACACGATAGACTGACGTTTGTTTACTGTGAATTGTTATGATTATTGTACGTACAAAGAGTTAACAGCAAAGTCAAGAATTATTCAATGAATGAAAAATTTTGTATGAAATCGAGGGCTTAAAAAAAGTGGAATTAACTCGCCATATAATATTGCTGACTAGTTAAGGTACCTTAATTTTCTCCGTGAAGTTTGGTATGGAGTCGAATTCAAAAACATTTGAGTTCTTTTAATTCTTAATACCTAATTCAGCCAGTGGCACCGTCCGTCATGTATACTATATATTTATTTTTTACTAAAGTAAAGGGGAAAGTTAACGCCATGTCATGTCGTATCAAGAGTCAAAGGATTAGCAGCAGATAGGCTTAAATGGCGAACGGTCCACCGACAAGAGTAAATTCTTAAATAAATGTTGTTGTTAGCCACCACGCTGGCCAAGTGCGGATTTCACATACACCTTCGAAATTCTTCTTTGTATAAGTATATAAAAAAAAAACTTATTTCGTCAACTAGAACTTTTTCAGTCAGTATCTGTTTTAAAATCTTTCAAAAACGTACAAACATACATATTACAATCCAAATGCATTTCTTTGCATATTCTATTGCACTTATCAAATTGCGTTTCAGGAAAATAAACTTTAATAACACCGATTTGAATACAAAACGCTACTTTGCATACCTTAGGTGCAGATTTTGTAAGCTCATTTAATAAAATATAATGGGTACTGTACTGCTAAACATATTGTTTAAGTACCTGCTGTTCCTTTTTGTTTCATTATACTGCCACTTTTTACGAATTCGTAATATACTCGTACCTAGTTGTGCAAATGACTGTACAGTAAAGGGTAATAAAGAATGCACATTGGCAATCATTGCATTTCCGAATACAATTTTTTTTATCTTATTGCTTATTGCCATGTAGGTACGTACATATAGGTATTATAATAAGATGAATAGTTAATCACAATTTGAAATTAGAATTTGGTAAGCACTTTATTGTAGCACTCTGTCGTATTGGAACCACGATTGACAAAAAAAGAATCATCAAAATCGGTTTATAAACGACAAAGCTTTGCGCGGACATACCTACATAAAAAGATAAAAAAATGTACGGTCGAATTGAGAAACCTCCTCCTTTTTTTAAAGTTGGTTAAAAATAAACATCATGGTGTTAATTATAAAGTCGAAATTAGCCGGTTGCCTCTTTTAAACATCGATGTGCATTCTTTTGTGTCTTTTACTGTAACCGGAACGTCAACAGATAACTGGATTAATATTTATCTAGGATCTAGGTTTCTCTATCACCCTATAAAATGAAAGTTACTGACATTTAGCTAGTTCAGTAAATGCGGCAAGTTGCCAGCTAGTACTTTCCACTATTTGAATAAAATTTCTTTTAGGTACAGTTACAGTACAGTTTTAGTACAGTTATGTGCTATAAGCTTTTGCTCACTGGCGGCGGTTCGATCGCCGTAATAGGACGTTTGACAGGTGTCATATCAAATGTCAAACTATAGGGGTGGTGGTCTGGCCGAGATTGTGCAAAAGTGCTATGACTGCCCAGTTGGCGTAGTTGGTAGTGAGCGATGCTTGCCACACCACTGGTAGTGGGTTCAATTCCGTTGATTTTTTTATTGATAAAAGATTTGATGAAAAGTCGAAAATGTCTCCCGTTTTTAATTTCAATCTTTTTCAAATCAAAAATTTCAATCTTGGTTTTTCATTAATTTTGTTATTTAGTTTGTAAGTAAGGTATTTTCGTGCTGTTATATTTCTTAATTACAATTTATCTAATCAAACTCTTTGTTCAATTTTAAAAAAGCTAAATATAGGTGCCTACTTATTTTGGCTGAACACGTCTGTGGGAAATGTATGCCACGGCCGCAACCGCGTGAATTATTAACGTAAAAATGTTATTAATTGCGACACCCGGTGACCACAACACGGGTCACATATCACACGTGGAAACAACGGTTAAATTGATACCTCGACAGCTACTATAATTATACAAATGGAGTCCCAACTTTATTCTTGCGGTTATAAATGCCGCCACGCACATTCGTCAAGTTGAAATTCGAACGTTATTTTGAATTTAAATGTAACCATTTAAGTCGTTGCAAAAAAGGTTGTCAAAGTCGTTCCGTCTTCTTCTGATGTTTGACAAAGAAAGTGAAAGCTATATATTTAATGAATCATTATCTTAAATGACCTTTTCTACAACTGGGGTATAAAGTTTAAATTCATGTGCAATAAATTATTGTCGAGCTATTTCCCTCGCGGGTTGAGCAGGACACAGAGTCACTTTGAAGGACAGAGCGTTTTCCTCTGTCTATAGAGAGTAAATGTACAGAAAAAAAAGTGTAATTCTAGATTTAAGATATTATTATATTATATTTTTTATTATTGAAAAAAAACCTGCTTAATTGTCGTTAAAAAAAAATAAGAAATTAGCTGAACCACTTACTTATTTTTGTGGTTGGATTGATTTTAGTTTGAAATCAGTTAAAAATATGAAATAAATTGAGTAAGTAGGTAATAAATCTATATTATCTATCTATATTCTTTTAGAAATATGCTGTACCTTTTGTATAACTTCTCTTTTTTTTCTGTCTCTATGTACTATCATCTTACAATAAACTGTTAAATAAATCTACGTGTTACTGGTTACTAATGTACTTTTAATTTAAAATATTTTTATTATTAGAAAGGTTTATGTATAAATTTTTATATTATTTAGATAGCAAGAAGTTCGTACCAAATGCAAAGAAAAGCAATTCAAAGAATAAAACATTTAGATGACTAAAGAAGTGCTAAAACGTCAATAATATTCATTTATTTGTTTATTTTCAACTTGTTCTAGAATAATAAAACGTGTTTTGTCCCCACCTACATAAAATACCTATATCTACTAGGGATGTTATGGATATGAAATTTCGGATACGGATTGGATACGGATATAGGAATGATTATTATACCGGATACGGTTACGGATACGAATAATAAATTATTTCGGATTATCCGTTTGTTTCGGTTACGGATATTATTTTTTTAAGGAATATCAAAAGTAAAATAAAAATAACGTGTCTCAATTAGGCTCCGCCCCTATCCGACACTATGCGAAACTTTTATTTCGGATTCGGTTACGGTTACGGATGATTTTTTATATCGGATATCCGATAGTTTCGGTTACGGTTACGGAGCTCCCTAACATCCCTAATATCTACCTAATTATATCCGCTTAGCAATTTATCTATCCAAATAAGGTTTTAATTAACATAAAATTTTATTAAACACATTTTTTAAGTAAGTAATAAAAAAGACGGTTAAAATCGGCCAAGTGCGAGTCGGACTCGCGCAGGAAGGGTTCCGTACCATTTACTATTGATATCACGCAAAAAAAGCGAAAATATCATGTTTGTTGTATGGGAGCCTCCTTAATTATTATTATTATTCTATTTTTTGTATTTTTTGTTATAGTGGCAATGGTAATACATCATCTGTGTAAATTTCAACGCTCTAGATATAACGGATCATGAGATACAGCCTGGTGACAGACAGACAGACGGACAGCCAAGTCTCAGTAATAGGGTCCCGTTTTCACCCTTTGGGTACGGAACCCTAAAAATAAAGACGATTTCACATAAAAACGTGTTGAAAATTGGCAACACAGAATCTGCCATGGTGTGATATTTTCAACACATGTGACGACAAATAGCTTAAACGTGAAGGAAATGTGTTATAATAGTGTTACTAACATGTGTTTTATATTAAAAGTTGTTAGAATATAATATCTTCGTTACTTCAGCTGAATATTTTAGTTTGAGTTGTAAGGTCGGTGTTACTTGTTTTATACAGCGCTAAGTTGCAGAATTTTGTGATTTTTGTTGCATTTAGTCGCTGTATCATATTGACTACTATTTACTACCTACTTACAACCCGTCGGAAATATCTGCGGACCTGGCTTGATGACGTCATGCAACTCGTACGTACTCGTCACGGTACTGGATAGGCGAAAACGGGGGAAGCGCGGGGAAAAGCGCATTCCAGCGAGGTTCGCAGATATTTCCGACGAGTTGTACATAATACCTACGTGATCAAATCGTAATTATGTGCGTACGTATGTATGTATGTGTGTGTGAATGTATATGCAAAATAATATTCATAAAACATATTTCTTTCTGACTATCACCTTTCATACAGAGACAAATATACTTAATGTCCGACTCAAAGATTGTTTATTTATTTAACAGTTTATTGTAAGATGATAGTACATAGAGACAGAAAAAAAAGAGAAGTTATACAAAAGGTACAGCATATTTCTAAAAGAAATTTCTTCCTGCAGACCCCACAGAGAGAGAAGTGATTGTTTATTAGAAGCTGGAGCCAAAATCTGCTATTTTAAAATAGCCGCAGTTGTGTGTCGGCGGTATGTCAATGGCATTTTTGGACACATTTAGTATTCTGCTAAACAATAGCTTACACTGATTGCAACTAATCAATCAATCAATCAATCAATCAAATTAGCCCGTTTCTTTCCACTGCTGGGTATAGGCCTCCCTTTTTTCGCGCCATTCACTACGGTCCTGTGCCAGTCTAACCCATAGCGGCCCTGATCTGACGATGTCATCTGCCCAGCGAGCGGGTGTAACTAAATATGTCAAAAAATTACATTGACACTCTCATTGACACTCTACCGAGGCACATCTAAGAAAATTGTAAATTATCAGACTTGGGTCCCAGAAATGTCATAAAGCAATATGTCGTCACCTTTACAAGTTGCATCTTCACATTAAATCAAATGTCAAGGGCGAAACGAGTCAAATGTAAACTTTTACGTTTTGGAATATTTCACGAATACAACTTGTTTTATTGAATAATAATGCGCAATAGATGCAATGGTAATAAAAACATTATTTTTAAAACAAAAACAGATAAATATTACTTACATATTTTTGATATTTTAACTTTACTTTTCTTAAATTTACTAAAAAGTTTTATTAAAAGATATATCCTTTTAGCAAAGATCGGTAAACAAAAAATAAAAGAAGACACCTATTAGCTTTTCAGACAACAATGATGTTTGTACGAGTAAGTACACGTGATTTTTTTAAAGTCTAAATGATCTAAGGTCTGATAATGCTCTATAGAGATCGAAATATACTTTTATATTAGAACAAAGTTTTTGCTATAATTAGGTACTCTTATAATGAAACACGGTTGAGGCTGGGAAACGAAATAAATTTCATCACAATAACCAATAAACAAAATCCCTAGTTGACATACAGCCACTTTATAAACTTTTTATATATCTATTTATTTTGTTACCAACCTATTTAACAGGTACCAACGGTGAACCCTACTTTTCTTAATTCGAATATATGAATTTTTCTTTCTTTTGATTTTTAAACAGCACACCTTATTCTTAACCTTCTCTACATTTTAGTCTCGTCAACCAACTTTTTAAAGCCATAGATACTCAAACAATCTTATAGTAAACTCGTCAAACACAACTAAACTAACATTACAGGCCTCCATTACTGCGACGGCGGCGTTAAGTTCTCACTAAATTTCACTTTACTCATTAGTCTTCCATTAACTTTATGTAATTACGTCTGTAGCAAACACTGGACGGGTTTTGGTGCAATTTACGTCATTACCATGTTAAAATATATTAGAAATATAAAGCTGAGATTTTAAATCATTGTCACCTTGATACCTATGTACGTATATCTATAACTTTTTGATCTAAAAACCGACGGGCATGTCTGAGGCGACTGATGAGTGTGGATGAAGCGAAAGAGGTGAGTTTGGATCGAAGCAAGTGGAAGGAAGTGGTCTCTGCCTACCCCAATGGGAGAGAGGCGTGACGGATATGTATGTATGTATGTTTTTGATCTACTGGTACTTTTGCTCAGAAACTCTGCATAACTTCACTTGATATGGGCAGAATTCACAATGGCGGTTGCCATGATTAAAAACTTTTTGATATAACTATTTTGTTTTTTTTTAAGACGTTAAGGCAACAATAAAATATTTTAACGATTTTGTGTTGCAGGGCTAATTATTTTTCTTTTATCATCATCTGGAGCAAAAAAAAACATAAACAAAACAACGTAGGTATTATGATTTAATGTTTTATAAAGTTTCTATGTAGATTTGTATCTTTAAAACAAATCTACACAATGCAATTCACGCACAATTTGGCACCCAATACTTTGTCAATGAAATGTAATCGTGAAAAAATGAATCCAAACACGACATATCTGCTTTTATATTGTATCTACAACCCTACCACAGCCGACAAAAAAAAACTGATAACCTTGAAATGGCTAACCCCAGGAATACTAACTTTAAATTAAAAAAAAACCGCATCCAAATCCGTCCACGCGTTTAGGAGCTAAAGTGTCACAGACAGATACATACACACACACACACAGACAGAGAGGTCGATCAAACTTATAATACCCCTCCTCTTTTGGCGTCGGGGGTTAAAACACACGCTCAGCCTACCATCATAGTCGCAGTCTTCTAATGAGTCTCATATCAAGTAGTAACAGTCCTTTGGGTTTGTTACAAGACGTTGATGAACTTGAAATGGCCTAACATTAGCTAAGTACCAGTACATAGTGATAAATAAAATATGGTGCAATTGTTGAGGATTTAATTACAGATTTAGATATAGTTGGCCAAGGGACCCAAGTTTTCTAATTTCAAATAGCCTCAGTTGTGTGTCGGCAGAATGTCAATGGAATTTTTGTCACATTTTTAGACACATTTAGTCGCAATTAATAAAAGCCATTGTTTAGCAGAATACTAAATGTGTCAAAAAAAAAGCCATTGACAATCTGCTGTGTCACACAATTGACTTTTTTAAATTAGCAGACTTGGGCCCTTGCTTTACAGCTGCAGCTGACTCGCTGGGCCTTCTTTGCTCCCCAACCAGCAAAATTGTCCTGGAATCCAGTTTTCTAATGCTAAATGGACTTATATAGCTCCGATTATGGGTTTGATGTGTGCTACTGCGCTTTTAACAGTTTTAATAAATGCCGTTTTGACTTCAGTATGTTTAATCTTATAATTTGAACTTATATCGGTATATAGAAACAATTTCATGGCTACTTCAGGATTAGCACTCCTATAAAAGCTGTGAACAAAACTAATTGCACTTAGGAGTAAATAATCCTGTAGCTCAGACTTATATGCGCCTATAAGATTACATATCAGGAGCACTTTAATCTTAAATTCCTCTAGAAGCATGTACCAGGAGTATATACACTTAAGTGCAATCGCTCCTTTTACTTATACTTATATCCTCATATAAGCTAATATTTTATGGTCAATATAAGTAACTTCAATTTTAAGTATTGAAAACCATTTATATTTTTTGTCTGATTTTAGAAGCGATTTTATATCTACGATTCAACGATTAATAAAATCATTAACATTATATATCACGCAAGAAAATAAGATGTTTTTATATAGAATTATCATAGGCCGTTATAATCTTACGTACACTTACAAAGGCATTTCAGAGTAGTGTTATAGTCTCAGTAATCTTAAACAATCCTGGCCAAAACTCTTATAAGATAATTTGTGCTTAAAACGACCTATATAAGCAAAAACACGCTTTATATAGTTTTGCAAATTCTGGTATAGGATTTGACATCAGCTATGAAGATTGCAACTAGTGTTGCCGCTCGATAGGCCACTATCGATAGCCTATCGATAGGTCGAAAAACATGTATCTCTCCGATATTGAATACACAATCGATAGTGATCTTTTTTTCGATAGTATTGCATTCAGTAAGCAGGTATAATGGGTGGTAGATTCGAAATTGCTGGCCAACTGACTGACCATACTTACTTTATATTCGTCCGTCATATATTCTACCACCCATTATGCCTGCTTACTGAATGCAATACTATCGAAAAAATTATCACTATCGATTGTGCAAAACTATATATATATATATTATTAACTATATTGCGTATTCAATATCGGAGAGCAATAGTATCGATTGTGCTATCGATAGGGTACATGTTTTTGAACGTTTAACAATCAATTGTAAAACTATCGATTTTTCGACAACACTAATTGCAACTAAGATTGGTAACAATATGGCGTCGGTTTTTGGGTTTGAGCACATGCCAATATAGAACTAATATTACTTATATTGGTGCTAAATCAGACTTGACAATGCTCACCGAAAAAATGGCACCTATTTATGATATTTTTATAGAAAACTATTAAATAATAAAATGCCAATAAGTTAGATACGAGAGGCGCTTTGAAAATTTAATTAAAAACATGCCAAAATATTCAGTAAATTCACATTCCCCTACGAATTTACAACAGACTACCTAACAACAGAAATCTTTTGATTTTGTACTATGGCGGACAGTTAAATAAAATAAAATTATGTAGTATTCATATAAATACTCAGTAAAGCAGTTTAACAATTTCTAGATTGACAGAACACAATCTGACAGATCACAAAATGTGAGCTTATAGTAGGATTGCGAGGCTCAAATTCATCTCACTTTTTCCTATAACTTACTTATATTGGGATTTGCAGGACTAATTGAATTTACGTAATTCTATTACAGTAGCAATATAGGAGTAAACGGTATTGAAGCAGTCTAATATAAACAAGATATAAGTAAAAGTGTACTTATAAAGTGGGCCCTTTTCCGGGTTTATATGTGGATGTAAGTCTCATATAGTCCTAGGAAAATTGATCCTGAAGAGAGATTAAAAACCACTTTTTGCTAGTTGGGTCATTTTATGGTATCAACACACCAAAGCCGCCGGCTTTTTTGACAGCTGCCAGTCGTATACATAAAGCCGCTGGCTTAGCCCAGCGGCATCCCGGAGGCTATAATAAATGAATATCCAGCAATTCCACATCGCCCCGCTTGTCACCAACCCCGCTACTCCTTAATGAGACTTGAACCGCCATGCACTACAAACACCGAAGGGCCCTCCACGTGACGTAATTAAAGGACTTAAGACGAATGTCGCTCTCGACACTGTTTTCACTTCTTAGTGAATTGATGGTGGTTCCACTTTAGGTTAGGGTTGAGTTTTATATGGTTTTGAGGTAATTGGAAATGTTCTTATTGCCATTGTTTACACTTATTGAAACGATTAAATACTGCTGTTACAATAAGTAGAATTTTGTTTCGTCTAATGTGAGGTAATTTCTCATTTTTGGGAATCGTCTCTCTTTAACTTTTTGTCATACTAGATTTTGGACGTTATAGAAAAACAAAATATATATATATATTTAAACACAGACATAAGCAAGTAAAACTCAATCATTGCTGTAGCGTCGTCGGTGAAATGTAATGGTATCTACACACCAAAGCCGCCGGCTTTTTTGACAGCTGCCATTCGTATGACGGAAAGCGGCCGGCCTAGCCCGGCGGCATGCCGGCGGCTTTGGTGTGTAGATAGTATAAGCTAATTGCAAAATAAAGCTGACAATGTATCAAACTAACAGTTAACATTTTCACAGTCAAAAAAGACGAGTCATTACTTAATGGAACATTATTTTAATTACCATTACTGCAACGGACGTATAATTAGAGAACCGACACGTTTTCTCGCTGGTAATTAAGCTCGTGTATGCACGAAGTAAACAAAACACTGCGCCTTTTACTGTATATGCTAAAGGATTTCGTACCTGTATGTGAAGGTTTTATGTAGAAATTCGGGCAGGGTTAAATGGCTTTCTTCTTACATGTTTTGCTATTCTAAGTACGAAAACGTATTTTTATGGTCTTTTACAGACGGTCTAGACCACAATGCTGTGTATTTCCTAGATAATAGCATCTCACATTTAAGAGCGTTTTATCCTTACGCTATTCATCCATCCTTCCATCGAATGAAGGATAATTTAAACAAGAACAGTCTAATGCTATCTACACACTAAAGCAGTTGGCGGCTTTACGTCATACGAATGTACTCGTAGTTATTTTGCTAAACTTACGTAGAACAAAACTAACAGAGTTTGAGTTTAATTTGTATCCTTGGAATCTTCACTAAAGTGCGCATTTCATGGTACTTAGCCAGTTAGAATTTACCTAGAATTTGAGTGTCGAGTTTACCCATCACGGAATATTTCGCAACAGCTCAATAATGTAACAAAACCAAGCTCATTTCGGCTTAGAAGCACCGTCTAGGCACGTCCCAGCTAACTTCGTGATGCGAAAACGATGACGCAAGCTAGTTAGATGAAGAAATATTTATTAGTATGACTTAAGGGCCTTCTATTTGGCAAATACGCAAACGGGAAAATGTTTGCGAAAAGGTAAATGAAACTAATTTATGTTGTTGATTCCGACTTTAGAGACCCCAAAACTTATAAAACATGAAAGCAAATCAAAATTTTGTAGATGTAACACGCGTCGTGCAAATTATCGCATAGAATCTAATGCTATCTACACACCAAAGCCGCCGGCTTTTTTGACAGCTGCCATTCGCATGACGAAAAGCCGTTGGCCTAACCCGGCGGCTTTTGTGTGTAGATATCATAAAATTCCATATGTTTAAATATAACCCATTGGCTTAATATAATAATAACATTTATGTATAGTAGGTATAACCAAATTTCAAAATATAAATTAACCCGATTATAGTGAAGCAAAAAGGGGTGCTATTATTTTGACCGGTAAGGAAGAGGCTATCGAACTTCATCTGTTTTAAATACAATTTATTAATTAAAACAATGTCTCTTCTGCTAACTAGGCACTCAAAGACATCTTTATTCGAAACATAGAGTATATCTTAAAGTCTCTAGAAAGCTGATATTTCAAAACTACAATGAAAGAAAGGAACCATTGATTTCAAATGGCACAGACTGTTTTTATTTCAATTTAAAGTTGTCCTTTGTGACTCTGATTGCCGATATCGATAACCTACTCGGTTTCAAATAGAAATTAGAAAAGTGGAAAGATTTATAAATATAACTCACTGCTTTCTTAAGGTGCATTCTTATCTCATTTTATTGAGTATTGTTATTTGCACATTATGATAATATTCGTAGCTAAGAAATTGATTTACTTATTTGTATTTTAATCTATTTTGTTTAGCTGGAAACGTTTCATTGGTGCATCAAAGGCCTCTTTCTTTTTCCACCACAATTTTCTATTCCAAGCTACATATTTTATTCAGGAAGGTGTAGCATATCTGAATCTTCCTTAAAACTTGAAAATAGAAGCACTTAAATTTGTTATCGACTTTTAGATAGTTGCATAGAAGAACTAAAAAAAACAAATGCAGTCTTTTTTTTTAAATTAAATCGTAGACGAAATACAGAACAAATCAATGGACTTCAATACTAAAGCGGATGCATTATTTAAAGGAAAAATCTTTTAAAACTTTAAACAGTATCGCTAAAGCAATAACATTAATAAAAGCAGCGATCAAATGACCTCATTTAAAATAGGTCGCCATTAAAATTTTATCGACAAAATATGTCGATATTTATGCTGCAGCTCTGGCTGGCGACAGGTGCAGTCGAGCACGGCCGCCGGCCAGCGACACAGTCTATCGATATATCGATAGATTGTATTTTGATAGGTCACTGCCCAGCACTATGTGAAGTACAGAAGTGACTTAATTTTATTTAAAAAATACGAAATTGTTCTTATTTACTAAACTTTGGATATCTTTTGTTACTTTTTGAAAACTAAATCAATATTACGTATAAATACGAGTAAGTAGGTATTACTTTTGTTTTGTGAAGGAAGTTGTAAAAGATAATTAAAAAAATAACAAAAACGCAAGTTCTATTTATCTACAACAGAAGTATTGAAATAAAAATAGGTAGTTGTATTAATATTGACATTATTTTACCTATGTTACTTGTAAATACAAGTTGGTAAGAATGGTAAGTAACTCTCAACTCTCAACTCTTTTAAACATAAAATATTAGATTTTCTAACGCTGTAATTTTGTACGTTTGTTAGTTTAATTTTAACTTTAGTAATATCTAGTGTTAAATTAAATTTGTAAAATGTTTTTTGTAAAATCCTAATTCAGTTAAAAACCTTTTTTTTTAATGCAGTTTGTCTTTTTGGTATATGATGTGTTCACCTATTATTTCTGTATATAAC
The DNA here is from genome assembly GCA_947563765.1 of Anarsia innoxiella. Classification (NCBI taxonomy): domain Eukaryota; kingdom Metazoa; phylum Arthropoda; class Insecta; order Lepidoptera; family Gelechiidae; genus Anarsia; species Anarsia innoxiella. Next base: position 1,613,594 of record OX387403.1, read on the forward strand.
AGAATTGTTCTTAGTTCGTAAGATACTCTTGTAATGTGTGGTTATGTATGGTGTTGGTGTTCCGCATTTAATAAATAAATAAATAAACTCCGTTTCGGGGTTAATAACAACCACAAAAGTGCGAAAAAAGACCAAAAAACGTGCCAGTTCTAAAAATTCCACAATCAAGTGAAGACTGCACCTGGCCGCGGTGGCGACGGCGATATTTGCCAATATTTGGTCGATCCGCTGCAGATATTGCGATCAGGAACGAACCCCCGACCCCTACGTGGACTAGACAGATGGGGTTCAGTAAAAATGAAAATAGAATTTTGATTTTCGACACCGGTTGTGCAGTCTCTTGTTTTTATTTGCGATTTCAGAAAATATTTCTTTTGAAAAAAGAATTCATGTTGAAAACAAAAGGTCTTAACTCTTGACGAATTAGCATGTAAGACCCAGAACACACGGTGAAACGCAACTCCAACGCAACTGAAACTGCTTGTTACTTTTGAGTTGCAACTAGTTTGAAACGTTTTGTTTCAGTGGCGTTTTCTAAGGAAGTCTATAGCAGAAACTGCGATGCAACTCAAAAGTAAATAGCAGTTTCAGTTGCGTTGCAGTTGCGTTTCACCGTGTGTTTTGGCGCTTAGGGTACCTATCATTAGCAAGCTGTAACTGTAATCTGCTGCGAGCGTACACCCCACGATTTAATGTGCAGGCAACGGTTACAGTTACAGTTCACTAATGAGTATGCGCCCTAATGCTATCTACACACCAAAGCCACCGGCATGCCGCCGAGCTAGGACGGTGGCTTTACTTCATACGAATGGCAGCTGGCAAAAAAGCCGGCGGCTTTGGTGTGTAGATACTATAAGCCTGCCAAAGTTATTTGACATTTGATATTTTATTTGTTAAACTTCATGTTATTTTCGTATATTCTTAAACGAAAGCGACCTAAAACACAGATTACTAAATAGTTACTCCCAAAATAGGATTCAGTAAGTGTAAATAGCTTCCTATAACAATTTCTGCTATTTATCCTCCGATAAATAACATAATTCAACTCATGACTACTAAGAAGTAGGAACAAACCTACAAACAACATAAACTTTATTTTTATAAACAGTAACGCGACTGATCTTCAATTCGATACGAAACACGTATCCTTTGAGCAGATAGTGAGATCAAAACGTTCCCCGTTCCAATTTTCAGCACGTCCGCTTTGGACTAACGTGTCTCCGTTGTTATGAGACGGTACGATATTGCATTCACGTTCTTACACTTTATGTGATCCTGGTACTAAATATCTGAAGTCGGGAAGAGGGTTTTAAAAAACTTTTGAATAGGATATGTTTAATAAAAAGAGTTGTGATCACGGAAAAGGAAGGTTTTTGAAAATGTAAGAATAATTACTTTCTACTCAGTAAAAAGACTGCATAAAAATATAAAAAGTCTCAATAATCAACAAAATTTGGTTGGAAAAGTATAAGTAATTGGCTTTAAAATTTATATTTTTGTAACTACAATTTTTAATGAAATCAAATATTGTTAAAATACAATTGAGCTTCTTTGGTTTATGTTTATAAGATATAAACGTTTTGCCGATAGATAAAATACACTCTACACCAAAACTCATCCAACCAAATTAAAGAACCCCTTAAAACTACCCCAAAATAACCAAAAAACTTACCTTTCAAAAGCAGCACGTAGTTCTTCTTATCATCTCCGCCTTTGGGGTACTCCCAGTCAACGTCGAGACCATCAAAGTTCCTGTCACGAAGGTAAGGGATTGCTGAGTAGATGAAGGTTTGTCGAGCGTAGCGACTGGCTGACATTTCCTTGAATTTCTGGGTACCGAATGACCAACCACCTGGAGAAAAAAGTTTGGTTAATAACGTACTTTGATTTATTTATATAATATATTATTTATTCATATTGGTGTAAGGCCAAATCAAGAGTACCCTAAACCGACGGGTATGTATGAGGCGACTGATGAGTGTGGATGAAGCGAAAGAGGTGTGTTTGGATCGTAGCAAGTGGAAGGAAGTGGTCTCTGCCTACCCCAATGGGATAGAGGCATGACGGATATGCATGTATGTATGTTGGTGTAAATAAGCGGTCCCTGACTACTTTGATGGGAAATCTGAGTGACAGGTATGCATGTAGGTTCGTATCTATGTATGTATATAGGTACCTATGTCAGAAAGTGTTTCTTCGCGAATATTAGAATTTCGAGTCAGCCTTTCAGCTAGATGTAATTTCAATTTTAAAATATTTTTTTGAACTGTTTGCGCTCTGGCTAGACTATATCTATATTTTACCTTTGTGAAATCAAATCTGCATTAGCCAAGCGTGAAAAGGGTGTTTAAATAATATAATACTAAGGTACAACAGTAGAAACATTGCTGCGGTTTCTGTACTTTCCAGCAAACATCTAAATAAGTAGCTTTCTAAACATATTTTCATTGAAATAACTACCCTATTTTCCTCTTCGTTTCCTTATTTCAAAATCTCAGTAAAGCCAGAAGCTACTTGTAAGGTAAATTCAATGTCTATAGGTATGCCCCCACCAGCTTTAGTTTTCGTTTTCATGTTCAGCTTGCGATTCAATTTTCAGTTCGTTTTGTATCAAGCGCTGTGCCCTACTGTTTGACACATTTTGAGGGGCGCTATTGTATGGGCTATAGTTTTTCGGGCATGCTTCAAATGAAAACGCTAGACGAACGTGAAAGCGCGTTAGTGGAGTCATACCTTATAAAGAATTTTTTATCGCTTTAAAAATTAACAAATACCTAGCTAATACCTACTGGTAAACATCATATAACTACAGCGAATTTCCCAACCAATCAATCCGACTTCAACTATAATTAGCGCACCGGAAACTTTACACAACTAGGGCTGCAAAAAGTCGCATGTCGATTTCATTATTTAACAAGCCTATAATGGTATTGCGAAAGAATTTTTTCACTCGCTCGAATAGGGAGCACTTTTTTGCGAGCCACCGCGAAAATGGGTGAAAACCGTGTGTTTCGCTTTATAACATCGTGAGAAACGTCCCGAGTGTTCACAGTTCACATACGCTAGTGTTGTACCATTGTCGATAACTTACACCTATTACTTACATTTTCACAGAATATTTTCGACAGTTTTCAATCACATACTTCTGTTGGTTTTCACAAGACTTAAAGAAACTTGTTAAGTTACTATTTGTGTATTAAACAAGGTTGGTTCGAGTTTATGACGCAATACTTTCAATATTTACATTATGTAAACAAATGCATAAATACAAGTACTTATATATTTATTGTTTATTGTAGTGACTATCCTGCCTTCATGCTATCACTTCTCTCTCTGTGGGGTCTGCAGGAAGAAATTTCTTTTAGAAATATGCTGTACCTTTTGTATAACTTCTCTTTTTTTCTGTATCTTTGTATTATCATCTTACAATAAACTGTTAAATAAATAAATAAGTATACTTTACATCGTTAACACATTATTCAACAAAATAATAAAGCTATTATGAACCTTATTTAATTATCATTTAGATGCAATTAATAACTACTATCCAGTTTTATAGTAAGTAATATCTTGACTGGTCAGTTGGCGTGGTTGGTAGTGACGTTGTTTGAAATGTCGTTGGTCGTAAGTTCGATTCCCAACTGAGGAAAACATTTCTGTGATAAACAGATATGTTTGGCGTCAGTCTTGGTCTGTACGTATTTATAGTAAACTATGTAATTACTGGGTGTAACAGAAAGGGGGTCCTCATGAAACTGAACTACTTTCCCCAAGGAACATGGGTCGTTACTAGCAAAAATTTTTTAGATCGCCCATACTTACTCGATCAGCTGATCGGATATTTTGTATGGGGAGGCAATTTTTTTTTTTCGAGTTACGACCCATATTCCTAGGGGAAAGTTGTTCAGTTTCTTAAGGACTACCACTGTTTTTCGGCTTTATACCCCCTTTCTGTTACGGCCAGTATAGTACTACTCGTAGTAGCTTTACTTCATTTGATATCGGCAGAACATATAATAGTAGTTGCCATTTATTTAAAAAAGTAAAATAAAACGATGACGCAATAAACAATCACGTCGTTTATCGATTTCAATTAATTTTGATAATGTATTATACAATTTTATGTGTTTAAAAATTAATTCGTTGTCGGGAGAAAGCCTGTACCGTTTTGTTAAGGCCATTTAAAGTTTATTACTGTTATAAAAATACTATGTAACTAATTATCCTCGTATGTAACAGCTTATTTAGTCTCATGTTTGTTAATTTTACTACAACTTAAATTAGTTTTAGTTAATGGTTGTGTCAATAGTTTTTTGGACTAGAAAGTGAGACGGCATTATTCTTATGAGTACCTACTTTGTTTTTGTGTTCTTATAATTGAGACAAATGGTTCAAATTAGTTTATTTAACGATCAACTTTTACTTATCGAGTGACGCTGATTGACTGGCTTAATAACGTGTGAATTAAAACGTTTCTCAAGAATGCCATAACAAATATGATTTATATGATAGAAAATTTTAATCAAGCACAATAAAAAATTAACATTTGATATCTCAATAAATCAATTGTATGACTTCATTTAATAATCTGATAATAAAAAAATATCGATAAAATTTATCGACCTCTTAACATCTCTAAGCTATTGGTTGCAGAGTTTCGTGGTTATATGTATTGTACAGAGTATTGCCGCCTTATAGACTGAACACAGCGCCTTATTACTTGCACACCGGTGGCTTTTGAAAGGGAACACGCTACAATGAGATTTGTTTGATTTTACATGGATTCAACAATTTTGTATGCACGATTTCAAATAACTGCACTTTATGCTTACTGGTTTTAAAATTGTGGGAACTTTTCATTATTATGTCAAGATTTTGAGGTTGATGATTTAGTTTGACAAGGCCTTGTTTTGTTTGCCACAGTCAGACACAAGTAGAGTAAGAGGTCTTAATTTGATCTCAAATTGTAGTTTGCCTAATAAATCAATTTTATTTCTATCCTGAAGACTTTCATTTGTTCTCTCGCACTTATACTGGATGCATTACCCCGTGATTTGGCAGTGATAATAAATGAGCTTAAGTCATTTGTGTTCAAGAATGGACATAAGAATACTGCGTCTGCAATGTCCAGTTTTAAACACAAATGAAGAATCATATTAAACGTCTTTTGTAGCCAAGAGTTCTAATTGTTATTAACAATGTCCAGTTTTAAACACAAATGAAGAATCGCATTAAACGTCTTTTGTAGGCAAGAGTCCTAATTGTTATTAAGTATACATACATATCCGTTACGCGTCTCTCCCATCGTGCTATGATCCAAACACACTTCTTTCGCTTCATCCACAATCATCAGTCGCCTCATACATGTACTTTGGTTAAGGATACTTTTGACTTGGCCGTATTGTTATTATAATTATATTAAGACTTACCAATAGCCAATAAAGTCTTCAATTTAGGATTTGCCTTCTTCAAAGCATTGATCCTATCATACAATCCGGTCTTTCCGTCTTTTGTTTCATCGTTAGACTCGAAAGAGCTGAGTTTTCCTTTCTTCAGCCAACCGAAGGCGAAAATGATGTGGGTACATAGATCAGGCTGGATATCTTCGGGTAAGAACTTGCCCAGCTTCGTACGGTATTGGGACCAGTTGGTGTAGTAGCAGACGATCTAAGGGAAAGAGAAGAAGGTATGATAGAGGTTAGGTTGGAAGGAGATGATTATTGGTTTGTTGGTTGTGCTGTTATAATTTTGACGCATTTGACAAAAAAGATGGTAAATTAATGTTACACGGTAATCTATATGACAATTCTCTATTTGTTTTGCATTTTAATTTAGTTAGAAAACCTTTTTAGAACTTTTACATCGCCTCATCGCAATTACCTAATGATCTTTCTCTCATCATGTGAATTTAAATTTAAAAACACTTTGCGGTCATATAATAAGCAATTTTATTATTATAGCCAGGACATTAGGTTCATATGAACAGAATTTTACGAACAAGTACGTAAGCAAACGCATTTCGAAGGTCAACAACTTGTCTTTAAAAGCTTTACTCTACATCCGTGTTGCATTTTACTTCGGCAACTTTATCTTTGCAACTATCAAACAACACGTCTGCATCTAGTGTATCAGAGAATAAGGTAGACATTTCTTTGCCTGTTCTACTTGTAATAGTGTCGGATGTTTTTGCGTCTGGTGTCCCACAAGGTTCGCTACTCGGCCCGCAATCTTTCCGCACTTATACAAGTAAGTACAAGTGAAAGAAAATGTTGATTTTAAATACAGGAAAGATATGATTATGAGTCACTATTTTCTCTTCATTAGCTTAAGAGTATATACTGGTTCCTATGTAATTTAATTCATTTTAAACTTGTTTTTCTAGGTAAATACTTCTAGGACCGTAGTTACTGTAGAATGAGCTTTTCAAAGTATTTACTAATATTCAACATCTTAATAATTCATTATAAAGTTATTATTACTTGAATATAGGTCCATATTAGTTACGTAAAAATCATTAATCTCCTCATATATTTAAAGTATATGAGTTAATCACAGCTTCTATTTTGACATCAAATAAGATTGACAATTACCTAACCTCTAACCTTTATATTATTAGTGTTATATCTTACCTTATATCCATCTTTATCCTTATGGTCATCAGTGCCAACAGAATTATCAATAGCAGCAGAAGACTTCCGACTGGCTATGCTGGGCCGTCCACGGATCTTTGGCCTATTCACACTAGCAGATATGATCTGGTCTGAGGATCTTGATACACTGGACGTGACTGAGGTTGATGATGTGACTTTTGTAGGTTTTCGGAGTCTTCTGCGGACGGCTGTGGAGAAGAAAATCAATTATTATGGTTTATTTGTTTATTAGGGGACTACAAAGTCAATTATCGGTGGCGGTCTGGGGTCCAAATCTGCTAATTAAAAATAGCCTTAGTTGTGTGTCGGCAGAGTGTCAATGGCATTTTTTCACACATTTGGTATTCTGCTAAACAATGGCTTACACTGATCGCGACGAAATGCGACAAAAATGCAATTGACACTCTGCCTACACACAACTGAGAATGTTGTTAATTATCAGATTTGGGCTCCAGAAGCATCGATCATTGTCGATCATACTAATCAATGATTAATAAATATATAACCATTCTTATTGAATTACAAGCGCCTTCACTAAGCTCGTACGCAACATAATTTATTCACTTGTCTTATTTTCCTCCGTTAAATTATTGTTCCTTAATTACATCGGAACTAGCCAAATAGAAGCAAATTGTACAATTCTAAAGGGATATAATTAATTGCACAGCAAATAAAATAATCGCCTATTAAATAATTCTCATCAATTTAACCATTTGTTACATCAAATAAATTACTTCACTACAAGTAAATTAAATGTTTAACAAACTAATTCTAAAGATATTCATTGAATACAGGCATCTATTACAAGAATATTTTGTTCCAATCTTGGCGAAGAGACAGCCAATATTTCTAAGATTCAAGCAGACGCCGGCCAATAACCAATCGTCTTTGTTTCCTACTTTACTGTCAAATAAATTTCTCTTGGCTGCAAACTTCAGACTACTACTTTCCAATCTGTTCCGTGCAATAAAACTTCGTGTACATCTTGAATTCAAATGCTCATGAGGGACACCTTGTAACTGATGGCGAATTTCTTTCAATTGAATCTGTATTTTGTTGCCTTGTCCTTTAGGTTGAGTTTTGGAGGTTTTACGAAAGTGTTTTTAAGAGAATATGAATCGGAAGGAATCGTTTTACAGCACGCATGGGACAATTTGCATCGATGTTCATTTGTTTTGTATTCGCGTAATAAGTATTGGGTTCTTTTATGATGGAATTTATTGTATTTTTTATGACGCTTGTGATAAAATAATATTTATTTGCGAATAAAATTAGGACACACTTACTTATATTTTAGGTATTTTTAAGAGTTTTGGGGTCACTAGCGCAGCCCAGAGTTACCATTATAAACCCGGAGTTAGCTGCTAACACAGGGTTAAATCAAGATAAATCAATACATTATTTATTTAACCCTGTGTTAGCAGCTAACCTCGGGTATATTTGGCTGCGCAAGTGGGCCGTAATGAATCAATATCATTTACAGCGAAATTATAATCTTCGTAGAACAGACAAGTTTCAAATCCTGTTTCGATAAATATTGCATTATATGAAATAGATTCATTAAGTGTATTTAGAAAGGAAGATTCGAAGATTAAGAACTAGTTTAATATGTATCATTTTAAACAAGTTTTTGATCTTTAAAGACAAGAATGAAAACTGGACTGCTCTGATTGATTAATTAATTTACTAGAGGATGCCCGCGACTTCGTCCGCATTTATCGTCATATCTTTTTAAATAAACAAAATATCTGCAAATAATATAGCCCATGTGTTATTCTGATGTCCAAGCTAACTTATTGTAAAATTTCATTAAAATCTGTTTACTGGTTTTTACGTGATGAAGTAACAAACATCCATCCATCCATCCATCGGCACAAATATTGACACTTTTAATATTAATAGATATTTCTTACGTATTTCTAAATTGCTGTAGTTAAAAAGCGGAAGTTATTAAGAAACTTGATATAAATTCGTCCATAGATTATATATTAACATGTTTATAATCGTTTGATACGTCTTCAATATTAATTTGATTATAAATAGCAATTAGAGCATACGTAATCACTTATAAACAGCAATTTAGTGTAACAAGTAACAAGAGTATTTTTATTTATTATAATAATTCTGGGGCCCAATTCTGTTAACTTACAATATTCGCAATTGTCTGTCGGCAGAGTGTCAATGTTATTTTTTGACACATTTGGTCGCAATCAGCGTTAAGCCATTGTTTAGCAGAATAACAAATGTGTCTAAAAATGCCATTGACACTTCCGACACACAACTGAGGCTATTTTAAATATAACTATGATTTAAAAAACGTGCGGATTTTCTCCAATTTTATTCACAGATTGGTCACGAGCAGTGTGTTGTTCACCACTTACAGATAAATTTTAACTGATAGATATTTTCTACTCAAACGTCATGATTTATGAAATAGACATTAGTTTATACAGGGTGTAACAGAAAGGGTATATAAAGCCGAAACACAGCGATAGTCCTCATGAAACTAAACAACTTTCCCCAAGGAACATGGGTCGTAACTCGAAAAAAATTTTTGGATCGCCCATACTTACTCGATCAGCTGATCGGGCATTTTGTATGGGAAGGCGAAATTTTTTTTTCGAGTTACGACCCATCTTCTTTGGGGAAAGTTGTTCAGTTTCATGAGGACTATCGCTGTGTTTCGGCTTTATATACCCTTTCTGTTACACCCTGAATATGTCAGTTAAATTTTATCTGTACGTAATGAAACGGACACTTAAAGCAACATTTCATAAAACACGACATTTTAAACAGCGACATGTATAAAATATCTGTCAGATAAATTTTATCTGTAGATAGGATACAGGCCCTTACAATGGTATTTTATCAACTAGTTATCATTAAGTTAATGTAATTATACTTACGTGTGGAAGCTAAGGTTGGTGCCACGAGAGCTACTATCATTAGGGTGATAGCAGTCCACCGGAGCAATCTCGGTGGCCACTGCAACAAACAAAATATTTGATGTTAGAAAGTTATTTAGAAAATCTGGTATACTGTCGCAAAAAAAGGAGGCATACAATTTCATATCAGGGTTGTATCGATGGATAATAAAAGAAACGTAATCGTCCAACTTCATGTATGTAGTTTGGGCAGAAATCAAAGATCAAAACGTGTGTCTTAAATAAAAAAATATCTATAGATTAAAAATTGATATTTTTACAAGCTTTTATTTACTTTCACCTGTCCCGTTGTCTGTCTGTCGTTCTGTAATCAAATCTTGCAACTTAAATTTGATCCACTTCCCGGTTTCCGATTGAGCTGAAATTTTGCATGCTTATGTATATCGCGTGACAATGCAATATTATGGTAACATGGAGCTGATCTGATGATGGAGCTGGAAGGTGGCCATAGGAACTCCGTAATTAAATGATGCAACCCTATCGAGTTTGGGCTCATTAGATTCGTCTTGACAAGTACTTTGATACTGTATGGTAACCAGGGTCTGATGATGGAGCCGGAAGGTGGCCATAGGAACTCCGTAATTAAACGATGCAACCCTATCGAGTTTGGGCTCATTGGATTAGTCTTGACGAGTACTTTGATACTATATGGTAACCAGGGTCTGATGATGGAGCCGGAAGGTGGCCATAGGAACTCCGTAATTAAACGATGCAACCCTATCGAGTTTGGGCTCATTGGATTAGTCTTGACGAGTACTTTGATACTATATGGTAACCAGGGTCTGATGATGGAGCCGGAAGGTGGCCATAGGAACTCCGTAATTAAACGATGCAACCCTATCGAGTTTGGGCTCATTGGATTAGTCTTGACGAGTACTTTGATACTATATGGTAACCAGGGTCTGATGATGGAACTGGAAGGTGGCCATAGGAACTCCGTAATTAAACGATGCAACCCTATCGAGTTTGGGCTCATTGGATTAGTCTTGACGAGTACTTTGATACTATATGGTAACCAGGGTCTGATGATGGAGCCGGAAGGTGGCCATAGGAACTCCGTAATTAAACGATGCAACCCTATCGAGTTTGGGCTCATTGGATTAGTCTTGACGAGTACTTTGATACTATATGGTAACCAGGGTCTGATGATGGAGCCGGAAGGTGGCCATAGGAACTCCGTAATTAAACGATGCAACCCTATCGAGTTTGGGCTCATTGGATTAGTCTTGACGAGTACTTTGATACTATATGGTAACCAGGGTCTGATGATGGAACTGGAAGGTGGCCATAGGAACTCCGTAATTAAACGATGCAACCCTATCGAGTTTGGGCTCATTGGATTAGTCTTGACGAGTACTTTGATACTATATGGTAACCAGGGTCTGATGATGAAACTGGAAGGTGGCCATAGGAACTCCGTAATTAAACGATGCAACCCTATCGAGTTTGGGCTCATTGGATTACTCTTGTAGAGTACTTTGATACTATATGGTAACCAGGGTCTGATGATGGAGCCGGAAGGTGGCCATAGGAACTCCGTAATTAAACGATGCAACCCTATCGAGTTTGGGCTCATTGGATTAGTCTTGACGAGTACTTTGATACTATATGGTAACCAGGGTCTGATGTTGGAGCAGGAAGGTGGCCATAGGAACTCCGTAATTAAACGACGCAACCTCAACTACGGACTTCTAAACGGAATAACGCTGCTACGCGCTGCGAACTACATCGTAGTAAATCTCGAATTAAAAATAGAGGTACTAAAAAGTTAAAAATAAAATTAAAGAAAAAAAAACCTTTTTAAAAACAAGCTTTTATTATTTGTTTATAAAATGAACTAAAAAGTTAAAAATAAATTAACTCTAAAAAGAAATATAACACTTTGTAACTTGATTGTAACCTTTAACGACAAATAAGCGTCTTCGTCTAGGACAAAATAATTCCATATTGTACAAATTTATTTAATTTTAACACTAAAACTTTTCACCATACATAATTATTCAATCTCGTCCCCCCTCTTTATCATAGTCCCCATTTATAAATGAAAGCGTGTTACATTGTGATAGCCTGAGGAAAATGTTGTGATGTATTAATTAAATACAACTTATATGTTGTATTTAACAAATTAAAAAGAAAAATGTTGTGTTGTATTAATTAAATACTCATTTTCCTCAAGCTATCACAATGTAACACGCTTTCATTTATAAATGGGGACTATGATAAAGAGGGGGGACGAGATTGAATAATTATGTATGGTGAAAAGTTTTAGTGTTAAAATTAAATAAATTTGTACAATATGGAATTATTTTGTCCTAGACGAAGACGCTTATTTGTCGTTAAAGGTTACAATCAAGTTACAAAGTGTTATATTTCTTTTTAGAGTTAATTTATTTTTAACTTTTTAGTTCATTTTATAAACAAATAATAAAAGCTTGTTTTTAAAAAGGTTTTTTTTTCTTTAATTTTATAAATTAATTTGAACAAAAAGAAAAAAACATCACGTGATGGTACAAATAGGTACATAACGTTTTTATTTAAAAAACCGATTGCGGTCGAAAAACTTTTATTTTTATTTTTCACAGTGAATACGAATCTAACGACACCTCTCAAACTAAAATCCATGAATCTGTCCAGGCTGTAGGGCGTGCCAAAGAATTATACATACATACATACTCTCAAAAAACATAATCTTCCTTCTGGCGCAGTCGGGTAAAAAAAAGAAAGTCAATTGACTTTTTATGAAACTCTACAAAATGTCAATCAAATGCAAATTTTGAACATGAAAAAGCATTCAATGAAGCAAAATGCGGTGTTCGCTTAATGAAAACGCTGTCAACAAAAATAAATAAATCGAAAAGTCCGTTGTAGAACTTTAACGAACTCCCATCTCTTTTTTTTATGTGAATTTTCAGTTAGTTCCTAACAGTTTTTCAACATGTTTTATGGTTCAGTAATTAGGAAGCTGTTTCTGCGTTTTGAGGGAAATTGTGCTTGATACAACCGGTAAATAGGTAGGTAGGTACTTATACCATTTTAGTGAAAAGGAAAAACAAAATAAAAATTTCACGATAAAGTTGTTATTGATAGAGACTGAAACAGCTGTTTTATAAAAAAACAACTCTTATAATAATTATAATAATAAGTTAAATTAGTAACTACCAAACAGTGATAAATGGCATCGAATATATTTGTATGGTGCCTGGTATAGTAAAAAATTTCGGTATCAATTAGACTCAACATTCAACTAGCATGGACAGAAAAAAGTTCGCGGCCGCTGATGAAACTTGCGTCAATCGATAGAGAAAAATATTATAAAACAATAAAACGATAGTAGATTTTAAACAAATGTCGAAAGTGATATACTTTCGGAGATATAGAACTTTGAAAATGAAAGAATGATGTATTTCTCCATACTAGCTCGACTAGGAGATGTTGAGTGTAATTGATACCGAAATTTTTTACTGTACTTAGTAGCTTGGATGCTCTTTAATTTATAATCTAATCTTAGGAACCATACGCAACGGCGGTTCTCGTATTTATGTACCAAAACCGCGAGTCTTTTGTTTTTTTTTATCACGAAATTGTCATGAATGGCTTAATTTTTTGTCATTTTTTGCAACGGCAGTAACTATTCCAGAATAAAAAAAACAAGCCCATATTTTCAGTTAGGCCTTCATTAAGGGTAGGTAAACGAAAAATTATTTGCAATAGCAAACTGTAAAATAAGGACACCGCTTCAGGCTATTTTAATTTAAAATCACTATTATCCCGAGCTCAAATAGGATGGTACTGGTTGCAGAAAATATTGGATATGATAATTATAATGTTAAAATAGTTTATATTATAATAATCGATTGTAATTTGAAAACTTGTATTAATATCTCCATTTTTGGAGCAGTTTTTTATTTTAGCTAATCATGAAAGAGTTGAAAGAAATGTTAGAGTTAACTTTAAACTAAGATTATATTTATTTCGCAGCCAAATATACGTAGCAATTTATTCTCAAGGACGCAGTTTTCTTCAGAGAAGAGTCTAGCAAAAACTTCTCTAACAGTCTACTTGGCACTACTCTACTCTACTCTGCTTTTTGGATTGGGTAACGATTGGAACACGTCCACACTGACCGAGCATCTGGCTCGCGAGCCTGCCGCGCGAGCCCGTGCGCTATATATATCTGGACGCAGCTTACGACGACGAATTGTTTTCCCATCTGACGGGCCACGGCCCGGACACGGCCCGGATCTATGTAGTGTAAGGTAACAAAAATAATGTAGTGGGATGTTGTGTGTTGAGATATTTACTTTTATTATCATTATTACCATAATTGTAAAACGTCTCTATTATTTTGCCGACGCTACAACGTGTAAACATTAGCATAAAGTTTCATCGGAGTTTCATACTGGGAGGTAATTTATTAACGGGGCACCCTGGCCACTGCGAGAGGAAGGATTTTTGGCCGAAATGGGCCTAGATTTTACCGGACTTTTTGATATTTATGACGCCATTTTTGTGGGAGTATCTGAAAGCCAGACATTGCATATGTAGAGGTTTGTTGTTTTGAAAATATTTTCGTGTGATTTTTCTCTAGTAAAGAAAGTTTTTCATGAAACATTTGTCGTAAATATTTTTTTGTGCACAAAATCACATTTCGAAAGATATATTTTTAAAACATTTTATTTGCTCTAGTGGCTAAAACTTTAATATTAAAAATCTTGAATTGAGACTTAAAATATCTCATAATAACAAAATACATAAACAACAACTGTTAAATTGAAACCGGACTTTTATATGCGGTCGTATTACTCAAGCTTCAAGTAAGTTCTTGCAGTTTATAATTAAAAATCATAATTACATCTTCGAAAAGACAAAACGGTGACAAAGGCATAAAAATAAATAGACAAAACACGATCTCCCACAGCTTATCAACCGTGAACATTTAACATGATACTTGTACATTATGTGAGTTATTAAATATGAAGTCTTGATTAAACTCTTGCGGGTTATAAGTACCTAAAACGTGAATATAACTGACGTACCTATAGCTACTGTCCGACAAGGCCAAATGAAAGGAAAACGACTGGCCTATCGTACAGAGTAATGTAATGTTACAGAGACTTATAATATCTCGTGTTTTTTTAACATTATTTATTTACTTCGGTTTTTACCTTTAAAACTCCTCATAGTTCAAATGAATAAAACGTTATTAAATACTTTCTACATATTTAAATAAACTTGTCGTAGTAACTAGTCGAACAAGCCGCCCCTTGTCATTCCCGGTGCAAAGGTACCCAACACTCCAGCAGCGTTCCCGCGCTGGATCGCAATGGACAGCCTTTGCAGCAGGAATGACCCGACGCGGGGGTCTGAACTCCTCTCCCTTAGGATTACCATTTTTAAATATGTAGTAAGTGTTCAAATGAATAGGACTATCAATGAATGGGATTTAGTGGCCGTTTCGCCACGTATAGATAAAATTTAACTGACTGATAAACCTATGTCTATTTTATGAAATATGTCGTTTTAGACGGAGTCAGGTATAAAATATCTGTCAGATAAATTTTATCTGTAAGTGGTGAAACAGGCCCCTAACATTGAAAATAATTTCTCGCTATTTCTTACCCTAAGGTTGCCTGGAAGATATTGCTACCTAGCAATAAGGCCGCCTGTAGCTTCTTATATTATTGTTTGTGTCTGTACCTTATATCTTTGTGTGCAGTAAATGATATTTGTATTGTATTGTATAATATAAATTAATTCAGAGAAACCAGAAATTTAGTTACATGATTTTCTTCATAACAGAAACCTAGTAAAAATATTTTTAAACAAATTCAATTCATAAACTAACAATTACTTCCCTGCTAGATATTACACGACGGATTCTATTGCATCAAAATAATCGTTAATTGAAACGAATGGACAGGTATTGTACAATTTTCTTGTTATGTTGGTACGGTAAACTGCCTATCAATAGTAATAACCCATAATTTTTGTTTGTCTGTCGGTTACGGCACCATCAAACACACCTACATTTATGTATAATTATTGGACAAACTTTCTCTTTTACTATCAATCGATATCTGTTTAAGTAGCCCAATATTGGGCATCGTCGTGACGTAATGTTGTCTAATCCTATTGATATTATAAATGTCAATGTTTGTGTCGATGGATGGATGGATGTTTGTTACTCTTTCACGCAAAAACTATTGAATAGATTTTGAAAAATATAATAATTATAAATAAGCTAATAACACATAAGCTATTATTTTTAGATATCATGTTTTTCTTCCAAGATATGACGATAAATGCGTACGATAATACGTAATCGCGGGCAGCCTCTAGTTAGAAATAAAAAGGGTTTGGTCAAGTTTTTAAAAAGTATGGCGCTTGATTAACCCACGACCTACGGCATGGCAGTCAACTGGCTAATCTAAGAAAATATTATTAGGTTACCATAACCAAAATATGAAAATGAAAATTCATTTAATCCTATAGGTTAGGTTTGACAACACTTATGACGGGTCATTTTTAAAGTTAATGCTAGATTCGCAAGACTGCAGTTTTCCCCAGAGAAGAACCAAGAAATTCTGTTGGGTTGCTTTTTCAATTTAAGTTTTACAAATTCTTAGGCATAAACACAGAAACATACATTAAAATTTACATTTCCATAGAGCTATCTGTACCTAAATAAATGATAAAAATTTGATCCTGCTATTAGCTAGTATCAACCATACGGTCCCATACTTATCATGATTGATTAAGTACACATCAGTTGTCATAACAAAGACTCCTACATTCTGACATTCTGACATTGCGACTGTCAAATTTGTGTCATAATGGCAAGTAATATTACTTAATAGTAAATTACATAATGTATCTATTTTGGTAGTTGATTGTCGTAACAGTTCGCGCCCACGTATTGTTTATTTATTTCCAATTATTTGTGATTTAGTGTCGTGAAGATTGACATGTTTCTTTTTATTTTATATATTGTGACAGATTGCATGACACAGATGTAATGTATGTCACAAGTATGTCATTTGTGGCGATTATTAGCTCATATTGACATATTGCAATTCACCATTAATCTAATGACAAGGCGTTCACGAATAAGGCTTATTAATAGACTAGTCTATAAAATTAAATATTTATAAATGTATTTTATGGTACTCCCAAACTTTTAGTATGCAACATGCAAAGCAATGCAGTGTGGGATCACCATTAAATAGGGATGATGACTACATTCAAACATTCATTTTTGACCTGATCAAATACATAAATAAATACAAAGATACAGAGCATCAAAGTTACGGAGTGGGGGGTATTGACGTCACTCCTATGTTAAAATCGTACCTAGGCGTGACGTCACGAGCAACTTTAACCCAGCGTATCTTTGTCATTTTTAGTTTAAGAGAAAAAAGAAAAAATACGTGTCGAATATTTTAAAATAATCTATGTGATGGACTAAAATTTTTTTTTAATCATCATGCCCATTCTGTTTTTATTCGCTACTCTGTATTTGATCTGACAATAAGGTTACTGTCATTATTTAGATTCAAGTTAAGATAAACTGTTGTAAAGAATTTTTGTCTTTACGCTATGTTAATTAATGAACTCGAAAACTTTTTAATTAGTCTTATCTGATTTGACATAATTTTATTAGGTAGGCTTTTTGATTGATGATATATTTTATTACTTAGTTTTTAATACATGAAGTATTTATGTCGCTGAAATTTTATTCAATACATTTTATAGGTCGCGCCACGTATAATGAATTCTGGAAACAATTGAAAGGGATGTGTTCGCGCGTGGGTAATTAAACAGTTTTGTGCACGATGGTATTTTAGAATTAAATGTTACACGTCAGACTCAAAAATCGTCTAATGCGCAGCTGTTAGCCAGAGTTCTTTTTACGTGGCGCGACCTATAATACTTTTAATTAGTTACAAGTATAAGGGCCGGTTTCACCACCGGTAGCTAAAATCTAAACGACAGTTATTTTATACCTATCACTGTCTAAAACGTCAAGTTTGAAATATACATAGGTTTATCTGTCGGTTTAATTTTATCTGTCAGTGGTGAAACGTGCCCTCAGACTTATGAACCTTTACTTAGGTATTTCCGATTTTGCATAATAACTGTAGTATCTTTTCTAGTTTATGATAAAGATTAACTCTATCCGCGTGGGCAAAATTGCAAGAAAAAACTAGTTACAAAAAAATTCAAATGACCTAGATAGAAGCCACTTAAAACAGATTACTCCAAAAATACAGAGACATACTTCCGAAATTTAACAAAAGACAGACGCAGAGCTCGTTCAAATTTCATTAGCAGTACGAATGTAGAGTAGTGCAAAAACATTTCCTAGCTCAGGCCAGGGTAGATAAATTTCCAATGAGCACCCAGGTTTTTTGTTAGTGCAGACCCATTTGGAAATGTCGTGCTCTACTTACTAGTGATGTGCTGTCACTTTTAGTTAATTATCGATGTTTTTAACTCACAAAAAAATAAAGATTGGTACATTGTATCCATGCATTTTCACGGGAATGGCGGGTCGCTACCGGAGACCGTGTTAAATGGAAAGTCGCGGGGGTGACCTTTGCCCAGCAGTGGGATCTTAATGGCCAATAAAAAAAAACATTGTATCCTTTATTTTTGCGAAGGTTTACTGCGAAAAGTTATTCTATAAATAATTGCGTTTTAAAATTACCTATTTAACATATTAAAATTAACGATTATTACCTCTTCTAAGTAATTTAGATAGCGTATTAAGAAATTTTCGTTTAAAAGGCAATCTTATCTTTAAATTTTGCATATTAAAAAATGCAATTTTATGAAATCGGACCACGAAACATGTTTAATTTGAGAAACGTTTTACAACACGTCAAAATGTACAAAATTTAATATGCTGCAATTCTCGTTCATTATTCTTAGTTACAAGCTTGCCTGTTATACGCACATTAATAATAAAACCAAGGTTGGAACTAGAATTCGATTGCTTATGTAACCGTGTTAGTAACCTCTGTTATGAAATTATTATAATACCACAATGAAGTCGTTAGCCTTTGGGTTTTAGTATTGTTTTTTTGCAAAAATCTCTGCAGCTTTGTGTCAGTATTCTTTAGTAACTCTCAATTAAAGAGTAATGATGAAAGTATAGAAGTTAATGATCAGTTCTGATCATCTGTTGCTTGATCTATAATTACGAAACTGCTTTATTAAATTTAAGAGTTTCGCTCTTGTCGGTGGAATCTACGCCACTCTGCTCTGTTTTCTGCCGTCTTTTGGATTCCTTGATACGACACAACTTCCATCCCCTCTTTCATTTGATCTATGTAAGTTCTTCGTGGTTTCCCTCTCTTCCGTTTTCCTTCTACTTTTCCTTCCAAGATGTTTTTTTATAAAGTCGTCGTGTCGTATCAGGTGACCCAGCATCTTTCCTCTCCTATCATCTTTCCTCTCCTCTCCTCTTCTTTTTTACGAAACTGCTCATGCTAATAAAATAGCAATTCAACGATATAAACCAATGAAATCTTGCTATTTTAGACAAATAATTTTTATAAATACAATTTTATTTAGAAAAATGCCGAATTTCCTTTCAAAATTAAATTACGACCTACTTTGTGGCTTACTAATTTAAATTTATCGATAAAAATCTATCGACATACGAACCGCCAAACAGACGCCACTAGCCAAAAGGCATTGCAGAATCACTGCGGTAGGTGGCTAATTTGAAATTAGTCCGATATAAACTATGCATTTCGCGCTAATGGATGTGCCATTTTAGCTCTCTGCTAAGTAGCTGATAAATTATATATTTTAGCATATTATTTAGACATACCGTAAATCTTGAGTTTAGGTAACCACGAATACTTTCAAGGATTTGTTTTAGGTACCTACTACTCATTTGGTGGCAGTCTTTTCACATTATTGAGTAGTTTAAATAGATATTCGTCACATAATATACTTATTTAAGGGCCTTTTATACATCATTATTTATTTTAAGAGTTCGACTCTTGTCGGTGGAGTGTTCGCCATTTAGGCCTATCCTCTGCTTGTGCTTTAACTTCTTGATACGACATGACGTTAACTTTCTCTTTTACTTCCTCTGCCTCTCTTCCCCTCAATCTTTCCTTCAATGATGTTTCTCAAGAAACCGTCATGTCGTATCGAGTGCCCTATCATCTTCCCTCTTCTTCTTCTTTAAGGGCCTTTTACGGTTAAAAAACAAATATTTAAACCTGATTCAAATAAAAATTTATCCGCTTTTGGATAAAGTCCTTAACCTACTCACGCCAGTCGAAACAGGGCATAAGAAACAATAAGAACTTAGCTTTTTAACTGACTTTACACTAAAAACAAGCAACAAAAAAAAAGGCGATTCTCAATTCGGCTTTTTTTAATTACTTGTATAACACGGGAAAATTGTTTCTGACTAAATACTGTCATAAAACGAAGGGCTTGTTTATTCTACAAAAACGATAAAAAATCGTGCAAAATTTTATCAATTTCGAGTTATTCGTCATCTCGCACTCAAAAAACTCGCACTAAAGCAAAGCAGGGTAAAAACCTGGGTGCGAGTTTTTTGGGTGCGAGATGACGAATAACTCGAAATTGATAAAATTTTGCACGAATAACTCCAATTCCAATCTATCGTAGAAAAATTCTGTACAAACCGTCGTAAACCAGTTTGAACTAGCTCTTTCCTAACGAGGTGCGGTCTTTGGGAATTAATGATGTTTGCTTTAAGTTGCAGTTGCAAACAAAAGAACACTACTGAAGGACTGAGCTGAAATGAAACGGATCGTTTGCTGTAGACGCAGTGAGATAGGCCAGGCGATTTATGAGTTTTTGCAGTGGTTTTTTTTATTATCATCATTTAACTTAAGAGTTAAGACTCTTGTCGGTGGAGCATTCGCCATTTAGGCCAATATATTATAGTATAGATATTTAGCTATTTTTTATAGCTTCTGATTTTTTTTTAATATCTGTCATACCTCTTTCACATTGGGTTAGTCAGTGACCTACTTCCCTCCTCTTGCTACGATCCAAATATACCTCTTTTGCTTCATCCACATTTATCTTGTATGACAGATATACTTTAAGTAGAAAACGCTTTTTCCTTATTTTTACGATGTACGCAGTTAGCTCTAGTTTTTTTTTCACGTCAACATTTTCGATTCGATAAAAAAAATTATATTCTATCTATGCACTTCAATTTTATTGACCGACTTTATACTAAAAATAAAAGAATATGGTTCTCAATTCGGCTGAATATTTTTATATTGACATATTTTAAATACATACATACATATCCGTCACGCTCTCATTGGGGTAGGCAGAGACCACTTCCTTCCGCTTGCTACTATCCAAACACACCTCTTTCGTTTCATCCACACTCATCAGTTGCCTCACACATGCCCGTTGGTTAAGGGTACTCTTGACTTGGCCTTTCTTGAGCAAGTCCCCGATTT
The DNA here is from genome assembly GCA_947563765.1 of Anarsia innoxiella. NCBI lineage: Eukaryota > Metazoa > Arthropoda > Insecta > Lepidoptera > Gelechiidae > Anarsia > Anarsia innoxiella. The sequence continues at coordinate 1,634,660 of OX387403.1, forward strand.
GATCGATTTGACATATTTAATCCTAATTCACCGTGACTACACAGAAAATTCGTACGTCAATATAATTTAGTGTCAATGAAAGAGATTTGCAGCTTTGGCTTCGTTTGCAACAATGCTGTTTCAAAAGGAAACTTTACTCGGCTAATTGGACGTGTTCCCTAAATGCTAGCTTTAATGCTCTTATGAAGTTTATTTCGTATCTCGTAAATTTACTTCTATTTGTAGTTGGAATTCTGAATTTTGGGAAATATGCTGCGAAATTAATGACGTTTATTACAAAAAAACATGATTATACAGAAACATCATGTCACTAGTAGAAGTTGGGCCATCATAATAGTCCACTACCATGGCCTAAAACGTGTACTAGCGACATCACAAATAGCAGACAACGTCTGAGGTGTCCTCGAGGCATTGTTCCCAAGATTCTGATCATTCTGACCCCATTTTATGCAGATAGGTATTCTTCCACTTTTCAAAATGACTTAGAAGTCGAGAGTACCCTAAACTGACGCGCATGTATTGATGAATGTGGATAAAGAGAAGGAAGTGTGTTTGGATCGTTGCAAATGAAGGAAAGTGGTTTCTGACTACCCCGATGGGAAAGAAGTGTGACTTACATACATAAGTATGTAGGTATTATGACTCATGTTCCTTGATGAAAGTTGCTCAATATCCAGTCCCTGAATTTCAGCTTTAACTATTTCAATAACAACGTATGGATTTAACGGAGCATTAATTATAACTGCCTTTTCTTCAACCTGTTTATTTATTTATTTATTTAACAGTTTATTGTAAGATGATAGTACAAAGAGACAGAAAAAAAGAGAAGTTATAAAAAAGGTACAACATATTATCTAAAAGAAATTTCTTCCTGCAGATCCCACAGAGAGAGAAGTGATAGCATAAAGGCAGGATAGTCAGTCCTGTTATTTATCTAACAACCTCAACATGTACTTGTACCCCTCAAGTAACAGCTGTTTGTTCATAATTCCGCATTGTATACCAAACTTCCGGATCTTAGATAAAGTTCCGGACAGTCGATGTTGGGTTACGTAGGTAGGTACTCAAAGTGATAGTTAGTACTAATAATATACAGTTTGTTGTTTCAATCTATGAAGAAAATCTAAGGATGTAATCTGACTATAAAAATACTAAAAAATATGTCAAAATTAAAAGTGATTGTGAGTGTAGGTTTATACTTATATATTTATTGTTTATTGTAGGTTAAGTGACTATCCTGCCTTCTTGCTTTCACTTCTCTCTCTGTGGGGTCTACAGGAAGAATTTTCTTTAAGAAATATGGTGTACCTTTTGTATAACTTCTCTTTTTTCTGTCTCTATGCATTATCATCTTACAATAAACTGTTAAATAAATATTTCTTTTATCTCAGTCTCACTACTTGTATTTAGGTACACATACAATATAACCGGAAGAAACGGAAAAAAAACGAATGGCACAGGGCACTATGTTTATGTTATGGTTTTCTCATCATCATGGCTCTCTTATTCATGTCGATCAGCCGATTGGACACGAATGATAAGTTATTTCTTAATTTATATTTATTTATACATACATACATACATACATATCTGTCACGCCTCTTTCTTATTGGGGTAGGCAGAGACCGCTTCCCCCCCTGTGGGTTCTCGCCTTGTAGTGGCGGGGGGGCTCAGTACCGGCGGACTGGTCATCTGCTGGGAAGCAAAGAGGAACCCGAGGAGGACCTCTCCCCGATGCCTTCCGGTCGGGCTTGGGTTGAGCGGTACTTTGTAGGTGGCGAACCTATTGGGTGGCGCTACTGAGGCGGACAGCCTGTGTTGTATGGGCGGCACAGGCTGTTGAGAAGGTGCGTAGGCTGCGGGCCTTATGCCTTGCTTCCGCAGCTAAGGCGGATGGCTGGGCTGTATGGGCAGTCCAGCTACTGAGAGGTGGAGGCCGCGGTGGGAGAGGACTGCCGGTATCACGGTGCGCCGCTTTCCCTACCTCCCGCGGCCTAAACGGGGTCGCCACCGTTCTTTGATGGCGGACGCGGTGGGGTCGCAGGGGAAGAGGAGTGTCGGTATTCCGGAGGCCGCTTTCCCTATCCTCTGCGACCGTGTGGCATGTAGCGGGGCCACAAATCTGGCTCGCTGCGGGGAGACCGTGGGTGGCGGAATCGGAGAGTCCGGCACACACCACTGGTTGGTCTTCGAGGAGGTGCGGCTAACGTGTTTAGTGTTTCGACACGTTAGCCGCGGAGAGAGGGTGGGCATTTGCCCGAGATGGGTCTGCTTTGGCGGACACCGCCGACGGGGTTCGCGGATGTGTGCGGAAGCGTTCCCGTGTCCCCGTCACTTGGCGGCGAGAAGGAACACCGTGGGGTTTTAGCCGGTGGGAGTCCGGCATAACCCTTCATCTTTCTCCGCGACCAAGGGTATGACGGATTTCGCCACGTAAAAAAAAAAAAAGGCAGAGCCCGCTTCCTTCCACTTGCTACGATCCAAACACTCCTCTTTTGCTTCATCCACTCTCGTCAGTCGCCTCATACACGCCCGTCGGTTTATATTTATTTATTCTTGCTTCAAATTAACAACAAGCATTATAAACTTTATGAAACTTTAGCATAAATAACCTTTCCTATAGAAAATCAAGTTAAAGGCCAAAACACACCGGATGCGTATGCGTACCTCTGAGTTGTAGTGTATGGAACTGTCTCCGGAACTGACAGCTAATTAAGACTTCGAGCATCAAACTCATCAAACATCTATCTATACAGCTAATAGACACACATCTCCCTTTACAGCAACCTTATTCACACGAAGGCTTTATACAGCTTTCATATGCAAATGAAAGCGCTTGATTGCTGAATTTCAGGTGGATTGGATGTTCAATAAAAGAGATACAGGTCCCAGAGGTAGCTTAAAGCTCTTATAAAAGGACCCAATTTACTTTGAAAAAGTGCTTAGTCAATGCATTTTATTTGAAATATAACCTACCTACTGGGGAGGAATCATTATACCCTTTTTGTTATTAGGATAATTAGACTAATAACTCTTTCACGTGAAAACCACTGAACAGATAGTAATTAAACATAACAATATTTATCATCATCATCATGTCAGCTTATGGACGTCCACTGCTGGACAAAATTCTCCTCCAAGGATCTCCACAACGACCGGTCTTGCGCTGCCCACGTTCAACGGCTTCCAGCGACTTTAACCAAGTCGTCAGTCCATCTTGTTGGAGGCCTTGAATATTGATACTTGTAAATCGGAATAATACATAGGTTTTATAATTTTAAGTTATTGTGTGTTTTTGCGAAGATATTTTATAATAATAAATCCATAGGAAGTCACGGGCGTCCTTTTATAGGTAACCTTTTATAATTAAATTCTAACAGATATTTTATACCTGCCTCTGTCTAAAACATCAAGTTTTTTGAAATAGACATTAGGTTTATCTGTCAGTTAAATTTTATCTGCAGGTGGCGAAACGGGCAATTGTTAAGCTAACAAAATAATAACGTAGGTACGTAAAAGCAAAAAAAAAGTTTCTTACCAAAAAGGAAGTAACAGCGAGACATATGTATCTAGTAACCTACTTGTACAGACAATAAACTTATAGAAAAACGCTATTAGAAATATTTGCTTAGAAACTTACAAATGGTACAATTGGAAGAACTAGAGCGTGCTGAATTCCGTCACGCACGTAAAGAGGGATGGATGGGGCAAGGCATAAGCGGATGCGGAATTGGTTTCGTAATTAGGTGGGCCCACATAGTGCGAGCAATGTCTCTATATTTTTTTTTCTAGAGGCTGCCTGCAACTTCGTACGCATTTATCGTCATATTCTGGAAAAAAAACATGATATCCCAAAATAATATAGCCTACGTGTTATTCTGATATGTAAGTTACAATATTGTCAAGTTTCATCAAAATCTGTTCAATAGTTTTTGCGTGAAAGAGTAACAAACATCCATCCATCCCTCGGCATAAACATTGAAATTCATAATAATTAAATTTCAGTCGTATTTTAAGACGTATAAAGCTTATAACTTATCCAACAAATGTCCTATGAAGTGTACCTATTAAGTTACTTGAATGTATGCAAGCGAATACGCGTTCATTTACATCCGTACAATTTTCTTTTTTCCACTTTTCTTGGGCGTCTATTACGTACTTCAATAAATGTAAAGACGGATTGATACTATTGCAAATTGAAGAAAAGAAAATTTAACAAAAAAGATCGCAATCCAAAATGGCGGTGAATTCGATTTGACAGTTCTTTTCAGAAGCAAGAAAAAATTAAAAACTTGATTATTTTCAAATTTTCATCTACTTTTTGCAATGTTATCCGTATTCGATTATAAATAAAGAATAATTCGTCTAAGTTAAGATTTACACATAACATCAATCAAAATAAATAGATATACATATTTTTCCTTGCTATCTATCATTTAACTCGAACGTTCGAAATCTTTAGTGCTTTTATGTGTCAAATACCAAAGAGTTAAGAAAAAGAAGATTTAATTAAAAACCTTAAAAAATTACAAAATAAAAGTAAACAATTTCTTGACGCATGTTCTGCTAATCATTTCTTACTTTTAAGATCGCAGGTTTTCCGTAGGCGGGTTTTAGTTTTAAGAACTTATTTTTTTAATTGAAATTAAAATCACATTTAAAACTTTCTTTTTTTATTCAGCAAAGTATAAATTGGCGTAACTTTACCTTACCCTAACTGTAGCAAACTCCTCAGTGTATTTACGATTTTGGTGCCATCTACATTTCCTTTTCCCAAAACGGAGCCAGTGACGCGCTCCAAATAAGTCACTTATATGCCTGTGTTTTATTTTTATTTTACGTAGTAATTGCGTGAGGGTGAATTTAATTTAATAAAACAGTTCTTTCGTATTTTTTGGTAAGACAGAGACCACTTCCAAACACACTTCCTAACCCGATGGGTGAGAGGCGTGATGGATATTAGGTATCTACGAGATGTATGTATGTACAAATGAGCAGGCTGTAAACTGTACTTAAAGCTAATAAGAGAGATAGATGCTTTGAATGTGAGTATAATTTTTATCCAATATGATAGGCAATGGAACGAACCCAACAGCCTAGTCTTAATTTTTTAATACATTGGTAAGGTTAATAACAAGTACTTAGGTAATCAGTGTGACATTTATATTCATTATATAGATGTCAATCGACTTTTTGTTGACATCTGTGTCAGGCACAAATTACTTTTTAAGGATCTTTTTTTAAAAGTAGTTTTTTTGTAAGATAGCCAATTCTTTCTAAAATATTTTAACCTTTATAATTTCTACAGATTTTTTTTCATACTTGAAAAATTAATAGCTGACCAATCTACTTTAAATACACTTAATAATAGTGTTCATTGGTTGAGTAACTAAAAAATGCTTAAAAAACATTAATTACAAGATTATGAGGGAATTATGTAGTGTTAAGTATTACCTGTTTGTCTAGTGTCTAGTGTAAGATATCTGTTATTAGATAAGTTGTTATTTAAAGTTATTTACAATGTACAGTCTAAAAAAAGAGCAGAAATTAAAAAGAAATAATCTAAGAAAAACGGAATGATTCTACCGTGTTGCCAATTTTTCATTTCTTTTTTTCCCAGACTGTAAACAGATTCTTTTTTTTCTATTTTTTTCAATATGACATTCATCTCAGAACAGAATATATATCTTTTTATTTTTTGACATTGGTTTTTTGATTGATTAGGTTTAAATAAAGACATAAGTGTTTATAGCTCTCAGGCAATTAGGAACCCTATGCGAAAGTCAGAAGGCAAGAAATTTAATAAACAATGATGCAAATGATGCGGAAGATAGCCGCCAGACAACCGCCTACCGCGGTTCGTGTCTCTATAATCGCGCCGATTTAGTATCACTTATTTCTTAAACTACATCAAAATACCTTCTCCTATAACCAAATCATTACTTATAAATAAAGCTTCAAAACTATTTAATAATGACTCATCCGTCAACCGATAGAGAAAATATTCGTCAATAAAGATGCGAGAAACGTATTTACATAGTCAGAGACGAGAATGAATTAATTTGTGTGTTCTACAGTAAAGTCGGTTTATAGGCGTTTTATTGTTAGGTCGAGACATAGAATACAGACTGGTTGCAATTCTGGTTACTTTTACTTCGTTCTCACTTGTCTAGTGCTGAATTTTTCTATCGTACATGCATACATATCTGTCACGACTCTTTCCCATCGAGGTAAGCAGAGATCACTTCCTTCCTCTTACTACAATCCAAACATACCTCTTTCGCTTCATTCTCGCTCATCGGTCACCTCATACATGACCGTCAGTTTAGAGTACTCTTGATTTGGCTTTTCTTGAACAAGTCCCCGATTTGCTCGAGGTACGTTCGCTCGAGCGTTTATTTCAATATTGGGTTTTACAGTTCGGTTTTGACAATGATTTTAAAAGAAATAAATAGACCCGTTAGTACGTGGGTAAAGGTACCATTAATAAGCGTACCTACTAGGTGCAGCTCGTGCAGCTAGTACAAGCATAAGAGATCAGAATTGGGCGACTATAAGCGTAATAGGCGGAAAAAGGAAAAGACCCAAGAAAAGAGTGAGTCGACATACAAACCATTCCTTTTTTCAGTACGTTCTTTTTTGGCGTATTTCTGTCATGATAATTCGTTTTAATGAAAACATTAGTCTCTTTTTGTTCATTTTAAGCGTGGTTAAGTTAATAAATGATTTTATTTTATAACATTATAGGAGGTTACAATATAAAACTATTTATTTAGTTATTCAAGACTTTATTGTAAGAAGACACAGAGACAGAAAATAAAAGAGAAGTAAAGACATTAACAGTATTTGTACCTATACAAAAATATAGTCTTTAAATAGGTACGTAAAAATTGCAAAAAAACGTTTTCCGTCCCAAAACAACGTAAAACGACTATTTAATGAGTAGATAGGTACTACATATTTGCGATAAAATTTTCATCTAAAAAACATCTTTCTACTCTTTACGAAAGAAAGAGAACACAGTATTTTCACAAGTTCTTCTTTTACCCATAGCTTCAAGAGAACCTTATACTTTATTTCCATTCAGTAGTAACACGTCCACGTTTTACAGGCTCTTGTATAATACATTGGCAGGGACCATGTGTACTTTATAGCATTCACAACCACACGTTCGCACTGAAAAACAAGAATACATCGATATTGTGTAGTATAGATGTGGCAATAGATTTAATGTGCTGAAATTCTAAAGGCCAAAACACACCGGAACGTAGACATAGACGCAAGCGGTGACAGTTCCATACATTATAATTCAGAGGTACGCACACGTCTACGCATACGCAACGCATTTAAATTAAATTCATGATTATTAATTCTTGTTGCTTTAGCTCATCTATTTTGAAGTCAAACAAAAAAAGAAGGAGACGATTCTAGTCCAATTTGGTCTTTTTACGAGTAGATATCTATTAAAAGTAAAATATTTAGCTTCCGAAGGCGTAGGACCTTAAAAATCTGATAGTAAAATCAATCTATGAATTGGTAAATAAGAAGATGAGCAAAATTTGCAAATAAATAAAGCTACATAATCTGTTTGAAAGTATAGAAACTCTTAAAGAGATTTCATCACAATCTTTTTACCTAAAATAAGATTAGAAGAAGGCAAGTAAATTCGACAGTACCTACCTACATAATTGGATAAAATAAAACAAAAAGTAAAGTATAAAAAGAAAGCAGGAACACTCAGAGTCCCAAAGACATGACGCTAATTTAAAAAATATATTTTTATTTTATTTACTAGCTACATCTTACTACATCAATGAAACGATAGGGTTAAGGAAACTTCGCTAACTCTTTTACGAGGCTAAGTTTAAAATTTCCACGTCGCTTACATAAATCATTTGGTTCGTTACTGTTCCAGTCAAATTTTGTTGGCACTTCAGCAAGGGTTTATGTCGCCTTTGGGATTTTGAGGTGCTTTTTAAATTTGTGACCTTTTTTTAGTATTAGTAAAATTGGACGTGGTTTAAAAAGGTATGGCAAGATGACGTAGCTTAAAGTATATAATTATTATAATAAATTACAAATGTCAAAACTTATAATTAATCAAACAAACCCCTCCTGGTCGTTCCCAGTGCAAAGGTGCCCATGACGCTCGCCGCGTTTCCACGCTGAATGGCGATGGCCAACCTTTGAATCTTTGCAACCTTTGCTTAAAGTTAAACTATTATTTAGAATATAGAGCAAATATAAGTTTGTTGCTAGATTATTTTCTGGGGAAAACTGCTACCGTCAATCTAGCTGTAGCTTTTAAAAAATATCATTGATATTATATCAAGTTCTATGTAGAATAGAATAGAATAGAATAGTTTATATTTGTCCAAAGTTTAGATACAGCTGTTTGTTATATTATTTGATAAATTATATCTTAAGAAGGTAATCACAAAACAATGTCTTAATAACAACAGCGGAACTATGTTCCACTACCCTCCGCGCTAGTTAAAAACTGTGTTGCAGCAGAGTAGCTTCGCCGTCCACTAGACCAGTATATGAAGGCATGCGCTTTGTATAAAGATTGAATCAGTGTCAGAGAATCAGTGTCAGTATATACTCGTATATTCGTCATAAAATAACATCTTGTGTTCCCTTTAATTCGTGTTTACTTTTTTATTTTGTCACTCTTTTCTAATATCCCTTCCTTCTTTCATAGGGCCAAATACTAATTTACAATACTCTCAGGTTGTGTGTCGGCAGTGTCAATGAGAGCGACATTGTCATTTTTTGAAATATTTGGTTACAATCTGCGGTAATCTATTGTATAGCTGAATACCAAATGTGTAAAAATATGACATTGACACTATTGAGGCTATTTCACATAAGCAGACTTGGGCCCGGAGAAACAAAATTATATCTACCATAATAATAAGTAAAAAGCTTCTTCTTGAAAACTATACGTTACCTATGAACAACACATTTCGGTAGATTCCTGTAGGTATGGTACTGAAATAATGTTCAGCTCAGGCCCTCTCCAATTAAACTGAAGTGTTCCTAGGACCCTTGTGGTTCCTAAGTATATTGATGCTGTCGATAATAGACGTTCTAGGAAAGGAAGACTTTAGGATGTATGTTTTAAGACCTATCCTATCCTGCTTATGTCAATACTTGTGCCGATCGATGTATGGATTAATATAATGTGACGATGTTTATTACTCTTTCATTAAAAAGTACTGAACCGATTTTTGTTGAAACTGGGCATTATTGTATCTTAGATAGGTAATAATTCATAGCATGTATTATTTTAAGATATTTTTTTTGCGATAAGACAATAAATAAAAAAAAACTACGCGGATGAGCTGCGGAATTGGATTTTTATTTAAAGTTTCAAACCGCGGAGACAACGTTTAAAGGTATTTACTTACACATAATATCGTAATTAACCTTTTCTATATACCTACATACATACATATCTATCACGTCTCTTTCCCATCGTGTTAAACAGAGACCACTTCCCTCCACTTACTACGATCAAAAACACACCTCTTTTGCCTCATCTACATTAATCCGCCGTCAGTTGTTTTGACCTTTTCTTTAACTGAATCTATTCCATTTAAAAAGAAAACAAACCATTCCAATTTCAAAACCGGCCAGCTGATCTGAAAACGACATTTCAAAAGACAGTAATGATACAGACAGAGTTTTACGTAATATAACCTGCCAGTGCGTGCCACTTTTACTTTTAAACGCTTAAAAAACTAGACGTTTCTTGTTGGATAACATTACTTGATTGTTTCAGGTCTGTAATACATCGAAGAGTATTTTAAACATACGAACATATAACTTGCTTGAACAAAGTCCGATATAGAATTACAATATTTACAACTTCGATAAAATATAGAAGTAGCCAAACCAGCTAAAATGAAAACCAGCTACAATTTGCTATCGTCAATCCTATTCTCTACCTACTTATCTTATCTAGCCTTATCTAATGTCACACTGCTGGGCAAAGACCTCTCTCCTCCTTCTCCACGATTTTCTATCCTGAGCCGCCTCTGCCCAGTCATTTGTGAAGGTGTCCAGTTCATATCGCCACCTTTACCTACATATTTCAAATATGTTACCTACTAAGAAGTTAATATTTAGCAAACTTAATCTACAGATAAAGCCAGCCTATCACGTCCCACTGCTGGACAAAGGCCTCCTTGCTTACAATCCAGTTTTTTCACGGAATGAATCGAGCTCGTCTCGCCATCATCGCCTAGGCAAACTTACTTATCATAAAATAGAACCGTCAAAATCGAAAACTTCAAAAAACAAATGAAAGTCGTATAACACGGTTACCCAGATCGTGTCACTTTAGCGGCTCAAACCTGTTGTTGTGTTTTTTGTAGTGCTTAGCAACAAAAACGGGTATTTGTTGAAAACGTGCTGCAAAATGCTATTGGGGCTATTTCTATAGTTTCAACGAAGTTAGATTTGAACAAAATAGTCAAATATTTATATTTTAAGGGATCCTAAGCACTTGCGGTCGCGGTGCGGTTAAAGTTTGGCATTTGACATGAAATTGCGTGTCTACTATCTACCGTGGTTCATATTTTTCATATAAAAAATGAAATGGCGCTGCAACCACTACTAGTAAATAAAAGAACTCAAAAAAAAAATCATTATTGAAATTTGATTTCAAAGTAAATAACGTGGATTCATCACTTATTTAGCAAGAACATTAAAGTGAAAGTCAAAATATATTTATGTTATAGATAGACAAATCCACTTGAACACGTTGATAATATTTTCTCCAGAAACGAATCTAGCAAGAAACTCTGTTGAGTTGCTCTTTTCAAACAACGTTTTACAATTCTCATAAATCATCAATCCATATTTAGAAATCCAGACCGCCCCACAACTTTCAATCCACTCATCAATCAATTTACACATTAACTATAAATCGCATCAAAATCAGTATCACAGTTACTAAAACTCCGTAAATGGTCAACTCTTTAGTATCCAATTCAAACAAGTATTGCACGACAACTTTAAATAGAGCTCATAGATTAACAGTAAAGCCTATTGTACACTGAAAGCCTAGCGTTTATGCGTCATTGTTGCGACACAATGACGTGGCGTTGTAGTGAATGAATGACAATGAAACATGTCATATAGCCAGCATTGCGTTACGCATTATTTACCTATAATAACAACCAACTTTTTAAGTTGGGTTATAAAGTTGAGTATATAATAATGATAGTCTCCATTAAAAATATATAGTAGGTAAACTTAAGTAACTTTGTCAGTGATTTCAAATAAATTTATTCTCCAGGTAAATAGGGTCCAAAATCGCTTTATTTTAGGCACTAAGCATTTGAAAACGTCTATGTTCCTTCTAAACTGTGGAATGCCCAAAATTTCCCTCTTCAGACATTCATTTACCTCCGCATATCTACGCATTCTATACGAACCAGCCTTTATCACTACGAAACTGACGCAACCTGTTGCCGGGTTGACGCAAACAAATGTCAACTGGTAAGCGGCCGGCAAACAACTGGTTAGCTGAGGTTGGACAGTAGCAACGGTTGCATTGGAGGAGGCTTGTAATGAAGCAATCAAAATTGACAGATAATTTAAGTATAAACTTAAATTATATATACCTAACATTACAAACTAAAAGCACACACGCAACGTATTAAGGCAACGCACTTGTAACGCGCACACGTGTGATAGAGTTGCGTGGGATAGTGTGCTTCGGGTGTTAATTTAATTTAAGTAATGATAAGGATGACTGGCCAGTTGGCGTTATTGGTGACCCTGCTGTTTACAGTATACTAATATTTTTCATAAAACGTGTTATCATACAAATAAATAAATAAATATTGGGGGACATTTCGCACACGGTCACCTGACCCCAAACTAGGCAAATCCCGTACTATGGGTATCGGGGACTGATAAACATACACAGATATATGAAATGTTCAAAAACTAACAGGAAATATCTGTTTTTCTCGTTAAGAGAATCAATGATACGATTTCCGCCTTTCACACTGATTCATAGATTCCGATTGCACATTGTGAATTCGCTGTAAAAACCTAAATACGTTGCAAATGCTTGTTTTTATTACATTCTCACTTTCTCGATTGCTAATAATTTTTAATACTATCTACACACCAAAGCCGCCGGCATGCCACCGGGCTAGGCCGGCGGCTTTACGTCATACGAATGGCAGCTGTCGAAAAAGCCGGCGGCTTTGGTGTGTAGATACCATAAAACATCTGGGGCTCAAGTCTGCTAATTTATAATAGCCTCATTTGCGTGTCGGCAGAGTGTCAATGACATTTTTTGACATAATTGGTATTCTGCTAAACAATGGCTTAAACTGATTGCGACCAAATGTGTCAAAAAATTACATTGACACTCTGCGGACACACAACTGAGGATATAGTAAATTTTTGGGCCCCTGATTGATAAAGCTTCTTCCCACTTGTCTCATATTGGATCCGATTTAACAGGGCCTCGGTTGTGGCCCAGCATTTTATTACGAAATTGTTCACACTCAGGTGCCCAAATAGTATTCGATTTAATTCGCAATAAAATGGTGGCGCAATAAAATACAAAGGAAGTCTCAAGATAACGAAATATTAATAGAAAATATAATTAATATTAGAACAACGACATAACGATTGATTAATTACAACAACACACACTCTAATTATCTTCAAACCGAACTATTAAAAGAAACATAATAATCAAACACTTCCCATTCACTTTAGAAACAAAACTGCCATTAGCTAAGGTCAGGCACATCAATTCAGTAAAAATAACCCTTACAGACACAACAATACGAAACATTTTCAATAGAACACTTGATAACATTCAAGATTTTGAACTCAAGTTAACCAACAAACAAATTACTACCTTATTACGAACTTATTTAGACTTAAATTCAGATATAGAATCTGATACTTTCAAAGCAGATTTCCTATTTGAAACAGAAATGATAGCAAAGAAATAAGTACTTTAAACAGGTGTAGATAGAGATGAGAATGGTGAATCGGAAGCGAAGGTTGTTAGACTGACCAACTAGTATGTAACAGTTGTATCGGAAGCAGATACACGATATATCTTTACGGGTGAAGTAAGAACCGAGGACGTTTGCATTCTTTGCTTAGCCAAAATGGAATATGAAATAGCTAAATGCAATCATAATTATGTAATTAGCATATGCGCCAGCGGCTTTGTCAATATATCGACATATCTTGCAAAATATATTAAATTTCTGAAAATAATAAAGCATTTATATTTTTCTGATATTTAAGCTACAATATTAGAAAGTTTCATTACAATCTGTTTAGTGGTCAAAGTGTAGAGCAATCATTCGACAGCACAAATTTTTCCTCGGTTAAATTTTGATATTGAAACTATGAGTAGATTATGGAGCTATTAAACGCACAAAAAAGAAAAGGGAAAAATGATGAAAAATATGAAAGACTGAAAGGAGAATTGAATTGGAGAAAGAGGTGGTAGGAGCTTGACAAGCATAGATCCTACGACTGAATGAAATAAACAAAACACTAGCTCCTTACAAATTTCCGAAATAATAAAATCTTCTGCCTTAAAAAGGTAATTTTAAATTAATTCAAGAACCAATTTAACCTAGAAATTTACATGTTTATTTGAAAATTGTTTGGAGTTTCAAATCATTTAAGGCTTCAAGTATTTAGAATGGTGCCAAAGAAGTAAATAAAATGTAAATGAGCCTTGTTAATTTAAATCAATGTATAGGTTACTAGTTTGTAGGACAACGTTTATTTAGTGTTATCCGATTGAGGTAATTTTAATGAGATGGATAAAAGAAATATGGAAACAAAATATAAATTAAAATAGTCAGGCTACAACTGGGTCATTAAATACAATAAAGTTCTCTTTTTTTTTGCAAATCATTTTCATACTAATATAAAAAAAAACAAAAAAATTGAATTGTATTGAATTATTGTCAATGTTTGTGCCGAGGGATGGATGTTTGTTACTCTTTCACGCAAAAAATGCTTATTAGATTTTGATGAAATTAGCAATGTTGTAGCTTATGTAGAAAAAACACATACGCTTATTTTGGGATATGATGTTTTTTTCCAAGATTTGACGATAAATACGTACGATGTCGCGGGCTGCCTCCAGTTTTCATATTCATTTAATGTTCTACAAATCTCTGAATTTTAGCTCCAGAAATATCTAGTTGGAAACCGATACCGTTTAATTTATCAAATTTTGATTCAAAATCAATATTATCGTAGCCAATGTCCAGTTGATTGGACAATTCTAGAGATTGCTGTTTGAATTCGTTATCTTTCGGATTGGAGGATGATCTTCTCAATTTGAAACTTTAGAATACATAATGAAGATTCAAACGTTTAGTTGCCATTGTGTTTACCAAAGTGAATCGCTTTGAAGAAATACGTCTTGAAGATCTTGATGCTAAACGCCGAGTACGGAAAACCAAGCCGAAGCCCTCCTACTCCTATACATTTAACACCTCTGGTCAGCTGTATTGTATCCCCGTGATCGCATTTTTAAGGCCAAGTTCGGCTTTGCAATCCACATCAGAACCCACCACCCACTTCAACAACAATCGTAAATGTAAACCTTTCTGGAGTCGCCGTCGCCGGACACGGTGTGGACGACATGATGATGTTTCATAGAGATCATATTGAGGGTTGGTTGGCCACTTGCTCAATTTGAATTTTGATTTCTGATATTGCGTATATACTCTTTTGTCTGAAATGGTTCTCTCTCCGTCATATAATAGCTTCCATCCAATACAGAAAGGGGTACAATCATGTCACTGACCTTGAACTTCAAGAAAAAACCAGTCCTTTCAAGTGGCCATCCGGAAAATCTTTCAACGCCCAATTCCGGCCCAAAGGCCATCCGTTACAGGACTTATATTTATCCCGAGAATAATCCAGGCAAATGTCAAATACTGCGGTCCAGTTGGTTCGTGTAAGGTCAATACCCTTGGAGCATAAGCCTCGTTTTTAAGGACCAAGTCCTTGAGCCGGGCTCAGCCTTTTAGTCCAACGATTTTTATGAGTCTCAGTGGTAAAGACTTGGGATTTTTACCACAGAAATGAGTACTTGCGAAGTCGTTAAACTGATATTTTCATTAATACTTTAGGCTTTGACAGTGACGCTGTATCTTTCTTTATTAAAATAAAATTCCTTTTGTCTTTACTTGAGTAGGTACATTAGATAAGACGTTGTCGAACGTTTGTCGAAAATCTGGATTGACAGCCATTTTAGTAGTATATTGCTTACGTTATCTTAATAAACACAGAATAAAACAATCTTCTCCTTTGCCGGTTCACTACTTCATTAGTTATTATGGGCTTCGATCTCAATCCAAAACATTGCAGTGGCGATGTCTCATCAATCATTTATTTGTACTTATACACAAGCTTCATAATGAATGAAGCTTGTAAAAACCTCCTTTTTATCACTAGATCCGATACTCAACATGTGAAAACAACAATACAATACAATACAAATATTCTTTATTGCACACAAAGATATAAGGTACAGACACGAACAAGAATATAAAAAGCAACAGGCGGCCTTATTGCTAGGTAGAAATATCTTCCAGGCAACCTTAGGTTAAGAAATAGTGAGAAATAGGTAATAACGGTTACCTATTTCTCGCTATTTAACAACCTCTTAGTAATATCCTTTTTATTAATAAGTGATCATTGGTCGAAGTTGATCGTGGTCGCACAATCTAAAAAGCTTCACACTGCAGACATTCGAGTAACTAAGGTCTTTTTATATCCGTGTGAATGTGTACGACAAAATTGAGTGGGACTTTTTTTTTATTTTCGCCCGACCATAAAATATGTTGGGCCGTATTGAATCAAACATCTCGCTACTCTCACTTGTCTTTGGATGAATTAAATTCAATGACTTTGCGTTATTTACTTGCTGTATTACTATGAATACGTTTATGAGTTTAACTTTTGTATACATAACGGTATTAGAGTATAAAGAGTGGATCGGAGTATCGGTATGTCAAATTATGGCCGTTCCCAATATTTTATCTATCTCCTGTTTTGCCCTACTGGAAACAGAAATGTTATCTGTATTAGAATTTTTCATCCATATAAACCTACCGCTGTCAAAAATGTATGGGATTCTTCTGAAGAATAAAAATCTAAAGTGACAGCTACGTGACAATTAAGTCTGCCGGTCTCGGATAGCTATCTGTCTTCGAATATTGGGGGCGGCTGTTAGTGGAGAATGAGCCTCAATTTCAATTCAATTATAATAAAATGATTTCTGTGAGCTAGGAATATTCTACCAATGTCAAGGTCACTACGAATCCGCTTTGCAAGTATGTTACTTCAAAAAATTGCCTATTTTAGACGGCGAAACGAAAAGTGGCTTAAACTCTACAGACCAAGCCGCCGGCATGCCGCTAGGCTAGGCCGGCGACTTTACGTCATACGAATGGCAGCTGTCAAATAAGCCGGCGGCTTTGGTGTGTAGATACCATTATGAAGCTGGACAAGGCGTGACAGATATACATGTAAATGTACCTATAGTCATCATCATAAATTTAAGAGCGTCGCTAAATGTATAGTACTTATTATAAATTATATATTATCAAAGATGAATTCAGGTTTTTTATTGTTGACTTTATAAATTGACACCGTCACCTATTATTGTTTTACGTTAACTTCTGATTGTTTTTGACCAACATAACTGCGGGCTCTCCAACCTATGAATAAATGAATAAATTTATTTGGTCCAGCTATAAAATCGTTTTCGAAATGTCCATCCACGGAAGTACAGAGACAATTGTTTTTATTATTCAGTACCGTTTGATTCAGTGAATTTGTTCCTGTTTGTACAAGTCTATTGTTTTATTGTTCGTGTAATATTTTATTGGCAAGGAATTTTTTGCTTGTAAACCTGGAAATTGCTCTCTTTTAAAATTGCTGTCAAAACTACTCAACTGTGTAACCCAACTTTAGTAATGAACGTCTCATGTAAACCATAGTTTCGATGGGTTATTATGTAAGTAGAGTTATTTTACCAGTCATTTTTGAACGATAGGAATTGACGCATAGGAAAATGGGAAATTATATTTTATTTTTTCACCACGTACCCTTTATTATTTGTATCTTTTATTATTTATTTAATAATGAATGGCAAGAAAAGAATTCACACAATAGTTTATTGCTAAAACAAAATTCATAGAGATATATTATACTTAGGTATAACATTAGATATACAACATACGTTTTTAAATAATAAGTAAATAGGTACAACAATATATAAAAAAAAATCTTCCAGAATTTTATATTAATAAAATGTTTATTAATGCCTTGGCATAAAGGAAACCATTAAATATCCCCATTAATTTGCAATATCCTTGTTGTAGAAACCACCTTGAAAGTTCACTTTCACACATAACCATGTTAGTATGTCAATGTACGTGGTATGACTGCTTAAACCGCCAAATATTTGCTATAACTATACTTTACTTTGAGTTCCGTATTGTAGTTTATAGTTTGGGAATTTTGTACTAATGGGAATTTGATTTCTGTGGCGTTTGCAAACTTATAAAATAAATTTTATTCGATATTTAAATGGGATGATTTCTTATTGGAAAGAAACAACTTTTAGGAAGTTTCATTTTGTGGAATTAAAAAAATGTATCTTCCATAGACAATATTTCAATTTTATGAAAAAATTAAAAAAGTATGTATTTCATAGACATAGACATTAGACTACTGGAGCCCGTGTTAAATGGAAAGTCGCGGAGGAAGCCTTTGCCCAGCAGTGGATCTTAATGGCTAATAAAAAAAGACATTGTTGACTTGCTTGTTTTATAATTTATTTTTGAAAATTCGTTTATTGATCTCTGTAAAAGTTGTTTGTTATCATAAAAAACACCTCTGGAAGCGTCGGTTTTTCATAAAACAAGGCCTTATGTAAAAAAAATAATCATCGCAAAATTTTTGAAGAAAAATGTAGACCGAATAGGGAATATATTTTGGTCTTTTATTTTTAAAACCATGTAAGTTAAGTAAAATAATGTAATTTAAATGTCACCCTATATGCAAATACTGAACGAAACCGCTAAGTTAATTTGGCGTGAGAAAACGTACTACAATGGTCTTTATCTATACAAATAATACTCGTATGTAAAAGAAACATAATTCATAATGCACACAATATAAGTACCGGCAAATAAAGGTGACCACACATTACGACACATACTAAACGGACATTGCGTGTGCGCGTACCCTTAAATAGTCAACTGTGGTCAAACAATATTAAGCAACGCCTTGCAATATTTATACGCACATACAGCCTTATTTCTGCCAAATAAGGAACATAATTGGTTAAGAAATAGTTTTGGAACGGCAATTGTAAGTTTGGTTTTGTTATGTGCAAACTGCCGAAGTTTATTTATAGCCTTTTATGAAGTAATAGAGAGAATAAAAAAGAGTAGTTATACAAAAGGTACAGCATATTTCTAAAATATTTTTTTCCTGCAGATCCCACAGAGAGAGAAGTGAAAACAAGAAGGCAGGATAGTCACTTAACCTACAATAAACAATAAATATGTTATAATATAAGTATAAACCTACACATATATTTAATCATATATATATAATCATGTTACTGTTTGATAAATCCACAACGCGAAAGTAAAAATAGAACAATAAAAAGTGATAACGGAGCACCTAAACACCAAAAAAACCGGCCAAGTGCGAGTCGGACTCGTGCAGGAAGGGTTTCGTACCATTCACTATTGATATCGCGCAAATAAAGAAAAAAAAATATGTTTGTCGTATGGGAGCCCCCCTTAATTATTATTATTATATTTTTAGTATATGTTGTTATAACGGCAACGGTAATACATCATCTGTGAAAATTTCAACGCTCTAGCTATAACGGTTCATGAGATACAGCCTGGTGACAGACGGACGGACAGACAAACGGACAGCCAAGTCTCAGTAATAGGGTCCCGTTTTCACCCTTTGGGCACAGGGCATATTTGGGTACGGAACCCTAAAAAGTGCTATAACGGAGCGCCTAAACACTAAAAACACTAAACAATCTTGTAAAAACGAGGCAAAATTAACTTAATAATCCGAAGTATATTGTTGAATCATTCCGAGGGCTCTCAAAGTAATTTTGCAGTCTCAAGTGACTTTTGAGAGTTCCCTGCAGTCTGTAATTACAACTAATGGTGTGAACTTTGTCACCTCTTTAATTAAACTTTTGCTTTTAATTAGTGAGTCCTTTAAGAATTTTGTGATTAGATTTTTCTCGAATTAGTTCAGTTTGAGTAATTTGTGTTGAGACGTTTTTAATTTGAGATCTTATTAATTATACGTATTATCTTAATTAGAGATATGTATGTAATATTTGTTCAAATTTAGTTTTTAATTAATGAATGCTAGAAACGAATATTAAGGTACTCGTGATAACAAACGACTTACTAAGGAACTCATAATATTATTGTAAATTTGCAGACTTGGGCCCGAAAGCGGTCCCATACTATTGCATAGCGCACAGCGCAAAGGCTCATTTATTCATTTCCAATGCATACTTTGCAGTTACTTATAAAATTGTATTTAATTATTAAATTACCAAAGAATACATAATCAAAGTTATGAGAAATCTAACCTTTTATTGACCTAAATAAATAAATATTAACCTTCCAATACAAAAATATACGAAAGATTATAATATTCCTAAATATGTAAATGGCATTTAATTTTACTTTTTAAATGCATAAAGGTTTATCTACACAGATACGGGCCGGGGCCGGGACCGGGACGAGTCCGAGCCGGGACCGGGACGATCCTGGCCGTGGCCCGTCCGGAGGGAAAACAATACGTCATCATGACAACGTGTCCGGGCCGTGTTCGGGACGTGTCAGAGAAAAAATAACATTCCATACTTTATCTATGGATTCGTTCACACACGTTGTCATGACGACGTATTGTTTTCCCTCTTAACGGGCCACGGCCCGGATCTGTGTAGACAGACCTTTAACATGTAAATGGCATTTACTTTTTTAACGCATAACAACTTAATGAACACAGTCTATCACAAAATCAATAGATCTTTAGATAACGTTTATGTAAGATACATGAATATTCAAAATGTATGTAATTACATACGATTTTCTTTAGGTCGGTAACTAAATGCCATCGCTTTCTATTTCAAATCGATATTCATATTTCGAATGATATTTAATATGTTTAGTTAATATACGTATTTTTAGTGTGATTATATAAAAATATACCTTTGGGTATTGGGTATACTAATACGTATAAGTATAGTCGTGTTGATTTTATATCAAAAATACTTTACTCTACGGATGTAACAGAAAGGGGGTATAATGCCGGAACACAGCGATAGTTCTCATGAAACTGAACAACTTTCCCCAAGAAATATGGGTATACGTAACTCGAAAAACAAAATTTTCCCTCCCAATACAAAATATCCGATCAGTTGATCGAGTAGTATGGACGATCGACAATTTTTTTTGAGTTACGATTACGACCTATGTTCCTTGATGTTGTTTAATTTTATGAGTACTATCGCTGTGTTTCGGCATTATATCTCCTTTCTGTTACACCCTGTATAGTATCAATCAAAAGTTACAGGTAGGTACTTATAGTTACTCGATACTGGGGAAGATGCGATATTTTTATTTTTGTGTTTATTTCAAAGAACTCCATGTAGAATAGACCACAAGTATATTAAAAAATGAAAAAACTGTAATTTACTGCAAAAAATGGGGTTTCAAATTGTCAATTTGAATTTTCGCGCGAAAACGGATCTATAGTTCGTATGACGTCACTCCCGTCTGCCACTCACTGGCCCACGTACTGTACGTCCTCTATGTATTTTATACTTTTGCATTTTTCTCGACTAACGAGACATTTTTTTGTAAAAATTTAATATGGACTATCCATCAACATCAGGCGATCATAGCTATACTATAGATACTCCGAAAAAAAGCCGTGTTGACGTATGTTTTGTGCCAATGTGTCCATCTACTTCAAAGCAGTTTCCAAATAAATTGTTTTTGACTGGACCTTCTGACCCAAAACTGCGAAAAAAGTGGTTTCAAGCTGTGAAGAGGGATGATAATTATTCCCCAAAGACCATCATTCGTTGCTGTGAAGACCACTTTGACGTAAGTCGGCGGATATATTTGATAAAAGCTTAGTTTAATCTGCTTGTATGCAAAAGAAACATAGTTATTATACCTACCTAATTACTTATCCAAACTTGTCAATGACTTTTGAATGAATTAAATACAAATTTAACTAATGATTTACACATACCGTAATAGTTTAGTCCCTTTCATTTCTACACTTGAAAACTTTGCACTTTCGACAAAAAAAGTCACTATCATGTCAACACTAACTTTTGGTAGATTCCTGGAGTCTGCTTTGACAAACCCAACTTCCATTTTTATTCGAAAAACGCAATTAATTCTCGTTATAATGTTCACTTTTTTACTACAACTATAATCTCAAATACGTTGTCATAACAGGAGTGACGTCACTGAACGCTGATAGGTGTTTTAAATCCGTTCCGTTTCAAGCTACTTTTAATTCGTAATTATTGTTGAAAAACAACATTATATAAAATATAAACCTTGCAGTGGCCCTTCTTTTATATATTTTTAACATTTTAATAACAAAATTTTCATAAATATTGTATTTGCATCTTCCCCAATGTTTTTCTCTTTTGTCCTTACTCATACATGATTATAAATGTACCTTAAGACCCAGAACATACGGTGAAATGCATATGCAACGCAACTGAAACTACTAGTTTTTGAGTTGCATCGCAGTTTCTGCTATAAACTTTCTTAGAAAACCACACACGACGCAACTGAAACGAAACGTTTCAAACTAGTTGCGTGGTTTTTTTTGACAAGAAAATAATAAAAACTTAGAATTAACTTACCGCTAAGTAATAGGTTATGTGAGTCAGTGCCTTAAACATACCTGAAAAAAAAAAACAAAATTATTAGCAAAAAAAAACAAACACAAAAAGTTTATTCACCTAGATCTCATATTTCTAAAATTAAAATTTAAAGCAAATAAAAATGGCGGGTCCATGTTTTATGCAAAATGTAATTTAAATATTTTAATTAAAATGAAATAAATTATAAGTGATTATTGATTTAATTTCCGAATTCAAGATCACTTACGTAATTTCGAATGCAAAATGTTGTTTTTAATGTCACATTATTTGTTTGTGAACCTTATTTGCAGATTTTAAAATAAATAAGACATCAAGTTTAATTTATGTTTTTTCTCGTATTTTATTTCGAGAAAGTTTTGTTTTGACGGATGAAGGACAATTAACAAGTACCTAGATTTAAAAAAACAAAGACATTTTACTAACAAACCTCACAAAATGTCAATGTTTGTGCCGATGGCTGATAATCTTTCACGCAAAAACTACTCAAAAGATTTTTATGACACTTGGCAATATTGTAGCTTATACATACATCCGAATAACACATAGGCTAAAAAAAATTTGTCATTGTGTAATTTTTCTAAGGTATCACGACCAATGCGTACGATTTCGTAGGCAGCCTCTAGTATTATAAATATAATTTCGTGGCAATGGATGTACAAATGTTTGTACATTGAAAAGATTTTAATGAAACTTGGCAATATTTTAGCTGCAACCTCTGGTCTGCCATAGATTATCCAATGACTACAAAAACTCTTTTCTACTAGCAAAGGGTCTTTGCCCTTTCCATTCTGTCCAATTATGAAATCGTGTCCGCCTTAAAACAGCAAGTTACATTACGTGCGTGAAATGAACACGTTTTAACAATCTAAAAGTGAAATTAGGATCACCGTAGTACATAGACAAAAGAGTGCAGGTCAAAAGATGTCAGCGCATTGAAAACGAAATGAAAGTTTGGTTTGCATGTCTTTTATGTCGACAGTTTCTGTCTATGGTTGTGTACATTAAATGGATTTAAAAAGAATTAATTCGGTAAATACTTTGGCAGATTTGTATTTTTTTGAACTGCAAGTACCTATATCTTGGGAAATTCACACAATGTCAATAATGTAGTCTACCTATGTGTTATTCTGATGTACAAGATACAATACGGCAAAGTTACATTAAAATCTATTCTGTTGTTTTTGTATGAAAGACTAACAAAGAACCTCACATGCGATATCTATGTATCGATACAAACATTAACATTTTATAATACATATTAGTAGGATTTATGCATCTCTATGGATACAGAAAAACCGAACTTAATCACTTTAATGAAGGCAGTTGAATTTGAGATGTATTAATATAATAAAGGTATATTTTTTGATTGATTAAAGAAATGTTTCGCAATCTTTTTAAGAGCACGTTTCTTTACTAAACTATCCTATCTTATCTAGCCTTATCTAGTGTCCTACTGCTGGGCAAAGGCCTCTCTCCTCCTTCTCCACAATTTTCTATCCTGAGCCGCCTCTGCCCAGTCAAGAATCTATAACAATTGGTACATATAATAGTACTGTGGTTTTGTATGCCATTAAAATTTACTACCAATAAAACGTTGTGAATCGAATTCCAATAGTTGTTATAACCTTGGAACTGAATTTGTTAAAATTCAGTTCCTTTTAATTGTCTATTCGTGATTATTGTAACACGAGAAAGAACAATCTTAATAATTTATGATTTTATGTCTTTGCATTAGCTATTTAACTTTATTTTTACCCAACTGCGCCAGAATGAGGGTTATGTTTTTCAAGAGTATGTACCTATGTTTGTATGTATGTTGGTATGTTAGGTAAAATTCTTTAGCACGCCATACAGCCTAAACGGCTTGATGGATTTTAGCTTGAGATGTGTCGTTTGATTCGTATTTACAATGAGAGTGACACTGGGTACATTAAAATAAAAAAATGCGTCTTTTAAACGCAGCTGGGTTTTATTTTACATAAAAAGGTTAGATTGTTTTATTATTATTTATTTATTTATAGTGAGAACAAAAGCCACGCTCAAATTAGGTACTCTCCCAATTCTAAAAACTTTTTACTAGCGCTTGGTCTTTTACGCAAACTCTCAAAAGTGATCAGCGATGAGAATACCTATTTGCCAAATTATGAACAGCGACTGAAGTGAGATAGATCAAAAGTAGTTCAAAGGCAGTCCGAACGCACTTCGGTACAATCGCAGTCGCTTAAACCGTTAGTAGAATACCAACATGGTCAAATTTTGCGACTGATTTTCTTTCGCATTTCTATCGCTTTTCTATTGGTGCATTTAGTAATTAGCAGACGTGGCCCCAGAATTATCCCCTTATATCCCAGATACTTACGCTGAATATAAACATGATTCAAAGTAATTGAATTATAAGGGTTGATGGCTCAACAACTAAGATTCTTATACGATTATCTTCGGTTGACTGAATATTGAGACGAATGAGTTATTCTGAACTAAGCTTTTGTATCACTAATCTATTCAAAATCATATATCCTTATTGAAAACTAACATAACATAGTATTAGATACAAATACATTATAACACATTCATCTTATCCTACTCATATTATAAATGTCAATGTTTACGAGTATGCGGATGGAAGGATGGATAGATGTTTGTTACTCTTTCACACAAAAACTACAGAATGGATTTTGATGAAACTTGGCAATATTATAGCATATACATCAGAATAACACACAGGCTATTTTATTTTAAGATATCATGACTTTTTTCTAAGATATGACGATAATTTTATAAGTACCTACAACTGCCTACAAGTAAGTAGTATTTTAATAGCTGACTTTGTGTTTTTAGTTTTTGTGACGTCTATTCAGGACCTCCCATTCTTTACTGATTCGAGATCGTCTCGCCATCTTCGCCTAGTTCTGCAGTGATATCGTTTTTGGGAAACCAATCGGTGGATGTAGAGAAAGAAGAGAGTAGACTTTTGCCCAGCAGTGGGACATGACGGGCTAAATGTTTCTGTATATGACCTCCAACTATTACAATATTGCATAAAATCGTCAATTCTCAATAAAATGTTCATGTCATGTCTAACTGTAATAAGAATTCAAAATTACTCAAACTCGATCTAAAATTCATGGCTTCCACATAAACTGACCATAAGCTTTTACGATATTCCCAATCAGAGCTACAAAGAAAAATCGCTGTGACCACACGCGGTCGAGTTTCTTGTCCTTACTGAGTAGTTGGCCTTGTCCAACTGCTTTCAACATACTGTGTTACCCAACTTTAGTTCTACACCAATGTTATTTGACCCTTTTTAATTCTACAGCCAAACCAAATTAGAGCTCAAGAAACCTGGTCGAAAATTTAGCACCAGTTTTATATGGCCTATCCAGTTTTACGATTATTTCACATCGTTTAGCAAGAAGGAGGTCTGGCTTAAGTGGTCGTAGCAGGAATTGTCGCGAGCATTGCGAAGTTGGATTTTGTATGGAATTAGATTGACCGTGATCAAAATGAATAGACGCTAATGGTTTTTCGAATCAATCATTGTAAAGTTTATAATCTATGACGTAAGAAATAATGGTCGTTATTTTGAAGTTAAAGCAATAATATGTTTGAGAAAATTAAGACATTATTTTAAAATTTGGATACTTTTAACATTTTCATACAATAAAAAACTTAGCTTAAAATTTATTCAACTGATTCGACGATTAAACTTGAAACTTTTACAAAAACATTCTAGGCAATTATAGCGCCCCTTTGCACTATGCGGCCAGCCAGACGGCTGACCGCCGCATCGCGCCGTGCGGTTAACCGCAGTATTAGCCGCACGCAACCGCATTGCAGTGCGGATGAAAACAACTTTATCGTACAAATTGCGGTTAGCCGTACACCCGGCTAGCTAACCGCATTCCGGCTGGCCGCATAGTGCGTTGCCGCGCATAAAGTTAGTATCGAAGCCACATTTAGGCCTTAGGAACCTTGATAAAAACGAATAAATAATCATAAAATACAAAATAGGACCTATTTACACTAATTTAAGTTCAAAATAATGTATTCAATAGGCTTATACCAAATTAGCTCTTGACTAGGCCTCATTAAGTAAATAAAACCACTCAAGATTACCTTACTGATTGAATTTACATAACCTTGAAATTTACTGAATTAATTCACCGTGAAATCGTTAAGTTGTCCATCACTAATAAATTAACCATTCTAAATTCAAATTTGACAGGCTTCCGAAACAAAAGCACAAGCAGAACAATGGTTTTATAACAGTTCTATGATAGCTTGTTATAAAACAAAAATCTTAGATATTTTGATCAAATTGTAGTATAACAAATAGGTTACCTACTTTCACTCTTATTGGACTTTAAATATAAGTAAAAGTAATTATACAATTATACATACATCCTTCCTACTTAAAATATAATTAATTTCAATGTTTGTAACGATATGGATGGATAGATGGGTGTTTATTAAGTTTGTCACATGAAAATGACTGAACAGATTTAGATTAAACTTAGAAATATTATAGCATAAATATCAGAATAACACAAAGGCTATATCATTTTGAGATATCATGATTTCTTCCAAGATATTATGACGAAAAATGCGTACGAAGTCGCGGGCAGCTTCTAGTAATATTATAAACATATCAAAAAGTTAGATAGTAGGACTTCACTCATTGCATCATAGACTTTTAAATCAGTTCCAAAAGATTCACTTTCACTTGTGCACTATTGGCTTTCACGCCAGTTCACGGGTTAGTACTTAGATAAATAAACCTAGCGATAACCATGCGAAACTGAAAGCTAATGGTTATGACATAATTACTAGTCTTGTCTGTTTGCTATTTTGACATAGGTGCGTAATAAATAAGCAGTTTTGTTATGAGAGTCTGTGATAATCTTGCAATAAGTAAGAATTGTTATTCTATTGCAGATTTTTTAAGTGATTGTTAATTTTTTTTAAGTTATATTCTTTTTTATCCCTGTAAATGATCTCAAAAAAAGTTCCTACTTAATTATTAGTTTGTAAGTTAGCTGTTACTAGCATTTTTTCGCACACAGTGTTTATTTGTACTGTTTTTGAAAATAAATGTCTTATGTCTTATGTCTTAATAACACAAACTATGAATCGAAGAGGAAATAACCTATCCCTTTTATTTAAAGAAAGCCGACAGCTTTTAAAAAACGCATTTTTTATTTTGATGTACACAGTGTCACTCTCTACAGTAAAATATAAATCTAACGACACCTCTCAAGCGAAAATCCATCGAGCCATTAAGGATGTAGAGCGTGCCAAAAAATTACATACAAACATACATACAATACTCTCGAAAAACATAACCCTTCTTCTGGCGCAGACGGGTAAGAAAGAACCTAATTAAAATGACACAACCACACTTAGGTACATAACTTATCAAATACCTAAAAACACAATTTAATCCTTATTAAATATAATCACTATTTGTACAACAATTACGTCTAGTGCGTATCATAATCAGTTGTGCACTTATGTTGTGAAATAGTTAAATAATGTTTTATTAGGTAGGTAGTGTGTTCAGTTCACCATAGAGTAAGGTATTAGGCCTAAAACACACGGGGAAATGCAACTGCAACGCAATTGCAACAGCTAGTTACTTTTGAGTTGCATCTAAGTTTCTGTTATAGACTCCTTTAGAAAACCACACATGACGCAACTAGTTTGAAACGTTTCAGATTAGTTGCATCGTGTGTGGTTTGCCATAGGAGTCTATAGCAGAAACTTAGATGCAACTCAAAAGTAACTAGCAGTTGCAGTTGCGTTGCAATTGCGTTTCCCCGTGTGTTCTAGGCCTGAGATTAACATAAGTAAAAAGTCTCGCGAAATTGAAATCATTTTAAAATCACATCACGAGATTATAGCTCTCACTCTCTCTTTCACTATAATGTGAAAAAGAAACGTAAAACAAGATTCTCACATTACAACCGCCATTAAGAAAACTACGTAATACCCAAGTCTTCCTACATTAAAATCTAGAACAAAAGAGGTGACATATAAAAATGTTGCAACAGTGTTATTACAAAGCAAATTATCACAATATGGCGTCCTATGTGCTTATCATACCTTTCACTTCATAATGCTAAAGTCGTGATACTCTTTAACTCAATTCCTAGATATTTACAAGTGCTTGTTTGTCATGAAAGTCCCCCTTATTACAAAACGAGTTTTATTTATAGTTTTAGAACTAACGCAAATTAAAAATATTAGTCCTAGAACTATATTTAAAACTCCTTTTGTAATAATGGGGAGTTTGTTTAAGGTTCCGTTTCTCCATTTATCTTATTTAGCTAGTTGTGTCCCAATGCATTGACTAGAGGCATTTGAGATGTGGTGTTGGCGAAGAATGGAGAGGATAAGTTGGACTGAAAAGAAGAGAAATGAGGAGGTATTACAGATTGTGGGAGAAAAGAGAAGTTTACTAAAATCTATTGAGAACAGAAGAGGAAAGATGCTAGGACATTTGATACGACATGATTCCTTCATAAAAAACATCATAGAAGGAAAAATTGAAGGGAAAAGGAAGAGAGGAAGACCCAGACGGACGTTCCTAGAACAGGTGAAGGAAAAGGCGGGTGTCATGTCGTATCAAGATGTTAAAAAGAAGGCAGAAAATAGGGAGGGATGGAAGAGGCTCCATCGACAAGAGCTTAGCTCTTAAATAAGAAGAAGAAGTGTCCCAATGCTGGGCAAAGACCTCTCTCCTCATACGCCACGACTTTCTGTCTCGAGCTTCCTCCGCCCAGGTACTCCACTTACAAATGAAAAACTGACAGGTATAAAATACCTGTCACTGTCTTAAACATCAAATGTAATGAAATAGACATAGTTTGTCTGTCAATAAAATTATATCTGTAATAGGTGAAATAGGCTTTGAGTAACCAAAATTAAACTCTCATAAACTCTAGGTACGTTTTATTGTTTTACTAGATTCTTCCTATGACTTCGTACACGGTTATTGTCATATCTTGGAATACTTACTTACATGAAAACGAAAACACGAAAACTTCACGAAAATCTGTTTATAGTGGTTTTTGCCCGAAAGAGTAACAAACTTCTTCACATTCTTCTGCCTACCCCAACCTTAAGTATCTTGTAATTGAATCTAATTTTGTCGCCACTTATTTTAAAAATATCTCAAAAAAGCAACTTACAAGAAAAGAGAAAGCAGTGTTAGATATAACATAAATAAACTATCGACTTTACAATAAAGACTTAAGTATCAAAATACAAAAGTCTAGCCCTCAGGAAGGCCTGCGTAGACGCACTTTGCGTTCACCTTTAGCCCTCAGACCTTTGACGTGTGAAGTATTCAATTCGCAACATTACTTCCGTACAGAGAGTAAAGATGAAATGTACTATATTCTATAGTCCTTACGTAACTATGCAAATAAGGTTGTATTTGATTTGATAATGAGGATGAGGGTCAGAGAGGTCATTTCCACTTATGTCTATGTACATATAAACATATAGCCTCTTTCCCATTAGGGTAGACCAGTGTAGACAGAGACTACTTTCCTCCACTTGTTACGATCCAAACACACTTCTCTCGCGTTATCCACATTCATCAGTCGCCTCATACATGCACGTCGGTTTAACAAGTCCCATGATCAATGAAAAACAGTTTTTAAATTAAAAAACAAAGATTTTTGCTTGATTTTTTTCTGAGAAATAATTAAGACTAAATTTTAAAAAGACTACATCATTAATTAGTTTCAATATTCTAGATAGATAGTTGCAGAGATTTCTTTTAAATAAATCATCTCATAAATCAATTTGAATAACCAAATTTTTAACTAAAATTAAGTTAAATGACTGTTTATTTAAAAGATATTTTCTAAAAATTGGTCTTGCATATTATAACACTTTTGTAAAACAAATCTCCTAACCATTGCAATGCGGAACACTTTTCTACGCCCTTTCACCTTTAAAGTATCCTCTAAGATTTCAATTACCTATTTTAATAGTCAAAAACTAATTAAACTAAAATAAACTATTAAATACAAGTTTTACACATCCCAAAAGCCGTGACATTTCAAAACATTGGTCAGAAATACAAATTTAAAAGTCAATGATGTATCATATAATTTTAAGATCAATTCTGAAGAATTACGCAATATAAATGAGTTAAAGTTGTGATTTGATGAGTCTATAAATCTAAAGTTTGTTTAAGTATTAAAAATATTTAAATATTCATCAATATCCTAGTTGATTACTCGATTATTTTTTATTTGTATTTTATCTTTCGTATACGTTACGTCAATCATAAACTATAACTACTTAGAAGGCGTCTTTCGCACTAGCGGTTGCAATTTGACATTTCATAATGAAACTGCACCACAACTGCATATAAAACGCGGTTAAATTCTTCAAAATCAAACCATAACCGCTTTTGCGTAAGGACCTTAAAGGTAGCAATTTGTAAGTATTCACGCACTTTGGTTTCTAAAATAAAGGATTATCTATTTACTCACTGAAAAGCCCCGCGAGTTTAACGTTTTTAGAAAGTTAACGTAATGTCATGTATCAAGAAGTCAAAGCACTAGCAGAATATAATATATATACTTCTCTTTTTTTTCTGTCTCTATGTACTATCATCTTACAATAAACTGTTAAATAAATAAATAATAAATAAGCCTAAATGGCGGATGCTTTATCGACAAGTAATTACATAAATAATGATAGTGATAAACTAAACAAAAACTGCATAATTATTAAAGCTATTTTGCAGCTTCTTACTTAAAAGTCTATTCGAAAGTAACTTCTATCCACGAAATTATAAAATGGTAAACATATAATTATGTAAAACAGAAAAATACAAATTATTTATTATGATTACCTTTTTCAATTATTTTATGATGTAGGCTTTGATATTTTTACCGTTTTCATATTTAGAATTAATTATTTTAGACGTATATTTGTTTGGGTTGAGATAGGTACGATGTTTAATATTCACCAGTATTTTTTAATGAGAAGCTTTTTAATTATAATTCAAAGATTAATTTAATTATGAGGGATTTATAAAAAGAGAACTCTCAAATTTTAAAAAAATCTTTGATGGAGTAAACTCGCAGAATATGAGGACAATGATGATAAGGCAAACTGCTTCATCGTCTATTCCTCATCATATTTAAGAGCGTCGCTCTTGTCAGTGGATTCTACGACATTCTGCTTTATTCTCTGCCGTCCGTTTAAGCACCTGATACAACACAACTTCTATTTCTCCCTTTGATTTATGAAGGTCTTCCGTTGTCTCCTTTCTTCCGTTCTCTTTCTAATTTTCCTTCCATGATGTTTTTAACAAACATCACAGTTCATTATCTAGTTGAAATAGAGTCACGATCGTTAAATACTTTGAAGAAACGTAATTAGAGGAAAATATCTCAATTACAAATTATCTAAAGTACACAAACGAGACAACGGGAATTACAAAATATAATAGTCATTTCTATTATAAATAAATCACGATTCAATTTTAAACCCAGTCATTATGCAAGCTAGTAACCGCAATACAAAATGAAATAAACAGTAAATGATCAAATAGTTTAGCAAACCGCTTACTTAATACTTGATAATGTTATTCCATCTTTTTCTATTTTTGTTTGACTATTTCCTACTTTACTAATTTTGTGTTTAAACACATACCTACTTACCTCAAACAAATAAATTATTTGACTCCTCACCATTAAAAGAACATATTTTATAGTAGTTAAGCAAATTCATTGGTCTATGATTAATAAAGAGCAACCCAACAGAGTTTCTTGCTAGATTATTCTCTGGGGAAACTGCACTCTTGCGAATCTAGCATTAACTTTAAAAAATGACCCGTCTTATGTGATGTCAAACTCGTCCTACAAGATTAAATAAATTTTCATTTCATTATGGTTAAAATAATTATAGTATGGAAATACTAATTACGTGCTAATTACCTTATAGGTACTCTTCTCGATTTTATTTGAACTGAGTCTCATTCAAATCAGAGATACCGTGACTATGAAATACCTTTGTGTACAAAATTATAAAGACAAAATTTCCCAAGAATTTTTAGCACAAGTAAAAATTTAAAGCATACATAATTTTAAGCACAAGAAATATAAAAAATTAACAACCAAAGCTAACGAATGGTATTTCAAAATATAGAAACAAAGTATTCTTGTAAGCACATAATGAAATTCCAAAATGAGCACCCACGCGTAAATGCCTGGGGCTAAAACAAAGCATTCTGTGGAAGGTCTGGGTACTGTGAAATAATTGTTTTATATAATTATATAAGATATAAATTATATAATGTTAGATATTATAATATTATGTATATTATATTAAACAACGCGCTGGAAGTTTTGAACTTTAGTGTTTTGTAAATTAAACTAGCAATTAGCAAAAATGTTAAGAATTAATGTCAGTACAAGAAACAAAATAAAAAAATAATTAAGTGTGGAAGGATATGGAGGAGACCTTTGCTTAGTAGAGACAGATTAAAAAATAGTTTATCAAAAAAGGTTGCATTGTAGTTACTGACACAAAAAAGTTTTGTAGCCTATAGCGAAAGAAAAACAAAAAATAAAATTCGCTGCCATTACAAAAAAATATTAAAATATTTTTTTAAAATCTCCTTGATGACCTTGATGAATGATATTTTAGCCTCGAAAAAAAAAGAAAAGCTTCCTTGACTGACTGAATAATCCCAAAATTGAATATCTCGATTACTTTGAGGAAAAAAACGAAAACTCGTGTATGTAATTAGATTTTCTGTTCCTGTGCTCCCAATCAATTGATTTCATTACACAAATATACCTGTAGACGTTATATACTACGAGGGAGGGTGCGCAAAAAAAGTATTTATCTAATTGCCCTATGGATTTAATAGAAAGAAAATAGATATTTAGTTCACCGATCAAACAAACATAGATATATTAATCATTGGTCTTTTGGGTGTCGACCACACAAGCAATCGGCGTTATAATCTTTAGATATTTAAAGTTTCGACGTTTTAAGCATTAAAGGCCACTAAAGCGTAGGTATTTTAAGTTCCAATCTTGCTTAAGTAACTATTTCAAAACATGAATCCACTGTATGATACATTGAACCAAACAAAACTATATTTGGAACCATACAAAACCTTCACATGTTTATGCTTACAATTTGCACAACCCAGATGATTCGAACTTTTGACCTTTCCTCGAACCAGTGCCAGACGCATACCGCTTTATTATGGTAAATACATTCTGCAGTTAAAACTTAAAACTTATAATAAAATGATTTTTTGTTGGTATTCTTCAAATGATAGTCAATTGTTTTTAAATAAGAGGCGATTGCTATGAACTTTTAACTAGAAATACTCTTGATATTCAAATGAATTGAATATTTGACTCTGATCCGAGTATTTAATTATTCATTTTAAATTAGAATGGGCCGGACTTGTCAACCCTGCTCTGCGTGGGTTATTTTATAAATAGGATTTCTAGTAATAAAAGATGCACTATAAGGTAAGTAACAAATGGATCTGACTAACAATTTATCTGTGCACATCTTGTTTTTGAGACGTTGTCTGTCCAAAAAGATACAGAGATACATGATTTTTCTAGATAGATACATATGTATTCGTCACGCTTCTGTCTCACCGCGGTTGGTAGAGACCATTTCCCTTCACTTAATACGATCCAAACAAACTTCCTTCGCTTCATCTACATTCATCAGTCAATAAAATGAATAAACAAGAATGTGTATGATGAATTTTATTGTGAGCGAAAAGTGTCTAATTTATTTACTTACTTGTTTTGCTGACGGTCCTAACATACGTGTCGCAAGCAGCTCTTGACGCTCGGCCGGGCGGCTTGGCGAACCATGAATTGCAGTGAAAACGAGCCCTATCCTACCGACATAATACTTCTATGTTCGTAGTTACTGCTAGTGCTAGCTTTGTAAGTTATATTATAAGTAATCAAGCATTCTTTAACCTGGCGGGTTATGGCGCTGGTCTGGCGGCCGAATATCAGCTGTCAAAAGCCGCTGGGTTCGTCCGCCGGCATTAACCTGGGGCCTTTCCGAACAAATGTGTAAAAAAATGACATTGACACTCTGCCGACATACAACTGAAAATAATTACAATTAGCAGATTTGGGCCCCTGGCGGGTTATGCCGCCGGGCTGGCGACTTTGATGTGTAAGGACAAATAATACTACATTAAAAAGAGGCAATCTAAAAAAATAGAAAGCTTGTTTTGTATTTTGATTAATTCCTATATCGTAATAATATAGGTAAATCAAAAAGTAATAATATAAATCATACATCATAAATCGTAATTAATTAAAAGCTTAAACACGTTAATTGCATTTTTTCATTCCTAATAAACAACAAAAGTACTTAATAATTTCATAACAGTAGGAAGAATAATCAAACAAATGTGAAAAAATAAATAAAATAAAAAGTATATTTCCGATTGCGTAAAATACGAGAAACGCTGCAATAGTGGCATTACGTAGAAATGTTTGCGCGAAGGTACCCTAAACTATGTATAAATATAACTGTAGGTACGTACACATAAGCTAAAGCACATAAGTACCCAGTAAATGTATTTAAAATCTACTTGATAAGAACAATAGAAAATAATAGGGGAAATCTGATTGACACTTGACAAGACACGATTAATTTCTAAAGAACATCATTGAAGGAAAGATTGAGGGGAAGAAAAGAGAAAGACTAAGACGTAGCTTCTTCATCCTATTTAAAGAATAAAATATCGTCGAGGTATATCAAGAACTCGCAGGGCCCCAAGTCTGCTGATTTATAATATTCTGAGTTGAGTGCCGGCGGATTGTCAATGGCATTTTTGACACATTTGGTAGCAGTCAGTTTAGGCCATCATTGTTAAGCAGAATATAAAATGTGTCAAAAAATGCCATTGACTCTCTGCCGACGCACAATTGGGGCTATTTTGAATTTGCAGACTTGGGCCCCAGATAATTGGCAAAGAAAGACAAAGGTGGCGATTACAACAACGACAAGAGCTTGGCTCTCAAATAAATTTATGAATTATAATTACCTACTTACTAAAAACAAAAGTCGATCACCAAAGACAACGATCGCTTTTTGTTTCAGCAGGTCACCAAACCCTGACCCCAGTAAAGTAACACCCTTTTGTACGAAGCATTGCAATAGCAGTTACGTAACAAATACGTAACTGGGCACGTCAACTTGCTTAACAGTTGCACGACGGTTGGTTAACTGTGCTCGTGATATATTGGTTTGTCTCATAATGATAAGCTGTGACGTTACGTACATATCTGTCACGGCTTTTCCCATCGGGGTAGGCTGAAACCACTTCCCTCCACTTCCTACGTTCTCACTTGTCGTATGTTAGTTCGGGATATAATTTTTCAATTTTAAAATGAGCGATTTCATCCAACCAGTGTGAACTCATACAAAATATATTGCTACTGGAGCTCTCAATAAAAATTCGTGGAAACCCATGTTATCTTTTAGGATAAACAACAGCTTTAAAGCGTACGTAGTAATAAATATATATTTCATAGCCAATCACAGTTTTTCACAATCAGAAGTTGAATATGCTCTTAGTTTACAAATGAAGTCTTAGGTATTGATTTGTTTACCTAAAAACCCGGATAAAAGATATATAGAATTATCTGAATATGATTAAATTTAAATTAGACATCATTGCGAAACATATAGGTATCTAAAATTAGACGCTGATTCAAAATCAGCAGACATAATAAATTCTATCTAAAAGATAACTTAATGAAGCTATGTCCAAAATGGTCAAAGTTGACCTTTTGAAAATGTGTAGGTATGTGAACTTTACATGTTTTAGATTTTTTGTTGTGGTAAATAATTTGAAGTGATAATTCTAAGAAAATAAGGAAAATGATGACATTAAGACAAGATAATGTGACTTTAACTACAGAAAATAGAAATTATGTGTGTAATACTTAGTCAGTAGGTGCCTATCTATAACTATGTACCTACACCGAAAGGTCAGAATTGACTTAGATACTTTGATTTATTTTTATTTATGTTTAATTCGCTAAAAGGTTCCAATTTTAATGTATCTTTTTTATCATTATCATTTATTATCATTCAAATTATCATTATAATTATATTTATATTATTGTCTTATTATTATGATATCATAATTATCATCATTATCATCATTATCATTTTTATGTACCTACTCTGGACGTTATGCAACAACTACCTACTTATTATGATGGATTTCGAATTTTGACAAAAAACTTTTCCATTTCGTTTTCGATCGAAACATTGGTACTTAGATGACTAGATGACTGAAAATCTTCGCGGTTGATACCTAGTCCGATCTGTTATGAAAAAGCGATAAAATTACTATGGAGTCTGGCAAAAACGCTTAAACAAATAATATTGGCACCTACAATCTTTCGCATTTTTATCCCCACAATTATCTATCATTTAGATCCTAATTTCTACCTTATAACAACTATAATTAAATTCAAAGCTCCTATAACCACAAACCAATGAAACATGTACCTTAATGCATTACCGTTGCACCTAGCGGGTTGCATCAAACTATCACTTAAATATCAACCACCAACTATCTCGACACTCCATTTATATTCACACTCATATTATCACGATCTCAACTTACCTGGTTTATCATCTGCAATAATTATCTCGGTACCACATTTGCATGGGATGTATTATAAATGGAGAGTCAAGATAACTGTTGGAGGCTGTATTGAGAGAGTAACGGCGTGGTATCATGACCTATATACGAGAGACCGGCTTAAACCAGTTTCTTAGACTAGGATAACTTTGGTTCAGTAGAGTTGTACGGTTATTTAAATATAGGGTGATTATTTATAAATAAAGGTATCAATGGTTTTAGTAGAGCTTATATCAAAGGTGCGAAATGTGAGCACAATACTTGAAGCGTTTGTAGTCAAAGTGAGTCTGAAAAGTAAGTCATACAGAAACTTTTATTTATTAAATAAAAAAAAACCGCATCCAAATCCGTCCACGCGCTTAGAAGATACAGTGCCACACACAGACACAGACACACGGACAGAGGGGTCAAACTTATAACACCCCTCTTTTGGCGTCGGGGGTTAAAAATAGGTCATGTAAGTACAGAATCGAAGTTATAAAAAAATATTGGTTTTCATGAATAAAATCTATTTGAACGTTTATTCTAGATGTGTTGTTCACTTTAAATGTAAAAACTTAGCTTGTTACTTGATAACACAAGAGTGCTTACTTTTGAACACAAAAACTTTTATTTTTATATTTATTTAAGAGTGTCACTCTACTCTAACCTATGCCGTCCTTTTGAGCACGTGATACGACACAACTTCTATTCCCTCTTAGACCCAGAACACACTTGGAAACGCAACTGCAACGAAACTGCAACTGCTAGTTACTTTTGAGTTGCATCTTAGTTTCTGTTATAGACTCCTTCAGAAAACCACACACGATGCAACTAATCTGAAACGTTTCAAACTTCAAGTTGCGTAGTGTGTGGTTTTCTAAAGGAGTCTATACCAGGAACTTAGATGCAACTCAAAAGTAACTAGCAGTTGCAGTTGCGTTGCAGTTACGTTTTCCTGTGTGTTCTAGGCCTTAACCAAAATTCTACAAAGTATTACTTCATTGAGTACTCACAGATGGAAGTAAAAGTAAAAAGTTGTAGTACAGTACAATGTTCTTGAACTAGTTTCAATAATTGCATATTCATTGTGTTACGCAAAATGGGTAAGTTAGGAGACGATTTTGGATATCCAATGTCAGACTGTCTTTTGTTTTGTTAACATGGATAACGGAGACAATAAGTTCTATATTTAAAAAATAGTTTTTTGTTTTTGTTTTTGTTTTTTAAAACTTGAATTTAGGTGAATAGTAAAATGCTGTTACTTTTCTGTTATTTTTTTAAATAGGTATATCTTTTTTTTTCATGCTTTTTAAAGATCTACACACTACACAGATCAGGGTCGTGCCCGGGACGTGTCCGGGTCGTGGCCTGTCAGGAGGGAATACAATTCGTCAATTCAACAATTCGTGAAAACAACCGGACACGTTGTCATGACGACGAATTGTATACCTTTAAAAAGACCTTAACTTAGAAATGTATACTTCTGTAATTGAGAAAGTTTTTTTAGTAAGGTACGGATTTTTATTTAGGTTAAAAACATATCGTCACAATAAAAATATATTAAACAGTAAAAAAAACAATTAAAGCGGAATGAATAAAATGCACGTGGTTAAAAATACGGTATATAAGTATGTATTAATTGTAAGATCATTAAATCTCAATCATCATTACTATGACATAGTTATAAGCATTGTTTGTGGTCAAGCAATTAAGTCTTTAAGCACTTGCTACTTAATTAGACATAAATTGACAATAAAATACTAGTTTTCACACGTAAGTAAATATTTTTAACTATTATATTAATTACTAGAGGCTGCCCGCGATTTTGTGCGCATTTTTTTTCACATCTTGGAGAAAAATCATGATACCTCAAAATGATATAGACTATGTGTTATTCTGATTGCATTGGCAGTGTTGTATCAAAAACCTATTCAGTCGTTTTTGCGTGAAAGAGTAACAAACATCCATTCATCCATCGGCGCAAACATTGACATTTGTAATATTACCAGGATTACCAAATATTTGTTAACAAAATAGGTGGCAATTGTCACTTAATTGGTCAATGGTAGCCATTTTGAAATTTTTTAATTTCGTTTTTTTGAAAGCAATTTTATTGACATTTCGAAAGTAAAAGTGAGAAATTGGTGAAATTAATGTCGAAAGCTTTTGTGTGTTAAAATTGTCACAAAATGTCGTTGGTTTTAATGGCCTAAAGGAAAAAATATCAAATTAAGTACCTACTCGTCAAAAAGCATTTACAATTTCAAAAAATAAAATAAAAATCTCACATAATTTTTACGGTGGAACCTATCAACTTTTTATTTTTATTTTATTCTTTTCAACGAGTCTTCCAACACAAATTATAACCATTCATCTTTTCACTACTTTTTTTGAGACTTGAAATTCATCTCGATTTTTTTTATCATGCATATATTATCAAATTACCTAACCTACTTTCTACCATCTAGATTTAAATTGGCTACAATCTCCAAAATGCATTGGCGACTGGCGCAAATGACCAAAATTTGAACAAAGTAAACGTTATCTCATAAGTGGGAAGTTGCTTTTGATGCAGGTTTTTTTTTTATACAGACGCGATTTTTTTTAATGTCGTTAGTTTTTTCTTCTCTTTTATTCGTGTCATCAAAAGACGTAAGTAGAAGTTAAATTAACCTAATTCACAATATTATTTAACATAAGAAATGCTTGTAACACATAATTTAATTTAATTTTATGGGTTATCAAAAAGAAACTGTTTCATAGGTTTACGTACCAAAAACATAACATTTTTAACAGAAGACGTTAAGTATATTTTTTTATGTATCAAACGCGGTCAAACTGTATTTACAACGCTAACGTACATTAAAAAAAAAACTAAGGCACAGTTTGACAAAGTAAGTACCCACTTATTTCCAATAGGTACCTACTTTCTTTTGTGCGTCAAAATCTTAAAAACCATTCCTTAACTGAATGACCTAGAAATCAGTCTTAAACTTAATTTATAGAAAGCTCTCAAGCTTTGTATCTCAATAAATGCATGAAAAACTGTATCAAACAAAGTGTTATGGTAGATGTAGTGCGCGCGAGTCGATTTCTAGCGATTGTCAGACACTTTCACCCAGTGAAACTGTATGTTTTTATCCATTGTCGGCTCCGGAGCGGCGCGCGCGCTTCAAATATTGAACATCGCAAATTTCGAAATTCTAGTTCACGAATGATTATTAATTTTAGAGTTTTTATGTTTTTTTTTTCTAAGTTTTCAAGTGTTGTTTTTCAGGTTGACTGTACTTGGGTTATTTTTTAAATTTCGTTTTAATTAGGTACATTTTTATTTATTATTTTTTAGATGTAAACAAAGGTTTTATTTAGTTAAAAAAGTTTTTTTTTAAAGATAGCAAAATTGAATTTTTTATAATATACCAAACAAAAACTTTCTACTTTCTATTTTTCTTAAAACCCCACAAAACAGCTAACATAAAAAAAAACATCAACAACATAAAATCAAAAACAACCGCCATTTTTCCAAAAAAAATATAAACTCACCATTTTCCTGGAATTCCTTCAAAAAACCACTTGAAAAAAAAATCCTCACTTCACTTCAGTTAGTACACTCGCGATCACAAACACGAAAATGCGTCAACACTATCACTCGATTAAAAAAAAAAACGAAAAAATCGATTCCTGAATAAAAGTTTCAAATTACATACAGGGTGTACCCATGTCGAATGGTCCTGCTATCTTGAGTGAGAGACAGGGACTGAGCGCCAGTCGAAAGCATAAGTTCGTTTTGCCGTTGTTAGCGATTCCGCCGGCGCGTGCGCCGATACGCAGACCTAACTGTCTTGGTGCTTGAACGGAATATTTAGTGGGATCAAAAATGAAAGTGGTTTTTGTGCATTTCGTTCGGGGACTTTTTAAAAAAATTGTCTTATCATTGTAGCACATTTGTTTAAAAGAATGTTTTGGTTCAATAAAAAATTTGAAAGTATTTTTGACTGCCTTTATCTACAGATAAAATTGAACTGACAGATAAACCTATGACTATTTCATAAAACATCACATTTTAGACAAAGAAAGGTATAAAAAAAAAAAAATAGCTGTCAAATAAATTTTATCTGTAGTTAGTGAAACAGGCCCTTAAGGACAAGAATTTTTTTTTATTAGAATACTTTTTTCCCAACAATTCACATAAAATATATTATCTAGCTATTCAAATCCGAATTATAATGATCCATACATATCAACCTCTTTTACTTTGAACCAAACATCAAGACCATTAAATCTACGTTTCCCACAAGCTTTTTGTCAAAGTAAAAATTGTATGCACGTTTCCTTTCACCCCTTTGAATGTCACCGCGTGTGGGAGAGAGACAATAGATATTTATTATATTCGAAAATGTATACAGAGCCTCGTTTGTTTTATGAACTTCCTCAATGAGAATGTCCCGATCTTTAAGTACTTACTTACTACGCACAGTAAAAAAATATTCCTAAGTAAATCCTTTTTAAAATCAACTTTCGGTTTTAGTTATGTACTTACAATACTTATTTTACAGCCTTTTTTTAAACTTGTGCGAATAATCACCAGACAGTTACAATCTAAGGTTCCTAGACTCCAATAAACATATAGGTGACACTGTCATTGTCCAATATTAAAAAAAGACAGCACGAAGATTAATGGATAAATTAAAACCGGCCTTTTAAGCAAATGAGAGCGATTATTGTAGATGAAGCGAAGGAAGTATGTTTGGATGGTAACAAGTGGAGGGAAATTGTCTTAGCCTAATCTTATAGGAAAGAGGCGTGAAAGATATGTATGTAGGTATGTGGGAGAGCTTTCCTTTCCACTTCCACTTGCATTTCGGTGGGTCATCTGCATTTTGAGGAAGACCCAGGCGGGCGTTCCTAGAACAGGTGAAGGAAAAGGCAGGTGTCATGTCGTATCAAGATGTTAAAAAGAAGCAGAGAATAGGGAGGGATAGAAGATGCTCCACCTACAAGAGCTTAACTCTTAAATAAGAAGAAGATCTGCAAATGACAGTTTTTTAATGGAAACGCGGGTCCATAAGCACTTACGACCGAAATTATTCACGTGATCGCGAGCCGAACCTACTAAAAGTTTATAAACCTACTCTTTAGCCAAGAGCGATCCCAAGACCTACCGCGGCGTGCGGTTCAGCCGCCTGTTGCCGGTCACTCGCAGTTGCAGAACTGCCTTAAGTTTATAGTACAGCAGGAATTTTGCGACCATTTTCGTCTGACGAATGTCGGAAGTCACTTTCACTTTCGAAATGCGATTGATTCATTTTGCAACTGCCCTGCGGCGTATGTTACGGTAGCAATTATTAATTTATGTAAAAACAACCACCTGTATAAAGTGGGTTTAAAGGCCTATGTATGAAGAGTAATTTTAAGGAAAGACTTTTGAAAAATGTCACATTGATAATATTATAACTATTTAGTAATCTGTGGCCACAAATATACAACTTGCCTATCAAGTCCCTCAACTATACAAAACCTTTTCTCATTGCTCTCCATTCAGTTATATTTCCTAGTTTTTACTAAATGAGTCACTAAACAAAACGACCACCAGCCAGATGGACCGACGACCTTGGAAAACGCGGGGTCTCATTGGATGCAGCTGGTAATGATCGCGTTGTACTTAGAGCCTTTGGTGAGCCTTCAAATAGCTACGTCTATAGCTATAGCTATAAATCCACTCAGATGATGATGATTGAATGATTCTCAATTTACATTTTGGGAAGCCTTATCCTCCTTATCCTGAGATTTATAAAACTTAAATTGAAAACAGCAACCCTACAGAGTT
This sequence comes from Anarsia innoxiella, assembly GCA_947563765.1. Lineage (NCBI taxonomy): Eukaryota > Metazoa > Arthropoda > Insecta > Lepidoptera > Gelechiidae > Anarsia > Anarsia innoxiella. The sequence continues at coordinate 1,677,167 of OX387403.1, forward strand.
TCTTGCTAGATTCTTCGCCGGGGAAAACTGCACTCTTGCGAATCTAGCATTAACTTTAAAAAATGACCCGTCCTAAGTGTTGTCAAAACCTACAGGATTAAATGATTTTTAATTTTCATTTTTATCCTTACTTTATCCTATACTTCATCGGATACGTGACAAACGAGTAAATAGTCCAAACTTAATATTTTGGTTGTTTATCTACAAAAATCGTTAATTGCTTATCTAAATTGCTGAACTAAAATGGTATTGACAACATTTTCAACTTTAATAATAGGTACATACAATTTTTGACATAGTTTAAGTCTTTAAAATATTTTAGCATCAAAACATAGACTATATTTTTTGCTTTTTCTACAATATCGACCAAACCTTACCTTATTCGACCGCCAAAAGCGATTCCTCGTGTCATAAACATATTATTACAATTAATCCATAATTTATTATAAAGAATCACCTTGGCTGGAGCTAAATTGCTTGAACAGGGTCATTTGTGTTTTGTAATTCTGTCTAAACTATTTTTAGTTATAATTTAAACTAGATCTCCTCTAAGTTTCCTTTTTTGTTTTTAATTGATTATTGCGTGAGAAATAGCAATCGATGTAGCAAATACCGGAGGTTCTAATTCAATTTCGATATTTTGATAAATTATGAAACTTTCCGTTAGTTCCGTTAAAAGAACAAAATGTACGAGTACGTATGCTGTAATGATGATAGTACTTTTAAAAGCACTTCCGGAAGGATCACTATACAATGTAGAATACTTAGGCCCCATTTCACCATCTAGAGATAAAATTTATTTGACAGATTTTTTATACCTGTCTCTTTCTAAAACATTATGTTGTATGAAATGGACATAGGTTTATCTGTCAATTAATTTTTATCTGTAGTTGGTGAAACGGGCAGTTAGACAACGAGTACCAATTTTTAAGATCCGTTTAGTTTAAATTGATAGAGAGAATTATTAATTGTACAACAAAAACAGAAACGTAGGTACTACTACTTATATTAAGATGCAGAATTTTTTTGAGACAGGTAATGCTCAATACTAGTTTTTCCAGATTAATTGTATATTCAATATAGGTACTATTCAATATGGCATAAAACATGTTCCTTCGATGAATTTCGTGATGATTTTGTGATAAGCGAAAAATAAGTGAGAAAACTTTTGTTTTTCTGTTATTATTATTTGGGCATTTTTACTTTTTTGCCCCCCCGTTGGAAATTTTAGCATTATTTTTAGACATGCGTTTTTTGAAAGATTTTTCATGTTAAAATATTCTTAAAAGCCCTATAAATTAGAAAATATAGCTTGTTCCAGAGATATTACTGGATTTTTATGTAAAAAACATTAATAAAGTGGACAGTATAGTGAAACAGTGGTCAGTTTGATGACTTTTCAAAAGTGCTTTAATTTGAGAATTAAAAGCATTTTGAGTAAATTTTTAGTTTTACGAGATTCTAAATTAATGAAATTATTTAAAAAAGACACAATAATAAGCTATAATAATGTATTTTAAGCTAAAAATCACGTTTTACTTTCAGTTTGGTGACAAGTGATGCTATTGCTATATCAATTTTCTCTTTTTTTATAGTTTTGAAAGCAGTTAATCAATGTTATTTTTTAAATTATTAAATGAGTGTCTACTACAAGCAATATAAGGAATAATTACTAAACAGAAAACCGGAAACAAATGAATAAATGAGTAAAATATACCCAAAAAAAGTGTGACAGTCACCAAACTGACACAGCGAAAATTCTTAAGGTAGGGACACATGATCAACATTCTTCTTCGGGAAAATGATCATATATAGAAAAATCACAAAAGTTGCACCAAAAATAGGAGCTTTGCAACAAATTCCTGAAATCAGTGCTATTCATTTGCAAAGTAAAATGTTTTAATCTTGTTGAATTATTTACCACTCGTCGACAGCCAAAACATTTGTCCATTAAAACGAAATGAGTGATTGACCAAGGCCATATGGCCTTTTCAATGGAAAAGCGTTCAAAGTCTTCCCTTGTGAGTATTTTGTCTATATCATGAAATATCACCATGTTTAGGACGTTAAATTTTCAGGTATCGGTCAGTCAATAGCAAATATGTAGATAGTTTTAGTGAATTAATCTGTAACAAAAAGAAACACGTTAGTAAAACTGTTGCGAATCGTAAAAGATAATAAAGAATCATACTATAAAAAAAGAATAAAATATAAAAGCATCGTTAATAAAAATAAATAAAAAATACTACCATTTAGACATGTTTCGCAAATGTAATTAGAGCTTATAGGACCTCCTATACATTCAGAACACAGCCAATATTTGCAATAAATACATTTAGCTTTTTCTCCATAAATTGGGGCAAGACATCCATGACATTCAATTCTGTCGATTTTAGATTTTTTTAGGCAATGCATGTTGATCTCCACATTTGACAGCACTTTGGTCTGCAGTTAGTTCTTTCTTAATCGAAGAAGAAACTGTTGGCTGAATTACCACATCATCGTGAATTATAATTGATTGCCTTTGTGGATAATGGCTTACAGGAATTGTGTATCCTATCTTAGCTATCAATAATTATCTAATAAAACAATATCCTTTAATAAAGGTACATAAAATTAACTTACCGCTTGTTAATGGAAGACAGTCGTCTATGAAGATATGTGATAGTATTTAACGTAATCCTAAAAATAAAAATATATGTGTGTCAGAACCGTATTATTAAACTCATTTTAAATAACAAATATTACTAAAAGTCATATCATACTATGTAGACCTAGCCTAAGGCGTCAGTTTGGTGACTTTGGTGGTCAGACCTATATGTGACGAACTAAAAGTCACTAAACTGACGTCACATTTTCACACCAAATTTTACTTTTATTCAAATTATAACCAAATGTATTAATAATTGTGTGAACTAAATACAAAAAACGTTAGCTAAATAATGTATGAATCGATTTAAAAAAGTTTTATGTCAAGATGTATACAAAAAAATAAGATAACATGATTCAAACCTGACCTCAAAAAACGTAACCTGGGACTAGCACCAACAAAACTTGCTTCTCCCGTGGCAATGGACAACAAACTAATGATTTCAAAATGGCAGATGGGATCCTTTGTAGATAATGTTGCCATTTTTAACAACATAAATCGATTTAGTATAAAATTTAATACCATTTCGGTCGTCACTGTACTGACTTGTCAGTCCGACTCGATTTTGAGGACAAAATTAAAATCTATTTTACGCTTAAATGAATAGAGTTACATTTATAATTTTGATTTCATGAGATAGAAGGCATTTTCTTCTACACGTAGACATAAACATTAGCAGGTATGTGGAAGAATTTTTTTTGGTAAATTCAATAGTTTTGATGCTGGGTAGCCGTGTGACCTGTCAAAAACAGCTGTCTTTTTTATTTCAAATGATCATAATTCTTAAATTAAGTTAATTACGTAAGGTTTATTGATTTAAAGTTTAAGTTAAATAATGTAAAAATACTATGTAGTCCTCAAAATATCAATAGGTGTTCAAATTAATTCACAACTCACCTTCAAACTCGTGGACACGGTCAAAACCCAGGGGGGGCACTTTTTTTGAAAATGCCCATTTACTAGACTAAACAGAAATCATGTATAAATAAAAATACCGACCAAACTCTTTACATTCACAATAATATGTAGAGCAAAAATAGTGCAAATTGTATCAACCAATCTTCGATATTACAGACCCGTACGAGTATCAACAAGAAACCAGAATAACAAAACCTCAACTATCTCTCACAAGACCCCCTATTTCATCCAATAATCAGGCAAAGCAAGAGGAGAGGGAGGTCTAGTGAACTGGCCATTGGATCTACTTTCACCTACTTGGTGTTACCGTGGTACATTTTGCAATCGACCTTAATTCTGCGAGTTGCATTGATACAATTACTGCACTCTACGTTATTAAAGTATGCATGATATATTTTTAAATAATTTTGTAAGATTTTGGGGAAACACTTTTAACCTATGGCGACACTACAAAGAAACTGCGAATTACAAAAAAAAAAATCATTAATTAACACACTGTTGAACCTAACAATTTTATTCCCAAAAATGTAAGTGCTATAACAGCCTTTTCAGGAACATATAATATTAATTCATCATATAAATTCCATTCCACCGGAGCCAATTGGCCAATTCTGATTGATTACTCGCTAGCGTTGGCTGCAATCCTAGCACTAGCTGCGAATGATTTTATGTAACTAATCAGTAAGCGTAGGAGAGCATTTCTCTTTTTTTTGACCACCAATTTCTAAACTTGTCAAAAATTTAAAAGTTGTTAAATGTAAATATTTTATTACTTAATTTAATGAAATAGACTATAAATAATCTGTTTTTGTCTAAGAAACTCCTTTAATTTAAGTATTACAGTTAAAATTTGAGAATTTCTAAGTGAGGGTACAAAATGGATTCCATTTTTGTTACTTTTTAAATTAACAATATAATAATAGATTGAAATATATCCGGTATTTTAATGATATTTTAATAAACTGCATGGACTTAATATTTTATGAAAATAAGAAATTTCAGGTAAATATGAAGTTTTCTTTTTTAATTCGAAGAGAATATATTTTATTTTGTTACTTTAGTAAAATTTTATTCAAACTTTAGTTTTAATTAAAAACTAGCAGAAACTGAATACGCTTTCATATTTTGTCGGAAATTTTCACGTAAATATTTTTATTTCTAATCACTTTTATTTGGATTATTTTAATTAATTCGACAAAAAATTTAAAAAACGTGTAAAAAAATATTGGGACAGTAACAAAAAAAAACTGACGGTAACAAAATAAAAAATGTAAAGCAGCATGTCCACTTACTCAAAATAAGGCAAAATTATGACAAAGAGAAAAAATTAACAAAAGTAGCGGTTGAAAAAAATAGATGAAATACCAAAATATGTTTTCAGTAATTACTTTTTAATACTCATCAAAATTTCAAGAAAATGTAAAGTTGGTAAGTGCTCAGGGTTAGTATGATTCATTTTTTTTGACAATTCTTTACAGCTTTTATCATCTAGCTCCTTTTTTGTACTATTTATTAGTCCTTACAATCCTTACATAGCCATTAAGTTTTTTTTTTAAGTTTAACTTAATAAATTAGGCTTTAGGTTTTTAGTTTTTAAGTTGATGTAAATAGACCTTTATAATTTTTCTTTTTTTTTACTCAAAATTCCCCTTATACGTTACTACACAAAAGTAACGAAAAAGGAAGTAACGAAACACGTGTACGCAAGTGTTTTTAATAATTTAATATGGTTAAATTTAAACTAATTCTAGATTTTTTTTGAAAATATTCTAGTTAATATATTAATTTCGCTTAAAATAATAGTAAAGAGTAATAATACATTGAATTAACCTCGCAAATTAGTAACAAAAACTGAAACTTATTTTATATCGCCAAGCAAGCAGAACTTTAACTGCGTCAAATACACTGATAGAATGGCAGCTATGCAAAGTGGTGACTGAGGAAGTATTCTAAAGTGTTGCCATTTGTAAATGGAATAGAATTGGTAGTTTTAAAATTAAATTTAAGTGTATAAAATAGGTAACAAAAGAAGAATTTTATTTTGGAACATTTTTCTGGGACATCACTAAAATTGAATTTTGAAACACAAATAACCGATAATACTATTTATTCGGTATAAAAAATCAATCTTAATACTACAACATAAAAGTTATATTAAAAAAAAAGTAATGTTTCATACGACTTTTTTACAAGAAAGAAGTTTGAAGTAACAAAATTTGTTATGGGACAAGTCGTTTTTCATACATTGGGTATTTGGACGTTTAGAATTTTATTGAATATATTCTTTTAAACCAATCATTTTAAACAACTCTTGGTAGTTTTACTTTAAGAAAAGAACAAAGAATATTTTACATAGACCGCTTCCTCCTTGAAGTGCTTAAAATTTAAGATTTTTTTAGGCAAAGTTGTGGGACACTGTAAAACATACTGGTGGTCAAAAAAAAGAGAAATGCTCATGAAATATTTACTTACAGCACTCATGTAGTCCCAGATACCCCGTTTAGTAGTCCCATTACGGGACTTATTCAGATGTTTTTTCCCAAAAACCCGGTCATGCGGATTTGCATTACCAGCAGTCTCGTGACAAACAAGCAAAAGTAAGCAAATCCGTGAAGCTATAATGCCAGTATAAGACGCCACAGAACTTTTTGATACAAAAATCCCATCAGTCCCGTAAAGGAACAGCTTCAACGGGGCTCCTGGGACTACACCGGGCGCTGTAACTAGTTCCTACGCTTACTGTACTGTACTCACGGCCAGTGCTCGGTTCGTAGCAAGCGCTAGCGAATAAGCAGAATTAATCAATGAGACAGTGCTCAGAATTGGCAGTCAGGAAGATACTAACCCAAATAAATGTCAAACCAGTTCGTCAACAAATCGGCCGATTACCTCGCCAAGGCGAACTGCGTCTGAAATGTCGACTACTAATTGGAAAACGTATAAAAAGAACTAGATCAGTGTGAGCCTTTTTTAAGCTACAGTGAAGTTGCGAAGATATTTTGAATGAATTAAATTATTGGTGGTAGGTAAAATATTGTCTCATTGCTGGAAAAAGGCTGGCCTTGTTCGACCTTCTACGCTTTTCAGTATAAACATCCCAAGAAGCGAATTTAAGTAAAATACAGGATTTAGTAACTCAAACTCAAAGATGTTTACATACTTATTTATTAGGACACTTCCATTACCTACGTATTTTTTTTATCCGAAAATTTTTGGCACTCAATTTTTGGTTTTGATTAAGTTCAAATTCGCTTTTAAAATATTAAACTTATTATCAATGTATCTTCAATGTTTTCTATTTTTTTAACCGACTTCATTTAAAATTTATTACTTATTATAAGTTTTTGTTCTCACAATATCGATAAGTAATTAAGGTATGATACTTATACATATTTCCCAGTAAACTCTAATTTACCACCATTTTAGAACTAATTAGTGTTATCTCAGTGTTTCAAGAGAACTAAATCGGCCTAAAATGGCCAGAAAACGTAAAGATATTTATATTGTGCACCAAGTCTCTCACAGTTAGCGCAATTAAAATTAGTTGAGAATTTCAAATATTCAAGACACGACTGTGGTAAAGGAAACGGTAGTGGAATTATTGTTAAGAATAGTTTAGACGAAGGAAGTTAAAGCATAATTTATTATTATACTTAAAATTATAAGTACTTTGTTTTTTAACCGACTTTGAAAAAGAAGGAGGTTTCTTAATTCTTCTTTTTCTAATTTAAGAGCTTAACTCTTGTCGGTGGAGCCTCTTCCATCCCTCCCTATTCTCTGCCTTCTTTTTAACATCTTGATACGACATGACATCCACCTTTTCCTTCACCTGTCCTAGGAACGTCCGTCTGGGTCTTTCTCTCTTCCTTTTCTCTTCTATGATGTTTTTATAAAGGAATCATGTCAATTCGACTACCTATATACTATAGTCAAATAACATAAAAATAAGAAAAAATCTTGTAAAATGTTGTAAATATGTAACTTTCTTGTATCTTTTTCTGCTGGATTCGTTTTTTCGTAGGCTACCTGCGACTTCGTACGCATTTCTCGTAATATCTTGAAAAAAATACGTAACATCATAAAAATAAAGATTCTATAGTCCCCTTTTTGTATTTGGACATTAATATTGCCAATATGTTATTCTGGTATGCAAGCTACAACAACCTAATGGTATCTACACAGCAAAGCCGCCGGCTTTTTTGACAGCTGCCATTCGTGTGACGTAAAGCCGCTGGCCTAGCCCGGCAGCATGCCGGCGGCTTTGGTGTGTAGATAGCATAACACAGCTCTTATACAACTAAACATACCTACATATATGCCACGCCTCTTTCCCAACTGGGTAGGTGACTAGACAGAGACCACTTCCCTCGACTAGCTACCAAACACACTTCTTTAAAGCAGTATTTACTTAATAAAACATGTTTTATAACCTGACCTCTCATTTTCTCTTTCAATAAAACACTCTTAGCTAAGAAAAAAGTAACCATAGCCTTATTTTCATGAGTAGGAACTTCTCCTTACCTTAGACAGTGAGAAATGTAATTTAAACGCACTATAGTCATAAAACCGGATATAGTATAGTTAGTTTAAAGGCCTTTTTCACTACATACAGATAAAATTTGACTGGCAGATAAACCTATGTCTATTTCATAAAACATGATTATTTACATAGTGATATGTATAAAATATCTGTCAGATAAATTTTGTCTGTGAGAGGTGAAACTTAAAGGTGGCTAACCTAAGTCTTGTCTTTGATAAACTGAAGGAAACCAGTTTTCTTTTTTATCTCCGTTGAAAGAACATACATAAATCACGCCTTTTCCTATCGGGGTAAGCAGATACTACTTTCCTCCACTTGTTACGATCCAAACATACTCCCTTCGCTTCATCCAGATTCATCAATCGCCTCATACATGCACATCGGTTTAGGGTACTCCTGGCTTGGCCTTCCTTTCCTTAAAAAGTCCCCGACTTGATTTGGTATACTGTCAGCGACGTCACCTCAAATAGGCTGTTTGAATATAAATAAATATTATTTAAGATCCTTTGCAATTGCTAAGGTACTTAAACTTGAAGTCCCAAGTTAAAAATTATGAGTATGTATCTGCTTACATTTGAAATTACGTACGTGCATAGGTAACCATAAAACTACTTATAAAAAATCCGCCAACTCACATATCGCACACCTTCACCATAAGTCAACCTTTAAGGCTGGGCTTTAAGGCTTTCACGGCAAACAGGTTGTACACACACTGGACGGATCACGCTTCCTGTACTAAATGTCGGCTTATTTCCGCCCACAGTGCAGTGGACGCACGCCCTAATGTGTCTATTAATGTCAAGGTATGTTTTTAAACATTTAATTAAGTAGGTAATTGTTTTTAGTCATAGTTTTGAAGGCATCTTCAGAACACATTTTTGGGAGTAGGTATGAGAATTTGGATAAGGAAATGCGGCCACACCACACAGTGTGCCTGTTATCCATAAACTTAGGTATTTTAATTCAAAATCGGACTGAACTAATTGAAACCACTTTTTAATTACTTACTTTAAATTAAATGTTTGATTTCATAACAATAAAATGCTTTATTCAACAATTTCTTTAACGATTGCGATCGGCTTCAAACATACCTATGTATTAGTTACGTTAGTTACAAACAATGATCTTTAAACCAAAATAAACCGCTAGTTTCTCTATGGCTATCTATTTTTTTTTAATAAAAAATAGATATCAAAGAAGCAAAGAAGGCTCTTTCAAATACAACCTGTCTTTTTTATCATTCCTAGTTTTAAATAAGCTCAAATCCTTTTAAAAGAACTTTGTCTCGACTCATAAATCAATAGCAACGTAAGGTTGTTTGAACAAAAACTAAATCGTGGATTATCGACCGAGACAATATAGATTAATCTTTTCGACATTTTCTATTCATTGTAAAAACTTAGGTTATTTTAGTCCTAGTTTTATTATACTACCGGGTTTAAGTAGTACTAAAGGCCAAAACACACCGGATGCGTATGCGTTGCGTATGCGTATATCTGAGTTGTAATATATGGAACTATCACCGCTTGCGTCTTCGTCTACGTAACGCAAGCGGTGACAGTTCTATACAGAGGTACCTACGTCCTACGTCTAAGCATACGCAACGCATACGCATCCGGCATACCTCGGACACTGCCGCTAAAATGTATGAAAAAAAGGCGTAGCTTCGCACACAGTCTTAGCTCGTGTAATTACACGCGCACCGTGTTTGTGTGAGTGAAACAGTAATTTGATGCTCAAATGATATTAGAGGCTTTTTTCATCCTTGTTTCTTCATCTTTTTCATCCAACATCGGTATCACTTACACTCAACATCCCCTATTCGAGCTAGTATGGAGAAAAAAAGTTGGCTGCCACTGATGAAACTTACGTCAATCGATAGAGAGAAATGTTATAAAACGATAGTGGACAATTGTCGAAAGTGATATACTTTCGGAGATATAGAACTTTGAAAATGTTCGCATGTAACAATTTTCAAAGTTCTTTCATTTTCAAAGTTTTATATCTCTAAAAGTATCTATCTCCGAATATGGGGATGTTGAGTCTAATTGATACCGTTTTTTTTTACTATACCAGGCTCCGTACTAATAATGTTCGATGCCATTTACATAATAACTACTTTGTTCTCCAATAGCTTTATCTTAACAACTGAGTATTAAACAAAACAAAGATGTTTATCGTAATGTAAATAACCTATTACATGATTCTTTTAAGATACCTATTAATTGATGGACATTTGATTGAAGTTTTGTCTGCAATTAGCGAAAGTAAAATGACGGCATTTATTAAATGTTTCCTCCTAGGCTCTTTGTTAAAAGCTCTTTAGATAAGTTAGTGTTATTACTGGCTTAGAAATAACTTAAAAGTAGTAGGTATCATGTAGTCTCTAATAAAATCTTGAAAGAAGTGGTTTGAACTACATTCATACAACATAATGTCATAATAAAGTTATTAAGGAAGAAGTGTAACATACGTTGTGATTAAAATAATTAAAAAAGAAATAAAGCTTGTAATTTGACTTCTATAGATACTAAAAAAGAATAAAAATTCCAAGTAGGTACCTAAAGATTAATCCAAACACAATCAAACAATTAAAAGAAAGTTTTAAATTGAAGCCAATTTGACGAACACAATAACCGTCAATTTCGTAATTATTTGTCGTATAAAAACCTTTTTAATTTACTAATAGTCAATTTTTTTTAAAGTAATTTCGAGGTAATTTCTCACTTCAGTTTGACATTTTGATCGATGACATTTAATTGTGTCGTGTTCTTGGAAAAATGGAAATAAAAGATTTGTGAAGTTTAATTAACTTTTGCAATAAAATGGCTGATAAACGAAAGCCAGGGCAGACGTCTAAAATTATTGAGAAGATTCTGGTTGACCCTCTGGAATGTCCTTTCAGAGAGTTCAGGGACAATGAGTTATCTACAGAATATTGGGGCATGGTAAGTAAGACTTAAGGTGGCAGTGGTCGGGGCACATTGCTCGCAGAACCGATGGACGATGGGGCAGAAAAGTTCTCGAGTGGCGACCACGCACCGGACGACGCAGTGTGGGAAGGCCTCCAACAAGGTGGCCTGACGACTTGGTTAAAGTCTCTGGAAACCGTTGAATGTGGGCAGGACCGGTCGATGTGGAGATTGGGGGAGGCTTTTCTCTAGCAGTGGACGTCCATAAACTGACATGATGATGATGATGATGAAGTAAGACTTTACAAACATACATATTATCTGCTCACATATCTATCACGCTTCTCTCCCATCATTGCTACGATCCAAACACACTTCTTTCGCTTCATCCACATTCACTAATTGCCTCCAACATGTAAATGTTTTATGTTCTAACATCGTTTGTTGGAACTTGTGTATAAGATATTGCTTCTTAGTACAAAGAGTCGTGGCGTTACCACACAAACACATAATCTATATATATAAAAATTAAACCCGTTTTCCGTTGTCACGGCATCACGCCTGAACGGCTGGACCGATTTCGCTAATTCTTTTTTTAAAATGTTCATTGAAGTCCAAGGATGGTTCTTACGGTGAGAAAAATTCGAATAATTGCCGGGAAAGCCCTAAAACAGACCTTTTCTTTTTCCCATACAAATGTTTTCTTACTAAAATGTAGAGTCAATTTGAACTTTATTCCTACACAATAAAGTTCATTCTAAGGCGAGACGAAGTTCGCCGGGACAGCTTGTACTGGATAAAATGTTTAATTTTGATGTTTTTTTTCAATTTAATGTCGGTTATGAGCACTAGTCACGAGTTTGTCACTCTCGTATAAGAGTAAGCTCGTGCCCCTCTAGCGGGGACGTTATAAGGGCTGTTAAGGATGATTTCTAGCCACAAGTCCATCCATATACTTTTCTATAGTTCACTAATTAAGTTACTCTGTAAGTATATTGAAGTTTTATTCATTCAAACACAAAACAAGTACACAATATACAAAAATAAAACAATTACTTACAAATAGTCCCCAACAAGCTGGCCTCATTACCCCTTTGTATGGCAACAGTAATGCGTTGCGCCAGAAAACTGCAGATGTAAGTACAGATGTATGTATGTATATTTCTTTTTAAATCTTCCAGGGCCCAGCGATGTTACGCTCGATAATACAAACACCAAAACTGGGAGGTAAAGGATCGGCCCCAATGAACGCTGTTAGCCAAGTATGGTTAGATGAGCAGTCCCAACCGCTACCTAACTCTGTGAGGCAGTTCCTTCATGGATGGGTCCGAGCTGAAGAGCTGGCGGAGGATCGGTGGGAAGCTGAAGTTGTTGTCTTTGAGGTATATGATATGATTCAAGATTTAGTGCTCGTTTCACTATCCACAGATTACATTTATCTGACAGATAAACCTATGTCTATTTCATAAAACATGACGTTTTAGACAAAGACAGGTATAAAATATCTGTCAGATAAATTTTATCTGAAGATGGTGAAACAGCCACGTAAAAACCATTGAACAGATCTTGATGAAACTTTGCAATATTGTAGTTTAAATACATCAGAATAACACATAACCTTTTTTTAAATATCATGATTTTTACCCAAGCTATCACAATAATGGCGTACGAAGCGGGCAGCCTCTCTAAATAGTTTTATTTTAATAAATAAACCTTAGGTTATTGCGGTTGATTGTTGGTTATAATGAGCGAATGATATCGATCGAATTTGGTAGGGTCAAATTTTGAATGTCAATAGATAGATAGATAGATAGATAGATAGAAATTCTTTATTGCACACAAAGAAATACAAATACAACTTAAAACTAAAACATTGTGAGCAAAGGCGGCCTTATCACTAAAAGTGATCTCTTCCAGACAACCTTTGGAGTAGGACTAGTTTAGGAAGACTGTAGAGTAGAGCAGGGCAATAAAAAGGTCAATAAGGTCAATCTCAGTATACTAAACAAGAATCACATCAATCGTTGCCAAAAATCAGAACATTATTATAATGGCTTTGGTACGGTACGTTAGCAGTCTTTGCTGCATCTTACTTGTTAATATATCTTGTTACATCTTACTGATTTGTAATCGACAATCGATCGAAACCTTAGGTTGGTTTAACCTACCTATAAATCTACACTTGGTTTTCTTTTGGATTAAGCAGAGCCAAGGGCTCTGTGTAACATACACCCAGGTGTATAGGTACGTCACACCGAAACCACGTGTAGCAATCTGGAATAAATATAAAACACGATTGTTTGTTTTCATTTTTATTGTTTGTTTGACTTTGTGTAATATATTGATGTCTATGCAACAATATTGTAAAATTTCATTTAAATCTGTTCAGTGATTTTTTGCGTGGAAGAGTAAATTGAACATCCTTACATCCTTCTGTGATCCTGTCTATTCATCGTCACTCAGACATTTACAATATTAGTTAGTAGGATAAACATAGATAGGGGCAGGGTTAGGTTACATATAGGGTGACTTTAAATTAGTGAACGATAGAAAAGGATATTCATGTACTCGTGATAAAAAACAACTTTTACTATGGGACCAACGTCGAAATCGTTCAAAAATTTTTGAACTCCCCACACAAAATGCACCAGCTGATAGTATGGGGGAACCATTTTTTGTGCTTTCTAACTTGGTCCCATAGTAAAAATTGTTTGTTATCACGAGTACATGCATATCCTTTTCTATCGTTCAATAATTTAAAGTCACCTTGTATATACAAATGTACCTACATACCATTTACAAATACAGTTAGTAGGATCAAACTAAGGTCAATTAATGTCCTAACTTTCCAGCTTTTTGATAATTCCTTTTCCAAATGAATTTTTCTTCGCATAAGTATTGAATTAAAACTTATAATTCAGATAAGTGTTAATTTACAGGAAAACGCCACTGGTGGCAAAATCTCCATAGTAGACTTTCAATTGTCCCACACACAAGTTCTTCAAAGATCTTCATTCTGCCGAAGAGTCATGTGCCACTGTTTTATCTTGGAACAGTTTACAAATCTACTGGTAAAATATATTCTATATAATCCAGCTACCCAAAACAGCTACCTACCCAATGGCTAGCAACTGCCAAACGGCGTCGTGGCAGACCACGGAAAAGGTGGCGGGACGAGCTAGACACCTTCTTGAGTACCTGGGCGGAGGAAGCTCGAGACAGAAAGTCATGGCGGATGAGGAAAGAGGTCTTTGCCCAGCAGTGGAACACGAGTGGCTAAATTAGATTAGATTAGTTAAATGTAATCTTATGGCCAGAGCATTTTCGATTATCATTATTATTATCGACATTGTTCTCATTAGAATGAAATTAAAAATCAGTTTACACTATATTCGCATTTAATCGCATTGATGATCCGACTTCCATTTGTTGTGTCAACTGATTTTGAATATTATTCTAGTGAGGACAATGTCGATAATACTATGACAATTGAAAATGCTCTGCGCTGCGCTCCGGTAGATAATGTGCTGGCCATAAGAAACCCTCAACGCAAGTATCGTAAGATTACTTTAACTCTGCAATAAGTTTGGAAAGGTATTTTTATAAATAAATAAAACTTTTTTTTTAAGAACTGTAAGTAACTGTAAATCCTACATAATAAAGATTATTTGACTTTATTCTTCTAAACACAGGTCGAGCACCAATGGGAAGGCTTCAATTTCACCTTCGGCCCTGAAGGTTGGAGAGCAAAGTATCACATTTACTCACCCGGTATGAAATATGGGGGCGGAGCTCAACATAAACCGACGTTGTCTAAAAATGGTTAGTATTTCTACATAATTAAAGTAGCTAGTAGAGTAAAGTAGCGTTTCTCGCATGAAAAAAAAAAAACTAAGTTACGAAAAATATCATCACACGTTTCGTAACCAACGTTTTTCGCGCCCACAAAAGTATAATCAATAAGGGTTTCTTGGCAAAAAATGGGAACCCGCGGTGTATAGTTTGAAGGAGCGAAGAACACAATACAAACTGCACTTTTTATGGTTTGAATACACTTATATTAGCACGGTTAAATGGTGCCACTATAGAGGCTGCGCATTCGTACGCATTTATCGTCTTATCTGAAAAAAAATTATAATAGTATGATATCCTAAAATAATATAGCCTAGAAAAGGTTATTACAGCTAATGCGCTGTTAAGATTCAATGGTCGTTGGTTAGTCATCTTGATGCAATTTATCAAAATATTGATATTTTAAATTCAGTGTCATCTTTGAACATATTTGTTAACTTCATAGATATAGTTTGAGATTAGATACTATCTTAAAAATTAAAACTTGGGTCATACAGACATAAAAAACAAAAAATGTCTCTCCTGTTCCCGAAAGTTAAGGACACTGGGAGCTAATTTCTCAACTTAATGCATATCCGCATAATCTGTGCCCGATGTAGTTTTGGCCTGTATAAACATTTTGGGAATTGGCTGCTCCAGTATCCTTAATCATCAGGAACAGCAAAGACAATTTTGAACCTAATTCTGTGTATGACTCATTTACGCCTGGACTTAGCTAGAAGTAAGACCTAGACAGAACCTAATTTTGTTCACCTGTATTTATTTTCTTAATTTTTCACTAAAATATATTTTTAAATTAGGCTTTTTCTTTCAAATGAAAGATACCAACTCTTAAACTTTGTGCCCTATTGGCTTTTGAGTGTTTGGATGTTTGTAGCTCTTTCACGACTAAGGGCGTGTTTCACCATCTATAGATAAAATTTATCTGACAGATATTTTATACCTGTCTCTGTCTAAAACGTCATGTTTTTTGCAATAGACATAACAGGTGTATCTGTCAATGAAATTTTATCTACGTATAGATAAAATTTTACTGATAGATACGTCCATTTCATAAAACACGACGTTTTAGATAGAGACAGGTATAAAATATCTTATCTTATCTTATCTTATTTAGCCACTCGTGTCCCACTGCTGGGCAAAGGCCTCTCTCCTCATACGCCAAGACTTTCTGTCTCGAGCTTCCTCCGCCCAGGTACCCAAGAAGGTATCCAGCAAAAAAAAAAAAAAAACCTATCAGATAAATTTTATCTAAAAAAAATATATAAAATATCTATCAGATAAATTTTATCTATAGATGGTGACACAGCCCCTTAGCCTCAGAAAGTCGCTGGTATAAAAATCCTATTCAATCTAGAATATTAATCTGTCAATGAAACAGTACCGCACCTGTTAGGGGCCGTCAAGTTGACTCGAGTCGCCGGCTGACCTTGCCAACTTGTGGTCAATATAATCATTGTCAACTCACTTTTAGTTCATTCATTTTATGTTTTATAGGAAATAGCGTATTAGCAATAGATATATCTTAATGGCAAATAATTATAAGCAAAAAAAACGGGCAAAAATTAGGTTTGAATGATGATCCGTCTACAGACAAGAGTCCAATCTTTTTATGATGATTTAAAAGAAATATCCTTAACTATTTCAATGGGCATGATGACTACATTCAAAAAATCAAAACATAATAAGTCCGTCTTTTAGGCTATCAAAAAATATTTGAAAAACATTTTTTACCTGATCAAATACATAAATAAATACAAAGATACAGAGCATCAAAGTTACGCAGTGGGGGGTATTGACGTCACTCCTCGGTTAAAATCGTACTGAGGCGTGCCGTCACGAGCAACTTTAACCCAGTGTATCTTTGTCATTTTTAGTTTATGAGAAAAAAAAATACGTGTCGAATATTTTAAAATAATCTACTTATGTGATGGACTATAAAAATTTTTTTGGTCATCATGCCCATTGCAATCTAAAATCTCTGATCAGACATTTTGTATGAAAGTACAAAAACTGATAAACACTTCTCGTACCTGTCACTGTCTAAATCGTCATGTTTTATGAAATAAGCATAGGTTTATCTGTCAGTTAAATTTTGTCTGAAAGTAGTGAAACAGTTACGTTTAAATCATAATGATGATAAATTATTAAACATATTAATTATTTTAAGCCTTCATTTAAAAAAACCATCTTTTGTTTCAGGTTGCTACCTAGTCCGCCTTTACTACATGGGAGCATGGAGGTGCGTTTGGGTATCAGATCAGGTCCCTGTGGACGCTACGGGGGCCCCTTTATTACCTTTCTCCCCCCTAAGTAGTCCCTCCCCCGTGAAAGGTAAAGGTATACCCGCGATGGTGACTTCGAATTGTGTGCATCTTTGGCCGCTTTTGATTTGCAAGGTATGATTTTGATTTTTAAATAACCTCACAATAAAAAAATCGACTGCGTTTAGAAAATACATTCTTTTTTATTTTAATGTACCCTGTGTCACTCTCACAGTTAATACGAATCTAAGGGCATCTCTCAAGCTAAAATTCATCAATCCGTTTAGGCTGTAGGGTGTGCCAAAGAATTACACCTACAACCATACATACTCTCGACAAACATAACCCTCCTTCTGGCGCAGTAGGGCAAAAAACATCCAAAACTCACTTGCTCTATTTACAAACTCCAACGGTGCGCCCTGTCTAGAAACTAAACAATATTTATGGCGAAATAAATTGGAGCTCAC
Source organism: Anarsia innoxiella (assembly GCA_947563765.1). Classification (NCBI taxonomy): domain Eukaryota; kingdom Metazoa; phylum Arthropoda; class Insecta; order Lepidoptera; family Gelechiidae; genus Anarsia; species Anarsia innoxiella. Next base: position 1,694,770 of record OX387403.1, read on the forward strand.
TGCGCTATTATCGCGGATTTACTCGCAACAAACTGTTGTGTTTGCTCTGAATTCTTAAGTAGAGTGTCCTGTTTATTGTAATTTAAAGAGTTGGTAGTATAGGTTTTAGTAGCACTGTTTTTATTTACCCGACTGCGCCAGAAGGAGGGTCATGTTTTCGAGAGTATATATTGTATGTATAATTATTTATTACGCTCCTGAATACAACAAAAAGCAATTATTTTTTCACAAACTTATAAATCTCCTATTTTGTTCCGCGACACACCAAAACGCCTGCCTAAAAATGAATGCAAACCACGTACACTGTGTAATTGCTCTTTAAAATGAAACAGGCGTTGCTCAAACTCGCTGCTCCTGATATGACTGCGATAGAACAAGGGGACGAAGAAGAAAGTGAATACGTCATTGACGATGAGTTGATGCCAGAATTCTCTATATTCCATGCTTTAACTGGATATTTGTGTTTGCTCCACGATTATGATAGGACTGGTGAGTTTGAAAATTATTTACCTCTTCATTTGTGTTAACTTAACGTACCTACTTAACTAAACTTTACTTTCTGAATTTAATACATTAGATTAAAACATCTTTTCTTTATTTTCTTTTTTTATTGGAAAATTCTTGTTACAGCTCCGCCATCATCTTATGTTATCTCGTTGCTAAGTAACGCATAAACTCACTCACTCCTTAGCATGCATCCCTTTCACACATCCAAAACTTTCGTTTTCCACATTATTTTACTTTATTTGTAGTTGTAATATTGATGTACCTAGTTGTTACTGAGATGCACTATGCACCTATGTTGGTCAGGTGTGCGGAATGCTAATTAATTAGGTACTAATGAAAAATGAAAATATTGTTTATTGTATCCGAAATAGATTACATAATACATAAAATTAGTAGGTAGCTAATGTTTACATTTATTAATACAGAAGTGTTTATTTAACTTAACTTGAAGAAGGGACTTTTTAAAATGTAAGTATTATAATTATAAGTACTACTGCTATGTATTGTTTCTTTAACAGACGAGGAAATGTTGTGGGAGTTACTTGTTAGAGAAGTGCCAGTGTTTTCATGGGACGATGACGACGAAATGCAATCCAGTACGAACAAAACGAAGACCACAAAGAAAACTAATGCTAGAGACAGGGATGTGAATCCTAGGGTATTTAATTAACTAAAGATATCGCTATCCAAAATAATAGAGATGTTAAGCTTACGTCATAAAAAAATACGAGACGTCTTTGGGAAATACGCTGCAAGTTTGGTTAAATACGTTCACAATGTTTTAGGGAGTTTTCAGGCTAGAGTTTTATAATTACGCGCATATACAGTCGTTTTTAGCATACGGGCGTACATGGGCTTCACAAACGCGTTTCAAAAAAACCGGACGCACGTCATCGAGCGTATTTCGGCGTGTCCGCTCGAACCGGTGGTATCGTGTCAGTATCAACATAGACTAGACGAGCTCAGAAGCGCGTCAACGCTCGTACTAGCAGTGTAGACGCGCGTACGCGTCTACACGTGCTTCCAAAAACGAGCATATAGAACACTAATCTGAAAACGCCCTTAAGTCCTCTCTGACTCATCAGCCAAAATTACGCTGCGATATGTAGGTACTCCAGTCACAAAACTTTCGGCAGATTTGCGTACCCTTACACTAATGTAACAACTTTTTTCAGAAATCTGCAATAGTATCAGTATTAATGGAGGATACCGAAGACCAGCCTCCTTACATGTTGCCTGGTATAACGCCATGCCATGAAATGAATCTAATCGTCAAAATGGTCAGAGATGTACCTTTGAAGAAGCCTTTACCCGAACCTGGTAAGATCATGCAACTGTTTCTGAATGAAAGCAGGGCCAAGGGCAGGCTTCTTTTTTACCTAAAGAATCAGCTAAGCCATCCAAAGAGGCAGCCAACCTATTGGGTAAAATGAATCCCGGAGATGCGTTTGACGATGTTTTTCACTTTAGTGTTTCTTTGTACTGTATTTTTTTGAAATGTCTGCGTTATGAAGGTTTTATTTTCGATAATCGACTAATAAAATGTACTATACGACTAATTAAGCTATCCAATCGTCTGTGGCGGGTCTTATAAAATGACTTTGACCGTAAACTGTCAAATACGGCGCATCTGTGGCGAGTCCTATACAAGGCCGTTTTACAGATCGGTTTTTTGCTTACTATGAATTTGTCTACGTTTCCAATAAATCCGCCATTTTGCAAATTTTTGACAGTCCACAGAAGACTTAGTTTACTTTTTATCTCACAGAGGTTCCACAATGGAAAACTTACCGCTGGGTAGACTGGGCCAGGCGTCATGGTTTATACGAAGCATACGACTGTCCAAGAGCGAAGTTCCTGAAAGTCAGTGGGTTGCTGAAACTCTCACATGCAACACATCTGTTGGATGTCCAAAGTACTGAATCGGTATGTGGATTTATGATTATGTTTGCAAAAACGCCTGCCTATAAATTCTTTTGTAGTTTAAAACTGGATATTATTTTTATCATTCATATAAAATGCAACATTTGTTAGAAAAAATATCGTTAATGAATTGTCTGGGTCCTATATTTTTAAATATTGTAATGTGCAGTAGGTACCGTACTTTCTGAAGATCATTAGATAACTAACTTTTTAAGTAAAATAGGTCCAGAAACAAAGGCTTTAGTTAGATGATGAAATCCCCAACGACAACAACCCGGGTCTTAGGCGTACGATTGTTTTATGCTTAGCTCGCAGTGTCAGACGTATGTGATCAGGTTACTCCATACAGAAACGATGAGGATTATTATGTTTAAATATGTTAATGTATGGAGTAACTCGGTTGCGTGCGGCAGACGCTGCGATCAACGCAAAAAGCAACCACACGCCTTAAAAGATGGAAATAGGGCCACAATAGGTTGACTTATTATTTTGATTTCAGATTACTGTTGGATTCAGGATGGAGCAAACTGAAAAAGTACCGCCGCTTTCAAAAGTAGATATAGAAGTACAGTATCTATTTATTTAGTTAACTTAGAGGTTGCTGTCGTTTGAAGATAAGAAACTAACATTGTTTCTTCTTATTTTATTGCATTTTGATTTAGCTATTTTAGTTTTTTATTGTGTTTGCATATTGCAAATATTTTATGCACTTACGATTGCAATTGCACTTCTTTTTTTAGATTTAAGTCTGTATGTTTTGTAGCTTTTTTTATATCTGAATTAATTGGTACAGTTGATTGTATGTAGGTAGTTATGTAGATATATAGAGTATTTTTAGAAGTTATACAAAGATTTAAAAAAATATAAATTATGTAAATAAAAAATATACTTTACAGTTAAAATAAAAGCGTATTTAAATGTTTAATATTATCATTATTTCGTAAAGTTTTAACTCCATTCGTCCGCCCAGGCTCCACCTCCATCCAAAAGAGGGACTCCAGTCAAAGATGGATTGGTATCAAAACAAATATCAAACACAGCTATAAATAAGGAAGAATTGAGAGAATGGGTTTTATTTGACGCAGTAAGTTTCATGTAAAAATTATAGAAAGAAAAATCAAAGTAATATTAATATAAAATGCTAAAATAGATATGGGCAACGCATGACCGGTCATTGTAGAGATCCTTTGGGGAGGCTTTTGTCCAGCAGTGGCCGTTCATAAGCTGACATAATGACGATGATGATGAAATAGCTAGTTCAAAAGCGCGACCCGAATCGCACTCGATGCAAATGTGCCCATGACACAAGCAGCATTTCTACGCTGAATAGCGAGGGAAATAAGTAAAATTAGTATTTGTTGACAGTAATATCAATAAAGAAGTCAGGTTAAAAAAAAAAACTCGATATATATCGATAAAGGGCTCTTGTTTAATAATAAAGAAAATAAGCAAAAATTGAATTTATCAAGGTCTATCTACACACATCCGGGACGTGTCCGGGCCGTGTCGGGGAAAAAATGTCATTCCATACATTTTCTATGGATTGTCACGTTGTCATGACAAAAGACTTTCACTTTAAAGTTAAAAAAATACAAATACAAATATTCTTTATTGCACAAAAGATATAAGGTACAGACACAAACAAGAATATAAGAAGCAACAGGCGGCGTTAAAATATAATATCTCATATCGACACTCATAAATTCAATTGGCGTAAAGGACATTTGGCGAATTTTTTTTTATTGCATTATCCTATACAACTTTTTCTGCTCTATCTTTCTGTATATTCGAAATTGCGATATCTCCATTAATAACGAAGTTAGGAACAAGCAATTTTGTAGTAAAGGACGTCATCTAAAAAAATACATGATTTTTTTTGGCGTAAACGCCTATTAATGTTACTAACAACGCTGTAAGTCTCTTGAAGAAATTATTTGAACTTTACACCTTTAAAATAAAAATAACTGTCCTTTACCACCTTATTAAAAACTATGAGCTGTCCTTTACGCCCTTATTAAAAATTAAGGGCAGTTTTTTACACCATAAAAATATATATGAGTTGTCCTTTACCACCTTATTCAAAATTATGTGCAGTTCTTTACTCCTAAAAACATGCCAGCAATCTTTTATAACCTCATAGAAAAGGGTCCCCTTTACACCCTGTTAAAAGGTAAAATAACTATTTACAACCACAGCTTCATTAATAGATTTATTAATTTTATGCTTTATTGATATCTTGTTTTGTCAATATTACCTAAATTATAGACTATTTCTATGTTGAAAATATCAAATAACCTAGAAATTATTTTTTAATGTTTTTGAACTTATTACGAATATAATTGTTACAACTACCGTGCTATGAAAAATGATTACGATTAATATAAAAAATTTGTTGTAGTTGTAGGTACCTAACTAGTGAGAATAACAGTTTTCGCGCTAGGATTTCTTTGCCGTGATTGGTTCACAATCGCTGAAGTGCGTTCTGAATATACAAAACATTATGTTTATACATAGATACCTTTCTAATTACTTATAATTTAAAACAAGATTAAGTTCTTAGTTTTTTTTTTTAAATATAACACATACCTACATTTACGTGATGTACAATTTAAATATTTTATTGCTTTACAATTAACACGCTTTTTTATTATTATTATTATTAGGTCGTCGTGTATGTAACTAACTATGTGATGGACCTATATTTTATGTGTTCAAAAGTACGAAAAAAATGGTAAAAAAAAACAAGACGGTTGTTAATTGTGCATTTTCAAACTAGTCTGATAATCCTGCATTTATGTACTGAAACCCTTTCTTAAAAAACGGCTGTAAAAAGTAACCTTTTAAATTAGTCATATTACCAGTCCTGTCAAGTGCGTTCCAATTTACGCATCACTGATCAAATAGATATTTTATAACACACACTTTCGATATTGACCGAATATTTTTATATTTTCATAATATGAAAATATAAAAATATTATTTGTTTTTATTCAATAATAAAGTATACAATAATTATTTTTGGATGAAAGAATCTATATTAAGTACGTTAAAATATCTGTTATTTATTTGAAACGAAAATTAAAATACAAACACGAGGACTTTTGTTGGTACCTTTAAAAACCTTTTTTTTACATGTTTATATTTTTTTAAACACCTAACCAAAGCCAGTTTAGCGCCACTGACGAAGCGTCTGTAGCGTCTTTGTCGGTAATTTACTGACGCGTTGACTGACGCCGCGTTGCTTACGCTCAGTTCGAAAGTGGCCACATACTATTCCGTAGCGCACGATCTGTCGCTTTGTCACCGGTGTCTGTCACGCGGCGTCACTGACGCAACAGACGCTAAGTTCCAATGTCTACCTTTAGGAAAGCAATTAGACTAAGTATCTTCTAAGAATCGTAGCCTAATTAAAATTGGCAGCTGTCTGTAGATAGTTGGCTTAAGAATGTATCTTGATATTAACTAAATTCAGATAAAATGTAATGCTGTTGATTTCTTAAATAAAATAAAAGGAAGCCATGATAGTTAAACATTTTAAAACTCAAGAACGGCTGAACAGATTTGGCTGGAATGTGGTAGGGAGGTGGCTAAGAACTAGAAGAAGGACATAGGATACTTTCTACTCATCTTTGTCTCTAAGCGGAAAAAAGTTCGCGAGCTCAGCTAGTATTTTAACTAAAATTCTTACAAAATTTTAACTTTTTGCTCAAATTTTAAATAAAAATTGAATTTTCATTTCATACAGTGGTTATTATTTACATTTATTGTTTCTCATGCATATACATTTATTCAACAATCATTAAACCATTGACTATTTACTTCCTTTTTAACATATTTTGTTTGAGTGCATGTCACTTACACCGCTTTTAACATTGTTTTTTGTTGAGTACATGTCACTTACACCATACAATAAATTACTCGTTTAGCGTTTACTCCCTTTTAAAAAGTGTTTTATTAGTGAACAATGTCACTTACTACTTCTCAAGCTAATTAAAAAGACCTTTACACCCTTATACGAAAAAAAAATGCTTTAGGCGTAAAGGACAAAATTGTAATACTAATTTAGGGTAAGGGACAAATGCTCATTGTCAAATTAGGGTAAAGGACACTATCTCCTTATTCCTTGACACTACGTTAATTTGAGTATTATAGGATGAAAGCAGGCATTATTTCCATCATTTTTGTCTTAGACACCTAATACTTACCTATTTTAATTTAAAAAATACAGTGGTTTGAATTTTCATTTTGTTTTTTGCTCTTCCTGAAAACCTGCGATTTGTCCTTTACGCCAATTGAATTTATGAGTGTCGATATAATAATAGTTCTGATATTTCAGTTCAAAAAATTCGTTAAACAAGTAACCGCAGCGCACGCTCCATCGCTATTTGAGTACACATCAGCAGCCAGTAACCCACCACAACGTGTTACTAAAGTCCCAATGAAAGGAATTGATATAATACCACCAAAATCAGCTCCCTTATACTTTGTTATCGACGGGCCCGATGAGAATTTCCTCCAAATTTCCCTAAGCATGCTCCATCCAAGAATTTTAGCAAACAGTGGTTCCCCAGTACTAGAATACGTGGATAAAGCTTATCTTATTCTGGAAATATTTGAATGGTTTATCGATAAAGAATTGCCGCAAACAAAAGGTTATTTGTCATCAAGAGGTTATGATTCTGTTGAAATTTCTTTTGACCCTGGCAGGCATTACTGTCGGTGAGCATACTTTCAATTTTGGAACTTTATTACAGATACAGCTACAGTTAGCCTGTCACATCCCACTGCTAGGCAAAGGCCTCCCTCTTTGCTTTCCATTCAGTTCTGATGTGCACCAGAATTTGCCATTCTTTGCTGAATGAGTCGAGCTTGTCTCGCCATCTTTGCCCAAACTGTGTTTTTGGCCGGCTCTTCCCTTAATTGCTGAAAATAACACTGAACTTATTTTCATTATTAATTTCCAGACTCTGGGTGCATTCTTTATTAAGCTGGCAAGTTTCTTTGATGAGTGAATCCACAATTCTCTTAGGTCCTCGAGACGTTATACAGGCAGCCGCTGTTCTTGAATGTCCTTGGGTGTCCAAGTATTTGAACAATCTGGGAAACGCATTTTCTAATTGGATCAAAATTAGTAGATCCGTTACTAACCTTACGGCATATGACTGGGAGTTTTATCAGTAAGTATAACTTTTTTACCTTCAATTTTCATTTATTTGTTACTTATTTAAAAAAGACTAAAGTCTAACTATATATTTATTTCTATTCAAAGGCACAAAAGATGCTCTTGAAACCGTTAATTTTTTTTAAGCTAGCACTAGATTCGCAATGTGCAGTTTCCCCCGGAGAAGAACCTAGCAAGAAACTCTGTTGGGTTGTTCTTTTTAATACTGTAGAAGCGTATAAAATCAAATATCAACATGATAGTTTGCTTGTTTTATCTTTAACGCAGGTCTTACCAACCCGACTTATGGTGGGATCCAAAAATAGTTGGTTATGATAAAACCTACGTACACTGGATGTTTCGGCAAGCTCTTCAATCACTTTTATTCAAATGCCTATCAAGTGTTGACTATTACACAGTGTGCTCGTTTCTACGTCGATGTTTACTAGATCCTGACTTTGGGTTTCCTCCGAAGCCTACACCACCGAAATCTTTACGAGAGATTGTCGATAAAGATCCTTGTGATTGTGTGATGCCTGAAGTTGAAGAGCCTTTAGAAGAAGAAGTAGGGGTCGAGGAACAGGTGGGTAATTAATTCTCTTGAGATAAACAATATTTCAAGTGAACGCCTTAGTAAAATAATATTTGATTGGTTACAACTTACTGCAGTAATTAATATATATATCTGCTAAATGGTTTTAATAATATTTTTATGTTAAGTCATTTTCTAGAACAATGTTTGCGGATTATAAAAGAAAAATATAAAAGTGTATCAACGCTCTGATTTTGAAACAAAAATTATACTATACAAAACCAAAAGTTAATTTATCTCAACCTTTAGCGTGAAGAACATGAAGAAGAGAAAGTACCAGTAGTAAGGCCTGAAACAATGGCAGCTTTATTGAGAGAACCAAAACCACCAGTGACGTCGCAAATATGTGAATTCGCAACAGAAGAAGTTCCATGCGGATTCCTCAAGGCTGAAAGAGAAAAGGAGATAAAGAAGCATGAAGCTGCGACATTTCTACAAGCTCACTGGAGGGGCGCTTGGGTGCGAAGATGTTTGAAATCTCGAGTCAGTCTGTCAAATGAAGTTAATAGATTGGTAAGTTTTGAAAATATAGAGGTTATAATTGAAACGTCGTCAAAGTTGTTACGTCAATGAAAGACCGAGATCCGAAACAAACTGTCATTTATTAGCAAATATAGTACTACCGTACAATTAGAATATAAATATGATTTTACCTACATAACACTTTCCCTCTTACTTAATAAAATAGTAATAACTATTAATATTTTAATACCTTATATGTGCTTATACCTAAATAACTTCATTCATCTTATCACTATATACATAAACATACCAACGTTGTAGGTGCTTACAACTTTTCCACCTCTATACATAACTACTATTATTATGTTACTTATTTTTAATGTATACTTAATAACACTATGTAAGTATTTATAAGTGCTTAGGTATTATCAATATACATATAGTTGGTTCACACTTTACCATATTTTTTAATATAAAGTCAATCATTATTTTAATTGATTATTAAGTTTTTAAGAAGTGTTTGCTTCAAGATTAAACCTCATAATGTCTTATTTCATTCGTTTTAAGTTTTCTAGACATCGTAACGCGGCTTGTCGCTTTGGTACAGCAGCCCGAGTGTTATTATTGATTAGCGGTGGCTGTGGCGAAGAAGAGGTACTGTTCGATACGTTTCCTTCGAACTTCTGTGGGCTCGCCGTTGATGGACTCATCATCCCTTGCCGCTGTGCTGCAGCGGGCTCCGGTGGCGGCTGCTCGGTTGCTGACTTGCACTCGTCGTCACTTGGCGTGTTACCGCAACCGGCACCCGGTGACGGTGATGGCGGCGGTTGCGTTAAATTGCTCACGTTGCTTAATGAGTACCTGGACTTGTTATTTTTATGTGTTAAAATTTGATCTATATGTCTTTTCTTAACAGATCCATTATCTGCCTGTACTTTGTATGTGACAGGACTAGTTCGTTCTATCACACGACCTTCTTTCCATTTCTTAGCATCTTTTGTATAATCTCGGTATAGTATTGCATCTCCAGGTTCGGCGACTCGCATGCGTCCGCCATGTCGCTCCTCCATCGCATCCTGTCGCTCGCGTACTATCTCTGCTGCATCAGGCCGTAGTAAATCCAATCGACCCCGTAGACGTCGTCCAAACAGTGCCTTGGCAAGTTCTTGTCCTGTCGTGGCGTGCTCTGTATTTCTATATGTAAATAGAAATCTGCTCAATGCTGTTTCTTCGTCTTCGTTTTCACATCTAGCCTTTTTCAAAGTCCTTTTTACCGACCGGACAGCATTTTCAGCTGCCCCATTACTCGATGGGTGGTATGGTGCGACTAGAGTATGTTTAATACCATTTCTATTCAAATATGACTCAAACTCTGATGATGTAAAAGGTGGCCCATTATCACTAATGATCCTTTTTGGCAGACCAAATCGTGCAAACAATTTTCGTAAGCAATTTATTAACAATGACGCTGATGTACTGCTCATTTTTTCTACCTCTATCCATTTGGAATGTGCGTCGATAATCACAACATAATATTTGTTATTGTACGGCCCTAGGTAATCAATGTTTAGACGCGACCAAGGCTCGTGTGGCCACGGCCAGGAGTGCAACGGCGCGGGCGGCGGCGCGGCGCGCTGCTCCAGGCACGCGGCACACTCCGCCGCCGTCCTCTCGATGTCCTCGTCCAAGGTCTCCCACCACACGTAGTTGCGGGCGATCTGTTTCATTTTAACTATCCCCGGGTGGCCCTCATGTACCTCTTTAAGTACTAAGTTACGTAAAGTACGCGGAACTATTACTCTGTATCCCCAAACTAAACACCCTTGGTCTACAGTTATCTGATCTTTCCTATTGAAATAAAATTTCTCTAATAGACAAGTGTACTGTTTTGGCCATCCAAACATAACGTATCCGTATATTTTATTTAATAAGTCGTCCTTTGCCGTCTCAGTTTTTATATCTTTAAAACTAAGCGGAAAGCTCTTTTGAACAAAGTTTAAATAGCTTCTACACGTTTTACCCTCACTATTGCTTCGAGTATCATTCGAATGCAAAGGAAGACGTGATAACGCGTCAGCTAGGCTGTTTTGTGATGACCTAACAAATTCTATTTTAAAATCATAGGCTGCCAACATAACAGCATAACGTTGTAGACGACTGGCCGCTGTTTGGGGTATTCCTTTATTTTTGCCAAAAATATAACTTAATGGTTTATGATCGCTACGCAGAATGAAATGCCGACCATATAAATAATGGTGATGTCTACTTATGCCGAATACAATCGCAAGCGCCTCTTTGTCTAATTGCGAGTAATTGCACTCTGCATTGTTCAGCGTTCGACTGGCACTGCTGACTGGCCGCTCGCTGCCGTCCGGGTATCTCTGTGTCAAAACTGCACCCAATCCATATGCGCTGCTGTCCACTGACAATATTAACGGTAAACTTGCATCATAATGTGCTAAAACTGGCGCACTGCTCAATATATCTTTTACTTTATTAAAAGCATATTCGCATTCTTGCGTCCATACCCATTTCACGTCTTTTTTTAATAAACTGTACATAGGTTTCAATATATCGCTCAGGTTACTACAAAACTTGGCATAGAAATTAATGAGCCCTAAAAAACTCTTTAACTGTGTAACGTTAACTGGTTGTGGTGCTAACTTTATAGCTTCTATTTTTGTCATGTCAGTGTGTAGGCCTTCTTTATCAATTTTGTACCCTAAATATGTAACGCTATCTTGAAAAAAATTGGCACTTCGAAAAGTTAATACGAAGTCCATTTTCTCTCAATCTTTGTAAAACGGCTCTCTAAGATTGGCTAAATGTGTAGCCTTGTCTTTTCCGGTGACGCAAATATCGTCAGCAAATACAGCTGTGGAAGGTAAACCGCTCAAAGTCTCTTCCATTATTTTCTGGAAGTTTTCTGGTATACATTTTATTCCAAAAGGAACCCGACAATAAACATAAGTTCCAATATGCGTTGTAATCGCCGTCATTGGCTGAGAATCATTTTCCAAAATACACTGTTGAAAAGCGTTTGATAAATCAAGCTTTGTGTATTGTTCACCTCCTCCTAAAGTAGCAAACAAGTCTTCAATGCGTGGCAACGGATAATGATAATCTTTTAAAAGCGGATTAATTGTTGTTTTATAATCTCCACATATGCGTATACCACCGTTGGACTTAATAACCGGCACAATGGGCGTACCATAATCCGACCTATCGACTTTACGAACGACTCCTTCTCGCTCCAGCCGTGCCAACTCGCGCTCCACCGGGCCGCGCAGAGCCAGCGGCAGTGCTCGCGCCTTTATAAACACCGGGCTGCTATCACTTAAATGTAAGCGAATTTTTGTTTTACACGTGCCTAATCCCTCCGCAAACACTTCAGGAAATTCCTTTCTCAATGCAACCGCTATTGGATTTTCATTAGTTAAGTTATATAACTTATTATTGTTTGGGTTTATTATCGCTAGTTTTAATTTTTTTATCCAATTACGGCCCATCAAAGGAGGACCTCCGTTTTCTATTACATATAATTTCAATAAAGCTGACTCAGTACAGCATTGAACGTTAACTAAAATATAACCCATTGTTTTAATAATATCTCCAGTGTATGATTTTAAAACTAATATTTTTTTTTGTAATTGAATATTGGAAAAATTATCGTAATAAAATGTTTTTGATACAGCCGATACTTTACTACCAGTATCTATTTCAAACTTACAATTTACACTTTCAACTTTTAAATTAGCATAAAACGGCCCGTCTCCCTCGCTCGATGAAACTAAATTATAAAAATTACAGTCTTCATCTGAATCCGAATCGTCTAAAAAGTACTGACCTTTCACTGCCCTCTGTCCGGTAACTTCTTTGTTTTCACTTTTTCCACGGCACATAATTTTTAAGTGGCCTTTAACGCCACACGAATCACACGTATAATTTTTAAAACGACACTTATTTGGCAAATGCGACTTTCCGCAACGCGAGCACTGACCGCGCCCACCGTCGCCCCGCGCGACCGCTGCCACCGCCGGCGCCGCCGCCGCGGGCCGCCGCGCGCTCGCCGGGCCCGCGCCCGACCGCCCCGCGCGCCCAGCGGCGCTGCCGATGCGGTGCAAGCCGTCGTCTGCCGTCTGCGCTCCGCTGCCCACACTCGCCCCGCTGGTCGATGCACATGCCGTGGATGCATGCCGCTCCGCCGCCTCGAGTGCGCTAGCCAATTCTACAGCGCGCTTGTAGTTAATATTTTTTTCGGCAAATAATCTCGATCTCATATCGTCGCTGTGTAATCCCGACACGAATTGATCGCGTAGATTTTCTTCGAGCGATGATCTAAAATTGCACGTTTTCGCTAAATGTTTTAATCCTTGAAGGTAATCGCGTATCGTTTCACCGGATTGTTGCGTTCGTTGCCGAAATATATGACGTTCTGCGATTTCCGACCTCTCGGGTTCAAAATGTGTTTTGAGTAGCTTAACGAGATGGTCGAATTGCTGGTCTTCTGGATATTCGGGTGAACACAAGTCACAAATGAGGTCATAACACTCCGCACCCACTAACGTTAGCAACGTGGCCACGTGGAGTTCACTTTTGATGTCATTTAAAACGATAAACTGTTTTACCCGGCGTACATAACTATCCCAATCTCGGGATTCCAATGAAAACGGTTCGATTTTCCCGATTGGCATTTTAATTTAATTTAAATACTGACTGCGCCAATGTTACGTCAATGAAAGACCGAGATCCGAAACAAACTGTCATTTATTAGCAAATATAGTACTACCGTACAATTAGAATATAAATATGATTTTACCTACATAACAAAAGTCAAATAATTTTGTTATTTGAGGCAAACCAGCCATTTATTAATACAGATAATAAATTTATTAATACAGATAATAAATATAAACCAACGTCTTATCGAGCCCTCAATCGAAAGTAAATAAGTTACAGATTTCAGTTTATTTCTACGCTTATTTTTTTCTTCTTTCTAGATTAACGACGTCGCAATCGGATCTTTAGAATCATTATCAGCTCTAATGAATGAATTCTTCACAATGTTTCCTGGCGCTAAATACGCTTATTCTATATCATCAGCCTTAGCTGGAGTGTACGGCCTGAATCAGCATACTGGTGTAACACCAATATCATTTAAATGTAAATGGATTCCATATTTTCAAGGAGTTTTCTACTGCCACTATCCTGTAAAAGTGCATTTTGATATTAATAGCAGTATCCAACACAGCTTAGTCCATGTTTATGATAATGATACGAGACAAAAATTGCCTCAGACTTATAATGCTCACATCACTTTTGATTTTGCTCCAAATGTTTTTGGGTTAGTAGTTGTTATTATTTTTCAATGATAAGGGACCGAACTTGTCATTAAATTTTATTATGATCATTGGAACAAGTTAGAAGGCTTTTGTCGTAGTCATATCTACGTTGGAGTTTAGAAAAAAAGTTACATCGATGCACGATATATAAACCTGTTACATCTTTTTCCCGTCGTTGTAAACAAAGACTATTCAAACATACTTTTTTAAATTTATCTACATAGTTGGACACATAAGATTTTGAGGCTGAATTTTTAATCATTTAGAGCCAAAACACATGGTGAAACGCAACTACAACGCAACTGAAACTGCTAGTTACTTTTGAGTTGCATCGCAGTTTCTGCTATAGACTTCTTTAGAAAACCACACACGACGCAAAAGCGAAACGTTTCAAACTAGTTGCGTCGTGTGTGGTGCATTTGGGTTTCACCGTGTGTTCTGGGTCTTAGTAGTTATTCATTTATTTTAGTTATACAGTCATGGGTCATGGTTCCTTAAATAAACCACTGGGCCATAACTCCGAAGCCCATTGGCAACTTACAGTCATGACTTCTATCAACAATGTGTTCCATGTCTGTGATAATCCTTACGAGACCGAGCTCTGCACTGAACTTCCACTCACTCATTCTTCCAAGTTCCGTTTAGACGAAATATTTATTCCAAACAGAAGAAATATTCTTGGTGGAATTACCATTTATGTTACTAAAGTTGAAGCTATCAGTTTTCGTGTAGCTGCGTCTTCGATTGATGTAAGTAACTTTTCTTAATGTTGGCTATTAGATAGGTTATGAAGATTGTAATTCTATTTCTAGAGTCCAGAGGGTTTCATTTTTGCAATCGAAAACAATGTATGTCCAAAAATTACATTTTTTTTAGTAAGTAAATATTTATTTCCAGTTAAAAAAAAACAAAAATAAATAAACTTGAATAAAACAAAACAAAATTACTCTTAAAACAAATCTTAGTATGTATTTTGGGATGGACTGGGACGCTCCACAGATGAGGGGATAAGGAAACTTAGAAAATAAAACAGAATGGCAACTGACCGGTCACGTTGGAGAGCCATTAGAGAGGTCATCGCTCAGCAGTGGGCAGCTATAGGTTGAGGCGATGATGATAATGATTATATTTTCTTCATTTATTATACAGCTGGAAATGGAAGCAATACTCCGCACTGCTAACACTGATGCACCGATGCGAGAAGTAGCTCGATGCAAAGGCAAAGGAGAAATATTCTGGCCGTACATATCTTTGAAACCGCACGGATCCAGTACGTCTCTCAAGAAGAAATCTTTTTCTGCTAACGTTTTAAGTCGAGGGGTTAGTATTCCTTAAAAATTGTATTGTAACTAGAGGGTGTCATGACATCGTACGCATATTTTGTCGTCAACAAATGTGTATTTAAATTTTTCATTTTCGTTTATTGGGGTCTCCAAAAAGTTTTACAATTTGTATTAACATCTCACATCCCACTGACCCATTATAAACCCATGCGGACAAAATTTCGTGACGCAACATAAAAAAAACAGCAAAATCCGTTTTTTTTCTTCATTTTTTGCTTAAAACTCGAAAACTATTAACTTTTGGTAAATGGTTTGTTTACAGAAATTAAAGTACTTGAAATTCTCTACAGATACCAGTATTTAGTTTTGTTTTCAGACCAATCGTTCGGTTTCTAGAGCGAGTTGAAAATTGTAAATTTTTAGCAGTTTATGCAAAACCCACTTCTTACATTTCAATACTTAATTTTTATGGATGCTGTCATTTGATAAATGTCACCTGGTTTTTCACACAAGTAATTAAAAATAAAAAAGGCAAATTCAGTAGGTAGGTAGAACTCGTAACAAAATAAAACCTAAAATCTCGGTACTTATGTTAATTATAATATGCAAAATTTATATGAGCCGTTGTCTTTTGGAAGGCCCTGGCTGAGGTTCTTCCAGAATGATGTGTTCTGGTTCTGCTTGTTCTGAAAAAAAAAAGTTTAAAGTTAAGTAATTTATCAAGAACAGATGAAGATTGCAAAATAGATTGTGAGATTAAACATACCCTCCGCATCGTACTGAGGTTCTTCGGTGGCAATGGGTCCTGGCTCAGGGTCTGATTGCTCCATCGTCAGCGTCTGGAGTCGTTCTCCTAGAAAATAAAAAGAGGTGAGACACATATCATATATCAAGGAGAGATAAATGACTACAAAATAACTTGTGAGATCCAACATACCTCTCTCTCTTTCTTCAGTTACGTCTATGTCAGAGCTGTCTTCAGGGGGCTCAACATTGTTACACTTTCCTTCGCATGATGTGCATATTGGGGAACAATGGAGTCCCGCCTTCCTGCATCCACAATTGCGTTGACAGCCCTTTTTACATTTACATGAAATGTACCGGAGTATTGAGTTTGGTGCAGGGTCCACAGTAGTTGGTACTGGCACAAGACCGCTACTAGTTTTTTGCCATCTCCACTCACTTGGGTCTCTTTGTTGCTCGTTAAACTGCTAAAAATTTACAATTTTCAACTCGCACTAGAAACCGAACGATTGGTCTGAAAACAAAACTAAATACTGGTATCTGTAGAGAATTTCAAGTACTTTAATTTTTGTAAACAAACCATTTACCATAAGTTAATAGTTTTAGAGTTTTAAGCAAAAAAAACGAAAAATGAAGAAAAGCAACGGATATTGCTGTTTTTTTTTTAATGTTGCGTCACGAAATTTTGTCCGCAAACCTCAGATTCGGATTAAGCACCCCAAAAAACATATAGAATGAAAAAATCAGAACTACCCCAAAACTTTCCTACGAGGATCATTTACAGTACAAATTTACTGAATTAAACTACAATCTTGTTAAGTTTCATTAAAATCTGTTCAGTGGTTTTTGCGTGGAAAAGTAACAAACATCCTCGCATGCATCCATCCATTTATCCAAAGGTACAAACATTTACATTAATTTTATTTTAATTGTATATTTTAAATATTAGTTTATTTCGGATTATGAATTTATGAGTTAAAGACCAGTTTGGCATTCGTAAATTACCTAACCATGATCAATGCTTTTAACATTTGAACTGTGATTTGTTTTAAAACGCTATGCGATTATTTTACTTAATTTTTTTTTTTATCCAACAGCAAGCAAGTTCTCATGGTGTTTTAAGTGCTCGATCACTAAAAACCAAAGGAAAAGCCGGTAAAGTTCGTTCTAATATAAAAGTAAGTTTTTTTTGAGATTTTTTTAACACACAAACACACAAACAATTCAAAACTGTTCATCGTCATCATCATATTTAAGAGCGTCGCTCTTGTCGGTGGAGTCTTCGCCACGCTGCTCTATTCTCCTCTGTTCGTTTGAACGCCTCATACGACACAACATCTATTCCCTCTTTTATTTTAATCTATGTACGTCCCCCGTAGTCTCCCTCGCTTCCGTTTGCCTTCTACTTTTCCTTCCTTGACAAATCTGTTGTGCGTCACATATCCCAAATACTATAATCTATATTGGCGGCACTGGCACCGATATCTGAACCAGGGGCCGGATTTTACTAATTACCAAATGAAAAATAGTGTCTCACTAGAATGTGAATTGTATGATTTTACCCATTTTGGTATTCTCGTAACAGATAAGTTGACATTGGACAACTATCTGCCGAACATTTTATTACTTTACGCTTTAATCGGTATTCTACTCCGCAATGTCACATAAGTGGCAGTTCCAAACGGTATTCGCTTATCTTCGCTATTTGACGTTTATTTGACAGTTCTCTAATGGCATTTCGTTCGGTCCTTCGGTCGTTCGGTGACACGGATCCTTTTTTATGGCAAACGCAATAGGTAGTAAACAGCCACCCAAACACTATTTAGATGTTTTTTCGAAAATTAACGTGCAATTTATGCAAAAAATGCATTTAAATCTTATAGAAATAAATATTCTGTATTTTAAAGTATGTTTAAGCTTATTCTAGGTCGAAAAAATCAATTAAATAGTTGATCAATTTCTTCGAACAATAATTTTATTAAATATTGGCAACATCGACAACTAAATCCCTCGTCAAGGACAAACGAAAGACAAAGCCCTCGAGAGACTATTATTCGACTATTAATCGTGGCACTTAAGAGAATACCAAATTTGTCACCTATTACTGTAGAATGTTAATCTGTTGGCTATAATTGGTCGCTTTACTTAATTTAGCGGAATTGGTGCCCAGTGATGATTAAGAGTTAATAAAATAAATAGTTATATATAACCTTAAATTATATAATATATCACTGAATAATAGAAGGGTTTACCTAAAATAAAACGCATATTAAATACTTTCCTTAATTGAAGCTTAATTATAATGAGATAGGCCCTATCTGTTTTCCGGTTCTTTTACCTCTCTTTTTGCCCTAGCGCGCTATCCTACTCGCACAGCCCCACTCGCTCCCCACCACCACCATAGGCAGTGTGGGTTTTGAAACCCACAACCATTTTTAAAATCATTGAAGTCGAAAACCAGGCAGGAAATAAAAGTTAAGCTTCAAATAAGGTAAGTATTAAAACGCTTCTATTAGACACTTGACCATTATTTGAAGCTTAATTATAATGAGACTTATTTGTTATCGCCTGGTGGTGGATGGATGCCAATGTGAGAGGGATTGCGATAGTAAAAGTGTGTGAATATTTACTTGTGTTAGGTAATAATCACAGTTAGGGCACAAAAAGAAAAACATAACTGTGCGAGACATATACTTTGTTTTATTTAACTTTTATTATTAGACATAATATAAGGTAACTTTCCTTATAATGATTAAGTACCTACATAAAAATCAACAAAGAAAAAACATAAAATGAACTTCTGATTTTATATTTTGATAATTTTAACCAAAAAGAGAAATGAATCCTTATTAATCAGACACTGGAGACTGAAAAAGTATTACTTTCGTTTACAGTATAGCTTTAAAAAAAATGAAATCAAGGTATCCACGTTCCAAACTGATGTTCTGTGTGAAATGGTTTTTGTAGGGAGATAGATTTCAAGACATGTTTTATTAGCACATGAGAGCTGTGCCAGATAGCTCAGGATTGCATAAAGTAGAAAGTACGGATTTATGTAATAGAATTGTGTTGTATGACATCTTATTTTTTAAAAACAAATCTGCTAAATTTTTTGCCAAAACAGAGGCAGTGGGATTGGATGGAATAATATTATGAAGCTTACACCAAGATAGCCATCTTAGCCATGCAACTTTATAAGTTTTATGTGTGGAGGGTCTCCATGACTATAAAAGAAGACTGCGTTGTGCCTCATTCCATTCAATCAGGTCATCGGACCACCCCCACATTTCCACACCTCTAGAGTCGTTTGTTTGACCTTGGGAGGTGGAAGGCCGGTCGATGTGTCTACCAGATGAGTTCAGACGACACTCCAGTTTCTGAATTGTTAGCGGGGCTGCTAGCGCTCTCGACTTGAGATCCGCTCTCCAAAATATGCGATTCCACCGAGGGACCACTAACAAATACATTCTTTAGCGCGATTCAAATGAATTAACACTTTTGGAATTAGTTAAGGAGGGGGAAATACCCACGCCAGTAGATAGTCCCAGGTGCCGGAGAAAGCATCGTGGAACATTGCAGAACTGTCGTTTAAATCTAAGGAAACATAATTTACCACAACATGAGCTTTGGCAGAGGCAAAGAGATCTATTAAGGGAGTTCCGAACTTTCTGAAGGAATATCACGTCGGTGCAATGAGGTAGTAAGTGCCAGTCTGGGGGTGATCGGAAACGAGATAGATGATCTGCTTGCGCCGGAAAACAGGACGCCAATGATTTTAAAAATGGTTGTGGGTTTCAAAACCCACACTGCCTCTGGTGGTGGTGGGGAGCGAGTGGGGCTGTGCGAGTAGGATAGCGCGCTAGGGCAAAAAGAGAGGTAAAAGAACCGGAAAACAGATAGGGCCTATCTCATTATAATTAAGCTTCAAATAACGGTCAAGTGTTTAATGAAAATCTTTGCAAATTCTAAAATAGATTTTACAAAGAAAATAAATTAAAGTCGATAGCAGCTAAGGTTTGATAATGTTTCAGATGCAAGCCATAAAGCCTGTGCCACTAGAACCTAAAATATATACAATTCAGTAAGTACCTGTTCTTTTAATACATCCCACCACAAGTAAGGTCCTTTTCTAAGTACGAGTGAGCATGACACTAAAAGGGGACTTCGCGGCTGTTGCGTCCCAGATGCCGCCTGGTGACAGAGCGACAGATCGTCCGCTATGGAATAGTATGGGACAGCTTTCAAACTGAGTGTTTAACAACGTTGCGTCAGTGACGCTAGGTTCCAAAGTCTACCCTAGGAAAGGTTTCGCACTACCTCCGATACGAATCCGATCCGAAATAGAAATAGTATAGCCGTAGAGCTATTTCTATGATAATTTAATTCATTTTGATCAGATTTTCTTGTAGTGTTCACTTCATGATAGTTATCTCACTACGTCAGTCACTCTGCCCTTATTCCATTCAAATGGGCATGATGACAAAAATTTTTTTTTAGTCCATCACATAGATTATTTTAAAATATTCGACATGTATTTTTTATTTTTTTCTCTTAAACTAAAAATGACACAGATACACTGGGTTAAAGTTGCCTATGACGTCACGCCTTAGTACGATTTAACATGACGTCAAAATACCCCCAACTCCGTAACTTTGATGCTCTGTATCTTTGTATTTATTTATGTATTTGATCAGGTACAAAAAGGTGTTTCAAATATTTTTTGATAGCCTAAAAGACGATTTTTTGAATTTTCGAATGTAGTCATCATCCCCATTATAGACAGAGTTTTAGCATAGGAGTGATGGTTACTAGTCCAAGTACCAATAAGACCATAGAGAGATGCGATGTCTTCTCTATGGTTCAAACTACCCTTAACATTCACTTGTAGTCTCTTCGATGCTCCGATGCTCATTTGTTGTGTCAACTGATTTTGAATTCCATTCTAATGAGAGCAATGTCGATAATAATATTATGACAATCAAAATGGCCTTAAATGATATTGTATTACTTAGACCCAATTGTGTAGCCCAGAGTTAACTCAATAAACCCGGAGTTAGCTGCTAATACAGGGTTAAATCAAGATAAAATAATACAAATTATTTATTTAACCCTGTTTTAGCAGCTAACTCCGGGTTTATTTGGCTGCGCAAGTGGGCCTTACAGTAATAAAATGATAAAATTTTGCTACAGAGTCATAGCGACTAATGGCTGGCCTTTAAATTTGGATCAGTGGAAGAGAGTAGACGAGGTTCGCAACAAACTTGAAATTCCGAAGAGCGAACCAGCTCAGAATAAGAAATCTGTGAAAGATAAGGTAAGTTGTACGCTTATTGATACTTTTGTAGGTAACTATTTATCAGTCCTTATTGGTTTTACCTAACATACATTATGTATAAACTTCGCGAATCTTACTTGCCAGAATGGTTTGCTTTCTAAACTCTAAAATGTTACTTTGCCTACTTTCATCTTACATAATTGTTATGGGAACAGGAGTTTTTGCAAAAGCTTAAAATACTTAGACTATATAGCAAAATTCACATACCAAATGCTCAAACGAAAGGCGGAAAAAAGAGCAGACTGGCGAGAACTTCACCGACAAAAACGACGCACTTAAATAAAAAATAGAATAATTAAATTCAAATTGCTTTTTTTTATTCGTCCATTCAGGACAGGTAAAGATCAGAGACCATGCAGCCTTGTCTTTAGTATATGTGGTTTGATGTAAAATCCATGAAATATCTCTTCAGTAGAGCAGTCTTCAACAGTAAAATTCAATAAAATTCGTCATAGGTGGTATTTTTCTTTGTCAAATTAAAATTGCTTTCAGCAAGGAAGCTCAACGAAAGATAAGAAAGATGATAAAAAGGATTCGGACAAGATACCACCTTTTACAGTACACCTGCCATTACCAGATGATGCATATGCCGAAATTGAATGTGCTACTTCAGTCGGAGGTGGTACGCTTGTTAAAAGAGATGATGAAAGAGATATACTGTTTGCAACTGCTAGAAGATCCTGGGATATGAAGGAGCCGGGGAGAAATCAGAGAGGGGCTAAAATTCGGTATAAATTAACTGTTTCCAAAAATGGCATCGAACATATTTGTATGGAGCCTGGTATATTAAAATTTTCCGTATCAATTACACTCAATATTCGAGCTAGTATGAATTGAAAGAACTTTGAAAATCGTTACATGCGAACATTTTCAATGTTCTACCTATATCTCCGAAAGTATATCACTTTCGACATTTGTCTAAAATACTATCGTTATATTATATATTTTTCTCTATAAATTGACGGTAGTTTCATCAGTGGCCGCCAAATTTTTTTCTCCATACTAGCTCGCATATGGGATGTTGAGTGTAATTGATACCGAATTTTTTTTCTATACCAATTAGGTTGGATGCTCTTTATGATATTTTTACCACAACAATTAATTAACTTAACCAAAAATGTGGAAAGACCGCCACTTATATCTATTACGCTTACGAAGTTTGTGCAAAATGTAATCAAATAATGAAGTATTTTTAACGCAGGGAGGAATTCCGTGAAGAGTTTTTGGTCCCAGATGTAGTGCCGACGGTGGAAAGTGTAAATGATTCGCCTGCAGCTGAGGTTAGAAAATGTTTTCTTTTCATTAAGGATAAGGACTCAGTTTCAGCAATAATATAGATCAGTGGTTTCCAAAGTAAAAACGCCCCTTAAAACACTGTAGACCTAAAGGGGGCGGTAAGAAGCTAGAAAAGAATGGGTGCCTTGTTTAAAGGCTTAGGAGTTTTAAGTAGGTGAAAAAATGTGGGCGTTAAAAATAATTTATTCTCTAACGGTCGTTCTCAATATTCAAAGATAGATAACTGTCTGAGATCGGCATGTCACAGGTGTCACGTAGCTGTCAGTTATGATTTATCCTTCAGAAGAATCCTAAAAACTTTTTGATAGCGGTAGGTTTATAGGGGCGAAAAATTCTAAGACAGATAACTATTTCCATCTCCAGTAGGGCAAAACCGGAGATAGAATAATGGGAACGGCCAGGCCGTGAGTGATCTTATACTCTAAGTCGACAAAATAAGTTTGGGAACTCCTATATTAATAAAGGACCAATTAATTCTACTTATATTATCTTAAAAATGTTGAAAGGCACTCAAGTATTATATTAATTAAAATAATGATCTTGAAATCATTCATATCGGAAGTTGGGGTACGACTGGCCAGTTGGCGTGGTTGGTAGTGACTCTGCCTGACATATGTCGTGGGTTCGATTCTCACTAGAAACAAATATTTCTTACTGTGATGTTAGAAATGTTTATCATGAGTCTATGTTTGTGTTTATAAAATGTATGCACTTATAGTGGATGCCCACGACTTCGGACGCATTAATCGTCATATCTTGGAAAAAAATCATAATATGTCAAAATAATATAGCCTATGTGTTATTTTGATGAGCAAGCTACAATAGTTTAGTACAAAAGTTTCATCAAAATCTGTTCCGTAGTTTTTGCGTGAAAGAGTAACAAACATCTATGCAGCTATCGGCACACATATAGACATTTATAATATTAGTCGGATAGTACGTATGAGAAATAATTATACTAAGCTTGACTTCACTTGACATAGGCTATAATGGTAGTTGCAATAAAAAGGGATAAAGTTAAACCAATTTAAATATATCTTTTTTAGCAAGAATTTGGAGAAGAGTATGAGGGGGAAGCACGTAAGTTATCATTTATTTTGATAAGTTGGTGAGTAGTTGTTAAATAATAACCTTTTTCCAATGAGGAAGGAACATAAGGAGTGGCCCCATTTTTTTTTTCATATACAAATGAGTTTATTAGCGTTTATTAGCGTGCCAAGGTTGCGCCAAGTTTTCTCATAGTTTTCAAGGTAGATGACCTGTCAAACGATAAGTAGTACCATACAAAAAGTAGCCATTTGCGCCAGATCAGGCACGCAGATCCAGACAGTATGGCTCCTTATATATTCTATACTCAAAGCCTTTTTCCTTTTCCTCTGTGCTTTAAATCGGTATGACAAAAGTCATCAGTTTTAAAAATCTTTTCTCAAAAAATTACATTATTTACGAAAAGATAACTTACTTAAAAGTTAGTGTTTTGATTACCCTAATCATAATACCTTAGGGCCGGCACAACACATCTAGAATAATATTCTTCTAATGAGAGCAATGTCGATAATAATATGACAATTAAATGCTCTGCGCTATACTCCGTCAGATGTGCGCCGCTGGCCCTTATTCAACATTTTTTTCCAGGATCACCAATTCCAATACGTCCTACACCAATATCGGAAGCTAGCCGTAAGTTGTTTCACGATCCTTTTTTACGATTATTTTTCACGATTATTAATAGCTTTAGATCAAACGTTGGAGTTTCTCATAAAAATTATCAGTTAGACCAAGTTAAGGTTGCCTTTCCACCACAGATGTGCTATGCTACGTTGCTATGGATGCTTTTGATATCAACCAATCATATTCAGAGTGACCTCATATTCAATTATTTATGATTGGGGGATATCAAACGCATATATACCAACGTTGCATAGTACATCTCCGGTGAAAGGCATCCTAAGAGTACCCTAAACCAACGTATATTTATGAGGCGAGTGATGAATGTGGATGAAGCGAAGGAAGTGTGTTTCGATCGTTTTAAAGTGGAGGAAATACTCTGCCTGCCACGATGGGAAAGAGTCGTGATAGATATGTATGTTTTTACTCTGTTTTACTACGAAAAAATGCCTACAAATTCTGAAAATAGTACACTAGGTTATTTGTGCAGCCAGTGTGAGTTAGGTGCAGGTGAGTAATTATGTAGGTCGGGTAATTCTGATAATTACTCATAAATCTTCTAAGCGCGGCTTTGTCTTTTGCTGGCATCATTCAACAAATTCACATGAAACTTTGATGAGTGGATGCTGAGTGACGAATAGAGCCGCGTTTAAAAGATATGAGTGGTTATAAGAATTACCACCTGCACCTTTCAGAAACTGGTTCCAGAAATTCTAGCACTGGCGCTAGAATTACTAATAAGAATAGCTCCCGTGACGTTCCATCACAAGTCATGCTTTCAGTAATGGAGCAAGAGGCAGAGGACGAAGAAGAAACCATGTACTTTAACATGCCAGAGCAGCTCCGTGACAAATTCCTGCCTTTGTATTTTGTTCCTCTTTGCACCAAGGAGAAGAGCGAGGAAGAGGAGTATGTGTTAGAGTCCCCGCAGATCACAGATTTTTCAAATGCCAATCGTCATACTGTGTCCACTTGCATACATCTTATAGTATCTACACACCAAAGCCACCGGCATGCCACCGGGCTAGGCTGGCGGCTTTACGTCATACGAATGGTAGCTGTCAAAAAAGCCGGGCTTTGGTGTGTAAACAGCATAAGTAACGATTAAGAGCCTAACTAATCTATCGGCCGACAGAATGTCTGTGGTCTGCGGGGGCTCTTAATCTTGACTATAGTCTTTTGTTTTTTTCCTATCGATGTCTAAAATGCCATATTTTATAAAATAGAAACAGGTTTATCTGTCAGTTAAATTGTATCTAACTATTGAAATACCGGGCCTAAAACTTCTGTTAACTCCAGGGCGCTTCTTACTGATGATATGGTAGAAGCAGCAAAGAACGCTCGACTTGCTCGATTGGAAGCAGCTCTAGAACGGATGAAGGAACTGCAGGCGTTCAATGAAATTCATGTCCTTGGACGGCAGAAAAAGAGGAATAAATTGTTGGAAGCCCTTGGTGTTGGTAAGCATTGCATTTTCGCCAAAATGTCTATCAACCTACTCATGGGGTGGCCGACGCAATAACTCTAGACAGATCACAAATATATAGGTATAGGTATATTAGGTCTTTTTCCCATTACGATACGCATAAGCGATTCAAGGATTCTGTTCTCTGATCTGATCTAGTCTGATCTACTCACTGCAAAGTATCTCACATACATTTGAACGCAGGCTCGCACACTACGATACCGGTATAATGTATGTGAGATACTTCGCGGTGACTAGTTTCCGAGGCTTGAATCGCCTATGCGTATCGTAATAGGAGAAGGGATTTAAAAGTCGGCTTAACACTCGAACATGAAGATGCAATTGATAATCTATTTTTTCCAGATGCTGCCTGGAACCCTGATCTAGCAACAGTAATGGAAGAAAGAGACGAGGCTATTCAGAAAGAGATAGCAGATATGGCATTGCAGAAAAAGAAACAAGAAATGAAATTGAAACAAGAACCTAAGTTGAGAC
The DNA here is from genome assembly GCA_947563765.1 of Anarsia innoxiella. NCBI lineage: Eukaryota > Metazoa > Arthropoda > Insecta > Lepidoptera > Gelechiidae > Anarsia > Anarsia innoxiella. The sequence goes on from OX387403.1 coordinate 1,721,043, forward strand.
CGGAACCAAAATCTGGGAGAAAGACGTGAACTATCTTTATAAGTTGAAAACATTTATGTTTATATTAGTTTAGTTTGTGTTTACAATAAAGTTGTGTGGTTTGATTGGAAGTTGTTTCTTTTTATCTTTATATTTGCCAAGATAACCGCGACTTCTTAACAATTTCTTAATATAATTAGCCTTTGTTAATCTGCTTCACTCGAGTAAAGGAGAAAGCTAACGTCATGTCGTATCAAGCAAGAAGTCAAAGCACTGGCAGAAGATATGCAAAAGATAGACCTAAATGTCGGATGCCCTGCCGAAAAGAGTGATGATGTTTTATTCTGATGTGTAAGTTACAGTTATTGGAAAGTTTCATATGATATAATATTGCAAGTAGTACGGAGTTACCTATGGTGGTCACGACCCTCAACCTTGAGGTCACCACTAAGAAGAGAAGAGATTATAAATCGACATTAAAATAGAATTACTTTTAAAAAACGAACTACTATCCAATTTTATTGCTGGGTTTCCAAATATTGCAAATTTCAAATGAAATCTCGGACCATTGCAGATGATAGTCGAAACTGCGATGCAATATGGAGTTGTTAAGCCGAACAGATACATAATAAAACCTATTCATGCACACAAAAGGAGTATTGAGCCGAAATCCAATAACACTAGTGATCCGCACAGATTTCGCTTGTCCATGGATTATGGTAGATTAGATAAATCTTTACAGATGGGACAGAAACAAAATTTTCTTTCTGTGCCTACAAACCTTTCAAACTACCCTATTACTATTGTAATTTAGCAACAGATGGACGGATAAATGTGAGGTTGTCTTACGTTTTTACGTAAAAAAACTACTAAACAGATTTTAATGACACTTTACAATTATAGAAACTTGCACATCGGAATAAATAGGCAATATTATTTTGATGTCATAAACTTTTTTCACGATATAAGTATAAATGTCTGCAAACGCATTAGGCATTTTATTATTGCGTATATACGTATTTAAGGTATTTACCTATATACTATATGTATTGGATGGTTTAAAAAAAGATAAAAGAATATAAGAAAACACTTGGATTTATTGTAATATTAAGCAATATAAAATAAAATAAAAGTACAAATCTGACGCCTACAAAAACCATAGATACAACCTTAGACCTCCAGTACACTATGTAAGTAGATTAGGCCCACTTGCGCAGCCCAATAAACCCGGAGTTAGCTGTTAACACAGGGTTAAATAAAAAACTGTATTGATTTATCTTTATTTAACCCTGTGTTAGCAACGAACTCCGCGTTTATTGTGTTAACTTTGGGCTGTGCAAGTGGGCTTAGGGTCTTAAATAACAATATTCAATTCTACCTAAATGCCGCTCTATACGGTATTTTCCACCATTTATTCTATGTAACTACGTGAGCCAATATCAGAGTTATGGCTATAGTACTCATTCAGGCGCTGCACATGACGAGATGGACTTAAACCGATCCAATCAAAGCTTTGAAGAACTTTTATTTGGTTTAACTACTTCCTTTTGAAGAGGTATTAATTGATCTTTACTTAAAGAGGTAGAGCATCAATCCTACAAATACATACATATACATACATACATTATACAGGGTGTAACAGAAAGGGGGTATAAAGCCGAAACACAGCGATAGTCCTCGTGAAACTGAACAACTTTCCCCAAGGAACATGTCGTAACTCGAAAAATCAATGCATTAAATACATTAGGTACAAAGTAGTTTAATTTAATGGCTGAAAATATAGTCGCTGGAAACCGTTGGATGTGGGCAGCGCAAGACCGGTCATTGTGGAGATCCTTGGGGGGGAGGCTTTTGTCCAGCAGTGGACGTCCATAAGCTGACATGATGATGATAATGAAATATAGGGTAAATGTATACCTAGTGCGTTCAAATTCGCTGACAGCGTTTATGATTTCATAATATTACTACTTAGAGGCTGCTTGCGACTTCGTACGCATTTATCGTCATATCTTGGAAAATAATCATGATCTCATTAAATAATATAGCCTATGTGTCATTCTGATGTGCAAGCCACAATATTGGCAAGTTTCATCAAAATCTCTTCAGTAGTTTTTGTGTGAAAGAGTAACAAACATCCATGCATCATCGGCACAAACATTGAATATTAGAAGGATGTTATGCTTATATTAGGTACGAAGTCGCGGTGGCTGTTAAATATGTATGAAAAAACTTAAATAGACAATAATCATCATATAGTGAATGCACAATAACATATAGGTACGTAAGTAACAAATAAATTCTAATCAACCTAGGGAGCTATTATAACCCGACCTAGTTAGGTATGCAGGATGTCCATCTTAATGAACACTGCAACCCCATGAGTACTGACCTTAATTGATTACCATCCCCATTTAGAGGGGTTATGAAATTTGTAATATATAGAACATTATGTATTAAGTATAATAATAACATTATATTTTCTCCTCCTTATTACAAAACGAGGTTTAAAGATAGTCCTATGTTAGTTCGTTTAGTTTGAGGTTTTGTCCATAGCCGAAACGTCAAAAGACACGATAACGTCGGACTATCTTTAAACCTCGTTTTGTAATAAGGGGGATAAGGTTTAATAAGGGTATAAATACATAGATCTAGACATGGACTAATGAAAATGAAAATGTGTTTTTTTTTTCAAAATTATGCATCCATCCATGCATCATTAAGGCACTAACATTGACATTTAGTAGGATATTACTAATGTTAGTTTATTGATATTCAAAATATTATAGAATTGACAAAGAGTTTACAAAAAATATCCTTTTTATAAAATAAGGAATATACTCTACTGGTACAAGTTAAATTCATATTTATTATGCACATTGTGATAGACAAAGGTAACTTAAGATGAGGATACACCTATCTATTTGTAATATACGATTAAATTATTTCATTTCTAATCTGAGTAAATGTTCCATAGAAATATTAATAGAGTGCATTACGAAATCTGCTCCTAGTTTATGATTATAAGCATAAGTATTACTAAAACTCTTGATTTATAATGAAATCTTGTAATGAGAGTAGTGGACGCCAGCGACAAAAATATATACTATATTTATAGCCTATTGCTATCTACACATCAAAGCCGCCGGCATGGCGCCGAGCTAGGCCGGCGGCTTATGCAATCAAGCCGGAGGCTGAATGGCAACTGTCAAAAGCTGCCAGCCTAGCCCGGCGGGTTGTGCTGCCGGGCCGGTGGCTTTAGTATGTACCAATAGACTTATACAACTTATGTAACCATTATTTTAAAGTCTACTTCATTTTTAATCTAACAAGGCTAAAACTCTACAAATTAAAAACCAGCACTCAGTATACCCGCAGCCTACTCACCCCACATGACGCAGAGTTGCCATTGTCCTGAACCCATGTCGGCGTTGACAGTTGAACGCTCATTGTCACCGACTGTTACAGGGCTGACTGATAGCTACGGTTGTTTTATAGCTACTGGGGATTCTGGGATGGTCTGGTTTATATCAAGTTTAGGTAAATCAAAAGTAAAAGTAGCATACATAGGTAGCATACTCTCTTTATCTTCTTAGCGTATAGCTACCCACTGCCTCTCTCTCTTGCTTATCTTTTTTCAGCCTATAGCAGCTGCCCTAGCTTCTCTCTTTGTTTTCTTCTCAGTATATAGCTGCCTATTGCTTCTCTTTCTCTCTTTTCTTCTTAGCCTATATCTGACAGATGTCCACTACCTTGTCTCTCGCTCTTCTCTTCTCAGCCTATATGTAGCTGCCCACTGCTAAGCATAGACCTCTAAAATTTCTCTCCAACGCAAAAAGTTTGATGCCACCTGCATCCAACGAGACCTCGTATAGCGTAGTATTAACAAGTTGAAGAGGCAATGAACGGGTCACATAGCGCAAAGATCAGTAGCCTAAACTGACGTGCATGTATGCGGCAAGTGATTAATGTGGACGAAGCGAAAAAAATGTGTTTGAAGATGGAAGTAATCTCTGCCTAAGCCGATAGGAAAGAAGCGTGACAGATATGTTGTGTAAATTATGTGATTTTCACTACCTACTTATAAATAATTGAGCTGTTAGCTGTCACCGTGTAGACTATTTATAAGAATATTCTCATAAAGAATACTTATTAACCTAATTTTGAGATTGATGCACTTTTAAATGCCTATTAGAGTGCGTTTCATGAAATAGTTCCTTTGCCGCCATGTTAGTAGCATTGAAAATTTGTACTGCGACTGACACTCTCATTGTGGCAACATAGGAACTATTCCATGAAACGCACTCTAAAATTATTTATTCCTCACCTAGCAACCCTAGCTAGTATAGAAACACTATGGAACAGTAACTTAGGTCCTACTTTCGATCACAAAGGTCTATTTAGCTATGCGTTCCTAGTATTTACTTTCCATATAATGCTGGTACTGTGTTACAATGATATTGTTTGGTGTTGTTGTTATAAAAGTTGCTTTCATAAAACGTTAATGTTAACTGGCTTTGATATAAACTAGATGCAGTCAAAGCAAGATATCTGTCTCTCTCAAATCGTTCCCTCTTATCTGAGGATCGTGGTCAGCATCAGGGCAACATTTGGCGCGGATGATAAGCCTCCATCGGTTTCGATCCAGCGCGACTCTCACCACACCGTGTACAATTTGGAAGACAATGAGTCTTTTACTTGATCGGTCCATCTGGATGGTGAACGACCAATGCAAGATATAGTGTTATTATAAAAAGGCATCTACGGATTTATACACCTTCTTTAAAGTTCTAAACCGTTCTGATACGAAATCATTTTAAAAAATGTTCTGCCATATATTTAACACTGTATGGGGATTTCGAGCTTCCTATCTATAGTTGGTATAATATCATAGATGACACCTGTGCTGAATGTAGTACAAGGCTATGCATATTGGATAGATTTATTCTGTCCATTTCCTGATGGCCTATTCCAACCGAATAGCGATTGAATTTGTCTCCATTGTCAGTATTTATATTCAATAGTTTAGGGTTTGATATGATTACTCTAAGATTTTACCACATTTCTTGATTTATTTGTTTTTCAAGAATTTTTTACACTAGGTACAGTACAAAAGGCCAAATCAAAAGTACCCTAAACCGACGGGCATGTATGAGGCGACTGATGAGTGTGGATGAAGCGAAAGAGGTGTGTTTGGATCGAAGCAAAGGAAGTGGTCTCTGCCTACCCCAATGGGAGAGAGGCGTAACGGATATGTATGTATGTATGTATGTATGTATGTAGGTACAATACAACGCTGAAATTAGTCAATGTTGTTCTAAAATAACAAAAGAAATACGTTATTGGAGGCAAGTGGTCTCTGCCTACCCCGATGGGAGTGAGGCATGACGGTTGTGTATGTATGTAAATACATTAACTTTCTGGTGAAATATATCTTCTATTTTTCTAGTAGGAACAGCCTACATAGATATGTTCATGGGTACAGTGTTTAAATGCAGCCTAGATTACTAATGAGGCCTGCCTAATAACCTACCTCTTTGAGCTCGTCGGTAGAAGGCCGAAAAAATGTAACACTGCAATATATAGTTTTAAAACGTTTGTTTATTAAAAACTCCATTTAAAGAATAAAAAAATATAATATTAATAGCAAATTATTTGCAATAAAAACCAAAAAAATATTTCACAAATTAATTTAGAGCAAATGTAACAAACAGGACTTTTATTTTGTGATAGAAATCTCTTTTGTGCCATGTTTAAAACCATTTTATTTAAAAAATATACATAAGAACTTAAGAACTATTTAACTACATTCTTTTTAAAAAATAAGTTCAATGAATAATTCTAAATTCAAATTCATCACATGCATATCGTAAAACAATGGAAATAAATGAAAATGAAAATGAAAAGTGTTTTATTCAAAAATAGGCAAAATTCATTACACTTTTTTGATGTCACTTTTTTAATCTAAAACTACTGCCGGTTCACTACCTGTATAGCCGAGAGGAAGAAGACGGCAAGAAACCTTCGGCACAGGGCCCTACGTTATGTGCAATATATCTTTTTTTTAAATCGAGACTCTTATATACAATTACATAAATAAAGAAAATACTCTGTCTAACTCATAGTATTAAACGGTCAATATGCATCAACATCGACCATTGCCGTCTGTACACGGCTTTAATGTGTGCATCTATTAGTTGGAGTGTGTGTGCGGCCCTTGTCTAGCCGCGCTACAGATTAAAAATGTCGCACGTGATATTTTTGAAAAAATATTTTTTAGGATAAACTTTTTGTTTCATATTTTTGGTACTGGAAAGGTTCATTTCGAAAGTGGGCTAAAAAATTTTGCTTACGTCGTTTGATAGTAATCTGGATGCAAAGTAAACAACTTTATCTGAAAATGTTGAATATTGTGCTGTTTTGAGCTAAAGTCTAATTTAATAATAAAGACTCTATCGGAAATTTTCTTAATACTCATTATTTCCATATAAACTTTTTATATCATTCATCCCTAATAAATGAATGTGAAAATAACTTGTAAGGTAAAGTTGAATGAAAAGAAACGAAAGAAACAAAATTCCTGAAAATGATAAATGAAAATGTATTTCACTCAATCATATTACTTTACATTGTTACAAGAAGAGTCTTCCGAATAAGTAACGACGCCATCTTTTGTCTTTACTCAAAATGTCATCTTGATTGACGTGTGCTAAAGAGGTTATACTAAACTGTCAGTTGTACAAATGAACGAGTGGCATGTCGCTCGTTCTGCCACTTTGTTTTAGCTAATGAAGGCTCCTTTCATCGACTTTGATGTGCGCTGTTCAAAAATCGAATTTTACGCTCCAAACGGAGGGGCGAACCTGACATCGTATTGCACAATTTTTACAAGACAAAAATCTAACAAAAAAAAGGAAAGAGGACTTTCCTCGTTACTTTTATTGAGTTAATGGCCAGTAATTTTCTGCAAACTTTTTCTTTTATCTTAAACCACGCATGCATTAATGTGAAAGCAGATTCGATTCACACGAAACTATAAAAACCATTTGTATTTAAAGTGTAAATTAACATAGGTAGTGGAATACGAAAAAACACGTAAAATTCCATTTAAACGCATGCGACGCTAATGAACCAACGGTTATCCATTTTAATTTTCGAAGCGAACTAAGAAATAATACCTGATTACATGATACATTCTTACTCAACTAGAGCGTAGAGGCAAAGCCGTACCAGGTTTGTATTACAGTGGAACTAGCACTCTAGATAGGCGGTTGTTTTTTCATTAGGCAGAACACGCGTCGCTCTTTGCCTCGAAATACGGTACGAAAAAGTTTTAAAAATTAAAACTACGTCAAACTTTGACACTTCTAATTTTAAAATTAAAGAAAAAATAGTAATTTAAAATTAGAATTTTTGTTTTCAATTCTCGCGCGTTTTTGTTTTGTTTTTAATCAGTTTTCCAGTTTTTCGTGTAGTTAATGTCATGTTCGAAAGACACCCAAAAATAGTTCACGAAAATTTGTTCGGTACACGCAACTGTGTGCATGTATGCGTTTTGTGCTACGCAGTTATTGTGTGTGTGTGCGTGGAGTGAGGACAAACGAGGTATTATTGGGGTAATCGAATTAGACGTAATTAAATTACTTTCGCGGCAACTGTAGTACGTCTCTGCTGTTGAACAAATAGGTTAATATTTTGAGTAGGTTATCTTTGGCTTCCTTTCCCCTTTGTTATTTGCGCGAGTGAAATTACATTCGGGTATTATACTCAAATTTTGTTGTTTAAATAACTGAGTGAGTGAACAGGTAAAGTTTATTGTACTTTGTTTGTGTTTGTTTGAGGGTTTTCATGTTAATGTTAAGTTTTAAGGACCTCTGTTGAAGTAGCTTAAATTGGAATTATATTTTTAAAAAGAACGTTAATTGGACTAGTTTAGTTAGAGGGGTCCAAGTCTGCTAATTTGATATAGCCTCAGAGTTGTATGTCTGAAGTGTCAATGGCATTTTTTGACGCATTTGATATTCCGCTAAACAATTGCTTACACTGATTGCGACCAAATCTGTCAAAATGCCATTGACACTGCCGCTGAGAATATTGTAAATTATAATTGGGCCCTAGAACTTAAAATAGACAAAATACAACACTTTGTAATGCTACCAAAATTCATGAGCTATGGAAATATTCCGTCACTATTTATTATAATGACACTGAATACAATTAATTTGAATACTAAATTATGGATATTTATTCCTACCGAGCTGACATAGAGATAAAAATAAATTACGGTCAATAAATATATTACCTACCTACATATGAGTAGTATGGAAACAATATGTAGCTCTATAAGACTGAAATAAAACTTGTTTAACATAAATAATTATAATTCAGTCGAAATGCGAACGATAAGAAGTATTATTGGTTTAAAATTGAGTGACAGGGCAAGAATTAGTGTGGTGTGATAAGGGGCCGCTATGGAGCGAAATGTTTTAACTAATTTCAGATAATTCTGTACTTTGATAGGTACTAATTTTATTAATTTATATAACGTACATTCATACAAGTATCCATCATGCCTCTCTTTCCCAATGGTAAGCAGTGATCACTGCCCACCACTTGTTATGATCCAAACACACTTCTTTCGCTTCATCGACATTCAAGTCGTCTCATACATGCCCTTTAGTTTATTTGGTTTATCTTTTTATAATTTATATATGTAATTGTTTATACAATGTAGTGTTTAAATCACTTAACAACAGCGTCGAGTATAGTCGCACTTATTGCAGTTGCTACCTAACTTTAAAACCGCTTACACTTGAGAGGCTTCTGAAATCTTTTTGCAAAGTCTGACTTATGGCCGGCGCACATCTGACGGAGCGCAGCGTAGAGTATTTTTGATTGTCATATTATTATCGGCATTGTTCTCATTAGAATTATATTCAAAATCAGTTGACACAACATTTGCATGTAGTCGCTCCGATGCTCCGATGCTCGTTTGTTGTGTTCTAATTTCGGATTTTGAATATTAGTCCAATGAGAGCAATGTCGATTATAACATGACAATCAAAAATGCTCTACCGGCGGCGGTCCTTTTAATGCGTTGGAGAATAAGTCATCAAAGCTAACACTCTATTAAAAATAAACCTGACATTGTTACTGTCAAAAATCTGAAGAAGACAGCACGATGTTTATGTATAAATAAAAACCTTCTACACGGTTGGGTTGACTGGTCAAGATCGGCCAACGACCATCGGGTCCTTGTTGTTGTTGTGTCAGCTTGTAGACGTCCACTGCTAGAGAAAAGCCTCCTCCAAGGATTTTCACAGCGATCGGTCTTGCGCTGCCTGCATCGTTTCCGCGACTTTTACCAGGTCGTCGGTGAACCTTGTTGGACTGCCAAATATTGGCCGGCTCAACTGTTTTCTACGATGCTCATTTTTATAAGTATCCCGATCAAGGATCCGATTGTCCGCGGTCCGACCCGACCGTGTAGAAAGCCTTTTGTTAAACTATTTTTCTCTGCTACACCCTTAGTAGCAAAAAAAATAGTTTTTAACTATTTCTACCAGCGTTTGTATATAAAAAACACAAAGCTAACTTATTCACAATTCGTTGCGTCTTGTATAAGAAATAGCATAAAGGTGCTATTATGAAAACGATCGAAAGTGCTTTAATATTTTATGAGGCTTCAGTTCCGGTGAGCTGTGAAAAACGCCTCGAAATTGAATACTACGGAACATTGAACGTCAAAGAAAAACTCTAGTGAATTTAATAATATAATACATATTTAAGTCTTACTTTTGTAATATTATCCGTAGACTTATATTAAGGAAGAGAGTATAACGCTAGAGACAGGCTGACCCCACGTAAAATTATGAAATCTGTTTCATAGAACTGCTATATGATTAGAAGAATACTTGTCACACGCAACGTGGGATGCATTGCGTACGATGCGAACGTGGGGTCAGTCTGTTCCTAGCATAAATGCGTAGTTGTAGTTAAAAAACGGCAGGTTTCTTATTGACGACGTTGGTTAAAATACTGATAAAGATACAGTTTTTATATTGATTTATTACTTATTATTTTTTCTATTCAGTCTTGCAGAAAACAAGTGAAAATCGACGATTGTGGCGTGAGTGAGCAAGGAATATTAGTTTTATCCAGGAAGTGAAATAGGTAAGTATAGACCTATATTATACAATTTGAATAGGTATTAATTCTGTTCAATTACCTATGATAACACAGTGCTGGATTAGCCATAAGTATAGCAAGAGTAACTAATGCTACGGGGCCCCGCGCTCCGTCGCTTTTCGGACCGTAATTAAAAAAATATCAATAAAAATGCAAATGTAATTGAGTGTTATATCTCTTTTGCCTATATTAAAACAAGAAAAGTTAAGTTTTGGTCTTTTTAATACCTTTAAACTTGAGAGCAAACCAAGGGGCGATTAATCCGGCACTGCCATAACACCAACTTTAAGGTTTTTTTTAAACGCAGCAACTACGCATGACGATCTGTATGCTAAAGCTGCCGCTACTGATTTTAAAAATACACTAAGTTCATCAAAACTTTTCCATAACTCATTAAAAGATACTAAACGGTCTATAAAACTAAATAAAACTACATGTTTACAGTATGTCTGTCTGTTCGTAAACCTGAAGAGGCTGTTAACACGCTTCGCTGAAACAGATGGCTAGGAACATCTGAATCTCACGTAATGGCTTGGCCAATTTATGTAGACCTTTGTCGAGTAGCTGTGAAAATATTCTGTGTATTATGATGATAATTTAAAATGTATATTTTTTCATATGTAGGTAGTTAAATCAAGAAATAACCACCAACAAGTCTCAGATAATTATGACTTACCTCTATGAATATTAATTCTTGTCAAAATATTACGTAGGTACTTACCTAATATCAAACTTCAACTGACTACCTAACTGAGTTCGTATTATGTGAAGGCCTTGCCAGATAAATATGTTATTTACATAGCTATGATATTAAATGCGTGCGAAGTCGCGGGCGGTTTCTTTATATCCTATATCTATGTATATTATATATGTGTGCATGTGTAAGGGAATTGATGAATGTTGATGAAGCGAAAGAAGTGGGGGGAAGTGGTCTCTTCCTAACCTAATAGTACATGTACTTTCTATTATGTACATACATTTCGTCACGCCTCTCTCCAATCGGAGTATGTAGAGACCACTTCCTCCCACTTCTTTCGCTTCATCCACATTCATCAATCCCCTTAAACATGCACGTCACATTAAATATTTTTAGTGTTTGTTATAGAAAGCAGTCGTTAGCATTTTGTATGTAATTTTTCTGTTAAAGTACTTAAGAGGATAGTCCGATCGTGCGCCGCGCGAATCTCCATACATTTGTGGAAAAAATATTGTTTCGGGCCAGGGTGGGAAAACGTACAATCGTGGAATCAAAACGTACGGACTTAGATCAAAGTTTACTGAATAAAATGATACCAAAATTGTCTAATTACGGATAGATTTAGGGGTTGAGAAACGTTATGGCCCGAAACAATATTTTTGTCACAAATTTATGGAGATTAGCGCGGCGCACGATCGGCTCAGAATTTTCTTAACTATTTAGTTTCAAATTTAGGGCGTTGGTTAATATCTCAAATCGAAAGCAAACCCTACAGAATACAAGTAGTAACTCAATCCAAGTGTAAATGAGTAAATCTCGTCGGGAGATGACAGTATAACTCAATTTGACGCGCCACCCTGTCCGCTGCATACAATTACTTTCAATTACCAAGTCTGCCTCGCCTTCGGCTCTTTATAATTAACTTCCGATTCTTAATCTTTATATACCTACCATGAAGTTTATTTGGAGAGTTGAAATGTTGCTTTTTTAAGAATCTTTTTGGAAGTCTGTAAAGAGTTTTGTATGGTAAAACAGTTTAGAAAAAAATTGCGTGGTTTTGGTTATAACTTTGGAACAATTCCTTGCCATTTCTCTTTTTAAAGGTCAATTCAAGACTATTGTAGAAGTAGAATCTAACTTTAAGGGTTCCGTACCCAAAGGGTGACAACAAATACTAAAAACAAAATAAGGGAGGCTCCCATACAACAAACATGTTTTTTTTTGCTTGATAGCAATAGGTACGGAACCCTTCCTGCGAGAGTCCGACTCGCACTTGGCCGGTTTTTAGATGAACTTTTGTCACCCTCTTAATTATTATAATAGTCCTACATTGTTTTTAATCTGAAGGATATTATGGTAATACAATTTAGGCAATTGATTTTGTACGATATTAACTGTCAGGTGGAAATACAAATTTCGATTTTTCTGTCATAGATTTTAACCTATCCAATGAAGTAGAAGTGGGATAAAATGTTATTTTGTTATCACTGTGACTGTCATGTCTGTCATTCTAGTTCCAAGAAAATCACAGTGAAAAATCACCGTGATTTTGTCACGTCGATCACTCCGATCTTTTATCCGATATTTTATGAAGCAGATGTCATAATGCATTGCGTACGTTGCATACGTGAGACCAGTCTGTTTCTAACTTGAAACTTTCTACTGCGCATTATTTGAAGCGTATTTTCTCTTAAAACGTTATATCATTGAAAACAACAAAAGGTTACAAACTCAAGCTAAGAACTTGCCCATCAAAGTTTTAACCTTTATTGTAGCAAATTTTGGCTGAGAACCCATTTGCTTGAACATAGGGCTGGGATTGTCGATATTTTTAACTATCGATATTATTATAGTAAACTAACTACTTATAATATTTATGTATGTGTATTAATCGAAGATATATGTGTAGGCTTATACTTATATATTTATTGTAGATTAAGTGACTAATCCTGCCTTCTTGCTTTCACTTCTCTGTCTGTGGGGTCTGCAGGAAGAAATTTCTTTTAGAAATATGCTGTACCTTTTGTATAACTTCTCTTTTTTTCTGTCTCTATAAACTGTTAAATAAATAAATAAACTGTTGGATTGGTCCACGATAAGACATTCTGTAATCTAATATTGTGATAGAACGGCCCCTAAACAGTGAGAAGTTTTGTGTTTGTAAACGTTCGAATGTCCATCTCGGGCTATAGTAGCCCACTGCTAAGCATCATCATCAACATATTTAAGAGCGTCGCTCTTGTCGGTGAGGTCTTCACCACTCCGCTCTATTCTCTGCCTTCCGTTTGAACACCTGATATGACACAAATTATTTTTCCTGTTTTATTTAATCTATGTAAATCATCCATGGCCTCTTCCGTTTTCCTTCTACTTTTCCTTCCATGATGTTTTTTGCAAAGTCATCGTGTCGCATCGGGTGACTCCTGCTGAGCATAGGTCTCTTAAATTGTTCTTCAGGTCTGGGGCCCAAGTCTTCTAATTTACCATACTCTCACTTGAGTGTCGGCAGAGTGTCAATGTCATGTTTTGTCATATTCGGTTGTAATCAGTGTAAACCATTGCATAGCAGAATACCAAATGTGTCAAAAAATGCCATTGACAGTCTGCCGACACGCAACTGACTGAAGCTATTTTAAATTAGCAAACTTGGGCCCCTTGGTCTAATGCCACCTGCATCCAACGAGACCCCACGGTTTTCACTAGTCCTGGAGCAGCTCTACAAAATTCCAGCACAAGTTGGCTCCAATCCAAGATCACCTGCAAAGTCTAACCTAACCAAAATTTCCAGGTTAGGAATTTTACTTCTAAAATTAGGTTAAGGTAACTGTTTGATTGCCAAAATAATATTTTACAGCTTCTGGTCAGAATTTGGAGCTCGTTTTACAAAGTTTTTGGATATTTGGCACCAGTTTATAGTTACATCATTGGGTAAGGGAATTTTCGTTTTTAATTTTTAAAGTTTTATACTCTTGAAAGGCCTGTTTACATGATTTACTTGTAGAGTTCAATAATACGAAACCATAGGAAATAAATTAAATTAAAAAATATAAAAAAATACTAGAGGTAAAACCCAGATAGCTATTGAATCAAAATGTCTACATAATCAAATATTTATGCAAATCAAACCATAATATTATTATTCATACCTACTGATACATACATACATACATATCCGTCACGCCTCTCTCCCATTGGGGTAGGCAGAGACCACTTCCTTCCACTTGCTACGATCCAAACACACCTCTTTCGCTTCATCCACACTCATCAGGCGCCTAACTACTAATATTATAAGTAAAAAAATCCTATTCATCTTTTTGTATCTTGTTTCAACGTTTTGACATTGTTCTGGCATGGAAAAGTAATAATTTGTCTGTGATATAAAACAATCTGGAAAAACTGAGAGAAAATCCAGTCATCTGTGGACTGTCAAAATTTGCAAAATGGCGGATTTGGCGCATCTGTGGCGGAAAATTGCAACAAATTTGCAAATGCAATTTTTTTAATTTTTTTTGTACCAGAGACAATTTTACACTCTAAAAGTGATTGATAGAGTCATTCACTCTTTATGGTTTTCTCTTAGTGAGTATAGGGCTTTAAAAATCGACAAATTCATAGTAAGCAAAAATAAATCTGTCAAGTGTCCTGTATTGGTCCCTCCACAGATAGGGCATATTTGACAGTAAGCTGTCAAGTCCTGTGGTTGGACGCGCCACAGATGAGGGAAAATTTCATAAATTCATATGTATATTAAAAGGCATTCGTATAAAAAGAGAATAAGTAAGTAATGATTATTTATTTTGTATTTCTAAAGCTATCAGTCTACGTATAATGTTTGAAATGTATTTAGGTACGAGAGTACCTATAATTATTAAATAACTTTTGGCAGAGAGTAAGTAATGCTTCATTTTCCTTTTACGTAGATATTAGTACATTACATTACGTTATTTTTCTAGTATTCTTTGAAAAGAGCCTTGAAATGAAATGAAATGAAATGAAATGAAAATCATTTAATCTTGTAAGTTTTTGACAACACTTAAGACGGGTAATTTTTTAAAGTTAATGCTAGATTCGCAAGAGTGCAGTTTTCCCCAGAGAAGAACCTAGCAAGAAACTCTGTAGGGTTGCTCTTTTTAATTTAAGTTTTACAAATCTCAGGCATACACAGAAACATTATAATAAAATTAATATTTCAATTAATTCTGATCGCTTACGCCAGCACGCTAAAACACCGTAATCCATGAATCAGATATAACAAAAAAAGCATAAGTACTAGAATCAGCGCTAGCGAAAATCCACTAATATGAAATGTCAATATTTGTGCCGGTGGATGGATGTTTGTTATTTATTATTTTATTTTATTTTATTTGGAAAACTTACAGCCTATATAACAATGGAAACAAAAATATTGTTACTCTTTCACGCAAAGACTACTGAACAGGTTTTGATGAAACTTGGCAATATTGTAGCTTACACATCAAAATAACACATAGGTTGTATAATTTAAGATAGCTCGCTTTTTTTTAAAGTTTTAACGCTGAATGCGTACGAAGTCACGGACAGACGCTAGTATTACGATAAACATTTCCTCATAATATATTTTTAAGAGAGCCTTAATTTTGATTGCTTAGGCCAGCACACGAAAAACATCGTGGTATTGCAAAGAATACTGGTATTAGAATCAGCGCTTGCGAAATAAAACAATAATTGTCCATTGTTTTTCTTAACCGAAATCGGTCTAATATTAAAAATATATTTGATTATTTGTAAAATACAATAGACCTTTTTTAAATGAAATAATTATTTCACTTTAAGCATTTAAACAATATTTTTTTTTTATAATCATGAATATTTCTTTTGATAGACATTACATTTCTCATAAACCGCATATTACAGTGATTTATCTGCCTCTATAACGCCATGGCGTGTTTAATAAGATTTCCATAGTAATTTTATTGTTTTAAGATTATCGTGGGAATATAATTTGTAGTCCGGTGAACTGTTTACTTTGAGAGAAAACTATGAATGGAGTAAAAAGTATCATAAAAAGGTTAACCTCTATACTCTCTATCATGGCTCAGCCGACGGTAATTAGTATGGCAAAGTATTTAATACAATTGGTGAACGGAATTTCCTATTTGGGGGTCAATAAATATTGATTAAAAAATTAAGAATGTAGAATTATAAAGGTGAAAAAGTTTTCGAATTCGCCCTGTCACTTCAGAGCCTATTTGTTACAAACCAAAAAAATCTATCCTGTGAGCCCAAGCAAAACCACGAGCACCACAAAAAAAAATGCACCAAGGCATCCCAACTTCCTGACATGACAATCCCGTGATGTGAAATCGTTTTTTAAAAAACTAAATTAACCTAAAAGGTTATTATGCAGTGTTACAGTCCTCTTTATAATACCTAAAATATAATATTTGTTAAAAGCGCTTACGTTACTACGTCGCGTCGCCGCACAGAAAAAGTTTTTTTTTATTTTTTAAATATCCCGGGAAAACCCGAATTCAATACACAATTAAGAATGCAGTGTAAGTAATAGGTAATTTACTATTAAAATAAAAGCATTAAAAAACGGCTCTCAACATCTCTTAAAACTACAAAAGCCAAGAAAATACTTAATTAAAAAGAACAATGGCGGATGATTATTTTCGCATGGACAATGGGAACTATGTTTTTGCTTTTAAAGAGATAAAAATATAGAGATGCAAGGAGAATCTTGTTGGGAACGTGCTTAAGTGTTTCAGAGATTAATCTATACTACTAATACTAATACATAATTATAAATGTCTATGTTTGTGCCGATGGATGGATGTTTGTTATTCTTTCACGCAAAAACTACTGAATAGATTTTGATGAAATTCGGCAATATTGTAGCTTATGTATCAGAATAACACGTAGGCTATATTACTTTTGGATATGATGTTTTTGTCCTAAGATATGACGACCTACGCTCATTCAGGGAAGATTGGTGGGATGCAGCTTATAACAGGAGTATTTGGAGAGGCATGGGAGAGGCTTTTGCCCAGCAGTGGGACGAAATAGGCTAAAAAAAAGATATGACGATAAATGCGTATATGTAACAGGGTCCATAATCCTTTGGAAAATAGAGGTAAGTAGCTGTAATATAAAAATATTATGTAAAGTTTTTATGGAGCAATAAACCATTGAGTATTGAGTATCAAAGTCGCGGACGGCCTCTAGTGATTTAATAAAGTTAGATTAAAATGTTATTTTTGCGGGGTTACCTGTGTCAACATTTTCAAGAGCATGTTACCTACATTGCCTATGAAATAAAACGATTTTGACTATGATTTTGAATGAAGAGTTTACCGTTTACATGATTCGAAGTATAGAAAAACTTTTCATACTTTATCACAGTATACCAATTAGGACAAGACAATGTACTATTTTTTTTTAGTTGTAAAGTATAAAGTCGGTTAATGGTGTATCTACACAAATCCGGGCCGTTTCCGGGACATGTCAGGGAAAAAATATCATTCCATACATTTTCTATGGATTCGTTCACACACGTTGTCCCTCCTGTTTTCCCTCCTGACGGGCCACGGCCCGGATGTGTGTAGATAGATCTTAATAATGGAAACGAGTAAATATATTTAACTGAAAAACAAAAACATAAGATTAAAACTCGACGAAGTTTGAACTCCTGAAAAGCCAACAGAAAGTCAATAACCCGTCAACAGCTCAGATTATTCGGAAAAAAATACTGAATAAACCATAACGCGCAAGATTTAACACGAGCCTTTATCACTCCCAACGAACATACAGTCCAAGTCTCGACTAAACTTATAAATTACAAACAATGCACTAATTACGAAGCGTTACACCTTAATTTGCTTTTTTTTACGATTTTGTCGCAATAAATTACGTCTCTATTTCAAATGCAGTAGAGTTTACGTTAGTGCTACCAACTTTGCGCTAGCCAACTTTGGTGTACGTAAAGGGGTTGTCATAGTAACTGGGCAATGGAATTGAATGCGCGCGCATCACTCACACTAGCTTACTCACTCACACTTGTACGGGGCTCCCCTTACTGTGTGAGCGAGAAGGGAACTTTGTACTGTTAGCTACAAAAGCGTTATACTGTCTGGGTATTTTTTTTATTTGGTGACTAGATTTTTTTAAAGATAGGTACTGAGTTATACGTAAATATATGTTTACCAAAGATTTATAAACATCAATTACATAATAGTTTTACAGAAGCTAGAATTCAGACTTAAAAAAATTTTAAAAGTAAATAGTAAAAGTAAATAGTTTTTCATACAAAAATAATTACTGCTCAGTTTTGCTTTATATCAAAATTATTATTTTTTTAATAAAAAGGGTTGTTTTGAATCGATTTTTCGAACAAATAAACCTGCTTTTTGTGGTATTGTAACCCTACCCATTAAATCTTATCGTTTTATAAAATCAGAAGAAATAATAATAACACACAAAATTCATAAGATATTCTGTCATATCTAATAAATTCTAATGAAGACTTTTTTTTATTTTTTCTACACAAACCCTAATAAAATAAACAAATAAATACTTTACACGAACACTTTTCCACAAAACAGTCCACATCGCCCCGTCCCTTACAAGTCATTCACGTATACAGCCGTTGTATGTGTGTGTTTGTGTTATCCACAGATTCTGCGCGAAATGGACCCCAGTATTCTCGCAGCCATGGACAAAGAGGCACTGAAAAAGCAGATCGAAAACATGAAGTACCAAGCGTCTATGGAACGCTGGCCACTTTCTAAAAGCATTGCCGCGTGAGTAAACTATTCCTTATTTAAAAATTAAAAATAAAAACGCGCTGTGACGTCACGTGAAGTGTAATATAGGCCGGGAGTGTAGTGTGTACGATTTTGGTGCTTTTTCATTCGGGAATGAGGTTAATTTTTGCTTGGATGGTAAACGGGCGTTGTGTCGCACGGTGGTATTTTTGTGGTTAAAAAAACGTAGCTTTATGAAACTTTGGTTTGTTTTGGCTTCGTCTTTCGACCTTTGACATGGTGTTGTTAATTTCACGGTCTGATACGATACCCAAAAATCTTGCTTCTTTGCTATACTACTCTACAAATACTCTACATTTTGCTTTCTACTATCCCATTGTTGTATTATTCAGACATTATTACATCACTACTGAAACGCTACTCAATTCCATTTTAAAGGAAAACAATCGGTTCATACATTTACCTGAAAATATTTTACAAACATGTGATTTTTATATTTTAGAACTGATCGTGAATAATAAACAATATTTCATTAAATACTAATCTAAATAAATTAATAACAATGAAATCTTTTTACACTTCAAGAACATTTTACTATGTTTCCCACAAGCCAATGTTGCCATTGTTCAATTAAGTTTATTCGATTTTTTACCTTATTCGTAGAATTTATGGTTTCATATATTGTGCTGTTAACTTGTGGACATTTTTACGATATTTTTACCGTCCATAAATCTTTCTCGTAAATAGATAATTTACTTCTTTGTGATAAAATGCGTAAATAAAGCTGATTTATAGAATATTTATTAATACCTGCATATTATTTAACGAAAACCTTTATGTTTTCGATATTAACTGTTCGTATTTTCGTTACATTTACCTTCCTTAATATGCTTAAGGAAATAACTGAGTTTTACGAGTAAACATCATTGGCCGTGTGTCTGCATTATGCTATTTTATATACCTACAATTTTATTGTTCGGTTCACTACACAGGTTAAATTCACACACCCACACACACAACCTGTGTAGTGAACCGGCAGTAATTTTAGATCAAAAAAGTGTAATGAATTTTGCCTATTTTTGAATTAACACTTTTCATTTCCATTTTTCATTATTGTCATGTTAAACTATGTCTATGTCTATCTACTATGTATTAAATCATGTTATTTAATACAATAGATAAGACAACCTTGTCCCCATTTTTGGGATATCTAATGTGTTTTTTTTATACGATGACCATTTTTATACTTAAATTGCGCGACTTGCTTTTCATAAAATGTCACACCCGTCACCTGTCACAGGAACCTCCGATTAAAATACAACATAAGAAGAACTCAGCTCTGTTGCCGATCTAAACTTTAAATTGGTGCATAAAAACAAAATAAGATTATTAATGTTTTCATAGACATATTATATTTTACTTAATCTTCACTCCCCGTTATTACAAAACGAGTTTCATTTATAGTCCTAGAATAAACTCATATAAATGACGTTTCGGCTATAGAAAAAACGTCAAAAAATGACATCAGTCCTAGGACTATCTTTAAAACTCGTTTTGTAATACTCAATCATAATAAGAAGGACTGTGTTTATATTTTGGATGAAATGCGACACTATGTCATCTCAGTAACATAGCAACGTAATACCAAGACAACCAAAAAATCTGAATCACAGGTCTCTGTATACGTCCATTTAGTAAGTTCTAATGCGATATCTACCATTGAAAAAAATTACAATACTTAATTATTGGTTATTCGTATAAAGAAAAAAAGTACCTACGCATAACTGGGTTTAAATAATTATTGTGCTTTGTGAAGCGCGTCAGAGCTCTCAACATTGTTTATACGGTAAATCACTGAGAAATAGTGTTTAACAAATGGCCAAAAGGAAAATGCGTTGTAACTCAAAAACTAAATACATAAATCATTCAATGGGCCTTTTAGTAGGACAGGTGATAACTTATTAAATTAGTACTTTCAAAGTCCCAGACACAGGTTTTTTAAATATAGATACTTAATATGTTAAATAAAGTCTGATACTTATGTAAACTCGTCGTCTTTCGTTCGGGTTTAGTTAATCTTCTTAAATGATAGGCAGATGACATCGTCACAATTTTGTTCTTTTCAAAGCCTAATTGGTACTTAAAATAGACAAAAACTTAAGCGTACAGAAAACAACCAGCAGTTGCAAAATACTTTTAAAATAAACGTCCAAAACATCATGCCGTCTTCTTCTAATAGCTTAACAATGAAAGTGTTGAATATAGTTTTAATGGTTCGTTATCTAATTACATTATCTGCAACCGTTAGTTTAACAACCTGCTTTCATGTTTCATATCATGATTAACCTCCTTCAGAAAGCAATTGAAACAACATAACAGTTGCCAAAAGATACTAAGGGGATGAGTTAAAAGTACGTCATAGTTATTTTCACAAAACACTCGCAAAGATCTAAGTGTGAGTTTGATTAAAGGATTTTGGGTTCTGTAGTTTATTTTTTGTACAAATAAATGTGTTAAAAATTGACAAACGCGACAGGTTTGTCAATTTTATGCACATTCGGTCTAATCGGTTAAAATTGAGATTAGATTAATTTATTTATTGAAAAAAATATACTTAATAAAAATTGTCGTGATTTTTGATAAAATATTAAGCCTTGAAATTAATTATAAGTTGTCTTGAAACTTAGAATTATTTTACATGTTGTTTATCAACCTAGTCGGTAATTCAGACAGGAGTCAAGGTTCTTATCTCAAAAATATGTTATAAAAGTTAGTTACCGCTAAATTGAAGCTATAACTAACTCTGTCATTCTCTGAAAACTAAAAAAGACGGCAAGATGTTTATTAAATACCCATGCACATTTTTTGCTGGTCTATTCTCAATGAGGAAGGAATATAAGAAGTGGTCCCAATTTTTTTATTTATTTAAAAATGAGTTTATGACAGCGTGCCAAGGTTGTCGCAAGTTTTTCATAGTTTTCTTGGTAGATGACCTGTCAAACGATAAGAAATTCCATACAAAAAGGTAGCCATTTTGCGCCAGACCAGGCACGCAGATCCAGACAGTATGGCACCTCCTTATATATTCTATACTCAAAGACTATTCTGCTCTCTTGGTTGTGAATTTTCTTATCCCTTTCAAAGCGGAACCCTAAAACATTTGCTTTCAATCAATCTGCGCAGATGTTTATCGAACACATTACATTGATTGAGAAATAAATAGCTTTGATTGAATGAGTCTTTACTCAGTTTAATTAATTAAGTTTGTTATATTTGTAAGATTCAGTTTGAAGAGCTGATTTCAAAAGTTAACGCACTTTTATTTTCTACATACATATTCATGTGAAATACATCTTAAATGCACACAAACTTTATTTGTAACAAACATTACCCTTCCTTTTGGCTTCGCCGTAGTCGGATTAAAACCTCTAAAGCAGCTGAAACTTGTATTTAAGCACAAAAGCAGGTGGCATTTTTACTTACGAAATAAACGGCAGATCGAAAATATAACTTTTTAATTGCGGATATTAATTTCGATTTTGTCCACTGGGCCAGCTTGGTGGATTACGGTTTATTCACTCTCGTATGAGAGTAGGCTCGTGCTCCTGTAGTGGGGACGTTAAAAAGGTTGTTGATGATGAATATTGATTTCTTAAAGATGAAACAAAAAAATACTTATTAAAAAATTGGTCATATACCTATTTCAGCCAATATGATAATAATTCTTAGTGAAAAAGACAGGAACGACAAAAAGTACATTTTAAATACATTTTAAAAGCCTTTAATATTTTTTCGTTTATTGGAATCCAATTTTATAAAACGCGAACTGAGTTTAACCTCCCTAGCGAGCCAATCAAGTAGCCCCGTTGAAAAATGACCCGTTTTAGTTAATTCGTAGTCTTTTTAATTAGGTAATGGTAGTTACTTTCGAATATTGTTTCCTTTATGTCTATCTATACACATCCGGGCCGTGTCCGAGAAAAAATATCATTCCATACATTTTCTATGGATTCTATTTTTTTTTAAGATTTATAAACGAAGAAAAATTGTTTGTACTTATAGCTATTTCAGCCAATATGATAATAATTCTTAGTGAAACAGACAGGAACGACAAAAAGTACATTTTAAATACATTTTAAAAGCATTACATACATTTTCGTTAATTGGAACCCAATCTTATAAAACGCAAACTGACTTTATTTTCCCTAGTGAGCCAATCAATGTAGCCCCGTTGAAAAATGACCCGTTTTAGTCCCGCACTTGATTAGGTAATTACTTACCCCGATAACATCTTCAATTTCACCCTCGTTAGTCTGTAAATAGAGTGACGTCACTGAATTACGGTATTACAGCTTTTAATTGGCTCCTTGTTTTATATTTAGGCTTATTTTGTAGTGATAATAATAGCTCCTAGTAGTAGTGATAACAGTATAGAATGCCTATAATACACATACGTATATAATAGATTTAGGACGTATTTTCATTATATCTAAAATCTAAAGGTCTTCACACATCCAGGCCTAGCCCGGGACGTCTCCGGGCCGTGGCCCGTCAGGAGGGAAAAACATACGTCGTCATGACAACGTGTGTGAACGAATCCATAGAAAATGTATGGAATGATATTTTTTCCCTGACACGTCCCGGAAACGCCCGGACACGGCCCGGGTGTTTGTAGATAGACCATAAGGATGTAAGCAGTATACTTTTTTTTAATACTGCACAACAGTCGTCAAGTGTTTTCCACACTGAAAAGAAAATAGTCTTATTTTGAGTGATGTTTCGTATACCTAAGAAATATTTGGCACAGGCTAATTCGAGTGCCACATCATGTGGCTTTGTTTTATTTGATTAGGGATAGCGTAACCAATAACTACGCCACGCGCCATTAAGGTAGATAAGGTAAGGAAGGTATTTATTGTACCTATATTTTAGGTATGGCAATTATATTAAGAAAAGAGCTCTTAAAAACTATTTTCCGTATATTCAATTCATTTAACACTAAAAACACGTAACCCATTACGTATTCCATAAAAAA
Organism: Anarsia innoxiella; assembly: GCA_947563765.1. Taxonomy (NCBI): domain Eukaryota; kingdom Metazoa; phylum Arthropoda; class Insecta; order Lepidoptera; family Gelechiidae; genus Anarsia; species Anarsia innoxiella. The sequence goes on from OX387403.1 coordinate 1,744,684, forward strand.
ACAAACAGCCATGACTCACTTTGTACAATCAGTCTAACCTATCAAAGCGCAGTACAAACACGTAACAGTAGATCGACTGCATTATGTCTATTTCCATCACAATCGCGTCTAAATCCGTCACGAAAACGTCAAAGCACTTCTTGTGACGAGCAAACATCGTGACGGTAATCGATATTGTTTCCCGTAGGATAAATAGCTGTGCAAATATGGGTTACAGTTACCGCTTTGGGTGTTAAAGTAAATGAGGAATTAGAAGGTAGTTTGGTTAGTAATTTGCCTTCTTATAATTTTACTATCTTTATAGAGTTTGTAAAAATAATGGTACATACCAACCAAAGAAATGAGGAGGTATTACAGATTGTGGGAGAAAAGAGAAGTTTACTAAAATCTATTGAGAACAGAAGAGGAAAGATGCTAGGACATTTGATACGACATGATTCCTACATAAAAATCATCATAGAAGGAAAAATTGAAGGGAAAAGAAAGAGAGGAAGACCCAGACGGACGTTCCTAGAACAGATGAAGGAAAAGGCGGGTGTCATGTCGTATCAAGATGTTAAAAAGAAGGCAGAAAATAGGGAGGGATGGAAGAGGCTCCACCGACAAGAGCTTAGCTCTTAAGTAAGATGATGATGACAAACCTTTTGTATAAACTTCGAAATAAGAAAAAACCTAACTTTTTACAAAGTGCCCGAAAATCTGTTTCGATATTAATATGAAAAGATGATTTTTTGCCGAAACTAGAAGCCGCCTGCGACTTTGTACTCGTATAACATCATTCCTTATAAGATCTTATGCTGTCTACACACCAAAGCCGGCATGCAGCTGGGCTAGACCGGCGCGGCGGCTTTACGTCATATGAATGGCAGCTGTCAACAAAGCCGGCGGCTTTGGTGTGTAGTTACCATTACGCAATATTTTATAAAAATATAACCCATGTGCTATCCTAATGTGCAAAGTGCAAACTACAATATTGTAAAGTTCCACAAAAATCTGTTCATTTTCTTTTGTTTGAAAGAGTAACAAAATTTACACATCCATCTATCCATAGGCACAAACATTGATATAATTTTGTACATTTAGCATTTTAACAACGGTATACAAATACAAAACAATTTTTTCCTGCTACGTACTTATCACCGGATTTATTTACCCGATAAGTACATGATATGACTGCAGTTCGATTTGATTTGACCTATATAAATATATCACTGCAAATTTTATTATTTATAACTTTACCCAATGCAATCATGTGCAAGCTACAATATTGTAAACATTCCTTTAAATCTGTTTGGCAGTTTTCGCGTAAAAGATTAATATTTGTTAAATTAATATTTATTAAAAAGATTAACGAACATCCTCACATATGTGTTCACAATGTTGTGTGTGTTAAATAATATTATTAGCATTTGGGCCCGTTTCAGTACTGACAGATAAAATTTAACTGACAGATATTTTATACATGTCACTGTCTAAAACGTCATGTTTTATGAAATAGACATAGGTTTATCTGTCAGTTAAATTTTATCTGTAATTTTATCTGTGGATTGGCAGATAAACCTATTTCCATTTCATAAAAACATGACTTTTAGACAGTCACAGTTATAAAATATCTGTCAGATAAATGTTTCCTATAAATGGTACCTATAAGCGGTGGTAGCCCAGTTGGTAGAACGCTTGCCTCGAATTCTGAGGGCGCGGGTTCGAAACCTGGCGCGGGCACGTACCTCTGAGTTTATTTCTCATGTACGGATCAATTTATTCGATTACCACTTGCTAACGGTGAAGGAAAACATCGTAAGGAAACCTGCATACACCAGAGAAGAAATTCGAAGGTGTATGTGAAATCCGCCAACCCGCACTTGGCCAGCGTGGTGGATTACGGCCTAATCACTCTCTGTATGAGAGTAGGCTCGTGCCCCTCGGTGGGGACATATATGAGCTAATAACATGAGTAGTGAAACGGACCCTGTCTATTAAATTACATTATTTCTAAAGCTCCAGTTTTCACCTAGGTTCACCACTGTACACTATCACAACGTGGCATTAATGCTATTGGTGGTGACGTGGCCACATTGACTCTTGCCCTTTGCATCCAGCTGTCCTCATACACCTGCTTTGCAAATTTAATCTGTTAGCGTGGAATTTGAGTCACTGCATCGCATAGCCAAGGTGATACCTATACGAAGGAAAACTTAGTACGTACCACAGAATACTAGCGTGTACGTACTAAAAATTTGTTAGACCTGTTAAGTACCTTGTCTAATTAATTGCTGGATGACGGTATAAAACCAATTCTTTAATAAAAATATACGTAGTGAGGAAACGTAGCAATTTTAATTGGAGCACTATACTGTGCCAAATTCCACAAATAAATGTAAATTTTATACAGGGTGTAACAGAAAGGGGGTATAATGCCAAATCACAGCGATAGTCCTCATAAAACTGAACAACTTTCCCCAAGGAACATGGGTCGTAACTCGAAAAAAATTTTTAGATTGCCCATACTTACTCGATCAGCTGATCGGACATTTTGTATGGGGAGAAGAATTTTTTTTATCGACTTACGACCCATGTTACTTGGAGAAAGTTGTTCAGTTTCACAAGGACTATCGCTGTGTTTCGGCATTATACCCCCTTTCTGTTACACCCAGTATAATGTACTTACTGTAAATATAATGTAATTTTTCTAAAAAGCAAACTCGCACACCTATAATGCAAACTTTTTTAAATAAGGACACTTTTTTGTTTCTAAACAGCCATATTTAACATTAAAGCAGTTCAGATCAACAATGGCCAGCGATTGCAACAGAATTCTAAATATAAATTGATGAATTACAGCCGTGTTTATTGCCAAACCCGTGCGTATTGTTGCAGTTTATTATCTGTCAGTAAACACTAGAATAGAACATTAAATTCTTAGATACATAGCTGCTAAATAAACTTAAAACTATAGTGTTTTACGGCTTAGCATCTATAGGTATATGACAAAGAATTTTACCAGCTTTGCATGCATATGAGTACATACAAAGCACTATAGCGTAGAGTTAGCTAATCCTACTTCCTACTAATAATATAGATGTTAATGTTTGTGCCTATGGATGGAAGTAACTAATGTAACTATGTGTGTTACTCCTTCCCGCAAAAACCACTGAACAGTTTAAATTACATTTTTCAGTATTGAAGCTTACATCAGAATAATAACACATAGCATTATTATTTTAATTTTTCACATCCCAGAAAAAAAAGAACAATAATAGAAAATCTATTATGTCTGGGTTTATAATGGGTCAGTGGGATGTGAGAGGTTAAGATACCTACCTATTGTGGTTTATTTGGCTTACAAAAGAAAAAGACGACAAGATATGTACAAATAACTTAACAGTATGTTCAGCAACATGTAAGGATACGAGATTAAAAAGGACGGTCCAAATTAAAAGAAACCCTAAAATTCTTCTCCTTTGAACCCTGCGATCGGATATTTTAAATTCATTTACTAGTCCCTCATTAAGTAGTTTTCTTTTGAACATGAAAGGACTGTGTAAAACCGTGGGTGTTATGATACTTTTAGATTAAATTTATTGATCAGAGACTTAAATAAGCTGAAGAGTTCACGATTCAGTTAAAATTAAACCTATTTTACATATTTTTAAGGCAGTTTTTGACATACGCAAACTGCACACAGTTTAAATACCTACATATCCGTCAAGCCTCTTTCCCATCGGTGTTGAGCGCTTTCATCCACTTGCTACGATCCTAACACTTGTCTTTCGTTTCATCCACATTCACCAATCGCCACTGATACTGCAATACCTTGATTTTTTAATAACATGAATTAATTTCATGTTCGATAAAAACCTATATGTTCTGCAATCTAATTAAAATGTTTAGATTCAGGACAAAAATAGTTTTACGGGTAGATTAAATCACGTATAGGCAATAAACATTGTTTACAATGACTACTTGTATAAGAATACAAATAAACTCGACTAATCGTTTAGTAACCAAATACATAACCTACATTACTTATGACATAACTACCTAGCTATGTAAATAATATACTTAATTTAGCACATTATATGCTTCAATTGATTTCGTAATTAATTTTATTTCCGCCTTAGAAACGTTAATATTGTCGTACCACTATTTACCAGTGAGACTGGCGTTTCGTAGTAATCAATCGATAATTCCCTAAAGATTACAAAGTAAGGAAGTGCTGCTGAATAAATATTAACTGCTAGGTGCAATTTTGGTGCCCCGTTTTGTTCTGTTTTTACATACATGATCATCCGTCACGCCTCTTTCTCATCGGGGTAGGCAGATGCCACTTCCCTCCACTAGCTACGATTCAAACTCACTTTTTTCGCTTCATCTCTACAATCATAAGACGCCTGATACATTCATGTTCTGTTTTGATTAAAAAGTTTTTGATCGATTGTAGTGCAGTTGCGGTTTGAAATTGAATATGAAAAACGCGAGTTTAAAGCGGTTAAGCTGCGGTTTTGCTGCGTTAACCGCAATCACAACCGCAGTTGCGTAAATTCACTTAAAACCTTTTACCGGTGAGCTAGTTATTAAAAAAAATATTATAAAAGTCGTTTCCAAAACACACCCGTCTTATATCATGTTTCTACAATATCCACATAACTTGATACAATTCCATCCCCTTGCTAGGCTCTCCAAGAAAACGTGCCAAAAAAGGCAGAAAATGCCACGTCAGAGCACGTCGTGCGAATAAAAATAAGAGTAAAATGTCATCAACATATCGCGAGCTACTTACTCGGAATAACTGACCTAAAAACAAAGTAGGCACACCCCTACGAACAAGGGGATTCTACAGGGTTGTCACTTATCATAACTTTAAGTATATTGTTTTTGGGCTCGTTCCGCTGTTTTTATTCGCGCAATAATTTTGTTTTTAGAGCGTTCCGTTTTGACAAGACTTTTCCATTTTCTAGAATGTCTTGGCTAGTATTCTGAGATGTTAAAATCTAGTAATAATCTTTTTGTTTTATAGACGTGTGTTTTAGTATTGTGCTATTACTAGAATCTTTATGAAAGGTAGTACCAGTCAGTAGCTTAAAAGGTAATTGCAATAACAAGGTAATTAGATTTATTAATGTAAAATTAGGTTTAGACTACCTACCCTAAACCAACATGCGTGTATGAGGCATGAATGTGGATGAAACGAAAGAAGTGTGTTTAGATCGTAGCAAGTGGACGAAGTGATCTCTTTCTACCCCGATGGAATAGTAACCTGACAGATAATGTATGAACGCACGTTACATTACAATAAATTTTGATCAAAATAATTATAAAACACATAACACTTCCGTAATTAAGATTTCTGTTGTAAATAATGCTTACAGTATTTCATTACGACTTCCAAACAAACCACAAATAAATTTCCTCCGAAATTAAGACGTGTGGTAACCCTACCACCCCCCAGGGGGGTGTCAATATGTAGGAGCTGAGAAGCCAAACGCCCCAAACGCCAAATAGCTACTCTCACATTAGGCGATATTTTTGCTTTCTATTAATCACGACGACGTTATTATTCTCGTTTTCATACCATGTATGCTTTATTTCTTTTGTTTTTGTATTCCTAATCTTTTTTCATTTACGCTTTTTAGTTATAATTAATTACTTACCTAATTCGTATTTTTTCTTGATAAGTCAGACTTGATAGTGTTACCGCAAGAATTAGCTTGACACCAAATTAATTAACCACGCATACTACCTAAGTTCTGAATTAACTAATATTTTATTTTGGAATGAAAAAGCAAGGTACTTAAACATTACTGTTTCATCGGCATATTGACAAGCATTGATTTAAAAAATTGACAATGATGCCATACCAAACTTGCGTTTTTCCAGCTCTCAAACGACTAAATTCAAATCTTTATTTGCACACCATAGGTCTTTTCTTTGTAAATAGCGATACAGTACCATGAATAGAGCACTGCAATGCAGCGCAGTTACTTTAACAGACTTAGGTCCTTAAAATGTATCTGACAGATATTTTATACCTGTCTCTGTCTAAAACGTCATGTTTTATGAAATAGACATAGGTTTATCTGGCAGTTAAATGTTGTCTCTAGATGGTAAAAAAGCCCCCTAATAGGTATCTATTATATATTTCTATTGTAGTAATATCTATTGTCCAACCATATAAACGTCAAAATGCGAAACCATTTAGACATAGATGCCTAGATGCCAAAGCTGCTAGAAAATAACTAAGTTACTCTTCCTATTCTACTAAATGTAGCAACAGTTTATCACTGTTACATGAGAATGTATAGCCCCTATCTAAAGGTATTGATTATTTACCAAGCGGGAACTATACACGCTCGTCAAACCTTGTGTTTGTATATCTGGTTATTGGGTCACAAACATAAGCATTAAATTCTATCCGACTAATATTATAATTTTCAATGTGTTTGTATCTGTTTCACCCAAAAACCACTAAACATATTATAATGAAATTTGTTGATATTGTAGTTTGCATATCAAAATAATATTTTTATTTTACGTCTAGAGGCCGTCCGTGACTTCGTAAGCATTTTATTGTCATATCTTAATAAAAATTCATGATCCCCTTAAAATTATACCAACCTGTTTTATTCTGATGTATAAAGCTACAATATTGCCAAGTTTCGTCAAAATCTGTTCAGTGGTTTTTGCATGATAGAGTAACAAACAACCTCACATAATTCCGTCCACCCATTCTTCCATCGGTACAAACTTTGACATTTATAATATTTAGTAGAACCCTGTGTACATTTTCCGAGATATCACGATAAATGCAAACAAAGTCGCTGACAGCCGCTAGTGTTATTATATAGCATTGTTTAGGCCCATATCGTTACATGTTATGTGACCCAAATGTCCCAATTCAGGCGTACGATGTCAGCCGGCCTTATGATTATTCATAGAATGACTTGGGTCTGTAACGATCACGGCTGAGCATTGGGTGACAGCCTAATGACATTACTAACTAACTTTGGGAACTGTTTCTGATATAATAATTTGCAGTTTTTCTCATAGTTTACTACACATTAATAAAATTCGTTTCTGTCTTTTTTTTTTTTTGTAAAATTCAAATATAAAAAGTTAGAATTAGAATTTGTGTGTGAATAGATCTTTTTTTTGTAGAAAATCACTTATTGTGTAAGCATATTGTACAACCGCAAATAAAACCTTTCCATTGTTTATAAAAAGTATGATTTGTCTGTGAATTGCTTTTGTTTTTTGTTTTTTTATTTGTCAAACTGTTTTTTTTATCGAAAATAAAAATGTAGGTAGGGTTTAAATTGAAAATATTCACTTTTATTAAAAGAATAATTCCCTTCATCGAACTAGACCATGGTCAAGACAGTAGGTTGATCACATATGAAAACAAACTTTTCCTTCAGTTAAGGTGTAACCAGATTAAAATACTTAACTTATTTTTTTATCACAATGTCCAATGTCACTCTCGTGTGAGAGTAGGCTCGTGCCCCTGTAATGGTATCTATACACCAAAGCCGCCGGCTTTTTTGAGAGCTGTCATTCGAATGATGGAATGCCGCCGGCCTAACCCGGCGGCATGCCGGCGGCTTTGGTGTGTAGATAGCATAATAGGAACACGTTATAAAAGCTGATGATGACAAATGCCAATGATAATGAATATGACTATATAGGTTGTAACAAAAAGGGGGTATACTGCCAAAACACAACGATAGTCTTCATGAAACTGAACAACTTTCCCCAAGGAACATGGGTCGTAACTTCAAAAATTTTTTTGGATCGCCCATACTTACTCGATCAGCTGATCGGACGTTTTGTATGGGGAGGCGAATTTTTTTTTGAAGTGGAAAGTTGTTCAGTTTCACGGGGACTATCGCTGTGTTTCAGATTTGTACCCCCTTTCCGTTACACGTTAAAAAAAACAATGCTTTGTTTAGCAAAGTTATCCCTATCAAACTATAGCTCAACACGAATCAAATAACGAGAGAATACACAAATTACAATACACCAACTCAAACAACAGAACTACAATACCTACAAATGAAATTGAAACTCACAAAAGCTCGCTAATGAAGTACTGCGAGCTGCATTAATCGCTCTGTCATTTAGTCGATTTGTAATCCAGTAAAACCCCACCCTTTTTCACCCCTTTAAGGGTCAGATACACGTGATTGTAATCTGTGATAGGTTTTTGTAGAAAAAAAAACAGTAAATTTGTTCTTGACAGCGTAACGTATACGTTTTACAAAATATCGGTTGAAAAACAGGAGAAATTGTATTTTTTTAGGGTAAAGGCCGTTAGTATTTAAAAAATTTAAAGTGTGAGCACAACCCTAAAAGGGTTGTAAAAGAGTTGTAACTGTAACCAAACAGATACAGTCGAGGTTCTCATGTGTACCCGTGTTACAGTTACCGGCAACCATCGGCTGCGAGCCGATCATGTCGCGTTCGTCGCAGTCTTGCGAACCACGTATGCGATTCACGAAAAAAGTCCCCCGGATATTTTTGGAACTAAATTTGACAGGTCCATTTTCCCTATTTTCTGGTCTTTTCCCTGATAGTAGCTAGAAAACTTCTTACTTTTCTTAGTAAAAATAGACTTTTTGCTTAACAGAATTAATATGTATAGTAAATAGATATTTTTATCAAAATGTATACCAGCCTACTCATGGAATGATTAGGGGCACTCGGTATGCAATAATTAGAAATATTTGATATATTACAACTGAATTAAATATCAACTGAATAAAAAATATTATAGGTAAAATTTGTACTCATATATGGCAACATTATCAGTTTTGATATGCTTATACAGCGCCGCGGCTAGGGGACTTCTTTCGTGAAATGGACTCTACACATTATGGTCAATAAGTTTTTTTGTTATTACAGTGCATGCAATGGTTTCAGCTTGCTAATATGAGTACGCGCCTTTAGGGGGTGCCTAAAGCCCCCTTTCCAGCCCTCCCACTTTCCCTGAAGGGTGTGCGTGACTACGCCGGTAGCGTTATTAGCAAATTGTTTGTGAAAAGTTGAGGCTTCTATTAAAAACCTTTGTTTTGTAATATTGCGGCGTTACGAGTACCTATATTATTACGGGTTCTTTCAATTCTGTGGATTCTATTTTCAAATTGTTTTTGTTTATTTTTTCGCAATAGTTTTCGACTGCAGAGGCGGCCTAGGATAGGGAATCGTGGAAGAAAAGGAGAGAGGCCTTTGCCCAGGAGTGGGACAGCGATGGCTAGATAAGATAAGATAAAATAAGTTTTTGACTAAAAAGTCATCATAAAATTCGCAGCTAAGTAACCTAAAATCTTCGAAGTAAATATTTTTCTTCAAAACAAAATTTAATATTAGTTATACTTACATTTTGTTTAGTAATTGGTTTACTTACTTGTATTTTATTTCAATTCGTAATTATAAATGAAATATTTGTTTTTCATTCATAGAATATAAATATTTTCTTTAATACGATGGAATATGTTTATGAAAAGCCTATTTTATATAGATAATACATCTGAAGTATTTCATAAAACTTATCTTTACATAGAGAAAGAAAACATAACAAAGAAAGCAATGAATCGGAAAAGATATGGTACTGAATAAAATGGATCTCTGTAGAATTTATCAGTTTTCACGCTTTACAAGTAACTCAAAGAAATAACTAAACTTGGATGGCGTTATCTTGTGTGTTTATGCTTGACGGAAATCAAAGAACCTTATCTACTCATGAAACTGAATAATTTTCCCTTAAAAACAGAGATCGAAATACGAATGTTTTTTTTGAAGATATCCACTTACGAGTATCATCCTTATAACATAACCCTACTAATCCTATTCTACTTACATGTATTATAAAGTGCCGATACGGGTGGATATTTGTTTCTCTTTCACGCAAAAACGACTGAACAGATTTCCATGAAACTTTATAATATTGTAGCTCGCAGAACAGAATAACACATATGTTATATTTTATTGAGATATCATGACTTTGTCTATGATATGACGATAAATAAATAAATCTGATAATAAATCTGCGTGTTATTTTAAAAATGTAATTGTGAACTGTTGAGTTTGTGTTGTGTGTTGTACTGTGTTTGTAAGAAAATAAATGTCTATGTCTATGTCTATAAATGTGTATGTACGGAGTCGCGGCACCGATAACTAAATAGTTACTAACGTAGTCACGGGCAGCCTCTAGTTAATTAATAAATAAATATCGATACTCCCTATTTATAGCCTATAAGAGACATTGCAGACGAAGACGCGGTTGCGGTGCGGACGCGTTTTTTTTTCCGCTACCCGCTACCGCCTGAGAGCCCTATCTTCCTCACCTTCGGAAAGCTGAATGTTCTTCTATGTATATACCCAACATAGCCATGCTGTACATACATAACTCCCTATCAATATTTATTTAGTAAGGTACTATAGGTTCACCTAATTTCTTAAAACCAAATTACGTTATTAGACTGCCAGCTTAGCTTAATATAATCCTGTGAAATTAAAAAAGCATCTCCCCCAAACTTTACGTGTTGGTCGAAATTAAAATTTTAATTGATATCATAATCTTCTTGTTTATTTTCGCAATATAAATAAAAACTCGCTGGGTAGAGAGATTCGAATCTAAATTAAATTTTATGATTGTTTTTATTTGAATTTGAGCCGTTGGTCGTGGCTTGTAGGCTTAGCCTTCTTTCGCTTTTGTTTTCGTTTTCTTTAAAGGCATTCAACAGAAAGTATTGAGTCGGGGTTGGTTCTTATGTAGGTACGTACCTATGCTTATAAATGAAAGGTTCCTATTTGTAAAGAAGATTTTTGTATCAAAAACTGTATACTTGGAAAAGGCATCACTTTGGTACCTATTTAAAGTGTGGGTGGACGTATTTTTATCAAATTATATGATGAAAATTTACTGGAATCAATCAAAATTGACTTAAATCGCATTACAGTCAATAGGTTAATAAAGGTGTTAATATGATTAATCATTAACTTGTAAAAAATAGGTACTTACCTGTAATTTTTGTAGGCATATTAAAGGCGAAAAAATAATACGTACTTTCAAACATCCAAATAACTAAAATGTATGTTAACAAACTTACAAAATGTACTTAGGTACGCAAATAAGAAAAGTATTCGGATTTTTAAAACGCAAATTTCCAAAAAAACTCCCTAACCAAACAGCTTTGGATTTCAAAATAATTCCTATTGCTTCCAAATTGAGGTACTTTAACCCATTTGCGTCGGTTCCAATAAAACGCGTTTACCTACTTTCTTGTAGCAAAACAAACGCTGTTTTTATCCCTCGTCTTTTTACCAACACAATTACATATGTATGCGTTTTCTCTGCGATAGTAATAGGTATATTACCGGAATTTCCTTTTTTAATTTTGTAGACATTTTTCGGCTTGGCTTCTCGTTGTTTTGTTTTTGTTTTTTAATCAAGATTTTTAAGAAATAACTTGCAGATCAGTAGGTTTGTATTAAAAAGTTATTTATCCATCGTGTCGCCTTCTTAAGATTTTTGACAATGAAAGTATCAGCTATAGATTTAATGGAGCTTTAGTTATAATTACGTTTTCAGCAACTGAGTGTTGGTAGGCAGGTAAAGTCAAGTGCAGGTAAACCTTTATAAAATGGTTCTAATATTTCCCTTGTGTCTCAGTGTAAAGCTCGATGTGCCTTCGACTGTACATTAGTTAATCATTTATGATACATTTTATTCCACTTGAACGTATTATGATATGACCAATGAGTTACTCTTTATCATGCCATAAAACCATATTTCTAACAAAAATGTAGATAAAAGTTTATCAGCATGTAACTACACTATGGCCGTGGCCCCAGTAGGCAAACTGTTAGCGGCCGACTGAGTGAGCTGCAAAGTGGCGAACTGAAATTTGAGTTAGCTGCAAACTCAAATCAATGAAATCACCGGTTTTGGTGGGAGTCGACCGCTGTCTCAGATAGTCAGCGCGCGTAACGCTGCAAACTGCGTACAGTGAGCGAAAACTAGCTGACTGTGGACACTCCATTTCAAATATATGGAAGGGCGTACTAAATCGATACGCCACCGCAAACTAGTCAGCCACTAACTAGGGCCACGGCCTATGCATACATTTTAAGTGAAGCTGCACCTTTTTTGGTGCTTTTGTATTCAAAAAGCAAACAAAATAATTCGAAACATACACAAGTATCGTATACGCAGCTTAACTAAAATAAAATAGATACTATTTTTAACCCTAAAATACTGCAAAAACCCAACTTAACCCAACGGGCGATGGTTGCCCAGATTTGTGTGTTTATCATTTTGAAAGGTGTGTCTGGTCCAATGTTGAATTATTTATCAACCGCTGAATCGACGGTTTCGTATGACGGACTAAAATAAAGCTCTATATTTATTTGATTGAATATTACAATACTTAGTTCTAATATAGGTATTTAGTGCCCGTTTTACCAAACTACGTCTATTAATATATATCTGCCAGATAAATTTTATCTGTCAATATTGAAACGGGCCCTTAACAAAGTAGCCAGAAATTTCCAGGGATAGGGAAAAGGGAATGACTGAAAGTATACGTATCGTCCGTCAATTGTTTTTAAGAAAATTTTGCTCTCTATTATGTTCTCGCTTTGAATTTGAATCTAATCTTATCTAGCTATTACCTACGTATATTAATGTCCCACTGATGGGCAAAGATCTCTCTACTCATCCGCCGTGATTTTTGGTCTTGAGCTACCTCCGCCCGGGTATTTAAGAAGAACTTTACTTGAATTTCAATTTTGAATAATACCGAAATAATAAAATGAAAATAAATAATATATAGCCGCATTCACCTATTTTCAATAGAGCTGAAACTGAATACGGTATGTTTATAATAAATATGATTACTTACCGAATTTTATCCGTCACTCATAACTGATTTGGGTCGACATAACGAGCATTGTTCATTTTATTTATTTATTTTATTCCGGAATGGTAAATATTGTATTATTTGGTTTAATGAACCAGAGAACAATATAACATGAGGCAAGTTTTTTGTTTACTGAAAGGCATGTTTGATATCATATTATTATTTTATCTTTCGTCTTTTGGTGACACGGTTGCATTTCATAATTCTGTATTTTTTCTTTTGTTTATGTACCTATTCTGTTTAATTATGTTTTTATTTCTTTTTTTTTAAGTTCTATATCTTGGAAAGTATGTCACTTCCAAGATTTTTCCAAAATACTAACGTTTTATAATATTTTTCTCTATTGGTTGACGTAAGTTTCATCAGTGGCCGCCAACTTTTTTTTCTCCATACTAGCTCGAATAGGGGATGTCGAGTCTAAATTGATACCGTTTTTTACTATACCAGGCTCCATACAAATATGTTCGATGCCATTTAATTTCCATCATAGAGTAAAACAACACCCAGTATAAAGGAACTAAATATTCCTACAGCTTTAACGTCGCCTCTTATCACTTTATTGATTCTGCCGTGCTAAAGCAGCCTTTATAACAAGGTTACGGCCGAATTTCAATAAACTTTATGACAGGGATTAATAGGAAAGTAAAATTTGATCGGGAAGTAAATTTTGGATGATATACAGGGTGTAACAGAACGGGTATATAAAGCCGAAACACGGCGATAGTCCTCATGAAACTGAACAACTTTCCCCGAGGAACATGGGTCGTAACTCAAAAAAAATTTTTGGATCGCCCATACTTACTCGATCAGCTGATCGGGCATTTTGTATGGGGAGGCGAAATTTTTTTTTCGAATTACGACCCTGTTTCTTGGGGAAAGTTGTTCAGTTTCATGAGTACTATCGCTGTGTTTCGGCTTTATATACCCTTTCTGTTACACCCTGTATAATATTTACTTGGTTATTTTATATGAAAATCGTTGAAGTAAAATAAATATGATGAATGTGGAAATAGTGTGAGAGCTAGGCGTTTTGTTTTGTATCTAGAACGAGGAACATCTTTGAGCAAGTAACACGCATATTAACATTTTTATTTTTAAGGACTGAATCATAATTCAGTCAATAATAAAATGTCGATTTACCAATATTTTAATTAGGTACTTACTTATTTTTGTATCGCATATAGGTACCAAAAATACCTGTTTGAAATATGAGAACTCATTTTCCGGTTATGAAACGGAAAAGCATAGAATTTTAGCTTGGATGTGGCTTTATGTTGGGTGTTAGATAAAACTAAGTGGCTGATACATACACAATACCTACATACCGATTGGAAACTCGATGAAAAACCAAATGTCATAAAATAACACAGTTTAGACTGCCTAACTATATAAAAACTATTCAATTATCTATACAATACAAATATTCTTTATTGCACACAAAGATATAAAGTACAGGCACAAACAAGAATATAAGAAGCAACAGGCGGCCTTATTGCTAGGTAGCAATATCTTCCAGGCAACCTTATTCTACTTTACTGTCTAAATGTTTCACCATCCACAGATAAAATTAATCTAACAGATAAACTTATGTCAATGTCATAAATCATGACATTTCAGACAGTAACAGGCATAAAATAGCTATCAGATAACTGTCTGTATTAGACAGTTATATGCATAGATATACCCGTAATCGCATAAAATATACCGTATGCGCAACGTAAATCCAATTTTAAAACCAATTACCTTAACGTTGGCCAAATTTCATCTCACACGGCCACATATGCACAGATACCATAGAATGCTTTTATAATTGCACCGATTCCGCGGAAAGATTAATATTGGGGAAGGTTGGCCTACTTTCACCAATATTCCAATCTATTGGGTCCAATATATTGCTGTTTTTATAATCCTCTTCTCTATAAATAAATATAGCAACATTGAAGATTAGGTAATAAGTTTTTGAAAGCGCATTATTTTTTATTTTTAGGTTTCCGTACCCAAAGGGTGAAAACAAGACCCTGTTACTGAGACTTGGCTGTCCGTTTCTCTGTCTCTCCGTCTGTCTATCTCCAGGCTATATCTCATGAACAAATGATGTATTACCGTTGCCGTTAAATTTAAACTGCAAGGAGAAAACTTTGCTAGATTTTTTGAGTGGTACAAAATCCAGGCTATTTTGTACCATCTTAAGATAGGTTTTAGACAAGCCTTGATTGTCGTACCAGAATACTTCTATACCAATTTTTTTCATCATTTCTTTCCTCCGAAAAAAAAAAACATCAATTATGATCTGAACTTCTTACAGGATAAATTTAAAAGTAATTACGTACAAGTTGCCGGATATAAATTGTAGTACGAGAACCGGTATTACGACGCTAAGTGGACGTAAAACTGACTGATGTTTCACTAGTTTAATGACCAGCTATTATGGGCGCTGGCTCTCGAACTATTATTGCTCAGGTAGTTTGAGAAAGTAATTTGTGTTTACTTTGTTATATTTGTATACTATTTAGGTTGAGATATATATATTTAACAAGTAATAAAAAAAAAATTATACAGGGTGTAACAGAAAGAGGGTATAATTCCGAAACACAGCGATAGTCTTCATGAAACTGAAAAACTTTTGCCAAGGAACATGGGTCGTACGTAACTCGAAAAAAAAGAAAAAAAGGACTATCGCTGTGTTTCTGAATTGTTCGGTTCGGTTCCGGTTCGGCATAAAATTTAACAACCTACATAAAATTTTACTAAGAAAAGATTACATAACGTTGAAATATGAAAATGTTTGTATTTACGTACAGATATCTTTGATTATAAAGATTCCACACTTTCAAATATGTACATGGAATGCCAAACATGACTTTCATATAATGTTCTAAACATATAGCAAAAAAATAACCTTCAAATGCTTAACTAGGTACAATTACTTTCTTCTAGATAAAAACTTAATTTTAGAAAAAAAATCTGTCCACTTATTTACGAGCTAATTCAATATCACGAGTGTTGCCTATCTTAGCACAAAAAATATTTGAAAAACCCTGTTTTTTTTTACCTAAACCCTCGACAACATCTTAAACTTAGCGAGAAAATTCCTCGTCACGCTTTTATAATATTTATGGAGACAATTTCTTATCGGTTAAGGTTGTAAGAGACTCAAGAGCAGGCTCAAATATACTTTAACTGACCGATAGACATCGTTGAATGGATCTGTTTGCTGAAAGATAAGAAATTTTTCAATTAACCTAAATTTTTTGTTAGGTTTTATTTTTATCCAGCCCGGCTAAGATGACTTAAATTATATAATGTTTAACCTCCTGATACGTCTTTGATTGTAATTTAATTATAATGAGTATCAACCGACTGCGCTAGAAGGAGGGTTATGTTTTTCGAGAGTATGTATATATGTTTGTATGTATAATTCTTTGGCACGCCATACAGCCTAAACTGCTTTAAGGATTTTAGCTTAAGAGGTGTCGTTAGATTTGTATTTACAGTGAGAGTGACACTGGGTACACCAAAACAAAAAAACGCGTTTTTTAAACGCAGTCGGTTTTTTTAAATAAAAAAACGTTAGGTTATTTTGAAAGTTATTTGATACACCGATAAAAAGCTGTTATTTATAACTTTTTTTTACTTCATTGCAATTCTGGGATCGTTATTGATAGCTTCACAAAAAACTCGAAAACAATTTGCACAAAGGCAAATTTCCGAACTCCCATTCGACGTCCGAAGTTACACGAACTCATACGAAGTTTTCCGAAAGGCAATTTATATTGGCAAGTTCCAATATCCAGCAATATATATCACGAGTTCCATTCCCATAGTGAACTTTTCAGGCGTACTAATTTAATTTAACTTTCATTATTAATTAATACCATTCGCAAAGTTTGCCGAAGGTTAACGAAAGTTTACGGAAATTACCGACAATCCCGATGGTACGATAATAACCTTAGGGGGTTGGGATCCATAAAATAACAGTAACTCAGAAATTCAAATAAGTTAGCTGAAGATTACGTGGCTTCTATTCAGTATAAATTAAGGTTAGGGTAGTTTTCTTAATACGATTAAGATTTGACTCAGAAAACGTTCTAATAGCGTTCAATAATTCAGAGGTATACTAATAATACGTAGAAATTATTTAAACATATTTGGCCTAAGAAATTGAACTTACGAAACTTACTAATTTAGGTTGAGTCAATTTTTTACCAAGATAAATACTTGTTGAAAACATTGACAGAAGAGCAACCGAAAACAAAAAGCACCAAAATCGAATTTCCGCAAAAATATCCGTCCCAATCGAATAAGATTTAGATTTAGGTTGAATCAATATTATTTGTTATTTCTGTCTAACGTGGCCTTTGTTGTTACAGGATGAGGGAGTATGTAGAAGAGAATGAAAAGAACGACCCCCTCATACACGCCCCGGACAAGAAAAACAACCCTTGGGCGGAAAAAGGGAAATGCGTAATCATGTAATCTACTAACGTATAAGTAAAAAAATACATAAAAAATATCACCAAATTCTAAAAATACGGGATACGCTCGTCTGGACCGCACCATCACGATGATTGCTCAAGAATGCAAATAGTGGGTCAGCTACAACTGCCAGACAATATAAAAAATAGAGTAGAAACCATTCATAGTGTAACCAATACTTTTATTTTAAAACGTCTTGCTTTTATTACGTTCCAAATGATGTCTAGTCCTTAAATAATGTACATTTAAAGCGAAGGATGTACTTATGATTATGCATGTTTTTGTTTGAAAAAGATTTTTAAAATGGTTGTAAATACGTTAAATTTTGTATTTTTAGTATAGAATGTTTGGTCATGAATCTATCTGTAGGGGTCGGAAACTAAATAGTGAATGCGATGGAGGGTTATTCAAATGAAAGAAAATGATAAAAAATATATAAATTCGAAAGCGTGTGTTGACAACCGATGTTTTAATTTTAAATATATTTTAAAGGATAGAGTTTAAGAATAACCCGATAGTGTTTTATAATTTAAAGAACCCACGTGGCTCCATACAAATAAAAATAAGCAACTTCCTCTTCTCGAAATTTGTATGGAATCAATTTGGATTCTTTTCGAAGTTTCGACTTCGCTGTCTTCGATGTTTAGAAAAAATACGAAAACACAGTGTAAAAACTTTGCCGTCGATTAGAAAATAAAAAAAAAACGGAACTTAAATATAAAGATTCTTCGAGCTCACGAATCTTTGTATTTGAAAGAAGTTGTTATCAATAAAATAACGAATATTAATAAAACTATAGGGTAATTCGCAGATCACAACTTAACACATATTTGCTGTATCACGGAATTTTAGGAGCGATAAAATTATTGGCAATAAAGAGAAAGTAGGTATCGAATAAAGAGACATTAAAAATTAAAATAAGTTCAATGAAATTTGTAAAGTTAGGTTAAATTACGACATTATCTCATTGAAACCAAAATAATTGTTAAGCTGAATTTAGGATACGTTTTATATGATCATGGGGTACATTCCACAGTGCCATTATAATAGTAAATGCTTTTATAAGTATCTCTTAGCGATCTATCTTCTATATTCCAATCTATTCTCTTCATCGGGATGTATTTTTTTCTTACGAAATTGTCGAAGAACCTTTACGAAACGGATTTTGATAAATTGAGAGTCAATTGTTTCATTAACTGGCCGGATACGGTTTTTGTTGAAAGATTATTTCAAAATGCAGCCATTTCTGAAGTGACTATTTCTTGAAAATGATCATTTTTGAAATGTCATTTTTGAAATAATCATTTCAAGAAACGGAAACAGTTATGAACTTTTAAAAACCGGTTAAAAGACGAAAAAAATACACCCGTTGCTTATTTCATAACAAAGCATTTCTTCATGTTTTTGTTAAAAGCAAAGTTTCCTTTGCAAAAACCATTTTCGTCTGACAGACGTAAAAAAACTAATAATTTAGATATTATAAAAAAGCAAACTATCAACTACGATTTAAATCTAGCACTTGATTAGCTTAGTATTCGTATAATTCAAAATTAAATTGAAAATGTTCTACCTAAGTCGTTCAAATTTACTTATTAAAGCGAACTATAGTAGTTTCCAAATAAACTTCTTCTAAATTTATATCTAAGGTTTCTGGGCTTGAAACTATGAAAACATTTCGTAATTTTATTTTTTTGATCATAACATCGTGCTTCCATATGCAGTAATGTTACAATATGTTTACTAACATTTTCCAACAAAGTTTTAGTGTACAAATATTTTGTTATGAAATGTTTACAAACATTTTTGTATACTAAAAGTTTGTTACAAAATGTTAGTTAACATTTCATAACATGCAATGTGACAGCACCAACAAACAACGAAATTGGCAAGTTCTTATATCATTGTTGATTTTATTTTGACAATTTACTGCTATAGTAAATAATCACAAATACAGATATGCAGTCGAAATAAAATTATCATGATACTAGTTTCGCAAAATGCCACAGAATTGTTACCACAATATATAAAAATGGACAAAACATACAAATTACGAAACGTTTTAATAATAATCTCTCCCTTAGTAGTTCTACTTTATTAACATTCCAATAAAAAGGATTAGATACATCTAATCCGACTTTTCATTAAAATAGAAAAAAAACTTTAAACTTACGCACTGTAGATACCTAATTGTAGATTAAAAAAATAAAAAATAACCTTTAAAAATTAAAAAATCTAAAATAAAATTTACCTTTCCAGTTTACCATATCTAGACATGAAATGGATAATCATTCTGGCTGTGAGTATTTCTGGTTTATTTAGATGCTTTCAAATCACTTGTAGAGTCAGTTCAGTAATCATGAGTATGAAATAAATGCTATTATCGACAATAAATCCCATACATTTCTTTTAAACATTATTCAATCACTAGCTGCCATTCTATAGACACACCACAATTCTGAATCACGTACTTATTCGAATTCTTTTAAATCTATTGACAAAGAAAAAACATTATCTAATAATCAATTGACTTGTCTAAAAAACTTGTCTAATTGGATCATCCATTTGCGGCTATTTCTTGAAATTACTGATGATGGTTATTTCAAGAAATGGTCGTATAGAAAATTGATCGTTTTAGAATCTTTTTATTTAAAATTGGTCATTTGAAGTATCCCAATCTGGCTAAAAAACAGTATATTAATAAATAAACAAAAGAGAATTCGAATATACTTAAAGGTTAGTTGGAAATCCTCGCATTTAAACCTTAGAAATTGACAAAATCACTTTCATCCAGTAATGTAACATTTACCCATTTCAAAGCAAATAAATTTCACATTATCTTGTTAACACGTGGTTACTACTCGCGAAAATGTAAAACCTGTTTCTTGAGAAAGAAAACATGTATAAAACATAAATCTTGTCTAAACATCGTCCTTGCAAAATTTTGCTTTAACAAATCTTCAATAAAGAAAAAAACCAATGTCAATTCCTTATACGTACTCTTCGTAAGTCTATCTTCACATTATTTATCTATCATCTCACTTCTTCATATTAGTTTCACATCTATCTATCTTTTTCTTAGCCATGAATAGTCTTTATAAACTAGGCTTAGCAAGTAACGAGTAGATTTAGTTAATTAAATTAAGTAACAAGAATCAAAGTTGTTTGTTAATCTATTATAATTAAAATGCAATTCAGAGATTAACCTTAGATTTTAAAATGAAATGTAATTGTTTGTTTAAAAAGAGATTAGATTTAAATTAAGCATCTCTACGGAGATTTTTTTACGATGGCAAAGTTTTTCTCTAACTCTAAAAAAGTTTTTGGGTTCTCTTATAAATCGGGGTATTCTTAAAGCCTGTCTTTTGATTCATTAAGTTTTATTTTTTCTATATTTTTATTAACTTATTCCAATTTTAAATTAAGTTAAATGCGAAACCAAAGAAGTATTGATTCCTTGCTTGTAACTGACGTTATGTCTTTTAAATTATTTCAAAAATAGAATGTAAATAGAACGTTGTTTTTAAACGTAATAATAACAATTAGAACGTTCTAGATTCAAAATCGCAGCGTTCTATTTATATTCCGTTATTTAATTTAAATTTAAGGTAAGAAAATAATACTTAAACGGTAATTTTTAATGGATTAATCCGAAGTTTAATAACTAGGTAAGGTGATATTGGAAATGATTTTTTTAGAATCAATTAGGTTAAGGTATCGTATGTTATTATGTAATCAGTAATCACTGAAATAAACGAAAAATATCTAAAATTATTGTCGTTTTATTATTTTGACATGGACGGACATTCATTTCATATTTTACTAAATTCCCCATTATATTCTTATTTGTAAACTTTTCTTGACCTGACATTGGCAGGATCTGGATGGTAGTTTCCATTAAAAAAAATAACTCTTGTTTATCTACACACATCCAGGCCGTGCCCGTGGCGTGACCGTGCCGTGGCCTGTCAAGAGGGAAAAAAATACGTCGTTATGACAACGTGTGTGAACGAATCCATAGAAAATGTATGGAAAGAAAGTTATTTAGATACAATGTAATTAATGCTATACTATTAAAATATGTAACTCACAACACAACTTGTAGGTATTGGGATTAGGTTATAAGCGCGTAGTTAAACACAATATTATCTGACTTAAATAATAATTTTTTTGTTATTTTATTCACTAAAAAAGTTTAATCAAGAAGTAAGAAAACAGAAGACAGATGAATAATTGACACAGACCACAGACTAAAGCATAGATAACAGAAACTTGCCGTACTGAACTCATTCTAAATAGATTAAATATATAAAATAGTTTTATTTAACTTCCATGTTTAACTTATTTATTATCGATTAATTTTTGTTTTAAATCAACAGTAGATGATAATAATAAATAGGTACCAATGTATAAAAAAGAAAACGGTATTCGCCCAGCAGTGGGACACTAACGACTACATAAGATAATATACGGTACAGATTTAGCGCAACCAGGGTCCGTTTTAACATTTACAGAAAAAAAATATCTGAGAGATATTTTATACCTGTCTCTGTCTAAAACGTCATGTTTTATGAAATAGACATAGGTTTATCTGTCAGTTAAATTTTATCTGAAGGTGGTGAAACGAGAACTAACTCTTTTCAACCTCTTACAAACCAGTGCCACTATTTTCCTATGAACCCCAAATTGGAGTCATAAAACCGGATGAAACCTGTTTACATGGAGCCTAAACCGGGTGTGAGGGGCTTGCAGCAATGCAACCCGGATTTTAGGATTACTACCAGCTTGGTATGCAATAGCTTTTTAAACCAGGAAATTGGTGCTCTGGGTGTAATTTCGGACTTTGAAGATGTATTCGATAAGTAGTTACAAAAGTACCGATTTATTTCAAAAATATTCATCTTTCTTCCTACTTGAAGTGCCG
Source organism: Anarsia innoxiella (assembly GCA_947563765.1). Lineage (NCBI taxonomy): Eukaryota > Metazoa > Arthropoda > Insecta > Lepidoptera > Gelechiidae > Anarsia > Anarsia innoxiella. The sequence goes on from OX387403.1 coordinate 1,766,998, forward strand.
ATGGGTAGATGGATAAATGGATGGATGGATGGATGGATGGATGTGAAGATTTTTGTTATTCTTTCACACAAAACCTACTGAACAGATTTTAATTTAACATAACAAACATTATACTTAAATATAATAAAAATATGTAGTTAGCACCTCAGAATAACATACAGACTAAATTATTTTAAGATATTGGGTATTTTTTTCAAAATATTGCGATAAATGCATACGAAGTTGCGGGTAACCTCTAGTAGAATGTGCATATTTAGAAATTTCTATACTACAGTGTGAATTATAAGTAGGTGCATAAGGAAAATGTCTTAACGTCAAAACTACACGTATTTGATTGCACCATATTGAATGATCAAAACTCTTTCCGTAGTAGGTACCAATTTCAATAAGTTTATTCTCATTTGTTATCATTGCTACAGAAAGACAGCTATTTCCTGAAATTATTTTACCTAACGTCTTCCAAGACCCCAAATCCTTGTACCGGCTCAAAGTAAGGTTTGTAACGGTTGCATCCGCACGTAAGCAGTTTCATCCGGTTTTACGATATCCGGACTGCATCTACAATAAATGCTCCGTGAAATTACAGCGCTGATGTGCATTTGTTTCGTGTCTTCTGGAAAAATCTTTGTTACCGAAAACAAAATGCTGTTTTATTTTAAGAAAACAATGGAGGCATACGCAGAATAATAATAGCTATAAAAATAATAATAATAGCTATTATTTGTACATTTGGACCGTTAAAACATTTAATAATTAACGGATTGTGCCATTGCAAGCATTTGTTAGTACCTAAATTAATGACATAAATAAGACCTAGAAACTTCAGAAAGCTAATTTAACTGCTTATAAATAACAAAAAGAAAGCCAAAACGTAGAAGTTTACACACAATTTCCATAGCCAGCAATATTTTAGCGATCACATCATAAATCGTGGCTCTCACAACCTACATCACAATTTAAGAAACTCCCGTCCCCAGTTTCATTTGAAATTCCTAACAGTAAAGGAGGGTCATAAATAAGATAGTCAAAAGTTTATCTTACCACCTTGGAATGGTCCCAAAGATACGAGGGTGTATCTCACTCATTCTGAATTTTAACCCACTTCAAAAAAAGGAGGTTTATCAATTCGACCGTATATTTTTTTTATTGATAGAATTACTCTACAGGGTGTCTTTTGATTAGTGAACGATAGAAAAAGAAATACATTTAGTTGTGATTTTTAAAGCTATTGTTTCAGTACAATATGAGCATTACAGTAAAGGACCAATGCGCTTATATGCTAAACATACATTTATCAAATATAAATCATGAGTACTTACAATTGTTGATTTAGTTATCAACTTTAAAAATAGTCAGCCATATTGTTCTGCAATGTCAAATATAATAATAAAACTAATACAAAAGTGATAACAAACAACTTTTATAATTTATTGTATTGTATTGTATTTTATAATCATAAAAAAATAGTTCTCTCATACCTACATTTAACACTAACAACTGGTGCTTGAATGGGGAGTACCTACGAAATTTTTTGAATTATTTCAAAATAGCCTACCCCGATGGGAGAGAAACGTGACAGATATCTGTGCATATGAAGTCAATGTCTCATTATTTGGCTACATGCTGGTGACCAATTCATATGGAAAAGAAAATAATGGAACTGTATAAAAACATGCTTAGGTAATCTGTATTTCTTCTTTATATTTGCATAGTTAAAATGAGATACACCCAGGCTACCAATTGGGGAATCCACGGATATAAGTAATCCATCATTCAGAAAGCAAAATTTAAAATCTGACTCACAAAGTTTCGGAAATCTTTTGGATTGTTCAATTTTTCTCAGAAACTTAGCAAATGGTCCTTCCTTTTTTTCCGTATATTTGTTCGCAAAATATTCAATTCGGAAGTACTTTTATGAATAATTAATTAAATGAGTGATTGATATTCTTGGAATGGTTTTAATGGATTAATTGAGTACGGCTTTAAAATATTTTGGTGATAGTCTCGATAAGGTGACAACAACCTTCTGTGGTAGATGTTGTTTTGAAGCACTAACAAAAGATAGGCTTTGCTTGTAGACGTCCACTTTTTTACCGGACTACGGGTCGTTGTTTTTTGCGCATTACGTGGTGGTAGTGCTGCAAAGGACTATAGGCTTTAAGGCTTAAATTTCAGCCTATCGAGTCCTTTTTGAGACTAGACAAGTAAAATAGGCCTTTAAAGGCTTCGTCATTTTTAAAAGCCTACAGCCATTTTAAAAGTAGTAGGCTTAAAAAAGCCTATAGCCGTTTTTAAGTAGTAGGCATTAAAAAAGCCTAGGCCTACGCCTAGGCTTAGGCTTTTTTTACAGTCCTACTGAAGTGTTTATAATTTATTTGTTTGCATTATGACGGACCATTTTTACCGATTAGTTTTCTGTCTGTTTTTTGTCCGTCTGTCCCTCTCGTTATACTGTGCTTGAGCGGGTAAGGGCAACTCGTCCTCTCGTCATGTATGTATTGCGGTATTTCGTCGGCTATTCTAAGTGAGGCGCTGACCTAGTGGTTGAGTAGATTTGATAGAGTGATTCCACGCCGGACATTTATGATTTTTTAAGTTTTTTGAAATTTCTCGTAACAATTTGCTTGTTAGTTGAGACACTTCCGCAATGTTGCTCGTCTGAGGCGGACACCATGTAATCGTATCTAGCAACTACCGCAATTGTCGAAATTATTATTTTATTAATAGCTAACAGTAAAGCTTATTTTATTTATATTTTGTGTTGCTGCAGTATAGGGGTAAGTGTTTACTTATTATTTTTATATCCAGTCAGTAGCAGGGCGTTCAATATTCTTATAGATATTAATTTTATTGTTATAGCCTAACGAAACGCCTTTTATCTGAAGTTATTAAATCCCTGAGCTCCAGTTAGTCGGCAAGAGGTTTGGCAGAGAACCTATGAAAACTCTCCTGACGCCCTTCTTTATATACGAATCTTAGACTTAGTGGATTAGTTATTTACCTATTTTTAATTTAGTTAAGTCTTTAGTTATATATATACATAGGCATTAGCCTTTTCTTTTGTTGTTTAATCGAATAGAGTTTACTTATTTACCTACCTACCGGTGCCAGTGTTTTATTCTACATTTAGTTGTCGACCCGTAACACTCTGTCCATCCATCCGTCCAACAGGCTGTATCACATGAACATTTATATTAGCTAGAGTTAAAATTTTCACTACTAACTAATCATACTAACTAATTTATAGTTAGTAGTACCTACTTAGTTATTTTCAATATTATATTTACAGTAGTTAGGTATGTAGGTCCGACTTGATTTTATAGCCTAATAGCCTAAATAACCTTATAGGCCTAAGAGCTTCATAGGCTTCGTAGTCTTTTTTTATTAATTAGCCTTAAACAAGGTTAGGCCTGTTTTTAGGCCTTTAGGCTTTTAACCAAAAGGCTTGAATAGACTTAATCTAGGTTAGCCGCTGGAACTAAAAGGCTGAATAGGTTTTTAGCCTACTAGGCTAGTTATTTCTTAGGCTAGTCTTAAAAAGAGGCCTAAAAGCCTATAGTCCTTTGCGGTGGTGGTGTATGTGTTGTAATATAGCCTTTTTATATCTTAATCTAAACTTTGTGTATAAAGAATAATAGGTTTATTTCAAGTTTAAATTCAGATTGTGTCACCTTGGACACCTATTATTGTTTATGTGTCACTACTTCAATTTAAGTCTTCAAACAGTAAACACGTATTTTTCCAATGCAACCCTTTGCCTTTAATTTCAACATGGTATGGTTTCTAATGGTCGTGTGTACAGTACACGCACCGGACATCCATCCGGCAAAGAAATATATGGAAACCGTTACTTAACGGTCCTATATCCGGTGAAAAAAATAGACGTCTACAAGCGCTTAAATTGACGGACGCTTCACCGACAAGAGTCTAACTCTTAAATATAAAGAAAGAAGATATCAATATTTTTAGAGTTATCTCTTTGGACATTCAACAATACTCTAGTCAATAAAAGTTGTAAATCTAGTTAAATTCATATACAAACTTGTCGTTATCTAATCAAACATCGCTATACAGTTCCGTGACAATGACGCGAAACAACAACGCCTGATCGATGATACCAAGCTGTTGATTTTAAAAGCATATTAAGATAAAATGCTATTTTACTAATCTCTTCTCTTTTGGTGAACAGATTGACGATTTTGGGATTTTCAGCTCTCGATGTATTTATAAAAATATGACAAACTAGAGGTTGCCCGCGACTTCGTACGCATTTATCGTCATATCTTGGAAAAAAATCGTATTATCTGCAAATAATATAGCCTGTGTGTTATTCTTACATATAAGCAACAACATTGCCTAATTTCATCAAAATCTTTTTAGTAGTTTTTGCGTGAAAGAGTAGCAAACATCCATCCATCTATCGGCAAAAACATTGACATTCATAATAATAGTAGGATGACAAATGAAAACGCATTTTTAAAATAGGTACAATTACATAATGTACGAGTATCTTACCTACTTACGAAACACTGCTAACTTAGGGTAATTTACCCCGTTTTGGTATTCTTCGCGTTAGAAAATAGAATTAGGTCTACTTGGCAGGTAAAGGGGAAAACAAGAGAGGAATACACAATAAGGGGGTTGCGAAATGTATCTTTTACCGCGCGCAACAACTTGGGACTATTTCTTTACTGTCTTTTGTCTATAGTCACTTATACGTTCTCATACCTGCTAATTTTCACTCACATGTTTTCGTCATCACTTTTGAAGAACATTTTTGCACGGGAATGTATGAGGCGACTGATGAATCTGGATGAAGCAAAAGAAATGTGTTTTGATCGTAGAAAGTGGAGGGAAGTTGCTTCTGTCTACCCCGATGTGAGAGAGGCGTGACGGATATCGTACTCATAATAAAATAACAACCTAATTCAAAATTTTGGCAAAGTGACTTTTAGTGAATTCTGACTAAAAGACCATGGCCTAAAATTTAGGATTCTACCAATTTTTTCACGATGTTTGATAAAACAAACGTTATCTGCAAAGCTTAGATCAAAAGTAGACGCTATATTTCATTTTGTTAATTTCCTTGTCTCCCAAACAAACAACTTAGTAGGATGTCTGTGTGGTTTCGAAGTTTAGGCTAGAGTTCCTGATTTATAGTTCAGAAACACGAAGCAATTTCAAGTCTGATTATTATCTAATTCAGCTTGAAATGTTAGTTAGGTATGCCGTGTTGTGTGTACTATAGTTGAAGCTAAAGTTAAGTGAAGCTACGAGCGTGTGTTTTTGGTTGAGAGGTGACTTTGGTTAGTAAGATGAAGACTACAAAATATCCAGTAGGTTTAGATGAACTATTGATCTCCGCGCGCGGAGTCCATTTAAAAATCTTTGCCAGTAGGTATTAAAATGAAATATATTATCATAAGTAATATAAAAACTTAATGAAAGTAAGGCCCCTTGCTGTTATTGTTAGGTTTCTTGTCATTTCTACATGTCAGTTATACAGGTAGTGAGATATTGAGAAGTATTCCAACTATCCAATTTTGTATTTAATTATTTGTAAATAAGCTTACAAGGAGGAAGGAAGGATGAAATAGAAATAACAATCAACCAAATTATAAAACAACATCTTGTTTTCGATAAACTTGGACCAGATATGACAACTTTAGCAAGACTTTCTAAAATCACAAAATAATTCAACTATGCTCGGTTTAGCACCAGGGATACATAAATACACAGGCTCTAACACTACAGCATATCGGCATTGTATCGACGCTGTGAACACAGCGCTGGCATCTGCCCAACTCATGCCGCCCTGGTACCGCTCCGGCCAAAATCTTGTTTTGCTCACATAAACTTAGTTGATTGTGCATTTTATGTGAATTGTAGCCATGTAGGTAAGGCAAATGGTGCGGGGGCAAAATTGCAACTTTGATATCGTAAAAATTTCTTGGCCATGGTTTGGTGTTTTGTAAGACAATAAATTCGAAGGAAATGTATAAAATTTCAGATGTCTAAAAATTTATGTGCGTAGTTGTTACTGAAATTGCATAAAAGTTTTAAAATAAGAATCACTGGGATCTAGACTCGCTTTTGGTTTGACTCGTAATATTTCTTCGCGGTATACATCCAAGAAGAGAAACATAGGTACACTTATGTGTTGATAAAACAGAACACCCACGTACAACGTAATCAAGAAGTAAGTGCTTTCATGACAAACCCCAAATAAAATTTCACAAACGCAAAGATTTTAGAGACAAGCCAGCAATAACCAAAATTGGGGTCAAACAACAAAACAGTTTCAGCTTTTAAGCTACAACATTAAAGTTTAATATCCAACCCGACAGTTGTCCAGAACAATGGTTGTTAATCTTTCCTAACCAACGTTTGAACAACTGACAGAAGGTAATTATTTTGTGAAATCAGTTTGGCAAATTTGCACGGGACCAAATTAATGAGGACCTATTTTACGTCACAAGTGGTTGGAAACAAAAACGCTTAAAACACGAGTGGGTTGGTAGCATTACTTTTGTTGTCTTGTCTTATGAGTATCATTCTGTCTTTTACGCTCGTCTGCAATCTCGCTTTAAATAGAGAAAGACAGAACGACGTGAGCCTGCCTGGAAATGCTTAATTTAAAATCACCATCATTACTCAATCAAAAGAATCAGGCATTGATTCGCTTGTTATTTGGATAGCGGAAAAAAACGCGTACGCTCCGCAAATGCGCCTACGTCTGCAATGTCTCTAAAAGTTACAACAATTTTACGGCTTTAGTGTGTCAAATTCTAAAATATCGTCAAACTAATTCTTATACGATATACTACATCGACTAAGTATTTTTAAGCGTAAACCATCCAATTTGCAACTCAATACATATTTAAATAATAGCAAAATTACCATGAAAATAATTTTAAGGTCTATCTACACAGGTCCGGGACGTGTCCGGGCCGTGGCCCTTGAGGAGAGAAAACAATACGTCATCATGACAACGTGTCCGGGCCGTGTCCGGGACGTGTCAGGGAAAAAATATCATTCCATACATTTTCTATGGATTCGTTAACACACGTTATCATGACGACGTATTGTTTTCCCTCCTGACGGGCCATGGCTCGGACACGTCCCGGGCACGGCCCGGGTTTGTGTTGATAGACCTTTACTCGTACAATTTCTTTACCTTCAACCCACACAATTTGCACGTGCTACTTACATTCCTATGAGTTGATCATCAAGTATGCAAATATGAAACTCCTCTCGATGTTCGTTAGGTGTGTGGAAAATTTGCAAATTGACTGATGAGATGAAATTTTCAGGTAAAAGAGTAGGTGGTACAGTGGATCTATTTCTCTCGTTCAAAATTACTGATTGTAATAATTTGACTCCTTTTAACAACACAATTTTTGTGGGGGTCTAGGCCTAATCAATGGCATTTAAATACATTTAATATTCTGCTAACACAACTGCTGCTAGCTTAAACTGTTAACGACCAAATCAGACAAAAAATCTGTCAAAAATGCCATTGACACTCACAACACACACAACTGCGAATATTGTAACTGAGCAGATTTAGGCCCATATGTTTCGTATTTTGTCACTCGCGGGGTAATACCACCTGTATAACCCCTTAATATTTTTAATCAATAAATTTTCAGAGCTATGTCATTATCTTTCACATACTGGCAGTTAGATCGCCAGTTCCATATTTTGACATTTCATTTAATTTGACATATTTTGTGTCTGAGTGAAACCACTGCGTGGGTTGTAAATGTGTGGAGCCCAATTTTGTGTAGGCTGGTAAATGGGGAAGATGTACTGAATGATAATACTTCTGGATAGATACTGCCTTTTTCATCTCATTGCTGAGAACAGACCTCCCTTCTTCCTCTACATTAATTTCTATTCTGTGCCTTGGTTGACAGATAGATAGCGCCTAAAATATTCAACTCTAACTTAAGTTCTCATAAAGCAGGAGCATAACCGTCAGGTATAACCTAGCGTGTGTGGCCCGCCTGATACAAGCTTTGTTATGAGATCAAGTTAACAAACACATATTCAAAACAAGAGTAATAGGATCAAACCATTAAATTTACATAACTTTCACTTAAAAGACGGCGTAACATTTAAATTATGAATACGACGACAACCCGCCGTTATAACATATGATTTCCATTACGTAACCGTCTTCCCATTTTCATAATGCCGTCAGGAGCAAAAAACGGCTTTCCAAAACATGTTTAAACAAATAAATTTTCACCCCACCCCTCTCGTTTGCCACCAAAACGGGCTTTTCAGAGTTTTTATATAAAGTTCCTTCGGAATAATGTACTCCGGGTTAACATAATAAAAAGAGGGACTTTTTGCACAGTCACAAACTCGGGTCTGTGATAAGGGTGTAAGTGTAAAAATGCAATTTTATAAAGGTTGGAAAATTAAATAAAGTTTGTTTGTGTAGGCAAAGAATCTTGGAGTTTGAGATACAGGACAGGACTTCCTGTAGCATAATAAACTACAGTACTTACCTTAAGTAAAAGGAGAGATGGGAGCAGTACAATTTTGTTTTGTATAAACCAGAAAGCACGCTAATACACCTGAGTTTGCAGTGCTGCTGTTGCGATTTGACCATTGATATGGAAAAAGAACCGTATATAGCCGCAGCTGCTTCAACAAACATCTGTCTGCATCTCATCGAACCCTCGACCAGCACGACAAGCAGGGTCACTACCGACCACGCTCACTCGCCAGCCAACGTCTTTGAGTACAGAATATATAAGGAGGAGCCATACCGTCTGGATCTGCGTGCCTGGTCTGGCGCAAAATAGCTACCTTTTTGTATTGTATTTCTTATCGTTTGACAGGTCATCTACCAAGAAAACTATGGAAAATTTGGCACAACCTTGGCAAGCTGTCATAAACTTATTTGTTTATGAAAGAAAATGGGGCTACTCCTTATATTCCTTCCTCATTGGCCAACGTTTTCAGTTACCAGTAAAATATTCGTTACTTCTATGTAACTTTTGGAAAATTTTGATATTAATTTAAATTAGTAGGTAGTACTTTAAAGTAGGTATTTTTAAGTAATAATATTTTTTTTCCAAAATTTCAACTTACCCCATTACCCATTCTACCTCTGACCCTTTCCCCATGATGCAGTTAGTCCGGTAATGTTTCTCGCGACAAGTGTTTGACATATTTTGGCAGGAAACGGACTTTTTACTGCGCGGGGTCGCCCTAAAAATAACCGCCAGTTAATGACCTGATTTTCTGGAGTGCAAAAAGGGAGGGAGACCTGTAACCGGGTAAATCGAATGTTTTGAGGTACGAAAACTGGCAACGAATCTATTTGCAATAAATACTCTTTGAATTGAAATTTATTATTCTCTTACAGCCAGTTGAATAAATGACCAGTTTATTGCAAAATGCAAACTTTATGGTGGTATAAACAATTGGGTGGCGAGATTGGTGATGAGTATTGAGTAAAATTATGTCACAATCCTTTGTTTTTTGACAATGAACGAGTTAGCTAAGTACTTTAGTGGACGTTGCGTTGGCTTGAATGAATGATCTTTAGTGTTTTTTTTTTAATGAACTGCTATTGTGTTTGTGTAGATAGGTATTTTCATAGATATTCACTTGTCTTTTTGCAGGTACGTCATAGAATTTACCTAATAGTAACTTTAAATAGATACCTAACAAGTCATTTTATTTTTAGAATTCCTTTAGAATTCCCAGCATAAAATCAACACCATCCTCAAACAAAGTCAACAAATCTTTCAACAGATCTGCCAACAGATGTAAGCTGCACAACAACTTGCATATTCCATTGTGATAAAACAATAGAGATTCTAATTCGACTGTTGTCCTCTGAAAAGATGTCCCCCTTTTGTTGCTAGTGACAAAGACCTGACTGCGAGATAAAACTTGACACCTTGTTACTAAGGAGATAATATCTTGAGTATTTTAGCTGATTTTATGATTTTGAATAAGGATTTTAGAGAAGAATGTTTTTGAGGAAAATCTTAGGGGATTGTTGTTTAACAGTGTGCGGACCTCGAGTACGTGATAGATAAGACAAGTCAGCGAGCGTGAAAATATTCCTGCATCGATACGGTTCCGCTGCATCAGCAATCACGTAGCCTATCACGTCCGCACATATCATCGCGCGGCCAGCATCTTAGTATATAAGCGTAGCTCTAAGTCATTGCTATTGTCCAGAGCCTACTGTTCAGTTCAGAGCGTTCAGTACAGTTACTATATCAATATGTAACTACAAATATAATATCTGCAACTACGCTGCGCCGTCTTTTTGTCACCTATTCTATTTTATCCTGGCCGGAACAGTGGTGACCGCCGCCGAACACGCACATTCGCTACTTTGAAGATGGATCTTAAGACACTACAAGCACCTCATCGAGTCACTCCAGTTTCGGCCTCCCACCAGCGGGTCTCACCGATTCTGGATCAAGAAGTGACAAATTCACTATCTACGTAGTTTCGGCCAAGTACAATACCAGCATCTGGACCCGGCGCAGCAGCAACAACCTAGGTACCTACATAAACGATTGATTCAACTTTGTTTTTACTATTACCGGCGACTCGAAGAAAATGTTTGAAAAAATTGTCAGATGATTTGTTGCAATTGAATTCGCTGCACTCAGCGCTGACACAAGCAGATTTAGCTGTGAGCAAGAATTACGCACGACGCAGCACAAATGGACAAATGACGAAACGGGGTCAAGTTTACAATGAATCACGCGACTTTGAAATTTACTACAATTATTGAAACTAAGACCATCATTTGGACAAACTACGCATCGATACGGCCACGACACGCACCATTTTGGAGAGAATGACAGAGAAAAAGGCTCATCGTTGGATACGCAGCAATATTTGATTTTGGTAGCGAGAAGTCTGAAGTTCCTCGCACTGCCCTATTTGCGGTATTTTGTACCTGACTCTGCATTACAAGTACGTGAAACAATGCAACACGTTAAGAACGCTTGGTGCCCATGAGCAGGATTTGGTAACCGCCAGTGTATGCAGCCCACGACTGTAAGAGAAGCGCTCCAGCGTGGAGGTACTGCTGATGTATATTGAATTATGATGAATATGAAGAATTTGAAGATTGATTTATGAAGAGACTGCGCAACGACCACGATGATGTCCGCAACGCAATGCTCTGCAGTTATTGATTGTGAAGAAATATTGATTAATCGTCAAACGCTATAGTTTCCTTCGATTATTCCGGACGAGTCAAGGGAGCAGCTATTTGGCGAAGAAAGGAGCAACGAGCGAAGTTTTAGCGGCATTCAGAAGTCCTGTTTTCTTTTTCTTTTCCAAAGGGGGGAGTACTGTGCGGACCTCGAGTACGTGATAGATAAGACAAGTCAGCGAGCGTGAAAATATTCCTGCATCGATACGGTTCCGCTGCATCAGCAATCACGTAGCCTATCACGTCCGCACATATCATCGCGCGGCCAGCATCTTAGTATATAAGCGTAGCTCTAAGTCATTGCTATTGTCCAGAGCCTACTGTTCAGTTCAGAGCGTTCAGTACAGTTACTATATCAATATGTAACTACAAATATAATATCTGCAACTACGCTGCGCCGTCTTATTGTCACCTATTTATGCGGGCCGGAACAACAGTTTATTGTAAGATGATAGTACATCACTCTCTCATCACTCTCTGTATGAGAGTAGGCTCGTGCCCCTCGGTGGGGACATAAATAGGCTGATGACACCAAAGACGCCGGCATGCCGCCGGGCTAGGTCAACGGCTTTACGTCATACGAATGGCATCTGTCAAAAAATCCGGCGGCTTTGGTATGTAGACACTATACAGCATAAAGCGCGTATTCATTGGCGAGCTGTAACTGTAATCGTTGCATGCACTGTAAAGAAAAATGTAGGGTATACGTGGTTCGTCAGCCTGCGATGAACGCGACACGAGCGACTCGCAGCGAGCCGACGATTGTCGGTTTTTTCCGCGTATCAAAAGGTGACTGTTAGTCAGGTACACAATAGAACCTCGCTACTGTATCTGTAGCTGTAACTGTAACCAAACAGATGTTCAGTTATAGCTCGCTAATGAATACGCGGCTAACAAGTAGGCCTAAGTTTAGGCCTTACCCTAGTGCGTCTACCTCGAATATTTCGTAGCATCACAATCAGTCATCCATCACTCTCACATTTCATCACTCGCGATACAATTACAGCGACAAAACGTTCTATCAATCATACTAGACGTATTTTGAGATACAGACTAAAACAGGGATGGATTCAGATCTTCGGAGCATTTGAAGAATTGATTTATTTCTGGGACTCAAGTCTGCTAATTTACAATATTCTCAGTTGTGTGTCGACATTTGGTCGCAAAGCCATTGTTTAGCAGAATACCAAATGTGTCAAAAAATGCTATTGACACCCTGCTCACACATAACTGAGTCTATTTTATATTTGCAGACTTGGGCCCCTGAATAGAAATAGTAAAGCCCTAGAACTATATATACGGTAATGTAGGTTACATTTTAGCCGGTTTGGATTCGGATCGGACGTAGTATGAAACCGATTGCTTTTAGAAATTAAGTTAATGCCAGTCGCGTCGTTCATATACGAGAAACTCCGATTCCAAACTCGCTCTTTGTCAGACCTGATAAAAGTGGGCTGAAGAAACGATAACATGAAGACTCCGCAATCTTTTGGTACAACGTCCACATTTTTTTCCGATTTCGCAATAATTCCAATCCGAATCGGATTCAATTAAAATGGATCAAATTACCATAGATTTTTGAGTTATTCGTCATCTCGCACCTAAAAAACTCGCACCAAAGCAAAGCAAAGCAAAAAAGCAAGGTAAAAACCTGGGTGCGAGATGACGAATAACTTAGATTTTTACCGAATTATTTTGGATCGGATTCAGATCGGACGTAGTGCGAAACTAAGTGTCCTTGATACATAGAAGTCGTCTCCCAAATCCCTCCCCACTAGCCGAATATCTAGATTAATTGCGGCCCTTTGTTTGCAGTCTGGAAGTAGTCGGTATCATATTGTGACGCAGTGACGTCACTGATTTAGTTTTGGCGCTTAGTCTTAGGTTCCAGAGGTGTTTGTTTGAAGAAGTATTTGATTTGGTTTGGGTTACGTTTAGTGATTATTGACTTAGCTTACATACATCCCTAGTATTTATTTATTGCCCTGCTCTACTCTACAGTCTTCCTAAACTAGTTCTACTCCAAAGGTTGTCTGGAAGAGATCACTTTTAGTGATAAGGCCGCCTTTGCGCACAATGTTTTAGTTTTAAGTTGTATTTGTATTTCTTTGTGTGCAATAAAGAATTTCTATCTATCTATCTATCCCTACATATCTTCTTAAACAGAATTTCAAGCTTTGTACAAAGGTATAGATTTTGAAATTATGTTATGTAACCCCTGTGAAAAGACATCAGTTTCAAAAGATTCTCGTTTTAAATCTTTGAATTTTATTTAATTGGACTATGCAGTTGAGTGGTTTTGACAGGGATTATAAAAGAGACGATTTGACCCGATGATGCTCACGTCCGAGAAGTTATAACACTTTTACATATTATAAGTAAAAGCTTTCTTACGTTTTAAACGCCAAAAAACCACAACAGGGTACTTAAACCTCGTTTTACTCGGTAAACCACGAGCTCGCAAAATTCCAACTATTTCACCTTTGTTTCAAATTGCTGTGCTGTTTCCTGGCCAAGATTCCATTCGCTTCCTATTGCTGGTTTAGATTTCTACTAAAAATCGTTTCTTCAGTAAATGCTTACACAGGTATTTAAGTAGTGTGCCAAAAATGCTACATGCTACATAAAAGCCAAAATATTTTTACTTCAGCTTTTACACATTGAAACATATATCTAATTATAATTATAATACATACTATAATTATAATTAATAACACAATGAATAATTAATAATTATAATATGTAAGTATGTATGTGTATTTATCGAATATATATGTGTAGGTTTATACTTATATATTTATTGTAGGTTAAGGACTATCCTGCCTTGTTGCTTTCATTTCTGTCTCTGTGGGGTCTGCAGGAAGTTTCTTTTAGAAATATGCTGTACATTTTTATAACTTCTCTTTTTTCTGTCTCTATGTACTATCATCTTACTATAAACTGTTAAATAAAAATATCTGTCACGCCTCTTTCGAATCCTATTAAGCAGAGACCACTTCCCTCCATTTGCTACGATCCAAACGCACTTTCTAAGCTTCATCTACTTCATTTAGCTATGTCTCTCAGATTTATGGTACAAGCCTGAGAAGACATCGTTTCTAATGGCTAAAATGACCGATCTGACAGTAGAAAGTCATCTAGAGACCTGGGGTCCAAGTCTGCTAATTTATAATTTTGTCAGTTGTGTGGCAGAATGTCAATGATAGTGTCAATGTCATTTTTTGACACATTTGGTCGCAATCAGTGTTAGTTACAGATCGTTGCCACCGTCCTGATAATAAATAAGAATTTTAAACCTCAACTACCTAAATAACTGATCAAAACTCCATTGTGTATTCTCTTCACTACAGGACATTGGCGAAATTGAGTCTATACATCAGACGCCACTAATCAAATATTGAATTGAATAGTGTTAGTCATTGTTTAGCAGAATACCAAAGGTATCAAAAAGTGGCTTTGACGCTCTGCTGACACACAACTGAGGCTATTTTAAATTGGCAGACTTGGGCCCCTGGTTAATTAAAGTCGCCATGCAATGATGGGCTTAGTAGACTTGACAGCTTCTTTGTCTCTTGTCAGCGAGTGCCACGAACTAAGCCTAGTCTAGTCTACTCTTTGTTATAAGTATGTTTTGCTTATAACAAAGAGTAGTTTAAAGAACCATATAAAAACCTTCTCATTACGAGCTACACTACAAGCTCTTGGCAAATAGTTTTTGAACAAGAAAAACGACATCTTTGCTTCAGGCAAAATGAAAACATGAAGTGTATCGTATTAACCTTTATTTTATTCCATTAATGAAAAGATACTCGAGTTACCTCCTTATCCGTACTTCAAAAAGGAAAATAAAAATAATAAAAGCATATATGTCTCCGTAATATATTTAATAAGCCGGCGTCCGGTAGGGATGAGACAAATCCTGAATAATGTGTTGTCGTGAGGCCCTAATCTCAGCGTTGCCCCCCCACTTACCCCCTATATTTGTTTAGGTTTCAGGGCTGACAGTAATGAACAAAAATTGAGACGGGTTATTTGTAAATCTGGTGATTCCACTCGTTTTAAATCACTTTTATATGTAATAGCTTAGTTATAAAGTCCCATTTTTAATATAAGCATCTGTCAACGATATATTTTCATATTTATCTGCATTGTACTTAAATATTTAGTCAGGTTATGTAACCTAGTTAGGGTTTAATAATAATTTTAAAAGACATAAACCCGCTGGTGTGAAAAAAATTGATAACCTCAAACTAAATAATCATCATCATCAGCCTGTTGCAGTCCATTGTTGCATATAGGCCTCTTTATTTGCACGCCGCTGACATCGATCGATCTTTGGCTCCTAATTAAATCATAAAACTTTGATTACCTACTCATGTAGATTTTTTATCAAAATTTATTTAAAACTACAATAAATATTCAAATTTATTAATTAGCAAGATAACAAGCAACCAATATAAAATATTTATTTTTCTCATTTTACCTACTATTTTTTTAAAGTGACAACCCTACAATAGAGCGGTTGGCAAAATGTTCAAGAATGTGTCATATTCAATGAACATTATCTTTTTGTTGAAACGCATTTCTCATTTCTGAAGTTTTCACGAAATAATTCGGCTCGAGGCGTCTGAAAGGATAATCCATTATTTTACATTGTGACGTTTTGCTACTTAAATAAAAAATGGATTGTTTTGAGAACATATTTTGCTTAAAGAATTTATCATAATATTGGTATTTTTATTTGCTACTTCTGAGTTAGTAGTTAAGGTACCTAAGTACATAAGTAGGTAAGAAAATTATGGTCTTTATCCCTACGCAATTGAAGCTAGATTTACGTGTATTGGATCCTTGTACTGACTTCTCTGAAGCTAAAAACACTTATTGGAAACCAATTTAATGAGGGCGCTGAAAAAAGTTCTTCTATAAAAAAATCGGCATCAACACCCGACAAATGGGAACAGTCTGGTCGATGCTAGAATTACTAATGACACTTTTCTTGTAGGTTTAACCTAGCTACCTGTACTTGATAATATAGGGTGACTTTAAATTTGTGAACGATAAAAAAGAATATGCATTTACTCACGATAACAAACAACTTTTACTATGGAATCAAGGTCGAAATCATCCAAAAAATGTTGTACTCCTCATACAAAATGCATCAGCTGATAGTAAGGGGCAACAATTAGTTTTTACGATTTCGAACTTAGCCCCATACTATAAGTTGTTTGTTATCACGAGTAATTGCATATTCTTTTCTATCGTTCACTAATTTAAAGTCACCCTATATAATATGCGCTGGCATACTACCCAAGCCTCAAGTTAACTCCAACATGCTAAACATAGTCCAAACTCCTAAGCTCTTCCATATCTCTTCTAAAAACTCAATTTATCAAAAGAAAAACCGCTTAAACGACGCACGTGTTAAAAATATCTCATTTCACTATGCACTTTTCCGGCCATAAAAAACAATTCAACGGTAATGTAAAAAGATTCCCGGGAAGGCCGCAAAATCCCGGGATTGGTTTGAATAATGCCCGGGACTGGGACGGGATACCGGCATTTATTTCATTTATTCTGCTCAGAAGCATTCCTGTTTTGGGACGAATGTCTTTTAGTGGTTGGTTTTATTTGGACTTTTTTTCTGTGGTTGCTAGAGCTAGAGGTCCAGGCTTTAGGTATTAGTGGTTGAGCCGCTTCTAGGTTGTATTTTTTACATAAGTGTAAGATTTGTATTTGAGTGAGGGACAGTGATACGTTTTCTTTTTCTAATCATATCATTCCTATAGAGCAAATGCGTCAGTCTATTTCTACCTTAAACCGCGGCGTGGTGTGGATGGAAATTGATCATGGTTATAAACTGTCAAAAATAATAAGTGTTGCTAATTTTTGTCTTAGAATTAGGTATATAGGGTATTAGGTTATAGGTAGGTATATAATATTGGTATTTTTTCTTTTTAGCACATCTAGATAGTCAATACAGAATTTTCAGACCTCCCTATGTTCTCTTGCTAACCAAAATTTTGATCGAAACTTATTACCGTACACAGAATCAAATTTTGTACAAAAATCCAAAAACCAGTCGCAAATAAATCACTTAAAACGCTCAAAGACACCCTCAAAACGGTAAACGGCTGAATTGAAGTAGTTCTCTGAACTAAAAACTACAATTCACGTCGTAACACTCAATCCAGGCCATTCTCAGGTGATTTTAAAATTGTCTAGGAAGATAAACGCGAGTTTGGGAGTGCGCAATGTGGAATGGTGGAGTGGTATTGACAGCGAGCCATTATTTTACTTGGCACAGTTATGTTAATGTGTCTTCGTAGCAAGTGAATTATTAGGCCATTTTATAGAAAAGGACCAACAATATTTTCTTTTGAAAGAAGATTTTTTTATTTGGAAAGAAAAAAGAGTAAAGAGGCAATTGGGTAATTTCGACTTCGTATATTTGAGTCGTACACACCGTGACGTTTGGTTTGTCGGTCGTAGTTCAAATGAAAGAGAGTACAATAAGAAAGTAATTAATTCTAAATTCAAATTCTGATTGACGGACATGGAAATTAGCATTCATTTGTATTCGGAAATGCGATGATTGCAGATGTGCATTCTTACGATTTATAGACGCATCGGACATCCATCCGGCAAAAAATATTTGGCAACCGCTTTTTGCCGAATGGATGTCCGGAGCGTCTACAAATCGTTCTCCCACAATGCATGTTTAGTAAAGTTTGTAAACATTTTATAATAAATGTTTAGTATACTAAAGGTCTATCTACACAGATCCGGGCCGTGCCCAGGACCTGTCCGGGCCGTGGCCCGTCAGGAGAGAAAACAATTCGTCGTCATGACAACCAGACACACCTTGCCCGGGACGTGTCCGGGCCGTGGCCCGTCAGGAGAGTGAACAATTCGTCGTCATGACAACCGGACACGCCTTGCCCGGGACGTGTCCGGGCCGTGGCCCGTCAGGAGGGTATTGTTATCCCTCCTCCATGGCCCGGATCTGTGTAGATAGACCTCAAATGTGGGAGAGGAGAGCACTATATTACTCGTACCTCGCTATAACTGTGACCCCACCCTTACCTCACAAGTAAAGGTAAATCGTTGGAGTTTGGCCAGGTTTGAACACCTACAGGGGTTTGCGCAGCATTAACTCATCTTACTTGGATAATGAGAACACGTACTTCTGCTGCATGAAATATTCCTTCATATCCTATGTTGTTGCTGATATATTTGGGCATTAGAAGTCCTCAAACATGCACGTCGGTTTAGAGTACTCCCGATTTGGAGTTTCCTTAACATGTATGAAGCGATTGATGGACTTCACCCACGTATTATAATTTAGAAGACTGCCTCATACATGATTTAGAGTACTCCTGACTTGGCGTTTCCTTGGCATGTATAAGACGATTGATGAATGCGGATGAAGTGAAAGAAATGTGTTTGGATCGTAGCGAGTGGAGGGAAGTGGTATTTGCCTACCCCGATGGAAGAGAGGCATGACAGATATGTATGTATATAAAGCCTGACTTGTAAGGAAAATGATATTCAGTAGTAAGCGTAAATAGGTACCTACATAAAGTTTTCACACTAGTGTTGTAAAACATTTTAGGTATATATAATGATTGATTAATAATGTATTAATAATTAATGATTGATTGATTGATTAACGGCCGAATACTGAAACGTCTCTCAAAATTGAGCAGTGCTTAAATATGAAAATGTCACTTTCAAACGTCTAATCTAACGGCATAAAAATGTCATTTTCATATTTAAGCACTGCTCAATTTTGAGAGACGTTTCAGTATTCGGCCGTTAGATAACCATTTAGTCGTCAAACATCAGAAAATGACTATATTACATTATCCAATATCATTGACTTCATAGATGTATTATTCAAGATGTTAGTGTCATAATATCTCCCTTACTAATACAACAAATACAGTATATTACAAATGTCTTAACAATAAGGTAAAAGGGAATAAGAATCACGTTTTCTATTTCCTGAAGTAGAAAATCTCGTTAACAACGCCAACTGCAAACTGGAAAGTCTTGAAAGATAAACTTAAAGATGTAAAACGAACAGGGAATCCTTCTAGCTTAGTTATGCTTGGCTACTGTTCGGTTTAGGGATTAAATGTAAAAGTAGAAGGAGAAAAGAATAGGAAAGTGTGTCTACCTAGCTGTGTAAATGACGTTTTTGGTACTAGCGGTATTGATTTAATTGCAATGAGGAAGGAACTTATGTAGTAGCCCCATTTTTTTTTCATATACAAATGAGTTTATGACAGCGTGCCAAGGTTGTGCCAAGTTTTTTCATAGTTTTCTTAGTAGGTGACCTGTGTACCATACAAAAAGCATTTTGCGCCAGATCAGGCACGCAGATCCAGACGGTATGGCTCCTCCTTATATACTTTATACTCAAAGGATTTTTGATTGTCTCATATGAGGGGCCCAAGTCTGCTAATTTACTTAGTCTCAGTTGTGCGAATATTTAGTGTCAATGATATTTTTTGACACATTTGGTCGCAATCAGTGTCAGTCATCGTTTAGCAGCACACGAAATGTGTCAAAAAATGCCACTGACACTCTGCCCGCACACAACTGAAGCTATTTTAAATTAGCAGAGTTGGGTCCCAGGTCCCGGGTCCAAACAGACGGCAGAGAATAGAGCAGAGTTGTGAAGACTCAACCGACAAGAAAAACGCACTTTTTGATGAGGTCATCATCATCATGTCAGCTTATGGACGTCCACTGCTGGACAAAAGCCTGCCCAAAGGATATCCACAACGACCGGTCTTGCGCTGCCCACATCCAACGGTTTCCAGCGACTTAAACCAAGTCGTCGGTCCACCTTGTTGGAGGCCTTCCCACACTGCGTCGTCCGGTGCGTGGATTTGATGAGATTAACCTTTATTTAGTCGAGTTATACAGTTGTTTTGACAGTGAGTTTGAACGAGAAGAATTGCAATGTACACTAAAGCTGCCTACATTTCATGCTAATTAGCAGGTTTTGTTAGTTTAAGCTTTTTGTGCATCAGCTTGCTTGAAAACGAGCAACTTGCAAGTAAATTAAAGTTGGAATTAAGTTATGAACTTAGATCATGGATTTTTAAAAGATTCAATGGTTAGAAACTTATCAAAAAAGCTTTGTTAGACTGTGTTCTTCTTAGTTTAATTATTACTTGGATTTTAAGGCCTATTTATGGGACAGTTATAAACAATACCTTTAAAAAAATAGGTATTTATGCTTTTAATATATTTTTTTCTTTATCATATTTTTAGCTATTTAACTGCGGGTATCCTTTGAACATAATTTTTTGTTTGTATAAGAATAATGTAGCGTATTATCTCTATGTTTCAATGATCTAAGCTCATAATTAAATCCCGCTTTGTTTGCAAACAATTAAGAATATTCTGACGAATTAAAAAGAAGTTGTTGTTTGGACGGTTTGGACTTTCTGTATTATCTTATTTCACAAGGGTTTTTTCCTACACCACCGCGTACTATCTGCGACATGAATTTTTGATATAGGTATGCAACTTGCATTTTTATGTAAGGCAACACTGTAAAACATGCCCAGGAGGGGCTCATTACAAAACGAGTTTTAAATATAGGTAGTATAGAACTAATGTCATTTTTAGACGTATTTTTATAACCGAAACGTCATTTATTTAAGTTAGTTCTATTACTTTAAATAAAACTCGTTTTCCTTTGGTACGATATCACGGTCAAACATTACGAACTTCCCGCATTTCTATTTATTATACGGTCGATACAGTCCATTCAAAGCCTAGAAAACCTAAATAGAACCGCTCCGCATACATAAAAGGTAAAAAAGGAACTTTGAGACTTCGCTATCCATCCATAGGCACATTGAAATTTAATACTCAATACTCAATCATTTATTGCACTCCACAGGTTTTTACAGATCTTATAAACAACTTAAAGTACCAAATGTGGACCCTGATTAGGGCACGGCAATTTGTGTAGCAAAGCTACGAACTTTAAACTAAAATGAGATCAGTTACAACAATATCTGGGGGCACGGTAGTGCCCCCGGCCAAAGTCGAGCGCAAAGCAAACACTGCCGTAACTGCCGTACCACCTTTACAGGAACCATTTCGACGGATTTTCAGGCCCCTATTTGAGAACCTCTGGATAAAACCAGAACTCAGAAATTTTCGCCATCTAACAAGCTATAATTACATACTTAAAATCCAAAATTTCATGTCTGTAGGTCAATTGGTTCCGAAGTTAAGCGAAAGCAAAGTTTCGCATTTTCGACACTCACTGACTCACTCATGATCATCAAAATAGAACTAGTACTTCCCATGGACTCAGAGAGCTGAAATTTGGTACAGAGTTAGAGTTTAACAGACACATAAAGGGAAAACTATCAAAACTAGGATAATCGAAGATCTGGAGTACCTGGTGAACCTCATCAGAAAACACAAAAGCCCGACCAAACTATTAGAGATCGACATATACCACCTTTACAAAAAATATTTTATTTGGTAGGCCGCTTCTTATGATGTCAAAAAAACTGGCCAAGTGCGAGTCGGACTCACGTGCGAAGGGTTCTGTACCAAAAAGTCACATTTGTTGTACGGGAGCGCCCCTTAAGTATTATTATTATAATATTTTTCGTGCTTATTGTTAAAACAACAACGGTAAAATATCATTTGTAAAAATTTTAAAGTCCTAGCTATACGGTTCATGAGATACAACCGGGTGACAGACGGATAGACGGATAGCTGAACTAGTAATAGGATTCCGTTGTCACCCTACGGTACCCTAAAATACTGGTATCTCAATATGCCTATGTGCCAGTGGCGTGCCTAGGGCGTAAGGACAGGGCAAGCCAAAGATACTAAAATGAACTTTTTTGCTAAATTTTTTAACCGATCGTAAAAAAAGTGTTTTCGTACCTACCTAAAAACAAAACTCGTTTTCAAATTATTTTATTATTTTTACTTTAGCACTCAGTTCTTTGTAGGCGGTTGGGCTGTGTCGTTTCGGCCACATTTGAAACCAGGTTTTGAAACCAGTGGAATACGAGTACGATGAGTATATCAAAGCACACGAAAAGTATACTAACACTGTCATTGACAAAATCAGTTTGTTTGATTGTGTGGATAAATAGATAAGCTCACTTCTACTCTAGTTTGAAATGCACGAAAATTACTAAAAAAGTACTAAAAAACTAAAAAATATTTTCTCATACATTACAGTAGTACAACAGCAAGCCACAAGAAGCCAATGTATGCGAGCGAAACAGAATATAGGCGTAATCGTAAAGGTACAAGTTGGTAGCCGACTGCACACAGCACCAGCAGACGACGTGTCGCAACGACACTACTGTTTTCGATGTATTTCTATGCAATTCCCTCAGCAGATCAGCCGTGCCGCTGACGGTGGCGCCCGAGCAACGAAACGTCGATCGTGTTACTTTTCAAAATGGATTTTTCTTTCGAAATCATGACTACAGCGACAGAACACAACGACGTGTCGTGACGACATGAAGCGACGACACGTCGTCTGCTGGTGCTGTATGCAGTCGGCTACCAGCTTGTACTTTAATCAGTCAGGTTTTACTTGGTGGCATGTTCATAGATGCGCGCTTTTTTGGCGTGGAGTTTTAAATATAAAATCTTTGAGTATTTTATAACAGTAAATTGTGAAATGAATTTGTATTAGGTGATATGATATTTTTGTAAGGCAAGCCCGGCTTTTGGGCTTGTACGGACGTACTGCCACTGCCTACGTCTCTCTACAAAAAGAAGTGAAATCCCACCAAAAACATTCTGTAAGAACAGGCCAAATGTCGAAGAAGCTGCTTGTTTATCTCTTAAAAGTAATGAAATCTAAACAAAGTCGTGCCAAGTCTAAGGATCCTTACTGCGATTACTTTTTTATTATAGTTAATGTTGTGGACTTGGCCGTACCAACACCGGTATGGTTGCTACAACAATTATATATAGGTAAACAAAATGAAGGTAGGTATCCATTAACGTATAAAAATTGTTTCTTTTCATTTGTTCCGGTGATCGCTGAAGCTTGCTGAATACACTTGAAGTTAACATTTATGAGGTGCACCCCATGAAGTACAGCCAAGCACACAACATTAACTATAATAAAAAGTAATCGCAGTAAGGATCCTTAGACTTGGCACGACTTTGTTTAGATTTCATTACTTTTAAGAGATAAACAAGCAGCTTCTTCGACATTTGGCCTGTTCTTACAGAATGTTTTTGGTGGGATTGCAATTACTTAAACATAATTATTTTAAAATTTATACGCTAAGTTAAAATAACTATCAATGTTTAAATAGTTTTATTTATATTTTAATGAGAATTATTTTATGTTTTATTACTTAATTAGTTTTAGGGTTTTAGTTAAATTAGTTTTATAATATTAGTAGGATAGTATTACCATAAGCTTTGTTTAACTTACGAACCAAGTTCCAAGTAACAAGAAGTACTTGACAAATGAATACAGAATTCGCCACTGTTACGAGTACACGACAAACTTAATATCTGAGTGTCGCACTTTCAGATTGTTGCCTTATGGTAGGGGCAGTGGCGGAGTTAGGAGTCTAGATTATGTGTACACGGTCTTTATCTACTCCCTGGTGAAACACAAGGGGTTTAATCTGGGGCCCAAGTCTGCTAATTTAACATAGCCTTAGTTTTGTGTGGGCAGAGAGTCAAGGGCATTTTTTGACACATTGCGTATTCTGCTAAACGATGGCTTATACTGATTGCGACCAAATGTATCAAAAAATGACATTGACACTTTGCCGACACACAATTGAGAATTTTGTAAACTTGGGCCCCAGGATAAAAGCCTCCTCGCTCTACATCTAGTGCTGCTGTGCGACAGTATTAAGATTTCAGCTTATGCTTCTTCAACCTATTTCTTTTTGATTCCTGCTTCTTGACTTGACCTGCTATTTTTCTAATATAAAAGGTCAATGTTTATATGCCAATGGATGAATGAATGTGAGGATATTTCTTACTCTTTCACGCAAAAATCACTGGAGAGATTTTATTGAAAGTCCATAAGGCCTCCATAGGTTTTTTTTAAATGTGAGCATCATTAGGGGTGTCCCAAGCTTTCAAACTCTTTCTCTTTGCATCAATCTCCTTCCTTTTTATTATTTTTTAGATAAAAAAGATATTATAGCTTGCACTTCTCCCGTCCCTGCCTCCCAAACAACACATTAACATTCTAATCTCGAGAGACCAGATCGAATGGCGGCAAGCCAAGCTCTCTTCATATTGCACACTGTCCTTATCATAAATCATACAATGGCGCACTCGCTTTGTTTTGTATGCGGAGACAGTCTTGGAAGAAATGTAGGAAATATTTAAATTAATGTTTTTTTATTATCACACACAAAACACAAAATAAAACAATCAAAGGAAAAATGTCTTCCAACGTGTCCCCACGAGGTAGAGTACCTAAAGAATTAAAAAATAATGCCTCATTTTAATAATGGGGATGATGACTACAGTCGAAAATACAAAAAATAATATAATTAGTCCGTCTTTTAGGCTATAAAAAAATATCTGAAACACGTTTTTACCTGATTAAATACATAAATAAATACAAAGATACAGAGCAACAAAGTTACGGAGTGGGGGTATTGACGTCACTCCTACGTAAAAGTCGTACTAAGGTGTGACGTCATGAGCAACTTTAACCCAGTGTATCTGTGTCATTTTTAGTTTAAGAGAAAAAAGAAAAAATACGTGTCGAATATTTTAAAATAATCTATGTGATGGACTAAAAAAATTTTTTAGTCATCATACCCATTGCATGCATAAGGTACAGCGAAGTAGTATTCTAAAATTTCTACTAACATCTAAGCCTAGATAGTTGCTCAAACATTGCTGAGCATAGGCCTCTCCAATAGCTCTTCAACGCGACCCATTCATGGCCACCTGCATCCAACGAGACCCTGCGATTTTCACTAGGTCATTTGTCCATCTTGGACCGAGGAAAAGCTTACAGCTATTAATAAAGGATATTTTCCTCGATACCTAGAGCATTCTACGCAAGAGCATTGTAATTAAGTAGACACATTGCTCGCGGAACCGAGGGCCCATAGGGCAGAAAGGAAGGAAGGCCTCCAACAAGGTGGACTGACGACTTGGTTAAAGTCGCTGGAAGCCGTTGGATGTGGGCAGCACAAGACCGGTCGTGGTGGTGATCCTTGGGAGAGGCTTTTGTCCAGCAGTGGTCGTCCATAAGCTGACATGATGAGACACGTGTTACATTTTCCTTCCCTTTGAACTTAACACGCCCGAAAAAATTTCAAACCGTCCTTTATAACGGGTACCCACTTTTTTAACTTACAAGTAGGTCGTCCACATAATGTGGGTCGTTAAAACTTTATCTAAAAATTTTAACCCTTCTTAATCGGTCCAGTGATTTAGGTGAGATCCCTTCTGGTTCAGTTTGCCCATGATTTAATATTAGCTTTTCAGCTACTTTTCGTCTTTTGAAAGTTTATTTTTTGTGAAATTTCCCTACGAAGGTACCTACAATATGTTCTGAAAACTTATAGGTGGGTGTAGTTTGTAGATCGCATTTTGTTTTGAGGTGAATTTCTCTTATTCAACATAATATACATACCTGTCACACTTTTTCTCCAACCAGAGATGGAAAAGAGGCTCGAACGATAAGTATGTATGTGTGTGCCTTTTCTTTGTTTATTTTCCGAACTTAAAATACTTACTCGAATTACTTTGTTTTTTCTTTTATTTTCAAATGGTCAAGCAAGAAATTGATGTTTGCAATAAACCAATCAAAGTGAAGAATTGAAGTTTCTCAGACGAACTCATTTCCTTCGTCGCTCTATATTGCTTCCTATCAGTTTTTAGGGTTCCGCAGTTCCGCAGCTTTCGTGGCAAAATTTAAGACAGATTTATTGAAGGCTTTTACAAACTGTCAGAAATATCTGGTGTAACCGAATTCATTGGCCAAATTTTAATGTTAAAATAATGCAGTGGCACCAATCACAAATTGAAGTATATTTATTTATTAGAACAGCTATACATTGTTATTATAGGCAGACCCAATTCAACAATGTAGTAGGTGTAACTAATCATAACAGTTATAATTAAAAAATACATAGCGTTAAAAATATCAAATTAAAATAAATCCCTATACAGGATGTAATAGAAAGGGGGTATAAAGCCAAAACACAGCAATAGTGCCTTTCTGTTACACCCAGTATACTTATAATAATCCTTCTTCTTCTCTATTCAAACCAATTAAAAAAGCTACAACTTTAGTCTTCAATCAATTAGTTCAGAACCCAACTGCACTCTTATTTTTTTATTTCCAGCCCTTAAGACGGCGAGATTAGGAAACTTTGCTATTGGTGATTTAAACTTGTTGCAACTTGAAACTGCATCGGGAAGTTGCACCGGTACAAGTGCACTTACTTTAAGTACCCTCCTATCTATACTTTTAGGATTAATGGTAGGATCTATTAAAGTCTATCTACACAGATCCAGGCCGTCATGACAACATGACAACCGGACACGTTGTCATGACGACGTATTGTTTTCCCTCCTGACGTACCACGGCCCGGACACGTTGTCATGACGACGTATTGTTTTCCCTCCTGACGGGTCACGGCCCGGACACGTTGTCGTGACGACGTATTGTTTTCCCTCCTGATGGGTCACGGCCCGGACACGGCCCAAGCACGGCCCGGATCTTTGTAGATAGACCTTTAGACATGCTACAGTAAGGAAGATATTTTCATTTACTTCTTCTTTAGGGTTCGTACTGAAAGGGTGAAAACGGGACCCGATTAATAAGGCTCGGCTGTTCGGTCAGTCCTCCTGTCACCAGGCTGTATCTCATGAACAATTATATCTAGGGCGTTGAAATTTTCGCAAATGATGTATTACCGTTACCGCTTTAACAGCAAATACTAAAAATAGAATAATAGTAGAAATTAAGGGGGGCGCCCATGCACCAAAAGTATTCTTTTTGCCTTTTTTGCTCGATACCAATAATGGCTACTGATAGATACTTGATATGTTCACAGAATGCCTAGGGAAAGTTACGGAGCCCTTAGTGCGTGAGTCCGATTCACACTTGGCCGGTTTTTTTATAGCACATTTGTCACGTGCAATATTGTCCAACGTGTGCATGTCTAATCATATTTCTAATATTAATATTTGTATGGAATAGATTGCCGTCGCCATAATGCGTTGCGTAGAATTTTTCGTCCCTATAAACCTACTGCTGTCAAAAAATGTATGGGATTCTTCTGAAGGATAAATAAAAAGTGACAGCTACGTGACAGTTGAGTACTGCCGGTCTCGGATAGCTATCTGTGTTTGAATATTAGTAACCTGTAGTTATTTTTCCAGCGGTTGTGATGATACCTGGCTTTACCAAACAAATTACCCACTCCGTGCCGCGGCATAGTTATAATCCCATTACCATCATACCGGGGAATGATATACGAGGTTAAACAGCGAACGAGTAATTACTCTTTGCATTCGATTATCTGGCGGATATTTTGTGTTTGTTAGTTTTATTTCAAAACTAGAGGTTGCCCGCGTGTACGCATTCATCGTCGTGAAAAAAAAACATTGAATTAATTTAGCCTATATGTTATTCGAGTGAGCAAGCTGCAATATTGCCAAGTATCATTAAAATCTGTCCAGTGGTTTTTGCGTAAAAGAGTAATGCTGTCTACACACCAAAGCCGCCGGCTTTTTTGACAGCTGCCATTCGTATGACGTAAAGCTGCCGGCCTAGCCCGGCGGCATGCCGGCGGCTTTGGTGTGTAAATAGCATTACAGACATCCTCACATCCACCCACCCATCGGCACAAACATTGACATTTATTTAATATTAGTAGGTTAAGATAGTTGGGTTTTAAACTTGAAACGCAGCTCTCAATTGTATGTTTCTAAATCCTTCAAAATGTTAAAACGAAAACTAAACTTTAATTTATTTTATTCCAATTCCATTAAAATCGTATAAGAATTCAAAAGACGTTTGTACGGAAGATTTATATAAGTGCTTACTGAATAATTACTTTTGTATGAGTTTTTTTTTTTTAGCCTATTTCGTCCCACTGCTGGGCAAAAGCCTCTCCCATGCCTCTCCAAACACTCCTGTTATTAGCTGCTTCCCACCAATCTTCCCTGAATGAGCGTAGGTCGTCGCTCCATCGTTTCTTGGGCCTACCTCGGCGACGTTGGCCGTCTGGCACCCAATTTGTGGCTATTCTTGCCCAGCGCTTCGAATGCATGCGACTTACTATGACACTTAAACGCAAACTCGTTGACATGTGCATACTGCCTGTCCTAACCTACGGTGCTCAGACCTGGTCACTTACTGAGAGCCAAAAGTCCAAGCTCAAGGTCTGCCAAAGAGCAATGGAGCGCAGCATACTAGGTGTGAAAAGAATAGACAGGGTGAGGAACACTGTGCTGCGTTCCAATACTGGAATCGCAGATGTTGGACGAAAAGCCGCCAAATTGAAGTTCGACTGGGCTGGCCATGTATGAGTTTAAAACGTGGGAATATGTCGCTTTTCGTACTGACGGAGAAATTAGTTGCGGTTTCATAATTGACTTTTTCCAATTTCTTCGGTTTGAAATTATTTCACTACACTCAAAACAACTAAACTGGAGTCCAAGTCTGCTATTTTACAAAATTATCAGTTGTGTGTCGGCAGAGTGTCAATGAGAGCATCAATGTAATTTTTTTGAAGCATTTGGTCACAATCAGTGTAATCCATTATTTAGAACACCAAATGTGTCAAAAAATGCCATTGACACTCTGCCGAAACACAACTGAGACTTTGGGGCCGTATTAGGCCACAGTTTATGCCGACTAGTAGTATGAAAATTATGACGTTGAAATACAGTTTGTTATTGTGATGAATTAGCAATCTGATTACAAATAATACTTAATTCAATTGATAAATAATAATTTAATGCTATGTTATGGATCAATTCAGAAGTACCCTAAACCGTCGTGCATGTATGAGGCGGCTTATGAATGTGGATAAGTTTGGATAAGTGGGGGGTTGTGGTTTCTACCGACCCCGATGGGAAAAAGAGAGAGGAGTGACATTTAATGTATCTGTCACGCTTCTATTACATGTGTATGTGTGTGTCTTGTATGTATGTAGGTACTATAGGCTGCCCGCGACTTCGTACGCATTTATCGTCATATCTTAAAAAAAAAAAACATGATATCGTAAAGTAGTATTCAGATGTGTAAATTTCATCAACATATATTTGTCGGAGATTACGTTCATGAAGGCTATTTTGGAACCATTTGCAAACTCTTTACTGCTAAAATGCAAGAACTGGCATGTTTCGGACTGGTTGTCACTTTGGCGCTTTCATATTTGAGTTGCTGTCATGCATGATGGATTCTATTTGATTATTGATTATTGATTTGAGGAGATATCGGAAGACATCACGTACACCTTGTTATTTTATAACGTGATTGCAAACTACACAATAAAGCCAGTTTGTTCGTTACACGCCCACTGTCTTATTTTAACTAAAAGCTTAAACGCCACTTCTGATGACTCGTCTCGTCGACATATTCAATAGTTTTTGCGTGAAAGAGTATAAAAGATCCATCCATCTATCGGCACAAACATTGACATTTATAATATAAGCAGGAAGTAGATGTAGATATGCTATGTATATGCATAAATATATCACCAACATAACAAGATTAATTGAGTTTGTCCACAAGAGAGCTATATGAAAACCCAAAGGATATAAATAAACATGACAAAGGGTTTCGTAACGTAACATGTAGGTACTTACTAAGAAGCTTAGCGCAGGTTTCTGAACGAATGAGTGGATGATTTGCTCACGATTTATCTTAAACCATTATGTTTTGTTGTATAAGATTTACGCGAGTTTGCTACGTCATTGTTATTGTTTAGAGATTATTGTCAGAATAGTTTATACTGGGTGTGACAGAAAGGGGGTATAATGCCGAAATACAGCGATAGCTCTCATGAAACTGAACAACTTTCCCCAAGAAACATGGGTCGTAACTCGAAAATCATTTTTGGATCGCCAATACTTACTCGATCAGCTGATCGGACATTTTATATGGGGAGGCGAAATTTTGTTTTCGTGTTACGATCCATGTTTCTTGGGGAAAGCTGTTCAGTTTCATGAGGACTATCGATGTGTTTCGATATTATACCCCCTGTCTGTTACACCTCGTATAGGGTGATTTTTAATTAGTGAACTATGGAAAAGGATATGCGTGTCCTCGTGATAACAAACAACTTTTATTATGGGACTAAGTTCGATATAATAAAAAAAATGTACTTATATTCATTCAATGCAGTTCATATTATCAGCTAGTGCATTTTGAGGATCGCAAATTTTTTTAATTGATTTCGAACTTGGTCCCATACACAAAGTTATTTGTTATCACGAGTACATGCATGCATATCCTTTTCTATCAAATTAAAAATCGCCTTTAATTCTGTCTACACACCTAAGCCGCCGGCATGCCACCGGACTAGGCCGTCGGCTTTACGTCATACAAATAGCAGCTGTCAAAAAAGCCGGCGGCTTTGGTGTGTAGATACCATTATACAACAAACTATAAAAAAAATAAGTAAACGGAGATACAGTTTACTTGAAGAAAATCCTAAAAGCACCTCGTAACTAAAACAATATATCACGATAATATTGATAGTTAAAGTCTGGCTTATATAAGCGCGGGTGTCTGTGACAATTTTACGTCCAAAGCTACTTTATTGCTAGCATAAATATTATTTACGCCCACTATCGGGTCGATGAACTCTACAGGCTGTACTAAACCTGAACTTTTTAAAAAACTTGGTTCAAAATTCGAAAACAAAATGTGGAGTCTACATTTGTGATAGTACTGGTGAAACTAAACTACTTTTGCCAAAGAACACAGTTCGAAATATAAAAAAAGTATTACCTAAATACATATCCGTCACGCTTCTTTTCTATCGGGGTAAGCAGAAACCAATTCCTTCCACTAGCTACGATTCAAACACACTTCCTTCGCTTCATCCACATTCATCGCCTCATACATGCATAACAGTTTAGGGCACTCTTGATTTAGCCTTGCCTTAACATGATCGGATTGGATCTAGATAAATTCATATTAAAAAATTATTGATTGAATCATTAAACCTAGTATTGCTTTATGCTATCTACACACCAAAGCCGCCAGCTTTTTTGACAGCAGCCATTCGTATGACGTAAAGCCGCCGACCTAGCCCGGCGGCATGCCGGCGGCCTTGGTGTGGAGATAGCATTAGTTACAACATTCATTCTATTCTATAACTTTCATGCTATTACAATGACCCTGATGACACCCTGTATAAAAAGGCTACGGAAGGCTATATCTGCAGGAATTCCAGCCAAATGGCTTGAAACAATAGGAAATATTCGTAATATTGTGTAAGGTAACATTACAGCTTCACACTCAAATCAGATCCAGTTTTTTATCAGTTTGTGATATCAGTGTGTTGTTTTCTAAAGGAGTCTATAGCCGAAACTTAGATGCAACTCAAAAGTAACTAGCAGTTTCAGTTGCGTTGCAGTTGCGTTTCACCGTGTGTTCTGGGCCTTACTCTTTCACGCAAAAACTACCTAATAGATTTTAATGAAACTTGGCAATATTGTAGCTTAAACATCAAAATAACACATAGGCTATATTATTTGACATATCATGATTTTTTTCCAAAATATATGACGATAAATGCGTACGAAGTCGCGGGCAGCCACTAGTAAATAATAAATCAAAAACCCATCATAGGTACAATATCACAATAGAACCTACTTTATAAATATTTGTATCTTATAATGTAATGAATATACCGCGAAGATGACAAATTCTTATAACGTATGATAAATTGCTATACTGTGTGCTTATGGTGGCCTATCTATCATGGCTCGATTTCGGAGATTGTGTCTACTATGCCGAGAGGAAACATTTGTCATAGCATTGCCTAAACCATAGGAACGAATATATTGCTATATATTTTTACTATAATGCTTAGATGGTTTGGACATGTAGAAAGAATGAGCAAAAGGAGATATAGTACAAGGCGAGAGTGGTTGAAAATGTTGGGAAGAGAAGGCTAGGGTGAAAGTATCTTAATCAGATCGGGGATTTGATAAAGAAAAGCCAAGTCAGGGGTACCTTAAACCGAAGTGCATAAGGTGACTGATACAGATGGATGAGGCGAAGGAAGTGTGTTTGGATCGCAGCAAGTGGAGGAAAGTGGTCTCTCTGCCTACCCCGTTCCAAAAGAGGCATGACGTGACGGATGTGTATGTATGTGTGTTAGTCTGGCAGTTTTTAAAATTGTTTCAAATTTAATTTTAGCAATTCTTTAAGGGCGTGCTCTGCGTTACGCGGTTGGCCGCCACGGCTGCCCGCGACCCGCATCTCGCAGCGCTGCTCTATGGAAATGACAGAAACAGCAAGCCGCGCGGGTGGCCGCGGCGGACAAATCACACGCGGCGGGCGACCGCGGTGGTTGAATTCGGACGTCACGCAGCGCTTTTCTATAGAGATGACCGCGTATAGGCAATCGCGTGACGCAGCGCACGCCCTAAAAGAAGGCTCTTTTAATCTATAAATGTAAATTTTCACATCATCAGTAACAATCTGTGTTAGTGTTACAAGTCTCAAGGTTGTACAAGGTAATATAATATGTCCAATAGAGAGAGGTCAAGCTTAGGTTATGTGTGTAAGCTATAGGTCATTTGGTAAGACCTAACTTTAGTGCGTGGCAACACATGCCAGTAATGGTATCATTGGGTTGGTAATTTACTTAAGATTTCTTTTTGCTGAGAACTTAAGGCTAGAGCATTATATTCGCTGGTACGTCAAATCTAGAGGTATAGTAATTTTATCGCCCTGGTACGTCACAGTGATCAAATTACTATGGATTTGACATAGCAGGGTGAATAAATTGGAAAATTAAAGGCCACTTTCTCCACTTAAGATAAAAAGCTGGCAGATAAACCTTTGTCTATATTATAAAACATCAGTCATTGGTCAAATAAATGATTTCTTTTTGCTAAGGACTTAAGGCTGGAGCATTTTGTTCACTAGTATTATATCTATAGTATTTTATCGCCCTGATACATCACAGTGATCAAATTACTATGGATTTGATACACCACAGTGCATGCATGAGGCGATTGATCAATGTGGATGAAGTGAAAGAAGTGAGTTTCTGATTGGCAAGTGGAGGGAAGTGGTCTCTGCCTACCCCGATGGGAGAGAGGAGTGATGGAAATAATAGATGTATGTCTGTATACCAGAGCGACCAAAATGGATAAAAATTTTAATCATCTTTCTCAAGTCGTGCAGGCAACTGAATTTTAGATTAGAGTAGGTACATAAAATTCAAGTAAAACCTACTTCATAAACTAGCCATACCATTAATACCAATTTACTCGTACCCTAATATTTTTATAGGTCACTCCCTTTTCATTGGTCGTATTCACACTCGAACTGTCAGTATGGACTTAATGACCCGGATATAATCACTTAGAAACGAGACAAGTCGACACTGCGTAATTTTTACGCCTATTTTTACGCGTCCATCGTAAAGAATAACGTCTTTTAGATGCGCGTTACAAGTCTAGTCGTTTATTGACTTGTAAATTTTATTTGCGCTGTATTACGGTTTATTTTGGTGTTGTTTTTGTTGTTTCTAGGTTGAGAGTTTTTGGTGTTTGCTGCAGAGTGATGGATGCAGAGTGGTGGATACAGATACATTTTGCGTGATTCACATGATTATTCTAAGTCCAAGTCTGATTATTCCAAGTCTGCTAATTTCTAATAATAATATGTGTGTCGGCAGAGACTCAATGTCATTTTTTTACATATTTGGTCGCAGTCATTGTAAGTAAGCCATTGTTTAGCACAATACAAAATGTGTCAAAAATGCCATTGACACTCTGCGGACACACAACTGAGGCTAGTTAAATTAGCAGACCTGTTTAGTTTCAATTAGCCGCATCACCCATAACGATACACACGGCGATTCAAATCTCAAAGACTAGGACGAAGTACATCACATACAATAATACGGTATCATAGTATACAAGCCTGCGTTCAAATTGTATGTGAGATGCTTCGCCGTCACTAGTCTTCGAGATTTTCAGGATACTTGAATCGCCTGTGCGTATCGTTATGGGAGAAGAGGCTAATAAGCCACTTTGCGACTGCTGAGTGATTCTAAGGGCCTGCTTCATCATCTACAGATAAAATTTATCTGTCGGATATTTTATACCTGTCTCTGTCTTAAACGTCATGTTTTATGAAATAGGCATAGGTTTATCTGTCAGTAAAATTGTATCTATAGGTGGTGAAACGGGCACCAACTTACGCGGTTGGCAGCCACTTCATAAAGTCCATAATTCATAAAATACATTTCGCCTAATTAAATCAAAAACATTGACATCGCGTCAAACAAAATGTTTAAACTTGCTCGTACTTAATAAAACACGTTAAAAGTCCCTTTAAGGCGAAGTTATACCAAACACAAGTTCTTAAGTAAATATTTTACTTAATTTGCTGGAAATGACGGAAGATCAAAACTTCATGTAATTATACAAAAATATTATTTATAATATAATACAGAGTGATAGAAATGTGTCGTTTTGTTTAAGACCACGGATAGTGTTAGTCAATAACTACAACGTAAGTACTAAAAAACCTAAGTTCATTAATTTCTTTATGGAAACTATAATTTGTTTTCGCATTTTCGACTCATATTTAATGGTGAACGTTTCTTTTATAGATAACTTCCTATAAATGTATCGAGAGCCACGCCACGACCACGCCACCGCTACGCCATTGCCACGTCACAGCACGTCACAGTACATCACAGCCACGCCACAGCACGTCATAGACACGTCACAGCCACGTCACAGCCACGTCACAGCCACGTCACCATTACGTCACAGCACGTCACAGTACATCACAGCCACGTCACAGCCACGTCACCATCACGTCACAGCCACGTCACCATCACGTCACCGCCATGCCTCCACCACGCTACTGATACCGTCTGCCACGCCACCGCAATGTCTTCGCGACGCCACCGTCACGCCTTCACTACGCCACTCACACGCGTCTGCCACGCCACCGCCACTCCACCGTCACGCACAGCAGCGCGACTGATTACGTCATACGTAAGTACTTACCTACGTCACTAACATTGTACCTGTGCTAAGTACGGTTCATATTGAAGTGGCGTAGCTTTTAGGAGTTTTCTTGATAAGATGCTTCCGTCCTGCGTCAGCGCCACTTCAATACAGGATGTAAACATGTTTGGATCGCCCATAGGTACTTACTCGATCTGCTGATCGGACATTTTGTATGGGGATGCGATATTTTTTTTAGGTGTATCTACACGTATCCAGGCCGTGTCGGGACGTGTCCGGGCCGTGGCCCGTCAGTAGGGAAAACAATTCGTCGTCATGACAACCAGACACGTCCCGGGCACGGCCCGGATATATGTAGACAGACCATTAGTTACGATTACGACCCATGTTCTTCGGGGAAAGTTGTTCAGTTTCAGAAGGACTGTCGCTGTGTTTCGACTTTATACCCCCTTTCCGTATAACACACGCCATACTTTTCCTAACATCCTGTATAACTGACTTTCTACTGAACAAACCAATCTCATAAACCATATAAAACTTTTAATAACTTCTCAAACGACATTATAGACTAGGAGTTAGAGGTGAAAATAAATAAAGTGGAAAAAACCTGAGACCTTTTCAGTCATTTTCAGAAAAAGTCACTCGAACTAAAGCTCTAAAAAAATAGAACAATGTTCAATGAATATTAAGAAACAATTTTATAGAAAACATTTTTGTCTTATAGATCTTTACAATACAATACAAATATTCTTTATTGCACAAAAGATATAAGGTACAGACACAAACAATAATATAAGAAGCAACAGGCGGCCTTTATTGTGAGACTTAGTTACAAATCTTATGAAAATAGGTAACTTGTTTTTGCACAAAAAAATCAATAAAAAAAATGTTATCAAAGTATGGTGAAAATATTTACATTACCTCTTGGTCTACGTTGTGGATATAAACGTGGCAGAACAGCGTCTCGTTTACAACTTTTCACAATTTCATTAATAACCTTAATAAATTCCATTATTTCTTTAGGTATATCAGGGGTTGTTCAGTAAAGTTTAAAATATAGTTTTGACTTTACATAGGTAAAGTTAGAGGAAAAGTCGATAGCTGTGGATTTCTAATCACACTGTGAAGTAAAAAACTAATTTTTTAATAATAATAATTAAATACTACATAATATACATATCATACTACACTACACTATTTATTTATATACTTACATACATATCTGTCACGTCTCGCCTCTGTTCCATTGGGGTAGGCAGACATCAATTCCTTCCACTGCGTGTGTGTTTTAGTGTGTGCGTTTGTGTGTGTGTGTGTGTGTGTGTGTGTTTGTGAATGTGTGTGTATTTTTAGGTGTGTACGCGCGCGCGCCCGTGTGTGTATGTATGTATGTATGTATGTATGTATGTATGTATGTGTGTATGTGTGTGTGTAGTGAAGTGAAGATATTATCTTCATATTAACATTAAAATTTCCGTTTAATAAACGAATGATTCTCACACATAACAAGTTAAAACAATCTCTAAGCTTTCATTATAATTTAAAATTGCCTAACAAATTATATTTCCATGCAATTTATTCATGGAGCCTCCCTTGAAACTTATTAAATATCAAAGTGGCGTAATTTTATTAATTTATGAAATTAACCTTTAAACTGCTGAAAGGGCACAAAATGTACCAATTTACCATTAATATATTAAGTCAGGTAATAAATGACTTAGTCAGTTGCTGTAAAGAGCATTAAAGTTAACGATTACACTTATAATACTAGATTTAGATGTTGTAAAAACTGGAAAAATAATGGCGGTGTTAAATGATTACATAATTAAATATTAACGGTTTTTTTTACAACTAGCTAGATAACTCTCCTAGAGTCCATTTCACGAAAGAAGTCCCCTAGCCGCGGCGCTGTATATCATGTCAAAATTGATAATGTTGCCATTTATGAGTACAACGTCTACCAATATTATGTATATTTCATTAATTTGTTATTTATTAAAAAATATTATTTCCTACATATTTCGAGTGTTCTGGTCATTCCATGAGTAGATTGGTATACATTTTGATAAAAATGTCTATTTACCTATATTTCTGATAAGTAAAAACTATATTTTTATTAAGATAAGTGAGGGGTTTTCTACCTACTATCAGGGAAAAGATCAGAAAAAAGGGAAAACAGACCTGTCAAATTTAGTTCCAAAAATATCCGGAGGACTTCTTTCGTGAAACGCACTCTACGTATAACCGACCAATGTCGCCATCTTTCTCTTCACTTGACAGACCACTTCTGCTCTAAAAGACGACGTCAAATTGTTTGTCATTATTACGAACTTTATTCTGATAGCTATTTACAGATAGGTACTCGACTAAATACTCTATCATAACGTGTATATTTGGCAGACCAGGGGGCTTAGCACGGCGTGCCACGACAATTATCTTACGTCATGCTGTCCTTATCACATTTAAAACTATAGACAGAGACGTAAGCGTGACAAACGCATGACAACGTCTTGTCACGGAGTGCCATGCTAAGCTAGCTGTCCAGTAGTTCATATAGGCATGATGACTAAAAAAAAATTTTTAATCCGTCATATAGATTATTTTAAAATATTCGACACGTTTTTTTTTCTCTTAAACTAAAAATGACAAAGATACACTGGGTTAAAGTTGCTGGTGACGTCACGCCTAAGTTGGATTTTTACCTATGAGTGACGTCAATACCCACTACCTCACCCACTCTTTGATGCTCTGTATCTTTGTATTTATTTATGTATTGATCCGGTAAAAAATGTGTTTCAAATATTGTCTTTTAGGGTAGTAAGTAATTATTTTTTGAATTTATGAATGTAGTCATCATCCCTATTGAAAGCTTCTGTCTTTCAAACGATCATGATCTAGAATTGAGATATTCTAGTCTAGCTTCTACCTATCTAAAGCCAGGCATCAACCACAAAGGAGTAGGTGAGATGTAAATGCAAATCAGTGAATGCAGGCTGATCCAACAAAGTTACTGCAATAGACCGAACTAAGCCCTCAGTGAGCTATATTGTTCTGAGCCTTTCGTATATTGCGCTTAGTCCTAGAAAGGATGGTTTAAGCTATGAGATATTCAAGTTAGGAGGCTTTTCTGGCTAGATATCAATAAAGAAGACCTATTTTTCGTCTCATTTGGTCTCTAAGAAAAGACGCAGAACTAAAAAGACAGGTGCTAATTTTGTATCATTGTTACACTGCTACTGGGGCCGAAGTCTGCTAATTTAAAATAGCCCTGAGTTGTATGTCGGCAGAGGGTCAATGGGATTTTTTGACACATTTGGTATTCTGCTAAACAATAGCTTACCAAGAGCTTACCCTGATTTTGACCAAATGAATCAAAAAATGACAGTAATACTCAATCCGTACCTGCCAGGAATCGAAACCGCGTCTACAAGATTGGAAGCGGGTGTTCTACCAACTAGGCTACCGCTCGGGTCTATATTGGGATCCCTAACATTTTTGATCCTAATTTCACAATCCCTACTATTGTTTGTACTACTCATCTTTTGTCCTAAAGCAAATTAAAACAAATAATGTCACTTACATGAGAAAAAGGAATTAGCCTAATGAACTTAACCTAATAACGTTTACCCTAATATGATATAACCTAATATTTGTTTACTATAATATAACTTGTCCTATTAATTAGATTTTTTGTCATTGGTCAATTAGGCTTATCACAGACCTATTTTCTGGGTTGTCATAAAAAAAAACCTAAACCTAACCTTTTGGTGTCAATTTGCCTACATTTAGGCCTGTCACCTACCTATTTTCTGGGTTGTCATAAAAAAAAATAACCTAAACCTAACCTTTTGGTGTCGGTTTGCCTACATTTAGGTCTGTCACCTACCTATTTTCTGGGTTGTCATGAAAAAAAAACCTGAACCTAACTTATCCGAGTCGGTTCAGGTGGCGATTTCAAATTTTCTGACAAATTTTTATAGTGATTTTGTAAGTTATGACATTGGAAATTAGTTCACATTAACATTAGGATAAATATTTGTTAGGTCAAGCTTTACATTAGGGCAAGTGTTAATTAGGACAAATTAACTTAGTACAACTGTATGATGACAAATAGTCTTAGGACAAATTATATTAGGGAAGTCAAAGGACACCCCTACCGCTCCCTTATCTTTTAACTTAACCCAAGCTAAGTACAACGTGAAAGAAAAGTGCGACCGACCGCATGCACCTACGGGAGACGCGAAATGAGCACACAAGTCCCTATTGATGCGGCAGACGGTAGCGACAGCAAAACAATATCACAATAAGTACTGATAGCTGCTTAGATGCGACAGAAAGAATTTTCATTTATTATATAAGAAAACCTTGCTTAGGTAATAAATAAAAATGTATGGTGTTTGTGGAAAAACAACGGTGTAAATGCAAAAATTGAAGATATTTTGGACGCTTATGTACTAGCTGGTTGTATCAAACATTCCTCCTCCCTCGGCTACGTGTTTGTATGTTTGTGGTGGACCATGGGGCCTAGTTATCCAATTAAATGCGAAAACATTATAGTTTTAGTTCACAAAAATGGTATCCACATTATTGTTAATAATACTTGCTTTTCCATTTGAAAATATATCCTGCGGTAGTACAACCTAACAATAGGTACAGTAAGCAGCTTAGATGTCTCTTGGGCATTCAGTCCATTACCGAGACGTGGTCTTGTCCTATGATATTGGCCTGTGTCATCGAGTGTGTATAGATACTAGAATGTTATTGAATGGATATTATGAAGTCTTGTACTGCCAAAGGCATGTAGAAATATTATACAAGAACTATATTTAAGCCAAGAATCAGAAAGACAACTGAATATTGAGCTTATTTGAATAGAAAGGGCACTTTTTTACGAGCGTCAAGCTTATTGGTCGGGCACTCCAATAATTCTTTATTTTTGATATTACCTACGTATCAGCAATTCTGATCTTGGTGTAAAGCTTACTGATAAAATAAGAAACACCATTCTGCGCTCCAGGACACGTATTGCTGATGTGGTAAGGACAGCTGCCAAGCTAATGTGGGATTGGGCCAGTCACGTCTGCCGCATGCCGAACGATCTCTGGGCAATCGCAACAACCCAATGGCAACCAACCGCCAGAAGACCTCGTGGCTGACCACGGAAAAGGTGGCGAGATGAACTGGACACCTTCACGAGCGACTGGGCAGAGGCAGCTCAGGATAGAGAATCATGGAGAATGAGGAGAGAGGCCCAGCAGCGGGACAACAACCGCTAGTTAAGATTAAGATTAATTCTGATCTCACTGTTATCAGTAGCATTCTATTTTCGTGAAAATACAATCGAACTCTATCAAACATTCATTCATATCTGTCATGTTTCCTTCCCATCGGTTTAGGCAAAGACCACTTCCCACCACTTGCTACGATCCAAACACACTTCTTTAACTTCATCCACATCCATCAGTCACTTCATACTCCTGACTATAACCATAACTAAATATTTAGTAAATTCAATGAAATATGTTGCACGCTGGCCAAGAAATATAATATTTAATAAAACAAAATCACTCCTCACGCAACGTAACTACGCTGCTGTCGCTACCCGTCAAGTTCATTAACCCCAATGACGCCATGACAGAACTTCGTCCTGGCACTATGCATACCAAATGAGAATTTGCGGCGATAGTCTGTTATGAGGTCTTCTGTTATGACACTGTTTGAATATTGTAATACCATTTCTTATCTTACGGGCGTTCTCAATATTCAAAGACAGATAGCTATCCGACATCGGCAGTACTTATCTGTCACGTAGCTGTCACTTTTGATCTATCCTTCATAAAAATCCCATAGATTCTTTGACAGCGGTAGATTTATTGAAAGGGACGAAAAATTTTTAAAATAGATAGATAGTATATTGGGAACAGCTGTTGAACCCGTGTAAATACCGTTAAGGGCTGATTTTAATTAAATAAGAATCCGGAGTAAAACATATAAAGTTTGCGTGTTGTTATGTCAGCTTATGTGCGTCCACTAGTGTTGCCGAAAAATCGATAGTTTTACTATCGATTGTTAAACGTCAAAAACATGTACCCTATCGATAGCACAATCGATACTATCGATAGTATCGATAGCTCTTTCGCTGCAATAGTATCGGTTAACAGCAATACTATCGATAGCCGATCAATGAACTATCGATACTATCGATAAGCCCTGTTGCAAGAAATATCAATTATGGTAACGCTCTATTAGACTTATACGCGAATATATTGTTGAAAAAGCAAGAAACTGTAGGAAATTTAATGGATGATTCTAGTACTTATTGTCTTAAACATATCTTATGTAATAAATATAAAAAACAAAATTATGATGAGACATTACAATAAAGAGTGAAACAAGCGAAAGAAGTAGATCGTAGCAAATTGAGAAAGGTGGTTTATCTTTAAAGAAAGTACCTGAAAGTTACTTTTGTTACGGAAAAGGACGTTGTCGTTGGAGACCCGAAAACAGTTGAGGAGGATATGACTAATGAATTAAGTCCATTTTTTTATTATGCTGAATTCATATAGGTACTTTTTCGTATCTATTTACGAACCAAACCCTATAACAAAACCTTCGTAGTTTCCCTCTGAACTAAGAGGTGCGCCCTAAAAAGGCAAGCACTCATTAAGGCAGTAGCCACACCCGTACCCAAATAGCTTGACAAATAAAACTGTAACACCCCACTCATTACTGTAAAAGCTTTTTCGTATAGTTCAAGAAAAGATTGTCGTGCTTTATTTGATACATTCGATTCGGTTTTTTTTACAGATCTGTTTGTAATAGGTAGATGTTTCAAGTTTGTATATTTTTACGGTATTTATAGGCTACGTACTAATATGTATGACAAGTTAAGTCCCGTAAGATAAGGATAAATTCTTCATAGGGTAGTTGATAACGATTATATTCAAACTAGTTACCACTTAATTGGGTTTTTCTAGTAAGGACATTCGAATAAAATTATGGTTACCGCTTTCGTAAAGGCAATCAAAACGAACAGGTTATCATTATTCATGGTAACCCAAAAGTTCGGGCTATCAATACGATATGGTAAGCATTCTTAAAGGGTAAGCAAATAAAGGCGTTTTCCGAGCCCTGGTGATAATAAATGCTTCGATGCTTTGGTCATGCAGAAAGAATACATACATACCTATATACAACCGTCACGCCTCTCTCCCATCGGGGGAGACCACTTCGCTCCACTTGCTACGATTGAAGTACCCACTTCGTAGAAGAATCTCTGCCTACCTCAATGGGAAAGAAGTGTGATAGGTACCTTTGACTGTATGTGAGATGATTCCTCTCAAATTTCTATAACAGTGTCTAACCCTATAACAAGGTCCTTAACCTTTAAAATATAGCTGAAAGCTATTGTATGGTTGAATCACAGATTAGAAAACACTGTTGAATGTAAAATTTATTATGGTGCAATGAAAAAATGAATATTGACTATAAAATCACTATGAACACCACTCAACAGTTTAACCACCATTCTACAAATTTCCAATGCAGCTACAAACTTGTTCTCTTAACATTAACAGCTGGTGTAATATCTATTGTTCTTCAAGCCTCGGCTTGGACCCTTAAGTTCAAGCCGGATCGACTCCAAATGCAAATACTACGGAATTCGTTAAAAGTTACGCCTAGCTACTTATGGTACGTTCTTGTTTTCTCTAATGATTCCATTAATCTGAATACAAGTTAGTAAAAGGAATTAATAATAAGAGACACTAAAGAGTTTGTTATAATGAGGTTTTAAGGTGTTAAATAGATTTAATAAATAATACAGTCTCTTTATTAAAGTGATTTTTTTTCTTTTGGCAAATATCGCCTGTGCTGATTTTTTTTTTTCTGATTATGGAACATCATAATATTATATACTTACCTACCTCTATAAAAAGCCAAAACTTTACGTATAAATAAATGTTATTTTATTTTTTACGTACCTTTTCGAGTAATTGTTACTTCGCATTTTTTATTTGTAGATATTTTGTCATGTTTGCTATATACCTATCGTTAATTTAACGAAATGGTTTAGGTACGTAAAACGTACTACGAATATGTAGTTTAAAAATATAACCGACGAGAGAACCTAAGCCACTTTTTAAAGTCAGTTCAACTTGCTGGGGTGAAAATGTATGTAAAACAAAAATGTTAGTTACACCTTGTCTTGTCTCTAGTACTGAAAGAGAGTCCTTCTGAGTCTCTTGACTTGACTGCAAGAATAGGGAAATACTCCTTGCGTAATTTTGGGATGGATGAAAGTGTATGAGAATAAGTCCACGATAGGTGGAAACCCGACCTTTTTTTAAATACAGTAAAAAATGTATTTTCTTTTTTCATTTCACCAAGGAGATTTACAATAATACTGAATGCTTAGGAATAAGCCACATGAGTGAACCTAACACCATCAGTTGGTATATTCAAATTTGGAATTCCACGGAACTTGACGGCGGTTGAAAATGATTTATGTAGCGTTCACATTGAATTGAATTTCGAATGCAGAATTTGACTGATGTGAACATTGTACGATAATGCGGTTTTGCGGACTTGATAATGACAGGAATCGTTTTAGAATTGAGATATATGGACGTTCTAAATTCAAATATTTGGTATTTTCTGTTCTACTAAATACAAATGAATGGCGATCTCTCTCAGGTCCGAAAAATCGCTTGTAATTTTAGCCTACATCACCCATTCATCGTCATCCGCTCCAATTTTCAATATTCACACTTGAAATTTTCCAATTTGATCGAAAATCTACCACGCAAAATATTTCAATTTGTTTTAATTATATTTATTGCAATTACCATATTGTTACATAGATATCTATAATTTGGTAAACAAAATAACCTGAAGGGCTATAATTTGCTTGAGGGCTTGTAGAAACATTTCTATGTAAATACATATAACAAAATACTTACATACATACATATCCGTCATGCCTCTC
Organism: Anarsia innoxiella; assembly: GCA_947563765.1. NCBI lineage: Eukaryota > Metazoa > Arthropoda > Insecta > Lepidoptera > Gelechiidae > Anarsia > Anarsia innoxiella. Next base: position 1,811,397 of record OX387403.1, read on the forward strand.
TCCCATTGGGGTAGGTAGAGACCACTTCCTTCCACTTGCTACGATCCAAACACACCTCTTTCGCTTCATCCACACTCATCAGTCGCCTCATACATGCACGTCGGTTAAGGGTACTCTTGACTTAATTTTTCTTGAGAAAATCCCCGATTTGATCGAGGTACGTTCGTCTTGGCCTTCCCCTCCCAAAATTACCATCCACCCTTGCATTTTTTTATCTCTTTTCGCTCATACAAAATACTTATTATATTGAATCCCTATTTCTAGTACTTATCCTAATTTATTATCTGTTTCTATTTTACTTTTATATTACTTTATACCAATTACTTTTGTTTGTCGATCTTCCAAATTGACAATGATACCCCCCTCCCCCCACTCTAGAACTGCCAAAACTTTTTCCATTAAGGTGCTGTAGAACTGACACGAACTCTCCAAGTTGGACAAACAAACAGACGGCTTTGGAATTTAAGATTTTTATTAGATACTTTGCTAGTCTTTGGAAGCACGTGGGTAATAAGAATTTTAACTATTGAAGTTTATTAATAAAAGATACTAAAATTGGGTATAGCTTTACAAAATAGAAACTTAAAGTAAACGATAGAAAAGGATATGCTTGTACTCGTGATAACAAACTACTTTTACTATCGGAACAAGTTCGTAATCACAAAAAAAAATTGTTCTCCCATACTATCAGCTGGTGCATTTTGTAACATTTTATTAACGATTTCAACCTTGGTCCCATAGTAAAAGTTGTTTGTTATCACAAGTACATGCATATTCTTTTCTATCGTTCATTAATTTAAAGTCCCCCTATATAAGGATTAAGGGTCCTTACGCAGTATCAGTAGCAGCACTGATGGGGTTTGAGTTGATAACAACCCGCAACAAAACTGGGCCAACACCCGTTATGGTATCGACACACCAAAGCTGCCGGCTTTTTTGACAGCTGCCATTTGTATGACGTAAAGCCGCCGGCCTAGCCCGGCGGCATGCCGGCGACTTTGGTGTGTAGATAGCATTACGTTAGACACAGTCTAGTACCCTCGTACGCAACGTAGGTACACAACACAACGCATTATGACATGTGTTCCACAGAAATATTGTAATAATGCGCTCTGTGTGTGGGTTCAGTCTGTTTCTAGCTTTATTTGCGTTTTATTTGCATCAAATGTCAAACCGAAACCACTGAGAAAATATCATCATCATCGTAAATTTAAGAGCGTCGCTCTTGTCATTGGAGTCTGCGCCACTCGTATCTATTTTCTACCGTCCGTTTGAGCGCCTGATACGACACAACTTCTATTCCCTCTTTTATTCGGTCTATGTAAGTCCTTCGTGGTCACCCTCTCTTTCGTCTTCTCTCTACTTTTCCTTCCAAGATTATTTCCTTCCATTATTTCCTTCCAAGAAAATATAATATTCAAAAATAAAAATGCATTTTTGTAAGCCCACTAGACAGTAAGAATCTCTAACAATCCTCGGAACAAATAATTCTTCACTTCATTCTTCTTAATACGAATAAGCAGGTAAACATTTTCAATAAAATCCTAGAATTATCCCTCAAGCATCATCATCTTGCCATATAATCTGCAACGGTGAAATTGAGACTTTTACAATTTGACGTTTCGTAAAAATTGGATCCCAAAAGAAGTCTTGCAGGTTACAGAAAAATCCTTAAACAATGCTTTACGCATAAAATGTAGATGGCGCTGCAATACAGGATAAGTGGGTTTCCATGTCACGCCAGGGGGAAATATGTAGATATTAGCCCCTGGCGTGTTTAGTATTATTCTACACGATTTGTGCTCTTTTACTGGGTTTTAAATTGCTGCGGATTTATTGAAAAATTGCATTCCACCAAGTCACAAAAACAATACATTCTAGTAAGTGAAGCAGGAATGGCATTGTTACTTAATGCTGCTATGCTATCAGATTGAATCATAACCTCTAGGATGAAGGTAGGTATGTGTTGAATATGATTTGTGTTTTTGGAAGCTTTGTTATGTTGTTTTAAAATGGCATCGGCGCTGTGGCGTATCAGGCCCCCAAGTCTGCTAATTTAAAATAGCCTCAGTTGTGTCTCGGCAGAGTTTTAATGGCATTTTTGACACATTTGGTATTTTGCTAAATAACGGCTTACACTGATTGCGACCAAATGTTTAAAAAATGACATTGACACTCTTCCGATATACAATTGACAATATTGTAAAATTGCAGAGTTGGGCAGCGGGTTTACGTGCGCCGAAAGCTGACTTGTGAACATACCTTGTCTAAATCGCCCTTTAGATCAAGCAAGTAAAGTTACAAGAAATTGGACATACTGTATGTATTTTTATACATATAGAAATACCTGACCAATTTCCACAAAACTTTTTACCTTTTCACCGACACAAATCAAGGAAGCATTTGCCCATCGTGATTGCTATAAAAGCGAATCTATGCAGCGTCAGTTCTCTGCATGTTGGAGTTGGCAGATCTCCTTGGCCACTGGCCAGATAGCTGGCTGATTGCAAGACCATACGTGATATGTTTTTCATGGCCTGTTGGCTAATCAGCCTGTAAACTATGTTGATTGCGATTTTTGTTAGTCTTGACAGTGGAAAGTTCATTTTTGTTATGAAACTACAGCAATAGGGATGATGACTACATTCAAAAATTCTAAAAAATAATTAGTCCGCCTTTTAGGCTATTGAAAATATTTGAAACCCATTTTTGATCTGATTAATTTACATAAATAAATACAAAGATACAGAGCATTAAAATTACGGAGTTGGGGGTATTGACGTCACGAGCAACTTTAACCCAGGATATCTTTGTCTTTTTTAATTTAAGAGAAAAAAGAAAAAATCCGTGTCGAATATTTTAAAATATAAATATAAATTTTGTCATCATGCCTATTCTGACCTGAATTTTATTCTGATTCTAATCACATTCTGATCTATTATTATTAATCCGTGGTTTTAGAAACAGTGATAGTCATTTGTTTTGTATTTTGGCATTTTTGACACATATTTTGGAATTCTGCTTTGCAACCAAATGTGTCAAAAAAAAAGAACTAACTAAATCGTGAAAAACTTCCAAGATTTTCAACATAAAAAGACCTAACAAAAAGACTTCTGACTTGAAGGTCATAATATCCCAAAAAAACTTTATATCTTCTCATTATAATTTGTAATCCACGAACCCTTCACTTCAGTCCATTTCATTAACAAGACAATAGTTCTACAGCATTAAACAAACACGATTAGGAATTAAGTCGAAGCCTGTTGTTAAATAATGGACCTCGATTAATATGAAAATGGTCTTAAAAGGGATTAATTGCTTGAATCTGACTTAATAACGTAATTTCATTTGAGTCTTTACTTTAATTTGGAGATTTGGAAGTACATTTTCTTTTATTTGCTGGAGAATGTTGTTATCTAGTTTATATAAAAGCTTTAAAAATACTTTCTTTATCTCAACTTGATGGTACTTATTTGAGTTGATGATTCTGGTCACAAAAGCCGTATTTATCGCGTCAAAATTTATAATACTACTAACCTATCAATCACACTGGCATGCTATGTATGTACCTACACGCCATTATCATGATTTGACATTAATATGTACATACATACTTACATATCCGTCACGCCTCTCTCCCATTGGGGTAGGCAGAGACCACTTCCTTTTACTAGCTTCGATCCAAACACACCTCTTTCGCTTCATCCACACACATCAGTCGCCTCATACATGCTCGTCGGTTTAGGGTAATCTTGACTTGGATTTGTGATTGATTCCATATACAATTTAAAACCGCCTTGGCGGCTGTTCAATTACTGTGGGCACCCTTGGCTAGCTAAGAGCCCAGTTTTATTCGCAAATTCGAATTCTCTTATCATATCAAAACTACTAAAGACTGGGTTTAATACAATATCCACGTAGAAGAGTTGTAGCAAACACCCAACCAAGTACAACATCCAAGGCACGGTATTGAGTGTGAAGTACGTACGTAGTCTCCGTAAATGTAGAGCATTATCATTATTCACCCCGACGACGTCTTACCCCCGCGTCTGGACCGACGCCTATCGGGTGTTTTGTGTACCAGACGGGATCACTTTACACCGTAGTGAGTAAATAGTTTTTGAATTCTAAATCGCTGGGCGAGAATAACCACAGGATGGGTACCAGATGACGGCCAACGTCGCCGAGGCAAGCCCAAAAAACGATGGCGTGATCACCTACGCTCATTCAGGGAAGATTGGTGGGAAACAGCCAATAACGGGAGTCTTTGGAGAAGCATGGGAGAGGCTTTTGCCCAGCAATGGGATGAAATAGGCTAATATAAATAGAATTCTGTCTTAAGGTGAAAAATTTAATTGTAATAATATTTATTATCGTAGAATGGATGTGTCATCACCTGAAACGCGTTATTTTTTGACGAGATTCTCAAGAGTGCAGTTTTTCACAGAAAATAATCTAGCAAGAAACTCTTTTGGATTGCTGAAATGTGAATAACTATACATGTTTTATCTCTGAATCTTATAACAATATTCTATGAAAAATCCACAACAAGGTGAAAACGAGACTTAACGTGAAGGCGGCACACTTCTGTGTAAACGAAAGCTAAAGAAATTTAAGTTGGTTGATTTATGTATTTGAAGCTATTGTCGACATTTCATACTTTTACTTTACTTTCAAAAAGCCGATTATACGTTTATAAATGTTCTTCGCGTGTCGATAATATAATCCATCACTCAAAATTCTTTTTGCATTAATTTCACTCAATTTCGTGGAAATTATATAGAGGTAAGCTAATAGACTGTATTTTGAAAGGTAGAAAATGTTATTTCATTTTTTTTTAAAATTATTAAGTCTATTTTTTCTATTAACTACTTACATTTTGGATACTAAAAGGTAATACTGTTTTAAATAAAAACATTTTTTTCTCTAAAAAGTTTGCATATCAACAACTTAATTTCATAAATTCAACCAAAATGTTTTTTATCCCTTAAAAACTATTTCGTAACGTTTATTTTATCGAATATTTAAAACGTATTTTCATTCCGGCCCTAGATATAAAGGTCCATCCATCACTAAAACAAATGGCCCGCATTTGGGGCCCAATTGCAAAATGTCCGTTTACCGTGATACATCGCAATTATTTGAAATTCTTCGGCTTGTGTTGCCATGCAACAAAATTGATTGTCATGCAAAAGTAGAGTTCGTGAATCCCTGATTAATGGTGACAGAATACGAAGATATACTGGTATTATTTTTCTTATAAATAGTAGAAAAATATGCACCACACTGTCGCATAGACTGTTCCATTTCTCTAGTTCAGAATCACTATGGAAACAACTCTTTACAACCCAACTTCTGAATAAACGCTTGTCAACGTCATAATTTTCATAGTACCAGTAATTATTTGTATTTAGTCGGATTACAAAATGGAGTGGTTTGGATTGTGATTTCCAACGACAGAAATGTTTAGGCTGGATATAAAATTAAAGTGAGACCTAATGACGTCCGTTTTTTATTCGCGTTCTTTTATGTATTTATTTAAGGATATCCACAGCTTAACCATAAATAAGGTAACATAACAATAAAGTAATAATAATGTCTTCGCCAATCACGGATACCACAACTTATTTACTCGTAACATGTGTGAACTCTATTTCTATTTTAACAAACAAATAAGGTAAATAAGGTACTGCCCTTAAAAAAGCAGTTTCTAATTAAAACAACAGCCGACACATGCTTAACCGAAATGCACTGCTACTTATCAACGACTACCTATTCCTGTTTTATTCGTATCAAAATACTCATATTGCAATCACGGTGCTTTTACTCGTATTATATCGATTCCTAGAACTCCCTCCGTTGCCCCCAATTTCGATCATAATCCAGTCCATAGATACAAATGTTAATCCAAACAGATGACGTTAGAGTCCCTAAGCCCCGCATCAATCTACCAAGACAGATGCCTCGAAGTGAACCTATTTATCTGCTGAATACTGTATTTGCGAACGCAGTAATACGACTGATTTTTAAGCTAGAGGAATACTAATGTAAGTTTGGTGGATAACCTCTACGAAGAGTAACGGTTAACTCTACGAAAAATTCAGTTTATGAGATAGGTGTTGACTGACGGATGGACGGGCAGAGAAGTCAGTAATAGGACATCGTTCATTACCTTATAAGTACAAAAAACTCACAAATCAGCGCCTTAATGTGTTTTTCGACTTTTATTTAACAATATTTAGCGACTTCAGACTCCATTCTAACTCAAAACTATTGACTACCTACACAAAAGTGCCGTTATAAGAAATTCTGACTATTTAGGTGGAATTATAATAAATCTGTCTATGTATCGGTGTGTTTATAAAAATTGTAATTAAAGCTTTATTCAAAAAAATATGCAACGCTACAGAATGTCTTGATAGACTTTTCTCTCGGGAAAACTGCTACCTTAAGAATCTAGTTACGTTGCGTTAGCTTTAAAAAAATAATATCGACATAATTCAAGTGCTATGTCTATTAGCCTACGAAATAAAGATCAATTTGAGTTTAAGTTTAAATTTTAACCCTGTCACAAGACCTTAGTTTCCAAACGATACTTTCCAATTAAAGTTACTTTACAATAATTTAATTTAAAGTTTTGGACATTGTCTCGTCTGCAAGGTATGACGGTACCCTTTTAGCGGCTGTCATAATATCTTGGGCCACCTGCCAAACACAACGAGTTAAATTAAAGCTGTTGGCTGGACCCTTTAACGTCTGTTTTCTGACGATAACTCTGTGGCTGAAGCACGCTTGAAGTCCTTGCTTAAACCAAAATAATGTATAGACGACGGTGTAGACTCTAATCTGATCTGATCTAGATATTTGTGTAACACTGCTGGACATGAAAAGGTATATTGATACCTACGATACAGGGAATCAATGAGTGTAGCATATTTATTTGAATATTATGGTATCTACACACCAAAGCCGCCGGCCTAGCCCAGCGGCATGCCGGCGGCTTCGGTGTGTAGATAGCATTAGAGGTTGCTCATGACTTCATATAGGTACATTTACCGCCAAATCTACGAACACTGACATAATATCCTATAACTGCTAGTCTATGTATAATTTTGATGTGCGACCTATGAATGACGACGATGAATGTGCGACGATTGTAAAGTTTCATTAAAATCTGTTCAGTGGTCTTTGCTTGAAAGAGTAACAAACATCCTATCATTCATAGGTACAAAACGTTGACATTTATATGTACTACTTAATATTAGTAGGACAGGAAGTAGGATTATTTTTGGAAGCTCGTAGGAAGATCGTATTAATAGGTGCCTAAGCAAACTCTTGATTTAGGTATTAACTTAGTTGCTATTAATTACCAGCATTTATTTAATATTTGTCAGGTTATGCAGTTGAATTCTATCGACGATAATGTTCACCAAGAAGTAACCCGACAGAGTCTAGCGATAAATTGGTCGACACTTCAATAAATCTGAAGTTATGCGGCGAAAGTTGGTAAAGTCACGGTTTTCATAACGAAACTAATCTTTGAGAACTTGTAAATGTCACGATTTTACTAAACAACTCGAGTTCCAGTGCTTTTATACTTTGTTAATTTAAAACTTGGTGTATAAGTGGTAGTACTTATCAAGTCTGCACTTAATTTAGGCGCGCAGTTGTTTTATGCGTTGCTCGCAGCGTCTGACGCATGCGATCAGGGGGCCCAATCTGTTAATTTAATAATTAAAATAGCCTCAGTTGTGTGTCGGCAGATTGTCAATGGCAATTTTGGACACATTTGGTAATCTGCTAAACAATGGTTTAAACTGATTGCGGAAAAATGCGTCAAAACGCCATTGACACTCTGCTGACACACAACTGAGGCTATTTCAAGTTAACATACTTGGGCACCAGGTGATTGTAAATAGTTTTCCGAAATTAAGATTATTTGGCTTTCACTCAGGCACGAGACCTAATTTGGTTGTTATCAGAATAACGCCCCACTCTCCAAACCCCCCACAGCACATAAAACCTTAATAAAGTCTAGTCAAACAGTAGCAGAAACCACAGTCGACAATTCGCTTCATTTAACATTCCCTTGTCTCAAATCTGGCGTTCATATCTAACTGTGCCTTAGGAATCTCTGCTTAATATTACCAGCTAGGTTTCAGCTCACTGCTATAAGACCTAAGTTCTCTTGTGCTTTATGAACTAGGTCTCGGGATTGTGGTAATTTAATGCGCGTGTACAGTCGTGTTTTATTATACAGGGTGTAACAGAAATGGGGTATAAATGCCGAAACACAGCGATAGTCCTCATGAAACTGAACAACTTTTCCCAAGGAACATGGGTCGTAACTCGAAAAAAAAATCGCCTCCCCATACAAAATGTCTGATCAGCTGATCGAGTAAGTATGGGCGATCCAAAATTATATACTTAGGTATGCTTATTGTAGATACGAATATGTTTTTGTATAGAAAAAAGTAATGTTTAGTATTATGATATTTATGTGAAACAATAAAAAAGAACTTGAAAAACCTAGGATTGTCTCGCAATAGTTAACGTCCTCTTTATCTAACAGCATGTTCCATTTTTATAAGAACGCCTACCACAACTGATCAGAAGATGACAAAACGAGGATAAGAAACCAATTATGAATCAGAGGTCAAATAAAAATGGGGCCCAAGTCTGCTAATTAAAAATAGCGCCTCAGTTGTGTGTCGGCAGAATATCAATGGCACTTTTTGACACATTTGGTTGCAATCAGTGTAAGCCATTGTTTATCAGAATACCAAATGTGTCAAAAAATGCATTGACTTTGAAAAAATGCCATTGACAATTTTTTGACACATTTGGTTGCAATCAGTGTAAGCCATTGTTTATCAGAATACCAAATGTGTCAAAAAATGCCATTGACACTCTGCCGAAACAAAACTGAGGCTATTTTAAATTAGTAGACTTGGGCCCTAGGTTTTCTTATAAAAATAACTGACACAGGACAAACGAGAACGGTCTCTTAATAGAGTTAAAAAGTGACGTCGTGAAAGGATCAGAACCCTAACAAAGACTTGATAGTATCTTGAGCTTAGCAAGCACAATTTTTACTAGAATGAGTTTCCATTATTCGTGATGTATGTTCATTCGGTTAATCTTAGTGGAAAAGATAATGAGCTCCTACTTTTTCAGTGGTGGCAAATTTACGATGGAATAGTTAGTTAGGTATGCCTTGTATTATGAGGAGAAAGATGTGCTCTTAAGTTACTATGGAGAGTTTTTTTAACAACCACAGAAGGTTTAATATTTTCATATTTAGAACTTTTTACCCGACTTTATTACGTCGACAGGCGTTCATTACAATTAAGAGTTTGGTTACCTACACATCGAATGATTTTGACTCTTAATTTTATATAAAACAAACAAGAGCTTAAAACACGTTATGCTATTCTAAAATACAAAAAAAAATACGAAGGATACATCAAGGAAATAGGAAAGCCGGAATATAGGAAGGAACTATGAAGGAATATGGTATTTTGAATAATAAATTTACGCTCGGAACGTACTCGTAACACAAACGATGAAAGCTGACGACATAAAGGGTTGGGACCTTTGTACCGCTGACTACGAATTTTGGAGGTAGTTCTAAATAACTTTCGTGTTTCAATAGTGTATTTTGAGGTTAATGAAAAACGTTGCATAATAATATACAAACTAAGTACTTAGTGTTTGTTTGTAATATTGCTTTTTGATGTCCTTTGTAGGTAACTAATTGTTATATATCAATAAAATAATTAAATTATCTTTTAAGTTACTAATCTTTTTTGTCTTTTTTTTAAATCTAAATGTAACGTCGGTGTTTTGTAATGTTATTCATGTTGTAAGTATTGTTTGTGTCAAATAAATAAAGTTTTGTCTATTGTCTTAACGTTTTAAACTTTCATTAAAATCTGTTCAGTGGTTTTTGTTTGAAAGAGTAACAAACATACATTCATCAATAACATATGTTTTCTTAGTAGTCTTATCTTATGTTATCTAGCCGTTGTTGTCCCACTGCTGGGCAAAGGCCTCTCTTAGTAGTACTTATCTATATTGTTTTTTCAAAGAGGTAGCAGCCTCTATAAAGTTATAAACTATATTCATAGTTACTTTTACTCTTTTTTTCTTAGCTCAATGTTTTCCTTACAAAAGAAGAAACTCAAATGGTTGAGGGTCGGGAGTGGCGGGACCTTTGCTGACGCAGTTCCTTCACCCCACCTGCCGAATACGGAACCAATTTATATATTTTATCGTCTCTATTTGGTTGGTGGACTAGGGGCCCAAGTAATATTATCAGTTGTGTGTCGGCAAAGTGTCAATGGCATTTTTTTGATGCGTTGCATAAACAATCGCTTGCATTGAGTGCGACCAAATGTGTCAAAAAATGACATTAACATTGACACTCTCATCGACCACTCTGTCGATACGCAACTCAGAATAATATAAATTAGCAGAGTTGGACCCTAATAAGTATTAAACTGAGATTACCAAAGTTTTTACTACTGCCAGTAATGGGTGCCTTCAGTTTTTCATAACGATAAAACTGTGCAGCTAAAACTGCGGAGTCCAATCGCTACACTTTCTTGTTACGTCGTCTGTGGCATTATAAGGTGTAACTATTTAGTAATCTGTGGTGAAAAAAATAAATGAATTGTAGTGTTTAGGTGAGTATTTTAGCAGGTAGGTATAACTTGAATGGCTAGTTCTTTAGTCAAGTAGAACCATGCTGAGAACAGTACTTCTATGGGATACAAGTTTGTAGTAAGTATGTATGTTCACGTGTGTGTGTTTGTGTGTGTGTTGTTGTATGTGGATAAGTATGACAGAAAGCTATCATACTTTTTCCCCTGGCATTAATTCCGTAGCTTTATTTCCCCGTAAAAACGCTTCAATTCAAAATTGTTTACAATAAACAAGTTGTGAAAGAAGTCCCAGATGTGACGGGACGAAGTGGGGTGAATTCTGGATGGAATTTGTGTCGAAACTCATCCAATTAGAGATGGTATGTTGACTGCGGGTGGCTATGTCCCGGGGTAGGGTAGCCATGAAGTTGTAGCTTAGCTAGGACAACATATTTTTTTGTTATTCAACTAGTAATTTTAAGGTAGCTATGAAGTTGCAGTTTAGCTAGGACAACATATTTTTTGTTATTTAACTACGTAGTATCGATTGCAAAGTTTTTTTTTTGTAACTAATACCATCAAAATAACAACGGAGAAAATGTCAAGTTATCTAGGTAAATCATTTGGATCTCATGTTCGAGAAAGTGATGAATCTTTAGTAGAATTTATAAGGATGACTTAGTGTTTTTTTTTTTTTTTTTATAAAAGAGCAACTATGTGGACTCTGGCAATGTCAAATAAAGTAAACTTTTCTATGTGATGTAAAACCTATATATAAATAAAGAAGAACATACATATTATACCTACATACAAAAACCCAGACTAAAGACAAACATAGGTAGGTATCTATCTACATCACAGTAATGTTTGTCTCTAGTGGGAATCGAACCCACGACCTGCAGCATGACAAGGGTCACTACCAACCACGCCAAAGTAGATTAAGTACTTATATTTTCCAAAACGCATAGTCACTCTACAATAGTATCACAACAATGTATTCGATACTCAGGACTGGTATTTTGAAAACTATGCGAGTTAGGTACATTCGAATTGAACATCGATACTATTCTCTCGATTTGCATCGATTTTAACTTTACCAATTCAATTATCTAGCAACTGCGTGTTATTCAAGATTTGTCGATTATTTTTCACTTCAATCTAAACAGATCCAGTTCTATCTTATCAGTCAGGAGGGAAAACAATACGTCGTTATGACAACCGGGCACGTCCCGGGTACGGCCCGGATATGTGTAGGTAAGATTGACCTTTAAACGTTAATGTTTGAGGTGATGAATGGATGTGAGGACGCTTCACAATCATACATAACCGCAGAACAGGTTTTAATTACATTTTCAGATATCGTACCTGCCACATAAGAATAACTCATACCTAATTATTTCATGTTACTGTTTAAGGATGAGTAAGTAGGGGCCCAAGTCTGCTAATTTAAAATAGCCTCAGTTTTGTGTCGGCAGAGAGTCAATGGCATTTTTGACACATTTAGTATTCTGCTAAACAATGACTTACACTGATTGCGACCAAATGTGTCAAACAATAACATTGACAATCTCATTGAAACTCTGCCGATACACAGGATATTGTAAATTAGCAGGGCCCCAAGTAACTTCATTTCAGATGCTCTGTCATTTGCACATCCATTTTAAAACCGGATCCGACGTTCAACAAGTTCATTCCTAGCTCTTATTCGTCTTAATTTTGCACACGTGTAATGAAACATGTTTCCACAGGTAAATAGGTAATTCCCCGAGAGATAAACGGGGCCCGAGTTAATTCTTCATCGTAGGCTATGGGCGATAAAGGGAAATCCCCGTAATATGAGTTGGATAAATAAAGTGACGGCGGTTAACAACTTGGAAAATAGAGGCAGGTTCCATAACTTTTAGATTTTATGTTGTTGGGTAACTAAGAGGGCGTACTTAAATACTTTTTTTTATTTACTTACCTTCTAATGGTATATCTACACACATCCAGGCCGTGTCCGGGACGTGTCAGGGAAAAAATATCATTCCATACATTTTCTATGGATTCGTTCACACACGTTGTCATGACGACTTATTTTTTTCCCTGACAGGCCACGGCCCGGACGTGTGTAAGTAGATCAATTAAATTAAAGGAAATAAGTAGGTACTTATCTAATAAAAATAAGCGTAACACTAGCGACAAATTTTTGTGTTTATTTTGCATCTAATCATATTATTTCTGAAGCAGACGTCATATTGTATTGCGAATGTGGGCCAGGGGTCCAGTTGTCCAGTTGTGTGTCGACAGTGTCTTGACATTTTTTTGACACATTTGTTATTCTGCTAAACAATGGCTGACACTGATTGCGACCAAATGTGTCAAAGAATTACATTTAGGCTCTGTCGGCACACAACTGAGAATGTTGTAAATTAGTAGATCGCCTGGTAACTTCTTTTCAAATGCTCTGTCATTTATACATCCGTTTTTAAACCGGATCCAACATTCTTACAATGGCTTACACTGATTACAACCAAATTAGTCAAAAAAATAACATTGACACTCGTCTCAATGAAATGAAAAGCGGATGATGAGCGTTTCATTTTCATTTTAACCGCGACGCGCGATTCACCCGCAAATGCGAAAGTGCCCATTGCCACACTGGTAGCGGATAAAATATAGTTTATTTTAAACTTATTGCTAAAGTATATATATATAAGGAAGTGCCACTTTTTTTTTCTTAAACAAATGAGTTTATGACAGCGTGCCAAGGTTGACCTGCCAAACGATAAGAAATTCCGTACAAAAAGGTAGCCATTTTGCGCCAGACTAGGCACGCAGATCCAGACCATTATGAACCTCCTTATATATTCTATAATCAAAGGCATAGTAATAAAGTAGACCTTATTACTATGTCCGTATTTTGTTCACCTGTCACTTACACCGTTCTTAATATAACAAAACAAAGTTCCTATTTGTTACTTCGTTCCGAAGTTTCTCATCCTGTAAGCCTACTCTGTGTTCTACATACACGGTAGACCAGACTTTACTAGCTATATAATCTGAACTCATTCTTAAAAAAAAAAAAAACTTTTCTTGACCATGCTTATCTAAGACCTGCTAGCTTAGCATGGCACTCTGTGACAAGACGTTGTCGTGCGTTTGTCACGCTTACGTCTCTGTCTATAGTATTAAATGTGATAAGGACAGCATACGTGAGATAATTGTCGCGGCTCGCCATGCTAAGCCCCCTGGAGCTCAAGTCTGTTATTGTAAATAATATTATTGTAAATAACAATGGCTTAGGTACACCGATTGCGACCAAATGTGTCAAACAATGACGTTGACACTCTGCCGACACACAACTGAAAATATTGGTAATATTTTTTTTTTATCCATCACATAGATTATTTTAAAATATTCGACACGGTATTTTTTTTCTTTTTTCTCTTAAACTAAAAATGACAAAGATACACTGGGTTGAAGTTGCTCGTGACGTCACGCCTCAGTACGATTTTAACCAAGGAGTGACGTCAATACCCCCCACTCCGTAACTTTGATGCTCTGTATCTTTGGATTTATTTATGTATTTGATCAGGTAAAAAATGTGTTTTAAATATTTTTTAATAGCCTAAAAAACGGACTAATTATTTTTTGAATTTTTGAATGTATTCATCATCAACATTAACAGACTTGGACCCCTGAAAACTCAGAGTAGTTTTATAGTTCAAAATGAAGTTTACTAAGTTTAACTTCTCATAGTAACTATTGCACTTTGAAAAGTTTCCGTTTAAGTCTACTTAGCCGTGACTTGGTCTGAAACTTTATGCGCATTGTTAGGTACAGCATGAAATGAGCATATTATGCACGTGAAATGCCAAATGAGAAATATTATGCACATGAATTTGAAAAGAGGAATAATATGCGCGTATTATGCTGCATGGAATTAACAAAACGTGGATTAAACGCATTAAACGTTGTAGGTATACTGGAAAACTTACACAATACCTTATTTTAATACAGCTTATGAGTTATCCTGATGTATTAGCCACAATATTGTAAAGTATCATCAAAATCTTTTCAGTGGTCTTGCGTGATGAAGTTGTTGAAATGATTAGAATAAATAATAAATCATTATAAATATAACTTGCTTTTATTATGTAAAATAAAGTAAATCGGCCATCTTCTAGACCCGGAAAACAACAGAAGGAGAATATTAATTGTTAATTCTTCTAACCAATAATAGGTGGCGCTTAATAAGATTATGAATTTAGTAGAATAATACAACCTTATTACAACAGAAGTAACAAACATTTATTTTATTTATTTATTTATTCATTTTAACATAATCCAAAAACACGACATCATTACAGGCAAGTCCCAATTCGATGACGTTACGGATAAATAAAATTTTTAAAGTAATAATTATACAATCCACTTATAACAAAACAATTTCACTAGGTACTAATTAATTACTTTACTGGACTACATAATAGGTATGGTTCCATCTATCTATCTTCCATCTATCCATCCATCGGCACAAAATGCACTCTTGCGAATCTAGCATTAACTTTAAAAAATGACCCGTCCTAAGTGTTGTCAAAACCTACCTACAGGATTAAATGATTTTTCATTTTCATTTTTTTCATTTTCATTGAAATTTATAATATCAGTAAGATGTAGGTATAATGTATAATATTAGTAGAATTATATAAAGGTACTTAGTTATGAGGCTTCCAATCGACTCAAAACGCAATTCAATGTTCCATTGAGCAATTTCCAATAATGACGATATTGGATAAAGTAGGCGGACTTTTGTGAATTTGCAATCAAAAGAAGAATCATTTCATTTGACTTGAAAATTGAGACAATTCAATTGATATCAAATATTACTATACACGGTGTAACAGGGTATGTATTTACTCCTTCTACATGGTCAAACCATTTAAGCTGTTTTTTATCAATTGTTTGTCACACATTCTAGTACTTACGTTTTTTTTTTTTTTTTTTACTTGGGGAAATCCATCGTGGATACCCTTCGTCGCGGAGAAAGACGAAGGGTTAAGCCGGACTCCTACCGGCTAAAACCCCAAGGTGTTTCTTCTCGCCGCCAAGTGACGGGGACACGGGAACGCTTCCGCACACATCCGCGAACCCCGTCGGCGGTGTCCGCCAAAGCAGACCCCTCTCGGGCAAATGCCCACCCCCTCTCCGCGGCTAACGTGTCGAAACACCACACACGTCAGCCGCACCTCCTCGAAGACCAACCAGTGGTGAGTGACGGACTCTCCGATTCCGCCACTCACGGTCTCCCCGCAGCGAGCCAGATTTGTGGCCCCGCTACATGCCACACGGTCGCAGAGGATAGGGAGAGCGGCCTCCGGAATACCGACACTCCTCTTCCCCTGCGACCCCACCGCGTCCGCCATCAAAAAACGGTGGCGACCCCGTTTAGGCCGCGGGAGGTAGGGAAAGCGGCGCACCGTGATACCGGCAGTCCTCTCCCACCGCGGCCTCCACCTCTCAGCAGCTGGACTGCCCATACAGCCCAGCCACCCGCCTCAGCTGCGGAACCCCCCATAAAGCCCGCAGCCTACGCACCGTCTCAACAGCCTGTGCCGCCCATACAACACAGGCTGTCCGCCTCAGTAGCGCCACCCAAAAGGTTCGCCACCTACAAAGTACCGCTCAACCCAAGCCCGACCGGAAGGCATCGGGGAGCGGTCCTCCTCGGGTTCCTCTTTGCTTCCCAGCAGATGACGAGTCCGCCGGTACTGAGCCCCCCCGCCACTACAAGGCGAGAACCCACCGGGGGGGATTCTAGTACTTACCTAGGTAGGCAGGTATCTACTGGGTGTAACAGAAAAGGGGTATAACGCCGAAACACAGCGATAGTCCTCATGAAACTGAAAAACTTTCCCCAACAAACATGAATCGTAACTCGAAAAAAAAATCACCTCCCCATACAGAACGTCCGATCAACTGATCGAGTAAGTATTGGGCGATCCAAAATTTTTTTTCGGATTACGACCCATGTTCCCTGGGGAAAGTTGTTAAGTTTCATGGGGACTATCGCTGTGTTTCGGCTTTATACCCGCTTTCTATTACATCCTGTATAAAGCTTAGCAATTGCAAAGTTTAGTATAAAAGAACGAATTTGTTCTTTAAATTACTAGAGCTTTGTTTACTTGATAGAAAAGTACCTTATTGCTCATGGAAAAATGTTACTTAAAATTTTATTTTTAAATTTTGTATACTCGGTGTCTTGTTTAAAAGATAATGCAATTAATATATCAATTGATTATTTTAATTATAGAGAAGTGAAGTTTGTTTGTTTGTTGTCCTGCAGTCATAACGCTTATTGTAAGTACTAGGTACCTTGCAGACGTAGGCGCGTTTGCGGAGCGGACGCGTTTTTTTTCCGTTACCAAAACGCGCGGGTTTTGCACGCGTTTTGACACATTACAAATATTAGCGGAGTTGTAGCAGGAAAAGGCGATGATACGCATCATAGCAAAATATTGTGTTTTTTTCAATGACTTTCCGTAAACTAGTAATAAAGACTAGCCATATTATGACTTTATTACTATATATGAAGTATGACAATTTTTAATTGCTTCAAAAGCAGGTTGATCTTAGATTTTAGTTATTTCTTTGAAAAATCTAAAAATATTTGATTTATGGCAAGTTTAGACTAAATTACATCATAGCTATGTTGGGTATACACATAGAAGAACATTCAGCTTTCCGAACGTGAGGCTCTTGGATTATTTGTCATTATTATTTATTGTTTTGGTAGCGGAAAAAAAACGATTCAGCACCGCAACCGCACCTCCAACTGCAATGTCTCTTAGAACAATGGGGAAGATGCGATATTTTTATTTTTGTGTTTATTTCAAAGAACTCCATGTAGAATAGACCACAAGTATATTAAAACAATGAAAAGACTGTAATTTACTGCAAAAAATGGGGTTTAAAATTGTCAATTTGAATTTTCGCGCGAAAACGGATCTATAGTTCGTATGACGTCACTCCTGTCTGTCACTCACTGGCCCACGTACTGTACGTCCTCTATGTATTTTATACTTTTGCATTTTTCTCGACTAACGAGACATTTTTTTGTAAAAATTTAAAATGGACTATCCATCAACATCAGGCGATCATAACTATACTATAGATACTCCGAAAAAAAGCCGTGTTGACGTATGTTTTGTGCCAATGTGTCCATCTACTTCAAAGAAGTTTCCAAATAAATTGTTTTTGACTGGACCTTCTGACCCAAAACTGCGAAAAAAGTGGTTTCAAGCTGTGAAGAGGAATGACAATTATTCCCCAAAGACCATCATTCGATGCTGTGAAGACCACTTTGACGTAAGTCGGCGGATATATTTGATAAAAGCTTAGTTTAATCTGCTTGTATGCAAAAGAAACATAGTTATTATACCTACCTAATTACTTATCCAAACTTGTCAATGACTTTTGAATGAATGAAATACAAATTTAACTAATGATTTACACATACCGTAGTAGTTTAGTCCCTTTCATTTCTACACTTGAAAACTCTGCACTTTCGACAAAAAAAGTCACTACCATGTCGACACTAACTTTTGGTAGATTCCTGGAGTCTGCTTTGACAAACCCAACTTCCATTTTTATTCGAAAAATGCAATTAATTCTCGTTATAATGTTCACTTTTTTACTACAACTATAACCTCAAATACGTTGTCATAACAGGAGTGACGTCACTGAACGCTGATTGGTGTTTTAAATCCGTTCCGTTTCAAGCTACTTTAAATTCGTAATTATTGTTGAAAAACAACATTATATAAAATATAAACCTTGCAGTGGCCCTTCTTTTATATATTTTTAACATTTTAATAACAAAATTTTCATAAATATTGTATTTGCATCTTCCCCATTCGTTATCATCTTGTATACCTACTCATAAACTTCTGAAAAATATACTATAGTATAATTTTAAGGCTCGGTTTTTTAATTGCCAGTTAAAATTTATTCAAATTAATATTTTATACCTGCCACTGGTCTAAACCGCCACTTTTTATGAAATAGACTTAGGTTTATCTGTCAGTTAAATACTTGTAGATGGTGAAACAGCCCTTAAATGTAATAAATCTATTATTACTAATGTAATAAATAAAAATAATAAAAATATAATTTAAAAAGGCATGGTCTAGTCTAGAATCTACTAGATATCTAATCAAATGCCGAAACAAGTTTCAATGTTGCTCTTTTTGGTGACATTATAATACGTTAAAACAAAAGAATATCTGAAACAAATTATTCGAATCATTCAAAATATTCTAGAACGTTCCATCCATCCAACCCAACAGCCGGCTTTTGTTTTCCAATTCGAAATTCAAAAATCGAACGATTGTATCACAGTTACGAGTACATTTTCTGCAGAGAATAAGCATACCACGAATTCTTAGTAGCCAGTATTTCACAAACGATTTAATTCAAACTGAAACAATTTGCTTCAACTTTTCCCTTGTAAATAGGTCAAAGAAGCTTTTCCGCTTCGTAAAGGGAAATAAAATCTCCAATTTTATATCCAATAAAGGAATGTCTAGTATTTTATAGCGAAAGGGAAATAAAGGGATTAAATGACTTGTTTGCAAGGTTTCATTACTTGTGTAAATTGTAGATAATAAAATGTATTTCGAGTACCTATGTACGTACAGAAATACTCAGTCATTATCTTTCTAGCAGTTAGCACCAAAACACACGGTGAAACGTTGTAACGCAACGCAACTGAAACGAAATGTTTCAAACTAGTTGCGTCGTGTGTGGTTTTCTAAGGAAGTCTATAGCAGAAACTGCGATGCAACTCAAAAGTAACTGGCAGTTTCAGTTGCGACTTGCGTTGTATTTTCGTTTCACCGTGTGTTCTGGGTCTTACAGAACGATCCGAATTTGATTAGCAATTAAAATCGTTCCATCCTTTTTTGGTTTGTGAAAAGGGAAGGATCAGCTATTGGTAAAAGCGTTAACTTAACTAAAGCGTTAAATACAATTTTAGAAACCAAAAGTTTTGTGTGCGTGCGTGTGGATTGAGTGAGCCAGCTTGAAAAAAAGCATGTTTTTCTATTAAAGTTTTTAGTATAAATTCTAATACAAATGTTTTTAAATTTTGCTCTTTCAGGGAACTTAAACTTCACAAAGCAAGCCACTGTAAATCTGATAGCTGTTTCACAAGTCAACATCAATGATATAAATGGCATGAAGAAAGTTGAAAGATGTTTGCAACAAACGTCGCCATCCATTGGCATTTTAATTGATCCGGCATGTCCGAATTTTGCAGAAATTATGCTGTTCGTAAGTAATGAACGACTCAAATCTGTCAACTCTCTTTCCTTTACGGGTGCTATTCTGATCACTTATAATGAGTGACTGATTCTGGAAACAAAACTGATTACGAGTGCTTTTATATACTGGTTACTAAAAGCGGTTTTTACTGGTCCTTTGGATTTTTTGTACTTGACGATTTTTTAAAGAACATCATTGAAAGGAAGGTTGAGGGGAAGAGAGAAAGAGGAAGACCAAGACGTTACTTTGCTCCAGTGAAAGAAAAAGTTAACGTCGTGTCGTATCAAGAAGTCATGGCGATTACTCCACCGACAAGAGTCTTAAATATAGGGTGACTTTAAATTAGTGAACGATAGAAAAGTATATGCATGTACTCGTAATAACAAACAACTTTTACTATGGGGCCAAGTTCAAAAACATAAAAAAAATGTTCCTCCATACTATCAGCAGATGCATTTTGTATTGGGGGGTTCAAAAATTTTTGAATGATTTCAACCTTGGTCCCATAGTAAAAGTTGTTTGTTGTTACGAGTACATACATATCCTTTTCGTTCACTTATTACGTTCAGTAATTAAAAGTCATCCTATATATGAATGTACAGTCAGCATCATAAGTCGATTAACACATTCAGATTTTCAAAAGTAATATACACCATTATTACACATAAAACCTTACTTATTTTCCTTATTTTAAACTTTACTGGATGTTCATTTAACTCTGGAGTATTTTTTTCTAAGCGATTTTCGTCTAATAATGGTGTTTTTTATTTTTGAAAATCTGAATGTGTTTATCGACTTATGATGCTGACCGTACTTAATTTTCAGGCATCCTCAAACATGATGTTTGATGCAAGGCACAAATGGATCATCATAGATGGTGAAATTGATACTCTACATTCAAATGGAACTGCAAATTATGACAATGACGATAATAATACAATTACCAAGCAGCTTGATGATAATATGCCGAATTCTGTCGAAATTCTTATGAACTGTAACATCAGTGTTGATACTGATATCATTTTGATTTTGCAAAACGGTAAGGTGTTATTAGATTAGTAGAAACCTTGAATAGATACAGTTACATGATTATATGCTGATTGGAATCCTATTTCCGGTTTTACTTCCTCTTGTCCTTGTCTTTTTTTATGTGTTTTGTTTTGATTATCGTATTAATTTGTTTTAAAATGGGGATAAAATGACTAAGTACTTTACTTCTCCCAATTCATCGTCTTTTAACCCAAGGCCTTCTTTCTACAAGAGAGAAAAACCTATCCGAACTGATTTATTAAATGCACCAACTCGTAATAGCTGTGGCATTCACAATCACAACAAGCCTTGCAGTCGTTGTGTAGATTATAAGGTGACTTTATATTAGTGAACGATAGAAAAGGATATGCATGTACTAAAACAACTTTTACTAAGGGACCAAGTTCGAAATCACAAAAAAAATTGTACCCCAAGAGTTCAAAACATTTTGAAAGATTTCGACCTTGGTCCCATAATAAAAGTTATTTGTTATCACGAGTACATGCATATCCTTTTCTATCGTTCACTTATTTAAAGTAACCCTATAAAATCGAAGAAAAAAACAGAAATATAGACTGCATGATCGGTTTTTTCAGATTCCTTCAGCTATAATATCTACGAAGCTTTTAATTTTGGTAAAATTCAAGGTGGCAGATTGAATATTGAAAAAGTTGGAACATGGAATAGAACAGACGGTAAAAAACGAATTATTGTATGATTTAAAAACATTTTTTTGTTTATTGTTTATTTGGAAGTTCCAAATCCCTACTTTTTGACATATTTCAATCTTTATAAAAAATACATATATTTCTCTAATGATTGACAGTGTCCTTGAGAGGATGTCCAAT
Source organism: Anarsia innoxiella (assembly GCA_947563765.1). Classification (NCBI taxonomy): domain Eukaryota; kingdom Metazoa; phylum Arthropoda; class Insecta; order Lepidoptera; family Gelechiidae; genus Anarsia; species Anarsia innoxiella. The sequence goes on from OX387403.1 coordinate 1,833,226, forward strand.
TATTTATACTAAACTGATTTTTTCAGGGTTAAAACTCGATATTGATTTGAATGAATTCAAATATTATCGTCGCTGGAATTTCAAACAATGGCAGATGAGAATGGTTGTTGTTGTATGTATTACCATTCCGTCGACTTTTAATGCTATAGTTAATTTTGTAACGGGTGTTGCAGAAAGCGCACTTTAAGTTAATTATTTAATTAATATATTGACGTAATCTCTCCACTTGCTACGATACAAACACATTTCCTTCGCTTCGTCCACATTCATCAATAGCCTCACACATGCACGTCGATTAAAGACCAAAACACACCGGATGCGTAGACGTAGGCGTACCTCTGAGTTGTAATGTATGGAACTGTCACAGCTTGTGTCTACGTCTACGTTATGCAACGCATACGCATCCGGTGTGTTTTGGCCTTTAGAGAACTCCTGATCGCGATAAGTTCACCTTGGCCTTCCTATCATTTCTATCCACTTTCGCCTTGAATATCTCTTTTGTTAATCTCCTTTCGCTCATTCTTCTCTACAATAGCAAGTGGAGGGAAGTGATCTCTGCCTGCTCCAATGGAAGAGAGGCGTGTCAGATATGTAATATTAGTAATATCCTTTCTATTTGTGAAAACCTGTGATTGGCTCGTTTGTTAGTTTATATTTTTTTATTATGTTTATTAAAGCTGTTGGTTTTCCAATAAATAAATAAATATTCACGCTTTCTACTGGATTTTAATAGCAAAAGTTTCGGCTATAATTTTATTTTTATTATGACTGTCTTTAGATGTCGAACCCTCCAAAGAAATTTGATCTGGATTTACTGATTGGAGAGAAAGAAAGTCCGCATGTGGCTCAAATTACCAGAACACCGGCTATTGTATTACATGAAGTCGCCAAACTGCACAATTTTTCGTAAGTTCTTGCCATTCATATCATTTTTTTATTTGTTTGAAATATAAGGAATTTTGTTTTTCGTATAGCTATTGAGCATAAATATATGGACGATCAACATTATGATATATCAAAACTTCAATGAGCTAGAAATGCGTTTGCGTTTTGCAAGAAAAGTCAGTTTTAACATATTGTCTAAAAACTATAGTCATATAATACAATGATAATTTTTAGGTACATTTACACAATCAGTGATATGTGGATCAGTAAATTCACAAAGGATCATGCCAAGGTAAAAATTACTCTTATCTTATCTAGTGTCACACTGCTGGACAAAGGCCTCTCTCCTCCTTCTCCACGATTTTCTATCCTGAGCCGCCTCTGCCCAGTCATTTGCGAAGGTGTCCAGTTCATCTCGTCACCTTTTCCGTGATCTGCCGCGAGGTCTTTTGGCGGTTGGTTGCCATTGGGTTGCTATGATTGCCCAGAGATCGTTCGGCATGCGGCAGACGTGACCAGCCCAATCCCACTCTAGCTTGGCAGCTGTTCTTACCACTAAATTACTCATCCTACTAATATTATAATTGTCAATGTTTGTGCCCGTGGATAGATAAATGACAGTGAGGATATTTTCTAGGCCTTAACGCTGAATCTGGTTCATGAACCATATCAAACTTTACAATATACGTACTTTAGCTTGCACATTAAAATGACACACAGGCTAGTATTATAAGATATTGTGGCAAGACGCGGATGAAGGCTCAGTGTAAAACGAATAGTAGGTCATTCTCCAGAAAGGTGAAAAGCGAGCCTCATGAGCATCATTTATGAACAACTAAACGTCATTATCTTGATTAGGAAATTGTCCAAGTATCATTTCATGTTTGACTTTTTTAAGGCTGTTGGCACATCTCTATACTTTCGAGATCAAGACATATCACCAGTTTTAAGAATATTACCAGAAATTGAAGGAAAACTGGAACTTGTGGAGCCGTCTCTATCTTCAATCGAGTAAGTTTAATTTAACCATCAAACAAACACTTAACAAAGTGTTGCTTTTATTTTGTTTTTGTTGAAGACTTTATGGTATCTACCTACACACTAATGCCGCCGGTAGGGACGGCGGCCTTCATTTATCAAAAAGGTCATCGAAAATGTCTGAAAATGACGTAAGCCACCGTGCCGGGGGGGCGGCATTGATGTATAGACACCATTACAGTAAATGGCGATAAATAATGTACATCGATCTTTGGAAAGTAGCAATCAGCGAATTTTAACTTCTCATAGTGATATCTGTGTCACACACACCGTGACGTTTGTTTTGTATTAGATCTGTCACTGCAATTGTTAACTTATGCTTTCCTTTCACACTTACGAACGACAGAAAGTCCTGTCGTTTAATTTGTCTTTGTCATTATATATTTTTTTAAATTTTCAGAACCAAATACTACTACCGCATACCAACAAACGGTCCAGGAAAACTGGAAAATCAATTTCTTAGGCCATTAACAACAGGTGCTTGGATTGCTGTGATTGTGGTCACCTTATTATGTGCTATAGTTTTATTACTATCTGCTATACAAGAGCAAAGACCAATGGCCGGTCAGTATGCTGTATTTTCGGTACTTGCCTCATTTTGTCAGCAATGTAAGTCATTTTGTTCTACACTATATTCTAGGATTTTCCGTGTCGAGGATGCTTTTCAAAATAATGTCTAACAATCTTTGATTCTTGCTTGTTTTTTTTTTATTTTGTGTTACTAATTCTCATTTCATTTTTATTGACAGTTTTTGAAGATATCGAAGATCAAGGAATTATAAGAGAGTCTAATGGTAACAATTCCATAATATACTTAAGTATTAAGCACTTTTTATTACATATTACAGTTTGCAATTAATTCATTACTTTATCTGTTACGTTACCTTTCTTTTCTGCATTAGCAAATACTCCCTTATTTTCTGAGATTCAAACATAACTGACTTACTTTCTTTGTTAACATTCACGTTTTCATCATCGATATTAATTTTAATATCTTTATCTGTATTTGCTTCTTCAGCCAGAAAAATTACACTATTAGTGACGGGTTTATCATGTTTGCTAATCTACAATTACTATACGAGTAGCGTTGTCAGTTGGTTGCTAAATGGACCTCCTCCGTCCATCAACTCTTTGGAAGCACTTCTGGAAAGTCCGCTGGATCTGATTTATGAAGATATTGGGTATACTAAATCTTGGTTACAGGTTAGTTCCTAAGTAATAATTTTCTTGCTACTTTCTGTGCTTTTTTATTTTTTTAAACTAGAAATCATTATCTTTTATTAACATTAAAATCAATTTTACACCATAGCCTTATAAAATGGTGGGTTTGATTGAATTCAAAATTTATTTTTGTAGGTATTGGTTTTTTTTTTATATTCTCATAAATAAATAACCAGTTAATTGAAAAGAGGTGACAATTTGAATAGATTCTTTAAAAAAATATAATCGCATCCGGAATAGAAGAAAGAATTACTCATATTATGTATTGTTCCATTTTTAAAATAGTATTTATTACTTACGACAGAAATCTCTTCTAGGATCTTGCCTATACCTATAATAAGAGAAACGCTAAGATAGAGAGGGAGATGCGTCTAAAGAAAGTTTATAACAAGAAGAAAGGCGATCCCTTGTTAGTGCCTGTCGAAGAAGGCATTGAAATGGTGAAAGCTGGAGGTAATAATCCAAGAGTTAAATTTATATCAGGGGCCCAAATCTAATAATTTACAATAGCCTCAGTTGTGTATCGGTAGAGTGTCAATGGCATTTTTGATACATTTGGTCGCAATCAGTGTCAGCCATTGTTTAGCAGAATACCAAATGTATCAAAAAATGCAATTGACTCTCTGCCGACACAAAACTGAGGCTATTTTTAAATTAGCAGACTTGGGACCCTAGTCTGTAAGCGCACTTTGTGAGGAATCGTGGTCGTGGCGGCCGATTGGCGCGCTTGTGTTTCTTGGAACCATTTTTTTATTCGGTCCTATTGTTATTCGTAGTCCTTGTAGCTATCAAGTCTGCCCTCTTATTACAGGTTTTGCCTATCACACCGAAGTAAATCCAGCCAACAAGCTTATTTCTCGGAAGTTCACTCAAAAAGAACTCTGTGAGTTAGGATCGCTACAATCTATGGAATTAACTAAGTTATATCCGGCTGTGCAGAAAAATAGTCCTTATAAAGAATTTTTTAAATGGAGGTAAGTTTTTGGCTTAGTAGTTAGTGAGATTGAAGATCCTCCTTGCTATACATAAATCATGGGTTCTTGGGTGCAATTCCCATTACAGACATGATGTTATATAGATGTTTATCTTAAGGCCAAAACACACCGGATGCGTTTGCGTTGCGTATGCGTAAACGTATGCGTACCTCTGAGTTGTAATGTGAGGAACTGTCACCGCTTGCGTGTATGTCTACGTTACGCAAGCGGTGACAGTTCCATACATTACAACATCCGGTGTGTTTTGGCCTTTAAGTCTGGATGTTTGCGTAACATGCATGTACAATATAAGTAAGCTAACTTCACTTGACATCGGCGGAATACACAAAAGTATTTTTCATTGTATTCTTTGAGGAAAGAATTTTGATGATTCCATATTTACCAAACTTTTTAAAACATTCCTTCATCTTGATTTAATTTTCAGTAACTCCCGTATGAAAGAACGCGGCGTAGTGTCGTGTATACAGCACCGCACAAGTTTTGAAGTCGTATCCTGTGAAGGTAGCTCACCAAGAGCACTCGCACTGGGTGGTGCTGCCCCAGCATTTTTACTTCTAGCGTTTGGATATATGATGGGAATAATTATATTGTTTTTTGAGAGGTTTGTATGGTACATGAAAGCTACATAGTTAACCTGCATTCCCCCTTTTATGACAGATCCAGTTATAACCAGAAGGCTATTTTTGTATGAGTGCTGATGCAAAACCTGGCCTAATTCGACTCATTTGACACTGTCAAAAGATCGCTAATATGTCAAAAACGTTAAAGAAATTGTTTGAAAATAACGTAAGCCGCCGCCGGGCCGGCGGCATTGGTGTGTAGATACCACAATGCTTAAGAAACCGCGTGGTTCCTTAAAAAACTGTTATTTGTGGTTGCCCTGCGGAAGCGCTTCCATACATATTATACCAGCTGAGTAGATTTTTATAACAAGCCATGTTACGTCATTAAAAGTTTAAAAACAGCACCCAAACTATGTTGCAATTAAAAATAACATGTCACAGGAAACAAAACTGCTATAGAAGGGATGTTGGCAAATAGGTACAGCACATTCACAAAGTTAGGTAACATGGGTTGACAGCAAACACCAGTTTAGGTCAATGTAGGTAATTGTCGGATTACTATAGATAAGGGTCCTTGTCTTGACATGTAATTGATAGTAGTACCCATGTCGTGTTTTCTTTAATTAATGTGACACTTTAAGAAGTAGTGATATTTGACGTTTCTCTGTTGTTTTTGTCTGGATTAGACAAAAATCTTTGCCGCCATCACTTTTTAGCCTCGTCGACGTCAGGGTTTATGGTCATAAAACCTATTCTTATTTTTTTTTTTCAGATTGACACACAAGCATTTTGGAAACAAAAACGATCACAAGTAGAAGAAAAGATAAAGTAAAAAAATATGTAGTAAAAAATATGTAGTGCAAGAATTTATCAGCTTTTCTTGTTGACCACAATTTTCTTTCATTGATAGTTTTCACAAAATAAAATTAGTTCTTCTGCTTATTATATTATGGTTTCTTCAGTCATCTGTATATCCTTTATTTAAACTTTTTAAACTACATTAATTACAAAAAGTAGTAAAAGCCTTGATAAACCAATTATTCTTATTTCGTTTTTTAATAACGGCAGCTCAAAATCCATTGAACTTAATTTGAATTATTTGAATATGCTTTAAGCTGATTGGAAAAATGGCGATTGGATTAAAATATACTTTTAATTTCCCGGAACTTTTTGTGAATAGGGCTGCAACAGTTTCGAAATGGATTGAATCATTTATAATCTCTTATCAAGTCATCGTGTAGTGTCTACTCCAGTAACAAAATGAACAGAAGACCTGGGGCCCAAGTCTCCTAAATTAACAATATACTCAGTTGTGTTTTGGCAGAGTGTCAATGTAATTTTTTGACACATTTGGTCGCAATCGATGTTAGCCATTTTATTTGCAGAATACCAAATGTGTCAAAAAATGCCATGACACACAACTGAAGCTATTTAAAATAGCAGACTTGGGTCCCTGGAGTGGCAATGGATGAAGATTGGACGGACGGCCGATGAGGCAAAAAGTTCTGGAGTGGAGTGGAATGAGAGCTATTGGCGTTGGAGAGACCTATGCTCAGCAGTGGGCATCTATAGGTTTAGAAGGATGGATGGAGGCTTTTCTTTGCGATAAATTTTCCAATTCCAGATACCAAAACACAAACCAATCAACCCTAAACCTCATTGATGGAAACCTAACCTGGCAACCTGCCACAGCTTACTTCAGCCTATTAAAATCAATCCAGATCAGACCGGTTGCGTATTGGAGCTGATTCCAGATTGTTCCAGATGGATGCACTACAATATATGACCTAAGGGCCGCCGTACACGGACTGCTTCAAATTTAGACCCGACTGCTAGAAACCGTGATCGCGCGGTGAACTATAAACTGCTACAAAGATCTATTGGCACTTGAGTGACATTGTCAGGAGGGCGTGGGTGGTGAATAAATAACTCAAAATAATGACAATTTACAAGATGATATCGTTAGTTCCGATTTCCGCCACATGCCTAAAGATCCTTGTAGCACTGTGGACATTTATTCCCTGCAGTAAACACTGGTTATGGCACGCTAATAAGCACCTTCCTTTAAGAATCTACCTTTTAAAAACTTTTACATACTAATTAATCCCCTAAAATCTGAAGAAAGTCTCAACAATCATTATTCATTATTAATAAAATTCTTAACCATTGGGAACAAACTTTTGCAAGTTCCGGCCAAGTTTTAATTTGCTAATAGGAATATATGGCTGAATCGGGAATTCGAGTTTTATAAGAAACGTTTCTTACCCGTTTAACCACTGCGGTGGTTGAATAATTAACATTCAGAGTTAATATATAATTTTACGGACACGTGACGGGTTGAATCCTATTGTATATGCTTCCTTGATTGACTTGCACGTGTAGGTAAGAGTAATTAATTTTTAATTAATCTAAATAATATTATAAATGTCAATGTTTGTGCCGATGGATGGATCACTTCATCACGTAAAAACCACTGGATAGATTTTAATGAAACTTTACAATACCTTAGCTTGGACATCAGAATAACACATAGACTATACTATTTTATGATATCATAATTTTTTTCCAAGATAATAATTACTTACTTATTTAATTGGTGACAATTGCCTGAATTATTCCACACATTAACAGGGCTCCAAGTTTGCCAATTTCAAATACCCTCAATAGTTGTGTCAGCAGAATGTCAATGGCGTTTTTGACACATTTAGGTACATTGTATTCTGTTAAACAATTGCTTACACTGATTGCGACCAAATTTGTCAAATAATGACATTGACACTCTGCCGACACACAACTCAGAATATTGCAGTCTAGCAATCTTTGGCCCCAGAATACATTTTTCACAGAGGTTTCTGATCCTGTTACACAATAGGCTATTTGACAACATTTGGAAAATAATTTTAAATTAATGTTTATATGATAATAATTACCCTACATTGATATTTCCGAAATATTTAATGTTTTAATGATGAAAAATCAATGGTGAAATTCAAATTTAATAAAACCCGCGAATAACACTGTTTCTGTAATGGCGCTGGTCACATGTCACGCGTGACGTCACATCACATGCAAGTAAACAAACACGAAAAACACTAACGAAGCGCACTATTATGACAGCTGTTTACTCGCGTGTGACGTCACCAGAATGTCAACAAATAACAGGCCGTTCGTGTTCCAGATAAAAATTTTAAAAATATTACAATTTGTTTATTTTATTTTGTTAAAAATAAACATGTTTTACATCAAAATAAAGTGAAATATATTTCTTTATAATATAATCTTTTAGGATGGCCACATTTTGTTGTATATTTTGAATATAGTCAAATACCCTATTCCCTTAATCCTACGTGCCTAGGATATATTATTTCACTTCAATTACTATACTAGGCCTTAGGAGAATGTACCTTTTTGTCGTATATACAACAGGTGCTGATTTCCCTAGCGATCGTGCGTGAGGGACCAAGGGTCGTATTACGCGCTGCCTTAGGAGCCGTATTGGATAATAATTTTGTTTCGTGAACCTTTAAGAAGATTGCGAGGAACAAGAAAACTTGATACCCGGTATAGCCTTTAATGTGTTTAGAAAAAGTAGGGAGAAATACTATACTGATATTTTTAGTTCTTTTCTCGCAAAGGTTGCAAAGTGCCTCACTTAGGAAATGTTATTCGACAGCATTTTTAACTACGAGTAGGTATGTAGTGGTTTGTTTACCTGGATTACAAAGAGTGCAAACACAGAAACAGAATAAAAAAGTAAGCTTTTGTATTAAAAGCTTACAGCATATTTCTAATGCTGTCTACACACCAAGGCCGCCGGCATACCGCCGGGCTAGGCCGGCGGCTTCACGTCATACGAATGGCAGCTGTCATAAAAACCGGCGGCTTTGGTGTGTAGATACCATAAAATAAATTTCTCTATTTATTGGCTATGTTCCATTTTCATGGTAATCTTGAGAAACCTAGCTTAGTGTATACCTCAATAAATGCAGGTTATGGCTACCGTCTCAGGATGTTTTTTATTGAAACGTCTTTTTTCATAATTTGTCACATTTTCAAACGGAAAGTTAAATAGCACTATCTTTCCTTATCATAGAGAAAACAATAATATATTTATATAAATTATGATATTTATGTATGTATATTTATATATATATATATGTTAGGTTTATAATTATATATATTGTTGTGACTATCCTGCCTTCATGCTATCACTTCTCTTTCTGTGGGGTCTGCAGGAAGAAATTTCTTTTAGAAATATGCTGTACCTTTTGTATAACTTCTCTTTTTTTCTGTCTCTATGTACTATCATCTTACAATAAACTGTTAAATAATAAATAAATGTTTCTAAGAAAGTTCAGGTTCACGAGTATCCTACTTATTTTAAAAATGTCAATTTGTGCCAATGATAGATGGATGGAAGACAGCCACTAGATACTTATAACTTAGGGCCAAAACTTAAATTCAGTCACGTCGCGTTGTGTCGCGTCGCGTGTCGTGTCGTGTCGCGTCGTGTCGTGAATTTATGTTGTAGCCCTCACTGCTATAAGTATAAAAACCGGTCAAATGCGAGTCGGACTCACGTTCACGTAGGGTTCCGTGCCATTCCCTAGGTTAACAACTAGGTTATTGATATCGTGCAAAAAAGGCAAAAAAAATCGGACGGACAGACAGACAGACAGACGGACAGCCAAGTCTCAGTAATAGGGTCCCGTTTTCACCCTTTGGGTACGGAACCCTAAAAATATAGGAAACTACCTCTCAAAAACGTCAAATCTAAAATTTCATTCACAAAGTAAACCACAAATTATATTTATCAAAGAAGACTGCAGTGGTTGCTCTTGCCAAAAATGTTACTCGCTTACATTACTGAAGTTTCAGTCATAGTAGGTTAAAGTAAAAGCTACTTTAAAACCTTATGACCACTTTTTCCATCCATTTTTCATAAATTTTCTCATAAGTTAAATTAAAAAAAAATCGTAGTTCAAAAAGGTCTCAATCGATTATTTTCAGGAAATCCTACTGATATAAGTACCTGTTATAAATGTCAATGTTTGTGCCGATGGGTGAGTGGATGGATAACCGTCGATGTCCCACTGCTGGGCAAAGGCATCTCTCCTCCTTCTCCATGATTCTCTATCCTGAGCCGCCTCTGCCCAGTCGTTCGTGAAGGTGTAGCTTATACTTCAAAAAATACATTGGCTGTTAATATTTAAGGATATTATTTGATTTTTCAAGCGGGCAGCCTTAGGTTTAAAATAAACGATTGAAACTTCTCTTCTTCTAAATCTAGTTCTCTCTGACAATTTTTTTTTTCAAAAACCATAAGAACAGCTCCAAGTTTATTGAATAATTAACAGAACCGGGCATATCTGCAACCGGAGATGAATTAATATTTCAACAAACATAATTCCAACAATACACATTCCGTTTTCGCATAACTCACGAACATCGGGCACCAATAACTTATGGCCACGGACGACCGCGGCCCAACGTGGCCACGTTTGGCCAAATACGCCCAGTTGTGGCCACAAACTGCAACTTGCAAACTATGTGGCTTCTACTATTGTGGCTTTGTGAGCCGCGTGGACGTATTAATATTTAACTGGGGCCGTATTCTTCTAATTACCAAATGAAAAATGGTGTCTCTCTAGAATGTGAATTGTATGATTTGACCCATTTTGGAATTCTCTTAACAGATAAGTTGACAGTGGACAACGATCGGCCGTACATTTTATTACTTTACGCTATAATCGGTATTCTACTCCGCAATGTCACATGAGTGGCAGTTCCAAACTGTATTCTCTTCGCTATTTGACAGTAGTTCTCTAATAGCATTTCGTTCGGTCGTTCGTTGTTCAGTCGTTCGTTGTTCAGTCGTTCGGTCGTTCGGTCATCGTGTTACGTGCAATTTATGCAAAAAATGCATTTAAATCTTATAGAAATAAATATTCTGTATTTTAAAGTATGTCTTAGCTTATTCTAGGTCGAAAAAATCAATCAATCGGTTAATCACTTTCTTCGAACAATAATTTTATTAAATATTGGCAACATCGACAAAGCCCTCTAGAGACTACTAATCGACTATTAATCGTGGCACTTAAGAGAATACCAAATTTGTGACATATTGCTGTAGAATGTTTATCTGTTGGCTATAGTTTGGTCGCTTAACTTAATTTAGCGGAATTGGTAGCCTGGTCTCTGGCTATACAATAAAAAAAAAACATATAAAAATTCTTTCAGTGCAGCGAAACACTTATCTTTTTAAACTACTTCCAATAAAGAATATATGCGTACCTTCCCACGTAAAATTTTACAGCTTTTCTTAAGATACGTAGTTTTGAAATACAAAAGAACTTTCCATACAAATTCAGTTACCTAACACAATGGGGATTTCATTTTATCATTTCTTGTCAAAACTTCACTGTACAGCTATGAGCAGAGCAGTTACCTGATTTCCAGCTTCCACAATTGTAACAAGCCATATATTTTCACCAGACACCCGCAACTTTACAAACAAAACTAGAATTAACCAGAATAATCCATTTGGGCGACGATTCGGCACGCCGGACAGCACCGTACGGATTGCACGGAATGCGGTGAATTCGTGCAAGTTGCAGATACCTCGCGAATGCCACACTTGCGTCGCATCCTGATATCCGATGCTGCATGGTTAGCGTTATCGAGCTAGGTATTCGGTACATATGTATAAGGCGATGATTCTTAAAGTGAATAATAACGCCCCCTAGAGGGCGCTGTAGGCCGGCCTAAAAGCGGTAGTAACGAGAAAAAAATTAGGGCGTTGTGTAGAGGCCGAGTTTTAAGTGAAATAATAACGCTAAAAGACAATTATTCTCAAAGTGGTCAGGAGACAGGATAAGTTTAGGAACCCCTCATCTTAATAAATTTTGTTAGTTTAAATCGTACGACTTTTCCTAAGTTAATTAGGTCGAGGAAAAGAAGTTATCTGTAGAAACTGCTCAATTACAATGCTTAGATGGTGATTACTTCACAAGATGATGATGATGATGGCGATGAATAGAATAATATTTAATAGATGTAAATATTATACAATCTTCCCATTCTTCCAGATAGTTGAACTTGCGAGTCAATATTACCGTTTTAGTTAGTGGCTCTAAGTTCTTAGTTGTAAACTTTCATGGCTGACTCTCTAAAATTCTCTATAACATTCTGAATCATAACGAAAATCTTTCCTCATATATTATCTTTCAACTCAAACTGATATTTATGTCGTGAGATTGAAACTTTTCACGTTTGGCTTCTAACGTCTAAGCTCGTATCAGTGTAATAATTTTACGATTTACAACTTTTAGTTGAACCTCGTAACGACTAAAAGTTGTTAGTTGTTGGCTGGTTACGAGTTATTGTTTTATCCTTTTACTGTTTCGCGTTTTGAAGTTTATTTTACTTATTTATTATACGCAAGTCGGTTGTCGAATGTGCGCGAAATTATGAAAAAAAAAACATATGTACTTGCGAACAAAAATTTTACGCCACCTTTTAGGATAGAGTTTCGCTGAAAAATGTAAACGGATTAGTGAAATTTCTGTGTAAGAGATGATTATATTAGACCCAGATCCGGGACGTGTCTGACCTAACTTACAGTAAAATGGATAAGCTTAGATTTTCCATAGCTTCTCATGTGCCTTGAACACCTTCGAATTTGTGTAACTGTAACTGGGGACGTTTGGCAGGTCTCGGATGACGAAGGTTACCAAAAGCTAGAGTAACTTGTTTTTAAATGGCTGATTTTTATATATGTCTTAGAGCGGTGGTTTCCAATTAGTGGTACGCGTACCCCCAGGGGTACGTGACTCCTCCCCTCGGCGTTACCCGCGGTTTAAGTAGCCTATATGTTAATCCAGGGTGTCAACTACTTGTATACCTAATTTAATCAAAATTGGTCTAGTCTAGGCGTTTGAACGTGAAGAAGTAACAAACATATACACACACTCACAAACTTTTGCATTTATAATATTAGTATTAGTGTGATTGGTCCCATAAGGGGTACGCAGGTTTGAGGTCTTTTTTAAAGTGGTACGCAGCAAAAAATAATTGGAAACCACTGTTAGAGAATACTATTTATTAGAGAAAATATGTATTACCTACCATGTTTCATCAAGCAACAATATTTACAGACAAAAACAGCAACATTTGGTATCGCCCGATGTTTCGATCATTACGAGCACATGGCTACTTCTTAATGTCGCCAACTATCTCGATACAGGCCTCTCTGATTGCTGAACAAATTGCTTTTTCGATACCACCTTATGCCTTCGTAATGGCCTCGTGATGATGATGATGATGCCTCGGGCCTATTTATAAATCGCCGAATGTAATTATTTTTGAAGAAATATTTTTGGTGTAATGCGTAAGATGGTCATTGGTCACAGACCTCGAAAAAGATAGAGAGACGATCTGGAATAATCTGGATGCATTTTGAGGGAAATGGCGGGACGCTACTGGAAACCGTTTTTGAATGGAAAGTCGCGGGGAAGGTCTTTGTCGAGTAGTGGGATCTTCATGTCTAATAAAAAATGTATTTTATGCATTGACGGATAGATGCACGATTCAGTTTACCATTTGACTAAACCGCTCATATGTTATTTTCATTACAAATTCTACAGTGTTTCATGGGTGATTCTTTGTGCGTAAGTGCTCTTTCTATCTTTTTACGGGAACGCTCTTCATCTTCAGTTTTGATTATATTATTTTTAGTGTGTGTACACTAGGTAACCCTAAAAATAGCCAGCACGAATCGAGAATACGGTATAAATATCAGATATCGCATTTTCTAATTTTCTATGGCTCTAAGCAATATTTGAGATCAAAGATAGCTACTTATTGTTTTGTCTATGTATTATTAAAACACTGAAAAGTTACTTATACATGCGCCTAAATTGATCTGAAAAGAAGGGTCGAATAGTTTCAGCTGGATAATATTTTAGCCACCATCCTGAAGGACATGAGATGATTTCAAAGTCCAATGTGTCAAGATTGACAAGCCTTTACGTACCTAGTAGGGTCTCTCTTGAATAAAACATGAATTATCTACATTTTCATCCTTTTCCTCTTGCAAGATCCTTTGGCCATTCGAATAACTACAAAAGACGAACTGAACATATTTTTGGGGTAACATATTACTTTATTCAGATCCTTTTAGTTTTTTTTTTAATCGAAGAGCGGATCAATACCTATCTGACAATTTAAAACCAGGCCCCCAACAAGGGGCCCAAGTCTGCTAATTTAAAAAGCCTCAGTTGTATTTCGACAGAGTGTCAATGGCATTTTTTGACGCATTTGGTATTCTGCTATACAATGGCTTTCACTGATTGCGACCAATTGTGTCAAAAAAGACATTGAAACTACCGGCACACAACTGTGAAAATAGGCATGATGACAAAAAAAAATTTAGTCCATTCATAGATTATATAAAAATATTCGACACGTATTTTTTTTTCTGAAACTAAGAATGACAAAGATACACTGGGTTATTGTTGCTTGTAACGTCACGCCTAAGTAGGATTTTTACCTAGGCGTGACGTCATTACCCCCCACTCCGTTACTTTGATGCTCTGTTTCTTTGTATGTATTTATGTGTTTGATCAGGTAAAAAATGTGTTTCAAATATTTTTTAAAAGCCTAAAAGTCGGACAATTATTTTTTGAAATTTTGAATGTAGTCATCATCCCTATTGTAAATTAGTAGACTTGGGTCCCTGGTCCGTAAACGCTCTACCAGTCAACATACTCTACGTATTTACTTACCTCGTAATGAAATACTGTAAGAACAAAAATTTCAAACTCTCTTACGAATGTCCAGCGGAATACCACATCGTTTTCACGAAAAAGAGAAATGCCACTCTTTAGACTCGACTAATGATAAATTAGTTTGGCCGCCCGCCAGGAAATACGTAAACAAAATCTGCTCAATTTTTCTATCTGGGTTAGGTTCGTGCGCCTTTTTACTTAACTTAACGATATTAATGTTTCTCGTTAAATTGAAACGTTGTACGTGTATACAAGTAAATCAGGCCACACACGCTAGGTTAGGCCTGACGGTTATACTTGCACAGTTGAACTCTGCAAGCATAACTGAACGTGTGTATTTTTTGCTTGCACAGACAAAAAAAATATATCATACGTACACACGTTCAGTTATGCTTGCACAGTACAACTCCACAGTACAACAGGCATAATTAACGTAACGTTTGTGGCCCGCTTTAGTACCTACTTCAAATTCTATGTCTGAAGAATCAGTCATGAAAACCTTCTTTCAACAAATATTCCTCTTAAAACCGTAAAAAGAGAAAATTGTTTCCGCCATCATGTCGTGTTAGCGGATAATTTGAAGCGCGACGTCTCGCGGGGTAACCGGATTATACGGGCTCAGACTGCTTTGAACCGGTTCATACCGCCTCGAACCGGATACGACTAGACGCGAGATAGTTTGAAGACGTATTTATGTTGATAGCTAAGATTAATTTATCTTCGTAGAAGCTGTAAAAGTGTGAGATATGAGCCAATACTGTGAAAGGTTTTGGCAGCGGACTGATGATCGGATAAATTGATAAACGTGTCGGAATATTCTTTGAGCAATATTTCTGTTTGACTTTTTCGAAAATATTGCCTTATTAAAGTACCTACTTAGGTATATCACGCCTCTGACCTTATCGACAGTTATTGGTCGAACTACAGTATTCAAGAACAAAAATCAATAATGCAAATCAGCAGCAATACCTCCCCTTAGCAACAATATCGGCAAACACAGTACCGCAAAGTTTTAACACGACTAAATTGGAATGGTCGAAGCGAATTCCGAATGATAAGCAGCTAACTTCAGGTCGTGACCCCGACGCACTGTAGACTATATTCATGTTATTATACCAATAACAAAGTTTTGGATAAGTTTTTGGGTTCGATGTTTGGCTTGAGTGAAGAACTCTTGGGAGTCATTTGGGGAAGAAAACTGGGTAAACGTCTGATGAACTAGGTTTTGAGTTATTTGGTACTTATTAAGTATAGGTAGATCGTTTTTTTATATTTACAAGTTAAAGGCCATTCTATACGATCACAGTACTATAAGTAGGAGATCAATTATCATCATCATGTCAGCCTATGGACGTCCACTGCTGGACATAAGCCTCCCTCAAGGATCTTCACAACGACCGGTCTTGCGCTGCCCACATCCAATGGCTTTCCGCCACATCCACCAGGTCGTCGGTCCACCTTCCAACACTGCGTCGTCCGGTGCGTGCAGATTAATACAATAATCGGACTATAGTGTTGGTAGCTTATGAGTTGTATTATTAGGTAATTGTAAGGTAGGTAGTTATAGAAATGTTAGTTTTGAATAAACCAACTAACGAACAGACGTCTCTACGTATTATTGGCAGGGCTGGAATATTGCAGGAACAATATAAAAACTTCACAACAAGACAAAATACATGTCATAGTTCCTGATTCATCCCCAAATAAACCTTTCGTCTTCTAATTTATAGATTCTTCATCCGTCGCTAAACGCTCTTAAATTATTCCCAATAAATAACTATGCGAGGGCCCTGGCACTGCCTTGGCCATAAATTTTTGCACTCTTGTCTTACTACGATTTATGTATGCTAAGATACGCGGTCAATGGAAATTGCTTTTATTGTGTTAGAGGGCGGATTTGAGAGATATTAGTTTGTTAGTTCGAGGGCGGGTTTTGACATAATTTTGATGTTTGATTTATTGTTTCTGGGCTTTTTACTTACTCAAATACAAATCTGTTACAAGCTCTCTTCCATCAGGGTAGGCAAACACACTTCTTTCGCTTCATCCACATTCGTCAGGTGCCTGATACATGTACGTCGGTTTAGGGTACTCTTGACTTGGCCTTTTACGCGTAGATATTTTATTTATTTAACAGTTTATTGTAAGATGATAGTACAAATAGTACAAAAAAAGAGAAATTATACAAAAGGTACAGCATATTTCTAAAAGAAATTTCTTCCTGCAGACCCCACAGAGAGAGAAGGGATAGCATGAAGGCAGGACAGTCACTACAATAAACAATAAATATATAAGTATAAACCTACACATATATATTCGATAAATACACATACATACACAATAAAATGTATATAAATATATATTGTATTCTCTATGATAAGAAAAGATAGTGCTCTTTTGCATACTACCCTGAAATGAGAGAAAAAATTATTTAAAAGAAAAATGGACTTCCGGTAATAAGTGTTGCGTTACATAACAAACAATTTTGTGCTCAACTATCCATTAAAAACAAATTGTAAGTACATATAGGGTCATTTTTTGATAGCTATCTGAATATGACGTACCTACATTGGAAGTGGAACGTAAAATGCGTAGGTACATGTGTTAGGACGTTTTCGGACATAGCGTTTCATACGCGCGTCGCCGTCGCGGTCGTTTTCAGCACGAGCTTAGGAAGGCGTCAACCCTCGTACGAGTTAAAAGATGCGCTCGCGCGTACACACTTCAAAAAACGAGCGTATTCTCGCATATAAAACGCTAATCTGAAAACGCTCTCAAACGACCAGAATTGAGTACCGGTTAAAATCGTACTAAATTGGAAATCATGACAATAATGGACTCCTAAAGCAAGGGTCGAATCGTCTTCGTGTTTAGGAAAAAGCTTTACTAGGCGTTTGAAGAAGAGTTTCGCACTACGTGCGTTCCGAATTCTATCCGATTAAATTACCAAAGACAGCTCATAATTTCTATTTTTTTTTATTTTATTAAAAAGCAATAATACAAGAAACAAGGAAAATAGAAGTATGAATAGCCTCATACTAAATGTTCTGCCACTGGAGTTCATGCTGAAAATCCTTGGTATGGCCGTCCATGACAGTGGGACCGAGACTTCATCTGTTTGTAATTTTCAGCGGGCGTACACGGACTGCTTCAAGCAGTTAAGACTCGACTGCTTGAAGCCGCGACCGCGTGGTACACAGGGTGACTTTAAATTCAGTCGACAAAATTTTAAGCGATGTTGTGATATCGATTTAGAATTATTCTGCATAATTTTTAAAAAAGTTGTTTTTTAAATGTCAACCTAACACCTAGCTAAAAGAAAATGTAAAAATTAATTGGTAAACGAAACCTAAGTAGGTACAAAACTTAGCAGTGAAAACGAGTTGTACACTCACGCACAAAAGTCACTCAAAATTTGTATTTTTTTCTTTTACAAAAGTAGATGATATATTTTTACTGTAAAACTAGAATTAATTTAAATAAAGGGTCCTCCATTATGACAAACTTGTTTTTTGTGTGAGTCAGGATGGCGGGATTGTGTGGGGGATTTGAATATCTCGTATCCCACAGAAATGTATCTACCTGCAACGTACCTGAATGTACTTTCATTGAAGTTCAATGACCTCTCTTAAAATGGAGCAATCACAAAAATAAAGTAAGCCGTGGTTCTGACTGTTTGAATGGCAGGTGTACTCTGAAAATAAATGTTAGATAACGGTTATTTATTTTTTACCAGAGCAATGTACCTTTTAATGTACCTTCCAAAAATATCACCGAAATCAAATGCGATGCGCAATTAACTAATAAATAAACGAAACATTATTTATATAAACATAGTTAAAAAAAAAAATAGGTACATACTGTTCGTATCTAAATAAGTGGATAGGTCCATAAAAATTGCTAAATTATTTGGAATAATTTTGTGCAACTTAAATATGTACCTACCTATTGTTCAATTCAAATAGCTCATTAAAACTAAATGATCTTGTTCATGATCATTCAAACCTCAGTTTAGTGTCCATTATTTCCATATATGTTCGCATATTTTATAATAATAAGCTATGTTGACTTTTTCGTTCATATTTTTCATACTTTTATCAGTTTTAAGGATTTCTTGTCTAGCTGAAGATTATAAAGATGTTTTTGTAAGTATTTCTTTATTAATATTGCCTACTTGATTTGTCAGAGAAGAAGAAAGGAGAAAATAGAGTGGGGAGGGCTTCACCTGACATTGCATTGCTCCTCGTTTGGCACGTATTCAGTGGCGAGCTCTGCTTTATTAAGCCTATCTGCTGTATCCAATGAGGAAGGAATATAAGGACTGGCCCCATTTTTTTTTTCCACATACAAATGAGTTTATGACAGCGTGCCAAGGTTGCGCCCAGTTTTTCATAGTTTTCTTGGTAGATGACCTGTCAAGCGATAAGTAGTACGTACCATACAAAAAGGTAGCCATTTTGCGCCAGACCAGGCACGCAGATCCGGACGTTATGGCCCCCCTCCTTATATATTCTATACTCAAAGGTTATATCCCGCGAAACCTAGTTTTGAGATATTGCCATTCAAAGTTTTTAACAGAGGTTTCTTCATTTTATATAATATTTTTTACAATCATAGCATTGTTTTTAGTCAAATAGATTAAAAATATATTTATAGAAACCGAGATACTGAAAAAAACTTAAATACTCTAGTATTTTATTAATATTAAGCTATAACAGCATATCTAGGCCGTAAATGTAGCTGATATATGCAATGTCACAAAAAACTTTATAAATAAAAAGAACCGACTTCAAATGCACTTGAATCTAAAGTGCCAGCTAATATAGAAATTGAAATGTTTGGTTGTAAATTTTACTTAATTAGATGTTTATACTTTTATTGTCTCATTAATCTAAGATTTTATTTGCGTTAAGATTTTTTGATATGCATGCTTACTATAGCTATTTAGTCAATGATATTATATATATATACTAAGTGCAGATATGTTATATGCGCGCACATTTAGAAGACTGTAAATAGACCTATTTAAGACAACTTGTAGCTAGTCTCAGTTAGTCTGAAGACATTTGGAGTATGATTTGAAGTGCTGTCATTAATGTCATTATAATCATTGTTCGGCACAGATTTAAAACGCCAATCACTATAAAGGTAACATATCTGTACCTATAAAAAATCATTGTATTTAGTTAATTATATTAACAAAGATTTGTCTTGGGTAATTTTTTTTCTTTCGCTTGGCTGGCACCGACTGCATACAAAACATAATAAACCCTTTTTTTTATTTTTGATGGTTTTAAGTTGGAAGTTGGTTAAAAAAATATAGTGTGTATGTGGTAAAAAAAATATAGCGAGCCTGTGACGACCGCCACGCAAACGGCCCGCAACGAGTCGACGATTGTCGGTTTTTACCGCGTATCATAGGGTAATTGTAACACGCGTTCACACTAGAACCTCGTTACTATATCTGTTCGGTTACAGTTACGGAATGCCAATGAAAACGCGACTTAAAATATGAATTTTCGAAATCATGAATGATTCTGCTTATTTTAACTATGGATGGAGGCGACATATATTTTTTTATATCTAAATTAAGTTAACATGCTTAGTTTTATTTTAAAAAAAAACCTCTTTACTAATCTCTTTCTATTTTGTTGAACTCCCAGGGTCCTTTTGAATACATACTCAACGAAGTTAAAAGATGTAAAGGTCCCAAATCAAAAAATGTTATAACATTCAACTTCAAGGTGACCAGAGACAAGTTTTATAGTGGTATATTAGCTAATGCTACTTTTCCCAACCCAACTCTTTTAAACTTTGTAAGTATATCCTAAAAACATTTTTAACGTTTGTGCTTATGAATGCGTAAAAGCCATGAGAGTCTGATATAAAAGATTCTTACCTCAAATTAAATTAACCATTAAAAAAACTTTTAGGTAAGAATATCAGTACATAGCTACAAAAATAAGACGATGACTCCATTATGGCTGTACAATATAAAGAATCCATGCGAAAATTATATGAGTCAAATTGCTTTAACAATTATGCAAATAAAAGTAAAAACTGGATGTATTATTGAAAAGGTAAAAAAATTGCAGATATTTTTTGCTTATATTATACGGTATTTGCTTTTTATGTTTTTTTTTCATCATCTGAATTGCTGATCTGGGAACCAAGTCTGCTTCTTAACCATATTTTTTGTTGTGTGTCGGCAGAGTGTCATTTGGATACTTTGTGACGAATTCGAGTGTAAATTTAATGTTACCTACGAAAAATTATTTTTGAATTTCTTGACACATTTGGTCGTAACAGTGCAATCCATTGGTTAGCAGGCCAGACAGAGTTAGCAGAATACCAAATATGTCAAAAAATACCATTGTCACTCTGCCGACACACAACTGAGGCTAATAAAAGTTAGCAGACCCGTTTCAACTATGTTAATTAATAAAACAGATTTTTAGTTTCCCGCCTCCTATACTACCTATTTCTTTTCTTGCATATTATTTCACTAAATGGAATTTCGTATTGCAAAAAAGATTGAAGCAATGATTAATTATTTTGTTTTGAATTAAAAAGTGGAAATCTTTGACACGTGTATACGACACGAGCGACGGCGCGCCGCATCGTTGTACGGCGCGACATCGTATTGTGTTTATGTCTGGTAGCCCTAACTTTAATGTACCTTTATATTTTTTACAGGGAACTTATCAATTTGATATAAATATGGATGAATTAACAAGAAAGGTCTTTGGCACTTCAATGTTTTATGGACCATATATGACGAAACTTATAATTCTATCTGATAAAGGGAATATAGCTTGTGTTTTCTTTGATTTCGTAATACAAAGAAAAAAGCATTTGTGATAAAATATATCTTCACCATTTTCGGTTTTTATTGTTCAAAATTACAACTGAATGGAATTTTGTTATTTTTATAGCAATTGTTGAATATATTTAAATTATTTAAACTAGCATTATTATATTCAAAATTTCATACTTGTAACTAGGTAGTTAACAAGGTAGGTACGCTTAGATTTAAAAAATAGTAAGTTCTGCTTTTTAGATCTTAGTCTATCATATTCGATTAAAGAAGTCTATAATCTATTTTTTAATCTTAGCGTACCTACCTAGTTAACCTTAAATAATTTAGCCGTTTAAAGATAAAATCTAAACCATATTTAATTATGTACCATTTTGTTTTGTATGAGTTAAAACGGTAGGTAGATAATAATCAAATATTTAAGAGTAGGTTGGTTTGGTACTTACTTAACCATTATGTTGTTTCCATCGTCATTATATTTTATAATTTTAACATTTTGCATAAATTCAAGTTTATCTGACACTCGTGATGAATCTTTTGTAAGTTTATTGTGACATGAAATTTGAGAAACGTGAAATATCTAACTATGAACTTGTATACTTATAGAGAATATATTTTATAACAGTATTATATGAATTATTGAGAAGTGTAGGTAGACGTGTTAAAACTTAAAATATATAGGTACCTTGACGAGAAATGGATCTACACTCGAGAGCAATGAATCCGGGTCACTAAAAAATCCAAAAGGCTCGCGATCCAAGAATGCTAGCTTAATGAAATAAATTGTGTTTAATAAATTTTATACTCTTTTAATGTAAGTAATACCATTTATGAGTCACAACATATTTGTCGGCGAGACGAGTCATCAGAAGTGGCGTTTAAGCTTTTAGTTAAAATAAGACAGTGGGCGTGTAACGAACAAACTGGCTTTATTGTGTAGTTTGCAATCACGTTATAAAATAACAAGGTATACCTACATGATGTCTTCCGATATCTCTTCAAATCAATAATCCAACAGAATCCATCATACATAACAGCGACTCAAATATGAAAGCGCCAAAGTGACAACCAGTCCGAAACATGCCAGTTCTTGCATTTTAGCAGTAAAGAGTTTGCAAATGGTTCCAAAATAGCCTCCATGAACGTAATCTCCGACATATTAATACTTAACAGAATATTAAGTAAACAAAAAAGCTGATGATTTAACTTTAAGACTAAAATGTAAAACAATGTTTTTTTCTTAAATAACATAAGCATTTTCTTAAATTTTAACATTTCGCGTTGCCTCCTCGTGCTTCCATTCGATATTTGGCATGCTATACACCAAAATCCGCAAACGAAGATTTCATTGTTATGACATAAATATAGAAGTAACTCAGAAGTTTTACATTCATATTTAACACGTATTTTTGGTCTCTTAAACACACATTTTATTTAGTTTACGAGATATTTAAGTTTTTTGTTCACACGACCCGGATTCATTGCTCTCGAGTGTATTTACCAAATAAACAGTAAACTATGGCAAACTTACAGCTGCTGTTTCTTTTAGGAACCTTTTCAATTAATACTAAACAATATAAAAATATGTAAAGACCCTAAAGCATTAGATATCTAAAGCATAATGCATAATTTTGTTTTGTATGAGTTGAATCAGTAAAATAGGTAGTCGAATATTTTATATTAAACATTATGTTGTTTCTATCGTTGTTGTATTTTATAATTTTAACATTTTGGAAAAAATCATGTTTATCTGAAGCTCGTGATGAATCTTTTGTGAGTTTTCTGTGACTTGAACTTAAACCTATGTACCTATAGGTATATTTTGTGACAGTCGAGCGGTTTAGCACTACATCCGATCCGAAATATTTAGTATATGGTTAAGGAGGAAACAGTTGCTCAGTCGGGTACAGTGACTTACCATCGTTTTGAAAAGAAGGAAAAGAGATACGTTCATCCCTTTTGCACTTGCGCGTGCGCATGCCAAAAGCTTCCAAAAAGTGCAAAAGAGATGAATTTATCTCTTTTCCTTCTTTACAAACCGGTGGTGAGTCACTGTTCCCGACTGAGCAACTGTTTCCTCCTTAACCCTAGATCTGAGAACTATTTCTAGGTAAACTGAATATTTTGGATCAGATAAGAATCGGATGTAGTGCGTAACCGCTCTTATTCTTAATACTAGATACTAATATGTACTCTAAAAACCTTAAATACTTGAGAAATATTAATATTTAGGGCGTTTTTAGACTAGCGTTAGAGTAGCGCGCTACATAAGGTAAACGCTGGTAATCTCGTCAATGTCCGAGAACTCGTCAGGTTTTAAAAAAACTAACAATAACTTAATAAATACTACATTTACCAAAAAGATTTGAATTGGCAATTATTTTTGGAAGTATTCCGCATATTTCGAATGGCAACATACAGTTATGAGTGTAATAGCGTCGCAATAATAAGCGTCTAAAAATGAGTTTTAGCCACCAAAAGTAACAGCTCCCGTTCTACTTTCGATCTTAAGTTTTGCGAACTGTGTCAGGTATTTTATGTAAGCGATTGTGTTGTAATAAAGTTTATATATCATTTTAACGGTATTGCCTATAAAATAGGTTCTAATTATTAATGTTCTATGTATTTTAACGGCTGACAGGTACTGGTACCGTCTAAACCGTGATTGTCCCAAGTATCGTCGTACTCAGACGAGTATCAGGACGTGCATGTAAAGTTGTCTCTATTCTCGTCATATTTGAACACATGCAGTGCTGATTTTTCTTTTATTTTTTATCTACATGACTGCGCCAGAATGAGGGTTACCTATGTTTTTCGAGATTTATGTATGTAAGTACGGATGCGTTTGTTCATTAGCACACTCTAAAGCCTGAACGGGTTGATAGATTTAGGCTTAAAATTGTCATAAGATTTGTATGTACTGTGAGTGAGAGTGAGATTGGGTAGGTTATATCAAAATAAAATGAAATCTATTCTTATTATGTATGTTTATTCCTAATAAAAATAAGGTGTTAAAAAAAAATTACATTGTCAATTCGTCAGCAGTGTAAGGATTAACTTCTAGCATTAAAACTGATGAGTATTTAGTAACACTGTCAGGAATAGCGTCGTATTGCCGAGTACTAGGACACCTTTGAAAAATACATCACGACAATTATGAACTCTGAGTCCTAAGACATAGAGTTCATATTAGCGATGAAAAAATGACGAGTATTGGGACGGCTTTGACGAGTATCAGGACATTTCAGCCGAGTACTGGTACATTTCGACCTTTTTTCAGTATTTTAATTATAATATTTTTTTCACAATTGATAATAATTAATAATTGTATTTGACAGAAAGCAAAATAATTAATCTTTAACCTCGTGGCATTAGACTTTTCCTACATATTCTAGTTTTTGCGTGGCAGAGCTCCAAAGTCAAGGATTTTTAAAGAACGACGAGTAATGGTACTTTTACTACGAGCTTAGAAGCACGTACAAAACGCTTGTCTGAAAACGCCCTTACGTGAAAAATGTGAAAAGTTTCATAAGTAGTTTCATACTACATATTTTTGTTTCTATGTATATTCTGCCTTTACAACGCGAAAACACGTGGAAAAAATATGCCACTATTAAATCTGTAAAATGAACGATAAGTAGTTACGAGGCCTTCAAATCATAACTAATCTAAAATCATACTTTCAAAGAGTTGTATGTTTATCTAGGGTAGGTATTTCATAATAGAAATAATTGCTAACTACTTAGTATTTTATTCTAGTAGGAAATTGGTTTATTAATTTTAAAGCGATTGTATAATATACCGATTTAATAGAAGCATTATTATATTAATTTTAACTAGCATTATTATATTCAAAAAAACATATTTGTTATAAAATTACAATCAATTTTATCAAAGTAAGTTAATATGCATAGTTATCCTATGATAAATACCATTTATTAATAGATATCTAAAGTATGTTTATATTTAATTATGTTTTGTATGAGTCAGATCGGTTAAATAGCTAGTCGAATATTTAGTGTCAACATTATGCCGTCTTTATCGTCATTATATTTTATAATTTTAACATTTTGGATAAATTCATGTTTATCTGAAGTTCGTGATGAATCTTTTGTAAGTTTATTGAGACTATTAATAATCCTACAAATATTATAAATGTCAATGTTTGTACCGATGGATGGATGGATTGATAGATAGATGTTTGTTAGGTACTTAATCATGTAAAATCCACTGAAATGATTTGAATTTTTACAATAACTTAGCATAGACATCAAAATAACATATAGGCTATATTATTTAAAAATATCGTGTTTTTTTTCCAAGATATAAGGATAAATGCGTACGAAGTCGTGGGCAACCTCTAGTCTTATCTACTATATGTATCCTTCTTATAACACTTTCCTATACCTACCTATTAAACTTATATGTTACACTTGAAGGGAATATATTTCATCACAGTATTATATGACTGCTGTTGAGAATAGAAGAGGAAAGGTGAAAGGGCGCTTGATATGACATGACGGTTACTTAAAAAAACATCATTGAAGGAAAGGTTGAGGGAAAGAGAGGGAGAGGTAGACCGAGACTTACCTTTACTCAAGTGAAGGAGAAAGTTAACGTCATTATCGTATCAAGAAGTCAAAGCACTAGCAGAGGATAGGCTTATGTGGCGGATGCTCCACTGACAAAGTCTAACTCTTAAATGTAAATTAATGGGGATGATGACTACATTCAAAAAATAATTAGTCCGTCTTTTAGGCTATTAAAAATAATTATGAAACACATTTTTTACCTGATCAAATACATAAATAAATACAAAGATGCAGAGCATCAAAGTTACGGAGTGGGGGGTATTGACGTCACTCCTCGGTTAAAATCGTACTGAGGCGTGACGTCAGGAGCGACTTTAACCCGGTGTATCTTTGTAATTTTTACTTTTAGAGAAAAGGAAAAATTACGTGTCGAATATTTTGAAATAATCTATGTGATGCACTAAAAAAAATTTTTTATTCATCATGCCCATTATATGACTTGGTAATGTGAAGTGTACAAAAAACTTAAAATACCTACTTATAATAGGTACCTCGATGAGAAATGCATGTATTTACCAAATATACAGTAAACTCTAGCAAACTTACAGGGACGTTTCAAATTAATATTTAACGACATAAAAAAATGTAAAGGCCCCAAAGCGGAAGATGTCATAATATTCTCTTGCAAATCACCAAAAGAGAATACTCAAACTTTAGTGGCCAATAGTACTTTTACGGATGCGACACTTTTGAAAAAAGTAAGTGTTTTATGGTATCTACACACCCAAGCCGCCGGCTTTTTTGACAGCTGCCATTCGTATGACGTAAAGCCGCCGGCCTAGCCCGGCGGCATGCCGGCGCGGCGGCTTTGGTGTGTAGATAGCATTAGTCATTTAGAAATTTTGATTAAACTTATTTTGTATGTAGGTATAATAGGAAGTGTGTTTGGATCGTAGCAAGTGAAAGGAAGTGGTCTTTACCTACCCCAATGGGAGAGAGGCGTGACGGATATGTATGTATGTATGTTATGATATCAACAAACCAATACCGCCGGCAAGGCCGGCGTGGCAACCTTCATTTGTCAAGGTTTTTTTTTTAATATACCGGCAAATAGGTGCATTTGTGGATTATCCGAATATTTCGATATGAGAAGTACGGTATGTACCTACTTAAATCATGATAACTTCTAAAAAACAAATTGGTACATCTAAGAACAAATTGTTGGTTAGTCGATTAGATTATAATTAGGAAATAAATACATATTATATTTTGAGAGAACTGATCGACTTCAGTAAAAGTTGTTTTTTTTTTTCATTTTATAAATATAATGAGTACCTACATATAAGTAAAAACATTAGGGACCGGTTTCACGACCCACAGATAAAGTTTAACTTATAGATATTTTACACCTATCACTGTCATACACTGTCATGTTTTAAAAAAATATATAAATTTAAGTATTATTGTTTATTGTATTGTTTTTGTATTATTATTTTTTTATTTAAGTGTTTTTTTTTTTATTTTTTATTTAACTGATGTACTTATATCAGTTAAATTTTATCTGTAAGGTCTGAAACGAGCCTTGATTAAAGATATTTTTTTTCTTTTCAGATGAAAATATCAGTTTACAACTACAATGATAGCAAAAAGCGTCCACTTTTGATGTACTCGTACAATATAGAGAAACCTTGCGCGAATCAGATATCTCTAGGGATTTTATCATTTACGCCGATTAAGATAAATCGTGACTGCATTATAGAAAAGGTAAAAATTGAGAATTTAAATAGATTTTTGATCTTCCAAACCCCCCAAAACCCCCTTTTTAAAAAAAACTTATAGACAAGTACTCGGATCTCACAAGTTCAATATCTTATTAGCAAATGCTTGATCTAAACCTTTTAATTGATAATAATCGAATCCATCACACGACAAGTTTGATTTGTTTCACCATTTACAGATAAAAACCGACAGATATTTTCTAACTGAAAATACACTCGAGAGCAATGAATGCGGGTCGAGTAAACAAAAAACTAAATTGTCTCGAAAACTAAGAATCCTAGCCTTATGAAATAATAAGTATGTGTTTGAGAGACCATTAAATACTTTTTAAATGAAAATATAAAACTTCTGAGTTACTTCTATATTAATGTCATAACAATGAAATCTTCGTTTGCGTATTTTGGTATATAGCATGTCCAATATCGAATGAAAGCACGAGGAGGCAATGCGAAATGTTAAAATTTAAGAAAATGCTTATGTTGTTTTAAAAAAAATATTGTTTTACATTTTAGTTTTCAAGTTAGATCATCAGTTTTTTTCTTTACTGAATATTCTGTTATTAAAATGTTGTAACTCATAAATGTTATTATATACATTGAAGGAGCATAAAATTGTCTATTAAACGCAATTTATTTCATTATGCTAGCATTCTTGGATCGCGAGTTTTTTTGTTTTTTTAGTGACCCGGATTCATTGCTCTCGAGTGTATAATATTATTATTACCTGAAAATATCTGTCGATCACTGTCTTAAAACGTGATATTTTATTAAGTAGACGTGGGTTTATCTGTCAGTAAAATTATATCGATAAATGGTGAAATTGGCCCTAATTGTTTTATTGTTACAGGGCACCTATCAATTAGATATGAATTTAGATGAAACAATACACAAAGTGTTTGGAGCTTCACTATTTTATGGAAGATATGTGTCTAAATTATTAGCTCTGTCTGATAAAAGAAATATAATCTGTCTATTAATAGATGTTTCGATTCAGAAGAAATAAAAAATTATAATAGGTAAGGTATTTTTAATCTATACAACTTAAGGTGGAGCACACAGTTTTGACGAGCATGTTACGCTGATTTTCACAGCGTAATGCTATCTACACACCAAAGCCGCCGGCATGCCGCCGGGCTAGGCCGGATGCTTTACGTCATACGAAAGGCAGCTGTCAAACGCGCTCGTTGCGAATGCTACATTACACCGCGTAACGTTGGTCAGTACCCACCTTTACGCAATGCATTATGACATCCTGTTTTATAGAAATTACGCTGTCCCACGGTGCGTGTGACAAGTGTGCTTCTAATAATAGTATTTCTATGGAGTAGATATCATAGTGTGCTGCGTACCTATCTCTATCTCTATCCGGCCGATTCCGGCCATGGCGACCACTTCGACTCCTATAGGTCAGTTTGGCGCTCGTGCGCTCTCATGTGGCTTGTGTAGCCTATCTTTGAGACAAAGTTCCGTGCACATTGAGGGCAGGTAAGAACGCCGTTGTCATAATTGTATTATTATGATGGCAGCAGGTGGCCGGGCCTTCAATTGGTCGCGCTTAGTGTCTAGATCAGATTTACGCTGCGTACCTACTATACGTTTCAAATGAGAACAGGATTATAAGCGTGGTTGACTTCACTCCACTGATGACAAATTTGTACGGTTGGCAAAGAAGTTTGGTTCACAACAACAAAATGTACCATTTCTCGACCATGATACACCAATACCTGACAAGGCAATGCTCCTATAGTGGACCACTTTTAAATTCGTGAAAATCAAACAAACTTAAATTACAAATATTTATTGGTTGTTTATAATTTATTATATTGGTTAAGACACTATAAAACGATTACCTATGTTTAAGTAATAACCAAAATAATTTTCTTTTAAGTAAGTAAGTAATAATCACCACTGATTGAAGCTAATAAGCTTACCTAATGTAAGCTAATATTTCCTTAGTAGGACCAATGGATGAATTCCCAGGTCGACTATTGGGACATTGTCGAAAAGTGGAACATTAACCCTATTCTTTTTTTGCAAACCGTACAGTCCCTCTTGACGTTCGAACGTAATGCGGACTTTGACGTCATCACTTTTATCCTATTCTCATTTAAAACCCATAGTACGTTGCGTAGGTACGTGGGACCGATCTGTTCCTACCTTAAACCAAAGCTCTCAGGGCCTTTTTCACTATCTAGAGATAAAATCACTCTCTGTATGAGAGTAGGTTCGTGCCCCTCGGTGGGGACATATATGGGCTGATAAAGAAGAAGAAGAGATAAAATTCATCTTTCAGGTATTTTATACCTATCTCTGTCTAAAACGTCATGTTTTATGAGACAGACATAGGGTTATCTGTCAGTTAAATTTTATCTGGAGATAGTGAAATGGGCACTTGGTTTAATAGAAGCTCTGCCAGGACTGAAATATTAAGATTTTGTTATTTTTAACCGTTTGTACGCCAGCCATTTTTGACGTTGATACATGCCCGACGCCGCCGAGCCTAGTATTATATCAATTAACACAGGCGGTAGGGCATCTTATATAAAACAAAATTATTGTTATAAAAATGGCCAAATTTAGACGACTTCAGGTCAGCGGCGTCTCAGCCACGCGAACAATTTGCGACTAAAGTGGTCATTGGCGTCCAAAGAGTTAAAAGGAGACAACCTTGATACCGTCAAGAAAGGTACGAGCTACGCGTTAGAAAGAGAGCGCAGTAGTAGGTATCTAAAATTGTAGGTATGTGGCGTTGCGCGGACGGAATTTGAACTAAATTGTATAGTAGCATGAGTCGTTATTTCTTTGAACGCGTTTTAGGAGTGAGACTTCTGTACCTGCTATTAGGTATTCTGTGGCTCTGCCAACGAGTAGCGGCAAATCTTCTAATACTCCTACAAGCTACAAAATCCAATCAGATGGGTCATGTTTCTCATGATTTACGTACTAAGCCTTAGGCCCAGAACACACGGTGAAACGCAACTGCAACGAAACCCTTTTAAAATTATTAATTTGAAACCAGTTGCATACATTATCCACAGACGGCGCGACTTGAATAGGCATGATGACAAAAAAAATTTTTTTGTCCATCACATAGATTATTTCCAAATATTCGTCACGTAATTTTAACTAAAAATGACAAAGATACTGGGTTAAAGTTGCTCGTGACGTCACGCCTAGGATTTTTACCTAGGAGTGACGTCAATACCTACACTCCGTAACTTTAATGCTCTGTATCTTTGTATTTATTTATGTATTTGATCGGGTAAAAAATTAGTTTCAAATGTTTTTAATAGCCTAAAAAACGGACTAATTACTTTTTGAATGCAGTCATCATCCCTATTGTACCTAGAATGAATCTAATACAAAGACGCCAAAAACTGATGAAACAGTTTTCAAGAAAAGTTTCATGCACGCCGGTTTCAGTGGAATTGGTTTGCAATGCGTTGTAATCTGGTTTCAAACTAGTTGCGTCGTACGTGGTTTTCGAAAGGAGTCTTTAGTAGAAACTTAGATGCAACTCAAAAGTAACTAGCAATTGAAGTTTCGTTGCAGTTGCGTTTCACCGTATGTTCTAGGCCTTACAGTTATGTACCGGATTATCAGTACAGTTGAATTCCTTAGGCCATAACGAGTAATTTATAGTGTACAAGATTATATAGGCTTGCTTGTACTAAAATTGTGATTTAGTGCTTGTGTGTTTTATTATCAATTAATGGGGATGATGACTACATTCAAAAATTCAAAAAATAATTAGTCCGTCTTTTAGGCTATTGAAAATATTTGAAACACATTTTTTACCTGATCAAATACATAAATAGACACAAAGATACAGAGCATCTAAGTAACGGAGTGGGGGGTATTGAGCTCACTCCTAGGTTAAAATCGTACTGAGGTGTGAAGTCACGAGCAACTTTAACCCAGTGTATCTTTGTCATTTTTAGTTTAAGAGAAAAAAGGAAAAATACGTGTCGAATATTTTAAAATAATCTATGAGATGGACTAAAAATTTTTTTTTTCTCCATGCCCATTGTGTAGAAAAGCTGAGTTGATCGTTACGTAGTCTGAGGACCGGTGACCAATCAAAATACCAAAAGTCATTTGACAAATTTTCATATGAAAACCAACGGAAGACCAAGTATCATTTGACAACTCAACATTTCATATAAGAATGTTTTACAAATCCTACATCTCACAAAGTGATTGTTTTGTAAAATGTCATTTTACAAAAAATATTTTGATAACATTTCAGTTCAACAAAAATATTTTGATCAATGTTACTTTAACCAAATTTGTTAATGTTAATGTGAATTAATTTCCAATGTCATAACTTACAAAATCACTATTAAAATTTGTCAGAAAATTTGAAATCACCACCTAAACCGACTCGGATAAGTTAAGTTCAGGTTATTTTTTTTATGACAACCCAGAAAATACCTAAATGTAGGCAAACCGACACCAAAAGGTTAGGTTTAGGTTTTTTTAGGGTTCCGTACCTCAAAAGGAAAAAAACGGAACCCTTATAGGATCACTTTGTTGTCCGTCTGTCCGTCTGTCAAGACCCTTTTTCTCAGGAACGCGTAGAGGTATGAAGCTGAAATTTATATCAATTACTCAGGTCTACTGTCCCTTGAAGCTGTGAAAAAATCAAACTTCTAAGCCAACGCAATCAAAAGATACAGCCATTTATGCCGCAAATTTTCGACACTTGCAAGGGAATCAAAACCTACAGGGTGCTTCCCGTGAACTCAGAATCTTGAAATTTGGTACGAAGCAACGTCTTATAGCATAGATAAAGGAAAAATTACGAAAACCATAAATTTTTAGTTACATCACAAAATATATTTTTTTTTAATAATCTTAAACTTACTACCCATTTCCTCATAAACGCGTAAAGGTATTAAATTGAAATTCATACCAAATACTCAGGTCTATAATACCTTTAAGCTGTAGCAAAATCAAACTTCTATGTCAACGCAATCAAAAGAAACAGCAATTTAAGCTGCATATTTTGAAACTCGCAAGTACTTGCAAGGGAATCAAAACCTAAAGGGTACTTCCAGTCGACCTTGAATCTTGAAATTTGGCATGAAGCAACGTTTTATACCACACATAAAGGAAAAATTCCGAAAACCTTAAATTTTTTGTTACATTACAAAATATATATTTTTTAATAAATATAAACTTATTACTTTTTTCCTCATGAACGCGTAGAGCTATCAAGTTGAAATTCATATCAAATACTTAGATCTAATTGCCTTTAACCCGTGAAAAAAAAAAATTATAAGTCAACCCGAAAACGCAAAACGCAAAAGTACAACCATTGATACCGCATATTTTGAAACTCGCAACTACACGCAAGGGAATTAGAACCTAAAGACCACTTCCCGTTGACATAGAATCTCGAAATTTGGTAAGAAGCAATAGCTTACAGCACAGGTAACAGAAAAATTCCGAAAAGCTTAAAATTTTAAGTAGTTATACCACCAAAAAAATTGTGATTGTAAACATAATTGTAGTTACAGCAATGACCGCGAGTTATTATACTATGTATGGGGAGGGCAACATTTTTCAAACGGCAAAGACGACCTCACTCATCGTCATTCAATCCCGATGTTTTGGTGAATGTAGCTGTATAATCTAAATGCGTCCTAACTGCTTAAAGTGTTATACTTATAATTAAATTCAATGACATTATTATATTTCTTATTGTTGGTTATTATCAGACAGCTTGCTTGTATTGTTTCTACTGGCGAAGTTTGATGGGACGCTGGTGGCACGGGTGGCACGCGGGGCTATTCACACCTTTTTCAGTCACCATTTACAGGTCTGGTTCAAATTTAATACTTAATTAATATTTTTGAACCAGATTTCTAAATAGTGACTAAAAAACTTAGTAAATAAATAACTTTAATAAAAGAACTTTCGCAAGTCTGCTGCAAGGCTAGTATAAGTGTTTCAGTTATATTATAGATAAATGATATGTGTTAATATAAAATAAAGGATTACTTAAACGATAAAGAGATCTTTGTCTTAAATTTATGCTCCTCCATCTTTCCCCATTGTAATGTTATGAATTTCATTTTGCAATAAAAATACCATAGTTATGACTCGATTGTCGTAAT
Organism: Anarsia innoxiella; assembly: GCA_947563765.1. Lineage (NCBI taxonomy): Eukaryota > Metazoa > Arthropoda > Insecta > Lepidoptera > Gelechiidae > Anarsia > Anarsia innoxiella. The sequence continues at coordinate 1,866,965 of OX387403.1, forward strand.
GAACGAACTTTGTAAACCTTGCAGGTTTGTACGGAACCCTCGGTGCGCGAGTCCGACTCGCACTTGGCCGGTTTTTTTTTATGACAACCCGGAAAATTAGGTCTGTGATAATTGACCAATGACAAAATTTCGATTATTTTATTCCCAGATTTTATTTTGGCCAAATAAATTTAGATAACAATATTTAGGATAAAAAAAAATTTCAAATGAAAATTTGTTATTAAAAAAATAAATAAACAATACATTTTTAAAACGACGTTTTGTTATACGAGTATTTATGTTCTGATGTATTTGCCAAAGCAATAGTTGTCAAATGAAACTTTGGCAAATGTTGTTTGTAAAATGATATTTTTATCATATTTGTCAAGTGAATGGTTGTCGAATATATAGTAACCCTGAGGATCTTTTTCACCGCTTAAAAATAAAAGTTAATTGACAAATATTTTATTCCTGTCACTGTCCAAAACAGACATAGGTTTATCTGTCAATTAAGTTTTATCTGTCAATTGTGAAACGGGCCCTAATATCACTCATAATAACCCGACCACAGATTACCTAATAGTTACTACGTAACAGATACTTCACTCAGAAGAAAATATCAAATACCTACCGCTTTAACAGTGCGCAATAGCCCAACTGTCACGTCAGAAACCACTGCATGCTAAAATGTGCCTAAATACTCAAGTGTATAGTTGAGATTGCTTCGCACCCCACGAATCCGTAAAAATCGCGGGGCTGCCTCTTCGATAAAATTAAATTAACAAAACGTTTTTTGACTATGTTATTGAGAACTATGAATATGTTCCGAGTTATATGGGGCAGTTTAAAAATGTATCGTTTTTTTTTTTTTTTTTTAATATTTTTTTAACTTTCTGAATTCTCGGTTATTATTATGTTTTTCATTAAAAAAACATAATTATTAAAAATTATAAAACATTCAAAACAAACAAAAAAAACGAATGGAACTATCAAAATTTGAACAACGTGCGAGCGCTTCGTTTTGACAACCGCGCTTCGCTTGGTCCGCAAGCGGCCCGCTGAGCGGTAGGTATTTATAACGCGCAAGTACATAGAGTGACGGAGGCCTGACCCGACTTCGGTACCATGAAAATTATGACATTGATGGCCAATCATGTCAAATGCGGGGACAAAATTTTGGCTGCATACAATACAAATAATCTTTATTACACACAAAGATATAAGGTACAGACACAAACAAGAATATATGAAGCAACAGGCGGCCTTATTGCTAGGTAGCAATATCTTCCAGGCAACATTATTCACCTGCATATTAACTTCATAATAACTTGCCATAAGCTATGTGGAGAAGAGAAAAAAGAGACGAAAAGATTATCGATTTCTTTGTAAAAGAGTTCTTTATTTATTATGAGTTTGACTTAAACTTGTTTAAGTACTTATATCTAATCAGGAAATACCTTATAGATATGACAATATACTAGGAAGTTGTCTAGAAAATATAAATACCGATCAGATATAACGTCAACCCCACATATACATAATCTGCCAAAACCAATCGGCCATATATCAATATGTCGGGTCACGCAGCTCTCTGATAATCATAAACTTATTCCAAGGGATGTGTCAACAGTATTTGTTGGTAAACCTCTTTTCTTGCTACAGTATTAATTATGTGTCTTTATAAATAGACTTAATTGCTGATTTTGATAATAAGTGCGCAAATCACCTACAGAATGTTTTTTTTTAAAAGCGCGTATGCAGTGGTTTTCAGCATACACGCGTACACGAGCGCTACATACAAACCAGACGCGCGTATACCCTCAAACCAGTGGTGTCGTGTTAGTATCAACAAGCTCGCTTAGCATGGCACTCAGTGACAAGACGTTGTCATGCGTTTGTCACGCTTACGTCTCTGTCTATAGTTTTAAATGTGATAAGGACAGGATACGTGAGATAATTGTCGCGGCACGCCCGTACTAAGTCCCATGGAGTTATGGACTATACGAGCGTATAGGCGCGTCAACGCACGTACGAACAAAAGACTTACTAATGAAATTCTAGTCTGATGCTCACGGGCTCACAATGCCCACAGGCGCCCGTGCTCGAACCTAGTCTGACTTCCTAAATATTCAAAGTGCGAATGTACAAGTCAGCGCTGCCTGTCCGCCACTGTACTGACTTGAAATCAATTTAAGCCCGGTTTACATTACCCTGTCACATTACTGACATATTTCTGTATTTCAAAACGTGTAGTCGATATTTTGTTATCACACTCTGATTTGCTTCTTGAAAGGGTAGCCCGTTTTGTAGAAAGGGTCCTCAATTATTTCACGATGTGTTTCCCGTAGATGTCGAATTCATCTTCTCCTATTTTTGATTTTGTATAAATCGTATTGCATCTCTTTCATTCTACTGACTATTGTAGACAGCTGACAAAACTTCTTTTCTTTCTCGGTACTGATAGACTTGGTTCTGGGTTTGTATAAATAGGGTTCCCAAATTGGTCACTACTATTGGTATTGGTTACTTGGTATTGGTATTGTCAGTATTTTCTTCATTCTGAGCATTAGCAGTATTTTTCGGAAAATAAAATAATTTTACTTTATTTTTGCAGACAGTGGAAATTTGAGTGTTTTAACAAATATTATGCCACTAAAACAAAAATAAACAAAAATCTTAAAATACATACGTGTGTTTTACATTTCTCCATCACATTTTTAATAAATGAATTGATTTCGGCGAACCATTTCAGTTTGGGTTGGTAAACAATACCACTAGCTGTTAGATGTGGATGACTTCATAATCTTTTCTCGTTCAGGTACCTAGAATGTTGAACAAAATACTTTTTATTTTTGTTTTTCACATCTTCCAACGCGAACCCTTTAATTTCCATACCAATGCACAGATTTTGCAAAGCAGTTTGGCTTACAGCTTTGTTTTTATAATGTTGTGATGTTATATCCCATAGACACGGATTTTCTCGATATATAATATTGACAAACTTTACAGTTTCGTTTTCAGATAACTTCTTCACCATTGTGCGCTTACTGGAACCAGTGCATTCCAGTGAGGTTTCGCTGGACTGGGATAGTGTAAATCGAGCATAATAGTTAGTTACATATTAAGTGTAGAAAATGCCAACAGTCGATCGAATCGGTGGATTTGTTGCCAAACCGTCCATATCATCCTATATGTTTTAATATTTTTGTATCGGTGGATTTGTTGCGACAAAACTTTGCACGGAAACATGGTTATGATTTACCATGATTGTATAAAATAAATTCTTAATTAAACTTTCCATCTCTACGTGTCGGAGCTAAAAGTCTTCATTTTAATGAAACATACCTTTCTTGCTATAAACTTTTCTGGAAGCTGCAATTACGATATTTTTACCCAACATAAGTAGAACGGAGGAAAACTTTTTACGCTGATAAGAATCCCCTTATAATAGAGATTTAAGGCCCTTGGGCTTTGTGGTAAACACGAAGGCGGTCCCAACGTGTGGGTACGACTTATTTATGTTTATTTTTTATTTATGCTTCCCTAGTACTCGGGTTTGTAGATATTGTTGTACAATCTCTGTAAAAGAGCTTGATATTTATTTTTCTGTAAATCTTATATTTATCCGTGATTTGTGTTCAAAAGAGTTTTTATGCAGCTTTAGGAATAATAATATTTTTTGTTAGTCGGTGTGTGTCTTTTCTTTTTTGTATATTCCTTCAGTTTTTCCAGAGCACATACAGTTTTTTTTATTATTAGTCGCCGGCAAGACATTATACATTATAGGTTTATAAAGATTGGCATTTAAACTGTCCCTAATATTTGGCAAGTGATTTGCTATCATTCATGGTATCATCACATTTAACGAATGGCCGAATTTTTGCTACTATAAATTTCACATTTATTTCAAACTGCGTCAACCCATATTGCACTAACGCCCATTTATAATTCTGTTCTAAAGTGGCTTAGAATAATTATTCCTACCAAAAAGAAAACGAAGCAACTGAAAACAATCCAATTTTCAGGAAGCAGAGAAATATAACCCTAGTATTTAAAAAGCTAATCCTATTTAGCCAGTAAAGGAAACAATGTTTCTTTTTAGTCCCGTTTTCAATTTGGACTCGAAATCTTGTTTTCCAATTAGTATCTTGTGATTGTAAAGTGGGATTTGGCTTGCAGGCAATGTTCATAAATTACCATTGGCTTTTTTGGAGTTATAAGTAAATGAAAATGGTATATGACCTACTATCTGACAATTATAATTAATTTTAAATTCTGTTTTGTCTATACCTACTTAGGGTCCAAGTCTGCTAATTTAAAAAAGCCTCAGTTGTGTGTCGGCAGAATGTCAATGTCATTTTCTGACTCGTTTGGTCGCAGTTAGTGTAAGCCTTGTGTGAGCCATTCACAAGCCATTGTTTAGCAGAATACCAAATGTGTCAAAAAAAGCCGTTGACACTCTGCCGACACACAACTGAGGCTATTTTAAATTAGCAGACTTGAAAATCTATCAGAGGGAAACCTTTAGCCTGAATCAAACACTAAAATAAAAAACCTCTTTAAATAAATAAAAGAACCGACTTCAATGCACTTGAAAGTAAAAAATAATTGTGTGTGCTTATCAAAAGTCAAACCCAAATAGCAACCTTAAAAGTCCATTATTATAAATAAGTACCTACTTAGGTACACGATTTTCAGTATCAGTCTAACTTTCAGTCTAAAAATGTTTTCTTGGGTAGGTACATACTACAAGCCCTAAAATTCAAACATCTACACTTAAAACCCCTAAGCTCAAGATCCCTAAAATCGCAATTATCGAATGCTTCGAAATATCTAACATTATAGCACCGGGGTACAAGACACCTAAATTCAGAATATTATCTAACATCCAAATTACCTATCCAATAATTTAAAATTCTTATGTCATAACATCTAAGTTTAAAACACCGTCATTTACAAAATCATCATTAAATAAATACCATAAATAGGTCTCTCACACGACTTATTTTCCGGGTTGTAATAAAAAAAACCTGAACTTAGCCCATCCAAGTCGGGGTGCCCCATTTTGGGTTTTTATAAATAAACATTTTTGAATATTGTAGTTAAATGATCTACGTTAACATGTGTTTTATTTTTTTGCAACATTTACCTAGATAGGTCTTAGTTAGAATTTTGAATTTAGATGTTAAGTGTGTTGATATTTTAAAATGTTTTATGAACTTAGTTGAAATGGTCATTCGATATTTCACAATTTAGATGTTTTGAATTTAAGTGAAAAAAGCATTAGTGATTGTGAATTTAGGGGTTTTGAGCTTAGGGGTTTCAAGTGTTGATGTTTTAATTTAGGGCTTGTAATGTGCACCCACGGCCTACGCCGCAGGGGCGTCTACTACTTAATACGTTGTAATGTTTAAATTGTACTGTAAAATATCAATAATAAGCACCAAATAACAATAATATAATTTAATTAATTACTACTTACTAATTTAATATTTACATTATACTTAATCAACTTAATAATATAAAATATAATTGTAATTGAATTGTAAATCCTTTGTAGTAGAATAAAGGCTATTTTGAATGTGCACACACTATTCACAATGCTCATAACTCACTCTGGGCTAAACTTAACCTTCACAGAAATAAAATATGCCCGAATCATCCTATTTGTACAAGATGAAGTTGATCACGGTTCGCTAAACCCACCTAAATGGAAGCAACTCTCGTAACTTACTAAATTAGTTCTTTCAGCTTGATACTTCGGAGGCGGATCTCGAGAATTACGAATTAGGGTGTACTGAGCTGCTGATTGCTCGGATAAGTAATTTTACGTAACGATTGTTTAGTTTTGGGCAACTTCTTGAGGAAAAGTACTGAGGTGTTAATATGTATGCGATTTCGCTGTTGCCCTATCTATACATTTAATGATGCTGATTTGATGCTTGTTGCTGATAGATACTTTTCTTGTTAATAACTTTATTATTGACGAAGCCTGTTGCTGATTTCTTTTTGTTGTTTCTAAGGTTTATTTTGACGAAGCCTGTTGCGGATTGGCGCTTCTGTAAGTACTTTTAATTTGAGTTACTGTAATAAACGTCAACCATAAATACATTTAACTGAGACTAAGATTATAAATGTCAATGTTTGTGCCGACGGATGGATGTTTGTTACTCTTTTACGCAAAAACTATTGAACAGATTTTGGCGAAACTTAGCAATATTGAAGCTTATACGGAATAACACATAGGCTATCTATACTATTAGATTTTAAGATATCGATTTGAAGAAGATATGGCAATGCGTACGAAGCTAGGCAGCCTCTTGTTGTTCAATCGAAAAATACATTGACGTTTATAATAATTATAGTGCTTTTATTTGATTTACGTATAATATTAAAAAAATGACAATATTTACAAAGATTTACTAATGGCTCTATTTATAACAAGTGAAGTATGTAAGTAAGTGACATATACATAGTTAATTTCCTGGCACACATGTTGGCATGGCATCCCGGCACGTCGTCCTAACGTGGACCGATAGGCCATATTTCCCGCCCGTCGGAACCAACTCCGAATGTAACGAGAAATTCTTTGATAGATGATGCTTTTGGATTGGGGGTTAAATGAGAAGGTTTCGCTTTCTATGCCTATCTATATAATTAAGTGTCTATTTCGTTTAGTTATGAGTCTGACCTAGTTTTTCAATAGTCAGATAACATTTAACCGACAGATAAACCTATGTCTTTTTCATAAAACATGAAGTTTTAGACAGTGATAGGTATAAAATACTTATTCCTACGAATTTTTAACTGGCAATTGAAAAATCGGGCCTAAAACATCTACTAGAAGTCTCCTCACCCTTTAGTTTGAAGCGGAAAACTTCCTTATTGCAATTAGTTCTAAAGGTGCGTACAGACCATGTTATTTAACATTGTTATATAACATGTTTTACATAATGTGGACACTGAATTTATAAAACATGGTATAGTAACATGTTACTGATATGTACAACAATGTTATATACCTAACTTTGATCTCGTGTCGACATTGTGGATTGTACTGAAGAACGACAAACGACAATGGTTATATAACATTGTTATATTGCATTGTTATTCTAATGTGTACAGTATTATTTTATGTTGCAATGTTGAATAACAAGGTTACATAGTGTGGACGTGTTATAAAACACAAGTTAAATAACATGTTACATGGTCTGTACGCACCTTTACAGATCTCAATAGATGTAACAAAGCCAATTGCAAAGGACTTTACAGTAACCACTATACCTATGTACGAGTTTAAACTGATTTTTACTCAGGCTTTCTAATTTTGGCGGTTAAAACATTCTTTTCCTTTTCCGCTCTCCGTTCACTCTTTATACCACCCAAGTATTAGTCGGAATCGTTCACTCATTTGATCTGTCGGTCCTTTTAACTTTTTCAAGCCTTTTTGGGCCTGAAATATGGAACTTTGGCCGTTTTTTTAGAATTCATCCCTGCCCTAGCGCGTCAGTTTTCTCATATCTGTAAATCGCTGAATATCTTTTACATCTCTTCGTGTTATTGGAATTCGTGTCTTTTTTTATAATGTAGGAATGACAAAATTTATTTGAATAGGTACCTACTAGATGACGGAAATTAATTTGTGAGTACTTACTTACCTACCTATTGATATCTTCATAGGATTATAAATTATTACAGCAATGGATTATAAACTTATACTATTTATTTACTAATGTTCAAAACTTTAAAAAAAAGATACTACCCACTCACCTACTTACGTTTATATGAGACGCATACCTTAAAAATATCACATTAATACTTGAATCTTCTAACCTCCCAGTATAATGCTTACAAAGGATTCCTTCAAATAATTTATCTTTAGCGAGACTCAGCATACCAAACCATCGGTATTTACGTACTGCTTCAATTCTTCAAGCAAGACAGTTTAAACTGAATTCTACAGATTCTTTCTGAAGCAATTTTGCAATACCAACTTCCAAGGAGTTCCAGAATTCAGCGCAGTTTTTCTTTCCCCTTCTAGTTTTCCAATTTCATTTCGCCCCAGTATTTCATACCCAACTATCAAGCTCCTTAAGTTTAGTTTAGAGCAAATAATTATTTTCGCAATATTGCGTTCAAAGTTTTATCATGCGTTCGGAGCTAAAAAGCTTACTGCTCATCTTGTGGGGATTTTATGGGATTTTTTTAGTTTTTTTCTGTACGTTTCCTCAAAGTATTTTTCATTGGTAGACATTGATATAAAAGTGGTTTTATATGTTCTAAAATCTTTGTATACCTATACCTAGACGTGATTAATAAATCTGTATAACTGTTAATAAGATAATTATTTATTTTCAAAATTCATCGTAAAACATAACAATGTATAGGTACCTACCTAATAAATAGGTAGTAGGTACTAAATTAAAATTTCTGATTCTCTAACTAACCTAAGTTACTTACCTATGTACCTACATAAGGATAAATCAATTATAATAATAGGCATTCTATTAAGAGATAATATCAAAACCTGCCAGAAAATCTACTTGAGATCCAATTTGTACGACAGGATAAACAGATCAAGTCCTAAGTTAACTAATGCATTATTGTATGCAAAGCTACAAGAGTCATAAACCATGCTATCCTCAAACTAGATAGAAATGTTACATAGATCATAAAGCCATACATCTTTACTACATTTTTATCGGCACTTTAAAGCAAAACACAGATATTCGGGTCAAAGTTCGGTCGTTTCCCAAATAAACGCGTTTTTCAACTTTATTTTGTCCTAAATCTTAGAACGCTGTACGTTTTTTATATTAATTTTATATAAAAGTGGTTGAAATTAAATAAAATGTGGTTAAAAGTGATTTTGTTAAGTATTTTTGGATGTACGAGCTCGGTAAGGAATTTCTTTCTTTACAATGACATGTTTCACGATAGCAAACATGTTATTTATTTACTTATTAAGTCTATGTCGACTTTTACTTCAAATAATGATATTATGTACGTGTTGCGAGTATGTCAGCTTGTGGACGTCCACTGCTGGACAAAAAACCTCCCCCAAATACTTATCCAAAACAAAATTTTGGTGTGTCAGTCTAATGCCGAGGAGAGCAGAATGACGAGAAGAGCCGACCCGAAATGAAACGGAAAAAGGCTAAAGAAGATTCAGTCCAATGGCCTAGAATTAGTGTCCTAGGATGCTAGGTATATAATCTAATAGCGATTAGATGTAAAGATGTAATTCAACTCGCATTTTATACATCTAATACGCATTTCCTTCTCATACTATTGTCGATCACACAATCTATTGCTAAGCGCCAAAACACACGGTGAAACGCAACTGCAACGCAACTGAAACTAAACGTTTCAAACTAGTTGCGTCGTGTGTGGTTTTCTAAGGAAGTCTATATAGAAACTGCGATGCAACTCAAAAGTAACTAGCAGTTTCAGTTGCGTTGCATTTGCGTTTCACAAAGAAAATATTCAAACTTTCACAAACTGATTGTACGTGTGCGTGCGTACAGGTAGGTCCCTCGACTCAGGAATTTGAATGAAACTCAAAATCTTAGGGCACAAGCATCCAATTGCAGCACCACAATTTGACCCAACCAAAAGCACTGACAACTTCAATACCGCGTTTTAAAGTTAAGGTAGCGCCATCTATGAATTGACTTAGGAACTAATTATTTTAATTATAAATTAGATTTAGACACTGATGATAACGAAACTTTTTGTCATAGCTCACAACCTCCTTCGACCTTGGCGGTGTAGTGACAGGAAACCGCATGGCTGCTGTACCTCTCGGCAGATCCTTAGGAGATGGAGAACTGGATGTAGAAGGCATCTGCACCAAAGCTGGAATGGTCTGTCAAGACTGCAAGAAGTCTGTTACTTGTGTAGCTTTGCCTGTTGGTTGGCTAAAGGTATGTTATATTATTATTTCAAAAACGAATAAGAAAGTCGTAGATTGGCCTAAATGGCGGATACTCCCACCTTCAAGAGTCTAACTCTAAATAAAATGATGACCACGAAAACGAATCAATTTTAATGCCGTAATTAGAAAAAGTATTCCAAATGTTTTTTACATTGTAAACTTATAAACTCCTTTGTAAACTTTAAAAAAAAAACTTCTTTTAGGGCTAGGAACTAATACGACAAAAAATTGCCGATTTCTAGCGTATTTCTGTCTCAATCTAAACCACGCTAACACGAGTAATAAGGACAGAGTTATGCGAGAAAACGAACACTTACCCTTATTGTGGGATTTATGCTGGACATGTAGAACTTATACCAATTCAGTCTTTAATGCCTACTTTTAACTCTATTTTAATTCAATCAAGTTTCATATCCATTATTGCTTACATTTCACATATACGAGTAACTTTTACAAGCATAACTGAACGTGTGTACCTTAATTTTGCTTTCGCAGGCAATAAAATAAATCATACACACGTTCAGTTATGCTTGCACAGTTCAACTGTTCAAGCATAACCGTCAGGCATAACCTAGCGTGTGTGGCCGCTTTTGAATCAAAAGAATTGAATAGAAAGTCTGTTAACTTTATCTTGAACTAAATCGTAGCCTGAATAAAAGGAATCTTGTTTAATTTTGAAAGAATAGTTCTTTTGTTAAACCATGACCGTTCTTACTTCTTTTGTCTTTTAGGGTTCCTTAAACGAAAGGTGAAACGGAACCCTGCCATTCTATCCACTATATACTAACCATTATCCTCCTGCATTGAAGTTATCTGGAAGAGATCACTCTTAGTCATAAGGCCGCTTTTTCACACTCTGTACTTAGCTTGTAAATTCTTCTATAAGTTGTTTTTCTTAGTATTTGGCGTGTGCAGTAAAGAATTTATGGACGCAGCTCTAGATGCACCGATCCGACACACACTTGGCTATGCTTTTTTATTCTGATCGTATTTCTATTGTTTTATATTGTAGTTAAACCAATTTGTCTATCCAAGTCGTCTGCAAAAAGTCTGATAAGTTTTGCGAATCATCCCCTAAGAGGAAAGTTTCGGAACTTTTAGACAAAAGGCCTTTTGGCGTTGGGTAAAAGATGATAGCTAGTATGTAGATGGGATAAGTGTGGTTTTCTTTTAAATAATTCGTCTTTAATTTATTCGATTACCACTTGCTAACGGTGAAGGAAAACATCGTGAAAAACCTGCATACGCCAAAGAAGAAATTCGAAGGTCTATGTGAAATCCGCCAACCGCACTTGGCCAGCGTGGTGGATTACGGCCTAATGACTCTCTGAATGAGTGTAGACTCGTGCCCCTCGGTGGGGACATATTATGGGCTAACAACAACAATAATTCGTCTTTCTTTTGAGGTTGAGCAAAAAACGAGAAATCAACGTAAAAGTACAATATTCAAAACCTACCAAGAATTACCTTAGAATAGAGAATACTATACTTCTCTGTATTGACAAATCACTATGATAATATATGTCAATTCTAATAGTTGACTGTTTTCTTTTACAATGGCATCTACACACCAAAGCCGCCGGCTTTTTTGAAAGCTGCCATTCGTATGACGTAAATCCGCCGACCTAGCCCGGCGGCATGCCGGCGGCTTTGGTGTGTAGATAGCATTATGAATGTTTATTGCCATTTGAAATGAATTCATTGAAATATTTACGAAAAGCATATATTCTAAATAAATATTATACATAGATATTATTTGATATAATCATAGATATTATCTGTCACGTCTCTCTTCCATTGAGGTAGGTAAAGACCAATTCCCTCCACTTGCTACAATCCAATTCTACGTAATTAGTGTGTTCTAATTACCCTTTTGTGTACTAACTAGTCATCTGTGGACTGTCAAAATTTGCAAAATGGCGGATTTGGCGCATCTGTGGCGGAAAATTGCAACAAATTTGCAAATGCAAATTTTTTATTTTTTTTGTACCAGAGACAATTTTACATTCTAAAAGTGATTGATAGAGTCATTCACTCTTTATGGTTTTCTCTTAGTGAGTATAGGGCTTTAAAACTAATCTTTCACATCCCAAAAAAAAGAACAATTGAAAATCTATTGTGTCTGGGTTTATAATGGGTCAGTGGGATGTGAGAGGTAAAAGGACTCAAGATAAAAGTATTTTCACAATGAAAGGTCAACTTAGCCTTCCGTACCTACCTACTGACATACGTAAGTATTCTAGAGGAAAGGATACCAATGTCATGTCTATACACTTTCCTATCCCTTCCCTATGGGGTTGGTAAATAACAAAAATATGCTTAGAGAAGTTTGTAGCGTAGTTATCCTCTTAGTTCCACCCAATGAGAGTATTTTCGGATTTTATTGCGAGTTCCGATACAAAGCTACTTGTTAGTTTCTTTCCCTAGTTTTTGGGTCTATACGTTTGACTCTTAACTAGGTAATAGTTATTCTCACTGGTCGGACTTTTTTAAGGGTATTGAGTCAATTTATTTACGGCCGTTACTAATATTCAAAGACAGCTATTCGAGATGGGAAGTACTTAACTGTCACATAGCTGTCACTTTTGATCTATCCTTCAGAAGAATCTCATAGATTTTTTGACACCGGTAGGTTTATAGGGACAATTAATAATAACCTCTAGTTTCTTGCTGGCTTCTTCTCTGGGGAAAATGCCTACCGAAGTCAGCGTAGCTTACCTCCTTTAATGGTTTTCTCTTTTTTTGGTTCTTTAAATTAATTATTATGTTTTTTTTATAATTTTTACTTTGTGACGAATTCAAGGTGTAAATTTAATGTTCATCATAATCATCATCATTTATTTAAGAGCCAGGCTCTTGTCGGTGGAGTAAACGCCATCTTTGCCTTTCCTCTGCCAGTAATTTCACTTCCTGATACGACACGACGCCAATCCTCTCTTTCACTTGAGTGAAGTAAGTACGTCTTGGTCTTCCTCTTCCTCTCTTACCCTCAATCTTTCCTTCAATGATGTTCTTTAAAAAATCGTCGTGTCGTATCAAGTGCCCTATCATCTTTCCTCTTCTATTCTCTATTGTTCTCAACAAGGAGCGCTTCTCACCAACCATACTTAATACCTCCTCATTACTCTTCTTCTCCGTCCAACTAATCCTCTCCATCCTCCTCCAACACCACATCTCAAACGCTTCTAACCTCTCTCTATCCCTCTGTGTCAGTGTCCATGTTTCACACCCATACAGTGCAATGCTCCAGATGTACACTTTTATTAGACGTTTCCGGGCCTTTTTGGCTATGTTGGCCTTAAAAAGATTTTTCTTGCCGTTAAAAGCTTTTTTGGCCATAGCGATTCGGGAAACGACGTCAGCAGTACATCTGGAGTCATTGGTTATAAGTGATCCTAGATATCTGAAACTGTGGACTTCTTCTAGTGGTGTGTTGTGTAGATTGACTGGGCTATTTCTTGTTGCTGTTTTGGCTGTTGTAAGTGTTTTTGTTTTGTTTGTGTTAATTTTGAGTCCCCATTGAGTGAATACTGAATCCATTTGGTCTATTAAATCTTGTAGGTTTTGTCTATTTTCTGCAACTGCAGCGATGTCATCGGCAAATCTAATGAATTGAATTTTTTCCCCGTTTATCTTGATCCCACCCTTACTTGAATTAATTATTTCTTTTATGGCACATTCTATGAACAAATTAAATATCAGTGGTGACAATGGGCATCCCTGTCGCACTCCTTGTTGTATCTTTGCTTCTCCACATTCTTCTCCCATTTCTATTAGTGTTTTCTGATCCTTATAAAGTTCGTAAATTATTTTTCTATCCCTGTAATCTAATCCTGCATTCTTTAAAACTATCATCATTCTTCTCCAGTCCACTTTATCGAAGGCTTTTTCTAAGTCTATAAAAGCTATATGTGTTTCCAGGCCCAACTCCATTCGTCTATCTACAATTAATCGAAGTGCCAAAACAGCTTCTCTTGTACCTTTCTTTTGCCGAAAACCGTACTGATCTGGCCCTATGTTGTCTTCCGCAATTGGACGTATTCTATTCTGGATTATTTTTAGCATAATTTTTGATGCTTGTGAAATAAGACTGATGGTTCTGTGTTCTTCGCATTTTAATGTATTTTGTTTTTTTGGTAATGTAACTGTTTTAGTAATTTTGAAGTCCGTTGGTACCTGTCCTGTGTTATACATTTCCTGTGTTAATTTAAAAACTTGGTCTAAAAGGGGTTCAAACGTTGAATATTTAAGCATTTCTATATAAATGTTATCGTTTCCTGCCGCTTTTCCGTTCGGTATATTATATAAAGCTTTATAAAACTCTTCTTTAAGTATGCACGGCCCTATTTCATCTACACTTACTAGTTGTTCCTGTTCTATATCTTGCTGATGTAAACCTTCTCCACTATATAAGTTCTCTATGTAACGTTTCCATCTTTCCACTATGTCACTATTATTTATCAAAATATTTCCTACTTCATCTAAAATTGTGGTACTCTTAGTTTTGTGTCTTCTATCTAACTCTTTAATTTCTTTATAAGCTCTATCCATTTGACCAATATCCATATAATGTTCTATACTTTTACATATCTTTAATATATCAGCTTCTTTGTTATTTCTACATTTAGTTGTAATCTGGTTAGTTAATCTTTTATATTTCTGTATACTAGCTTCATCCTGTCTATTTCTAAGAAGTCGTCGTTCTACCATTAAATCAATAATATCCTGAGTGAGCCATTTTTTCCTAGGTACAATCTTCTGGGTTTGTAAGCATTCTTGGGCAGACGATTTATAAATATCTCTTAAATTAATCCATCTTTGGTTTACATCACACAAATCTTGACTATTATCCTTATAATATGTATTATACTTATTTTCTAAGGTTTTATTATATTGCACACTATAGTTACTATCTTTATCCTTAAGTCTAGTGAGATCAATCTTCTTTGGTTTATATTTCCTTTTAGTTTTTGTGGTTGCAAAGTTGAATTTACTACGCAGTAAGTTGTGGTCTGTATATAAATCAGCTCCCGGTAAGGCTTTACATGAAATTAATTGTTTTCTGTACTTCTCTTTAATTAATATATAATCTATTTGGTATCTAGCGATATCTCCCGGCATCTTCCATGTATATATTCTTCGCTTTGGTAAATCAAAATATGTATTTGTAACTATTAAATTGTTTTCCTTACAAAACTGTACTAGTCTATCCCCTCTCGAATTTCTATTTCCTAAACCGAATTTACCTACTACTTTTCCCTCTTCCCCTTTTCCCACTACTGCATTAAAATCTCCCATTACTATAAGATTATCTTTTTCTTTTACTATATCTATTATTGAGTCTAAACTGTTATACATTTCTTCTACTTCGTCGTCGCTGTAACTTCCTGTAGGCATATAAACCTGAATGATAACTGTATGCGGTTCTGTTTTTATTGTTATGGCTGTTATTCTGTCGCTATGATGTATTGTGTTATCTACTAAATCCCCCCATTTTTTATTTAATACTATAGCAGTTCCATTAGATCCCTGATTTTCCCCTGTATATATAATTCTAAAATCCCCGTCCCAGTAGTCTCCGCTACCTTCCCATCTAACTTCGCATAACCCCAAAATATCCATCTCTAACCTTTCCATTTCAGCCTTCACTTCTTCTACCTTGCCTTCCGCCAGCATCGTCCTCACATTCCACGTCCCAATATGGCAAGGATTTAATGTTACCTACGAATAAATTATTTTTGAATTTTGAATAAGATCGATACCTATTTCTGTCTCCAGTAGGGCAAAACCAGAGATAGATAGAATATTGGTAACGGTAGTTAGCAATTTTACTGACAAAGCGTTAGCAAAAGATAGGTCTAAATGGATGTGACAATGGACCCGGTCGCGTTGGAGAGTTGGAAAGGCTTATGGTCAGCAGTGGGCAGCTATAGCGTGCCTTTCCACCAGAGATGTGCTATGCTATGTTGCTATGGATGCGTTTGATATCCACCAATCATATTCGGGATGCCCTTATATTCAATGAATTTGATTGGTGGATATCAAACGCATCCATAGCAACGTAGCATATCACATCTCTGGTGGAAAGGCACCCATAGGCTGTGCTGATGATGGGGTCTAAAAGGTGGACGCTCCACAGACAAAAGAATGATGATGAAACATTTTCAAACTTTTCTTCCAAAGAATTGTCATGGTTTTGACATTTTTTTCTTTGTTTTTCGATAAAGTAAAGAAACCGTGTATCTAACATGTAGGTAGGTTTAATAGCCCTTAGTTCTTAATTTTTTATATAACCCTGCTTCAATTCTAGGTACCTCTTGAAGAATGCCGGGACGGGTTAACCTGCAATGCTAAAGAAGGTAGATGCTCAAACAACACCGTTCCAGAGTGTGACATCAAAACGCAGAAGTACCAGCATATTTGTGAACAGGTAGGGTCTTTTTCTCCCTTTCTCTAATCTTGTCTGCTTCTTTCCAGGGGCTCAAGTCTACTAATTTAAAATAGCCTCAGGTGTGTGTCGGCAGAGTGTCAATGGCATTTAGTACTTAGTACACATTTGGTATTCTGCTTAACAATAGCTTACACTGATTGCGACCAAAAATGTCAAAAAATGACATTGACACTCTCATTAAAACTCTGCCGACACACAACTGAAAATATTTTAAATTAGTAGATCTGGACTCCTGCTTTCTTCTTCTTTTCTACTGGAAATAATGGAGACAGCTAGAGGTTCCAATCGTGCATTTGAACTGCAAAAAACGAAATGCATTTCAAAAGTTTATTCCTTAGATTTAAAAATGTACATTAGTAGAGTGCTACAAGGATCTTTTGGCACGTGGTGGAAATCGGAACTAACGATTTCATCTCGTAAATTGTCATTATTTAGTAGAGTCCATTCCACGAAAGAAGTCCCTAGCCGCGGCGCTGTATAGCATGTCAAAATTGACAATGTTGCCATTTATGAGTACAAATTTTACCTATATTATTTATATTCCATTTGTAATTTTATTAATGAATAGGTACTAATTATTGCATACTTTGAGTGTCCTAGTCATTCCATGAGTAGTATGGTATACAATTTGATAAAAATATCTATTTACCTACCTTTATTTCTGTTATGTAAAAAGAATATTTATAAAGATAACTAAGGGGTTTTCTACCTACTATCCAGGAAAAGGTCAGAAAATATGGAAAATAGACCTGTCAAATTTATTTCCAAAAATATCCGGGGGATTTCTTTCGTGAAACGCACTCTAACACCCACGCCCTCCTGACAGTGTCACCCAAGTCCCAATAGATCCTTGTAGCACTGTATATTTGATAAAAAAAGATTAATTGATTGTTCCAAATAGTCGATTGTTTACGTAACCAAGATCAACATGAAATGAAATAACAAAACAACATCGCGATTGTATCTGATGCAAATTATATTTATTTTTAAAGGTCAAGGTTATTTCAAAGTGCATTAGGTTAGGTCATTTCCTGTAAACGTGTTATTTGGTTTAAACAATGAATTTTATTGTTCTACAATACAATACTAAACTTGTTACTCTTTCACGCAAAAACCAATGAACAGATTTTTTTGAAACTTTGCAAAGTTGTAGCTTATACATCAGAATAACACATGGGCTATATTATTTTAAGATATCTTTCTTTTTCCAAGATATGACAACAAAATGCGTACGAAGTCGCAGACAATCTCTAGTTTTGCGATAAGTAAGTAAGTAAATTGTTATTCCAGGTTGGAATATTCCCGGATGCTTTCAACTGCAGGAAATTCCACCTGTGCTCTCCTCCCGAAGGTCTTCCAGATGGTAGGCCAGCAGATCATCGCAGTGCTTTGTGTCCTAGGAATTATGGATATGATCCTCAAACGGCGCAATGCTCGGTAATAAGTTTATTAGATACATAGGTACATATTTGTCTCATTATCATAATTGACTTAGGTCTATCTACACACATCCGGGCCGTGCCCGGGACGTGACCGGGCCGTGGCCTGTCAGGAGGGAAAAAATACGTCGACATGACATGTCTGAACGAATCCATAAAAAATATATGGAATGATATTTTACCCCTGACACGTCCCGGACACGGCTCGGATGAGTGTTAGATGGACCATTATAGTAAGATTGGATCGTTATGAATGGTGAATCATTATTTACACCAAAATTTTTGGTGGCACAATAAACTACATATTAAGTATTGAGCACTTGTGTTCAAAACATAAAATAGACTGACAATAAAATGGCCAATCCGATCTTTTTTTCATAACAAAGAAAATAATTAACAATTTCTGGTTACTAAACACTGAATATTCACATAAAAATTTAATTATTTCCAGATAAAACTCTCCTACGGACAATGCTTGGAAAAGCCAGTACCTCCTTGCACGAAAATTGGTCACACTGAAGCATTAGCATCAAGTCCTAACCACTACTACGTATGTCTTCTAAAACATGGCGCATTATACCCACAAATCTTCATCTGCCCTCATGGATGGTATTTCTGGGACGGTTTCTGCAGGCCTGAACCAAAAATTGTGACAAAGAAGGATAGTAATGTCAACAAACCTATAAAAGAAAAAGACAACACTATTGTTTCAGATTCTTCAAACAAAAAAGAAAGTAATGAAGCTAAAAATAAGAAAGACAGAGATAACGTTATTCACACAGAGTCATCTTCCACTAAAAGCATCAAAGCCAGCACAACCAAATTAGAAAGTTTCTTCTCAACTGAAAGAGCTACGACGTATGCAGCCGATTCATTTTTGGCGGATAAATTCGATTTAGCCAATTACGAAACGACTGACGACAAAGCGCCATCTATGGATGATTTTGCGAATTCGTTTGAAAGTTATGAATTTCAGTGATATTTCAGTTGTTTGAAACTACCACCAGTTATATGTAAAGTCACAAACAATACAATGTATATTACTTATTGATTTATTTATGTTTCTTGAGTAGATAGGTAAGTATTTTTCTTAAACAATAAAAATATTGTAAATTGATTCTTAAACCTGGAACTTTTGAAAACAACGCCTGACAACTTGACAACCAAGTCTGCTATTTCAAAATAGCCTCAATTATGTGCCGGCAGAGTGTCAGTGGCATTTTTTGACACATTTTGTATTCTGCTAAACAATGGCTTACACTGATTGCGACCAAATGTGTCAAAAAATGACATTAACACTCTGCCGACACACATCTAAGAATATTTTTTAGCAGTCTTGGGCCCCTGGCCACCGGCTTTCATATAATTATATTTAGTTGCTTTATACAACTGCATGATTTTAAAGCAACTCGAAATAAGATTTACCAAACTTGCAATTGAGTAAATGGATAGATATTTTAAGAACCTCTCCCTTCCCCTAAGTCGGTTAAACCCCAAATCCCCCATCATTGAGACTGTGAATTCGAATCTTCAGTTGCATTCACTTGGGAAACAATCCAGCGATCCGCTAGACCTTTGTCCGTGAAGCTTTGAGCTTATCTGAGATCTGCACCTCTGTTGTTGTGGTACAAGTTTTCAAACATATCGCAATTTAATACTTTGGTTAAACAAATCATTCGATTAATCCAGGATTCAAACTTGACTACAAAATAATCTCTCGTAGAGTCAGGTTTGAAACTCTACATTAAGCAAGTAAGTAAATCATTTATTCCCAGTTCAGTTGCATTATTATTAAACAAGATTATTAAAATAAACAAAACAAAAACATAAAATAAAACCTAATGCTAAAAAAAAAGAAACAAGGAAAATACAGGACAGAAATAGAACTGGAAAAAGGGCTCCACTCAGCATATTAATTAACAATGTGGAAAAAATATCAGGAAGAATCTTCTGGGAACCCAAAACACGAATCCACAACGAGTGCTCTACATAAAGCATTACACCATGACAAAGATTACCGATAGAGGGTTAACTTAGTAAACTTTTAAGCAACACAAAACACTTAGATAATATAATCCGAATAAATTAAAAATCAATGCCGGGAATACTGGCATGCCGGTACTTTTGACTATGAAAAACGTTTATTCAAAAAATTAGGTTATGTTTCAATGGTTTTTAGAGCAAGATATTAAAGAATCCACATCGGCAATCATCGCATTTCCGAACACAAATGAATACCATTTCAAAGTAGGTACTTCATAATTTAAATGCTAATTTTTCATCAGAATTTGAATTTAGAAGTAAATACTTTATTGTTGTTTTGTTTTGAATCACACACGACTGATAAAACAAATGTCATGGTGTGTGACGTCAAAATTAGTCTGCCCCTTTCCATCGATATGCATTCTTTATCGCCCTTTACTGGAATTGCCTGGCTGGTTGTTCAACAGTTTGAATTATATTTTCTTTCTTTCAACCTCTCCCTCCCAAGATTTACACCACAAAGTTTCTCTGGGCTAACGGTTTAAAAAAAATCTTAAACCTTTGACATTAGACACTAGAATTGCATCACAGTTCGGCGAGACCTGCCGTGGGAATCTTACCTATGGTGTATGCAGTTGAGACGGCTTTTTGTTAGCACTGGTGTGGAGGCGGCTTGTTTTGGAGATGAATATGTGCTTATTGAAATTTGGTAGGTTTTTCTGTGCTTATGATTTTTTAATTTATTTTAACTATGACATTTTAATTTATATTTATAGCACATATATTCAGCCACCTCACAAATATATGAAAATATGAAATAATTCGAGTCTTAAATGCAGTGTATGGGACGAAATTACAAGCGTAAAAACTATTCTTCCTATTATAGGAATATCATTCCAATATTTTAACAATATTTCTCTACAATAGATATTCTGAATACAAAACCCTTCAACGCAAGTTTATCTAAAGAGATATCATAACAAAAGCTTGTATAATAAATATTTTTTCCACAAAAGAAACCGACGAAATTTTTCATCGGATCCAGGCGTAATCAAGTACTTTATAAAATGGGCCCGCATAAGTCAATCTCCATACAACACAGCCTAAACGCGCACTAGCATTTGTCAGCCGAAATGCCAAGCTGATTCGGTGCGAATCTACGAACCGCTATGCTGTATACAATCACGGAGAGGTTTTGATGCTTGAGCAATTAAAAAAATGAAATTTACAATTCGCTTTTTTTTTTCATCTGATACTGTAGAAAGAGAAGAAGTAGGAAACTAATAAAAAATAGCGTTTTTAATATGAAAAAGTCTAAAATCATGCTCATGAACTTGCCAAGCCACCAAGATTATTGATATGAATAATATTAAAGACTTTTTTGAAATAAAAGGCTCGATTCCAAGAGGGAAAGGAAATAAATTTGCACAGGATGTCTTAGCATGCTTTAATATCACTCTAAAAGCTATCAAGATTTTTTATCTGTTTCTCGTAAGTATTGAAGTTATACAATACCTCCTTCCTCTTGTAATTTTTAACTTGTGTGGATTTAAAATAGAGAATATCACTGAAATCAAATTACCTTTTCAGTTAGCGATTTATAACACAATTTCATCAAGTTCAGCAATCAACCGACAAAAGTCACAAAACTTAATTTAAAATCAATTAAAATTACTCAAATTCAGAATTGAAGAAGTTTATTGTGAGTTTGCCGACAGAAAACTTTGGCACCTAATACCATTGAATTGAAGACTAAGTTGAAACTTCTTTTGATCGATTTCTCTTTAACTTAAACTTTCAGAGCGCTACCGTAAAGTAAAGGGTGAAATGAAAAATGAATATTTTAAATTAATTGTTAGAACTGGTCAAAGTTTCACTTCTTATATGAAAATTGTTGAAGCATAGTTCGTTTAGTTTAAGCACTTTTCTTCTTGGTTATAAAAATGTCTTCTTTAAAATTTTACTGGAGTTTTTGGACTATTTTTATTTTCTATTTTAGAATTGCTGAAACTAGACTCCACTTAGTTATGTTCCTCCAGTTACGTGAAAACATTTCAAGTTTCCAAGTCGCGGCGTAGTAATTAAAGTATCAAATCGTTTTCGTCCCACTTCAAGGCACACATTTACCGACGACGCAACGAGCACCTCACTACCAACCATTCATTACTCCGGCACCGCAGCAACACTAACTGTATGCGATGCACTCGCGACACTATTCCAAATTTTGAATTTTTACTTTTTAAAATCCCACCCACGACATAAAGTCTTCTTTGACAACCTGTCATTTTTGCGCGCTATTCCGCCATTGTGTTTGCAGTGTTTTGTTTTTCTTTACTTTTTTATTTCGCTGTGAATGCACGCCGTTTGATTTTCAGTCTATTCGGAAAATTGGTGAGTCTCTTGATTTTTATTATTTTTATTGTTATTTTATTTAATTTATTTCGTTGGACATTGGCCAGTCTGGATGATGAATGTTTTAATTAACCGCAATTGCCGTAATTGCGCATAATGTCGACGAAATTTAATACAGCGAAACACAATATTGAACGGTCGTGTTTTATTGCAAAATTATACCAAAATGGTGGAATTTATAGCAATCTATCGGTGATTGAGATGCAATCAAGTTTTGTAATTGCAGACTGTTGTATATTATTTAGTAGATGATACAGTTGAAGTAGCATTTTGTTCATAGATAAGTACTAAAAATGTTATATCAAGTGTTTAGGTAGATACTCAGGTCTTTACGGTTTTTTTAGTCGTAGTATGTATGAAAATAAGCACGTCTTTCGTAATCTCTATTTTATTATTTTGTGACTAAGTATAAATATTTATATAATAATTCAAATTACACATAGTAAGTTAGTAGGTAGGTACTGGTACCTACTAAAGAACACTTCACACCGCTAGGTACTTCGTTTAGGTACCTACTTACTTCTATCACAGGTTACTAGTTACTAAATACATATTTTACTCCGTAAGTACGTCAGTATTTCATCTGTATTATTTGCACAACCCGCAACCATTATTACCTATTTCTCGTTATTTCTTACCCTAAGCTTGCCAGGTAGCAGCAATAAGGCCGCCTGTTGCTTCTTATATTCTTGTTTGTGTCTGTACCTTATATCTTTTGTGCAATAAAGAATATTTGGATTGTATTGTATTTCATCATACTAAATCTTTTATAGCACTTTAAAAGACAATATTATCACTTCTAAACTGCTTAGGTTCGTAAATTAGAGGAAATTTGAACTTACTACGTTATATTCAAAATCATTTGCAACCACAAGCTTTTCATTTAAAGAATTTTGTCCCCATTTATGGGTGTGAGGATGTTTGTAGCTCTCACGCAAAAACTACCTAACTGATTTTGATAAAACTTTGCAATAGTGTAGCTTGCACATCATTATAATACAAAAGCTACATTATTTCATTAGATAAGTATGTATTATGACAATATATGCATACGAAGTCATGGGCAACCTCGTGGGCAGCCTTTAGTTTAAAATAAATAACTTTTCATTTAACAAGTAGGTTTCATGCAAGAGGTGTGCATTTAAAAAGATATTAACTTCACAATCTGGTGCAGTGGGACCGGTTTGTAAAAATGCGGGCCTTAATTTAATATATCACTTCACTTCTGGTTAGTGGGTGACAATCGACAAATTAAAAAAAAAATGGCGCCATGAAATAGTTTTCATGGCGCCATATTTTTTTTCGTAGTTTCTTTTTTTAGTTAGGAGTACCTACTAATCTTATAACTGTCAATGTTTGTTCCGATGACTGTCAGGATGTTTGTTATCTACTCTTTCACGAAAAAACGATTGAACTGTTTTGTAATGAAACTTACGACCCATGTTTCTTTGTACCCACTTTCTGTTACACCCTGTATAGACGTAGTGCAATCATTAGGCCCAACTCTGATAATTTACAATAGCCTCAGTTGTGTGTCGGCAGAGTGTCAATAGCATTTTTTGACACATTTGGTTTTCTGCTAAACAATAGCTTAGGTAGAGTCCTTTTCACGAAAGAAGTCCCCTAGCCGCGGCGCTGTATTTCATGTCAAAATTGATAATGTTGCCATTTATGAGTACGTCTACCTATATTATGTTTATTTCATTTGTAATTTATTATAATATTATTTCCTGCATATTTCGACTGTTCTGGTCATTCCATGAGTAGGTTGGTATATATTTTGATAAAAATGTCTACTTAGCTATATTTATGTTATGTAAAAAGTGTATTTTTATTAAGATAAGTAAGGGGTTTTCTACATACTATCAGGGAAAAGGTCAGAAAATAGGTAAAATAGACCTGTCAAATTAAGTTCCAACAATATCCGGGGGACTTCTTTCGTGAAAAGCACTCTACACTGATTGCGAGCAAATGTGTCAAAAAATGACACTGACACTCTGCCGACAAACAAATGAGCAGTGTTTTTTTAGTTTAAATTAGCAGACTTGGGCCACTGAAAGAAAGTTATCATAAATAAAAATAAACAGAAAGATACAAGTCAAACTCTAGTCCAAACGCTTCTGTAATTAGCTTTTACTACTTAACTGTAAGTTTTCAACTAAATAAAAACAAATGAGCTCTTCAAAGCAAAAGACATTTAAAAATAATCATCATAAATCCAACATTTACTGTACAAGTTAGCTTTCCATAACTTATAAGAGTTATCTTCAATCTGTATTAGCAAGAGCGGACATACTAGTCAGGTAACAAGAACACTCTTGTGAGTCGTAAGTTCAAAGACCCAGACTTTCTCTTGTACCTAGGTCTTGGATTCATTCTAACTTCAGATTGGATTATTTAGAAAATGTTATTCTCTTAAATGTAGGTAAATAAAAACTTTTTTAATGATATCTTTTTGTTGCTCCGTGGTACAATGGCAAAGAGGCGTCTATTTATGCTGCCCGCGATTTTATACGCATTTTCGTCATATCATGGAAAAAATCATGATATCCGAAAATAATATAAGCCTTTGTGTTATTCTGATGTGTAAGCTACAATATTGTAAAGTTTCATCAAAATCTGTTTCGTAGTTTTTTCTTGAAAGAGTAACAAACATCCATCCATCGATCAACACAAACATTAACTTTTATTATATACTTAAGTAGGATCTGAATATCTAGGCAAATAGGTACCTACGGCCAAATGACTAATATTTAATTCAACTGTCACTTTCTTTGTGTTCGAAGGACAAATCTGTGAATCATATTGTTTATGATCAGCTTGCAATAATTATTGCATTACTAATTTTCATAATAATCATTTAGGAAGAGTGACAATGTCATTGTAGGAAAAATTACGTAAATACAAGTTCTTATAAAGCTAAGTAGTAGTTAGTTCTTATATGAAAAAAATAACTCATCAACTCTAGCATAGAAGAAAAAGTATGAATTTTCCGCTACTAAGAAAAATTTAAATACCTTCTATTGCTTCATACACGAAATCATAGTTTTATAGACCTAAAACATCTGCTGCAGCGGTAGATGTTGTGGTAGTATAATATGAAACCGCGAGTTCGCTCTTTTCATATGAAAGGTCAAAACGCAACCGCGATGCATTGGCTAGTAAGTAAAAGCGCGGAAAAGCCTCACTTCTTGTAGATAATAAGGATCTTTATAAATAATAAACTTTAGAACGATGAAAGACATAATATTGAAATTCAAGTGAATTCAGTCCCTTGCATTCTTTATTAAAATAAAGCCCAGTTTTTCAATAGTTCAATATGTTTTAGTCAGAAACACATACCTATAAAATATTCCTAGGAATAAATGTTACCTACCTGAAACCTGTCAAACCTAATTTGTTAAACTGTAATTTCTAAAAGTCACAACTTGTCTAGCGTGACTTTTTTTCCTACAACATCCATTTACATCCGATTGCAGTAGCATTTTTTTATGAATAGCATAACGGTAGCATTTTACTTCCATTTGCTGGCAACATCCGGGTTCGTGATCTAAAATTGGGCCACAGATACACGTGTAAGCGTGGGGAAAGCCCACAGCTGGGCAAAAAGTGAAGTGTGTCTGTGAGAAGTGGTACATTCTATTAGCGTAAGTTCGATTGACGTTTGTGAAGATTTTTGGGTACGCGTGTTAAGTGTGAAGGCACAATTTTTGTTTTGTTTTTCCTTTTCCAATTACTTCAAGAAATAGTATAGTTAAATACATAGTATCGTAAACCTGTCAAATAGGTTCGAGAATTTTCTCGATTCGGATATTTAATTAAAAAGTTTTGAAAGAATTGTACGAGTAGGTATATTAAATAACACAAAGCACATTCTAACAAAACCATGATTCAAGATTTCTTTTTCTTCTAATTTAAGAGCTTAGCTCTTGTCGGTGGAGGCTCTTCCATCCCTCCCTATTCTCTGCCTTCTTTTTAACATCTTGATACGACATGACACCCGCCTTTTCCTTCACCTGTTCTAGGAACGTCCGTATCCTCTCTTCCTTTTCCCTTTATAGATCTCTAGATTTATTCTAATAAAAATATAAAATTGATCAATCGTGCAATTTGAAATCTCTCTACCTAATATCCTAATCACTCTCGTATGAGAGTAGGCTGGTGTCCCTGTAGTGGGGACGTTAAAAGGGCTGATGATGATGATTCAATTTGTAATTTTGATTACTTAGCTTTATTATTACCTAACTTAAAAACCCGACACTAGTAGAAACTGCAAGGTTTTTTTGCTAGAAAAGATAGTAAAAATAAAACTGAAATCTCCGTCTGCTGCCATATCGTAGAAATCATTTTCCGATCCCCATTTTATTGGTTCAATATCTAAGGTTCGGATTCATATCTTACAGAAATCTTCAATACGTATAAATTGAATGATAACTGCTCTTATAAAGTCGAGGAAACTATTTTTACGGATGTGATGTAGGTATTGCTTTGATACGATGTTGCCTTCTCAAACGCAATAAAACTATTTACAAAAATATGATAGGTATATTTTTAGTCAATACCTTTAGCTTAAAAAATAAGCAGGTATCTAAGTACGAGTAGGTACGTAAGAAGTTTTCAAACGCTAGTTTTTTCAGTTTTTCCCGTTATCACTATGGTTTAGGATAATGATCTTTTTTGGAAACTAAATAAGTAGGTTTTTTGATAATAGGTTTTTTTTACTATAGTAGGTATAAAAATTGTGTTCTTTTTATCCCCTTATGTTCTTTTGTTTTATTTTTATGTTCTATCAAATTCTAATTTTGTTTTTATTTGTGAAAAATAAGAACGTCATAACATAATGTTCTTTTTCTGTATTATCAGCTCTATATAAGTCTATTTAACCATCTACTTGTTTATTATAGGTATTACAAGTTTTAAGTTTGGAATGCATTGCAGATATAGGCCATTTTATGATGCTCTCATACCGCTGACCTCTCAATAAATCAATTGAATGAACGTAATGAGTGAGTGAACCTAAATAGATCGGAGGTAAAGACCGGTTTCAGAGTAGAGCATTGGGTCGCAACTAGACTCTTGCGCATCCGTGTCCGGTTGCCGTTATTATGTCTACTTTGTTTTTTTTATTCAAAGAGATAAGTTCCAAATCTGAAAAAGGTTAGACCAAAACTATTCGTTTCCGATCGTAGTAAACGGTGCTGGGTATTAGAGTATTTTTTGTGTAACTATCCAGGTTGTCGAATACGATTCTACATAAAACAGTGGGTTAATACTGGCAGATAAATCCGGTGGCTATTGAATGTTTCCTCCGCTTCTGAAATATGCAATTCGTATGTCTTAAAGCCGCCGGCATGATGGGTAAAGGTCTATCAACACACATCCGGGCCGTGTCCGGGAAAAAATATCATTCCATAGATTTTCTATGGATTCGTTCCGAAGCAAAATTTCCCGGACACGGCCCGGATATGTGTAGATAGCCCTTAATGGTGTATACACACCAATGCCGCCAGCCCGGCGGCTTACATCATTTTCAAACATTTTGGATGACATTTTTGAGAAATGAAAGACGGCGGCCTTGCCGGCGCCATTGGTGTCTAGATACCATTATGCTGCCGGACCGACGGCTTTGGTACGCCGCCTGCAAGCTTCTGTCAAAATGAGGCCGCCGGTGTGTACACACCTTAAGATCTAAGTCTAGTCTACATAACATAATGATTCTCAGAGCATTAAGTCATTGCTCCACATAGTAATGAATTCATTTGTCCACTCGGTACTGGTTCTCCATAGCTTACGGACATCCTGCCGCGGGCCCAGACCGGATCTTTAAGGACAATTATGACTCATATTTTGTCTTGAATAAGGCATATTATTCGGAGAATTATGTGGTTTGTGTATGTCATTAAGGAAATGGTAGGTAGGTGCCTACCTAGCTAAACACTACTACATTTAAGAATTGATTTTTCGGATACGGCTATAAACAAAATTGTAGGCTCATCATTTTACGAGTCTTGAAGCTAGCAACATTCAAATAACAAAAGACGTCCGAAAAAGGGATGCTTAGATGGTGCATGTAAAATGAATGAGCGAAAGGAGATTAACAAAAGAGATATACAAGGCAACGATGGTAATGTTGGGAGGGGAAGGCCAAGACGAACGTACCTCGATCAAATTGGGGACTTGCTCAAGAAAGGCCAAATCAAGAGTACCCTAAACCAATGGGCATGTATGAGGCGATTGATGAGTGTGGATGAAGCGAAAGAGGTGTGTTTGGATCGTAGAAAGTGGAAGGAAGTGGTCCCTGCCTACCCCAATGGGAGAGAGGCGTAACGGATATGTATGCATGTATGTATGTCCGAATAAAAAATTGACACATGCTCAGTAGGAAAACAATGTAACAAAAACTGGTTTCTGAAAATTAAAAAAACCTATTCGTGAATTTTTCAATAATTTTGCATTACGATTACATACATAGTACTCGGAACTGTTACAGAAAACAAAAGCGACACGGATTAAAAAAAAACTTGCTAATTATACGTTCATACATGTGGGCTTTACGCGGACATAAGACTAGTATAAGTACAATTGTTAAAGGGGTATAATGTGTAGTGACTATTGTGGTGTCTGAGGGATTCAACTTATGGCATCATTTGCTTCAGGTTAGTTGGGATAAGTTAAGGTGCATACTCATTAGGTCCACACAGAGCGAGCAGCCTCGCGAGGCAGATGTTTGGCCGCTCAAAAAAGACCTCACTATCCTATTGAGTTTGGTAGTTCTTAAGGCCCCTTTTAATTGGCCAATTGCTTGCCTCGCGAGGCTGCTCGCTCTGTGTATTAGCGTATCGCCTATTAGCGAGCTGCAATTATAACCTTTGCATGGACCAAAAATATGAGTACGAAAAAAAAGTTATCGTCTCTGTAATGTCAATCAGATGATCAGGCACTTTTCATGGCAAGTTTGATATACCTACCTATGAGAAAGTTTTCATGGCAAGCTAAATTTTTTAAATCTTACTTTGAGCTGTTTTTAAGGTTCCGTACCCAAAGGGTGAAAACGGGACTCTATTACTGAGACTTGGCTGTCCGTCTGTCTGTCTGTCCGTCCGTCTGTCACCAGGCTGTATCTCATGAACCGATATAGCTAGAGCATTAAAATTTTCACAAATGATGTATTACCGTTGCCGCTATAACAACAAATACTAAAAATAGAATAAAAATAATAATTAAGGGGAGCTTCCATACAACAAACATGATTTTTTACCTTTTTTGCTCGATATCAAATAGTGAATGGTACGGAATCCTGCGCGAGTCCTACTCGCACTTGGCCAGTTTTTTTAAAGAAAGTGTAGGCATAATATAACGTCCATTGATTTTCATCGTAGAATAAAACAACACACTCTAACCAATTTTTTAACCTCCAAAAGCGAAATAACTATTCGAGTATTAAAAGAATAACAAGAAATAATCTCAATATGTAACACAGCAGGTTCCAACGTCTTACTCTCATTTGTAGTTCCGCAGTGAAATATTAAAACGTTTGTAGAGAATTTCCAACAACACGCAAATAGTTTTGGTCACGCCAACTCCAGTTTTGCTGTTACAAAACTTGGTGTAAAATGTTGCAATATTTTTATGAGTTACAATGTTTTTAGGTGTTTCAGGAGTAAACATTTATATACATATCTGTCATACCTCTTTTCCATCGGGGTAGACAAAGACATCTTCCTTCCACTTGCTACGACCCAAACAAACCTCCTTAGCTGAATCTAC
The DNA here is from genome assembly GCA_947563765.1 of Anarsia innoxiella. Taxonomy (NCBI): domain Eukaryota; kingdom Metazoa; phylum Arthropoda; class Insecta; order Lepidoptera; family Gelechiidae; genus Anarsia; species Anarsia innoxiella. Next base: position 1,896,933 of record OX387403.1, read on the forward strand.
ATTCATCAGTCGTCGGTTTTCATGGCCTTTCTTTAAGTCAAATTGTCAGTAAAAAATCAGGAAGGATAATCTTTATTTCTCAGCTAAACTAAAACGAAACTGCAAAAAATACTTGAGAAAAGCCAGGTTAAAAGCATCCTAAACCGACATACATGTATGGAGAGACCGATAAATGGGGATAAGCGAAAGAAATGTACCTATTTGGATCGTAGTCAGTGAAACGAATTGGTCTCTACCTACCCCAATATGAAATTATTTTATAATGATACTAGTGGCTGCCCGCGACTCCGTACGCATTTATCGTCATATATATCTCAAAATAATATAGACTATGTGTTATTCTGATGTGCAAGCTACAATATTGCCAAGTTTCATCAAAATCTGTGCAGTAGTTTTTGCGCGATGAAGTAACAAACATCCATCCATCGGCATAAACATTGACATTTATAATATTAGTAGGATTAGGATTCACCACGTGCGTTTAATTGTGTTTATTATACAGGGTGTAACAGAAAGGGTATATAAAGCCGAAACACAGCGATAGTCCTCATGAAACTGAACAACTTTCCCCAAGGAACATGGGTCGTAACTCGAAAAAAAATTTCGCCTCCCCATACAAAATGCCCGATCAGCTGATCGAGTAAGTATGGGCGATCCAAAATTTTTTTTCGAGTTACGACCAATGTTTCTTGGGGAAAGTTGTTCAGTTTCATGAGGACTATCGCTGTGTTTCGGCTTTATATACCCTTTCTGTTACACCCTGTATACGGAACCTCGTACGAATTATCTTAAGTTGCATACGAATATTTCTTTTATCATTTAGTCGAATCTCTTAGCAACAGAATCGCCTTGAAAGGGCCTACCAGTTTTAAATATAATGTAGAGCAATTATACAAGAATCTCGCAAATTTAAGTTTGCGTTCCGCCAATTTTAACTTAAATTATAATTTGATTCTTTGTTTCTTTTTTCAACTGCAACTTTAAGTTTGTCGTTTAATTAAGTGCAAATATTTATTTGCGTGTAGATAACGATTTAAAGATTGGAATTTGTAAAGAGCGAATCATTTTGTCAGTGCCTTTTGTAAGTTGGTTTTATTTCGAACGATTTGGAATTTTACAAATATTTATCGAGTTACTCTGTTCTACTTTTTATAGAATTTTATTGTTATAAAAGATATTTTTTATTTTTAATTATAATTTGATTAACAATAATTAAATTGATACCCGGTCAGTATGAGCGTGCATATTTCAGGAGTGTCAAAACATTTTTATTACAAGTTGTATGTGTGAACACGTTGGCCTTTGTAAAGCAAATTGCTTTATATTCAAGCAATTGAGATTTCCTAATAACTGCATTTGATTCTAGGTTTGTGAATAGTTGACGGTGCTTTTAATGAAAATATGTTACGGTAAAAGATATAAAATTATTTGAAACAAGAGGCTGTCCGCTGCTTCGTACGCATTCATCGTGATATCTTTTGTTGAGTAGTTTTTGCAAAGGCCCAGTTTATTAACTATTTAGTTATGGCTCAGTACAGTAGGTATTTTTTTTTTACATAACCCAAAAAGCAGTCATTGAAATCCCTCATCAATTTTGATATTTTAAGTTATTTCCCATCGATGTTTCTTAGGCTCGGCACAAACGAGCCACTGACTGCAGCCACCTAACACGTTTTTTCATATGAATTGTATGGAGGCGCCGCACACGTGTAGCCGGTGGCGGCGACTCGCTACAGTAGTGCTCGCTCGCTCACTCGCACGCTCGCGCGATACTTACTCGCTTCTGACATTGTGGCGGTAGCGCGTGACAGCGACAGTCTCGGTGGCTCATTTTAGGAAACTTCTTCAATGGGCTCTGAACAACTTCAAATAAGCAACCTCCATACACGTAGGTAACCTAAATTACTTTAAAGAAAATTGAGTTTAATATAGTAATAACAAACTGCTCTCGTTCCGATTAAGCTTCATCGAATGAAAAGAAAAAGTTTAAAAACATTTATGTCGTAATAAAAGCGCGTAGGTGGTTCGCAAAAAAAGATACTTTTAAAGAAAATAATATATTAAAAATAATTTTAAAAGTGGAAAACTGAATTTTTTACGTAGAAAGGTCGGCCATTTTTGTAAAATCATTTAATTTTTACAATTTCGGTAAATGTAGAGCATCCAGCTGAATACTTTTGTAGTTTTTAATGAGAGATCAAGGAAAAAGTTTCATAAAAGGCTCAATAATAACCATTAAACGTTGTGGAATTCTACATAAATGTTATTACTTACATTGAAGTAGTATAAAATTGTCTATTAAACACAATTTATTTCATTAAGCTAGCATTCTTGGATTGCGAGTTTTTTGGATTCTTTAGTGACCCGGATTCATTGGTCTTGAGTGTAATTTTGTAATGGAGTATTAGCTTCTTGCAACTGATTAAGTAGTTAAATACAAGAGAGTTAACATATTAGCTCGTATTTCGAACACAATGTTAATTAGCTATTTCAAAACTTTCATTAAAAGTGATGACGATAAAAAAGTCTTAGCAAAATAAAAATAAAACAAGTCTTTAATCATTGTTGTTATCATTTGAGCCAAATCTTATAAATTGTTCATCTCATGTTACATTTTACTGTTATTAACTGTACCAACTGCTACAGTTTTGGGACCGGTCAGTTTTTTTTTAATTACCCACGGCAACGATCTGACGTGCGCAACAGCCTTTGCGGTATTCTCTTTTTTGTTTTTCTTTTTTTAAATTCAGGTGTTGCTTAGCGGCGTGATTTTTAAGTGTTTGATTTTGAGCTGATTGTAATAAAAATAATTATTTAACAGCTTAATTTTTGATATTAGAAACTTATTTTGATTATAGAATTCTTGATTGTCGTCTTTTGTATCTGTTGGTTTTCGAATAGATAATTAAAGCAAGTTATTTTTTATCATACCTACCAATAAATATATCTAAGTTACTTAAATAGACCTAGATAATATAAAAAACGTAAAATATTAAAAACCAACTAACTTTTTTAACTAATATTAGTAACAATGACTATAAATAACAATATTAACTCTTGATTTCCCAATTTCCAGGCACATACAGGATGTCTCAAAACTGCAAGACGACTTACACTGCAGCGACAACGCGTGACGCAAACAACAACACCCTGTATCACACAGGGGCAGTGCAAGGCTACGGAGGGAGGGGGTATTCACCCCCCAATGTCACTGCTAATGGAAATTATCAGGTAAGAGTCCCCTATACAAAAATTGAGAAAGGTTTGGACATGTAGAAAGAATTAGCGAAAAAGGTTTAAAAGGAAAATTTAGGAATATAAGGCCAAGACGACCGTATCTCGATCAAATCGGGGACTAGTTAAGGAAACGCCAAGTCAGGAGTACCCTAAACCGACATGCAGGTGACTGATGAATGTGGATAAATCGAAAGAAGTGTGTTTGGATCGTAGCAAGTGGAGGGAAGTTAACCTATCACGATGGGAGAAAGACAGGATGGTTACGTATGTATATGTATATATCTACATGTATGTATTTAGACAGTTTTTCAAAAACGACCGCAAGAATTAATTTGAGCCTCGAATATTCATACAACCTCAGCAGGTCCTTTCTTCTTCTTTAAAATCACCGTCATAGTTACTTAACTATATAACCCGACTATACATGGGACAGAAATGCCGACCTAGTGCAAATCCGTTCGCTCCGTACGATGCCGATGCAATGGGCGCGTAGCTTTAAGGAGATAATTGACTCGCTAAACAGTAATAATAGTAAAAACATTAACTTGTTTGCACAGAGAGGTGTCTTATGAAACAATACATAAAATGTAATATTGCGAAAGGTCTGTCGGTTCGATTGGAACGGATTCTCGCTTCAATGCTCTATCGTTTCTAACTTTATGTAAACAAGCAAGTATCTACGTCCAAGTGGACTGTGTTTGTTAAACATAATAGTACCTCTTATATAACATAGTAGTACATATATAGTAGCATAATAGTACATAAATAGTAACATAATAGTACATATAGCACATAACATAATAGTTAACATAATAGTACCCAAATATCTGTGCACCTGGAACGCGCTTCCTCACGCGGTATCCAGGTCTTCGCCTATCCAGTACCGTGACGAGTACGTACGAGTTGCATGACGTCACTAAGCCAGGTGCGCACATATTTCCGACGAGATTTAGATAACGACCTGGGAAAAAAGTTAAATTGATAAATCAACGAGGAAAACTATTCCAAACAATCATTTTTTGGTCTGGTAACAGAGACCTTTAGGCCAAGTCTTTATTATTATTATTATTATTTCATAACATGGCTTCTGTCATCGAGGACAATTTTGCCAGTGTCAGGGTTTGGAAATACACGATATCGGTAAAAAGCCAAGTCTTTTAATAGTAAGCTTTACTTCTTGACATTGACAGAATCTACAATGGGAGTTGCCATATTACAAAAAAAAATCTAAGTATGCTTCGTAAATTTTACTAAAGAGTCTTTATTGAACATGGGACGCTAAAGATTTAGTTAATCCTACTTGACATTTTCAGTTTAATCAACATCCTCTACAAAAGCCATAAAACTAAAGTTTATGAAAGTTAAAATTTATATTGAAAATACTTTGAATAGATACTTATTTTTTAATATATAAAATACGTTAACATTGCATAATGCTATCCGTTGCGATCTTATACCGACTACCTGACTACCTACAATATACAGTAACATATCCGAAAATTGGATCGTTGTGCGAAATTAACGAGAGCGCACAATTAGGGCAGCCATTATCATTTATGGTATTGGGTAAGCTTTTAAAGGAAAGACGTGTTCTTGCAACAGCTTTGTGAGAATTCGGCGCGAATTTCGGCGGATTTTCCTTTTTTGTGCCGGCAATTTTGTTTCTTGCGTTTAGACCTTTTAATTTCTTGTTCTTAGCTTTTGGTAGAGATGATCTAACTCTGGAGTTAGAAGGTGTTTTTGTTTAAATATCGAAATTTTCATTTTCATAGATTCACCTCAGAAATTACACCACTTTTAAACGCTTTCGTAAATATAACTGTAGGTAGGTACCTACTTCTTAGTTCAACGTTTGCGTTAGGTACTTCTTACCAATTTGTAAAGTTATATTTTTGAACAATTCTTACCGAAATAAAGCATCGTTTTTACAAAAATATTAAAAGGACCTGTAGTAAAGTTATCATGGCAGGTAATGACGAAATTTTGTTGTATTATTACGATCATTCAATATATGAATATAATTACAGTAACTTTAGTCAATGGAAAAATAAACATCATGTTTACCTATATCCGGTGTTGGAAAGAATTACCTGATTACCCTTTATACAGGGAATCCTAGTTCGGGCATCAAAACCTTTTCAAATTGTAGTTATAGGTACTCAATAAGTATGTCTAGATTTTAATATCGACTAAATTATATAAAATATGAACAATATGATGATATGACGACAATATAAACAATCAATAAAAACTAGACCGACACACGACAAATGAGAACCCGACTTTGCATAAAAAATAATACAAAAGGAAAAGGAAGATATTACCAAATTCAGTTAAATCCAACAAGGATACTCATTTTATAACCAAAATAGCCTCCTAATTTTCAGGAAACAGAAATAAAATGAGAAGGCTAACTAGACCGGTCGAGGAAAGAAACTCGATCGTGTAATTTTGTCAAATATCCAATTTAATTCATTAAACGAGTTTCGGTGCATACCAATGTCATTGGAATATGCTCGCATTCCTTTGCGTACGTGTAACTGTGTCAGCTATTATTATAAAAAATGGCATTTGAATTTTTTTTTTGAGTTCTATAAAATATTTTAATACTTAGTTAATACACCTGAAATCGTAGACTTAGAGGGGCTGATATTTGGTTTAAGATTTGTTTCCCATCCCAGAGTAAGTCAATTTCGGCTCTTTCTAATACATCCTGAAGCATAGAGAAAACAATATTATGTAACATAGGTATTTTGCTATGCGCTCTCCAATGTTCTGATTATTACCTCTGTGACTATTTTGCGTGATTGTGAAATATTCGATACATCAATAAAGATTATATCTTCAAAGGCAGCATTAGTTTGAAAACTCATGCATAATTTCCATAGAAAACAAATGACGTTCGGAGAATGGGATTGAATAGAGCATGGGAATAGAGGTATTCCATTCAATAATACTTTAATGAAATTTTGGCCTATCGTGAGGAAAAAATCAAGAAAGTATTTTTCACCTGTGTGCCATTTATTCGCCTCAAAATCGAACATCTCTTTAACAAAATATAAACTGGATCTCGTCTTTCAATTTGGGACAAGCCTTACGTAATTATAACCTGCAAGAATTAATCTGAGACCCCAGTAATATAAGCTCTCATGCGGCTTGGGCATCAAGTTAACGTGCACAATCTCGGGACACCCGCCTTGTCAAAACCAACTGATATGCACTTACTTCATTTAAAGTAGATTGCGTTGCATATTCAGTGATTTTTTCGGAAAAGAAAAAAGTAAACTGGTTTAAGAATGCAAGGTGAAGGAATTTTAAACTTAACTGGTTCTGCAATTGGAGCACATTTTTTATAATGTCTATTTGATTTTGAGTTTTATATTTGGTTAGTGAGTGAGTTTTAAAAAAGCGAGAACATACCTATAGGAGTTTAATAGTCACCAATTGGTTCTACTCCTTTTTCACTCTATAAAGGTTAGTCAAAAAGTATTAAGCTGTAGGTACGACTTTTTTTTAAACTTTTAAAATGAAATGAAAATGAAATGAAAAATAATTTAATCCTATAGGTTTTGACAACACTTAGGACGGGTCATTTTTTAAAGTTAATGCTAGATTTGCAAGAGTGCAGTTTTCCCCAGAAAAGAACCTAGCAAGAAACTCTATAGGGTTGCCCTTTAAAAGGTTTAAAAGCTCTTTAGAAGAATCCATATAATATAAAGTTCCTTCTTAACAAGTTCTAAACCTAACTTTTTAAATACCTACTTGCTATATGAAACGTTTAAAAAGGTACCTTACCATTCTTAAATTTCAAGCAACATTGAACCAAAAAGATTCATCCATAAAGCTCTATTGCATCCCATTTCATTTGAGGACAAGGAAAAGTGCCTAAAAATTTATGTTTCCCTTTCATCCTTTTATTAAAGTGGAAGTACCAATTCAAAGAGTCTAGATTGGTCAAAGTGTGATAGGAGCCCTTGTTTTCCAAGACTTTTATTAAATTTTGAATATTTAATGCCGGCAATCTATATGAATGAAGCCAAGGCTCTTCGTAGAGTATAGAGACGAGTTATAATAAAGTTTTGAGAAATGAGTTTGTATTCGTAAATATTTTAGATAACAAGGGTACCTAAAGTTTCGTTTTGGTAACTTTTTAATAAAATGTGTCTGCTTTAAAAAATATTTTGATTACCTTGCCTCTTTATCTAGGTGTTATACAATCTCTAGGCATTGCAATAAAACGATAGATCAGCATTCGACCAGAATTCCGAATTGAACCCGTTTTTAAATGCTTTTTATTTTCATAATTTTTAAACAAAACTGCATACAAATAGAATTCTTTCGCATAGCATTTATCTAGCGTCAATACTTCAATTCATAACCCAATTACGGCATAAATCGTACATTAAAACGAACGCTAACGTAAACCAAACGAGTGATGCAAACGTTTCGCTTGTCCGCAGCAAGTGACGGCGAAAGTACTCTTCGGCAGCGTTACGGCGATCAATGACCTTAGCTACAAGCGCCAGGAGAAGCCGGAGCGCGAAGTGCGACGGACACACTAGCGCCATCTAGCGGCAGGTACGTGTACTACAATTTTATACAACGCCATCTGTTTCGAATGTTACGTATCGCTAAGTGGTAGCGTTGGGTTGTTGTAAGAGTTCGAGAAGTTTTCAGCAGATGGCGCTTTTTTTATTTTTTTTATTGTGTGCGATGTAGTTCAAAATGACAATCATAGATGGCGTTATATGAAAAGTTTTTAACACAGACGTATGAAGACGAAAGCTAACAGAAAGAATCTGAAAAAATAATTAATAACAGAAATTATATTTAATAGGTAATTTAGTTTTGTTTGAGACCCCGTATGTATTTTGGATTTTCCTGTAACTTGCGGTTGTTTTTAAAAGATTTTTTATTTTTCCAGGAAACGAAATGTGATATGAAAAATGAAATGGAAGCTAAGGAGTGATCTCGGAAGACAGAGTTATGTCCATAAGATATATTATTTAGATATTTGAAAAATAAAAAATATTTAGGTAGGTACCTACCTAATTAGTAATTAAATATAACGTATATCCTGTATTTTTTTTATAAATAATTGAATCTTTTATTATATATGGCTCCATCTAACTTAATGCTGGTGGAACTTCGAAGTAAACATAATATTAGAGACAGAAAAAAATGCTATTTCCATATACCTACTTATTTTGTTTTACTTTGTCAATTTTATCAGAATTTTACGAATTATAAATAACAAACAATACTTTTCAAAGAAGACTGTGACTTTGGATCAGCATATTTTTAGCTAATGCAATACAAAATGCTTACATAAATACTCAAAATGTTATTTAAGTATTTTTAAAAGTAACAGTTAAAAAGTACTAAGTATAAATAAATATTTAGATAAGTAACAATTCAATGTATATGTGCCAGTGGCTGGCCAGTGTTTTAAGTTCGTAAGTATATTTTTTTATATTTTGAAATAAATATTGACTTTTAGAAATTATTTTTGTTTTATTTCTTTTAACTAATAACTAAGATACCTAGGATAGTTCGGGAGATGACTACATAATTTCCTGCTTCAAAAAACTAACAGCTTTTTTTTTTCAATTCAGTAGGTCCTTCAATTATAGGGTACTTAAGGGTACCATAATCAGGGATGCATGTCTAACGACAAAACCCTTTTTCTTCCTAAGACAAAATTACCAAGTTTATTAACGCCTAGTTTTTCAATAGTCAGATAAAATTTAACTGACAGATAAACCTATCTCGATTTCATAAAACATGACGTTTTAGACAGAGACAGATATAAAATATTCTTAGGAATGGCTCCTTTGTTAATTTATAATTTTCTATTTTGTATATTGAAGCTGTTGGTTTTCCAATAAATAAATAAATAAATAAATAAATAAATAAATAAATAAATAAATAAATAAATAAATAAATAAATAAATAAATAAATAAATAAATAAATAAATAAATAAATAAATAAATAAATAAATAAATAAATAAATAAATAAATAAATAAATAAATAAATAAATAAATAAAAACTAACAAAAATCGGCCTTAGTGCCTGTTTCATCACCTACAGATAAAATTTATCTGACAGATAAACCTATGTCCATTTCATAAAACAAGACGTTTTAGTCAGAGACAGGTATAAAACATCTGTCAGATAAATTTTACCTTTACGTGGTGTAACAAGAACAGTGTAATTTGTAATGTAATGACGTAAGTAAGAAGTCCCGATTACCCTACCAAGCTATATCGGTCCCAAGGTGGATTGCGTGACACATGACACTACGTGACACTCTACGTGATGGGCTTATAATGAATTGCTGTTGCGTTACGCGACCGAGGCCTAATTTCGATCTACTGCGACATCATAGAGTTTTGTACTAGTGTTTTCTATGAGGCTTTAAATAGCTAGTATAAGTTTCTTGTTTTTATGCTTAAAAGGGAAGAGTTTGCCAAACAGTTGGAACTGTGAAATATCTACCAAGGTATTTTATAGTACAAGCACTAAATGTATGAGTATCTAAGATAATTAATAAAGTAAGTAACATAAATAGTACTCCCAAGATATCCCGAGAAAATGTACTTAGTTTCCTCAAATGGGCCCAAACACATCCTTATTCGGACAGCTGATGAATAACAGATGAATTGCTTGGGCGGCTTAAATATTATACTTACCATCCCCTCGCTTATCTCTTATGTCGAACCACAAAGTCCTCTCGCCATTGTATAAGTGTCTCAAAAAAACTTATCTTTACACCGATAGCTCCTGCTCTATCAACTAAAAAGTCGACGAACTAAGCTCCTGATCTATACGTAAGTAGATACCAAACTTAAGAAAAGCCAACGTTCCGTAAATAAAAGAATTATTTGTGATGGCTGTGACTCAGAATCTAAACTCAAGATAAAATCATTCCCCGGAACAATAATGACAATTTTCAAGCTTTGGGGATCCGCTTAAGAAACGGTAAAACCGTAAAACGATAGCAATTAATAAATAATACAATAATAACGTCATATAGCATAAAATATTCTGATTGATAGACAAGTTGGCATCATAATACCAAAGTAGTTAGAGTGTCGAACAGCTCAAGGAAATGTTACCTATGCCTTAATAAAAGTGCTTTGTTAAAAGTAACGCTATGGTGAGATCGGGAAGTTTTTGTTTCTACCTATCTGCGTACAATGAAAGAACATTATAAATATATACAGATGCAGGAAGTATCTGAAAATTAAAAAGTATCCAACCGACAAAATACCTACGGAACCATTTCCTAACCTAACTCAACGTTCTTGTCAATATTTTCTTCAGACGTTTAGTTTGTTTTTTTTTTCGCAGAGGTCTTTAACCGTGGTCAAAATAGCTGATGTCCGGTGCGGAGCCTGCGACGCCGCGAGCGCCAAGTAATGATATGCTCGGGGCGATTAGCTGACTCTCACACTGTAGAGAACTTTAAAGAGTTAGAAACTTTAAAAAAATCAGAAAAAATGGTACTTCTTAATGCAATTTTTGACGTTTAGTTACACCGTTTTAAAAGGGATCACAATACCTTAGTAAGAAACTGTAAGTAATTCAACGACGTTTTTTTTATTCATCCATTCAGGACAGGCAAAGATCATAGACCATGCAGCCTAGTCTTCAGTAGTAAGTATATCAAAGACGTATTTTCTATGGTTTATTTTTTTAAACAATTGAGAATCCACAATACCTTCAGCATTTTACGTCTTGCATTTATCATGATAACCGCTTACGCATGAAGTAAAGAGTCTTAATTTCGCAAAAGTTCTTTATAGAACAACCGACTCTACAAATGATTTTTTTTTCAACTAAGTATTCTGATTTAAAAAAAGAACTGTCATTTAATATCACCGAATGTTCACATCGGTGTAAAACAACCAAAAAGCTCATTTCGCGGCAAAACAAGCACGCGAACGAAAGATCATCGTTCGCACCGAGGTCTTATAACAGTACTTTAATCGTATCCAACCTCCAGCGTTATGTAACAGCTAGTCCTATGGCGCCTGGCAACTTGTCCAGAGCTCCCTGTAACAGTTATTGGAACTGATACTCGTACGCGTATTCGGCCTCATAAAAAACCTAATTAGCTGGCCGAAAATTGATCGCGGAAAAGCGCGCGGAAAAAAGTTGCTTTAGAAAAAAGTTTGACACTTTGTTCGATCGTGTTTTGTTTTTTCTATTTGATAGTTTTAACAAGTGTTGATTGATAGTTTTATTATGATGAATTAAATAATTTTGAAATCATGGAGGTTTACAGGTCAGTTAATAATAATAAATTGCTAGGCTATGAGATATTCTAAATTTAAGATTGAGTAAATTTCGTTGAATTGACGTCACGAGCCAACATTTTTACTTACTTACATTTATTTATATTTCCTGATTCTTTACGGACCTCTAAGCTCGGTCACAAAAGTGTTAACTTTGCGTGGGTTCTGCAATATTTATTTTAATTAGGTACCGAAGTATCATCCCTTTTTCTTTGATGACAGGCAGTTTCACCTGTTTTATGACCATAATCACCAACTTGTAGTCTACTTGTTTTCATATAAGTATTAAGTTATGTTATCTACTTAAGGAAAAAAAAACATCTGATTCGAAAGATATTCCATTAGATCAAACAATTATGCTTGTATATCTATGTTAAGCTGTCCAGTTGTACTCATTTGACACACACAGACTCCTCTCCCATATAATTCAGCAATTAACTTTTTAATACTTTGCAAAGCCCCTATATCTACAGAACCCTAAAAAGAAAGCATAAAACGGTCGACATATGTAGAAATTACATAAGAAAACCAGTATAATTGTAAATCCTTATTTACTCGGATCAAATATTGGAGTTGCGTATGTTATATCACTGATTAGGTCAGCGTTAAAAACTTTGCTTTGAGGAAAGAAAAAGGTTTGTTTTGTGACATAAGTACTATGTGCAATGATTTTTTATAGGTACAGATATGTTACCTTTATAGTGATTGGCGTTTTAAATCTGTGCCAAACAATGATTACAATGACATTAATGACAGCACTTCAAATCATACTCCAATTGTCTTCAGACTAACTGAGACTAGCTACAAGTTGTCTTAAATAGGTCTATTTACAGTCTTCAAAATGTGCGCGCATATAACATCTGCACCTAGTATAATATAATATCATTGACTATGTGTATATTTATCTTAGGATGACACAACGTGGATGGTAAAATTTAGGATACTATGGTCGGTCATACTCTAGCTAAACACCCTTGTCGCACACACAGCACAAACTTACATACACCAAAGTTAAAGGTCGTCCCAATTGTTGAAAAAGCCTTTAAACTTATTTATGAATTAAAAATCTAGCTTCTTCTGAATTTTATTAATAACAGTGTCAACTAAAGGGACATTAGGTTTAATACCCTATTCTGCAACTGGATATATTTATCTAAAGTTTATTTATTGTTATCCAGTAGTGATGCGCCGAATATGGGTTTTGCTGAATAACGAATACCGAATACTATTCGGTTTGAAACTCTAACGAACCGAATAGTTCGGACGAACTATTCAGTTGTTCTGTCACAGCAATTTTGATACAACCAATGGGTAAGGTTTATGAAGAAGATCGCCATTATTCCCCATCGACTGTCACTAGATAGAGCAGAATGTCTAGGTTTCTTGAATTAAGTCTGTATGTGTCACATAATAGCTTGTGTTTATATTATCATCGCCTAATAACTCATGTAATATCTAGATGTGACGATGAGGATATAAGATTAACTGCCCCTTGTTTTAAATAATTTAATAGGAGGTTAATATCTTGTTTTATCAAGTAAATTATTACTAAACAAAATAACCAAACAAATGGTCATTTTGACCGAATATTCGGCCGAATACGAATATTCGGTTGAGGTGCCGAATATGCCGAATACCGAATACTAAACGAATATTCGGCGCATCTCTATTATCCAGTATTCAAAATATCTCTTAGTGAAAGCAATGTTCCCTTCAAACTCAAATAATCATAACATGCAAAGCAATAGATATAGAAAATAGAAAATAAGAAATAGAAATAGAAAACTAACAATTTAAAAAGTAGACAAGCCTCGTAAAATGATAGTACAATCACACATTGGGCGGTAAAAGTAACTTTACACACCAATACTTCCAAACAATGGTATACAATAGACGCTAATTTGTAAAGGCCACTTTCTCAAACTGTTTACTTACACTTGGGGAGATTTTTTTTATTGGCACTTTTCTTTTTTAAGACAAACCTTACTTAACTTATGCTATCTACACACTAAAGCCGCCGGCGTGCCACCGGGCTAGGCCGGCTGCTTTATTTCATGCGAATGGCAGCTGTCAAAAAAGCCGGCGGCTTTGGTGTGTAGATACCATTAAGTAACTATAGTAACGTACATGTCTATTAATTTCCTTTGAAAAGTTTTTAAACACCGAACTTATTTTATTGTTGATAAAAACTGTCTTTAAACCCCATTCATTGATTGAGTTATTTATCATGTCCTATCCTATCCTACTAATATTATAAATGTCAATGCTTGTGCCGATGGATGGATGTTTGTTACTTTATCACGTGAAAACCACTGAACAGATTTGAATGAATTTTTTTCAATAACTAAGCTTGGACATTAGAATAACACATAGACTATACAATTTGTAGATATTTTATTAAGTCGCGGACAGCCTCTAGTTATTTTATGTAGCTATCTTCACTACTTTTAATTTACCTTGCCTTTATAAATACTCAATCAATTGAAATCCCAAAACGCAAAAGCAATCCAATCCAAAACGAATTCACATTCAATTGAAACAGAACGAAACATTTCTCGTAGCATGCAAACGCACCACTTCACTCAAAACAATGGAAAGTAATACTTTCTACTCTATTTAAACTTGTTTGCGCTAAGTTATTTACTTATTATTTACGATATAATAGTTACGCTGCATAACTTAAACGTAATAGTGAAACACATGTACATAGTTCACGCCATAGTAACCTATCTATGTATTATAATATAGTGCAAAACTGTCTGGCATAAGGCTCGTGAGGTCCTAGTAAGTTTTACCACTTGAGAGGCTTTTTACGAGCCGTGGAAAACCACATACTTGTTTTTTTTTAAAGACACCTATTATCAATACCATCAACAATAGATAGCTGCTATAAAAAACAAAGATGTACAGTCATCCAGACAGCCTATCATGTCCCCCCAGATAGATATCCAGACAGTTAGCTTATTTCCTTGCCGGGCAAAAACCCTTCTTGCTATCCATTTAGTTCTACTGTTCGCCAGGATTTGACACTCTTCATAATCGGTAGAGCCCGTCTTGCAATCTTCTCCTACGAGTATTTACATGTAGGTACCTTTTAATCAATTTTATAATGCGAGACCTGTACTTACGTCGTGCCGTGTACCTAATACTAATCTCAGATTCTTTGTAAACGGTGTAAATACACTTGGATACTAAGAATTTCGAAACTCAATTTAAATACTTAAAATAACTAAGTAACAAGATAGTTTAAGTTAAACCAAGCATTTACTTCGGAAATCGAGTAACGCAATCCAACTGTAATTACTTGCTACTCTTTTTCAATTACTGTCGTAAATGTTGCCAATAAGAGACTTCTTGATGAATTAACCAATTGCTCATGCTTTGACCCCGTTTCGGTGTATTTGTCTTATTTACCGAGGAAATGTGCCAACGGAAATCCCTAAATAAATGGCCACTTTAAGTATATTGGCGGAGGAAATTGATATTGGAAACGAAAGAGCTAGTGAAGGATTTCAGAGTGAGAAGAAAGTGCTGCGAATAGAGTGCTACGCTTTTTCAAAAGATTTTGCTACACATTTATTAAAACAATTTCAGATTTATGATAAACTGTAAGTATTTATAAAATAGAATAACAGAACGAGGTTTTTATAAAGCGTTTTTAATATAGAGGTAGCATTTTTAATAAGATACATTTATTTTTTTATTGGATTATATATTATACAGATTCTAGCCCCAAACATGCCATGTCATAAAGGTATCAAGCATCTATTACAGTTTTTGTGCCCATTATACCTTGATGTAATGGAGTCGATGACGCGATTCGCTTTATTTCACGGTAAATTTAACTTGCGATTGTCACTCATCGACTCCCGTGGAGAACTTGCGATATATCTTACGCTATCATTAAAACCAATTACTTTAGATTATACAACAAAAAAATCGTAGGTACGTCTTGAGAGCTACCAAACTGGTTTCAGAATGTTAAAAGTTGTTAATCATGTTGCTATCTAGTAAGTATAGAAAAGAATGTAGTTTTAAAGAATTTCTTTTTCTTTCAGATACAAATATATCTTCAGCGTGCTATGTCTTCTCATATGCGCGAAAAGTGACTCTACACCTACGAATAAAAACAGTAATTCCAAAATCCATACAACAACTAGTTGTCCGTTCACAAAAATAATTGAAGATATCTTCAAAATTCATAACAAAACTTCACAAGCTGTTTATCTTAAAGACAATGAACGAGCTAAACTGTTTCTCAACTCCATAGCCAATATAACAACAGCAGATGACGATACGAAAGTCGTAAACCAAGATGAATTAGTCAATGATATCATAGCATCAATAAATAGAATAAAAAATAATATAAGCGCACAAAAAAATGATGAAGAAACTAAGTTAAATGAAGCTATCATACTTAATGTTCCTGAAAGTAAAAATATTACTTATAGAAAAGAAGACAGTGAAGAAACGAAAAATGTTGGAGGAAATAAAAGTGGTGAAGTAAACAAAGTTGATTTAGCTCCTACAAAAGCATCAAACGATACAAAGAATAATGATAATAAAATAAATGAAACGAAATCTTCAACAGATAAAAGTATGTACGTAGAAATTTTGACAGTAGAACCTAACAACACAGCAACGAACCACACTTCTAACAACATAATAGAAGTTCTTAGACATCTAATGCCAATGTTTAATAAAACTTTAAACAAAGAACTGCATAATATCACAATAATTGAAAGGAATCAAATAAATAACCATTCCTACTCTACAACTAAAAACGTATCGACTATTGTCGTTGCGTACTGTGATAAAGAAAATTTAACAAAAGCAAACGTAAGTTTTGACTCAAACGAAAGCATTTTGAAAGTTCCTGGTAATTTGAGTGACAATTATGATTATGATGATGAGAAACCTGACGCTGACGATAATTATGATGAGAAAAGTGAACCTGATTTGACAGTGGGTGAGAAAAGAGATATTTTAGAAGCAGCTGATTACGGTGTCAAGAAGATGCATGAATTATACAGTGTTTTGGAACCTAAGTTGTATTCTATGGGTAAGTTATTCTCAGAAAATATTTTAATTTAAAAAAATTTAGCTTCTTTTGAGGTCGTATGCAAAGGTACCCAGAAAACTAAACAACTTTTCCGAAGAAACACAAAAAATTCAGAAGAACACACTTCTCAAGCAAGAGTAACTAGGTACCAGGCAATCAGAAACTAAAGCGTTAATTTCCTCAGGTCTTTGGTTGGATGACACCAACCCAGCTCGCTACGTGGCCGCATTCAACGCACCCACAGAAGACGTCGCCAAATACTCCAGATACGGGTATGCAACCTTACAGGCTGCTACCAAACTGAAACAATTGACAAGGTAAGTAAAGTCATTTCACTTACAGATCATCATAAACATCATCATTATAATTAAGAGCGTCGCTCTTGTCGGTGGAGTCTTCGCCACTCTGTTCTATTCTCTGTAGTCCTAGTAGGACTTTTAATTTTATCTTAATTTTAACTTTAGGACGGTCCTACAGGTACATCTAATGTAGCCACTTGCGTCCCACTGCTGGGCAAAATCTTCTCTCCTCATCCGCCATGACTTTCTGTCTCGAGCTTTCTGAGCCCAGGTACTTAAGTAGGTGTCCAGCTCGTCCCGCCTCCTTTTCCGTTGTCTGCCGCGACACCGTTTGGCAGTTGGCAGCCATTGGGTAGCTGTTTTAGCCCATAAGTCTTCTGGCAGGTACAGGTACATAGGTAACTTAAAAAAACTATGTCTAAAGTAGGTTGTGCAATTCATAAATGCTTAATTGGATAACCAAACAAGTCTAAATTGATACATCTATTAAAAATATGCAATTCTGTACTAGAGAAGTATCATGATAAATATCATGCCTTATTTAAAGTTTAATTGAGAACCATCTAAATAATCTTGAATCCAAGAGAAGTGACATAATCTTGCCTTAAAATATCACAGCAATTTAGCGATTGCAAAGTCTAAAATTACTTTTAAATTCAACTAAATCACCAAGAATCTTCTGTTATAGTAGCTAATGACGTGAATTAGCTCTTAAACATACAAAAATATGTATGCCAATGCTTAATGTTTATGGCGAGAACTTGAGTCATTTACAACAGTTTAAGGTGCAAATTGATACATAGAGGTACAGCTAGTTTTTTATTCCTTGGAAATGTTTCATCCATTAATTCGATGTTATTATCTGCAGCATTCCCTGCATTCAATCTCGTTTTACAATTGTCATTCCTGGCACTTTTGTGTTTAGCTGGTTTTTCGTTCTATAATTTTGATAATCCATGTTGCCGAGGAAACTATTATACAGAATCTAACTTTTCTAAATTACTCACGCCTCTCTCCCATCGGGGTTTTCACTTCCCTCCACTTCCTTTTATGTATGTATGTACCGTAGGTACCTACTTGTGTAAGAAGTATGATAAATTATAAAGTTACCTGTAAGAGTTAATTAATTTAAATGATTATAATAATCTGGTGCCTAAACACCACTTAGATGAACAGATTATCCATCTACCTCATAGAAAAACATCAATTTGTAATTATCATAAAATACTAAAGTAAATATCAGCAGGTTTACATCTAAGTAATTTTACCTTGGCCTATACCTACGTAAATAAATCTTCTAAATAAATCTTCATTGACAATTTGCATATATTCGTTCAGATATCTTTCACCGACGTACGAGTACATAAATTTATCATTTAATTATTTATACTTATTTAATTTAATTTCAAGAATTGATAAATATACACGCAATACATTTCAATTTATTTTAGAATTAATTTTGCAATCGTAATAAAATTCAAGTCTAGGATATATTTTTCAAAAAGACGTCTCAAGGTAATTACATTACTTAGGCCAAAGCGAAATCTTGCGCATCGTTTTCTAAATCATGCCAAGATCGTTTGGTACTTAATTGAAATAATCAATTTTAGGTATTAGACAGAGTGATATTTCGTATTTGTTTTCTTATTTATGGCGCTAATGCTCCTGATAATGACACAATTGGGATTTGATGTTCGATATGAAAAACGCGAATGGCCGCTATCATTTGACAAAACGTTCAAACTTTTCCTGTATGCAAGTTTTCTCACGATATTTTTCTTACAATCCGTACATGAGAAATAAAACTCAAAGGTACAGGCCGAAGATAGAACCCAATCTAGAAGAGATTGGAGGCGTGTGCTCTACCAACCTAAGCTACCGTTTTTCTATGTCGTTGTGTTGGAAGTTATTTTCATTATAAAGAACCTAACTTTCCAAAAATATGTGGTATTTGGAACAACGCTTGCTTAAACATTAACCTTAACTAGCAAGTAGGTACAGCTTTTCTAATTATTCTGTACCTAGGAATGTATTTTATCCACTTGAATAGCGGTCGTATCATCAAAGTACGCAGCATCCGGCAATTAGCTTTAAAAGCTGGACGGATATTTCGCAATACACCACTAGCATTTACTAAGTAGGTATGTAAGTATGTAACTTTGAAATAAATACGAACACGTACAGCTTGATGCAACTTTCTTGAGTGCTTCTCGAATAAGTAGTTTTTAAGAAATTAAGTTGCGTAAAATGCATTAAAAGTTTTCAATTAATGTTTTTCGTAGTAATACAAGTGTATCTATTTAAAGTTGTTATTTTTATATTAATCACAAACCGAGGTTTTATATTTAGGAATAAGTTGATCATCTATCTATTGCCTTCATAAATAAATGAGGCTCTAGGGTCTAGACTCTATAATATACATATTGTTTTTAGAAGCTATGCCAAATATCTAGAGATGTGATCTACCTGTGAAATTGAATAGATACCTACCTCTCCCCAAGAAACATAGATCAGCTGATGAGGCACTACACTTTGTATGAAAAAAGTTATTTTATTTCGTCTCATGTTTATTGGGTTTTATGGTCATATTACCTCCTTTGATTGGCGACAAAGAGTGTAAACACCTTATCTATTCTAGAACAAACACTTTACCGATTACAAAATTCAAATTAAACAATAATCCAAAAGGATTAAAACCACGACAAACATGAAACGTTGCGGGGTATGGTCCAAATGATTAGTTTCGGGGTAAAACGTGCTCCGATGACTAAATGCCGTTAGATGGACGGCTACGCGTGGTTTGAGGTAACTTTGATGTACAATGCTCTGTTGGCAAGGTGGAATGGAAAATATTAGTAAGTAGATTACATATATTATAATACTTTGGCGATTAAAAAGAAGGTGAGTGAGTGAACATAGAGCCCTGTGTTGTTATGTTTCAAGCTGTTTCTTCCTCTAGTCTAGGCTATACAAGAAGTGGAATGATAGTAGTTTTATATTTTAAAAATATATCAAAAAGTGTAGTTACAAGTGTAAGTAACAATTCTGAAAAAAAAAACATTTTTGAATTTAATGCATTATGAGTATCGTGTGACATAAACGGTTATTAATCCGGATTTATTATTCGTTTAAAACCAAAGGTGTACCCGAAACTAATTACAAACTACAAAGTGAACTTAAATAAAAGAAGCTAATCTGTAGAGTCCATAAAACCAGCAATGTAAAACAAACAACTCAGAAGTATTTTCAAAAACGCCACAGAGTATACCTAAGTGTAATGAACCGAAAAACAATGGCCCACTTAGATTTAATTTTGTAATAAATATTACGTTTTCCGTGTAACTTGGTTTACTTTAACTCAAAACGCACAGTTTTGTCACGGCGGCGGCTGTCAAATGATTTTTTGTGGTACATTCTGAAAATGTAATTTCTTTTAGATACATTTCAAACTTTTGTCCCATTTTTTTGCAGCTACGAGTAAGTTACGTGTGATCTTATCTTAGCACTCGTTACCAATTAAATTTCGTATCTTACAGTATTTCTTAGCTGCCGATGCTATCATCGCTTTTAGAAACACGTTGATAAGGTATCATCAACATTATAAGATTTGGACTCCTATTGATAGAGCATCCGCCATTTAGGCCTACTATCTTTCAGTGCTTTGACTTCTTGATATAGGTATGACTCCAACCAAATAAATACTTAGGTACAGAAACTTACCAAAACGTTCAAAAATGCAAAATTACCTACCTATCCTTTTTCGAGCAATACTAACTATCTTACCTAGCTATAGAAGAAGTAGAAGAAACTTATTCATTTACTTAATTATGCCGTCAAAATCAATGTCAGAGTTACGTGCTTTGGCCAGAATTAAGTTTCAAATGATATAAGTATTTATGTTACGGGCAATGTGATTAATTGGGCATTATGCATAATGCCCGGGCATTATGAATAATGCCCAATATAAGCGGACAATGTGATAAATACTTTTCCATTAATCAAATTGCCCGGGCATTATGCATAATGCCCGTCACCTATTGGGCAGAGTGATAATAAACTTGTTTCAGTACTTTTTTTTATTTTACAATGAAACCTTATCTCACCTAAACCTAACTGAAAGTTAAATAAATGTGTAGGTATTATGAAACTTAAAATTCTCATCATTTCTTCATAGGTTAAGTTGGGTTTTAGTTTAGGTTAGACCATTTTTGACTCTCTGATTGGTCAAAGGGGGACGTGCGCTGGTTTCTCTAAAATACTTCCTAAATCCCTAAAATACTACTTCCCTAAAATATGTGGAAAGGGTTGATGGCTGGCACATGCTTGAGACCTGTGTGAAGGTTGCTGCTGTGATGGTCGGTCATGTACCTATGTGGGTTCTATCAAGCTAATAAGCCTTTCACTTTTCGGCTTCCCATTTACTTACCTATACCTTGTTCTGGATATCGCAGTGGCATTTTTTTTATTATTTGTTTATTGATTTAAGCTCTATTGAAATGTAAACTTTAAAGCTTGTTTCTGTGTTTCAGCCTAAGATTTTGTAAAACTTAAAATGAAAATAGCAACCCAATAGAGTTTCTTACTTTCTAGGTTCTTCTCTGGGGGCACTCTTGCGCATCTAGCATTAACTTTAAAAAATGACCCGTCCAAAGTGTTGTCAAACCTAACCTATTCTCATTTTCATTTTCATTATAACTCGGTTAAAATACCGAGTACTCGGTGCAAATAAATCTACCTTGCGCATTGGATCTGCTTGGTAGATCATAGTCTAGTTCCTTCTAATGATACATATTTAGTACTTTGCCCAGCAGGAGCAATGTTATGAGCTGCTATTATCATAATTATTGAAAAGAAAATTTCATAAACAGTGCTTTGTCTATATTTTTTTTGCCACTTGACGCTCGTTTATTTGTTTCATTCGAATAATAAATTCGCGGGATGCGGAGGAAGTGTCAAACACCATAATCACCACTGCCTCCCAAACTTGTTCGAGTACAATTCTACCTACTTCAAGCTAACCGAGTAACTCGGCCGAGTAGGTACTCGGCTCGGTAAACTTTAAACCGAGTAATACTCGGCACTCGGTTACTCAGTAAAACTGGTACTCGGCCCACAACTACTTTTTAAAGTCGGGGGCTTTTAAAATTTAATTTTTTTTTAATTCTCGTTATTTTATTAAAATTAGAAACTTAAAAAATTCTTGTAATGCCGAAATTACGTGCATTTTTTTCCTTTAGGTACCTATGCAGCACATACGTAAAGTTTCTAAAACTTAATTGCGTTAAAGTACATTATTATGTTATAACATAACATAATTATGAGATGCCAAATTATTTTCTACTCTACTTCAATAATCTTAGTTGTTAAAAATGCAGAAACCTAAATTCTACCTAAAGCAATGACCTAAAATTTAAAAAAAAATGGTTCACTAATATGTCTCTGACAACGTTTCAAAAATTTGGCGACTTTAGAATTGTCACAACCTACAATTAGCAAGCTAACGAACTATTATTATCAAATTGCCCAATGGTCTTTGGGCATTATTCATAATGCCCGGGCAATGTGATAAATAGCACAGTTTTTATAGTAATCAATCACATTGCCCGATACAGCTGGGCATTATTCATAATGCCCGGGCATTATGCATACTGCCCGCATTAATCACATTGCCCGTAACATTTATATCATATTCAAAACAACCCACTGCCTATTTCTTAATATAACTCAACATACTCGTAAAAGTACTAAAGCCTAATGAATCATTAACTCCAAAGAAAAGAATCTTATAATACACTTGGTCTGATACTTAAATGTGGGCATAAAGAATAAAGTTACGATATAAACAAATAAATTAGTGTAGGTTGAAAACCGCACTAAATCTTCAACTAAGCATTTAATAAGATTAACTATTGCACAGTTTGACCTTAATTTTAACAATTAATATTAGAGTAGCTTAAATAATTTGAGGTAATTTAAGGTTTAGAAATTAAAAAAACTAATGATTTAATTAAATTTTATTTAAAAGTGAGTCTGCAAGATTTTTTGCAAGGTTGGGTAAGTACTTAAATCATTAATTTACATAAGATTTAAAATAACCTCAGTTGTCTGTCGGCAGAGTGTCATTGGCATTTTCGACACATTTGGTATTCTGATAAACAATAGCTTACACTGATTGCGACCAAATGTGTCAAAAATGCCGTTGACACTTTGCGGACACACAACTCAGAATATTGTAAACGTTTGCAGACTTGGGCCCTTTAGTAATTGCATAATTATCATTATTTACCATATACTTTTACCATACCTCTACTCTCTGCAACGCTACAATTACCTTTAGGTACTTACTACACAAACAAACTCCATTTATTTCGAAATATCACGAACTAAGACCTCTCTAACCTACAGCTAGTCACAACTAGAATGCAATTATATGCCACAATAGCAAAATAACTTGACACATTACATTACAATGCGTCCAACGTCCATCCAATGTTAAATTGCATAAGAGTGGCAATGAAATTCTGAATTACTTTAATGCCTTAATGCCATTGTAATCGTGAGAAACATAAAAAATAAATAATGCGACTTGTGAATTTGTTTTTGAAAACTAGAATATTTTTTGAAAATTAGAATAGTACCTAATAGATATTTCGCTTATTTGTGTTTTTAGAAGAGCCCATTTTCTTAGGAAACTACCGTTTTTCCTTGGAATCAGGTACACTATACCTCTATTGAACAACAAAAGTTGTAAAAATTTACCGTTGTCTTGCTAAATGACTACGTTGCGTGCTTAGATAAACATTTAAAAATAATTTAGTACCTATCATAAATATTGTTACTAAAATCTAGCAAAATGTACCTAGGTGCGTCATAATTACGTCATAATTTCACTGTAAAGAATTTCACTGTAAGTAAATCAAATTTAAACGATTTCGATTTATAAGTGACTCTAATCTTTATATTATAATATTTACTTATCTATCACCTTTATCGAGAATACTAAACTACTTAAGTTAGTTATTTCAAGGATAGGTACAAGAAAAATATATTTCTCAGTATTGTTTTTAAAAGCTTTGTTCTAATTTTACACTAGATCATAAATTTGTCTTAATCTAAGAGATAATCTGGTTTAGGTATTTATTTTGTATTTAATGTAGGGAAGTACTTACAAAAAACTTTCCTTAAATATTGCTGGGCGTCAGAACAATTTTTTTTTCATTGTGACCGTTACAGACTGGCAGTAAGGTCCAGCAAATGGACTGCTGATGTCTAAGAGCTCTTATAAGTATGTAGTCAGACTGGCAGACTAAAAAAAATAGTTTTACTTTACAAAGATCTAGTGATGAACAAAATCTTGATCAAAAATTCCACGCGAATCCAGTGACATTATGGTCATAACAACAACATAATAAAATCATAAATCCTTAACAGTAAAGTGGAAAGGAAAGCTGCGTACGCAAAGAGAAACGAGAAAGCTTCACAACCGGTTTATGCCGGTATCAGTTTGTGTCACTACCCTGTGTTATACATGGTGTTCGTTTTATATCTACAGGATGTTAGCATTGAACATTGAAAATTGATTACGCCATTGTTAAATAAATTCCTTCCATATCTGCTTTGCAAAGGCTACTTCAGACTTCAGAAACATGTCAGAAAATTGTTAGATTTGACGCTCAAATATACAGATTGATTTATATACCTAGTAGTATGAAAGTATAATTAGGTATCTTGGTAGTAAGCACATACATTCTCGTTTATCTAAAACCTGAGAAAGTGAATAAGAATAAAACATAATAATATTTTTTTTAAATGGAATTTTAGATTCTGCCAATGTCAAGTGAAATAATTAAACTAATTTAAAAATTGATTATTTTTAAACAAAATGGCCATAAAAGTCTTCTCTTAACTGTTAACACAACATATCTAATACAGTGCCAATCCCAACAATTAAGGTAGGTACGCTAGATCAAGAATAACTTCTCTGCACGACTACTTTTTAACGTGGACGAGTTTCTATCTAAAATAGGTAAAGAAAATGCATCTGGATCTAGTTTACAAATTAGGTTTGACAGCTTGTCTTGTGGTGTTGTATTTGTGTGAGTATGTTACGAATAGTAAGCCTTTTCCTGCGTTAAAGTACTTAATTACTTTACGAATCGACCGGGTAAATCTCTACTTGATAATACGTATAATGATTAATACTAGGTAATAATGATAATTACTTGGTAATTCTCTACTTTGTGCTATCTACACACCAAAGCCGCCGTCATCCCGCCGGGCCCGGCTTACGTCATATGAATGGCAGCTGTCAAAAAAGCCGGTGGCTTTGGTGTGTAGATACCATTACAGTGTTATCATAATATGTATCAAATCGATGGATTAATATTATTAATCGATCGATTTGATCGATTGAGAGTTGGATAGATGAATCGACTTTGACGGATATTTTCTATGATAATTAGCAGTTACCTTAACGAGTTTGTATAAGTTAGATAAATGTTGGCATCAGTCGATATGTCCAGTAACATCCTAAGGTCATTAGAAACCTGAAATCTAAGTAGTTAATCTAAAGGTCCTCCTAGCGACAGGAACATTATATTTAATCCATAAATACAATACTATAAAGGTGTAATATTAAGTACATACACCATCGAAAAATCAGCAATCAGTAATAAGGAAATCAATGATAAAAACAAAACGAAAGATCGCGGCTACTTGCCTGCGGAGTTTTCTCTCATACAAAAAGCAAACGCTGCAAGTTTGTTATGCCAGTATGCCAAGGTTGTTAACGATGCATAACAAGCAAAGAGAGGAATAGTAAGAGTAGATGACAAATAAATAAGACAAAAGAAGATCAAATAATACAGAGCCATAATTAATATACGCTTTTTATTTTTTTAAATTAATAACAGCCATTTTCAAAACGTCATTAAAACTTACACCACTTTACGCAGGGAAGTATACTGATACTAACATTATAAAATAGAAGAAGACGTTTTATTTTCTATTGACTTTATTAGTATCTTAGCTATCTGCCTGTTATTTACTTATATTTTCTTTCCTACTTTGTCAGAGGAAGAGGAAATGCCGCTTGACTGACTTTTATAACTCCTCAAATTATAGGAAGTGAAGCTCGTCGCGAAATTATGTAAAGTTATAAACTTCGCAATAGTTTGATTGACAATATTATAACAACAAACGTCGCGACACCATCTGAAAACAATAAAATGGAAATTAAAAATATAAGTAATAGGTAGGTATAATGATTAAATATACCAATAAATATATTAATAAATATAAAATTATATTTATAAATGAATAAATATAGGTAATTAATTAACATAAAAGGAAATAAAGATATTTTCCCTTTTATTTTCATGAAATGTACAATGTAAAATGTAAACGTCGAGGATCTAATGAAAATGGATTATAAAAAAATACGCAAAAATATGCAAATGCATTGTGTGTTCCGTTTATAAATGGACATAATAAATTGCATTCATTTTACACGTCATTATCTTCCAATCTTATTTCTATTCGTACAATCGCTTTTAAATTTTAAGCCATTGTCCTCAAAGAAAGTGACAATGATTAACCTGCCTATATTACTCAACAGCACATAGCAATCTTACCTACCTACATAATTCTACTCGTAAAACAACCTCCAATTGCAAAAAGTCATTACCCCTGAAGAAAGCGACAATACATTACGACACAGCCATTGATCAGGTGTGGATTATCAAGTAGCAGACCACCACTCATTACATAGGCCACATAGAGCGAGCAGCCACGCGACGCAGATGTTTGGCCGTTTAAGAAAGACCTCGCTATACTATTGAGTTGGGTAGTTCTTAGGGGCCTCTTTGAATTGGCCAAGCTTTCCTCGCGAAGCTGATCGCTCTGTATGGACCCGCCTACTGCACCTTTCGCTTTCAAGTGCAAGGTCCGCTTTCTCCCAGTACCCAACACTTTCGATTTTATACGCGCTTGGCTGTGTAAACTATGCCTATAAACAAGTTAAGATTGATTTTTATTCGATTTTGATTGTTGTTAAAGGTTTTTTGATTTGAGAAAATTGGTTTTTGTGTGTTGGAATTAGGTAGGTAGGTCTACTGCGTCTGTTATTTACCGTTTCGGACGATTTGTGTTGAATCCACAGCTTTTTATATTATAGTTTATTTTGTTATACTATAATATCACAAATAAATGCCTATGTTGTTGCTACATAAATAGGTAAATAGGTTAGGTACCTAAAAAGTAAAAAAAATATATTCTAAGAATCTATTATATAAGAGAGTCGAAGATTCTATGCTTCTATTATAACGTGTATTGATATTGTGTTTGTAAGATTATAGACTCTTCATTGCACAAATAACACAAAAAGAACAAGATATAGACAATGACAATGTCTTCTATACTCTATTCAAATTTAAAACTTTAAAAATAAACAAATACCAATCTCAACCGGAACTACATTCCACATTCATGCTAATAAGCCGCGCAGGCGCACAGGGGCACAGAACTATAATGAGCAGTATTATAACATCGCGTGTCTGAATGGCTATACTTTTACTGCATTATTGTTGCAAGCTTAATGACCAAATGGATTATTTTCCGTGTTGTAATTTTTATGTATTTTTACGTTGAGAAGATTTGTTTGACCTATGAAGTTTTAAGGCGTGGGTAAAAAATAGTTTTTTTTTTTTCAGATTTTTACTCTTTTGTATTTTATCTCGTACTAAAGATAGTCTAATCACAAGTTAAGTAAAAATAAAAAGGAAAGAGCACTGAAAGTTAAAGTCTTATTCAGAATATTCTTCTTCATTTGGTAGCATAATGATTGTTTATTGTATTGCATTTTATTATTGTAATAGTAATTGTAAGTAATAGTACGAAACCTACCACGAACACGGATTACAAAAACCACAGTCAAATTGCATTTCACGTCTCATGCGAATAAAATGCGTTTTGTGTCAAAACAATTAGCGAGTTTCACAAATCACATTCTGAAAAATTCTTGACTTTGTAGCAATCACGAAAGATAAAATTGTTTCCATAGTCGCAATAAGGGTACCTAAGTCTTTTTTTCAATTGGAATTAAGTAGGTACTATTTCTACCTTTTTCGACTAAGTATCCACCTAAACTATAATAACGAGTTATGGATTGATACAATAGACTATTTGACTGGTTTTTTACATAAATTAATAATTATTTTCATTTCTCGATAGTGAATTATTTTTAAACTCATATTACATACTGATTACAGTAATTAACACTTCATTTTTAACACTGTCAAATAGCCTATTGGCTGAACAATAAAATGTCTAGGTACTTGTCAATAACGTTGCGGTGCGACAAATGTGTCTTTTCAGTTAATTAAAAATGTATATCAATCAAATTATTCTTATATTTTTTTGCATTACCCTATCTGTAAAAAAATCCATCAATATTTCCTTACAGTAAAGAATTCAATTCTGATCGAGCATTTTCCATATTATACACGGACAACAAATAAACAATAACCAGATTTCACTTAACACGAAGGAGATATAAAAATCTCTTTGAAAAATATGGCGTCAATTCTCAAATCGCTCTCTAGTATTGTTCAGTAACAATAGGGAAAGTTATTCACCACATTTCGTTGTAAAAACAAGTATAATGATGTGGGTTTTAGTTACGCTACCTTGTTTAATCGGATCATTCTAGTTTAGTGCTTAGATAATGTGATTTAGGTACATAATAGGCAATAGTAATCATAATTTCAACACAGATGCGTTCTATAAGATTAAAAAACGAATAAATAAGTAATTATCTATTTCACTTATAAATAAGTATTTATCTATTTAACTGCTAGAACTGAAGACGAACGCTTGATTCCCATTTTTGTAAACAGTACTAAATGGTCCTTTTCAAGTTCAAAATTAACTGTAACTTAGTATTTTATATAGGTACCGCACTAAATATTCCGGACCTAATGTTAACGCTCATAAAAACTTAGCAGCAATCAAATATTTACCTCCATAGCCGTCATAATCAAAAATTATCATAAAACGACAAGTTATAGATAAATAATGAGCCTTTTGGGCAACTGGAGTATTCTATTAACTATAAAGTTAAAAACACTCACGAGGTTTCGAAAATAAATGCAAATACGCTGATATATGCAACAAGTTCAGCTACCACCTTGCACGTTGTAGTATTTTACAACAAAGTACTTTCTATTAAAATGTTCGCATGGAACTGTCGCGAGCGATTTCAATTTCCCATCGCCTTATTGTGTTCTAGACCTGAAAAAATCTAGGTTGCCTACATTAGTGTTTTACTATCGCGTGATTATAAAGTTTCTAAACTCCGTTCCAGGAAGTTTATTACGATATCTCTTGATCATTGGAGCAGGATGTGTGATGTAGACTTTGATATTT
Organism: Anarsia innoxiella; assembly: GCA_947563765.1. Lineage (NCBI taxonomy): Eukaryota > Metazoa > Arthropoda > Insecta > Lepidoptera > Gelechiidae > Anarsia > Anarsia innoxiella. The sequence goes on from OX387403.1 coordinate 1,926,256, forward strand.
TTATTTTTCTACTTGTAAGTAAGTCTTATATCAGAAAAGATGAATTTATACTTAAGTTAAGCATAATGGACTATCTACACATATCCGGGTCGTGTCCGGGACGTGTCAGGGAAAAAATATCATTCCATACATTTTCTATGGATTCGTTCACAAACGTTGTCATGACGACGTATTTTTTTCCCTCCTGACAGGCCACGGCCCGGACACGTCCTGGGCACGGATGTGTTGGATAGACCTTTAACGCAGGGTACACGGTAGTTTCTCAGTATAATGTCGGAATTTTTAATTCTTTGGCACATTCTACAGCCTAAACGGCTTGATGGTTTTAGCTTGAGAGGTGTCGTTAGATTCGTATTTATAGTGAGAGTAACAGACAGTAGCACATTAAAATTTTAAAAATGCGTTTTTGAAACGCAGTTGAATTTTTTAAAATTAAAAGTAAGGTTATTGCTATTGTAATGAACATTCATGTTTTGTTAATTTGCTCCACGTGACAATGACTCCACGTGCACATTATGTTTTAAACCTGAACACTCAAATACAGTAAAGGCATTACTTCTATCAGTAGCAGACTACTTATATTTTAAAAGTGTCAAACGATTGGCTCATCGAATAGGGTCGAACCGGTCGAGCATACGCCTGACAAAGCTCACCAATTGAGTAATAACAACAATGTCTCGAAGTATTCTACAATAAGATCTCGATTACCTTCCTTGTCAAGCTCGACTAACCCTGCTACCTCAACAATCAGATAATGTATGTCACATATTGGCTAATCGATATGTTGACACTCCTGTGAGAAACTTGGCACATAGGTTCTTATTTGTAGGTTTTTATAGCAATTTTCTAAACAAAGCGTTCGAGTTATTAATTTCGATATTGGAGCAAGAAAGAGTTAAGAGATTGAGTAGTTTGTGGTTTTAAATATATTTTTTAAAATAAAATCATCAGCCCTACGCATTTTGAGTTTTATAACATAATTATAGAAGCTGCCCACGACTTCGTACGGATGTATGGTCATGTCTCGGAAAATAATCATGATATCGTAAAATAATATAGCCTACGCATTATTTTGATGTGCAAGCTTTAATATTGCCAAGTTTCATCAAAATCTGTTCAGTAGTTTTTGCGTGAAAGAGTAACAAACATCATCCATCGGCACAAACATTGACATTTATAATTTAGGTAGGATTTACGAATGAAAGACAATTTATTTATTGCTGAAATAAACCAATTTTTATTAAAATTTGATCACTTAAGCAACGATCACTTAAACAGGCGATACACTTGGAGAATCGACGTCGTTTTCGATATCCTTTGGCAGAGTGTGGTTGCAAAGCTGGTAGGTAGTCATGACAGCGTTGCCATAGTAACGGCCTGATGGGTCTTGACGTACCACGTGGACGTATTCGTCTCCTAAAGTAAATTCTACTTGAGGAGGAGCGGCCCAATCGCAGACTACAGTAACTCCCTTATTTACTGCTTGTGGTCTTATACAGTGCATCTAGAAAGGGGTTAAAAATATCAATATTTGTTTATATTATTAAATTATATAAAGTATATAAATTCCCAAAAAAAGTGAAGCATATTTGAAATCAAAATCTTTAAAATTATCGTCTAAAGGTCTACTTTCATTTAATTACTACATTAAAACAGGAAAAAGTAAATGGATAATTTAAATGAAAACGAAAATACAGTTTCATTGATTGAATAAATAAGCAAAAAACTGTATAGAAGAGAACGGTATGAAATATAGGTATTTAAATTTTCTTTTACTTTAAATAATAATTAGATAGATAGATAGAAAAAAAAATTTAAAAAAAAAAATTAAATTAAATTAATTTATAACCAGTTCATTTCTTACCGGTTGATAAGCTTCGCGTTGTCCAGGAATGATATACGCTGCAGGATAGTCGAATCTAAAGCGAGAGACATAGTCCGTATCTGGGAATACAAGAACATCCTTAAATCGTGTACTATGTATTGAAATACGTATTAAATTTGAAAATCTTGCTTTGAATATTATGTGGAAAACGAAATAATCGTCGGTTGACGAACTTTACTGAGCCGACGCTCTCTTATTTATTTTAATTTTCAAACTCAAAACTCAAATAAGTATTTATTCGCAAATGTGTTTTTTCAAAAATTTACTTTTTTAAAACTAACGCTTAATCCGCAAGGTAGCAGTTCTAGACAAGAAACTAGCAAGAAACTCTGTTAGGTTGATCTTTTCAAATGAAGTTTTTATAATTCTTATAAACACATATATACATTTAACAGTGATATACAGGAGAATGAGCTCATATTCTAAGGACAAAAGTTTAAAAATCTCTTACCCTTAGTGATTTGCGTGCAATGCGGTGGATTGGCACTTTTCTTAGTCTTCCCTTCCAGCCCAACTACCAAAGCAAGACACACCAAAACAATACCAAACCGAGACATCTTGCCCTCTCTAACTGAAACTGACTAGTGACCTATTATTATAAATGTTACAATATCACGTTATTTATACACCAATACGAGGAAAGAGCGACTATTATTCATTTGTTATCATTCGATATAATGAGTATTAATTATAAACATTATAGCGGTTTTTGTATACCTACAGGGAATTATACAAAGTAGGTATATTACCTATGTAAAATCTTGTAATAAAACTACGCAAATCCATAGTAAAATGCGTACGCTTAATTGACAAACTTTACTTATTTATAAACTGTCTGAACAAAAAGTACCTACCAAACTGTTCGTTCTTTCTCATTTAAATTGTAGCTTAACCTTAAGGTCTCCTACGTACTTTTCATTTCTTTATTACCTATCTAAGTACCTACTTTACCTACCTAAGTAAAACCTACTGTATTCTCTAAGTTTAACCAACAATCCTTCAAATAATCGAGTACCCAGTTTACTCTATTTACAATCAAACACAGCCTGTATAAATTGGTACTTATAGGTTTTAATTGGGAAAACGCCCCAAAATCTAACAAATTGATTTGTTTTACTAATTAACACAGTTTAATGATGTTACGAAATTCTTTTCGGGAATATTTTTGCGTTGATAAGGAAAAAAAGGTTAGTTAGAGTCTGGCTAACGAAAGTAGATACTGGATTTTTTTGCAAACTTTTTATATGACAACACTAAAGTGTTCCTACCATCGGATATTTACCCTACAAATTGGGGTATTTTAAACAGAAAGTACTTAGGAAGAATTAATTCCAAAAAGGCATTTTTAAAACAAACTCATTTTTAACATTTTATAAAATGAGTTTTAAAAATTCGTACGTGTGCTAAAATTGTATTCATCAAAAATAAGTATCGTATGTACGTGTTGGATCATTTCAAGAGCAACACTAAGTCTTAAGTTGGTCTAATAAATAGCTTAATTAATCAGGTACACTATTTACTAGAGAAAAACTTGGCAATTTTATTTTGAAGAAATTTATTTTCACCTGTTTTCCGAAAGATTTGGTAAAATCAGAATCAGTATATGGTATCCCTATCTCTGACGCAACAAGATGGCGTGTTGTTGATGTTTCGTTGTGGTTGACTTGCGTATATTTTTGTTGTGATATATCCGTGTTGATGCTATAAAAATGAATAAAACTATAAAGAGTGAAGTGCGAAAACTATTGTTTTGTATGATTTCAAACTATGAAGAGAAAAAGTATCAAAGTGAGTTGTTTTAACTTTCCTTTTTACTTTAGGGTTGCTATACTGATATTTTTTAAATTTGCCGCGCTTTTTCAGTATCAGCTTTCATTAGCCAGACTCTAACAACATACGAGTTATCCAAAGTCTCATGAAACATAAAAAAAAACAGAATGGTCTTTTACATTTGAGACGGTTATTATTCAAAATTTCAAACTCAAATTATCTTAATTTGTTCTCTCTCTCTGTTGGGTTGCGCTTTTTAAATATATTTTCAGTTACATAGATTTTTGTTGTACCCTGCAGCATCCAAAAAAAACAACAAGAATTTAAAACCAATGTTTATTCAAGTTCGCTGGTTCAAACAACAATCATTTACACTGGCAATAGGAAAATTGATATTAGTATTTTCGAAATCAGTTGAATATGATCGAGTATGGTTGCAATACTTGCAATATTGCGTGGTATGTAAGACAGCGTTGCCTTAGTAACAACCTTTTGGATCTTGGCGTACCACGTGGACGGCTGTGTCATCTAATAGGAATTCTACTAAAGGAGGAGTTTTCCAGTCGCAGACTTCTGTTTCCTCTTAATATACCGCTTGACCTACGCAGTCCAGCTATAAACGAATGAAATATCGATTCATGCTTTGTGAAAATTAGATCGGTATGATACGTATTGTCGCTGTGTTTCGGCTTGTTACGCCCTTTTTCATACATACATATCCGTCACACCTCTTTCACATCAGGGTAGACAGAGATCACTTCCCTCCACTTGTTACGATCCAAACACACTTCTTTCGCTTCACCCACATTCATATCAATCGTCTCATACATGCGGTGTTGCTATTTTTATACTCACCTTTTGATAGTACTCCCGATGACCTTGCTTGCTACTTAAATCATTCTCCTTTAACACAACCTATAAAAAATAAACATTTCACCCTCAGACACAGCTTGTAACCGTCATTTTTAATTAAGATTTATAAGCGCTCTAAAAATCCACATATTTATTCGTTTTTCTAATTAACACAGTTTAACAATGTTTTGCAAAACAATTTATTTCCTGGAATATTTTTGTTTGATAAGGAAAATGGGTACAAAATGCTTTGTATTACAAGCTACCTCTACAATTATGTTTTGTACAGCAAGCGAAGTATGGTCCCATTAGAAAGAAAAATTTACTATTAGCTATCATGGTCATGGTAGCATAGAACGCAAAAATATCTGACCATCTTAAGTTGTTACGTCACTCAGATGTCATTCCTGTAGGCACAGATTAAAATAAGGCACGTCTGTACAATTGTACATCCTTTAAATACCGCAAAAGAACATTCGCATGTAGTCGCTTCGTTGCGTCGATGCTCATTTGTTGTGTTAAATGATTTTGAATATGTATATTCTAATGTGAACAATGTGAATAATAGACAATCAAAAATGGTCTGCGCTGCGCTCCGTCAGCTGTGTGCCGGCCCTAAAGCATCTGATTTTTTTTATCAATGACAAAACGCCATAAGAATATTTTCTATTGTTTTTATTAAACTGCATTTTGTTTCAAACCCACGTTATACTGATTCCGTTACCCGTAATCGTAATCTGTCACGAATGATCCGTGTTGATCGTAATACGATCGATGACTTCCGTCACGTCACGTACGCTCACGTAGAAATACGTGTTACGTAAATTACGGGGTGTTAAAACGGTATTTGACTAGGTAGTAAGGTTGTGGTATAGAGAGAGCAGATATCTTGTTTTATTCTCAAAGAGAGTTTATTTTTATTTTATCTTAGCCTCTGTTATACAAGAGTATAATCAACAAGGGTATAACAAAGACTAAGATGTACAAATGACATACAAATTAGAACGCTATTTGCCTATTTTTTCATATTTAAGACCATCATTGCTGTCGTCTACGCCACTCTAATCTGTTCTCTACCGTTTGCTTAAACAGCTGATATTGACAAAACTTCTATTCCCTCTTTTATTTGATCTAGTATATGCCCTCCTCGGTTCCCTCTCTTCCGTTTGACAATGAATGTGATTAAATTAAAGTTAGCTAACTTCAGGTGTAAACACCCTAAAAGTGGATTATTCACGGTTTTTTTGTTTTATATTTTGTGTTAATAAAAAAATATGTTAATAATAATGTGTTAATAATAAATAATGTTAATAATGAATATTAATAATAAAAATAAAATAAAAATATCTGCAGATGTTGTCTACACAACTTCAATAAAGTTCTTCTTATTTACCTAGTTACATTTTACTTCTAATAAAACTAGTGTTTCAAGATTATGAAGTCAATGTCCAAAATCCTAACAATCTTACTTAAGTAGTGAGTGAAAGTATCAGCTTATTACGTTTGATGACTATCATTTTACGTTAGTATTACTATAATAAGAGAGCCATTGACTTTTTGTACACGAGACGCTTATTACACTAATCTAGTAATCTTAAAAATATTATCACGTCATTATAAATAAATGTTAGCAAAAATAATAAGTGCCCGTTTTACCATCTCTAGATAACATTTAACTGACAGATAAACTTATGTGCATTTCATAAAACATGTTTTAGACAGAGACAGGTATAAAATATCTGTTAGAAATTTTTTATCTGTAGATTTTGAAACGGGCCCTAAGTCTTTAATGAATTTTTACATTATAGATAGGTTATATAATTTTAAAGGTATTGTGAGCTTTTTCCAAGAAATGACAATAAAGCGTACGAAGTCACAGATAAACTCTAAGTAGTAGGCACTCGTTGAATAAAAGCTAGGAAACCTCAGATGAACAATTAGACTACGCGCGGAGACCATTAAAAAATCTTTGAAGAAAACCTTAAAATCATTAAGTCAAGCACACGTTTAGAAAATATTATTTAATATTAAATAACAGTGTTCACTAATTACCGGCTTTACAAATTCTAACGTTAAAGGAAAGTTGCATTAATTATGAAACGGCTATTAGAGGCTTTGTTCACGAGCAGAATAAAGAGAATTTACTATTACGTTTAACTTCGTTGTTTTAAATAGGTGTTAAGTCATCTTGAATAGAAATCTGCACGTTAATGAGGGATTGACAAAAGGTAAATAAAAATAGAGTTTAAAGACTTCATTTACGTGCCTAAGCATGGCGTTGAGCAATAAAGTGAATAATAGCTAACAAAAAGCTTGGATGTTTCGACGCACACGCACTAAAAGAAAAGTATATTTTCACGCAATAATATGTCGGTATAGTAATTGAAATTTTGCAATTGAGTGGTGAATTGAAATGAAAGCTGAATTGCTGAACCCCGAGATTGGCAGAATGAGTCTTTCTTAAATAGTTAACTATAGGTATATTTTTATTAGCCTAATGTTTCCCACTGCTGGGCAAAGGCCTTCCCCGCATTCTTCCATGCCTCCTTATCTCCGGCAACCTCTGGCCAGTCCGCCAAGTATACATCCAGATCGTCGCGCTATCTCCTCTAAGGCCGACCTCTACCTCTGTGGCCGTCGAGCGGCAACCAGTTAGTAGAATTCTTGGCCCATCGATCCGGGTGCATACGGCAAACATGTCCAGCCCAGTTCCATTTTAGTTTTGCGGTCTTCACCCCTATAACTATTTACCTTTATAAAAATGATACACGTTAAATTACTATAGGTACTTAACAAAACTGACTTTACTTGCTCTTTCTCTACACAAGTAATTATAATTTTATTCAAACTAGATTATAATGAGGAAAGATGCTAGGACATTTGATACGACATGATTCCTTCATAAAAAACATCATAGAAGGAAAAATTGATGGGAATAGGAAGAGAGGAAGACCCAGACGGACGTTTCTAGAACAGGTGAAGGAAGAGGCGGGTGTCATGTCGTGTCAAGATGTTAAAAAGACGGCAGAGAATAGGGAGACAAGAGCTAAGCTCTTAAATAAGAAGAAGAAGATTATAATATAATGTATCGTAATATTCAACATTTTAAAAATGAAACCGCACTATAATACCACAGTGAGACGTTTAAGTATGGAAAGTATGCAAACGTCGAAATGATCATCATTATAGTGACATCATAACAATTTGCAGCAAATAGGTACGAAGATGCAGCGAGAAAGCTTATTTTACTTATTCTACTCTCGCTAGATTAGGCTCTAGGGTTGGCAGTATGGACAAAATTCTGGGTATTTGATTCTCGTCGAACGTAGCACTCGTATACTTAAATTATTTTCGCACACAGTGTAATGTACTGTTTTTAGAAAATAAACTTACTTACTTACTTTATAAGTAGTATATTTACAGGTAAACGTACCTTCAGGGCTGTTTCACCATCTGTAGATAAAATTTATCTGACAGATATTTTATGCCTGTTTTTGTGTAAAACGTCATGTCTTATGAAATGGACATAGGTTTATCTGTCAGTTAAATTTTATCTGTAAGTGGGGAAACGGGCACTTAATTTTGAAACTAATTTTATTAAAGTAATTTTCGATAAAGTATTTATTTGATTTATCAGCAGTTTCGCCGTATTTTTGCAGTGCTAGGGCGATTATAGGGATATTAGACTGTCATAAAAAATGTCAATGTAAATATGTGTAAAAACATTTTTAGAACTCTCATAATGAAAAAAAAAACCATCTAGGTACCTAAGTGTTAATTTTTAAACTTCACAATCTTACCTTCAAGATAATGTCAATAGGGTACCTATTATATTTAATAGTATTAATAAACCTAGTATTGGTATTTTAAAACTTCCTTATGCGTATGCGTACTAACATGATGAATTCCAGTATGAACGACGAGACACCCCTAAAACATAATTTCAATCGACATTACGCTCAAGATGCAGCTTTTCGAGTTTTCACCGACTCTCGTGCGCCGGCGCAAATTATTTTTCCCTTTAATAATTGCCACTCTCACCCCATACTCGTTATACTTACTTGATAAGTAATTCATTTTGTGTAACTTTCATTTAAAACTGATATTTAAGAGTCTTATTTATGAAGCTCATTACCTTTTCATATGTACATGTGAAGTGATTTTAATATAAATAAATACCTAAGTATATAGTACGTAGTTGTAAATATGAATTAATTATAAAATTCCACTTATACTGTAAATGTGAATGTTTGTGCCGATGGATGTTTGTCGCTCTTTCACGCAAAAACTACCAAACAAATTTTGATGAAACTTGGCAATATTGTAGCTTGTACATCAGAATAACACATAAGCTTATATAGCCTAAGTATGTCTTATTTTAAAATAGCATGTTTTTTTAAAGATATTACGATAAATGCGTACGGAGTCGCGGGCAAACTCTACCTTTATCTTATCTTATCTAGCCATCGCTGTCCCACTGCTGGGCAAAGGCCTCTCTCCTCTTCTTCCATGATTCCCTATCCTGGGCCGCCTCTGCCCAGACATCCAAGAAGGCGTCCAGCTCATCTCGCCACCTTTTCGTGGTCTATAAGCACTATTGTTTGACACGATATAAAACATTACAATCGCTAGTTATTTTATTACAATATCAACACAAAACTAAGTTACGCTTCGCATAGCGTGTGTGAACATTAGAAATTGTACGAAACTACAACAATACTTATCTCGACACCTGAACTATACACGCTCTTACAAAATATAGTGTCAAGTTAAACCTTGCGTGTTATAGTTATTGGATAAGGAAGTCATTGTGAGCAGAGAAAATGACTACGTTGTGTTATGTAGGCCCGGGTAAAGTAATAAGGAAAGTTATGAAAGAAGTTCACAATTGTTTGCGGTTGTGTTGTGATCTGAGAAACGCGAGGTATCTTTAGGCTTTTGTTAATTTAAACGGTTTCACTTAAGAGAACACCTGAGTTTGAAAAATACGTTGAAGATTCTCTGACAATAACTTTACAGTCTAATAAGGGCCCGTTTTATTAAAAATCAATCAAATATCATTAAAAAATTTATCTGTATCTGTAAAAAAAAACGGGCCCTTACCCCCTTATAACGAGGTTTAAAGATAGTCCGACGTTAGTTCGTTTCTTTTGACGTTTCGGATATAGACAAAACGTCAAACTATATACATACCTACCTTCCTTTTGTCGTATATATCTTTTGACGTTTCGGCTATTAGACAAAACGTCAAACTAAACGAACTAACGTCGGACTATCTTTAAACCTCGTTTTGTAATAAGGGGGTAAGAGTTTAAATATGTATTACTTACCTGCGTACGTGCTAAAAACATCTGTCAACGAATAGTGATAAAACAGTTGCAGAAATGTCTATCAAAGTGAAAAAGAAATGACATTTAATTTAATGCCATCTTCCTTATCTTTCGGCTTCTATAATCGATAGATAATTTCAGGTGCTATTAACAAATTACAGTTTTAAAAAAAAAACAAATTCTGAACATAATTTGACGAAACTGTCCTAGGTTCTCTTCAAGCAAACGTTCGATAAATTATAAAGAATGAATTTCAATTTCACACCTATTCAATAAAAGTCATTGACCCAAGCTTACGAGTACCAACTCTTTCTTATCATATTACATAACCACATTTATACCTAGTATAGATTTATAAACGCAACTTTCCATTCATACTGCCCACAGTTGCAAAGGAAATACGACACCCGTAGTTCACGTCTCGTTTACTTTCCATCGGCGCCGGCGCAACCGTGAACTTGCTTACGATAACATAATGGATTATTAATGTTTATAAGCTTTCTAGCAAGTTTTCTATGATTTCTCGAAATGCGGTATATTGGAAATGCTATTATGGAGGTTCTATTTATGTTTATATTTATTGCTGTCCTACCCATAAGGTTTTGAGTAGTTTATAGTTTATAGTCAAAGTTTATCTCTTCTAATTTAATGTTAAAATATTAACAAACATTATATTAAAATAAAACAATAAAACATTATTAAACATTATTTTTAATGTTAAACATTATATTGCTGTGTAAAGCGCAGAAATATTAACTATGATTGTTTACTGTCGTACGTTCTTGCACGCATACGGAAAACGCAACGATTTTTCATCGCATATCAGTTGTAGGTATTCATGAATTTTCCTACTCAAAATTATTGTAAAGGAAGTGCTATTTGAATTGTAAGATTATGTTTTTTTAATAGATATGTCATTAATGAAAAACAACGTAGACTCTACATTGTAGAGCATACAGAGAACTTAATTCTAATATTACTTTCAATGTAAGAAAAATACCTAAAGTAAGTAGGGTCAGTTGGTACTCAGTGGCTCACTTTTTTTCCGAAGGCTGTAGCACAGCTCTCAGCAGTATTAGGATGTACCAATACTGACTAACGTAGGGTGTAAACATTCTAGTTTCATAAATATTATTCTTTTTGTCGTTATTCTTAATAGGAAAAAAGATGTCACAGTTTTTTTTAAAACACAGAAATTAGCCACTGTGTACCAGGGGGTCGAAACAGTGGTTCGGGGGCAAATACACAGTGGATCAGGGTAGTTCACAATGGATCATGGTCGTAAATATATTCAGTTTTGTCAATAAATGCAACAAATTCATTCTTATTTAATCACTCATTTATTATTGTACTCATAATCATTTGAATCCAGGGTGTCTACAATAAATCTTCTTAGTTCTTGTTTCTACATTATGCCTGATGAAAACCGTGGCTCTGGCTAGACTGCATGGTTCGGGTCTGCGTAAACGGAGATCACTATATCTTAGCCTAAAACATCTAAGACACTCCTTACACATTAATTGATGAGCTTTCCAGTTTTCGGGCATTATTAAGTCATTAACTTCCGCCATTTGAAATGCGACTTTTCGGCATTCTTTTTCTGAGATTTTAGTATTTTATAGTTATAGTATTATAGTATTTAAAAAAAAAACTCTTTCTCGTCTTCATCATTAAAAACTTTGATTTTTAGGTGCCTCATAATTCGGAAACGACCTCTGTATCAATGACGGTGCAATTTTTTTTGACTTTAGAAAATAACGTCGCAAAGTTCTAAAAGCAATGCCGAATGTCTTCGATGCCTTTCTAGCACTCATTCCAGATTTCATATATTCGACAGTTTTCTTCATCTTTGCGTCAGTATGGGTCCCTCCCGGTGAACCGCGGCTTGTTCGTCTGAAGCACTCTAAAAGAAATAAATCTATGTCACTATATTGTGATTTTCTTTACAATTTAAAGAAATTGTTAGGTAAATAATTATAAAAATATATCAAAAGTACACAGTGGTTCATGATCCACTGTTAACCTTTCAAAACTGAGCCACTGTGGAAGCTTACGCCGTTTTGAATTTAAAACGGTCCCAAGAAAAATATAAACAACAAACGACACTGAAATCTGTATTAATTTAATCTTGATTAGACATAGAATCTACAGAAAATAACAGCTACCCATAATAACACATTAATAAAAAGTTGGAACAAAATTTTTCTTACCTTAAAGACGACTTTTGTTTTAAGAAAAACATAAAAATCCAATAACACAAAAATTTCACATAATTTTCGCCGACTAACTGGAATGAACTTGTACACATGTCAACCGCTTTCGAAAAGTAAATATAACGAATAGATATCTCTGCCTCTTTCCCAGATACTGTAGGTGAGCCACTGTTTCTGGTATAGCCACTGTTCGACAAGTGACCCTACCTATTCATACAGCTTTCTAAAACCGATTTATGTGGTACTTATTTATAATTCTTAATAAATATCTTTTAACAAAGTTATATCCATGACAAACTAGTTATTACCAGTTATATCCAGTTATTAAAGTTATTGCCAAGTGTGAAACGATCACCTACAAGTTCCGGAGCAGACCGCAAATCTTTACGCCGGAAATCAGCTCATTGACTTATGTAACTGTTATCTATTTATCGCGTATTACACTGTGATATTACTACATTTGGGGTTTTACAGTCTGAGGTTTATTTCGTCATCGATAGACTAGTTTAACGTCAAACTTCCCGCCTATTTTATTTTGTTAAAGTACCTACTTAGCGGTAGAATAGCAAACATCAAAAGACACCTAATATCAAAGCCTTCTGACTTAAAATCTCTTCCCAAATATAAAAATAACACAAGTAGGTACTTATTTACTATACATGTGTATAAGTAGTAAAAAAAGTCCTTAATAGTATATAATTTTGTAATAATAAGTAAATAAATAAGTAATAATTAAGTAAATAATAAATAAGTATATGAAACTCGTGTATGTACACGAGTTTCCTAGAGCAATTTTTAAAATCGTGTGTTATGATGACTCTACATTTTTCACTTATCTACGAATGAAATTAATTTTTGTTTAAGAGAGAATCTAGGTACTAGTTTTAGACTTCTTTTTTGTTTTAAAATACTAACTATGTAGGTACTTAGCTAATTTACTAAAAAAAGTAACAACAATACCTAAATCAAAGTAGTAAAAACTGGTAGAGTCAATAAAACAGTCAAATCTATTTACCAATTACCTACAGCTACCTAATCAATCAGTTCCAGAACAAACAAACGAAGCTCAGCCGTCTATTTGTCAACTATCTTTTGTAACAGCGAAGAGAAGTGGAAGTATTTGAGGTCTCGCGCGCTTCCCTCCAAGACAGTCCCACGCAACCGCAATGGCGGCGCGTCGCGCCTGCGCGCTGCAACCCGCGCGAAAACGCTCTAGTCATTCCAAATTTGAATTTTATTTTTAATTTATCTTTTTTGAAGACTGATTTCGGCTAGCATGGATACTTTGACAGTGTGACATTGTGACAGTGACTGTGACTGTGACATGACTATGACATGGATTGACTGACTGGATTTACTGGACTTTTGGACTCTTTTCCTGACATTTTCCTTTAACCAGGATCCTTATAGGTTTGTATAATTTTAACTTTCTATCTTAACGTATTAAAATATTAAACTAACTTCATAATAGCACCTTAATATATCTTTTCCATCTATCCAAAACTTTTATCAAAATACCTATTATCAAAGTGAAATTATTATCCAAGAAAGAAGAAGAGGTAGTTTTTATCAGATCACAAATGTATTTATTGCATTAAAACAACTTTAATTAAATAAGTAAATACATTAGTAGCTACTTACCATAAATACGAGTAGGTATTATTTTAATTGAACTATATCTAAAAAATAAAATCACATGCATGAAAAGAGCAACCCTACAGAGTTTCTTAATAAGTTCTTCTCTGGGGAAAACTGCACTCTTGCGAATCTAGCATCGACTTTAAAAAATGACCCGTCCTAAGTGTTGTCAAAACCTACAGGATTAAATAATTTTTCATTTTCATTTTTCTTGTTTGAAGCACTTATCAAAAAATCGAAGTGCATCGATCATAAAAGTTACAATTTTACAAATATAAATAAAGCTGATAAGACATTAAGTATGGTTGCATAAGTTGCATTTAAAAACATTGAGAAGCATCTGCATACAAATGCACTTAGAAATGTATCATGTTAACGATAAGTTTGCCCGTTTCATTAAATCAAGATGACAAGATAAATTATATCTAATTATTGCATAAATCAACGTAACAATAACAAACGATGACAATATGACAACATTGACAAGTAATATGTAACGCGTACGCAAGTCATCCATTACGCATGCGCGTCCTGTCGATAGTTTCATAAAAGTTATGTTATGGCAACCTCGTGAAAGTTGGTTTCACTTTCACACGGGGTCAGTTGGGTGCGGTGCTTTATCACATTCGCTTTCGATTTGGGTTCGGTATGTAAAGTTATAGCCGAAGGGTTCTGTAGGTATAGGTACCTACAGCAGAAGTTGACCTTTGTGCAGTCTACACATAAAATAGATTTGATATGTTTACACAAAAGACAAACGTAAATACGTAGATACACTTACGCACCTGCTTTTACAACGCGTTTTGCAGTTTGACGTTTGATATGAAAAACGCGAACCGCGGCTGGCGGTTGTGGCGTGGTATTGGCGCAGTTTCTTATCAAACTCCAAACCGTAACCACAAGTGCGTAAGCGCCTTTATGGTAATAAGCTTGTCTTGTGTGTAAAGATGTTCAATTCACGAGTAGGCTAGATTCCAGCTTACTCATGAGTAGATACGAGTAACTAGGTTTCCACATAAGCTGGGATCCACACAAATTTATCTTCTTGAATACTTGTGCTTCTAAAAACTACACTCTTAATTAATATTCTATCTATACAAATAAAGCTAAGCATCACATTTTTTAAATTCTCACAGTATCTTATAAATAAATAAATAAACTAAAACATCCGAATTAGCACTTTATTAACGGTCCTTTACCAAAGCAATGATCAATTTAAAAAGCATAAGTACCTTTTGTTTACACTGTTAACATCTAATAAGTGTTAACATAGAAGTTAACAGCCTCCTAACCGGTTTGTTGAAAGTTAACCACCTTGTTTATTGAGAGAAATTGTTTGCGGATAAGTAATTGTTAAGTGGTTACTAATCGATTGATTAATGTACTTTTGATGTGTGAAAAAAGAAAGTAAAAGAGTTTTGTAAAAGTCAGATAGACATCATTTAGATACAGATGTACATACCTAGGTATAGTATTCTATTAAGTTTAATATTATGAGTAAATAATTACCTATCTTTTTTTTCCTTATTTGGTAAGGATTCTGCCGATTTCTAGTATTGAAAAGTTTAGTAGCTCCAAGGTGAGTCGACGTGGTTTAAAAATACCTATAAATAAGACAACACAAATAAATAAGTACCTATCTACAGGTTAGAATCTAGTTGACAGTAATAAGTAATCAAATCAGTTTTAATTAATTAGGTACGGTACCTACTTAGTTAATATATTTTTTAAAGTTGCAAATTGACGAATAGAGAACCAAATTAGTTAGGTAGGTAAGATAAGTATCTTAAATTGTACTGAGTATTTCAATATGTAAGTACATAATATTAATAGGTAACTTTAGGATGCCTAAACCAACGTCCAGTTTATTAAAAAAACGCAAGCTGGTAATTATTATTTAAAAAACACAGATTTCTCTAAAGATATGCGAAAGATAAATACAAGGTAGGCTTCAAAATTGAATTTGAATATTGTTTTACATAACATTATGTCTCGGCGTTTCTCTTGCAGCTCTCCAAACATTTACGTTTTCGCTGCTTATAAATAAACAAAAAGTTATATCGGAAGGGAAATCGAAAGTTTTCACTTGATTCGCGTAGTAAAAGGGTAAAATATGTCGAAAGGCTGTGAAAGGGACTTGTTTTAAATAAAATTCTTATTAATATTTGATAGTTGATGTGGTTTGGGTGGATAGATGCATGAGTATAACGTACCTTTTTGCGGCTTTTAACTTCCATCCATATTTTATCCCCTTTTTCAAGAATGACTATAATTGACAAATAAAAACATTAAATATCTATTTATTTATTGTCCTCAGTGGCGGTACTGAAGATGGTTTGGAAGGACGCACGGAGGAAGCTCAGCCGTTCCCCGTCAGTGCTCTGCGGCAGTCGGCGTTGCTACAGCACTGCCCGCTTAAAGGAGCGCCTAAATGTCCTCCTGCTTCTAAGAGGTAAAATATAGATAATTGTGAAGTTCTCATCGCGTAATTAATCTACTATTTGGCTGCATTTTACGCGCCTACCGCCTTCTGACATTTGTATCCTGAGTAAATGAGCCTGCAAAGCAAACATTCTCATCAAACTATAACTAACTGTGAAAGGAAAACATTTAATAACAGTCTCCTTACGCATATAAATTGCTATTTTCTTCAAGCTGCATATCCAATGAGAGTACCTAAATGTAAGTAAATCTTTGTTTCCCAGATACCGAACCCACGACGGAACATGCAACAACCTAAACCGCCCCCGCTGGGGGTCTACCATGACCCCTGTCCAGCGTTTCCTCTCGCCTTCCTACTCTGACGGCATCCAAGCACCTCGGAGGTCTATCTTCGGTGGCCAGCTCCCTTCAGCAAGAGAGATCAGTGCTTTAGTCCACGAAGACCAGAATGTAGAGAACCCTGGCATAACGCATCTCTTGATGCAATGGGGACAGTTTTTAGACCATGACGTGACGTCGACGTCGCAGTCTAGAGGGTTCAATGGGTCAGTGCCGCGATGTTGTAAAGATACTGGCCGTGGATTGGAGTTTGTGCCTAAAGAGCTTATGGTAAGTAAAACTATGCACAAATCTTATCATTATACTTCAGACCGTTAAGTACTTATTAGCACTCACACAATTATTTTCATAGGTCCGTACACAAAGGGTGAAAACGGGATCCTATTACTAAGACTCGGCTGTCTGTCCGCCTGTCTGTAACCAGGCTGTCATGAACCGTTGTAGCAAGGGCGTTTAAATGTTCACAAATGATGAATTAGGTACTGTTGCCGCTATGACAATATACTCCAATACAACAAACGTGATTTTTTTCCCTTTTTTGGTAGGGAACGCATCGTGCGTGACGCCGACTTAGCTGGTTTTTGTTTCTGGATTACATTATTACAATCTCAAACTTACATATCTTCCCAAGCACCCAGAATGCTTCCCGATCCCAGTGCCACCATCAGACCCGTTCTACGGACCCCGAGGAGTGAGGTGCCTGGACTTCGTGCGGTCGTCTCCAGCTCCTCGCGATGACTGCGCTCTGGGCTGGCGGGAGCAGCTCAACCAAGTGTCGGCGTATATCGACGGGTCCCCGCTTTATGCAAGTTCTGCTAGACAGTCGGATAAACTAAGGCTGTTTAGGAATGGTGAGCCTGAAGTCATATTGTTGTAGATTTCGTCAAAAGCAAAGCTTACATAAACAAATATGAAGTGAACTCATTGCAATTTCAAAACAATAAAAATCTTAACAGAACATTTCTGTTCTGCAATCATGATAATCAAGAGGTCGAGGCACTGGCAGAGGATAGGCCTAAATGGCGAATGCTCCACCCACAAGAGTCTAACTCTTAAGCTAAATGAAATGAAATCATGATACGAGTCTTGTGCATAATAAGCTAAGCATTTTTGTGCAGAGGAAGTCATTTTTTTTGTTAACAGATATTGTTATAGCTGTTACTTTCTTTTCATGGTTGTATGGAGATATAATAGCAAATCCCTTTTTTCCAGGAATGCTCCAATACGGCAGAGTACAATCCCGGCGACCACTGTTACCTCCGGAACACAAAGACGAGCTCTGTAGAGGGGGCGCTGTGTCCACTGACTGCTTTAAATCCGGGGACGCTAGGGTCAATGAACATCCTGGGCTGGTGGCTGCGCATATTGTTTGGTTGAGGCAGCATAATAGGTTAGTGCATCCAGATCAAAAGGTTAACCTAGTCTTATGGTAAAGCCATTTGCTGATTATCCTTATGCAATGCAGGATAGGTTAGGTATTCTAATCTGGGAATATCGCTTGGCCATTGCTGCGTGATGCTATTTCAATTAAAGTGTCTAAGAGTCCTTTTCCTGTCATGCGTGTTATTATCCGCATGCGTTGCTCCCAAATACCTAATGTCATTCCATTAGTAGCCACTTATATTTCCTGCCAAGCGGGTGACAGGCCTGTGGCCATTAGCGTGCTATCACCCACATGCGGATCAAAACACGCATGACAAGAAAAGGGCCCTTATGATGCAAACCTTCCTTATTTCTAACCATAATTTCTAATTTCCTTAAACAAATTTCCACGTTAAAATCATAAAACATCTATTCTTATTTCCATATATTTCAGGATGGCACAAGAACTGGCACACTTAAACCCTCACTGGAGCGATGAGAAGATTTACCAGGAAACTCGTAAAATTGTCGGCTCTATGGTACAGCATATCACTTATAGGGAATTCTTGCCTGTTGTATTAGGTAAGTCCTAATAACTTACAACTCAGAATCTAGCTGTACCTATAGTATAATAGAAGATATTTTTTGCGAAGGTGTAAGTAATTTACTTAAATTATCTACTTACATCACAGACTGAATACTAAAAATAAAGTATAACTATCAAGTTCTGCGACACTACATTTATCCGAATTCTACAAGATTACAAGATAACAAACAATACACAAGGTCCTAGGTACCTACCTATGCTTTTGCATTGTTTCTAGTACCTACCTACCTATCAACTTAGTGTAAAGATAGGAGCCTAGAGATGCAACAACATTTTTAACTAAGTATCTCATAATATGACTTCGCATGTCCCAGGATCAGAAGTAATGAAACTGTTCGAGCTGGAGCCCCAGAAGAAAGGTTTCTACCGCGGGTACGACCCTAAGATAAACCCGAGCCCGGCCAGCTCATTCGGATCGGCTGCGTTCAGGTTCGGACACAGTTTGGTGCAACCCTCCATGATGAGATATGATCGGTTTCATAGGCCTATTAAGAACAGTAAGTATCTCACATAATATGCACTATACTAAGTATAAGTCCCTATAAAAATTAGTCACTAAGTGCCCATTCAGATAAACCTGTCTTTCTTAAAACTGACGTTTTGGATAGTGACAGGTAAGAAATATCTGTCAAATAAATTCTAACTGTACCTAAATGGTGAAGCGGGCCCTAATTTATGTTGCTAAGCTTTCGAGAGCAGCTAAACAAATTGGTTTCTTTTTTTGTGTTTGTTATTCCCAGAAAAAGGTTTTTACGAAAGAAAAATGTGCCAAAAATTTCAGAATACTAGGTACCTATTTCACCCTATACCTAATAGGTAAATTAAAAAATATCCATAGGCTATTTTACTTGCTTGAACCAAGCTTGAAACTTACTTTAAAGTCCTAATCAGGTCATACGAAATATAAGAAAAAACAACACCTAAGTAAGTATATTATCCTCGAGTAATTCTAAATCACACTTTACAGATGTCTCCCTCCACGACGAACTAACAAACCCTTCAAATATTTGGAGTATGGGGGCCGTAGATCGACTCCTCCTCGGCATGGTGAACCAACCGATACAGAAACGAGACGAATTCATCACTGAAGAGCTCACGAACCATTTGTTCCAAACACCTTCCTTCGACTTTGGGATGGATCTTGCAGCAATCAACATTCAAAGAGGAAGAGACCATGGGATTCCACCATACACGCACTGGAGAGAACCTTGCGGCTTGTCCAATATACAAGGGTTCCAAGATCTGTTTAGGGTGATGCCGGCCAGAGCTGTGAGGAAGTTGCAGACTTTGTACAGGTTAGTTTTAGAGGAATATGTCTGTTGTTTCATTTTTAGGGTTCCGTACCCAAAGGGTGAAAACGGGACCTTATTACTGAGACTTGGCTGTCCGTCTGTCTGTCTGTCTGTCTGTCCGTCCGTCCGTCCGTCCGTGCGTCTGTCACCGGGCTGTATATCTCATGAACCGTTATAGCTAGAGCGTTGAAATTTTCACAAATGATGTAGGTATTACCGTTGCCGCTACAACAACAAATAGTAAAAATAGAATAATATATATTTTTTTGCCTTTTTTGCTTGATATCAATATCTAGAGAATGAAATAAGTGAATGAATATCAATAGTGAACCAGTCCTACGCGAGTCCGACTCGCACTTGGCCGTTTTTTTATACGTTTGTTTCATAATTGCTTTAAACTGTATCTGTAAGTCTAACTAGCAATAAATACGATGCTCCAAATTGTTTTACACTTATTGGACATGATTGGTTAAGTCAGCTAGCTAGCACAAAACAAGAAAAGATTTTCTACGAAATAATGACAAAGATTTTAAAATAAAAGGATTCTTTTCTCAATAATTATTATCTTATAAAGAGTAAGCTTGGTATAGCAAGATTGGTGGGAAGCAGCCACTGCCAGGTAGGTATCTGTGGAGAAGCATGGGAGAGGTTTTTGGGCAGCAGTAAGACGAAATAGGCTATTAAAAAAAGCTAGCCCCATATCTTTGAATTTATCAGCGTTTTAGGTCCTTCTTTTGACTTTCTCAAGTGTTTTAATGGTGGATTCCCAATTTCAGACACGTAGATGATATAGATCTATTTACTGGAGGAATGGCGGAAAGGCCAGTCGTTGGTGGACTCGTAGGACCGACCTTTGCTTGTATCATCGCTCAACAGTTCTCTAATTTGAGGAAAGGCGATCGGTTTTGGTAAGACATTATATTCAACTAATATTATAAATGTCAATGTTTGTGCCGATAGTTGGATGGATGTTTGTTAGGTACTCTTTCACGCAAAAACTACTGAATATATTTTGATGAAATTTGGCAATATTGTAGCTTATATATCAGAATCACACATAGGCTCTTTTACTTTTGTATACGATGTTTTTTTTCCAAGGTAAGACGATAAATGCGTACGAAGTCGCGGGCAGCCTCTAGTACTTTTATAAATACCTAGTTCTTTATTTTCGAAAGTAAATCATGCTTATAACAACTTTCTTTCAGGTACGAAAATGGCGGTTTCGAATCATCTTTCACTCCAGCCCAACTACAACAAATCCGACGGATTTCATTAGCTCAAGTCCTCTGCCATACTTTAGACACGATTGACAATATCCAACCTTTCGTATTCCTATCTTCCGACAATCCTGACAATGAAAGAATATCCTGCAATAACGGACTTCTAAACAACTTTGACTTATCACCTTGGGTTGAGATTAACAACGAATTTAACAATGACATTAGCAAATCAGATGACAATGACTTAACTAGTACAGAAAAACCGACCACTCAACGACCTAGACGGACCAAACGTACGACCACTGCAAAACCTGTGACTACAACTAAAAAACAAAAAGTAACCGCTGCAGCTTCTAACAAAGTAAATCAAAAGAAGCCAGCAAATAACTCGACGGTAAACGATAAACTGACTGAAAAACTTAACAAAACTGACTTGACTGGCAAATTTGACAGTACTACTGACAAAAATGTGACCAAGACAAACTCGACAATTAATATAGACGACAAACTTGACTTTAGAAACAAAAGCAAACGCTACGAAGACAATGACAGAGGCAATACAAGACATAATTACAACAACCCGACTAAACAGTACGGAAACGACTATGACGACGAAGAAAGCGTACAGAGTGTTCAATCTGTGGTTATAAACAACGTGCCCAATAACAGACCTTATCACAATTACAATAACAATCAAAACCATAACTATAACAATAATCAGAATCATAACTACAACAGTAATAAAAAGCGACCAGTTATAACAGTGACAGAAAACATCGACAAATACACTTACTTGATTAATTACGTACCTCGACCGACAGAATCTTGGCGACATACGACTAGACGGACTCCTGACAGAGATGTAGTGAAAGTGACTTACCAGACTTATGACGACACTTACAGACGACCAAATAAACCCCATTACTATAACAGACAAGACGAATTTGACCATAATTACAGACGAGAACGACCGACTGACAAAGAAAACTTCCAATCATCAGCTCGATCTAATGATGACTCTATTACAACTCCACGACCTAAATCGACTATAGACAAATCGGACAAAATCGACAATTACCAACCAACTACTGAAAACCTTTACAAACTTGTGACTTTCGGTTATGTAGGCACTTACAAAGGTACTGACATGACTGCTGACAAAGTGACAAAACCTGACTTGACCAAATCTGAGACGATTAGCAAAGACTTTTCCACTTATAACAGACATTTTGATGACGATGACAAGACTAATTCCAAATTATCTACTTTCTTTCTTTACGAGACTGCGACTCAGCCTTACGGTAATGTACAGCGACCGACAAGACGACACGACGAAGACAAACCAGACGCTACTGCGACTAGAACTAAATATTACTACATTAAAAACGTATTACACAAGTACCCAGACTCTGACTCGACTGGACCGATTACTGAAAAAGACATAATCAAAGAGAACTATAACAATCCAGGACTTCCAGCTGAGAATATAGAAGAGCGATCTTCGGCAGACAAACTAGCATTTCTAGAAGAAGCTGAGAAAGCGGCAAATATTGGAAGACAAAGAGTTAAAGTCAAGAAGCCGCCAAGTCCTGCTAAAACGCCTTCTGTTGCCTTTCAAGTCATACCAAGCGAGAACACGTAAGGAAAGAACATTGTAGACATTAATATAGAAAATTATAAAGTATCTAACAACTAAATTCCTTTCTTATTTTCAGACCATCTCAATGGGCAGTTTATGAAGAAAACGCAAATTTGCCAGAAAACCTTCCACATCGGATGCCCTCAATCAATACGGATCCTCACGCCCTCAAGGAGCTGCCAAGACCAATGAATTTCAAAAACATGCGAAGACAACGGCCTTGGATATTTTGATGATAAAGTAAATTTGTAGGAAATTGCTTGTAGATATGTTAGGTAGATCTTGACATGACTAGACTTACTTTTTGCTCTATTTTTAATGAGACTTGACTGACTCTTACATATTGAATTATTGACTTACTGAAAAGACTTCCTATATTGACTTGACCTGACGACTTATCTAGGTATACTATGATTGTGACTTAAACTACTACTACTACCATACTTAAAATGACTTGACTGATGATGACATGACATGACTTATAATCTATGAAAGAGGATTTAACTAAGTAATTAAGTAAGCATATTTTTATTGACATGACTTTCTATTGATTACATGACAGACTGACTTCGCCTAATTTACATTCAAAATCTTTAAAAACCTGATTGATTGATTTAAGAGATTACCCAATCGACTTTCTGACCTTGACTTGACTGAACTGATTTATCTGACTTGACAATGGGAAAATGACCTTGAAATGACCTGACTGACCACATGATTGAATATGATAATGACTGAAAAAGATATTATGATGGATGACATGACTTTAACCTTAGAATTTACAAAAACGATAATACTCAATGTCGTGCGAAACATGCACGATCTAGAAATATTTGTGATAAATATGTGTTTTTAATATTGGTGTAATATAAGATTAAAGATATTTTTAAACCTGAGTTTGATGTCACATTTAAGGTGCAAGTCCGTAGTCAACTTGGCATTTTACAAACTATCCACCGAAAATGAATGAGTCTACAATTATGTAGTTTCTACAAAATTCTAAAGTAGAATATAGGTACCATTTGCTGTAATATTTCAAAACAATTTTTATATATTAACATATATTTATTTAATAGTCAGTTATAACATGGAAAATACAAAGTATTGGGTTTAAAAATGATTAAGTAGTAAGAATAAGTTAAGTTTATCTAAACAAATAAATAATTAATATAATTCATACTGGGTTTTTACTATTATTTTGATAATAACATAGGGAGAGGTATCAACATTCTCAAATACTCATACATGACTATATTTAAATGCTTTTAATTAAGTACTTCAACTAATTCATGCCAAATAAGAAAAGATTTACTTTATTGACTAAGTTGTGAATTTGTATGTGAAGTTATTCAATTGTTCTGCTTTATTTTGATCTTAATCACACAATGACACAAGTCACATTTATTTTATAATCATAAATTATAATTTAAGTACCTACATATACAGAGATAAAATTATATTACTTACACAAATCAGATAAAATTACAGCCCAAAGTAAATATTTTGTAATGGTATTTTGTAACTTATTCAAATAAATACCACACCTATATTTGGTATTGTAAGGAACACTTTTAGAATTCCAACTTAAGTACACAATACAATTTTGTATTTGCATTTTGACTACAACATTTCAAATACTTGGTGCAACCATACAACATTTATAAAAATAAATGACTCAACTAGATTTGACATCAGTTCACTGTATCTCTGATAACATAAAAAGGAACATAATTAAACTTTTTCTTACAAATATAAATAAGTAGTTCCTTAAATGCTTTAAAAAAATATTTATTTGTCAAATCTAGTCTTTTTCATGAACTTACGCACTTCAATCCCTCTCAGGGTAATATTGTGATATAAGTTTAGCTGTTTCTGCAGCTAGCTCAGGAGTGCTTGCACAGAGCACCCTACGAGACAGGATATCGAATGGCCCTCCAGCAGGGTCCAGTACCACACCACCAGCTTCTCTCACAAGGATATCCCCCGCAGCTACGTCCCATGCATGAATCCCATATTCAAAGTTGACATCAGCTCCTCCCAATGCAACCATAGCCATATTCAAAGCTGCAGAACCCAACGCTCTCACGCCATGAGCGTTACGAATTACCTTCTGGAAGTTCTCAAATACTACTGCTCGCTTGTCTTCATCACTACTCGTTCCAGCTTCAAAAGTCACCAGTGCATCTTTCAGCTCTTTTATCTTAGATACATGAATTTGTCTGTCATTTAAGAAGGCCCCTTTACCTTTACGAGCGGTAAACAACTGTTGTAAAAGCGGATTGTAGATAATGCCAACAACTGACTCCTTGTTGATGCATAATCCAAGAGAAATGCAGGAATGTGGAAAACCATGGATGAAATTCATAGTACCATCCACTGGATCTATGATCCAAGTTGGGTCATCAGTTAGAACACATTTAGCGCCGTCGGCCACTGATTCTTCCCCAATAAACTTATGTGTGGGATATTTTTTTGACAACCCCGAAATCAACGTTTCTTCGACCTTTTTGTCAACTTCTGTCACTAAATCAATGGCGCAGGACTTAAGTTCGAATACTTTACAGCCCCCTACGTGCTCTGTTATAAGGTTTCCGGCAGATTTCACAAGAGCCAAGGCTGTGTCGAAGTATTCGTCAATTGCATCAGACATTTTGAATGAAAAGTTTCGTGAAACTTGGCACAATTCAGTAACAGAGTTGGTAATATGATACCTGATTGCAGACGGGGTTAGCTTGATTGTGAATTGTTTGTTTCATCCAAGAAATCAAATGCAATTTGAGTCGTAGAAAAGCAACTTGGAAAACTACCGAGAGAGAACGAAACTGACGTTTACAACTGACATTGACTTTATAGGATAGGTCACACACAAACGTCAGATTGACGTTTATTTATGGCAAGAACTGTGAGAAACATACAGCCATTTATAGAAAAGGATATGATTGGCGTTTCACGAAGGTTTTAGTTTAACAAAACAACATGCTACAATGCGAGGCTACAGGTGTGCAAAGTAGTGTTGCCGCTTGATAGGCCAATATCGATAGCCTATCGATAGCCTATCGATAGGTCGAAAAACATGTACCCTATCGATAGCACAATCGATACTATCGATAGTATCGATTGCTCTTCCGCTGCAATAGTATCGGTTAACAGCAATACTATCGATAGTATCGATAGTTTCGATCGCTGCCGATTAAACTATCGATAGTATCGATACTATCGATAGTATTGCTCTCCAATATTGAATATACAATCCATCTATCGATACTATCGATAGTATCGATTGTTTTGCACAATCGATAGTGATCATTTTTTTCATCATCAATTTCATCAATTTAGATTCGAAATTGCTGGCCAACTGACTTATATTCGTCCGTCATACACTGATATGTGATCATGTCATATATTCTACCACCCATTATGCCTGCTTACTGAATGCAATACTATCGAAAAAATGATCACTATCGATTGTGCAAAACTATCGATACTATCGATAGTATCGATTGTATATTCAATATTGGAGATAGTTTATTGATCGGCAGCGATCGAAACTATCGATAGTATTGCTGTTAACCGATACTATTGCAGCGCAAGAGCAATCGATACAATCGATAGTATCGATTGTGCTATCGATAGGGTACATGTTTTTGACGTTTAACAATCGATTGTAAAACTATCGATTTTTCGGCAACGGTAGTGCAAAGTACTATTTATAATGTGAATGGTCGTGCAGGTCGTGCTCCGAATTCTTAATTGCCAAATCGTGCTTAATTTTGGTCTGGGTCTTGCTTACGATACAGTTTTATGTGCACCACATGTATGAGCGTGAGGCATATAATAATTAACTTTCGTGAGTTTCCAATAATTAAAACAACAATATAAAAATCATGAAAAATTGTTTAATTGGCATACCAACTGATAACATGTTACAACCTATGGCCAATTTTACAATTATCAATATGTTAATAATTAAATATAATATTTATGTAAAATATGTTTATGCTTCAATGGTTTACTTACATTTAAATTTTATATTATTATTCAGAAAAACTATATAATTAAAAAGAGGATGTCATTACAATTAGACTCGGTAAATATTCGTATAAAACGCTCGTAGATAAGATTCAAGTGGTTATATGAGCGCGAGGGGCGCGTTGACTTACGTATAAATCCACGATAAAAACCTAAGGCCACAATTTATTACTACGAGTCTTAAGTCTAGGATAATGCAAGCCATATTCTAGCCAGCGTATTCAACGCCACGAGTTGTCGAAACAAACAATTTACACTTCCGTTTACAAAGATAGTGAAATATGATTTTAAATCCTAATGTACATAAGGATTGGTAAACGGACATAAGATCTGCAGCGATACCATCGATAAGAGTAATGTAACGGACACACGCGATAGATCATTCAGCTCTTGTTCTATAAATGTATAAAATAATTGTACTGAACTTGCAGATGTTCACAACAAAATTCTGAAGTAAAAAACGACCGTCACACACCTACTGAGCCACAGCGAGCCTGAAAACATATTTTAAAATAAACCTTTCATTTTACTTCATAAGGTTGATTTATAATGGTATAACAAAGTTACAAGCGCCGATTTATTTTAACCAGTGTCCAACCGTGCGTCGTAAACTTTAAGGTTCAAATTGTCGCGACCTAAGCCTTCACTGCGCCGCAATAGATATGCAAAAGGTCTTATACGAAGATAGGCAATGTATGCTATCCTAGTAGTTGGTGTAAAGATATTATTTAGCTTTCAAATCTATCGGCCGTGTGCCCAAACCGAAGCTAAACGTCCTTACTTAAAACTATCATTAAAATTTGTATGGCAACTAAGCGGTCAGCGTGTACTGACATTATTTACATGTTGGGAAGGCCGAGGGCTCTGCGCTTAAGCCGGGAATTTGAACCAGAGACAAATTCAAAACTTAATATTAAAAGAATATAATTATGGTAAAATATTAAGTGGTATATCCTGAATTCAGCCCTGGCATCGTAAGTACTGAAAGCGGCGCGACGGCCCTGGCCCGAGTGACGGATGGGCCTCATTGCGTGGACTCTCAAATGACACAGTCTTAACTCAGTCGCTAAATGCATAATCCTGATTTTAATCACTTTGCCACAATTAATAATACTTTTCATCATATTAAATTTCATTACAATATCACCCAATGAGTAATTTGAAATTTTACTTAGACCAAGTCTTTGTAAAATTGAAAACTCGATTGTTAGGAATGTTTCGTATAATACTGTGTACGCTAAAAATGCTCCAATTGATTCTAATGCAGATTATTCGACTGTTAAATGCTATTACAAAATTGAGCACCCACTAAATGTACTCACAAATTTCATTGAATAATTATGTCACAATCATAAGTGTGACAGACAAGGGTAAGTAGACCGCGGAGTAAGGTAGCCCTAGATGACGCAAATATTTTAATTAAAAACGCCTAATTGGGGCTTAAGCAACACAATTTTATATAAAAATAACTAAGTTTGAGTCATCTAAAGCTACAACGTCGGTCAGTAAGCTTAAGTCGACGCGTTCGCAGCTTGAGAGCTATATTTTACCATACTAACGCTTTTTTTATGGCAACACCTTGGTAACAACGAGATATAATAAAAAACTGGCAACACTAAGATAGTTGTTGCAGTAACCAATCTAAAATACTTGCAAAAGAGGTAAAAATATAATTAATCAAAAAAATCAATGAAATATTAAACTAGTAACATTAATCAAATGAAAACAGACATTTATTATAAAAATATAATTGAATCTATTTTATTAGAACTAATTTACAAAAATAACAGGTAGTTAAACTGTTACTGAAGTAGCTGTTACAATTTTTAACGAAACGCTAAACTTACACGACTGAACCGATATGTTTACCAAGATGTTGCCAGACTTGTTTGATTTATTCTACACTGTTTGTAGTGTCGTTGACGTCGTCGAACGACTCGTCGCCGGATCCGGCGCCGGGCGCGAGCGACGACCGCTTCATACGAGTTGATGAGGACGCGCCGGATAGGCCGATGGGACCGCCTTGTCGTCTGTAACAAATTGAACTCAATTAGATTTGTGAGTTTGGTAAGAATGTGTATTGATGGCGTTTTGAGCTTAAAACATGATTTAAAAAAAAACACGAAAACTTTCTTTAAATAACGAACAACATTAGTGTGCGGACACATCTGCGTAACGTACCGCGCGGAACTTTCGGTTCAATACGCTCGCAATGTGTTTCAAGTCACCTATGACACATCAGCCGAAATTACGTCGCATACGTTTACTCCAGCCACTGAACTTTCGATGCGGTACGAAACGCAGATGTGTCGCGACCCTTAGCGTCCGTGACCGAGCTTTGCTTTCGTTGTACAATAAAATACCATATTTCTATTCTATTTAGTCCCAAATCGCCACCAAATTAAATAAACACACGATAGAGTTTCAAAACCGTGATTAAATTCTTAGTGCCACATTCAACATGCTTGTCCTTATGTTAATTTGAGTTCACAGTCTAGAGACGTCACAGAGAAAATGCCAATTCATTACCGCATGGAATACCAACATTGACGACAAACAATTATTATGATTTTTTTAGTAAAACAGGGGTGATTGTTAGGTTTTTTATTGACTTGATTTATGATGTTTCACATGCATACTTCTGCTTATAACAAAAGTAAAAATATAGCTTAAATAATGTTCATTTATTTGAGCCCATTATCAAACGTCACTCCCATGTTTTTTGCTTTCCACAAGAATTAATCACTCTTGTTGAGGGTAGGCTCGTGCCTCTGTAGTAGGGACGTTCAAACGGATGATATGGAAGTCAGAATGCTGACGGAGGCTTGTCATATCTGCCTATACAGGTTGACTTTGAAATCAGTCGATACTTGAAGTATTTGATTCGTAACTACGTCCAGCTTTTGACCAGACCTCTAATTATGTGTAAATATGTCAGATGTAGATAAACATATCACTCTCGAATGAGAGTAGGCTCGTGCCCCTGTAGTGGGGACGTTAAAAGAGATGATACGTAAACATAATATTTAGGGAGACAAACAATTAGGTCATTTGTGTGATGAGCATAAATGTTTGTTCCGTGTCTGGGTGTTATATATTTATCTATGTATATTTATCAGTCCCTGATACCCATAGTACTGGATTTGCCTAGTTTGGGGTCAGGTGACCATGTGTGAAATGTCCACCAATATTTATTTATTATTTATTTAATTACTAAACACTAACAGAATTGGTCCCGAATCCCTTGATCAAATTATTAAAATCAGGGATTTCCATTTATCGACTGAATTCAAAAACAACCTTGTCATATACCAAGTCAGAAACCCCTCAGATGTCCAATAAAATCCTAGCACCAATCACTGTGACTGTGTGAAGAATGCAGCCAATTGTAATGAGATCCAGTGTTAAATATTGCGCTATGATGTCAAGCTTTTTGAGGGCGAACGCCCAACCTGTCCAGATGATGTGTTTAAATCAAATATAAATAAAACAACGTTTTATGATCTTCAATTATCTGATGATACTAGAAAGTTAACTTTCTCGCTCTATCAGTTAAGTTATATCCCTGCGAGAAAGGGATAAAAGCCAGAAAATGCAAATAAATGCAATTTATTCTGAAAATAAAATAATTGGTCGAATGGCGAGTTCAATTTTTCGTTTGTTATAATTAATATAACAGTGGAGAAGCATTCCTTCATCGAATTCAAGAAAGAGCTACATTTTTTACATCAACTTTTTAAACTACATTCATCTGGACAAGTAAATGATGAGTGCCAATTCCACAGCGCTTGCCTTAATTTCGTCTTCATTCTGAATCAGAACTGATGTCGGATATAGAAATCTTGCGATGCCTCGATCGAGACTCCCTAACGGAACTGTGCGGACAAAACATTCACTTTTTTACGAACGTTTTCTAAGTTTTAACTTTTCCATACAACAAAGACAGTTTGTTTGGAATATTTTGATGTCATTTAATACACGTCAATCGTCTTTAAATACGATACTAAAAACAACTGTACAGATACAAAATTGCCACGTACACTCTTCTCAGCCTATAGCTACCCACTGCTGAGCATAGGCCTCTCCAATTTCTCCGACGAGACTCGGTTTTCTCTAGATCGTCGGTCTATTAGGCAGGTGGCCGTCCCATCGCTTGGTAAAGATAGAACTTTTCTGCCGTCTTTTCTTTGCACTATTTGGCCCGCCCATTGCCACTTTTTGCTAATTCCACGACGTTAACCTACCTGAGTTTATTCCTGAGATTGTTGCACTCCCGCACGAGTGTCTCGTGCGTCTCCAGCATGTCCTCGAGCTCTCGCTGCGCCTTCCGTTTGCCGACTTTCTCTCGCTGCACCTCCTCCTCAGACTCGTCTAACTGACGTTTCAAGGTCTTCATTCGAGTGTTCATCTGTAGAATGATTGCTTGTGTTAATATCTTAAATACTCTACAAGGCGTTAGTGTGAACTTAATATAAAGTACCTAAAGCTGTCCGCGACTTCGTATGCATTTATCGTAATATCTTAGAAAACGTACACAATGAGTACTACAAAGTTTCATTAAAATCTATTCAGTGGTTATTGCACGAAAAAGTCACAAACGTTCTCACAGACATTTAGAGCGGTTTCATACTACATTACATACGATACGATATATTTATTGTTTATTGTAGGTTAAGTGACTATCCTGCCTTCTTGTTTTCATTTCTCTCTCTGTGGGGTCAGCAGGTAGAAATTTCTTTTAGAAATATGCTGTACCTTTTGTATAACTTCTCTTTTTTTTCTGTCTCTATGTACTATCATCTTACAATAAACTGTTAAATAAATAAAATAACCATAGAAATAGTTCTCGGATCTTACCGGATTCGGATCGGATGTAGTGCGTTACCGCTCTTATATTAGAAGCTTATATAATATTGGTAGGATGATCATTTACCTTTTCAATCTGTTCTTTATACTGGTCAGCATGACGCCGCTCCTCATCCAGCTGGAGCGCAAGCTCCTTCATCTTCTTGTCCAGTTTCCTGCTGGCCTTCTGCTGTGCCAGTCGCTCTCTGGACTCTGCTTCCAGCTGCTCTTCTAAGTTGGCTACTTTGAGCTCCAAGGAGGTTATTACGCCCTGTGAATGGTTTTGTATGGAGTTGTATTGAATGTTGTATGGTACCGAAATTTTGTAAAAAACGTATTATTATTAGTAATACTAATTTAATTCTTATTAAGTACGTCCTGTTTTTAATATCAAAAACACAAGAAAAAGAAATAGCCTTTCCTGTCCAAAAATAATTTGTAGTTATTCTGGCAGGGTAGCCATGAAGGGATGTACTTAAGTAAATCAAACGTCAATCTCGTTTGAGTACATTTTTATTACTAATGGCTCATTGGATTATATATTATTAGTACATATATCTATTCATACACCTCAATGTAGTGCGCTAAGAAATTAATACAAAACAGTGAACATCATAAATTATTACTTTTAGAAAGTTTTCAAAGACGAATCCAGTTCATCCTTAATACAGATACAGACCACCTGTTACGTCCCAATGCTATGCAACATACAGGTACTTTTAAGTAATGAATGAAAGAAAAGGATGCGCATGTACCCGAGATAACATACAACTTTTACTACGGGACCAAGTTCGAAATCATTTTAAACAATTTGTTATCTCATACATTTAACACTATCAGCTGGTGTATTGGAAATATACTGCCTAACAAATATTACCTTAGTCTTAGTCCTGGCCTGCGTTTCAAGCTCGGCCAGCTTAGCCTTGAGCTCTTTGTTCTGCCGTTCCAGCACCAGCTTGCCGCTCTCCAACTTCTGGCTCGCTGACTTCTCTGTACCCAGTTCCATTGTCAGCTGGTCGATTTGGTTCTGGAATAAATATTTACAAATTAGTGAATTATGCTAGTTAGTTAAGGGCTGGTTTTACCACTTTCAGTTAAAATTACCGGTAAAAAGACCTCACTGTCTAAAACGTCATGTTTTATGAAATAAGATTTATCTGTCAGTTAATTTTATCTGTAAGTGGTGAAACGGGACCTAAATAACCGAGTTTTTTTTTTTTTTATACAAAGAACGAGGACAAAAGTCAGAGTTTTTTTTTTAACACTTCAAATTGTCATTTGCGTAGTAAAATATTATGTTAGCCAATTTCAAGTCGTTTGGTGAGACGTTTCCCAATAAACATCAATCAATCATTCTTTGATTCATTTCTCAATAATACTCATTTCAAATACGTATGGAGATTTTGCAACATATATCTTGTATTCAAAAAATTTATATAATGTATGGAATTTTGTATAATGTATGTTGTAGCAAATACCTGTGATTTCCTAAGCCTGTCGTTGAGTATCTCATTGTTGGACTGCTCCTCATCCAAGTCTTCTTCGAGAGCAGCTATCCGCGCTTCCAGGCGTTTCTTTTCGTCCACCAGGAGTGTGCCCTGAATAAAACATTGTTTTTATTAATTATAGCTTTCCCGGTTAACTTTGTTCCGCCTTAGAGAGGGCTTGCCCGGCAATTATCCGAATTTTTTTTTCACCGTATAACCATCCTTAGACTTAAATGAACATTAAAAAAAAAGAATTGATAAAATTGGTCCAGGCGTTTTCGAGTTATGCGCTTACCAACAAATTTTGCGATTCATTTTTATATTATAGAAGATATAAAACTATAGTCACTCTACGACTCCACTGTTTTCGTTCTGGCAAGCTGTGTTTGCCTGTAATCGGCTCTACATTGAGAGCTAGGAATTATGACTATATGTCATTAATATTTTATTTACGTCATTATTTTTCTATAGTATTGTTATGCTATGAATAAAAATACTATAGAAAAATAACTTTTATACAATTACCGCGTTGATTTTGGCTCCTACGCAGACCTGCGCAAACCTTAAGAGGAATGGGCAAACCAATAAACAACAACGGGGATGACTATATTCAAAAATTCAAAAAATAATTTTCCGTCTTTTAGGCTATTAAAAAATATTTGAAACACATTTTTTATCTGATCAAATACATAAATAAAATAAATACAAAGATACAGAGCATCATCAACACAAAGTTACGGAGTATTGACGTCACTCCTCGGTTAAAATCGTACTGAGGCGTGACGTCACGAGCAACTTCAACCCAGTGTATCTTTGTCATTTTTAGTTAAGAGAAAAAAGAAAAAATACGTGGCGAATATTCTAAAATATCTATGCGATGGACAAAAAAAATTTTTAGTCATCATGCCCAATGCCGCCGGGCTCGGTTGCTCGGCAGGTATTTTAAGCCCCGCCCGCTGCGATTTTTTGATTCAGTTACGTTTCAATAATATTGTTATTCGTAACTCCGTAGCATATATGTAACACGATACGTGAGCCCGCCTACCTTGCTGGTGGTGTTGTTGAGCTCGTCCAGCAGGTCGTCGCGCTCGGCCTCGGCCTGCCTGCGCGCGCGGTCGGCGGCCGCCAGCTCCTCCGCGTGCTGCGCCGCCTCCGCCTCCAGGGCCTTCACGCGCCGCTCGGCGTCTCTGTACAAACAATATTTATATTACTTTATTGAAGTATAAAATATATAACACATAACGTGCACGTAGGGCCCTGTACTAAGTTTCTCGCTATTTCTTCCTCTCTGCTATACAAGTAGTGAAACGGTAGTAGTTTTAGTAGGTGTAATTGGACGAAAGTTTGGCGTGACAACGTTAAACATTACAGTAGTTTAATACACAGAGCCGATTATGACTCTCTCTCTCTTTCGTGCCGCGCCGTCGCTTGCTTATCCCGTCATCTTTTTTGTGCACGAAGACATGTTTTATGAAATAGACATAGGTTTATCTGTAAGTTATTTTTTCTGTGGTGGTAACCTAGCCGACCTACCTGGCGGCAGTAACGGACTCCTCCCTCCCCGCGCGCGCCTCCTCCGCCTCCCGCACCGCCTCTTTCACTTGCTGCTGTAGCTTCTTCACTTGTTTCGTAGCGTCGTCTTTTAGCTGGTAAATAAAACATTGTTTTATGAGCGACGTTCTTTATCTATTCTATTAAGCAGTAAAAGAAAACTATCTAGGGCTATTTTATTAGTCAATTTCGTCCAACTGCTGGTCAAAAGCCTCTCCCGTGCTTCTCCACAGCTGTCAGTGGCTGCTTCCAACCAATCTTCCTTAAATGTGCTAAGGTCACGTCATCGTTTCTTGGACCTACTTCAGCGAATTGAGGTTAATTTAGTTTTTTTTTTTTAACTAAAGGATCAAATAACACTGCGCACACCTGACGAAGCGCAGCGCAGAGCATTTGTTGATTGTCATATTATTATCAACATTGATATCATTTAATAAAATTCAAAATCAGTTGACACATTCACATGTAGTCGCTTCGATGCGTTGATGCTCAAAAATGGCGATAATAAATATGACAGTCAAATATGCCTTGCGTTGCGCTCCGTCAGGTGTGCGCTAGCCAGCTCTTACTTGCCTTTTGTGCAATGTGAATTGTATAAAAATACCTTATTAGCAAGATGCAGCGCGTGCTCATTGTCTTTAAGGTCAGCTTCAAGCTTCTTCCTGGCAGCCACGTTAGCGGCGCGCTGTTTCCTTTCCTCCTCCAGCTCTGCCTCCACGTCGCGAAGCTGCTTCACTATACCGCGGCGCTTCTCTTCCCCGGCTTCCTCTTTAGCCTGGAGAAAGAGATGGTTAAAGTTTTAGAGTTATATGCTTTTGAAAGTTCTAGAACAGTTCGATCTCAATGATTAGTTATTAATATCAGTATTGTATATACTTCGTAAAAGACAAAAAACATGAAATTAATAAACTTTTTACTCTAATCTAGCCATTTATGTCCCACTGCTGGACAAAGACCTCTCTCCTCATCCGCCATGACTTTCGGTTTCGAGCTACTTGCACCCAGGTAAACTCTTCATATTAAAAAGAGAAGACATAAAGAAAATAATCCGTTACCTGCAAATCCCTTTCGAACTGCGCCCTCATCGCCTGCATATTGACCTCGAGTCTCAGTTTGGCATCTTCCGTGAGTTGCAAATCGTCCTCGATTTCCTCATTCTGCGCCTTCAGTTCCGCGAGTTGGCTCTCGAGAGCGCGTTTAGCTTTCTCAAGCTCGTGAACGTTCTTGTCGGCGGTGCCTTGAGTGTTCGCGAGCTCGTCTAGTTCGGATTGGAGTACGCGTTTCGTGCGTTCTAGTTCTTCAATCTGAAATTATTACATGTGTGGAGTTAGAAAATTGAGGTTTATTTAATTTTAACATGCGCTGATAAGTATGAATTCGTCGTCAATTTACCTTCTCGGCAGCGTCGTCGAGCTCCCTGGTGAGCGAGAGCACGCGCGTCTCCTTGTCGCGCGCGTCCCGCTCCGCCGCGTCGCGCTCCGCCGCGTTCCGCTCCGCCACCGCGCGCTCCTCCGACACCACCTGCACACACCACAACACACCTTGGGTTCACTTCGGCTCCTACTTGCGGATCTATATCTAGCTGTCATCTTTATCAAACCAGAGAAAGATGGCACGATCTATAATAGATATTTATCCAAACTTTGAGTCATTTAAATTTACCGGCCTTTTCTACTGGTGTCTACACACCATAACGGCCGGCCCGGCGGCGGGCAAACTCAGCGGCTTTCGAATTTTGCACTTCAGCCTCCTACCCGGCGGCTTATGAATGTTGCAATTCGGATAAATCAAAGCCGCCGGCAACTTTGTTGCCATATGAACCCACTTGGCCGGCGGTTTTGATGTGTAGACACCTTACTACTTACTGTTATGCTATGATTGTAGAAGTTACATGTGTAATATACTGTGACTGGGTTATAAAATCGTAAGATTATCAGTCTATAGCTAGCTGCACAGACCTCTCCAATCATTCTCCAGCGCGTCTGGTTCATTCCCTGCATATGAAGTTTATTCGCCAACGACGAATAGTACTATCCCTTTTATCTAATGGCTTTCATAAAATCTGCATATAAATGTTGTTACATACCTTATCGAAGCTTTTCTGTTTCTTCTCGAGCTCCAAAACCTTAGCGCGTTGCACTTCCAACTCGATGTTCGTGTCTTCCAATTCTGCTTGGATCTTCTTTTTGCCTGACGAAATTATAAAATGATGCTATGAATAAAAGTCTATTACAACATCTCTATTACAATTCATATTTTTGTTATTATATTAAAATAAATTTAAATAGACAGCCAATTATCACTTCATAGTCAATAACATGTGGACGCAAGTAGATCGGCATTTCTCTGTACGCTTCGATTCCGATTTCCAGCTAGCTTAGCATGCACTCCGTCACAAGACGTTGTCATGCGTTTGTCACGCTTACGTCTCTGTCTATAGTTTTAAATGTGATAAGGACAGCATGACGTGAGATAATTGTCGCGGCACGCTATGCTAAGCCCCCAGGGACGCGTAGCTTTATATAAGACACAATGTTTAAATTAGCATTGCGCCGTTACACTAAAACGTACTAAAACCTAATTTATATTAAGCTCTATTTATTCCCAAAGCACTCACTCTTATCCAGTTTATCATTGGCCTGCTGCAACTCCTCGATCTGCCGGTACAGAGCCTCCATGTCTTTGCTGAGCTTCTTACGCTGTTCTTCAAGAGCCGCGGCCGCTTCAGCCTCTTCCTCTGCCTTCTTCTTCGCGTCCGCTACCTGCTGGGTTAGGGCTGCCACCTGGTTGACAGAAGATATTGGTCAGACCATCACTATCCATCATCATCATCGTAATCACCACCACCATCATCATTCGTCACTACCAGCAACACCATCATCAGCATCATCATCATCGTAATCACCACCACCATCATCATTCATCACCATCACCACCACCATCATCATCATCATCACCACACTTCTATTAATCCTAAGCATATGGCTTCGCTCAATAACATTAAAAGTGTTCGAAATCAGCTAAAGTTTCAAAAAAAAAACATCTTTCTACGGTGTGGTCACAGACGTCTTCCATCTTGCTCACTACTGTGTGTGTGACAGAGATGAGCGTACGTACCTTTCTCGCTCGCTACTTTGTGTATGACAAAGATGAGCACACGTACCTGTTTCTCAAGGTTCCTCTTAGCTTCATCTTCCTCTTCGAGCTGGTCTCTCGCTTGCTCTAACTGCTGTTCCAACGCGCGAAGCTTCGTCTGGAGTCCAAGCTTCTGTTTTGTTTCTTCTTCTAGTAACGCCTGTGGTAGGAAAGAGATAAGTATACTTTTGAAGGTTCTGTTCTAATAATTTGTAAATTATTCGTTGTGATTTAAATTGTAAATGTAAGAAAGAGAAAAAGAACCCCACTACGTTGACAGCAATTACTTTAACGCGATTGGTCGCGTCAAGGTCATGTCGGCAACACGTCGTGGCGGCCGATTGGCGCGCTCTTGGTTGATATTTTAAGCCCCGCCTACTGCGGTTGGTATTTCGCGGTACCATATTTTTGATTCGGTTACGTTTTATACTATTTTATTTCCAGGTTATGGCTTTAATCTAGAAATAAATTGCTATTTAAGCATACCTGTGCCTCAGAGTGCTGCGCGGTAACAGTGGCGGCCTGCTTGGCGGCGGCGGAGGCCTTGAGCTCGGCCTGCTCCAGCTGCGACAGCGCCGCTTCCGCCTCGCTCTGCAGACGCACGCACTTCTCCGACACCTCCACTCTAAGGGGGGGCAATTATATGTTGTAATCAAAGTTAACTTAGTACGTGTTTTGAGAAAAAGATCCCATTTTTTCTAACACTATTTCGGCCCAGTGCAAAGCCCCTCCCATGCAGGCAAAAGTCAGATAGGTTTATCTGCTAAAAGTAAACCAATCGGCGCAACTAAATTAATCCATAATAATGACGTTATACTGATAACGTCATCGTCATTTAAGAATTCCGGTTTTGTGTTAATAGCAACGTGATACTTACAGCCATTATAAGCCTTAGCTTAAATTGATTTTAAATTGGTAAGTCCCGAAAGAAATTGCATGATTAAATCCATTCAATTCTATTGGCTCGTTTTTCTATAATTTTCTTATATGTATGTTGTAGGTGTTGGTTTTCCAGTAAATAAATAAAACATTCCTGAAGACTATTGTAAGAAAATAGTAGTCTCGTACTTAGCCCGCTCGATCTCCTGCAGCTTAGCAGCCAGCTCCGCGAGCTGCGCCTCGGCCTGCTTGCGGCGCCGCTCGCCCTCCGTCCGCGCCGCGCTCGCGCTCTTCAGCTCCGTGGCTAAGTCGGCGTTCTCCGCCTCCAGCGTTTGTTTCGCTTTCTCCAGAGCTGGAGGGAAATGAACGAATGAATATTAGAGGAATGAATGAATTTAAGGTGGACTTTCGAAGAAAACGTCTGTGGTGACGCAAGATGCCATGACAGAGCGGCAGATTATATTATACACCATATCAGGCCTCCGTCACTCTATGTACTTGCGCGCTATAAATACCTACCGCTCAGCGGGCCGCTTGCGGACCAAGCGAAGCGCGGTTGTCAAAGCGAAGCGCTCGCACGTTTTTCAAATTTTGATAGATCCATTCGTTTTTTTGTTTGTTTTGAATGTTTATATTTTTTAATAATTACGTTTTTTTAATTAAAAACATAATAATAACCGAGAATTCAGAATGATAAAAAAGCATTAAAAAAAATTAAAAATAAAAACATGTAAAAAATAAATATATTAAAAACGATACAATTTTAAACTGCCCCATATAAGTCGGAACATATTCATAGTTCTCAATAACTTAGTCAAAAAACGTTTTGTTAATTTAATTTTATCGAAGAGGCAGCC
The DNA here is from genome assembly GCA_947563765.1 of Anarsia innoxiella. Taxonomy (NCBI): domain Eukaryota; kingdom Metazoa; phylum Arthropoda; class Insecta; order Lepidoptera; family Gelechiidae; genus Anarsia; species Anarsia innoxiella. Next base: position 1,965,628 of record OX387403.1, read on the forward strand.
CCGCGATTTTTACGGATTCGTGGGGTGCGAAGCAATCTCAACTATACGCTTGAGTATTTAGGCACATTTTAGCATGCAGTGGTTTCTGACGTGACAGTTGGGCTATTGCGCACTGTTGAAGCAGTAGGTATTGGATATTTTCTTCTGAGTGAAGTATCTGTTACGTAGTAACTATTAGCAGGCCTCCGTCACTCTATGTACTTGCGCGGTATAAATACCTACCGCTCAGCGGGCCGCTTGCAGACCAAGCGAAGCGCGGTTGTCAAAGCGAAGCGCTCGCACGTTGTTCAAATTTTGATAGATCCATTAGTTTTTTTGTTTGTTTTGAATGTTTATAATTACATTTTTTTAATTAAAAGCATAATAATAACCGAGAATTCAGAAAGATAAAAAAGCATTAAAAATAAAAAATAAAAACATGTTAAAAATAAATATATTAAAAACGATATAATTTTAAACTGCCCCATATAAGTCGGAACATATTCATAGTTCTCAATAACTTAGTCAAAAAACGTTTTGTTATTTTAATTTTATCGAAGAGGCAGCCCCGCGATTTTTACGGATTCGTGGGGTGCGAAGCAATCTCAACTATACGCTTGAGTATTTAGGCACATTTTAGCATGCAGTGGTATCTGACGTGACAGTTGGGCTATTGCGCACTGTTAAAGCAGTAGGTATTGGATATTTTCTTCTGAGTGAAGTATCTGTTACGTAGTAACTATTAGGTAATCTGTGCTATTAGGTAATCTGTGACCATATGGAATAGTAGGGAATGGAGTTCGAACGTAGCGTCTCTACCTTCGAAAGTCCACCAGTAGTACCTATATGAATGAACTACCTTTATGAATGAATGTAGAACTTAATGATTTTCTTTTATATTTTAGAAGATTTGCGTCGAACATTGGCTGACAAAGCGCTGTGTCATTCGCGTAAGCGACTGAAGTGTTAGCTTTTTCATTGCGGGTGAACAACTATTGTGAAATGTCGAACCCTTTAAGTACCATTGGTCGTTCACTCTTCAAAGAAAAGTAAAGGACTATACTTTTATCGAATTTTAAGTCTAGACAAAATGCTTTTTATTCCTATAGTATTCGATAACATTCCTGCCTAAGAGAAAATCAAAACATTCTGAAATTAACAGGTCGAAAGTTACTAACAGGTCTCAGAATGCACAATCAACGGTAACGCAAAGACCTATAGACAAATACAATAGAAATTACAAAACAAAGACTCAGGCCTGCGTTCGGAATCATTGCTACAAGTCATATGCTGCCAGTAGTGTCTCGCGGAACTGAACGAGCTGCCGCCGTCCTCGTGAGGGAAGTTCGACTCCACCTCGAAGTTATCATCCTTTGATATACCAAACTTGACATTCTTCTGCCTCCTCTCCTTCACACCGGCCATTTTAACATTTTAACACTAAACTATAATAATAAACCCTTAAAAATTTACGCAAAAATTCAACAAAAACATAAAGTTTGTACACGACAGTTTCGAAAACTTCTTTTTTTGACGTTTATTTGTGATGACAGTTTGTGATTTTTTGAATGTCTTGTGGTGGATGACGTGTGTTTGAATTTGGAAAGACAGCTCTTTTTTTTTAAATAACGGAATAGGTTTTTAATCTGTGAAACTATTTTGGAATGAGGTTGTATATCATTGTTAATACGAAAGATAAAAATAATCTTTCATGGACCAGATTTCTAGTCATCTTGTGGTCGTTTTCACGAGGCCAATAGACGAGACAGTCCAGTGGGCCAGACCAGTGTTGGCTTTCTGAGAATACAGCTTGTCACGTAGTCAATATTGTTCTGGCTATTTAAGATGGACTGCCCCATTCTGCGACACTTGCTACAAGTGAACCTACGAGTGCTTGGTCCCCAACTTATGGCAGATACCTAAATAAGAAGAAATCTATTTTTGCTTGCCCATGTACTAATATATTTTCAACATTGAACTAACATTTATGAATTCAGTCGGAAATAAACGTTTTTTTTTACTGGATCATCTCGTCTATTGGCTCCGTATTAAAAGGACCATAACTAAGACGCTGACGACTCCACAAGCCAGTAGCACCAGCTTAACTAGCTACTTACCAGCTTTAGCCTTCTTGACCTGCTCATGCTGCTCGTTCAACTGCTGCAACTCCTGCGAGTGTTTGTGTCGGTGCTCGGTGAGAGACGCCTCGTGTGCCGCCGCCTCTTCCTCCAACGAACGCTTCAGAACTTGCACCTCCTGCTCGCGTTTCGAACGGAGTTCTTGTTGGGCTGGGGGGAAAGAGAATTAATAAGTATATAAAAATATGAAATCATGATCTTTTATCAACCGTTCTAAGTAAACAATAAGTAAATTACGTACTAGTAGTATTATAAATTACTTAAGTTTGAGCTGATGAATGAATGGATGTGAAAATGAAAATGAAAAGTGTTTTATTCAAAAATAGGCAAAATTCATTACACTTTTTTGATGTCACTTTTTTAATCTAAAACTATTGCCGGTTCACTACCTGTATAGCCGAGAGGAAGAAGACGGCAAGAAACCTTCGGCACAGGGCCCTACGTTATGTGCAATATATCTTTTTTTTAAATCGAGACTCTTATATACAATTACATGTTGACTTAACTTGTGAGGACATCTTTCATGCAAAAACCAGAAAACAGATTTTAATGAAACTTTACAGTAATGTAATTTGGATATCAGAATAACACATTGCCTATATTATTTTAAGATATCATGTTTTTCTTCCAAGATTTGACGATTAATGCGCATGAAGTCGCGGGCGGCATATGGTATTAACCCTTCATTCATATTATAGGGCAAGACTTGTTTTTTTTTTTCAAAGAAATGGCAACCGGTTGCCACTTTTTCATTAGTCTAGTTAGTCCCACTGCTGGGTAACCTCTCTATTATTTGTAACATGAATAGCACAGAACCTACCAGCAGTAGTATCCAAAGAATCCAGCAATTCGCTCTTCAAGGCCTCCAGCTCCTCGTTGAGGTCGCGGCGTAGTTTCTCCGCCTTGGTCCTGGCGGCGCGTTCAGCCTCGAGGTCCTCGTGCGCGTCGGCCAGCGCGGACTCCGCCTCGCGCGCCGCCTTCTGAGCCGCGGCGCGGAGAGCTCCTTCTTCGTCCACGCGGCTGATTGCTACCGCTAGCTCTTCTTCGCGTTTTGCTGTTGGAATAATCGATGATTATATTTGTGAAATAAGGTGAATGATTTTCAATTGTGTAGTGGTTTTTATTTTGTTATTCTAAAATAAAACTCTTTTAATAAAAATATATAAATACATTTTACGGCACATCATCTAATATTGCTTCAATTCATGATTAGAAAACTTATGGTGTGCACATAAAGATTTGAATTAGTTGTATCTTACATCCGTAACGAAACGTGATACGTAAGTTATGCGTAAGATTTAAAACAATACTTACACATTTACTCTAAAAAAAACAAGATGTTAAAACTTACTAAGAACAATTTGCAGTTCCTCAAGTTGCGCCTTCCTCTCAGCGAGTTGTTCCTTCACGTCTTGCAGCTCTGTTTCCAGCTTCCGTTTGGCGCGGTCCGCTTCTTGCCGCAGTTGGTGGTCCTAATATAAACAACATTGTACAACCCGTCGGAAATATGTACGCACTTGGCTTAGTGACGTCATCTAACTCGTATAGTCACGTATAGGCTAAAACAGGGGAAGCGCGGGGAGAAGCGCTTTACCGTTATAATTGTTGTGTGTTTATGCCAACATAAGAACGATTGCTTAAGTAAAGATTTATTTAACTCATGTCGTTTCTTCCAATGCAATTAGAAGATCAATATTATCATAACCTTTTCTGTGGCTTTACAATAAACCATTGGTATACCATATTAACCATTTAATCTATAAATCTAATAAGATATATATTTTTAACCACGTTTCCATAACAACATACCTTGAGTAATTTCTCCTCTAGTTCTGCAATAGCCGATTCTTGCTTGGCCTTCAACTTGCTGAGGTGTTTCGCCTTCTCTTCTTCTTCTGCCAGCGCTTGCGACAGGTCGTTCGCTCTTTCTTCGAGAATCTGTAAGTATATTTAAAATATTAGGTCACGAATAGCACGTGGACGGGAGTGGTCTCTGCCTGCCCCGATGGAAGAGAGGTGTGTATGTAAGTCCCGAATTTAATAAATAACGTTGCCAGAGAACTGTAAGGCTTTAGAAAAGTTTTCTTAGGTTCCAAAAGACGGATTATGAAGTTTCAGTGAGTTTATTTAGCGCAACTACAATTATATAACTATAAGTAGAATAGTGTAGATAGATACTACAGATACATTTTTGGAATTTCTTTTTTCGAACTGAATTAATGTATGAATGAATTAATAATTGAGTCTCGTAACTGCCGTGCGTCATATTCCCCGCTTAAATACCTCTCTACAAATCAAATACCAAAAAACCGATATAAAAATATATTTCATACCTTCTTCTCCTTAACCAGCTTCTGGTTGGTGTCTTCGCTGAGAGCCAGGTCTTCCTCTAACTTCTTCAGCTTGGAGTCGCATTGCACGCGCTCCAGCTGCAACTTCTGGCGGGCTGCCTCCTCTTCTTCCAGCTGTTCTTCTAGGTCCTGAAGGTTACAGATATGTTATAATACAGTTTTGTTATTACTTTTGAAAAATTCTTGTCAACATTTTTTTGCTAGCCATTAAAAGCTGGGCAAAGGTTTCAGTCACCAAAGCACACATAGCGACTCTAAAGGTAATTTTTTAAATTCTCATATTTTTGTTTTGTCAACCAAATGTCAAACCAGTTAACGCTATGGTCGCCATATCTGCAGGAGTAAGGTAAACATTTCCAGTTGACAGTTCGTATAGCAGTTCCTCCAACTGCTGGAACCACCACAACCACCCTATACCTGTATATTGAGCTGCAGCCTCTTCTTCTCCTGCTGTAGAGCGTTGCAGCGCTCCTCTTCCTCCTCGATGCGGCCCTCCAGGTCGTGCAGCAGTTCCTCCAACTCCTGCTTCCGAGCTGCTGCGCGTGCGCGGGATTCTTCTGCTTCTGCGCATAATTCTAGTTCCGCCTGGAAAGGTGTTGATCATGTTAGTGTTGAATGAATAACTACAATAGCAAGTTTTGATGTTATACATTTGTATTTGTTTATTTTTCAAGTGTTTGGATCGTAGTAAGTGGAGGGAAGTGTCTTTACCTACCCCGATGGGAAAGAAAGACAAAAAGATAAAGACAATATGTATTACATACATATATCTGTCACGCATCTTTTTATAACTTTTATCTTATTGTCTTTTTTTATGTACTTTCTGTAGTTGTAGACAAAACAAACCTGTAACTGTTCAGCCAACTGCGTCTTCTCCGCGCTGGCCTGCTGAAACTTCTGCTCGTACTCCTGGCAGCGCTTCATCTGCGAGTCCAGCTTGTCCCTGATCTGACGGAGCTCGTCCTCCTTCTGCGTTAACTTCTCTTCTTGCTTCGTCACTTCTAGAAGGGGTTTCACCTGAGGAAATGATGGTTTCGTTACAATTTGACTGATATTCTGCTTTTGTTGTTTGTGTAATCTGTGCTGTGTTGTGTGTTTTGAATAAATATTGTCAATGTTATGTCTAATTTATACTGTTATATAATTTTTTTCTATAGTTATCAAGTTGCTTCAACAAAGTGGAATAAAATGACGAGCACCCAACCTAATTGGTATAGTAAAAAAAAAAAAAGGTATAATAAAAGTAAAAACAACACCCGTATGTTGAGTGTAATTGATACCAAAATTTTTTCTATACCAGGCTCTATACAAATATGTTCGATGCCATTTAAAATAAATTATGAACGACAGATCCAAATGTAATAGTCGACAGAAAAAAGGGAAAGAATGTAGCCTGTTTTTGAGAAAAATCTGTGTGTTTACGGAAACTATACTATCATTTCTTAATTTTCGGATTATTATGTTTGGTAAAGCTGTAATAAAAGGAACGTGAAGTAGTTAATGGTCAAAAGTTTCTTTGAAAAACTTAAATTTAACTTTCGTAAAACATACTAAAATTATTAAAAATATATTGCTTCATCTTTATCAAGACATTACATACCTAGAAATGCAAGCAATACCACTATAAGTTTCACTACACAAAAAAAGTACATACTGCTAGCAGGTATAACAATTATACTTGTAGCAATGTAAGAACTAAACATAATGAATGGCAAAAATAATAAAAGCATTTCATTAAACACTTAGGTGATCATTGAGGTCAAGTTTGCATAACTTTCTAGTACAATAACAACTGACAGTTATTTTGATACATTGTTATATTATGTGTTAATTAAGTACTTAAATAGTATTATGAGGAGTTATGTGTCTGAAAAAGTTAGTGATTTTAATTTTTATCAAAATTTGCATTTTCTGAACTGTCTTTTACATTTTCTTTTACACTTTTACATCTATCAATAGAAAAAAAGTTTCATTATCTTAATAAATATCAGTAGAACTTTAATTATCTATAATGAATAGGTACCTACTTTTTTTTTCATTCAAGTTGTTATAATACTTCAATTTTTAAAAGCATATAATTGTATGCATCTAAGGCCCGTTTTTTCAATTGTCAGTTAAAAATTATTCCTAAGAATATTTTATACCTAAAACGTCATGTTTTATGAAATAGATCTTAGTTTATTTCTTAGTTAAATTTTATCTGACTATTGAAAAACCGGGCCTAAATATAAAAAGCTATAAAAAATTACTCACCTTAATATACAGCCTCCACCACTGCCAATTTCGAAGCTTGAGATAAGCAGCGCAGTTCCTCTGAATAATCCTGATAGCATTCAGCTGCTGGAGCCTCTTCTGGTAGTTCCTCCTGGCCAGGAACCCTCGGCAGAACGCCTGGAAGTTCACGATCAGGTCCGTGATCTTGTAATCCCTCTCTTCTTCAAGATGAGCTAGGACACCAGCTCTGAAGAATATCTTGGACTGACCGACGCGGTATAAATTATGATCCAGTTCTAATGCTTCGATCATTTGCTCGCAAGCCTTCTTTCCATCCATGAAACCTTTCGGGATGATGTTGGGAGTCAAAAGCTCGTATCGCTGCCTGAACTCCTGGAAGGGTATCCTGTTGGGGAACCCTTGACGACATATCCTAATACCCTCGAGCACACCGTTACATCTCAACTGGTCTAATACCAACGCCGCTTCAATCTTGCCAGCTTTCTTCTCGTGGTTCGGAATGATACATCTCACGAAGTTAGGATTCGTGTTTCTTAATGTCGCCATCAGTTTGGTCAACTGTTCTTTGTACAGTTGGGAGACGGTTCTGAACATTCCCTTGCGAGTTCTCGCGCCGAACTGCGTGTCTGTCAACTGCTGGGCCATGCCGACGATTTCTGCGTCCTTCCAGATGTGGCACACGAAGGGATCTTGCGAGGATTGTAAGCAAGAGACCACGTTCTCGTTGAGCGGGTCCATATTCTTCATCAACCATTGAGCAGCGGAATAATCAACTTTGCCAGCGTAATGAATGATGGCGAAGTCAGCGACCCCACGGAAGTCAGTCTTCATGAACTTGGGATGGACGGAATGAGCTGACACCAGCTTCTCAACGAAGGTCTTGTCAGTCGCCTTTGGGAACCAGCACTCCTCGTCGAGCAACGCCATGATGCCCATGGGTTTGTCGATCAAATCGATTGTTGGCTGCAAATCGAGACCGAAATCGATGAACTTCCACTCGATGCCTTCTCGCTGGTATTCTTCTTGTTCGAGAATGAACATGGTGTGATTGAAGAGTTGTTGGAGTTTCTCGTTGGTGTAATTGATACACAATTGTTCGAATGAGTTCAGTTCGAAGATTTCGAAACCAGCCATATCGAGGATACCAATGAAGGAAGCTCCTTGTCTCTTAGTCCTATCCAAAGACCTATTAATTCTGTTGACCAGCCATCTGAAGAGACGTTCGTAGCACGCCTTAGCGATGGCTTCGACGGAGAACTCTACTTGTTCCTTAGTCTGTGCCTTTGTGACGAAATCACGACCGACCTTGATTCTCGGCTTCAGGAATGCTTTCGTCATTTCCGTGACGGAAAGACCTGAAACGAAAAAGACCTTTATGATATGATTCTTACGAGCAAGCTTTATTAAGCTTCGATACAAACCACACCCTAAAAACGTATAAAAGTTGACAGTTTGCATGACTGCTTGCTTATTCTTTTTGTAAGTCTCGTTTAACTTTATGCTTTGAATGAAAACAGATTAAAAAATCCATTCTTCTGAATTGCTTCTACACCCTATATAATTTTCTAATTGCCACACGAATACTTAAAGTTCGTTAAAGATTAAAGCCTTTTCCGACCGTACTACTTTTAAGTCTTGGTACAATTGGAAGTATATCAATTAATCTAATTTTTAAAAACCCTTACCAAGCAAATGCGCAATCTTCTGCGCGACCGTATTATCAGGCAAGGTAGCCTGATCCGAGTTCCTCTCCTGCTTGAACTGCATAGAGCCGAAGAGTAACACAGCGGAAACAATGCGGAAGATCGAGTTGAAATCCTCCATGTTCATGCCCATTATGTTCATAGATTTGATCGTGGCTTGGAACTCTGCCGCGTCGTCGATGCCTGGCACTTGGAATGAGTCCTGGAATATTAAGATTATTTGTTTATAGATATTTATAAAAAGCGAATTTAAAAAAAAACAAGATATAGTCATAATCATCGTATTTAAGAGACACTTGTCGGTCGAACATCCGCCTTTTAGGTCTATCTTCTGATAATACTTGACTTCTACATGACGTTAACTTTCTCCGTCACTTGAATAAACATGGTATTGAATTTATTTTACGGGGTAGCTATTTAACTAAAAATATAATTTGAAAAACAACCGAATTCAGCATTTCAAATTAATCTTCTGTAAGTGTGAGAGATGATTTTGTATTTGGTATCTTGTATTTGTATAAGTGATTTATTGATGCCATAAAAATTCTGGTAACAATAAATGCCCCCGTCTACCTACATTACCTACTATTTATAGCCATATTTCAGCTCACCATTCATATTTCATTTTTTATTCACATCAGAGTTTAAAAAAGCAATTAATCCACCGAAAAGGAACCCTTCATCATAAAACATGATATGAATGAAACTTACAGGTTGCGCCCCATTAGTAAGGAACGGGTAACTCTTAGGATCCTCCAGGATGTACTCAGCCCGTTGCTGCGCCGTCGCTCCGGCTATCAGCTGATAGAATATATGGAACGTCCTCTCGTCCTTAGCCTGTCTGATAGCTCTCGATTTCTCCAGTAAATAGGTCTCGATATTCGCGCCAGCAATGAATCCTGACGCGTCGAAGTTTATTCGGATGAATTTACCCTGAAAAAGTCATTTTTTTTTATAATGTAGTATATAACATTAGACAGACAGAAATACTTCATTGCACTCAAAGAAATACAGGCAAAATTTAGAAGTATAACATTGTGCGCAAAGGCAGCCTTATCACTAAAAGTGATCTCTTTCAGACAACCTTTGGTGTAGGACATTAACTGTTATTCTGTTTATGAATTGTTATAAGTAAAATTTCAATCTTGCATTTTATGCGCTGGTCAAAACAATTTTTAGGGCCAGTTTTATCACTTACAGAGATAAACATTTTACTGACAGATAAACCTAATTCAATTTCATAAAACATATTGACGTTTTAGACAGAGACAGGTATAAAATATCTGAAACAGACCCTTAAAAATAATGACGGTACATCAAAAAGAAAAAAAAACCTAAATTAATAAAAATACTTACAAATCTAGAAGAGTTGTCGTTTTTAACTGTCTTTGCGTTACCAAACGCTTCCAGTATGGGATTCGCTTGAAGCAGTTGCTGTTCCAACTCGCCCTATAGAAAAATCTATATTAATATCTATTATACTATTCAATTGGTATCATGCGATGACTTTGTAAACACGCCTCAAGCTGTTGACTTTAACAAGCGCGCAAACACTACATAGTTGAAAGATATAATGAACATTCTTTGTTAACTTGTCAATGGATATACAGGGTGTCAAAGTTGGTTAGAATGGAACTGAAAAATATTTTTAAAGTTGTGATATTGTTTTTAATATAAAACAAAGATTTTTTTTCGAAATGCGGTTTTGGTGTGACTCGGTGTTACCTAATGGCGATCCTACATTGCATGATATAAATATAACTAACTTTTAGTATATAAAAATGTTTATAAACATCTTATAACATTTTGTATACCTGCAGTATAGCACCATAACACATCGGTTTTTCTCAATCCGAAAAAAAGAGAAAAATTTCATAAAATTCCTACCAACTTCAACAACCCTATATTTTACGAATAAAACACCACAAACACAATGTTAGGTATGATTACCTCAAAAGTAGGCCCATTGCTCTAAGGGTGGCGGCGTGAAATGAAACGTTACGATGGTTAGTGAATGGGTTAGGTTAGCTGACCACAGAGCTACCAAGTTATCTGTTCAACGGCCGTTATTGGAACTACCGCCACTAATACAAAAATGTCAAATTCCAGAACTGCTGCGATTGGTAGAATTACAATTTTGTATTACTACTAGCGCCGCGGTTCATTTCACAGATAAGTTGGTCTGTCTGTAACGGTTATGTGACAGTCACAAGGTCATGTGAAGGTGGGTATGTAACAATTGACAATCAAAGATGTGTATTTATTGTGACATAGCAAAACAAGTGAGTGAGTACACATTTATATGATTGTACGGATTTCTTTTTAAGTGTAGGGTGGATACAAAGGTAAAGGATTCGAGGACGCATTGTGATGAATGGAATTTATAAAATAATACTACAATAGCTTAGTTTTTATATGAACAAAAAGCTTGATAGATTTGAATTGGTATACCTAGAACAATAATTCTAAGCATTTGTAAGCAAAGGCTTGAGATGTGTTTTTTGGCCTTTTTCGTCCCACTGCTCGGCAAAAGCCTCTCCCATGCTTCTTTACAGATTTCTGTCAGTGGCCGCTTCCCGCCAATTCCTTCCAGATGAGTGTGTCGAGTTATTTCATATAGGGTTTATCTATACATTTTGTACGATCATTTACACAGTTAAATGCATAATAAAACAAGTTTTGTAGTTTTTTTTTGGCTATAGACAAAACGTCAAAAACTGAGATTAGTCCTAGAACTACCTTTAAAAATCGTTTTGTAATATAGGGGTAAAGGTATTTTAAAATAAACCGCTTATCACGGTCTATCTAACATCATAGTGAGTCATTGGACTAGATTATCACTAAATATATTAGATGAAAGGTGCCTGCAAAATGACGCATACGTAGTATGTTATATTGGTAAATAGTTCTTGGAATTCTAATAGTGATAAGAATGAAATCAAATTGATATAAAAAATAACTTTTAGAAGGGGAAAAAGGTAGGTTTAATTAGTTATTAATAGGAAAAATGTGTCAGCTTATGGAAGTACACTGCTGGGCAAAAGCCTCCCCCAAAGATCTCCACAACCATAGGTCTTGCACAACAAGAAAAAAAGTGTGTAGGTATGTAGTTTATGTATGGTATGTCTGTTCTGTATATTGTTAGTTAATTCTAATATTTATATTGAGTTGATGAAACCCTTTGATTAATTCATTATTTTTACAGTTGTTAATTTCTATACAGGGTGTAACAGAAAGGGGGTATAAAGCCGAAACACAGCGATAGTCCTCATGAAAATTAACAACTCTTCCCAAGGTACATGGGTCGTAATTCGAAAAAAGAAATTCGCCTCCCCATACAAATTGTCCGATCAGCTGATCAAGTAAGTATGGGCGATCCAAAAATTTTTTTCGAGCTACGACCCATGTTCCTTGAGGAAAGTTGTTCAGTTTCATGAGGACTATCTCTGTGTTTTGGCATTATACCCCCTTTCTGTTACACCCAGTATAGATTGACATCACTTATATACTATATTGACAAATATATAAGTAATAAAACTAGTCATTCTTAAAAATAATGTTAAATTAATTATTTAAAGCCATGCACACCATAACCAAGACCAAAGTGATAAATTATCCCCAGATTTAAGGAAATTTTATACAAATATTTACATAAAGAATGTAAACATTACATACAATATGTATAATGAGGAAAATGTACCACGAAATGACTTGATGGCTCCCGAATGATCAGCTATTAGCAATTATATAAAAAAAAAACATATTTTAAAACTTACTATGATCAATTGTGGCGTCGGTCCCTGTTGGCGCCAGATTTTTGAAAATAGAAGAAAAGAAAAAAAATTTTACAAAATTTTTCAAAGTTGTTGGTGTAATAGAACGGTAGCATATTTTGGAAGAAGGATCATAGCATAGGTAGCTACTTTTCATTTACACCGTATATAGAAATTAGGTAGATCAATAGGTACAAGAGCTTAACTAACAAATGAAGATAAATACTACTTCTCCACCTACCTATAGATAAAATTTAACTGACAGATAAACCTATGTCTATTTCATAAAACATGTCGTTTTATTTCATGTACGGATCAATTTATTCGATTACCACTTGCTAACGGTGAAGGAAAACATCGTGAGGAAACCTGCATACACCAAAGAAGAAATTCTAAGGTGTATGTGAAATCCCCCAACCCGCACTTGGCCAGCGTGGTGGATTACGGCCTAATCACTCTCTGTATGAGAGTAGGCTCGTGCCCCTCGGTGGGGACATATATGGGCTGATAACGATACGATGTCGTTTAAACAGAGACAGGTTTAAAATATCTGTCAGATAAATTTTATCTGTAGGTGAAAAGGCTTTAAAAGGAGAAAATTACGTAGGTAACGGTAACTTTATATATTTTTTGTTAAAATTTTTATTTAGTATTCCTCCTCATTGAAACATTCTGACTAAAATATTTCGACTGTTAATGTACAACTAGCGTAAATAGGTAGGTACCTAACATAACCTCCAAATTAGTCTAAGTGCCCGTATCACTATCTATAGACAAAATTTAACTAACAGATAAACCTATGTCCATTTCATAAAACATGACGTTTTAGACAGAGACAGGTATAAAATATCTGTCAGATAAATGTTATCTAGATGGTGGCAGAGCCCCTAAATCTAGCAACACCCAAGAAATACGAGCCATAGAAACAGTGCTGTACAATGGGGATGATGACTACATTCAAATATTCAAAAAATAATTAGTCCGTCTTTTAGGCTATTAAAAAATATTTGAAACACAATTTTTACCTGATTAAATACATAAATAAATACAAAGATACAGAGCATTAAAGTTATGGAGTGGGGGGTTTTGACGTCACTCTTACGTAAAAATCGTACGTAAGCGTGACGTCACGAGCAACTTTAACCCAGTGTATCTTTGTAATTTTTAGTTTAAGAGAAAAAAGAAAAAATACGTGTCGAATATTTAAAAATAAACTATGTGATGGGCCTAAAACATTTTTTTTGTCGTCATGCCTATTACAAGTCATAAAACACCTCTAAAAATACAGGAAATGCAACATTTAATACATTTGTATAAAAATATAACAAAGTTGGTTTATTAATTCTACGATTAAAAGAACTTATAAAACAGGAATACGGACTTGGCCCGATACACCACTTACAGATAAAATTTAACTGACAGATAAACCTTTTGTCTCTTTCATAAAACATGACTTAAACAGAGTCAGGTATAAAATATATCTGTCAGTTAATTTTTAACTATAAGATGTGAAACGGGCCCTAAATCTAGCGAGAATACAGTTAAAAAGTCGGAATATGTTATCAATAAATATTTTCTTAAATGACCAGAAATCGTAGAGATACTAGCAAAGACAAAGCCTAAATGAATCAAACCCAAACATTACCCGAACTCTTACGCGATAATCGAACCAGTAGATGTAAGCACGCTTGAACAAAAAACCAAACATTACATACAATCAGGCCCAAGTCTGCTAATTTTGGTCGCATCTCGCAATGTTGGTCGCAATCGCAATCAGTGTAAGTCATTGTTTAGCAGAATACCAAATCTGTCAAAAATTGCCATTGCCACTTTTCCGACACACAACTGAGGCTATTTTAAATTAGCAGACTTGGGCCCCAGGAAAAGAGCCAACTAATAAACAAATGACAGAATTTTCTTAAGTGTTCCATACTTTAAAGAGAATTGCAAAACAGAACACATTCTTGAAAGCACAAACCTAGAAAGAATAAAATCTTTAAGAGATGCAATTGCAGAAGTTATAAGAAGTGAATAAGAACAAGACAAAGACACAGATCCTATACATAAAGATTATGCCTTAATCGGTCGAAACGAGAGAGAAAGAACTGGACAATAAAAAGAATAAAAACACGACACTCAGACAATTACATAACAGTTTCAATAACAATTGGCAATGTTACAACATTAACATGTCAGCGAGAGCAATACACGCTCCCTTACAAGGCAGATATGCAATTACAAGACCTGTCTTAACACGGGCAAGGTTTTGAGCGTTTATTTTAATGAAAATATGCAATTACTCTCAAGTTTAATGATGATGGTCGAATTAAAAATGACGCTAATTTACGTTCGGACCAAAATAGGCAAAGGATTTTCGAAAGAGAAGTGTTACTTGAAGGTAAAGATTGGAAATGAGATTGCAGAAACTCGTACAAAAAAGGACTTTATAAAACAACATTTGAATTCCTATAGGTACCTGTGAAATCCATTGCAAAATAACTCATAATCAATTTCTTTACATTGTAACCTTTGAAACTAGAAACGGATACAATAAAAAGATAATCCGGCTTAATTATTTAAACATTCTATCTCATATTTGCATATCTACAATTATTTATAGCTGCCAGATACTGTTTTCGACCTCATAAACGATTGTCATGCTAATATTACAAAAGATGTTAATAATATAAGTATAGCTAAACCTTTGAGATATTTAAACAATGATTCAGAAGTAGAAACAGTCCACAACTATCACGATTGTCTAGATAACGAGAAAATCTGAAGAATGTCACGACTAAGACTTAAAACAATCTTGAAGAAAATAATATTGTTAGTACATGTAACGGCAAATATCTTAAACAATATCATTGATGAGGCCCAGATAAAATTAGCCCTTATTTGTATAGAGAGATGGTGAACGAACTTTACTTCACCACGTCAACTAATGATCAAGAAGTTTGCCAGGATCTATTACCTAACGAATATTCGCAAAGCATTCACAACTATCTTCGTAATTTAAATCAAAACACAGGATTATGTAATAATCTTTAAACAACCTCGATTGAAATCGTCAAGAATTTAAAACAGTCTACGTATAATAACAGTTACAGTAGATTATTACATTTATTTATAATTTAAATAAATAAGTTAATGTGTTATTGTAGGCAACTAATGTAATTGGATAATAAATATATTTAATAAATTTAAATTCTCTAGTACCTTTTGGATAATCTCCAAGTAGGTAGCAAAGCTCTGTCACTTACTGACTTTACGTCAAATGACAGGGACAAAATTCAAGATTGCGCTACTCCATATTTACTAGAAGATAATGTAACAGGTTCATCTAATCCAGGCAAGTTAGGTAATGAATAGTAGCTTACCGCTCCAGATCCTTTTGGTTTTGAAGCGGCAACGTATGCGAGGTACTGTATCACTTTCTTCGTGTTTTCAGTTTTGCCGGCGCCTGATTCTCCTGTGCAGAGAATCGACTGGTCTTCTCGATCTGAAATGTTACCGAGCAATAAATTAGCTTGGTTTTTATTTATTCTAATAAGGTATAAGGTTCGATGTTGCTTGTTATTATGACATAGACAATTGATACGAAATGACAGTTTCTTCAAAAACATCACCGAAGAAAAGGTTGTGGGAAAGAGAGGGAGAGGAAGATCGCGACGTACCTACTTTACTCAAGTGAAGGAGAAAGTTAACGTCATGTCGTATCAAGAAGTCAAAACACTAGGAGGAGATAGACCTTAATAGTGGAATCTAACTTTTAAATAGAATGAGATTGGGACAATACTAAGGTAAGTAATCTAATTTCTCCAAATTAAAAAAAAGTTTATCTACAACAGCAAATTTTGATAAAATCTTCTGCTGCACAATTTTGTCAATTTTTCAGTTTCAACTAAGATGCATGTGGTCATTATAAAAGTGCAGTGCATTACCCAAGTGTCATGTTTCATCCATTAGCATGTTTACTACCGCTTCGCCATTGACAAACATACTCCAACGCTTCAATTCATAATGTTCAAAGTGCATAATGTGTTTTAGTTTGATGAATGTGCAATTTTAATAAACTATGTTATAATGTGATTGTGAAGTTACTTTTTTATTTTACGATGAAGTTTCAATATTTGATGAGAAAAGTAACAAGAAACAAAACGATTTCGCTTTAAGACTTTCATCTTCTTAAGTGCCGCAGGGATCAATGCTAGGACCACTCCTTCAAATCATCTACACAAACGAGTAGGTATTCAAAAAAAGTTACTTCGAAGGTAGAGAGATAAGAAGCGAGTTTCGAAACACCCATTTGTCTAATTGTCCGCTAATGGGCTAGACGCGATACGGGAATTCCGAAAGCGATCGTCACGTTTGTTTTCTATGCTTTATTTCTTTGAAGACGAAAGTGAATTTGACGTTAATAGCTTACATATTTTGTCTACGTTAAGATACTTTTGATTTGTTTTATACCTAGGTAAGGACTTACTTAGCAGACTATAAGCAAACTGCTAAGCGTTGTCGTTTTGATTACAGATTTTTATCCTAAGTATACTGGGAATCTTTGGGATCTTTTCTTCTGTTTTTCTTCTAAATTTCTATCCAAAAAAAGTACGAATTTAAATGACATAATACAAACCTTGTAACATAGAACGATAGGCAGTGTCTGTGATGGCGAAAACATGTGGAGGTACTTCGTGCCGTTTGATTCCTTTATACCTCTCCATGATCTTCTCCGTGTATATCGGGAGTTTCTTGTACGGGTTCACTACTACGCAGAAGAGGCCGGAGTATGTCTGTGGACAAAAACAATTGCGGTTAGTTGCTGCGTTTAGATATTTCAAGAAAGAGATTCAGCATGAAGTATCCTTAACTTATTTATGCATTCCTGAAGATTCTACTCTTAGTAGCCCTAGATAGTTACGGAATGCAAATGGTAAGTTTTAAAAAGCTTTTATTGATTGTAGCAAGATGATACGTACAATATGGTTTGCCAGACGAATCCTAGAATGAGGTATACTGATCAATGAAGATAAGAAACGAAATATATTCAAAAACAAATATGGAAGTCATGTTGCCAGATTTATTTGGAAAGGCTTTCAGCATGTTTATTAGGTTATGAATATGTTCTACAAGCAACTAATCTCAATAATGTCGCCACGTTTGAAAGTTAATTTAGATCTCGAGTGAGAAGTCACAAATGGCGCCAACTCCGAACTTAGCAAGATAAAACAAGGATAGTCTTCAATGCAGACAGATATTTTGGTCAGGAGACTGTGTGCCACATTCCCGATGCTCATACTCGGTAACAAAGCTCAATTTGGATTGACAGGAGATAAATATGCAATGCACATCTAGTTGATAGGTTTTATTTGGACAACTAGCTCGATAAAAGGCGGTTGATGGAAATTCGATACGCTATTTGGAAGCTCTTACGATGACTTTGTAAAAAATGTCTTAGAAGTTTCTAGATAATTGGGAACGTATATGTTTTATCTTGTGGTATGAACTGAAGATCATAAATCGAAGAAGGATTTATCATATTGTAACATTTGTATTTTACAACAGTCTGAAACTTAAATGTTCCTTATGTATAGACGTAAAAAAATTAGAATTAAATACTCTACTTAGTTGGAAAAGTTTGGTTATTTTACAAAGGTGCCTTAGCTCATAAACTTTTTTCGTTGTCCAACGATTCTCGTAAACAAAACCTTACTTAAGTCAAAAGCTACCAAAGTTATGTTAGCTTGTAAAGAAACCACAGTCTTCAGCAAAGTAGGTAGGTATGACAATAAAGTATATTGTTTCTGTACAATTTTAACGGTGCCAGACGTATAGCGGACGCTGGGTATAAGAATCTGAAGTGGTTTCAGAACAGACTAAACAAAGCACTAGAAACAAGGTCATAAGAAGGAAGTCTAGATGACTGATTTCACCAATATGTTTATCCAGTACTAAGTCTTATTTTTTTTTTGTATTCATTGCCTAACACTGATTAAACGAATGCTAAAAGAGGACCATAAACAGCAATAACTTTTGTTAAATCAGGGCCGATTTATAATTTTGCTCAAAAATATCTTCCTTCGATAGGATCATATTTCCTGTTAAACTCTATGACAGCAATAAATGTTATACAACAGAAAGTAGGCCAGCTACAAACCGCTCGTACATTAACTACAATCAAAGCAAACAACCAATTAGTGCTAGAATATTGATTTGAATTAATTATTTTGCTCGTAAAATTATAAACATATGAGTTGGTTTATTTATTTTATTCTTAACGAAATGTAGGAAATACTTCAGTACTATTATTTGGTATATAATGCATATCTATCACGTATATTTCCTATCTGGGTAGGCAGAAACCACTTCCCTCCACTTACTACTCGTACGATCCAAACATATCTAGCGAAAGAGGATGTAGGATGTAAATAAGACCAAAAAGAGTAGTCTACATAATTTAAGAGCCTAAGTACTTATGCTGATTCCTTCGAATTCCATTGTGAAAAAAAGGACAGATAGTAGCAATTTGAAGTTGGCTCCATCACATATCTCAAACTATTTGTAAATATTAGGTAAATAAAATGTTAACTAAGCGGCATCTTCAAAGCCCATTCGACTGCGCAGTAGAGCGATTACGATAACGCTATCAGCCAGTACAGAGGGCAATTATGTACATTCAATTTCATATTGACCTCTCCAGGACGATACGGGTAAATATTTATCATGAACTTTGTGCAGTTTTCAAAGTCGATTGAGGTTAGAAAGATCGGAAGATAGAGATTAATTTTACGATCGATTCTCCAATTGGAGCCTGTTTAATTGCAGTGCGATAGAGTTGTTTTCTTTCAGTGATCTGGAAACGCA
This sequence comes from Anarsia innoxiella, assembly GCA_947563765.1. Classification (NCBI taxonomy): domain Eukaryota; kingdom Metazoa; phylum Arthropoda; class Insecta; order Lepidoptera; family Gelechiidae; genus Anarsia; species Anarsia innoxiella. The sequence goes on from OX387403.1 coordinate 1,984,671, forward strand.
TCATACCTACAAGTTCATTTCTTTTCATCAGTTGCGTAGAATTTTGTAAGAGTCAATGTAGATTAACATTTTCGTTCATTATTTCAATCGTAACATTTTATTTTACTGCCTAATTTCGAAGAACTTAAATGACCGAAAATACTTTTTGGAAACAAGACCAATTCTATTCATTATTTCGTAAAGGATAGAGCTTAGAGTCCTACCCTAGGTCTATGGTAATAGATTCTACACTATGATTCTATAGTCTACATTTTCTATGATTAAACAAATAAACAGACACGATAAGATAAAAAGCACCAACGAATTTCAATTACATTACTAGCGGAAACAAGTTTATCGTAATGATAAGAAAGTAGAATAACATTGTCGAACTACTATTTCTATGTAACACTACGTGCGACATTGTATTTTACTGCTTTGGAGATAATGTTCTTACTTCAACACTTACATTATTTAGACATAAATTTTTTAAATTATGTACTTCCTTGTAGGTATAGTATAGGCATATGAGGATAAATGGGGTCTATAGGAAGAAATTCTTTTAGAAATATGCTGAACCTTTTCCTTGTTATTGCTAAACGAAGTTTTAATATAGTTCTAGAACTAACGTCACGTCCTTTGTCTATAGTCAGAACGTCATTTACCTTAATTAGTTCTAGAAATATAATTATAACGCGTTTTGTGATAACCGGGATTGTATTTAATTTATCATTCCTATATTTCTACACACCTACTACCTTCCTGCAATACATACATACCTATCCCTAACGCCACTCTCCTATTGGGGTAGACAGAGACCACTTCCTACCACTAGCTACGATCTAAACATACTCTCTATCTTGCAATAAAATATTTAAAAGAAGGATAACTATACGAGTAAACAAGGACTATATAAGCCACTTGTAACTCAACCTTGTGCCGTATCTATGATGATCATGCTCAGAGTATGAGCTCATAGCTGTAAGATGCTGTTTTTTGTCAGCATGTCAAGGCCTCCTGATTTAATGTTATGTTCAATCACTGAGTTTGTTTAATTCGGTTTGCTACATGATTTGGTAATGTTGATTCACTGAGCATAGAGACGTAGGTTTATAAAAACCCTGCCAAGTGCGAGTCGGACTCGCGCAGGAAGGGTTCCGTACCATTCACTATTGATATCAAGCAAAAAAGGCAAAAAAATCACGTTTGTTGTAAAGGAGCCCCCCTTAATTATTATTATTATTCTATTTTTAGTATTTGTTGTTATAGCGGCAAATACATCATCTGTGAAAATTTCGACGCTCTAGCTCTAATGGTTTACGAGATAAAGCCTGGTGACAGACGGACAGACAGACAGACAATATATAGGGTCCCGTTTTCACCCTTTGGATACGGAACCCAATTTTTTTGACTCCATATAATACGGGGAGACTAGGTGTATACTCTGGCATAAACATGTCTATTTCCAAGTACTTCAAAGTGACTTCAAGTTACCTTAGCACACCCAACTCCATTAAATGAACTTTTTAAAAGCAACCAATTTACTTAACGTTTTCAGTCCAAAGCGAATTGGTCAAACACATTACATTTAATGTATATGGCTTCGTCACTACATTAGGGCATGTACAGTTATTTATTACAATACAAAATGTTGCAACTGGCTACGCGGCTAGTTGTGAAAGGCGCAAAACTTACTCGACACAGTTACCATGAGATGACTACCTTATTTGGCCGGGTCACATCGCCTTGCTAGGTCCTTATAAATGCGTCTATACATGTAACTAATACGGATTGAATGGCGCTGATTGAATGTTTTTCACATTTCATTGGATCAGTGATAGAAATTGACAGGTTGGGCAATCAGTCGGAACGACACATGGTTTAAGTTACTATATAACTAGATTATTGTGCAACACTTTTTTTTATGTGAAACTTTTCTGTCTTGCCATGTAGGTATGTTTTGAAGCTGACAATAATTGTGGTGAATTACGATTGCTATTTGCAGACAATATGAGCGAAAAAGTATCTCTTTTATTCGGTTGGACTAAGTCTACTTTATATAGAAAAACATTACTGAAATCCAAATTACTTAACAGCCATAAAACTTAATGAAGTCCAAAGCAAGTTCATTAGTCGACCGTCCATATGCGCATGGGCACGGTAACGAACGCGAATGGCGATTCCATGACTCATCCTTTAATATGGCTCTTTCTTTGTAACGTTTCGCGTTATACCTACCATAACGTACCTATTACAAGCAAGAACTTACTTGGGTCTCTATTTGTATGAGAGCGACTCTACAAGTTACGACTCAAGTACAGTTTTGTGAGTTATCGGTACGTAACAGACGATCTACCTGTATGACACATTGGTTAGAGATATTTTTGTGTTATTTTAAAGAATGCGGGTTATGGGGTTTTAATGGAATACAGTACACATTTCGTAATATACCTCTCGTTTTAAATGCTTTATTTTATTTTTTTATTAATTACATATTAAGAATACGTGACTTTAAAAACGTTGTTTAATTAAACTCTATAGTCTACTCTATACTCTATAGTCTCTATAGTCTTATCCTTTGTTAACATAATTTTTGCAGACACGCTTTTTTTTCTTACAAGTACAACCTATGAACAAGATCAACCATTCCATCATTACAAACTGACAAACTAGATACGCCTAACATCCTTTCTCTTTTCTTCTATAAACGTTCACCACATCCATCCCTTTCTTACCCATCCATCAATTCCTAACCCAGCAATGGCAATGCAACAAGCAATTACCCGCGGCCTCGCGCGTCCTTGCCTCCGTTTGCACAGATGCGCCGGAGCTGACTCACTCGCTTATCGACATTGTAACTTAGCCTACATGTAATTGAAGACTGGCGACTGAAATTTTATACGTACGCGATATTTCTTGGGGTTTTTTCGATATGAGTAATGTAGGTACTGAAGAATTGTGTACAAATACTACGAAAAGTTCTAAATGTACCTACTTAGATCAAAGAGTTTCTGGCTTTCTGCGCTACTCCATAAGTATCTAGTAATAATGTTACCAATAGTAGATCTAACTACATAGAAATACTTCAGAAATACTATTAATAAAGATATGTAGGTATCGCAGGTATCTCTTTTCAAGTTCTCCTTTCAATTTGCTAAAAACGATCTCATTATAACCTCATTAGAAATACAACTAGCTTCATGTCTCGCTGCTGGGTAAAAGGCTCCTTTATTCTCCATTTTATTTTCTTCCAAGTTTGCCTGTCTTGCCTGTCTCAATCTTTATATCGCTGACTCGTTTTATCGCCTTTTAGTTCTATGGCGAAATCAATTAATTTAACAAAAGAAGCGTGATCGTTTATTCTAATAATTATATTACTTTAATAACCAAACCACTTATTACCAACAAGCTCTTATTCTCAATAATCTTTCGTCAACATCAAATTTCAACCTTATTAGTACGTTTACCTTCCCATTCAAGGGTACGTTCGCATCTCCATATAAGAGCATTTCTAACCGTCGTCGTCGAGCGTGACTCACGGTAGAAAAACAAAGGTCTGTGAGCTTTATGTCACGCTAATTGGGGTTACGTTTAAATGGCAGAAAGTTTTCATATTAAATGTGGGTGTTGTTGGAATCTCTCGTAGTGGTTACTTTTGTGAGAGCATTTACTTCAGACTAATAAAACTCATAAGTAATTTACTTTTAAAAATCAAATACTTGCGTTTATCTCAGCTATTGTCATTATGGTTTCAAAATCATATATGTAGTCATTGCAATCACCTACTAACCTATTACGATCTATCATCCGGTCTATCTCGAGGTCCGCACACAGGGTACTCCTGACTCGGCCCTATGAGACTTTATAGGAGAGAGGCGTGACGTGACGGACATTGATGTAATCAATGTAAACTGCTTGATTCACGTAGAATACAGCTGTTACTTTCTAGAAAGGACAAAACAGCAGTATTCACACAACAACGTCAATCCTCCTTCGTTATTAAGCTTTATTCATTTGCAAAGAACAAGCAAAGGATGACATAAGCATGCAATCTATTAAAATATTTTATTCATAAATGCCTCAGTAACGGTTAGACGCCGGCGTCTGTCTGATACTATTTCGATACAAGTATATACCTAGTAACTAGCTCACATTTGCATCAAGGCTTTTAGAATGAAGCCGGTCATTACGTCCTAGAATATTATCGAAGTATTCAGGTGAAATCGTTGGTATTTGTGAAAGGTAAGGTGCCTATTCTTAGACGACATACTATGAGGTTTGTAAAGGATTTAGGGGCTGTTTCACCATCAACAGATAAATTTTATCTGAAAGATATTTTACACTGGTCTCTATCTAAAACGTCATGTTTTATGATATAGAGATAGGTTTATCTGTCGGTTAAATTTAATCCGTATGTGGAAAAACGGGCCTTTAATCTTTCTGATATAATTTAATTTGAGAGAAGACCTAGACAAACTGGTCACCTAGCTGGAAATTTAGAACGGTTTGTGTATTAATAAATTGAAAAACGATTGTGATGCATGTTATTTAACCCCTTCAACATTATAAAGTATCTTATTGATACTGATACTGTATAGGAAAGATCAACTAAGCTAGCGCTCTATTACACCAGTAGCTGTCACTCTCATTGTCATAATCAGAGAATAGACGACACGATGTTAAATAAATCAATAATTTAATGAGCCTTTTCTCCTCCAAAGGACATGCAATAACCAATAAGACATCAATTTTAAACAAACGTCTAGAGACGAAATATAAATAAATCCACGACAAATCAAATATGTAACAAAACAATTACCATCTCCCATGATGCTAGTTGTGAACAATCATTATTGTTGCCCACGCGCATCCGAATCAGGCAACGCAAACAGTTCGACAACACGATTCATTTTTTACTGTAACTGTAGATGTTTTGATAACCACGTGTATGACAGGGCATTCATTTAAATCAAACTATTTGAAGATGTATAAATTCTGATTATTTGTATTTGATATTTCATTTATGTAGGGAAGTAAGCTGATTATTGTTTGAATTGAGATTTGTTTTAAATAGTATTGTAAGAACAATAAATCAGTTACTCTTTATACATATTAAATCTTAATGCAGTTTCTTGTTGTCAATTACGTTACAACCTTCTAGAGTGTTTCTTTTGTCCTTTTTTTTCATCATCGTCATAGGCCATATGACGTCCACTGCTAGATATAGACTTTTTAAAAGAACTCCATTCTGTTAAAGATTGTAAAGAATTTGAGGAATTCGAGCTTGTATCTCCAAAATTCACAAATATTTTGACCATCTGCAAAGTAAATTGCTGTCTCAAAGTGTTCAATATAAAAATATATTGAAAACAGCGTATTTATCTGTCAAGTTAAGAAGCAAATATTAAGTAGGATTGTTTGTACAGCTTGTTATCGAATTCCCAAGCCAGGCAGACGGCCAAACTTTGCCGAAGCGGCCAGCGGTTTCCACGGGCCATGACTAATCTCAGGACAAAAGTACAACGCCTTTGGCAATGTGCCCAGTGTTTATATGGAGGGTATGTGTTAGATATGTATTGAATTGATGAATAGTAAATAGTTGATTTCATAGTGACATTGTTTCTGCTAAGCCTACTAAAATTATAAATGTCAATGTTTGTACCGATATGGATGGATGGAAGAAAGGATGTTTGTTGAAATTTGAAAATATTGTAGCTTAAATATCAGAATAACACAGAGGCTATATATTATTTGGAGATATCATGTTTTTTCCGAGATATCACGATAAATGCGAACGAAGTCGCAGGCAGCCTCTAACATCTCTCCTCTATAAAAAAATACCGAACTCTTCTATCAAATTGCCAAAACAAACAGACCTCCTTTGAAAGCATCGCAACCATTAAACGCATTGCGATCACCAAAACAAGTTCAGCAACTAATTACCGCAGATAAAGTAACAAAAAGACATTCTTTGGAAACAATTTCAATTAGCGGCGATAAAGTGCCATTATCGCGGGTCGTTCAACTGCCTCGCAGGATATAGGCTCGTTTCGCATATCGTCTCACATCCGCTAACATACACTCACTTCATTAAACTTGCGTTTGTCTTTGTTGGGACTTTTTGCATTGTAAGAAAGTGGCACTGACACTTGACCTTATGCTGTCCTTCGCAAACTTTCTTACCACAAACAGACAGAGGTGATCATACGTTTTTTGTTAGTTTAATTGACAGATTTACCCTGCGATAACGACGACGGATTACAACTTATATTTTTATCACTTTTTACTACCCCAGTACGTCAATTACCTACTTTAATCACATTGACATACCAGGGCGATACAAAGGATTTGAAGTATCGGGAGACTTGGAGTAGTGTGTAATATGTCTGTCTTATGTCTTCTTATCCGGGCTGGTCAACCTAAAGTCGGGCTCGTCCCGTCTAAAATAATATTCTGCCATCACATTCATAATTCACGTTTAAGTCGGTTTCCGTGTTTCCGATTGGCAAACGGTTAAAAAAGCTGACGTCATACGACATGTGCGTACATTCGAGTTACATCATCAATCTAATCTAATCTTTATGGCTTACGGAGCCTATGTTTAGAGTTTAGGGCAGTCAACAGGTTCACCTTGAAGTTTCAATTACTACTAAATTTCTATTCCGTGTTTTAGAATAATAAATAGCATGCCGATCATTATAATGTATCTCTGATAAGTATTGTCTCTATTTCGTGGATATAAAGACCTCTTGACAGTTAATATGGCGTAAAATTGTTGAAGTTCCTCAAATCTCTATTTTGTCATTTGTTTATTTTGTTAGTAATTCATATCATGAGAGATTTTTAGACTATGTGCTGAAAATTAATAAAGGAGTGGAATTAAATTATCTCTTAGCCTATCCTTATATTTACCTCCAAAAATGAAGGTGGGTAGGTGTAAGTACCTAAGTACCGAATCCCCCAAAGGAAGACAGGTGCACCCTCCCCCCCGCAAGCAGGTGCAACGCCCGCCAAACCCGTCCTGTCTGGCATCGAATTTAACTTGGGGCACTCATTTCTAACAAATCATTTATTTATGTTCAACTTGTGGAGCAAGAATATGTTCATTATTTGGATTTTTTTTATATTTGAGGTCTTCACTTTTGAAGATTTCTCTTTAATAGGATAGCCTATACATAGAGCTTGAATGTCTTGAAGTTGTATTAATAAATAAGCACCGTGCGGCATATTAAGGAAGGTAATTGTAACCTGTAAGGAGATAGTAACCTAACCAACAAGTACCTTTAAGCTCTATTGTGGGAGGTTGGTAGCTATTTATAAGCAAATAGTGACCTTATCTACAAGTACTTGATGAGCCCTGTAGTGGGACATTACTACGCTAAGTAAAGGATTCATATCAACCCGAGACAACGCGAAAATAACAAGCCTCCTTTTAAACAACTGTCAGTTTTTGACTTGCACAAAAATAAATTACAAGTGCAATTTGGAAAGGACTAAAGCTTTTAGCTCTCAAGCCTTTGCATTCTTGAACACAATTTCTCGAAACGAATGACCTCACCCTTCTCGCGAAATTCTGATACCATCGAAATTCCATACATTCTCTCATTATTATGTGTAGATATGAATCATGGCAAAATGCAAGTCTACCGGAGGCTGTATGTACCTTCTGTTTATGACGCATCAATACACATTTCACATGTGCTGATGAACAATTTGGATTTCCTTGAATTGCTTTTGCTATGGATGCCTATCCTGGTTTTTATAATAATAAACTACTTACAAAAAACTGGCTTCAGTAATAAGACTTGTTAATTTTAAAATGTAGAGTTTGTAGAGACATATAAGGTAGCTAACATTCTATTTTAACAAATCATAACAGCAAGTAACTAAATAATGTAGAATTAATGACATAATAATAGTAATTCATTTACTTTATCACTATTTTAATGACTGTTATTCCGTTGTAGATTTATGAAGTGGGTGGTGAAGTGGCCTGGTTGCAGCTACAGGCAGTTTAACCTATTACAATCATGCTCCTTTGATATTTTAGTAGAATAATTCGGAAATACTGTCTTAGGTACATGTTATACTTTCCTAATACTAGATTGTTTCTTTTATTATATGCTGTGAAAGACTAGTCTCTAATCTAGGGTCATATTAAAGAATCTAGGGCCTTCAAATAATGTACTTGGTATTACAACGTTAAAACACATGCTATTTCTTTTCAGACTATAAGTCAAAGACTATAAGTTTGTTTAGGGAACTGTTATAAAAGTTGCATATCAAGACGTTTGGTAACTATTTAGAGCTGAGAATACCAGGATCACATAAACAGCTAACAAGCCAGCAGGTACAGACGAATCATAAAGAAATGTAGTTAGGAAACGAGTGGAAGGAAGGGCGCAAGGGCGAATCAGACCGGTTCCGCGCCAGACCGGAAAATGACGACGCGACGGACACTTTTTATTGAATCACCTGTGATTATACAATTACTTTGTAGTTATAAAAGGTTTTTTTATGGAAATACCAGTTCAATGTTTGTTATGTATGGGTCAGGTCAAATTGTGTGCGTTGAATGATAGTGTATCTAATTATCTTAATTTTAAAAATTAAGTCAACATACTTCAAGGGTTTTAATGAACTAGTGTTTGGCATTATCAGTAGGCTTAGCACGCCACCATGACAAAGCGTTGTCACGGTTTAGCCACGCTTACATTTCTATGCCAAGCCAAGAGTACCTTAAACCGACGGGCATGTATGAGGCGACTGATGAATGTGGATGAAGCGAAAGAAGTGTGTTTGGATCATGGCAAGTGGAAAGAAGTGGTCTCTGCCTACCCCAAGGGGAGAGAGGCGTGACGGATATTATGTGTGTACATTAATATGAAAAGTTACAATGCAATTTGGATACTATAATACGAGGTAACTGTCACATCCTGGTACGTATAAGTCTACAAGAGTAATAATTAATAAGGCAGATGAACGCCCATAACATTCCTTACAAATTCATATTATGAAGCTATCAAGAAGTAGTTTCAAGTTTCTCTTGACTATTTATTTTTATTCCCTAAAACTATTATAAATGTTAGATACCTAAATAGATAGTCTAAACCAAATAGAACCCTACTTAATTAACTTAAACATTACATTGCGTAAGCGCAGATAGGAAAACTCATTAGTAAGTACAAGCAGTTATGTTCTATCAAGTTAATGACTATATTAATTACTCACAATTAACTCTAGCTGATAACTTTTTAATACAGGGATGTCGGGTTTTTAATTTTATTTTGGGCTATGAATTTTTACTGCGTAGTTATTGAGTGGTTTCCTCTGGGTACTAATTACTATTTTAGGTAAGTAAGTATGTAAGTATAATAAAATCTTAAATAACCGGATATCCACAGTAAGCATTGCTAAGGGCCCGTTTCACAACCTAGTGATAAAATTTAACTGACAGATAAATTTATGTCTAGTTCATAAAACATGACGTTTTAGATAGAGCCTGGTATAAAATATCTGTCAGATAAATTTTATCTGCAAGTGGTGGAAGACTTAAAACTTGGCTTTCTAAGTCTTAAATAAACTTCGAAATAATTTGATGACGTATATTGCTTTGTTTATATTTTAGAACCCATCTCAACTTCTTTTAAAAATTAATCTTAAACAACCAGTAAATATACTCGTAGCCATGATTTATATAAAATCTTCCAACCAATAAAATGTTTATCAAAGCAATGCGCATGCGCAACGTATAACGAGGCGTGCTTTATGTTGATGGCGGCTAAGACCACACGTAAAGTAAAACTGTATGCAACATGTCAATTGGTATTTGACCCTAGCTTACATAGTAGATGGGTGTGATTTGTGTACATTGTGACCAGCTGTTGTTGTAAGGGAATTTATTAATGAAGTATTTGTGTTATGGTGTTTTGGTTGTGCTATCAGATTGTAAGGAAAAAAATCACACGGAAGATCTTTTCTGAGTAAAATAAGAGCAAACAAACCATTGTAATTTTGGATTACGAATTCAAAACAGCGAACTGCATTAACGAAGTTTCTTTGTAGTCTCAAACACTGTCAATGATACTTTTACAAAAGGCACATCATTTCATAGATCTCTGTCATATGATCATATCGTATATCATTACGAGTTTGCAAAACAAAAACAAAAAAAGGAAAGAGTCTAGGGAAAATCTACCAGGGCAAACTATCATTGAATACACGCTAATGTCGCTTTTGATCTATCCTTCAGAAGAATCCCATAGATTTATTAAAAAAAAGTTTATAGGGACGAAAGATTCTAAGGTAGATAACTATTTCTATCTCCAGAAGGGCAAAACCAGGGATAGATAGAATAAGACAAAAGCATCAATCTAAATTATGTAAGAAACAGTCATCGTGAGAGTAAAGAAAACTGCACTCTTGTACATGAGTCAGAAAAAACGTCGTAACTGGGTCAACGGTACGTTTTGCTGATTCAGATCCTTATGCCGCGGATATTCAAGACGTTTGACACCAATTTGCAAGTCGTTTGTGTAGTTTCCAATCGGAATTATGTTTTAAGAGTCGAGTTAATGTGTTTTTAGAAGACTTAAACCCTTTTCTTTCACCACTGACAGATAAACTGACAGATATTTTATACCTGTCACTGACCAAAACGACACGGTTTATGAAATAGACATCTGTCAGTTAAATTTTATCTTTAAGTAGTGAAACGGGCCCTTAAAGGACCAAGGGATCGATTGGCGAAGTATAATATGTAAATTGTTTGAAAGACATAATTTGCAGCATAAGAAAAAGCGGAAGATATGGAAGTTTCTTATCATTTGCCTGGTTCAATATCATGTAAACGAAAATTATATTAATAGCATCGTTATTTTAAGTAGGTATAATAGATTTCGAGAATTATTTTAACCAACATAATCCACCGTTACGGTAAAGATTGAACTAAACGTGTGTATGATACACAAATCCATTTCGATACTTGAATCATTACTCATTCACAATCAATCTGGTTCAATAAATAACATTTCTATGGAACTTAAAATACTCTACATTAGTCATTGAGGAAATGGAGCTATTTTTGCATTTGAGCACGTTTTGATATCACGGCTAAAGGATTGTTTAAAAATACGAGTATACCTACCTATATTACATATCTATAGGATCCCTATATTTAAATATAAACAGAAGTCTACTCTACATACAGGTTTATTTTGACACTTCTTTATCAGAAAGGGAAAAGTACTCTGATCTGTCTTAAGATTCTTTTCTCTGTCTTACCACCTAATTACCACCTAAGATAAAACTTAACTGACAGATAAACCTATGTCTATTTCATTAAACGTGACGTTAGACAGAGGCAGGTAAGTATAAAATATTTGTCAAATAAATATTGTCTGTAGATGGAGAAACAGTCAATAATCTATCATACAGTACAACATAGAGTATGCTTTATTCCAACAAAATAAGGTAGAAGTTTGATATTAATCTCAAAATATCTCCAACATATATTATAAGGTAAAATATAATTACGAATTTCACATAATTCATACGACTTAAAATCCTACGTGACTTATTCTAGGTCAATTAAAAACAAGATGCCACTATTTTCAATAACGAGCAAAAATGCAAACGACCCAATTAAAATGATCACTTGCGAAATTAAATTGTTCTTTGTCATCGTATATTTAAATTGGAGGTGTTATTATTATTTGCGGTTTTATTTGGAAACGCATTTGTATCATTTGGGTCATTTGTTTAATGTGTATTGATGAATAATTTGTTTTTTGTTCTACGCATCGTACCTACCTTATTAAGTTCTTATCAATCATGAGCTATTGCTCATGAAATATTTTTCAGAAAATTTAACGTAATATAAACCACCTACAGCACTAGTGAATTAAAAATAGAAGCTTCGTCAAAATGGTGTACAAAACAACTTACAACTAAGCCTTAATCATTAAGTACCTATACCGTCTTATGTTAAGATTGTAAACCTGTGCTCTTGACTGACCATACAATACCCTTCGAATAAACAAATGAGCACTATATACAACTTTATAAGCACATAACATCCCTAATAAAGCCCCTTAAACAAGACAAGACTCACAAGAGGTGTTTTGGCAGAGTACAATGACCTTAAACTCACTTAGGGCTGCCAAAAACAATAAACCACACAATTTTACAGCCTCGAAACAGAAAAACGAAGTAATTGTAAACAGAATAATAGCACTCGCGATGTAGCAAATTCTTGATTTTATTATTCTACAAACACTTTTTTTCAGTCAAATACCTATTTTCGCTTAAATAAAATGTTTTTATTGCTTGACACGTTTTTTGAAACGAGTTTATTTTGGTGTTTAAGATTTTTATTTAAATATAAGTCGGTGTTTTTGCTGTGACAATATATAAAGAAGCATTTTAGATAATGTATGACATTGTGTAAAGAACAAATTGGGTTTTTATTTATTTACAGACTAAGTCAAAAGACATTATAGATTAATTATTTTAAAATACACTCGGCTTCAAAAAAATCGCACCTTTTAAGAAATCTATTTTAAACATCTTACAATCGTATTTGTATTATGAAATATTGGTAATGTTCGGTATCATTTGAAAGGTAAGGAAACAGAGAATGCAAAAACAATAATTCATTCAATGTTTTTTATTGGAACTGAGAAAAATTTACAAAACAAGAAAAATCCTTAAAAAACCCTAATAAAATCTGATAATTTTTTCAAAACAAAGTTGCTTAAAACTAACCTAAAACCTAGTGTTACCCCCCCTAGCCCTAATGACGTCTTCCATGCGCTCCCTCATGGATCGCACCAACTTTAGGACCTCTTCTTGAGGGATTCTGTCCCATTCCTCAATAACGGCGTCTTGGAGCTCCTGAAGAGTCGCGGGAGCGGGATCAAGGGATCTAACCTTGCGTTTCAGCTGGTCCCAGAGGTGCTCTATCGGGTTCAGATCTGGACTTCTCGCTGGCCACTGCATGACAGGGATCCCAACCTCTTGAAGGTAGCCCTGCACAATTCCAGCAGTGTGCGCGCGAGCGTTATCGTGCATTAATGTCAACCCGTCGCCAATAAATCCAGCATAGGGGACCACATGTTCTTCCAGGATCTCTGTGATGTACCGGTGAGCAGTCATCGACCCTTGCCCGCGAGCACCGTCGGTCCGAGAGACGCAAGAAAGTTCAGTTTTGCCGTCGGCAGATATGCCGCCCCAGAACATGCAGGAACCGCCCCCGTATTCTACCGTCTCTTGGATGCAGGCTTGGGCAAAACGTTCCCATTGTCTTCTGTATACTCTTTTGCGTCTATCGTTGCAGAAAAGGCACACTCTCGTTTCGTCTGAGAAGAGAACAGCTCTCCATTGGTCCAGGGTCCAATTGACGTGGGCGCGAGCAAATTGCAGGCGTGCTCGCCGATGCGCTGCGGTTAATTTTGGACCCGTGGCAGGTCTTCTAGCCACAATATTTCTCTCCTTTAGTCTTCTTCTAACTGTAGAGACACTCACGGCCCTTCTACGAACTGCTTGAAGCTGCTGTTGCAACTCAACAGCATTAGAGAACCGATTTCTCAAAGACTTCGATACGACGAATCGGTCATCTCTCGCAGAAGTGCAGCGATTTCTACCAGACCCACGCCTTCGGACAAAGCCACCGGTCTGCAGGAACCGCTGGTACACTCTTCGAACGGAAAAGCGACTCAAGTGCAATTGCCGAGCAACATCACACTGACGTAGTCCTGATTGCAGTAGTGCGATAACTTGGGCGGCTTCAGCAGCAGTAGTTTCCATCTTCAAGGACGTTTTTCTGATGAAAGATATTCTTCTGTGTCTTCTTCCACTGTTGGTAGCAAATTTATCCCCCAATAAGCTGTATCGACCCTTTTATACCCAAAAAACAAAACAATACAAACAAAATTTGAAGAGGAGAATCAGTTCCATTGTCATTCACAGTTACTTAAAGTGTCAAGCTTTTTCTTTAATTAAATGAAATGGATATTTTTTTTAAAGAGTTTTTATAGGGCTCTCAAATGATACCAATATTGCTACGAATAACTGCTTGTCTTAAGGATTAACAGTGCTTAAAGCCTATTTTTACGGAAGTGCGATTTTTTTGAAGCCGAGTGTAGTATATTGATGTAATGAAGGCCTAAGATTTTCATCATATTATCCCGAAAAGTATCCAAAATTTTGTGGTGTGACTTATACTGATATTCATTTGAACTAAATACGTTTAACATAACATTCATTAATTTCAGTTACCTACCTATATTTTTGTCAAAATAATAACTCTTTACAAATCATCTACTCAACAACCCTAAGCCACGGTGCAAAGTGCAATATTTCTGGTGCATTGACTCCGAATATTAACACTAAACAATAAGCAATTCGCATACATATCATACCGATTTTTTGTACTCAGCAAATGCGTAATATGCATATTAAATCAAGCCTTAAGTTGCAAATAAGCAACGAACTTACAATGTAATATGGGAGAAAAAGATGCTTGAGCTTTGAAGTACCTACCTATATATGAAAGGAATATAAATAATTCGCAAGTCAAATCGTTTGTATTGATAATACACGTCTGTCACGCCTATCTCCCATCGGGGTAGGCAGATACCACAAGATTCCTCAACTTGCTAAGATCAAAACATACTTCTTTCACTTCATCCACTTTCATCAGGTAGGTATTAACGATTTCAACAATGATGATGATTTATGAACCTCTACATTTATGTATAGGTACCTATTTTTATTCGAAGTTTTCCAAAACCGGGTTATTCGTAACATTTTACGGAACAATGCGTTTTTATTTACATGTTTTGAATGTAAATACATGTTTCTTGAAACAAATCATCGCTGCATACAAGATTGACAGCTGTCGTGACCTTAGCACCATTATTCTTTTCAAAAGTGTTTACTACAGATATTAACTAGTTCAGCCTGAGCCTTAGAAACTAGAGGCTACTCCAGACTTCGAACGCATTTATTATCGTGTTTTTTTTTTAAGTTAGGTACTATATTATAAAGTTTCATTAATGGAACCTTACAATATTTATAGAATAGAATACGGAGATGTTTTAGAGATAGGTAGGCAGAGGTGGCTCAGGGTTAGAAATCGTGAGAGAAGAGGGGAGAGGCTTTTAGCCAGCAGTGGGACACTGCTAAAGTATCTGCGCTATTACCATAACTACTAACTATAGATATCTATTTTGAAAGAGAAAGGAGAGGGGGAAGGAGTGTATTTATTACAACACACCTATTTTTTGCAGAAAACAATCGCCAAAAAAAAACAAGAAAACGTTGAAAAAGGAACAAAAATAACCGACCAGCTTGAACATATCGCTAATGATAATAAAAAGAGCGGAGTGTCCGTTACTATGACTCATTGTTGAGTGTTGTTGAGACCCGGTACCGCCTCCGCGATGCTCTATCGTACCATTCAGCATCCGTGTTTATAATACACGTGATTATTATATTGATGGATATGGATTGTCTTTTCTAGTTTATTAAGTTCAATGTTTATTTATTTAATAGTTTATTGTAAGAAGATAGTACACAGAGATAGAAAAGAAAATTTATACAAAAGGTACAGCATATGTTGGTAATGTTAGATTCTACTATCCTAATACCTAATTCTCAATGCTTGTGCCCAGGCCCGCCGCTAGAGGCTTCGCCGCCCGCGTGCAATACCAATTATGCCGCCCCCCTGATGAATGAGTTTTGTAAAAAAAAAAAGATTTTTATGTTTTAATTTGCATCCAGGCTATTGCACGCTACTTAATATAATGACGCGAGAGGAGTTTCTGTATTAAAATGCCACATTAACGCGCGAGAGAAGTTCTTGTATTAAGGCATACTAAACACCAGAAGGTGTTTTTGTTTTAAAACTTGCCATGTTACGATACGAGAGGTTGTTGCCCGTATGACAGAAAAATCATGGATGGAATGGTACAGTTTAGGGGTTGCGCATGCGAATCGAAACATGCATGACAGGATAAAGGCAATGAGTTTTTAAATAAATAAATGAAGTATTGTTAAAGGGACCCGGGTCGCCCTTTCCGCCCACGGTTAGTCCACCACTGCACTAGACAAGTAGGTACTAAGACACTAGTGTCTAAGACAAGTGAACATATCAACAAACTGAGTCAAAACTCACCTAAAATATAATTACAAATAATGAGAGAAAGCTCAAAGGGGATTCCCCTAACATCACCAGTCCTGTTTTTCATAGAATGAGAAACGACGACGTTTGGTATTGCATTTAAGTTTTGACGGAGGCCGATAAATGGTGGTTAACGTAATTTGGTCAGTCTTTTTTACACGCTATTATATTATTTTTTTCTTATGATCTATTAATTAGAATATTATGACAATGACTTGAATAAGGTACATTAGAATTTGCCCAATTTTTCGCACTGAAATCGCTCAATTTGCCGCCCCCCTGGGCGTGCCGCCCGCGTGCGGTGCACGCGCTGCACGCCCGCTTACGGCGGGCCTGCTTGTGCCGACGGATAAATGGATCTGAGGATGTTTCTTACTCTTTCACGCAAAACCTACTTTTAAACAGATTTTAATGAAACTTTGCAGTATTTAGCTTGCACACCAGAATGTATTTTTCTAATGTGCAAACCATTGACCATTTTTTTACGATACATATTCTGTAAGTTTTTCTGAGATACGAAGTCGCTGGCAGCGTCTATTTATAAGTATACATACCTAATATAATATAAAATTATCGCTATACGAATTACATAAATGTAAGTACACAATGTTTTTATTCAACTAACGTTATAAAGCTCGAAGTATCGGTCCCAAGGTAAAACATAACAGAGTAACCGCAAGATTTATTTGACGTACACCTCATTACAGCACAAGACTACTTCTTACCTGATACTAACCTGTTCCAGGTTATAATATTTAAATTATGAACTAGGAGTAGTATTCATTGTTAAATGACATTTTAACTAAACTATTATGTGTCTACTTGTTTGTTGCTTTGTAGATAGTAACAGCTACTTAATTTGAAACGAAGACTAAATGATATGTGTTGATTGATTCCCAATATACTTGAAAATGAGGTTAAAACTAGTAGAGCGTAACCTATACGTACCCAAATTTCTACTAGTATAGTCTGTTCGGTAGAAGTGCCCAAACTACAAATTGTTAGAATTAATTTTTTTTCTCTCGAACATAATATAAAGCTGCACATAAACTTGTTTACAAAATCTAAGTGGAAATACATCGCACAAATTCTAGCTCTTTTCTTAAGCGAGACCACCAAATATCTAATGCATAAAATTCTATAGGAGATTCTGTACCTATAGGATTTTATAGATATAGGATTGTATAGATATAGCCATAAATACGATTAGTAGATCCAGAAACTCACTACTAGACCTCGTCTAACTTTCAGACCCAAATCTCTTTAGACAAGGGACATGTCTGAAGAAGTGTTGAAGCACATAGATACATAGCTTCAACGCTTAGAACCAAACTATAAGTTTATATGATCCTCTAGCTGCGATACCAGATCACTGCATGTTATGTGAACGGTTTTCTATTTCATAACACATCGGAGTCCGTACCGAGACAATGTTCGCTTGTTCTCTATGTGAATATAAATAGATACACGTGTTTTACGCGAACCCATCGTGTTTATATTACTTCTAAGACAATGATTTTTATATAACAAGCTATTATTAGATTGTGGAAGTGATATAGTACCTACTAAAGGTTTATGGGTTTTATTGAATACATATAATGAATGATCAACTGATATGTAAACTTTAAGACTCCGGCTCTCAACACAATGTCCGTATAACAGTATAACCCGGCCATTTTCAAAAACAAATCGTCCGGAACTTCCTTCCTATTCGCGTCGGAATACGTAAACAAGTTGGTTTTCCTCGCATTGTCATTTGGTAAGCGACGGAGTTGAGTATGTTCTCACGAAGTGCTACGTTTGTTTTGTCACGATGTGTTAGGTTTAACGTAGATTTACATATAGCTAGACTTAGGGCCTGTTTCACCATCAATAGATAAAACTTATCTGGCAGATATTTTATATCTCTGTCAAATATAATAATAATAATAATAATCGTTTTATTTCAGGCAGTTACCCATACATCACACAAATTGAAATTAAAATTAAATAAATAATAATAATAATAAAGTGTAAAAGCGTCATGTTTTATGAAATAGACAGGTTTATCTGTCAGTTAAATTTGATCTGTAGACGGTGAAACGGGCACTTATAATAATACGCGTTGATACTACTTTCAAATTTGCACTCCATTATTGGAGGTCTGCCGCCGTCAACTTGCTGAATGCAACATTTTCTCTAGCCACTCGGAACAATTGTTTGACGCTGGTAATTCCCCTCCTTCCCCGAATGCTTCTTAGCCAAGTAGCGTTGAAACTACCAACTATCCATTTTCCTATCCATTTCTAAGCCAAGTAGCAGTCTTAGTACCTAAAATGACTTTGAAACTGAAATGTTAACGGTTAATGGAATTGAGTGATTTCAATTTTTTCTCTCTATTTTTGCGTCATTTCTACATTGCATGAACTTTTACACTAACATATAGTAAAGAAAACAGAAGTCTAACCATATTTCAATCTATGTAATTGCTATAATTGCTCTTACGCTAGCATATTATGTGAAGTCTATTCACTTGTTGCCTTAGCTGAAATGAGTTAATATTGGCAATCTAGATCGAAATCAATTAAACTGTGTGAAAGAATCTTTTAATTTATATTGGTTATTAGAGATTTACTGTCATTGAGACACTAACTTCTGGTTGCAGAGACGGTCATTTAAATCGTGCCGTCTTTTTCTGATCTTTGACTATGACAGTGTCAGCTATAGGTTTAATGGGGTTTGGCTTAATTATATTTTCTGCAACAAGATGGATATTAAGTAAGAGATACGTCACGGTTCTGTATAAACGAAGAGAATTTTTAAAAAGAGCCAATTCGCTGATTTGATACCATTTTTTGCTCTCCATTTAATTAAAAACCTTTTAAATTTTGATCTGTAGGAAGGTACTATTTTTTATTTGCTTCATTTAGTAACACTATTTAACAAGCACGCAACAAGCTTACACACCAATTTAAATCAGTAAGTGATCTCAAGCGTTAATGACTCGCTTTAAATATAACGACTACGTTTTAAAGTAACTGTTTCTCAATAAGACAATAGTTGGGCGACCTCAAAACTGACCGGTCGTAATGATCACGACCGCATGACCGCGGCCGGTCGTCCGGTCATACAAGAATCATGTAAGAGAATTCTTAAGACTGATCGTTACTTGTTTTACTTTTTAAAATATCGTGACGAAATTCTTCAGTCCTGTCCTGAGATGCCTGAGACATGTTCAAAATTGTCCAATGTTATGCCTTGAAAGAATGAAATGTAAAAATGTAAAAGTTAAATCACCGAATAAAAACATAAGACTATCTTTGGGAACACCGCGGATACCTATCGATCAATTGAAAAAAAAAACTATTCCTAATTTAAATTATTCGCGGCATGTCACACATCCGGTATGAAAACCGCCATGTTGTCGTTCGAAACAATAAAATTCAAAATTCGAACGTGTCCGTATGTCGACCTTCGCGTGAGGACCTGTGTTAGACGGGGATGTATCACTAGCTGGAAATAATGGACCGATATGAAACTATTTAAAATTGGGTTCCGTAATATAATTAACAACTCTGTAATTATGCGAAGCTGTGGGCAAAAGCTAGTTAAAACTATAATAAATAAAATGAGATAACTTTGAAAACAACGGCCACATGAGTTATGTACGCAATTAAGTAAATTGTAATACGGAAATTATCTTTCTTTTCACATAATTTAACTTTACACGGGGCGTCGTCTTATCAATGTAATTAATTACATGATGTTGTTGGTATAGATACATGTGGAAGAGAATACGGGTATTTTTTTTATTAAGGTGTAAATACAAGGTCTTATAATGACATTAATGAGAGTAGCTAATGATTTAAGATTGTCTCGCACTTTATTCTATTTTAATCTTAAGCAAAGCTTCGGGTAACTTTTGTCGCACCACTACTATGAAAATATTATGAAAATAAATAAAAAAAACTGGATAAAATGTATTTATTTTAAACCTCTTTTCAACGGAACTCCAACATCAAAACCAGACATTGGTAGAGTCGTCCTTGACGCACCTTGTCCGTAATCCAGTTACAACCGTCGTCTATCTCTCACTGATCCTTATTTCATAGTGTTGAAGTCCAAATTCAATTGGGACTTTAAAGGTATTAGAATTCCAAACGAGTGTTGTTCAGTCCTCACGTATTTCGTGTATTGTTAATGACTCAGTTCTTTGTGGCTTGTGACATTATATCATAAGGAATTATAACTAGCAAGAGTGAATTCGAGACTCGATGACTTTAAGCGCGTATACAGTTAAAGTTTCAAGTAATCTCGTACGGGTTTTAAAGGATTTTTATTACAAAGGCTTTGAACATGATTCTTCATACAAATAGTTGAATTTGGAATTTAGCAGAAGTTTGGCTGTTACAAAAGTCAATGACCCCATAAATTCCTCTCAATACGAAGTTCGACTTTGAAAAATAAAATCCCGCCTTTAACATTCGAAAATCAAACCGAAAGTCCCGCCTTTCAACGTTTCGCGCCAGGAAAATTAAAAAGCATTAAAAAAATAAAGAAGAAATGTAAAAAGGAGATGACAAAGGGGCCGTACAACCTCCGACCCGTTGCGTTTCGAAAGTCCGAGCGACAATGACCGGACTGCAGTAACGGAACGATGAACAAGCGCATAAGATTATAAAATTAAACTTTTTTTTATTTATTTTCATTTCTTTTTGAGAAGGATATTAATTGGGCTCTTTAAAATTCGTTGACAGTGTGGTAATTAATATGCCTGGGTCAAGTAAATGTAGTAAATTATAAGAGCAGAGTATTTCAAAATATTTCTTTGAGATCAGCAAAACTCATACCTACATAAATTGTCTACTCAAACTCAAATGTTTATTAGCATACCATAGGTATTACAGATGTTTAAAAATAAGTATCCAGTACCAAGTATGGACCCTGAATAGGACACTTTCATAATCGTATTAGTCAGACAATGTCAGGAAAGCAGTGGCCTCACTGGACATAGGACAGCCTTGAAATGTCTACTTGTCTCGGAGACCATGTACCCGCAACTCGACAAATCTGCTCAACTTGTCGGTGGACTCAATTCACAACTCATTCCAATAAATTGATAATATCTATGTAAAAAGCAGACATACAAGTAGCGAATCAAGTTGGCAGATCTCAATCAGAATGTCTGAGAATAAATTAATAAATCCGTCATGAAGTGTCACCGCAAACCGGGAAACAAGTTATGAACCAATCACGCGTGTCTTTAGATCGTATTACACCCTACTTTCTTTATCACACGGTTCATTTCGTATTGTAAATAATCATATAGTTATATTAGGAAGAATTAGTGCCCGTTTCACCATCTAGAGTTAAAATTTAACTGACAGATGAACCTATGACCATTTCCTAAAACATGACGTTTCGTAACATTTATGTGACAGATATTTTTAAGGCTCGACCGAGATCTCGGTCTCGGTCTCGGTCTCGGCATTCTCGGCCAAAAATCCAGCCGAGAATCTCGGTTCGGTTCTCGGCCCATTTTGGCCGATACTCTCGGCCATGGCCGAGACAAAATTTTGTTTGATTCAAAATTTAAAATTTGATCAGGTATTAGTAAAAATACTTTTTTATGTTACAATATAATGTTATTCAACTTTGATTATTAAAACTTGATTTAAACCGTTATTTTTTATAAACAATATGTAGTGTTTTAATGTTTTTTCCACGCTACGTCTATTCTCGGTCTCGGTTCTCGGTCTCGGCCGAGACATTAATTTATTCTCGGTCTCGGTCTCGGCCGAGAACGAAAACCACGTCTCGGTCGAGCCTTAGATATTTTATACCTGTCTCTGTCTAAACTGAAACCTCATGTTTTATGAAATAGACAAAGGTTTATCTGGCAGTTAAAGTTTATCTGCAGATGATGAAACGGGAACTTAGACAAATATCTGTCAGATAAATTTTATCCGCAGATGGTCAAACAGCCCCTTACGTGATAGTCATGTTTGTCAATTGTATTCTAGAATAGAAGTACAAGTAAACCTTTACTCGCTTTAATTTCTTTTTGTCATTTATCATTAAAAAAGCGTAAACATGAACTTAACAAATTCTTTAACGGTAAGAGAAGTAGAAAATGTGAATTTATTACTACGGAAGTCTGTAGAAGATATTGTCTAGCCAAGTCCGTTTTCATTGACTGTGCAAATTTTACGGACGCCCGCTTCGAGTTGGCACGTTTATTCATCTGCTATTTTTTCACTTCATTTCTTCTTATGTCGTTAGCGTCACACTGCTGGGCAAAGGCCTCTCTCCTATTCATTTGACACTTTAAATTAATCCGTCAAAATTAATTAAATTATCATTTTCCTTTCATTCTAAGCCAGTTAAGTCTCATAGATGTTATTTCTTTTAGAAATATGCTGTACTTTTTGTATGACTTCTCTTTTTTTCTGTCTCTATGTACTATCTTCTTACAATAAACTGTTAAATAAATAAATAAATAGATTTCCCAACAATCTTCCCCAAACAGTAAGTAGTATGGAACCCGTGGCCCATAATCCAAATGCCACGGGCAACGGTACCGGCAAACCAGTTTGAACCGATTAAACCACAACACCGCAATGTGTACAACACAGCTTTTTAAAGGACTCTTAAATTGTCTGCTTGGAATACGGTCATTTTGTACGCAAAGAAGTTTCTATCTTTCAATCGTATTATTTTAGTTTTAAAGTTATTAAGAATGTAAATATGGTGTTATGTAACGTAATGGAAAATCTAAAGAGAAATATAAGAATATAGCATTAATCGTCAAGAGTTAGGTAATACCTTTTTACTTAATATTTAAATGATACTAAGGAATCTAAGCTATGACTAGAGATAATCTTAAAGACTATTCGTTGATATAAACGTTAATAGATATAAAAAGTTATTATGAAGTCGAGAATTTTAAACATAATATCGTGAATTCCGAAACCCTTTTGCTAATAGATAATTTATAAGGTGTAGGACTTTGTGGTCCTTTTACACGACGCCAATAGACGAGACAGTCCAATGGGAGATATCCCGTCTATTGGTTTCGTGTAAAAGGACCATTAGATAGAGCTCATTTGTTTTAAATACTTTTAAAATAGCTAGAAAACATACGATCAGCCTCCAAAAAAGGCCAAATGATCAGTCATCATCCGCCATGACACATCAGTACAGGAACTTACCTGAAAAGAAACAAAGAGTCGTTAATATTCGTCACTCAAACTGACAACGCTTTAAGAATCATTTACTTATACTAATTATGGTTTGAGTTTGGGCTCTGACTTAAGTCCGCTCTTTTCGTAATTGGTAGAGAATGTTTTATTTGTATTCGAATGGAAGAATGTTTGAAAAACACGATAATAAAAGAGATTAGGTTAGGTTAGGTAGGTTATTAAGACTTAAGAATGAGGCAGGCGAAAGATAAAGTATTCGAGGAAAGCCATGCCAGGCCTATTACCAAATATTCGGCCAAAGTTGGCAATTTGATAAATAAGAGAAAGCAGTGATTTATCCACCCTTAACATCATCATCATCATCGTCGTCATCAGTCTGTTGCGGTCCAATGCTGGACATAGGTCTATACATTACGACTTTAAAAAATCTCGCCTAATCCACAAAGCGAGCAATTTCCACGCTTCAAGTCTAGAAAGAAAGATACCATAATTTATTCAAAAGTATTTCTTTCTTACTGACTGCACACTTCAAAACAGAGCACACGTGCGTGAACATTTACAAAACAAACCCTTTCCATAAAAAAACAGCGCACCGCAACAAAGAAACTAAAGAATTTGCATTCATAATATTATAATTTATTTAAACATTATTGTGTTCATTGAGTATTGTAAAAATAATAAGTTACATCTACTGTTGCAGAATAGTCTGTTAAAGCTGTTGTCTATTAAATATAGTGCTGCCTTCTTCCGATTTTCGACACGTATCTATCTGTTTCATGAATCACATTTAGTTTAACTGAACTTTTCTGCAATTAGCTAATAACTCAGATCTATTCAGCTCTGTTGATCGATAAACTTCCAATATTAAACGACTACGCTATCGTAATTTGGATTGAGAGAAGAGTCTAACCAATCGGTTTATACACGTTAATTTATATAACGGCTTTGTAAAACAATGGCATAAAATATTTATCATTCTTTTAATTTGTGTTTCTGCGAATTATCTTCTTCAAATAAACTATTAAATAAAGGTCTAACTTAAACTAAAATCCAGCAAATACTCAAAGCATATGACATATTGAGCATGCATTTCAAAGATTACTTCTTATCTAACAAAATCCAAATTACTTCCACTATGAATCACAATTTATCACATTTATTACCCAGTTTCTTACCGGATCATTATACTTACTATAACACATAATCTATTGTTCTAATTGATGCAACCGAACACATCGCACGATCCCACGAGCAGCATAATTAGCTTCAATGCAACGAGGCGAATAGTGTAAAAGATGCCAGTGATGTCATACTATTGTCATATTGTTATAGCTCGTAGTATTATATAGGTACCTAGTAGGTGTTAGGTGATTGAAAACTATAAGCGACATTATTGAAAACCTGTGAACTATAATATAATCTATTACGGTTCATAGTTATATAAGGAATGCTCTCGTCGTGTATATCATGTATTGCTAACACAGTATGTAACTTTGTGGAAGGGCATGTATTAAATTAGAAGTTAAAATCGACTGAAATTTAATTGAATTAATGAACTAATCAATGGAGAGTTAGGCTAAATGTCCTTTTCTAGGACTAACTGTAAAGTTCTGAATTATGAAGATAATATTTTAATTATTATTTTAATTAAATCATAATATTCTACCTTCGTACATCAACTACTCTTACACCGCTAAAACACAAACAATAGCATGCAACCGCCTAAATAAAGCTAATGATTCATTCAAATCGATTCAATCGATCGATTCATTGCAAATCGGTAATAGTTTCAATTGTAATCGTTTGTCTTGGAGTAATGTTAAAGTAATTAGTTATTTGAAATACAGGTTAATTCGATGCTGCATTTATCTGTGGTTAGCAAGTCGGTGGATTAGTGTTATTAGTGGTCATTTGTTATAGGCATAAGACATTACTTCTAAAAAAATTACAAAGTAGAGTTAAGGTACTTGAAAACATTTCAAACAAGTTACAAATGTTTTCTATTAGCAAGTTGACAGTTTACAAAAAAAAACAGATTGAAAAACCTTTTATTAATTAAAAGGAAGGAAATTTTATTAAACTGAAACTCTTTTTCCAAAGTTGTGAAAGGTGCCTCTAGATAAAGAATCCTTTAATAATGAAATCAAAGGAAATTATATAAGACTGAAACTTTCAAAAGTTGAGAAAAGTGCCTAGCTAATCAAGGGCTAAAAACCATTTGCTACCTTGTGGTTCCTTACTAGCTCTCATTAACTTACAACCAACATTCTTAATCCACAAACTATTCAATCTTACGTGCGACATACTCGTTATATTGTCCAAAAGAAACTCCAATTCAGTCAAAAGTCAGAAGCGAAAAACCGAATGCGTTTCTCCTTAAGCTACACGTGCCATAACCTAGTAGTCACTCGATAAAGCCCATAAAAACTCCTCCAACGAAGCAAAAAAGTCAGGGGTTAAAAACCCTATGCAATAAGTTGTCGGTCTCATTACGTGTCCCGTCCGACCAGATGGCATTACGCGCGCCTTGCGACCTACTTCTCGAAGGTCCGACCACCGCCATGTATGGCGTCAGGGTTACGCAACTCAACCGATTTTATGCTGTGTTTATAGGTATATTTGTGTTTTACTTGTTGCATCTATACGGGTAAATGCCGCGTGGTCAATATATGATGTGCAAATATGAATTTTGTATCGTTCCTAATAGGCTAACCTAAAAATATACGATTTCGGGATTATCCAGGCAAAACTAAAAGGTTACTCCTATGTATAGATATGAAGTGCAGGTGTGAATTTCATAGCGTTCCTAATGGGCTAGCTTGATAATATTCCATATCCTGTCATATTATCATAAAGTATCATAACTTGGTCAATAACAGATTTTCAGGATTCAGGGTGTGTAGTCATCCCAACACAATAACCGTCAGCTGATTTACAGTCAAAAAAACATTATAATTAATTATGCTAATAAACATCGTGTCATCTTCTTCTGATATTTGTCATTGAAAGGGTCAGATAAAGGTTTAATAAAGGGTTAACTTTACAAATATTTACAGCAACAGACCGTCCTTCAGGATAGTTTTTATTTACAAACATAAGCCATTAAATTGACATTTCTGGCAGTAGTTCTTTACTAAATCTTCAATCAGTAGTTACTTAGATTCCAGTTTTCAATTGCTGTAGAACGGCAGCTACAATAGAGTAAGCAATAGACTAATAATAGTTATTTAGACATTCCGAGAATCTGAACCTGCTATTGTAGACTGGCCTTCGACTAATCGTGAAAATGTAATTTCGAAATCCAAAGTGTTTTTTGTTTATTTTCAATCCTCTTAAGTACCTACAATTAACTCTATTAAAAGGATAGGTAGAAATACTTTATTGCACACAAAGAGATACAGACAAAACTTAGAACTATAACATTGTGCGCACAAGCGGTAAAAGTGATGTCTTCCAGACAACCTACGAAACTTAAAAGGAATACGAAACTTATAAGTGTTTAACCACAAGTTTAATATAATTTTTAACCTAACATTGGGATTATCCAGGCAAATCCAGAAGGTTACTACTAACTTTACCAACAGTAGGTAGTGACACTAACAACCTTGAAAACCAAGGAAGACGCCATTTGATTGGATAACGAGCGTAAGAAACCCATCTGCCGATGACTATCTATAGATATATCCGTTTTAGGGCAAAACTGATCTACGTGCCGGAAATACCGAAATACGCCCTTGAAAAAGTTTCTAGGAATCCTTGATAACACCTCTTTAAATATATATATGGATGTAAAGAAGGTAAAAAATATGTAATTTCTGGTTTCTGGTTCTGCTTCTCCCAAATCTGGATCAAGTCATCATTATTAGGTCCGTATGCTTTCATCATCAGCTCTTTCTCGTCCCCACTACAGAGAGTAGGCTCGTGCTTCTGCACGAGAGTGATGCTTTACCATATATGCTTTACACACGCATAATATTAACAATAAAATCTACACTTAAGGAAAACACAAGAAAATCCAACTTGCAAGTCAACCTTCACACGGACCATTTGAAAGTAAATGTGTTTAATTTAATACAACTAGGGAGATTTCACAGCCAGCGCCGCGTGCGCCGGCCAAATACGATGAATACATCCATTGATTGCGGGCAGAACCTTTTGCAGCGAAAACATCACATACAGCATGTTGTAGTACGTTTTGTACACGACCGCGAAAAGACAGACATAACCTGATTATTTTACTTATAGTTTATTTTAAGTTGTAGCTAGTGTAAAAGTTTACAAATAGAAAATACAAAAAGCATATTTGTTAAAGAGATTTCTTTCTGCAGACCCCACGGGAAAGGAGGAGGAAAGAGAAAATCTAGAAGGCGGGACTATGTTAAAATTTTACATTTTAGATTGTTCTTTCTCTATTCCTTAACTAGCCAGAGAGAGAGGTTTGAATTTGGATAGGCTTATATCTCTTTAAACAAATAAAGAAGAAAGATACCGCAATCGTATCAACATAATGTCAGGAGAAATGCAGGTAGAGATTTTGGCAATCGAGAGTGGACGATAGTGCCAAGATAGACCTGACCAATAGATATCTAAAATACCCCATCAACCTGTACATAAACCCGCGTTAAAATCATATAGCTAAACCAATCCATATAAGGCTCTAGCGAACATATGGACGTGTCAGATAGACGTACTATAGCCTATAGATGGTCGGTCTCGCATTCAACGTCGTGACAACTTTTATAAAAGGACAAAGCGTGTGACGAAATTTTGAGAAATGGCCGCCGTTTGTGGCTGTAAGGAGTGAACGGTTTCGTTGGGTAATTTGGCGGCGTTTGGGTTCCGTATGGTAATTGAAAAGTATTTGGCTGATCATGGAAGGCTTTATTTTGTTAGCCATTAAGTTCCCATTGTTGGCCAAAGGCCTCCCCCGCAACTTTCCATTCAACAAGGTCTCCAGTAGCGTCCCGCCATTCCCGTGAAAATGGGTCCAGATCGTCTCTCCATCTTATTCGAAGTTTAATTAAGGAATTCTATTTCTTTACGAAATGTGTGTCTTGAAAAAGGAAACAGAGAAATTCGACAATAAATTTTAATTCATCATTGTAAAAAATTGTAAGCATTATAATGATTTCGATGACTGTTCAATAAACATACTAAATCATTATTATCAACAATAAATCACGACTGAAATAAAATCGTAAAAATAATTTTCAATCAACATACAGAACCCTAGTGAAAACATTTCGTAGCAAACGACAGGTCTTTCAGAATTTATGATGCTCCTTTCATCTCGGAATGGTTTAAAAAGTATTTGCAAATGATTATTTCAATTTACAAATGTCCATTTACGGTTTATTTAGCTGCATACCAAATATAGGAGTATCATGACGATTGGCGCCAGTTGTTCCATTCAAATGTCTGTATTTATAATATTGCTTCATGCTATTAAAAATTTATTATTGTGAAAGTTTATTTAATGATTGTGATATAGTTACTCTCGCAACTCATTTACGAATTATATTTATTGAATTAGAACAAATAGGCTATCGTACTTATATTATAAATGTCAATGTTTGAGCCGAAGATGGATGGATGTTTGATACTCTTTCAAGCTTTAACTACTGAATACGTTTTGATGAAAATTGCAGCTTACATATCAGAATAACACATAGGCTATTATTTTTAGATATGATGTTTTCTTTCCTAGTTATGACGATAATTGCGTGCGAAGTCGCGGGCAACCTCTAATATTATTATAGGTACGATATTGTATAAGTTTTCCAAGATATGACGATAAATTTGTACGAAGTCGCGTGCAGTCACTAGGCCCTTATACAGGGTGTAACAGAAAGGGTATATAAAGCCAAAACACAGCGATAGTCCTCATGAAACTGAACAACTTTCCCCAAGGAACATGGGCCGTAACTAGAAAAAAATTTTTGGATCGCCCATACTTACTCGATCAGCTGATCGGGCATTTTGTATGGGGAGGCGAAATTTTTTTTTCGAGTTACGACCCATGTTCCTTGGGGAAAGTTGTTCAGTTTCATGAGGACTATCGCTGTGATTGGGCTTTATATACCCTTCCTTTTACACCCTGTATAAGTAACATATAAGGTTCTTTGTTATTCTCACGTGCAATCTACAATAATTTTAAAGTTTCATCAAAATCTGTTCAGTAGTTTTTGCGTGAAAGAGTAATAAACATCTTCACGTTCACATCCATCCATCGGCACATTGGCATTTATAACTACTCGTAACTTGAAAGAAAATGCTTTAACATCACTTTCGTCAGGGGTTCGAAGTGGGTGCATCGTCTCAAGTGCAGCTTTGATCAGTCACCCCGATGCAGGTCAGCGAGTGCATCGAGTGCAATCAACGCGAAGCTTGCATGTGCATTATGCGTTTTTTATCCTACTAATATTGTAAAAGTCAAATGGTTATCTGAAGATGTTTAGGTGGATGAATGTTTGATACTTTTTCACGCAAAAGCTACTGAATAGAATTTGATGAAATTTGGCTTATACGTCAAAATGTTATATAGGCTATATTATCTTAGGACATTGTATATATTTTTTAAGGATTCTAAAGATAATTGCTTATAAAGTCACGACGGCCGCTAGTAACTTAAGTTGTTATGTTAATTTGTTAATGGCGGCATTACCTTTGTCGGTTTATTATTATTAGCTTGTGTTTTAATGTGTTTCATAGGTCTTGTTCGGTTACTAGGTAATTACCTGTTTCAAGGAAATAAACAATCGATTTTAGAACTAGCTTTTGCTTAGGTATTGTCTATTTTGTATGCAATAGGTTTTTTTCCGGTTCTGTTATGATTGAATTTATAATTGAATGTTATATGACATGCAATGTGCGTACCAAAGGTGGTTTACGATATTTTGTGTTTGATCTGGGCGGAGGAAACTCGGACGGAAAGTCGTGTCGGATGAGGAGAGATGCCTTTGTCCAGCAGCGGGACACAAGTGACTAGAATACTTAAGCATGTATCAGCTTCCTATTCATTAAGGTTACATATAGCAGTTACTTTGATGTAACCTTAATGAATATGAATGAAATTTGGTGTGTGACGAACTCATAGGTAAAGTAACTGACCAAAAGAAAATAAAAACATACAAAACCTTCCTTAAATAAAAACAGTGCGTAAAACGAAGAAAAGACTTTTGAAAACTTCACTCACAAAGTAAACAAACATTATTTTTACTCCAGACGAGTAAAACAATTTTTAAAAACACATGTATTACGTTATATGCCAGCCCACACCCACGTTCCCACATATTTCTACTCTTGAAGTATTAATAATCTGTTATGAATGAAGTTCTGTTCTGTAGAATATTCAAGACGCCAGACGACGGGTTGCTTAGTTTTAAAAGGGCACAAGTTGGTGCTCCTTTCAAAAAATATTATATAAGCAACTTCGATAGACGGGATGTTGATTAAAACACAAAGAATAATAATAAGAATTAGATTATAAGAATTTTATATGAGTAAGTATTAGTAGCTTCCCGCGACTTCGCACGTATTTACCGTCATATCTAATAATAATACAGCCTATGTGTTATTCTGATATATATGCTACAATATTGCCAAGTTTCATTAAAATTGTTCAGAAGTTATTGCGTGAAAGAGTAACAAACATCCATCCATCCATTCATCCATCAGTACAAACATTGACATTTATAATATTATTAGGATAAGGATTTTCTAGACCATTTGAAAAGTGGAATATACGAATATTTTTTTGATAAATTCTACCTGAGATAGTAAATACAACAAAATGAATACACCCAATAATCTATTCGTCTCTCGTGAAATAATAAAATTCAAATGTAACATATTCCCTTTTACAAATTAACGATCATTGTACTAACATACCGTATAAATACGTCTTTACGAGTTCTTTCTATATTTAGTTACATGAATTTCCTTTAAGTTAATCTTCGAGTGTTGGTAATACTTTGGAATTCTCTTTATTGTTTTCAGGAGGGAATGGTAAATTTATAAGATTTCTGGCGTTTTTATAGCTGTCTCGGTCATTGTCAAAAATCAGAATAGGAGGGCATGATGTTTAATGAATTAACTTAATGAGCCTTTCATGCATCTGGGGGTTTTACCAGAAAATTACCAGTATTATACATATATACCAGTATTATAAATAGGTATACAAGTATTACCAGTAAGTATCCTTATCTTTGTTTCTGGTAATTGCATATTTTGAGCCTTAATCAGGTCTGTTCACTAATAAAAATTCATTAGGGCCCTGTGCCGTTAGGTTTCTTGCCGTGTCTTCCTCTCAGCTATACACGTAGTGAAGCGGTATTAGTTTTATATAAAGAATAACATTCAAAAAGTGTACTTATTCATGCCAATTATCAAATAAAATATTTTTGACATTGATTAAAACCATACAATTTAGTATCGCCATTAACGATCAACTTCAATCCTTTAAATCAATTTCCTTAAAAGAAAAGACCAGTCTAGACAGAAGCAATAAAAGCCAGTACTAAAGGGTGTGCGAATGGGTTAGCCACAGTTGCCAATACCATTAATTTAGTACTTTTCTTTCGACATGTCGTAAAATGTGACTAAAAGAGTAATAGCGAAGAAAATTCATGGCTGTCGGCGAAACTAACATAAACAAAGTCTCGGTTTTAATTCTAATTCTCGATTATATTCTAGATATATCTAGACTAGTTTTTTTCTCAGACAGTTATAAATAGTAGAGTCTAATAATATAGTAAGTAAATAAATAAATATTTATTTCCAGTCCAATATAAATGTAAGTACAGAAACAAAAACAAAATAAAAAAGGAACTTAAAACTTAGAATCTTAAAACTGAACATAAAAATAGAAAGGAGAAACAAGAATGAGAAAGAAGATAGGTATGGACTGGAAATGGACTAGAAAATGGTCTCCACTTAGCATAGTGTCATGTCAATGGATGCCAGAGACATGACGCTGATTTTCAGTGGAGCCAGAGAAGGGAGAAAGAGAGAATGATAGGATAGGAGATAGATATGAATAAAATAGATTTGCAGTAACAAGTATATGTCTATGTATTGATATAGCATTGATATGGTGGCAAAACAGGATATGTACCATATCAATGCTAACTTTACGCGACAACAGTTGTCAAATTAGCCGACATCAACCCAGCATACTAAATGTATTTTTTTCAGACTTAAGAATTTGAAGCTATAGTCACAATAGATACGCATCGGAAATGTGAAAACTACTCCATGGCCCTCTGGCTTATTGATTTGTAGCAACTTAACAGTAAATTAAGGTTTTTATCCTGTTAATCACTCAAATAACCAATTTTTCTATATTTTTTCACTTTTAATACAATACTACCTAAACAATATGCGACATCAGTCCTTCCACATTTGCAAAACCTCATAAATTTTTCAGAGAAAAACAGTCGCAGTTGCAGGAGGGCTATTCACTTCGCTATTCAGCCGCATTGCGGACATCGTTACAGGATCACCCTAGTCTCGTCTGCTCTCGAGAGGGTATTGAATTTACAAAACGAAATGTTGGTAGTATGTGGAAGGAGTTTAAAGTAAATAGAATATAATAAGCATAGTTTGATAGTCATTTGTTTTTCGTGTTGTCTTTGACAACGCTAAATGCGAATTGTTGAGAAACAAGTTTTTTATGATAGGTAATAAGAACAATTGCTAACTTCTATTTGTAACTGAGTTATTTATCTGATTTATTATATTACCTACGTCTCTATATGATATATTTATCGCTGAGGTAATACTGACGGTTGAAAAACAAGCATTAAATGTAGTACACCTCTATTTACGAACTTTACTATGTATCTACACCGTACACACTCGTCCTAAATAAAAAGCGGCAACGATATCGTGTTTCCTTACATATGGCCAGATATTCTTGCCAACTAACTAAATAGTAGTGAATTCAATAACTACATTTATTAACTTACACACACGACTTCGTTCGTACGCCTTTATCGTCATGTTTTACAAAATATCCTCAAGTAATAAGATTATTCTGATATGTACTTTGATTATTAAGCTACAATATTGTAAACTTTAATTGAAATCAGTTCAGTCGCTTATGATTGAAAGAGTAACAAACATGCATTCATCGGCACAAACATTGACATTTATAATATTAGTAGGAATATTACTAGGCTTCCTAAATAACACAAAGATAGAAATGCCAACAGTTTGAAATAGGAAAAATATAATATAACCCACCAATTATACATATACGTATCTATAGACTCTAGTCTTTTAACTTTAGCAAAGCACCTCATAGCAATCTCTTTGTTAAACAAAACACTACTCATGCTCGTCCCTCACGCATTCACGACAAATCTGCAATTTCCTTTGGTTTCCTTGCAAAGCAACCGCAATTCGTCAGCGTAATGGTGGCAAGAAGCTTATAATGTGTGGAATACTTTGCAAAAGAGTGTGCAATCTAAAAGTGTATTGGAGTATTGGCCAGCCAGCTTTTTTGAACATACCTAGCTATCTTGCATTTAAAAAATTGTAAAATATTGGTTCCGAATTCATCTGGCCCACTTGGTGTTCATGAAAACGGACATACTTACACACATGTAATTCTGTCACGCCTTTTTCCCATTTAGGATAGACAGAGACCACTTTCCTCCACTTGCTACGATCCAAACACACTTCCTAAACGGACATATTATGCTCATAATTCAAGTAGGTACGCCAAAAAAAAGCACAAAAGGACATCTGAATAACAATTTTCATGAGAAAACATTCCTTTCCAAGGCAAGATTTTCCATGACCACCACAATACAACTATTTTGGAATATTTATTACAAAGATATATCAGATATGTATATAAAGATGCACTCTCCATCCCTTTTTAGACACGAATCTTCCCGTCCCTGAAAGTTTCATTACCGTCTGCGACCTGTCTGCAACCCCGAGGGTCGACGCACTTTGCAGGATGAGGACCTGCCTATATTTGATAGAAGAGGTATTCTATAGATAGTGAAGGAGATTTCAATTTAAAAAGTACGATAAATTGTAAGATATGTTTAGATCTAGTGAAGTAAAATAGGGAGATTTCAATTTGAAGTCTTGGATAAATTGTAACATTTGTTTATAATTTGATTCATTATATCAAACACAATCAAAGAAATCGTTGTATGATTTTAATTATGACAAAAAAACAAACATATGGACTTAGACTTTATTAAGGGAGTTACCCCTCAATACAAAACGAGTTTTAAATATATTTCTAGGACTAATGTATTTTTTTGATGTTTTATATACCGATAGCCAAAACGTCATTTATCTGAATTAGTTCTAGAACTATAAATATATTCGCTTTATAATTGTTAGGGTTCATTCATAAACTCGATGTTTCAATAATCCTTCTAAAATGTCGAAATAAATGCCTAATATAGCGTTTTAAATTTATTTAAATAATATTTATTGATTTATGATTCATAAAATGATTCTCTTAATCGAAATCCGATCTCATGTTAATAGAACTGACTCATACATAATCATAATCGAGCCATTATTTAGTGGAAACTGATTAATCGAATTTTTTATGCGTTGTTGGTAGTGATATGACGAATGTATAAGATACAGATAAGAAGACATAAAAATTAAATTCCATTATCCTGTTTAAGAAATCTTTTTTTAAAGAAAGTAATGCAAGCTATGCAGTTCAAGACGCAATGCATTAATAATGCAACAACTCTTATCGATTAGATCGTTTATCGAAAGATAAATCGAGTTGCTGGTCGATAAAAATCGGAATAATCGAATACCTATCGAAGATGGCGTGACTATCGACACGGTTTGATTTTTTATAATCACAAAAGTACTATAAAACATGAGCTGACTGACGTAGCCTAGTAATTTTTCATTGCATTAGTTTACCTAGAACATTCCCCATTTGTTAACAAAACCTTTTTGCGAATACCTTCTTAGCGAATTGTTTCAAAAACTATTTACATAAAATATTATCAATCTTATTGCTTAATATGAACAAATCAAGTCAACAATTATACACTCTCATAACATTTTAATCAATTTACTACACCAGACAGAATTTAAAACTATTTTAAACAAGACAAGAAAATAACCTATAATCGGCCATTATTCCCTTTTATTTCAAGATGGCGTTAAATATGGCGAGTTCTATTTTAGATTACCCACGCGAATTCTGAAGTACCAATAATGGACTCAGATGGGCAAATGTTTACTCGCGATGACATGTTACTAGCTAATGTAAGATACATGTGTTTAGTTTGCTAATTATGATCAACTGTGACTGGATTTATGAGCTTGAAAAAGGTAAAATTGCATAGAAAGTGTTCCGCGATATTCTTTAAAACTAAGATTAGACAGTTTCAGTAAAAGTAATTACCACTAACTCTCTATTAAAACTAAAGCTTACACTGTCATTGTCAAGAATCAGAGGAAGTCGTCACGATTTTTAATGGATAAATAAATTTAGCCACCTTTTAAGCAACTGAGAGAGTATAATTAGAGAAGTTGATACAGATGAAGAACCTAAATATAAAGCAACTGTTAACTGAACAGTTTCCGAAGCAGTCGTAGGTATCTAGTAAAACTTTTTAGGGTTCTATACCCAATTGGTGAAAACGGGACCCTATTACTAAGACTTTGCTGTCCGTCTATCTGTCCGTCCGGTCTACGTGTACACCTATCAGTATCTACCTAACTAGCTACTCGTAAATACCATAGGGACAAAACAAACTAAAACTACTTAATTACGTATGCATTACGAAACTTCTAAATTGCTTGCACCTCACTGCGGCAGTTAATAATAAATGAAGCTATTAATTTTACGTGTAGCCGTTAAAGAGGCATTTCCTAGTCGAAATAGAAGCCTTTCTAATCTCTTGAAATTGATTTTAGTCGGGGTTTTGAAGGTAGAGTTTATGGAACAGTGGTATTTATGGAAAGCGTATTAAGTTCTCCAGATTACATAGCATTAAAGGTCATTCTAGAAAGGTACTTTCTGAATGTTATTTTATGTTATATATTTAAGAGCCAGCTAGGATCTTGTCGGTGGAGTAAACGCCATCTTTGCCTCTTCTGCCAACAATTTTATTTCTTGATACGACACGACACGAGACGTTAATTTTTTCTTTCACTGGAGCGAAGTCATTTATTTATTTATTTATTTATTTATATAACAGTTTATTGTAAGATGATAGTACATAGAGACAGAAAAAAAAGAGAAGTTAAACACAAAAGGTACAGGATATTTCTAAAAGAAAATGCTGAATGTAGTAGCGACTGGAAATACATAGTTCTCTATCCGGTTGAGAATAAGACGTGACAAAAGGTGTTAGTTATTGAATATTTATATGCCGCACTTCTCTCGTTAGGCGTGCGGAAAACTTGTAGCACTAGCATAGGCCTTTTCGCCAATAACGGTGCCTTTCAAAGCTTGTACAATTGATCGTCTATCAGCTATCAAGACCTATAGTACAATACTCAATCATTTATTGCAGTCCACAGGTTGTTATAGATGTTATAAACTACTTAAAGTACCAAATGTGGACCCTGATTAGGGCACGGCAATTTGTGTAGCGAAGCGAAGAAAAAGTAGAAGTCTATATCCTGCATTCTTTGAGCAACACGAGTGGGGGATAGCCCGTTGGTTTATAGCAAGGCTGGCCAATAGGTATTTCAGATGAGCAACATTATTAACCCTGTGGCTATAGCGGGCCACGACGATTTTAAGAACAAATGATGGCACAAACATAAAAAGTCAAAGGCATATACTTCATGCCTTCATTGAAATAGCTGACATGAAGAAAATATACTAACGCCCTTTACTTCTTTAATAAATGCCTTATGTTAATCCAGACACTTATCTTACCAATGGTACATGCTTACAAACTAGTTTCAACGAATTCCTACGTGATTCCTCGTGTTATCGGCACCCCACGTGACTTATAACGCTATTATGTTACATAGGAAACGTGTTTTATACGAAATTGGTAACTATACGTTATTCTAAAGCAGTTTCTTTAAATTATCATGATTATAATCGAAGCTGGGTTGTTGTCTCGATTGCATCTCATTCTTGTTTCTTTCTAATTAGCTTTAAGATTAAATCTTTAGTGACAGTTCGCTTATGGTTCTTCTTACCATTATAGTATATAAGTATCCACCCACTCACTTAATAAAATACCTTTCAAAGCCAATCGCCTATTATCTTGGCAATCATCATTTCGAATCCATATATAGGTAGTAGGTTATACCGTGGCTATAGAACCTAACACAGACTCAACGTGTTTACGTAGCAAAATAAGACGCAAAACGTTATTTTCGCCAACAAAAAAAAAGAGTAGTAAAAACTACCAGGGAGACACAAAATGAAAAAGTGCGATCAGCTGAGATGAGACAAAATACTGCGCCGGAAAAAGTACTAGGAAAGCAGAAATAGCAGAATAACAAGAGGTTAGTCGTAGCGTATATTCGCGTGGGTCGTTCCCTCCCCGTCCCCCGCCAGGTCAATGACTCCGTTTCGGCCGCCGGCGTGCCTCACCTTGACATTCATCTCGAGCACGACGCTTTGGCCAAACGTTTGAATTAACCCGAACGATTTGAGAACAACACTCCAGAGTTAACCTTTGAAGCTGGAGAGTGTCCTCTTAAATCGGTTAGGTTGCGTCGTTAAAATGGCGGTAGACGGAACAATACGGGGTTTACGATCGGAGATGACATTTTCTTGAGAGTTTATTGATAGCATATGAAGGGTTACAAACTCTAATTATAGGATAAAACATTTATAGTGTTAATCTCTTCTAAATAGCTCCATCAATAATCTACGCCCGGATTAACTCTCGCCATCTTCCTTCCCAGCCACCAAAACCAGGTTTATGTATGACGTCACCCGATTAGGCCCAAACCTCGAATTATCCGTCAAAGGTTATTGCACCCTGTGTTTTGCATGTCCAAGCTTAATGTAGAATGGTCATCGCCGGACGTCTGTATAGATAACGAGTAAAGCTAAGAGTTACGTTGGAACTTGATTTGTATGAGTGCAAATACTGCTTAGATTTCAAGTTAAGTGTTGCAGTTTATACCTTTAATCAGACTCTAATCCATTTTGAGTTGAGCTGAACTTAACATTTACGTCACACAAAAGCCAAAGCCCTAGATGAGGTAGGTAATCTGGAGAGATACTTTTCAGCAACTTTTTGTTTTACTGAATGTAGGTACCTTGCTTTTCATAATTCTAACAAAATTGAAAATACTGCTATTTTAAAACCAGCTAAGTCTAACTTAAATTCATAATTTTGCAGTGTTACAAAGTAACCACTAATCAGCTAACGGGTTTTAATATGGAGTCCGTAAGTTAACTACCTAAATGAGCTATGTACGAAACTTGCTAATTAATTTCTTTGAACACCATATGGGCTTAACTTTATGTAGGTACGTTTGTGGAATGCGCATTCAACTTCTTTCGGTTACTATTCTGGAAAATTCTAGTCTAGTATGATCTTTGAAAAAAAATGTAGAGCAAAGAACGTTACGACATATTAAACGTGTACATATTTTATGTGAGTCATTAATTTATATCTTGCAGAAAATGTCATTAAAGCTAACAATGAATTAAACATATAACTGAATCTTTTGTTGTCTAAAATGAGAAGAAAACAACACAATAATTAATGGATAATTAAGTTTAAACATCTTCTGTGCGACTGTCTGTTAACTAGGATAGCGATTGTATCGATAGCTACTAAAATACAAACATAATACTATAAATCTTACAGTTGTAGAGCGAACGAAGTAGAAAAAGTATAAAAAACAATTTCGATTCACAGGAGACGTATTGTTATAAAATTATAACGGCGTGAGTCACAGAGTATTATTTTTTTTTCTAACTTCGTGGTAGCTTAGAGGAAAATGTGGTTTAAAATTCAAGTAATGCGGTGATAACATTTTGAATAGTTGTTAGGATTTGTAATAATATTCAATGCGAGAAAACTTACTAAAATAGTAGGAAATAAAGGGTGTTGCCACTTTTCGGCACATCAGAGTCGAAATAAGTACTTTAGGAAAATAAGAAAACAAAGATTTTGACACTTTACGGCAAATCTCAAACGAATGAATGTTTTTAAAATACTGAGCTTCCTTAACTGTGTGTTCAATAATAAATAATTAGTTATGTTCAAAAAATAACGTAATTTTTTGTTCTCATAAAGCTTGACTAAGCTCAGAGGCTATTTCAAGTAGATACCAAATACACTTCAATACAAAATTGCGTCACACACACGTGCCGCATTAGGTAAAAATACACACAACCATATAAGTAGCCACAATAAAATAAATATCTAAGCATTCTAAGCAAAACCCTGCCAATTATGCGCATGTAACGCATGTTAAAACGAAAATCCTTTTAGCTAAAATAATCACTAGACTTATACCATTTAAGCACAGTGAGAACTGCAATAAGCATAACTTAGTTTGACCATATGGCGTGCCTTATTTGGACGTAAAGTGTATCTTACTCTTGCCAACTCATTTGTCAGCAACTAGTCATTATATGTCAGTTATTAATAAAGAGGTCAAGTGATTTTTAATTGGAATTCACCATTCATACTTGTTTTATTACATGTTATTTAACCAACTTAAAAAAAAGGAGGTTTCTCAATTCAACCATGTATTTTTGACTTGCTTAATGTTTTCGTATCAAGAAGTTAAAGCACTGGCAGAAGATAGGCCTGAATAGCGATTGCTCCACTGAAAAGAGTCTGACTCTTAAATATAATGTAATGTTTGTGCAAGAATACAATTTTCTACTCATTAATCTCTGATACCTAAACCAACGAGCATTTATAAGGCGATTGATGACTGTGGATGAAGCGAAAGAAGTTTGTTTGGATCGTAGCAAGTGGAAGGAAGTGGTCTCTGCATACCCCAATGGAAGAGGCGGGACGGATATGTATGTATGTATTTATGTAGGATGTGAGGGTATGAGTGAGTTTCTGAACGACGACGAATGAAAGTATGAGAGTTTTTGAACAAAGATCAGTAAAAGATATGGCACAGATGATTGAAGGAAAGACAGAGAGAGACGGAAGATGATAGGTGTATATGAAAGATGTGAGGGAATGTTGTGTTTTATTTTTTTAAGATGGCGTTTTTCACTTCACTTTGACTGCGCAAACAACGAAGTTAAAACATGTTTAAAAAAAATTGTATTTTGATTGCAAGAGTTTTTTTTCAATAAATGTAGATTTAAACAAGAATAGTTTTCCTTATGCCCCGTCCCCCCATACTGTACGTATGTACCTCTGATATATCTTACAAATAGTAAAATCACATGCTTCAAGCCCCAATTAATCAATGTTCGCAAGTTAATGGTGCATGACAGCCAGAGTATTTGAATAACAATGATATTTGTATGGCGGTTTAGTTAGACAAACAGGAACTTTGTAAATATAGCATAGCAGGAAAACTTATTGTAAGGATTGATATTTCAGTGCAGGAAATAAGTATTAAAATTATATTTTAGCAGAACACATAAAAAATAAATATATAGTACAGGTTCACTAGTTATTATTCTCAATTAAATTAACAAAGTTTGAGTAACTTGCTTTTCCTAAACCAAGCAACGACAATGATGATATGGGTTTATGAAACACAGCAGTATCTCTGCTATGTTTCTTGTAAAGTCAAAAATAATTGAGTAAACAAGTATAACATCCTGTGAAAACCTGTAGTGATCTAACAAAGAATTTAAATTTGAATTATTTAATACAAAAAGAATTACTGCAATAAATAATTTAATAAAAAAACGGATAGCTAAAGCCATGCAGAAGCTAAAATCAATCTTATTTTAAATTGTCGTGTACTAAATTTGGCATAAGTTGTAAATGCCATTTTTAGTTATCTTAATCTTATCTCTAGGCCAATCTGCTTGTTATTTCATCCTTAAGATTACAAACTTCGTCATGAACTTTGTAAATATAATCAGACTTTTGGACTCTGGTTTTTTTAAGGAAAATTATGGATTAAAAGATTCTACTCAATATGTAAGGGACACAGGCAAGGTATTATTTAATGGTATTTAATAGTATTCAATAACTGAAAAGTATTTGCATTTTCTATAATACATTTACGTAGAGAAAAAAATAAGGCGAACTGAGAACCGCCTTCTTTTTTTTTTAAATTTGAAGGCAGTTAAAAATGTAGTATACAGTAACAAAAATAATTGTACATAATAAAGCAAGTCTTAACGTAGGTATTTGAATTCTGAGATAAGCAAATATAATTAAACAGCCCACATATTTTTAAACAAAGGCATTTTACCTGTTTGCCTAAAAGTATCTGTAAACGTGACTAAATGTTTAGTGAGTTATGAGTCACAATAACCTTACTCTCAACATTTTCTTAGAAATAAGTAGTACAATGAATGATAACTTTTTTCAGTTACAAAATAAAATCTTTTGAATCTGCCTTAAAGAGTAATCCTATTTGTTAATTTAATAACTTTGAAACTTAATAAGTTACTCTACCTACAGCAATATATTCAAAACAATTAAACATATTTTGATAAAATATGGTAAAGACATATTTTGTAGTCTACCTTAACATGTGGCAATATAAGGTACTTTAAACATAGTTACAGTTTGAGAATAAGAAACAAGATTATTAATTGAAGAATATTGCAAAATATTAAATTGATTCAATTCAAGACTGAATTATTTTCATATCTTTTGTAGGAATAAAATAGTTATGACAAGGTGATCTAATTTTAGAAATTAATTTGAATGATACCTATTCAAATCTATTTAAAAGTAGATAAAATTTTCATTGTAAAAAATAATGGTTATAAATATATAACCATTATTTTATTAATCATTTGCATGATTCATTTGAGTGAATGCAAAGTTTTAATGATGGAACAAACTTTTTAATTTAATGGCGCGACCTTCTTTTAAAAAAAAACAGCTTGGGTTTCTTAAGGTGCAAGTCGAAGCATCTGTGCACATACAATCAAGTGAGAGGTTATATTGAAATACTTACATAAATCAATCCGGAGTAGTATCTGTCCTTGATGTTGTGCAGCACTGAAGCCTCGTTCAAGCAGGTCAGCTCGGCCATATCCTCCACTTTATCAAACTTAGGCGGATTCATCTTCTGGATATCATCGATTTGCACCAGCATCCGCTTTCCGGACTCCGCGATCTCCACTTCCACCTCATCTCCACGCTCACCCTTGATCCCCGCAGCCACGAAACCCTGGCTCTCATGGGGAACCCACACCAAACGCTTCTGTGTCCATTCCGCCTGTGTGGCCGGGTCGTTGAAGCTGTTCCGATCCACCGACAGGTACCGGAGCTCCGGGTCGTTCCTATCCATGTCCACCATCGCGCCTGATCACGCCGCGCGACCCGACTTTAGATAACCTAATACCGGCACTTGATACCACATTAAACGGTCACTAAGACCGACACTGCACCTCACAACACTCTAAAATATCACCGCCGCGTTCTCTTCTCTCTGTGCCGTGACCGCGCACGGCGCCGATACGTACAAAATGACGAGAGCGATAGCCCAACGGCGGTTATTCACGAGTAGGAGGGAGGACCGGTCGACGCCCGAATTCACGTTCAGTTAGCCCAAAATTCGTACTGTTTTTTCGTTGTTCAATATGGATAACACTTTTACAGAATAGAAATTAAGAAATTACACACAAACTTAATCTATTTACAACACAAATAGAAGAGGAAAAGTCGCTTTTTAACAGAAAAATAGCGAAAAATAATCCACTACGTCGTCGGGCCGATTACTCTTTTTGTCGTTAGATTTGGTTTTCGATTCTACAGGTTTTCAAATGGCTGACGTTTATCTGGATGATGATTGGTAGAAACCCGAAAACGTTACAATAGTCAGCAAAAAAATTACCAATGGTGTAATTTGAAACCGGTTGACATAGATTGACGTAATAGAGAACAGAAAAAAATATTCGGATACATGTACGTGTATGTCGTGCCTAATTTATTTTAAAATGAAAACTTTTTTATTAGAATAAATTGCTAAAGAGGCAAAAAGACATTGTGGTTGAAGCAGACTAGCAGACATTGTAACATTTGTAACGTAACGCCGCCGTCGTTGTTGCAGAAGTTGCAAATCTGGAATAAGGCCAACATAGGGGCATGCTAGCACATTTTTAAGAAACCGTGACAGTCTAGCCTAACATTTTCCAAATTCATATGCGTCCATCTGTATTTATTATACTACCGTACTCATTTCATTTCATGTAGGAATGCTTTGTGTCCTAATGTTTAAACGGTAACTATCTTAGAGCCCAAGCGGGATATACCTACTGTATTCGCTTGCTTGGGCTGGCGGCTTGGATTATTATCTAACCACTGGTTAAATGCTCGAAGGCTGGCGGCGGCGGCGGTGGCCGTCTGGTACAACGAATAAATAGCAATAGCCAGGTATTAATGGGTATGAAATGAACAAACTATGAATATGAATACATACATTAAAATAATTCTTTCGTTCTTTTTTTATGGCTCTGTTCTGAACGGTCACGACCACGCAGTTGTAAAGTTTATTTATCTCTCTCAATCGCAGTCGTTATTTCTAGGTTTCGTACCCAAAGGGTAAAAACTCGTCTGTCCGTCAATCCGTCTGTTACCAGGCTGTGTCTCAGGAACCGTTATAGCTAGAGCGTTGAAATTTTCACAAATGATGTATCCCGTTGCCACTATAACAAAAAATACTAAAAATAGATTAGGTACCTAATAATAATTAATTATCAAGGGGGGCTCTCAAACAAGAGACGTGACTTTTTCCTTTTTTTGTACGGAACCCTTCACGTGCGAGTCCGACTCGCTCTTGGTGGTTTTTTATATTTTTATTTCCAAACCTCTTAAATTGGCTTAATGTAATACAATGTCTTTGCTTAAATGCAGGTGTATCCGAGCATGAAAACTGTCACGATGACAGTTAAATGGACAGAATAGCCAGTGTCAAATTATAACCCGACTAAATGAAGGAGTATCTAATACTGATATTATTAGAACGATGGAGATACCATTTTAATTTGATTACCTAATTTATAATTTATTTATCGCTCGGTGGTTTTGTTTCGGGTTCAAGGTAAACAAGATTTGATAAAAGCCGGCTTTATTGAATAATCGTACAGATAGTCTTTCCATTGGCTCTGAGATAAACCTTAACAGCACTTTATAGATAGAACGGGCACAACAATTTTATCAGTAGTATATCAGACAGGACCTGTTGTGTAACCTACTTTGTTGAGGTTATTTCGAAGTAATAAAAAGTTTTGAAACTCTTTAAAACCATGGCACAAATAGTGGATCTCCGTTCAGACACTGTAACAAAGCCTACGAAGGCTATGAAACATGCCATGACGAACTCTGCTCTTGGAGACGATGTATTTGGTGAAGATCCCACTGTGAATGCTTTGGAAACTAAAATTGCTGCAATGTTGGGGAAACAAGCTGCTCTGTTTGTGCCTTCGGGGACTATGTCTAATCTTATTGCTGGTGAGTATGGTTAAAAGTAGCTAGGTTTTTTTTTTGATTGCCCTATTTCGACCCACTGCTGGGCAATAGCC
This sequence comes from Anarsia innoxiella, assembly GCA_947563765.1. Classification (NCBI taxonomy): domain Eukaryota; kingdom Metazoa; phylum Arthropoda; class Insecta; order Lepidoptera; family Gelechiidae; genus Anarsia; species Anarsia innoxiella. The sequence continues at coordinate 2,029,642 of OX387403.1, forward strand.
TCTCCCGTGCTTCTCCACAAATTCCTGTCAGTGGCTGCTTCCAACCAATCATCTTTAAATGTGCGTAGGTTGTACGACACAGCTAGGATATATTTATTTATTACTTTTGCCAACAGGTAACAAACACTTGCTAAATATATCACAGGAAATCAATTACCCTGTGCTTTCCAGATTATGCTCTTTGGCGCTTACCCAATTACATGGAATTTTTATTGTACCTATTTATTAAATTAAAAATAACATCAATTCACTACTTTAATTTATATTATAATAATACTTACACTTCTATATTTTTCAGTAATGGTGCATTGCAGTAAAAGAGGATCGGAAGTAATTTTAGGAGACAAGACACATATTTATAAATATGAACAAGGTAAGATGAATCATTAGCAGGTAATAGGCTTAAATAACAGACACTCCACCAACAAAAGTCTCTCTGGAACTCTTGAATATAAAAAAAAGATTTTCTCCAAACTTAACATAAACAATTGCTTTTTCAAAATATCTTGAACTGGAAATAAATGACTTACTTACCAAATGATATTTTTTACCAAAAAGCAAAAACTAATAATATGACATTACTATGCAATTTTTCTTAACACAATATTTGTATATCTCTAGGTGGAGTATCACACTTAGGTGGTGTTATGACAACGACCTTGAAAAACAAACCAGATGGCACATTTGACTTGGAGGAACTGGAGAAGCGCATCCGAGGGTCTGATATACATGAACCAATTACTTCACTTGTTGCTATTGAGAATACTCAAAACTGTTGTGGAGGAAAGGTATGTTATACCTACATACATATCTGTTATGCCGCTCGCCCATCAGGGTAGGCAGAGACTGCTCTTTGCTCTACTTGCTACGATCCAATCACATTTCTTTCCCTTCATCCACATTCATCAAACATACTTACATATCTGACATGCCTATCTCCCATCGGGGTAGGCAGATAACACTTTGCTACAATCCAAACACATTTCTTTCACTTCATCCACATTCATCCAACATACATATTTAACTGCCATTCCTCTCCCATCAGGTTAGGCAGAGACTGCTCTTTGCTCTACTTGCTACGATCCAAACACATTTCTTTCGCTTTATCCGCATTTATTAGACATACATACTTAATAGTCACATTTCTCTCCCATCAGGGTAAAGAGACCACTTCCCTCCACTTGCTACAATCCAAACACAATTCTTTCGCTTCATCCACATTCAACAGTCGCCTCATAGGAACGTCAGTTTAGGGTACTCTCGACTTGGACTTTTTTTAATAAGTCTGATTTGTTTGCAATTAGTTAACCTTCGTCTTGGAAAATTACAATTATTAAATAGAGGGAGATAAATATTGCATCATGCTTGGCTTGTAATGATGTTACGTGATATCTAGCTAAGCTAGATTAACATATAATTTTCTTTTATTTATTTCAACTGTCATTAAAAACTTAAATACCTTTTTAAACCTCAGTAGTTAGTTTTTGAAATGAAATGAAAATCATTTAATCTTGTAGGTTTTGACAACACTTAAGACGGGTCATTTTTTAAAGTTAATGCTAGATTCGCAAGAGTGCAGTTTTCCCCAGAGAAGAACCGAGCAAGAAACTCTGTAGGGTTGCTCTTTTTAATTTAAGTTTTACAAATCTCAGGCATACACAGAAACATATAATAAAATTAATATTTCAAAACAGCTATCCATAAATAAATAATAAAAATTTGACCCCGCAATATCCAGGAAAAAGTAAGGCAAGTAAATGGGAAACAGAGAAGTGAAAGGCTTAGTTTGATGGGTTCCGCATGACATGACCGGCCATCACAGCAGCACCTTCACACAGGTCTCAACGCATGTGCCAGCCATCAGCCCCTTCCACATATTTTAGGGAAGTAGGAGACCCGACACACAGCGCCACCACTGCAACGGCGTAAGCGAGCATGACATGTCACACGTTTCGCCTTATTCATAAAAAAGCTTAGCTATTACAGATTTTTAAACTAAGACATCATTAAAATGACTTTAGCAAAAATACCTACGTAATATACTTAGGCAGTCGTAGACGTAGGCGTGAACGTACGACTAACCCGCACGCGGTCTGAGCGCTCCCATAGTACTTCTAAGGTCGGGATTATTCGTGCGTGTTCGTACGTATACGCACGATAGAAATTCGTACGATAACGCAGCCAAAGTGAGCGCAGCCTAAATCTATTACATAGGACACATCTCTTAAAATAATTTCATTTGCAAAAAAAAGAATCACATCTGCTGTTTTCGAAAATCTGAAGATTGCTAACTCTTACGTCATAGTCATATTTTGAGCAGAGATGCCTTGACATACGTTTTTGGGACGAGATCAACGTTAATGCTAACACTCTTATCTAGCCATCAATGTCCCACTCCTGGGCAAAGACCTCTCTCCTCCTCCACGATTCTCTATCCTGAGCCGCCTCTGCCATGTCATCCATTGCTAACTGAGTATACAAAAAAGTATCTATTCTATAAATGTATTTTTAACATTAAATAAAATATAGGTTGATAACAATATGATTGATTTAGGATTTAAAAATTTCAGGTGTTACCTCTAAGCTGGTTGGACAAATTATCAGAACTATGTAAAAAACACTCATTACCTATCCACATGGATGGGGCCAGATTGTTCAATGCCTGTGAATACCTGAAGGAAGCCCCGAGCAGGGTTGTAAGGGACTGTGCGAGTGTGTCTGTCTGCTTTAGCAAAGGTTTATCAGCTCCTGTAGGTTCTGCACTTGTTGGATCATATCATTTTATTGAGCAGTAAGTATTTTCAAAATCAGTTCCTATATTTTTACACGTTATCTTCGTTATATACTTAAGACATAAGCTTCTATTTTACACAAATCTAGCAATTTGTTGCAGAAACAAAGGTATTTTTAAATGACTTATAGGTCAGTCAAAAATGGTCAATTAAGCTAACTCTCCATTATAACCTATGCACATTTAGGGAAGATTGGTGGAAAGCAACTATTGACCGAAATTTGTAGGAGAGGCTTTTGCTCAGCATTGGGGTGAAAAAGGCTGATTAAAAAAATAGATTCAATTTCAATGGATCAATAACTTATTATGCTGTAACTAAAGTAAAATACATTATTTCGCTTAGAATAAAGGATAATAATTTATGTTGACTTTATTTCTACAAGGTACAGTTCTGGGACCGCTGTTATTCTTTATATACATGAATGATTTAAATTACTTAGTAGAAGATTTATTAATCGTACGTTTCACACAGAGCTCGGAGACTCCGTAAGATGCTGGGCGGTGGTATGCGTCAAGCTGGTGTTTTAGCTGCAGCAGCAATTGTCGCTTTAGATGAAGTCGTTCCGATGCTTGCCCTTGATCACAAACGGGCTTTCAGACTGGCTAAAGGTAAATAGTAGTAACTTTTTTTAAAAAACAATATGATAGTTTTATTTTAATATGACATTGAATTAGATAAGTAATAAGTTCTTCCACGAAAAAACTACTGAACACATTTCGATGAAACTTGACTATGTTATAGCTTATACATCAGAATAACGTACGAGTAGAGTATATTGTTTTAAGACATGACGATGAATGCGTACACAGTCGCGTGCAGCCTTTGAGTGGGTTGCGCACGACACAATTTGATTGTTAATCTAGTGAAATTGGATTCGAAATTGTGTCGTGTGGAACCCACTTTAGTAGTATTGGTAAAGCTTGCTGTGCATAAGCCCATCCACTTGAAGTAATCACCAAACCATTCATCAAAAAAAATATAATACCTACTCTAAATCTCATAACCTAATTTGAATTTTCAGTAATCGAAGGTCTATTTCTCAAGTCGTTCACCGTGGACGTGGAAAACCAGCACACCAACATAGTACTGGTTACCTTGAACCCTGAGAAGAAGCTGGAAGCTGATCAGGTCGTGCAACGGCTGGCTCAGGTGTCTTTGAAGGAGAAAGAGGTTGGTTGATTTGCTTATACACGGGGTTTGATTAACTCGATGATAGTAATCAAGCGACGTAATCTGTCAATGAAGCTGAAGAACTTTCGGGTCAAAAAATCATCAAAGAAAAAACACTTAGAATGAAATGTTAGGAATAGTCTAGCAGAGAAAGAATTTAAAAAGTGGCAACATTGTAGCGTCGTCCCTTTCAAATCTATCGAAGAAAAACGGACGATACTGCAGTCTTGCCAATAAATTTTTTTGCTAGACTGTATTTCGAAGTCGTACCTAACCTACATTAAAGATCTGTATTTAATTATTCGAAGGGAAATTGTTCTTGGCTACTTTACACGTACAGAGCACATAACTTCCCTCAATAGTAAGTTAGATACTTATTTGCACTGGAACAAAGATTGAACAGTCTCAGTTATCTTGTCAAACTAAATAATGTTTGATTAAGCAAGAATTGTTATTCTATTGTTGAATTTTTAAGCTCATTGTTAATTTTTAAGATAGGTACATATTTTTAAACTTTAAAGATCTCAAAAAAAATCCTATTTGTTAATTTCTAAGTTAGCTATATAGCTTATTGTTTTCGCAAAGATTGTTTGTAAGTTGGTACAGTTTTTTTGAAATAAACTTATGACTTAATTTTCAGGAGAACTGCAAAACTGGCGACGACGAAGGGGTAATAGTGAAAGCTATATACATGGACTCCAAAACGATTAGATTCGTTTTACACAGAGAAATAACCGACGAAGATTTGTGGCACGCTATTATGAAAATCACTTATGTTCTGAAAGAGCTTGATGCTCAGAAGTAGGTATATGACAATGCGCGTTTTATAGGGCATATTACACTATCATTTATCCTGGATCATTTAAATGATTATTGGATCCAATATACAGGATGTTAGAAAAAGTATCACTTTCCTTTTAACCAGGTATAGTGTTAGTGATGTAGAAAATATAGGTACCATGAAAAAATTTTATTAATCGCGCGCTCTAACGCAAAGGTCATTCAACTCTCGGCGAGTAAGTAAGTCGCCGGCCATAGAGAGCGAGCGCGCCCGACCCGACTGAGTGAAATATGTCCCTATTTGACACGTCATGTATTGCCGTCTTTTTCTAACGGATGGGTAATAGAAAGGGATGGAAATATATTCCGTTGTAAAAGGTGATAGATATATAAACATTTCTTGATTTGTAATATTATATTAACTACATTTATTTACGTAATAAGAATGTAAAACGTAATTTCGCTCTCTGTGCCATAGTTTTATAGTCGCTAACTATGAACTGTTTGCTCAATAAGCGTCAATTGTTACCGTAATATACATTAAGTATAAGAATATATCGAATTGTTATTCAACTGTTGATAAATACACGTATATTTTACTTTATATGGTTTTTATTTTATTTTTTGACCCAGAAAGTACACACGGGGAAACGCAACTGCAACTGCTACCACACACGACGCAACTAGTTTGAAACGTTTCAGATTAGTTGCGTCGTCTGTGGTTTTCTAAAGGAGTCTATAGCAAAAACTTCGATGCAACTCAAAAGTTACTAGCAGTTTCAGTGGCGTTGCAATTGCGTTTCACCGTGCGTTTAGGCGCTTATTATTTAATACAAAAACTTGTTATGTTATTTAGGAGCGATTTCACAATTAGGTGTTTGTCTCACTAACTTGAAGATCGTAACGATTGCGTGACAGAAGAACTATTGGTCGATAATATGTTACCTAATTAATATCGTGGTCAAATAGATGAAAAAACATTATTTTTATCGGCAAACTTAACGTATTTAGGTACCTGTAGGGGGTCGCGTCGCGACACACTTGCGTAACTTACCGCGCAGAACGTCCATCGGCTGGAGTAAATGTATGCGACGTAATTTCGGCTGTTGTGTCATAGGTGACTTGAAACACATTGCGAGCGTATTGAACCGAACGTTCTGCGCGGTAAGTTACGAAGATGTGACCGCTCACTTACCCAGCATTTTATTTATTTATTTATTTGTTTTATCAGCATGTAGTCTAACTTATTTTCATGATGGTTAAAGAGTAAAAAAAAAACGAAATTCTTTCTCCAAATCAATTTATTAAATTAAAATAGTAACTAATAAGCATATACCTAAGTAAATACAGTTGAGCATAGCAATAAGTTTGCACAGCAGCCTGAAATGGCTGGAGTGTATCAAAATTATAACTACTTAACACATTTTGGTGCAGAAGTCGCAACCAATCATAAAAATGGGAATAAATATAATGTCAAATTCGAGATTCTAAATTATCATAGACGAGATGATTAAAAAATAAGTATAGGTACCTACCTACATCGTTTGTTCACATCGTTCTATGCGTATAAGTATCTAAGTAAAATATTAGAAACAAAAATAATATCACTGGGTACCCCTCTCATATTAGAGTGATGTCATATTAATAAATTGTGTTTGTTTCTAATTAATATCATTGCTAGGTACATAAAATAACTGTAATAACAATGAGAAATAGAGCAGTTTAAAGTTATAAGGATATTAAATTAAACAGCTACTTAAAAACAAGATAAGACAAAAGTGTCGAAAAAATATCAATTAAATACTTAATTCGAGTGTAAAATTTATGAATTTTGGAGTACCTAATTCTTGAAAAAAAAAGTGGTTTTAAACCCAAAATCAATTAAAATAGGAACATTATGACTAAGGAGATTACTTTTTTAAAATCGTTCGAAGCTAAATTACAAGTTTACAGTCAAATGCGTATAAAACTGTATAGAGGGACCATTTTTCACTGGGATAAGGTCGATATTTGAATGACAACGTTTGGCTTGATGTTCGGCTAATTTTTAGCGTTTCTTCGCTGGATTGGTTTTCCTATTATGCGTCGTCCATACATTAACCAATTCTTCAGGATCGTCATATCCATGTGACGCGATGATATCGTTATACACCTCTCTACTATACGGTTTCTTATAAAAATGTATTTTATCACAATGATTTAGTTTTATATTGAGTTTTTTCGCAATGATTGCTAAGTAAATATCATCAAATCGGAAATGCTCTACGAAGTGGCAGCCGACGTAGATTAGTTCCATTGCGCTTTTAGATGCTATGTATGCGCCTGCTGTAACATATGGGGGCCATTTGTCCCACGGATATTCTAGTAAAGATACTCTCCATTTGCTAAACGTAAATCTTTGAGGTTTTGATTGAAAAACATATCCAGTGATGGAGGGCTCGTTTGGGTTTATAACACTAATTTCATCCTGAGGCTGAAGGCCAGTCCTCGTAACTGGTGGTAGATATAAGTATTCCACAAGGTTTGAAGTGGATACATACATATCATCATCGACAAAGAAGTAAAAGTCAGCGTTAGGACAGTTCTCGTAAGCAAAACGAAACCCCATCATTGTTTTTATAGTATTATTGTAATAGTTATCAATAAATTCTGATTGTATTAGATCTTCGTACATATCATATTCTTTGTTTATTAGAGATTGGACTTTTGTCTTCGGGTATTGAGGATCTACTCCGAGAAGAAAGAATGTTTTCGTTCTTATATTAAATACTAAATCTTCTTGACCGTACGTTTGTCTAATAGCTTGTCTTCGGTGAAAATTCTCTATAGCCGATTTTACAAGAATGAGAACATTAATGTACCCCTGTACATAGCATGTTGATGGTTTCCATATAAACTTGTATGGATAGGAGTTGATGTATTGTACAAATGGAGCCGTTTTAGTTTTAAGTGTGTGTTTAACTATAGGTTCGATGTCAGCATTGATTGGATAATCGAATTCTGTGTCAAAACTCTTCGTGAAGGCATAATCGCCGATGCCCATCATATATAAAAACACAACTACGAACGTAACTAACACATTCCTATACTTTATTCTAAACATTGTTCAAGATTCACTAATATCACTAACTTCACTAGTTATTAACTGAGATTGTCTTGAGATTCAATTTTTCACTTGGAGATTGCCTGTAATATGGAACACGTAATGAAAAGGCGTGTAATTAACTAAAATTCATTCATCTAACTAAGCTAAGACCGCTATCTTATCAAGTACATTGTCTACTATACTTGTTTGCATAAATCTTTACTTACTTAATAGTGAGCTCACTAGTTCATTTTAAAGTCATCTGAATACATACATAAATATATGATAACTGCTTTTTGTGTGGAAATAATAAAAAAATAAAGTTTTATGTGGCATATTTGAAAATAATTTATTAACTACAAAAGTTGAAGCGTCCGAGAATATTTATTTAAAATTCTATGAGCTACGTGGAAAGTGATAAAATATGTGATGGATGAATCATACGGAAAAAATCGCAAACTGAACAAAGGAATAGGTACAAAAAAATCAATCGTACTTTTTAAAAGATGTATTTAAAAAAGGCACAAAATAAATAAATTCATATAAATAATTCAGTCAATAAAATATTAATCACATGATGAGGATTGAAATCAGCGTGTACCTAAAACAAAATGATATGTGGTGAATTTAAATGAAATGAAAAGTGTTTTATTCAAAAATAGGCAAAATACTTTTTTGATCTAAAACTACTGCCGGTTCACTAGCTGTATAGACGAAAGGAAGAAAACGTCAAGAAACCTTCGGCACAGGGCCTTACGTTATGTCTTAATGATGGAGATAAATTAGTATATGTATGGTGATTATTGGTGATCTACACATTCTAAAAGTTAAAACCCATATAGGTATGTATAGGTACATAATATTAATTGAAACTATGAAAAGAATTAAAAAACTTACTTTTTGAGAAGAAAATTAAAGCAATGATTATTTTTTTGAGAAAAATAAAATGAGTGTGAGAGTTTACAGAAATGAACTTAAAATTATTTTTGATACATACTACAAAAGGCACATAATAAATAAATATTCTTGGACACACACAAAGTACAAAGATACCCTTTACTTAACTACACGATTACTGAATTAATATAAAATATATTAAAAAATCATGCATTAAATAAAAACATATAAAAAAGCAGAAACAAACTTACATTACCTAAATTACTTGTTTTGTTAGTAAATAAAATTTAAATTAGTATGAGTAGAAAAGTGTTAAATCTCGGATCCAAGCTAATTTAAAATGGGCATGATGACGAAAAAATTTTTTTTAGACCATCACATAGATTATTTTAAAATATTCGACACGTATTTTTCTTTTTTCTCTTGAACTAAAAATGACACAGATACACTGGGTTAAAGTTGCTCATGACGTCACGCCTTAGGACGATTTTTACGAGGGAGTGACGTCAATCAATATCCCCCACTCAGTAACTTTGATGCTCTGTATCTTTGTTTTTATTTATGTATTTGATCAGGTAAAAAACGTGTTTCAAATATTTTTTAATAGCCTAAAAGACAGACTAATTATTTTTTAAATTTTCGAATGTAGTCATCATCCTCATTGCCTCAGTTTTGTGTCGGCAGAGTCAATGGCATTTTTTGAGACATTTGGTATTCTGCTAAACAATGGCTTACACTGATTGCGACCAAATGTGTCAAAAAATGTCATTGACACTGTCATTGAAAGTCTACCGACACCAAACTGAAAATATTGTAAATTAGTAGACTTGGGCCCCTGAAGGCAAAGGCTCACTAGCTGTCATATAGTTCAAATTAGGTGAACTTGGTTCCAGTAAGAAAAGATTAGAAATAGGACACTAAGGACCTGTTACACCACTAACAGATTACTGACAGATTATTACTTATTACTGACAGATTAATTACAGATTACTGACAGATTTTTATACCTGGCACTGTCTTAAACGTCAAGTTTTATGAAATAGACATAGGTTTACCTGCAACTGTCTAATGCTATCTACATTCTACACACCAAAGCCACCGGCATGCCGCCGGGCTAGGCCGGCGGTTTTACGTCATACGAATGGCAGCTGTCAAAAAAGCCGGCGGCTTTGGTATGTAGATAGATACCATTAATCGTCATGTTCTATGTTATGTTATGATAGATATTAGTTTCGCTGTCAGTTAAAATTTATCAGTAAGTGGTAAAATAGGCCCTAAGTATACAGTATAACCCAAACCAACATCCTTTAAAAAAACATTCAAACAAAAAATATTTATGTTATGTTTAGCAGGCATATAATATTGTTACAATATGTAACATCCCATTCACATGCAATTTTTATAATAAATATTAATATAATGTATCCCATGCAATAAAACGTTAGAAACCTTACCGTTTACAATGAAGTATCCACCGTGGAGCTAATAGAGACTGGAGGCAGATAATGGCTGCGGATATGAGAGTGGAGACGTGCTACTTCGGAGTCCAAACTCTCCATCTCACGGACTAGCTGGGTGAACTGGACTATACCTGATGATGGAAGACATTGATAAATAGTTATAGTGTTTAGTTAGATAGATAGAAGATATTTTATTGTACACAAAAAAGATAAGCATTTGGGACTTATAATTATAACTGTAATGTAGGTACAGTCCTACAAGGATCTATTGGCACTAGAGTGACATTGTCAGGAGGGCATGGGTGGTGAATAAATAACTCAAAATAATGACAATTTACAAGATGATATTAGTTCCGATTTCCGTCACGTGGCAAAAGATACTTGTAGCATTGTACCATCACTTATAATAGTTAGTTTACAATATACACTGCTTCTCTCTACTGGGGCCCAAGTTTGCTAATTCAAAATAGCCTCAGTTGTGTGTCGGCAGACATTTGATATTCTGCTAAACAATGGCTTACACTGATTGTTACTGACACTGATTGTGACTTACATTTCTAGTAGTAAGAGCTAAGTGGAATTCACTATTGTAGTGTTGATGTTGCAAAATCTTCTCTCCAGTTTCTTGAACGTGCGAGAGTCAATTGATCAATTAAAATAATTTATTTTTAATTAATTGTTATAGTTGCAGATATGTTTTGCTGTAGCACATTGTTACACTAACAGAGGCAGGAAAGGTCAAATAATTTATTGCTGTGTAAAATCTATAGCTGACACTGTCATTGTCAAAAATCTGAATGCGACGACACATTTTTTTAACGATACAAATTAATGAAAAAATTTATAAATTAATGAGCCTATCGTGCAGTGCAAGTGCAATTGGGGATAAAATCTCAAATAATACTTCAAAGTTATTGCATGTGCAATTTGATTGTAAGCTGTAATTGAAACAGGCCAAACAAAATGATTCATTTTGCTAATTGAGTCACATCCTTCCTTGTTTATAGGACATTGTAATAAAACTGTATGGTTATCTTATAGCTGAGAATACAAAGTAGGTAACTATAAATAATTCTAATAATGTATATTACTATTATTATGCTACTCACTTTGATGTAATTAAATAGGAGAAAAATAACATAGGTATATATTAATTAAAAATTCCGTCGTCTGTTATATGAAAACTAAACATGCAGGCTTATGCAGGCTTATTGAAGTTTACAATAAGGTAAATTCTTTTAACAATCCACTCATGCTATTTTATTCTGCTATGAAGAACTAAATCTTACTATTATTGAAGCTTGGTTTCATTTATGATCATCAACATGCAACAGTGTCTTTTGGAATACTATACAGCAAATGTAGATTTACCTTCTCTCGAGTTGCTAAAACCATGCCTCTTGATAGTTTCCATTTCGATCTGGACCACCATGGGGAAGACAATCTGCATCATCTTCAACATCTCATTGCCAGCGGCTTCCTTCGCTTCATCCAGCTTTGACGCATAATCGGGAGACTCCAGAGATTCTATCACCTCGGTCAGAATTTGCCGCATTTGATCCACAGTCACATTTTGCGGGGATGACATGGTAACTTCACATGGAGACTGTGTGTGGGATTTGGTTCCTCTACAACTATAAAACGGTGTGTTGTGTTTCGTATTTGTTAATAGATGACAGATCTTACAATTATTGTGCTAACTTAATGAGATTATGAAAATAAATACACATTTGCACACACAATCAACCAGAAACGAAACGAAAAATGAATGAATGAAGTAAAAGAACGAACGAAATAAAATGACAATATGCTTTAGATGTTGCCAATAAAAAAAAATTAAAGGGAAATAGACTTGCAACTAGAAATTTACTCACTATCGAAAGCTTCGATTTTATAAAGCCTTAACTGTAAGATGTCAAGATTTCATGCTTCAAATGTCTATTTGATGTAAATAACACATTAATAAGGTTAATTCATTTTAAGAATCATGCTACAGAAATTTGGATAGAAAAAACTAAAGTCGCTCGTCCGTTCGCCCGCTACTCATCCATCATCAATTTTATTGATTGATAGATGATTCATGATTGATAGAAGCAAATGACATTGTTTTGCGCATAGCATGGTTGCCAAGTTAAAAAAAATAAAAAAAATGACATTGACATTTTTGCCTTGCCTTCATTCATTCATTATTTGTAATCTTTTTTTCAAGTTTTTATTTCGTTTGTTTTTATTATTTTTCAAATAAACAATAAGAAAATTAATGAAATTTATTACAAACTTTACATTAGATAAAATTTCTTCATAAAAACTTAGTTTGTGTAAGTAAAAACTTTAATAATTATGGCAATTTAGTGTTTACGTTTTCGGTTTTATAAATGTTTTCCTTGAGATCGTAGGTTTTTATAGGAAAACTTACTAAAAATGAACTCTACAGGATCCTCGTTATTTTAAATCCTGAGAACAGCATAAAGTTTTGTTGAAATGGTTTTTAAACTGTATTTTCTTTTTGATAAGACTTCAGTGTATGACTCAGTATTTACTGTTATTTTTTATCGCATATCAGAAGTATTGTAGTGACGAAAGCTTTTTTAACAAGTGCCTACTCTTATTTTAAACAAGAAACATGGTATATAGTATCAATCAAATCATCCTGTTTCTCCCCACTGCTGGGTGTAGGCAGTGGGTATATAGTATATAAATCTTAAATACTCTGTTTTGGTTCATATCCTTTATGTTTAGTCCTAATTATTATCTACACTTTGCATTTAATATACCTATTACAATGGTAGTTTACTCAATATTTAAATTAAACTCAAAACTTAATTAGCTTAAACACGTTTCTCCTTAATGTTACAGAAAAGGGAATAATTATGTTGAATGAACATGCTCATAAAAAATAAAACAAAAAATGTGGAAAATCTATATGTTGATTTCTGATATGTAATCAAAATAATTATATTGATGGGATTAACATCTTATCTTTGTTATAAAAAACAAAGAATAAAGAAATGAAATTAATTCAATGGATAACATAGATTATCTAGTGCTATTCATGATAGCGGCTATACCTATTTATATTAAACTTTATGATTTTTTTTATTCACATTATTTATAATAAATTTTATTAAAGTTCTATCAATCATTCTTGGTTGTGTTCTTTCTCAAAAAGACAAAAAAGAAATCCAACCCATTCAGTCTTCCATCCATTCATACAAAGGAGGCCCCAACCCAATCACAGTTTTAATTGTATTTTTTTTTTGCCTACTGAACAAAGAAATTCATTATTATTTCTCAAGTTTTCTCAAGTATAGTATCACCATGGTACAAACCTCTTAGAAGAGCCTATCTTTATTTATTTATTTTAATTTTCGACTTCTTCCCCACCAGGTGCTCCATAACCCTCAATGGAGGAGTTAAGAGATGATCTGGTGGAAGAAGAGAGACCTCCAAGTGCTCGAAGGACTTTCACCCTTAGAAGCAATGCAGCCAGACAAGTAGCTGTGAACTTTATGCCTTCTAGGCAGTTACATTATAGTAAGTATTAACTTGTCTTTCTATTATTATTTATACAGGTTGATAGGAAAAGTATCACTTTCCTTTTAACCAGGTGTAGTGTTAGTGATGTAGAACAGTTGAACAGAACAGAACAAGCTCTCTACGGGCGGCGAGCGCTCGAGCGCTCCCGACCTACTTACTCGCCGAGAGTTGAATGACCTTTGTGTTAGAGCGCGCGAATAATATTGTAATTCTTAATTTAAAATGAGTTCGAAAATTTTTTTTTCTCCTGGAATGTGTTCTACATCACTAACACTGTACCTGGTTAAAAGCAAAGTGATACTTTTCCTAACACCCTGTATTATTTAATGGCCTGGCTTCAAAGACTTTTAAGCCATCATATGTGGATACCATAAACAATGAACCTGAAAAGAGTTCCACTATTAAGTCCTTATGTTGAGGATCTTATCTAGCCATCGGTGTACTGCTGGGCAAAGGCCTCTCTCTTCTTTTACCATGATTAATTCTTTGAATCTTTGAATTGATAGCAAATATATAATCTAAATGAGTAAGAGTATAAAATGAGTGTAGGCTCATGTTCCGGTAGTGGGGATGTAAAAGGGCTGTTGATGATATACTTAATAGTATGTATAGATTAACTTAAATCATCATGTTTCCAAGTACTAGCCCATTTAATATTAAATATTGAATCTGCCTATAACAAAGTAGAAATTGTCCTCATTTTAACATTATTTTTGACTTAGGCCTGTTTCACGATCTAAAGATAAAGTTTATATAACAAATATTTTATACCTGCCTCTGTCTAAACCGTCATGTTTTATGAAATAGACATAGGTTTATCTGTCAGATACATTTTATCTATTAGATGGTGAAACGGGCACTTAATGTTTTAGACTTAACCCATTACTAGCCTAATGGTGCTCCCACATTGCCTGTGAACAAAGTTTTAGTACATATAGGAAAATGTTTGTTGTAGAAATACATTTTATAACATGCAGTGTGGGAGCACCATAACATAAGCCCTTAGTACCAGCTAAACAAAGGTCACTATCAAGGTCACTAACCTATTACCAGGATCAAATTAATTAACTAATGAATAACTTAGTTAGCACAGTAAGTGGTTGCAAGTACAGTAATTAAGAATGATTCACTGTTCAGTTTGGTTCTAACCTTTGTATGTGAGGATTGGTGAAGTTTTCCTTAAAATTTTTGTGGATGTTTCAATGTTTTTAAATTTAATATGTGTTATTTAATAAATAATTTAAATAATGTTCCTTCAAAAGTACAATTGAAGTTTTGTTTTGGTGTTTCAAATTAAATATTCAGAGTTATTTTGAAAACTGGTGCTGAATCCTAATAGATAGGTACTTAACAAAAATCTTTACAGATGATTTTCAAATTTATTAATGTGTGAAATGATGTGCCTTTAAAAGTACAAATGTTTTGATGTTTCAAACTCAATATACAGTTTTTTTTAAAACTGATTCTATATCCCAGTAACAAAAATTTGTGTTTTAATTCTAAAAAGAATAGTGCATTAAATATGATAAGTTTAAGATTAATAAAATTAAGAGCAGTGGATATCGATTGTGAAGAAAGTGACATCACAGTTGAGGAAAGTTTATTTGGTATGTTTTTATTACATTTAAATTTTCATCACTTTGACTTTAGAAGTAGGTACCCCATGGCTCATAAGAATCCCTTCGCAATGATTGTAAATCATAATTCAAAAGCAAAGCATATTAGTTTTATAATTTATTAAGTAAATTTCGTTTGTAACTATACAAAGGTATCACTTATAATATGTCAATGTTATTTTTCATGTAATTATTTTATTCCTAGACTATTCTAAAGAAAATAACAATAGGTAGGTACTTATCGAAACAACGCCAAATATAAACAAAAAACCGGCCAAGTGCGAGTCGGAGTCGCGCAGGAAGGGTTCCGTACCATTCACTATTGATATCGAGCAAGAAAGCAAAAAATCATGTTTGTTGTATGGGAGCCCCCCTTAATTATTTTTATTATTCTATTTTTAGTATTTGTTGTTATAGCGGCAACGGTAATACATCATCTGTGAAAATTTCAACACTCTAGCTATAACGGTTCATGAGATACAGCCTGGTGACAGACGGACGGACGGACAGACAGATGGACTGCCAAGTCTCAGTAATAGGGTCCCGTTTTCACCCTTTGGGTACGGAACCCTAAAAATAAATGGCTACCAATGAGTACTGTTTACTATAAACTACGAACGAAGCATAAACAAATGTATTATTAGTTGATTCACTCGCTAGTGTTCGATACGATCTGGTTATTTGATAGTTCTACTTTAAAAATTGTTCAGAGTTCCTCTTTTTTAAAATAAAATGGATAGAAGAAGACAGTTGTCTGATAGGGAATATCTTCGACGTTCGTTAAGCGCAAGTGAGTGTAATGAAATGAACAAACGGAATGTTTAGTTAAATAATGCATTGATTTAAATATTTACCTGTTACTCATCATTGTGGGATTCGATGCTACGAGCTCGGCTTCTAGTTTCTCCGAGATAATATCATTTTATATTGAAAAATATGTCAGTGCAGCTTTCATACATGGATTTCTACGTTATCAAGAATTATTGTCTAATTCTTCTACTAAATACCTTCTTTAAGTCATCTCAGCCTATAGTTGCCCACTTCTGAGAATAATCCTCTCCAATAGCTCTCCAACGCGACCTATCCATTGCCACCTCCATCGGACGAGACAACGCGGTTTTCGTCTGGCAGGTGGCCGTCCCACGCTGCGCTTGGTAGTGCGTGGACTCCACTCCAGAACTTTTGCTCCATCGGCCGGTCCGCTCATTGTCACTTCAGCTTGCTAATCCTACGGCCTTCTGATTCGATTCCGTTGCGAAATCACAAACATAACCCTTCCTTCAATGGTGTAAAATACCCTGCTACAATATTCTCAGATACAGTACGCCTTCGTCGCACGAACTCCGAACACAATGCGCTATTGGACGAAGGAGCGGATGCAGTGGATGGGCAAGATGGACCAAGTGGGCAAAGTGAACCGGATACGCAGGCCGACATCATCGTGAGAGAGATGGAGCAACATCGGCGGCTGCTGGATGATGACCCTGAAGCTGAGGAGATGAGAAGGTAGTTTTGTGGTATTTGGGGGATATAAGTTGAAAACTTTTATTGAAAAGAGCAACCCTACAGAGTTTCTTGCTAGATCCTTCTCTGGGGAAAATTGCTACGGCTGGCCTAATTCTACAAATTTTATGAAATGTTAATATTTGTGCCTATGGATGGATGGATAGTATGTAAGGATGTTTGTTACTCTTTCACGCAAATGAATTTAATGATTTTAATGAAACTATGCAGTATATTAGCTTCTACATCAGAAAAACGCATAGACTATATTATTTTAAGATATTGTGTAAGTTTTCCAAGATGTGACTATAAATGCCTACGAAGTTGCAGGCAGTCTGTAGTAAACTTATAAACCGTTCTTTCTCGTGATACCCGTATATTTATATATTTAACAACATTGTATGTTCATTGTTATTGTTGTTTATTCATTCATATGTTTACTTCCAGAGAGGCCCTCCGCGACCTACCTCAAGGTTTGACAATGAAGAGGCACGTACGCGCCAAGCTGTCAGCGTCTGTCAGTCTCCGTTCTAAAAGGAAACCCATATCGATGTGGAAGAGAATGAAGTACCGGATCGGTTTCGCTTGGAAACGGGTGTGTTTATTTTAACAAATAGTCACAAGAAAAAGTTTTTAGTTGGTATCATAGATAATCTTTAATATAAAAATGAATCGCAAAATGTGTTGGTAAGCGCATAACTCAACAACGCCTGGACCAATTTTAATAATTCTTTTAAAAAAATGTTCATTCAAGTCCAAGGATAGTTTTTACGGTGAGAAAAATTCGAATAGTTGCCGGGAAAGCCCTCTCTAAGGCGGAACAAAGTTCGCCGGGAAAGCTAGTTACGTGATATAATTCGTGCTATCGCAAGTTTATCGCAAAGAGTTTTGCTACGCTAATCCTACTCATGTTTATAAATGTCAAACTTTAAATGGATTGATGGAAGGATGTTTACTCTTTCACGAAAAGCTACTGAACAGATTTTTATAAAACTAATTGTAGAATATAACTTTTTACCTGACTACGGCGAATCCAAAAGGAAGGGTAGTCTATGCACCCATGTACGTCAATTTCAACCTCAAAATGATGTCAAAAGCGTGTCAAAAGCCCCCATTCCGTAACTTTGCTGTTCTGTATCTTTGTATTTAGTTATTTATAATTTAGATCAGGCAAAAAATATGCGTCCGATATTTTTTTACAGTCTTTACTCTAAAGGCTTATTTATACAGGTTCAGTGACAGGCGCTGAAATCGGAACAAGTCCCGACCTGAAAAAACCCCGTAGAAATTGATTATAACAGACAGACTAAACATGCCCTTTTTAAATATAATCCGCCGCCTGTTGCTTCTTATATTCTTGTTTGTATCTGTACCTTATATCTTTGTGTGCAATAAAGAATATTTGTATTGTAGTATTGTATAATCGTTATCCGAATTTCAGAGTCAAGACCGTCTCCGCGACTTCGCGTTCTCAGTGGAATTATGGTACGAAGCGATCCGTAACATCGAAGGGCAATTCGGTTCGGCAGTTGGTTCCTACTTCTACTTCCTCCGGTGGTTGTTCGCGGCTGATCTGCTACTCGCGGTATTCGTCGTATCGTTTGTGGTCGTGCCGCAAGTTTTACACGACGTTGGCCGTGAAACTCAAGGCGATTGGGGGTTCCTTGAGTTTGTTGGGGGACGGGTTAGTATATTTATTTATGTATATGTTAGTATATGTATTTATGTATGTTATTCATTCATATATTTAAAAGCTTCTTGTGTTACAAACCATTTGTATATACCACTTTATATTAAGCATATCTCATCATCTTAATTATTGATCACTTTAAGGGCCCTTTTCCTGTCATGCGTGTTTTAATCCGTATGCGAGTGATAGCCCGCTACTGGCCGCGCGTGTTACTCGCATGACAGGAAAACTATTATAGAATGACAGGTTGCGGGCGGCATGCATGCATGCGGACCAGATCCGCATGCGGATCAAAACACGCATGACAGGAAAAGGTCCCTAATAACATAAGAAGAACAAAAACCATTTTTATATCATGAATGATAAGTGTATGTTTTAGGTTTTCATAAACAATCTTAAACTTACTTAATCACTACATATATAGTAGTAGAGATTGTGTATTGTTATTTAATCCTGTATAATTTCCAGGGTGGCTACGCAAACTCGCCACTGTTCTATGGCCACTACCACGACGGAGACATATCGTCAAACGGCCTGCTTTTCTACAATATGCCTTTTGCATACTTCTTTACTATGGTCTGTCTTTATCTTGCTGTGTTGGCGGTATTGTGCTATAGGTATGTTTTAGATTCAAATACCCATTATCTTACTAATTTTACTCATATTGTAAATGTAGGTTAAACTAAAATATTATAGGTTGTAATCAGAATAACATATAAGGTGACTTCAAATTAGTAAACGATAGAAAAGGATATGCATATACTCGTGATAACAAACAACTTTTACTATCGGACCAAGTTCCAAATCACAAAAAAAAAATTGTTCCCCCATATTATCAGCTGGTGCATTTTGTATGGGGGGTTCAAATTTTTTTTAACGATTTCGACCTTGGTCCCATAGTAAAAGTTGTTTGATATCACGAGTACATGCATACCCTTTTCTATCGTTCACTAATTTAAAGTCACCCTATATAATTTATAAGGACGCAGAGTCGAAGCGAATTTCCAAAACTGAACATAAGAAATTCAACCTTAACAGCATAGCGCACATATTAATTCTTATAATTTTATTATGTTAAGGTCGAATTTCTTATGTTTAGTTTTTGAAAGTAGCTTCTTCTTCTAAAGACTCTGCGTCAGTATAAATTGCGCCCTTTGAGTATA
Organism: Anarsia innoxiella; assembly: GCA_947563765.1. NCBI lineage: Eukaryota > Metazoa > Arthropoda > Insecta > Lepidoptera > Gelechiidae > Anarsia > Anarsia innoxiella. The sequence continues at coordinate 2,049,335 of OX387403.1, forward strand.
GAATATATAAGGAGGTGCCTTACCGTCTGCATCGGCGTGCCTGGTCTGGCGCAAAATGGCTACCTTTTTGTATTGAATTTCTTATCGTTTGACAGGTCATCTACCAAGAAAACTATGAAAAACTTGCGCCAACCTTGGCACGCTGTCATAAACTCATTTGTATATGATGAGAAAAATGGGGCCACTCCTTATATTCCTTCCTAATAAATTGCGCCATAGGTTATATTATTTTGAGATATCATCTAAAAGAAAATGCAACTCGGCCTATGACTTCTGGCATATGTTTCATTTCTGGGCAGTGAGTTTGTTTTTTTGGGCCCATTAGGTTGCATTATGGTTTACCATATTAACAATAAATGCGTAAGAAACTGCGAACAGCCTCTATCCTAATAATATTATAAATGTCAATGTTTGTGCCGATGGATGGATGTTTGTTACTTCATCACGCAAAAACTACTAAACAGATATTGATGAAACTTGGCAATATTATTAGCTTGTACATCAGAATAACACATAGGCTATATTATTTTGATATAGTATGTTTTTATTTTATTTACAATATATACGACGATAAATGCGTCAGTCTCTAGTTAAATAAAACTTACAGAACAGCATATTCGTACCGACGCAACTTTATAGAGACAGCTGGTGGATTGAACCACGTGTTTGCAAGCAAAGTGTTCTGTGGGTGGGACTTCGGGATTGTATCGGGGCAGGCCGCCGCGCTCACCTCAGCTAGTATTTACAATGAATTCAAGGTAAAATGCTTCCCTTTAGAAAGGATTTTGATAAATTCCACTCCACCCCTAAAGGTCGGCGCACGTCTGACGGAGCGCAGTGCAGAGCATTTTTGATTGTCATATTATTATCGACATTGTTCTCATTCGAATAATATTCAAATTCAGTTAACACAAAAAACGAGCATCGAAGCGATTAAAATGCGAATGTTATGTCAACTGATTTACTTAAATATATGTTTTTAATACATACAATAAAGGACGTAAGAGAATTTTTATTTTTGAAAAAAAAAAGAGGCGGTCGACTAATTTCGACTTTTGTATAGCGATATCTGTGTCGCACACATCATCTAGCTTAGCATGGCACTCCGTGACAAGACGTTGTCATGCGTTTGTCACGCTTACGTCTCTTTTTAAAGTTTTAAATGTGATAAGGACAGCATGCGTGAGATAATTGTCGCGGCACGCCGTGCTAAGCCCCCTGGTTCAAATCAAATTAATAATGAGAAAGCCTCCATTATCAAACGTATACTAAGCGTGTTGATTAAGAAAGAAACAGGCTGATCCCACGTGTGCAATGCATTATGTTAATCTGCTCCATAGAAATATAATATTGATGTTATGAAACTCACTTGTCACTAATTGTCACACGCACACGTGGGCTAGCGCTTTGAGTATAGAATATATAAGGAGGAGCCATACCGTCTAGATCTGCGTGCCTGGTCTGGCGCAAAAGAGCAACTTTTTGTATGGTACTTCTTATCATCTACCTACCAAGAAAACTATGAAAAACTTGGCGTAACCTTACCACACTGTGATAAACTCATTTGTATATGAAAAAACCACTCCTTATATTCCTTCCTCATTGGGATAGCGTTGCATGTGACAAGTGGACAAACGTACGTTGCGTACGTGGGCTCTGACTTATATGTATCTACCTATTGGCGATGCAAAGATTCTAACTAGCGCCTCTAGTGTCAAAATTGTGAAGCTGACTAAGAACGACACTTTGACAGTTTTCGTTACAATTAACGTCAGGGAAAAACATAAATAATAAATACAAATCAGATTTAAGTGGCATTTTGCTGTATAAGACAATAATTATGTTGTCAATAGTCGATGTAATTAATGCGTCTGCAGGATACACAAAACCAATGCGTTCTGGTGAAGAATTATTACGGAGTGGAATGGTGATTTAAAACTTATTCCCGTATCTCCGTAAGTATTACATTGAGGAACGCAACAATATTTCGTATTTCTGCTTTTATTAGCAACAGGTTTCCGTTATAATCGTGATCCATCTGAATATTCTAACATAACTTCAACAAATAAACAAACAAAGTGTCGTTCTTAGACAGTTTCTAAATTTCGCAGCTAGAGGCGTGCGGATAATCTTTGCATCGCCAATAGATTATCCTAAGTATTTCATAAGGCTCTTTTTGTGTTTTGAACTTCAATAAACATTGTGTGTCTTATTTCAGGAACTTCTAAACGAGCAAAACAAAAACAGTTGTAATTTAACATTTTGCCGCAAGATGGGACAGTATGCGACTAATATAATCGTCAATTGTTTGATACTGGGTGTAATTGTTGGATTAGAATACGGATTTTGGGAACTACTCAGTGTTGGTAAGTTTTTGTAGCCTGTATATTAAACAATATTTCAATTATTTTTTACGGTTTCATTATTAAAGGTAAAAGAACTAGATTTGTAATACATAAACTAATACTCTTTGTTTTAGTTTTTTAATTAATCTTCTATTGAATTTATCAATATTTTTATTGAAAAGCAACCATAACGATTTAGATAAGAAAAGAAAGGTGTATGATTTTGTCTAAATTTTTTTTTTTTTGTATAAAGAATGAGTGAATGAATGAATGATAATGGAAGACTAAAGTCTCTCCGACAACTTAGTCCAATTTAAATTGCAAACAACGAACTGTGACTTAGGGCCTGTTCCCCACTTACAGATAAAATTTAAATGAGAGTTTAAGACAGTGACAGATATAAAATATCTGTCAGTTAAATTTTATCTGTAAGTATTGAAACGGGCCCTTAAAATGGTATATTATTTATTCCTAAGGTCCCGTGACAACAGAATGGGATATACTCCTTTCTTTCACAATTACGGCAGCCATGACTATTCTACCTATTGTCTTCAATTTTGTCGTTAAGTAAGTAAATGTTGTTTACTCTTTGGTTTTATTATAAATTATTATTACTGTTTTATTTTATACTTTAAATATTTTAATAGAAACGCAGTTATAAAAATATTTTATCTTCATAGTTTATGTAAAGAAAGAGCAACCTAATCGCATGTGTCTGTCGCTCTGCGAGCAACGCATAAAAAAACCGCGCGCTTAAATAACATTTAAACTGTATTTAGACGTAAAACTACGAAATTCTACACAAAGACACTTTATATTCTACAGATTGGAGTTCTACAAGCCTCGAACAGCTCTATACGTAACGTTAGCTCGAACGTGGCTCTTAGATGTCGGCACTTTGATGCTGTTACTATATTACTGGACACAGTATTCAGGGGAGGTAAGTGTTGTTGATTTTATTGATGTTGTATTTATTGATGAGTCAGCTTATGGACGTCCACTGCTGGGCAAAAGCCTCCCAAGGATCTCAACGGCCGGTCTTACGCTGCCCACATCCAACGGCTTCCTGCGACTTTCACCAGGTCGTTGGTCCTTTGGCGAGCTGTAATTGTCGATGTCGAGCCGACGATTGTCGTTTTTTGGCGCGTATTAAAGGCAAACACTATCACTCGTACACACTAGCACCTCGTTACTGTATCTGTTGGGTTACAGCTCGCCAATGAATAAGCGGCTTTATCTTCTACACATTGGAGTTGTTGTTACATACCTTGACCATCGCTGTATGTAAAGTTAGCATTTCAAAAATTGATTTTTTTTGTTAACTGCAATCAAAGATTATTCTAAAGCGCACTCCAATTTCGATTTTTAAGTAATTTAATTTTTTCATTTGACTTTTATGCACATTTTTCTATTTCCTTTTTTAAATATAGTTTTGTTTATTCTCTTTTTTCTTGTAGTGTTGGGAAACATCTTTTGGACAGGAAGCGTATCGTCTAGTATTGCTAGACTCGATTATATCTTTATTGGTGTTGCCAATTATTGAAGTAGTTAGGGGACTTGTTTATAGGTAAGTTTATGTTTTATTTTTTTATTTACTGTGTTTTTATTTATTGTGTGAAAATACCGATTTAATACCAAAACGTATTTTGTTATTCTTTTTTTTATGAAAAAAGAGTCCTAATTTCGTTTTGTTTTTAAATTTTAGCAAGTCAATGTTAGGCGTACAACTCAAAGGTCAATCTCAAACAAAACCTATAAAATCACTTCTAAACGAATTCCATTCCACCTAACTAACACAAAACCAAAAAAACTTATCTACACCCTTTTTCCCCATTGCAGATTCAATCCAAACACAGGCGCTCCAGAGTTCAACATAGCTTACAACTCTCTCACATTGATTTATAATCAAGCTGTACTTTGGTTTGGGATGCTATTCTCTCCGTTATTGGTTGTTGCAGTTACTATTAAGTTTTTAATCCTGTTTTATGTTAAGAGAGAGTGTGCGTTAAGGGCTTGTAGGCCCGCTGGGAAGGTTTGTATAAATATTGCTTAATAGTAATTTCTTTAGTTAATTTATCTTATTTATATTAAAAATGTCAATGTTTGTGCCGATGAATATATGGCTGGATGTTTCTCTTTCACGTAATAACCACTGAACAGAATTTAATGAAACTTTGCAGTACTATTAGATGGCACAACACAATAACATAATCAAATTATTTTTACTATATTGTGTAAATTTTCAAAGATATGACGATAAATGCGTTTTAATTTTATTTTTGGTACCTCATATACAAATAATGTTAAAATCCTGATCATTCATTTAGTCATTCAATCATTCGTTCACATCTAAAACCTATCATTTTGTCGGTATCTCTCAACAGATATGGCGGGCATCTCAAACGCAAACAGTGATGTATATGCTAGTCACTATGTCTCTATTCACTACGTTATTTGGATTCGGGTCGATGTTCTTTAAGTAAGTATATATTGTATTTGCCTGGAAGATATTGCTGCTTAGTAACTTAGCAATAAGACTGTTATTTTATTGTTACATTATCATTATATTGTCATTTACATTATCATTATATTGTTACATTATCATTATCATTACCCTATATATTTTTTATCCCTGTAATGATCTCAAAAAAAGTTCCTACTTAATTCTTAGTTTGTTAGTTAGCTGTTACTAGCATTTTTTCGCACACAGTGTTCATTTGTACTGTTTTTGAAAATAAATGTCTTATGTCATATTATGTACTGTTTAAGAACCATGTGTATAAAATTATATACATTGTCGCGTGTCTTAGTGTCTAAAAGGCCCCGTTTTACTATTTACAGGAAAAAAATTTCTGATAGATTTTTTATACCCGTCTCTGTCTATAACATCATGTTTTATGAAACAGACATAGGTTTATCCGTCAGATAAATTTTATCTGTAGGTGGTGAAACGGACCCTAAGTCTAAGGGCGGCCGTACACTGATTGCTTCAAGCAGTTAAGACCCGACTGCTTGAAGCCGCGACCGCGCGCGTTGAACTATAGATAGACATCAATTCGCTAATCGCTGCCGTACACGCGGCTGCTTGAGCAGTCGCGACCGCTTCAAAAGTATACGGCATCAAGCAGTCAGGTCTTAAATGCTTGAAGCAGTCCGTGTACTAAGTTTAAAATTGCCCAAAAAATATATCCCTTTTTAGTTATAGGTAAGCTAATAGAATTTCAATTTAATTCTTATATTTTTTTAGAATGCCATCAAAGCACTGCGGTCCATTCCGCCAGTATTCCTACGTATATGAAGTACTAACTGAAGGTGTACTAGGACTGTCCAATAACGCGAACGCACTCAATATTTTACTGTTCATCACTAGGCCGGGAGTCATTGCTTTTGTTGCTTTGTTTCTGTGGTAAGTATACAGGATGACTGTTAATTAGTGAACGATAGTGAAGGATATGCATGTACTCGTGATAACAAACAACTTTTATTATGGGACCAAGTACGGAATCGTTTAAAAAAAATGTTCTCCCTTATATCCGATGGTGCATTATGTATGGGGAGATCGTAAATTTTTGAATGATTTCGAGCTTGGTCCCATAGAAAAAGTTGTTTGTTATCAGGAGTTCATGCATATCCTTTTGTATCGTTGACTAATTAATAAGTAGGTATCCATGTCATATAATTTCCCTTAATCTTTTAACACATAAGTACCTACCATAAGATTTCGCTTGACTTCTTGTGAAGTAAAAAAATATTTTTTTTTTAAATACTTTTTTTTAATGGGTGTTTTTAAAGTGGGTGAGGCAAAGGCAGTGTGTTTGGATCGTAGCAAGTGGAGGAAAGTTGTCTCTGCCTACCCCTATGGGAAAGAGGTGTGACAGATATGTATGTATGTTCATTTGTCTTTTACAGCGTCGGCGTATACTTCATGCGAGCTCGCGCCCTCGCCCAGCAATCGATGGTAGAAATCCTACGTCACATGCTAGTGTTGCAAGCTAAAGACAAGGATTTCCTACTAAATGCCATTGCTAAAGTCTCTAATGGAGGTAGGTGTTTTTAAAGCTTGTCTCTGCTGTTTTTAAGCCTTTTAGGGGCATTACACAATCGTATCTTGGATCGGAGATCTATGTGAATGGTATTGGGTAATGTAAGGTCTATGATCCATTTTTTCATAGTCAATTATCTTGGATCAAATATATTATGATCATTTAAATGATCCAAGAAAAACGATAGTGTAATAGAGTGCATCATGAAATAGTTCCTATGCCGCCATGTTGGCAGCATTGAAAATTTATACTGCGACATTACCCTTGATGACGTTTCGCAGTATAAATTTTCAATGCTGCCAACATGGTGGCATAGAAACTACCCCCTTTTTGTGTTAGAATGATATTGAACGAGTGAATGGTTTTTTATGTGGTGTTTTCATTCATTTAACTTTGTTGGTCATTTTTTCTACCCATGTTCTTATGGACGAATGCTGAGTTATGTAATCCTGAAAAGATATTTCGCGAGTTATTTTTATCAATTACTTATTGAAAACATTTGTAAATTAATGTGTTTTCGAATGTACATATCATTTCACTTGGCTTAAAGGTCGTAGCTACCAGGCCATAACATAAAAAAAAAACATTTCACTAACTCATAAAGTAAGTTTCTTTTAACAATCATCGCATGTCATTTGTCTTAATGCTTTTGAACGGTTGCATGTTTTTGAATTGCTTTTAGTTGTTGCATGATGGCGATTGATGAATGTGAATGAAGCGAACGATGTGTGTTTGGATCGTAGCAAGTGGAGGGAAGTGGTCTCTGCCCATCCTGATGGAGAGAGGCGTGACTGATATGTATGGAATTTTTGTAAAAATAATGTTGACACTTAAATAATAACAATGGTAAATGTTTCAAAAATTTTAATCACTCCAATGGCAGACAGGCCAAACTCAAATAAAAACAAGAAACAACCCTATTTTTTCTTTTTTTTTCTTTGTCTAACTCTTTCTCACACATCATCGAAATTAAATTACTAAACCCAACAACCAATTTCAGAATGGCTCTACAGCCCAAAACCTGACGAAGGACCAGACAGTCACACCTGGAAGTACCTTAACGAAGTAAGGAAACCTTCAAACTCTGGGTTCCATTTCGACGCGAGTCGTATTAGTCAAAGACCTCGGTCGTATTTGGATAGACCAGGTTCAGTATATGAACGGTCGTTCTCCCAATCTAAAGATCCAAGGTCAAGCGATGGAGAGACTGATAGTTCATTCAGTTGGAAAGGGTCTAATAGCTTTTTGGAGAAAAATAATCCTTAATAGTGCCCTCACACTGCATATTATAAAACTTTTAGTATACAAAATTTTTGTTATAAAATGTTTACAAACATTTTTGTAAACTAAAAGTTAAAACATTTAATAACATTTTATAACATTTATAATATTTTTTAACATTTATGAAATGGTTACAAACATTTTTGTATACTAAAAGTTTGTGGGAAATAATGTAGGGGCACCATTAGAGCGCTTGTAGAGCTCCCGTTTTTTTTTACCGAACGGGACATTGTCCGTTACGCAGTGTATGGTTTTGGACGTTTGTACACGCACCGGACATCCATCCGGATTCATAATCATAAATTTAAGAGCGTCGATCTTGTCGGTGGAGTCTGCGCACTCTTCTCTATTCTCTGCCGTCCGAGATTATCCGGATAAAAATATATGGCAGCCGTTTTTTGACGGTCCGGTGTCCGATAAAAAAGGGACGTCTACTAGCGCTCCAAGGGGACTTGTTAAGGAAAGGTCGGAAGTACCCTAAACCGACGTGCATGTATGAGGCGACTGATGAATGTGAATGAAGAAATGAAGTGTGTTTGGTTCGTGGAGTATGGTGCTGTATTAAGAAAAATGTGATGAATAACTTTTACTATAAGGGGAAATTGTTATAATTGTATTTTTATAACGATTAATGATTTTCCCAATTTTTAAAATTAAAACAAGTATAATGTGGCTTCAGTAAAAGTCATATACGAAGAGTGTTTAAAGTTGTTTATGTAGTAGAATTTATAGCATTTTTTTTAATAATCTTTATAATTTTTCATGACATATCTTTTTCATATGAAATATTTAGGTAACTGAGTATATTTATTGTAACTAAGTGCCAAATAGTATGTCCTAAGCATAATATCAAAATGTTGTAACTTTAGATATCTACTTTTAGTGAGAAACAAAACTATAAGTATTGAATGAAATTATTTTTTTCTATAGTATTGTTAAGGTCTATCTACAACTACACACGTCAGGAGGGAAAAACATACGTCGTCATGACAACGTGTGTGAATGAATCGAAAATGTATGGAATAATATTTTTTCCCTGACACGTCCTGCACACGGCCCGGATGTGTGTATATAACCCATTATTCGTAGAACGCTCGCAGTCAAGATTTTGTATAAAACATGACTTATTGAGCTTCCTCGCCGTTTTTTTTCTGATCTCAAAAGTATTGAGGCTCATGATTATGGTGCATTTCCTATTTTTATATTAAACAAGTATTTTAAATGAATTGTCAATTTCATATCAATTATTATTGTAACATATTATACGTAGATTTAAGTAAAATTATTTTAATATGAATAAATGTTTTTTTAATTTTGCAATTACTTTTTTTCTTCTTGGTAGTTAACCTCCCAATAACCTCCCGTGTGCTATTTAGGAGGCGATAAAAATACCCAAAGAGATTGTATAATCATGGTAATATTCTCCTTTCATAACCAAACTGGCTGAATAAATAATTCACGATCTCCTTGGAGATTAGAAAGCTGCGTTGCCATAGCGACGCGTCATTGGGACGTCAAAATTGGATTGCTGTTAGCTACTGTGTTACTGTGCTTTGGCGTTATCACTTTGCTAATCAATATTACAATAGCAATTTTGTTGCTTATCTGACAACAAGGATTCTGCATTAAGGTGCGCTGTGTTTTTATGCGTTCCTCGCAGCGTCAGACGCATGTTATCATGTTACTCCATACATTAAATTATATAAACATATATTTATCTTCATAGATTTTGTATAGAGTAACCTGATCGCATCGCATGCGTCTGACGCTACGAGCAACGCGTAATATAACCGCGCGCCTAAGTATCATAAAAAGTACCTATTCGCCTTCGACTTTTCTAGTGTTATTTGCAGAATTTTAGTTCACTTATAAAGAACAACGGCTAATAAATATAAAAAATAAAAACAGTTAGCTGTACAAACTACTTAGTTAATACTAAGTAGTGACTGTTAAATTACGATATAATATCTTTTCCTATATTTTTGTGTCAACCATTTTAACAGAAAAAGTATTCGCGACGTCACAAAATACACAGCACAGTTTCCTTGCTTTTAAAAATAAATACCTAATACTTTCATAATATCAACATATTTTATTGTTGTTGTTATAATATTTTTACTATTTAGCATCACAAAAATGGCAAGCGGCGATAAACAAAAACCCTCAGGATCGAAGAAGCCAAGTAAACGCAAACACTGCCTGGATAACAAACCTTATTGCTTCGACTATGGTGATCCGAATCCATGCCCGCCGAGGTTTCTCACTCCTTCCCGTACGATGCCTAAAAAACCATGGATGCCTCGAGCGGGCTATGATCATGAGTTGGATAAGGATAGCAAGCTGTTAAGAGCTGCTAGGAACTATTATCCTGAAGGTAAGTTGAAAAGAAAACATAAGTATTAAAATATTGAGTGTGTGTTTCAGAAAACAGTGCGTTTCAGGAAATTGTTTCTATGTCGAAATGTTGGCAGCATTGAAAATTTGTACTGCCACATTATCCTCCTTTTTAGTAGTTCAATGTGTACGCAGTACAAATTTTCAATGCTGCCAACATGGCGGTATAGGAACTATTTCATAAAACGCACTGTAGATGTTCTACACACACACTCAAATGAAGTGAAAGAATTATGTTTGGTTCGTAGCTAGTGAAGGGAAGTTGTCTCTGCCTTCCCCGATGGGGATGAAGCGTGACAGATATGTATGTGTGTTCTTTCACCGACGCGCAATTCGTTTGTAAAATAACGTCTAGCGTCAACGTTTCCATTCTAAAGCCAATAAGAGTTAAATTGATTAGTAAGAAGAACCTATCTTGGGGGAGGCACTTACGGTCGCCTTTGTAGACACGACAGTAATTCTATTTTCTTCTCTCTTGCAAAGAATAAAAGGGATAGGTAGATATACTTTTGCGGTGACAAAAAGTTGCCATTAATACAACACTTGACACTAGATGATCTAACCGTGAAAGTTTCCCGATTTTTTAAACGATTAGATGTTAATGAGTTCATGAATAAAGGTCTATATCTGGAATTGAATTATTTTCACGACGAGACGTATTTAATTTCCAAACGGAGATATCCTAAAATTACCCACAGAAAGTGCTATACCTAATAATATTAAATAACAATTTTCAGGTGAAAGTGCGGGCCAATGTAGCGAGTTTCCACCACTGATGCAGGCCAAATCTTGGACTAAAGGAATACCTTATAGAGACAGCTACGATCATGCCAAACCTGTGGATAGAACTGGTAAATAAACTTTAATTAACTTCGAGCATTAAGCAACAGATATATTCAAAAATGTGAAATGCAGTGTACCCATTGAGTGTAGATAGATATAAGTAAGTAATAGTTGCAGCGAGCTGGCAACGAAGCGCGACTTATCTATAGCGATTTATTCTACGTGTATTCTATCAATAACACTTATCTGCTTACGCTGCACAACATAATAATATTCACAAATAGCTATGACGAATTAACAAAATGCAAACACAAGCAGCCCGCATCGGAATCTGAAAGCACTCTATCTCAGCCTATAGCTCTTCAACGCGATCGGTTCATTATCACCGAAATCCAAAAAGACACCGCGGTTTTTACTAGGTCCATCTGGCAAAAAATCATTAAAATCATTCTAATAATATTATAAATGTGTGTTGTTTGTGCCGATGGATGGATGTTTGTTACTCTTTCACGCAAAAACTACTGAACAGATTTTGATGAAACTTAGCATAATTATAGGTTATACGTCAGAATAACACATATGCTATATTATTTCGAGATATCATGATTTATTTCCAAGATATGATGGTAAATGCGTACGAAGTTGCGGGCAGCCTCAATAGTCTTTTTATATTTTTTAAAAGGAAACTGCTACACGCCAAGTACGAAAACGATAAGAGGTGTCAACATGCCGCCCAAACGCCGCAAGCCACCGGAACTCTATGGGCCTTTGAGCTCTACGGGAGAGATGCTCTATCCCCCTCTAAAGCCTTGGGAGGAACGAGAGAGAGATCGCCTTGAAGAGATTAGGCTGCAGAAGGAACAGTCTAAGCTGCAAAAAGGTTAGATTTTGTTTTATATAAATTTTCTGTACATTTTTACATTTATTTTACTTACTAAATAAAATAAAATGTATAAAAATAATCAGTAATTGTTTTTTTTTCGTTCAAGCTTATAAAGGGACATTCTTTCAATACGGATTGGTCGAAGTTAAAATTGAAAAAAAAAAACAAGATGTGTGTGATATATTACCTACTGCAATTTTATTGTTGTTTTAAAGATCCATTTATGCCGGATCTATACAGTACCATCATTCTAAGCCGCAGCGAATATTTGAACGAATTTAAATTCCATTTCTAATGGCATAAATGGGACTTTAAAACTTAAATGAAATTTCGGTAATATCTCACACAAATCTTGTTGTATTCAATTTTAATATCGACTTAAAAGACCCTTTATTTAGAATTCTATTAACAATTCTAGGATTGGTCTTACTAGATGATTTGGTATCTGGTAAATATGAAAGGGATAAGGCCGCAGAAGCAGAACGAAAGAGACAGCGAATACAGAAGAGAAAGGAAGAGAAGGCGGCAGCCGAACTCGCTGCGGCGGAGGCTTTGAAGAAGTAAATATAACTTTTCATTTAATTTACAAGCGTTAAAAGTTAAAAATTATAAAATTTTACTGACAGATTTGACACTCAAAAACGTCATATTGTATGAAATAGACATAGGTTTATTTGTCAATGTGTATAAGTAAGAAGAGGCTCAAGGTCACCCAAAGGGCGATGGTGAGAGCTATGCTTATTATTTCTCCTATATTTCTCTGCGTGATCACATCGGAAATGATGAGATCCGCAGGAGAACCAAGGTTACCGACAGAGCTCGAAGAATCGCAAACCTTAAGTGGCAGTGGGTGGGGCACATTGCTCGCAGAACCGATAGACGATGGGGCAGAAAGGTTCTCGTGTGGCGACCACGCATCGGACGACGCAGTGTGGGAAGGCCTCCAACAAGGTGGACCGGCGACTTGTTGAAAGTCGCGGGACGCCGTTGGATGTAGGCAGCACAAGACCAGTCGTTGTGGAGATCCTTAGGGGAGGCTTTTGTCCAACAGTGGTTTATAAGCTGACACAACAAGCGGTGAAACGGGCCCGGGCCCGGGTTATTTGCATGTCAGTTAACATGTCCCTAATCTTGTTTTTTCATTAGACGCTTAGAACGAATGGAGTTCGAAGCTCCCCGTGATATAGACGACCAGAAACTGGAGATGATAACCACGACTGAGGAGGAGCATTACCGGTACATCCATCCTGACGATCTCAAGAGGATCGAGTATTATTTAAATACGGTTGGTTTCTACATACATACATATCCGTCACTCCCCTCTCCCATTACACAGAGACCACTTCCTTCCACTTGCTATCCAAATACACTTCTTTCGCTTCATCCACACTCATCTGTCGCCTTACTTTTAATTAGTGAGCGTAAGGAAAGGATATGCATGTACTCATGGTAACAAATAACTTTTACTATGAGACTAAGTTCGAAATCATAAAAAAAATGTTCTCCCATATATTTCGAACTAAGCTCGTGCATATTGTATGGGGAGCTCGTAAATTTTGAATTTATTAATTATTTGCTAAGTTTGCTAAGTACCTACATAAACGAAAAAGGAAAAGATGGCGGGATGAACTAGATACTTTCATGGATGTCTGAGCAGATGCGGCTCACGATAGAGAATCGTGGAGAGGATGGAGAGAGGCCTTTGTCCAGTATTAGGATACTGATGACGAGATAACATAAGAAATAAACTTTACTACCTAAACCTTACTTATTAATGCAACAGTCTCTATCCGGCCACCAACTACCCGATTACCCAGAGGAACTATACAAGCGAGCAAAAGTGAGCGTCGATAGAGAAACGGCGTGGATAAAGAAAGCGCTGCTCAGCGTCGTTTATAACAACTGCGTTAGGAATACTTACCAAGAGATTGTTGAGTATTTCGTTGTTGCTATGAAGAGGTAAGACCGGATAACGGAACTGATTATGGGCTACCCAAGTCTGCTAATTTACAATGTGTTGTGTGTCGGCAGAGTGTCAATGAGAGTGTCAGTAATGTTTTGTCACATTTGGTCGCAATCAGTGTAATGTGCTAGAATGATCTACTGGCACTTGAGTGACATTGTTAGGAGGGCGTAGTGGTGAATAAATGACTCAAAATAATGACAATTTTCAAAACGATATCGTTAGTTCCGTAAGCCATTATTTAGCAGAATAGGTACCAAATGTGTCAAAAAATGCCATTGACACTCTGCCGACACACAACTGAGGCTATTTAACTATTTTATGACGCTGATGTTTTCGAAATAACTTGGTTTATTATTGTAGATGTACACAGAAACGTCATGAAATAAAGAACTACCATATATTTTCACAGGATTTATAATTAAAAATGCAAATGACGTTTAACAATTGCCTTTCACCTTTTTGGACATTTTCTGGAAAATGACTCGACTACATTTTAATTTCACACATATCTGTCACGCCCTCACGCCCCTTTCCGAAAGGCAGAGACCGCTAGCCATCTCTTTTTAACTCATCAATATTCCAGATGTATACTAAACTACATTCTCGAAGACCCAGAAGAAAGAAAGCGTTTAAAGATAGCTTTTCTCCCTCCGATGTGGCCGGCTCATGTTTGCCGCGCGCCCGTACCGTGGCACCAAAGGGTCGTAATGGCCAAAGAAGCAATATTTTATCGGTTTTACGAAGGGAACCCTATTTTGATTGAAATTAGGAGGATTTGGCATGAGAGGTAAGTTTTTATATTCCCCTTAGTTTTTTAGGGTTCCGTACCTAAAGGGTGAAAACGGGACTCTATTACTCGGCTGTCCGTCTGTTTGTCCGACCGTCTATCTGTCTCCAGGCTGTATGTCATGAACCGTTATAGCTAGGACGTTGAAATTTTCACAAATGTTGTATTATCGTTGCCGCTATAACAACAAATACTAAAAATAGAATAATAATAATAATAATTAAGGGGGGCTTCCATACAATAAACGTGATTTTTTTGCCGTTTTTGCTCGATATCAATAGAGTGAATGGTACGGTACCCTTCCTGCGCGAGACGACTCGCAGTTGACTGTTTTTTTAAGCTGAAATTATCCACGGAGTACATAAATTGTTAGTGTCTTTGTCTATTACTTTAATTATTAGTTGACAATTAAATCCGTTATTGTAAATCCATCTACAGATACAGAAACATGTTAATCTGCGATATGAACAAAATGCAAGAGGGACTGCCATTTCCGCATTACACTACTGAATTTGGCGAGAGGCTGTTGAAACTATGTAACGAAACGCGACACGAGTTGACAGACAATTGGCTGATTGATATAGCTGACACCATGATCAAAATGAGACATCATTGGGCGCCGTATGTCGCTAAGAAAAGGAGTGAGTCTGTGTTTCAAGTTGAGAAGTTTTTTGAGTAAGTATCTAAGTCTGCGTACCCTAAACCGACGAGCATGTTTGAGGCGACTGATGAATGTAGATGAAGCGAAAGAATTGTGTTTGGATCGTGGCAAGTGGAGGGAAGTTGTTTCTGCCTACTCCGACGGGCGAGAGGCGTGACGGATTTGTATGTATCGAAGACTGTTGGTAGCTTATACATATCTGCCACACCTATTTCCCATCGGGGTAGGCAGACACCACTTCCATTCACTTGCTAAACTATCCAAACACACCTCTTAAACTACAAAATACTTATTTTATTGAATTCTAAATTGATTTTAAACTTACTTAGTCTCGTGAAAGGGTATGACGTTTGATTGCAAAGAGCGTATCATTACCTCGCTCGCACTTATACTATTTAGGGGTGACGTGCACAACGGATATAACAAGTGCGAGAGAGATAAAAATATTCGCTTTGTATTCGTACTTTTTTGAGATTTTGTGACTGTTGTCTGTAAAAATATTTATCTACGTTTCTTTTGTACTAGATGCATCCACGGCTTAATGTCTAAACAAATTCGTGATTTAGTGGAGAGAAGCGTAAGGCACTTTGCATCTTATTTTGAATACTATAAGGTAATTTATTTAAAATCATGTTTAATTCATATTTTGAAAGATTGTTTGCAATAAGTAATTGTGTTATATTAAATTTGCAGGAAGGTAACGATTTTGGTGCAGATTACAAAGATTATACATTTATAAAGACGCCTCTTCTTCGTATAAAGGTACCACGTTAATTTTAGTCCATACTCAGAGCCAGTGGCGGATTAAGCCCATCCGAGGCCCGGGGCGGAAAAGCTAAATGAGCCCCCCCCCCCTACAGAAACTCCGTAGCGCGGCGGCAAGTGTCTTCGAGTGGTTGTTTCCCACATGACAGGAAAAGGCCCTTATGGCAATGAGTTTTTAAATAAATAAAATACATGAAGTCTTGTTTAGGATTTGATCAGGGGAACGCGGAAGAATTCGGGGCATCCCCACCGGAGGCCCGGGGCGGACCGCCCTTTCCGCCCCTCGGTTCGTCCGCCACTGCTCAGAGCGGTTACGCACTATATCCGATTCTTAACCGATCTGAGATATTTAGTATTGATCCGAGATAGATCCGATAACTATTTCTATACTAAGTGCCTGTTCCACCACCTAAAAATAAAATGTAACCGACAGATATACCTACGTCTATTTCATAAAACATACGTTTTAAACAAGGACAGGTATATAATATCCGTCAGATAAATTTTATCTTTAGATGGTGAAACAGCCCCTAAATATCTCGGATTGGATAAGAATCGGATGTAGTGCGTAAAAGCCCTTATAATCCTTCCTACTAATATAACGTCAATGTTTGTGGCCATGGACGGTTTATTACTCTTTCACGCAAAAACCACTAAACGGATTGTGATGAAACTTAACAATGTAGCTTTCATATCAGGATATACATAGGCTACATTATTTTAAGAAATTGTGTATTTTTTCCAAGATATGGCGATTAATGCGTACGAAATAGCGGATATGTGCTATTAAAATCTTTTTTTAAGGGTTTAAATGAGTCATACACATAATTAGGTTCAAAATTGTCTTTTCTGTTCCTGATGATTAATGATACTGGAGCATCTAATCCTCCAAATATTTATACAGGCCAAAACTACATCGGGCACAGGATAAGCGGATATAAATTAAGTTCAGAAATTAGCATCCCATGTCCTTAACATTCAGGAACTGGAGAGACATTTTTTGTTTTCTGTGTCTGTATGACCGAAATAAAAAATATATTTTTAGGTCATCGGTCACCCTGGCACAACGAATTTGACATTTGAATCAAGTTTGGACCAAACTCGTCTATTGATAGTGAAATGGTACCATACAATAATAAACGTGAATTATCAACTGCCGAGCGTCGATCGCATGATGTATCCAGGTATTTAAAGTTTACTAGTGAGTAGCTAAGTAAAACGAACGTTCTGGAAAGTACGCGACGGGCCGCACTAGGCGCCAAGCGTGCAGTGCGGCCCGTCGCGTACATTCCAGAACTTTCATTTTACTTACCTACTCACTAGGTGACTCGCTAGGCTCTAGGGCCTAGAGGACTGACAGGAGGCCAGCTATGTGCCTAGAGTCTAGGCGCATAGCGGGCCTGTCAGTGCGGCCTTAGCCTAAGGCAATTATGTTCACGGAACCACACCTCATACGCACGAATGCTTGACGAATCCATGTATCTTGCGGAGAAACAATCGAATAGGAGTATGTGGACACATGCATTCGTCAAACATTCGTCTTGCAATAGTCAATTGACATTATTGGACATTAATAGTCAATAGCAATCTTCCGTATTCAATGGAGAACAAACTGACGTATACAATGCATTATGAAATTTGCGCCATAGAAATAATGCGATTATAAGCACACTTGCTACACGCATCGCTAGATAGGCAATAAATAAAGCAGATTTTTTTTGAATTGGGTAGTAGTTTTAGATCAAAAAAGTGACATCGAAAAAGTGTAATGAATTTTGCCTATTTTTGAATAAAATATTTGTAACACTACGCATTAGTGTTTGTAAAAGAGTTTTTATCTGTTTTGTATTTTTTGTCTTTGGTTTTGTTATGAATTTTAAAAAGTGTCATTCCAATAAAATTTCTTTGTTTGTGTGACTCGCTTTGTTTTGTTGTTCGCTTAGCTTCACATATTTCATTTTCAGATGAGCCCCGCCCAAAACCATGCCTGATGATAGTATACCCAGATGAACCGTACATGGTAGACGTTATCAACACATCCGTGAAGCACTTCAGCAAGAATCGGCCCGGCCCCATCTCATTCATCAACCGCTACAAAGAGTACTATTATATCCTCGATGGAAGGGCTAAGGAGAGTCTGCTTCAGTTCTTTGGGCAGGAACCTCCGCCGTATTTGAAGGTAAATCCTACTTTGTATAGTGCTACAATGATCTTTTGGCACTTGGGTAACATTGTCAGGAGGGCGTGGGTTGCGAATAAATGAAAATTCATTTAATCCTGTAGGTTTGGTTTGGCAACACTTAGGAAAGGTCATTTTTAAAGTTAATGCCAGATTCGCAAGAGTGCAGTTTTTCCCAGAGAAGAACCGATATAGCCAGAAACTCTGTTGGGTTGCTCTCGTTTAACAATGACAAGTTACAAGATGATATCGTTAGTTCCGATTTCCTCCACGTGCAAAAAGATCCTGTACGTACTTATATTATAAATGTCAACGTTTGTGCCGATGGATGGATGAATGTTTGTTACTCTTTCACACGAAAATGACTGAATAGATTTTGTTGTTTGGCAATCTTGTAGCTTATACATCAGAATAACACAGGTTATATTATTTAGAGATATTTTGTAATTTTTCAAAGATATAGCGATAAATGCGCACGAAGCCGCGGGCAGCTTCTAGTCATACTTAATGATAAGTTATTTGTCTTTCCTACAGGACTTCACAAACCGAATCTACATGTACGAGCGTCTTCGAGACGAAATCCTCTTCCTGCGTAGAGATATACCACTCAACATGATTATGTTGGACTGCAGTCCTGTAAACGATCTTCTATGGGACATCGTGAATGGGCTCAGATCTTATATCGTTGATCATTTTATACTGGTTAATCGGAAGTGGAATCGAGCGTGAGTTTTTTAGTCTAGTTTTTTTTTTATTTTGACCTGGTAGCTACGTCTTTTAAGCCAAATCTAGTTTTTGAACGTATTTGATGCAGATAGGTAGTATGAAAGATAGGTTAGACAAACGAAGAAGATAAGCTTTTTGTTTTTAATGTAAAAAGTTGTTTCTGCCTTATAAAAATGCACTATGAAAATGGAATATCGAACCTATATTTCAATTAAAATTCCCCGATCCCACCAAACGTCTTTTCAAGTTCGTTTTTTAAACTTAGCCAGTGCACACGGCAAATTCTAAACGTGCGTTAGCTGCGCTGTCAACGAGCGTTTTCAGCGCCGTAGATGCTTATTGTTGCGTTTGCACCGCGTACACTCCGTCTATCCTGGGTTTTATGTTTGAAGTCGCACCTTCCAGCATTTGCAACACATACGAAGAGATGTCAAGCCGCGCGTCTGAGACTCCCGAAACGACAGCTCAGCTGGTCGAGCTGATCAACTACATCCAAGACTGCCGGGATTGCGCTATGTTCGATTTGAAAGAGAAGGCGCGCACCACCATTGAACATGTGCTGTTTTTGATGCAGCACGCGCATTTGCATTGTAAGTATCTGTCTGCTAAGGATCGTCCCAACATTAACTACTAACAACAACGACATTATGTTTACTCCGTCTGTTAGGGTCAATTTATACTAGCGAAGATATGAAGCGAATTTTTAAAAATTAACATATGACATTCAACTTAAACTCAACAGTATAACGCATATATTACTTCTGATATTTTTAATGTCTGATTTCGCACGAATGCGCGCGTCTTTTTCGCGCGCATTAAAATATCAGAAGTAATACATATGTGCGTTATGTCAAAAATAATGGACACATAATGCTTTCTCAAATACATAACTAAATACAAGGATGCAGAGCATTAAAGTTACGGAGTGGGGGCTTTTGACGTCACTTCTAGGTAAAAATTGAATTTGGGCGTGACGTCACGAGAAACTTTAACAAAGTATACGTTGTCGTTTTTAGTTAAAGAGAAAAAAAATACGTGTCCAATAATTAATTGACTTAAATACTAAATGCGTGCATAATATCTAGAATACTGTAAGAAAGTCACATGACTCAATTTTTCACTTGCTATGAAATTGATACTCACTCCCCAATTCAATTTGTCCTTCTAATTCAATTTGTCCCTCAGTCGAAGACGTAAACCTAAACACGCGAGTATTCCTCTGGCCTCTGGACATGGAGGAAGCAATAGACCTGACTCTAAAGACCTTGAACACGAAGAAGACGATGGCCGAAGACAAGCTGCGCTCCCGTAAGGCGGTCTTTGAGGAGAAACTGAAGAAGCATGAGAAAGATTTGGAGCTGTTCAGGAGGTTTGATCCACCGCTGCTCAACTTGGACCTTTTGAAGTCTACTGTTGCACAGGTTGATGAAATTCAGAAGAATTTGCTTGTAAGTATAGCTCAGTTTTTTCTTATGTATTAAGATTTGAATGCTGGATATGGCTGGATAAGAGTAGGTTCTGATTCCTGCAGCAGAAAAGACTGCAGTGTGTTTTGAACTTTATACTTATATCTATTTTCACTAACTCCTAGCCACTTCATTACATAAGCCACAGATTCATTTTTATGTTTATTTATTGGGCTGTGAATAAATGTGTTTTTTTTTCATTTATTTATTTATCGTAAAGGACCCCTTATCCATACAACTGACCAAAGTCAGTTGTAGTACTAAGGCGTCATTAGGTAGGGGGCTAACGTTAGGAGTTAGTTAGTGAAAATAGGCATGAGTCTCTATCTCGAAATAACAACATTAAACAACTTTACCCAAAATTACTTTATGAATTAACTTAACTTTTGTGGTTTCAAAAATATGACTAAAAAAATAAATGGAAAAAAATATGAATTTTGAAACAACAGAAGTTACGATACTTTGAAAATGTGAGAGTGTAGATATATTATTGCTCGGGACTGTACTGTTTTTAGAATTTGACATTTTATTTACTTAAATTTCTAAACAGGATGATAAACACGAAGCGGCCGACATCGTAAATGAAGAACAACTGTTAGACCAAGAGGTGTCTGTATTCTTTAGCTTACAAACCATGCTGGCTGGCATAGAGCCTTTCCATAAACTGTGGCATACCGCACATGATTTCTATGAGGGATATGAGAAATGGTAAGTTGTAAGCTTAGAATTTAAATATCTTGATCATTCATTCATATATTTAAGAGCCAGGCTTTTGTCGGTGGAGTAAGCGCCATCTTTGCCTTTCTTCTGCTAAAAATCTGACATTTTTATACGACACGTCGTTTTTATTTTTTACGCAAAGATATAGAAGATACCAACGAATACCAACGAAAATCTTAAAATTCACTCATTTTTTTAACAATTATATTAGAGGCTGCCCGCGACTTTGTACGTATAAAACGTCGGAAATATCTGCGGACCTGGCTTGATGACGTCATGCAACTCGTAACGTCACGGTACTGGATAGGCGAAAACGGGGGAAGCGCGGGGGAAAGCGCATTCCAGCGAGGTCCGCAGATATTTCTGACGTGTTATATATATCTTCATATCTTGAAAAAAAAAGAAAAAAGAAACGTGATACCATAGAATATTATATCCTTTGTGTTATTCCTATGTATAAGCTACAATATTGCCAAGTTTCATCAAAATCTGTTTAGTAGTTTTTGAGTGAACGAGTTACAAACATCCTCACACCCATACATTCATTCTCACAATTCTCCATTGGCACAAACATTGGCATTTATAATATGAATATTGATTTGGAAGATATCGATAGAATTGAAAGGTTGGGAGATTTAGAAGGATCCTAATTATATTTCCTTTCCAAAGGTACCACGGCCCCTTCCTAGGGCTAGACGCACCTCAAATAGCCGAAGACGTTGAAGCATGGTGGAAGCTCCTGTACAAACTAGGCAGGCAGTTGTTCGAGTTCCCTGGCGCTAAGCGTATCGCTGACATGGTGCGCGGAAAGGTCGAGAAGTTTAAAGTCCTGCTGCCTGTGCTCTGCGCTATTTGTAATAAGGTAAGTGTGCGGTTTCTTAAGAAACATAGTTGAAGGAAAGGTAGAGGGAAAGAGAGAGGAAGACCGCGACGTACCTAGTTTACTGAAGTGAAGGAGAAAGTAAAATTTCGTATCAAGAAGTCAAAGCACTGGCAGTGGATAGGCCTAAATGGCGGATGCTCCACCGACAAGAGTATAACTCTTAAATGAAAATTGATGAAATTTGCGGTCACACCTGCGTAACGTACCGCGCTGAACGTTCGGTTCAATAATCGTAATGTGTTTCAAGGCACCTATGACACATTAGCCGAAATTATAACACGTCGGAAATATCTGCGAACCTCGCTGGAATGCGCTTTCCCTCGCGCTTCCCCCGTTTTCGCCTATCCAGTACCGTGACGAGTACGTACGAGTTGCATGACGTCATCAAGCCAGGTCCGCAGATATTTCCGACGTGTTATACGTCGCACACACTCCAGCCGGAGAACGTTCCGCGCGGTAGGTAACGCAGGTGTATCGCGACCCTAAGAGCCTGTTCCACCATCCATTGATAAAATTTATCTGACAGATGTTTTATAGCTGTCTTTGTCTAAAACGTCATGTTTTATGAAATAGACATAGGTTTATCTGGCCGTTAAATTTTTATCTGAAGACGGTGAAACTGGCATTTAGTGTTCTAAACCAAGTCAGGAGTACCATAAACTGACGTGCATGTATTAGGCGATTGTGTGGATGAAGTGAAAAAAGAGTTGTGGTGACGGATATGTATTTATGTGTAATTCATTCTGCCACCCAATTGTATTCTAACTTTCAGGGCATGCGTGAGCGCCACTGGAATAAAATCACGGACCTAATTGGCCAAGAAGTAATCCACGAACCGGAGACGACTCTGGCAGATATGGTGGAACAAGGAGTCCACGTGTACGCTGCACAACTTGAAGAGATTGAGCAGTATGCCAGCAAGGAATACACGCTAGAGAAGGCATTGAATAAGATGAAGGAAGAATGGGTTGGAATTAAATTTGAAGTTGTGCCTTATAGGTAAGATGGTTCTTTTATATCTGTTATTTATTTATTTATTTTATAGTCTGTTTCAAGAAGTACAGATACAGAATATTTCTAAACGGGACTGTGTTGAAATTATGGTGTTTTTGTACTGTCTTGGAAGAATGAAGGGACGTAAGCTCCATGAAACTGAATTACTTAATCCAATAATCGAAAAAAAAACACCTTTACAGATTTATTCATATTTTTATAATGAGAATGAATTATGAGTGAACGAATGATTGATGCTTCGTGTGAGTGAATGAATCTGTGATTTTTTCAAATTATGGCAACTCTGAATAATGACTAAGTTATTTAAAAAAGAGATAAGGGATAAAAAGAAAACATATCGATATTTTATATGCACTTCCACTTTTGATAAAATCACCTAAAACTCAAAAGTGCTAAATTCTTATTTATAGGGACACTGGTACAGGCATCCTCACAGGTTTGGATGACGTCCAACAGCAATTGGACGATCATATCCTCAAATCGCAGACCATGCGAGGTTCTCCGTATGTTAAAGCATTCGAAGCCGATATGGTGGCTTGGGAAGAGAAGCTGATCAGTATGCAAGATATTTTGGATCAATGGCTTACGGTAAGTTTCCTTTTCAGAAAAAGGGAAATAATGTGACAAAAGTCGTGATTCAAATAAATAAATAACCATTCCGAATAGTAACTACAGAACATACTTTCAGTACCCAATTCAACTCTAAGGGCCCTTTTCCTGTCATGCGTATTTTGGTCCGCGTGCGGATCTCAACCGCATGCGGGTGATAGCACGCTACTGACTATACGCGTGTTGCCCAAATGACAAGAAAAACATGTATGGAATGATAAGATTTGGGGGCCGCGCATGCGAATCGAAACACGCATGACAGGAAAAGGACTCTTTCTACTGGGTGTAATAGAAAGGGGGTATAAAGAGGAAACCCAGCGATAGTCCCCATGAAACTGAACAACTTTCCCCAAGGGACATGGGTCGTAACACGAAAAAAAAATTTCGCCTCCTTATACAAAATATCCGATCAGCTGATCGAGTAAGTATGAGTAAGTATGGCGATCCAAAAAATTTTTTTCGAGTTACGACCCATGTTCTTTGGGGAAAGTTGTTCAGTTTCATGAAGACTATTACTGTGTTTCGGCTTTATACCCTCTTTCTGTTACACCCTGTATATTCCTCTCATTCAACCATTCGGCCATTTATTATAAATACAATTCTACCCCCCCCCCCAGTGTCAAGCAACCTGGATGTACTTAGAGCCAATCTTCTCATCTGAAGACATAATGCGACAAATGCCAACTGAAGCGCGTAACTTCCGCGACGTGGACAAAGAATGGCGAACGATCATGGCTAGCACTACAAAAGATCCTATGGTACTCCCAGCTACGGATTACCCTGGCCTTTTGAAGAAGCTGAGAAATAATAATGCTCTGTTAGATGACATTCAGAGGGGATTGAATGATTATTTGGAGAAGAAGAGATTGTTCTTCCCTAGGTTTGTTTTTAACGATAATCGAAGTTTTTCTTTTGAAATTGATGTGTTTTGGTTTGGCTGGTAATTCCAGGCTACAAATAGCACCATTCTCTATCTTCATTGGTCAAGATATGGCAAAGTTAGGTTAGGCTTTGTGTTAGGCTATTACCAGACAAATCGTGGACGTTAATTGTTTACTGATTAGCGATTTTATGTAATAAGTGTTAAATTGATATAAAATAACCCTCAATACAACGTCATACGATCATCAACATAATTGCCTGAGTTGGCGACTCCAATTCTTTCCATTTTTGTTGTATGAAACACGACCCGCATTAGGTCCGCGTGGGGATTTCCACCTAATAATTCTCGTATAAGAGTAGGCTCGTGGCCCTGTAGTGGGGACGTTAAAAGGGCTGATGATGAACCACTACTCAAACAATGTAACATTTACTAGCTGTAATAATTACAGATTCTTCTTCCTCTCCAACGATGAGCTCCTAGAAATCCTCTCCGAGACTAAAGACCCGATGAAAGTACAGCCTCACCTTAAAAAGTGTTTCGAGGGTATTTACACTCTGGAATTCAATGTTCATAAGGAAATTACTGGCATGGCGTCTGCTGAGGGAGAGGTCGTTACCCTCTCTGCTAGTATACAGCCTGCTGATGCTAAGGTAAGAGTGAATGAATGAGTGAGTGAAAGACTGCATATTCATTTCTTCATTCCGCTTATATTTTCTTCCATTCACTACATATAATATCCTTATTCTAGGGGCGTGCAACGTTTGTCTTCTTTTTTAATAGTTTTATCTTTCCATCCATTCATTCATCTATAGCATTCGTTCAATTCATTCCGCAAATGTCATTCAAACATAACGCCTAAAGTTTCCGTCTCACCCCAGGGTATGGTAGAACGTTGGCTGCAACAGCTTGAACACCAAATGATAGTGAGTCTCCGTGACGTAGCCACTGAAGCAATCAGCGCATATCCTGTCAGCAAAAGAGAGGATTGGGTGCTCATCTGGCCAGGGCAGATTGTACAAGCAGGCTCTTGTGTTATGTATACTACTGAGGTAAGTTTCCTTTGAATAACTTGACCTTGAAGGCCTAGCACAGTTTCTGCGACGCAGCCTTGCGAAGCAGATACTTGGCCGCTCAGAAAAGACCTCGCTATCCTATTGAGTGCTTAGGGGCCTCTTTTAAATGGCCAAACGCTTGCCTCGCGAATTACTCGCATATTTTCGTTTTTTTTAAAAGCACGCTTCAGAATAGGATCGAATGATGCGAGAAAGGAAGCTCTTGTTGTAGGATAAGCCTTATAAGTTTTCCTCTCTCCTAAGTTGACGCAACAAATGAACATCGAAGCATCGAAGCGACTACATGCGAGTGTTATTTCAACTGATTTTGAATTTTATTCTAATGATAATAATATGACAATCAAAAATGCTCTACGTTGCGCTTCGTCAGGTGTGCGTCGGCCCTCAATTGTTTGCCTTGCCCTACAGGGTCCTTAAAATTTAACTCCGTAACTTAATTATGCTTATTTTTTTTAATGCTTATAATATTACCTACAGGCAATAAGTGCAATAAGCAAAAATGCTCTCAGAGACATGGTGGATCTCTGTACAGAGCAGATCACAGGATTGGTGTACCTCGTGCAAGGAGACTTGGAACCTGGCAATAGAGTTACTGTTGAAGCTCTTATTGTGCTTGATGTGCATGGTAAATATCATTTTATTAACAACAGGGGCTCAAGTCACAATTTAAAATAGTTTCAGTTGTGTGTCGGTAGTGTCAATGGCATTTTTGACAGATTTGGTATTCAGCTAAACAATGGCTTACATACACATTGAAATACACTGATTTCGATCAAATGTGTCAAAAATGATATTGACACTCTCATTGAGACCCGTTTGTCGACACACAACTGAGAATATTGTAAATTAGCAGACTTGGGCCCTGGTATCGCCATGTAACATGTACACGGTGATTTACCACAGACATAATGGTACTGAACGAATGAATGAATGAAAAAGAATTAATGAAAGATGAATGGCTGGATTAACAAGATCGACTCTCCGTGCCGTATCTTGCACCTGCACGCCTCCATGTTTTGTGTCCTCCATGCTTCACTTGAGACCCCCTTTGTGATATGGGAGTAGAATTCAGGGCATTTCACGTAAAATGACATACCTCCTTTGTTCTTCTTCGTAAGTGATGAAAAAATCTACCGTAAGCTGCCTTGACATCAGTTTCTGGCTATTTATGTAGTTTTTATCGCCGCGCAAAGAAGACTTGTGGTACCATGCTTTCTAGGTCTATGAGGCAAGCTGCCTAAAAGAGAACAGAAGAAAGTCATGCCTCTCTCCCGTTGGGGTAGGCAGTTGCTGCAATCCAGACACACTTCTTTCGCTTCATCCACATTCATCAGTTTTCTCATGACTTCGGTTTTGAGTACTCTTCACTTGGCCTTAACAAGTCCCCCATTTGATTAAGATACGTTCGCTTTAGCATTATTTCATATTTTAATAGTTCAATTCCTTACCAGGTCGCTCGATTGTAGAAGAAATGGTATCAAAGAACGTGCAAGACGTGTCGGATTTCAATTGGATATCGCAGTTACGGTACTACTCTAAAGCAGACAAGATGACTTGCTCCATGATTACCACAGAAGTTGACTACGGTTTCGAATATTTGGGGAATATTGGGAGATTGGTCGCTACGCCGCTCACTGATCGGTGCTTTAGGTAAGATTAAACAAGATGAACAAGTCATCATCATCTTTTAACATCCCCACTTCGCGGGCACCAGCCTACTCTCATACCAGAGTGATTAGGCCGTAATCCACTACAAATGTTTGTTACTCTTTCACGCAAAAACTACTGAACAGATTTTGATGAAACTTGGCAATATTGTAGCTTATATATCAATATAACACATAGGCTATATTATTTTGTGATATCATGATTTTTTTCCAAGATATGACGATAGATGTGCATGAAGTCGCGGGCAGGCTCTAGTCTGTAATAATATTCTCCTTTTTTTCAGAACACTAATGAGCGCTCTAAAACTGAACCTAGGCGGAGCGCCAGAAGGCCCCGCAGGTACTGGCAAGACAGAAACTACCAAAGATTTGGCTAAAGCTGTGGCCAAGAAGTGTGTCGTGTTCAACTGCTCCGATGGCTTGGATTATAAGGCGCTTGGCAAATTCTTCAAGGTACGTTTACATGGCGATATGGTCTTTCAAATTAATTATACTATATGTAACAGAATATAAATCGGGAGGCGAAGACATGATAATATTCGGAAATCACTCAGCGTGACACAACGTGTTCACCGCCGGCCGGGTCGCGAATCAAAGGAAACGGAAACACGAACGAACGACCGGTCTGCTGACTGAATGACAAGATGGATTAAATGAATGTATGAGCGAATGGTTATAAATGGACCAATAAGAATCTAGCTTGCAACAGCCAATCAGAAACGCCGAGGTCACATGACAGCTACGATTTGAGAGCCCGCGCTAATTCAAATTCAAACAAGAATATTCTATGATAAGAGTTAGATTCACACACACGGCTCGGTTAGCACTGGCAGAAGATAGGTCTAAATGGAGAATGCTTCTACGACAAGATTCTTCTTCAAATTTATCCATTGATTATTATAAATATTAAAGTTTGTACCGATAGATGGACGGGTATGAATATGCGTTTGTTTTTGTTACTTTTACGTAATAACTACTGAACAGATTTTGATGAAACTTGGCAATGTTATAGCTTTATTACTTATTTGAGTTTCTTGGGTATTAGCATAAAATTAAGAATTAGGCTCTTGTAGGTGGAATGTTCGCCACTGAGGCCTTGTGACCCAGTGAAGATTTTTAATGATTAAATTGCTCTATATCTGCCCTCAGGGTCTAGCTCAATCAGGCGCTTGGGCGTGCTTCGATGAATTCAACCGGATTGAACTGGAAGTGCTATCTGTAGTCGCCCAACAGATCCTGTCCATACAACTAGCTATATTACGACACGAGAAGAGATTCGTGTTTGAAGGCACCGAGATTAGTCTTAACCCGACTTGCTCTGTGTTTATTACTATGAATCCTGGGTTAGTACGTACATACAGTAAAGTGCGATAACAAATGCACATCGGCAATCATCGGATTTCCGAATACAAACGGCTATTTCAATGTACATCAATTATGAGATTTAGGTCGTGGCCCCAGTAGGCAAACTGTTAGCGGCTGACTAGTTTGCGGCGTATCGATTTAGTACGCCCTTCCATATATTTGAAATGGAGTGTTCACAGTCAGCTAGTTTTCGCTCACTGTACGCAGTTTGCAGCGTTACGCGCGCTGACTATCTCAGACAGCGGCCGACTCCGACCAACACCGGTGATTTCATTGATTTGAGTTTGTAGCTAACTCTTTCAGTTCGCCACTTTGCGGCTCACTCAGTCGGCCGCTAACGGTTTGCCTACTGGGGCCACGGCCTAACCGAATCAGAATTTGAATTAAGAACTAAGTTCTTTATTGTTGTTTTATTTTGGATTGGCAAAACTCACACTCACTAATATAGTTCGCTATACGAAGTCGAAATTATATTATTCTCGAATTAAATAAATTAATATTTATACAGTTACGCCGGCCGTACGGAGCTGCCAGACAACCTGAAAGTGCTGTTCCGTACCGTAGCTATGATGGTGCCAGATTACGCTATGATCGGAGAAATCACTCTGTATTCCAATGGATTTGTAAATGCTGGGCCGTGAGTATATTACTTTAATAACTAGTAAAGAAAAATACGGAACCCTAAAAACAAACGAATAAAGCTGTTTTAGTAAAACGTCAATTAACATTTCGTCAATGATGAGAGAGGCCTTTGTTCAGCAGTAGGCCACAATTAGCCAGATTAGATTGGATCGATGGTAACAGTTGGAGACTTAAATGCGCGTCGTGACAACATGTTGTTAGTTTTTACACGGCTACGTCTCTGTCTAAAGTTTGAAAGTGATAGTGACATTACGATACGAGATAACTGTCATGTCTTTATCAACTTGCAATAAAGAGCTGCATTGTCAATCGCCTATGTCTATGTCTGATTCGAAACAGCTCAACAACATAACCTCTACAAAAAGGTGTATCATCTCATCTATCTTTTAAAGTATATTTCATACAATAATAACGGAGACTATTTATGAAATAGTACATTTTAATGAGATTAAAATATATTACAATATAATGTCAGAGCACATTCTAGAATCTAGAATAACGAAAGGGAGACAAGCGCCTGTCATCACTCATACATTTTAGCTTCAAATAAATTGCTCTTATATTTAGAACAGGCGTTTAGGTTCATGCTTATATCAATATTCCTTCTTTTTGACTTCCAGTCTAGCTCGTAAAATAGTCCAAGCTTACAAACTATGCTCAGAGCAGCTATCATCACAAAACCACTACGATTATGGAATGCGTGCCGTCAAATCAGTGTTGCTTGCCTCCGGAGCTCTGAAAAAGAATTACCCAGAGAAAGACGAATCGCAGTTGGTGCTTAGAGCTATCATTGACGTTAATATGCCTAAGTTTTTGTCGCAAGTAAGTTTTTAAGATATTATTAAGTCAATTAGTTGACACAACAAATGAACATCGGAGCATCGAAGCGACTACATGCGAATGTTGTGTCAACAGATTTTGAGTTTTATTCTAATGAGAACAATGTCGATAATAATATGACAATCAAAAATGCTCTGCGCTGGGCTCCGGCAGGTGAACGCCAGCCCTAATAGACTTGACCTGCAAGCTTAGCATACACTCCGTGACAAGACGTTGTCATGGGTTTGTCACGCTTACGTCTCTGTCCATAGTTTTAAATGTAATAAGGACAGCATAACGTGAGATAATTGTCGCGGCACGTATGCTAAGCCTCCTTATAGTAGAGTGCCGTAAGGTTTATACCTCGGAATCCAGGGCCAGTCAATGAATCTTAATATAAACCTTGAAAATATGTTTTTAATAGTATATAGAATAATGTTAAAAAAAAATTTTTTCCCGCTCTCAATTTTTTTTTAATTTTTTTTTTTTTTAGCCTAATTCGTGCCACTGCTGGGCAAAAGCCACTCCCACGCCTCTCCAAACACTCCTATTATTAGCTGCTTCCCACCAATCGACCCTAAATGAGCGTAGGTCGTCACTCCATCGTTTTTTGGGCCTAAAATTATTATAAACAATTATTAATTTTTTGGAGTTTTCATTGATTTATATTAGTCAAAAGTCATATTTTAAAAAGAACAACTATTACAAACTTGAAAACTTGATCTTGGATCTTTAGGGACTGCAGGTATACCGATGCACCATTCAAATACTACCTGTTTTGGTCCATTAGACTATTTTGCTTTAAACAGCGACTTAGTTTTTGCCTTTATCACTCCCTATTTCTTAGTCAGGCTGAAAAACAAACGCCCTACTAGATTACTTCTCTTAACTACTCGATTTTGTCAATTTAACCACCTTAACTCAACTTCTAAGTTTTTGAAATAATCCGACTTAGGTAAGTCTTCGATGTCTAATACCCCGAATTTGTTGTTTTTGCAATACATGTTATACCATTTTGGATTTGGAATAGCACAAGGCAGTTTTTAAAAACATTTGTTCATTAAGTACCGAGTAAATTTTTTTCGTGGCAGCTGCTCAAAGTCGAGTTATTGTTTTTGGGAGAGAATTAAAGTTAACTTTGACAGTTAATTTGTCGATGTTCCACTTTAATCATCAACGAATTATTTTCGCCATATCATAAGTAACTATCGAAGAAGCCGTTAACGTACTTTTCTTTTTAATTAATTGAATATTAATCGCTCTCTGATACAAAAACCATCAAAAAGTGGTTCTTTTTTCAAAAATCACTAAAACGGGTTTAACTCGATACTCATAAGACTTTTCTATGGCCATGTAAGGCTTATTTGTGCACCTTAAGTCCATCTACCTCCGGTGTCAGTTTGCCGGCCTATTTTTGGGATGTGCGGAGATTCCTGCTCCTGAAACCGATACGTATTATTTTGTATCATTGTTTTACGTTCATCAAAGCCTAAATTAGTTTAGCTAAAAAGTAACACGACATTCATTGACTGTTAGGCGGTACGAAGTTCCGGGCCCGCCATGAACAATACCGAACAGCTGCTGTTATCCCCTCTATTTCTCCAACCCGACCTTCATCGGTATACCTGCAGTCCCTAAAGATCCAAGATCAAGTTTTCAAGTTTGTAATAGTTGTTCTTTTTAAAATATGACTTTTGACTAATATAAATCAATGAAAACTCCAAAAAATTAATAATTGTTTATAATAATTTTAGGCCCAAAAAACGATGGAGTGACGACCTACGCTCATTTAGGGACGATTGGTGGGAAGCAGCTAATAATAGGAGTGTTTGGAGAGGCGTGGGAGTGGCTTTTGCCCAGCAGAGGGACGAATTAGGCTAAAAAAAAAAAATTAAAAAAAAAAATTGAGAGCGGGATATATTTTTTTTTTAACATTATTCTATATACTATTAAAAACATATTTTCAAGGTTTATATTAAGATTCATTGACTGGCCCTGGATTCCGAGGTTTGACCATTTTTATGCCTTACGGCACTCCACTATTAAGACGGAAGAGATGGAGAGAGAGGGAAACCTCTTCGGATACCCTCTACCTTCCTTGGTCTTCGTCTCCCTCTCTAAACCTGTTCATTCCAGGATGTACCCCTCTTTGCTGGTATCTACTCTGACTTATTCCCCGGCGTGGAAATACCACAGCCAGACCGCGCTGAGCTGCTCCGCTGCATTATAAAAGACCTGGATAAGAGGAATCTGCAAAAGACCGAATGGTATCTCGAGAAGATTATACAGGTATGTTCTAGGGTTTCTTAAATAAAAGTTTGACTTCGAATCATCGCATAAATCATGTAATTGTATAAGTGTCTCCATTTAAAAAAAGATATATTATTAGACATAACGTAGGGCCCTGTGCCGAAGGTTTCTTGCCGTTTTCTTCCTCTCGGCTATACAGGTAGTGCACCGGCAGTAGTTTTAGATCAAAAAAGTGACACCAAAAAAGTGTAATGAATTTTGCCTATTTTTGAATAAAACACTTTTCATTCATTTTCGTTCATTTTCGCTACCTGTTTTATTACTTAAGGCCAAAATGACATTAATGTGCCGGCCCAAGGATCGTCATGTTTGCAGCATGAGGTAGTGTTGTGTTGTAAAGCATAAGCTACCTACGTATTCACGAGGCAAGCCTTTGTCCAATTAAAAGTGGCCCCTAAGAACTAGCTAACTCAATTGGATAGCGAGGTCTTTCCTGAGCTGGCAAACATTTGCCTCGTAATATTCCTCGCTCTATGAGTACGCGGCTATTAATATTCGCTTCATCTCTGTACCTGACCTGTATCGGCCCGACTCTGCGAAATTTTATATTATAAAAGAAACTCAAGAACGGCTTAACCGATTTAGCTGGAAATTGGCAGTGTGGTAGCTCAAAATCAGGAGAAGGACAAAGGATAATTTTATATCCTTATTTCGTTTGAGGCCGAACAAAGTTTTCGGGGTCAGTTAGTTTATCATAAAATTATTTTAGATCTACGAAATGATGCTTGTCCGCCACGGATTCATGGTGGTGGGCCCGCCAATGGGCGGCAAAACTCAAGCGTACCAATGTCTCGCGGACTCCCTACGCGCGCTGCAACTAATGAAACCTCCGCCAAGACATAAAGAGTTTGGGGCTATATACCGGATTATTAATCCAAAGGCCATCACTATGGGACAGCTGTATGGGTGTTTTGATCCTGTGTCGCATGAGTGGTACGTGTCTTAACTTCTTCTTTCTCTCTTCAAATTTTTCTTTTCTTTTTTTTAAATGACTTCCAAAAAAAGAGCTTCTCAGTTTGACCTGTTTGTATGTTATACCGCGATTATCTCGCGTTTGGATGAAGCGATGTTTTCTTCTATTTTTTCTTTTTTTTATTCTTCTTTTTTCATTGATGTCTTCGAAATTTATGTTCTGAAGTTCTAAATAGACCAGACCTTTATGATTCTCCTTTCTCGTTTTTTATTACGAGTATGAAGACAGAAAACGGCCTCATTGTTTGTTTCTTAGGGATATACAGAACAAATCATACTCCATCTTCTGTCTAAATCATCATCATTTTATCCTATAGCTGCCCGCTGTCGAGCAAAGGTCTATGCTATGCTCCAAAGATTTTCCAGCGCGACCTGTTCATTGCCACCTGCATCCAAAGAGACTCCGCGTCTTTTTCTAAGTCCGTCTAATCAATTAAGCTATATTTCCAGGTCAGACGGAGTATTAGCCATAGCGTTCAGAGAGTACGCGATGTCGATAACTCGCGACCGTAAGTGGATTCTATTCGACGGCCCGGTGGACGCTGTGTGGATAGAAAACATGAATACCGTACTCGACGATAATAAGAAACTATGTCTTATGAGTGGGGAGATTATTCAGGTAAGTTTATAAACTAGAAATTGAGCGTTAGACAATTCTCGCGCGATAGATTGTGATGTAACAGTTCCATTTCAATATATTTTAATCAAGCCAAAAAATGATGCTCAAAATTGCAATCGCTATGTCAGTTTTCATAATCGATATTCGGTATACGGTGACAGGTATATTGGAAATAAAGGTGTAATGTAGACTATCCTCAAACAAATTTTTTGACACTAAGTAATATAAGATGTAGAGTGAACATTTTACTGCAAGTCCAATCCTTAACAAAAGATGAAGGGATCTTTTAAAATAGTTACTCCTTTCACATGAATTATTCAATCCATAGCCGCTCACTGATAAGTCCTCTCCAATGATTCTCCAACGCGACCGGTTCATTGCTATCTGCATCTAACGAGACCCCGCAGTTTTCCTTCATCGGCTATCGATATCGGTATATACGAGTAATAATAATGATAATGTTTTCAGATGACAAATAAAATGAACCTGATTTTCGAGCCAGCGGACTTAGAGTTTGCATCGCCAGCCACAGTGTCTCGTTGTGGCATGATTTACATGGAGCCGGAACAGTTAGGTATGTTTTCGTAAACTCACTATATTGATAATATTGTTAATAGTCATTGCGAAACATCTTATTCAAATAACTTATGGCCTATTGAATTATATTTTAGAAGGGGTAATATTTAATTTTACGATATAGCTGTTAAGTGTATCCATTATCCAATAGAGCTGCTAAAATGTAAGTATGTGGTAAAACAGATCATACATATCTGTCACTCCTCTCCCATCTGTTAAATATGTAGGAAGTAAGCAGTAAAACACACAAGTAGATCACTATACGTGTAATAGCAGACTGACAACTCGTATGACAGAACAGAAATCAATCAATCTTAAACTACCGACATTCATATAAATTATAAATAAATTAATACCTACATTACACCATCGAGGTAGACAGAGACCACTTACCTCCACTTGCTACGACCCAAACACACCTCCCATCATCCACATTCATTAGTCGCCTCATGCAAAAATATTATAACACAACTTACTATGCTCCTTTAATTTTCGTGTAGGTTGGCGAGCATTCCTAGCGTCTTACAACACACATCTAAGCAAGAAGTTGATTCCGGAGCAATTCGAGTTGATCCAAGAATTGATAGATTGGCTGGTGCCCGCCATCTTTGACTTCCTCTTTGTTAAGTGTTCGCATTTCGTTCACGTGGGAGAGATTCATCAGTTTTATGTAAGTATACTAATTTTTGTAGAAGCATGGGAGAGGCTTTTGCCCAGCAGTAGTAACGTAGGCTAAAAAAACTATTTATTAAATAAAGAGTATGCGACAAATTGCGTTAGTTATGTAGTTCTAATTAAAGAGTATGTGACAGAATGCGCTAGCTACGAACCTACTACATTTATAACTTTATAAATTAACTAGAGGCTGCCCTGTTCGTACTCGTTTATCTTCATATCTTGTAAAAAATGATACCTTAAAATAATAATACCCTTTGTATTATTATGATGTACGAGCTACAATATTGTAGAGTTTCATCAAAATCTGTTCAGTAGTTTTTGCGTGAAAGAGTAGCAAGCATACTCACATTGAAAAACATTTACATTTATAATATTAGTAGGTTTATAAAAGTTAGACTATCCACGCTTTCTGCTTCATAAAAGTGGAAATTGTCGTTTCAAAGCTAGCATTTTAATTTATCTTACATTTACCAGTCATTCACACGTCTCTTCACCGTGCTGTTGGAGAGCGAGTCTCAATTCAGTACGGTGTGGCTGCAATGCACTTTTGTCTTCGCTCTGCTGTGGGGTCTCTGTGCTACTATCACGGGTAAGAAGACTGCTATTTTACTTATTTTTATATATTTCTTTTTAATATTGATTTTTTTACCGTTATAGCACACTGTAGCAAATAGATTTCTAGCCGACATACTTACTTTACTGTGCTTAAACTAAAGTATACAAAAAACCTTGATAGAAGTCTACTATACATATTTTTTTGCTCTAATTTAATTGATGTGCCAAGATGTCTACCAACTGGTTGCCGCTCGACGGCCACAGAAGTAGAGGTCGGCCTAAGAGGAGATGGCTCTACGATCTCGATGTAACTTGGCAAACTGGTCAGAAGTTGCCGGAGATAGGGAAGGAAGGATGCCTTTGTCCAGCAGTAGCACACAATACGCTATTAAAAAAATCTTAATCACTACATAACTATTATTTATTTACTCCAAGGCGACAGCCGCAAGCATTTCGACCTGTTTTTCCGCAAGCTAACCGACGGCAACTGGCCGGGCCATCCTCGACCGAAATGCTTCAAGCTAACAAAGAACCAACTCTTTCAAGACAAGGACACTGTATTCGATTACGTGTATGATAAGAGGAATAACGGCACGTGGATTCCTTGGGCTGAGTTAGAAAAAGAAGTGCCTCTAGCGCCTGGTGCTAAGGTGATGGTCGATTTTTTCTTTAAGCTACGCGTCCACTACGTTCCGATCCATAGTTTTAAGCTACACAAAGTTAAGTTTTATTTAGGTATACAAACATAAATCGAATCACGCGTCCACGTCAGGACGAAAGATCTGACTTTATAATAGTTTAAAAATGTTACTTTATATTAATGAGAACCTATGGACGATGGGGCAGAAAGGTTCTAGAGCGGCGACCACGCACCGGACGACGCAGTGTGGGAAGGCCTCCAACAAGGTGGACTGACGACTTGGTTAAAGTCGCTGGAAACCGTTGGATGTGGGCAGCGCAAGACCGGTCGTTGTGGAGATCCTTGGGGGAGGCTTTTGTCCAGCAGTGGACGTCCATAAGCTGACATGATGATGATGATGAATGAGAATCTATCATGGAAATTAACAAAGCGCAGCTGGCACATAGGCTGCTTTAAAACAGTGGTTACAATATCCGAGTTAAATCAGACAATACTTGTACGATGGTGCTCGTAACATTAACACTGTACAGGACGGGGACAGTCACGCGGGATTAACGGCGTGATTACCCACGCACATATACCTTTAATTTAACTATACCTGCATACGATTTCCAGGTAAACGACATAATAATCCTAACAAACGAGAACGCCTGTCTCCGTTACTTCGTAACTAAAATGGTGAGATACAAGATACCGATACTGTTCGTCGGTCCAACCGGCACTGGGAAGTCGTCTTTGGTGCTAAACTTCCTATTAGGACTGCCTAAGGAGAAATACATTACGAATACTATTACGTTCTCTGCTCGGACTACTGCTAATCAGGTATTTTATCTTTGACTAGATTTTTTTATATTTTGCAGGGGATAGGGAAAGGTGAAAGGGACGTGTTAAAAACTGTAGTGAGACCTTAACTAGAGTGAGTACTAGAGACTGCACGAGACTTCGTACGCATTCATCGTCATATCTTGAAAAAAAAAAAAAAAAGATCTAAAAATAATATAGCCTATGTGTTCTGATACATAAGCTACAACATTGCCAAGCTACAATAGTCTGTAGAACTGATTGGAGAGCAAGGATCCCTCCTTTGCGCCTTTGCAGCAACGGGAGTTGACGGGCTGACTGTATCTGTATCTATTCAACAACTATGTCTTCTTTTATTTCCAGACGCAAGATATTATAATGTCAAAGGTCGACAGAAGGCGAAAAGGTGTATTTGGTCCGTCTATGGGCAAAAAGGTAAGTTTGAACATGGATCTATAAATAAGCTACATTTAAAGCTAAAAAGAACAGTGGAGAGTATTCTTGTAGAAAGTTTTCGGTAAGCCATTGTTTAGCAGAATACCAATTGTGTCAAAAAATGCCATTGACACTGCCGACATACTAGCCTCAGTTGGCTATTTTAAATTAGCAAACTTGGGCCCCAGTAGAGAGAAGCAGCGTATATTTTAAACTGACTATTATAAGTACCAAGTCGCCAAATGTGTCAAAAAATGCCATGGACACTCTGCCGACACAACTGAGGCTAATTTAAATTAGCAGACTTGGGCCCTAGGCATGTGGTCACGAATTAGTAAAAATAAGGTATTTTCTGTTCTTTCTGCAGTGCGTACTTTTTGTGGACGACTTGAGCATGCCTCAGAAGGAAACTTATGCGGCTCAGCCTCCTTTAGAACTGTTACGACAATGGATAGATCACGGTCACTGGTATGATTTGAAGGAAATGGTTCGACAGGAGGTTGTTGATGTGGTATGTAAAATTAATAATTAATTTTGTTTTTCTTTTACGCTTGTTCTGTTTAATTTGTGCTTTATTGTTGAATAAGTGTGTGTCTATGTGACGTTACTATTAAGGAATATTACAAATTGGAAACTGCCCATAACTTCTTATGTTTGAAAAACTTATAAAATATCCTTAACTAATATAGCCTTTGTGTAATGTGCAAGCTAAAAATATTTTAAAGTTTAAATAAAATCTGTTTAGTGGTTTCTGCTTCAAAGGAGCAAAGAAAAAAGAATTTTCATTGGCCAGTTGGCTTGGTTGGAAGTGACTTGCTTGTCATGTCGCAAATCATAAGTTTCGATTTCCACTAGAGACAAACATTACTGTGACGTATATCTTTGTCTTGAGACTGGGTGTGTAATATGCATGTATTAAAAATAAATTAGGTATAGGTATAATGCGTATGTGGGCAGCGCAAGACCGGTCGCTGTACAGATCCTTGGAGGAGGCTTTTGTCCAGCAGTGAACTTCCGGCTGACATGATGATGATGAGGAAGGTATATAATTATATTAGGCTAACTTTACCTTTTTTGAGAGAATCCACAATAATTGTTGCCATTTATTTAAAAAAAAAAAACATTTTGATTTGTTTTTCTTTTCATCCAGCTATTCGTCTCAGCAATGCTGCCACCTGGCGGAGGTTCAAATCTAATCACATCCAGATTGACCCGACACATGTTCCTCGTAACTTTAGACTCCTTTGAAGACAACACTTTGAACAAGATTTTCTGTACCATCATGGACTGGCATTTCGCGAAAGGTTTCAATGATACTATGCAGAGGCAGAGTAAGGTAATTCTAGCTTGGTCCCTT
The DNA here is from genome assembly GCA_947563765.1 of Anarsia innoxiella. NCBI lineage: Eukaryota > Metazoa > Arthropoda > Insecta > Lepidoptera > Gelechiidae > Anarsia > Anarsia innoxiella. The sequence continues at coordinate 2,088,232 of OX387403.1, forward strand.
AGTAAAAGTTGTTTGTTATCACGAGTACATGCATAAAAAGTCACTTCTTATGCATTTATCGTCATATCTTGGAAAACATGTACAGCACAATAATTTAATATAGCCTATGTTAAGCTACAAAATTGAAAAGGTTGATTAAAATCTGTTCTGTGATTTTTGCGTGAAAGAGTAACACATCTTCATATCCGTCCATCCATATGCACAAACATTGACATTTTTAATATTAGTAGGATTTGTAGTAGCATGATAGGATTATAGGAGTAATAGATGCGCGTATGTATGACTGTTGTACAACCTTTTTGAAAATAATCTTTAAAAAAAGAATAACAGGTGCTATTTATGCTCCTTATTAATTCTTTATTCATATTTACCAACAGACGGTAGTAGCAGCAACCCTGGAAGTATACAGAGCGGTTGTAACACAATTTTTACCAACACCAAGCAAATGCCACTATTTATTCAACCTAAGAGACTTTGCGCGGATTATCAAAGGATGTTTATTGGTACCTGCGTCACGGATGAAGGAATTGAACAAATTTGTCTTGCTTTGGATTCATGAGACTTATAGAGTGTTTTATGATCGACTTATTGATGATGGCGACAGGTTAGTATAATTTTAAATACGTACTGAAACTACGAATAACAATACTATAGAAAAATAACACGTTGCGACCGATTGACGCGCTCTCGGTTTGTATTTTAAGACCCGCCCACTGCGGTGGATATTTCGCGGAACCATTTTTATGATACGGTTACGTTTCTATAGTGACGTTATTCGTAGACTAAAAACCTTAATTTCCCATAGGTTCCATTATTGTATCACGACCTAAAACTAATCTAGCTTTCTACACATTCGAATATTCCTGTCCTATTATTTTCTGCGTCCTCTTGATCATGCTACGTCTCCCTCTTTCATGGCATCTCTTTCTGACATGATTTCCGATTAAATTACCTACCAATAATAACGATGTCGTCTTCGCAATATTTTAAATGAAAAAAGTATTTTAGTAAGTATTATAAAACGGTATAATAATTTTATTGACAATACAAACATAGAATAAAATACATATTTACAAGAAGAATATGTCTTCCAACGCGTCCCCACGAGGCAAAGTACCCAACAAGCTGGCAGCATTAACTCATAAAATTATAGAAAAAAGTTACGTATTTCAGAGTGAAACTATTCGGCATAGTATACGGCGCTGTATACCAAAACTTCAGAGTGCACATGGATCAAGTTATGACAGAATTTGGCTACGTGCCTGAAGGAGAGAAATTAAGTAACAGTCACGCTGCGAACATCTTTTTTGGGAACTATATGGAACCTGACGCTGATCCTAAGATTTATGATCAGGTTTGTGTGATTGAATGGTAATCGTGCGAGATAATATTATTATTATTGATGTATTACAACTGATTACAACCGCGGGCTTGTGGCCAAACGGTAGTAGCGAAAACTAATAGGGATGATGACTCCATTCAAAAAATAATTAGTCCGTCTTTAAGGCTATTAAAAACTATTTGAAACACATTTTGTACCTGATCAAATACATAAATAAATACAAAGATACAGAGCATCAAAGTTACGGAGTGGGGGGTGACGTCACTCCTAGGTAAAAATCGTACTTAGGTGTGACGTCACGAGCAACTTTTAAGGTGATATTGTATATTAGAGAATAGAAGTCGAGATGACTATTGAGAAGAGTGGTTGGGATGACTGGTGTGGTCGAGGGAATAATTGGGATGGTTTTTCTTTTGTCTTGAAGTGAAATGGTATCTGCCTAACCCGTTGGGAGAGAGGCGTGACAGATATGTATGTATGTGTCTTCTCTAGTGATTTGGACTTCAGATGATTTCAAAGGCTGTAAAAATCAGAGCTAAGCTAGTCGGAAAATCCTATTAAATAATAATCATCTATTTAACAGGTCCTAGATGTAGAAGATATGGCAGTAAAGATGGAGTACTATTTAAGCGAGTACAATGTGGTCTCCTCGTCTCCGATGTCACTTGTGATGTTCAGATACGCGCTCGATCATATTTCTAGGAGTTGTCGGGTGCTGTTGCAGGATAACGGTTGTTATAACACTTTTATATCGCTGTTATAGGACTTCTTTAGGAGCACTTTCCCACCAGTATGATTTTAGAAGAGTTTTTTAAGAAGATTATTGTAGAATTAGAGGCTATCCGCGACGTCGTACGCATTTGTCGTACTTTCTTGGAAAACTTACACAATATCTTAAAATAATATAGCCTATGTGATATTCTGATGTTCATGCTACAATATTGTAAAGTTTCATTAAAATCTGTTCAGTAGTTTTTGCGTGAAAGGGTAACAAACAACCTCTCATTCTACATCCATCTATTCATTCGTTGGCACAAAAATTTACATTTATATTATTAATAGAATAGTAGGATTATGTTGTAATTAAACTACCGATATTTGGTCGCTATATCAACGTCGAAGAAGTACTTTGTAACACCGTTATACATCCACTATACGACCATTACACTTAAATGTTTCTTGTAGGAAACTTATTACTAGTCGGAGTCGGTGGCAGCGGTCGAACAAGCGCTGTGCGACTAGCTGCGAGTATACTGGAGATGAACGTGATATCGATCGAGATATCTCGAGTTTACGGTCAGAACGAGTGGCGAGACGATATTAGGAAGATGTTGATGAAGGCTGGTATCATTGGGAGACCTATGGTGTTCCTCTTTGCTGATACTCAGGTATATACACCCATACATACATATATAAAGTACCTAATCGTCTGTCTTTTGTTTTTCTTGAGCCGATTGTAATGAAACTACGAAAAAAATGAATGATATTGGTCTTTTTTATAACAGTTGAAACTTAGTATTGACTGTTGAAACTTTAGGATGGACCGTTGAAACTTAGGATAAAAATGAACATATGATAATGATGTTAAACATTGTAATGAAGGATATGTTAAGAAAGCAATTGAAATAGTGTTTATTCTGTATTTTTTTATAATTATCATTTTAAGCAGTTATTTTTATGTCCGTACTTCAATATACCTAGTACCTTAACTTACAAAAATAACAAATATGCAGTTTTTATAATTTTAAAACAAAGTGCTGCGTTTAAAATAAGCTCTAACGAAAAAAAGAAATTGTAAAGGTCTTGTCAATGATCGAGTACCTACTCGTTATGATATTCGAAGGTAACACAACTTAAACAAATCAGTAATAATGTTTTTTCTTGTAGATAATGTACGAAGGCATGGTAGAAGATATAAACATGCTTCTAAATACGGGAGACATCCCGAATCTGTACGGAATGGAAGAAAAAGTTGAGATTCTTGATAAGATGCAGAACGCTGTGAGGGAATCGGTTAGTACGCTTTTTGTTATTTTAGTATTTTATGTTTACCTATTTTCAGTCGAAAATCAATGAAAAAAGGATTTACAAAATTTTCTAAGGGTGGTATTATACTTATTAAATATCTTTGTCCAACTTTGTTCAATTTTTGATATTTTTTTAAAATATAGTTGTGACGTCGTCCCAAAGTATATATGGTAAATGTACCTAATATCACCATTAAGCTCGGTACTCACATGCGGTATTACTCGAAGTCGAGTAATAACGTATGTTAGTACTGAGCTTTATAAAAACACAAGACTCTGAAAAGCCACTTTGTTTAAATTTTTCCTCTACACTCATTTGCCTTAGAATTAGCCCAAATACATACGAACATATCTGTCAAGCCTTTTTCCCATCGGGGTAAGCAGAGACCACTTCCCTCTACAAAAAAAAAAAACAATCTAGCCACTTGAGTCCCACTACTGGGCAAAAGCCTCTCTCCTCGACCGCCATGACTTTCTGTCTCGAGGTTTCTCCGCCCAGGTATTTAAGAAGGTGTCCAGCTCGTCCCGCCATTTCCGTGGTCTACCGCGCCGAACAAAAAAAAAAACTAAAACTACTAAAATACTTATATGATTTAAATCCCAAGGGCCGTAAAATGGAAACAACCCCGCTAGCGATGTTTGGTTTCTACGTGGAGAGAGTAAAAGCCAATCTCCGTATCGTAATAGCGATGTCGCCGATCGGTGACTCCTTCAGGAACCGTCTTAGGATGTTCCCGTCGCTGATCAACTGTTGTACTATTGATTGGTAATGCGATTTTAATTATATACGTACTATAGGCTACCTTGCGTACTCATTTATCGTCATATCTTGGAAGAAAAACATGATATCTCAAAATAATATAGCCTATGTGTTATTCTGATATGTAAGGTACAGTATTGTACAGTATTAATATTAATCTATTCAGTAGATTTTGAGTGAAAGAATAACCCATCCATCCATCGGCACAAACATTGACATTTATAATGTTAGTAGGGTTTTGAAAGAACATCCAACCTAATTGGTATAGTAAAAATTTTCGGTATCACTTACACTCAACATCCCCTATATATACATATTATAAAACTATATTTTTCTCTATCGATAGACGTAAGTTTCATCAGTGGCCGCCAACTTTTTTTTCTCCATACTAGCTCGAATAGGGGATGTTGAGTCTAATTGATACCGTTTTTTTTAACTATACCAGGCTCCATACAAATATGTTCGATGCCATTTACACAATACTAGTGTGCAAGCTACTATATTGTAGAGTTTCATTAAAATTTGTTCAGTTGTTTTTGCGTGAAAGAGTACGTAACAAACATCCTAACTTGTATCCGGATTTCATAGATGTATATCGAACTTGTTACCATACTAAAAGTTGTTTGTTATCACGAGTAGATGCGTAACTATCCTTTTCTATCGTTCACTAATTAAAAGTCACCCTATATAAATCAGGTTCACAGCGTGGCCAGCAGAGGCGTTGGAGAAGGTGGCTAACATGTTTATATCTCAAATGCCGAACGTGAATGACGCGTTGCGAGACGTCTGCGTCGATATTTGCCAGCTGTTTCATATGAGTGTTGTTAATTTAAGCGATAGGTATGTGCAAAAATTAAGATTTTTATTATATTATCATTAGTATAAAGAATTAATTACCCTTCTTTATAGTCTGAGGGTCCGTTTTACCATTTAGAGATAAAATTTATCTGACAGTTTTATTTTATACCTGTCACTATCTAAAACATCATGTTTTATGAAATATACTTACGTAGTTTTAGCTGACAGTAATTTTTTTATCTTTAAGTGGTTAAACGGGCTCTAACTTTGGACAAATAAATTTCAGTTGCCCAAGTAGCTTTGATAAGGAATTCCTGATATAAAATACAAGAAGTTTAACAGCTTATCAAGCATTTCATTCGTTTCGAATTGTTTTATAATATTCTCTAGAAAGTTCTGCTGAAAAGAGAGCAATAAATTATAGTAACGGATATTTCTTTTTTTGCATATTTATGCCGACAGAACTTTATTTTGTTTTTATTTAATTATGAAGATACTTAGCGTTATATTCCTGAACATAACCTTTGGAAACGTTTTTTATGTTTTAAACATATAAATAAATGATATATGATTACAGATTCTATTCAGACGCTGGAAGAAAGGTGTACGTTACTCCGACAAGTTACTTGGAGCTTATCAAGGCATTCCAGAGTTTATACGCTATGAAGGTGGATCAGATCACCAAGGCGAGGATACGGTAAGTTATGACATAGATATCTCATTTTTTCATAGATCAGAAAGTTAAAAACTCAAAAGAAACCAAGAAATAAAAAAGGCTTACTCTTAGCTCAAAGAAATGTTATATTTTGTGTCTAATGAAACTTAAGTGATGATTAAATAAGCAGTTGTGTTGTAAAGTTCCCGATTAGGACTAAGTGGACCGGCGACGTTATATTTTAACAATTTCAATTCAATTCAAATAATCTTTACTTCGTAGGATTATGTAAAATCACCTGAAACGTGTCACTTTTTTAAAGCTAACGCTAAGGATAAGACACACCACCTAACCTAGAATTCAAGCACAGAATTTAGAGTAACACGATCTGCTAGCTTAGCATGCACTCCGTGACAAGACGTTGTCATGCGTTTGTCACGCTTACGTCTCTTTCTATAGTTTTAAATGTGATAAGGACAGCATGACGTGAGATAATTGTCGCGGCAGGCCGTGCTAAGCCCCCTGATGTGACAATAAAATAAAACTAACCAATTTATTTCCGTGTGTTCCCACCAGCTACGAAACAGGTTTGGAACAGATAGACTTCGCGGGCGGCCAAGTGGCGGTGATGCAGCAGCAGCTGATAGACCTCCAGCCGCTGTTAGTGGAGACCAGCGACAAGACCGAGAAGCTCATGATCAAGATCGAACAAGATACTGTCGTTGTTGAGAAGCAGAAAGAGGTAGGGTTCCCAATATACCTGTCTCAATCTAAAACGTTATGTTTTATGAAATAGACATTGGTCTATCTGTCAGTTTAATTTTATCTGTAAGTGGTGAAAAGTGGTTACTATATAAAAAAGCGGTTATCACCTCCCCTGTCAAAAACAACGAAATGTAAAAAGTAGGCAGTCAATGAGGAAGTCAAACCGCGCTTGCGTCACACAGTTATAATTTTTTACGCACACATATTGATGCGTGTACATACTGCCATACAAATAAAAGTTTATTCCAGACTTGATGCGTATCTAAAACAGACTTGTGTCTAATAACGATTTTTTTAGATATTTACGTACTATTGCTTGCAAAGCATATAAAACACCACAAATTCTAGATCGTAGGCGCCGACGAAGCATTGGCGAACGAAGCGGCAGCCGCGGCTCAAGCTATCAAAGACGACTGCGAGTCCGATCTAGCTGAAGCGGTTCCAGCACTTGAAGCTGCTTTAGACGCTCTTAACACACTCAAACCTGCCGATATAACACTAGTGAAGAGTATGAAGAATCCGCCTAGCGGTGTTAAGTTAGTAATGGAAGCTGTTTGTGTCATGAGAGGAATTAAGGGGGATAGGAAGATGGATGCTAATGGTAAGGATTCTTATGATATGTTTGTTTTTATCCGACAGTAGACGAACAGATTACACACACACACACACACGACACAACACAACACACAATCTCATTTCTTAGGCCCCATAAGCTAAGGAGTCTTATGGGCTAGATACGCTAGGAGTTAATTGGCGAAAACGGGCATTATAGTACTTAGGCTAGCTTTCTATACTTTGAATAATGAACTTGATCGTTGCAGGTCGCCCTTATGAGGATTATTGGGGTCCATCCCAGAAGTTGCTCGGTGACATGAAGTTCTTGGAGAATTTGAAGAACTACGACAAAGACAATATTCCTCAAGCTGTCATGAAGAAAATACGTGATAGGTAAGGTTATTGATTAACATGCACAAATACCTACGAAATAGGGTAAAGTGTTTCCATTTTATGACAAAGGAGTTTAGGAATACCTTGAACACAACACATACTTTCTTTTACTGTGTGTTTGGATCCAACCTCCAACAAACAACTTCAAAAAGGCGTTGACCGACCTCGGAAAAGGTGGCGGGATGAGCTGGACACTTTCATGGATGTCTGGGCAGAAAATCGTGGAGAAAGACGAGAGAGGCTTTTAGAGACGGCTAGATAGGTGTTTGGATCGTAGCAAGTGGCCTCTGCCTATCCCAGTAGGAGTGACGCGTGACAGATATGTATACGTATGTACACATGGATACGTGTTTTCTCAGATACATACCAGATCGAGAGTTCGACCCAGTCGTGATATCGAAAGTGTCGTCCGCTTGCGAAGGTCTCTGTAAGTGGGTGCGAGCTATGGACGTCTACGATAGAGTTATCAAGGTCTGTAAAAGAATTGCTTTAAAACTATGCAATGTTCTTTTTTCACTAGGTATCCACATCAATGAAAATGAAAAACATTTTTAGGCAAAAATTGTGAAAAATTATTTACCTTTTTGACGTTTGTTTTTTTTATTATTGAATAATTTATGTGCTTTCTGACAGGTCGTAGCCCCGAAAAAAGCGGCGTTGTACGAAGCAGAGTCAGAGTTGCAAGCTCAAATGAATACGCTCAATGCTAAGAGGGCGCAGTTGCAAGGCGTACTCGACAAACTGCAGGTAACTTCTATTAATTGTTACTCTATTGGTTTGGTACCTATTTTGATAGTTCTTGCGATAGGAAGTAACAGTATATCCAGTATCTACAGTCTCCTTAAACCGGTCCTACTCCAAAGGTTGAGTGGAAGAGATTAATTTTAGTAATAAGGCCGCCTTTCACGAAAAAAACCACAGAGTTTGATGAAACGTATTGTAATTTGCAAATCAGAGTGACAACTAGCCGTTAGATGTGATTTAAAGATTTTGTGTTAATTTTCCGAGTTATGACTATAAATGCGAACGAAGTCACGCTTATTCTCTAGTGTAGGTAAGTTGTATTTTGCGTTACCTCTATGAAAAATAATTTTTATAATCCACATCAGCCTGTAAACTTAAAAAAGATGTCAATTAAATCCATCACCATCACAACAGACGTTAAACGATGAATTCGCGGAAATGACTCGTAAGAAGAAAGCTCTAGAAGACGAGATAGAACTTTGCTCCACGAAGTTGGCTCGAGCTGAACAGCTGATAGGCGGCCTTGGAGGAGAGAAGACCAGGTGGACGCAGCTGGCTAAGGACTTGCAGGAGCTGCTTGGAAATATTATTGGTAAGATTACATGAAACACCTTATTTTGGTCAGAGCAATAATTCACAGTTGCATAAAGCCTGATACAAACTCTCACAGACGCAATGCATTATAGAATTAGAAGCACACTTTTTTGACAAATTTGCTTCTAATCATATTATATCTTGTTGGCAACACCAACAGAAAGTAATTTTGTATCTTTTATGTAGCAACACTCTCTTCTTTCTCTCCCTACTCAGTACGATCACGTGTGCTACCAATTAATGTGTGTAAAAAACTAAAGTGAATAAAACCCAGTTCCTTCGTTCCACTACTTGAAGCCTTTCATTTAACAACCAGCCCCAACATCTGCTGCCTACAAAGTGGTCCTTCGAGCCGGATAAAACAGAACAGAATATATAGATGGAACAGAATGTTATAATAATATTCAATTCAATTCAAAAATAATTTATTCGTAGGTAACATTAAATTTACACTTGAATTCGTCACAAATTATAATTATAAAATAATAATAATATGAGTTGTCTAATACCAAGACAATAACCCTCCTTCAGCGCACTGCGCAGTCGGGTAAAAACTAAAGCTTAATTTGCGACAGGTGACGCTGTATGTTCAATCCTGGTATATTTTCACTATTGTTACAAATAAAACACTTGTTAATAGGTAAATAGTTAATAGTTCAAGAAAGGCAAAGTCAAAAGTACCCTAATACAACGTGCATGTATGAGGCGACTGATGAATGTGGATGGGGCGAAAAGGGTTTGGATCGTAGCAAGTGGAGCGATTATGCCGCCGCCTACCCCGATATGAATGTATTTGTGTTTGTGTATTTTTCTTCTATTTTCTGGTAATTCTGTTTTTTTTCTTTTGTGTTGTTCTGTTTTCTTTTATGATTGTTCTGTTTAATTGTGCTGTATTGTGTGCTTTATATGTAAATATGTGTATCTGTATTTATCTATGTATGTATGCATAAATAGTTGATTAAAAATGTATTTATTAAATTTCAGGTGACGTGTTATTGTCAGCGGGTTGCATAGCTTACCTCGGTCCGTTCACAGTGAACTACCGACGAGAGATCGTAACTATGTGGAACGAACGCACCACCGCGCTTAGTAAGTCGCTTTATTAACCTACCCGCGACTTCGTACGCATTTATCGTCATATCTTCAAAAAATTACACAGTAACTTAAAATTATATAGCCTATATGTTCATCTGATGTGTAAGTTACAATATTTTAAAGCTTCATCAAAAACTGTTCCGTAGTTTTTGCGTGAAAGAGCGAAAAACATCCTCACATCCATCGGTAGGATTTACTGTTACTTCCTTATCGCTACATAATTTTAACTTGTCTTGACCACTTATACAGTTTTTTTTTAATCTGTTCTCTGGTTTTTGCGTGAATAATAATAATAATCGCTGTTTGCGGTGGACTCTTCGCCACTCTGCTCTATTCTTTGTCGTCCGTTTGAGCACGTAATACGACTCAACTTAAGAATTAATCTACACAGTAACTCGTTTGTCTCAGAAATTCCCTGCTCCCCACAATTCTCTTTGATCACAACGCTAGGCGAGCCAGTAGTGATCCGAGCGTGGAACATATCTGGTTTGCCTGTGGACGCGTTCTCCATAGAGAACGGCATTATCGTGGAACGTTCGAGAAGATGGCCGCTTATGATCGACCCGCAAGGTAATTTGCTTACAAGAATTTTGTCACTGTATGCCAAAGTGTAAAAACGGGCCATATTTAATCAGCAATATTGTTTGATGCGTAGTTATAATGCTATTAATATAGTTTGTTTATTTACATAATTTTACGCATAAAACTAAAGTATTATGTACAAACTAAACTTTAAAAAAGTACTTATAATAACTCCTTCGATGTCCCATCCGACGCAAAGATGCCTATAACGCTCGCTGCGTTACTGCGTTGGGCCACAAAGTATATTCTCTGCATCAGAAAGGACATAAGCTTTATCTACCTAACTTGAAAGGCTGGCGTTAGAGGTACAGTAGTACCGAAAGAATAAAGTAGGCCATAATACAGTAGTAGGTACAAACGTTTCCCCCAAATTATAACACATTCATTTTCAGAACAAGCAAACAGATGGGTGAAGAACATGGAACGCGAGAACAATTTAAAAGTAATAAAGCTAACAGATAACAACTACACGCGCGTGTTAGAAGCGGCTATACAAAACGGGTATCCAGTTATATTGGAGAATATTCGACAGACGTTAGACGCTGTGTTGGAACCTGTACTGTTGAGGAATGTGTTTAGGTAAGGTTATGATGTCAGTAGACTACTAAAAGTTCACAAGGTGATGGATGGCTTGAAATAGTGGTGTTTGAGTGCGTAAAGTGAGCGGTGGTAGCCTAGTTGCTATAACGCCCACCTTCAATCTAGGAGGCGCGAGAACGATCTCCGGCCTCTGAGCCTGATTTCTCATATACGGATTGAGTACTCGATTACTTACTAACGGTGAAAGAAAACATCGTGAGGAAACCTGCAATAACCTGCTAGCTTAGCATGCACTCCGTCACAAGACGTTGTCATGGGTTTGTCACGCTTACGTCTCTGTCCATAGTTTTAAATGTGATAAGGACAGCATGACGTGAGATAATTGTCGCGGCACGTATGCTAAGTCCCCAGCATACACTAGAGAAGAAATTTGAAGGTGTATGTGAAATTGTGACCGAGGCCAAGTATTGTCTACTGAATATAGGAATTGACGGGGCTGTTACTATTTTCCCGTTGCTATTCTCCCATCACTATTTTTCGGTTACTATTTTCTGTCACAATTTTCTTGTCACCATTTTCCTGTTACTATTTTCCCTTCACTATTTTTCCATTCCTTTCAGGTCTGGAGGTATAGACTGCTTGAAATTCGGCGACAATATCTTGGAGTACAACTATAACTTCAGATTCTACATAACAACAAGGTTGAGCAACCCGCATTATTTGCCTGAAATCGCTGTCAAGGTTGGTATTGCTGATGGTATACGAGTTTTGTTGCAATGGGCATGATGACAAAAAAAAATTTTTAGTCCATCACATAGATTATTTTAAAATATTCGACACGTATTTTTTCTCTTAAACTAAAAATGAGAAAGATACACTGGGTTAAAATTGCTCGTGACGTCACGCCTCAGTACGATTTTAACCGAGGAGTGACGTCCCCACTCCGTAACTTTGATGCCCTGTATCTTTGTATTTATTTACATTTGATCAGGTAAAAAATGTGTTTCAAATATTTTTTAATAGCCTAAAAGACGGACTAATTATTTTTTTAATTTTTTGAATGTAGTCATCATCCCCATTTATGATCATGTATAAAACATATTGAAGGAAGAGGCAGACTTGGACCCAGGTACGCTACGTATTCAATACATTATTACATCTGCTCATAAACGTTGCGTACGTAGCACTACTAGTCTGTTTCTACCTTTATTATTTCTTAGTCTTTTCATTCGGGCAAGTTTACAACAGTGTGGGACGATGCAGTGCGGAAAGGCCTCCAACAAGGACCGATGACCTGGTGAAAGTCGCGGGAACCGTTCGATATGGGCAGCGCAAGACCGGTCGTCGTGGAGATTTTTTCGGGGGGCTTTTATCCAGCAGTGACCGTCCACGAGCTGATATGATGATGATGAAGCTTTCAACAAAAAACATTTATTTATCTTTACACTATACTTTAACCTGGCAGGTGACAATCCTAAACTTCATGATCACACCGCAAGGGTTACAAGACCAGTTGCTGGGTATCGTGGTAGCCCAAGACAAGCCAGACTTGGAGCTGAAGAAGAACCAGCTTATCGTAGAAGGTGCTCGCAACAAGAGAATGTTGAAGGAGATTGAGGATCAGATTCTTGAGGTAGGTTTCTATTATTATTTAATTACGTAACTAGAAGTTGTCCGCGACTCGTAAGAATTTATCGTCATTTAATCTAATCTAGCCATTTGTGTCCTATTGTTGACGCCCCAGAGAGGCTATTGCCTCTCTCCTCATCCGCCATGACTTTCGGTCTCGATCTACCTCTGTCCAGGTACTTAAGAAGGTGTCCATCTCGTCGGCCGGGACGCCGTTTGGCAGTTGGTAGCCATTGAGTAATTGTTCTTGACCATAAGTCATCTGGCAATTGACACAACATGTTATATCTGTATAGCCTCTTGGTCATCTAACATTTTAACATGGCATTTCTATTTATTCTTTAGGTGTTATCATCAGCCGGCAACATCTTAGAAGACGAATCAGCTACCCGAATTTTAGCTTCGTCCAAAGTATTGTCAATTGAGATCGAAGCGAAACAAGCGGCAGCGGCCATTACTGAGAAAGAGATAGATGACGCCCGTCTCCTTTACGTACCAGTGTCTAAACATGGATCCGTGCTGTTCTTTTGTATTTCTGATTTGTCTACTATTGATCCTATGTATCAGTATTCTTTGGGATGGTAAGTTTTAAGTTATAGGCATATTGAATATGTTATACGGCATTTTCAATGAAACTTTATTCAATCCAGTAGAATGGGTTTGACATCACATAAGACGGGCCATTTTTAAAGTTATTGCTAGATAATCAAGAGTGCAGTTTTCCTCAGAAGAATCTAGCAAGAAACTCTGTTGGGTTGTTCTAGGAGGGTATTTACTTACTAAGCAGTAAGGTAACAAGAATCCAGGCAAATCTTTTACGCCTAATGATAGAAACAGGTCCCAAATACGCAAAGCATTATGACAATCTGTTCCATAGAAATATTATGACGAGAAACACACTTGTCACACGCACACGTTGTATAGTGTTGCGTGTAACAAGTTAATCATAATAGGTTTTAGGTTCATTGACCTCCATTGATCGACTCCATTGACCGACTAGGGTCTAGTCGGTCAATGGAGTCGTCTAGTTACTAGGCGGTTTCAATTCATGGTAGAATGTATTATTCGACGTCGATCAACAGTTTGTACCATCAAATGACATAGACCGGTCGATAGATCTAGTAAAAAATACACCTAAATAAATACATATTTATAATTATTATTATAAATATTAAAATATTAAATATATTTTTTTTTTCTTTTAATTGTGTACCTAGACAGTGAAACACTCGTACCTAGTGCCACTTGAGATGGGTGTATTCTTTAAACCCAATTGGTTGACCGGTCAGTCAATTCAGTGGTGCCCACTTGATAGGAAACTGAAATACTAGTTGGCTAACTGATCGGCAGACCGATCTTACGAATTGAAAACTCTCAATCGAATTTGAACCCTATTCATCATACTTTCAGGTTCATAAACCTCTACAATCAAGCGATAGTGAACTCTCCTAAGAGTGACATATTGGACGAAAGACTATCGGGTCTAAATGCATACTTCACTAAGAGCATTTACGAGAATGTTTGCCGATCGTTGTTTGAAAAGGATAAGCTTATTTTCTCACTGGTTCTGACGCTTGGGATATTGAGAGCTCAGGTAAGTTACATTTTATAAATATCTGGCGAACTTTGTTCCGCCTTGGAATTGGCAATAAGGCTGTTTTAAGAGCAGATCTTTTTATTAAATTAGGGATAAAAGTATCCTATAAAATACCCTTCTCTGGTTCTTGGCTACCTCCCTACCAATTTTCAGTCATATCGGTTCAGCCGTTCTTGAGTTATAAATAGTGTAACCAACACGTCAGTCACCTTTATATAAAGTGACTTTTAATTAGTGTACGATTAGAAAAAGATATGCAGGTACTCTTGATAACAAACAGCTTTTATTATAAGACCAAGCTTAAAATCATTTAAAAAAAATGTTCTCCCGTACATAACACTATCAGCTGGTGCATTTTAATGAGGAGTTCGAAAAAAATTGAATGATTTCGATCGTTAACTAATAAAAAGTCACACTAAATAAAAACAGTTTTACCGTATATTCAATACTAAATGTGTCACAGGATCAAATCGACGATGAACAAGTAGGATTCCTGCTAACTGGGGGCGTGGCTTTAGAGAATCCGTTCCCAAATCCGGCACCAGCTTGGCTCTCGGAAAAGAGTTGGTCTGAGTGTGTGCGGTCGAGTAATCTTAATGGGTACGTTTTATGTTCCTTATTGCCGTGAATATTTTGGAGCACTGGGAACATGTGAGGACTCCATTCAATTCATTCATTCATTATTTTTTTCGGAAAAAATAGGATACATCAGCCATGTGAGGTCCCACATCCGTGACTGACAAATAGATGTGGTCGCCATTGCCGAAATCAGCATGGAACGAATATATATATATATATGTTCCTTATTACAGTCTGTCCAAAAAGAGTAGAAATTAAAAAGTGGCAACACTGTAGTGTCGTCTCGTTTTTGTTAGATTGATTCGAAAAGGACGACGCTACTGTGTTACTCTTTTTGGACAAACTATACATTGATTTTATAGTTCAAAAGGGTTGGAAGATTTTGAATTACCTACTTTTTCTTTCCTTTTTATTTTTCAAAAATGATGGCCTTTAATTAGATCTTCAAAAATCGATAGTTCTCGTTAATATAAACTTAACTTATAGATTGACAAAATCTAGTAGTGTCAGGTTTCCAATATAAGACCGCAATGATCATACTTTGGCGCCACATATGAGTAAGAGTAGGTAAGCCAGGCTTCATACCAAATCTTCAAACGCGTTTAGAATAATACCGTAAGGAATCTTGAAATTATATCGTGGTTGATTCGTAATGTACCTAGTCTGATCATGCAAATGTAAGTGCTATCTTGAGTACTTGACGCTATGACATAAATACAATACAATACAAATATTCTTTATTGCACACAAGATATAAGATATAGACACAAACAAGAACAGGCGGCCTTATAAATAAATGTTAACAAATAACAGCATCTCCATTGTTTTACAGATTAGGAAACTTTAGAGACACCGTGGTGAACAACATAGATGAATGGAAAGCGTTCTACGATTTGGCAGCACCTCACGAACATCCATTCCCGGAGCCTTTTGATAAAACTAAAGGAATAGCCAAACTTATTCTTATGAGGTACTGACGTTAACTGACAGATAAACCTAGAGACTATTTTATAAAACATGACGTTAGTGATATAGGTATAAAATATCTGTCGGTTACATTTTATCTGTAAGTGGTGAAACAAGTCCATAGAGTTTGCAGATTAGGTATACTCTAACTCTAACAGATGTAGACTGTACCATCTCCAGCATAAACATACATACATATCTGTCATGCTTCTTTCCCATCGGGGTAGGCAGAGACCACTTCTCCTTTCACCTTCTCTGTTTCATCCACATTCAGCAGTCTATTATGGATGTATTATTATGTCAATAAATTTTATACAAAACGGATTATGACAAATAAAATTATGACAAAAATACATTCTAAGGGAATGCCTCATGAGTATCCTTATACATACATACCTATACGTCGGTTTACGTCTTGACATGGCCTTTGTTTAATAAAATATTACGGTCATATATCTTTTTTTTTTCAGATGCATCCGTCCAGACAAACTAATCCCTATGGTCCAGCAATACGTAGTGGAAGAAATGGGCCGGCCCTTCATCGAGCCACCCCCCTTCGACCTTGAGAAGTCATACAACGACAGCAACTGCTGCTCCCCCCTTATCTTCATTCTATCACCAGGATCTGATCCCATGTCGGGTCTGGTGAAGTTCTCCATGGAGAAGAAAGTCATCAGCTTTGAGACTATCTCACTTGGACAGGGGCAGGTAATTCGTAATTCTTTAGTTTAGTTTGTACACCCTCGGATACGTCAACCTAGACTGATTGGACTTTGAACTGCTAAAAGACGCTCGCGGAGAAACGTGTGAGATTATGCATTAGACTCCTATTTTTTTGTTATTTCTTTTCAGTCACGCACCTGGAACCGAGCTATATCTTTGTCCTTCACTAATGATTTTGTCTAGATACTGTAGCATAGTTATTTTGAGTGAATAGGTTGATGTGGCCGAGAATGTACAGAGTTCAGTCATTATACCTAAACATCCACCGAATAGATTCCCAACAACAAAAAACTAAATCGCGGCAGACCTAGGCGAAGATAGTAAGACGAGCTTAACTTCAGTAGTAAGCTTGTCTCTACTAACTGGATGGATGGGTATCGACTGTTGCCCAGCAGTCGAAATACGGGTCACTATATCTGTATATTCAGTAATTGATTATCTCAATTGACTCATTTCGTTCAATTCATTCATTCAATATGCGATCCATTCAAACATACACTTGCTCTTTTAAGGGTCCAATCGCAGCAAACATGATAGCCTCAGCCATCCAAACCGGTGGATGGGTGGTCCTTCAGAATTGCCACGTCATGGAGTCCTGGATGGGTGAGCTTGAGAGGATTTGCGCTGAAGTGATCATACCGCAAGAGACTAATACGCACTTCCGATGCTGGCTCACGTCGTACCCGAGCAGGTCTTTCCCGGTCACTGTGTTACAGAATGGTGAGTTTTATTGTCAACTAGAGGCCACTGTTGACTAGATTTGGTGAAAGTCGCGGGAAGCTGATGGTTGTGGAGATCCTTGGTCCCCCAAGGCTTTTGCCCAGTAGTGGACGACCATACGCTGTCACAACAAGAGGCTGTTGTTGTGTCGTATTGTAGTGCTCAAACGGACGGGAAGAGTGGTGAAAAGCAACGATCTGTAAAATGATGATGAAAGGCTGCCCGAGGCTTTTTAGGAATTTATTTCATAAAAATCTTTTCAGTCGTTTTTGCGCGAAAGAGAAGAACCATCCTCACATAGATCCATCGGCACAAAAATTTACCTTTATTATATGTATTAGTAGGATCTGTTTTGCGTTATGTGTGTGTTTGTCGTGGCTTAGAGTAGGGACGATACGAATTAGATAAAAATAACAAAGAATACATTTTTTCAGGTGTAAAAATGACAAACGAAGCTCCTAAAGGTTTAAAGAATAACATCAACAGATCATACATATCGGATCCTATATGCGACCCGGAGTTCTATATCTCATGTCCACGGACCGAAGAGTGGCGGCGGCTTTTATTTGCGCTCTGCTTCTTTCACGCTATTGTACAGGTAAGTTGGAGAGGGACGGAATTAAAGCCAGAACTAGGTTCAAAGTTGTCTTTTTCTATTACTATTAATTAAGGATATTGGTGCATTTAATTCTTTACATCGGGCATAGTTTGTGCGGATATTCTTTAAGTTCACTGGTTAGGGCATTTTCCCTGTCATGCGTGTTTTAACTCGTATGCGGGTGATAGTACGCTACTGGCCACAAGCGTGCCGGTCGCGTGCCGGCTAGGTTGTCGGCGGCACGCATGCGGACCAGATCCGCATGCAGAATAAAGCGTACCTAGTAGGTACTACCTACATGGTAGGAAAACAGCCTTATTCCGTCAACATATATCTTTCATCAAAAAGCATCCGATTATTTTCGATACTCAACGAAAGGAGTATGAATATATAAGTAGGTACCTATAACTTTTATTACGTAATCGTTTCAGGAACGGCGAGCGTTTGGTCCTTTAGGATGGAACATTCAATATGAATTTAACGAGAGTGATCTACGAATATGTATTATGCAACTTCAGGTATGTAAACCATTTAAGAATAATTGATTTGTCCAAAGATTAGATAAAAATGGTACAAAGATATTCAATACAGAAGTTTTCATGCTCGCGCTCATTTTATATACTTATTGTATATTTAATGCATAATTAATATGAAAAATAACGTTTATAATTCCCTCAATAATCATTGGCGTAACCGGATCAAATAAGAAAATAAATACTTTCTCAACAGATGTTCCTAACCGAGTACACAGAAACCCCGTTCGACGCACTAAACTACCTAGCCGGTGAATGTAACTACGGAGGTAGAGTGACAGATGACAAGGACCGCAGGCTCATCCTGTCTCTGTTATCTATTTATTACAACGAGGAGGTTACCACTAATCCTGAGTGAGTCTTGAGTCATGCTTATTTTTTAGGGTCCCATACCCGAAGGGTGAAAACGGGACCCTATTACTGAGACTCGGCTGTCCGTCCGTCTGTCGTCACCAGGCTGTATTTCATGAACTGTTATAACTAGGGCGTTGAAATTTTCACAAATTATGTATTACCGTTGCCGCCATAAAAACAAATACTAAAAATATAATAATAATTTAAGGGGGGCTTTAATAACAAACATGATTTGCGTTTTTTTGCTCATTATCAATATTGGCTACTGGTAGACATATCATAAGGCTTTTATCAACCTAATGAACGAACGGTACGGAACCCTTCGAGCGCGAGTTCGACTTGCACTTAGCCGGACGGGGGTACCTCGAGACCGAAAGTTATGTTGAATCAGGAGAGGCCTTTGCTTAGCAGTTGGATACAAATGGCTAGATTAGATTAGTTAAGCTATAAAGTCTTTAACTAAATTCCATATTTCCAGTTACTCATTCTCGCCAAGCGGTAACTACAAAATGCCGCCGAGTATGGACTACAATTCAGTGGTAGAACACATTCGGAGCTTCCCTCTCATAGCGAAACCTGAAGTGTTTGGCTTGCACGACAATGCCGATATTACTAAAGACAATAAGGAGGCTAATGCGGTAATTAAAAGATTCATACACAAAAATCACTTATGTTGAACAAATAATAAGTTTCTACGCTCATTTCGGTCGCTAGTTTCATCATCGTCGAGGAAATCAAGCTTAAGGCTTAGGGCCGGCGCACACGAGCATCGAAGCATCGCAATGACTACAAGCGAATGTTGTGTCAACTGATTTTGAATATTATTCTGATGAGAACGATGTCGATAATAATATGACAATCAAAAATGCTTTGCGCTCCTTCAAGTGTGCGCCGGCCCTTAGAGGCCTATAGTAAAAGTTGTTTGTTATGACGAGTACATGCATATACTTTTCTATAGTTCATTAATAAAAAGGTTATCCTGTATTTGTTTCAATATCCCTTCCAGCTTCTCTTCGGTACTCTCCTCACACAAACAGCGTTCATCGTGACGGGGGGCGGCGGGGAAGCAGGCGAGGGCGGCGGGGTCGTTGACCTCACTATAGACCTGCTGGGTAGACTGCCCAAACTCTACGACGTGCATGATGTATCTATAAAATATCCAGTCGATTACTATAACAGTATGAATACTGTGCTTAAACAGGTGAGACTCTTAGAGCTAGTGCACAGAGCACGTTGCATCAGCGTCGTGTCAACGTAGCGTTGTCGCTGCGTTATTGCATGTACTTATAATGTTAGGGCGCGTATATAACCGTAAGTGTTGCATGCACTGTGACCAACAATTGCGGTTACAGCTCACTAATGCGTCCGCGCCTTTAGTGTTTACACGGTGCGTTGCGTCACGCTGCGTACACGCAACGCACACACTATGACGCTACACCTCCTGGACGAAGCGGGCAGCGTCGGAGCTCAGTTGCTTCGTAACGCAACGCAGAACTATTCTAAGAATGGACTAAAGAGAATTTAACTGTTCTGATTTTAAAGGCACAAAATTATTATTTTTGATTATTGAAATCTTGGGAGGTTTCTTTCAGCTGCAAATATTTTCCCGTTTACATAGGTATTCAAAACATTCTCCTCAAATCAAAACTACCTGACAAATACATACTCTACATAATTCCCCAACAGGAAGTTATCAGATTCAACCGCCTCCTCGCGGTCGTCCGCCGCACCCTCTACGGGGTACACATGGCAGCCCAGGGCCTCGCCATCATGAGCCCCGAGTTGGAAGGCTGCAACAATGCCTTCGTGAAAGGCATCGTGCCGGCAGCCTGGCTCTCCAAGTCTTACCCCTCTATGAAGCCGCTCGGGTCTTATGTGGCGGATTTGCTTGCAAGGTTTGTTAGAATTAAGTTAGTTGCAGATAGTTACATTAAAGTTAATGGTTCATTATAGTTTAATGACCCCTTGTCTAATGTCTGGAAAAAAAGTACGATGTTTAACATAATAAATAACTCTTAGCTTTAAATGATCGAACTTGGTAATCCCCAGGAATGGCCGATTCGCAAAATGTCGTACCTAATAGCATAACGTCCGATTCGCATAATGTCTGAAAAGTTATTGCGAAAAGTATATAAATTCTTGAGCAATGACGCATTTACATTTTCGTTAAGTGAAGATCGAAGTGTACTTATGTATAAGAAATTAAGATAAAAATAAAATAGCATTATTAGTAAAACAATCATCAAGTTTACTAAATATATCACAAAACGTCTATTAGTTTACATCTAAAAATCATAAAATTTTGTACTCAGTCGGTTCATTTACTAGGTTCTACTGATGTAGTGCCAGATAGCGATAAATTGAAGCACTAACACAATTTATACAAAACATACAATGTCACTCAGTCTTAAATAATAATACCTTAAATTAACACATTTTAAAAGCGTACAAATTTTAAAATAATTTGTAATAAATGCCCTTCATTGGAAAACACAATCACCTTTACATGATAACTTAAATTTATTTTAAAATCTGAACTAATTCAATCAATATAGGTATTTATACAGATAAGAGAGCGTAAAGCATTACAGAAGATGAGTTTTGTAAAACTGAAAATCAAACCTTTTGGCTATCAAAATATATTCTGAATATAAAGCTTCACGAGCTCTTAGCTGTATTCGTATAAATAGGCCAACATCGCTTAACTAATGTAATATTTTAATGTAACATAGTAAGCTCAGTTTAATTTTATAACTAGTGCAGTGCTAACATTTCCACAAGACTGTCTCATTGCCCCACAAATGCCCACAATGCGAGCGAAGATAGGCCGTGTTCAAACCAAACTGACTGTAAGTCGCCGAATGAGAGCAGGCTTATTATTGTGAGTAGGTAGGCAGGCGCATTGTCGGTTATATGTAAACGAATAAGTTAATATGTGTGGAAATACAATAAACTGCGTAACGTTCTCTCACTTTCGGCGGCTTAGGCCCAGACGATGAAAGGCAAATGCAACGCAACTGAAACTGCTAGTTACTTTTGAGTTGCATCAAACTTTCTGCTATAGACTTCCTTAAGGAACTAGCAGTTGCAGTTTCGTTGCAGTTGCGTTTCCCCGTGTGTTCTGGGCCTTACAGTCACTTTGATTTGAACACGGCTTTAGACCGCGCATGCGTTTCGATGTGAACACGTTGGTATTTCGTGATTTGTTTGTTATTTCAGAACCGCGCCTGCTTGTCAAACGTGATAAAGCGCTAAGCGGACATTTCCTTAAACGCGATAAGTCCTTACTTCGCGTATGTCTTTTAAGTCTGTAGGTAGATACAATGTGACTATAGTATAGAAATTGGCGCGGATCTCTGGAGACAGCCCCAAAATAAGTACCTATAGGTAAAAGTTACACTATAAAATATAGCTCATTATAAAATAGGTAATTGTAGTGCCATAACAAAATAGAGACACGTTTCTTATAATACGGCCGTTCAATATTAGGGCACAAAACTTAGCATAAAATATTCGAGAGTCAATTTATTTGTTCCTTGGTTTTCTCATCAATGAGGTATGTAAAAATCTTTTCCCAATTTTAGAAAATGTAAACGAAAGTCCTTCATAAATGGTCAGTTAACAGAGAATGTCGATAATATAAAAAATATTTTTAATATTTCATAAAACGCTCTACGTTTCAAAAAGCTGAACTAAATCATAGTATTTAAACATGAGACTTTGTTCTATCGAGCTTCAATACTGCTAGAGTCTCAAGTTATTTCTTGTGGGTTACCTATATCTTGTACATTTATGTGCGAAATATTAAAAAAAACAGTAAAGGGCCATCACGAGGTCTATGTCAATATAAAAAAATATAGTCATGGCACTTCAAAATTATATTGAAATAAAATAAAAGTGAAAATTATAAGTGATGTAAGTTAAAACACCGTTAAAGATTATACTTTTAAACAAAAAGCTAATAGCATACATGCTAAAACGTACGACAATTTTTCTTCAACATTTTACTAGCCTGTTTTTGTGTGCTGCACATTTTACAAATACCTAGAGACGCTTAATAATTTAAGCGTATAAACATTACAGCTCCTACCCAGACTCGGAATTTTTCGCTAAATCCAACAGTTTATTCATCAATTCCCCGCCAAAAGATTCCCTATACTGCTTACTTATAGTATTTAGTAACGCATAAGGAGTTTCGTACACTCTCCCGTCATTCTCAGATGTTGTATCATCGTATTTATGACCAAGTATCTTGAACCCCGCTGAAGACATTTCTATACAGTAGTGCAGGTTTTCTAAAGTGGTCAGGTTGATGTAAATGTGCTGGTTTGTGTTCTCGAGTTGGCGGGACACGGCGACTGCTTTGACGTGTTTCTTGATGTCGTTGATCGCGGCTTCGGCTTCCGCTGGCCATGTTTCCTCGTTCAATACTTGTTCTTGTTGTTCGAGCATTTTGTGCCTGAAAAAGAAGAGATTTCAAATTAGTGTACATACAATGAAGGCTTTCATAATATCTTAAGATGGTACAAAATAAATAGCCTGGATTTTGTACTTTTTTGTACCACTAGTTTTAGAATTTGTACCTACTAGATCTAGAAGATACGAATGTGCTAGAGAGCATACTCCCTAGCACGACATTGCCAAAAAGTGCGTTATTTTAGGGATTTTAAGATGGTACAAAATAGCCTAGATTTTGTATTATTTTGTACCACTGTTTTTATATTTTTAGTGACTATCCTGCCTTCATGCTATCACTTCTCTCTCTGTGGGGTCTGCAGGAAGAAATTTCTTTTAGAAATATGCTGTACCTTTTGTATAACTTCTCTTTTATTTATGTCTCTATGTACTATCAGCTTACAATAAACTGTTAAATAAATAAATTTTTATATTTTTAATACTTTAAGAATCTTAGAGATACGACCTGTTTCCGACATCGCCGAAAATTGTGTAACGAATGTACCTACATCAGTACATTCGCCCAGAGAATGATCAAGTGGGCAATATTTTATTAACCTAATTATTTGTTTACACAGATTAAAGTTCCTGCAAGATTGGATCGACGAGGGTCCCCCAGTCGTATTCTGGATATCAGGATTCTATTTTACGCAGTCTTTCTTGACGGGCGTGTTACAGAACTACTCGAGAATAGACAAGATTCCTATTGATCAGGTAACATAACGCTTGGAAAGTTCTGTAGTTATGTACCTCTATTGTATATCCTACTAATCTTCTATATAAATAAAAATGAATTGTTGTTCGTTAGTCTGATTAAAACTCGAGAACGGCAGGGCCGATTGAGCTGATTTTGGTTTTAAAATGTTTGTCGTAGTCCAGGGTAGGTCTAAACGGTGAGAAAAATTCGAATAATTGCCGGGAAAGCCCTAAAACAGACCTTTTCTTTTTCCCATACAAATGTTTTCTTAGTAAATGTAGAGTCAATTTGAACAAGGCGGGACAAAGTTCGCCGGGACAGCTATATTATATATAAATGTTTGTGCTGATGGATGGATTTTTTTATATCTTACTCTTTCACGAAAAAACTGCTGAATATATTTTGACGAAACTTGGCAATATTATAGCTTGCATCAGAATAACACACAGGCTATATTATTTTACGATATCATAATTTTTTGAAAAGAGAGGAGTTATGGGAGAGAGGCGTGACGGATATGTATATGTATGTATGTATGTATCATAATTTTTTTCCAAGATATGACGATAAATGTGTACGAAGTCGCGGGAAGCCTTTAGTTACAAATAAAATAAATTAGTTAACTAAGATAAAGATACTGGCAATAACGTCATACAGTAACAACGTCAGAGTTGTATGTTGTTTATCGATTGAGTCTGAATACACTAAAACGTCGATAAATCATTGCTCTCGGATAATCCGAGTCACATATGCGGCAACAAATATTAAGTATAGAGTTGCATTTTGTTATATTATAACAAACAAATTATCTACAGTGATATTTGCAATTTTTCAGGTCCACTTTGAGTTTAGCATCACAAAGTTGGAAGGACAAGTTGACGAGTCTCCCGATTTCGGAGTCTATTGTAAGGTGAGAAACATTTTATTTCATTCGTAAATGGTGTAAGATAGACTCAACTGTAAGAAATCTATACTAGAAAGAAGTAAGGAAGAATTATGTTAGTAATCTGAGGATGAAGTCACACAACTAGGCTATCATAAGTATCATATTAGTGGTATTAGTAGATCATTAAATATCAATACATATTAACTATCTCTTTATCCTTATCAGCCCTTTAACATCCCAACTATAGAGGTTTTATCACTAAACCTTAAACTATCTCAATCTATCTCAAATTTTTAACCAACTTTAAAATGAAAACAATCAAACCAAAAAAAGAGGTGGTTCTCAATTTGGTTGCTTTTTTAACATATTAAAGTAACAGTCGTTAGTTTTAGTTCTTTTTATAAATTTATTAAATTATATATCCTTGAAATGTTATTGTCATACTAGAATTGTGAATAAGCTTTTTATCAGTATAAAACAAAACAATAAAATAGCAAAACAGAAATGACAAATTCAGTTGATTTATGGATATACTTCGTCAGTAATTTAAATACAAACAATAGTGAATGCTTATTTACAATTCCTATTTGAATCCCCTTGTATTATGATTAAAGACAAGCTTATATTATAACTTTAGGTAGCTAATTACATGTTCTACTTTAGATATGAAACTGATAAACATAGAATGGTTTTCATTCTAGAAATATTACTTCAGTTTTAAATATGTATTTGATTCCAACTTTCAAAAGTAAGAGTAGAGCTTCACAGACATTCTCGTATTTGGTCTTTGGGCCAAAATATCCACTGTATACATTCATACACACACACATTTCTGTTACGCCTCTCTCTCATTGGAGTAAGCAGAGACTACTTCCTTCCACTGAATAGGGTCCTTTAAAACGAGAAACATTGCGACTGACCTAGGTGAACGAAGTCAAGATAGACAAGAAAGACTTTCAGTACTGAGAAGTCCTGAAGCCTAATAGACTAGCTAGATGAAGACGGAAGCCTTTGCTCAGCAGTGGAACAACATTGGCTAAGATGTATTAATATCTAGGTATACTGATACAGTCTTAGGAATATTACGAGAGATAGTAACATGTAAAAACAATAAATAAAACACTTCATAAAAATAATGAGATATGTCTATGTCACAAGGATGACAATCTGTTGGGCTAAATGTTAAATAATTTTATGCGCAAGCAGCAAAAAACGCCACAATTGGATGCAAAGGAAAAAAAGCATAGTTTCTTTGCTTGGGTAAGTGATGACTGTGGCTTGACGTGTGGCAAAGTGTGGTTAAGACTGCATGTTTCTTTTGAGCACTTTATTTTATAGATTTAAGTTTTTTGTAGTTTTGTGAGTGATTGATCTAAGTTTATTTTATCAATTTACACTATTATTCTTCCTGTAAGAACAACCTAGATTAGACAAGACCTATGTTACCTTTTATATTAACCCTAATGTTTAAAATCTGCAACTCATTATATGGGCTTCTAATTAATATTTATTCTTCTGTTCCCCAGGGCCTATTTCTAGAAGGTGCTAGATGGAACCGGGAAACAATGATGCTGGACGAATCCTTCCCCAAGATCCTATTCGACACTATTCCTATAATCTGGTTCATACCAGCTTTGATCGCAAACTTCAACCCACCGCCATGCTATTTCTGTCCCATTTACAAGACCAGTGAAAGAAAGGGAGTGCTAGCTACCACAGGCCATTCCAGTAACTTTGTCATGTATATTACTTTAGCATCCAATATTCCACAGAAACATTGGATCAATCGTGGTGTTGCCAGCTTAACGCAACTGGATGACTAAGTTTAAAGAAAAACCTTGTTTATTCCTATTTTACGTCCTTTATGATTTATTTGTAACGGTAATTAATGTGAAATGATGTGCTAAAGATAATATATCTTTTTTATGAAATAAAGAAAGTACATAAGTTATTTTTAACAAGTTTTTGTAACTAGTATGTAATTGTGATTTCTTTCTAGTCATAATCAATTTTAATAAAAAATTCTTATCTTGTTTTTATTAACTGTTTGTTTTATTTTTATGTTATGTTTACTTTAAAATGTAGGTAATAATATTTACTTTTCAGTAGTTAATTTGAATTATAAACAGACATGCTGTATATCCTGGAATAAGTAGGTACCTTGTTTAAATTACACTTAATATGATTATGATATTAAATATCTGATAAAGCATTAAAAAATCTAGCGAATTTATTTTTATTAGGGCATTCTTTGTTTGGATTATTCCTCATTAGGTATTTTAAAATTGGCGCATACAATTTTTATGGGAACTTACCCAATCGTTCGAGATGGGAGTGACACGAAATTAATTTCAAGATCAAATAGATAATGCTCTTTGTACACTTTATTGGATCAGTAATATTGTTTGAAAAGTATTAAACACATTCTGCAAACAAACAAATCAGCATTAACAAAAAAATATTATCGAGATTCGAGAACGATGAGATGACAGATAAAAACGAAGGCTAGTGATGTGAGGTTAAGTATTTGTTTAAATCGATCTTTTAAAACAGTGAAAAGATCAATCTTTTATATTAAAAAAATATTACTTGTTGTAATGTGAACTATTCTGACAATTATTACTAAAATATTTTGAAGAAAGGACAATAGTAATAAACTCATTTTTTTTCAACAATGATTACTTACACTCATTGTGAAAAAGTGTTTTATTGTAAGCCAAAGTTGTTAAAAGTATTATTTTTATCCGATGATATGAGAAAGCGACGAAAAGGTATTTTTTTATTTTAAAAATATGTTTTTTTTTTAAATTGTTAAATCTGAACACATAGTAAACCTGTTTTCTTTTTCCAAACTTATCGATCGGTTCAATACAACACTATTAGCATTTGTATCGTTTAACGCAATCAGCGTTTTTGCTAGGTCATTGACTATTATGTATTTGTGATTGTATTTATTTTATGACAAAGAATAATATATAAAATATGGAAAGGTATTTTAAAAATATCCAAAAGAAATATGAAAATAAGACAAAAACTTTTGTGATGGATATTTTTTCTGATTTGTTGTACAGTTTTATGGGTAATGGAACGTAATCATTTAGTACAATTTTTTGCTGTGTTGTGTAGATGGCGCAGCGAACTTGTAAACTGCGTTGCCGAACTGACGTTTTTGGTTATTTTTGTTCTCGCCTCGTGTTTACTTTAGTGTCTAATTTCGTTCCAATTGCGAAAATTTAGTTGTGCAACACCTAAAAGTTCAATATTTTGATCAAATACGGCACCTCTCCGAGGAATAGTATCGATCCGCAGTTCCGGAGTAGGTATATGTATACAGTTCTATCACGTGGTGGTGTGGTGGTTTATATAATTCTTGTTTACCGCACAAGCAGAAAGTTTGCGCATGTGCGTTCCGTCAGTAACCTCAAACTGTAGAGCGGACACAGATTCGGCAGGTTCCGGATATCCGGGTGTGTGCGCGGAGGCGGCTCTGCGAGTGTGATGCGCCCTCGTGCCTGGCGAGCGCGCCCCGCGTGTGCACCGCTGCGTTGGTGATATCGGTTCGCGCGTGTCATGGCCCAGACTCAGTTTTCACGGAGTTCGGAGAGCGACGCATGGGCGCTGCTCTCGCTCAAGTCGGCGCCGTCGTCGCCGTCCAAGGTGCAGTGGGCACAGGAGCCACCGCCGGTGGCCATAGCCCGCCTCGACGGTCGGGACTTCGAGTACCTCATTCGGCAGAAGCGGGTGGTGATCGGCCGCAACTCTAGCCGCGGTCAAGTTGACGTCAACATGGGCCACTCGAGCTTTATCTCGCGGCGCCACTTGGAGCTCTTCTACGACCACCCGGAGTTCTACCTGACGTGCAACAGCAAGAATGGCGTGCTCGTGGACGGGGTGTTCCAGAGGAAAGGCGCCGCCGCCATGCTGCTGCCCCGCAGGTCAGTCCCCACCACTCATAGATAAAACACCATTTATTTACAAGCCATCATTAACATTTTGTTTGTAAACAAACACTATTTTGTTTATGTCTACCCACCTGTTATTGAACTTGTCAAGAAATTCATGTCATTATGTTTTGTTGACACATGTGGTTTTTCATTATAAAAGAAATTCAGTTTTGTATTCAGCAAATATTTGACCAAGAACTTGATAAGTGTTGAGTACCTACGAGTTATACAAAGTCTCATATTGTGGTGACATTATTATTTCCTTCCCGTCATCAAATTGACCTTTGATCATTGAGCAATTGGTTGCCAAAATATGCACTTTGTGAGACACTGTTTATGTCTTATCTCTATGCATAACCTTTAAAAACTTGTATGTAAATAAACAAGTTAAGGTTATAATTAATTACAATTATATCAATGTGTACAACTCATCTTTATCAACAAGCGAAAAGCTAAATGAACTGTAATCTTTTATTTATAAACTGTGAATGATAAGACACATATTTTGTGGTGGGTGGATGATGCAATCAATAGCAACAAGTCTTATAACTAGTTTTCTCACTATAAACACTGATATAATGTCTTATTCTGCAATTATTTATTTCCATAACTTTGTCATTGTTTATCAAATTGCAAGTCATATTTCTTTATTGGCAAATTATCAGTGGCAATGATTAGCCATTTTACCCTTTACAACTTTTATGCTATTACTTCATAGCCAGGTGCGTTAAGCTAGATCGATGATACTGTTATGCATTTTATTGTTCTACTATGAGTGTAATTATTTCATTAATAAGGCTTCTAAACACATTTACACCATTGAAAGCTAACACAGATTTCAAGGGAATACAAGCTCGATGGAGTGCGCCAGGCGCTTTTTGTACATTTAAATTTTGTAAAAAAAACAATGTTTTTATGATTTTGATGAATCAATTTTACATATTCTGAATGATTAAGAGAAATATTTTATTTCTTTAGTAATTTCAGTTACCTCTTATGATCATAATTGATAAATAGACTCAAAATGTACACAGATCAAAATTCTGAAACAAAATTCACAAACCCAATTGAACAGAAGTATTTCAATTTGTGACAACTGGTTGCGACCAGAATAGGGCACTGGTATCTGTGTCAGACACACATGTATTATATTAGAAGGCAGCTAGGCTGATGACCTTGTGCCACTTATATGTTAGTACTACAAACACATAGGTTTCAGTAGTTAAGCACTAGATTTGCTTTCACACTATCTGAACAGTTTTTGAACTGTTGTGTCCTACCTTGTAATTCATATCATGCTGGAATGTGCCCGGAATGCAGACTTGAGAGCCCGGCTTATGGGCATGGGGAGTGTTGATTCTGTCCAGCTGAACTGCTGGTTGTCAGAACCATTGTCCAGCAGAGCGTTGGCGCTTTATCGCTTCCTAAGCCAAGCTTTGTAACCTGATCTATACATAATTGAATGCTCCCATGAGGCTGGCATAACCACTCACAGTGGGTGAAGCCTCGTAAAAAATTTGATTAAAAAAAAAAAAAAGTTAATCTTAATGGAAAAGTTAAATAAACTACTGCAACTGACTCAATTATTTCACGACTCTCAATCTTTTTCATCCCAGAAGTCAGTAATAGTAAAAGTTAGTCATCAACATCCCATTCTTCATGTTTGAGTAGGTCTTTCCAAATATTTCTTGTTAGGCACTTGTTTTGGGTTCTTTAAGAATAAAACCAAGGAGTGGTGATACTGCCCGGTTGAACTACTGGTTATCAGACCCGATGTCCAGCAGGGTGAAGACGCGATATCCATTCCTGAACCAAGCTTTGTAATCTGACTATAATCAAAAGCTCCCATAAGGCTGGCATAGCCACTAAAGTGGTTGACACCTCAACAAAAAAAAAATTAAAAAAAAAAAAACAAAACAAAACATTTGAAATATAACTATTTATGAATATGAAACTCTATCATGTGTGTATAATAAAATGCATTGACAAATAAACAAGGCACCTACTTATAATGACTGCATTGATCCATTAATAAAGAGTTTCTTAAGTAGCGAGCAAAATAACAGGAAAATAGTTCCAGAAACAGATGTGACTCATGGAGTTTAGTTGCAACTCTTTCACTTCTGATTATGTGTACAATTTGATTCATCAAGATTATATTTATTTTATGTAAACAATGAAGTTTGTTTCCTGTTTATTTTTGTTTGGTTTCCTTTATAGCATTTTATTTATAAACTTGTTTTAATTTCTGTTTTTAGTTTATACGATGAGTAGAGGGAAAAGGTGGGATTTAACAGACATGACTTTAAATTGCAACTTATGATTTTTAACGGTATAAGTACTTATAACAACTTGACTAGGCTGTTCTTCTTTATACTGCAGTTTTGCCTTGTAAGTAATATCTAGGGCACATACAATATTTTTTAGGTAAACATACCTCAAAACATCTTAAATACGCATTTGTTCAAGAACATTCCACGCTATAATTAGCATAGTCTAGTCTAGACCTAGTAGCGTAAATACTAGAGTCTAGATATCAATGTTATAACACTAGACATCTGCCGATCACAACAAGTTTGTTTTACCTATATGATATCTTAAGGCAAACAAGATGTGTCTTGCTTTAAAAATCTGTTGCAATTATTTTCATTAAAGCTAAAGCCCAATTAAACCTGTAGCAAAAGGCGTCTTTGTTTAGCTTTAACGGCATTTCCTTTGAGTTGAGAAAGATACCGACTTTTACACATTAATTACGTCACGCATTAAAACTTGGAGCAATTCGACACTAAAGTCCGTAGTCCGTAACTAAAGCCCAAGCTATGAAAACAAGTGGTTGCACCCAGTCATCTCAAATGCATCATCGTTTGCAAACCGTTTCATAAAGATGTCTAAGTGCTAGAAAATCGATGGCTATACTGCATAGTACACGTGTTTACGACGCTATAGTGTGACGAATAGCTTGTTTATGCGTCTACGTCGCGTTACGTAATCAAAAGACATACGGGCAGTAGTTTTGTGCGGGAATGCTGCGGTTTTATGTCACTTAACTTCTGACTATATTAATAGGATATAATATTTAGTAGTCCTTTATTTTCGTTTTATTAGTGTTAATTTTAAACAAGCAACTGGTCAATACTGTAGTTTATAGAGAATCAAGTCGATTAACAAAATTTTTGTGTCGCGTGTATGTGACTGTACTTAATTTCATAACAATTATTTTATTGTTATGAAATGAAGTACAGTCTATTTTTATAATTACTAAATTAAAAGAGTCTTACAATATCAGAAATTCTACGACATTCTTAGTCTTTAAATATAACATTTATTTCTAACTTTTCCTCCCGTATGTAATTTAAATACTAATGTCAACGCATCGCATTTGCGGTGCGCTGTTGAGCCGACGATGCAAGTTGCGCAATGTCACTATTGGTAAACAAGTGCATTTAACCTATGCGCTGTAATCTCGGATGTACCAGGGCTTTATACAAACAGCTGGCGGTATTGTAACCTAGTTTAATGTGGAATAATGTGAATGGAAATAAAAGTATATTAAGGCCAGCATGGTAGAAAATGTTAGTGTTAATTATCTATGAAACATTTCATTTTGATTAGTTTTGATGGACGTTTAGGACTTTGTGAAAAGTATGGGAAGGTTACATGTAACTCTTCTTATGAATTCTCCATACATTAAACTCTTGCTTTTTATCGAACAGGATCAAAGCTACAAAAATAACTAGAATCAAATCAAAGCGTTTCTATGGACTATTCGACACTATTTGCGTGGCTATATTTACTTACTTTCCAGTATTAAGCTATTTTTCAGTTTCCTCACATACCTCACTATATTGCTTGCAAAAAGCTTGAAATATCCATGGAATTTCCCCTTGTCCTTGAAAATTTTGCGAACACGTGTTCCTATCCATATTTAGGTATAACAAGATTTTTGAAGAAACTACCTCACCCATGTTTGTTTTGACGGCTAAAACGATTCATGACACGCGGTAAGGCCATTCCGCCAGTATTACTTGACCTATAAAACCTTTAAATATCGTAATAGTTATGTGTCTTCATCGCTGGTAACATTATGCATATTTTATCATTAGATACAGGTTTGGCGACCTAAAAGTGGAGATAATAACAGACTGGGTATTGCATTTTGTGTTTGTTTTGCGTGCTATAGGTACTGTCGTGGGGTTGGAAAATATGGTTTAATTTCATCACGTTATTCTTTCAGAGGGTCGTGTTTTTCAGTCTTTCTATGAAGTAGATTCTTGAAACAAATATACTTTGGAAAGAGGTGGCTATTATTGATGCGTTTTTTTTATCATTTGCATAGAGTAAGTGTATCTGTTGTCCTTCTCCTTTATTACTTTCTATCGTTCTTTATTCCTATTCCTCTTTTTAAAGCATTTATCAAACGCCCTTAACACACCTGTAACAGTATGTACTCTGTTTAAAGCCTGCTTAAACAGACCTGTCACTTTGACAGGATCGGATTAGTGTTTAAATTCGCAATAATGTCTGTCTGTCCAATGTTAAGCTCGTCAACCACAGACGGCGGCGGCCTTTGCCGGTTGTATTTTTGGCACGCTAAAATTACCCCTGGCATGTTTAGCTATGTTTGGATTGCGGTTTGTTCTTCCAAATCGTTGCATAATTTGTCTTTAGTTTGATATTTACCGTTATTTATGGTCTGTTTATAGATAAAGTTACCTATGTAAAGTGTGCGAAAAGGTAGGTGGTACAAGTTGCTTCCGATAATATGCATTTTTCTTTCTTTTTAAAACTTCTCTTCTAATTAGACCCATTGAAACACTTATAAGTTTTACAAAAGGTTCAACTCATCTGAAGTGGCATCATTCCTATAGTTTCATTACATTGCCACGTATCGTATTTGCCAAACGTCTAAATCACAAGTACCTACCTATTAAGGTATTGATATTCACCGATTAAAATATTAAATTCTTTCTTTTTACTTACGTTTCAACTATTAGCCATCTTTATCGTAGTAAATCGTTTAAAACAGACATTAAAAGATGTAAACAAGGGAATCTGCCGAGTGCGATGCACCGGAGGAATGCTGTCGCGGCGCGCATGCGTGGGCGAGCACTGCTAGGTGTAGGAATCGCTAGTATTTGCTATTTGCTATTGATACGTTTTTCTTAGGGAGCATAGCTAAGTTAACATTCCATTTGTAGGGCCTGTAGTTAGTTGTTTCTAATGAAAATGAAAAATCATTTAATACTGTAGGTTTTGACAACACTTAAGACGGGTCATTTTTTGAAAGTTAAAGCTAGATTCGCAAGAGTGCAGTTTTCCCCAGAGAAGAACCTAGCAAGAAACTCTGTAGGGTTGCTTTTTTCAATTTAAGTTTTACAAATTTCAGGCATAAACACAGAAACATACAATAAAATTAATATTTCAAAAGAGCTATCCATAAAAGTATTCTTTCAAAATAATTTCAGGGATGCTTGTTGAGTCGACTCGACTATCTCTCTTTTTTTTAAATATTTTTATCTTAATGTTGAAGGATAATTAGGAAACCTAAATACATACAGCTACCAGCTTTCTAAGAAGGGGTTTATAAGATTTCCTCTCGATAATCTTGAATCTTATGTAGGTGTAAAACTTTTCCTAAGTTTGTAATGAGCTGAGAGCTCAACAGTGCGACATTTGGGCGTGGGCTGTACAATTTTTAAATAAATATAATAAAATATTGAGTAAATATAGTAGTGGAAATGATAATTATTTACCTTAAAGTCGGTTGCTATGGAAGGAATAGGTTCTAGTAATTGGCAACAGGATAAATTTTAATTTCGTGTAACATGCGCTTGCTTCTCATTTTTGAGATTTATAGTAAGTAGGTATCGCTGTTCTTCTATTTTCTTTAAATAGTCATGTACTAAGAACTCAGCTACTCAAAAAGCCACGAATATCAGGTAGGTTGGCGATCACAGTTGGTTTTCAAACAGCCAAGACAAGAAACCGTTTTGTTCGTCCTCTATTGTTGGTTTGATTTCCAAACGCCTGTCACTTCCACAGGAGGAGGGGTGGTTCTATTCAAAGCCAGAATTACATAAATTGACCTTCTTATGTTATTAGCTGTTTCAAACCTGGATAGACGACGTTTTCCTTAGCAACAGTGTTCTTTTTACCCGACTGCGCCAGGAGGGTTATGTTTTTTGAGAGTATGTATGTATGTATAATTCTTTGGCACGCCCTACAGCCTAAACGGCCTGATGGTTTTTAGATTGAGAGGTGTCGTTAGATCCGTATTTACTGTGAGAGTGACACTGGGTACATCAAAATAAAAAAAATGCGTTTTTTAAACGCAGTCGGGTTTTTTTTCCATAAAAATGTTTGGTTATTCCAACTCTTCTACGTTCAACGTTCAAAAAGTTGGGTCGAAGTCCAAAACCATCAATTACTTGTTAGTAAATAAACAAGAATTTCAACGGAACGTTATGTTTACGCAGCAAGCTAATGTTTACACTAGCTGACCTGCTCACACGTGATGATTTAGGTAGGAGATAGCGCGGTGGAAAGAGATAGTTTAATGTTATTGTTTTAGTGGTCAATGGAATAGTGACTTGAGGTTTTGAAATGATTTGTTTAGGAGGGCTAGGTTTAGAAGATACAGATTCTGCATATGGCATTATCTTTATACCTATACAGGCTATTGTCAGAAATAATTACCTAGCAGAAAATAATAACCTGGCCCCCAAGTCTGCTAATGTAAAATAGCCTTAGATGTGTGTCGGCAAAGTGTTAATGTCATTTTTTGATACATTTGGTATTCTGCTAAACAATGGCTTACATTGATTGCGACCAAATGTGTCAAAAAATTATATTGACACGCTGCCGACATACAATGAGAACTGTAAATTAGCAGACTTGGGCCCCAGTTATAATAAAAGTCTAATTATACGTCACATGGATACAAGCATGTCTAAAATATCGTTATCATGTCCCAGATCTGGGTGACCTAATCTATTTTCTGATAAAAACTTTAGCTTTGTTTACCTTTCTTATCGAGGTTTGATGTACTTTCTCATGCTCTTTCATAAGATTCTTTTTTTATGTCTATTATAGGTATATTTAATTTTTCTTTTATTGAAAATAGTACGATATTCGGGATGAGTAAGACAGCCACTTTATAGTTATTCAAGGTGCATTAGATCAGGGGCCCAAGTCTACAAAATAATATAATAATAAATTTACATTTAATTTTTATTTTCTAATTTACAATATTATCAGTTGTGTGTCGCCAGAGTGTCAATGTAATTTTTTGACACATTTGGTCGCAATCAGTGTAAACCATTGTTTAGCAGAATACCTAATGTGTTAAAAAAATGCCATCGACACTCTGCCGACACACAACTGAGGCTATTAAATTAGCAGATTTGGGCCCCAAAAGTTTGAAAATGAGCAAAGCCTTCCTAGTAATGAGAGACCACTAATGAAATAATCTAATTCCATGTTATTTATAAACCGAAACACATATTAAAACGAAATAATGACTGGCATTTTCATTTTACACAAAGAGGCGCCGCGCCTGCCAATAGTCTCTGTAATTTGTAAATCGTATCGACTTTCCTTTGCATTGACGCCCTATGATTCAAATAATTAAAACAATTATAAATGTCAATATTTGTGCCGATGGATAGATGAATGTTTGTTACTCTTTCACGCAAAAACTACTGAACAGATTTTGATGAAACTTGGCAATATTGTAGTTTGTACATGAGAATAACACATATTATTTTACGATATCATGTTTTTTTCCCAAGATGTGGCGATAAATGCGTAACAAACAATTTATGTTATTAACATTCTAAATTATTTTCTAGACTTTTTTTGTTCCCTTTAAATGTCTAGTTTCGAAACCTCGTATTAGGTAAAAGATGGTAAATACAAAAATACTTAATTTCGCAGTTTCAATAGAACTTGGTTTCAGTATCGGATTCGTTGAAGCGGAGATCATTGATTATTTGAAAGATTTAAACAATAGCGTTCTTTATCAAAGTTTTTGAAGCATTCAAAGTCAAAGTCAAAGTCAAAGTCAAAAATATATTTATTTCATAGGCACAAAAAATGTTCTTGAAACCGTTACATTATTATAAAGGTAATTTTTTTTAAAGCTAGCGCTAGATTCGCAAGGTGCAGTTTCCCCCAGAGAAGAACCTAGCAAGAAACTCTGTGAGGTTGCTCTTTTCAAATAAAGTTTTACAATTCTTATAAACAGTTATACATGTATAAAGGTACATATTTTCTATATTATAATTATTATCCCTAAAAATTAATTTTGATCCTGCAGCATTCAAAGAAACCACAAGGTGTAAATAGCTAAAAAGTAAAGATAGGTTGAGACAGCATAACATGACCAGCCGCCACAGCAGCACCTTCACACAGGCCTCAACGCATGTGCCAGCCATCAACCCCTTCCACATATTTTAGGGAAGTAGGAGACCCGACACACAGCGCCACCGCTGCAGCGGCACAAGCGAGCATGACATGTTACACTATTGAACCCGATGACTAGCTTAATTAAACGCTGCAGTATCAAATTTTTCTTTTTTTTTTCATTTTTCTTCATTTTCATTCATTTTCATTTTTAATCAAATTTCAGTACTTTTTGTACCTTCGTGGAAATTTAGGACGTACTTATCTTGTTCAATTAATTAAGTTAACGGGTATAGACAGAGAATTGCTTAGTTAATAAATAAGGACACAAATTTTATCATCATTTGGTTAACACTAAAGGCCCAGAACACACGGGGAAACGCAACTGCAGCGAAACTGCAACTGCTTGTTACTTTTGAGTTGCATCTAAGTTTCTGCTATACACTCCTTTAAAAAACCACACACGATGCAACTAAAAGGACGAATAATAGAATCTAATTATAAATGTCAATGTTTGTGCCGACGGATGGATGGATGTTTGTTACTCTTTCACGCAAAAGCTACTGAATATATTTTGGTGTTTAGCAATATTGTAGCTTACATATCAGAATAATACTTAGGCTACATTATTTTTAGATAGATATCATTATTATTTTCGAAGATATGACGATAAATGCGTACGAAGTCGCGGGCCGCCTCTAATAGAATCTATATATCTATATATCTATAAAAATGAAACCCGTTTTCCGTTGTCACGACATCACGCCTGAACGGCTGGACCGATTTCGCTAATTCTTTTTTTAAAATGTTCATTGAAGTCCAAGGATGGTTCTTACGGTGAGAAAAATTCGAATAATTGCCGGGAAAGCCCTAAAACAGACCTTTTCTTTTTCCCATACAAATGTTTTCTTACTAAAATGTAGAGTCAATTTGAACTTTATTCCTACACAATAAAGTTCATTCTAAGGCGGGACAAAGTTCGCCGGGACAGCTAGTCTACAATACAATACAAATATTCTTTATTGCACAAAAGATATAAGGTACAGACACAAACAAGAATATAAGAAGCAACAGGCGGCCTTATTAATCTAATTGCTTAGTAAATTGTATCTAATATTTATCAGCCTTATAGATCAGTCTAGATATTGAACAGAGCTCACAACACTATTGTCGTTGTTTCGCAATATTTTTGCGTGTTGAGAGAGTGCAGTGCCAGGAATAGATGGAGAGAAGCGTCGGGCGACACAATGCGACCTATTTTTGTCGTCTCGCTGATTTGTTTACAATACCACTCCTGTAAATCGCTAAATCCTATTCATTGCGGAATATGCTAGTGAAGTTTTTGATAGATTTGTTTAATATTAGAAATCATATTCTCTGTTTCACCATCAACAGATAAAAGTTATCTGACAGATTTTTTATACCTGTCTCTGTCTAAAACATCGTGTTTTATGTAATAGACATAGGTTTTCCTGTCAGTTGAATGTTTCTGTAGATGGTGATGTTTCACCCCTAAGCCCCTAAGACTAGAAATCTTTCTTAGATGTTTCTTAGTCAAGAAGAAATAAATCTCAAAAATGGCTTTTCAATATATAGGGCCAACTCATACATTAGCGAGTAAGCCGCTAGTAAAGTGTAAATAAAGTGTGCGATATGTGTGTTTTGAAACAAAAAATGCAATTAATAAATAGTATTAAAAAAAAATAAACGAAGCAAATCGGGGACATATAGTTCCGTATCATAAATCAAAATGTAAAAAAAATGTTGTACTCATTCCTGAGTATTGAAGCGAAGCTTTTCATCAACGGATGCTCTACAGTCGTGAACTGAAAAGTAATTTAAAAATGATTTTAGTTTTCATGTGCCAGACAGCAGACTTCTATTAATTAAGTACAGTAAGCACATTTGCACATTTCCAAACTGAGCCTATGTTACTGAGCTTTACAAATATTATACTGAATATGGCCTATTTGTGACTGTAATTTTAGGTTAAATTCTATAACTGAAGCAATATAAATGTGTTTCTGTGTATGTGAACTTATTTTCAATTTTCAAATCAAGTAAACCCCCAAATATTTTCAATTCTTCTTCCACTCTTACACACTTGGAATTTTGTCGTTTTATCATCTCCCTTACGAAAACTGTTTTGAAAGGGTCTGTACAGCGAGTGTATACATGTCAAAGCAATGACATGGATCAAAGCTAGTCGCCTCGAAACAAGAACTCTCAATTGGGGTTTTGAAGAGCTGTCGAACTTTGACAACCATCGTTGGGATAGACGTCTTGATTTCGTAAATTTTAGACATTGTATTTTATTCTATAATGTATATTTTTGGTTATTACTTATTGTGAAAAGTACTATGCTGGACCATGAATTTAACTATAATAATGACGTCCCTCCCAACTTATGCATAACATAAACCAAAGCAAAGTTGTGTTAATTCGAAACCACATTTCATGAAATAAATAATGCATCTTCTCCTTTCAAAAACTCTTCTTGGTAAACCACAAATAGAAAAGAAGCGTCAGGTAGATACTTTCAATATTTATTCCATTGATTGATAGCAAACATCGTGTCTCGCCTCCTATTTGCAAAGTTTAACCCTTTGTTAGACTCAGGGTCTGTTTCACCATTTACGGATAGAATACTGACAGATATTTGATACCTGTCACTGTCTAACTTCATATTTTATATGAAATAGACATAGGTTTATCTGTCAGTTAATATCTGTAAGTGGTGAAACGTACCCTCAGGCTGTAAATCCGTATTTCACTAAGACATTCTAGTACCAATTTATCCAGTTAGCAACCGAAGCAGTTTCGGAGACATCTCCACATTCTGAGGCCCATGATCTAATATGATTTAGCACTATTACTCTCAAGGTTCTTGACGGGTAGTGGTGCATCGTGTCGATTGTCTGTATCGATGAAATTTTTGAAAAAAATATGGAAGTTTTGACGAAAACTTTTTGCTTTCTTCTTGAAGAAAATTATGTATTTTTTAAAATATCTACATAACCCATTGCAATAAGTTACCTACTCACTTGCTACCATTGCAAAGCTTGCAGTAATTGTTTTTTTTATTTTATTTGCCTAATGTGTCCCACTGCTGGGCAAAGGCCTCCGGCAACCCCTGGCCAGCTTGCCAAGTATGCATCCAGATCGTCGTGCCATCTCCTCTTGGCCGACCTTTACCTCTGCGGCCGTCTAGCGACAACCAGTTGGTAGATATCTTGGCCCATCGATCCGGGTGCATACGGCAAACATGTCCAGCCCAGTTCCATTTTAATTTTGCGGTCTTCACCCCTACATCAGCGATGTGAGTTTTTGAGCGCAGCGTGGTGTTTTGGATCCGATCGGATCTTTTAACAACTAGCTTTCAGTAAGTTATGTAAACGTTTAAATTCTAGATGAATAATAACTTCTTCATTTTATATCTACTTACTTAAATTTAGAATCTAACTACCGCTCTCCCGCATAACCTCTAGACACAAAAATATCAAAGACAGAATTCGAAATATGCAAAATTGAACGCAAATCGGTTTTCCCAATATTTGCTTATTCATCGGTATCGATATAAGCGCAAACACTAGACAGGACACGAAAGCAGACGTTGAGTCAACTACTGACGTCATTTCTAAATAGACGCTCCTGTGCCCATACATTTTTTTTATTTGGTTTTTATTAGGTAGCCTTCCGTCCATTCATGCCTGCTTGCCAATGTCATTGTGTGCTAATGTCTGTAGTGGTCGAAAGTTTAAATGGGACGATATGAATTTGAATATGGTAGTAAGTACATTAGTATTCTGTGTTTTGGTGGTCTGTTATACATACATATTATTTGCGTTTTATATTTAGAAAGTTTGGTATTGTACAGGCTTTTATGGAACCGAAAATTTGCACGTTTATTGACTTCCTTTAGTTTGATTTTTGGATCTTGCAATTTAATTACCGTTGTTATCGTGTTGTTATTCTTTAAGAGAATGTTTGTTTACAAAATGAAATAAAGTACTTAATCTTTATTACTTTTTCTTTGTTTAATGATAATACTTGTCCCAAAAATAACAAAATATTATAGGAGGCAAAGTATATGATTATTATATCACAAACTAAAATTAATAAAAAATATGTGATTATTATTTTATAGCCCTACTCACCAATCAACTTAGCAAATACCTATCCAAATTGGCTGCTAAAAATAACAAACAAGCGACTATTAAAAGTAAACCAACGTAATCTTTACCGT
The DNA here is from genome assembly GCA_947563765.1 of Anarsia innoxiella. Taxonomy (NCBI): domain Eukaryota; kingdom Metazoa; phylum Arthropoda; class Insecta; order Lepidoptera; family Gelechiidae; genus Anarsia; species Anarsia innoxiella. The sequence continues at coordinate 2,129,412 of OX387403.1, forward strand.
CTATGCGTGTACGCATGACGTAGTGCTGTGACGACGTCTCTTTACATTATCGATTAATCATGTCTACTAATAGATATGACATTTTTATATGTTGTACGCGTTTTTTTTATAAAGCTATCGTTTGTTTTTGGGTGATTAGGAATTCTGAATAGGTAAAGAAAATAGACTGAAACATTTTTTTTAGCTTACAGGTATTCGTTAATTCGTTCTATCTGTATGTGATACCTACCCGCTTATGCTCAATTTTCATTTTTTAATAAACCGTGTTTGAAAAAAACTAACAAACATTTTGTTACCTGTAGATTATTTATTATCGATGGTTGATCAACTTACTGTCCGGGACTTATGACTGAAGGTGCAAGCCCTTTGTTTTCATTAATATATGCGTATTAACTTTTGAATATATGAGCTGAATTGATTTAAGCCCTTTACATGATTCTCCATTTACTTGAACAAAGGAAAATTGGGATACGTTTTATTATATTAATTATGGAGGCTACCAAGCAGCATTTGTCAGCAGATACTCCTAGCCCGTTACAACAAAAAAGTGACCCTACGATCACATGGAATAAAATTCACTCATCTTAGAATTTCATTACAATCTGTTCTCTGGTTTTTGCGGGAATAAGTAGCATAAATACTTCCATACTCTAATCTGCCTTTCTACAAGTGTGTTTCTAGAAGAAATGACAGTTCGAAACAACGCAACAAAACTTCTTAACATGCCACATGTACCTACTAGTGTTGCAGGTCAACGACCGTATAAGCGCTCCATCATTTAGGTAAAGAACAAATCCAACCCTTGTTTGACTTCTTCAGTACGTACGGGAAGATTAGCAGCTAAACAGATTAAATAAAGCCAGAATTGTAAATATTAGACGCAATGACGTCATTATGACGTGGTTTACCTAGTATCCTGTCAATTTACATGTGCCCTGACACGGCTGTCGCGGTGTGACGTCAATGCATTAATTAATTCCAAACGGACTGATTTCATGGAAAGACACATTTGTACCTGGGCGGGCCCCCTGGTAATTTGCAATATTCTCAGTTGTGTGTCCGCAGAGTGTCAATGGGATTTCTTGATACATTTGGTCGCAATCAGTTTGAGCCATTGTTTAGCGGAATACCATATGTGTCTAAAAATGACATAGACACTCTGCCGACACACAACTGAGGCTATTTTAAATTAGCAGTCTTGGGCCCTTGGACTGGCAGTTTCGTGGAAAGAATTTGAGAAATATTATTATCCTGAAAAGGGTTGGGAGTAATTAATTTGTTACAAATACAATTAGCGAGCATTTACACAGCTGTTGATGATGTTTTTATGTACTTAGGTTTTAGGCAACTTCGTAACTTGAACGTGGCTGAAAAGTAAAGGTTGTTCTTTCCTTTGTACGATAGTGATAATATAGATTTAAATATGTAAGCGCATTTAGTCAGCCCGTCTTGTTTAGTAAGGCACAATCAGTATCACAGGCTGCTTATCTAAAAACTATTACAAAATCGGTAAAAAATATGTCTCTGCCATATTTTAAACCCCTCTCTGATTATTCTCAACGTTAAAACGAGAGAATCGTCATTAAAAATAATTGTCGAAACGAGAACAGCCGATCAACCCCCGAAAGCATTCAGTATAGAACGCAAACAAAGAACTGGGCACAGACATAGGACGTAATGAGGGCGGTGTAGCAAACATATTACGTAACGGCAAACGTTGGCACTGCCCACTGCCAAACAAACCTTGGCTGCAGCAGCCAATGGCAGCCAACACTACCAAAGTCGAAATAAAGTAACATTTTGTCAAATGCAAGTTGGAATAGGCGGTTGTACGAAATCATTACCAAATCATTCCCTATGAGGTACTACCTATACCTCGGGTGTTCGGGAAAAGCCTGTGGACTACAATGTTTTAACAGAACTTCATGCAATGATTTTCACTTTGCAATAGTGGGTCGCAGATATCATTACTATGAATAAGTTTTATTATGTCAATTGAACAGTTTGTAATATTCTATGTGGCTGCAAAAGTCTAGGTCCCTATATGCGCAACTTAACTTTGTACAACATAATACCAAAACAAAGACGCTTCACAACATCAAACTAAGACCCCAGCAAAACATATTTTCCTTCGCAACTCAAAAGACAGTTGACATTATAAAACAAGGTCAGTCTACTAAAATACCCTAATGTTCTGAATTGAAATCGCGTGGTGTCGCATGGAAGGTACCACAGGCTAGAATGAACTTTATATCAGAAGCGAAAAGACCTGTAGATGTTTGGCAAGGAGTATTTTAATATGCAATAAGGGTCTGCCGACCTTCGGGCGGGCGTCGACCGTGTGACGTCACAGGAAAGGGGAAGGGGAAGGAATGAGAGGGGGTGACGCCCCTCGAACAACCCTTGATACAAGTTCTTTTGAGTTTTTCTACATCCATCATAAAATTTGGCACTTTCTGCTCGAGTTTCAAAATGCAGTAAGTGTTAGTAAATAAGTGGTCCTTACTGCATTTTGGTTTTGCATGACAGATTCCTTTTTGTTGGTAAGCTTAGTCTTGATTTTGAGTAGATTGCTAGGTATCAATTCTGGTCAGTTGGATTCCTTTGATTAAGCTAGACATCGTTCACATTTTTCAACCCCACCTATTCATTATTTGAATAGAAAACATTAAAGAACATTTTACTCAAGTTTGTATCTTACAAACATAACCTAACCTAACTCAATTTTTGTTACAGGTAAGCTCGCTGGCTGTATACCAAAGTAATCTAGTTTCTGAGTATAACGCAAGTATGTAACTAAATTAATATGTGATTTACTTAGACTGGGGTTGCCGTGTGAGGCGGATATTTAATCCAGCTTAGTTATTCTAGGTATCGTATAGGGGCTTTAATAGAAAAGCAACCTTAATTAAATACATAGGGTTCGAAAAGGGCAAAGTGTTTCTTGATTATCGCAGAAAATTCTAGAAACTATCCAAGGTCTCTTTTTCATTTTAGTTCATTAGTGATTATAACGAAGCGACATTTTGAAACATTATATTTTGAAGCTACTGGCTTAGTGTAGTTGTAGTTCTTGCTATATTGGTCGCTTCCTCGCTTCAGTAAATCTTTGTCACTAGCATCCTTTACATAAAGACGGAATTATGCGAGGCATTCCCAAAATGTTCACATCAATTGTACTACCACTGTTGATGTATAGGGAAAGGTTGCCAGCTTGTCTTCAATCGAGTTACACTTACCTACAGTGAGGGTATAATTGGTCACACATTCGGTTCTGATGCAGCACAGCGTTCGAGGGTCTGTATTTCCCAAAGAGTCTGTCGGTTAGACATTTAATATGATAGGTATTTGTATTTGTATTATTCTTTAATTCCTAGATAGGCCATTTGGGCCTAACCCACTAAATGAAATGATATATATGTTTAACATTTTTACTGCTAGTATACCGTTTGCATTCATTGTATTTGGACATATCTCTGTTTGGTGCTCTATCGTGTTGTCATGTAAACTTGAAATTGTATCTGATGATAAGATAATGCTGTCTACTTAGTTGCTGGTCGGTGACAAAAATCATTTGTTTTTATAAAATGAATTTATCGTTACGGAAACGTATGTGTAAAGGTTGCATTTCGTATTTAACAGGCAGTTGCCTTTACTGTCTGTTAGTTATCTACTAGGAAATATTCACAATCCGCGGGCTACCTAGCATAGAATAGACTTGTGTCCCTGTAGTGGAGGCTTTAAAAGGATGATAAATGGGCTAGAGGGGACTGAGGATGCCCAGTAGTATGTTTTTCAAAAAACCTGGCATAACTTTGTTTTAGTGCTGCAAAGGACTATAGGCTTTTAGGCCTTTTTTTAAGACTAGCCTAAGAAATAGCTAGCCTAGTGGGCTAAAAACCTATTCAGCCTTTTAGTTCCAGCGGCTAACCTAGAGTTAAGCCTATTCAAGCCTTTCGGTTAAAAGCCTAAAGGCCTAAAAATAGGCCTAACCTTGTTTCAGGCTTATTAATAAAATGAAGAACGAAGCCTATGAAGCTCTTAGGCCTATAAGGTTATTTAGGCTATTAGGCTATAAAGCCAAGTCGGACCTACATACCTAACTACTGTAAAAAAATATTGAAAATAACTAAGTAGGTACTACTAACTATAAATTAGTTAGTAGTATTCGTTAGTAGTGAAAATTTCAACGCTCTAGCTAATATAACGGTTCATGTGATAAGTACAGCCTGGTGGACGGATGAACAAAAAATAGACAGAAAACTAATCGGTACAAATGGTCCGCCATACTACAAACAAATAAATTATAAAGACCACAGTGGGACTATAAAAAAGCCTAAGCCTAGGCTTTTTTAATGCCTACCACTTAAAAATGGCTATAGGCTTTTTTAAGCCTACTACTTTAAAAAGGGTGTAGGCTTTTAAAAATGACGAAGCCTTTAAAAGACTATTTTGCTTGTCTAGTGTCAAAAAGGACTCGATAGACTGAAATTTAGGCCTAAACGCCTATAGTCCTTTGTAGCACTAATTGTAGTTGTGTTTTGAATTGTTTGTTACAACCAAACTTTTACCGAAACAAGTATCCTACACGACTTAAAACGAAGACAAATTATCGAATAAATAAATAATTGTCTCGAAGCAGTAAAAAGTTCCACTTACTAGCCTAAAATAAACAGCCCAAAAACAAACATCTCTAAATGAATAATGAAGGAGTATTCACAAAATTCAATACTTTAGTCGTTTAGGGCGTTATCACACCAATTGATCGACGTCCATCTATCTGTCTGGCCGGTGATCAACGGATACTATTCGAGTATCGATAGATGCATCGGTTGATGTTGGTTTGTTATCGACGAAAAAGTAATCGATCGATTTCTTGATATATTACCTATATCAATCTTTTTTACCGTTGAACTATCATCTAATCTGGTTGAAAATATCGATCTCCATCGATTAGTCCAAGTAACTACAACACATTTTACCATCGATCGGTGCCCGCCGTCATTCTATCATACATAAGACTGGTCTGGCAGAAGCTACCGATTGACGTCGTCTAATCCATTCCACCATCGATACTGCTGATTAACGATCGATCGATCAGTCTGGCAACACCCTAACAGTTGCCATGAGCGTGTAATATTAGGTTATATTCAATGTACTCGTAAAAAGAGTTTACAAGTGTATAACACGACAAAAACGAGACAGCGACGCACCCCTCGCGTGACGCTTACTTTAAGTGGATATTTGCATAAGTCGGTTAGTGTGCAATATTAGCGTTTATAAGAATCAGTTTTATCTGGTCTTGTACGCAAAGTTTTAGACTCTTATGACCGAAAATACATCTTATTCTTTTTGAAATGTCATTAAACTTAATGAAATTTATCTTCTATTGAAAGATCCGGCAACATACTTTCGTACCTATTTATAGATATTGATTGCTTAGTAAACTGATTTTCACTAACTATTTAGATATTTACTCGTACCTTTAAACTTTTGCTTTTGATCTAAGTATTTATAGTTACGTATTTGTGTACAAACTTTGTGAATATGCACTGTTTTCCAAGTTGCTCTGAATGCTGAAATTTCTACGCCACATCACGTGGGTATCAACTGAATTAGACTGGAGATTTAGGGTTGACTATTCTTTCGTATTCGTATTTAAGATTGCTAATTGCATTTGCTTTAAGATAAATTGTCTTTTGAAAAGGGAAGTAGCAATGTCCGTAAGCCGTTCTTCATGAAGTATTGTTTTGAATTGGTGAAGCGCTATGATAGAGTAGGTTATATGTGTAAATATATCTCTAAGGTGCCTAAAAAAATATGTATCCTTATTTATTCTGATTTCTCATGAATATTAAAAGTAAATAAAGCCTAACAACCCTATTCAAAGGCCAAGAGGTGAAGGACGCCTCAGTTTTGCCGGGGTATCGCAGATCGATAAGTACTAGACACCTTACGTCGCAACTGTATTTACTCCTTACCACCACAAATATAAGGTTTAGTTTCCAGTTGTAAGATTATACGGTCTCTTGACCTGTTGTGTGCCGACTCAGACTGTTGTTTCCATTCAATTAATAACAATGTCTGTACTATATAATGTATTACATAGGCTTATATGTGACTAGGCTAAAATTATCGAGGACTTTCTTTCTTGGACGGAAACGGGCTATTTTAGTAGAGGTGTCCAGTTGAGTAACTACTTTGATATTTCAATGTTTTCATTAGAACGTTTAAAGGTAGAAACAGACTAATCCCACGTACGCATCGTAAGTGTTGGAGATTTGTGACCGCAATTAAGTGCTTGTGTACTGTATAGTCTGTCAATGTCATGTTTTTGAAGCGTTTAATATTTTACTATAGGCTGTCCGCGACTTCCTAAGCATGTATCGTCATAATATCTTCAAAAAAAAACATCGTATATAAAATAATGTAGCCTATGTGTTATTCTGAAGTATAAGCTACAATATTGCCAAGTTTCATCAATTTTTTTTCAGTAGTTTTTGCGTGATGAAGTAACAAACATCCATCCATCGGCACAAACACGGGCATTTATAATATTATTAGGACTAAAATTTAATAAAAAGCTCTACTAGTACAACGATGTGAAGTCGTTTATTTTATCAGTAAGCATTGCATTATACTGATCTGCCTCATAGAAATAATATGATTAGAACCACACTTGTGACATCCAACCCCATCCCAAGTTGCGTGTGGGATCAGTCTTGTTGCCACCTTCAGCATTATAACAGTTGTAGTATATTTTATTTTTCATGTGACAATGTTATGTCTTTCGCTGCAAACTCGCGACGAGACCATCATAAATTCTGAATGAATAGGTGGAAAGAAAACAAATGCACTGTAATCGTGCGACTAACGCCTAAACGTTAAAGCGGTTTTATTTTTATGTGTGCCAGTAGGTATTTATTAATTTTATTTTATTTTCGTGATTTTAAAAATAAAGATAAATTCTTGTTCAAGTAATAATAATAATAACACATTTGTTTTTGATGTTATTACTAGCAGACGCCAGCGACTTCGTATATGTTTATCGCCATGCCTATGTGTTATTCTGCTGTCTACAACATTGTGAAGTTTTGTTAAAATCTGTTCATTACTGTTTGCGTTAAAGAGTAACAAATATCCCTACATCCATCTAACAATACACACAAACATTAAAATTTATAATATAATGGTATCTACACACCAAAGCCACCGGCATGCCGTCGGGCTTTACGTCATACAAATGGCAGTTGTCAAAAAAGCCGGCGGCTTTGGTGTGTAGACAGCATTAGTAGGACTAAAGCTGCTGTTGAAAATAAGTGCAGACAGTTTTCGTACCCATAAATATCCAGCTAGAACAGAAAACAAAACATATAATATAAATATCGTGGCACATTAATTATGAATGAAAATAGAATGGAAACTGAAAACAAAACTGATTTAATGGGTCAGTTTATTTTAACGTAAACAATTCCTTCAGCCTGTTTTGAAATTAAAAAATATATTTAATTATATAATAAAGTATATAAGTAGGTACATACTTGACATCAAGCCAATTATCTCTTAATAAGAGTTGCTTCAGTAGCTCTAAGCAAGACTTACAGCCTCCCACATAGATATTGTCGAGTACGAAATAAAGAAGCTCTAATGGCGTAATTTTCTCGAGGACTATATTTATACTTTAATAGAAATATCTTGTAGCATTTTATCTTGTTGTAGGAAAGGCTGTTAAGTTAACGTTACATTATACGGTTTTATTGTAGGTATGTTAGAAGACGCAATGTTTAATTGATTCATAAAAGCATATAAGTTTCTGCCATTTGAACGACATCGATACATACATACATATCCGTCACGCCTGTCTCCCATTGGGATAGGCAGACACCACTTCATTCCACTTGCAACGATCCAAACATACTTCTTTCGCTTCATCCACATTCTTCAATCGCCTCACAACATCAATCGACGATTAATAAAAGGTTAAATCATTTGCTATACCATCTCGTGAGTACAGACAAGTTATCGTTGATGTTATAAGTAGGTAATTGTTGTTTGACCCAAAAACTTGTTAGAATTAAAAGAAATAAGTTTCGAATCTCGATGTATCGGCCCTAGATGTATCTTTTGCAGCCAACTGTATATTCGTGGACGAGTACATAACGATTGCTCTGGAAAATACTAGAGCTCCCGTTGGACGTCCGCAATCGATTTCACGTCACTCGGGAACTCTGAATTCACGGGAATAACCTCTCGATTGTAACAGAGCAGACGACTTGTTTTGACGATTTCGTGTTGGGCGATAAGTTGTTAGATTTGTTCCGTGACATATTTCTGTAAACTAATAATACAAAATACTAAACAAAATAGCTCGATTTGGAAGGTAATAGAATTTTGCAATTTACAGTTTCCTTTGCGCATAGACAATAAACCAGTATTAATTAGTTCATAATTTTTAAGAGTTGGGCATTTTTCAAAAAAAGTGTCCCTTCCATTTTCGGGCTGTCCCTCGTGTTTGAGGTGAAATTGTTCGAAAAGTTCATATGTAGCTGATTATTTTTTATTAATGAAAAGTATCCGATATAGTTTAAACTTATACTTGTTACATTAAAATGTTGGTAATATTAAGTAATTATTTAAATAAATCGTGAATTTGTAACACAAGGTGTCGGTTTTTGGCGTGTCCCCCGCCCACATTCATAATTTCTAAGACCTTTTTTTTTTACTTTTTGTACTAGGGTAGGTATCACCGGTTTTTACTATTCTTTGAAGATCTTTTAGTTGCCTAGCACCTCCAGTAATTCATATTTTAAATCTTTTGCTCATTTAGAAAAGAATGCTTTTTAAATAAAATCTCAAAATTTGATGCCACCCGGACATGTCGGGTTTGCGACGACGAAAACTACCTTTAGAAATTATTTAACGGTAATATTTTAGTTTTTAAAATGGCAACTTTATTCTTATTTCACTGGCTGCCATTTCAAAACATACTATGTTCATACAATTTTTTGGAGAAAATCGAAGAGTTTTACTGGGTACCACCACCGTTCACTTTTCAAGTGTCCAGTTTGAGACAAAATATCTACGGATTGAGGGAACTGTGACATAAATTGTTTATTTCAAAAGATGAATAATTTTATAATGTAACGATAATAACATTTGGTAATAAGCATAGTTTGATATCTTTTATTTTATATAATGTTAAATACAAAATGGGAAGAGAGCGTCACGTCAGTTTTGCGATATTTTGCCCCGTGACCTACTGGCCGACCAGTAAAGTCTCAAAACCGACGCTATAAAGCTAGGACTACATGAAGATGAGTGCAGAACGATCTCAGTATATAGAATCTCGCGATACATGAGGATCCAGTAAAATACAGTGCACTAAAATTAACAAAATGTAATATTATAAGGATTTGAGTAGTATTTTTTTTTAAATCCCTATTTTATGTCATTTATTTCTCTGATTTTTGCTTCGGTTTCATGTAAACCTACCCTTTGAAAAAAATACATGTCGGTTTTGCAACAGTCCCCCATTTTGCGACGAAGAAATTCTTAAATTTATCCTCTTTGTAATATGTGGGGTACAAATAATAAAGATTATATCAATAAAGTGATTTAAATGTTACAAATTACAAAAATCACTTTGATTATTATACTAATATTCAATATTATATTGTAAAAGTAAAGGTCACTATGGCATCAGCTGTGACACAACCGAACTTAAAATGAGTGTATTTCTTGTTTACTCCATTTTATGATATTGTATTTTTGTTTTACAAAAAATATCTTTGATAAGCTTCATAGAACATTGAAATTATATTTACAAATTTATTTTAGATAGAGATCAGAACACTTTTAATATCGTCGCAAAACCGAAATTTTTTCTGACAATGCCTTTTTATTTTAGTTGTTTCTAATTAATTAAACGTATTTCAGGCGTATAAAATATGATTTCAAAAACTTTAATATATCTACTACATATCTGTATACAAATATCCTCCAAAAATTCATATTTTTAAATGGTCCCTCAAATCAGACAAGGTACACTTTTTTTGAAAAATGCCCAGTTACATTCTTGTTCGTGGAGCATCCGCCATTTAGGCCTATCTTCTGCTATTGCTATAAGTTCTTGATATTAATAAAAAATATACAAAGGTGTATTAAAAATCTTTATTAAACCTTCAAAAATTATCTTCTTAAAAATTATCTTTTAATCCTAAGCCACTCCATAAAGTACCTCATAATTAATATTTTAATAAAACATTTTGCAATGAAAAGTTACAAAGTCAAAAATTTACAATCAATTCTGTTTTTTTTTTACAAAAAAGCTTGCTGCAACTGAAGTCTGGCGAGACCTTGTTATTTTAACTCAAATAAACAAGTCTGTTTTGATGGAAGTTATTAAATGGTCGCTTGTTTACTGTCAAGTTTTCTTTATAGACTTTTCCCTTTGTGTTATGTTCTATTTGTGGGTATTTTGTTTACATGGAACCTGCATGCATGTATGAAAGGACTGATGTATGTAGATAAAGCTAAAGAGGTTGGATTTTGGTAGAAAGCGTGATATAATGTTTGTACGTATGTTATTATTAGGGGCTCTACGGGTTTATCAAAATTTCTTTAGTCTAGTATGTCATTCCTACTTAACATGACCCAAGACTGAAATAAATGATTTAAAAATAGATTTTATGAAGCACTTCTATGGACTACTTTTGTTAGAATTTCAAAGAAGGACTTGTGTAGACAGTGTTGCCAACCCCAGTATAGAGCCAAACTGTAATATTCTAAAAAAAAAACTGTAGAAAGCTGTAAATATCAAATTAAAAAACAGTAAATCTACAGCTTAATCTTTTTATCATTGAATGATGGTAAAAAATATAATAAATTTTAGAGAGGCAATTAAAAACAAGAAATTTCAAGTGATTCCCGAAGTTTTAATCATAAAGATACATACATTAAGTCAAATAAAATTAGTAATTAAGAGCTAGTATTGCAACACACTGAAATAGTAGCGGATCAGCAGATAAACATGTTAGTTAATATTACTAGCTACAATCTCATTTTCAATTTGAAAGTCTTCTTGATTTTCTGTTTCATCTTTATTCTTGAAATCGTACATATTTTGATTGAATTTTTTTAAATGGTCACTATCACATAGCAAATAAAGGTGGCGCTAGAATCATAAGCACAAAACTGTAGATATCGAGGCCTAAACTAAAAACTGAGAGAATTTCCAAGAAACTGTAGATCTACAGTTAAAACTGTAGGGTTGGCTACACTGTGTGTAGATAAATCCTACGTTTTACAGGTGGGTTGAGTATCATGCTAAGACGTCAAACAGCGTCTGCCTTCTTTGCCCACTTTGTTTAAGTACTAGTTTGAGTTCTCTTTATATTTTGTTTAAAGGAAAGTACTCGAATTTCCATCTATCTATCTTTAGTATTACTTCAATCTTCGCCCCCTTTGTTGATTCTCGTGTGCCGTATACGCATGGTACCATACCTTCACTCTTTTTTTAAGAATCGGAAAAAGCTTTTAAATGTTTTTGTACAAAAATATAAACCAACAAGGTCGTATGCTGATATTTTTCCCAATTTAATTAAATGCTTCGCTTAGTAAGTTAATTGGATGCCGTCTATCACCACGCCCCCTTTTTTTTTCAATTACAATCTGAAACAACTCTTCTATTTTACAAGTAAAATCAATGTTGATTATAAATTAAAATCAATTAAAAGTATTTTGGAAAAGTAGTCCACGACTGATTTCTAGTTCTTTTATTTTTAGTTCTTCTGAAATGGGCTTGATGGATGACTAAAAACATTTTTGTAGTCCATCACATAGATTATTTTAAAATATTGGACACGCATTTTTTCTTTTTTCTCTTTAAAAATTACACAAATACACTGGGTTAAAGTTGCTCATGACGTCACACCTTAGTACGATTTTTACGTAGGAGTGACGTCAATACACCCCACTTCGTAACTTTGATGCTCTGTATCTTTGTATTTGTTTAGGTAAAAAACGTGTTTCAAATATTTTTTAGTAGCCTAAAAGACGGACTAATTATTTTTTAAATTTTCGAATATAGTCATCATCCCCATTATGCGGCTACGATGTCCATATGACTTTTCTCACATATTCCGTTTGATAAATTAACTTGTTATAAACAACATCGACAAACTTCTAAAAACTATTTATGACTGCTGCATCACAAAACCGACACCTTTGGGTTCTCTGTGGTAATCTTCTGACGAGAACATATAGTTGGGTAGTTGGTGACCAAAGGAATCGATGCAAAATGAATGTTTACTGTCATTTTTATTGAGACCCTAATGTTCTGCAGCCGGTTGCATTACAAATTTCATTTTACGAATTCATAAAAAGATCGTTAATTTTGGTACAACTTTTACGTTACTTTTAGGAAACAAAATAGAATCATATTTTAAATTGTTAAATTGCATGTAAAAGAGTAGGTACTTCTCACTCAACGTAGGTATGTATCTGAATTAGTTTTAGACGCAAGCTATATGAATCTGACCCCGCATTGAGAAGTACTGGAGACGTCTGAACTCAGTTGAACTCTTAGATTTATGTAACCGTTTGCGAACTCGTGGAAGTGCATCGGAAATGTAATTATCTATCTGTATTTGCACTGAATTTTAGAATAACATAAGTATGACCATTATCAAACAAGCTTTGGCTATTTTCTATTCAATCAGAAGAATAAGAGCATAAATACATTTGTTACAAAGTGTAGCATTTTACATTCGGTGTTAGGTAATTTGGTTTCAATCACAGAAGTTCAAAGGACGCGTTTCATGGATACGCCTACGAATGTTAATTAATAACCTAAATGTACTCGAATGTACAGACTGGCCAAAAAGAGTAGAAATTCCAAAGTGACAACACTGTAGTGTCGTCCCTTATTTCTTAGATTGATTTGAAAGGGACGACGCTAAAATGTTGCCACTTTTTAATTTCTACTCTTTTTGGCCAGTCTATATTATGCGAATATGTGTGTTTAAGTTTCTAGCACGTTTCTAGCTATGCTCTTACTTAGCTAAAGGTGAATTTCTTAAGTGATTTATAATTCATTGCACCCCTTGTAGATTAAACACCAAACATCATTTACACCATAGACTTCACAAAAGGGGTAGTTTATAACCGTACAATGACTTATCGAGCTACTGCACTGCAGGCAGTGGTAAACACTTCACGGAAACGATTAAATAGGTCGGTACATGTTAGTAGTGAATTATAGCCGTAAATCGATAGGCTTTGTCGTTTGGACGTGTTTTGTATGGAATTGTCCGATGTGCCGCTGTTTATATGGCGCCCGAACTGTGACTCGATGGTGAGGTTAACACAACAAATGAGCATCGAAGCATCAAAGCGACTACATATGCGAATGTTTTGTCAACTGATTTTTAATTTTATTCTAATGAGAACAATGTCGATAATAATTATAACGAACAAAAATGCTCTGCGCTGCGCTCTGTCAGGTGTGCGCCCCGGCTCTTACGTTATCTACATCACATTAACACCGACTCTTATTTATGCTTGATAGAATTTCAGGATACGTACTCCTACATATGTACCTATCTGTCAAGCCTCTCTCCTATTGGGGTAGGCAGAGACCACTACGCTTCACTTGCTATTTACGAACTTCTTTCGCTTCATGTACATTCATCAGTTGCCTCAAATAATTGACTTCTGTAAACACGTTTGCATCAACGTCACGTTTTTGAATTATTTACCTGTTACTGGGTCACTTCGGTCATTGTAAAACATCGCAATGTAGTATTCAAATAAACTTCGTTATATCTTTATTAATTAGTCTCAAATTTTCTTAATTTTTGCAATACAGTTTAATACAAATATTCTATTGCACGACAGAATAGCTATGCCTTATTTATCACAGACTGGCCAAAAAGAGTAGAAGTTAAAAAGTGGCAACACTGTAGTGTCGTCTTGTTTTTCTTGTAATAGGTTTACAAAATTGTTTACAACTGATTGATTGAAACTTTACAATAACTTAGATAAGACTCAACTTTGTAACACGACTAAATACAAATGTATGTCGATGATAGTTTGACATTATTTAAAAAGTTGGATTGGAAATACAGTTGATCGGCTTTGACTACGCACACACCTTTACAAAACACAACCGTTTGAATCGTTTTTCCGTTTATTTAGTAAAAACGGTAGCTCTATGAAAATTCATGGACTCGTTCCAGTATTTGTCGGTTCCACGCTTGCTCGGCTAAAAGCTTTTGTTGCTTTGTTTTGTTTTCGATATATGTTTTAGAAGAATGACGGGGGTAAATTGGTTTAGTAAAACCGATATATTTTGCCAGAAAAATGTTAGGAGTAAACAGCTACCAACTATTATTCGTATTTCTTAGGGTTCCGTAACCAAAGGGTGAAAACGGGACCCTATTGCTGACTATCGGCAGTCCGTCCGTCCGTCTGTCACCAGGCTGTATCTCGTGAACTGTTATATAGCTCGCGTGTTAAATTAAAAAAAAAAGATGTTTACCGTTGCCGGTACAACAACATATACAAAAATAGAGTCCCACACAACAAACGTGATTTTTTTGCTCGATATCATGTGTACCTATAATTATGATATATATTTTTATTAACCTAGTGAAAGGTACGGTACCCTTCGCGCACGAGTCTGTCTCGCACTGGGTCGTTTTTCTTTAACTTATATAAACAATGTAACCATTCCAGATGCACGCTCCGCTTCCCGTCCACGAACATCCGGCTGGAGTTCCAGTCGCTGGTGGAGGAGAGCGGCGCGGGCGGCAGCACCGGCCCGCCGCTGCCCCCGCTGCGCATCACTATACCCATAGACAACGACGGACGCAGTCCTGCGCCCTCGCCTACTGGTAAAACCTACTCAAATTATGAATGTCAATGTTTGTACATATGGATGGATGTATGGTTGCGAGGATGTTTGTTACTCTTTCACGCAAAACGAACTTTTCATGATATGGCGATAAATGCGTACGAAGTCGCGGGCAGCCACTAGTATACTATGGCTACACTAAACACAGCCTAGTGTCAGTTTGTGCTGGATGTAAAGTTCGTTTTCATCGATATCCTTGGACAAAAGATATGCTTAAATGCCGACGCACCCTCGATCATCCTAGATACAAAATATGTGTGAGATGAAACTTTAAGAAATATGTCGTCCCTTTAACATTAAACTCCTTTGTATACCTACCTAAAATAAGTTGTCATTCTGCATACTAATACAAATTATAAAAATATGCTTATAAATAAACTTTTTTCGTGTTCCAGGTACAATAAGCGCAGCAAACAGTTGTCCGACGTCACCGCGCGGCGCCGGATCGTCCGGTCGGCGACACGCAGACCTAGGATTGGTCGCGCAGTACGCCGCGCTCGCTGACAACCATCGTCCTGTGTCTAATGGGAACTCGGTACTGGTTTCTAGTATGCTTAAGGTCTATCTACAAATCTATCCGGGGCGTGTGTGAACGAATCCATAGAAAATGTATGCAATGATTTTTTCTTCACTCCTGACGCCACTGCCCGGATCTGTTTAGATAGACCTTTATACTGATAGGGTAGACTTGAAGGGAAACTATAGGGAAATCTTTTGGTGTCTATACACCGAAGTCGCTGGCAAGGACGACGGCCTTCATTTGTTCAAAAGCTTTGGTGTGTAAACACCATAAAGTTTGCCAGATTTTACGTGATTTTGGTGGACCATGAGATGCACGCTGATTGAAGCAGATCACCTATGTATAAGAAGAACGAACTTCTGCGATTTCATTAATAATTGGAGCAACTAGCAAGTAGAAGTAGCAAAAAAAATAGAGCTGTGATTTTCTTAAAGTTGACCATAACAAAAAACATACTTAAATAAATTGAAGTAACGGTAATCAACTAATTAACCTTTCAGGCGTCATCAACAACAGACTCAGTATACAGCAATTCCCGCGAATCTCGCGACGTTCGCGACTCGCGCGAGTCACGAGACGACGCGAAGCCGCCGTACAGCTACGCGCAGCTGATCGTGCAGGCCGTAGCATCAGCTCCTGATAAACAGCTGACGCTCAGCGGCATCTACAGCTACATCACCAAACACTACCCCTACTACCGCACCGCTGATAAAGGCTGGCAGAATTCTATTCGGCATAATTTGTCGCTAAACAGGTTGGATTGTTTTTCTTGTTTTATTAAGGCCAAGTCAGGAGTACCCTATTATATTGATGACCATGTATGATGAATGTGGATGAAGCGAAAGAAGTCTGTTTGGATCGTAGCAGGTGGAAGGAATTGGTTTCTGCCTACCCATCACAGTACATAATTATGTTAATAATTATTAAACATGTTTGCAAGATTCCTTAACTCGACAGCTTGGATTAACATCCTATGCTATGTAGGTTTGTCCACAAACTTAAGCTTAAGAAATGTAGTTATCCATGCAACTATTTATGTAGGTACGTTTAGTTAGTTACTTTAATTAAATTGTAAACCCACTAATTTCTAATTCCATTAACTTTCCAGATATTTCATAAAAGTACCGCGCAGCCAAGAGGAGCCAGGCAAAGGTAGCTTCTGGCGCATCGACGCGCAGAGCGAGAGCAAACTCATTGAGATCGCGTTCCGTCCGCGTCGGCCGCGCGGCGTGCAGTTCCGGGCGCCTTTCGGACTCTCCTCCAGGTGGGACTAGCTACTCTATACATATACAGAGTGACTTTTAATTTGTAAGCTATAGTAAAAGATATGCATGTACGCGTTATAACACACAACTTTTACTCATAACATAGATAGACGAAACATTTAGGGCCATTTTCCTGTCATGCGTTTTTTCATCCGCCGCGTGTGTGCCGCCCGCTACCTGTCATTTCATACATGTTGTTGTCATGCAGGCGGTACGCGAACGGTACGTGTGGCCAGTAGCGTGCTAGCACCCGCATGCGGATTAAACTACGCATGGCAGGAAAAGAGCCCTTAATGTGTCGATGTTATGATTTCAAAAATACTGTGCCCGTTTCACCACCTACAGATAAAATTTATCTGACAGATAAATCTATGTCTATTTCATAAAACATGACGTTTTAGACAGTGACAGGTAAAATACCTGTCAGATAAGTCAATGTCAAAGTCAAAGTCAAAAATATATTTATTTCATAGGCACAAAAAAATGCTCTTGAAACCGTTACATTATTATAAAGGTAATTTTTTTAAAGCTAGCGCTAGATTCGCAAGGTGCAGTTTCTCCCAGAGAAGAACCTAGCAAGAAACTCTGTGAGGTTGCTCTTTTCAAATAAAGTTTTACAATTCTTATAAACAGTTACACAGGTATAAAGGTACATATTTTCTATATTATAATTATTATCCCTAAAAATATTTTTTATATAAATGGCGAAACACTCACAGTCTTATTAGTTATTTGCCATGAATTGTTGAACATTATTTCCGTTGTGTACAGGAGCGCGCCGACGTCTCCGTCGCAGGTGGGCGTGTCGGGGCTGGTGACGCCGGAGGAGCTATCGCGGGAACCCACGCCCGATCTCTTCACCGGGGAGGAGCATGATCAGGTATGTACATTTTACGCTAAAATCACATACATTAATCATCTTATCATATAGTGCATGTATCTATATGAGAAAAAACTATTTTTACGGATATGTATTAGTCACGCCTCTTTCCCAGCAGCGGGTTAGATAGAGACGACTTGCTACGATCCCTTCCTTGACTTCAAATACATTCCATCAGTCGCCTCGGTTTAGGGTACCTACTCCTGATTTGGCCTTTCCTTAACACGTACCATATTTGATTAAGATACGTGCGCCTTGGCCTTCCCCACCCAACATCTCCATCCATTCTTGTCTTCTATATCTTTTTTCGTATACAAATTAAAAAAAGACAGTTGTAAAACTTAAATGGAGTACGCTATGTAATTTTACCACACAGTTATATGTTTACTTCAAAAAACAAATCCACGGCCACACGTGTTGTGCGTCCGTCTCTTTATTGTTTTCTTCTAAATGTCAAGAGACAAAAGAAACTAATATCTCATTGTCAGAAATACGACGTGTCTCAGCAGTCGAGCAGCCAGCAGCAGCGGCTCGGCAGCAGCCAGGCGGCTCAGTATCTGTTCCCGAGACAGTCCGGCGTCAGCCAGAGCGCGCCCGGATCGCCCGGTATGTACATACATGTCATTCATTCATTCGGTCAATTTACTTTATAGATCGCAGCAAACCATCGAGCACGACATTCGACTGTGGCAGACTTTTGTTTAATATTTAAATTCAGAACGCAGCTGCCGTCCTTCGCAGCCCGTCTCCATAGCTCGCTGCTGCCGGCGAGAAAAAGTTCGATTTATCGAGTCGCATCATTTTTCGGTCCTTATCGTTAGTTACCTTTAGACAGAGACAGCAGCGTGCGTAGAAACAATATTTTTCCATGGCGCATATGCTATCGGCCGTTGAACTATTCTTATACTAAGGGTATGTGTGGTCATACTAATGCTGTGTGTGGTAGGCGGCGGCGGCTACAGCGGCGGCGGCGCGGTGGTGGCGGGGCACCAGATCACCGTCGTCACCAACGGCGCCGGCGGGGAGCGCGAGGGTACGTGCTGCGGGAACAGGGACCTACCGTAACATGTTTACGGTTATAGTAGGACCGTCTCCATGTTACTCTAGCTTCCTCTTTCTATATCTTTTCGTGATTTTTATATCCTGTTTTCGTAATTTGCACTTATGTTATGACTGAATTTATTATTTCATAAACGTACTTTTTAGATAGCTTGAACTTAATTCTTCTACGATCCTACTTATTCATTGGTTTATTGTGAGAAACAAAACACAGAAACAGAAAAAAAGATTAGAGAAGAGCCAACAAAGAGAGAGAAAGAGTGAGAGAGAGATCCTAATCTTATGTTTTAATTTGAAAATGATAATTTCAGAAAAGTACGTGGTAGGCACGACGTCAGGCGGCAACCTGGTGTCCATCCAGGAGGAGGAAGCCAACTCGCAGTCCTATCATCATCACTCGCCGTATTATGCGTAAGTACTTATAAGTTCTTTCGACATGTTAAAGTGTAATTTTAATTACCGACGAATACATACCTACTTTAGAATTTTTGAAGAGGAAACATTTTTAGTACCTAACTCATTAGGAAGGTGGAACCGTAACCGTTAGGGCTGGCGCAAACCTGATGCGCAGCGCAGAGCATTTTTGATTGTCATATTATTATAAACATAGTTCTCATTAGAATAAAATTCAAAATCAGTTGACACAACCTTCGTATGTAGTCGTTTCGATACTTCGATGCTCACTTCGCTCCGTAAGGTGTGCGCCGGCCCTTAGACTCTTGTCGGTGAAGCATCCGCCCTTTAAGCGTTCTGCTAGTGCTTTGATTTCTTGATACGACAACCCGTTGATTGATTAAAACATAATAAAATATGTATGTAATGTTTGTGTCAGCGGCAGCTACGGCGGCAGCGAGTGCGCGGCGCTGGGGCCCGAGCTCGTCATCGAGGACGCGCCCGACCCGCCGCCTGCCAAGCGGCCGCGGAACAACGTATGTACACTACACTACACTACACATATACATACACTAGCATAATACATACGCTTTCAATCACACTACTTTTACAAATTACGAGTTGAGATGACCATGAAATTGATCGTAATATTCATAGTTTTTAGAATAAAAAGAAAGCCTTTGTTAAGCAATGCAATGTCTGATATTGCGATGATCAATGCGTCGAACATAGGTTACATAATTACATTCCAGTCTTGATCGAGTGCTCGTTTATTGAGCTGTGTTTAATTTAAATAAATAAATATAATGCACATGCATAGGCCTAAGTGCCATTGTATACAGGGTGTAACAGAAAGGGGGTATAATGCCAAAACACAACGAGAGTCCTCATGAAACTGTACAACTTTCCCCAAGGAACATAGGTCGTAACTAGAAAAAAATTTTTGGTTTGCCCATACTTACTCGATCACCTGATCGGGCATTTTGTATGGGGAGGCAAATTTTTTTTTTTGAGTTGCGACCCATGTTCCTTGGGGAAAGTTGTTCAGTTTTATGAAGACTATCGCTGTGTTTCGGCAATATCCCCCCTTTCTGTTACACCCTGTATAGGAATTAGATTTAGGTATAGGAATTTTACTAACAGATATTTTATACCTGTCACTGCGTAAAACGTGACCTTTAATGAAACGCACATAGGTTATCTGACAGGTAAAATATATCTGTGAGTGGTGAAATGGGCCCTAAACAACATTCCCCCTTTCAGATGTCGGAGGTAGAAGAGCGGCGCGCATATTGACAGACGGCGAAGGGTGTGACGTCACCGCCGCGTCCGCGTCACGTTCGCGCCGCCACCATCATTGGCTATGTGACGTGAGTGCTTCGTCTATACTTGGGTCGTTTCGAACCTAACTTACAAATGTTCTGGAATGTTCTAGACTGTTCTGAACGGTCGCGTATTTACCGATTTACGTTCGCTCAGTAAAGACCTCGCTATGCTATCGAGCTGGCAGTTCTTAGGGATCTCCCTTAATTGGGCAGTCGTTTGTGTCGTGAATACAAAGCTGTTGAAGTTATTTTATGTCAAGTTATGTGGTCAAGTTAATTTAGTTCTGTTGCACTTGACACCGATACTAAAGGTAAAACGTTTAACTGTAACCTTTCTGTGGTTTTGCTTACGTCACTTGACGCAATTTCGGAGGCCGAAGCGTCATTTAACGACTATCACCCGTGTGGCTTTAGATGTATGCTTATGAAATACAACACGTTCGAAACGACCCACAGTCTATCCTCTCCGCACCTCGGTAGCACTTAGCCAAAGTTCAGCAATAAAGAATAAAGACTTATAACCGTGCAGTGCAGCAAGTTTTGGCGGCCGGCGAACTTCAGTGCTAAGTTAAAGTTTCGAGTGTTTAAGTTAAAGTCATGTTTCCGCGCGAATCCGTACACGCTTGACGTTATGTCATTTTGACAGATTGATTTTTTAATTGTACGCATGCAGTGACTCGGGGCGTTCAGCCTCAAAAGCGGGAGTATATTTTTAAAATAATATTTTAAATGAAAAATGTTTTTGAGGCCGATCGTCACAATTTATATTAAGTGCAATGGTAAAGAAATATAATTTTAATTTTTTAAGTTGCAAATGATGTAACAGATTGTTGTTACATATTTAATGAGCTACTTATGTTGCAGTAACAAGTACGAAGTGTTTCGGATCATTTATTGTTTTTAGTTTTTCCATGTAAGAGTAAGCTGTAATTTAATTCGAAGAATTAACCAATATTGGTGGAATCTGCCTTTGATTTAAACAGATAGTTGGGATTGTGATGAAAATATGTGAAGTTTTGTATGAGTTTTACTTGAGTGATTAAGATTGTTTTAGTTTATTTTTGTATCACATGTGACTTAACAGAAAATTGGCAATATGAATTGGATCAATATCAATTTTCTAAGATCAAAATTGCTTTAATACAGGTAAATGTTTAAGTATTTGTGTTTACTCTCGAGTTAAACTCATATGAAACATATAAAATCATTGTTTTAATGTAATGAGTGGAATGATGCCTTAAAATGAATTCTGGCGAAGTGAAAATGAAATTAGCGAAGTGATGAACGAATTTCGTATAATCGCAGTACAACATATTAAAAAAATAAAAATGATTTTTAGAATTTTTCCCTTGTTATAGGAAAATTTACAAATGTAAAATTTAAATTTTGTCCCGTTGATGTTATTTCGTCTTTTAGGGCATTTTTTGATTCGGAACTTTCTCTTTGAAATAAAAGTACCTATCTATGATAAGGGTTACTATAAACGCTTAATAACTTTAAACATAGGTACTAATGATAGGTAACATTTGAATCGTGTCCCTATTTCATACATCCCGAAAAATAAAAATTACAAAACTAAAAAAAAAATTGAAATGCAAACTCCAAAAATTAAGTGTTTTATAATCACCGAATTAAAATCTAATAATATTAGAATTGTGTCGAACGAAACAATAAAGCATCAATTAGTTTTTATTTTTACGCTAGCCTTACTTTGCCTAAACGTATGTTGTCTCTTTCACTCGATATAATAATAGAAAGGGACGCAGCACGATTTTAACTGCGCGTACGGCTAGCATAACAAGCAAATTATAGTTCCTTTAGTTTGCCACGAGAAGCGTAGTTATAGTTTTAAATGCTCAACGTGTTTTATGTGAATTATTCACTTTCTTGTTGAATAGGTAACTAATAGAAAAGGCTGCTTTTTTATAGTATATCTCTGATAACGTTTGCCTTATAGGCGGCGTCGCTCTGAGGGAGTAAGCCACGCCTCTCGCGTTGTAAGCCACGCCCCTCGCGTTGCTCGGTCGTTTGCTTCAGAAACGATCGCATATACATCCAACAAAGCGACTGCTGTAGCTACTTGATCTTAATTATATCTTAAGGCACATTTGTTAAAAAAGCGAAACAATTTATCAGACATATGAAGCAGTAGGACTTAAAACTATTCACAAGATAGTGAAAAATAAAAATGTTATTTTTTATAAAACACTCAGCAATTTAGATAACGAAGACACCAAGTTAACAGTACATAATAAAATAATGCATCTCTGTTTTATTAAATAGTTCTTTCTATAGCTTCTTTCGTGTGGTAAACATTTACTTATAACCAGACAGCAAAATCAACTTTTATCTTAAACAGTTTTAGCAATGATTTCTTTTCTTTGAAACCAGTATTTATACAAAAAAGAAGATTAACGTTTACCCGAAGGGTAATAAATAATTTATTCTTATTGGTTAAGACACGTATGTTTTAGGCGCTGTTTTTACAATCAACAGATAAAATTTATCTGACAGATATTTTATACCTGTCTCTGTCTAAAACGTCATGTTTTATGAAATGCTCACAGGTTTATCTGTCAGTTAATTTTTTATCTGTAGATGTTGAAACGGACACTTAGGCACGAAAAATGTTCGCCGGTGTTTGGTCGAAGGTAATGCACCAAATGACAGCATTTGTCATTCGTCGAATACCTGCGTTTCGTTGTTATTCGTCGACTATGGGTATTTTCAGATTAGCGTTTTATTCGCGCGTATACGCTCGTGTTTTGAAGCGCGTGTACTCCCGTCTTTTGCTCGTACGTACGAGCGTATGCTGAAAACGCTCTATCTGTAGTTGATTGGATTTTATTCGTCTATTAGTAGTTGGCGAATAGCAATCTGATGCTTGACAAATGTGTTACACTGAGCCGATTATTTGATGACATAGTAACGTTGCCGTTATTAAATTATTGCAAAGAGATCGTCATTAAAATTCTATTAGGAATTCTAAAAAGTTTTATAAAATCCGATATAAATAAAGTGTCATTTCATTACCATATAGACTTTAACTATGATTGTAAGAGTAATTTATGAGAGACGATCAAATTAGTATGATTACAGTATAATTCATTTCATATTTTGATATGTAAGAATACTGTTTATTTCCTAGGCCTTACCAATCTTTAAATGATGGCTTAAATAACGAAATCTGATAACGATCCACTTTAAATCAATTTAGTATCAACATTGAATATAAAAACGCAAAAAATAGCATAAAGCCTGATTTCTTTTAAACAGTTGAACTTAAAGAAATGAAAAAAAAAATCGTTTTGGTCACATAAATTAAATAACTTGCATATATATATCAGTGTGCAATAAAATATAGCTACTTATATATAAAATGTATTGCCATTGTTGTTTGCATGAAAATTAATGTTTCCGACGCCTTGTGATTTTAAGTATACAATTCTATCCTCCTAATTTCAAATTCTTCCTTGTTTTAGATGTATAATATTATATAAAAAACAATAATAACTAAATTGTAAACTAATACATCTTGTAGTATGTTATATAAAGTATATAGTATAGTGTAAAGACCACGGATAAAACATTTAGATATAATTTAGCATTTAATTATATGTTAAGTGAGAGGCTTTTTGTGTGTTTGTTTTTTGGTTTGACTGTCCTTTGGCTTGACTGACTAGTTAACACTGAATCTTCATATAAAGGAGTGGAAAATGTTATATTTCTCTGTAGAAGAACACTACAAAAGTTACGCTTTCTAAGCCATAGTTTCATAGCAATGCAATAGTTTAAAACGCTTTTTAAATAGTATTAATGATATAACAATACGCAACACGTAGAATTGAGTTATACCAATTGATCAATACGTTTGTGATTAAGTATAACAATTTGAGAACTGACAACAGTCATTGAAAGCCAAGGACACCTCGCGTCATACATTTGGTTTGCACTATAAATTGAATTTTCGCGATTTTCGTAAAATTTTCAAGTGTATTATGCTTTAAGTTGTCTATGTGCGAATCTGAATTGACGCAAACTTAATGACTAAATATTCAAAAACAACTTAAACTTTACCGTTTCAATCGAATGTGATTCTCGAATTTTGAAAATTTTCCACCAGTCGCGTGCGTGATGTTAATTCACGCTCTGTGATTGGTCGGAATAACAACGGCGTCAACCAATAAAAACCAAAAGATCTTAATGTTTAAGCTAATTTTGAATATTTGTCAAGTGTGAATAGATCTTATTGTGGGGTAATAGAGTTTAGTTTTAAGTTGTGAGTCCGGGTGACACAATATTTTAATGTTAGCGATAATATATAAGGCATTTAATGCTATAGGTATATAATTTGTGTCTAAATAATGTATGTAGGTACGCGATATAATGATTATAGTTTTGTTGTGTATATTGCATACGATATAGCATACTTGTGGGAGCTCCCTGAGAGATGGTTGTATTGTAAGTTATACCGGGAATCCGTGTATGATTTATTATTGACAAATTTTAAGAAATAAACGTATTTTATCTCCTTTAACTTGTGGTTTCATTTTAGTGGTAAAAACAGTAACATTTCACAGGGATCTCGGGTGTCTCTGTCTATCCTTTTCTATGGCGCAGTTGTGTTATATTTAAGAGCAAGAAAAGTAGCGTTTTGTTCACCTGTCTGCAGTCATAACTGACAGCGGGCGATATTTCTCTAACATCCGACCTAGTCGAGAATTTTTAACATTCGTCGTAGTTTTTTTAGAATGCAGAATTAGTCCATATAGGACCAGACTGTCCCATGTAGGACCAGTCACCGGGTATATCCTAGACTAGACTGTCTGATAAGTACAATTATAAATAAACCAAGGTTAAACCGAGTAAGGAACCGTTGACACAATAATGTGTTGTTTATTTATTATAGTTATAAAATACATATCTTTATATACTTGACCGTGCCATGTGTGCCCTAAGGTCCATGATAAGAAATTCCGGGTGGATTGACGTCAATAATTAGCCGGTAAAAATAATAAAAAATATATTGTTTTCTTGTTTGTCTTTTCGTAATCTAAGGGCATGTAATGGATACTCATTTACAATAAATGGCATCGAACATATTTGTATGGAGCCTGGTGTAGTAAAATTTTCTTTGAAAATTGTTACATGCGAACATTTTCAAAATTCTATATCTCCGAAAGTATATCACTTTCGAATCTTGTCCAAAATACCTACTATCGTTTTATAATATTTTTCTCTATCGATTGACGTAAGTTTCATCAGTGGCCGCCAACTTTTTTTTCTCCATACTAGCTCGAATATCGAATATGTTGAGTCTAATTGATACCGAAAATTTTTACTATACCAATGAAGTTGGATGCTCTTTTGAAGATGTGATGTGATATTAATTTAGGGAATCTGCTCTTGGCTTCATAACTAACTAGAAGACTTTGAAGATACCTACTTAAATCAATTAATTACGAAAATTTTCCTTGTTTTCTATGCCTCACAAACTTAATGAATAACGGAAACCCTGCCTTATTCAGTTACTACCTACCTATTTACCTTTCTACCTCGATTTATCTATTAAATAATTTCAAACATTATGTAATACGATTATGTATAAACAGATCCATTAATCTACTATGATTTATTTATGAAACTTAGTTTATGTTGATAAAATATCGTATCTTATGTTATTCCGTATATAATATTATGTGCCTCATTTTGCACGTGTGTGGATATCAAATTCCCTTAGGTACTTATAAATTGAATCAATAGATTCCTAATTTAATTACCTACCTAATTATCTATGACATTAAATGCGTCAGTTAGATATATTTGGTAGATATGTTTATCGGAACAATGTTCTGTTTGTTATATTTACTTATCAGCTTTTTTTTAACGTCGTTGTAATTTACGTACTAACTTAGGTAAGTAGGTACCTACTAATAAACAAAGAAAAATATTTATACAGATTCAGTATTATTGCAATACAGATAAGTCATTAAAATATAAACCAAATACTTAATTTGCGTAATGGAATATCCCAGAGGTACCTAATATATTTTTTTAAAGAGAACGTTTCGCAGACGCTTTATCGGAATGACGTCTTGACCCCATCTCCGGGGTCTTCGTTGGATACAATAATACAAACGCGGATTGTCTGGCGGCAGTCGAAGCTTGAACCTTGACGAGTTACCCAATACTATGGATATAAAGAAGACTCTACTCGCATACCTCTTATTCCTAATATCTATCACACGTGCGGACGACACGTGGTCGTTCCTAAAACCACCAGACATGAAAGCGTTCTTCACCCAACAACGGGACAAAGTCGAACAAGCCTTCACATCAGGCTATCAAGAAGCGAAACGAATGAAAGACTCAGTCAACAACTACGTGGAAACTGTTAAGGAAAAAAGCCGGAAAGTTTCAGATGCGTGGTCCTTCGTTCCGACAGACGATAGTGATTCGCGATTGGAAAACCCTGACGTGACGTTATCAGTTCCAGGAATAATATCGCAACACGGATACGTTTGTGAAACACACAACGTTGTTTCACAAGGATATTTACTAAGTTTGCACAGGATTCCAAGATCTAAAACCAGGAAAGATGTGCCTTTGAAAACAGTTTATTTGCAACACGGTTTGTTCGCCAGTTCTGCTGATTGGATCATCAATGGACCGGAAAAAGGACTCGCTTATGTCCTGGCAGACGCTGGTTATGACGTTTGGATGGGCAACATTCGAGGTAACAAATATTCAAGAGAACACACGTGGTTGAAACCTGATTCAAAGGCGTATTGGAATTTCTCATGGCACGATGTTGCGCAGCACGATATACCAGCTATTATAGACTACATTCTTAAGATTAAAGAAGGAGCGTCTATTACTTACATTGGACATTCTATGGGGACAACAATTCTCTTCGCAATGCTGTCTTTGAGGCCAGAATACAATGATGTGTTAAGTGGAGGCATAGCATTAGCTCCTGTAGTGTTTATGTCAGATTTGAAGTCACCTTTGAAGTCATTAGCTCCTATAACAAGCAATGTGGCTTCGATGGAGATGCTGTATGGTTCCTACGAGTTTATACCGAAGCATTCTACTCTAGGGAGGACCTCAAGTTCATGTCAAGTTGATAATATGGACGCGGTGGTGTGTAAGAATATAATATTCTACATTTGCGGTTACGACGAGAAGCAGTTCAATAAAACACTTCTACCGGTCTTCCTAACTCACTTAGGGACCGGAACGTCTTGGAAAACAGCTGTACATTTCGCACAGGAAATCAATTCCGGTGGTAATTTCCAGCAATTCGATTATGGCTCGTATTACAATAAAGTATTATATGGATCAGAGTCGCCTCCAGCTTATGATTTAAGCAAAATCACGTTGCCAATATCGTTGTTTTGGGCTAAAAATGATTTGCTGTCGAGTGAGAAAGACGTGCGAATGCTTTACGAACGGCTGCCTTCAACTACAGAGATTTATGAAGTCCCGTTTGAAGAATTCAACCATTTAGACTACCTGTGGGCTGTAGATGCTCCAAGTCTAGTAAATGATAAAGTTTTAGACACGCTACGAAGATATCAAGACAAAGATACTAATTTATTCGAATTTGGTATAAAGTTTGTTTAATTAATGGTAGACAAATAAACAATAGATAATAATTTAGTAAAATAAATGAAATTGACAGGATAAGATAGTTTTGGCGCATTGATGAGCAATTATAACTATTTGCGACCAAAATTGTGCGTCGTTCTAGATAATGTGTGCATTTTAAACAGAAATTTATAAGCAGAAAACGAATTTCGATGTTTATAAAAAATCATTAACTGCTTATATGTTTGAGGCTTTAATTAGTTTTTTTGGATGTTATGAATATTCAGTATTATTAGTACCTAAATAATAAAGATAGAATATAAATGTTTACTCAGCCTTAGCTCTTATCTTAAGCTACTAATTAAGGTAACTGTAAACAATCCATGTGCTGGATTTGAAATGTAATTGAAACTTCAATAATTACTACGTACCTATATTAAATAAATATTTAATAACAACATTTTATTAATTTATATTTTTTAATGAGACGCTTTACCTTATACCCCGTCTGAAATGTTGGGCTAGGTAGGTAGATATTTATTATGACTAAGTACTAGCGACTGCTCGCGATTTCGTACGCATTTAGCGGCGTATGAAAAATGTATGTTTATGTCTTAAGTTGATATGTAGGTACTGTACATAACTGCTTAAGTTTTATTAAAATCTTTTCAATGGTTTTTATGTGATAGATAAGGTAACGGACATCCTCGCATCCATCCATCAGTCGTTACTAACATTGACATTGAAAAGGAGTACGACACCTAAAGTAGGCACTGGACTATAAATACCTAAAGTTAAATATATAAGTAAATGATAGTACCTCTATATTTTTAGGTTTAAAAGATATATTTCAGTGACTTATAGGTAGGTACCGATTTTCATCCTATAAAGTTGATATAGCCGTCGTATCGCGACACTTAGTACTTATTGCATGACTGCATGACTGAATTATTTGATTGAATATTGTATTGCATCTAAGCATTTATAGATTCTTGATGAAATTTCGAATACTGATTTTAGTTAACAATAATATTTGAAGGTTAAACACAGAAGACTTTAAAATAATAGTTTGTTTCAAAATAAAAATGATTGTTACTTGACTTTGACTTCCGCTTAAAGATCGATCCAAAAAGAAAAGTAGGCACCTACCTTGCTACGTGTCGGAATGAAAAACAAATTAAAACATTTAATTTTTCTACTGGTGATATTTTATTTACTAACTTTTGCAAACGTGGTATCAGAGACTTTTTTTGAAAAAGGAAGAAATAAAGCGGAGAAGGCGTGGCATCAGTTAGAAAAACATGCAGTTCAAGTGAAAGATACCGTTTTAAAGGCTTTCGGACTTCCTCGGAAACATAAAGAAAATGAAGGCGGTAAACCTTCAGGGCGGAGTCGGCGGCGGCGGCGGCGGCGGCCGCGGCAGCGACCAAAATCTATTTTCAAAAAAATTTTCGATTCCATAAAGTTAGAGTTTCAAAAATTGACTGGATGAAGTGCTGGTAACTTGGTGATTGAGTGAATACCGTGAACACCCAGTTACTTATGGATTTATCTATTAATTAAGATAATAATTAGGGTTTGTGCCTAACTTCAAAAACTTTTGTGTTCATAACTAGTATTAAGTTATTGCTGATTAAAAATAAAATCCTTTGAAAGTCAAATGCCAACTTCAACGTTATTATAATTATGTTATCTGTATTACTTTATTTTATTCACTTTTTTCATTCATTTATAACCTACTCTTGACTATGAAGCTCGATCCACTCTATTCTCTATCCTCTGCTTTCCTCATGACTTTTTGATACGACATGACATGACTCTTACTTTTACATTAAACTGTTCTGTACATGACTTGCAAGACCTTCCTCTTCTATTTTATTATTGCTATACATTAATAAGTAACGTAACTTTTTTGAAGTAAACAAAATTACTAAATAAGTACTTACGTACGTGTACACTTCTAAAAGTACTCTTATATCTCCTGACAATATTTAATAGCAATTGTATCGCTATAAACACAATAGATTGCAAGTATATTTTGGAAGGCGCTGCACACGAATATCACGCTGCACACGTAACAGTAATTATTATAATTTATTTTATGGTAGAACGAACTATAGTTTTAACATCCTTTAACTGTTTTTACTTTTTTTTAAATTGGTTTTTGCTTTTTTAAAATTATATTTTTTTATCTCTTGTTAATTTATATTTCTGAATCTTTATTGAATTGAATTAAAATGAATAATCTGATTGAAAATTGTGTTATCCTTTTATGATGGTGCAATTGGAAAAGTTTCATGAACATGTTTATCCGTCCCGTTAAGAAAGGGGCGTACCTACCTATTGCAAACATGTAGGTACGTAAGTACTTTGGGAGTAGGTACTGTGATTTGCCTAGAAAATGAACTCTGTGTTATTTAATTAAAGTAGGCACTTCATTATTTAAGTGCAAAGGTAGGTAAGTATAACTTTATTGCATCTTAGAATCTGCTAGTAATAGCAGAAGTATGTTTGGATCGTAGGAAGTGGAAGGAAGTGGTCTCTGCCTACCCCAATGGAATGGGCGTGACGGTTATGTATGTATGTATGAAGGATCTGCTAGATTTATAGAAATTTGAGTTGGAAAAATTTAAAATAGAGGTTAAAAGCATTATTAAAAATGTATTAAATGTTGAACACTAGGAATCTCCTACTTTGTATAGGCACGCGCCAACTCGTGACGTCATCCAAGAGCCTTTGACATTAATATCACCATGTAACTACTTAAACAAGATATTATATGCATAAAACTTGCCTACTAAAATTAGGTAGATATGTCTTGCTCGTAGGTAGGTACCTTCTAAATGATTAAATTATTATGTTACTAATGTTACTATAGTTTGCACTTTGACGGCAGATATCGACTTGGATTGAACGAACTAAATAAAAAACAACTTGTGTGAGGTGAATGCATTTTATAGATTACACTTAACTACTCTTATGTAGGTACATAAATATTAAATACAAGATACAAGTAATAAATAGGATAGGTATACACAGCGTCATCTAACCCAATCTAAAAAAAGACAAAAAAAGTTTAAGTATAGCTTAAATCATGAATCAAGGTTTCACAATAGAAGTGTGTTTGGATCGTAGGAAGTGAAGGGAAGCGGTGGAGACCACATAAAATAGGGAAGAGAAAGAGGCGTGACGGATATGTATGTAAGGATGTATATTTCACCGGCTAAGTAAAATGAACCACTGACACTCTGTTCTAAAAGAAGGCGACAATTACCTAATACCGTAATTAGTATCAATATCAAGTTATAGGTGCTACATATTATTTTTACGCGTTCAATTCGAAGTACAAATATTATAGATTTCTATATATTCTACAGATAGATAGAAGGTAAGTAAGTAAGTATATTTAACAACTTATCAACACGTTGATATCACACACGTGGTAGCATCAAAACAAAACACTGATCATAGTTCAAATAAACTCGATAGGTACTTAGTATTGATAAGAAACTGAATAAATCCAGATGCAATAGAGATTTATGCCATCCGAACATCTTATATCTTAGGTACTTAATATAATAAATGCGTAACTGTCTGTCTGTTACTTACGCAGCTTCATAGTCTCACAAAATCTTTCAAAGCGCGAACCAGACGAGTGCATTCCGTTGACCAACCTTAGTAAGGTATGAACAGGATGACAACCTTCTTTCGACCAGCTTTACAATCTCTTAAACACCTACTAGAGACGCTGCTCGCGATTTCGCAAGCATTTATCATCAAATCTTGGAACACTAACACAATATCTTAAAATTACAGCCTTTATGATATTCTTATGTGTAAGATGGTAAAGTTTCATTAAAATCTTTTCAGTGATTTTTGAGTGAAAGTAACATAAGTATGTTAGTTACTTTTACTCATGCCAACGCAATCCTCACATGCCAAAGGCACAAACATTGACATTTAATAATAAATTACCTACATCTCTTGTTCACTTATAAAACTATACAGGATGGACGCTAGCCTATTCAATTAAATACTTTTCCCACTATGGAATCTAGCGACATCCTTTTATCTACTAGAACAAAGAAAATAAATTATATTATATCAAAACATAACCGCGGGAATAGTGTAGTATGTAAACATGAATCTAAGATAATACTGAGACTGATTTAAGTATAGTTTTAGTCATCATGGAGACATCACGTATTTTATTAGCCTTCTCAGTTTTATTTCGTAAGTATTTTTTTAGCTCCATATTTTTACAGTTGTTTTTAAAACCATGCGTCGTATTTAAAAACCCCAATTTGTCTGTGATATCGAACTACTTTTAGCAAGAAAAATGGATTGAAAGCCTTTTGAAATGTTAGTTCCCCATAATACTCATTCAGTTGATCTTTTATATCATCTTAGTCTGTGCTAATTTACTTTATAGAAAGTTGTAATTTCAATGAATGAAGTTGTTCGTTTCATAGACAGACTGGCTTAGTTGTTGGATCTATTGAAATAACAGTAATACAAAAACCACATGTGCAGTGCAAGTAAATTCATCTGTTTTTAAAGCTAGTCCTACTCCAAAGGTTGTCTGGAAGAGATCACTTTTAGTGATAAGGCCGCCTTTGCGCACAATGTTTTAGTTTTAAGTTGTATTTGTATTTCTTTGTGTGCAATAAAGAATTTCTATCTATCTATCTAAAGCTTCTTTTATTGTTTTTCCCATCGATTTGGTTAGTTTTATAGCACCCGCATTTAGCACCCAGTCAGGCCATGGCCGGCCTCTATTAATTATTTCTTCTAATAGCCAAACATTTTTCTTTCCCTTAATCAACACACAATAACAGTACATACAAAACATTGTTAGAGCATTTGTAACAAATATCCATAATTTCCAGAAATATCAACTTCTTCTCCACCAGAAGGTTTCACGTATTATCCGGATGCAACTGGCTGGTTGAAGGTATATGACATTCCAGCGACATGGACGCAGGCTAGGTTGAACTGCCGACTAGAAGGTATGAAAGATTTTTCTAATGTGTGGTTCCCACTTTTCGTGATTAGATCCGGAACCCAAGTCTGCTAGCTTAGCATGGCACTCCGTGACAAGACGTTGTCATGCGTTTGTCACGCTTGCGTCTCTGTCTATAGTTTTAAATGTGATAAGGCCAGCATACGTGAGATAATTGTCGCGGCACGCCATGCTAAGCCCCGGTAATGAAAAATAGCCTCAGTTGTGTGTCGGCAGAGTGTCAATGGCATTTTTGACACATTTGGTATTCAGCTAATTAATGGATTTACACTGATTGCGATCAAATGTGTCAAAAAATGACATTCATACTCTGCCGACACACAAATGAGAATATTAAATTAGCCGTCTTGGGCCCCTGGTTCCCACTATTCATGTATAGATCCGGTTATTTGTCGCAATCACTGAGAATAGCTTCATAAAATATGTACAGCCACTGATCTCACAATAAAAACCCGCGGATAATCTACTTCAAGTGGGAACGAAGCCTCAGATATAATATAACTAGTGCTTTAGACCAAGAACACACGGTGAAACGCAAATGCAACGCAACTGAAACTGCTAGTTACTTTTGAGTTGCACCGCAGTTTCTGCTACAGACTTCCTTAGAAAACTACACACGACGCAACTAGTTTGAAACGTTTCGTTTCAGTTGCGTTGCGTTGCATTTGCGTTTCACCGTGTGTTTTGGCGCTTAGTATTACTGATCAGATTACTAAGCGCACAGACAGGTTATTACAAGAAGTACAGTAGTATTTTTGGGAATAATGCTAAGAAATAATTTCTTTTGTGTCGCTCCTTCTACGTTGTGTCGCATACACCATGCCGTTGGTATGTCAGTTCGTGTTCAAAAGCAAGTGCAACAAAATACTCAATTCTAAATTCAAAATTGCTTGTAATCGGAAATGCGACGATTGTCGATATGTATTCTTTATCGTCCTTCATTGTCGAAATTATATAGTACCTACCTACTTAATTACTCATTAACTTTGAGACTTCAGTCGCTAAGTAAACTCAACTGTTTGAATAACCTGATTCGATACAAATCAATGCCGTCATTATGTAAATATGACGCTTTCTCCGTTCATTTACTCAAAACTCAATCATTTATTGCACTCCACAGGATTTTACAGATCTTATGAACAACTTATAGTACCTACCAAATGTGGACCCTGATTAGGGCACGGCAAATTGTGTAGCAAAGCTACGAACTTAAAACTAAAATAAGATCAGTTACAACAACATTGTAATAACTTAAACATTTAAAAAGTTGGGTTATAAAGTTGAATGATTTTGACAGTGATTATAAACAAAAACAACAATAATTTGTTTTGACTACAAGAATTTTGTTCTATCTCTACCGGATATTCATTAAAGTGTAAGGGTTATCGGCAGCTTTACCTATCACGTGTGCATAAAATGATTACTTCAACAAATACAAAAGAATGCATGATAATGAAAATTGGGCCACGCATAAACCGGCCACAGATTTGGCTTATCGTAAATAATGAAAGAATGGATAAAAACGTATTTTTGTCGGTAAAGTTAGTATACCTATATTAAAAATAATTATTCTCTCTGACGTTCCACTGCATTAAAATATTAAAAGAAACGAGTATAATAATAGAGACTAACGCTCTTCTTCTTTTGTGAATAATCTATGCAAATTAGGTCTCAAATAAGTAAATTAAGTCTAGACAGTAGAAATATCTGAAAACTTGCCTACTTTTAAGATTTTACGTAATATTATTTAGATGATATGTTATAAATTAATGTTATACATTAATTTCAACCTCCCAAAATAGAATTACTTATAGCAATATGTCGAGGTAATATTTCGTGATATTTCGGAAAGAAGGCATTTGATATTACTCTTTGTTAAGCTATAATGGACGAGCAAAATAACGTTTTAATACATTAGGTCAATAAATAAGAATAACTACTTAACATGAATTATTTTTTTATCAATAATATAGCCTATGTATTATTCTGACGTAGAAGCTACAATATACAGTCATAAAAAATAATATTCAGTGGTTTTTGCGTGAAGCAAGAAACATTTAGCCATCCACACATCGACACAAACTTTGTCGTTTAAATAATGTTGGTAAAATAATATAGAAACGTATTTTGTCTTCCAGGAGGTCACCTAATGTCTCCTAATTCGGAGGGCTTAAAGAAATCCATGGTGGCTGCCATGCGCGATGCTAATTTCACTGAAATGTTTACCGGATTCATATATCACAATATCAAAGATCAATATCGATCTGAAAGTGGTAAGTTAATACCAAATAAAAATTAATAAGTAATAAATAAATGTTATAAATTAATAATATACAGGCTGTAAGGAAAAGTTTCACTTTCCTATTAACCAGGTATAGTGTTAGTGAACACATTCAAAGAAAAAATTTTTTTTTTTCAACTCTTATTAATTAAGAATTTCATTATTAATCACGCGATTCGCGCGCTCTAACGCAAAGGTCACACAGCTCTCGGCGAGTAAGTAGGTCGGGAGCGCTCGCCGCCCGTAGAGAGCGAGAGAGAGGGAGCGAGCGCGCCTGGTTAAAAGGAAAGTGATACTTTTCCTAACACCCTGTATACTAACATACATATCTACAAATCCACCGCACCTTTTTTCCATTGGGGTGGGCATAGACAACGTCCCTCTACTTGCTACGATCCAAACACACTTTCATCTCCTCATTCACCACATTTAACTACAGAAATCTACAAAAGTTTTTCATCCACTGAACATCGTGCCATCTCCTTCTGATTATTGACAAGAATAGTGACGTAATGGGTTGATACGATAATGAACTTTTTTACAACTCAACAGTAATCAAATTAACAAATGACTGTTTATAACACATATCTTTATCTACCATTATACAGGTGTAACAGAAAGGGGGTATAAAGCCGAAACACGGCGATAGTCCTTATGAAACTGAACAACTTTCCCTAAGGAACATGGGTCGTAACTCAAAAAAAAAAATTCGCTTCCCCATACAAAATACAAAATATTTTTTTAAAATTTTTTTTCAGATTCATTAGGACTATCGCTGTGTTTCGGCATTATACCCCCTTTCTGTCACCACCCTGTATATTCATCATAAGTATATTACTAAAAAAACATGTAAAATTCCAGATATTTCCGAGAACCTCCCCACACACCCGTGGTTCGCAACATCTCGTAACAACCCGCCTGGCAATGAGGTGCTTCTTCTCACTACTTCAGGGGTCTATGTACCCGTCAGTTGGAACAGGAAATACCCTTACGTCTGCTTTATTAAGGGGGACAAGACTTGTGGGGCTGAATCTGGTAAGAAATATAGCCATTTAAAGTTATTTACATAATTATGGACTCAATCAAATTCAATTTGTTACAAAATTGAATCATGAGACCCTGAACACACGGTAAAACGCAACTGCAACGCAACTGAAATGAAACGTTTTAAACAAGTTGCGTCGTGTGTGGTTTTCTAAGGAAGTCTATAGCAGAAACTGCGTTGCAACTCAAAAGTAACTAGCAGTTTCAGTTGCGTTGCAGTTGCGTTTCACCGCTTGTTTTGGCGCTTAGTCTGACCATCTGTTTGGTTCGTTATCAATATAATCTTGGTTATTAACACAACCAATCCGAACCCTGGTCTGCAATCAGACTGTAGGTACCTTACGAATCTGTGAAAAACAGAATTCAACAAATATTTAACCTCAAAAATAATAATTTATTGTATCTATGTTTACTTACGTCACCAACAAATACCTAAACGTATTTTTTCTCGTTAATTTTACAGGATATTACCTATACAAGAAAACAAACACCTGCTACAAAGTATATAGCGAGCTTAACTCCTGGAATGGAGGTCTGACCTGGTGTATAGAAGATGGAGGCTCTCTAGCTGTGATCAATAGCAGAGAGGAAGCCTATGTTATCAGGGATTTGCTTTCGAAATCCAGGAAGCTGTCGGAAAGAGCTTGGATTGGCGTCGGTTTATGGGTTGATGGTCTTTTCAGAGCTGTTGATGGTAAGTATTGTGAAACTGTATTTGCTTTAAAAAGGACTAGATTTTTTTCTAGCCTTATGGCGCGTATTCATTGACAAGCTGTAAGTAAATGTATCTTAACAGATGTAATTTGTCCAACCTAGAAAATGACGACTCGACGACGACGGACAAATCCTAATTATTACATACCAAAGGATACTTCTTACGTATTTATCGACATATCTTGGATAAAAACATCATATCTAAAAATACCTAATATTACCTATTTGTTATTTTCATATAAGTATAAACTACAATACTGTGAAACATCAAATTTCTATTCAGTAGTTTTTGCGTGAAAGAGTAACAAACATCCGTCCATCTATTCCATACATCCATCGGCACAAACATTGATATTTTTAATATTAGCCAGTCGTTTGTCCCATAGCAGTCCCATAGCAGGACTTTGACAGTAAACTGTCAAATGTGGCGCAATTTGTGGCAAGTCCCATAAAAGGACTTTTAGTAGATCGTTTTTTTAAGATACCTATTTTTTTAATTCCAGGCACCCCATTAGAAGAACTTGGCTACAACCAGTTCATGATAGACGAACCCAGTAACAACCCGGATGAGTATTGCTTATCAGTCGATTTTAATGTTTTACTCTACGATGACAGATGTTCGGATAAGAATATATTTGTTTGCGAGAAGTTAGCCTCTGATGCTACGTAATAAAATATTAAAATAGTTTGATAATTGGTTAGTGACTTTAATGTTATCATTTAAAAAGTACAGTAAGACCCAGAACACACGGTGAAACGCAACTGCAACAAGCTAGTTACTTTTGAGTTGCATCTAAGTTTCTGCTATAGACTTCTTTAGAAAACCACAAACGACGCAACTAGTTTGAAACGTTTCGTTTCAGTTGCGTTGCAGTTGCGTTTCACCGTGTGTTCTGGGCCTTAGCCATAGATATACCTGACACTCCGACTTTTATAATGTAATTTTTTTTTCTCGGATCCAATTTACTCCGTCGCCAGAAGCGCCAACTTAACTGTTTCGAAGATGGCGCTTTATTTATTTTGATTTTCGGGGCGTCAGATATATCTGTGGCTTACTGCTATGTGAACAATACCATTTTTTTGTTATGTATTAATAAATAGGGAAAAAAAAAAAAATACATAAAACAGCTAAATTATTAGCCACGTCAAAAGCCGAAATAGGGAAATTGAAGAAAGTTGCCAAGATATTGTAATACTCAGATACCCACTTTCTTATTATAGTTTGACTTAAGCCGCTGCAAAGAGCCGAGAGCATCGGCCGTTGCATTTAGGGATTGCAAACGTTTGCACCGCTGGACTAGCATACAGAGGTGGGGATCCGCAAACGTATCAATTTCTATTGTTTAGTTTTGAGTTGCCGCCATTGTGTGGTCAATGGGGATGACGACTACATTCAAAAATTCAAAAAATAATTAGTCCGTTTTTTAGGCTATAAAAAATATTTGAAACACATTTTTTACCTGATCAAATACATAAATAAATACATAGATACAGAGCATCAAAGTTACGGAGTGGGGGGTATTAACGTCACTCCTAGGTTAAAATCGTACTGAGGCATGACGTCACGAGCAACTTCGACCCAGTGTATCTTTGTCATTTTTAGTTTAAGAGAAAAAAGATAAAGTACGTGTCAAATATTTTAATATAATCTAGAGGCTCGTGCCCCTCGGTGGGGACATTATATGGGCTGATAACAATCTATGTGATGGACTAAAAAAAATTTTTTAGTCATCATGCCCATTAGATTACGACAGTTAGATCCAGCACTGTAAGCTAGCTCCAGCATGCTTAGAAAGGCGCTGAACCCAGCTGGATTGCTGGATGCTGGATCCAGCAATTGCAATCCCTCGTTGCATTTCTTCGGTCTACCGTACAGATTAAAGAGATACGAAGACCGCCGGGTCGGTTCACATCTAACTGATGATCCATCGCGTATTGTTGGTCACGTGTCACCAGGCAAACGTATAGAAAAACACTTGACTGTTCACACTCAACCGCTGATGCGTTAGTCAATTGAGTGTGAGTGTGAACGGTCGAGTGTTTTTCTGAGTGTGCTTAACTTTTTCCGTATGACGCGTGACGTGACAGAGGTATATTTCAAAGTATATTTTTCCTTGTATAAGTCTCTTTTCTCAAAACCTAAACTCCAGTGCTCGTTAACAGCTTTGATTATAAAGCCTTTCTGAATATTCAATGACGTATAGCTATCCGTGATCGGCAGTACGTATCTGTCACTTTTGATCTATCCTTCAGAAGAATCCCATAGATTTTTTGA
Source organism: Anarsia innoxiella (assembly GCA_947563765.1). Classification (NCBI taxonomy): domain Eukaryota; kingdom Metazoa; phylum Arthropoda; class Insecta; order Lepidoptera; family Gelechiidae; genus Anarsia; species Anarsia innoxiella. The sequence continues at coordinate 2,168,695 of OX387403.1, forward strand.
GACCGGTAGGTTTATAGGGACGAAAAATTCAAAGATAGATAACTATTTCTATCTCCAGTAGGGAAAAACCAGAGATAGATAGAATATTGGGAACGGCTGTAGTGATTGCAATAATATGATATTAAACTATCTATCTATCTATAGCAGCCCAAATATGTCCCCACCGAGGGGCACGAGCCTACTCTCATACAGAGAGTGATTAGGCCGTAATCCACCACGCTGGCCAAGTGCGGGTTGGCGGATTTCACATACACCTTCGAATTTCTTCTCTGGTGTATGCAGGTTTCCTCACGATGTTTTCCTTCACCGTTAGCAAGTAACTATAAGATTTAATTTTGTTATAGTCTGGAGCAGGGGTGGCCAACTTGATTAGGCCCAAGATCTCCTATTTACTATTAAAACCCTATGCGATCTACCAATTTCATACTTATTGAAATCTTAAATGAAACAGCATAGTTCAGTACACAAGTATTTCTTATTGCGTCTGGTCATCTTTCACTATAGCCACCAGGTTTTGCCGTGCCACGATCTACTGGACTGACAGTCGCGATTGACCTGTTGGCCATCCCTGGTCTGAAGTCTACGTCATATTAACAATAACAATTGATATGTTTGTAACATGTTTACGTTCACGTTTACGTTCATTTCACGTGAAGTGCCAATCTACTAATCAATGGGTACATATACAGGGTATAACAAACTGACAATATGTAAGAACCGTACGTCAATTGATTAAACGGTTTATTTAAGAAGTTTTTTTTTCATTTACTTAAGAATTTAACATTCACAAGCATGACTGGATGTCATATCCAAGCAAGCAGCAAAGCAGTAACAAAGCAGCTGTGATAAAATTTATCTCAAACTTTTTTATTAGAAACTATGTCGATTGTCGATTTTTTGGAATACCTACTTTTCTATTTCAGCTTATAGTCTGCGAAAAAAGAGTTCTAAGATAAATCTACCTAAGAAATCAATCTAAGGAAAACGGGACGACACTTCAGTGTTGCCACTTACCGCTTTTTAATTTCCATTTTCTTTTCCTAACTGACACTCTTCATTCCTACCCCTTATATCCGTGACCCCGGCGAAAAAGTTGACATCTCAAAAACAGCAACTTTTCAGGAGAGCGATTTTAAGGTTTCAACTCGTGGTCCAAACTCCATTTCTATGTTTATTAGGCTTATGATTACTGCTTTGTATGGTATTTTGGACAATCTTTTTGATGAATTTAATAATAATCGCATACTCCTTATTTTGTTTTTTTGTGAGATATCAATATTTATTGCACCCTGTATTTATTTACATACTTATTAGGTACTTAAACGGAAGAATAGATATCTAAAATATTCCAATTAGGTAAGTGTTTACAATACTTGAATTAAGTGCCATTATCGATGCATTTCTCCGTCTCAATAGCAAGTTTCCTTTATTCGTTCGCCATTTAAACTTTCCAATTGAAACACGAACTTATCCATAAGACGTTGGAACTTCAATACAGGATGTAACAGAAATATGATGAAATAATGCCTTGAGGTTGATAAGTCCCAAATTAATCAAAAAATTAATAACATGGTTAAGATTCATGCAATTTTCCATCAGTCAACGTATTTTTAACAGAGAGCCAGTATAATTAAAAGTTTTTTTTTTAATTTGTAATCTCTGTTTAAAAAACCTGTTATAGTTATACAGGGTGTAACAGAAAGGGTATATAAAGCCGAAACACAGCGATAGTCCTCATGAAACTGAACAACTTTCCCCAAGGAACATGGGTCGTAACTCGAAAAAAAAATTTCGCCCCCCATACAAAATGCCCGATCAGCTGATCGAGTAAGTATGGGCGATCCAATAATTTTTTTCGAGTTACGACCCATGTTCCTTGGGGAAAGTTGTTCAGTTTCATGAGGACTATCGCTGTGTTTCGGCTTTATATACCCTTTCTGTTACACCCTGTATATAACAAAAAAAAAAACAAAAATACAAAATAATAAAAAAAATATTGTAATAATAAGATTACAAATTTATGTATTAAGATTACACACCACAAACTTAAATGATCCTTTTTCTTTTAAATATTATTTCTGGCTGTTATCCTGTCTTTAGCAATTTTTATTGTCTATGTTATGTGTTTATATACTGAATTTGCTGTTGCATTTCATATCTTAAATAAATATATTCTGTACATTTTGAATACAAAATGATTTAGTTTTGACGGCATGTTCACGTAAATTGCTGATGCGCAATTTCAAAAAACCGCGTCAACATCGCCGATAAATCGTCTACTTTTCTTGGGAAAAGTTCAATTTTACAAGTATCATTATCTCATACAGGGTGAAACAACACCTATAGGTTAAACAAGTTCTAAATATATCAAGCACCCTGTATGTGATGCAGTTAACCTACATATTGATAAATAAAACACCGTGTGGTCGATACACCGTATATTGTAGAACTGAGCGCACATACATTAATAAGTTGCAGGTAGCTTATTCATAAGTTTTATCCAAATACCTTACACCTCCACCCTTAATAACTACCCCTTAAAATCAAGAACATACAATGTTTGATTGAATTAAATTATCATAAGGCCTAGACTATTTTACTTATTAACTATTTATTACTTTTAACTACGAGTACCTATTACATTACTATTATTTGTAAAAGGATCCCTTATCCTTCCCCTTAAAGAGTAAAAATAAACAATCAAATATAAGGAAATTACCATATAATAAAATACGAGTATGTATTAATATTAATCCCAACCGTAACGAACGGGCGGCCTGCGTTCTCTAACCGGCCTCGTACGGGCCTGCGGCTGTGGCGGCGGCGCTGCGGGCTCCGCGCTGGACGCCTCCGCCGCGCCACTGCCGTCGCCAAGCCCGCCCTCCGAGGACCCCGGCACTGGCAAAGACATCAACTCCGGGCGTAACCGGTCTTTGCGCTTTGTTTTATTGCTATCTTTACTAACGAATAAGTCCTTTGAGTGTTGATAAGTATCCGTACCATTAAGTAACCGCTTTCTTAATTGATCTACATGTCTATGTGTAGTGATACCTTCCGCATTGAGTACTAAATAATCTGTGTCACCTAATTTATCCGTTATTTTACCCGGGTGCCACTTGATGCTACCTCCATACAGTCTGTACCAGACCGCTTCACCTACCTGAAACTCCCTCGTAGTCCCCCCGGCGCACCGCTCCTGCTGCCGCTGTGCCGCCGCCACTCGCTGCTCGCGATCCGGCCGGATACCGTCTAAGCGCGTGCGTACCGTCCTACCTAGCATTAACTGCGCCGGAGTTTCCCCGGTTGTGGTGTGTATGGTATTTCTATATGTTAGCAGAAATCGCTGCAATGTTATCTCTGGATCTTGCTGCTGTAGTAGTGCTTTTTTGATTGTCTTTTTGCATATTTTTACCGCATTTTCAGCTGCGCCGTTTGACGCTGGGTGGTAAGGCGCAGAAAAAATATGTTCGATATTGTTTTTTTTACAAAAAGTTACAAAATCTTCCCCCGAAAAAGGCGGACCGTTATCACTTACTATCTGCCTTGGAATGCCAAACCTAGCGCAAACTTCCCTAAGCTTCCCTAACACCGCTCCTGCTGAGGTTGTCGACATCCTTATAATTTCTATCCATTTCGAACAAGCATCCACGATAACCAAATACTTGACCCCAACAATAGGCCCCAAGAAATCTAGATGCACCCTGGTCCAAGGACGACTCGGCCACGGCCACGAGCGCGGTGCGTGCGCACTCGGTGCGTCCGCCAGCGCTCCGCACACCTCGCAGGCCGCGCACGTCGCCTGTACCGCCTCGTCCAATCCCGGCCACCACACGTAGCTCCGAGCAAAACTTTTTGTCTTTACCACCCCCATATGAGCTTCATGCAATTCTTTTAGAACCGCCTGCTGACAGGACTTCGGCACGACTACCCGGTGCCCCCACATGACACAATCAAGTTCTGTATAAAGTTCATCACGCCGATTAAAATACGGTTTCATCTCCCTTATTTCCGCTTCCGCTGGCCAACCAAATTTAATGTATCCTAATACCCTACTCAACAATGGGTCTTTCATTGTTTCTTTTTTTATAATTTTATAATCTAACAACAATGCCTCCGCCGCAAAATGTAAGTAAGTCTGCTCCGGTAATTCGTCCCCTTTTGCTTCGTCAGCCCGGTACGTAGCTATCAACCTTGAAAGTGCGTCGGCTATGTTAGCCTCCGACTTGACATACTCGATATCGAAATCGTATGCCGATAATATTAATGCCCACCGTTGCAATCTGCTAGCCGTCATATTAGGTACTCCCGTGTTAGGACCGAAAATGCTAACAAGGGGCTTATGATCCGTGCGTAGCGTGAAGTTCCTGCCATACAAATACTGATGGAACTTTTTGACCGCAAATATAATAGCTAATGCTTCTTTATGGATCTGACTATAGTTCTTCTCTGCTGGAGTGAGAGACCGCGACGCGTAAGCCACCGGGTGCTCCGCCCCGTCCGCGCCGCGCTGCGATAGCACCGCACCTAACCCGCGCGAGCTCGCGTCGCACGTCACTATCGCTGGCCTACTCACATCGTAATGATGTAACATATCTGCACTACTCAATAAACTTTTTGCCACCTCGAACGCTTTCTGATGTTGCCTAGACCAAGACCAGTACCTATCTTTTCTTAAGAGCTCATACAAGGGAGCTAATTGATTGCTTAAGTTCCTTATAAATTTTCCATAAAAATTTATCATACCCAAAAATGACTTTAACTCCATGACATTGGTTGGTGCTGTCATTTTCAAAATTGGTTCAGTTTTGTTTTTATTGACCCTAATTCCTTTGCCCGTTATTATAAATCCTAAATACTCAACTTCCTCCACCAATATATCACACTTTTGTTTTTTAATTTTCCAACCCTTTCTCTTTAAAATATCTAGAACTGTTTCTAATGTTTGTATATGTTCCTCAATTGTTGCCCCTCCAATTAAAATGTCATCTAAAAAAAATGTAACTCGTGGCAGATGTCTAAGTAATTGACTCATTATCCGTTGGAATATACCCGGACTAGATGCTAATCCAAATACTAAGCGTTTATATTTGAAAAGGCCGCGGTGAGTATTAATTACTGTTAAAGGCATCGACTCTTCAGTTAAACACACTTGATTGTAAGCTTGTGATAAATCAAGCTTCGTAAAATACCTACTTCCACTCAACTCAGCGAACAAGTCCTCAATCTTTGGTACCGGATACTTATCAACAAACAATACTCGATTTAAAGTAGTTTTATAATCAGCGCAAACACGCAAAGCCCCGTCCGGCTTGTGTACTATTACCAGTGGCGTGGCCCAGTCGGAGTGCTCCACGGGCTCGATGACGTCAGCGGCTAGCATCGCATCCAGCTCGGCGTCGACGCGGTCGCGGAGTGCGTACGGCAGCGGCCGCGCGCGGCAATATACGGGCTGCGCCCCCTCGCGCACCCGCAACGCCGCCCGCTCGTCCGTGTAGCAACCCAGGCCCTCCGTAAACAAATCATTGTATCTGCAATAAATTTGTTGTTCTAATTTATTCCTTAATACACGTAAAGATACATTGTCAGTTTGTACATGATTCACTGGTATCCTTGGTACACTAATATTCAACTCCGCTAGCCACTGTCTCCCTAGCAAACTAGTAGTACCATTCCCTATTACATATAAATCTAATAATTTTTTTCCTGATCCATATTCAACTGTCACTTGTAAGTATCCTAAAGGTTTAATACCACTTCCATCATAGAATCGAACTGTCAAATTACCTTCTTGTAAATGTAAATGGCTAAATAATTGTTTGTAGGTATTTTCACTAATGCACGATAAAGCGGACCCCGTATCTATTTCCATTGTCAACAATTGGCCCTCAATTAAAATCTGCGTGCTTACCGGCTTATACTTTCCTAATGACATTTGAAACATTGGTTCCTCATAAATGTCTTCCTCTTCAGACTCCTCGACCTCTTCCTTATACTCCTGCTTAACTAACGGCTCCGTGACTCCGCTCGGCTCCGCCTTGTCCCGTACAAAGTGCGCTGGCGCACTCCTCCCGTACTGCGCCGGAGCCCACGCAAGCTGCCTGCTTAGTTGGCGCGCGCTCGCACGGCCCGCTCGCCCCGCGCCGCGTCCCCCGCGACGCCCGCTGGCGATGTTGCCGCGTCGATATTCTGTTGACCCTGTCGCCGCCGCCGGCTTCCTGCTTCCATAATTATAATTTTCATACTCCGCTGGGCAGACCCGCCTTAAATGACCCGTTCTATTGCATCGACTACACACATAGTCCCGAAACTTGCAATCCTTTTGTTGATGCCGTCGATCCCCACAGCCCCTACAACCCATGGACTGCAAGCTATTCAAGTCGGCCTCCGTTCCTGTGACATCGACCCCGTGACTCCTTTTGCCTTCTACCACAGTTGCGTCCCTCTCGGCAGCCTCCAACGACAAGGCCAAGGTCAATGACTTTGCAAAATCAATGTCTTCCTCAGCAAACAGTCTTTGGCGGATTCCTTCGCTTGAGATACCGCACACGAGCTGGTCCCGTAAATTTTCGTCTAAATTAGAACCAAAAGCACAATTACGCGACAACTTTTTTAATTGTTCAACAAACTGGGCAACTGTCTGTCCGCCATTTTGCCGATACTGCCTAAATTTATAACGTTCTGCAAGTATTGATGGTTTAGGCTGAAGAAACTTTTCCACTAGACTCACTAACGTTTTATAGTCCAGTTCTGATGGTTTTTTGGGACTTGCTAAATTAACCATTAACTCGTACGCCGCGTCACCCACAATGGCGATTAACGTAGGCACTTTCTTTGTCACTGCTATGTCATTTGTTAAGAAATACATGTCCACTCTGTCACAATATGAACGCCAGTTTCCTTTTTGCACGTCGAACTCGCCTATTTTACCAATTGACATGTTTTTACACCAATAAATCCTCAGTCGCCACTGATAAATAAAACACCGTGTGGTCGATACACCGTATATTGTAGAACTGAGCGCACATACATTAATAAGTTGCAGGTAGCTTATTCATAAGTTTTATCCAAATACCTTACACATATGAGACGATCTTACCATCTGATTCAAGATGCAGATTTGCTTGCAGTTAGCGGTTTAAAAATGCAGTTGAGCCAGTCAACTTTCATTGCATGGGTTGCTAACTTTTACATTGCAGTTTGGAATAACATACGGGTGGAAAAACGCTTACGAAAATTTCGTAGATTGTTTTAAATGCAATAAAGGTTAGATTTTTTCCTTATATATTCCTATCAGGATAGGCAACTTGCCCTCCACTTGCCGTAGCAATCATTGCCATGTTGCCATAGTCATGTCAAAAAATTGCCATAGCATGGATCACAATCCCAACATACTTTTGTAGATAGTTTTAATTCTATTTTTTTATATAATATTAAGACCACATTAAACTAAACTTCCAACCTCAATTTTAATCGTTTAGGCTAGCGCTAGCTAGTGGCACTCTACACCTCAACCAAGGGCGGATCCAGCTTTGGCGCCAGGAGGGGGTCACATATAAAGATTTTTTTTGTTTTTTAACTTTGATTTGAACTAAGAATGATTTGAAGTTAAAGTCGTTCCATTTCCGATTGAGGTTAGGTCTAGCTAAACGTTAAGGCCGAAACACATAACCTCGGCGGCCTATTTTTCGAGCATTTACGGGCGAATAAGGCCGCAAGCCTTGGCTGGCAGACAGGCTCGTGAGACAAACTTGCCCTATCATACGACTATAAAACGCCCTTTTTTACGTCGTTGCAACGCCACAACACAACGCAAACTGCTGATTTTAGCGTTGCAGCGTCACAGTAGTCACAGCGCGGATGTGTTTCGGTCCTTACGTAGAGTGAGTTTACTAGAATACATCCCATGCCGCCATGTTGACAGCATTGAAAATTTGTACTGCCACATTACCCTCATTGTATTTCGCAATACAAATTTTCAATGCTGCCAACATGGCGGAATAGGAATAGTATTCTTTGAAACGAACTATAATCGACAAGTGCGCGCAAATAGAGCGCGGTAATAATACAAAGTTATTATAATACTATATTGTAAATTAATTAAATATTGAAGGTATGTAGATACATAAAATCGCTATGTTCAATTAGTGGTGCATCTGAGTCCTGGAACAGCTCAGATCTGCTCAGCTGGATCCGCCGTTGACCTCAACCAAAAAAAGGGCATTTAGTGATAAAATAGGTATTTCTACATCAAAACACTCGCAGCATTAGCAGTACACGTAGAACTCGTTCCAGTACCAGCATAAGTGATCAGAATCGGTTCCCTGTTTCGTGATTGTTTCCTTATAGAAACAAAACATAAACCCCAATTTTATGTCTCGACTTTCTCAATCATAGAAAATGAACAAACTCATCGCGTTTTATGCATGCATTAGAGCGGGATGGTAGTGGATAGCGATGTACCGTTTTTATGTTACGTATGTTTTTAGCTTTAAAAAGAGCACATAGTAATGATCAAACTCGTAAAAGTTTAGAGGAAAACTCATCTGTACCCAGCTGAATGCATGTTTCAGATTCAGGGGTCCGCAGGCGTAATAAGAAACCCTCATCACACTATGGACAGATTTGGCATGTGAATTAAAAGTTTAAAAAACCACGATAAGTAATGACAATTATATTGTCTAAGCATTTTGTAATTTAACAAGTTTATATTATATGGCAGGGCATTACGTTGCCTGGAGTTTAAATATGAGCTGTGACAATACTTATTTTTTAATTTAATCGTTTATTGTAAGAAGATAGTAGGTACACAGAAAAAAAGAGCTTGGTTATGAAAAGGTACATCATTTCTTCCTGCAGCATATCTCAAAGCAAGAAGGCAGGACAATACTGTAAAAAACTGACAGAACTACAATTACTAAATAGTTACTACGTACAGAACCCTCAAGCAAAGCTTCAGACTTTAACTAGCACATTCAATTCAACGCATACAGAACTAGTTTCAGGGGACGAGGAAAATTGTATTTCGCTAATAATTAAAACTTTGCACTTATTTCAAGTTGCTCTTTGAACGAGTTGCCGTTTTATGTTAATATTATGTGCTTGAGAGTAACTGCGGCGAGAGAGTTGCTAAATCTTCTTTGCGCTTTTAAACTGAATATTGTGGTTTCATTGAAGTTGTCTTATGTTTTTGTTTGGATTGCAATGTAGGAATGGGTTTGATTGTAGAATTGAATAGCGAGTTTGCTCTTAAACTGTTTTAAATGTAGTGGAGTGCCGTAAGGCATAAAAATGGTCAAACCTCGGAATCCAGGGCCAGTCAATGAATCTTAATATAAACCTTGAAAACATGTTTTTCATAGTTTATAGAAAAATGTAAAAAAAAAATTCTCCCCGCTCTCAATTTTTTTTATTTATTTTTTTTTTTAGCCTAATTCGTCCCACTGCTGGGCAAAAGATTCATTGACTGGCCCTGGATTCCGAGGTATAAACCTAACGGCGCCCCACTAGTAGAGTGCCGTAAGGCATAAAAATGGTCAAACCTCGGAACCCAGGGCCAGTCAATTAATCTGTATATCAAGTATGAGACTGCATTATTAAAACCTCAAATAAAAAAGTTAAAAAAAAAATTTGACCGATCTCGATTTACAACAATTTTTAACAACAATTTACTGAAAAATGAGAGGCGGAAGGGGGAAAAAGTGTTTATTTATCATTGTACATTATTGTCGTCGTCGTCGATCTCGCTGATATAGATTGTAGGCGAAGGTAGATGGACTTAAGGTGCATCAAATAAGCCTTACATGCCCATAGAAAAGTCTTATGAGTATCGAGTTAGACCCGTTTTAGTGATTTTTGAAAAAAGAACCACTTTTTGATGGTTTTTGTATCAGAGAGCGATTAATATTCAATTAATTAAAAAGAAAAGTATGTTAACGGCTTCTTCGATAGTTACTTATGATATGGCGAAACCAATTCGTTGATGATTAAAGTGGAACATCGACAAATTAACTGTCAAAGTTACTTTTAATTCTCTCCAAAAACAATAGCTCGACTTTAAGTAGCTGCCACGAAAAAAATTTACTCTTAATGAACAAATGTTTTTAAAAACTGCCTTGTGCTATTCCGAATCCAGAATGGTATAACATGTATTGCAAAAACAACAAATTCGGGGTATTAGACATCGAAGACTTACCTAAGTCGGATTATTTCAAAAACTTAGAAGTTGAGTTAAGGTGGTTAAATTGACAAAATCGAGTAGTTAAGAGAAGTAATCTAGTAGGGCGTTTGTTTTTCAGCCTGACTAAGAAATAGGGAGTGATAAAGGCAAAAACTAAGTCGCTGTTTAAAGCAAAATAGTCTAATGGACCAAAACAGGTAGTATTTGAATGGTGCATCGGTATACCTGCAGTCCCTAAAGATCCAAGATCAAGTTTTCAAGTTTGTAATAGTTGTTCTTTTTAAAATATGACTTTTGACTAATATAAATCAATGAAAACTCCAAAAAATTAATAATTGTTTATAATAATTTTAGGCCCAAAAAACGATGGAGTGACGACCTACGCTCATTTAGGGACGATTGGTGGGAAGCAGCTAATAATAGGAGTGTTTGGAGAGGCATGGGAGAGGCTTTTGCCCAGCAGTGGGACGAAATAGGCTAAAAAAAAAAATTAAAAAAAAAATTGAGAGCGGGGAGATTTTTTTTTTTTAACATTTTTCTATATACTATTAAAAACATATTTTCAAGGTTTATATTAAGATTCATTGACTGGCCCTGGATTCCGAGGTATAAACCTTACGGCACTCAACTAACGAGTATCAAAATGAAGTTGGTAATAAGCTAACCTTTTCTTTAAAGAATACTCGATTGCGTTAAATACTTTTTTAAATTTGATGTACCCAGTGTCACACTCACAGTAAATATAGACAGACCAACTAATCTGTGAACTGAACGGTGGTGCTAGCTGTAAAACAAAGTTGTATTTCTACCAATCGCAGTAGTTCTGGAATATGAAATTTCCGTATTAGGGGCCGTAGGTCCAATAACGGCCGGTTCACAGATAACTTTGTAGCTCTGTACGAATCTAACAATCACTTCTCAAGGTAAAATTCATCAAGCCGTTTAGTTTGTAGAGCGTGCCAAAAATACTCGCGAAAAACATAACCCTCTTTCTGGCGTAGTCAGGTACAAAAAAAACTGCAATTGCACAAGTTTTAAAACAATTTGTCATAAATGTCACATCAATATTAATGTTTGCTGGAATATAAATCATGTTATCTTTCAAGTAGACGAATACCTCACACGTAGAGTTATCAAAGATCGCAGTCAAGGATAGTCCCTGAACATGACACAAGGGATTGCATTATCATACAAAAACAACTTATACCTCAAGACTTTACGCAAAAACACTTAAAAATAATCTACATCTGATAGCGATTTCGAAATATATAAACAGTTTAACCAGAAACTGAAATCATTCACAATCGGAACTACGAGTAGCAAGATGAAGTTCATCATTTTATTCTGTTTCATTGCGTTGGTGTACGCGAAATCTGTAAGGCAAACCGAAGATGCGAAAGAAATATTAGAAAACTACATCGAAGATAAGAAATCATCGATTAATCCAAGGTATAGATTGCACTACCATGTAATGTCACCTGTTGGATGGATCAACGATCCTAATGGATTCTCCTTTTACAAGGGAGAGTATCATCTCTTTTACCAATTTTATCCATACGATAGCGTTTGGGGCCCTATGCACTGGGGACACGTTTCAAGCGAAGATCTAGTACACTGGAAGCAACTGCCAACAGCTTTATTACCGGAACAAGAACAATGTTTCTCTGGAAGCGCCGTCGTCGACAACGATACCATGATCCTCATTTATACAGCTCACGAAATTAGCGACGTTGACCCATTTTACAACCAATCACAGTATTTAGCTTTTAGTGATGATGGAGTTAATTTTGACAAGTACGAAGGAAATCCAGTCATAGAAGCAGCTCCAAACGGCTCACCAGATTTTCGAGACCCCAAAGCATGGAGACACGGAGATCATTGGTACGTGATCCTTGGAAGTAAGACTTTAGACGGACGAGGAAGAGTACTCCTGTACCGGTCTGAAGACTTCATCAATTGGGAGTTCCTGAAGGTGATTGGTGAATCAGATGGTTCTCTAGGCTTTATGTGGGAATGTCCTGACTTCTTCGAACTCGATGGAAAGTTTGTGCTTCTAATGTCTCCTCAAGGTATAGCAGCAGACGGCGATAGATTCAAGAATGTTCATCAAACCGGTTACATAATTGGTAGTTTTGATTACGATACCTTTGAGTTCGTCCCCGAAGTGGAATTCCAAGAAATTGATTACGGACATGACTTCTACGCTGCACAGACTATGGAGAACGAAGGGAAGAGGTATCTAGTTGCATGGTTCAATATGTGGGATGTACCACACTTGGAAGACGTCGACGGATGGGCTGGAGCTATGACCATAATCAGAGAACTGAGTATTTCTAACAACCATATTAACATGAAACCTGTAGACAACATGGTTTTCTTAAGAGATCAGCTTGTAGCAGTAGGAACTTTCAGCAGACAAGATAACATAGTATTCGAAAAGACAGCTGAGATCATTGTTCTAGGAGATTTGAATGTTGATATTGAATTATCGTTGACTGGTACCAACGGGGGTGAAGAGGTTTGGGTTCGATGGAATAGTACTTCAAGTAAAGTGGTGGTAGATCGAGGAAATGATGATATAAGACAAGTGGAATGGAATCCTCTCGGGGCGAGGTCTTGGAGAATCTTCTTGGACGCCAGCTCTTTGGAACTTTTCTGTGGAGAAGGTGAGGTAGTGTTTAGCAGTAGAGTATTCCCCGATGGAGGATGGAAAGTCAAGAACTTGAGCCCACAGGCGTTAGAAGTTGAAGCATATACATTAAGAAGAAGTGTTCCAGTCTAAAATTCTCATTTATATAAGGATATTTAGTTTTTAATTTGGTATTTTGGAAATTATTTTGATACGAATCATATAAATTTTTTGTAAATAAATTTTTTGGATTTGTTTTATTTTTCTTTGTTTTATATCTATCTAGTCTCCTAACTTAAAACTAAAGAGGCCTTAAACAATGCTTTACTGTGATAGATATAAGGACCTTTTTAAAACTCGTGTAGGCACGAGTACGCATGCTTTCATATTTCTCCTCAGATCTTATATTAAAACATTAATTTGGCCTAAAGCGGCCTACGACCGATTCAATTAAGATAGCTACCATTTATGACATCTAAGGACTGATCAAAAATATCCGGAGGGAATTGAATTACCTACCTATATTATGTAGGTATATTACGTATATAGGTAAGTATATACATACACTTACGTACAACCATCGTAATGCTGGTAAATTTTTATTTAGAGGTTGAAATATTATATTTTATATGTATCGTTTAATTTAGTTCTTTTTATACCTACTCAATGTATTAAAAGACTGAAATCATAACATTAAATATTTTTTAATGAATTCTTTCCAAGCTTTCGAAGTGTTCTTCTTTATGGAGAGTGGGTTTTAATTTATTTTATTTGATATGCCTTAATCTCAGTTATAGGACGTTTAACTTTTATGTAATTCACCTTACCCATTGGCTGTTAATGTTTTTCGAGTACCTCATGAAAAAGTTCATGAAAAAAGTACCAATCTTTAAAACCAAATAGGTATAAAACGAATATAGTTTTTCCCTGTGGTTTTTCCTTACGATACAATGTCAAGTATTACGTATGTATTTATTTATTATCAGAATCTGACAGTGATACATTTAGTGATACATTCAGTGATAAGTAGATAAAATATCGCAGGAGACAAAATTCGAGACAAATGAAACATAGATCTTAGATAATATTTAGTAATCTGACATATCTGTGAATATGGATATGGATACCGTTGTGTATTGATAAGATCAGTGTTTTATTATTGTTATTCGAATATCTTTGTACTTACATAAAATGGTTTGCGCTATTTATTTACCTACTACGAGATTTATATTTTGTTCATTAAATATACTTACTTAAGTATAAGTATTTAATTGATTTCCAAGCAAACACTACGAAGTGACAATATTTACGCATACAGCTGATTGATTAACTATTTTCAAAATGTATGAAAAAAATCCAGAATTTAATAATGCTACCCTGTCTATTCCGATACCAACTTATTTTAAAAGTAAAATAAACTTATTTAGATTAATAAATAATTTAATTGGAATTAAGAATATATTATCATTATTACGTAAGTACCTAATTAAAGACTTTGTGATGGCGGTGATGGTTCACGGACCACGATGGCCGCTTCGACCGAGATGCAGATCTTTCATAGATCTTTAAAGGAGGTGTGAATATACTAGATGATGATGATGACTACATAATATTAAAGTTCCGAGTTTTTTTAATGACTATTTACTTATTACCAAAGTGTGTTCATTGCGTTGAAGAGCGTAAATACTAGGCGGAATGTCTGAAAAGATTAATTTCATAGATTAATAATGCAATATAGGCAAATAAGGCTAAGGTTTTAAGAAATTGACCCAATAGAAATAATTGTTTGATTTCACGAGTACATGCATATCCTTTTCTATCCTTCACTAATTAGTCACCTGTACCTATTCATCCTCTATAAGTAGGCAATTAAGGCACACAGCTGTCTTATTCTAGGAAACTTACATCAGTTAGAGTCTCAAGGCATAAAACTCGAAAGACGGTGTCGATGGCCACTAGTCTCGTCGTCCTAGTCATCATGACGAGCAGACTGCTGCGCGCGCGCTTGTCCCACTCTGTCTCCCATTTGCACGTGTATATAGTTTCTCGCATTGCAGCGCTCTGGAATATACGTTCAAATGTATAGAATGCTTATAATAATAAGGTCATTTATTTCAGGCAAAACTCATACTTAAGTATAATAGAAAAAAAAATTGTAAATATAAAAATATAATATATACTTATAGGTAGTTAGTTACATTTACATAACATCGTTTTTTGTCAAGTAAAATAGTAAGATCTTAACCCACTAATATTATAAGTAAATATCAAAGTTTGATTAAGTTTGTTCCGATGGATGGATGCACGTGAGGACCACTGAACAGATCTTGATGAAACTTTAGAGCTTTGTAGTTCGATTCTTTCCGATATTGTGTTAAATATGCATGTATTGAGACAGATATTCATTGTTTCGCTTTATTTACTGATTTAAACAGAGTCATAAAATATTCGTACCTTGCTCATGAGAACATCAGCATAGTAACAAGGAATGCAAGATAACCAGATAGCGCCGTTGGTCAACAAAAGTGAAAACTCAATACGATATACTCCTCTTTCTATCGCCTACAAAAGAAAAACAACAATCGTATTACAATCGCAAATTATTATTGATAAAACAAAATTTATTATTTAATAAAAAACGTTCCAGTTTCCATAATCCTTTGCAATATATTTTCTTAGCTTTAAGCTGTTATGTAAAGTTCTCAAGGTGCAATAAACAATTGAGTAGGTATTGAGTATTGAAATAAGGTGGTCTGGTTAATAATAATAATTATGTATTTATGGTAATGTTTTAAAAACCAGACAGTTCAGAGTGGTAATCTCTTCCCATTTTCTTTTGCTAATTATAGGTACCTACGTAGGTATATATTTGTAAGTTAATTTTAATTATAACATTAAGTAGGTAGGTATACAGGGTGACTTTAAATTAGTGAACGATAGAAAAGGATATGCATGTACTCGTGATAACAAACAACTTTTACTATGGGACCAAGGTCGAAATCTTTCAAAAAAATTTGAACTCCCCATACAAAATGCATCAGCTGATAGTATGAGGGAACAATTTTTTATTTTAATTATTTCAACCTTGGTCCCATAGTAAAAGTTATTTGTTATCACGAGTACATACATATCCTTTTCTATCGTTCACTAATTTAAAGTCACCCTATATATCATTTCGCGGAAGTATGCGCGAGTTTTCCCGTGCTCTCGTCAAAAGTGTTTAAAAGTGGTTTTAGCCGGTGGGAGTCCGGCATAACCCTCCGTCCTTCTCCGCGACGGAGGGTATCCATAATGGATTTCCCCACGTAAAAAATATATATATCATTAAATATATTTACCTTCGTCATCTGGTAAAACAACACTGGTGTTATAAATGCAGTACCTCTTAGAGTGACTTCAAACATTAACTTGTGACTCATCTTTATAAGATTTACAAAACTGAAAAATGTAATATTATTTAGTTTGGTAAATTATATATTCATCTAATTATGAAAAGAATAGTAGGAAAAAATTAGGATACTGTCATAGAACACAGAAAAATATTGTATCGTACAAATTGTTAAAAAAAGTAGGGACAAATGTATGTAAAACAAATAAACATAAGTATATACTGCAGTGCTCCTGTCAGTGGTATCTACGCCATTCCAATTCCTATTCGCTACCGATTCCTGATAGAATCGTGTTTGTTTCATGAATAAATAAAGCCACTTACTCGTAAATATCCTGCAATTTCTTTGCAATCTCTCCGAGTTTTGCATTCCTTTCTTCCAACGAGACCGACCCGTCTTCAGGGTACAGTTGCATTAGTCTCATTCTGAGGAGCTCTAGCTGTGCTGCTGCGTGTAACATGAATATTGGCCCATATGGGCACAATGACACGTACGACGGAGCGGCGTATGACACAAATACAGTAAATAAAGTAATAGTACTTATATAATATCCAAACGACGTTTCAGTTCTGAATTCATCAGAAGTACCAGGTATAAAAACGTCCAAAATAATATCGTATTTTTGCAGGCCTCTTATTTTATAATACAAAGTTATTATAATTGAAGTTAGAATGGCAGTCGAAATTGTAATACCTGTAGCAAACAGCCACAGTTTACAGATAAAGTTCCCTCTCTTAGCGTAGTTAATAACTACTTTTTTTTCTTCTGGTGGCAACTGTTTTGCAACTTCATAGTCTTCTTTCATTAAGTCCATCAGTGATCTGAACATTTTTTGGTATTTTAACGCTAATAAGTAGTTGCTAGAGATATACAAGTGAGCTATGATTAAGCTGAGACAAGGGCAAGCTTTGATAAGGTAATTAGAGTCATATTCGAAAGATGCTACAGTGTAAATGAACAGACCAGCTATTACAGAGCTAGTACCGTGTAGTAAAAGGAATCTTAAACCCCAAGCCAAATTCCTCGGTTGATATGGATTATTTCCTGTGAATTTGGAACATGCGATTGATATTTTAAAATGGTGTTCAAAATCTAGATCCATTTTCCTGAAATAAATAATTATAAGTGCATTGTATCAACTTATGTTTAATTAGTAAATACAATTAGTTCCAATTTTTGTAGTTTTAAAGTTGAAAGTACGTTAACAAAGATTTCAATCTGCTTTTCATCTATTTTATTTAATATTAAAATACCTTAATATATGTATCTTTGGTCTTACCTTTTTTATCACTCAAAATTATTATTTGATCATGAACGTGTAATACGAGTATCAGTCTCGAAAGGTTTTATTTTTCTGCATTAAAGCGTGTTATTTTTCACTCATTTAATATTAATACTCTATTAAGACTGCATATGGTTACCTTCTTTTTAAAATATTGCGACGTAATCCCTTTCCCTGTTTTCTAACAATAATAACATAAATCGTTTCGCAATTAAGAATACTTTTATGAAATTAAAATAATTGAATTGAATTATATAAGTAGGTAAGTTTATTAATATTCAACAATTAATATCGATTGAGATTAAGTTGATAATAAGTGGCTAGGTACGTATTCCATTGATTCCACTGAAAATAAAAGGTGACTGTTTGTTTGTTTAGAAAGTTGTTCATAATAAATCATGGAGTAGGAACTACGATAAGTTTTTAAAATAAAAATTTCGGTACATATAGCAAAAATTAAAATAGATGTCGGTTACTATTAAAAATATAGCTGGCTGGAATAATTATAAAGAAAATTTTATCATAAACTAGAAGCTGCCCGCGACTTCGCACGCATTTTATCGTCATATCTTGGGAAAAAAATCATGATATCTCAAAATAGCCTATAGGTACCTATGTTATTCTGATTATATTGCCAAACATCAATATTATATTTAGTAGTTTTTTACGTGAAAGAGTAACCAACACCCATCCTTCGGCACAAAAATTGGCATTTATAATATAAGAAGGATGAATGAAAATCGTCAACAATGAAGAAAATTAGATTCCATAACCGTATCCCATTGTTCTGTAATTCGCCTAATTTCGCGGAATCGACAGATTTTAATTTCCCGCGGGCGATCAGGACGGCCAACTTGTTAAATATTAATTTGTTACAAAGCTCCGGCCCATTGAGTTCAATCAATGACTGGGGACATACTACTCTATTATTTAACGAGCACATACTAACTGTGTGCAGAAATTGTATTGAGCAGTGTTTTCTGATCAATTATTGACCGTATTCCTTCTCGAGTATTCCTATTTTTCAAAGTGTTCAGCATAACATCAATTTAATAGGTAGGAACTGGAAATGTTGATTGACAAAAACTATAAATATATACAACGGTGGTTGTGTCAGCTTATGGACGTCATTTGCTGGACAAAAGCCAAGAATCTCCTCAACGACCGGTCCTGGCTTCCCGCATCTGACGGCTTCCCGCAATTTTAACCATATACTACGATATTATGACATATTATCGTAGTATTAAATTCTTAAACATTCTCTTCTTAAAATGCTTGCTACCTCTATATTTCTTGTTTTAACTTAGTCTTAACTATGTTTATTAGAAATAACATCAATATAATTTCGATCATAATTACTCTACGAATAATAGTAGTTGGCAAAACAACACGCCTGTATATATCAACACCTTCACGAGGACAAAGTGAGATCATCCAAAAGTTCGGGCACAAGCAAATTTTATCAAATATTTACAGACTTTGAACCAAGTGAAGAAGTATAAGAGAGGTTGCTTTATCTTTCTTACGGTCACCTACTTTGAATACGTCCATTTTATATCAAAAGAATGTTTTTCTATGATCCTTTGGAAAGCATTTTTTTTATCTTTATCTCCTATTTAAAGAACATAGGTAAGTATATACTATCTTATACATTTTTGTAAAATAGATTTACTTCAGTTTCATTACGTACTTTGGTTTGGAAAAATCGAGAATGGTGTCTTAATGTGCATGGATGCTTTACTTCAATAAACTTTCAGCCGATTCTGCGAATTTGAAAATGCAGATAATCCCTTCAAGCGTAGGTACGTCGTTTTTCTCAATGAACGCCAATCCCTATTTTTTTCATTCTAATGGAAAATATTTGTATTTACTAGGATTATACAGTATATAATTATACTATATGCGGGGTGCATTGGGCCAGCAGCGTGGTGGATTACAGCCCAATCACTTTCATATCAGAGTAGGCTCGTGCCCCTGTAGTGGGGACGTTAGAAGAGCTGATGATGAGTATGACTATGTGTATTTATAATTAAAGGATTTAAACATTTAAGTAGGTACTTTTGACGGTGATTAAAAAAAAGAGGAGTTTGCTACACGTGTTTCATTTCTGAGGCTTCATTTACGAAGCTATAAAAGCACTTAGGTACGTCGTTGCATACTAAAATAGAGAATGTTTGAGTGGCTTTGATATTCAGTAGATGTGGCGTTTTATTGAATTTTCATCAGAAATTGCAGCCGCTGGCGATTTTAAGTGTTTTAAAAGTACCCTCGTGGCTCCAATATTCGTTCTTCCCGGTTCTTTATTGTTTGGTCGAATTTTCTTTTTGGTATTCGTATGAGAATTCTTTTTGAACAGTTCGTATTGTTGTGGTGCACTTTTGTGTTTTGAATTCATACAGTGTTTTATGATGTGTGTTTTCGTGACACCATGAAAATATTGTTATGAAAATATTTTGCCGTAACTATAAGTTTAGGTTAAATCATTTTAACCTTTGTTGCCATTTTATAAATTTAAAAACTTGATAAATGACACAAAATTTCTTTTTTAAAACTCCTACTCGATTGTCGTTTCCGTAAATAGTGGGTGAGGGAAGCTATAGTACAGTCAGCATCAGATATATGGTAGCGGTCAAGGTATTCAAATATTTCGGAGCAGCATTAAATTTCGATATGTTCGTTACGATAGATGCGGCCTTTATTATCGGGACATATAAAACGTCACAAATTTAGGATCAGAGACTGTTTAATAAGTTCGTTACATACAATCAGGTAATGATATCGGAACGAAAATAATCGTCAATGGTATCTAAGCAGTCAAGATGATCATAAATATCGGAACATTTATGGAAAATGTACTTTAAGTCTGTGCTACAAAGTACACATTTGAACTCGGTACTACCTATATTGACTTGTCAACGTCAAGAATATAGAAAACATGAAGAACACAAATATAACTACACGCGTTAAAAGAGTTCGGACATGAAAGATAATTACCAAGTAGGTTCTAGTACTTGATCAACAATTCAATCGTGATAGATACTTAGGTATACTAATAAAATAATTTTAAGTACCAACAACAACATGTTTGCTATTTTATTATTTACTTACTTACTTATTGTAATATTTATTCTTTGTAATTTTCTTTTGTTGTAGAACAATAACTACTACTACACTGTTTATACCTACCAAGTGTAA
Source organism: Anarsia innoxiella (assembly GCA_947563765.1). Classification (NCBI taxonomy): domain Eukaryota; kingdom Metazoa; phylum Arthropoda; class Insecta; order Lepidoptera; family Gelechiidae; genus Anarsia; species Anarsia innoxiella. The sequence continues at coordinate 2,189,367 of OX387403.1, forward strand.
AAGGACTTTTACCATTTACTTTACCATTGTTCCGTGAAAGGAAAGACATACAAAATAATAATGCTATTTTCATCCATAAAAAGTAGAAAATAAATAACGCACTCTCATCAGATTTGAACCCACGACTATGTGCTTTAATAGTCAAAGGACTATCAACTACGCCATTAAGTATCTGACATCGATTTATCGAAATTAAGCTAATCATTCTACGCCCTTCAATTTTGACATTGCGTCAAAAGAACTTTTATAATATAGGCATTTAGTTTGGTAAGAATATTTGTTGTATTTGAAAGAGACAGTCACAATGACACTCTTTTCGGTGAATGTCACTACAAATTATTGATAACTTCGTGGGTCCAATCTCAAGCATTTTAAATTGTATTACACAGACTTAAAGTAGGTACATTTTACATAAATGTTCCGATATTTGTGACGATTTATATGTTCCGATATTTGTGACGATTTATATGTTCCGATATTATAGGCCGCATCTATTGTAACGAACATATTGAAATTTAATGCTGCTCCGAAATATTTGAGTACCTTGACCGCTACCATATATCTGATGGCGACTGTACCTATAGTGGCGCTCCCACTTTTAGTATACAAAACGTTTGTTATAAAATTTTAAAAAATGTTTACTAAACATTTTACAGGCTGTTAGGAAAAGTAGCGATCGCCGCCCGTAGAGAGTGAGAGAGAGAGAGCGAGCGAGCCGCGCGCCCGACCTACTTACTCGCCGAGAGTTGAATGACCTTTGCGTTAGAGCGCGCGATTAATAATGAAAATCTTAATTAAAAAATAGTAGGTACAAAAAAATTTTTTTTTTCGTGGAATGTGTTCCACATCACTAACACTATACCTGGTTAAAAGGAAAGTGATAATTTCCTAACACCCTGTATAACATACAGTGTGGGAGCACCATAACTATGCTAGTACCTATTTAGTTCGTAGTAGGTGTTGTTCATTATATTATAAAAATAAAAAGTGTTTTATTCAAAAATAGGCAAAATTCATTACACTTTTTTTAGTCAAGTCACTTTTTTGATCTAAAACTACTGCCAGTTCTCTACTTGTATAGCCGAGAGGAAGAAAACGGCAAGAAATCTTCGGCACAGGACCCTACGTTATGTCCAATATATCTTTTTTTTAATCAACAGACTAGAGATCTATCTTCACAGATCCGGGCCGTGCCCGGGACGTGTCCGGGCCGTGGCCCGTCAGGAGGGAAAACAATACGTCATCATGACAACGTGTCCGGGATGTGTCAGGGAATAAATATCATTCCATACATTTTCTATGGATTCGTTCACACACGTTGCCATGACGACGTATTGTTTTCCCTCCGGATGGGCCACTGCCCGGACACGTCCCGGGCACGGCTCAGATCTGTGTAGATAGACCTTTATAAAGTTACATGTTGGTTACTCTATGTAACATGTTTATCAAATAGATAGACAAGAATAACTTAAAATAAATGAAAGGCACGTGCCAATCTCAATAAACCTTTTATGGAATTTCCATTTTTCGTTAACAAAAGAGACAAAAGCCGCTTTTAAAGCCTAACCTAATCACGATACATTGTAATACAGGAGCCAGTGTACTTTTTATACCGTTTAATAAGTAGCTATGTAAGTAATACAGTTTTGTGAAGTTAACAAAAAATGTAGGTGTATAAATTTTAATGTCTATGTACATAGATCCGGGCCATCAGGAGGGAAAACAATACGTCGTCATCATGACAACGTGTGTGAACGAACCCATAGAAAATGTATGGAATGATATTTTTTCCCTGACATGTCCCGGACACGGCTCGGACATGTTGTCATGACGACGTGTTGTTTTCCCTCCTGACGGGCCATGGCCCGGACACGTCCCGGGCACAGCCTGGATCTGTGTAGATAGACCTTTAGACATGCAAATACTTATACAAATTTTTAAGAATTCATAAAAAAAAATTGTTCTAGCAGCTTCAAAATACGTGCAAATATCGTTTCTGTTTATTTAATTTAAATCAATATATTAAGTAGTTCGTATTTAATGAAGAAAAAATATAGGTACATAAATATAGGTACATTTGAAATAAGACAGATCAAAAATATGTCGTATTCATTCATATATTTAAGAGCTATGCTATCTCTTATTAGAAATCTTAAAAATCCGCTTACTTTGTGAATAGGGCCATTAGAACCCCTTTCAGTTTTTGAGATAAAGGATATTGTTATCGGGAACCCGTTTAAATAGCTTTTATTCAGCGATTGTTAATAAGTTATCTTAGACAATACCTGTTAGACTCCTCCGCCCTTATTACAAAACGAGGTTTAAAGATAGTCCGACGTTAGTTCGTTTCTTTTGACGTTTCGGCTATGGACAAAACGTCAAACTAAACGATGGTTTTATAATAAGGGGGCTCAGGTTTCTTTTTAAAATGGCAACTATCTTTGTGGATTCTACCAATCTTACTATAAGTATATAACTAATCGTATTTCCTACTTATTTATAAATGTCAATATTTATGCCGAAGAATGTTGTCACTCTTTCACGTAAAAACTACTGAACTGATTTTGATGAAACTTGGCAATTTTGTAGCTTATACGTCAGAATAACACATAGGTTATATAATTTTGAGATAGCATGTTTTTTTTTCAAGATATGACGATAAATGCGTATGAAGTCGCGGGCAGCCCCTAGTTTACTATAAACAGAAACATACGAGTATTATTCATACTTACAAACAAACACTCAGACTCGAGACAAACATCACAGTCCATTACAGTAATAGGTATCTGCCTCTAGTGGGATTTGGACGACGCCAATTAACAAATCCGCCTCAGATTTGTCAGACAAAATAGCAGTCAGATTGACTGACCCGTGGCGTGATTGGTAGTCACTCTGTCTGTAATTCCATAAGTCGTGGGTTAAAATTTTACAATACTACACTACAGCCAAAGAAAACATTGCCAAAACATACCTTTTTTTTAAGTGGCGAAATCCATTATGGATATTTTTCTCCGAGACGGAGAAAGACGGAGGGTTATGCCGGACTCCCACTGGCTAAAACCCCACGGTGTTCCGTCTTGTCGCTTCAAGACGAGGTCACGGGAAAACTTGCGTATACTTCCGCGACCATACAAAAACATACCTAGCCAAGCCATATTTCATGCTTCTAGAAAAGTACATATCGTACAGTATAGGTAATTAAATAATAATAGGTACTTATAGATAATTAATATGCTGCCCTTTTGTATAACTTCTCTTTTTTTCTGTCTCTATGTATGTACATACTATCTTACAATAAACTGTTAAATAAATAAACGGAGTCTAGAACGCGAAAAGTCTTTTGAAAACAACTCATCAAGATGTCTCCGGAAATTGCCCCCGTGGCCAATAAGTACTTTCGTGACAGCCGCTGTATAAATAGGCACCGGTAATGATAGCTTTGTATCTACCTTTTGTTCAGATATCGTAGTTTTATTATATCGCTGTAAATTGCTTGTCAGGTAAGGTGCGCGGGTGTATTATGCGTTGCTCGCAGCGTCAGACACATGCGATCAGGGGACCAAGTCTGGTAATTCAAAATAGCCTCAATTGTGTGTCGGCAGAGTGTGTCAAAATTCCATTGATACTCTGCTGACACATAGAATATTGTAAATGATCAGACTTGGACCACAGGTTTCTCCTAGGTTCCTCCTCTTCCTCCCTTCTTCATAGTTTCTGTATGGAGTAACCTGATCGCATGCGTCTGACGCATAAATCAACCGTGCGGTCAATATGGTATGGTAATTAAAATATAAGATTGCAGTTTCGTAAAAATATGTTTTAGAAAATTTTATAAAAGCCAAATATAAATGACTTTTATATTAACAAACTAAACTAACGGTAAGGAACTAATCGTTTCTTACGTTTCTTCTTCTTAGTTATACAGGTAAGTAGTTAAAAAAAAAAATCTCAATAAGTGTAATTACCAATTTTGAATAAAGTTATTTTAGTTTTTTTAATTAAAAGTCCCAAAATAGACAATTTCTTACAATACAAATCTTCAGATTATGCTGCTCCTAATAAAGTTATCCAATTATACAATTAACTTTTACTCGTTAAACTTTTTGGATTTTTTTGCCATTTTCAAGTTAGTTCATTACCGATCCTAAAATAAAGAAAAGTAACAAACTCTTGCTCCACAATTTGCTTGGACATGAATCTATCAATGTCAGCTGACTTGTCGACGTCGGGTCAGCTGCGGCTGGCGGGGGACGAGGTTCGACACAAGATCGACAGAACACCATTTATAACCCACCCCTGTTGATGAAGTCACACAATATATGGATGACCCTCTAAACTTCCTTTGTCGGAAATGAAAAGGTTAGGTTTTAATTAGGATTCTATAACGTCGTATGTCAGTAGGATGTGTGAGTCGTTTAATTCATTTTGAAAACAATAAAGTAGTCAAGGGAATTGTTTGACAAGTGGGTATTTATTAATATACCCACCATAATAGATTTATATTAAGAGGGCGTACACTTGTAAGTGTGCGTACAGATTATGCAAAATCACTTTATGAAACGTTATTATTCAATATTCGAAGGTGAATGGGAAATCCGCCAAATCGCAGTGGGCCAAGGTTGATTACAGTCGAATCACTCTTGTATGAGAGTAAACTCGTGCCCCTGTAGTGGGGACGTGAAAAAGGCTGATGATGATGAACTCTAAGGCCCGCAACTGAAACGAAACGTTTCAAACTAGTTGCGTCGTGTATGGGTTTCTAAAGAAGTCTATAGCAGAAACTTCGATGCAACTCAAAAGTAACTAGCAGTTTCAGTTGCGTTGCAGTTGCGTTTCACCGTGTGTTCTGGATCTAACATTAAAACTAAGAGCGTAACCTTGCAAATTTTATTCTATAAACATAAGCAACAGCAACATACCAAAAACGATATACCCTAAGGCCTTATGCTTTATACTGGATAAAGGTACGAGGGTCATCCGTGATGCTGAAGGGTTCTCAATGGTTTCGTTCAGCATGTCCAGGTAGCTGAAGACTGATGTGAAGACGCTAGTTGCTTTCGGAGACGGGGTTCTCAAGGTCATACATTCTACGGGTCCCATTGAGGTTATGCCAATCTGGAAGAATTTGGTGTTTTTAAGTAAGTCTTCGTTCACACGGTATTGTCCTGCACTGTTTTTTTGCAGTATACGTCTTGACGTATAAATAGTGATCATACAATGATGCAATAGTCGTCGGTCTATGTAAGTGTTAACGTATACTGCAAAAAAACGTGCAGGATATGCCCTGTGAATGTAGCCTTAGGATTCTTATTTGGATTTATCGTTTCGGTTTTGATATTTTAAAGTTATAAGAGTAAAGTAAAAAGAGACAGCTATAGCTAATTGTCTATTGGAATACATCTATGTATGTACATATGATCGATTTTGTGCGAGCTTGCTCAAAGATTTACCGCAACTTTAAATAGTTTGCTGGTCCATCTTATTGGTGACTTCCTCAAGATTTAAACTCAAACTATTTTTATTTAGAAGGCAAACAAACTAACCTAACCTACCTATTTGAAATATATCGATGTTGTTTTTTTTTAAAACCATATAGCTAGATTTGCCGGGTAGCAGGTTTCCCCAGAGAAGAATGTAGCAAAATCAGAGATTTTGGGTTGCTTGCCTAATGTATCATGATTTCCATACCTGAGTACCATTATAAATGACAGGCCCTCCGGAGTCACCAGTACAAACACCACCAGACCTTCCTCCAATTCCCGTTGTACCACAGAGACAGTTCAGCCATGTAGCCCTTTCACAAGATTGCAGGATCAGTTTCACGGAGAATAACTCCTCACCCTGGCTGTTTTCGATAGTTTCTGTACGGCCAAAGCCTAGAACCTGAGAAGATTTGAAGAAAAGACAAGGCTTTTAAACGCCTTACAAATATGTCACATACTACTGTTCTGATTTTAAAAAACAAAAATAAAGCGGTATGATACCATATTGCTTTTACCATAATTAGAATGTTATCGTTCCAACTTCGTTCTAAGCATCGAATGGAAATAGAACAACATGCTCATTTTATAAGTAAATTAGTAATATTATGAAACTATCAGTTTAGTGTAAACTTTGCTAATTGTGTTACTGTTTTTCATTTTTTGGAATTATTAAATTGAAAGACTTCTTTTTTTTAAATGAGCTATTAAAAAAAACTTTCAATATCTAACCTTTATTACCTATTACTTGGTGAGAAGCTGCCACTGACAGGAATCTTTGGAGAAACATGGGAGAGGCTTTTGCCCAGCAGTACAACAAAAAGCTAATAAAAAAATCTATAACTTACTTTAACTTCAGAATTGATAAGACTCTCTGGCGAGAGTTTTTTCATGGCAGCAATGGGAGAGGTGCGTAGTTGGTGGTTCAAAATCATTGCTTCTTTGGTCTTCGCTAGACCTACGTCGTGGTATAACTGGGTCACATCAATTCCTCGACCTTCGTCTTCTTGGACCACTTTGAAACTGGGAACAGGAAGAACTAAGGTTCTAGCATATTAAAACATACTTGCCCAAGAATCTGGCATTTACTCAGCTATTAAGCTTCTAAGCCTACACAGCTTGTGATAAATCTGACAGAACAAAAAAAAGAAAATTTACTTAAGTTTGATGCAGTTCTCTTTGACTCGTATTTTTTGGCTTTGATAAACTCAAAAGGGGTAAATAGATGATATTATATTAGAATCGTTCTAAAGGTTCCTTTGGGAGTCACTCCAGTTGACGTCAAACTGCTCTAAGATGGCGTGTACTCATTCAGATGAGTCGAAGCAATAGCTCGGACAAATCTTGCAACAATGTAAAGCGAAAGTAATGGAAAGTGATATAGATACTTACTCAGGATGCCTGTACAAGCTAACAATCCTAGCTATATCCCCACGATTGTCAAGAGTTCGCGTGTTATACTTCACATACTTAAGATCAGATTTGAGACAATGACCAGCGGTTAAGACCCAATGTTCGGCAACTAATGCTCCTGAACATTTAGCAGAGTTTAGTCTGTCTAGCAACACACAGGCTGGTGGGAAGTCAGAGAGGAAGGTTTGGGCACCGCCGAAGACTCGTCGGGTGTTGGACTCTCTGTCCATGTCTCGGAAGAATCTATACACATGGCTTGGGCCATCGCATGCAGCGAGGGCGACAAGTATTAGCACCAACGCTTTCATGGATCATGATCTATTTACATTAATGGTGTGTCTGTTGGTTCACAATTTTGATAATCTAACATTATTTTGATTCAGTGACTTGGAGAATAGATATAGAAAATCTTAATATTTGACATTGAAAATTTTGTTTGATTGACAGAAAAAGTGACAGAATATTGCCAAGTTGGGTTTTGATGGGAATTTTTATGCAAACTATTTCTAGCGGACTTTTTTATTAAGCTCAGTGAACATGTCATATTTTAATTTAAAAAATAAAATGATAAAGTTACAAAAAGGGCATAACAAAGAGCTAATTAAAAAGGCAATATAATAAATTTCCACACATATATTATCTTAGTTTCAAAGCAGATGTTCAGATTTAAAGTTAGTACATCCATCAGTCTAGTCTAGGAAGTTGCAGGCAGAAGTTCTAAACGATAAACGCAATAATGATCTATGTTTAATCTTTCACATCCCGGAAAAAAAAGAACAGTAGGAAATCTATTGTGTCTGGGTTTATAATGGGTCCACTGACCCAGTATTGACCACCATTGACCACATCCCACTGGATGTGAGAGGTTAATAAAGCAGAACATTCAATTCAGACGGTGCCCTTTGTACATTTATTAAATAGTAATATTTGAACATACATATAAACCTACTTACTTACTTATCTGTTATGCTCACACCTCTTTCTCACCAGAGTAACCCAGACCACTATTCCACTTGATTCAATTCACTACGATTCAAACAAACCTCATTCGCTTCATCCAAATCCATCGGCCGTCGCTTACATGCACGTTGATTTAGGAGTCTATTGGTTGCATTGCGAGTCACCGATAGTCAAATATTAGATCCTAATCAAAATACAGATGATGACTACATTCAAAAATTTGAAAAATAACACTACTCAACACTTAAAAAATATCTGACCCAATTCATATTATTTCATAATAAGCTTGACCAATATAAAAATACTGTATGCATTTTATTTCGATATCACATCTGGTTATAGGGATAAATATTTTTTTATTTTTTTACCTACCTACAAATAATAAATACAAAAAAATACAAATACAAATACAAATAAATAATACAATATAAATAATTATAATAATAATATAAATAATACAAATACAAATAAAAAATAATAAAATAAGCAAAGAAGGTTTCTCAAGCAAAAGTTTCCCAAGCTTAGTGACGCGAAAATTAAAGAGGGTGTTTTCGTAGGTCCAGATAAAAAAAGCTGATTCTAGATCCATCTTTTAGGTATATCTGCTCTCAATAATATTGAAAAACAAGCATGGAACGCTTTTGTCGATGTCACTAACAATTTCCTTGGTAACAAGAAATCTGAATATTTTCGCGAAAAAATAAAAGTTTTATTGGACTGCTATTATAAAATGGGATGCAATATGTCACTTAAGTTGCATTTTCTTCACTCGCATTTGGACTTTTTCCCTGAAAATATGGGATCAGTCAGTGACGAACATGGCGAACGCTTTCACCAAGATGTTGTTGCATTTGAAAAGCGATTTCAAGGCAGATGGGAGCCTGCTATGCTCGCGGATTACTGTTGGAGCCTTATTAGAGAGACCCCTGCTACTGAGTACAAGAGAAAAGCCAGCCACTCCAAAAAAACTACGCCATTTCAATTAAAATTAGAATAAAATTATGGAAAATTCGTGATTTCGGACATGGATGTTTATCTGGATATTGAGATGTGATGGTGTGTGTATATTTGCATATTTTTATTACTTTAGTGGCAAGAAATAGTAATCACATTATGCGACCTCAGATAAAATCAAAAGTTGAAAATTTGTTGAGTAGTATAATTAGTCCGTCTTTTAGGCTATTAAAAAATATTTGGAACACATTTTGTACCTGATCAAATAAATAAATAAATAAATAAATACAAAGATACAGAGCACCAAGTTACAGAGTGGGGTTATGTTACGAGCAACTTTAACCCAGTGTATCTTTGTAATTTTTAGCATAAGAGAAAAAAATATGTGTCGAATATTTTAAAATACTTAATCTAAGTGATGGATTTAAAAAAAAATTTTAGTCATCATGCCTATTTTATTGTTCTTAGACATTCTTTAGAAAGTTAGTTTTCAAAACCATGCCTGCTACATGGAACTTAAATAGGTATAATGTCTGAAACTGCACGCTGTGAAGCTAATTTCGAAGCAGACATCTTGTCATGAAATATGAGACCTAACTTTCAAGCTATATCGGATAAATAAATCTAGCTTCTAGATAGGTTTTTCGCAAGTCTATATTTATTTTTGAAAGATGTGTTTACCTTCGTCTAGGAGGAAATCTCATGTTTACTTTATTTTAGACGCTACCTTTTTTATATAACAAACAATGTTTTTGCCGAAGAAACAGGTTGCTTGGATAGGAAGAAACAGGGATAGATGTTTATTACTCTTTCACGCAAAAACCACTAAATAGATTCCGAGGGAACTTTCTAATAATTTAGTTCTGTAAGTGTTTGATTTATCGAGTAGAAATGAGAACTGAGTAACTTAAGTAAATATTTTTTTGTGTCATTTTAAATAATATAAAGTAACAAATTACAAATTATAGACACTAATGAATAACTAACACACAATAATTATCACCTACGCAAATCCTATTAATATTAATAAATGTCAATGTTTGTTCCTTCATCACGTAAAAACCACTGAACAGATTTTAATTAAATTTTACAATAACTTAGCTTGAAAATCAGAATAACACATAGGCTATATTATTTGTGTTTTTTCAAAGATATGACGATAAAAGCATACGAAATCGCGGACAGCCTCTAGTATTTAATAAATCATTACAAATCAAATGAAAATCAAACAAAAGTTAAATTCTACCTTAATAAATGTGCGTGTTTAATCTGTTAATGGATTACATTAATTATTGACGAAAAAAAGGTGAACTGCGAAAAAGTTCGGAAGTGTTAAATTATGCGCACCTGCCTTAAAGCCCTTTCTCATTTTGTTCGGGCGAGTGGAAGTATTCTACTCATTTCAGATCAGCCTTTGTGTCGGTGCTAAATTAAAAATGATTTTTTGATACAAATAAAATGTACTTATCGGTCAAAAAAAACATCACGTTATGTCATGAAAATGTAGGTTTTGACAACACTTAGGACGGGTCATTTTTTAAAGTTAATGCTAGATTCGCAAGAGTGCAGTTTTCCCCAGAGAAGAACCTAGCAAGAAACTCTGTAGGGTTGCTCTTTTCTATTTAAGTTTTACAAATCTCAGGAAAAAAACACAGAAACATACAATAAAATTAATATTTCAAAAGAGCTATCCATGAATAAATACTTAAAAATTTAACCCTGCAATATCGAGAACAAAGTTAAGGTAAGTAAATGGGAAAATGTCAGAAGCCGCACGGCTTGTAACATGCAATGATGTTCATTCTGTTATATTTATTTGAATTTTTAATGTGGGAAAATGATATACTTATATTGACTGCCTTTTTTCATTTAATCTGATCTATTGGTATAGATGTGCATAGAAATGTAGTTCCAAACTGCAACCTATGTTCCAAGGAAGGATATTCCGGCTTGATTCAATGTTCTCCGTAAACACTTAGACCCAGAACAGACGGTGAAACGCAACTGCTAGTTAATTATGAGTTGCATCTAAGTTTCTGCTATAGACTCCTTTATAAAACCACACCCTGACGCAACTAGTTTGAAACGTTTCAGATTAGTTGCATCGTGTGTTGTTTTCTAAAGGAGTCTGTAGCAGAAACATAGATGCAACTCAAAAGTAACTAGCAGTTGCGTTTCCCCGTGTATTCTGGGTCTATCATGTATACCTACAGGATGTAAGTATAATGTGGTTTTTGATACGGTGAGAATTTCTATCGTATTTTTGTTTAAAAATAATGATTAACTTTAGCGATGGTGTTATAGCACAACTGTTAAAATCACTCAACTGCATAACCCGACTAAACCAAAACCATTGCCAATAGTATGAAAATTATTACGTTGACAAGCGTTTATTTAAAACGTTGGCTTAAAGTATACATGCTATACAGTTGTGTGGTTATCGCGGTGTTTTTTACGACTGGAAAAAATGGTAAGCGGTAGCAATAAAAAATAAATTGTGTCGCCGTTTAAGCTCGACGATGTTACGGATTAGACTCTGTCATGAGTAGATTAAATTAAATGCGTGGGTTCCGTTTTCTCATTAAATACTCCAGTTTGAGCCGCTTGTGGTAGATTGGTGACTTGAGCTCATTTGTCATGGTGACGGTACGAATTTCGCTTATTCAAAGACAGTTGCAGAACAGGGTATCAAATTTAATGCTCCTTTAAACCTACTATAGTAGTTAAAAAAACACAGTCAAAAAGTGTAAAAGCGGTTACGCACTACATCCGATTCTATCCATAGAGGTTTCAATTTTAAGTAAAAAATGTTTGGCTTTTTTTACGTAGGTATGTCTGTAGAATTTACGTATGTTTTTAGAACGGCACGGGGTACTTGGATACCGAGTGATTTGTTATTTAAGGGCACTAAAGCACTTAGCTTTATGCTAGTAATTAGAATTGGGAGTCTAGTAATTATATATGGAAAAACATTTTAAAGTTAGACATATTTTTTTAATATAGTCATTGGAACAACATAAAAATGTGATTCGGAATATTTTACCAGTTCTGTCTCTTTGATCACACAGAAGGACCCCCAAAAGTAGCTTCATTGGGTAAAAGATAAATGCCGTCGTGCCTCAGGCGCCTATATCCAATTTGTGCATATATTTTTTATTATTCAAAGAAGAAGAAGGATCTTAATTTTGTCACAGAGTAAGGCCCTTGGGGTTTCAGCTGGGCCTTCTAAATGTTCATTTTAATTTTCAGGAGTTAACTCGTTTTAGAGAACAATTCTTCCCGTGGGTGTAAAAGTGAGGAGAAACATTTTACTTACATTGAAGCACATATGGCAACCGTACTGTGAAAGCGCGGTCAAAATATAATAGGTATGAACTACATTTTAACACAACTCTTAATGTTTATATTGGGATCTAAATAAAGGGGCCGTGGTCGTTTGATGGGTTTTTTAACAATTATTTGTAAAGCAGGCTTTGCAATGTTCGAAAAAACTCATGAATTACTCGGAAATAAATTAAAAAAGAGAATAAATACATTAACCTTTGTTCTTTTATGAATGAATTTTTGAATTTCGACCTCTGTATTACAGCAGCTATTTGATTCAATATTTAAATGAAAGTCAAATGTAAATATAGACAAATTGACGTGTTCAAATAAATACGTGCATGTGATAGGGGTCAATTTACAGTTTCACGAACATTTTTCGCTGAGTTCTGCTGAACGAATGCATTTTTGAAGAGACATTATTTCCCGAACGCAACACTTTGCAGTCGGAAAATAAAAGAAAATGTAAAAGCAAATTGAATACAAAGGAACGGTGAAATTTCTAATTTTGATGAATGATTGATAATTAATTAGGTGTTTTTACAAAAACAAGCTATGGTACCTACTGTAAAATATTAAAAGCTGTTCATAAAAAGATGTCAGACAATACTTATTAATAAGACCATTTTTCGAAATGAGTTTTTGTATTTAAAAGTTTGACTTTTTAACACTTTACTTGTACAATAACGTTTATCTAAGCATACCCTTTTCTTTATTTGATTAAAACCCTTAAAATATATGAGACATGAACGCAGCTGGTTTTTCCTAAAGCAAATAACCGTCCATTTAGAAACCGGTTCAGCCATTCAAGTGATTAACATTTTGCTCCCTTTTCCTCGTCCGTAAAACTGCCAAACTTGCGTCAAAAGAAACGGAATCCTTTTTAAGCTAAAGTGGGTAAGTCGTCAAAAACATTTTCGTTTTTGTAGATCCTCCAATTTTGTTTGTGACTCTTTGCGAGTGTGTAGCCATCGTCTTTTGTCCTTTTGATACTTTAAGGTCAACATTTTACTTTATGAAGAGAAAATTTTGTAATGTAGTAAAAAAATCGTGTACTTATCTAACCTCTGAGCGAGTAACATTTATTGTAGAGTCAGAATAGAAAACAGAATAGGGAAAATGACAGGACACTCGATACAATATGACAATTGCTGTAAATGACGTTTTTTGACATGACATTTGTCAATGAAAATCACAAACAATAGCAATTTCGAGTCTTACGTACCTACTTTATTTTACGGTTAAATTATCTACGGTTGTTTTGCTAGAGAGAGAGATTATATTCGAAAAACAAAATACATTTCAGCAAGGTGGCAGCAACCTACTTGCCTACTCTATGAAAATATTTGGATCATTTTTGTATTGTTAATAAAACAATCTTGTAATGTCATTTCCGTCATGACAGAAACGCTTTCCAATCCTACGAAACAAACTGACCGTTGATATCATGAAAATTAAAATACGTGCTTTTGAAACCCTTTATTATTTTGTGTACTCGAAAAACAATAAATCTGTAGGCTGAAAGTGGTTGCAGTTGTGGCCAAAAGCAGTCAGTAATAAAAAAAAGTGTTGCATTTAACAGTCCAGTCGAAAACCGGAACGAAGTTTTAACAGATTTAAGTGCTATGGCTGCATTTCTGTATTTAAAATTTGAAGTGGAACGTTTATTTTCATTTTTGGAATGTTTTGTTTGTTTTCGATAAAAGGCCGCAGTTCTTTTGTTTCTGCCTTATGTTCAATATATTTTTTTGTGCATTAATAATTCATATGAGTGCTTTCAAACAACGTCTATTGAAAATAGCAGTGCATTTTTTTTTGTCTTTATTTTTAATGATTGTTATATTACCTATCTTTCATTTAAAATTTTATTTCTTTTATTATTTTGCTGTAGGTGCACAGGAAAAAGGTGAAAAATCGCAATAGAATACACAGAATTTCTAATAAGAGCGCAGATTTTTATGAAAAAGAAAAAGCAATATGGCGACTGTACATCGCCATTTTGAAAAAAAAAACTATGAATACCTAATTATGCGGTTATAAAAGCCACAGTACATTTTTCTAATCTCTTGCATAATCCTTTATTAGAGCTACAATACCCTGTCGATAACAAAACAGTAAACAAGAACAAAGTAAAATTTACCCAGAATCGGTCCCGTATTTGGAAAATCCCTTACATCTCGTTACGAATTCATATTCGTGTGGCTTTCATGTGGTTTAACACTTGTAAAAGTTTCTTAGCGTTTTGGGATTGCTCTGATTGGACCCTTGTGTTCTCACTATAGGTATTATACTTGGTTTATATACGAGTAAGAAAGTCTGTTTTGCGATAGATGTGACTTTGTATTTGCTAGTGAAAACATACATACTTATCCTTCACGCCTCACTCCCATCGGGGTAGGCAGAGATTACTTCCTTCCACTTGCTATGATCCAAACACACTTCCTTCGTTTCATCCACATTCATCAATTGCCTTGTATGAGGATACATGCTCGTCGGTTTAGAGTACCCCTGACTTGTCCTTTCCGTAACTTTTTCAGCTAAACTGATACATTTTGGAATCTTCTTCTAACTAATAATTGTGACTATAAAGGACCTTTCAGTACTTAACCGCGCGTCAAGGAGATTCTATTTAAAAAAAGGCGCTATTTCGGTTTCATAAACAGTAAAGCCGCATCTCACAGCCGGCGGGTGAATCGACAAACGCCTGTTTTTGTCAGGTTCTTTTAACTGTGAATAATATCGATCGACAGCTGCAAACTGCGACAGCGTAAGAAACCGCGCAGTTCTACTTATATTCTTACTTAACTGTCATTTGCGGGTGACCCACAGAAGGGTGTCACGTCAGATACGGGACGCCTCTAAACTTAGTCTGTAAATGAAAAGAAAATAGTAAACCGGCCAAGTGCGAGTCGGACTTGCGCAGGAAGGTGTACCATTCACTATTGATACAGACACACAGACGGACAGCCGAGACAGTAATAGGGTCCCCTTTTCAGCCTTTGGGTTACGGAATCCTAAAAATAGAACTAATTGTAAAAGAGCTAAGGCCGAAAGTCAGGAGAGCCCGAAACTGACGAGCATGTATGAGGCGATTGATAAATGTGGATGAAGCGAAATAAATGTGTTTGGATTATGGCAAGTGGAGAGAAGTGGTCTCTGGCTACCTCGATGGGAGTGTGACGGATATGTATGCATGTAAAAGAGTTCTTCTTGGTACCCCGATGGGAGAGAGGCGTGACGGATATGTATGTATGTATGTAAAAAAGATCTTTTCTATACAGTTCCTTATACCAGAAACTGTAAATTACTTTAAAATAGGGCTGGCAGCCATGATGGGGGTTCTATCATAAATGTTATATGATTGTAATAGTTGAACTTTGGTAGTTAAGGGTTAACCTTTGTACCTTAAGGCATTCGCGTATAATACTTAGAAGATTATTTGATTTACTTTAATATTGAATTACTACCTTTACTAGTACTTATCTACCTATTGTTTATATAAGCGCTTACGTACATCTTTATCGGCATATACATACATAAAAAAAGACGTGTGGCACTCGGGGACTGCCGCAGTAAAGCTATTGCATAGCATTTTGTATCAACTTATGCAATTATAATTATTTATTTATTTTATTTATGCATTATTTCTTTTTCTTTGATATTAATTCAAGTTACACTTTTTGACGATGCCGCCGCCGCGCGCCCGCGCCGGTTTCAGTTCGGCAGTCTTCCTGAAAACTGCCTGAACTGAAACGACGTTAGACGATGCACGGCCTTCAAGCCACACCTCCGTGCCCGTCGGAGTGGGGAGCGTGAGGTTTTTTCGTTACGGAATTTCTGGATTCGGTCCCCGCGCTCAAGGCCCGCGATAGAAGCTATGCAATAGCTTAACATATCCGTCACGCCTCACTCCCACCGGGGTAAGTAGAGACCACTTCCTTCCACTTGCTTACGATCCAAACACACCTCTTTCGCTTCATCCACACTCATCTGTCGCCTCATACATGCCCGTTGGTTTTCTCTTGATTTAGCCTATTGTCATATCTTAGAAAAAAATCATAATATCTCAATATAGCCTGTGTGTTATTCTGATATAAAGTCTACAATATTGCTTTTCATCAAATCTATTGAGTAGTTTCTGCGTGAAAGAGTAACAAACATTCATACATCCATCCATCGGTATAAAAATTGACATTTATATGGGAAGTCCGGGGTAGTTGGCCATAGTTTTTTTAAAGCCATGTGCAAATAAAACTACATGGATGTAAGTTGCAATTATAGCTTTTAATTAAACTTTGGACATTTATCTACACATTTATTAACACAAAACGAGTCATTTCTAATAAAATCATACTTAAAAATGACAAAACAAAAAAAATACAACTGGCCATCTCTCCCGTAGTGCCCGGGAGAGATGGCCTTAGTGGTACGGGAGAGATGGCCACTACTAAATCTGGCCTTTATATTTTTTACCGAGTACTTATCTTCTGTTCTTAAGTTTCCTTCTCTTCCCCTGCCCATACTTTGAACACATATCGTCGAATTATGTAAAATTTTCGTGCACCCACAGTTGATTGACTTTGCAGTGAAACCAGTCTTCGACAAAGCGTGTTTAACAATGATTATCAACGCACTCAACACGCTTGTCTTCTTCTCGTCCTCCTTTTCATCTGAAGACTCGCTAAAACTGGCTTTCCTTAATCTTTACTTCTATCTAAGAATTTTCGTAACATTTTCTCATAGTAACACGAAATGTGGCCATCTCTCCCTTTTTTTCGGGAGAGATATCCACGCCAAATAAGTAACAGTACCTGTGATTTATTGTCTTTATTTTAAAGTTATATTTTAGAACGGCTCATAAGTAGTCCCGAAAAAACATAAAAACTCGGAATTTGATGGAAACTTTGCAAACACATCATGTATTGTAACATCACAATTTTATTTTCACACTAGTCAAAAACAAAAGAGGTAAATTTTACTTACTTTTCTTTTTATTTTCGCTATTATTTTTGCTTGACGATGTTATAACACATAATTCGAAGCAAGCTAAAGGATTAGCAGCACCATCTAACATGCGTTTATTGGACTTTTTTGACTTGGCCATCTCTCCCGTACGGCCATCTCCCCCGGAATTACCATAGGATGTAATTACGAACTTTTCTGAAACTCTTAGCGTCTGCGGGGAAGCTTAGAGGAACCCGAGGAGGACCGCTCTCCGATGCCTTCCGGTCGGGCTTGGGTTGAGCGGTACTTGGTAGGTGGCGAACCTTTTGGTGGCACTACTGAGGCGGACAGCCTGTGTTGCATGGGCGGCACAGGCTGTTGAGGAGGTGCGTAGGCTGCGGGCCTTATGGGGGGTTTCGCAGCTGAGGCGGGTGGCTGGGCTATATGGGCAGTCCAGCTGCTGAGAGGTGAAGGCCGCGGTGGGAGAGGACTGCCGGTATCACGGTGCGCCGCTTTCCCTACCTCCCGCGGCCTAGACGAGGTCACCACCGTCCTTTGATGGCGGACGCGGTGGGGTCGCAGGGGAAGAGGAGTGTCGGTATTCCGGAGGCCGCTCTCCCTATCCTCTGCGACCGTGTGGCAGGTAGCGAGGCCACAAATCTGGCTCGCTGCGGGGAGACCGTGGGTGGCGGAATCGGAGAGTCCGTCACTCACCACTGGTTGGTCTCCGAGGAGGTGCGGCTGACGTGTTTGGTGTTTTGACACGTTAGCCGCGGAGAGAGGATGGGCATTTGCCCGAGAAGGATCTGCTTCGGCGGACACCGCCGACAGGGTTCGCGGACGTATGCGGAAGCTTTCCCGTGTCCCTGTCAGTTGGCGAAGAGAAGAAAAAAAAAGGTGCCTACATTGTTAAGCTATATAATAGCATAGAAAATACCAATAAGAGCCTTAAATACTTATTGCTTATCTTCAATTGATACAAAGCAAACAATTGCCAAAAAAAAAAGCTGTAAACTTCTGCAAATAAAAGTATCACCGCGAAACAGAGGTCGCAAACTTTAGGCAACTTAGAAATTTGTTCAACGAAATTTAACTCGTTTATAAATTAAAATCAGTTTCCTGTTGGCGGGTGTTCAGGAACTTTAATAGATTGATGGTCAAACGTCGGCGTTTGAAATGTGGTTGTGGTCGCGTCTTGGTTTTGGAAAATAAGGTTTTAATTTAAACTAAATTTATGGAGAGAGCATTATGCATGGGGAAAGTAATTTCATGCCGATTGACTCGCCCATCTGAAAATTCTCGTTCTTTTTACCCGACTGCGCCAGAAGGAGGGTTATGTTTTTCGAGAGTATGTATGTATGTTTCTTTGTATGTATAATTCTTTGGCACGCCCTACAGCCTAAACGGCTTGATGGATTTTAGCTTGGGTTTTGTCGTTAGAATCTTTTTTACAGTAAGAGTGGCAGTGGGTCACAGGCGGGTTTTTTTTTTAAATAAAAATTTAGGTTATTATATCTCGGGAACCGATTTTATTTAAAAATAGGACTTGTATTTTTATTTATGTTTGTAATAAATATTACTTACTTCTATATTTGTACAGTTTATTTATTTTAAATAAGTAGTAAATTACAGTATTTATTTATTGCCTTGCTCTACTCTACAGTCTTCCTAAACTAGTCCTACACCAAAGGTTGTCTGGAAGAGATCACTTTTAGTGACAAGGCCGCCTTTGCGCACAATGTTTTAGTTTTAAGTTTTATTTGTATTTCTTTGTGTGCAATAAAGCATTTCTATCTATCTATCTACTTTATTGTGAATCACTTTGCTGCTAAGCCATCTAAATCTGACGCATCTAAAATTATATAAAGCTGAAAAAGTCATCTTCTGTCGTCATTTTTCAACATAATTTTGCTTCTCCATCATATTTCTCTAGTTTTAAACTATAGTATTGTTGTTAACGTACAGCCAAATGCTTTTATAGCTATATTAATGCAGACCAATTTTATTTTATGGCATTGTTACCGGTGGGTGACCCCGAGTAATGACAAACACATCCGAGTTTTGGCTGACCCCAATTCTAGTTAATGGATACTGTCACATTTCAGTCATGTACACATTAGCCCACTGTAACAAAAAATACTGACCTGACCTCAGCTGACCTGTGCGGAGGAAGCTCGAGACAGAAAGTCATTATTAGGAGAGAGGTCTTTGCCTAGCAGTGGAACACGAGTGGCTACATCAGAATTAGAATTAGTTCGTGGTTCGCGAGCCTGTGGCGACCGCAACGACTACTTACCTGTTTATAAGTACATATAACACATACATATATAGGTACATATTTATAGACACGACTCGCATTGCACTGCAGCGAATAAGAATGCTGAAATGTGAAAATGCTCTTACACTACCTCTAGCTACAAGACTGCTAGTGACGCAATTAGTGCCTTTAGTGATTAGTATTTCCAGTCACTCGTAGCCACGTGCGTAGCCAGCACTGGTTTTGGAACCAAACTAAGGCATGCAGTTGCTTTATGCGTTGCTCGCAGCGTCAGACGCATGCAATCAGGTTATTCCTTACATAATCTACTTATGAAGATAAATATTATGTTTATATAAGTAAATGTAAGGAGTAATTTAATCGCATGCGTCTGACGCTGCGAGTAACGCATAAAAGGACCGCGCGCTTTAGCGGAAGTGATGCGAATTATCTTCCTGATGTACGAGTATAATTTTTTAACGCCGCGGGAATTCGCAGACGCAAGCATATCTCAGATAAATTGTGTTAATAAATTCAAAGGTTTAAGACATCTGGCGGTTACGGTTGGGGGATGAAATATGTATATTATAAGATGTTATGACAAGATATTGTGTAATGATGGAATATATAAAAGTATTTTACTTATTATGTTAGGCTTGTTTTATTTAAACGCATTAAATGTGGAATTTAGGATTTCAAATGTACATCGTTTATTAGACCTACTTTTTAATACTAAGCATAGATACCCAAATAAATGTTTTGGTTAGCTCATACTAAAACAGGTTACAATTTGCATGCAATTTTGTATTTCTGTGCGATAATACAGTCCGCAAAAATGAAGTTTCGACTTTTCGAGCGTTTTAAAGTCAAAATCAAAAAGGTAAAACACTTTTATTTCAGTTCAAATAAACCACCATTAACAGAAAGTAATCAAGCGCTATTCAACCCTTCAGATTCATCAAAAATTTAAATACTCATCTGTTTCTGAAGGGCGTTTACAAAATTTTGGCTTTTGATATTAATTTCGTTCCAGGGAAACGAAAAAAAAAACAAATAAAAAAATAAAAATACGTATTCATTCACCATAATTTTTTGGAATCTGAACAATGCACAAGAACCTACGCAACTTTGAATACCTAAACGAGCGAAATAAAAGATGAGCGGGAAATAAGTCCATTGAAAATGCAAAATTAATTTTCAGAACAATATTCCGTTTTTCCAACATATTTTGTGGTTTTCTCTTTAATTAGTAATAATACGATCATATTTACTTACTCGTACATACACTTATTATATTATATTGTAAATGTAGGTAGGTACATAATATCCCTGTTTATCGGCCACGACTATTCTCTGAACACTTGTCTACTTATGAATCAGCCTCGTTAATGATTAGCCCAGGTTCAAAACAAGAATAATTCAATAGTAATTCCTTTTTACTTTTAAGAGCAGGTACTGTCGTTAAAATTTTTCATTGGGATTACAGTTTTTATTTGTTTAAATTATGTTACAAATCAAAGACTGTACTCATTCAGCTCAATACATTTGAATTTCATAAAAGCACTGGTACGTACTGTAGAGTCACTTCTTAAGCATAACGTGTATGCCGTGATTTAGGAAAGTTCATGTCTAAGGCGTCACACATAAGGTCCATGGCGTATAAAGATTTTTGCTTACCTACTCTTTTTCTTAAATGTTGGCCATAAATCAAACCTCCAAAAATCGTCAGTTTTCTTCAATACAAACATAAATTATAGAAAAAAGAGTAGGTAAGATAGGCCTCATAAAAAATCTTCAAACTCCTTTCAATTATGCTTCAATGATATTGCTCAAAATGTTTTGCGCTAGGTACATAAATCTTTTACGACTTCTTTTCAAAATCTCGATTATCCTTCGTAACAAAACTGTAAAACAAGTAAGAACTTTTTAAAAGTACAATTGTACAACTCAGATTGCATTTCACATCGTAACTAAGAGTGCAAACAAATTGCTCTGTCAAATCTAGTTTACATTCCACCGCTTGTGAGTAACAATGTAATAAATAACGTTGCTTTGTGCCGCTGGTAATGTATTCGCTTTTATTAGTTAGTTGTGACTGTGATGCGACGTGATGTTGAGTTTAACGAGTAGATACGAGAGCAAGTTTTTATTGTTATGGGTTCTTACGCTACCGCGGTTTAACTGGATATCGTCAACCGCGATTGACGATTTTTAAAACTATAACAGGTTGGAAATAAAAAATGTAGAGTATTCAAGATCTAGATTGTTTACTGTTCATTACACTAGGTAGTTGAATAATACAGTTCATGAGTTTGATGCCCGTTTTCTAACTTGAACAAAATATGACTTTGACAGACGTTGTCAGTTGTATTGCGAAGGGGCCGTCAGAGGTCCCTTACGTTAGGAGCTAGTTAGTGAAATGGACATTAATTAAACAGAAAAAAAAAGAAACAAGAATGTAGATAAGATAGAAGACAAAAACAACTTTGACGTTTGAATGTAATTATCTATAGTTGAAGTTGGAAAGGGTAATTTGAGATACTCACTACAGTTTTCCCTTTCCGGTATACTCCCACGCGACCTAGAAAATTTTCACACAGGTACTAATAACGCGCTGTGTTGAGCGGTAGATACGTACTGTTGCTGAATATGCTCATTAAAATAAGGATTTATTATAGGTCATACAGGGATTCAGAATTATGACAATGTATTTGCAGCTATAGGTGTACTAATAGCGCGTTAGCTTACGCCCGTTATTAATTACCTATCCTGATCCGTTTTTACCAAATCGAGATTGAAAAAACAAAACACAATTGTCACTTGTGTACCAAAAACATGTCAAGAACACAATTGTGTTTTGTTTTTTCAATCTCGATTTGGTAAAAAACGGATCAGGATAGGTTATTAATAACGGGCGTTAATTGACCTGTCCTGAAACTAACTGAATGTGGGATAAGATGTGTTTGCAGTTTAGATAGATAATAATGGCGTTGACAGATGTCAAATACAAAACAAGATTGTTTTGTAGAATGTTAACACCACTTGCCATGCTCTTGTTTGTGCGTTCGATTCCCAGATGACACAAATATTTCTGTGATGAACAAAGATGTTTGCTAGGGTCGCGGAAGTATACGCAAGTTTTCCCGTGATCCCGTCTTGAAGCGACAAGAAGGAACACCGTGAGGTTTTAGCCGGTGGGTGTCTAGCTAGCATAATCCTCCGTCTTTCTCCGAGACGGAGGGTATCCATAACGGATATCCCCACGTAAAAAATAATAATAAAAAGGTGTTCGTATGTGTAATAATCCTTGTATTACCTATTAGTAAACTATATTGTTTGTATATTTAATATTTATGTATTTGTTATTAAATTAAGCCGTTTCAAACTATATATTTTCACAAAATTTCATGACCATGAGTATTCTAAGTATACAAAAATAAACGCGATAAACGATAGCTTTATGTGAAAACATTTTCTTAAGATAATGTGGGCGTACTTGATCAAACATTATGAACGAATACTTGGTATTCGAGAAGAATCCGGATTCTTAAGAAATTCATGTTAACTATTGCTTATTCTAATTGTAGAATGCTTTTGCTAAGAACTATCTAGGATTCCTTTTGCAGGAAATTCTGTTTTAGTAAGTTTTATTGGTATTGAAGATATTTAGGGGATTTCTAAGGCAAATTAAAAAAGTAAAGCATGAAACGACATTTTAGGCATTTACGCATCAGCGGTTCTGGTGCGGTTGCGGTGTGATTTTGATGTCAAAAACCGCGCATCGACCGCCTCTCGCGTTTCGCTTTTATTTACCGAATATCGAAATTACTTTCTTCTTCTTCTCAGCTTCAAACCACCCACTACTGAGCTTATGCCTCTCCAACTTCTCTATGGTTCAATGCCATCTGCATCCAACGAGACCCTGCTTTCCGTGGCCGTCCCTCGCTTCGCTTGGTAGTGTGTGGACTCCACTCTAGAACTTTTCTGCCCCATCGGCTATCCGATCTTCGCGCTATGTTACTAATAAAATAAAATGTTGATTGAACAGCTACCTAGACCTGTAAAACCTAATGGGATTCCAATACTAGGATATCTAGACCAAATTTATGAATGTCGTTTGGGGAAGCATTTGGCTCGGTATCGCAAGGGGCAGTTATGGGGACAGGGGGGCATTTAGTCGAAATTCGAGGGCCACACTTTATATAGGGAGACTTTTGATTACGTAAACGATGGAAAGGATATGCATGTACTTGCGATAACAAACAACTTTTATTATGGGACACTGCCAAAGAATGGCAAATAACCCACAGAGCTTATTTTGTTGCGTGCGAATGTTTTATGAGAGTCTTATGATCAATTTAGGTACAGCTCATTTCCAATTGTCAATTGCCAAAGGGTGGCAAATATCGATTTGCCATTATTTGGAAATAAACAGAGCGTCTTTTGTTTTGTTGTTTGTACCTACGTTTTATGAGATTCTTGATAATATAAAGTATAATGATCAATTTATAACTCATTTCCACTTCTCGAGTTTACGATGATCGTCCGATAAAATTCCGGATCTGTTGCACAACCAATGGAAACGTAGTGTAACTCAATCACTACCTATGTGGTCAGGTAGCCTTTGATGTGATGACACTATATCCAATAGGGGGAAAATATTCACTTTAATTTATCATAAAATAAACTTATTTGTTTGGGAGACTACTAAATAAAAAGGACTGGACGGTTTGAATCTTTCTTCAAGAAAGGGCCATTATGCCATGACCTCTGGGGCCCAAGTCTGCTAATATAAAATAGCCTCAGTTGTGTGTTCCTAGAGTGTCAAAAGCATTTTTTGACACATTTGGTATTCTGCTAAACAATGGCTTATATAGAGATTGAGACTAAATGTGTCAAAAAATGCCATTGACACTCTGCATGCACACAACTTATTATTCTAAATTAGCAGACTTGGACCCCTGAATCCGTCCCTCTCAAAGTATTAAGGGCTGAAAATGATACTTAGCTTTTTATTGGTTATGTCATAAATGAGGGGATTGAGTAGCCATCAACGAGAAGGGGAAGTAAATGGTAGTAAACACGACACGATGAATAAAATAGGTTCTTGTGGATTTATGAAAAAATAAGTTGCCCGCGACTTCGTTCACGTTTATCGACACATCTTGGAAAATTTACACAATACTTCAAAATTGAATAGCTTGTGTGATGTCATGTGAAAGCTATATGTAAGCTATATGTAATTGTTTAGTTTTATTACAATCAGTTCATCAATCTATCGACAAAACATTGAGATTTATAATAACAGTTTCATTGGATGATAAATCTTGAAACTTTACATAAAATATCTGATTTAATCTAACAATGTAGCACCTCGAATACAATTAATAACGTGATTTCTCCCTTTCTCACCCTGTAAATGAATATGCAAACCCATGTTCCCTTATAAGCCATTCTCACGTCACACGCTCGTTACACCATCTCTATACCGCTATTTTGGATGAGACTCCGCATTATCTTCCATTGAGGCGGTAATTCTAGTACCTCTGTTCTTACTATGAAAAGCAAAAGCCACGCGGGAAATGTACATTGCGTAGTAACTTCGGATTGTATATCCAAGTAGCTTCGTTTCAATAAAAATCGTCATTTGTTTTTTAATGCGTTTCATAAAATCGTTATTGGGCCAGGTTATCAACAGTCAGATAAAATTTAGCTAACAGATAAACCTAATTGTGTCTATTTCATAAAACATGACATTTTAAACACTGACAGGTAAGCATAAAATATTCCTAGAAATAAGTTTTAACTGACAATTAAAAAAACCGGCCCTAAAAATCTATTTTTAATGTTCAAATTACCAACGCCTTGAGTTTAAAATACATATACAGAGATAACAAAATATTTTTTGACCAGCAATGTATATCAAATAAACTGCAAAAAGTGCATTCAAGTCATACCGTACTCACTTTGTTACTAGAATTGAGTTCCTCGGTTGTGTTTACAGGCCTATTTGGGAATATCTATGCAAAACGAGAATGTTAGGAGAACGATCGAATATAATGAATATGTATGCGGATACGGTATACCACAGACCAGTTTGTGCTTAATAGATGGGTCATATACACTTGTGATTACTAAAATACCCTATACAATGTCGGTTATTTCCTCTCTCTTATTAAATCACTATCAAAACCATTCAACTCTAAGTATAATCCATCTTTTTTGTAGGTATTCTGATACCCTGTACAATTTCGTTCGATTCCTACATAGATGAATTGGTCTCCGCGCGCTACGACTAGATCCCGCCGGCGTACTTCAAAAATGCGACAAAAATACTATGCCGATATCTACTCGTAGCGCGCGGAGACCATTTAAAAACCTTTGGATTCCTATTATTTATAAATCACTATCAATACCACTTAATCTACTTTTTAAATAAACGCCTGTCGACGAATCGATAGCTTTTGTTTTTGCCAACTATCGATTGCCTATCGCGATTATTATCTACTTCGTTGTGACGCAACACTAGTGGGTGAATCTTCAGAATCGAGAATTTTGATGTCCGGGGGCTTAAATCCTACGTTTCAAATTATAAAGTCAATAAAATATGTTTTAAACTATAGATTAAGGTGTTATCTACTTGGGAAAATAAAAATAATACATGAATTCAAATCGAAAGGTATTTAAAAAATAGTTCAAAGCCCTAAAAATTGATTCTACTGACGTGTCCGCTCTCCCGATTTATTCAGAAAACCTTAAAAATCTTTTTATCATATATACTTAAAGATTCATACATGTTTTTATTTTATTATAGAATAGTTAATTATTACGCATCATAATAAATTTTACACGTATTTTACAATTAACTGAATTTCTCGAGTCATTTTAATTTTGTCCGGCACTAAAGTGTGATTACCTTGGCACGTCACTAAATCGCGCATACGACCCTAGTCGAGCCATTTGGATAGGCGCTGCCTATTTTCACGCGAACTGTGAGATGCATTTTATGTATCGAGGGGGTAGATTATGCGTGAAGTTGTACCATTCACGAAATACAAAGATAAGTATCTGATTCCCCTGGCTTTGTTCTGTACGATCATTGATTACTATGTTCATGTTTTCTTATTAATTTTGTACTACAAGACTAGCTTGATATAGCTACGAATAAGCGCATGGGTGCCCATTATCTAGCCTGGAAACATGATTACGCTAGTTAAATCCAATTTATGTAAAACGACAAAAAACCGATATTTCTTGCTTCCACTGGCTTGATTCCACTGGTTTAATGACCAGACCATACTAATAAAATCATACAGTTTGCTTAAATAACGGTTTATATTGATTTCTAAAAATAGCGTTATGTGTAATAATGTTTGATATTATTAAAAAAACAGTTTTCCACATTAAGGGAGGACGTTTCAAAGCTCGGTCACCTATTTAAAGATTTTGAATTAGCAACTTCACAGCAACTTGTATTAATACCCAATAACCTTTTAAAGCCTAAATTCGAAGGTACGTTAACTGTTTTTAATTTTATTTAACAAAATTGAAACATTTTTATACTTTATATTGCATTATTATTGATTCCCCTGGGCGTAAATTTTTAACATCAAATATCTTTGGATCCATACATAAGAAATGAGTGCCTATTCAAAATATTTGTTTATTGACCTCTCTAATTTGTAATTTTATTCTCAATTTAAAAATAAAATAATATTTAAATTTTACCAGTGGAATCAACTAAAGAATCCCAAATCGAAGAAACACCCTAGTAAGGGCCACTTCCCGCATGCTACGATCCATACCTAGGTACCTACCTACGTCTCCAGAAAACAAAAAATAAACGCAACAGAAATAAACTTTTTTAAATTAGAAATAAAATGCCAGCTGTCGGTTCTACACAATCATTATACGGAGTCCCACCGACGAGCCACCTAAGTAATGAATTTTATTCAATTCTCTTTCCGTTCCAAACTGGTTTGAAAATGCTTGAAAGAAATTGTGAAAGACGTCATTTTGGTTAGATTTAATGCAGTGGTCCTAAATTAATGAGTATTACGACATACATACATACATATCTGGCAAGTTCCATGTACATCAATTATTAGATTAATTATTGTTCATCCGAATTTTTATTTAGAATAGGGATGATGACTACATTTGAAAAATTGAAAAAATAATTAGTCCATCTTTTAGGCTATTAAAAAATATTTGTAACACATTTTTTACCTGATCAAATATATAAATAAATACAAAGATACAGAGCATCAAAGTTACGGAGTGGGGGGAATTGATGTCATTCCTAGGTAAAAATCTTACTTAGGCATGACGTCCCGAGCAACTTTAACCCAGAGAGTATCTTTGTCATTTTTAGTTTATAAGAAAAAAGAAAAAAATACGTGTCGAATATTTTAAAATAATCTATATGAGGGACTAATTTTTTTTTTTGTCATCATGCCTATTACATTCTTTATTGTGCACTCTCTCTTGCGACGCCACGACTGACAAAATAAACGTCATGGTGTGTACGACAAATATGTTTATATGGCTGTACAGACATTTGCCGATTGCCTCTTTCTATTCCAATTTACATTATACTTCCTTTTGATTTTTTTATTTAAATCAATATTAAGGTTAAATAGAGTATCTACGGACTTAAAAATACTTACTTATTGATCTTATTTTTACATTGTAAAACAACGCTTATTTTCATAAAGAAGTTTCAGAATTTAGCTCCACAATACTTAAGCGTAAAAACTTAAACATTATTTCTTTATTACAAAACTTTACAATGGAAATTTTCTTTAAAACTTCCTTAAATCTATAAAGTACAATTAAAACCAAAACTTTGTGTTAAGTAATAACTTATTAAGAGCTTTTATTAAACTTTTGAAAGCTTTTTACTGAAGCCGAAAGCAGTCAATACAAAGTGTTTGACGATAAAGCTCATTTCCACTCGCAGTAAAGCTTTTTGACTGTTTTCGCGGTTTACTTTTTGAATTGGATAACCTCTAGATTGGCTTTTTTTTAACAAAAATAAGCAACCATTTGCATGTATGAGGTGACTGATAAATGTGGATCAAGCGTAAGAAATGGGTTTGGAACGTAGCAAATGCAGCAGCAAGTTGTATCTGTCTTCTCCGATGGGAGAGAGGCGTTCTTGAGTCGTACACAGAATTTAGTTCAAAATTGTCTTTCCTGTTCCTGATGATTAAGGATACTGGAGCAGCCAATCCTCAAAATGTTTATACATGCCAAAACTACATCTGTCACAGATTATGCGGATATATAGTAAGTCCAGAAATTAGCTTCCAGTGTCTTAACTTTCGGGAGCAGGAGAGATATTTTTTGTTTTCTATGTCTGTATAACCCACTTATACCTCAAAAAACGCAGGAAGATTCGCTTTGTGCTAATGAAGTGAAACTCATTCACTACTCTGTATTTTGTTTTTAGCTAGCACCGACTCAAAACATGGCCTTATTAGCATGCATTACGTATTATTGCATTTACATAAGGTATTTTGAATGTTTTTTTCATATCAAAAGCAAAACCACAGATGCGGTCTTACCGCTGCGCAGAATAAGTCTAAAGGCTTTTTACATTGAAACATCACAATCACAAAGTTTTAATTTCATTTTGGTCTCAGGTAACCGCTATCTGTCTAATTCTAATTACTAGTATTTGGATTCAATACGGGCAAACAATGTACAGAGAGCATGATTTGCATCCTCGGGTACTTCCGACATAATACCATTTAGCAGGCAGATACCCGGAATCATCGTATCTTGTTGTCCTATTAGGTCGTACTAGGAATTCAAACAATGCCTGTCCCTGGTAACCTATATGTTGATTGAAACATAAGAATTACTGGAAGTATTCCACCTACGTGGAAAATATCTATTTTTTGCGATTCAGGCGAATTGAACTCTCAAAATATCTGAAAATGCTAAACAAACTGCACAGCTATTAAAACTATAAAACTTTAATACTGCGAATAGGTAAAAAATATACAAATTAAATATATTCACTTAATTACTAAATAATTTACTAGAAATGCGTCCACTTAATAAATTCGATTCTACAAGAAGACAATTTTGTTTTTGCTAAAATTGGTTAGTGTCAAAATTACGTATTTACATTATCTAGCTTGAACTTATGATTTGTCAGAATATCACTATTAGAAGGTATCCTCTTTTCAAAATACCTATTAAGATTAATACTGTATTTTTATTAAAGTATCTTACAATTCCATTCTTCCTTCATACAAGTACTTTCATTTCCCTAAAGTTTATTATATCAGATTTTGTAAATACTGTTGGTTTCACTGTTGTAATGTTTGTTGTTGTTTTGTTAGGATTCAAATCGGAATGTTTCATTTCCGTAACTTTGTGTACTTCCTCCTTTACTTCATCTGATTCAAGGCTTACATTACAGGCGTAATGTCTATCGAAAAATTGTCTTAAATCATCAGCATCATAAGACTTCTCTTCACCGTCATTATAATTTAATGCTTCACAGATTCTGCAGTAGTGATAGGATCTAGTACCAAAATATCCATGCTCGTTTTTCACTTCGAAATTCTTTCTCCAAAGATGGTACGATAAAAGTTTGTCGTAGCTATTAGATACGTCTTTAATATGATTGGCAAGTTCTTCTACGGATTTGTATTCATCAACATGGATGAAAGAATCAGGAGGTAATAAGTTTTTACAGTCATTTAAAGAGGTTCCCATTATGATAGGTATAGCTCCTTTCGCGTAGGCATGGTAAAATCCTTTTTCTGTTAGGTATTGATGACAGTTGTTAGAATTTTCCAGAACTAAATAGAAAATGTATTTTTTTGCTAGTTTGCAGTCTGTTCTGAAATGGCCTGGGCATCTGTAAGGAAAAGAAGAATAGAAAAGATAAGAAACTGTTCTACCACTAGATTTTTTAGGATCAACCAAGCTTCAGTAAACAGAATACTTCCCTCCCGGAATTTCCTTTACATAAGAAGTATATTTATGTCTCTGTAAGGTTTATTTAACATAATATAATCTATACTTTATGATGATTTATCTACTTACTTATTTTTATTTTCTTCAACATCAGAACAACCTCCAAAAATATCAACAGGCATGAATTCTCGCAACATCTTTATGAAATTGAGTCTCTTTTGTACTGAGCAATTTGATATCAAAGCCATTGCAAGTACTTTGAACTGTTTTTTGTTCCAATCAGCGACTAGATCATTTAATATGGTTTTTGGATTGGTTGAATCTATAATGATTGGCTCTTCTAGCGGCACTGTCCTGCCGTAAGGTACGGGGATGTCAGAGTCAGATCTGTAACATACAAAAATATTTTTTAAACTTATTGTCATTATAATTAGAGCAGTTTCGCACTAAGTCCGATCCGAGTTCGATACGAAATTGAATAGAAAGATTCAAGATAGAAATGAGATCTATTTCTATGATAATTAAATCGGATCGGATTCGAATCGAACGTATTGCGAAAAGACTCTTAGGAAGGCCACGTGTCCGGTATCTTTCTGGACTACAATTTTATATGAGCACTATTATAAAAAACTAATTTCAAACAAAATGTTAAGCCTAGTATAACTCACTACCCACCAAAAGGGGAAACGAGGCTGGCACTATTCATCTATTTCTGTGTTACATGCCTACGATTGCCTTTGTTTTGCGGCCATAATCAAAAATAAAATCTATACAAGGTTGCCAAATGTGTTCATGTAGGTAAATCCGAAACACAATATTATTTGTTAGATATCATCAAAAGAGAGATACTCGTAAACGTAATACGGTTCGCTGAATGTACACCACGACCTTGTTCTGAATATAATTTTACTACACAATCATATTGTATTTAGCTGATATTGTTTCCACTACGACAATTTATTTACAAGTTAAGATTTGAAACCTCGTCTGTTTCAGCGCGGATACTGTGAGGTTTTCAGTTAAGTCTTGTAGTGTAACATAATGATGAATTCAGGATAATGTTATACCTGGAACTGGAAGTTTCAAAGTAGATATTAATTTTAGCATAGATTCTGATTAAACGTTAAATAAATAGCTAGTTGCAAGAAAGGTAATTATAGTTAATGCTTCATTAAAGATAATAACTATGGATAGTGTCTGGGCCTTTATTTGTTAATAAAAACAATATATAAGGTGACTTTAATTAGTGAACTATAGAAAAGGATATGTATGTACTCGTGATAACAAACAACTTTTACTATAGGACAAAGTACGAAATCATATTTTTTTTAATCCATAGTACTATCAGCTGATGTATTTTGTATATGTCAGCTGATGTTCAAAATTTTTTGAATGATTTCAACCTTGGTCCTATAGTAAAAGTTGTTTGTTATAGAGTACATGCATATCCTTTTCTATCGTTCACTAATTTAAAGTCACCCTATATATGCCATGATTTTTTTTATCATATGCCACGATATTTAATAAACCACTGATTAAGGCCTGTTTAACCGACTTCAAACTAAAAACAAACAACCAAAAAGGGAGGTTCTCAATACGTCAGATTTTATATGAGAGTAAGCTCGTATCCCTGTAATAGGGACGTTGAAAGGGCTGTTGATAACGGGAAAAAGTTTCATCATACGAACAAAATCCAATTTATTTTGAGCTCAGTCAATGATACAGGTAATATTTGTCATTATATCATCTATACTAAGACCCAGAACACACGGTGAAATGCAACTGCAACGCAACTGAAACTTACACTGCAACGAAACGTTTCAATCTAGTTGCGTCGTGTGTGGTTTTCTAAAGAAGTCTATAGCAGAAACTTCGATGCAACTCAAAAGTAACTAGCAGTTTCAGTTGCGTTGCAGTTGCGTTTCACCGTGTGTTCTGGGCCTAATGGAACTTTAACATTAATTGATAATTCTGCAACTAGCTTTTAATTAATTAAAAAAGGTAATACCTACCTTAACGTACCTGTAAGTCATAGTCCAGTTAAATAAGTTGGAAAACTGACTAAAGTTAACAGGTGCAGTGGCTAAAGAAAATGTATTTATAGGTGATTCATCACTGAGGAAGATCCATCGTTGATTTGGCTTCCTATATCTGTAAATAAGTAAATATTATAAATGTCAATATTTGTGCTGATTGATGGATTGATGTTTGTTACTCTTTCGCGTAAAAACTACTGAATAGATTTTGATGAAACTTGGCAATATTGTAGCTTATAACATCAGAATAACAAACAGACTATTCTTTTTTAAGATTTCATTTTTTTTCTAAGATATGACGATGAATGCTTACGAAGTCCGTTTGACAAAAGTAACAACGTAGAAGTCGTGCGTAAAACCTAAACTTAGTACCTAGGTAAGTAGGTATGTAAGTAAGTAAGTCTTGAATTTAACACACAGTGTCATCCTACTCAAAATAATCAAGCTAGTAAGTAAGTATCTTGCTTAGGTAACTGATAAACCGTCACGCTATGGTAATCAATGTAAATTGTACTGATAAACGTCTTATTACAGTTTTTGAGTCTAGACTAAACACTGTCATTAGCTCAATCTGTTTTGCAATACTGATAAATGACTTGAAAGGTTTTAGCGCCTTTAATTATTGTCATGGGCTAATTTATCAGCTGGGTCCACGCTACGCGAACCGAGCACGAGCCGAAAATTTATCAGCTGGGTCCACGCTACGCGAACCGAGCACGAGCCGAACACAATTCGTCAAGTGGACCGACGAGTCCCGAACGAGCGCGCTCCGAACGTTTCGCTCGTGCTCGGTTGTATTTCGCCAGAGCAAGTGCTCGTTGTAGTTACGTTGTAACTATTTTGTTATCTGTGGTTGTAGGTTCGTCGTACGTCCACGCTTGAAACCGCGAACGACGAACCAGAACGGCTCGGCTCGTGCTCGGTACGTGTAGCGTGGACCCAGCTACAAAGATCACAAAAATGTTTGTCTTCAGTGAGAATTGAACCCATATCGGATCCAATGCCAACCGTTTCAACTGACCTGTTGGAAGGTGTAACTCCTCGCTGCATGTGGATGACCACAGCATCGGCGCTGCCCAACTCATCATTGTAACCAGAAAATCTACAATTCGTCACGCTGCATCCTTCTAAAATGTTTATAGACCTGAAAAAAATTTAAAGTTTTGAAAATTTGGGATTAGATCAGTGTAGAGATTTTCCTTTTTTTTTAAATGTATCTTTTTTGTATCATGTAAGTAGATTAACAAATAATTTATCTTCTATTTTTAATTTATTTATAACATACAGATAAGAATTTCACGAATACAAACATTAAATCAGTCACAGTTTTGATAAAAATCGTAATCAGAAATTCGTGTGCACAGAATTAATGGTCTATCTACACAGATCCGGGCCGTTCTCGGGACGTGTCAGGAAAAATTATCATTCCATACATTTTTTATGGATTCGTTCACACACGTTGTCATTGCGACGTATTGTTTTCCCTCCTGACGGGCCACGGCCCAGACAGGTCCCGGGCACGGCCCGGATCTGTGTAGATAGACCTCAATAAGATTGAAAAATAATTTGGATAAAACAAATATAAGATTGTAATAGGACAAAATAGGAAGTTTTAAAATATTTTACTTTTTGTTAGGTTACCTTACCTTTTTGAAGAATCAAAATTATAAATATGTCGTTTCTTCAACCAGTCCCAATATTTCCATATTAATACTGAGTAGGATTTATTCGTCCTAGACGCGTGTACGAATATACTTTTATCTACATTTTTGTACAAAATGGCGCCGAGATTTGATGTCTTCCATTCCTGAAACAGAAGAAATCATCACCAGGTTGTTCACAACTCACTACTAATACACATTTTTGCCTCAAATTTGGACTAACACACGAGAAGTGGGAACGCGGCTAAGTTTGTAAAATTATTTAAGTTGTATACCTGTACCTACCTGCATTAAAACCTAATTTGAAAAGAGCAACCCAACAGTCTTGCTAGTTTCTTCTCTGGGGAAAACTGCACTCTTGCCAAACTAGCATTAACTTCATAAAATGAGTCGTCTGAGGTGATGTTAAACCATTTGAATTTTTACTAAAGTGCAACTTTTATGATTTATCATTCAAATAGTTGATCATATAAAAATGATTATTTAGTTTCATTATATTTGAATAAATAAATTTTAATAAATCTAATTAAATTTTCTGTAAGTAAGTATTTAGATTTCTTTATTCATGCATTTTATTTTACGAGAAAAATATTTATATGAGCTAAATTTCTCGCTGGTGGCACTTTGGAAAAATAAATATTACGAGTAACATGTCGTGCATTATCTAAATATAGAAAGATATTGTCATATAAATGACTATGAATAGTAATTAGTTATTTACATATGACATTGACTGCGGTCGGTGAGGAGGTACTCAAACTGATATTTACTTAACTCTTTTCTAAGGTTGATTTTAATTTACACAGGATTTTAGCGCACCTAACTGTTTTTTTTTTTAGCTAGATTATCAAATTTATTGGATAGGATGAAATGAGGAAAGAATATAAGGAATGGCCCCATTTTTTTTCCATATACAAATGAGTTTATGACAGCGTGCCGAGGTTGGCGCAAGTTTTTCATAGTTTTCTTGGTAGATGACCTGTCAAACGATAAGAAATTCCATACAAAAAGGTAGACATTTTGCGCCAGACCAGGCACGCAGA
Organism: Anarsia innoxiella; assembly: GCA_947563765.1. NCBI lineage: Eukaryota > Metazoa > Arthropoda > Insecta > Lepidoptera > Gelechiidae > Anarsia > Anarsia innoxiella. Next base: position 2,224,377 of record OX387403.1, read on the forward strand.
TCCAGACGGTATGGCACCTCCTTATATATTCTATACTCAAAGTTAGGATGTTTATTTAAACGAAAAAAAACCAGGCAAAGCCAAAAACAACATACCTTTCGTTTCTCGTAATATTTCTGTATAACTGTATAATGAGATTCAAAATCATAATTATCACTAATCGGCCGCTCCGTCCTAACTTTACTAGAGTCATCGATATGCGTTAAAAAACCAGCATTGTAAAAAAATAACACAAATATTAAAAGAAACACAAAAACTGTTCTGTAGTCACAACTTTTCCGCGAAAAGTACTTATGGATGATTATCATTTTGGGTTAAAAAAAGATAATTTTCAGCTAAACGCGCGGCCGCTTCGCACGTTTGTTTTACCAGTATTGATTGTGTCACAAAAGTTTTAAAGGCAGGTGGGTACTTACCTACACAATGGGTGTAACTTGACATAATATTGCTTCAAAAGAAAACACGGAAAATTGAGCTCGTTTGGATATTATTTACACAATTAATACGAAAGAACATATATATTTATTTTATTATTATTTCATAACTTAAAATAGGTAAATTTATTAAAGAAACAAAGAAAAAACAAATAAAATTGATCAGGCTACACAATCGAAAAAAATATCCCCATACGTACTTCCTTTTAATAAAATATTTAACAAACAGTTTTCTAGTCGAGATTAATAACCACAAATAAAAAGGGCCCACATAGATACATTATCTTTTTTATCTATAGGAATAAATGTCTGCTTATTTCGGTTTGAACATAAACAATGATTCTTTACAAAGTAAGTACCTAGGCAGGATAAGACAGAGTGTATTTTGTTCTGGATAATTAAAATAGGATGGAACGGATTAGCTGGAAGGAAAAGAAAACAAATGAAGAGGTTCTGCAACTAACGGGCGAGAGGAGAGGCATTTTAAAGACCATTGCTGAAAGGAGAGGAAAGATGCTGGGTCACCTGATACGATACGACGACTTTATAAAAAACATCTTGGAAGGAAAGGTAGAAGGAAGACGAAAGAGAGGGAGACCACGAAGGACTTACATAGACCAAATAAAGGAGGGAATAGAAGTTGTGTCGTATCAGGTGCTCAAACGGACGGCAGAGAATAGAAAAGAGTGGCGCAGACTCCACCGACAAGAGCGACGCTCTTAAATTTATGATGATGATGAATTAAAATAGTACCAGTCTGTAGATTTGAGGTCGTGTTTGTTTGTGTACCTATTTCCGGTACGGGCATACGCCAAATGTAATTAAATAAATAGGCAGATACCTGGGCCGTGCGGTTACCCGCATGTTTTTCATATCGCTTTCTACAATTCAAGTTTTTCATCTTATCTAATTGTGTCCCACAGTTGGGCAAAGGTCTCTCTCCTCATACCCATTGCTAGGCAAAGGCCTCTATTTTCATCTGCCATGGTGTTTCTCATACAAAATGTCAAATCGATACCGCACCGCGGAGGCTAGTATGAGCACATGTATGAGCGCTATCTATTACCTACAGCAAGATATTAAACTCTAACGCACAGACATAAACAGATAGAGTTAGATAAAACAAACGTTTATCGTTTAATGGAATTGTAATCTTGCTTTTACGGCCTCAATTTTGTTGATGAGTAGGTAATAAACGTGTGACAATTCGATGAAAATATTTGTCAATTATGGATGACATAATTATTTACTTAGGTATTATGATTATGAGATACTAATAACCTAACCTAAACATTTTATTTTAAAAAAACCCGGCTGCGTTTAAAAAAATCATATTTTTAAATTTTGGGGTACCCAGTGTCACTCTCACTGTAAATACGAATCTTTCGACACCTCTCAAGCTAAAATCTATCAAGCCGTTCGGGCTGTAGAGCGTGCCAAAGATACAAACATACTCTCGAAAAACATAAACCTCCTACTGGCGCAGTCGGGTAAAAATATATAAATCGTTACATTTGTTATAACAGCAATAAAAATATTATTTAGTGTGATCAAGTTTATTTAAAGTACCATTAAAAACTTTTTGCTTTAATTTTATGTTTAAAACAATCATCTTTCATCACTTAAGTCCCAATTGAGGAAGATCTTTAATCGTTTCCATGACAACCATTTCAGGTTCAGACTTGTTTTGAGAAACCTGCTGCGGATTCAAACTGTATTTAAAATCACATAAGATCTTCTTATTATAAAACAGTCTTAAGTCATCAGTATCATACGTAACAACTTCTCCATCGTTTATGTTCAACGCTTCGCACACTCGGCAAGCGACTGGCCAAGTCGAATTATGGTATCCATGTTCGTTTACCACTTCAAAATGTTTTCTCCAAGCATGAAGGTTTAACATTTGATCGAATTTCGAAGCGACGGTCAGCAAATGAGAAGTCAATGAAGGAATATCCTTAAAGTTTTCTAAATGTAGAAATGAGTTTGGAGGTAACAAGCTCTCGCAGTCTTTCAAAGGAGTACCGCCGATGACTGGTATTGCACCTTTCGAGTAGGCGTGGTAGAATATTTTCTCTGAAAAGTACTGGCGGCAATGTACATCCTCTATTGCCAAGTAAAATACGTATTCACTAGCCACTTTACAGTCGTGTTTGTTGCGGCAACTGAAATATAATTGAAGTGCAATTTAAAAACACACCATTTTTAACGATTTTGCTGTACCTTTATTGTTTCACAGATAAAAAGTCACGAAGGCCCAGCGCAGCGGAGAGCTTGATTATCATATTATTATCAACATTGTGCTCATTATAATAATATGCAAAATCAAGTGAGCGTCGAAACATCGAAGTGTGAATGCGAATTAACAGCAAAAAAAGGTTACGTAGTTTAAATCTACTGAGTACTAAATACGAGTAGTACACTTACTCTGAGGGCCCTAAATTAATCAAATTATCTTTAGTATAATCAGAATCGAGACAAGCACCGTGGATGTCAACCTTCATATATCCTCTAAGTTTCACAAGGAAGTTCAATATTTCCATTTTGGTACAGTCTGTAACCATTATAGTTAATAACGCGGCCATTTGTTTCTCCTCCCAATAGGGTACTAATTTTTTTAATGCTTTTTCTGGGTCCCCGAAATAAACATCTGGAGGGGCTTCCAAGGCTGCTGTTCTACCGAAAGGTATTGGGATGTCGGAGTCGCTTCTGTAATAACAAAGCGTTGTTTTCATACAATCCGGCATATCCTAAGGAGTCTCTTAACAAACAGTTGAAAGCAAATGGCCGATAGTTAATTAAATGTTGGGCTGTCTATTTCTTTCATTATCTTTTATAACCATTTGTACATCTGAATGTAAAGGTGTGATGAATGAAGATAGGTATGTACTGATGTATCTGGATGAAGCGAAAGAGGTATTTTTGGATCGTAGCAAGTGGAGGAAAGTGGTCTCTGCCTTCTTGATAGGTAAGAGGAGTGACAGATGTGTAAAAAATGTAGATGGTATGCAAAGTCAATATTTTTTTTAAACTTACCTGTAATTCATAGTCCAATTAAATAAATGGGCCATATGTTTTACAGTGGCTACAGCCTCTAATATGTATGAATGTATGGGCGATTCCTCGCTTAGCAAAATCCATCGTTGTAACACATTTCTTCTAGTCACTTTGGGAAACGTACTGTATTGCATATGAATTACCACTGCGTCTGCTATATCTATGTCACTTTCGTCGTCAGTAAACATGCAGTTTTTGAAATGGCAGTCTTCAAGAAAATCTAGTGTTCTGAAAAAAATCGCGTGTTTATGGAGTGGTTTAATTAGCTAGTTTTCAAGAGCTCGGCTCTTTGAAATAAAAAATGCAAGCCACGATAGGTGGTTGACCTCACAGCATCATTTTGACGTGTTATGATATCAAACGTTTGCCTGCAATCGCAAGTGGGTGGAATTTCTTAACATAACATACAATTGTACAAAAATATAAAAACACAATAATAATGAAGAGGATTGCATGCCTAGAGGCAACTGCGTACATTTGTGGTCAAAATATTGTATTGAGCGATAACGTTTCCTAACCCCTAAACCTATACGTAATTAAACAATTTTAGTATTATTTCATTCAGTTAACTTGAATCTAGGTTCGTAGTTACGTTTTTTTTTAAATATTGAGTATCTTAATATTTAAAAAAGAGTTTCACCCGTTAAACCCAGAACACACGATGAAACGCAACTGCCACGCAACTGAAACTGCTAGTTACTTTTGAGTTGCATCGAAGTTTCTGCTATAGACTCCTTTAGAAAACCACATACCTACTTACGACGCAACTAGTTTAAAACGTTTCAAATCAGTTGCGTCGTGTGTCTATAGCAGTCATTAGCAAAGGAGTCTATAGCAGAAACTTTGATGCAACTCAAAAGTAACTAGCATTTTCAGTTGCGTTACAGTTGCGTTTCATCGTGTGTTCTGGGCCTTAAACATATTTATTTAACAGTTTATTTTAAGATTATAGTACATCGAGACAGAAAAAAAGAGAAGTTATACAAAAGGTACAGCATATTTTTAAAAGAAATTTTTTCTTGCAGACCCCACAGAGAGAGAAGTGATAGCATGATGGCAGGATAGTCACTACAATAAACAATAAATATAAGTATAAACCTACACATATATATTGTTATTGTTTCATAACCAACCGTGTTTTCTCCATATCAGCCCAAAACCGCCACATAAGAATCATGTAAGTAATGTCATGCCTCCTTAAGTTATCATAATAATCTCTGTGAATGTTTTTGAACAGTGTCGTTCCAAGATTCGAGGTTCTCCACATCTGTAATTATAAAACATAATATTGGATATCATAAATATCATATCACATAAAATCGTAAGAATATTACTGTAAAAATCTTGTCCAACACTATTATGGTCTATCTTTACACATCCGGGCCGTGCCCGAGACGTGTCCGGGCTGCATCATTCTATACATTTTCTATGGATTCGTTCACACACGTTGTCATGACGACGTATTGTTTTCTCTCCTGACGGGCCACAGCCTGGACACGTCCCGGGAACAGGCCCGGATTTGTGTTGTGGATAGACCTTAAAAATATCAATGGTTGTGCCGATGGATGTATGTGAGCATACTTGTTACTCTTTCACACAAAAAGTACAAATCTTAAATTCCTATTAATTTTTAAGTTTATTTATTTTCATACTAGAAGCTGCTCGTGACTTCGTACGCATTTATAATCTTATCTTGGAAAATAATCATAATATAGTTAAATAATAATATAGCTTATGTGCTGTTCTGATGTGCAAGCTAAAATATTGCCAAATTTCATCAAAATCTGTTCAGTAGTTTTTGCGTGAAAGAGTAACAATCACAACCATCGGCAAAAACATTGACATTGATAATATTAGTAGGATTAAAAGAATTCAGCATACCTTTCTCTGCAAGAAATAACCATCAACTGAAAGCTTGTGTATTTCATAATCACTCACACACGTAGTTCTTCTAAACGACTGATGTAGAAGTTTATTATAATCTAAAACGCTTATAACGAACACGAAACTGATACAAACTAGAATTCTAAGTGAATATTTGCTCGAACTTAGTTTCACAACGAGTTTCATCTGTTTAAGCAAAATTGATTTTTGACTTGTTGCAGAAAAGGTTATAAGTTAATACTCCATTAAATAAATAGTTGAATTGCGCGTTGCTGACGTCAGTGGTACGTCCCAACAAGGCCTTGTAAGTCCTATATTATAAAGGTCAAAACACACCGGATGCGTATGCGTTGTGTATGCGTAGACGTATGCGTACCTCTGAGTTGTAATGTATGGAATTGTATAAGACAGGACACACCACTTGCGTTACGTAGAAGTACACGTTGACGTGACGCGTAGCCCGGTGTCACATCGGGTTACACCGTAACTACGCGCGTGGCTACGCCGTGCTTACGTCTACGTTACGCATCGGGTTTCAGCCTTAAGCTATGTCTCCACCAGTGCGTTTTCACGTTCATCTTGCGTTTTCACTTGCAGCATGCCCGAAAAACCAGAGCGCATACAAAAGCGCACGCCTCAAAATGTGTCAAACAGTAGGGCACAGCGTCTGAAGCAAACCGAACTGAAAATTGAATCTCTAGCTGAACATGAAAACGAAAACTAAAGCGCGCTGGTGGGGACATACCTATAAGGAGTAATAGGGGTACAGTCGGGTAGGTTTTTAGGGTTCCGTACCCAAAGGGTGAAAACGGGACCTTATTACTGAGACTTGGCTGTCCGTCTGTCTGACTGTCTGTCCGTCCGTCCATCTGTCACCAGGCTGTATCTCATGAACCGTTTTAAAATTTTCACAGATGATGTATTACCATAGCCGCTATAACAACAAATACTAAAAATAGAATAATAATAAGAATTAAGGGGGTTCCCATACAACAAACGTGATATTTGCTTTTTTTGATATATTGCTCGATATGAATAGTGAATGGTACGGAACCCTTGACCTTGATTAACCTCTTGGCCGGTTTTTTTGTGAAATAAATAGTAAATAGTGTTCAGAGAGGCACGTTGTCTAATGGACTACTAACTTTACCAACCTTTTCCGCAACAGAAGACTGATAAATAGAGTTCGTTAATATTTTAGTTTTAATAAATAGTTTTCTCAAATGAGGATTACTAAGATTCATATTTCTTTAATTGGGTAAAGAATAAATAGACTGACTTCGAAATAAAAAGCAATAAAATTTGAAGATATTTTTTACAGTATTTTTCTTTTCTTTTTTGAAACTGTTTCTTTTTAAAGTAGGTTTTACTTGAAAGAAAGATTAAGAGACTAAAGATAGTAAGAAATCAGAGCACCGTTATATCATAAATTGACGTCGAAGTTTAATAATATTTCAGCTGTAGAATGTTAATCAATTCGCTGAAATGTTAGTAAATTACTTAAGTGACAATATTTTTAAATTTTCGATTTGTTTACGCCTTAACGCATAACATAAAAAACTGATATAATAAAATTCGTCAAATTTAACTCTCAATTATACCTACACATAACACCATATCAAAAATTCAAAGCAGACGGCACAATGCTTTCAATACAATATAGTATAAAATATGAAAAACAATGAAGTAACGCCTTTATTGCTAGTTGGCAATATCTTTCAAGCAACATTGTGCAATCTCGTTTTCACCTTTAATACATAATAGGTATAATAACTCAAAATTGTTTTTTAGTCCATCACATAGATTCTTTTAAAATATTCGACACGTATTTTTTCTTTTTCTCTTAAACTAAAAATGACAAAGATACACGAGGTTAAAGTTCATCGTGACGTCGTCGTCGCGTCAAAACCCCCCACTCCGTAATTTTGAAGCGCTGTATCTTTGTATTTCCTTATGTATTTGATGAAGTAAAAAATGTATTTTAAATATTTTTAATAGCTTAAAAGACGGACTAATTATAATGCCATTTTTTGTTCATCCCTATTAGCTTTAATGGCCTTTACAGCAACGGTGAGTAATTGAAACCGAATTCACACGATCCACATAGGCCTCCTCTATTAGTAAGCTAGATCTTACTTAGGCATTCAGTGCCTAGGAACCATTCATGAAAGTGCAGCCAGTGCTCCAATCAATTTCAGACAATTCGCGCACGTACAATGTGTTAGTAGTGTTCTAGATTCAGTATTACCTAGGCATTCTGGATGCTATTGTCTAGATTTCTAGATTTCTAAGCTAGACGTTTTCCTAATTGTGATGTTTGAAATTATTTGCATCTTGAAATTATTTTTGTTTAAAATTATAGTTGCACCCTAAAATTATTTCTGTTTAAAATAATTGTCAAAACCACTCAACTATAACTCGAACAAATAATTTGGCATATTCCGGTAACATTTACGAGGTTTATTTATACGTGTAGTTCATTAAAAAAAGATCAATGAAGCTAATGTTTCATCATGCGTTACAGCTGACATGTCACAATTCAGGATATGACGGCGTCAATTTGTGGTTTTGACAGCGTGTTGGAATAAAAAAAAATAGTGTATAGGAAAAGGAAGCAAAATGCGAGCTTGCAATACAACTTCGTTTTCTTCTTTTAAGTACTATTAATTGATATCCATAAATTGCAATCTACATTACACATTTTATATATTTGAACCAAACCTCATAACCCGAGCGAGCGTTGCTTAAAATAATTACCCACAATGATGTCAAGTCGAAATATCCAATTACCTCAATTTTCAGAAAAGGAGTTCACTGCATACCTTCTTAAATTACAGAAGTGATGAAATCATTAGTATTTAGGTATAAGTAGAATTACCAAAAGGTGTTACAGATAGGTAGGTGTGTTGGTCTATTGTAGTAGGTGATAGAGCGTTATCGCACCTGCGGCTGTGGTTCGGCTGGTCACCCGCAAATGACAGTTTTATATGGAACCACGCGGTTTCTTGCACTAGCGGTTGATCGATATAGTTCAACCTAAATCGATCTACGATTATTATTTACGCGGTAACAGGCCGAACTATGTATGAAGCCGAAAAAAAAAAAAAAGAATAGAATTTCTTTAGTTTACGAGTGTAGAGGTTTTGAAGTTTTTACTCTTCCTATTTAGGATCGAGGATGTCTTTAGTTCACCGCTTCTCTTCCACTGAACACTCCCATGCCTAATAAGATCGAAATTCCGACATCTCTCACAACATTATATCAACAAAGTCCACAAGTGTATCACATCTATACAATTACAACTCTCCTGTTTGTTATTATTAAGGAAATTCCTCACATATTAGGGAGACCACTGCTATTCAAACTTGAGCTTTAAAGCAAGGTAATAATTAACAATCACATTATTATTTGAGGAAGGTATTATTTATGTATAATTTGGTTCCGTATTGCGTTGGGTTGTATTGTTTTGCCGTGTCATTGTTTGATATATTATATAAGGTTGAATTATTACAATCAATTTAGTATTTTAACCTTTGTATAGAATATTAAGGAGGAACCATACCGTCTGGATCTGCGTGCCTGGTCTGGCGCAAAATGTCTACTTTTTGTACGGTAGGTACTACTTATACTTTGACAGGTCATCTACCAAGAAAACTATGAGAAAACTTGGCGCAACCTTGGCACGCTGTCTTAAACTCATTTGAATATGAAAAAAATGGGGACACTCCTTATATTTCTTCCTCATTGTTTTTAACATTGATTAAGTATTAGGTGTCAAAGATTTCCTGAATAAACCATATTCTATTCTATATTATTTCTATTCTATTCTTTTTTTTCTTTCTATTTTTATTCTTTTTCTATTTTTTTCTATTCTTTTTCTATTTTTCTTTTTCTATTCTTTTTCTATTCTATTCTATTCTATTCTTTTTCTATTCTATGTTCTATACTATATTCTATTCTATATTATGGAGCTGTTTTACCATAAAATAAAATTTATTTGACAGGTAATTTATACGTGTCTCTGTCTAAAACGTCGTGTTTTATGCAATAGACATTAGATTTTTCTGTTAGTTAAATTTTATCCGTAGAAGGTGAAAAACTTATAAACTCCTCATCATATTTTGAGAGCCAAGCTATTGTCGGTGGAGTATTCATCATCGCCATTGCTCTACCAACGATTTGACTTCTTGATACGACATGCTAACTTTATCTTCACTTGAGCAAAAAAGGAGAGTAAAGTAACGTTTTAATGTTATTTTTCTTCTTTTCCTATCAATTAAAGCTGAATTATGGTTATGACACTGGAATCCTTTTTTCAGCAAAATGGTTCAAAGTGGTTGTACAAATAAGTACATGCTGAGCAGTGCGATTCTCGAATAAATAAATCCAACGTAGAGCTCGAATTGGAGCTCTAGGTAGAGCTGCTGTAATGTTCGGCATTGGGCTTGATGTGGAAAATTAAGGTCGTATTTAGCTCGACGTCGAACCTTGCGTTGAACGTCGAAGCCTTCATTGTGCTATAAAATATTTTTTTTAAATTACGATCCATAATATGTTTCTTGGTATCTTTAAAGGTTACCTCTTATATAATGTGGACAGGACAAACCTAAATTTAATCTACCTACAGATAAAATGTCAAGGGACATACACGAGTCAGGCAGAGTCGGAGTTTGTAATCCGAGAATTCAATCACGTGACAGACTAGATTGTCTATCACGGCAACAAAAATGTTGGGGTTTAGGGCAGTTTTCCTGTTATGCTTGTTTCGGTTGGTGTGCGAATCTGGTTCGCATGCACGGCTTTCAAAGTCGATCAATTGATACGTGTTTTTTCTGTCATGCGGGCGGCACATGTGTGACCAGTAGCTTGCTCTCACCCGCATGCGAATCTAAACATGCATGACAGGAAAAGGGCCCATACTGTTCAGTGCAGAGAAATCATAATACGCGTCAAACAATTTTGTTTATCTAAAAATACATCAATTGACTTATATATCTAATGTGGCTTTTTCCTTTGAAGCGAAAGTTGTCAAAAACGGTCCAAAAATAAAACTCGAAAAGGCCCAATTTACGTATTGACATCGGAAAAAGGGACGCATCCCTTTTAAAGAGCTACAAATTATCTCTATGAACACGCAATTTAAAATGTAATGACGTCTAAATACATCTCTGGGGAGTGTGGAAAGCTAAAAATAGCTAAAGAGTTAATGAATCAGGCTCTTCGGAAAGGAAAAAAGGAAAGTATTGGTTTTATAAGGAAAAGTAAAAATAAATTTAATGGGAAGAAGATTTTCTTTTAGAAATAGGTTCAGATGTTCACTTCACGGCACGAAGCTGTGGCCATGGAACTTTTAAGTTTTTTTTTTTTATACCTATGTATGTTTGTATGCCAATTTTGGCAATAATGTTCTTAATAAAAATTGTTCCTAACGTGAAAGAGATTGGATATATATACTATGATATACTATGAAGTTGCATTGTGGACTTCATTTTCTCCATTCAGTCTCCTCTATCGGCTGATTGAAAAAGAAAATAATGTTGGGAATTTTCATATACCTACGTTTGCAACTGCATATGTCAGAATGGATATCTATGAATCAAGGCATTCAAATAGGTTTATAATCAAGGTGGGCGGAGTCTGTTGTCTAATCTTGTGCAGATTGGCTGGCTTATTGCCAACACGGTCCACAGTCGGCTAGTCAAACCAGGTAATCTATTTAAAGTCCTATTGACACATAATTGATGACACATTCAGCGAGTCATAGCACTGCATGATTTGTATTGATTGTGATTAGGCCCGGTTGTGTTAATAGAGCTATTTCATTATGTTGATTTGCTTTTGTGATTGCTATTGGGAATACAATGAAAATTAAATAAACCTAAATCTATAATCCCACAAATATTATTCATTGTGCCGATAGATGGATGGATCTGGGAATGTTTGCTACTCTTTCATAGAAAAACTATCTGTCACGCCGCGTCTGTGTCCCATCCGCGTAGGCAGAGGCCCCTATTCCCCCCCTGTGGCCTCCAGTGGCCATTGCTACGATCCAAACCTTCGCTTCATCCACATCAGTCACCTGATACATGCATAGGTATCGGTTAAGAGTACTCCAGACTTGGCGTTTTTTTATCATGATCCCGATTTGATCGAGATATAAAAACAAAAACAAATTAAATTATATTTTCATTTGTCATACATAACATAACAATGCGAACATAATGAGCAGGTTTATATAGGTAATCTTAATTTATTGTAGGTTAAGCGACTATCCTGCCTTCTAGCTTTCACTTCTCTCCAGATGTGGGGTCTGCAAAAAGAAAATTCTTTTAGAAATGTGCTGTACCTTTTGTATAACTTCCCTTTGGTTTTCTGTCTCTGTACTATTTCCTTACAATAAATTATTACAAATATTATAAATGTCAATGTTTGTGCCGATGGATGGATGTTTGTTACTTCATCACGTAAAAACCACTGAACAGATAATAAAGAAATTTTATAATAACTTGGCTTGGAAATCAGAATAACACATAGGCTATATTATTTGTGGATATTTTGTGTTTTCCCAAAGATATAAATGCGTACGAAGTCGCGTGCAGCCTCTAGTTATTAAATAAATAAACAATCTAAGAAACCACTTGAATAGAATAATGAATAGAAGATTATGAATAAAATAGTATTTCACTTGTATAATAGGTGGACAAATATATTAGATGTGTATTGTAACATTAATCTTGAGTTAATCGGTATTCAATGAGTGACAAGCGTTTAAGTGGGCGGCGCGTGTGCTGTCCGACTGCCAAATTATGCGATTTATCATGATCAAATAATAAATTACTATCGAAAATTATATAAACGCCGGACAATTATTGTCAATCAGAAATCTAATAAATAAAATAATTTTGTTTTGTAATTTATATAATAGTAAATACTTGTAAAGAATCTCTTTACTATTTACAGACTTTATGTTTTTTTTAAAGACTGATTGTCAATGTCTTATTAAACATTGACATTCTTGTTAGAAGAAAATTAATTTTAGTTTTATATATTTTTTATTAATTTTCATCATCATTTCATCAAGAGGAGAGAAAGGTTCTTTATGTTGTTTTCTTGCAAGTACGATTGTTTTGTTTATTTTTTTCATTCGCATTGTTCTTTTAAATTAAGTCTGTATAATTTCATTGAAAAAAAAAAATACTTGCAGATAAGAAAAACAACTTTTGATTCCAACCTTAATCGAACATCATTATATTATACTATATAGATAAGAAACATTGTTGTAAACGTTTCATTTCAAGCAAGATGGAATGTTCAATGATAAACAAATTGTTCAAGCGTTTGTTCTTTGTTTAATTTGGTTCAGTTACAGTCGATGAAGGAATGTTTTCAGCCGTTTAGATGGGAATCTAGTACTTTTGTATTAGGGAAAATAATAGGTCATTCAAAATTAGTGGTTTAAGATTGACAAGGCGTTTATGAATTAGAAATTAGCTAGTGTATTGTGTACTACTGTGATTAATTGGAGAATTGATATGAGAGAAATAGCAAATTCTGTCTATCTACACAGATCCGGGCCGTGGCCTGTTAGGAGGGAAAAACTTACGTCGCCATGACAACGTGTGTGAACGAATCAATAGAAAATGTATGGAATGATATTTTGTCCTTGACGTGGCTCGAATACGCGCGGGTGTGTGTAGATAGACCTTTTGTAATACACATACTATATCTAATATTTTCAGTTCAGGAGAAGATGGTGCAATGTTAAATGCGCAATACAAAACTGCAGTCGCAAACTTGTCGCCTATAAGAAAGTATGGAAAGTTGCCTAAGTTCATATCAGCTGATACAGTGTATAGTGAGCTTAATTTTGAAGGATTTTTCGTCCTTATCTTATGTTAAGACGTCTTTGTCTTACAGCCGGGCTAAGGCCTCTCTCCTCTGTCCCCGCGATTTAAGATCCTGAGCCATCTTTGAGCTGCTATATAGTTAAGTATAAGGTATCTATCACCATTAAACCTTTTCTACTTCCCCACTACAAGGGCACGTCATTCACCAAAATCTGCCTAAGGCTCATTTTACAACTCAAGTCCAAAGTCCAACTTTGCTTATTTTAATTAATCACATAGAGGACCTGTAGGTTCAACTAAGTAGGTATTCAATTCTATTCAAAGAATTTCGTCATCATCAAATACATCAGATGCTTCTAAGATTTAACGCTTGTGGAAATATCACCCGTAAATTTTATACCTACTGAATAAGTAATTTGTTTTCAATTTCACTTCGCAAGTTTATACGGTGTGTTTTGGCTTTTCACTTTAGAATGGTTTAGATTAGTGATTTGTTTTGCATTGTTCTGTTCTATGTTAAGTTATAACGCATATTCTGACGCATTTATTGAAAAAGTATAAAGTTAAATACCTATTAAGCCGGATTTACATTATGTATGGTGCTTCCACATAAAAAAAAAAAAATAGTTAGTAAACATTCATTGGGTTGTTCCGTCTACGCCCCACGAAGTTTCACCCCATGTATTATTTTTCCTTCTACGCCCTATTTTTATTCCTGTTTCATCCCACAACATTTTATATTTTTTTAATTCCATTTTTATTCAAAATACTATTCCTAGTTCGCCCCACTTTAGTTTTCAACGGTTCTTAGCTTTGTAAGTACCTACGGTCAGATAAAATGTCAGATATTGGTGGGTATCATTTCGTCACTTGAAGAACATTAAAAAATAAAGTTTTAGTACATGTAGATACTTAAGAGAAATAAGCAGAGCGTCATTGAAAAAATATACTTATAATTGAAAATCAATCAAATCAAATCTTTGAAAATATAGTCTCGCAAACTTATCAAAACCAAAAGGACGACGCAAGACTTTGTATGGAGTCCTGGTACCCGTCCCATAGCGATGTGTGATATGTCGTTAGAAAGGTTTTATCTTCTAAAACAAGAATTGGTATGGCGCTTGACTGATTTTGACCTGATTCTTAGTTCGTTCTGAATCAGACTTAAGTATATAATATTAAAGTAATATAGATATTTTATTTGAAAAAAATGAATGGAAATCTTATATTTTTACGTTTTTCTTCATTTATTTAACAATTACTGTTTACAAAAATACAGTACAGGTCAACTTATCTCAAAACCAACTCATTAGGACAGTCCCTATGCTTTGCCTGTACCCTTCAGTTGGTACTGTATATGTCGAAATAGGCTAACGAAAGGAACTTGGCTCCAAAGGAATTTTTACTCAGGGTATTAAGAGCTATCCAACAGGTAGTGGAGTGCAATAAATGATGGAGTATCATACATTGCTATTCTCTATGAAAAAAGTGATATTTTTTATGACTTTTGGGACCGTATAACTCTAAACGAACTAACGATAGGCACTTGACTCCATAGGAACTTTTAGTTAGGCTACTAAGAGCTATCAAACGATGTATCACACATTGCTATTGGAGGGGTGTACCAGAGTATTGCATCATCCTTTCTCCATGATTGATTTATAAATAATTTATACAAAACTAAACAGTTCACAATAAACTTAAATTATTTTTGTATAAGTAAAGCAAATCAAAAATATTATTCTTTTTTTACTATCTCTACAATTTCCTTACAAACTTAACAAAATCAGCAGTGGGGTGAAAGCGGAATACATTGCTAGTTGTTAAGACAAAAATATTATTAAATATTTCGAATAGGGCTAAACAGGAATGACTTCAAAATGGGGTGTGACGTCATGGGGCGTAAGAGGAACAACCCTAAACAGGCATTTTGTAACATGTAGTGAGTGGGAGCACCATTACGAATCCAATTCCACGAAACTAGTTTCATGACATGACAGCATGCAACTAGTTTCGAATTGTAAATCGGGCAATTTTTTTAGTAAAATCCGTAAAAATTAAGGTAAAAGTTACCCCGTTGAAGAATTTGTCGACCGTAGCTAGTAAGTAAGTAAGTAAGAACTATTGTTTATTTAGGTACCCTCTATCGCTTTCTTTCTATTTGTCTAACAAGTAAATTAAGTTGATAAATGTACATATGTAGGTACTAACAGTTACTTACATTTTTTACGAGAGTAATGTTATTAGAAAAACAAAGTAGGTACCTAGGTGTACTTATAAAGATTATTCAATGCCGTGAATTTAGTTTATTTATAGCTAACGGCGCGAATTCATTAGCGAGCTGGAAATAAAAGACCCAGAACACACGGTGAAACACAAATACAACGCAACTGAAACTACTAGTTACTTTTGAGTTGCATCGAAGTTTCTGCTATGGACTTCCTTAGAAAACCGCACACGACGCAAGTTGTTTGAAACATTTCGTTTCAGTTGCGTCGTGTGTGGTTTAACCGTGTGTTTTGGCGCTAACCGTTACATGCACTGTAAAGAAAAAATATACTTAGGATGTGCGCTCGCTGCAGGTTCGCGAATCCTTAGCGAACAACACAGGTTACAGTGCATGACGGTTACAGCTCGGTAATGAGTACTTACCTTTTGAAATTGGTTACATTTCCCCGTAACGACGAATAATATAATGGAAGGAAGTACTTATATGATTTCAAATGAATGAAAACTGATTGGCAGATAATTTTCATAAATGCTAATTACCTACTTAATTGAATTAAACTGAAATCGTTTCCAAGTAACATTACCCATCATCATTATTCTGACAAAAGAAAATTTTAATTAACAAACAAGTAGCAAGACTTTAAAGTAATAAATTGCTAAATTCCAATCCGTTTTAATTAATGTTTCGAGTGAGTAACGCCATCAGCAATTTTCTCGATCCACCATTTTGAATTTTTGAACAAGATAATGCTATGTTGATCTTTTGGAAAATGTATTAAAGGGAAAATTGTTTAATGAATTTTAACTGACATTAAAATTTAAGTATTTATATTTCTAATTTACACTGAAAAAATCATACACAAGGCCGCCGCGCCGGCAAGGCCATCAATTTGTTCGAAAATGTTTGAGAATGACGTAAGCGGCTGGGCCGGTGGCTTTGGTGTGTAGACACCATTTTAGGTCTGTTATTATTTTATAAGCAGTACTACATAGTTCCTTCTACACACTAAAATGCAAACGGGATTATGGCCTTTGTCGTGAGACAGTGACAGTAGATGTCAAATTAGTTTGATCAGAGAAAAAAAAAATGATGCACATTTCTCACATACTTAAAGTACCGTAAATACAATTTAAATTTTATAACTTCACTATCTAAACTTAGACTTGGACTTTTGAGTTCGTTTTAAGAAGCTTCCGAGAATATTGTCTTCGATTCTCACTGTGAAATTCACTTACTTTTATTAAACCAACTTCAATTTCATGAAACGTCATGATTTTCATACTAACTAGATACTATAGGTGGTTCTTTTAAAAAGTTAGGTGATTCAAATGAGAGAACGGGCTATGACTGTGCTATGACTGTTCGATCAAACGCGTGTTGTATTTCTGATACAAATTGTGCGTTGCGCGCAATGCGTGTCATGCGGACGCGTACGAAGTGGTACGCATTTCGTTCTTTTATGTACCTGTAGGGTTGTGTTGAAGATGTTTGTATCGATTTAAAATATCTTGATTTGTTGTGTAGAATTAGCTATTAAAACTAAGGTTTCAGTGGAGAACCTTTTTATAACAGCTATCTATAGGTATTATTTATACAATTGAACGAATTGGTATTCTGTGTTTTTTATAGGTATTAAAGATTTTGATTCTCAATCTTCAAGAGAAGTGACTTCTACAGATTTAATGGCGTGACCAATGGCCTTGTCTGCAACTGAAAACAACTGTAACTTTATTCCTGTTTTGGTTATTAGGCTCTCTGCCTACCCCGCTGGGAGAGAGGCGTGACGGATATGTATGTACTTGTATGTTATTAGGTGAGAAAAGTCGCTAATTTATTTTTACACTTCAAAAAAACAACAATTTAATTTCAATAAGGTTCTTATTATAGTTTATATTTTGTAGTCAGCCCTACTAAACAGACATAGTTTCTTTGATCCAATCACGGACTTGTGGCATCTTATAGCTTCACGTCTACAAATTGAAACAGCTGGGTAATACCTTTGAGTTGAAATTACCCAAAATATCACCTAATTATAATATAAACCAACTAAATTAAAAATATATGCCAGTAGAATGAAAATTATGATGTTGGTGGTTCATTTTAAAAGTTGGGTTATACGGTTAATACCATTATTTTCCTGTTTTACTAACAAAAGTGATACCTTTTATCAGAGACCAAAAAGAATTCACTTGAAAAACAGCTCAACAGGGAATCATGTAATAAACAAAAACCTATCTATTGAATATTAGACAAGCGAGAAAAGCCCTCAAGCTGATTAATGTACCCACGCTTGAACAGTCGACAACAAAAGTAAAGCTGGTAAAGTACTGAACTATAGCACTCAAATACAGAACTTGTGCACCCACCTGTTCATGAAATACGTTCGGAATCCCTTAAGACTATAAATACTGTGAAAGCAGTATTTATTGAGTTCTTTCTAATACATTTATAAGTAGGAGAGATGGAAGGTCATGACGTCATTGGATATAATTAGGAAAGCTTCCTGTCACTTTGAATTTTCAATCTATTCTGGTTAAGACACTAATCGAAACTTACCATTTGTGTTCCAATTCTGGGCTAAGACTTCTCCTCATCCACCATGACTTCCAGGTATTTTAAAAGGTTGCCAGCTCGTCCCGCTGCCTTTAACATTATAAAAAAGTTATCTAATGTAAAACCTGTATACGAAATGTAAATAAAGACTTAATCTCAGAAAGCTTACACAATATCATAAAAATAATATAGCCTATATGTTATTCTGATGTGCAAGAAACAATATTGTTTCGATTCAGTGGTTTTTGCGTGAACTTCTCACATTTATCTATCGGCTTAATTAATGACAGTTATAATATTAATAGGGCCTGTTGAGTGTAGTTCAAAAATATCTTTAACACGTTTGTTTTCTTTTAGAAGTCCCAGCTTTATGAATTTGACATTTATCATTATGCACATTATGCTATCTACACACCAAAGCCGACGGCATGCCGCCGGGCTAGGCCAGCGGCTTTTCGTCATACAAATGGCAGTCAAAAAAGCCGGCGGCTTTGGTGTGTAGATACCATTAGTCTGAGCATTAGGCGTCTCCAATGGCTCTTCAACGCGACCAGCTCATTGCCACTTGCATCCAGCGAGACCACGCAGTTTTCACTAAGCATTTATGGCATTTTTAAATGACAATTAGGTATATTTGTGAGGTATTAAAAGGAACTTCAAACTCGTATCATATGATGAATGAGCTGCCAAATGATTCAAAGTCTAACAACAGGAAATAACTCGCATTATTTATGTTAGGTATGTATACTTGGTTAAAGTCGCGGGAAGCCGTTGGATGTGGGCAGCGCATGACCGGTCGTTGTGGAGATCCTCGGAGGAGGCTATTGTCCAGCAGTGGACATCCATAAGCTGACATGATGATGATGATGTAGATATTACTGTGTAAGGGGCATTCTAAAAAGTAATTTTTTAATGTTTTTGATACAGTCATTACTGGGTTATGTATACTAGGTGTATGTTTCTTCTTCTTAGACTATAGCTGCCCACTGCTGAGCATCCTTTTTAATTTCTCTCCAACGCGACCGGTTTCAACCTGCATTCAACGAGTCCCCGCGATCTTTGATTCAGGGAAGATGAATTTTTGTTTCGTATTTCGATCCAAAGGACAATGGGGAAGATGCAAATACAATATTTATGAAAATTTTGTTATTAAAATGTTAAAAATATATAAAAGAAGGGCCACTGCAAGGTTTATATTTTATATAATGTTGTTTTTCAACAATAATTACGAATTAAAAGTAGCTTGAAACGGAACGGATTTAAAACACCTATCAGCGTTCAGTGACGTCACTCCTGTTATGACAACGTATTTGAGATTATAGTTGTAGTAAAAAAGTGAACATTATAACGAGAATTAATTGCGTTTTTCGAATAAAAATGGAAGTTGGGTTTGTCAAAGCAGACTCCAGGAATCTACCAAAAGTTAGTGTTGACATGATAGTGACTTTTTTTGTCGAAAGTGCAGAGTTTTCAAGTGTAGAAATGAAAGGGACTAAACTATTACGGTATGTGTAAATCATTAGTTAAATTTGTATTTAATTCATTCAAAAGTCATTGACAAGTTTGGATAAGTAATTAGGTAGGTATAATAACTATGTTTCTTTTGCATACAAGCAGATTAAACTAAGCTTTTATCAAATATATCCGCCGACTTACGTCAAAGTGGTCTTCACAGCAACGAATGATGGTCTTTGGGGAATAATTATCATTCCTCTTCACAGCTTGAAACCACTTTTTTCGCAGTTTTGGGTCAGAAGGTCCAGTCAAAAACAATTTATTTGGAAACTGCTTTGAAGTAGATGGACACATTGGCACAAAACATACGTCAACACGGCTTTTTTTCGGAGTATCTATAGTATAGCTATGATCGCCTGATGTTGATGGATAGTCCATATTAAATTTTTACAAAAAAATGTCTCGTTAGTCGAGAAAAATGCAAAAGTATAAAATACATAGAGGACGTACAGTACGTGGGCCAGTGAGTGGCAGACGGGAGTGACGTCATACGAACTATAGATCCGTTTTCGCGCGAAAATTCAAATTGACAATTTTAAACCCCATTTTTTGCAGTAAATTACAGTTTTTTCATTTTTTTATATACTTGTGGTCTATTCTACATGGAGTTCTTTGAAATAAACACAAAAATAAAAATATCGCATCTTCCCCATTTATTAAAAAAAAACACACTGTATTAAAGCCAAACTGTAAATAAAATACTAATAAAAATAAATCTGACATCGAAATGCATAAAAATACAAAGTTTTCAATCAAACCAATCAAAATACAAATTGCGTAGTATCGACAAATAAACAGGATGACTGTTTAAAATGCTATGCAACCACGTGGCTAAGTCTAAAGGAAGTAATTGAGATAGTTCACGTGACATATGCGCAAGAGCAGATTAGTAAAAGTCTAGGCGTTTCGTCAATTTGGCTTGACAGTTCGGTGTTAC
This sequence comes from Anarsia innoxiella, assembly GCA_947563765.1. NCBI lineage: Eukaryota > Metazoa > Arthropoda > Insecta > Lepidoptera > Gelechiidae > Anarsia > Anarsia innoxiella. Next base: position 2,244,834 of record OX387403.1, read on the forward strand.
AACATCTTATTGGTATTTTATAGGGTACCACAGACTGTTGTTGTCACCTTGTATACCTATTCAATAGCTATAATATTTTGCGTAAGTAACAAATAAAGGTAATGAAATAGTATTATTTAAATATTTACCGTCCAATAAAATATGCTAAATAATAAATTTGTCTAAATATTTATGTAAGTAATAAACATGCGAAATATACCGTACTTATTTAGTAAACCCTTATTTTGATTGATGACAGCTAATGATGTATCGAAAAAAAACATCAACAAAAAGAAACATACATTCAATCGTAATTGTAGCTATAAAAAAAACATGTTATTTTTCCTTTTTATATTACAAATAATAAATTGGCAATCAAAATCAGCATGTCTTTGACAATTCTTTTCAAATGATGCCAAATTTCTTCACAATCAAGGAGCTTGATAAACAAAGTTATTGATGGCACCGGGTGTCTTGTTAGCGCTTTAACACAGCCTTTATAACGCTTTCAATTTGCGTCCAAAGAAATTACTTCTCATCGCTTGAGTGGAAACAAAATTGGACGAATAAACACGCAACAAATAGGTTTCACGTAAATTAACAATTTGAATAGGCAGTTGTATTAAAGGTCATTAGTGCTAACGATGCATTAAACTTGTAACTGACATTGATTAATTGCCAATTAATTGCACAAAAAAGGAATATACGTAAAAAGGTATATTAAAGATTGAGAGGAAAGGCGAGTCCGCCCGCACTTAAATGATTTCAAAACTACTTTTGAAATGGAATTGTAAATAATATTCTAATTATGTTTGCATAAATTTTTAATGCCAAAGAATGCGTAAAAACCTTTAGAATACTTAGTTACCTATAGTTGAAATTTACAAGTCACCTCTATTCTTATAAAATTGTCGATTATAGCGTAGTTTACCCTTTAAGTATTCCAAGCAGCGTTTATATCTGGTGAGGCCTTGATCGAACTAATTACGTCTTCTTTTGTCACTTCCATTCATGTTTCTGTCAACAAGCCAAGTTGCACTTACAAATGGCTACTTTCTGATTAATGGTATTTGTACAGTTAAGGGCTCTTGTTAGATTAATAATACCTACATAGTGTTATAGTTATTATGTTAATGCACTAGCGGTTTTGACTTGGAAACCGAAAACCGCTGATTTGATGACAAAAGAGAGTCGAGGTTGGCGGTCGATCAGCGGTTTTAGCGCAGTTTCATATCAAAACGCAACCGCAAAAGCCTAAGGTCCCTAATTTATGTCCTTCCCTTGTCAAAAATCTTAATTTTTGACCATATTAGGTTTATTTTTCAATATACTATTTTTAGTGACGATAAAATTTGCTTTAAAAAATATAGGTTTTTAAAGTCGTCGTGTATACAAGGAAAGTCTTAAAAGGAATTAAGGTACCTACGCGTAAAACAAACTTTCTTCGTAAACAAAATATTTTATTACTTTCTTTAAATTAAAGAATAAAAAATTGTTTCTCCATCTTGAATGAGCACTCACGTAAACTCAATAAAGACTCAATTAAAAAAGAATTAAGACAACATTTCTTTTACAGCAACGCTTCAAATTAATTTTCATAATTGAGGAAAAAATATTCTTTATTAAATGGAGAAGGTACTTTAATCCGAAATTAGGGCCCGGTCTTACTCGTATTATGGGCAAGGGATTATGAACCTTTTGAAATAATTAGCGGCAAATAATACTAGCTATTATGTGGCTTGACCTTAGGATAACAATTGCTTTTGCGTTCCTTTGCGTATTTATCCTAATAATATTAGAAATGTCAATGTTTGTGCCGATTGATGGATGAACGTATGTGAGGATTTTTGATACTCTGTCACGCAAAATCCACTGGATATCTTTCAATAAAACAATATTATAGCATACTAGAGGCTGCTCGTGACTTCGTGCGCATTTATCGCTATATCTTGGAAAATTTACACGATATCTCAAAATAATACAGCTTATGTGTTATTCTGATGTGTAAGCTACAATATTGCCAAGTTCCATCAAAATTCGTTCTGTCATTCTCGTGTGAAAGAGTAACAAACATCCAAAGAGCCTTAGCATCTAAATTCGAATCACGTGTATGTGCGTTACATAAAGGACTAATTAGATAGTTATTTGTATAAAGTTACGGACTGTAGTGAGGATATCGTGTTTCTTGTGTCATAGATTAAGTTGTTCTATTTGTAGAGCGTATATTTTAGAATTCGTTTTACAATGGATCCGTTCTGTCACTTACCTTTTTCCTACTCTTACTTGCCGTTGGATAGATGGTTAGATGGATAGATAGATGAGAGGGTGTTTGTTACTCTTTCACGCAAAAACTAAAAAAAATAAAAAAAAATAAAAAAATAAAATAAAATAATAAATAGAAAAAAAAAGAATGAAGAAGATATCTTATAAAAAGATATATCGTGAAAATTGTCCAAGTTATCTTGGTACATATATTTTAAGAAGCGGGCAGTCTCTAGTTACAATATAAAATACTCTAGATACTGCTGAAGGCTTCATTTTGGACCGGATCTTACACAAAACAAATGGGAACGTTCCATTGGATTGTTATTCAATGATTCATATGAAAAAAAAACAAACAATTAATAAAACTAAAATTCTTAAACAAACACGCTTCTTTGCCCTTTGCATGTGCGTAATGTACCTATTATGAAATGTCCCTTCTGCGATCAGTTATTCACTTGTTTTCGATGTACTCTCAATACTAATGAGTTCTAGAACAATCTATCGGATGCTTGTTACTATTGTAATGACGGAAAGTTCTACCAATGTATAGATTCTTAATTTATTTTGGGAGGACTTTGATATTTGTTACCTAGTATTTGATTTTAGAGATACTTCAACATTAGTTACTCCAGCTAGTCAGTTAATGGACAGATGTATGGATGAACATATTACATGATGATGTTTGTTACTCTTTTACGCAAAAACAACGAAGTAGATTTTGATGAAACTTGGCAATGTTGTAGCTTGCACATCAGAATAACACATAGGCTATTATGTTTTTAAGATATTGAGGAATACTTTCAAGATATGATAATAAATAAGTACGATTTCGCGGGTAGCCTCTAGTAAATTAATAAACACTTACTTTTCTAGCCTTTTGCGAATACCCACCCACGCTCTTTCTATCTACCCAGACAGCTTATTGCGTCTAGACTTGGATAGATATAACTTTTCTTATATTTGATTTACTCCTCCTTTACCTAGCTATTTGTTAAGAGTAAATAAAATCTAAGTAATATTTTACCTGGATTTCAGAGAGAGCAGTTAAAGCTTATCATTAAATATATGACTGTCTTTTTTTTTGTTGATTCAATGAGTGAGAGAATAGCCGATCAACGTTCTCAATATTCTATCTATCTCCCTAATTGTTTTGCCCTAATGGAAATAAGTAGTTATGAATCTTAGAATTTTTCGTCCCTATAAACCTACCGGTGTCAAAAAATCTATGGGATTCTTCTGAAGGATAGATCAAAAGTGACAGCTACGCGAGACAGTTGAGCACCTACTGTCGCTCTCGGGTTGCTATCTGTCTTTGAACATTGGGAACGGTCGTAAGTCACAACACCTAGCAAAATACTCTCTAAATGTGTGTAGATAAAGGTCTGCGACTTTCCTAATCGCCTGGATTATGAGGATGAGGAGCTTAAGGTCTTTTCATCCTTACATAATAGTACTACCTGTGTCTAAAGATGACACTTACATTTAAAAATGGGCATTCTTTTTAGTTCGTCTATTACACTGTCCCAAAATACTGAACACACATTTTTCGCTGTCACTTTTATAAATAAATACAAAAATAAGCAGCATCAAAGTTCCAGGCTTATGACGTTACTTCTCAGTAATTTTAACGAGGAGTGACGTTGCGGAATTTTAACGGACTTTATCGTTGTAATTGTTCGTGTATGACGAAAAGGAATACGTGTCCAAAACTTTTTGGTAAATCTAACTAACGAGTTAATTAATCTTATAGATCTATTGTATGTATATTCGTGATGTTAAGTCTAGTATTGGTAAGTCAGTGTCACAATTGAATACCTAGCGCAGTGCAACCGGCCCTCATTGCCAACAATTGTCATCCAATGACCGTCATTCGCCCAGCCCAATGATTAAAATCGTCCACGTCGACCTAAATCAGTGTTATAGGTTCACTCAGACAGAGCGCCCTAATACCGAGGACTTAGAAAAACCTAGGATTTCAAGTTGAAGGTAAGAAGTTTTACAAAGTGACGCAAGTCTAGTTTATTTTTGGGTTGTGACAGTTTGTTTGAGAAAGCGAGTGACTTTGAATTTAAATAGCGGATAAGAAGTGTGGTTACAGTTTGATAGGCTTATGTGGCGGTATTTGAATTTAATTAAACAGTTTAATAGAACTCTGCCCTTTTTATAAGATTTATAGTCCGAAAAATAACTTAAATAAAATATATATCAATGATCTTTTTGAAAGATAAGATTCGATTTTGTTATTGAAAAACCCAACCCTTTTCACAAGATTTATATGGCATAAAAAGTTCTATTGAATAACGTGAGGTTTTCAGTGAAATCAAAGAATTTCGTTTCATTTGAAAGAAGTTGAATCAAGTCGGGTATTTACTGAAGAAAGGCCAGGTTAAGAGTAGGTACCTTAAACCGACGAGCTTATTAAGGTACCTATACTTACATGGATAAGCATAGGTATTTAATGAGAGTACTGAATGTGGATAAAGCGAAAGAGTAGTGTTTGGATTATAGCAAGTGGAGGGATAGGTCTCTGCCTACCTGATGGAATAAGGCATGACAGTTTTAGAAAAAGCTAGTATCTAACGTACATTTTACCTTTCAAAATCTTATCGTGTTCTGATTAGGGCCTTTTTTATACCTTGCTGTAAAGTCAAATTTAAGTATCCTCACTGCGCACTGGTAAACCGATCGATGCTTGGTCTTCTTTTTTAGCCTAGTTTCGACGAAATAATTGTAAAATATTGTACCTATCAACGCTGATTCTAGCTTTCTAATAACGCTGTGAAAATAAGTCACAAACTTGAAGTTCATTCTAAATTTAATTCAAACACGCCAATCGATCATCGTTCAAGTCGTTCAATCAATTATCAATTAAAATCTAGATTAAAATAGAACGTTCCGTTTTTCAAAGCAAAAATGTACAGCAGCTGCCAAATTCCAGAGGGAATTAAACTCTTTTGTAGAATGGAACGTGATCGATTTCATTTTTTTATACCTTTTAGTACTTAATCTGGGTTTTAAACAGGTGAAAAGAAATAATTAAATCACGTACATAATAATTTCAAATATACTTACATACTTCTCCGTGGCAAATGGATGGAAATGTTGGGAGGGGTAGCCCAACATTTCCATCCATTTGCCTATAAAAGCTATAACATTTGAAATACTAACACCATTACGAAACTGCTCGTGCAAAGTGAACGACGAAGATAAATCTCATAAATATTAAAGTACAAACTTTATAAGTCTATTCGTAGTAAAATTCTTTATCGGCTGATTTAAAGCTCATTTTTCTCTTTAAACTATTTTATGGGTCGTAACATCTGCTAATAGGATCATAGTGGGATAGACTGTGGGCGTTTTAAGACCTAGCGTTTCATACGCGCGTATACGGTCGTCTTCAGCATACGCGCGTACAAGCGTTTTAAAATACGTCAGCGCTCATACTTACGAGCAAAAGACGCGCGTATCGTGCGTATCATGCGTATCGTGCGCATAAAATGGTAATCTGAAAACACCCTTTAAAAAAAATCCCGTTTTTATAGCATATGTATAGATGCGGCCTGCGATTTCGTACCCATTTAATAGTCATTTCTTAAAAATCTCGCACAATACTCAAAAATTATATTGCCCAGGTTAGTAGGCTCGCTAATGAATGCACGCCTTAAGAATATTTTAAATACTTACATATTTTTATATTACAATTTCTCAATAAAAAACTTATCTATACAAAATAAGTCACAAAAGAAAAAAACCGGTTGGCTTATTTTTAACCAAAAGGGTCGTTTTCTATAACGAATTGAAACTGCCATCTTAACCCTAATTTTAATGTTGAGATTAATATGGCAATTAAAAGGCTTTCATTGCTTAAAAAGGTCCTATTTACGACGGAGAAATCTTTACGTTTTCCTACAAAATTTTGCTGCGTTTTTCAAACTCTATATTTTAAAGAATAGGGTATAGCATGGTGACAAGCACTTGTTTTGGGCCAAAATCAAACAACTTATGTTTTTTCCTTTTATTTTAAGGCTATATTTTCGAGTTTTCCTCTTTCCATTCAGCACAGTTCACTTCAGTAGCGTCACGCACTACTGGGGTACAAGCCTACTCTCATACGAGAGTGATATAGGCCGTAATCCACCACGCCATTTCAGCACAATTCACTCATCTCTATAATATAATCAATTAAAAATATACCTAAAATGCAAATGGTATGAAAATTATGAAGTTGAAAGGCGTTAATTTAAAAACTGGGGTTTATAGTACACAGCTATATGATTATGGCAGTGATTTTAATTACTAGGCAACGCAGCGCTTTCATAGAAAATCATTCAGGAAAATATTGAGAAACACTGCTTTGGAATAACTTCCAAGAAACATTTTCAAAGGAATCAGTAATTCCATCGCAATTTCTTTCAATTCAAAGATTGGTAAATTTTAATAATATTATACCTATTATATTTTATATTTTATGTTTACCATTTAGGTTTCCTATTTAGAACCTTGACTGAGAAGTCTTGTTTTTTTCCTTGAGGCACGGGGCTTAGCACGGCGGCGTGCCGCGACAATTATCTCACGCATGCTGTCCTTATCACATTTAATACTATAGACAGAGACGTAAGCGTGACAAACGCATGAAAACGTCTTGTCACGGAGTGCCATGCTAAGTTACACGCAACAGCGATTTCATTTGACATTTAAAGGCGCATATTCATTTGCAAGCTGTAACTGTAACCGTTGTATACACTGTAACAAAAAAATATAATGTGTACGTGGTTTGCAAACCTGCAACGAATGCGACACGAGCGGCTCGCAGAAAGCCGACGATTCGTTTTTGCCGCGTGTCAAAGAGTAACTGTAACACGCGTACCTACTAGAACCTCGTTACTGTATCTGTTAAGGAGTTATAACTCGCAAATAAATACGCGCCTTTAGTTTGAGCGTGGGTCAAACTGCGTATTCAGGCTTCTTTGCGTCGAGTCTTCGCAAAACGAATCAATGTGGCATGTCATAAATGTATGAAAAACAATACACGCAAAGCAGCTCAGAAATGAAATCCTAAAAGCTGTGCATGGCAATTTTACTTGTTTAAAATCACTGAACTGTAAAACCTATTTTTTTAAACAAAAACCCGTAAATTTTCCAAGTATGTATTAATTTTGACAAAGCTAATACACATACCTACATACACATCCGTCACGCACGCCTCTTTCCCATTGGGGTAGGCAGAGACCAATTCTTTCTACTTGCTACAATCCGAATACACTTCTTTAACTTTTTTGAGGAATATACTTAGTACATTTATATTATTTATTTAGTCAGGTGAGTCAGTAAGTGGGTTGGACAATGATTTTAAATGGGATAAATTGACCCACAGTTTCAATATATTCAATTTACTTCTTTTCCCAAGGTTATGCCACCAGAAAATATGGCGATAGATATGCGTCATACGAAGCTCAAGGCTGAAGAGGCAGCCCTATTAGCAGGCGAGTTGAAGAAGCCGAGTTGGCAGTCCAGGAATGAGGGCATCCACGAGAGGGTCAGCTTTGAAGACTGTATCTGGGGTTTTGACTTGGCTGGCGGTTCTTATTATAAAACTCCTTTAAGAGTTGTTTCTGTAAGTATTGTGTTAAAGCTGTAAAGACGTCTGTTTTAGACCTTCAATGTTGAATGTAAAGACTAAATTCGTTATAAACATTTGGAATATATTTCTACCAGGGTTTCTACCATAAACGATATTGCATTTATGTATCACCAGGATCTTGTTTTTTTCAATTTTCCGGTATAAAACAAGATATTCTGTCTGAGACATGAACCTATAAAGAAGCACAAAAATGGACTTCTTTGTTATTTTTACCCACACACACACTTTTTAAAGAATTACGACTCAATTCTGATCACTTACGCTACCACTTATCCCAAAACAAACGCTAATCTACCAGTGCTTTGGTATATTCATCATTAATAGTTGCAGCACTCTCCGGCTTTCATATTTAATCAGATTATGAAAGGATCTTCGTAGAATTGATATCTTAAATGCATAAACAGGTGAAACCCGACAGCCGAGCTGAGAAGGCTGGCATCCGTCCTGGAGACAGACTGAAGCGGATCAATGACATCGACACCTCGACACTCACTATTCAGGAGGCTCACGAGATTATTATTGAATCTGGGGTACATCTTAAAATTGCTGTTACTGCGTAAGTATCTTTATAATACATATCTTTCACGCCTCTAGGCAGAGACCACTTCCCTACACTTGCTATGTACGATCCAAACACATTTCGTTCATTTTGCCTCATATACGCACGTTGGTTTAGGATACTCCTGACGTTGTCTTTTTTTCACAAGTCCCTGATTTGATTTAGTATCTTGCAACTGCAATCTATAGCAAAATAGGAAGTGTCTTAAAATTATCGTCAAAACCAATTAACTGTATAATCCGACTAAATACAAATGAATGAAAATAGTACGAAAATCATGACGATGTTAGAAGTTCACTAAAATGTTGGGTTATATTATAAGCGTCATCATAGAAATACTGTAGATTATCAATATAAAGGCTAGCTAACTCCTTTTCAATAAAAATTTAATGTCTACAGGCCGGAAGACGAGGAAGACGCGTATTTCTGCTACGAAGATCCTGTAGTGAGTACCATTTTTATTATTTGAATCAAATAAAAAAGTTGGTAGATTATTGAACTCTAGTATTCGTTTCGCAAAAGTTTAAATGTCGATTTATGTACGGTACTTTTTACCAAACTTTCCAAATCCACTTCATTCTTATTATAGGCTTTTGTCGGTGGAATAATCGCCATCTTTGCCCTTCTTCTAACATGACGTTAACTTTTTCTTTCGCTTGAGTGAGTACCTACATCTTAGTTTTCCTATACATCTCTTTCCCTCCACTTTTCCTTCAATGATGTTCTTTAAAAATTCTTCATGTTAAATCAAGTGCCCTTTTATATCGTAAACGGTTGAAACGCTAATGCGTAAAGGCCCTTTCGAATGTGATAGTTAAGTAGGTAACCTTAAAACATGTTCACCAGATTCTCGAAAAAAAGATCCTCATACAATTTACTTTGGCTGAATCCACAGTGGTAGTTGCCTTTGTTGTTGTTGTTGTTATATATATTATGTCCCCACCGAGGGGCACGCGCCTACTCTCATACAGAGAGTGATTAGGCCGTAATCGACCACGCTGGCCAACCACCATCCACCTGCATACACCAAAGAAGAAATTCTAAGGTGTATGTGAATCCGCCAGTTGCCTTTAAAAAAAAAACAATTTACTGTAATACTGCTAATTAAAAACTTATTCATAGAATTTCAGAGTGGATGTTATCATTCCATATGAATAAGAATTGGAAAGTATCATAATTATGATAAAAAAAATCTTTTAAGCGTATAAAGAATACTTGGAAACAAAATAAAACTTATAAATTTTAGGAAAATAAGTACTCTTTAAAGAGAACTCAATTTCATAGATCTTTACCTCGTGGTGTATTTACTTCAGTGAAATGAAATTGTAATAACTAAATACGGGTTTACATTTGAAATATTTATTACCCATTCTGTAGATACTTTATGAGGAAAACGGAGCTAGAAATAAATGAAGAAATTTTAGTAGGCTGGCAATTTCATTTGTTCAAAACCACCGTGAAAATCACTCAACTACCTATATACCACAACTTTTTAAATAAACGCCTGTCAATTTCACAGTTTTCATACTACTGACATCCAGTGTATTCAGTCGGGTTCTACAGTTAAGTAATTTTCACAGAGGAATTTCCAGGGCCTTTAGGTATACAGTAGACAAGAGCAGGTTAAAAGTATTGTACCTACATAAATCGACATTTAAGTAAATAACATAAAGGATAAGTTGTATTTATGCAAGTTGTATGCGTATTTATGTTAGCTGATAGGTATTTATGTTTATTATAAGTCAAGTTCAAATTTTAAATAAGTATTCTTACATTAATATCTTTTGGGTGTAGAGAAAGAAACCCCTGTAATTTCAAAAAAATATTTAAAAAATGCAATAGACATCATAGCGGCAGAATCGTCAGTTGTAATTGCCATTAAAAAAAAACTATGCCGTCTTGTACAGATTTTTTGGCAGTGCCTTAATAACCTTTTCTGCGCAAAGTTTACAAGCAAATTTTATCTTTATCAATTGGTCCCTACACCATAATATCCATCTACAAACTACTGCAGTTACTAAAGAAATATAATCTGTCATTCAGGAAGATGGATACGACAGCGAAGAAGAGAGACGCAAAGAGGAAGAGAGAGCGAGAAAGCGGATAGTCCACGCCAAAGTTGTGAGTGATTTGTTTTTGATTTAGTTTCAGTGAATATAACATGAAACAGAATAATCATAATAAGGTATGAATGAGGGTTCTGCAGGCGTAAAACAGATTTTTTTTGACAAATGCCGCTCAATTTCTGGATAAAGCATGTTAATAGAAACCAGTTAGAAATGTGTGAATGCAAACTGTAGTATGGTTACCTACTGTTTTATGGTATCTACTCAGCAATAACCCGCCGGGCTAGGCTAGCGGCTTTTGACAGCTGCCATTTGTATGACGTAAAGCCGCCGGCGTGATTGTTTAAGCCTTGTTTTGTTTAATTGTTTAAGGTATGCAGAATATTTACCTAAATAAATATCTTTATTTAGGTAAAGTTTGGTACAAAGAAAAAACAGACTACCAACAAAGGCACGGCTTAAATATCAATTCGAAGCTTGAATTTCGAAATATTCACGTCGATACTTCACGTCAATTCGTGTTTTGATCATTGAAGGATAATCCCTGTAGACCCTTTGTTCATACCTCTATATATTCGCAATCATAACTATTCTGGTCACTTCTAGCTGCTACTGCTACGGTTCACCGTGAGGACCAAGGATTGATTGGCAAGCTGTAACAATAATAACAGATAGTAACGAGGTTCTAGTGTGTACGCGTGTTACAGTTTGATACGCAAAAGCCGACAATCGTCGGCTCGTTCATGTGGCGTTCGCCGCAGGCACGCGAACTACATACACACTGTGTTTTATTGCAGTACATGCAAGGGTTAGGCTGCGTCCCCAGTAGGCAAACAGTTAGCGGCCGACTGAGTGAGCCGTAAATTGTGGCGAACTGAAATTTGAGTTAGCTGCAAACTTATATCAATTTTCATGCGTCGTCGCAAGCAAACTTAGTTAGTCGATTTAGATAGTCAGCGTGCGAAACGCTGCAAACTGCGTAGAGTGAGCGCAATACTAGCAAACTACGGACACTCCAATAAAAATATATGGATGGGCTTACTAAATCGATACGCCGCAACCTGAGTCAGCCGCTTACAGTTTGCCTACTAGGGACGCAGCCTTATAGTTACAGTTTGCTAATTAATACACGCCTTAACTAGAAAACAACGCAATTTTTCCAAAGCCAAACATTCACTATTCTTTATAAAAAGTCCCTTCAACAAACATCCAATCAGCTAATTTATCTCACAGAATGGCTAGTAAGGAAACGTTTTTCATTAAAACCAAAGGAACTCCAAAACTTGATTGATTGGAACAAGGGAAATGGAAATGCTCCTTTGAATCGAAATGTATTAACCCCCCTGGATTAAGAAGATTTATTTCGTTGCGTTTTGGAACTTACTTTTAAGAGGACTCTAGGAATAAAACAGAGACAACCAATGTATCGTTTTGAACCGATCCCTTTATGTTATTTTCTTTATTTTATTTAGTATATCGTAAATCATATTCATACTTTATCTCATATGTTGTGTTTGGTTATATATCGAAGGCTTCATATTAAAATATTCAAACTAGATTAATAGGTAGTTATTTTAAATAGATCTACACAAGTACCTACCATAGTATTTTTTATACAAATAGAATAACCTCCAACGATATAATAAACAAAAGAAGAAAATTAAATTACGAACTCAAAATAAAGTTAATCAAACAGCATCATATTCTCACTGCACGTGAAATTAGAAACTTTAGTTTCACAACATTCTTTTCAAAATGGCTAATTATTTCCCAACAAGGTAGAGTTGGCAACAGCTCGCTTAACAAGCTGCTTGAAACACTCTTGAAACACAAACTCGAGCTATTCTGCCATTAACACGTTAGCTGTTTTCTGAAGTAAAAGGGGAAACGAGCTTGTCAAATTGTTTTTGTTTCAAATTATTGTCAAAGTTACTCAGACAGAAGCAAGTACAGGTACCTAACGTTTTTTTAAATAACGAACGCCTGATATATTTTTACGAGTACACGAAAATGTCGATCTAATTAGTCGGGTTAGGTTAGGTTTACTCGAGTAGTGATTGGAAAAAAGATGAGTTGCCAGGCTGGATGAATTATAAAGTGACTGGGCAGAGGTTGTGGCTAATATAGGAGACCTTTGTCCAGCAGTGAGACAACGATAAAATATCATTGTTTGAAGGTAGAGTGTTAGCATAAAATTGTATTCAGGCTAAATGTAGCAAAAATTTTTCTCAACTCTGTTTCTATCCTTTTATTATCTATTGGTAAATATAAGAAGCGATATGATAAGCGATATTATGCCTTTGACTTTCTATACGACTCATCATTTCAACAAATATTTGCTTACGTATGCGGTATTGCTTTTCTTTCAAAGTTCAAAGTGATTATGTATATGTATTTCGACGGTTAATAAAGAATTCTTTTCATAACGCACGAAGGGGGATGAAATTGCTGAAATTTTATTAAAAATAACTCTCTCTGTTTCAATTTTATTTAATTTGCATGACATTACGATACTTGCCATTTGAAATGGGTACATGTTGTTCATAAGAATTTTTGTGTTATGTCTCTTGCAATTTTTGTGAAAAAGTATCTGTTAAAATATTATTCCATTTTATGCGCGTAGGTACATCTAGGATATTTACGCCCTAAAGGTTGATGTGCGGCTAATGGTAGTTGATCCACTGCTTCCTATAGCGGGCCACCCACGCTAAGTTATGCCTGTCAGTTATGCTTGAACAGTTGAACATATCATAACTGAACGTGTGTATGATATTATTTCTTTTGCCTGCGCAAGCAAAATTTAGGTAATCGCCGCTTATTTTGCTGCATAGGCTAGTGCGTAAAAGCACAGATTACTAAATAGTTACAATGGTGTGCTAATAAACATTTGAATTTGAATTTAACGTTAATAAAAGTGCGTGATAAAATGAAATATTATTAATTTTGCGAGAAAATATAGTAAAGTATAGTTGATGATTTTGTTAAAGATATGTTAGGAAGATTCTTTAGTTAAAATTATGATTCAAACGTCCACCAAAGACCTTGTTTGCAAAGAAATAAATGTCGTAAACAAACACTCGTTCAAGATGTCGTAAACAAACAATGAAAGAAGGATTTGCCGATTTTATCAACGCAAACGTCTAACCCATACCTTCTAATGGCTTTCAGATACTAGATTATGTACTGGAAAACTCGTTAAAATAAATAAGTATGATAAAGTGTAGAAATATTTAATAAAATGTAATCATTATATGTATTTACAGAGCTCTTACTGGAGTCTCCAGTGGCCATGGGTCAGCAAACGGAAGATAATCTACAGAGAGTCCAACTGCTTTATGGTGCCGAGCAAATATGAAGGAAAACATCAGTAAGTCTTTCACAAACTGAATATATCTTTTGTTATTTTATTTTTAAACTCTTTTTGCTAATAGTAAACTTTTAAAGTCAGTATAACGTACATCACAAAAAATCATTCCTAAAAATAATTGATTGAAAACCCAAGATAAAAATATTTATTGAACTTGATATCTGTTTGATTAAAAAACATTTCAAAGCACATGATATTGATACATCGATAGAATACAAAAATATAGCCGAAACGTGCCCTCTTTTCCTTTGATTCGAATATTTTTGTATCGTCGTCATTTTTCAATTTCAGAGATAAATTTTCGCCGCAACCAATACTACGAGTTCAAGATGATATTGTTCTCGATAGTATAAAAAGTGAGTTGTCTTCGAAAGATAAAACTGAAACAGATAGTAAGGGTACTGCTGTTAATGATGTAACAGAGTCCACAAAAGAAAATAAGCCTCTAACAAACGGTGACACCAAAAATGAAATAATGACTAACGGTGTCACAGATTTAGAAGAAATTGAAGAACAGACGGAAGAAGAAGATGTTAGCTCTATAAAAGAAGATATCACAGAGGAAATATCACAAAGCGATGAGATTTTGGAATCAAAAGATAATTCGCAAATCGAAAATGTAGACGAAAGTGAAGCGACTGAATCGAAATTAGACTCTAATGAACAACAGTCACAAGCAGATGAAGATAGTGAAATGAAGGAATCAGTAGAAAATAGTCAGAATGATGATGACGTCATTAACAATATGCTCGAAGGTGATGAAAGTATCTCGAAAGATCAAGAAGAAAATATTCTTGATAGTATTTTAAGTGATAGCGAAATGCATAGTTCCCACGATGACGAAAGATAGAAAATAGATAATGAACTTAGGTTTTCAAATTGTGATATTAAATTATGCTCACTTAGATGATACTTAATTTATTAACGATATTTTTCTTGAAAGATACTATTTCGATTTACAAATTATGTTTTATTTAAGCAAATAGATTATTTTTCAATATTTATTAGTATTTTATTTTTGCTAGAAAATAGGCAAACTTCCTTTCGAAGGCAGAATTATGTTACAAAAACATACTGTGGCGTGAATGCACCGTAAATCGACTTTAAGCTTATACTAATAAGGATTCACATTTATACAGGCACTGGTAGAGTGTAATTTGAGATAGAACCTTCAGAGAAAATCCAATATGGCCGCCGGAAGTCCTCCGGCTAGCCCTTCATTTCCGTACTGCGGTTACAGTCCACCCACAAAGTATTTACCATGAAGATGCATATAACCATAATCGTTACTGTTTTACTTTTGTTGGCTTACTTTCGTTACAGTGCACCTACCAGGTTCTTTACACAAAAGTGTAGAAAGTTATATTTGTTGTCGATTAACTTTTGTTTTCAACCGTTCAGAGTGGTTACAGAGTATCCCCCAAGTTGTACCACAAAAGGTTTACAAAACCACACTTCTGACTGTTTTACCTTTGTTCTCTTGCTTACTGCAAGTGTCAATTAGAAACCCTTTGTTAGTTTGAGGAGGATTGTGGAGGACAAAGTGAGGACAGAATAAATAAAAGAACACAACGAGCTTTTCCTGTCTTGAATTTTTGATGAGAACTGATTGTTAAAAAGTATTAAAGAATTGCCATAAATATGAAAAATAAAAATATTTTCTAAATTGAGAAGTAAAACTCTTTGAAGTAACTTTTTAACAACAGTATTGTAGTGTATAATATGGCCATTCAGTACCTACTCTTCTTGTTTAAGTAGATACAAAATTTCAGAACGAAAAAATTAATTGAGACATTGGCTCAAAAGGCACCTACCTACAAGGATCTTTTGGCACGTGGTGGAAATCGGCACTAACGATATCATGTTGTAAATTGTCATTATTTTGAGTTATTTTTGCACCACCCACGCCCTCCTAAAAATGTCACTCAAGTGCCAATAAATCCTTGAAGCACTGTTGTAGGTATACCGTATCTTTAAATATTTTTGTCAATAAGAGTGACAGCTATAGATGAAATAGAGCGCAGCGTTTCGTTCCCACCCGCTGTGGGTTTTTCCACGAATTTTTATCGTGAGCTGAAATGGTAGAACATATTTTATTCAAATTTTGTCAGGAGACGGGGCTTGTTAAAACTTTGTCGTCCGATATAAAACAGGACCGAAACACGACAAGTGGGAATCAGATAATCATTTCAAAATCTCTCTCATGTAATACATGCATACATACATATCCGTCACGCCTCTCTTCCATTGAGGTAGGCAGAGACCACTGCTTCCTTCCACATTCTACGATCCATACATACTTTTTTCCCTTCATCCACATTCTTCAATCGCCTCATACATGCTCGTCGGTTTAGGATACTCCTGACTTGACCTTTCCGTATCATCAAATTTTCCTCTTTAAGCAAAATACCTTATATCCAACATAGCAACAAAATCGCAAAACGACTTAGAAAGCAACGAGGTTAACCTTAATTCAGATAGACAAACAGACAAACCAATCTGAAAATACACAAGCCCGCACAGCTCAATATTTGCCGGCTTTTGGTTCAATTGACGTCACTCCATGATTACGATCGTGTGTGCACCACCTTGTTTGCCGACTGTACCTACCCATTACTAATTGGATAGGAGGAACTATTGGAAATCATTCGATATGGATTTTACTACGGAAAAGTTTGTATCAGTGTTTTGTTTGAAATTGCAAGTGAATTTCTTTCTAATAAAATCATTTTCAAAACCACTCAGGGCCGTGCCCGGGACGTGACCGGGCCGTGGCCCGTCAGGAGGGGAAACAATACGTCGTCGTCATGACAACGTGTGTGAACGAATCCATAAAAATGTATGGAATGATATTTTTTCCCTCACATGTCCCAGGCACGGCCCGGATCTGTGTAAATAGACCTTTATACAAAGTAAGTAACTGGCGCCGAAATCGAGACAAGTCAATGCTGACCCGAAAAAATCCTTTTTTAATATATATATCAAGTCAGTACAGTGGCGGGAAGTCAGCACTGACTTGTAAATTCGCAAACGAATATTTAGAAGTCATTCTAGGAGCGGGCACTGGCGTCGATAGCTGACTTGTGCACTTACCCTGTCTAAATCAGCCAGTTTAATTCGGTTCAATCCAAACTAATGCTGGCAGCATAAACATTATGACATTGACAGTTATTTTAAAATGTAAGGTGAAAATTCTAATGATTTATTTAATGATGTAGTACTTAGCCAATGAGTACAAAAACTAAAGCGCAGAAATTCTTTAAATAAACTGCTTTGTACTTATTAAGTTTTTTTCTAAAATTCAGCCCTTTTAAAGGACTGAAGTAAACTGCCTGCTCTTTGCTCTAATCTGAGTAGAAGATTAAATTAATTAAAAAAATAAAATTCTACTCTTTACGCTAATAAAATAATTCTGGATTTAAAATTAAAGAAGGTCATCTTACAATTCTTAATTAACTAAGGTTTAGGGACTCTTAAAGAAAAGGATACTTTTTGGGTTTCGTACAAAAAAGAAGCCGTAAAAAACTGCGTAGTTTAGCAACTTCTAAAGTACCCTAATGAAGGAGTGGGTAGTGATATTCAATCTTTATAAAGAACTTCAGTTTTAATTAAATGTTTGAACAGATCGGTTTATTATTTAATCGAAATTGTTCAGCTTTCAAATAGGTACCTACTTATATTACTTATTTATCATATTTGTACCTAATTTTTTAAAAAGCCCATATATACCGTATAAAATGCGTCAATAACAAAATTTCTTGTACTTGTTACCTTTTTAATAACGGCGATGTATTTAAAATTAAATAAATAATCAGGAACTTATCTAACTGTTTATAATTATAGCTTAATAAGGGCAACCTACATACAATCATTGCAACCCATAGAGTTTTGTAACATTTATTTATTTTGTTATTTTAATTAATGATTAGTTACAAAACAATTGTCAGCGATTCTTATTTTAATTTATACCTAGGTACTGATTTTTATAATTGAAGTCTATTAATTTACCTATTGTAATTTCAAAGACGGCGCCACTATATTTTAAAAGTACATCAAGGACTTCCATTGTTAAAAAGTAGTGGTAAAGTGGAGGGGAGAGTGGCGCCATATTCGTAGTTGAGTTGAGTCGTTGTGTGATCGTTGAATAGAATAATTCAGTGAAAGATGAAAGTGTGTTGTGATATCCTGAAAATATACCGAGTGAGTATTGACCTAATTGTGTTTTTATTCTCTATGCATCCTATAACAACGAGACAGGTATTCTTTACAAATGTGGGTTCATGTGGGTTCGAGCCCCACATTCACTAAACAAAATATCATGAAGCGTACACAATTGTTAACGGTCTGTTTTTATTGAATAGATCGCAGTTATTGAAACTCATTTTTATCAACCTTGCAATTATTAATACTAATATTATTAATGTCAATGTTTGTGCCAATGGATGGATACAAGGGGATGTTTAGCACTTTTTCACGCAAAAACCACACACACAGATTTTAATGAAGCTCTATAATATTGTAGCTTGGAGTGTAGAATTACACTTCAGCCATTTTATTTTAAGATATTGTTTAAGTTAATCAAGATATTCGTAAAGAAAATTTTATATTTTACAATCTTGCAAAATAAAGGAGTAATAATCGCTTGAAGACAGCAAAGGACACAGTTAACTATTTAAATAAACAGTATTTTCTAACTCGGCGTCTTTTCAGATTGGTGTTAAGAATTCTTGTAATTTATAGTTGAGCATCGACTATATACATCTTAGATATTATATAATAATAAGCTTTTATATTTTTAAGGTCTAGTTTTAGTCTATCTACATAGATCCGGGACGTGTCCGGGCCGTGGCCTGTCAGTAGGGAAAAAAATACGTCGTCATAACAACGTGTGTGAACGAATCCGTAGAAAATGTATGGAATGATATTTTTCCCTGACACGTCCCGGACACATGACGACGTACTGTTTTCCCTCCTAACGGGCCACGGCCCAGACACGACCCGGGCACGGCCTGGATCTATGTAGATAGACCTTAAAGATATGCGATGTGATGCTATATTGAAAGTCAGTCAATTATTTCATAGTATAAATGTAGGTAATGTTAACTTAAGAAACAAACTTTTTCAAAATCAGAAATCAAAATAAGCCTTCAATAACAAATTAATAAGATCTGCCCAATTAATAACATTAATATCCAAATATGATAGAAAAAAGTATTTTAATAAGGTATCTAAAAGTACAAACATCAATGTAAGAGAACAACGAAAGAATACAGTTGCTAAAAGATTTTCCCAAGAATTTTATAAAGGAACTTGAGAACATTTTTCAGACTACCGTTTTACTGACAGCTTCTTAGATTAAACTCCTTTTTAAAGTGTCGGGTAATTTTTACAAAGTCAGTTTCGGAATATGTTTTTCCTAGAACGTTTTCTTGTAAGCTGACGCTGCTTTCGTGACCAGAAACTTTGGGCTTCTTCCCTCTTGTCGTTGTCGGTTTGCATGTAAGGTAACTTATAAATTAGTAAACGATAGAAAAGGATATGCATGTACTCGTGATGACCATATAGCGTAATGGACTGCTTTTGAAGTATACAGTTTAATTGCAGTTTTTCTAAAAAGTTCAGTCCTGCTAGATGAAAGGGAGAAGATAAGACTTCTGCCAGACAGTGCCATTTTTTCATTATGGTGGCCGCCAGATAATAAAAGTACCTGACCGGACCGGCCATTTGCTACGCGAAGGTAATAAGTATGACGATAAATGTATACGTATAGTAAAGTATTAATTTAAGAAGGTACCTAAAAGATGTTTCTACATATAGGTATACCTATTATACCTACCTATATGTAGAAATAGCTTTTAAAATCGTCGGTCAGACTATTCCATGTTAAGTGTTACTTATATCCGTCTAGACGCCACTGTTAATTTGGAAATACTCGTAAACAAGTCGTTTGATGTTATTGCAAGTTGTTGCTCTTTGTTGTAAAAGGTTTATTTTTACTGTATTACTATGGTAAGTATATTTATAAACATGGACAGTTTCCTGCTAGTAACAAAAAATAATCAACTTGAATATTTAGAAGTAAATTAACATAATAATCTGCTGAACCAATATTTTGGGACATTTTGATCTTTTTCGTAGGTCATTCGTAGGTTGCATTGTCTTTACCTACGTTATAGTTTCGAAACTTATTTTGTAATTATAAGTTCTAAAGAGCTGACGTTGTAATCACACTAAGCATTCTTTATCTACGAAAAAACGAAATGATATTATTTCTATTCTTTAATAATATATTTTCGTTTCTTTTCAAACCAAACATGTTAAAGGCTTCAGGCTGTTTATTTATAAGCACAAAGGTTTGTTAGATCTGTTGACCAGTAAACAGCGCACACAAAAAATGAAAAACATATATGTCTGTTTTTGGATAGAATCAGTGTATTTATAAAAGTATAATTTATCTAAAGAAACTTTTCTGTTTTTATTTAGGTGTAGGTAGAGAATTTCTACTACATTGGATCTACACAATACGTGTAGGTAAATGCTAATCATGCGTATTCAAAATCGATGTTTTGGCGCAGTTTTATATAAATCATCACATTGCCCGTCGGTTCATGGTACTCTTGATTTTGCCTTTCTTGAGCAGGTCCCCGATTTGATCGACGTACTTTACTGGCGACTGATGAGTGTGGATAAAGCGAAAGAGGTGTGTTTGGATCTTAGCAAGTGGAAGGAAGTGCTCTCTGCCTACCCCAATGGGAGAGAGGCGTGACGGATATGTATGTACGTATGTATGTACCTATCACATTGCGGAGGCTGACCAACCTAGGTACAATGCTAGTTGCGTAAAATTAAACATCAAAATTACAGGATATGTTATTTTGAGATAGTTGATAAGTTACTTTTTCCAAGATATGGTGATTAAGAGCTCCCGCAGATTACAGATTTTTCAATAAGCCGATAGTTTAGTCGGGTAGGCCTGCTAGCTGAATTCTTCACAAATTTTAATGCCAATCGTCATAGTGTGCGCGCGCACTTGCATACACATAACAACTTACTGAAATAGTCCAACTAAACTATTGGCCAACAGAAAGCCTGTGGTTTGCAAGGGATCTTATGTGTACTAAAATAAAAAATCAGGACATTCGTATAAATGGGGACCTTTCGAATCAATGTTGCCGTTAGTAAAAATCTCTAGTATTGCTCACAGACCTTAATTTAAAAGGCAAATTGCCTTTCAAAAATCGGACATGTTGGAAATTCACAAATAGCTTCTTTTGACGTGATTCGGATGAGAATTCAATTATAATCGATGAATGGAAATTAGGACTGGCATTTTTATCGGGTGACTGAATTTTTTATTTAGTGCTTAATGTAGGCTTTTCGTTGCTAGGTCCATGTATATATATACTAAGGCGTATGATTGATGTAACCTAAAAACTTGAAGGGTGAATAAAGTCTTACGCATTATTGGTTACGGCATAGTTTGATTTTTTTAATGAATAACCAAAACCAACCAATATTATAAATTACGATTCAAATTACATAAAAACATTCCTACATATCCGTCACGCCTCACTCCCATTGGGGTAGGCAGACACCACTTCCTTCCACTTGCTACGATCTAAACACACTTCTTTCGCTTCATCCACCCACACTCATCAGTCGCCTCAAAAAACGATTGAAAATTAGTGTAAGGATTTAATAAAGTTAAAAAATATAAAACGTATTTGTGTTCTGTTTTTCATAAACTGTTCCAAGTTCAAAAAGAACTGCCATCTTTTTTTTTGTTATATACAAAATGCTCGCTTGAAAACTATTAATTTTAAATCATTAATTTAAGATGTGACATGAATATAAATTAACCAGCTGTTGAAAGCATCATTAAAGCCAACACTTCTTTAAACTTATCGCTGTCACTCTCTAATGTCACAAATCAGAGGAAGACGTCAAGTTGCTTAATGGTTGTATAACTTTGAAGGTCTTTTCTGCAATTGAGGGTGAGTTTCTGTAAAGTTTGCGACGTCCAGACATCTGCCAGGGTCGGCCTTAATGGTTTATGCAATTTGCACTCCAGCTACTAAACTAATTACTAGCTGTCTTGGGATAGTTATACGTTGAGAGCTGATTGTCAGCGCTGATGGGATAAGTACTATTGAGGCGTATTTTCGGGAGCGGTGTGGTTGCGGTTGACCTTAGGTTTTAACGAGGTTTCGTAACAAAAGCCAAAACGTAATGCAAAAATGTGTCATTTCCTAAAATGTGTAATTTCAGAGTTTCTTTCGTGCTTCGTAAAATTATAGGTTATGGCTGATTCCACCGTTTCGTTCAGATTTGCCATCCAGACCAAAAACTCATATGATTTTAACAGTTAGCTAAAATGTTTAAATTGAAAAAGTTCACGTATAAGTAAAGCTAAAAGACGCATCTTTCATTTAATCGCTAAATTAATTAAATAAAAAAAACCCTGAACAAAAACATGTCAAAATCTCATTACACTCCTCATCCAGATACCCACCCTGAGTTTTCTGAGATACTTTAGTACACTATCCTACGGTAAATGTTCAGGTTTTTTGTGGCTGTATATCAAGTTACACTATTACAATTAATAATTAATAAATAAACATTAATAATTCATAGCGCAATATATAAAGAATCGCACTTAAAATTTTGTCAAACGAAAAACTTCATTCTCTTCCACGAAAATTGCAATCAACATTATAATGTGTTCCCAACCCTTTTTCTACTTTTGCCCACGCCCACGTCTCCCGCGCCCCTCTGTCTGCCTAAATAATTTACCGAGAAAGACCACGCGCAGCCACACTAAAAAATATTTCCGATTTAAGTTCTGAAAATCGCTTTTGTCACAGGTTCGTACACATTACATTCCATTGCATTTCTAAGTAAGCTCATGATCAAATTAATTTTATTTTAGATAAAATTATAGCTTGTATGTGGGTGTTTTCATATTATACCTATCAAGGTCATTGCACTTTTAGTTTCGAAATAAATCGAGAAATTCTTCCTAAATTTCATTCCTTTCCAATTCATTACATTCCATTCCCTCCAATTTTTTGGCGGAGGGGAATGAAAGGTTTTAGAAGTTAATGAAATAGTTGTACGGGTAGTAAAGTAGTAATATAAAACACTAATAAAGATCATGTTTTCGGTATTAACTGACGTTTTTTGTAAAAATAACATTATTAATAAAACGTTACCTACCATAATGAGTATTGTCGTGCCTAAATTTTTATATTAAGCAACTACATACTTTTTCAACTTATGTTATTCAAAAAATACCAACCTATCTAGGTACCTATTTACTTAACGAAATTCAGATTGAAATGTTAATGGTTGGCCTTATTGTTATTTTTTATACTCTTACAGACCGCAAATTAATATGAAAAAAAAATCTGACAGTACATTTTGCTTAGATTTTGACACGAGTATTTTTTTAGAGTTTATGTGTGTGCGGATCTCGAGTACGTGATAGATAAGACAAGCCAGCGAGCGTGAAAATATTCCTGCATCGACATGGTTTCGCTGCATCAGCAATCACGTAGCCTATCACGGCCGCACATATCATCGCACGACCAGCGTCTTAGTATATAAGCGTAGCTTCAAGTCATTACTATTGTCCAGTTGCCTAGAGTCATATCACTATGTAACCTTAAATATAATTTCTGCAACAACGCTGTGCCATCTTATTGTCACCTATTTTCTGCCGGGCCGCCGCAGTGGTGACTGCCGCCGATTGAACACGCAACTTCGCTACTTTGAAGATGGATCTCAAGACAATGCAAGCACCTCATCGAGGCAATCTAGTTTCTGCTTTCCATCAGCGGGTCTCACCGACTCTGGATCAAGAAGTGATTCACTATGTACGTAGTTTCGGCCAAGTACAATACCAGCATCTGGACCCGGCGCTGCAACAACTAGCTACTTTAACGATTAATTCAACTTTGTTTTTATGATTGACGACGACTCGGAAAATTTTTTTGAGAAATATTGAGATGAATTTTTGCAATTGACACAAGCAGGTTCCTCAGTAAGCAAGAAATACGCACGAAGCAGCACAAATGGACGAACATCGAAACAGGGTCAAGTTTACAATGAATCACGCTACATTGAAATTTTACTACAATTATTGAAATTAAGACTATCATTTGGACAAACTACGCATCGTTATGGCCACGACACGCACCATTTTTGGAGAGAATAACAAAGGAAAAGGCTCGTCGTTAGATTCGCAGTAATTTTTAGTTTTTGGCAGCAAGAAGTCAGAAGTTCCTTGCACTGCCGTATTTGCGGTATTTTGTACCAGACTCTGCATTGCAATAACGTGAAACAATGAAACACATTAAGAACGCTTGGTGCCCATGAGCAGGATTTGATAACCGCCAGTGTATGCAGCCCACGACTGTAAGAGAAACGCTCGAGCGTGGAAGTACTGCTGATGTTTATTGAATTAATATAAAGAATTTGAAGATTTTTTTATGATGACACTGCGCAATGACCACGATGATGTCCGCAACGCAACGCTCTGCAGTTATTGGTTGTGAAGAAATATTGATTAATGGTAAACGCTTTAGTTTTCTTCGATTACTCTGGAAGAATCATGGGTGCAGCTATTCAGCGAAGAAAGAAGCAACAAGCGAGGTTTTAGCGGCATTTAGAAGTCCTGTTTTCATTTTCTTTTCCAAAGGGGGGAGTACTGTGCGGTCCTCGAGTACGTGATAGATAAGACAACTCAGCGAGCGTGAAAATATTCCTGCATCGATATGGTTCCGCTGCATCAGCAATCACGTAGCTTAACACGTCCGCACAAATCATCGCGCGGCCAGCGTCTTGCAGCGTAGCTCCAAGTCATCACTATGTTCAGTTGCCTAGAGTCATATCACCATGTAACTCCAAATATAAGATGTACAATTTCGCCGCGCCGTTATAATTGTCACCTATTATGCAGGTCGCCACAATGTGAGTGTCTAGTTTAGGTGTTTATACTTTTAGAAGTCTATTGAAATGTTCCTAAGACGTAAAAAAAAATTGTGTTCATTTTGACACATACGATTTCCATGAATAAGTACGTTTATGGAGAAAAAGTTTGATTTTTTAATCAATTTTTTAATACTGACTAATATTTTTTCATTACCTTCCAAACAACATCATTACACTCTCACGATATTTCATTACGTTCCATTGCCTCATTACACTCCAACGATTTCCTCGAAAACTATAACAAAATTTAATACGTCCAAACTAGTTTACTACATCTAGACGATATACGCATCTTTTTAGCATACCGATTTTCGAAACCGATATAAAAAAAAAATTTTCGTGGAATGGTCGAAATTTGCACGAAACGGTGGAATCAGCCTTATATTGTTTTAGAGTTCTTTTATAATTCTGGAGTCTGAATTTAGAATCAAAACGTAAGAAAAGCTTGAACAGAGATGCGGCTACATAAGATTGAGACATTTAAAAAAAATGAGATATTTATTCTGTTTTCTGAGGATAAAGCATGCTTTACTGAAAACCCGCTCTCCACATAAAGTTAGGTTGTTGTAATACCCAGGAGTGCTTCCGATATAAGTAGCTTTAATACTATGGCACTAGCATTCAGTTGTGTGACAAGTAGCCAGTTACAATAAAGGTCAATTAAACTATTACTTCATTACACCTATAGCTGTCACTGTCATCGGCAAAAATCAGAATAAGACGACACGATGTTTAATGGAGTATTAAAACTCGATTAGCCTTTCCTACAACTGCTGTTAAGCAGAATTAGATGCCTATTGAGAAATATTTCCGTCTCTATCCCACACCTTTCACAACTTTGCGGTAGACAGAGACGAAAATGAAGTCGGACGTATGGTCCGTCTACACATATTCGGGCCGTGCCCGGGACGTATCCAGGCCGTGGCCCGTTAGGAGGGAAAACAATTCGTCGTCATGACAATCGGACATGCCGTGCCCGGATATGTGCAGATCGAACTAAAATAAGATACTTACCGCTTTAACATAGGTACGTCAACACATAAAAGTGGTTTATTAAACATATATCTAATTAAAACAGACACTCTATGTAAGTAGATAATTTACTTTAGCTTCTTTTTTAACTTGTTATCAGTCAGTAGAAATTCAGGCTGTTTACTTTAACTTTATATTAGCTTTTAGTACTCCCGATTGAGGCGGTAGGTTCGTTCTGTACATAAAACATTCGTCTAACAATATTGTATTGTTATATAGCTTCAATTCAAACAGCCTGTTATAAATCTTAATGATTACGTGATCTTGGAGTTAAAGGCCGATTTACATGATTTTAATATTCGGAGCGTGATGTATTTTTTACTCTTTCCTAGTCTCGACTAATCCTACAAATATTAGAAATGTTTGTGCCTAAGGATGGATGTGAGGAGGCTTGTTACTTTTTCACGAAAATACCAGACACCGCACAGACTATGTAACATGTACCTAATATGCATAACATGTAATTATGTACCTATAATAACTTGTGTTACGCACTAAAAGGCAAACATATTAAGTAGGTACCTATAGATAGAATATGTGAATGTTATTCCTTAAAATTATTTCATATTTATTTTCAAATTTTTAACATACCAAATCAGAAAATTCACGTAGTCATTCAAAGGAAAAGCAGCAATATTGTAAAGTTTCGTCGCAATCTGTTCAGTAGTTTCTGCGTGAAATAGTAATAAAAATCCATCGTGACATCTAACAGAATAAACATTTAAAATATTAATATGATAGTAAGATTAGTATGATGTAAGCCTACCTTTACAGAACACCTGTACTTATAGCAATACAAGGTTATTGCTCATAGCATACATATTGGAGCCAACAGCTGCGCATTATTGCTTCTTACGAAGTCCCCTTATTCATGAAACTATCGGCAATCAGGGATTATTGTACGTACTTATATGTAAGTTATTTCTATATTATTAGTTTGGCCCTTTTTCCTTGTCTACGAGGTGAAGTTGAAGCAGATATCAAGAATAGCGATTGATTGATGAACATTAACTTTCACCAAGAAAGGTAAGATATTATTTGGAGTTATATATTGTCAGATTGTTTTCCCCGAAAATAGTTAAATGGTAAACTAAATTGATTAATTGCAAAGAAATACTTGCTTTTGTACTGTAACTGACCGAACAATTTTATGAAAATTTATTTACCTAAAGAAACAAAGAAAAAATACACAAAATCAGGCTACACAATCGTAAAAAATATCCCCATCTCGAGTCAAATTTGGTGGAAAAGTGCTAAGGATACTAGCAGCATTGCTTTATGAAATAATATCGAAAGTAGAGAATATCAAATATATACTTATGTAAAATGCAATTCTATTCTTTCCCATATAAATCTAATTTCACAGACTGAAAATACTGAAATAATCATTGAAAGAGGAAGAGAGCATACTCGTACATAATTTAGGCACTGCATTACGTTCGTCAAGCAAAGCACTTTCAGACTCCTAGAAACCTAATTTATAGTGCTAATTGAATACCTTGGTTTACGTACTTGACTGAAACGAACCTTAAGTTAACTAGTGTTGCTTCTATAAAATATAGATTTGGGAATATCGATAGAAATAAAACTAAATCTATTTTGCCCACGGTAGAGAAGGCGGACCGAGCTGCTAGCTTAGCATGGCACTCCGTGACAAGACGTTGTCATGCGTTTGTCACGCTTACGTCTCTGTCTATAGTTTTAATTATGATAAGGACAGCATACGTGAGATAATTGTCGCGGCACGCCGTGCTAAGCCCCCTGGACACCTTTTTATGTGTCATGGTGGATGAGGACAGAGGCCTTTTCTCAGCAATGGGACACAAATGGCTAAATAACATTAGATTCCTTTTCTAAGCTTATAATTTTAGGCCCAATATAAAAAGTAATATGATTTAATACATAGTTAACAAAAATTACCAAAACTAATATTTTACCGACTTTTACTGTCATTTATAGTCTCTTATTTGATATCAAAAAAGTTGTTTATCGTATTTATCTACAAGATATATCGATAGAAAATCATCAAGGAAACATCCCTAGCTAAGTGACTGCGGTAGTGTGGTTCCGTACATTTAGAAATTAGTAAGTTAATGCAGGGAAATTGTTAAGTGGCAATCTTAAGTGCTGTTGGAACTTCTAAATCTATTAACTGCGTACGTGGTTTGAGTTTATATAGGTAATATTAGATCTCTACTTTTTTATTGTAGGCCTTTTTACACCAACCCTTCAAAGTCAGTTCCTTGTGTTTCTTGCTACATAATTTTGTGAGAGAAACATTAGATAAAAGACCTATTCTGAATCTAGTATTATTAATTTGTTGTAAAAAGCAATAACAATTAAAATATAGTAACTTTTCAATATACTTAGGCATTCTGAGTGCTACATAGTATGTAGCTCAAAATATACCTACCTAGTTAGTAGGTTAAGTTAGTAAGTAGGTATATTTTGAGCGTAACAATAAACTACCTATATTTTGAGTTTCGTAACCTTTTTACTGTTTACATTTTGTTTTGTTAATGTAATTTGAACGACATTTAACCTAGCTACAATTTATTTAGGTATATTTAAACAAAACGGCCTTTTGACCTCTCAAAAGTGTTTTAAATTACAAAATGAGAGGCAATTCATTTCGAGGAAACGGAATATACCAAAATGAAGCTCTGTGCCTTTTCACAAGATTATACGTTTAAATTATACCTTTTTTCCGCGACCCAGAACCCGACTGGTTCCTTTTTTTGGGCGTCGATAAATATGTAACAGTACCTAGATATTAGGGTTGAACTAGGAACTCTATTTTGAGATCAAAGAGGTTAGGTACTGTAAAAAAACAATATCCAAGAATTAATAGGCATGATAACAAAAAATTTTTTTAAAGTCCATCACATAGATTATTTTAAAATATTCGACACGTATTTTTTCTTTTAAACTAAAAATGACACAGATACACTGGGTTAAAGTTGCTCATGACGTCACGCCTAAGTACGATTTTTACCTAGAAGTGACGTCAAAACCTCCCACTTCGTAACTTTGATGCTCTGTATTTTTGTATTTATTTATGTATTTGATCAGGTAAAGGTAAAAAATGTGTTTCAAATATTTTTATAACCTAAAAGACATTTCTGAATGTTTTTGAACTAGTTACCAAAACAGCCAGTCAAAACAGTTAATAGTATCCCACCAAAAACATTCTGTAAAAAAACTGGCTAAGTCTCGATGGAGGAGAGAATCGATGGAGAAATCGTGCCAAGTCTAAGGTTTCTTACTGCGATGTTTTTATTAATTAGTTAACATTGACATTTATAATATATTAGGCAGTAGGTAACTAGGGTGGATATAACAGAAAGAAAATTATTTTCCAATGCTTACTCAACAGCATATTTTTAACGATGTCAGAGAAAAGTTAAGATTAAAAACATTTTCACTAGTATAACTTATTTATTATAATTTTTGGCACCGACTTTTAAGGCACCATATTCGGCACATGGATTAATATTTTTTCATTTCCAAGTAAACTAATTGATAAAATATAATATTACACTACACACCCACCACGTTTTCATTTTCCTCGCTACAATATTAAAGACAGTAAGAAATATAAATATTTTTAACATAATATTTTAAAACAGTATTCATATAAATAAATTCTCAATAATTATAACATAACAGATTCATTCTGAATTTATGAAGGGACTAGAGGCATCCCGCGACTTCGTACGCATTTATCGTCATTACTTAGAAATTAAACACAATATCTTAAAATAATACAGCCTATGTGTTATTCTGATTTGCAAGCTGTAATATTACCAAGTTTCATTAAAATCTATTCAGTAGTTTTTGCGTGAAAGAGTAACAAACATCCATCCAGTCATCCATATCGGCACAAACCTTCATAAATTCATAATGAATTCTCTGATAAATGATATCTGAAATGAAGCAACTTATACAGTTTATGTACTTTAAGAACCTACTTAATATCTACTCGTAACACTCTTACAAGAGAGAAATAAAAAATATATTTATAACATTTACATGATTCTTCAAATACATACTTTGTATTACCTAAGGTTAGTTCGCAATGTGCTAGTCTCAGACAAAAATTTACTTCTATGCTTTTAAAAATAAATGAGGTTCAGTTTACTTTTAATCTACTAGATTAGTGTGAACTAGCCTTTTCTTACACACGTTCTTATCAATTTATCCACCGATTTTGAAAGTATTGAAAGAATGAAATGACGAATCATACCATTCATTCATTCATAAAGCGGTCACGACAGAAAAAAGAACAAATGTTTAAATAAACAGACTGGCCACTCACAAACACACAAACTCAGTAAGAAATGTCATGAGAATGGCAAGGTCGTCTCATAGGTGTATCTTCGCGAGGTTCTGTAGAAGACCCCAGGTCTATAGTACACTTCTTCTGGTACCACACGAGTACTATCACGCAGATAAGGCACAGAAGGATGAAGAAAACCAGCATAAACAGGAGATAGAGCTGGAAGGAAAAGGTTACAGTTGAGAAAATAGAAAGTAAAAGAATAAATAGAAATAACTAGAGGCTGCCCGCAACTTCGTACGCATTTATAGATAATCATATTCTATGTTATTCTGTGTATAAGCTACAATATTGCCGAGTTTTACCAAGATCTGTTTCGTAATATTTGCGAAAAGAGTGACAAATATCCATCTATCCATCGGCACAAACATTGACATTTATAATATATCTAATATTAAAGTAGGAGAAGTAATTTAACATATACAAAATTTAATTGTCCTAAAATTTATCTTTAAAAGATTGGTGCTGCTCCAAAAATTCTTTTTTTTTATCAAGAAGGCAGTATTTCAAGAAGATGATACAGAAACAAGCACATTATCCATTCAATTCAAATACAATACCAATAAAATGAAAATCTTTCAAACTCCCTATCTATTTCACTTGGTCACGTAAACATTCATCGAAAGGATGACATCATCCGTGAGACAAACAGGTTTTCACGCATGCGCAACACTCAATAAATTCAAACGTGGAACTAAGAACAATGTTTTCATTAATAACCAAAATAAGATCAAACACTTTTATTCCTTATTCAAAATGAATTTACGAAATTACGCGCGAAAGTTTGACAGATAGAAAATGTCATCGAGCAAAGAGTTTGGTTAAAAACTTACTCCGAAAAAGAAGAATAGATTTTTTTCAGCCCCGTCGTCTGACATGGTGCGTATGGGGGTTCCGATGGGAAACTGACGGGAGGCAAAGGAAACGGGGCATTCTGCCAACATTTGCAGACAGAACGTCTCTGAACTTACTTCTATATTGATTGCTTAGTATGTTATGAGAAATTAATTGTTTTATGATTAAATAGGTATCAGTTAAAGACGTGGCAGGTTTTACTTCAGTTTACCCAAAAAAATCTAAGTAGTTAAATAAATAATTTACTTAATAGCTGTTACTTGTACAAGTAAGTATTTACTTCAAATTCATGGTGTATTTTCCAAATATTACTTTTATCCTTTCCTATTCGACCTGTATCTACAAAACAAGAAAATGGAAACAGCATAACATATTTTTTTCGAGTGATTTACGTCACAGACGTGTGTGAGTTTTCTTTAAGGACATGTTTATGACTTAACGACTGTTATCAAACCATAAAAGCTGACTTTACGTGCCGCGGAAGAATAATAGTATTGATGGACTGGACGTATACCTAAGGATTAAAAAAAAAACTATATCTTACAGATAGGGTTCCTAAAATTTTAAAAGAAATTCTAGAAAAAAAAATCGAAAAAAGATCGGAACTCTTGATATTTGTTGTCAAATATTATCTTTTATTATTTGACACCGAAATTCGTTACTAAAGCTTTTTAGAAGTTTAAAAATTGTAATGCCATTTAATTTCGGGTTTCCTCTTTTCCATTTCGCTTCATAATGATCATCAGCCTATTCATCTTACTTATAAGTAAGGGAAGGAGACAAAAAGTAATTTATATTCTTTTCAATATTCTGTCAATAGCATACGGGTTCAATGTTGCGTGATTTCTTTAGATTTTGTGTCATTTGCAGGCGGTACGTTTGTGGACGTCATCGTTTGACGTGAATAGACGATGTCGGTATTTCGTACAGAGGTTTTTTTATGAATTTGTAAAGAAAAATTTGATAATTCATCAGATGTATCGAAAAATCATTACGGCATTATGCTCTTAGCTTGTAGATACTAAATATATATATATATATAAAATTGTATCTTCTAAGCTAAAAGGTCCTATTATCCTATCCTACTCGTACTTGTTTTTAAAACGACAATGTGTGTATCTATGGATGGATGTGAAGATGGATGTGAAGATGGATGTATGTATGCTACTCTTTCACGCAAAAATCACTGAGCTGATTTTGACTTACAAACTTGTTGCTTAGACATTAGAGTAATACATACGCTTTATTAATTTGAGATATTGTTTTTTTTTCAGGATATGATGATGAATGAGTGCGAAGTCGCGGACAGCCTCTTGTACTTAAATAATTTTAAGTAAATATCTGCCAACAATATTTAAATAGGTATAAATCTGTATTAAGCTTCCATTGATGAAATTATGGAGTACTTTAAATATTCACAAAGAAAATCATAATTAAATACTAAGGGAAAACGTATAATAAATAGCGTATTAATGCAGTAAAAGAGCATTAATTTCCGCGAGAATCACGTGTGACCTATTTGCAGAAATATTTTTAATATTTATCGCCATTAATCAAGTTTACGTCAAGTTTTCTCGACGCGACAATTCGCGTGGTCCAATAGAAGAACCAAAAGCGTTTATATTTATAATATCCTCCCTTTCTTTAGCAGGTAAATTCATTTCGTGTAAAACCAATGTCTAACCACTCAACCTATATCATCCGACTATCAAATCATTGACAGACGGACCGACGCACGGACAGCCGAGCCAGGGCGTTTTCAGACCTAGCGTTTTATACCCGCGTATATGGTCGTTTTCAGCATACGCGCGTACACGCGCGATACATACGCGCTTCAAAACCGGACGCACGTATACGGGCGTATACGCTCGAACGTGTGAAGTTATATCAGTATCAACATGGACTACCTATACGAGCTTAGTAGCGCGTCAACGCTCGTACGAGAAGCAGACGCGCGAACACGCGCTTCAGCAAACGAGAGTTTAAATGTGTCTATAAAACTCTATCCTGAAAACGCACTTAGTAATAGCCGAGCCCGTTTTCACCTTATAGATATGGAATCTTAAAAAAAGATGAAAAAAATGAAAGGTTTTTTGTTGAGTAATTTTCACAGTGGTTGTTTAAAATTTTGAAATTGAGCGTCAAGATTAATTATGTGTAATAAACACTTAACTCAAACACTTAAATAATCTCGCCCAAGTTTTCAACCAACACCACTTGCTATAAGAAAGTAAAATTAACAAAATTAAATATAAAATTTGACGTGAAAGCCTGCCCACACGATTTACACCCACGTAAAGATACCGGCAAAAGTTAATTCGAAATCCCAGCAATATGCAGACTTTTACAGTTGGGGTGCCTAGTTATCTATTGCTGGGAAAGAAGTTTCAAACTACGCAGTTGTTATGTGTTGTCGTGTTATTTCTAACTGGGTTTTGTTCCGCGGCTATGTCCACGTGGAGCCTTATTCCAGCAATAACAAATTCTCATTTTCCTTTACAAAGGGTGTAAGAGTAACTGAACATTATCCCAAAATGACAAAAAATATAAGTACATCATGCCATATTATACTCTCACACAGCGGGGTAGGCAGATACTACTTCCCTCCACTTCCTACGATCTACACTCACTTTTTTTGTTTCATTCACATTCAACTCATATAAGCACGTATCGTCGGTTTAGGCTCAGGGAAAAGTGTTGTGTCAAAAAAGTTACTCAAAATACTAGTACGTAAAAAAGTTTTAAAAATGTTTTCTAATTAGCTGCAAAATTCAAAATTAATTCAAAATACAAAAATAATTTATTCGTAGGTAACATTAAATTTACACTTGAATTCGTCACAAAGTAAAAAATAAAAAACATAATAATGAATTTAAAGAAACAAAAAAAAAGAGAAACATTAAAGGGAAGCTACGCTGACTTCGGAAGGCAGATTCCCCAGAAAAGAAGCCAGCAAGAAACTCTAGAGGTTGCTCTTTTTAAAAATATTGTTTAACAATCATTTGTTTACAAAGAACAACTTATATATTATGATCGTGTGGAGCAAGAGCATTTATACACCATGCCCTATTGTCATTAACTTCAGTAACCTACCAAGTTAATTTAAAGTAGAAACATATATATTTTTTATAACTTATCCCTTGTTTCTTGATAAAAGCTGTTTACCTAGTTTCACGACGAGTACCGTATCGATATATTTCGGCTAAGCAACAGTAAAGGTAACAACACCCTGTAAAAGAAGTCTTCAAGAACTTTATGTTCGGGATTATATTTTGTTCAGATCGTTTTCTTTTCTTATTGAATTGTTCTTTTTGTCTATATGTACTTGAAATAAGATGAACTACGAGTAGGTAATAACGCGATAGCAAACTCGGCTAAATAGTACTTACAAATCAATGACGGTAGAAAAAAAACTATTAGGTAACGTTGATAGTAGTTAATTTGTTGGCTACCAACACCTGGCTACCAATCATTTATATAAAAGTTGGGTAATATTATATAAACTTTATTTGAAAAGAGTAACCCAACAGAGTTCCTCGCTAGATTGTTCTCTGGGGAAAATTGCTACCTTGCAAATTTACAAGTTGCATTAGCTTTAAAAAAATGTACTACCTGTAATAACGTTTTCGAGCACATGGAATTGTCTACGAAATAAATGAAAATGAAAATGAAAAATGAAAAGTGTTTATTCAAAAATAGGCAAAATTCATTATACTTTTTTGATGTCACTTTTTTTATTTAAAGCTACTGCCGATTCACTACCTGTATAGCCGAGAGGAAGAAAACGGCAAGAAACCTTCGGCACAGGGCCCTACGTTATGTCCAATATATCTTTTTTTTTTTTTATGAACAGAGTTATACAGTTACATGTTGGTACAATGTTTTTTTGACTCGAATTGACTATACAAATGAATGATTAATTAGAGGAACTGCCAGGCTTATCTAATCTTCTACTCATACCTAAACAGTTTTCCCAAAGAAAGGTAGGAAAAACGATAAAAATATTCCACGTTTCAAAATTAGGGTCGATCTAATAGAATGGAATGGTATTGAATAAAAATGTTAGATTCCAGATTTGAGATGTAATAGCAAGGTCCCTAGACTACAATTGGAGCATCGAGTGCCGGAATCGAATGACAAGGCGAGAAGATCTAGTCTGAGTTTTTTTTACAATTGAGGGTCAATTCCTTGTAAAAAAATTATTTAACTTTATGTATGCGTATAATCCAATTAAATTAAAGCTATAGCAGCAATTATGAACATTATGACATTGACAGGTGTTCATTTAAAAAGTTGGGATTGAGCTGATCACGTCTGCCGAATAATCTTTAGGCAAGTACAACTACCCAATGGCAACCAACAGCCAAAAGTGGCGTGATGAACTGGACAACTTTATGGATGTCTGGGTAGAGGCGGCTCAGGATAAAAAATCGTGGAAAGGAAGAAGAGAGGCCTTTGCCCAGCAGTGGGACACTGACGGCTAGATAAGATAAGAGAGGTAAGATTTAATAAAACATTTTGGATATTAAAATTTTGTACTGATATGATGTATCCTGTTTACATTATTATAGCGCCTTTAGTGAACACTATGGGTACGATATAGATCCATATATTATTGTAGTTATATGTTACAATGCCATTTCGAGTAGAGCTACAGTATTCCGGTTCCCACACCCGGAAAATGACGACCGATCGGATCGCATTTTAAATGTTCGTCCGTCCGCTTTTATTTTCTACATTTCACCTAGCTACATATAAAATTGGGTCGGAATTCCTGTGAATAGTGAATTGACACGTGTCAGAATTTGTAAATAAAGAATTGGCACATAAGGTTCGTTAATTTTTTATTGACTTGATGTTAGTTACTGCCTAGGACTTCTATTGCATGAATTCTATACCTATCGATCATAGTTTATGAACATGAAAAAGTAGACAGTATGTAGAAGTGAGTATTTCTATCTATATGTATATCTATGAAACTACTGGTATACGTAGCTATAGCTTAAAACGGGGGCTATTATAGTGCTCGTGAGAAACGAGGATGCGCCTAAAACTGCTTCAATTAATACATGGTCTCTATTGCTAAGACATTTTAACTGAGATTTTTTTAACTTGTGGTAAAATAAGCAAAGTACGAAACGGACCTGTTACTACCTACACTATGAAATGTAGAAATTAATATAATCAATATAATAGGTACGAGAATGGTTTATAGGTATTGTTAATTTTATAAGATTATTAATTATATAAGAGGCAATACCCTCGCTCTCCTTAAGCGGGCCACACACGCTAGGTTATGCCTGTCAGTTGTACAGTTCAACTGTATGATATAATTTTTTGCCTGCGCAAGCAAAATTTAAATACACACGTTCAGTTATGCTTGTACGGTTGAACTGTGCAAGCATAACTGACAAGCATAACCTAGCGTGTGTGGCCTGCTTTAGGCTAAGTAGAATACACAAAGCAAGTACGACGAAACCATTCTTGGTATTCTTGGTTGAATAAAGTCATACATTTCTATGTATGACTTTATTAAGTTCATGTAAAAAAGATTTAGAATCCACGAAAACTCTCGAAGCGACAGTCGTGTCAAGAATAGCATGGATTTAAAAGGAAAAATCGATGATAAAATCGCTATTAAAATAATCCTGGTCGTAAAAATGAGATCGCTTTTGCTTTAACCCGTCCATAACGCTATCGTAAATTGGATATATCGGAAAAGGACTATTTTTTGATATAGGTAGTTATTTAAAGAGAGTTCATCTGGCCGTTAGTACGCAAGAGATCCTACTTATAATATAAATGTCAATATTTGAGCCGATGGATGGACTGATGTTTGTTTGTTGCTCTTTCAAGCAAAAACTTCTGAATAGATTTTGATGTTTGGCAATTTGTAGTTTATAATATCAGAATAACACATAAGGCTTTATTATTATTTTGAGATATCATTATTTACGTACGAAGTCGCGGGAAGCCTCTAGTATGCTATAAATTACTTACTTGGCGTAATATTCCTACAGCTTCTTCATCCAGTTGGTACATTTCCTTCCGTCTTTCCCATTGAATAGGAAATTAAAAAAATAAACGCGGTGTTCAAAATAAGAATGGAAACGAATAAATTAAATTTCTTATCCAATAGTAAATCTAAATTATATATTTCATCTTTAATAAATCCTACAGCTTTAGAAGATTTCTTGAGAATTTCTATTTGCTTCTCGTAACCATGACAATAAGGTGTCTGAAATTGATGAAACAACAGCTTTTCTCCGAGTATTAATTTAATTAATTCCATGCTCTAGTTTTTGTCAAAGGCTCAATGAAGGAAATTAATTTATTTTTTCCTTTGTAAGGCATCTGGGTATCTAAAAGGTAACATCGGGCAATTCATAATATGATCTCATTATGATCCGTTTTCGTTCAGTCATTCAATTCGAAAAATGACAACATATTTGATGAATCATATTATGAATCCTTCACATTTCATCTCCGCAATTCATCGAATTGGACAGTTTTCTATGGAAATGCGTAAAATGGTCAACTTTTGATGAAATGCTGTTATGTCAAATTGATGACATTTGATGAACTGGTAGATGTTACTCGTCGGCAACATTTTGCATTTCATCTACAACTCATATTTACATTTCGGTGCGTTATTATTAGTTTTTTAAGAGATTATTCTGTGAAAATCGTGATTTCCTAGGACAATGGCAGACTTGATAAAATACCATAGAAATAGTGGAAATACTCTTAATTCTCGGATCTACATCTACTATACATTTCGAATTGGATGCAGTGCCAAACTTAGTCTTGAAGAAGCCCTTAAATCATAGAGGACATAATGCAGCACTCAGAATATCAGTGTATAGGGCTGAATCGACATAATAAAAAGTTTAACATTGAGTTTTAATACTGGACTGGAGCCCTATCAACCTATGAAGAAAGAAGGATTATCAACAGCGTCAACAGTGAGTAACAATTGAATAAATTTTATTTAATCATTTAAAGTAGGTAAGTAACCCCAAACTATTTTGGACAAGCGGCCCCTTTTCTAAAATGAACTCTGTTAACTCAACCCCCTTACCTTAGCCAAATTACATACTTTTAAGATCAACCCCCACACTTAATTATCTCTAAGTATAGGTAAGTTAACTTAAAACAGTTGCTACAAAGTGTTCTTTTTTATTCTGACGTAGGTCAAGACTTGCAGAGTTTTTATCTTGTATGAACTTGAGACTTTACATTACTACAACAATACTATTTCCTACAAAAATATTAAGTACTACCTACCTAATTATTCTTAGTATATGTAATAAACAATACAGCAATACTAGATACCTATCATGAAAGAACTTGTTTAAATTGAATGGGGGTTGATATTTGGACCTCGTTCGTTGACTTTCAAAATCAGTTTTCATTTATGTCGACCCCTAGGAAACCAATATCGAACCCAGGGGGTCCATATCAACCACTTTCAGAATCCCTGATTTAAAGCATGCTGATTGAAAACCCCAAGACTATTAGGATAGGAAAATAAAAAGAACAAATTCTATAGACAATAATAATTTATTATTTTTAAATTATTTGTACAATTAAATGGAACATAAAATTACTTTACCTAAGAATTATAATATGAATAACAAAGTGATTCTTTAAATCTTTAATTACAACAAAGTAATATAGTTAAACAGAAAACAATTATTGACTACAAAAAAAGTATTCAATTTCACAAGTCAACAGTTTTTATAAAATCTTGTGATTTATAATATTTTCCTGCTTTTCAGATTGGTGACTCAGATTTAAAAGTTGATGCCGGCCATGGTGAAGCGAGTCACAAGTATTATGTATTGAATGATCATTGAATGTCTCCCACATGAAAATGAAACATTACTATTATTTTATTAGGTAAGAAGACTAACATTTAATGTTCTAAAGAAAATGAAATTATTACCTTTATTATATTGTGTAAGTACATAAAGTACTTTTTTTTTGTAGGTGATTCGGGCTGTCCACAATGTGCAATTATGAATGAGTAATGACTTCCCGTTCCAGAGCTCACACTAGAAAAAACTTAATTCGAAGAATCGAGGATCAATGCAGGATGCAGGATTGATGAGGAATTAAGTTCTTGGAACTCCAATGCAATGTTCCAATGGGCCGCAGATACTCTCTGGGCTCAGTTTTCTATTTCTGTTATAAAAGAATAGATATTAAACAAGACTATGAAGTTGCATTTCTGTTTCATTTCAATTTTTTATTGCATTTCTATAATGAAAGAGTACCTAGTTAATTATCAAGACTATCAAGTTGCATTTCCGAAGTTGTGCATTAACTGCGTGCGAAAAAATAGCAGTATTTCTATTTTTAAACAAGTATAAATAAAGATATCCAGCTTACTTTGATTTATTTACACTCCATACTTACGTTTTCTCTTCGACGCAGTAACAACGAGAATCAACTTAAAAATGTATAAAACTTTGGTCTTGTGAAACTCCTTGAAACGATTGTAAACCGCCCTTAACATGACTCTCCGACTCTTGAATTTTGAGAATGTATTCAAATAATTTCTGTTTGCAATTCGTAACGTAGGTAAACAAACTTTTCGACATTTTTGACGTTCTATGTTTTGACACACATAATATTGCCAGGCTTTAAAAAAATATGTCATGCTCAAAATGTTAGAAATCATTTTTATGCTTTCTTTTTTATTATTTTCATTAAACATAATAAAAAAACATTAAATTATTTTACTACAGACTGTTTAGAATGGTTTTCTGTTTTGGATTTTAAAAATATTTTTAACAAAAACCGTAATATTACGATTCGAGAAATCACTATTATTTATTTGATATAGCAATATTGACGTTAAATATGAAACATTTTATGAAATGAATTTCAGATGAATCATATTATAAAGCGACAATCTTAAGGTTTTTGATGGGTGTCAGCTACAATTCATCAGATGATTCATATTTTAGATGAAACATCCAATGTGGCCTTTTTAGACCCCCTGAAATGATTTTACAATAGATATATACTTACATAATTTGGATTTATCAACTTATTGCAAAGCCTCGGAACTCAAAAATGAATAAAATAATTGCATTAATAGACCTCCGGGTCCGCTATTTGAAATGAAATCGCGTAGAACTATTCAAACAACATTTTATTACGCACCTCTTTAAACATTTGACGGGGACTATCACGATTTGATGAGATTTCGTTCGACATTCACTGTGAAACAGTACTGTATCCTGGGAGTTAGTCTTGGTTTGAATCCCGTACGGAAAGGTCGTGCGCTCCCTACACCTTCGAATACTCGAAAGTATTTTCCGAACGAATTACATAATTCGCCCCTTCTAATTAATTCCAAACTCAAATTTCAAAAATCCGCGCTCAGTGTTCCGATTTTCTTTTGTTTTTTTATTTGACAGATTTTAAAGTTTTTAATTTTCAAAGTTTTGTTTCTTTTTTTAAATAAAGTTTGAGTGGCCTGTTTTGGATTGTTGCGTGTGTACTTTTTTATTTTTAAAATGTTATATTTTTAAAGGAGAGTTGCAGTGAAGTGCGGTTATAAAAAGTAGAGGACCTCATTATTTTTTTGCCGCTGGAACAAGTTTTCTATTGGACCCGGTTAATGGCGGCGGCTTGACATCGAACTGTTATGTGAGTAATTATTTTCTCATTATATATATATTTATGCATTAATTTGATATTATTACTTGATATTTTTATTTTCTATGTTAAGGCAAGCTGAAATGAAAAAAGAAAGTATATTTTTTATCCATTATTTAAAATAAGTTAGAGCTGGTAACAGTCGCCTAGTGTTTTTTACAAGGTTTTTTAAACTTACGTAGTTACCGTAATTATATCAAATTAAAATGAAGATGTTGTAGTTACAACAATATTTACAACTATCTTTCTTCCTGATTATGGTTTTGTTTTAAATATTAAAAAGTAACTATTAAAGCCCAAACGCCAAGTAGGTCTTTTACTTACTTAGGTACCTACTTAAAAATTTCCAACAATTAATCCCAAATATTTTGATATTATGAGCACTTCTATTAAATAACATCGAATATCGCAATCGTAACATTAAGTAGGTAGGTACCTGATTTCCATGATCGAGTTATCGGAGAAGCAACGTTGGTGATGGTCTCTAGGCTCTCTCTATACTTAGGTAATATATCTCTATTATATAGTTACTTCGGTTTTAAATGCTGTTTAAATTTTAGGAAAAAATGTCGTTTATTTTTAACGATTATACTAGGGCTCACAGTAAGCCTGTATTCGGCAGATTAGTTTGAATACGGCCTTACAGTTAATAGCGTAGGTATTAGTACGTAATAATATGTCAAATAAAGAAAAATGAAACTAATTCTCAAATAAAAACATACTGTGAAAAGAAATCGAAATGTCACGTCAGCGGTAGATTAAATCCAGGCTTAAACCCAATTGCCTTCCCTCCAAGCCTTTCTTTTCTTCCTTATCTGAATGTTGCAGCCCTGATTTTCTTTACTTTCATAGGAGTGGGATAAGGGCCCTTGGAAGTACGCTGGCATTATTTATTGGTACTTTTGGAGGCCTCACTGAGAGCCCACTTGAATGAAATATATACTTGAAAGGGCGTGGAACTTACATAGTAAGTTATAGAGTTAAATTGATGGTACTTTATATAAGACTGGAGGCTGTCATTATCGTCTTAAAAAAACCCATGATATCACAAAACAATATAGCCTATGTGTTATTCCGATGTCCAAGCTAAGTTATTGTAAAATTTCATTAAAATATGTTTAGTGGTTTTTACGTGATGAATTAACAAACATCCATCCATCCATCGGCACAAACATTGACATTTATAATAATAACAGGATTTTATCGTTTTCATCAACTTTGTAAAAGAAATTAAAAAAAAATTGGTCTCACTTATCGTTACCTAGCCTTACTTTTGCCTTTGATTGCTTAAAGTATTTGTCCTTTCTTTTTCATTTTTTAAATTATTTTTTTCTCTCTTTGCTTTAATAAAATATACGAACGAATTGAGAAACCTCCTTTATTTTTGAAATCGGTTATTTCTCTCTTTGTTTTAACAAAAATCTTAATTAAAAAATGACATGACAATTAAATTGTCACCAAACAACTTTTTGTTCCTAAAAATACAAATTAAAAAGACGTTTGAGTTTTGAGACAATTTAAAAAAAAATTCTGAAGTATTTCCAAAGAATTCATCGTGTTTTCGACAAGTCGCCGCTTCAATTAAGAAGTTTTCTGGCTTTAGGGCATCCTTGTATTTGAATAAAGTTTTTACACCGAGAGTTGTAATGGTAGCAGGGACAAATCACGTTTTGTCGATTTTAAACTGACATATAAATGTAAATTAATTAATTAAAAGACTAGTTTAGGAAGACTGTAGAGTAGAGCAAGGCAATAAATAAATACTGTAATTTATTTATTGCCTTGCTCTACTCTACAGTCTTCCTAAACTAGTCCTACACCAAAGGTTGTCTGGAAGAGATCACTTTGAGTGTTAAGGCCGCCTTTGCGCACAATGTTTTAGTTTTAAGTTTTATTTGTATTTCTTTATCTATCTATCTATATAAGATTACCAAGGCGTCAGTCTATAGGGTATAGTAAATACATAATATAATCTGTTACTGTTAAAACTTCTTTCTAAGTAAGCGAATAAGAACTCCAGAAAGCAATTTTTTGAAATGTTCAGTGTAAGAGGTGTGTTTGGATCGTAACAAGTGGAAGGAAGTGGTCTCTGCCTACCCCAATGGGAGAGAGGCGTGACGGATATGTATGTATCTATGTTCAGTGTAACTTCCAATTGACAAGTCTGTTTTTACTTCCTTATTAGATGTCACGTGAAATACAACATCTTTTTCCCAATGGGGTAGGCAAAGACCATTTTTTATGTTCCAAACACACCTCTTTCGCTTCATTCATGAGTCTATTAGATCGAACCAGGATCCATTAACAACCATTTTTATTAATCCTTTGTCATGATTATGGTAACAGCAATGAGGAAGGAATATAAGGAGTGGCCCCATTGTTTTTCATGTACAAATGAGTTTATGACAGCGTGCCAAGGTTGCGCCAAGTTTTCTCATAGTTTTCTTGGTAGAGGACCTGTCAAACGTTATATAGTACCATACAAAAAGGAGCCATTTTGCGCCAGACCAGGCACGCAGATCCAGACGGTATGGCTCATCCTTATATATTGTATACTCAAAGGGTACAAATTATCATTCGCATTGAAAAATGTCATGTCATACAAAAAACAAATGAGCATCTGTTAACGTCATAATTTCCAAATTACTGGCATATTATTGATTTGTATTTAGTGATACACAATGGCGATACATGTAGTTGAGTGGGGTTGACAGTTATTTTAGGCCATTTTACGCTGTTTTTAAAAAATCCAATAACTGTAAGATTATATAAATAAGAAAAATACTGTTATTTAGTACCCAATCGCTCTGTATGAAAACTAAAACAATTAGTAACTTATTCGCGAATTTTGTTTAAACACTTGTAACTTTTGCTTGTTTCGCGATAGACAGAACTTTAATGTTTTGTAAATCAAATTAGAAAGTCACCTTTAAAGGTAAAGTTTATATAAGATGTTTATGTAGCTTATGTAATTTAATGACTGTTCTTAGGGTATTTATCACAAATGCTTACCTTACACTATGTTTTTAAATTATTTGTCCTACACGTGTGCAGCGTATTCGGTGGTCAAACGGATGACAGAAAATAGAGCAGAGTGGTGAAGACTCCAAGAGGAACGCTCTTAAATTTGATGAAGACGATCCTGAGTATTTCTTTGATGTGAAAATTACAATACTTACTTCTTTTAAAGTTTTAAAGTTTCAATAAAATCTTTTCAGTAGTTTTTGTGTGAAGGAGCAAAAAATCTTCTCACATACATTGGCCCAAACATTGACACATATTAATTTTAGGACTCATATCATACCTACGTATCTCATTGCTGGATTGTGGGCCTCTTCATCCATTAAAATAAATGAATGTATTTAATAAAATTATGTGTTAAGTAATGTTGTAAGTAAAGATTAATAAAAACTACGAATATATCAGAATTCCACAGCGTTCTTATATTTATAGATGACCCAAAATAAACAGTACGTACCTGTATTTAGATTTCACTTTAATATGTGCTGTGATGTGGGATGTGACTGCGGTTATTCTAAGAATAAATATTAGTAAGAGTTTAAATTCTTAACGTTTAAATTGCAGTAAGTACTTAGGTTTAATTTTATTTTTTAAATCTCGTTCATGGTCGTCGTGTATTTTTTATATATTAGTTTTTTAAAGGAATGCCTTAATTTATATGAGCGTCAGTCCAAAATTTGGGATTCTTTCCAAAGATGGCTGTTCTTTCACGTTTTAATGAATAAAAGCAGTAATAAATTATTAGATATAATTTTTTCATGTTAAACTTTTTGATAGCTAAATGATAATTATT
This sequence comes from Anarsia innoxiella, assembly GCA_947563765.1. Taxonomy (NCBI): domain Eukaryota; kingdom Metazoa; phylum Arthropoda; class Insecta; order Lepidoptera; family Gelechiidae; genus Anarsia; species Anarsia innoxiella. Next base: position 2,289,415 of record OX387403.1, read on the forward strand.
TATCTTTCTTGTACTGGTACTAATTACAATTGAATATTAAAAATATGCATGGATTGATTATTAGTGGAGATATTAAATGGGTTGATAAGGAATGAGTTGCATTGTACCGTAAAGACATAGAAAATAAAATTGAATTCGAAAAATCTAGACAATAATGGGTAATTATTTTTTAAAATGAACATTGTGACAAAAATGAAACAAAAATGAAAGTGTTACAAAAATAAAACTTGTTACAAAAATAACAAAAATAAAATATTAGGGCTTACTCACAATGCACACTTTATCTTTTACTATTTTCTTTTACTCATGTATTAAATGTCATGCAATGAAATGAAACACAATACCAATAATCAACACAAATTGTATTTTTTTTTATCAATAATGAAATCAATGAAGTCACTATATATAATAACAACATAAAAGATTATTCTCTTTAACTTAAAAATAAGAAAACATAATTAAACAAAATATTTCATTGACATAATAAAATAGAATTAGTAAAAATTTATGTGGCTGAGGCTTTTTTTACTGCATTTGGGTGCGCATGCACAATCACGCTCCGATTATGATGTTTAAATTAGTGGTCCACATTATAGTCACCGATGTGATTACAGCTTTACTTCATTTTTGTAACGTCATATTTGTAACGTCATCAAAAATTGTTACAAAAATGAAGAAGCAACATTGTTTGAAAATAATCTCAAATAGTTTATGGCAACAGAAATCTCAATGAGTGAAATCACCGTGCATTTTTATAAAGGTACATAATAAACTATTCCAATAAACAATTAATGAAAAAGGAGCCGCTTACCTGTGTATTTTGACAAACAACACAAAATGGATAAATTAAAACTGGAATTTTTCCGGTCGACAAAAAAACACGCGTCGTGCACTTTTTCACACAGTAAACGAAATGACCGATTCAAATTCGTTTCTGGCGTGCCATTGACTCGTTGAACTGCTAAGTGTTTCTTTTTCTAGTTTTCAATTATTACCAGATTTATTTGTTACAAAAATGATAAACAAAATTTCGGACGATGTTTTGTAAGTAAAAAATATATATTTAAAATTATTTAAATTAAATAATGTATACTGAAGAAATACGCTTTCACTGTTGTCTAGTCGATTTATTCACTCATAATTAAATAAAGGTTCCAGTAACTTTTTTAGGTCAAATTTTGTAACGTATCTCGTGAAGAGGACAAATAATTTTGTATAGGGACCATCCGAACCCACTGAGAAAAAATAAGTATTATTTTTTTAATTGTAATATTTAATACATAAAACTATTTAAATCTACTAGACAATACAACATTGTACAATAATAGGTACTTATTTGATACTTAAAAGTATATTTAATAAAAAATATCGCGTATGGACAATTTTTTCATCCAAATGGTCATTCCGTCTCTTCTAAACCATTACAGCTACGATTAAAAGCAGTACATTTCAATCAGAATCCACTCAAAAAGTAAGCCGTAGCCATAACATAAATATTCGTCAGTCAATAAATTCCGACCGAATTGCAAACGTCATACAAAACTACTGTAAACTATACTGCGTAATTATTCTTGGATTGAAAAATAAACGGTAAATCTTTTTTACACTCGGATATTTTTATCGGCTAGAGTACGGTGAGCAGAAAAACATTTTTCTTTAGCTATTGCATAGCTTCTATCGCGGGCCTTGAGCGCGGGGACCGAATCCAGAAATTCCGTAACGAAAAAACCTCACGCTCCCCACTCCGACGGGCGCGGAGGTGTGGCTTGAAGGACGTGCATCATCTAACGTCGTTTCAGTTCGGCAGTCTTCGACACACCGGCGAGAGCGCGCGGCGGCGGCATCGTCAAAAAGTGTAACTTGAATTAATATCAAAGAAAAAGAAATACTGCATAAATAAAATAAATAAATAATTATAATTGCATAAGTTGATACAAAATGCTCTGCAATAGCTTTACCGCGCCAGTCCCCGAGTGCCACAGGTCTTTTTTTTAGCTTGATTAACTGGACGCCTTTACGAACGATTGGGCAGAGGCGGCTCAGGATAGAGAATAATGGAGAAGGAGGAGAGAGCCCTTTGCCCAGCAGTGGGACAACAACGGCTAGATAAGATAAGATAAGAAGCTTGCGCTAAACCTAAAGGAAATTTGCTTTCAGAGATCTTGTTCCTTACTAATAATTAAGTGAATGTAAGTTTTAAAAAATTGTGGTTATTAATACATTTTCTGATTATAATATTTTGAAAAACCTAATTTAAAGCACAAATAAATATCGTCAATAGATATTTTTACCTATATTTTAAAAGAACGTAGGTACATCGAAAAAGAAAAATTAAAATGATAATTAATTAAAAACATAATAATCAAACAAAAAAAAATTGGTACACCACTCAAAACTAAAGTACATAAAAAGTTAAACAATGCAATTAATTATCCTAAGATATAATATAATTATCCAAAAATATAATTATCCAAAGATATAAAGATAGTGTCAATTTCTAAACAGTTTCATGGTTTGTTCAATTACAGTCACAAAAAAGATCCCATATACAAAATGATGGAAAAAAATACGAAAAAAGCAGCACAGTTTGCTATCGCTACAAAAACCACAGTGTAAATGAAGTCCATAACATCAGAGGGAGATTCGAAATAACAAACACATCCATTCAAATCGTAGACAGTTCTACATCACGCCCAAGTATACGTTTATTACGCACTATAGTATAGATACGCTTAGTATTATTTTGTTGTAGATAACTTTTAACCGCCCGACGAAAAAAGAGGGGTGTTTTGTGTGTGACGTGATTTTCTGTTTGTCTGTATGTACGTCTGTCAGTATGTTTGTCTGCGGTATCGTAACAAACAGACTAAACTTCGTACGCTCAGTATTATTTTATTGTAGACACCTTTTTAACGCCCGACGAAAAAAGAGGGGTGTTTTGTGTGTGACGTATTTTTCTGTTTGTTTGTATGTACGTCTGTCAGTATGTTTGTCTGTGGTATCGTAACAAACAGACTAAACTTCGTACGCTTAGTATTATTTTGTTGTAGACACTTTTTTAACGCCCGACGAAAAAAGAGGGGTGTTTTGTGTGTGACGTGATTTTCTGTTTGTCTGTATGTACGTCTGTCAGTAAGTTTGTCTGTGGTATCGTAACAAACAGACTGACCTACGTACGCTTAGTATTATTTTATTGTAACACCTTTTTAACGCCCGACGAAAAAAGAGGGGTGTTTTGTGTGTGACGTGATTTTCTGTTTGTCTGTATGTACATCTGTCAGTATGTTTGTCTGTGGTATCGTAATGCTGGAAACAGACTGACCCACGTACGCTTAGTATTATTTTATTGTAGACAACGTTTTAGCCCCCGACGAAAAAAGAGGGGTGTTTTGTGTGTGACGTGTTTTTCTGTTTGTCTGTACGTCTGTCAGTATATCTATCTGTCTGTGGCATCGTTTGCTAGAAACAAATTGATCCCACGTTGCGTGTAACGAGTGTGCTTCTAATCACAATATTTTTATGAAGCAGATTTCATAATGCATTCCGTACGTTGAGTCTTCTGCTAAACATGGCTTACATTGATTGCGACCAAATGTGTCAAAAATGACATTGACATCTGTCGACACACAACTGAGAATATTGTAAATTAGCAGACTGTGGGCGTGTTTCACCATCTATTGATTAAATTTATCTGACGGATATTTTATAGCTGTCTCTGTCTAAAACGTGATGTTTTATGAAATAGACATAGGTTTATCTGTCAGTTAAATTTTATCTAAAGGTGGTGAAACGGGCACTGTGAATTGATTTTGTAAAACCAATCCGCTATCTCCTCTCCGCTTGACGAAATCTCCACTCCGCTCCGAATAGATAAAGTTAGTTTATAACAACAGACAGCTAAGCAAAGGCCTCTGATCTCTATCCAGTATTACGCCCAGCTAATCCTTGTTAAATTAATCCAGTTTGTCTCGCCATCTTTATCTTCTCCCATATAATTTTCTATTACGAACAAATAGACGAACGTACCTCGATCAAATCGGGGACTTGCTCAAGAAAGGCCAAGTCAAGAGTACCCTTAACCGACGGGCATGTATGAGGCGACTGATGAGTGTGGATAAAGCGAAACAGGTGTGTTTGGATCGTAGCAAGTGGAAAGAAGTGGTCTCTGCCTACCCCAATGGGAGAGAGGATTCACGGATATGTATATATGTATGTAATTTTCTATTTTATCAAGTACCTGTATTGATTTTAGGGCAAAATTAACAACGAAAATTCTACATCGCAAACCAGAAATGTTATCGAAGTAATTAAAAGTTTAATTAGACAAATCAAACATTTTAGCACCTAATTTAATTGGAGTTTTGGTCGCAAAATGGTCGTAAAGTGATAATTTGTTAATAATAAACTTTTAATTGGTTAGATTCACACGCGAACATTTTCAGGTAAAATAAAATTAATGATAAACACTTGTACCTTTTTCATTTCAAATGTATCTACGCTCACAACCGCGATATTTATTCAAATGTATTTTTTTTAAATTCTTGTCTACATCATAATTTCCATAAGTTTCTTGTGATGATTAGTAATTAGTCGGGTTACACAGTTGAGTGGTTTTAATTGTCAGCGTGTTCTTAAATTAAAAAATAATAAAATAATTGCCGATGCCTTTGCGTAATTGTATTAAATCAACCTACGATGCGTAGTCTCTATATAGTACTTCTGCGAACCTTTTATTGTACCTATTAGTGAAATCAAACAAAATTATACAAGAAAATACTTAACAAATAAAAATTTCGAGTTTAAGATATCCTATAGACATTTTATGCGTCACAAGACGACCATACACGTCGAGGTAGACCATGAAAATGGTGGAAAGGCGATATGAGTGCGTTCTCATGGGCATAGCAAAATTTAATACGAGGTCGTATGAAGTTGAATGACAGGTATATTCGCTGTGGAACCGCTGCTCCACTCGGTCCCTTTGACTAAGTTTTTTTTTTATATTTGGCAACTAACGTTAAGAATTCTGCCAATGACAAGTGAAGAAGTGAAGAAGAGAGTGGGAGAGAAGAAAGAGAATGTAGGTAATTCTGCATTCTCTCTGATACAAATCGAATGAACCTGTAAATAGGACAACAGAAACTAATACCAAAGTACATACTAATATTTTTTTAACACACATATTTTATATTATTGTATATAATATGGCTTTTATGGATAAGCTGCAGTTAGCCACAAATGTCAATATATTTATTTGAAACCGCGTAACGCCTCTCTGGGGTAGACAAAGACCACTTCCTTTCACTGACCTCCTTGGGAGAGAGGCGTGACGGATATGTATGTATGAATGAATGTATGTATGTATGAAATAAGCAGCCGTGTGACTAAACACAGAAAACATCTCGATTTAACAAGTTTACCCCACTATTTGCATAAAACCTATTTAGTAATCTGTGATGAAACTGCCCTTAAATTTAATAGAGCTTAAGTACTCGTATTACATCAATAATGAATTAAATACGTCATTTCAAACTTATAAAGGGCACCTTTGTAACACGCAAGTCATCAAAACAAAATTGGTTTCATGAAAAACAGCCGGCTGAAAGAGCCGGAAGCAATTGTATGTTGTATAGGAAATGTTTGGGAACTATTGTAGGTGGAAAATATACATTATTTTTATTCTCGAATTAGGATTATGTTTTTTGCTTTGTTAATACAAGGTTAACCTACGCAAAAAATAAGCACTGACACTTTTGGTAAGAGATTTTTCAAGTACCTTCCTATTGGGTGTAGGTACTTACATTTTTTATTTATATTACACGCTTTATATTATTATAGTTTCAATTGTAACTAAATGTATATGTAAACAAATCTTGGAATCTTAATTTGACCCACTTCCCGGTTTTCGAATAGGATAAAATTTTGCAGAAAACAGAAATTGTAGTTAAAGTTTAGGTACTCTTTGCTTATTGGAATAGTAGCAGAAAATAAAAGATAAATATATAGCTATAAGAGTATAAGGAATAAGGATAAATATAAGGAAATGGTAAATATTAAATATAGGTATAAGGATAAGTTTATTTCCTTGGCTTTTAGTGAAATCTTATCAAGACTACGCGCACAGTAACCAGATTTGTTGACACACTAAACATCAACCAATAGCGATATCAGTAAAACGCGTCACTCCATTTTCCTCACAATAACCTCAGAACTATTACTGAGAAAAACGTCAAAACACTATAAGACTTTGTCCCTCATAGAGTAATACCTATTTATCGCGAGTGAATGGTAAATTCCATTAGAGCAGTGAAACGTGTGGGCGTTAATCCTGTGACATTATCTATGCGGCGGTTTATGGCACATTTACCCTGATTGTGTGATAACCATCGATTTAGACCGGGCCCCCGGTTACCGCAAACCACATAACAGGGCCGTACCGTGAACCAAGAACCTGTGGATCTACTCTGAGTTTACTATTACTTGATAAGTATAGTTGGTTAGTCAAGATAAGTGGCCCCTTGAATAACTCTTTAAATAGGCCGCATTATACTGTATCCATAACAAATGTTTGTAATGTCATCCATGCAGTTTAATGCGGCCAATTTAAAAAGTCGTTCAGGGGGTCACTTACCTACACTAACAGACTGTGCCTATATACATATCTGTCACGCCTCTCTTCTATTGAGGTAGGCAGAGACAACTTCACTCAACTTGTTACGTTCCCAACGTACTTTTGCTTTATCCACATTAATCAGTCGCCTCATACATGCACGGTCACTCTTGATTTGGCTTGAAGTGTTATATGAGAAAATATACAGTAAAGTAAGTGCGTAAGTTAAGAACGTGTAATGAATCTCTTATAGGGCTCTTTTCCGACAAAAAAACGGATGTCGTGGTTCCGGTCTTTTGTCGTACGACCCGCAAATTGTAATTAAGCTGAGATAGGCCACTAGAGAATCCAAATTTGAATTAGGATTTGAGACCCATTTCACTTAATAAATAATTTATGTAAAACGATTTAAACTTCTATACTAATTCAAATTTAAATTTGAAAGCTGAAACTTTAAGCTTTGCTTAATTCTGGTAGGTACGTATTTTAAATAAAAGCAGTTTACATAAGTTTAACAATATTCTTGTTTTTTTAAATTGTTTTCGATGGATAGAAGGAAACTGGAAAATATTGCTGCGAGCCCTGCAACTATTAGTGCTCTAATGGTATCTACACACCAAAGCCACCGGCATGCCGCCGGGCTAGGCCGGCAGCTTTACGTCATACAAATGGCAGCTGTCAAAAAAGCCTTATTCTAAAACATACTCATTGAAATATAATAGGTGTATTATGTAGTCAAAAATGGTCCATTTAAAGCAGGTAACATCATTAGTCAGAAAATGGTCCTAGGACTTTTTTATGGAACCTAAAATTGACAATAGGTACCAATGTATAGGTAATAAAAACCGGTAAAACAGTAATTAAAAACACCTTTCTAGATCACAAAAAACGTAAGCAACATTTTTTTAACAAAAAAATATTTATGAAGCATGAAAAGATACGAATTTTTGTCATAGATTCACGAAAAAAGCTTCAGATGACATTTCCCCTGTTACTACGCCAACCCTGAACCTTTTAACAAGTACTGTGAAGTAATAAATATTCCAAAACTCCCTGTTAAATGAAACAAACATGAAACGACAGCTGTGTAGGCTGAATGTAAATCTGCTTCAGGCCTTAAGTTACATGTGGGCGAATTGTGCTAAAATAATTATGTAAATTCGACTTTAACGCTTGAAAAACATGACGTGTAATTATGTTATCATTAGGTTAAAACTCGTGGTAGCCTGCGGCTTTGTACACTTTCATAAAAATTATAACTATTGAAAACTTATTAATAAGTATCTCTATTATTCTATTATCTCTTATAACTAAATTTTACTAACTTAAAATAATATCAGATTAACATAAAATATTGAAAACTATTTGATTAAAATCTGTTTTCAGTAGTTTTTGAATCAATCAGCTCAACACAAACATAGACGATTATAATTTAAGTCAGATTAAAACAGTGGGTTAATACAGTTAGTACAGCTTGTTTAACTTGAGACCGGAGCAGAATACGCGCTCAAATAAATAGAGACTCCAGTTAATTCTTACAGTTACACAAATTCAGCAAGAACATCGAGAAAATCATTTATTTACTCATTTATTTACTGAACCTTATTTATTTATTCATTCAACAGTTTATTGTAAGATGATAGTACATAGAGACAGAAAAAAAAGAGAAGTTATACAAAAGGTACAGCATATTTCTAAAAGAAATTTCTTCCTGCAGACCCCACAGAGAGAGCACAGAGAGAGAAGTGATAGCATAAAGGCAGGATAGTCACTTAACCTACAATAAACAATAAAACAATAAAGTATAAACCTACACATATATATATATTCGATAAATACACATACATAAATATTATAATTTATATACTTAAATATATATTGTATTCTCTTGAACCTTGTTAAGTCAACATTATGATATAAAATACTTTATCATTAAAATCAGTATCTACTATTCTCATTGAATGTTATGCTATGTATTTGGATAGCCAAGTACCGAAACAAAATAAATAAATCTACTATTCTTATATTTGATTTAGAATAGAAAAAATAATAGATACATAAGAAAACATATGGTAGCCCAGTTGGTAGAACGCTTGCCTCGCATTCTGAGGGCGCGGGTTCGAAACCTGGCGCGGGCACGTACCTCTGAGTTTATTTCTCATGTACGGATCAATTTATTCGATTACCACTTGCTAACGGTGAAGGAAAACATCGTGAGGAAACCTGCGTACACCAGAGAAGAAATTCTAAGGTGTATGTGAAATCCGCCAACCCGCACTTGGCCAGCGTGGTGGATTACGGCCTAATCACTCTCTGTATGAGAGTAGGCTCGTGCCCCTCGGTGGGGACATATATGGGCTAACAACTAGAAAACATATGAAAAGATGTAAGTTGTTATTACTTACTTATTCTGTAGCTACATAGCCTCCATGATTATACCATGATTGAGCTACAATTGTGATTAATCTAAGACGTCTAGACAGATTCAAATTATATAACAGAGTCCTTTTGACAAGAATAAATTACAAACGTGATAACATGGCGACAAAAATGATACCCAAAATGTAATACGTAGTGCTACGACGTAGCAAGGGTCTACGCTCGTAGCAATAGTCTACGAAAGGCTATATCGAAATAAATGAACACTCGAAAGTTGAAACAAAATTAGGATTGGCTCTAAAATTATGTATATTTACCTAAATATTAAAATATTTATTGATTTATTAATAAAAACTTACATTATATATTGTAACTAGAGAAAAAATACAAAATCAGGCCACACAATCCTAAAAAATATCCCCATCTCGAGTCAAATTAACTTTAAAATTTGTGATATTGTAAGTTCTATATCTAAGAAAGTATATCACTTTCGACATTTGTCCAAAATACAATCGTTTTATAATATTTTTTTCTCTATCGATTGACGTAAGTTTCATTAGTGGCCGCCAACTTTTTTTCTCTATACTAGCTCGAATATTTTGAGTATGAGTGTAATTTATAAATTTTGAGTGTAATTGATACCGAATTTTTTTACTATACCAATTAGGTTGGATGCTCTTTGCAACGTAGCAGAAAAACACTCTGCACATACCTCAAACACGTGACCATAGAACATTCTAAAACAATTAGATTAACAAAACCAGAGCCCCAGTAATACAAACATACCACTATTCCGTTATAAACATTAATATCGTCCATTAGCCATTGTAATACTAGTATAATAGAATAAGTTTGTTTACATTGGAAACAATACAAACAAAAGTTTAAACCCACATACAAAACCCTTGAGACTTTATTATTTGGTTTTACAACCATACGATCTGGGGCCCAAGTCTACATCATTAAAATAGCCCCAGTTGTGTGTCGGCAGTGTCAATGGCATTTTTTGACACATTTGGTATTCTGCTAAATAATGACTAACGCCTAAAACACACGGGGAAACGCAACTGCAACTGCTAGTTACTTTTGAGTTGCATCTAAGTTTCTGCTATAGACTCCTTTAGAAAACCACACACGACGCAACTAGTTTGATTGCATGATTTGCCATCCCAAAGAGGCGGCCGTTGCTACTTGCAGTTCGATACTTGCGCGAGTGGGACATGCCTGACAGCTTAAATAGTAGCTTAAAAATTATGTCACTATTTCTGATCGTGTCGTGATCGTGTCGTGTAATATAAACATCTTGGGCTATTATTACATGCTTATTTGTATCGTTTTCATGGCTTGGCTTCTATTGTAAGCCTTAGGGCAAGCTAATAAAATAAATTCTATTTATTTTCTGAGAAAGTAGAAATTGTTCCGGCGTATTCTTGAACTGTAGATATGATTCTGTGTTGTGGGTGGTAATGGCATTAATTTATATTTTGTAGCTTTATGTTGTAGAAAAGGTTATTAAAGCAAACACGGCATTAAATCTGAAGCTGGTTGCATTGCCGTTATGAAAAAAAAAAAGAAATTGACAGAATTATAATATTGGATAGTTTATTGCAAAAGGAACGAGCAATAAAAATTGTATGTAAGTATCTAAAAGGACTTACGAAGAACTTAGATAGATCAAATCAAAGAGGGAATAGAAGTTGTGTCGTATCAGGCCTCAAAAGGAATGCAGAAAACAGAGCAGAGTGGCGTTAACTGTGGAGTTTGTCGGTGGCGACAAGAGCGACGCTCTTAAATTTAATTATGATGAAAAAGTATAGAAATATTAATGAAAAAATTACAGACATTTCTGCAGCTGCATGTAAGTTCAATATTATTCCTATTTAGGTTGCGTAAGAACACAGCTTTCTTCATCGCATAACGCGTATTGAACTAGAATCCTGACTAATAACGCCACTCATACAAAAATTGTGTCAAGTTTACTCTTGCGGGTTCAGAGTACGTTACTTACCTCGTAACACTTAACTAGAATCCTATCTAATATCCCCCGCTAACATAAATACGTATCAAGTTTATTCTTGCGGATTGGAGGTACTTACTTTTCTTTCCATCACTATTATGTGCCTTTTATGGTGTTCGTTTGACACTTACCCGCTCTATTTACGCAAATTGACACAACACAGGGCGACAGTCAAGTCAGTTCGAGTTACGACCCAGAAGTGGCCTGAATAATAAAAGTAGGTTACTTTAATAAAAATCTTTGAATATCTCATTTTTATTTATAGTCTTAACTAGAGGCTGGTCGCAACTTCGTACGCATTTATGGTAGTATCTTAGAAAACTTAGGTACTTAGAAATAAAATAATACATAGGCTATATTATTTTAAGATCTTGGAAATATCTTAAATCATACTAGGTGTGAAAAGAATAGACCGTGTGAGGAACACTGTGCTGCGTTCCAATACTGGAATCGCAGATGTGGGACGAAAAGCCGTCAAATTAAAGTTCGACTGGGCTGGCCATGTAAGTCGCATGCATACAAAGCGCTGGGCGAGAATAGCCACAAATTGGGTGCCAGACGGCCAACGTCGCCGAGGTAGACCCAAAAAACGATGGAGTGACGACCTACGCTCATTCAGGGAAGATTGGTGAGATGTAGCTAATAACAGGAGTGTTTGGAGAGGCATGGGAGAGGCTTTTGCCCAGCAGTGGGACAAAATAGGCTATATATATATATATATATATATATATATATATATATATATATATCTTTTTCTATATTTTTTATTCTAAATTTTTTGCGTGAAAAAGCAAGTAACCTCACATCCAATACTTCTTGATTTTCTTTTAGGTACATTTTTAACCAAACAAGTCTCCGAAACAATAAAATCTAGAAAACTACTCATATGAAACCCGAAACTGCTCTATTGCTTTCAAACAATTACTTTGCAAAGAGTAAGGTTTCTTCAATCTCACTGCTATTTGCACGAAATCAGGAATGATGAAAAATTCCTTATTTAATTCCAGTTGTAGGAAAGCCTGTTAAAATTAATCATCCATTAGACTATTGGTGTAGTTTTGATGTTTTTCTAATGTCACTAATAGACACTATAAAACACATCTGTGAACAAGGATAATTGAGTTAAGTGTATCTAAGGATGTTATTAAAACCATACTTAACCTTTGCGCAATTTTTACTACTAAACGCCACTTTCACCATTATCAGATAAAATTTATCTGACAGATAAACCTATGACTATTTAATAAAACATGATGTTTTAGACAGAGACAGGTATAAAATATCTGTAAAATACATTTTATCTGTAACTGATAAAACGGGCCCTAAGTGTTATCTACTAATTGCTTAGGAACTAGAATCATCACCATCATCATCAGCCCTTTTAACGTCCATACTCCCCACCTACAGGGGCAGGAGCCTACTCTCATACGAGAGTGAACTAGAATGCCTACATTTAAATCAGACCCATTCATTGTTGTGTATTTCAATTCACCACTGACATACTCCGAAAGCTTTGTTGCTAGTGATGTGCGCAAGAATATCGATCATATCGACCTCATGTCAGGTTCGGCCCAAGTCTGCTAATGTAAAATAGTCTTAGTCGTGTGACTATTGAGTGTCAATGGCATTGTTTGACACTTTTGGTACTCTGCTAAACGATTGCTTACACTGATTGCGACCTAATGTGTCTATAAATACCATTGACACTCAATAGTCATACAACTCTGACTATTTTAAATTAGCAGACTTGGGACCCTGGTATTTTTTGTGTTTGTTATATGAGCTGCGACACAAAAAGTGTTTTGTTCACATAAAATGAGCTAACACTACTTGACACTCCATAGAGTCTCCACTGGCGTGGCATATAATAGAGTATCAACGAGCTAATGTATAAAAAATGATAACAAAAACTACTTTCAACATTGATTTCAGAAAATCTTAAAAAGTATTTTAAAGACAATCCATTTAAGGCGTCTTTTAAAAAATAATTAGTACTTATAAAAAATATCTTCTTAGTAACTTCTGTCTTCCACGAAACGATAAAATAAAATTATAGTACCTAAGTATAAAAGTTATAAAAGAGTTTTAAAAGAAAGCAGGCTCCATTAGCTTTTAATTTCAAAGTTCTTTGAATATTGAAAATATCAGTTGAAAAACAAGTGGAAACGATTAGACATTAGTCCGTTTCACCATTTACGGACAACATTTAACGGACAGATAATCTCTTTCATAAAACATGACGTTTTAAACAGCGACAGGTATAAATTTTATCTGTGGGTTGTGAAACAGGCACATATTTTTCTTTTTGTCCTGATATAAGATTTATAACACTTTAAAAATTTCAATGACACGAATATATTCCAGTATATGACTAAGATGGTAAAAAAATATTTCAGAATTATTCTATATGTACGTATGAGAGTTTCATCATCATTTATTTAAGAGCCAGGCTCTTGTCGGTGGAGTATACGCCATCTTTGTCTCTCTTCCGCCAACAATTTGACTTCCTGATGTGAGTATGAGAGTTTATGAAAAAATATTTCGATATCGATACAAGTATAAATACAACACTAAGGCCTGCTTTTTTGGTAAAAGTTAGTCAGTTGCAGTTGCCCAGAAATAGTTTTTTACCAATCAAACTGACCTTTTGTTTGGCACTTTTTATTTTTCGGATTTTGAAAGCGCGATTCTTTTTTCACAGCTACAACTTTGCAGAATTGCTAAATAAAAAAAGCTATTCGAATATTATTTTTTGATGAAATAACGGTTAAATTGGATAAATTTTAGTTATTGATAATTTCGTTGTTGTTTTATTTAGATAACGATACATTCACAGGTGATTTTTTAATACTCAATACTCAAACAAAACGTTTATTGCACACCATGTTGTTTTTCTTACACTAAATCGCTTTAAAATGCCCTTCCACGGTCCTTTGTTTAATATAAATCGAACACATGACAATTAATAACCACGGAAATGACTAAGAGCCCGATTCACCACTTAGGGGCCGTTCAAGTATTACGTAAGCAGATTTATTACAATTATTTACCCCCCCATCCCCCTTGTCAGCAAAAGTAAGCAAAGCTCTTACCCCCTCCCCCATGCTTACGTAAACATTTTTCAATTAATATATTGTTTTTTTAAATATTATAATTAGAATTTTAAAAATAAGAAAATACTCGGTTCTAAAGCGAGTGCCTAAACGTATGCATTATTTGCGGGAATCCCCGAAAATGCGTTTCGTTTTCAAGCAAAGACAATGTGAGGGCTGCCATTCGTGTAAAAAAGTAAGTAACTACCGATGACGTAATCATCATCTAGACTCCCCTACCCCCCATGTCATCCAAAATAAGCATAGCAAAGACCCCCCGCCCCCCCATAGTGCTTACGTAATACTTGAACGGCCCCTTAGGTACAGATAAAATTTAACTAACAGACTTTTTACATGTCACTCTCTATACATGTGAGTGTCATTGTCTCAAACGTCGTGTTTTACGAAATAGACATAGGTTTATCTGACAGATAAATTTTATCTCTAAGCGGTGGAACGGGCTCTCATCTTACTGCGGTTAGTATGTGTTTAAAATTTCAAGAAACCTACTCAAGATACGCGGTCAAGTGTTTCCCATCGATTTCCAACACGACACTCTAACCCCTTGAAATATTGCCGAAGAAACGAAACAGCTTGGAAAAGAGGCTTATTTCTTGAAAATATAAACAAGTTGTGCAGGCATTGGTTTGTATTTAAGCTACTTATTAATTGTCAATTTAGACAGGCTTGAAGTTTATAGCGTCTTAACGTATCTTCTCTCCAAAATTCGAAGTGATTTCTGGGTCAATAGTTACTTGTGTCGATTATAATTCGCAATATCTAAGTATCAAGACATCGTCACATCATTTGCTAGTAAGAGCGAGGCGTCATTAGTGCGTTGCACTGCGTTGCGTCGTCGCTGCGTCGTTTTCTACATAACTTTTATGACATGTCCCATTAGACCGCTGTGATGTCATGTCGCACGTGACGTTTAATATCAACGCATTGGATACGAAGCGGCAGGGAAGATGATGCGACGATTGTCCAAGCTCCACTGCGATGAAGGACTATGATAAGCTTTGGTCAGGTGATCATGACGCACAATGCTGCAGTATGCGTCACGACGCAGCGTTCACCGTCCCTGCGAAGTGGTGGTTTGTTGATATTACAGCAGGTAGAATTCATTAAATTGTCTCCGAACAACCTCTTGCGTTGCGTTGTCGCAGCGTCAACGCAACACAGTGCGTTGTTCCTTTGCAACGACGTGACGCAACGCACTGATAATGCCTCTAAGGGCCGGTTTCACCAATTACAGATGAAATTTATCTGACAAATATTTTATACCTGTCTCTTTCTAAAACGTCATGTTTTATGAAATAAATATAGGTTTATCTGTCAGTAAAATTTTATCTGTGGGTGTCGAAACGGGCTCTAAGATAGTATTTCATATAAAATACTATCGTTTTGACATTTATTGATAAACAGGCAGTTTATTTGACTAGTTGCCAAATACCCTATTATCTATGTAATGGGTGTCTGATTTACAGTGTTATTAAACTGTTTAATGTTTATTTGAGTGCTCGTCAAATGCTAATATAGACTGAAACACTGTGTTTGAGGTGCGGGCTCATTAGTGAGCTGTAACCGTAACCGTTGCATGCACTGTAACAAAAACATAGTGTGCACGTGGTTCACGATTCTATGACGAACGCAAAACGAGCGGCTCGCAGCGATTAGATGATAGTCAGTTTTTACCGCGTATCAAAGCTGTAACTCTCGCGTACACACTAGAGCCTCGCTACTGTATCTGTTTGGTTAAGTTACAGCTCATAAGCTCCTGCAAATAAAAGAGAGGAAGTGATTTCGATTATTGCGTAACGAACCTATAGGAAACTCAATGAAACTCGATTTTCATTTACACACTAACGTATGACGTCACTACTTCTAAATGTGTACCTAATGTTTGTTGTTTGCTGTGGCCACTCCAATGATGTTGTAACTTCTAGACAATCCACCAAGTTGTTTTACTGGTTGGTAGTTAATGTAAGACTGATTTACGCCCGTTCCCTATATTCTATCTATCTCTGGTTTTGCCCTACTGGATACAGAAATAGTTAAGTATCTGTCTTAGAATTTTTCGTCCCTATAAACCTACCGCTGTCAAAAATTGTATGGGATTCTTCTGAAGGATGAATCAAAAATGACAGCTACGTGACAGTTAAATACTGCCAGTCTCGGATAGCTATCTGTCTTTGAATATAGGGACCAGCTGTTAGACAGGGTAAGTGTACATACAAGTCAGCTATCAGCGCCAGTGCCCTCTCCTAGACTGACTTCTAAAATAGTCGTAATTATGTAAATTTACAAGTCAGCGCTGAGTTCCCGCCACTTCTTGACTTGAAATCAATTTACACGGGATTTTTTCGGGTCAGCGCCGACTTGTCTCGATTTCGACGCCAGTTACCCTATCTAAATTAGCCTTAACGTCATTGGATCACGTGTCGACTCGGCACTGTTCTTGGATGTTCTCAGGTACCACTAGAGGAAACGTAATACGACATATTTACGATAGCCTATAGAGAAAAAAGGTAAAAATTGAGATGATTCTTCTTCAACGAATTCAGTAAGTGTGAACACCTTTATACAAAATAGTTCACCACTAAAGCCTTTAAAAAATAACTGTTTTCAAATTAGTAAATTCAAAAACTTACATGAGGTGTATAAACGCATATAAAGTCGATGTAAATTTTGTTTATCGGACAGCACGAGAGGGACTTCATTTAGCCAATGTTTAGTTTAGGCGCTAATAGCTTATTAAGTACATAAAGTCGTGTTTTGTTTTTTTTTTATGTCAGTTGAAACCAAATGAAATACAGCCAATTGTAGAAATTGACAATTATTAGGTAGGTATATCTCTACCGGCGCGCTTTCACGTTCATCTTGCGTTTTTATTTGACACATGTCCGAAAATGCTATGGTTTTATTTCCGCTTAGAGCGTTTACGAGTACGCTTATACCGTTTCGGTGCGGTTGCGGTTTGAAGTTTGTTAAGAAACCACGCCAAAAGCACAAACATTCACATTTTTAATAGTACGATAGGGTTACGTGGCGAAAAGTATTTCTACATTTACACTCCTTCTCTTGGGCATTAAAAATGTATAGTGTCAAGATATGTGATACGGCGCCTGTCAAAGTGAATATTGTACGAGAATGTGTGAAATTCGGCCTTTTCTCTTTTAAATATGTATTTCAAAATATCACCGACGTACTTATTTGCTTTTAGCTTGATGAGATAAAATACGATAAAAGGATAGAAGTGTTTTTCTAAGTAATAATATTTTCAAAAACAGTCGCTCCACTATTATGTCTTTACTGTAAGGGCGCAAACGCACTTGCGGTTACGACGCAGTAGCGGTTTGACGTTTTATATGAAAACGCATGATAACTACGTAATTACGACTACACGTCGTATGCGTAATAATAAAGTTTATTGCAATAAACTTTAAGTACATAATACAATAATGAGTCAAAAAGATTTTATATGTATAACCGCAAAAGTTCAAACTGCAATAAAGCTGGAACTGCAAGTGCGTAAGTTCCCATAAACATTTGCCAACATTATAAGAAAATATGTCAAGTTTGTCTGATCCGAAGCTTTAACTGGCGGGAGCTTAAAAGTTGTAAAAGAACCACATCAGTCAGAGCCTTAGGGCAGCTTTTAAAGTTTGATATCAGGGTAGGGATTAAAGCAAAAGTACAGTTGCCTTTATAAACAGGATTCGCTTAGGAAAAGCAATTCTCGTCTTTTATGATGACCTTGGTGTCGAAATTGATGCCAGAAGCAGCACTGGGGCCCAAGTCTGCTTATTTAAAATAGCCTCAGTTGTGTGACTATTGAGTGTCAATGGGTGGTCGGTCAATGACATGTTTTTACATATTTGGTCGCAACCAGTGTAAGACATTGTTTAGAGAATACCAAATGTATCAAAAATGACATTGACACTCTTCCGACACCCAACTGAGCCTCAGTTTTAGATTAGCAGACTTGGGTCCGTGGTTGAGTGCTTTGGTACTTTGACAGTAGGTAGTATCACAGATTAGAAAACACTGTAGTATCACTGATAGTAGTTACTATAGTAGCGACGCTTGCAGCGGGAAAGCGCTAGTGTAAATTAAGTTTGGTTAGTCTTGGTTGTTCCTTCTGCCGCAAAGACATTCTCCGAAGTATTAAAAATAAAAAAAAATTTTATAGCTTTGATAGCTTTATTACCTTTGATATATTTCAAGTGCTTGCCTTGCCTACGAAATAAAGACTATTTGAGTTTGAACGCAAAAACTATTTAAATCGAAGGCACAATTTAGAATTTCACAATTGAATATTCAAACGCTTCATCTTAATCCAAATTAATCCGTAGCCGTTAAACTTTAAAGAGCTAAAACTGCTGAAAGGAGGTATTCAATAAAATGATTCTAAAGTACTGCGCTATCTCGTCGTTGAAATCGGCTGATTGGAATATTAAAATGCTGAGTTTCATAATTTGAACCACGTTTAACACCTCGGAGAAGTATGTCGACCATTTTAAAACGAAATTCATTATTAGGGTGTTTCTTCGATTTGGGATTCTTTAGTTGATTCCACTGGTAAAATTTAAATATTATTTTATTTTTAAATTGAGAATAAAATCACAAATTAGAGAGGTCAATAAACAAATATTTTGAATAGGCACTCATTTCTTATGTATGGATCCAAAGATATTTGATGTTAAAAATTTACGCCCAGGGGAATCAATAATAATGCAATATAAAGTACAAAAAAAATTCAATTTTGTTAAATAAAATTAAAAACAGTTAACGTACCTTCGAATTTAGGCTTTAAAATGTTATTGGGTATTAATACAAGTTGCTGTGAAGTTGCTAATTCAAAATCTTTAAATAGGTGACCGAGCTTTGAAACATCCTCCCTTAATGTGGAAAACTGTTTTTTTTAATAATATCAAACATTATTACACATAACGCTTTTTTTAGAAATCAATATAAACCGTTATTTAAGCAAACTGTATGATTTTATTAGTATGGTCTGGTCATTAAACCAGTGGAATCAAGCCAGTGGAAGCAAGAAATATCGGTTTTTTGTCGTTTTACATAAATTGGATTTAACTAGCGTAATGATGTTTCCAGGCTAGATAATGGGCACCCATGCGCTTATTTATAGCTATATCAAGCTAGTCTTGTAGTACAAAATTAATAAGAAAACATGAACATAGTAATCAATGATCGTACAGAACAAAGCCAGGGGAATCAGATACTTATCTTTGTATTTCGTGAATGGTACAACTTCACGCATAATCTACCCCCTCGATACATAAAATGCATCTCACAGTTCGCGTGAAAATAGGCAGCGCCTATCCAAATGGCTCGACTAGGGTCGTATGCGCGATTTAGTGACGTGCCAAGGTAATCACACTTTAGTGCCGGACAAAATTAAAATGACTCGAGAAATTCAGTAAATTGTAAAATACGTGTAAAATTTATTATGATGCGTAATAATTAACTATTCTATAATAAAATAAAAACATGTATGAATCTTTAAGTATATATGATAAAAAGATTTTTAAGGTTTTCTGAATAAATCGGGAGAGCGGACACGTCAGTGGAATCAATTTTTAGGGCTTTGAACTACTTTTTAAATACCTTTCGATTTGAATTCATGTATTATTTTTATTTTCCCAAGTAGATAACACCTTAATCTATAGTTTAAAACATATTTTATTGACTTTATAATTTGAAACGTAGGATTTAAGCCCCCGGACATCAAAATTCTCGATTCTGAAGATTCACCCATTATCTAGGCTTTTTATAAAAAAATCGTGCAAAAGAAACAGAACAACGTGTTTCAATATTCGCTGAAAATATCGAGACAAATAATATCCATGTTTCGATCAAGCGGCTCGGAATGGAACGTGGCGGAACGGAGTTCTCACTTTTTGTATTTGTGTAAAATTTTACGTCAAAAAACTGTAAAATTGAGTATTTAGTAAAATTGCGAATGAATGAATGCAAAAACATAGTGTCGATGTTTTACGCACAGTTTAAATATTCAATAGAGGATCGTACTAAAATTCGTCGCAATGTATAACTTCTAATTTTTATATTTTGGAGATCATTTCTATATTATCTGTTGTGTGACGTTTGTTAATTAAATGGTTATTAGGAGGAGGTTCTAGTACCAAAAAATTTTAAATTAGGCCAATTATTGTATTTAGATTGTTTTACGACAATAGAACAGACTCGAAACACAACAAATGCGAGCACTATTTTGACTCAAAACAAAATAGTAAAATTAAACTCACAGACTTCCCTTTTCGCTCCAATAAATACTTAATGCAATTCCTTTTATTTGAATTGACGCTGATAGCGCGAAAATAAACACGTACTGTTAAGTCGAAGAGTGAATTACTAAACGTTGAATAAATGACGGAATAAATAAAGACAATGGCGTCACGAGGTTAAAACCATTTATAAAATGAGTAAATATTCTAATAAATGAGAAAATAATCACATTTCTTTAGAGGAAATATTGGATCTTCTATAAATATCTAGCTTGATCCGCCATCCGTTTTTTTTTTCATCAATCAGCGATTGCCAATTGGTACATTAATACGTCAAAATTGTAGGCAGTAATTCTGCCGAGATGATTAAAATTCTTATTATTATTTAACCACCCAATATTATTGAGCGTATCTATGTATTTATTTATTTTTATAAAAGTAAGTCATCAGTTCCTGTAGTTAAAGTAGACAATGGTTAAAGCAACTTAAGAAGTAGAAGTATAGAAATCTAGTATTTAAAAATAGGTTATTTTGAATGTTACGGTTATGACAAAAAAATATTAACAATTTATGATAATGATTACCTACAAAGCTATCTTGGTTTCTACATACAAAGTTTGCGTCTACATTCTAGAATAAGAGAGTACCGCCTCACAGACGCCTTAATTAATGATATACAAGCAACACTAGGAGCTCGTTAGCGCAAATATACCAATCCGAGTAGGTAAGTAACGTAAAAGTAATGACCATTATATAGCACGCTTGGAGAATGCGGAATGCATTCTAAATAGTTCTTTTCGAGAAAAAGCGGCGCTTTTATAGGAGCTGATTTTTTACGATATTATTTGATAAAGCATTTTGATTTATATAAACCCTTTTCCACCACATGATGGAATTTTATCTAAGAAATGGGAAAGGGTTATTTTATTATTCACTCAACTTTTGAAATGTCTTTTAATTTCACAATATCATACTACCGTTATTATTTTGTATTCAGGGGCCCAAGTCTGCTAATTTAAAATAGCCTCAGTTGTGTGTAAGTAGAGTGTCAATGGAATTTTTTGAAACATTTGGTATTCTGCTAAATAATGGCTTACACTGATTGCGACCAAATGTGTCAAAATTGTCATTGGCGCTTTGTCGACACACAACTGTATATAGTAAATTAGCAGACTTGGGCCGCAAACTTTGAGAATGCGGAATGTATTCTAGACAGTTCTTTTTGAAAAAAGGCGGCGCTTCTATAGGAGTTGATTTTTTACGATATATTTTCAAAAAGGTTTTATCAGTTACTCAACTTTTTGAGTAAACGTCTCCTTCCCATTTTTCGTTCCCGGCACTGATTTGTATTAAGTCTTGCAGTTAAATGTTTTTGCTATTACCTAACAAAGAAAAATTAACGTTGATAATATTAATATACTGGGTGTAACAGAAATGGGGTATAAAGCCGAATCACAGCGATAATCCCCATGAAACTGAACAACTTTCCCCAAGGAACATAGGTCGTAATTCGAAAAAAAAAATTCGTCTCCCTATACAAAATGTCCGATCGAGTAAGTATGGGCGATCCAAAAAATGTTTTCGAGTTACCCATGTTCCTTGGGGAAAGTTGTTCAGTTTCATGGGGACTATCGCTGTGTTTCGGCTTTATAACCCCTTTGTGTTACACGTATATGAGGAGGAGGATTAGTATATCAGTATTAGAAATAGACACTTGCTAACGGTGAAGGAAAAACATCGTGAAGAAACCTGCATACACCAGAGAAGAAATTCGAAGGTATATGTGAAATCCGCCAACCCGCACTTGGCCAGCGTGGTGGATTATGGCCTAATCACTCTCTGTAAGAGAGTAGGCTCGTGCCCCTCGGTGGGGACATAATATTATATGGGCTGATAAAGTAGAAGAAGAAATAGATTAATAATTTTCCCGAGCATTATTACTGGCAGCTTTGAAGTATCATTTCCGAGAATCTTTTCAATCGAGCCCGTCTTTGTGAAACAAACATCAGCTAATGGGCATATTATAGCTTCCTGTCAACTATATCGTATTACAGTCAATAAGAGTATCATATTGTAGTTTAGTCAGTTGTTTGGATTGTTCTAGTTTCTTTAGGGAATGTTGTGATAAAATAAATCGAGTAAATACCTATCGATTTTCAAGTTTTTATAAGGGTTCCGTATCCAAAGGGTGAAAACGGGACCCTATAACTGAGACTTGGCTTTCTGTCTGTCTGTCCGTCTGTCCATCTGCTACCAGGCTGTATCTCGTGAACCTTTATAGATTGGCCGATTTTTTTGTTTGTTTTACAAATCACAAGAAAATTATCAGCCTTCTATGAGACTATGACATAATAAAAACTGTGAGCAAAAGTAATATAAGTGAATATCTGCGTAAATCATTGACTTAGTTTTTTATGAGGTGTGTGTAAGTCGGACTAGTATGCGGGGCGAATGGAATAATAGTGATTAGAAGTATTAAGACGTGCTATAAAAAGCTGCCTTAAGTTAACTGTCTTAATCAACATATTCCTGGATACATGACTCAATATCTTAGCACATGTCATTATATCTGATATCTTGGAACTTTCGCCTATCTTGTCTTGTCCTATCTTATCCCATTTGTGTCCTACTACTGGGTAAAGGCCTTTCTCCCCATCCGCCATGACTTTCAGTCCGCCATGCCTATAATTAGTGAAAAAACTTCTGAAAGAAACCTCCTCTTTCTATTTAGCCTTTTTTTATAAATTCTATTTCACATTGTCTCTGGTATTGCGCTTACCATTGTCTACAAAACAATAGAGCCTAGCTTTCATTTTAAAACGGGCTTTATTATTGCTTACATAAAGCAAGATATTCTTTGCGTTAATTGATTTGAAGATTTCCACCGTAATATTATAATGTTTCTTCAACTTTTCATTTAATTGACTGAAGGATGCTTGGGCTGTCTTTGTTTACTTATTAAATTAGTAGGCGCTTTTTGAGTTTTATTTGAAAGTTGTTTGAGCATTTAATTCAGAATCAAAGAACAAATAACCTTATTATTATAGTGGAGATTATAGAGGTTATGAAACAATATGTTCAATTTCGCAAAAAAACATATTTACATACAACATCTCTCTCCCATCGGGGTAGAGCCAGTTCCAACTTCAAACATATTTCTTACAAAAAATCTTGAAAAGTATCTAAAGAATACATTTATGGTACTTTAGAATCACATTATTATAATAAAATTAATAAATTCTCATATTTACTTATGTTAAAACATCATTTCCATTCCGATTGAGCAATTTTTTTTATAGTGACGTCATCAGTCATCAGCCGTAAGACAAGTTGGACATACCACTGAAGTATAAAATTTTATAACCTAGAAACGTCAAGCATATCTGTCTATAAGTATGTCTGTGAACTGAACCGTCTATTCCATTAACTGGTCAATTTATATCCATTAACACTCCATATTTCCCGCCGGGGAAAGCTACTTCTCGAGCAATATTTTTAAATTATAAAGAACACGTAATAAAAATAAACCTTAATGTTTAAGTAATAGGTTTTATAAAGCAAGTTTAATTAGATTTCTTGATATTGGTAACTACTTAAAACAGAGTAATAACAAAAAAATACAAAATTCTGCATCAAAATTGAGATATTGTTGTAAATAGATATTTATTTATCTTTTAACTACTAACCTACCTACTTTCATATATTTCCTGGCTGCTAAATACTAAGAAAGGACACTCCAAAACAATATTGTTGTTTATATAAGTATATAAACAGAATTCTTTATTAAAAAAAACGAATGAAAATGGAAAACCTTTTTCAGCTTTATTGAAACAATTTTCTCATTCATTTTCAATTCGATTTTGTTTTCTTTCATCATATAAATCCAACAATTATTATAAATGTTGATGTTTGTGCCGATGGATGTTTGTTACTCTTTCACGCAAAAACTACTAAACTGATTTTTTGGTAACATCGTAGCTTGTACATCAGAATAACACATATGCTGTATTATTTAACGATATCATGATTATATTCCAAGATATGGCGATAAATACGTAGGAAGTCGCGGGCAGCCTCTAGTCTTATAATAAAATAAATCCACCTACTAAAGACATTTGAGGTCTTTACCCGATCGTGCCGCAGCAGCTCAAAAAGGCATAAAAGCCGGCGTTCACCTGACCGCGTCACGTTTTTTCTTCGAACCACCAAATTGGCAGCGATCCAACATTAAATTTAGCGAATGCCACTTAAATTTTCGTAATTTGTGCCCGACGGTAAGGAGGTTGTTAAATTCTCATTTACAGGTAACCTGGCACTGTTCCAATCATTTCGATTAAGTCAATTGAGAACATCAATTTCAGAAAATTCATTTTGCCTTTTTTTCTTCGGTAGCCGGAATTGATTAGGTACGAGTATCTACGACTACGGTATTGAATTTTGTGGATATTTTGATATCGTTTAATGAAACTTTTGTTGAATTATAATGGGTAATGGACATGCTAGGCATAGAAAGGAAAGTATTTCACTATTGTCAGGCAAGTAAATTACTAACTCAGTAATAGGGATGATGACTACATTCAAAAATTCAAAAAATAATTAGTCCGTCTTTTGGGCTATTAAAAACTATTTGAAACACATTTTTTACCTGATCAAATACATAAATAAATACAAAGATACAGAGCATCAAAGTTACGGAGTGGGGGGTTTTTACGTCACCATTGAGTAAAAATCGTACTCAAACGTGACGTCACGAGCAACTTTATCCCAGTGTAACTTTGTCATTTTTGGTTTAAGAGAAAAAAGAAAAAATATGTGTCGATTATTTTAAAATAATCTATGTGACAGACTAAAAAAAAATTTTTTGTCATCATGCCTATTGTTACTCAGTAAACTAATTGAAGCTATATTCAGATATATCTACTATTTTATTCGGTAAATTAAATTCAACATATCAAACGTTCCTACCGTTTGATCTTGTAAGTCTTCATTAATTTGCAATCGTCTGCGTGAATCTACATTCTGAATCGAAACACCAATAAGTACGTACTCCGAAACAGATTTCCCAATCACAAGCGGTTCATACGCCACACATCGTACGAATTTGTCCGAAATTATCGAACTATTTACCAGCTTTGAGTTTGAAGCATGTTAATTTGACATTTGTAACTTCACCTCAAATTCCTGTCTCTAATTTTGATGCCAACGAGCCGTTTCTCTCGTTTGAACCCACCACCATGGAAATCTTTTGCATACAAATCAGTCTGAAATATGACTTTGTCCTTTTTGACGCTGTTTTTTTATGTTTATTCCTGTTATGTCAAAAATCACGTCTTTACGCTGTCACGGGTTTTTTCACGCTCACGTCTCTGTCGTTTTTCTAAAGTTTGTATGTCATTAGTACAGTATTACGCGAGCTAACTGCCACGGTATGTATGGATAAACTGCAGAATCACAATCATAGTTTGTTATCTATACTTATGATGGTATTTATTTACAATACATTTGCACTATGCATACAAGTTCTTTTCATAAACGTACTAGTACATAAACTAAACTTTCACAGGATATTGTAGTACAATGTACAAGCATAAATACTTCTATTTCTTTGGCATCAAACATCATGAATTAGACCGCATATGTACACAAGGCCGCACAAGTAAATCACCTTTACTAAGCCACGCTTGTTTGCAAAGGATTCCTGTTTACGGAACTGTATTTTTTATTCAATTTGCCAACAAAGCAATAAACTCCCTTTGTTGATATATCTTGATGCGATTTTGTTTGGTGAAAATTTTCGGTGATCCGTCCGATGAATTCTGATCTTTACTTGATCTTTACCGTTCGAATGACGTTTGGCGTTTCATACCTATATGTTACGACTCCCTTTTAAGTGGAACAGAACCTTCCAAGCAATTCCTTTTGTTAAAAATCACTGTCAAAAATACTCAACTGTCTCAACGCACCCATAAATCAATACCAGCAGATGAATGAAACTTATGACTTGTGTCCGTTTCGCCATTCACAGATAAAATATACTGACAGATAAACCTATATTCATTTCATAAAACATGACGTTTTAGACAGAGACAGGTATAAAATATCTGTCCGAAATGTTATCTGTACCTAAATGGTGAAACGGGCTTTTCCTAAGGGCCCTTAGGGAGTGACAGATGAATCCACGTCACACCTCACACTAAATTATTCAATTGGTCAAATGGCATAATAAGATTACAATTGGCAGCAATTTTAATAAATAAACCTAGAAATTAAAGGTCCATATAACTTTTATCTGGCCCTACAGAACCCAAATCGAAAAAACTGTTTGCTTCGCCACTTTGATTCCAATTTTGAAATATTTTTATTTGAAACACATTTTTTACCTGATCAAATACATAAATAAATACAAAGATACAGAGCATCAAAGTTACGGAGTGGGGGGTTTTTACGTCACCATTGAGTAAAAATCGTACTCAAACGTGACGTCACGAGCAACTTTATCCCAGTGTAACTTTGTCATTTTTGGTTTAAGAGAAAAAAGAAAAAATATGTGTCGATTATTTTTGACATCTGCCACTCGTATGATCGCCGGCATGATTGTTCAAGCTGCCGGCATAGCTCGGCGGCATGCTGGCGGCTTTAGTGTGTAGCCACCATAAGGAAGGACGTCCGTCATTGAAAATATGTTTTTATCGGAATTACCTACATACTGCTTACAAAGTAGCTAATAATCTTTTGGTATGTTAGAAAGTAAATGTCGAGAGTCGTAAGTATACCGATATCTAATGTCAACATGTGGACTTTTCTAGAGACTTTTCTTCCACTAAAACCCAATAGGCAGCTCAGAATCCATGAAGTTGTCATTTTAACCTCTTAATTTAAGTTTGAAGATTTCGATTAATTTTCAGTCAATACAATTTTTCCTCTTCCGACCTACATTTCCCCAACTTTTATTAAAGTTACGAAGCTGAATATTTTATGCATAAAAGTACGGGTCATGAAGCATCTGATGCAAAAATAAAATTAGGAAATGTGTTGTATTTTTTTTTCTACGAACCTTTTTACCTGGTTACAACCTGTTTGAAAAATCTCTAAATATCAGAAAACACGTCGTAACTTGGAAACCGTAAAAAATCGCGGAACATACATGGGGGTGATTCGGATACCCCACAACACGAGGAATCCAAATTTTTTCTTTGGACGTCAATCGACGGACCACCCTGTATATCTTTACCGCCTTTGAATCTGCCCTATAAACTACACTATGGCTTACTTTCCTAGCACATAACAATACACGGTGGAAGATAAACAAAAGCTATAGTTCAACATTATTCCAGCTAAAGTTGCTATCTGGATAGTTCAGAGACTAACTTGTGTGGAATATTCTGGTTAGAACTGGTTTTCGCTTAGATATTGTTATTTTGTAGTTTCGCGTTTGTTTTGTTACGCATTTTAATTAGGGTAATTAGTCCATTTGTAGAGCGTTAGTAGTTTTCAGTAGTAACCGAAATGTTTCAGTAGTTTTAGTCAAAGTCGAGAGTCACGCGTTTTACGCGCGATTGAGGAAACGCGCGTAGGCATCTGGACGCGACATATTATTATGTATCTCGAATACGCGCGAGTGCAAACGCGCGTATGTAAAACGCGTCTTGTAGACAGGCTCAAAAAATGTGTTCCAATTTTGAATTAAAGCTGAAACACACCGGATGCGTATGCGTAACGTAGACGTAAGCACGGCGTAGCCACGCGCGTATTCACGGCGTAACCCGATGTGACACCGGGCTACGCATCTACGTTATCGTGTTGCGTTGCGTTGCGTAGCGCTAGGGTCACGTCGACGTGTACGTCTACGTTTACGCATACGCATCCGGTGTGTTTTGGCTTTTAATAACTTTAAAAACGTTAGGTACCTAACCTTTATAAAGCCTAGTATAACTTGCATGACAAGAGTTTTTCGCTTTGTCTTCTCATTCTATCACAATATTGTGAAGTTGCTGGAACCTATCAGCGACACTTCAGACAATTTTAGCCTGTCCATCAGAATACCGTTATTGCACTAAGCCTTACTATATTGTTATGATAATATGATCAAATAGTAATTACCTATTACTATATATTACCTACGTTTTTCCAATATGACGATAAATGCTTACAAGGTCATGGGCAGCCTCTAGCCATCTAAATATTTGTCTAAATATCATATAATTGCTTACGTAAATAGGTTAAGAGGTTACAGATGATAATAAACTATCACCGAACTGAACAAGTAAGGAGACAAGATCAATAATTGTAGTGTACCATAGATCAGTGATTAACTAGACATCACTGTGGAATTCATGACAGATCGCTACATGTACATTTGTGTTCAAATTTTATCTTAACGTTACGAAACATTTTGTTTTTCTGTATTTTTGTAAATATGAAAACTTTTTTAAATATTTTAATGGATAAATAGGCATTAATATTAAGTTACCGTTATCATAAAATACGGCAAGATTAATGTAGGTATTTAATTTCAATAACATATTGAACTTTTATGAGATTCTTCTGCAGAGATGAAAAAGACATATAAAATGCTTACGCACTAGCAGAAGACTAGTAAGAGACAAGACGGAATGGTGCGTTAGATATAAGCCCTTAATTATACAATTATTTGAAAACTACTATCACGAATGAGGAGCCTCATACATGCTATTGATAAAAGTGGATGAGGCGAAGGAGGTGAGTTTGGATTGTAGCAATTGGAAGGAAGTAGTCACTGCCTACCCCGATGTGAGAGAGGCGTGACAGATATGTATGTGTATGTATGTATGTACTATCACGAATAGCTAAAAAAAACTCTTCCACTTTGCAGTATCTAGTTTACATTTTATCAATGGTGAAACATTTGAAACTCAATTTAGTGTGAGAACTGAGTTAGTGTACATTTTGCAACCACTTACAAGTTGGAATCAAGTTTGAATAGTTTACAGACAGTGGTTTACCTGTTTTATTTCAGACGTTATGATTTCAGGTTAAATCTTGTTAATGTTGTTTTAGAATATTCAAGGGGCTTAATGTTTACCCAAGAAACGAGGATCGAATGAAGCAAAAAACATCTTTCCATACTTACCTACGTCGAGATATTTTTTCATATTTTAATTACAGAATTTTTTTGTTCTAAGTATTTTATTTAACCCATTTTTTGTGAGAAAAGTTGTTTGATTTCATAACCAGAGCGAATTCCTGTTATTCATGGGGGTGTATCTCATTAAACTCCATATGCCTAGGTACCTATAATATTGTATAGTTTACTGTTTATTTTTTAACAGTTTATAGAAAGAAGAAATTACATAGACAGAAAAAAAGAGAAGTTATATAAAATGTACAGCATATTTTTAAAAGTTTCATTTACTCGTTATTTTTTCTCGCTTTCACGTCAAAAATAACAAAAACACTCTACTTTGGTGAGAACAGGGCCTCAAAGCTGCCACGCTGTTCTAGAAAATCATATCTATTTAACAATAGCCGCGGAGGTACAAAACTGTATCGTTATTGGATGAAGTTACTCAATAACCGAGCACTCTACAAGAGAAATGATAAGACATTGACTTTTTTACTCGTAGAATGCTTTCAGCATCTGCTGTAGTTCGGTAGTTCACTCGTAAATGATAGTTTACGAGTACCTAGATAGTTTTATATGGAATGGAACCCGATTCCTTATGTATTAAAGCTAGAAACAGATTGGTCTCACATTGGCATCGTACGCAATGCATAAAGACATCAGAAATATTATAATTAGGGGCTCACTTGTTACACGCAACGTGCGATAGCGTTGCGCCTTCTAATCATAAGTGTGCCAGTTCCACCAAAGATGTACGTTGTTACGTAGCGTTGGATGAGTTTGATATCCATCAATCATATTCAGGGTGCCTTCATATTTAATGAATATGATAGGTGGATATCAAACGCATTCATAGCAACACGTAACGCAGCAGCACCCTTAAATTAAGTCACGCACAGATCGGCCGGTTTTGGCAAGTTAAACCGGACCTGTCAAAAGTGGGTTATCCGGGTTTCAAACAGGACGCGTGGTTCACCCGTCTGCGATTCATCCGTGCATATGCGTACAAAAAAGTCATAGTCATTCTTAATTAGCTTCCTTGGCCAAAGGATAAGCATTGCCATTCAGAGAGGTAATGCTGCCAGCTTGTTGGGTAGTTTGCCTGGTGGGGACGCAGTGGAAGACATATTTTTCCTGTAATTATTTTATTTTATTGTACTCAAGAGTACCCTAAACCGACGGGCATATATGAGGCGACTGATGAGTGTGGATAAAGTGAAAGAGGTGTGTTTGGATCGTAGCAAGTGGAAGGAAGTGGTCTCTGCTTATCCCAATGGGAGAGAGGCGTGACGGATATGTATGTATATTGTACTCATTGTTTATATTAATAAAGATGGATTCTATAAAATAATTAGAATGTATTTGCATGTTCATCTATTTTCCTATTTAACAAAACCAATGAACAAATTCAGTGTCTATCGGGTTATAAAGTTGATGTTAACAACGTGAAACTTTTACCGTCGACTGTTGTCCATTTATCAATACCTCGGCGGTCTTGTTTCACTTTTCTTGTTCAAGAAAGAAATATATTTCCTGTAAGAGAAGTCTCAGTTTTGTTCGGAATAAAAGTTGCAGAATGTACGTGATAAGTTGTTAGTTAGCAAAGTTTTTTAATTTAGATTTTTGTTGAGCTCTTTCAATTGTTCAATAGAACATGGAAAAGTAGAACCGCGTACTATTGATAAAATTTTATGGAAATTGAAAGACAAGGCGGCAAAGAGGCTCCTTTAATTAAATCTTTAATATATGTTTATACTTACTTACAGTTTTCATTTACTTTTCCTCTTTTTTAGGGTTCGCCAAAGTGTGAAAACGGGACCCTATTACTGAGACTTGGCTGTCCGTCTGTCTGTCTGTCTGTCTGTCTGTCTGTCTGTCTGTCTGTCTGTCTGTCTGTCTGTCTGTCTGTCTGTCTGTCTGTCTGTCCGTCCGTCCGTGCGTCACCAGGCTGTATCTCATGAACCGTTATAGCTAGAGCGTTGAATTTTTCGCAAATGATGTATTACCATTGCCGCTATAACAACAAATACTAAAACTATAATAATAATAATAAATAAGGAGGGCTCGCAAAAAAAAAGTGATTTTATTGCTTTTTTTCGCTCGATATCAATAGTTAATGGTACGGAACCCTTCCTAAGCGAGACCGATACGCACTTGGCCGGTTTTTATTTTATTGGACGCAATACAAATATCCCAGTGATATCTCTTTATGAAATTTTATGCAAAAAATTATTTCTCCATTGCATTAATTGTCAAGTCAAGTCAAAATAAAAATGAAAATTGTCAAGTCATTGTTTTTTCGTTTCTGCGCCCATTCCCAATAATATATGAGGGGTGCTCGTGTCGTTGGAGTCTACGCCACTCTGTTCTGTTTTCAAACATCTGTTTAAACAACTGAGTTATCTATCTATCTGTGTCCCACGGTTGGGCAAAGGTCTCTCCTTTTTCCCTAAGATTTTCTATCCTGAATCACCTCTGACGTACTTTTGTTAAAAATAAAATAAAAAATAACTCCATGCCATATATTTATTAAGTAATTAATTAAAATAACTTGTCAATGAACAACAAAAATAGACTACTTAACTTTATTATTTTCACGGCCTCTAACTAAACCTCGACCCTCGGAAATGCTTTCAAGGACCACAAATAATGAGTTCACTAAAGAAAATTAATTTCCTGTCTGCTTCCATCTCCTTTGTATTAAATTAACCAACCGCCCTATTCAATATTGAGAGTATTCTTTCGATAACCAATACCTAATTAGGATGGGTTAAAAATACTTACCGATATTTTTAAAAAAGGTCGTTATAGATGCAAACGTGGGACGAAATAAAAATATTATGAGAACAGGGGCCCAAGTCTGCTAATTTAAAATAGCCTCAGTTGTGTGTCGGCAGAGTGTCAATGTCTTTTTTGACACATTTGGTATTCTGCTAAACTGTGCTAAATAATGTCTTACACTGATTGAGACCAAATGTGTCAAAAAATGGCCTTTCGCTGGTTGATAAAAAAAAATCCCTCTACCCATCCCTCTTTCCCATCGGGATAGGCAGAGACCACTTCCCTCCCCTTGCTACTATCCAACACACTTCATTCGCTTCATACCCAGCCATCAAGAACACCATCGACATCGAAAAGTTACTCGTAAATCTATATCAGCCTCTTTCGATGTATATTTCTGTACTTCGAAGTATTTTTCTATACTTCGATGTTACGTCAGCCAAAATATTAATAAGAGCTACGTGCCACGTTATTGCCACGAAATATTTAAGGTAAAACGAAAATGAAATTTGATAACAACTTTATACTGAGAGTTATTACATTATTTTACTTAAAGGCTTTGTTTTAAAAGCGATATTAACGTTAATGTTGCTTTCTTAATTATTTTATTAAGTATTAATGGAACGTTCAATTTTGGGTTTCTAGGATTGGTATTATTATTTGGAGAGTCCATCATTCTCATCATCATCATCTTAGTGTCGTTTATAATCATCAATTTTGGTAAAACACTCTTAAGGCCAGTTTCACCACTTTAGATAAAATTTAACTAACAGATAAACCTATGTCTATTACAAGAAACATGACGTTTGAGACGGTGCAGCATAAACTATCTATAGGATTTTTTATCTGTAAGTGGTGAAAGGGCCCCTTAGCACAGATAACTAAATAGTTACTAACGTCACTTACGTTTATATTGCGTTTGTATTGGCGATGCAAAGATTATCCGCACGCCTATAGCGGCGAAATTTAGAAACTGTCTAAAAACGACACTTTGTTTGTTTATTTGTAACTTCAATGTCAGACATAACTTCAATGTCAGATTTGTATTTATTATTTATGTTTTTCCTTGACGTTAATTGTAACGAAAACTGTCAAAGTGTCGTTCTTAGACAGCTTCACAATTTTGACACTAGAGGCGCTAGTTAGAATCTTTGCCTCGCCAATAGACACAAGCGTTGGTATACATAAATACATACATATCCGCGTCTCTCCCATTGGGGTAGGCAGATACCAATTCCTTCCACTAGCTACGATCCAAACACACCTCTTTCGCTTCATCCACACTCATCAGTCGCCTCAAGTCGCGTTGCTATAACTCTGTGTAACGCAATAAATAGAAATAACTTGGACGAATGGATAAACAAAAATAAGGAAAGCAGTTTAAGTACCTAGTTGGAGGGAAAAATAGAGCAAGACTAGATATAAGTTTATATTATAACGTAGCTGCGTTACATAGCCGTGCCTTATTTAGGGTCCATACCTGGTACTGGATACTTACTTTTAAACTACTTTGTAATACCTATGGTGTGCTAATAAACATTTGAATGTGACTTACAAATAAGATTTCACAAGACACAACGACGCCAAGCCACAAAAGGTAGGTACTCACTCAATCCGAACCATTAAAATGCCACTAAAACGCTCTAAAATAGAGAAAGCAATAAACGAAATAATCGCACAACGTTACGAAAGCTACAAATTATTTAATTCCAAAGACATTTCCTTTAGTAATTAGCTAACACGTTTATGTGGTCGTAACCGTTAAAAAAGTTATAACAGTTTTAACGTCAACACCCTTTTCAGCTTAGAGACTCGGAAATTGGCATTTTTTTTTACCCAACCTTTTTTGTAACGTTATTTAAAACTTTATATTCCGGAAAATGGAATCAAAATAAAAAACATTTTAATAACTTATTAATACCGTTGTTTTTAATAAGTACCTAAATGACTGCCCCTCCCTCTAACCCAAAAAGAGCAATTTGCCTTAGCAATTTGCCCAAAGTTCGAGTAACATGTTCAATAATGGAAAAAAATAATTAACTGGTCAAAGTCAAAAGTCAAAAATATATTTATTTTATAGGCACAAAAAATTCTCTTGAAATCGTTACATTATTTATTATATAGGTAATTTTTAAAAGCTAGCGCTAGATTCGCAAGATGCGGTTTCCCCCAGAGAAGAAACTAGCAAGAAACTCTGTTGGGTTACTCTTTTCAAATCAAGTTTTACAATTTTCGTAGTGATTTTGGAGTTTAGTAGGTAGGAACACGTAAGTATACAAAAGTAGGTCTTATCTTTTTCAATCTTGTCACCAAAATGATAGGCTATCAAAATAACTAGGTGTATAAGCTAGTCATCTGCAATCATACGCGCCGCCGAATCCAATTTCAGACTTAGTACATCAAAGGAAGCAAAATGTCTCGGAACCGCGATTTATCCCTCCAAAAAATACGTCATTAAAATCTCTTTTCGATTTTTAAATATATAATAAAATATAAACTTAATTTCCTTTCCCCATTTTAAATTTCGAATAAGCTAATCAAATTCCAAAAACGAAGAAAGTTCGTAACCGTTTTGTTAGAATTGATTAATTTATGTAATTGACCTTAAACGCTACACAAATTGTTAACATCCCTTCTGAAAATGTAGATGGAAAAAGGTCTCTTAGTTATATACAATAGGAGCTATTTCAGTTTGTAAATAGGTCCCTCGCGTAATTGGCAAACGGAAACAATTATTGATTGATGACCGTGAGCTAAGAGTTATTGGCTACTATAGCAACGAAAAATAATTTTCAGGGCGAAGCTGTAACAAAAGAAAGGTACTTAAGAAATCATTTTTGCAAATAAAAATCCGTCTTGTTAGAGTAATATTGTTTATTGGATAGATACCTAAGTTTAGGGTTCCGTACTCAAAGGGTGAACACGGGACCCTATTACTTAGGCTCGGCTGTCCATCTGTCCGTCTTCTATATCATTCTAGATTCTTGTTTGAACTAGGCACTATGTATGTTGGTAATAGAGTGACGTAGACAAGACGTGATACACGTAGTTTACAAACCTCTTAGGTGCTTTTAGAATTTCTCTCCAAGTTATACAATTTAGCTGTTGCTATGTCCTACTTTATGGGTACTAAGTGTGTAGAGCTGCAGAGCGATCTCCATATTTTTTTAATATAAAATTTATATGACGGATAATTTATACCTGTCACTGTCAAAACAGCATGATATTTTATGAAATAAACAAAAGTTTATCTGTCAGTAAATTTTTATCTAGAAGTGGTTAAACGGGCCCTTTGAAAACAATATTTAGTTAGTCGATGGCTTTTCGATTCATAGAAAACTTACTGTTTAAATTTCACCTAAAAATATCTTTCTTTACCAAATTCTTTACCCATTTTCAAATTTAGAGATCTTCCAAAATGACGCCTCTGAATTCCATTTCTTTTGAAGCTTTCACGCTCTACTGGGCTAAGATGGAGGCTTCTCAGGTCAAGTCGTTTAAGGCTCTCAAGTGAACGCGACCATAAAGAGATCATGTAATTCACTCTTAATCCTGAAGCTTAGAGTCCAAAATTGTTTCATTTATTTTAACAGAAATGTGTAAGAAGACTTTAATTGATTTGAAATAAGAGACTCAACGGGACTCAACGGCTATAGGAACTATTATTCATAATTGGAATATTGGTATAAATTCTAAACAGTATTTTTTTTTCAAACTACTATCCCCTCTATGTAAGCTACATGATTTTGTGTCATTCTCTAATTTTACTTATATATAATTTTACTTAATACCATCTTAATATTATAAAACGGGCCAAGTGCGAGTCGGACTCGTGCAGGAAGGGTTCCGCACCATTCATTATTGATATCAAGCAAAATAATCATGTTTGTTGTATGGAAGCCACCTTAATTATTATAATGATTATTATATTTTTAGTATTTATTGTTATAGTGGCAATGGTAATACATCATCTGGGAAAATTTCAACGCTCTAGCTATAACGGTTCATGGGATACAGCCTGGTGACAGACGGACGGAAGGACAGAAAAACAGACGGACGGCCAAGTTTCAGATATAAGGTCTCGTTTTCACCCTTTGGGTAGGTACGGAACCCTAAAAATCTTCATTGTCGTGCCATGTATGACACCCTGATTTCCAAGTACTTGCACATCAGCCTTCTTAGAACTCGCCGCTTGCATATCACATTTGTAACTTGTCGTGGGACGACTCCATTTGTTTATAGAACTCATATGAATAGCTTCATATTAAATCCTCTGCACTGGAGCCTTCATATAATAATCTACACCATCCTACACACAACAAGCTCAGCAACAAGAAAAAGCAAAAAAAAACGAAACAGGATGCAAAAAAAATATTTTGGTGTGGGTAGGTTTAGGTATATTGTAAACTGCATACAAGTCAGGAGTATCTACCCTAAACCGACGTGCATGTATGAGGCGATTGATGAATGTGGATGAAGCGAAAGAAGTGTGTTTGGATTGTAGCAAGTGGAGGGAAGTGGTTGCTGCGTACCCCGCTGGGAGAGAGGCGTGACGGATACGTATGTACCTATGTAGGACGTAGGTACCTATGTAAACTACTTATGCATAAGAGCACTAACGGCCGGTCCCCATATTCTGTCTATCTCAGGATTTGCCCTACTGGATATAGAAATAGTTATCTACCTTAGAATGTTTTTGTCTCTATACCTACCGGTGTCAAAAAATCTATGGGTTCTTCTGAAGGATAGATCAAAACTAACAGCTACGTGACATTTAAGTACAGCCCGACTCGGATAGCTATTTTACTTTAAATATTGGGAACGCCCGTAAGATAAGTAAATAAAAGTATTTTTATTCGATAATAGAGCATGAGAGTGAGTATAATCTTGTCAGCAATCCAATAACGGTTGAATGCGTGCGCATCCGGCCCGAAGGACCAAGTATTGTCAGCCGGAAATTGACGAATGATTTCATTTGTGACTTCGAGAAAAGGGAAGTAGATATACGTCAGTAGGTTTCAACAGTAGGTTCAAGTAGGTATAATAATGGGTTCAAATACTTAACGTGTTTTATGCATATCTATTGATCAATTAGTTATTCTAAGACCCAGAACACACGGAGAAACGCAACTGCAACGCAACTGAAACTGCTAGTTACTTTTGAGTTGCATCTAAATTTCTGCTATAAACTTCTTTAGAAAACCACACACGACGCTAATAGTTTGAAACGTTTCGTTTCAGTTGCGTCGTGTGTGGTTTTCTAAGAAGTCTATATAGAAGAGACTATAGAAAAATATACCGGTATAATTGGGTAGACAATTAGATTTCATTTTTGTACATGGACTGTATATTTTTGGTTGTGTTACCTGTTAGAAAACTAACAATAATTTAATACCTACGGTTGTACACATATTT
Organism: Anarsia innoxiella; assembly: GCA_947563765.1. Classification (NCBI taxonomy): domain Eukaryota; kingdom Metazoa; phylum Arthropoda; class Insecta; order Lepidoptera; family Gelechiidae; genus Anarsia; species Anarsia innoxiella. The sequence continues at coordinate 2,327,078 of OX387403.1, forward strand.
TTATCGCTAGCCAATACAGGGGTACATATGAGTAATATGTAATTTTTTTAGTCATCTTAGACCTTATGGAAAAAAAAATAATACTTCTTTTTCCTTCATCAATCAATTATCCCGTCAAACATTTTGCACAAAAGTCATATTCAGTGAGTAAAAAAATATAAAATCACGTCCAAATGTATTCGGGGCAATCATCAACAGCGAATACTTTTTAAACACATTATGTCAAAAATGATCGTAAAAAGAGGTCTGATTAAGTACTTTATTTTCATGGCTTCTCAATAAAGGATCAAGGATTGGATCAAAACATGAATTTATATATTTATACTCGTGTAAAAATGTAAAGATTTTGTCATCGGTTCCTCAACTTCGTGTCTTATTGCTGAAACCTTTTTTATAAATCAAAAGTTTTCGGTTTTTCTCACAAACTTGCCGACGCGTGTAGTTTTGATTGAATAAGCAATATGTTTTCTTTGAGATTTGGCAGTATTTTTTATAGTAGATAGTTTTATATTGTTTATATACAGGGTGTTAGTTTTATATTGGTTATAAAAAAAATTTTTGGATCGCCCATACTTACTCGATCAGCTGATCGGGCATTTTGTATGGGGAGGCGAAATTTTTTTTTCGAGTTACGACCCATGCTCCTTGTGGAAAGTAGTTCAGTTTCATGAGGACTATCGCTGTGTTTCGGCTTTATATACCCTTTCTGTTACACCCTGTATATATAAGTAAAACAAAAGAAAATAAACTTTTGCATATGCATCTAAACCACTTCGTTGATTTGTTTTAATAATCCGCTCAAAGAATATTTCAACGTAAAACCGCGAATCGACCACTTGACAGCTCTCAGAGTAAAGATGGAACGCGACTGTCAATTGTTACGCTAGTGCTGTTCAAAAACCGATTATCTTCTAATTACTACTCATAAGCGAGCTGTTGCCATAACTGTTCCATGGTTGTTTCACTAATGGTTCGCGCACCTGCTGTGAGCGCACACAATTTTTTTTGGTTCCAATGCATGCACGGTTACGGTTACAGCTCGCTAATAAGTATGCGCCCATATATTTTGGAATATAAAATTCTCCGAATACCAGGGAAGTATGAAACTCATGGCAGACTTACAGATAAGCGACTTTTTGAGTTATTCCCACATATTCTGAACAGGAGCTGAAACTTTCCGAACTTTGAGGCCAAAGGAGAAGTACCGTTGCCAAAAAACTATATCACTTTATATTACTTTGTCAACACTAAATCTTTTGATAAACAAGTTGTTTATCAATTTACATTCAGTAAATGCTTCGGGTTACAAGATTTATTTAGTTTTATTCTGAAATGTTTTTATAACTTTACTGCCAGGTAGGTACTCGAAAAGTCGGATTACACAACAGTTGAGTGATTTCGATGATAGTTTTAACGTTTGTTCTCCTTAGTTTACTTTTTGGGGAAAATAATATTAAAGATACGGAATGGGTACCCGATGACGGCCAACGCCGCCGAGGTAGGCCCAAAAAACATTAACGCGACGATAAAGCCACATTTAGGGAAGATAGGTATTAAGCAGCCACTGTGAGAAATCTGTGGAGAAGAGAGAGGCTTTTGCCCAGCAGTGGGACGAAGGAAGCTAACATTTTTTTTTAAATTAAAGATCAATTTTTTCTTCTATCTCTACTAAACAAAGTTTAATCAAGTAACACAATGTTTGACTAGTTAGGCAAATGATCTATGATGTTAGTTAGTTGATGTATGGAGTCTATTGTTCAAATCACATTGCAACTCTAGAGTTCCAAACTCCAAACTTTAGAGGGTGCAAATAATGAATTAAGAGGAGAATATTGAAATTCTCTCCTTTAGTTGTTCGGGATAGTTTCTTGTTGGAAAATGTCTGTCGCTTTGCAGATGATAGCGATTTTGTTGCGAACTTTGTAGGGACGGGTACTGCGTTTCTTTTATTAAGTAAATTCGTATTTAAATTATGACAACGGTAATACATCATCTGTGAACATTTCAAAGCTCTATAGCACCATATAAAGTTATAACGTTTCATGAGATACAGCCTCAAGACAGACGGACAGACGGACTGCTAAGCCTCTGTAATAGGGTCCCGTTTTCACCCTTTGGGTACGGAATCCTAAAAAACAATGTTATCAAAGCTACAGTAATTGAACCTGGGGCTGTGGCGCAGTTTTATATAATAATTTATAATAATACATCAAATGTTAAACCGACAAGGGTCTATGAGGCGATTGATTAATGTGGATGAAGCGTCAGAAATGTGTTTGGATCGTAGTAAGTGGAAGGAAGTGGTCTCTGTTTACCCCGATGGGAGAATGGCGTGACGGATATGTATGTGTATATGTACAACACGAATACAAACTCTTGCGCATCATTAAAACCGCCTCCGGAAATTCAAAGTTTGAAATTGGAACGTCAATCGCACTAGACGACCGAATCGACGAATTCGTATTTTTATGAGTGCCGTCCGTTACCCGACAACTGTGTATAGCTTCATACATCGGGATTCCTTTAAATGCATAAACTTTTTTGTCATAATCTTATTTGTCATAATGTAAAATATGCTAAAGTTAATTTAATCTACGACAAATTATTATCAGTAAAACTAGAAACAGGAAGTCGAGCGTCAAATTACGTAGTAATAATAATAATACGAGCTTAGGAGATAATAGATTATTATGCTAATCTGTTATGTGTTAATTAATATCGAAATTGAAATTATGTTGCTATTAATTGAAGCCTCCCAAATCTACTCTAATCGTTTAAGATAACATTGTATTCCAAGAAGGGTGTTAATCCTAACCTACATACATTATTTACTAACATGAGTTTATCTATCAACGGATAAGAGGATGTTTGTTACTCTTTTGGCACAAGAACCACTGAACTGATTCCAGTGAAACTATCCTATTGGACAGTTACCAGCTAGCTAGCTAGCAGAAGCTACCATATCAGAATAAAACATTAACATTTTATGTTTTCAAAGATATGACGATAAAGGCCAAAAAACAACGGATACGTCAACGCATACGCATCCGGTGTGTTTTGGCCTTAAATGTGTACACATACGAAGTCGCGTGTAAAAGCTAGTCCCAAATAAATCCTCCAGACAATTATTTCCATAACCCAATTACGTCATAATTGAAAACAAACTATGGTTTATCGTATTATGAAATGTTTTACCCGTTTTATCCCAGTTCCGACAACTTTTGACCACTTTAAGTTATTTTATGTTTTCCCTACCGTTCGTCACGATTGTGGTTAGTTTCGGGAACAAAATGATTTAATTATTTGACCCATTTTTGAATTTAGAAAATCTCGGGTGAATTTCGAAATCAATAGATCGAATCGGCAATGCTAATTTGACTGTTGTTAATTCGAGTTGCTTGCGTTAACAACAAGTGAGCTAAATTGAGTTACTAGGTTGTATTCAGCTATGGATTAGAGAATTTTCATGTTGTTGTTGTTTTTCTTTTTACTTTTTACTCTCAGTTGTGTGACGGAAGAGTTTCAATGAGAGTGTCAATGTCATTTTTTGACACATTTATCTGCAATCAGTGAAAGCCATTGTTTAGATACCAAATTTGTCAAAAAATGCTATTGACACTCTGCCGATACAAAACTGAGGCTATTTTAAATTAGCAGACTTGGGGCCCTGGTTTTCTACCATGACGTACCAGCTGTGAGTTTACTGGAACATCAGTTAAAATGATCTTGTCCACAATTGGCTTTAAGAAAAAGGCCCTTACATCTCATTACCTACTTCATTTAAATCGTTGAAAAGCCCTAAATACATAATAGCACCATAAACCCTTTTAAGCAGAAACATAAAAACGCTTTACGAAGTTGGTAAACATTTTTGAGTTGTTCAAGAAGGGTCGTGTTGTTACCTGTACTTTCCTTAAAGCAAATGATTTACACACCGGCGGAATGTCAAGTAAGCAATTTGAAAACGTTTAGGAGATCTCCGTTTAAAAAAGTAACCAAGCACAAGAAAATGTATCACACAGTGTACACATGTTAATTGGTTTCACTATATTTTCACTTTTTAATCAACTTGATTTAGATCGATTAAAAATTACAGCTACTAATATTAATTAATTAAAAGTAAACTGTAAGTACTTAAATACAATTTGGTTTTTTCAGTTAGGTAGCTTCTTCTTGTCGTTTCGTCGGCGAACTCAATTTGTGCAGCCCAAAATATCAAGAGTTGAGGAGGCCTTTTCGACCGATCCTATAATCCCTTTTGGTAAACTGAAATTTTAAAATATTTATACAGATTTATATAGTAACTATCTGACTTTTCCACCCAAGATTCTTCTAAGATTTCAATATGCAATATATTTATTTACCACATAAAAAAACCACAAACTTAAAACTTTATGGCGCACCAACATTTTAACATAAAACACGAACCTTGTCTCTCGGACAAAATTGTCACCACATTTTTGCACTTCGTTTAAAAATGGCTCGTATGTCAAAGCTTTGGAATCCCATTTCCCTTAGCTCCGACCGTCCCCATAAGGGAGGTCTCATAAAACACGTTATGCAACAGCTTTCAGTCGCGGGTTCTGAATTTAAAATTCTTCTTTCTACGCTTATAATAGAAATGAGATGGGTCGTATACAGACTATGGTGAAAAGACGGTTGGGGTTTTTGGGAATGATGATATTTTCGATTTATTTTCTTTATGTTTTGCGAGATTGTGTGACCGCAATTGGTAACAATAAACCGTTTGCGTTGGAGAACCATTGGAGAGGCGTATGCTCAGCAGGGGGCTTAAATGATGATGTAAACAAAGAGAACAGTTTTGCATATTTTAGATTTAAGGCCTCGACGCATAACCAGTTGCACTATCTCCACGGTTTTACATTTAATCTGTCACATCTCAGGAATCCTAAAACAATAGAAAATCTATTTATTGTGTCTGTTTTAATAATGGGTCAGTGGGGTGAGAGGTTGGTATACCCACCCATACAATTGCTACCGAACCGCCAAACCATATAAAACATCAAACAGTATCTGTTTAACCAACGCGTGTATTGTTAATTAATAAAAATAGTTGATTAATAAAAATAGTAGATTGAATTTTAGATCGTTTCAAATTCTACATACTTAGGATAAAACAATACATAAGTGTGTTTTTTGTATGACAGTCTTCAGGCAAGAGCAATTATTTTCGTCCTTTCGAATTTGCCGTTTGTTAAGGACAGTGCGAACCTACATAAATTTAAACCTTAGATTCCTCGAGATAGTATACAGAAAACGCGCTCATAGTCTGTTTTATACAACTCATACCTACAGGTGCAAGGAAGGCAAGTTAAAACTGTTTTAATCAAGGGGCCACGCTGCAACGTAGCAAGGTGCATTCCTTTTCATTTTTGTGCTATAAATTGCATGCTTTTCATGACATACGAGCTTCTTAGTATTCATTAGGGATTAATATGAATGACTTGGTGTATTATACTTAGTTATTAGTTTTTTGATATTCTTTTTTATTTACCTACTCTTAAGCACAATTTTGTAAGCAAGTTGTGTTTCCTATTATTGGGTTAGCACGTTCTAATTATTATAGTGTTCTGTACAGAATGTAAGGTGTGTTTACCTGTTGGCAAACCTAATTTAATAAATAAATAAATAAAATATTATCTATGAGAGTAGGTGAGTTTTGTTGGTTTCTGGATTTAATAGGGTGTTAATAAATAACTAGCCTTTAAAGTGCTAACGACGCAATTAATAAATTGTACAAATCTGCCAATCAATGTATCAATATCCAATCAAATACACATAAGATGTAATAAATTCAAAACACATAGCTGTATTCGATATTGCTGTAAAACTGATTGACTTTCCCCGAGGAACACGCATTTTGGTATAAATTCACGAAGAATTGCCACTATTGTCACTCAATATAAGATATATTCAACAAATTATTAAAAAAGGTTGAGATCTAAGTAACATTTACAAATCAAAAATGTCTTGTTAAAACAAAAAGGATGTGAAAAAAATTAAGCTAAAAAACATCTCGGTTTAATGTATAATAAAATAAATTTACTAATCTAGGTACCTACTTACCCTTGAAAGTATTTGCAAAAAAGTTGTTATCTCGATATTAAATCCTGTAAAAAATTCTTAAACAACTAAATGTTTAGTATTCTTACTACAACACCCACGAGTGTAATTTACTTGAAAAGCATCCAATTTACTGGAAAAACAAAACAATAACATAAAAATAAGTTTCAAAGTTTCTAATTTGTGCGGTAACTTTTGAAAAGACTGCTCTTGTCAGTGGAATTTAAGTTTTAAGTTCGAGCTCCGAAGTACAATATTGGAAAGTTGTCTCAAAAATGTTATAAGTTTAAATTGAAAATTTTTATAAAAAATAACATAAGTGAGATAAAATTAAGTAGGTATTAGAATAAAATATTCATAGACGTTGTGTTATCAGTCTTTCTGTATCATAAAATATGTAGATTAAAGGCCAAAATACACCGGATGCGTATGCGTTGCGTATGCGTTGCGTATGCGTAGACGTATGCGTACCTCTGAGTTGTAATGTATGGAACTGTCACCGTTTGCGTAACGTAGACGTACACGTCGACGTGACGCGTAGCCCGGTGTCACATCGGGTTACACCGTAACTACGCACGTGGCTACGCCGTGCTTACGTCTACGTTACGCATACGTATCCGGTGTGTTTCAGCCTTGGTTAAATCTAATGTTGTAGGTTGTTTTGATGCAATATCAATGATAGATTGTTCATGGCCTCAGTGTGACGCCGTATTATCAGTCTAGATTTAAATGTGAGTGAAATAAAAGTTATTACAGTCAATGAACACCAACATACGACTATATACATACATATCTGTCATGCCTCTCTCCCATTGGGGTAGGCAGAGACCACTTCCTTCCATTTGCTACAATCCAAACACACCTCTTTCGCTTCATCCACACTAATCAGTCGCCTCATACATGCCCGTCGGTTTAGGGTATTCTTGACTTGGTCTTTCTTGAGCAAGTCCCCGATTTGATCAAGGTACGTTCGTCTTGGCTTTCCCCTCCCGACATTACTATCCACTCTTGCCTTGTATATCTCTTTTATTAATCTCCTTTCGAGTATATAAGTACATAATTTTTTTAACATAAAAAGCACTAACTGAATACATCAAACCTACTTTATTTACCGACCAAAATAAGAGCCCTCACTTCATTCGAAACATTAAACACGCTATCCCAGGGCACTTTACAAAACTTCCAAATTTCCGAGGCCTTTTTGCAAAATAACTTACCCGTTTATGTGAAAACTTTGGAAGAATCGCGTTTGATGAAATGTTTATAAGGTGAACATCTTATAAAGAAGTGATTTGTGAGTATGAGAACGTACTTGAATATTTTAATGTTAAGTTTTGGGTAGATGAGGTATTTTGAGCCCTAGGAACGTGATGATGAAGGATATTACCTTATGGTATCTATGCCGCAGTAAGATAGATAAAACCGTTATATAGTTATATCCATAGGTAGCTAGGGATATAATGGGCATGACGACTAAAAAAAATTTTTTTGTCCATCACATAGATTATTTTAAAATATTCGACACGTATTTTTTCTTTTTTCTCTTAAACTAAAAATGACAAAGATGCACTGGGTTAAAGTTGCTCGTGATGTCACGCCTCAGTACGATTTTAACCGAGGAGTGATGTCAATACCCCCACTCCGTAACTTTGATGCTCTGTATCTTTGTATTTATTTATGTATTTGATCAGGTAAAAAATGTGTTTCAAATATTTTTTAATAGCCTAAAAGGCGGACTTAATTATTTTTTAAATTCTTGAATGTAGTCATCATCCGCATTATATACCGTAACATAGTTATAAGAAAGTAATTCATAACTATCTCACTAGGAATATAATTACACACCAATGCTGCCTTCAAGGCCGCTGGCTTTCATTTGTCAAAAATGTCATCGAAAAGGTTTGAAGCCGCAAGGCCGGCGGCTTTGTTGTGTAGACACCATTACATCGAAATGATCTTCTATTCTATAAATCTTTTTTATAGCGTCCCTTGTTTTAGATAACAGTAAAAGCGAGAAAGCAACATAACCTTTGTAACAAAAACTAGACCCACTGGTATTACAACTAGAGCCAAAATTTAAATTGATATAAATAAAATTTTCGATAATAATCAGTAGTACTTAGAGCTACGTAAAAACAAAATAGTAAGGCTATTTTTTTTCTAATAATATATCCAAAAGCAATTTAATGTTTCTCTTTCAATTCGACCACAAATAATTCGGGAAGCGTTTGATGTTGTATTTCAAATGTTATCTTTGAACTTCAAAATAAATATGTACAATAATCTGTCATCTCTACTGATGTTCACTAAAATTATACCAACGAATGTACACTGTGTTGATATGGTAGTGTTTCTCAAAGTAAGTATAGTAGATTTTTACACGCTTTATATCAGCTTCACTTGTAAGTAACTACTCGTATGTATGTAAACAAATCTTGAAATCTTAATTTGACCCACTTCCCGGTCTTCGAATAGGATGAAATTTTGCACACGCTCTGAGTTCTGATGACAATACAATATTATGGTACTGTCAAACTGACCTGAAGATGGAGCATGTTAAGTGCGAGCTAAAGCGTGTTTTAGTTTTTTTTTCTTCCGCCTGCACGTTAAATTACGTTGGTTGCTCGCAGAGCGTCCGACGTACCTATGCGATCAGATTAAATATTTCTCCATACATTTACTTATAACATTTAGCTTTATAGATTTTGTATGGAGTAACCTAGACCCCAAGTCTGCTAATTAAAAATAGCCTCAGTTGTGTGTTAATGGCATTTTTTGACAGATTTGGTATTCTGTTAAACATTTTGGCTTACACTGATTGCGAAGAAATGTGTCAAAAAATGACATTGACACTCTGCCGACACACAACTAGAATATTGTATATTATCAGACTTGGGCATGCGTCGGACGTTGCGAGCAACGCATAAAACAGCCAAGAGGCTAAAGACTGCGTACGCAATCATCGATATAGCCTTTGTATGACATATTCTTATACAGATGGATATAACCTCCATTTTATCAGTCGAAATAATAAAATAGAAAATACGCGGAAAACTTCGCGAGTTGACTTCTTCAGCTAGTAACATGAAATTGTTATTACTCGTTCATTTATTATATTGTAGAACTTAGTTTGAGAAGCTTTAAAACCCAAAGCATTGATATTTCAACACTCTATAAACATTACACCAACGTCAATTTCCATACTCTTTGCCACGCAGTAAATAATGGTACACATCTACACTATGCTGTATTGCTATACAGGATGTACTAAGAACTGACACTGATTAACAAAATACAGCGATAAACACGACTTTCTCTAAAATAACGGATGAAAATATTTTAAACTTTTTTTAAGAATACAACTTCTTAGCTCTACCTACTAATTACCTACAATAAGGGCCCGTTTTGTCACTTACAGATAAAGCGTATCTGATAGATATTTATATCTCTCACTGTATAAAACGTCATGTTCTATGAAATAGACATAGGTTTATCTGTCAGTTAATCAATCAGTTAGTTAAATTGTATCTGTAGGTAAGTGTATAATTGCTGGGTTGGAGAGCAAAGAGCCTTCAGTAATGGAACACGACAGCTGCATTTCGACTTTAAAAATGAGACTCCCGGAGAGTTGTGGCGAAATATATTTTCGATTCTAGTCGTTTTATGGAATTCGGGTGATAAATCAATGACAGCCAAATAACAATAGAACCAAGGTGGTTCACAGAGAATCAAATTCAAAAGCCTCGTGTTTCGAATTTTCTACAAGTAATTTAACAATTTCTAAGGATATATCTTCATATTGCGATCTTTTTTCCTTGAGAAAATGTGTTCAGTTCCTGAGTCTCGTTGTTTCTGATTGCTCCTGTATATCTCCTATAATAACACGCTGTAAAAAATATATTTTCGTTTCTCATGATTTTTCCTAGAGCCATTTTTAAACAATAACATGTCGATATCTTTTCTGCATTACTCTTTCAATGGAAATTCTAGACTGCTTTCAATCTTGCTTGATAGAAATTTAATATTTTAAGTCAGGATTTAGTGAAACACTAGTGTACCCTGTAGTGTACCCTAGTATCTTAGAAAAATTACACGATATCTGCAAATAATATAGTCTGTGTTTAGTGATTGTTGCGAATAACTTGATAGATTTTTAAATATATTTATTTTAATCTTGCTTGATAGAATTTTAATATTTTTATTCAGGATTTAGTGCCAGGCTAGCGAGCGGGGTCTAATTCCTACGCTTTTATCGTCGTATCTCGGATTTATACAGTCAGATATATCTGAAAATAATTTAGTCTGTGGTTGATAGTTATTGTGTCAAGGAGTAACAAATATCTTCTTATCCATTTATCTCATCTGTCTGTACGAAAACTGACGTTTATAATATTAGTAAGATTTAATTTTACGTTGGGAGATCTGAGAAAATTACTTGCTCATTAATTAGCTCAGACTCTTTTGTTGTCGAAAAAGAGAAAAATATGTTACGATAACAAACGATTAACTTTTACAGCTTTATTTGCAACCATTAGCTATAGCAAGAAATTTCAACAAAAACATAACCCTCCTGACGCTGTCGAGTAAAAACAAATACGAATTTTTCTAAATTTTTAAATAATTTAGTTTCGATCTTAAGTAACTAATGTTTGCACTCTATAAAGTACAGCCTACAAACAAATACTTTGAAGCCATAAATAACCTACGTTGTTGAAGTAATCTCCTAGAGCTGTTTATACCGCCGTAAACCCGGACACTTTACAACCAATCTCTTTAGGTTTACAACTTGGCAGTTTGACACCAAAGCCTCTAGATAAATAAGTTACAAACAAGAGAACGTACTCAGGACTTTGAACTTCAACTTTGACTCACATGTTACGAATTGGTTTTTCAAGCAAAATTGCACATTTTGAACATCTTTTTCCTATCTCAAATTTCCTAACTCAAATTTAATAACTCTTTACTTCGTAGGTAAATATAAATTGCACTTAAAATAAGTAAATGTTTTTTAAAGGTAACGCCAGATTTTCCCCATAGCAGAATTTAGCAAGTAGGTAAGTAATTCTGTTGCTGTTTTTAAAAAAAAGGCTAAATTTAAAAAAAGATGACGTTTTTTTAATCACCATCAGTAAGTACACAGGCCGATCTTATCTTAGAGGATATAACGCGACGAACATGCATCCAGCATACATAACAAACTAGCCAGTTACCGGTAATAGAGGAAGACAGAAGGATACCAGGTGAGGCCTTTGCCTAGTGGTATCAAATAGGCTGAAAAAATGAAATCTTAAATCTCACCATGCCACACTCATCATTCGAACAAACGTAGTGTGACTGTAGCAATTTGAGCGCGACGCGTGCGGACCCCAAAACGGGGATAAAGTGCCATTTTCCTCCAAATTGATGGAGAAATAAAAAGATATGCAACACATATTTGAGGCAAGGACTTTTTCCGGCTCTTTGTGTTGAAAAGTGAGTTTTTCGCCTTGTTTTGTTGTATTCAAGGACGTTGCTTAATAGGTAGGTGTTTATTACGGATTTTCAGTCACATTGTAATGTAAATATCTTCCTGAAGGACGTTATTAAGTAGATGGTTGAGTGGTTTGACAATTTCTCTCAATATTGAGGTTGTACCACATATTCATGCTTGTTAGATCTAGGACGTTGGTGGTGATGTAAAAATAGACTACCGGTAAAAAAACGAAACGGGAACGAGGTTTAGCGAACAAAATTTTCTAAAACATAGATCGGTTTACGGATCCTATCGAATAGAGGATAAAACAGCATTTAAATTTGATTTTATTCAACCATTTTTCAGGTCCATAAACCTATTAACGAAATAGCGCCATATCTCACTTATTAACAGATAAATCGCATGTTGGTAACACTATAAAATGTATCACAAATCTAAATGGACCAGCGTGGTGGATTACGGCCTATACACTCTCTGTATGAAAGTAGGCTCGTGCCTCTCGGTGGGGACATATATGGGCTGATAAAGAAGAAGAAATGGACAACGGGAAAGACTAAAAATGGCTGCTAGCTCGGAAAAACCATTTGGATTCCAGTCAGTGTATAAACAGATTTTTGCTCAATTTAATAATGTTTACCATTGAGTCAGTAACAAATTACGCAAACGGCTGTATGTGTAGGTGGCTAACGCCATAAAAATAAATAAATTTCAATTCTTTATTGATTCTACATCTCGCTTTTCTATTTTGGAAATTCGTTCTCGGAATTCGGATTCGAAATTCAAACTTTGTTTTCTTGTTACTTTAAATATTGTTATTTGTAAAAAGTTTGCATTGTTTTTTTTACGAATACATAATTTTTTATCGCTCATGAATAAAGTATATTTAAGAAAAGTGTTAGCAGTTTTAGGAACGTTTTTATTGTTATTCTTATATTTTTAGAACTTTATTTAGGTAGTTAGGTATTTGTTGCGTTTCCAAACCTGACGCAATAATATAAAATCAGTCTTAGATATCTTAGATAAAAAGTATTTCCTTCTTATCAATATATCAAAATATACCTAGAGATAAAATACCTAAACCCGACGCCAACCCAATTTCAATCGGCGAGTAACAATGTTGCCACAATAATTGGCCTGTCAGCTGCCACCTTAAGTGACAAACGTTGCAATTTGACAGCTGTCACATGGTGACACCTTTGAATTTTAGTATCTACACTGATACCACTAAAATAGGGAAATGTAAATGCTAAACCGGTGGTGTTTGCACAAACTCTTGTTTATGTCAAAATCCGGTAATACGAATTCCATTCGTTCAATTTGTTTTCATTTAATCCATTTTATTTTCTTCGTTTTCGCTTCTTAACCGACTTCAAATAAAAAGGAGGTTTCTCAATTCGACCCTATATATTTTTTTCAAGGGCTAATAACAGATTTATAAATAGCACTGTCCTGACTTTGTTTTCAAAACTTTCACACTTTTAACAATTGGACGAAATACTGTTTGAAAATAGTACCTTTACCTTGTATACTGTTATGATACTTAGATTCTCAAATCAGCTCAAATCAGATTGAATAATAAATTATTTAATTTTTTGATATAGTGAATGGTCTAAAAACAAAAAGTAAGGTAGCGCTTCAATCGACTTTTAGAATAATTTGACCATAGACTCTACTTAAACAAAAGGCAAAAATATGAGTGCTTTTTCTAACTAAGCCATCATCCATCATCGCCTACTTTTGTTCTAAGATTACTACACAAAGGCAGTATAGAAATCATCCCTTTTACCGGCAGTCAAATACCAAACTAAATTACAATATTGAAGGCTAATACCTGTCACTAGGTTGATCGATTGAACGTCGTATTAAAGGCTTACGAACGTGAATGACGCAGCTTGATTTAGTGAGAAGGAAAAGAAAAGTATAAGGAAAATAAAATAGGTATGGTTGTTAGTAAGAAATTGGTTGCGGTGCGGTGGTTTGAAGTTTGTCGGAAACAGAGGGTCTTACAACTGAAGTTGCGGTTAAAAAAAATTACGGCGAGGGGAAAGGGTCCAACTCGCACTTGGCCGATTTTGCTTTCCAAAAAAATACAGAATTATTAGATTGACGTCTTAATTAAGCAGTTTCGTTAAGACGATGACATCAAAGAATCAAAGCTTACGATTAGATACTTACTTTCCGATTGAAAAAATAAAACTATGCCACGAAAATATTTTTATTACTCATAATATAAGAAGTAATAAAATATACACTCGGCTTCAAAAAAATCGCACGTCCGTAAAAATAGGCTTTAAGCACTGTTAATCCTTAAGACAAGCAGTTATTCGTAGCAATATTAGTATCATGTGAGAGCCCTATAAAAACTCTTTAAAAAAAAATCCATTTCATTTGATTAAAGAAAAAGCTTGACACTTTAAGTCACTGTGAATGAAAATGGAACTGATTCTCCTCTTCAAATTTTGTTTGTATTGTTTTGTTTTTTGGGTATAAAAGGGTCGATACAGCTTATTGGGGGATAAATTTGCTACCAACAGTCGAAAAAGACACAGAAGAATATCTTTCATCAGAAAAACGTCCTTGAAGATGGACACTACTGCTGCTGAAGCCGCCCAAGTTATCGCACTACTGCAATCAGGACTACGTCAGTGTGATGTTGCTCGGCAATTGCACTTGAGTCGCTTTTCTGTTCGAAGAGTGTACCAGCGGTTCCTGCAGACCGGTGGCTTTGTCCGAAGGCGTGGGACTGGTAGAAATCGCTACACTTCTGCGAGAGATGACCGATTCGTCGTATCGAAGTCTTTGAGAAATCGGTTCTCTAATGTTGTTGAGTTGCAACAGCAGCTTCAAGCAGTTCGTAGAAGGGCCGTGAGTGTCTCTACAGTTAGAAGAAGACTAAAGGAGAGAAATATTGTGGCTAGAAGACCTGCCACGAGTCCAAAATTAACCGCAGCGCATCGGCGAGCACGCCTGCAATTTGCTCACTCCCACGTCAATTGGACCCTGGACCAATGGAGAGCTGTTCTCTTCTCAGACGAAACGAGAGTGTGCCTTTTCTGCAACGATAGACGCAAAAGAGTATACAGAAGACAATGGGAACGTTATGCCCAAGCCTGCATCCAAGAGACGGTAGAATACGGGGGCGGTTCCTGCATGTTCTGGGGCGGCATATCTGCCGACGGCAAAACTGAACTTTCTTGCGTCTCTCGGACCGGCGGTGCTCGTGGGCAAGGGTCAATGACTGCTCACCGGTACATCACAGAGATCCTGGAAGAACATGTGGTCCCCTATGCTGGATTTATTGGCGACGGGTTCACATTAATGCACGATAACGCTCGCGCGCACACTGCTGGAATTGTGCAGGGCTACCTTCAAGAGCTTGGGATCCCTGTCATGCAGTGGCCAGCGAGAAGTCCAGATCTGAACCCGATAGAGCACCTCTGGCTGGGACCAGCTGAAACGCAAGGTTATATCCCGTGATCCCGCTCCCGCGACTCTTCAGGAGCTCCAAGAAGAGGTCCTAAAGTTGGTGCGATCCATGAGGGAGCGCATGGAAGACGTCATTAGGGCTAGGGGGGGTAACACTAGGTTTTAGGTTAGTTTTAAGCAACTTTGTTTTGAAAAATTATTCAGATTACATTAGGGTTTTTTAAGGATTTTTATTGTTTTGTAAATTTTTCTCAGTTCCAATAAAAAACCTTGAATGAATTATTGTTTTTGCATTCTCTGTTTCCTTACCTTTTAAATGATACCGAACATTACCAATATTTCATAATACAAATACGATTGAAAGATGTTTAAAATAGATTTCTTAAAAGGTGCGATTTTTTTGAAGCCGAGTGTATTTTATTACGTATATGACTTATCAACGTCGTCATGCCAACGTTGAATGATATATTAAAGGCACTGGCGTTTACTTACTATCGTAAGAGGTTTTACCTATCAAAGCAAAATCAAATATTAGATACTTAGTCGTATGTGATCCATCACAAAGTAAAATTGATACCTTTTTAAGCCAGATAAAAAATTGCCAGCGGAATTTCCAGGCTGAAAATTAAACTGTGACTGCAAAATCAAAGTAAATTCTCTTATTTTGAATTACCCAAAGCTGTTTTGCTGTTTTAGATCCAATTTGTTCAAACTTCGAACTTCAATAAAGTTTCCTGTGACGTCTTAGGAATTATTTTTCCTTACAAAGAAATCATTTTTCAATAAGCAGCGTCTTGAAGTAACAACAACTTTATATGAAATTATAATTATGGCTCCATTCTGTTTTTGAACTTGTAACGTTTAAGTTTCGTCGAAAATTAATATTATTTCAGCATGTTCCTGTTAATTTTGGTAATAAAATGGTTTGTTCAAAATAAACTTTATACTATTAGTTTGAAAGAAAGCTTGGGGCCTTTAAGACATAGACAGACATACACATAGACACTTTATTCAACACACAATACAACACAGATTAAACGAACATAAACAATTACTTGTAACAACAAATATAACAATATTTATTTACAAATATTATGTTTATATTTGGGGACAAATAATACTATAAAATAAATACGTTTCTTAGATATTTCTCCCAAGGTTACTTACCATCGATTGCAGTTCGAAAATTCCAATTGATTAGGGCCTCGTTTTTCAAACTGTGGGTCGCGACCCCCGGGGGGTTGCGAAGCCTTTCTCGGGGGGTCGTCGGCGAAAAGAAAAAGCCAAAGTTCTACAAATCTACACTATAACTAATGAATGTTTGTACCAAAATAGAAAGAATCTTTAAAGTAGCACGTTCATTAAATTATTTCCATGTCTGTCTATGGAACAAGGGGGGCCGCAAAAATTTTTCAACTCGAAAGGGGGTCGCGATATCAAAAAGTTTGAAAAACACTGGATTAGGGTAACGATAGTCAACATTTATAGGAAATCTTAACACGTTCGCAATATGAATTAACCTTGAAAAATGCTAACACGCCTGTCTCTTGTTTCAGGTAGTCAAACGATGAACACCTGAACCATCAAAGATGGAGTCTTCAGAAAAAGAATTCTACAGTATATGTCTGAACTTGACTGGCGACGAGATCGCTGGTCTACAATGCAATTACACCAGCGACTTCGACAACGAAGAACTCTTAGAAAAAGTCGTCTCAAGAGTAGTCCCAATCTTCTTCGGTTTCATTGGAATAGTCGGTCTAGTTGGAAATGCTTTAGTCGTCTTAGTTGTCGCTGCGAACCCTGGCATGAGATCCACCACAAACCTGCTTATCATTAACCTGGCAGTTGCTGATCTTCTATTTGTTATCTTCTGCGTGCCTTTCACTGCGACAGACTACGTCATGCCAAGATGGCCGTTCGGTGATTGGTGGTGCAAAGTTGTTCAGTACTTCATCGTAGTTACTGCCCACGCATCAGTCTATACCCTAGTCTTAATGTCTCTAGACAGATTCATGGCTGTAGTTCATCCAATAGCATCAATGTCAATCCGTACAGAGAAGAACGCATTGTTAGCGATAGGTTGTATATGGGTGGTGATATTAACCACGGCAATACCTGTGGGGATTTGCCATGGTGAGAGAGAATATTCCTATTTCCACAGGAATCATTCTTCTTGTGTTTTCTTGGAAGAGCGGGGATATAGTAAACTGGGTTTTCAAATGTCTTTCTTTTTGTCTTCTTATGTGATACCGCTGGCTTTGATCAGCGTGCTGTATATGTGTATGTTGACGAGGTTGTGGAAGAGTGCTCCGGGGGGGAGGGTGTCTGCGGAGAGCAGGAGGGGGAGGAAGAAGGTCACCAGAATGGTTGTGGTGGTCGTCGTAGTGTTTGCTGTTTGCTGGTGCCCTATACAGGTGAGAACTATATTTTTTAAGTTTACTCAAAATATATAGGTACTTTGATAAATAAGACGTACCTACCTCAATTTTGTTTGTGTAAAGTATGAGCGTGATTTGACGGCAATTAGTCAATACCTACAATTAAGGCATTGGCTGATAATTACGTAAGTACTTATTTGAAAATAATTCTAGACTGAAGTTTTTCAACTGAAGATCGAACAATCTGTAATAACTATGTTTAAATATAGCCGTTTTAAAACCAATGCTGTTAACCACGGTTGGCTGTGTTAGAGGAATTTACTACCTGATTAATTATAGAATGCTGGCCACCTACAGAATTTGAATTTAAATTAGCCTGCGGCGTGTAATGGAACATAAATTTTAACGAGGTTGAATGTAAACAAAGTTTGAAATCGACTCGGTGTAGTTCAAGTAGGATAGTCTGGCCATTTGGACCGACTCGCCTTTGCTCTCAATTATGTTTAACAAGTCTCAAATTCATGGACTAGTTTTTCACAATTATGGTGTTAGCAGCCAGTTGCTAGATCGACCTTTTAAGTAAATTATCTTTTCGACAACGTAAGTATCAGCTATAAGTAAGACAAAAGTGTTAACTAAAATTATGTTTTCTTATATTGTCTCTAAGATTTTTAATCCCCAAAACGGTTCAAGAAATTACAAACCCCACAATATTTATTTTCTTTTGGTTCAACAGACATAGAAAATTAAATTAATTTCAAAGAGCATTAGACTCAAAGATGTCGCCTAAAGACTGGGTATTGGAGTGCGATAAACGTTTCGCGTTTTCAAGTCCAAACGGAATGCGTCCCGCTCTTACTATTTGAGATGTCAATATGTTAAATAAGGACACTTTACCGAGAGGCCAAATTTTAAGACCATTAATTTTGGTTCACTTTCGCTGGCGAGCATTCTCTGATTGACAACAACTCGACAATAGCCTTAATTTTATATCGAAACTGGCAAACCTAAACTAAATACAAGTTCGTATAATTTCCCATGTTATTTTTGCTTTCTGGTAAAAGGGCTCTCAGACCTCGCCACTAAACGTGGGTTCGTCTAATCAACAAAGTAAATGTTATTCTAACATAATAAAATAGAAAAATGTTTGGTTTCTCTGCTTTCATCTTTATTCAAGTTACAATAAATTACCCGAGACTTTGGGTTTTTATTTTTAGAGCACTTTGCCATTTTCACGTTTAGAAAATGTTTTTTTTTTTAAATCTTTAGCGTTTAATAAATCCTTTATATTCATTTAAAAGTGCAAATGAACGTAAAGGTTATGAAATAACTTCAAAACGCAATTAGATATTCTGGCTACTTTGAAGTATTTCACTTCATTTGAAATTTTCTTTGATGAAATACGAATAGATACCTACTTACATATTTTTTTAGACAGTTTTCAGATATTTTATGGTCGTATAAAGCGCCCTATCGCTGACGCCAAAACCATTTCTAATTTTAAACAAAAGGAATTGCCAGGCTATTCTTTACCGCCCGGCTTTGCCGATTCATGCACTGACCGGAATGTGTACTTAGCTAAGCCTACAGTGGACTCAGAAAACCACTACCCTACACTAAGGCGCTGTCTCCACAAGCAAGAGAATCGCGGCGATATTATCGTAATGCCACGTATTGTGGAAACGGCTCAACATAGAGTGCAGAAATACGTGGAACGACGATAATAACGCCGCGATTCTCTCCCTCGTGGAGACAGTGCCTAACCGAAAACTATCCCTTGTTTCAGATAATCCTGCTAGTGAAGGCCTTAGATGCTTACAACATCACATTCATCACAGTGACCGCTCAGATAGTGTCTCACATACTGGCCTATATGAACAGCTGTGTCAACCCGTTACTCTACGCATTTCTCTCAGAAAACTTCAGGGTTGCTTTCAGAAAGGTAAATATGTACAAATATAAAGGATATGCATATGCTCGTGAAAACAAACAAGTTCTAGTTCATTAAAAAATGTTCATCCCGTAATATTTTAGCTAGTGCATTTTGTATGGGTTGTTCGGAACGAACTTGGTCTCATAAAAGTTGTATGTTATCACGAGTACTTGCATATCCTTTTCTATCGTTCACTTGTTTAAAGTCATCCTATTATTATGTAAGCACATGTATGTCAATCAGTTGTGGTATAGGCCGTTAATTAAATATCCATTACTTCTCTCTCATTCTAGTACTTAAATTGAAAATCGAAATTACATAAAATATTCATCGCATATCGTGCCATCGTTTTCTATTGTTCAAGAATATTAGAGTCAGCTAAAGATTCCAAACTTAAAATATGATCTTTACCTATTGCATTAGTAAATATACTCGTAGGTACTACAAGGTAAAAGTATTTGCTAAAGAAGTATCTAGCAAGAAACTCTGTTGGGTTCTTTTTCAAATAAGTTTTACAAAATCTCATAAACACACAGATGGATACATTCACGTTGCCGAGGAGTTAAATATATTAGTTTAAACTTTTATTTTAAAAACTTTTTAGCGACTAAATATGCAAAAAAATGTATTTTAATATGTCTGATACATTTTCAAAGAAAATAAATTAATTCTGTTTTAGACTTAAATAACTATTTTACAGAAGAGATCTGTAAATCTGCTCTTTTATTTATTAATATTTTAATTAAAAAATGTTTCTGTGATATCAAACAAAGAACTCATAAAAATACATAATTATAAAAGTAAACTTCTATCGAATTACAAAAATTGAGTGTATTTAAGTACCTTTTTACGAACAAAATATTCAAAAACTTTAAATAGCTTTCCCTAAGCATATTAGAAAAGTTTTTTTCCTCCCATTTAATGAGTTCTCATAAACATCAATAAATTCTAATTCGAGTCTTACATTATGGTTATAATTTATATTCAAGAGCAATTTTCGTGGCGTGAAAAATAATGTGTTTACGATATGGCTCTTATATTGTTTATGCTTTAGGGGGAAACTTCAAAGGCAGTTTTAAATCATTTTTTTATACTTTCTGGCTTTAAAAAGGTTAGGGTATAAACGCTTTTGCACGTTTGAATTGCCTCCACGGCGGCGCGGCGCAGCGCAGAGCATTTTTGAATGTCATATTATTATCGACATTGTTCTCATTACAATAATATTCAAAATGAGTTAATAAACAAATGAACATCGAAGCAATGAAGCGACGACTAGCGAATGTTGTGTCATCTGATTTTGAATATTATTGTTATGAGAACAATGCCGATAATAATATGACAATCAAAAATGCTCTGCGCTGCGCTTCGTCAGGTGTGCGCCTTAGGTATAAACGCTTTTGCACGTTTGAACTACCTCCACGGTAAGACGTTTATTAAAGAAAACGTCAACTACCTACGCTTGACGATTGAATCGATTTATCGCGAGCAGAAATACGAATAGTTCCTATTGTTACATCACGCCTTACAATTTTATATGAAAATGAGCTATTGAACTATCTCTCTTCAGTTTATGATTGCCTGGTATATTATATCATATTTGCGAATAAATTCTTATGAATCTTATCGTTGTGAATGAGACTGCTTTATTTCTTTTCTTTAAGCAGGCCACACACGCTACGTTATGCCTGTCGGTTATGCTTGCACAATTGAACTGTACAAGCATAACTGAACGTGTGTATTTAAATTTTGCTTGCGCAGGCAAAAAAATATATCATACACACGTTCAGGCATAACCTAGCGTGTGTGGCCCGCTTTTGTTTATGGCATAATCACTATCGAGTTTTAGTATCTTCATACACATGTTGTGGGGAGTTACTAGTTACTACTATTACATGACAGTTTAAAAAAAAAACTGCTTCCCCTTACTGCAAAACGAGTTTTAAAGATAGTACGACGTTAGTTCGTTTAGTTTGACGTTTGGTCCATAGCCGAAAAGTCAAACTAAACGAACTAACGTTGGACTATTTAAAACCTCTTTTTATAATAAGAGGGCTTAAGAATTTTCATGACTTTTTACTTTTTAAATTGATATATCTCTACATATACATCTCTTAGCTCTACATATACATCTCTTAGCTCTACATATTACGTCTCTTTTCAAAATCATTTTTCTTCTAGATTCTCTTGTTAACACAAACACATTTAATTTAAATTCTTTCTAAATACGTTCGCTTCTAACAAGATAACGATGTAGCGATGTGAAAAGGGTCGCGTAAGACAAAGGCTTAAATCATACGTCTCTACGTCTCAGTTTAAGGAATCCTCGAGTTTCTTGAGACATATGTAATTTGGGTTGTTTCTACTTGGAAATATGTTTGTTTTCTTTAAGTGTAATTTTACAGTGTTAGGAAACCTGATCGAGTGTTAATGTGAAAAATGAGACATACTCGTAAAAGGAATGAAACTAATATACGTTTAACTCCTTACGTATTTGTAATAACGTAATAAAGTGTTGTTACTTATTGTTTCTATACACCTAAGCCGCCGGCCCGGCGGCATAACAGCGTCCGGCGGCGGCTCTTGTCAGCTGCCATTCGTATGACGTAAAGCCGCCGGCATGTTGGATTATGCCGCCGGTTTTGGTGTGTAGACACCATTAGGTTTTTGGTATAAAGTACGAGTACTAAAATGAAATTAAAAATGTATAATTCGAAGAGTTTTCGAGTTCTTTCCAAAATCAAAAGTTCACCCGCATTTACAATCCATATCGAAAATTCATTTCAAAACTCTAAGGGCCCGTTTCACCACTAACAGATATATAACTGACAGATAAACATGACATTTTAGTACCTAGCAGGTAAAAAAAACTCTAGTAAATTTTATCTGTAAAAGGGCTATAAATTACTTCTTTTAAAGCCCATCCATGTATTAATAATATATCTTTGTCATCAGGTGATGTACTGCCCACCACCATACACAGATGGCATGTCAGGCCGACCGCAGCCGACGAAAACCACGCGAACTGGCAACGGGAACTCTTGCCACGACATCGTCTGAGATTCGGTTCGCAGTCGCGCACGATTCATGTCGACAGATCAGGCCACTATAGTGTGAATTGACTTTAAATCTTGTGCGACTGGTGTTTAGGTGTAGATTTGATTGTAAGAAGTATTTGATAGTGTTTTTTTTTTTTTGGGAAATGTAAAATATGTCTTTGTAGTTTAGCGTATAGTATTTTACACCTACCTATTCAGATTTTGACAACTTTTCCTAACTGTCTTAACAGGTACCTGTTTAAAAAATATCATGAACTTATTCTTGTCGGAAGTTAGGCTACCTAGTTCTTTTTTCAGCGAGATTTCATCACAAATTCAATTGTTTCAGAGTTTCGAAACTTACTTTAAGTTTCTTGTTTTACGTTTTTTTTTCTTTCTGCATTCGTATATTGAATATCTACATTATAATATGTATGACACACCCTCATACATTTCTTTGTTAGACTGTAGTTAAAGAACACAGCACAGGAACATTATTAAAAACTTTCGCTTCGAATAACCTAAGATATATATTTTTTACTCTTTCCCTATTTCTGTTCGACTGTTCGTTTCATTTCTGAAATAACGTAAAATAATCTTCTTTTAGATATTATTGTTACAAAACTATAGATTTTTCATTCGTTAATTTTGTTTCACGTTATTCTTTATTTAGATTGACGAGACTTATATAAGTACCTACCTATTCTGAACTACAAGTATACTAAATGTAAATAACATGTTAAAAATAATTATATTATTTATTGCTATGGATATATACGTATATATGTACTTTATTAGTTTAAAATGAAAAGGTAGTAGATTTAAGAATTATTATTATTTAATGTAGGTATCTATTGTAATTCTTTGTCTAAGATTTAAGGTGTACAAAATCATTAAAATTCAATTTAGAGTTAATAATGTACGTTGTGATGGCTTTGAAAAGCAGCTTATAATTATTTAAAAAAATATATTTACTTAAATATGTAGTAGCTAGGCAAAGAACTAGTTATTAAAAAAATTGTAAATACGTTTACTTTGGCGAAAATTTTCCATTTATTTCTATATTTTTGAGCCCACTTATGGAAATCAATGAAAAATATTCGCGTTCTAAAATAAAAGTAAAATGTTTTTAGAAAAAACTTGTTATACGTAGTTTAACTGTTGTCATATAATTTCTTGTAGTTAACACATCGAATTATATAAAAGTAGGCACAATATTATATTAGATGTTGTAAATCGCTTCTTGTGGTAGAAAAAACTTTTTTATCTATGGTATGGATGACTGGCGAATTCGAAATTTAAAACACTGGGATATGACCAAACGTTGGAAATAAAAATGGCAGTTTAAAAAACTGTAAACTTCTAAATTTGTAAGAATGTTATATTAAATAGATTAGTAAAGATAAGTTAATATATCGACGTACGATTAAGGAAAAAGTTACCTTTAGAACAATTTTGTTGTTAAGTAAATGGCAACATTTAATTTTAATAGAATTTTAAGTTGCATTTTGCTTTTTATGATTGTTCTTTTTTCAAAATAAGCAGTTAGTTTTTTTCTAATTTAAACTTCTTCGTTTCATAAACTATGATTAAAAAGTTAAGCAGGGATTTTTTGAACAGTTTAATTAAATTCTTTGTTACTGTTAAAGAAATGTTTCTATTTAATTAAGTTTAGCTGTAATACTATGTAATCTGATGTGATTTATGTAATGCTTTAGATATAAATAAATAAATACATTCAATGTTTTAATACATGTATATTTTATTTTATAAAAACATAACCTATAAATTTAGCTGTTAACGATCGATTCGAGCGTAAAGCCGACATTCATTCAAACCATTCATTGTTAAAAATCTAATAATTAGTTGGCCGTGCTGTACGGGCTTTTCTTACAGCCAGGGTAACCTACCAAGTGATATAAAAAGATCAAATAAATAGAAAAAGTTTATATAATTTTGTCCAATTTCATAATTTTCAGCATACTTCAGGGGCATTATGTGGAGAGGGGGTTATCGTGCATCATCCCACCATTATCACCACACATCCGGGCCGTGTCCGGGACGTGTCAGGGAAAAATATCAATCCATACATTTTCTATGGATTCGTTCATACACGTCATTTTTCGTTTGTCATGACGACGTATTGTTTTCCTTCCTGACCTGTGTAGATTGACCTTTAATAAGGTTCAATGTGCATGTAGTCAATGACATGTTTATAGATATTAAAGGTAGAAACATACTTCGGCCCACGTACAGAACGCATTATGTTTGATCCATAGAAATAGTATGATAAGAAACCACATTATAAACATACTCAGTTTGTTAGACCCAGAACACACGGTGAAACGCAACTGCAACGCAACTGAAACTGCCTTACTTTTGAGTTTATAAGCAACTTAAACGAAACGTTTCAAACTAGTTGCGTCGTGTGTGGTTTTCTAAAGGAGTCTATAGCAGAAATTTAGATGCAACTCTAAAGTAACTAGCAGTTTCAGTTGCGTTGCAGTTGCGTTTCATCGTGTTCTGGGCCTTACTATCACACGCAACGCTGACCCACGTTTAATCTAACGTACTTAACCGTCACCAAATTCAAATACAAAGTAAGTAAGTATCGATAAAAGTTTGAGAAACAACGTCGTTTCAAATATAGACTTATTTAATACAAATATCACGAGTCACGTCCCGCCAATTTTCATGTCCCTTCGCTCTTTAATCAAACCAGTAATTCAAACGATCTGATAAAGCCTGTATTTTGGAAACAACCATAGAGCGATGTAGAAATGACGTTTTGTTTTTTTTTAAATAAAAAACGAACTATTTTCATTTCATCGTCATCAGGGGCCCAACTCTGTTAATTTACAATGCGTATCAGCAGATAAGAGTGTAAATGTTATTTTTGACACATTTGATCGCAATCAGTGTAATCCATTGTTTAGCAGAATACCAAATGTGTCAAAAAATGCCATTGACACTTTGCCGACACTTAACTGAGGCTATTTTCAATGACTTGGGCCCCAGCCGTTTTAATGTCCTTACTACAGGGGCACGAGCCTACTCTCACACGAGAGTGATTAGGCCGTAATCCACCATGCTAGTCCAATATTTTCTTATAGTTTTATCGAATTCTAATGTACTTGCATCTCTGTCCATCAAAGCAATGTTTGTCTCTAATGAAATCGAAAACACAACCTACGACATGTCAAGTAACCACCATACCATTGACGGCAGAGCGTCAATGGCATTTTTGACAAATTTGATAGTCTGCTAAACAATGACTTACACTAACATCTGACACTGATTGCAAACAAATGCATCAAAAAATTACATTGACATTCTTATTGGCACTATGCCGACACACGACTGAGAATTTTAAAAATTAACAGACTTGGGCCCCAGTGAAGAAGACGTGTGAAGATAAGTAGGTAGATGTTATTATTGTAAACGACCATTGTCAATCTTGTATTGATTACAAAACTTAATCACAAACAAATTTTGTACAAAATAAAACAATAATTGTTAACAAAGTGACATTTTGTAAGATGGCATCAGTCAATGCAAGCATGTGGTCATGCATCTGTGTTGTAATATTAGTTTTTATTGTGAACTGCAAAGGGGTACCGCTTTCAAGTGGAATACAATGCATATACAATCCTTGGGGATTATGTAAGTATTAGAGTGTCTATTTTGAGACCACAAAGGTCCATTTCTTGACGGTACTCGTAACTGTTATATCTAACTAGCCTTGTCAATTCTCTTGTTTAAAGTCACTGTCCAAACCACTCAACTTTGAATCATACATACATACATATCCGTCACGCCTCTCTCCCATTTGGGTAGGCAGAGACCACTTCCATCCACTTACCACGATCCAAACACACCTCTTTCGCTTCATCCACACTCATAAGTCGCCTCATAGATGCCCGTCGGTTTAGGATATTATCTTGACTTGGCCTTTCTTAAGCAAGTCCCCGATTTGATCGAGGTACGTTCGTCTTGGCCTTCCCCTCCCAACATTTCCATTCACTCTTACCTTGTATATCTCTTTTGTTAATCTCCTTTCGCTCACTCTAAATCACTCAACTGTAAACATTGATATAAATATTGACATTGATTTTGAAAGTTGTAAGTTGTTAATGTTATTTTAAACGGGAAGAATTGAAACGACACTAGGCAAAAACCTTCTCCTATTTTCTTTCAATTACCTTTTTGTGATGAAAAGTAGAGCTCAATTTATCAGAAGTCTTCTAACCTTTGTATTACGGTTAGAAAACTTAAAATATTAGATTTCAACTGAATCTTCCATCGGGTAAATGGTAAACATCTAGAACCACCAAAACAGTTTTTCATAGTTTTATTTTTTTAATAGTCTATTTTGTCCCACTCTTGGCTAAAGGCCTCTCCCGCATTTTTCCATGCATCTCTATTTCCGGAAACTTCTAGCCAGTTTTCCAAGTATGCATCTAGACCGTCGCACCATCTCCTCTAATGCTGTTTACACACTAAAGCCGCCGGCTTTTTGGTCAGTTGCCATTCGCATGGCGTAAAGCCGCCGGCCTAGCCCGGCGGCATGCCGGCGGCTTTGCTGTGTAGATACCATTAGGGTGACATCTACTTATGTGGCTGTCTAGCGGCAACCGGTTAGCAGATTTATTTAAAACTGATATAAACATAGTTATTTTTAAATGCAGGTGTAAAAAAATGCCCACCAGACACAGTAGCGTACAAGTCAGATTGCGATACAGTGGCGAAGTCGCAGCGGACCTGCCGGCACCCAAAGCCGCGGGACATTGGCGCGTGGTGCGGCCTCTCCCGCTGCGACTGCATCGACGACTACGTGTGGGATGAGGTTCAAGAACGATGTGTCATGTACAATGATTGTTCACCGCAATATATTTAAGTTTTTTAGATTAGAAATTATATTTTTTATTCTTATTCTTTGCAATATTATTACGAGTAGGTATTTTAGGTTTTAGAAACCTAATTAGTGATTCCCATAATGCCTTTTTCACCAATTACCTACAGATAAAATGTATTCCTCGGGAAATGTTATACTTGCCTCTATCTAAATCGTCATGTTTCATAAATTATACAAAGGTTTATCTGACAATTAAATTTTATCAGTGAGTGGTGAAACGAAATCTAAGAAAAAAATTCTCAAATACAGAAAAAACACATCTAATAGACACTTATGTAAAATCTAAAAGTATATTTAGAAAAACTGTATTTAACGGACTGTCTACAAAATCATGTGTCCAAAAATCATATCATGAAATACAGAACCGAATGAGTGTTTAGTTAGGCTTTAGGGATGTTATGGATATGAAATTTCGGATACGGATTGGATACGGATATAGGAATGATTATTATACCGGATACGGTTACGTATACGAATAATAAATTATTTCGGATTATCCGTTAGTTTCGGTTACGGATATTATTTTTTTAAGGAATATCAAAAGTAAAATACAAATAACGTGTCTCAATTAGGCTCCGCCCCTATCCGATACTATGCGAAACTTTTATTTCGGATTCGGTTACTGTTACGGATGATTTTTTATATCGGATATCCGATAGTTTCGGTTACGGTTACGGAGCTCCCTAACATCCCTATTAGGCTTCTATATTTTAGTTATACTTTGAATTCCTAGATGTCGTTGCATGTACCGTAAAACACGCTATCGAAGTGTTCTCTTCTCTGTATATAATGCAAATTCCGTGTCCTTTAATAACATCCAATCAGAGTTTCATTTGGACATCTGAGCCTCTATGTTTTGAGACTTTGTTCAATGAGCCTTCTAAAGCTTTATGAATTCTGTGGCAAATAAAAGTAAATTGAAAGCATTTTGCAGTTGCGTGATCTAAGGCGATGGCTGCGATAACGTATAAACCATCGTGGTTTGTCCGCAATAAAAGTGTAATACATTTCCGTTTGTTTCAAGCAATAACGTTTCCTTATACTTTGTTTATGGGCTTGAGAATCAAGAGCTAATTTTAGTATTGTGCAATTAACTTGTAAAATAACCTAATCTTTATTTAAAAAAACCCTGACTTCGTTTAAAAAAGCATTTTTTTATTTTGATGTACCTATACCTACCCAGTGTCACTCTCACTGTAAATATGAATCTAACGACCCCTCTCAAGCTAAAATTCATCAAGCCGTTTCAGGCTGTAGGGCGTGCCAAAGATACTTACATACTTACATTCATATTCTCGAAAAGCATAACCCTCTTTCTGGCGCAGTCGGGTAATAAAATGTTCATGGCTTGAATAAATAGCTCTTTAATAGAGTTGCTATATAAAATCTTTACGCAACAATGTTTTAATCGCCGGTTGACACTAGATATGAAAAACAAAACCACGTTTGACAATTTATCGACGGATTTATTGCAGTTTCATATAAAACGTCAAATCTATTTGGTTTATTCAGAACCATTGATGATTGGTGACACTGAGCTACACTACAAGTACCTACAACAAAAGAATGACAAAAACAGCTTCGGACATAATAATATTTTATTGTCAAATAAACTCGGCTAGTTAAAGGATAATCTATTAAGTAACAAAACAAACGTAAACAACAAAACTTTCCTAGAAGGAAAACAACAAATGCAAATAGACCACACTCATAAATCACAAACAATGAATAAAGGAATGATTTATTATAAAATCGATTAATGCAAAGCTTTGCTAACGATGCAGGGGAAATGCAGAAAATTGCATTCCTAATAAGCTGACTATCTCCGAGTTTCAGAAAAGAATTTAAGTTTATAATCCATTTAATATAATATTTTTCTATTATTATTATATTGGAATAATGCACAGGCATTTAAACATCAAACTTTATCGGACTATTGACAAAACACTATGATGATGCTGGACTTAACAACAAAAACAAAAGAAAAACGTTTACTACTTTCAATTTGTATTCTCAAAAAAATGGCCGACAGGTCAACAATGTTAGAGAAACGGCTTTTCCTCAACAATAAATAGAAACTTATTAAGAACTGACAGTTCAATAATTGAAAGATATCAAATCTATCAAACTTCTAAAGTAATTGTCAGTGAGACTTCGATCCATTAACAGTTTTACTGTGTCAGCTAGTTTTGAGAGAGTTAACTTGATACATAATTCCTATGAACGCGCAGTCTGAACAGGGATCAAGATTAATCTTGTCGGTTTTAGGATTTCAAAGTGCAGGCTGTGTAAGCTGCTTTAGAGATTTCAGAACTAAATACTGAATAACGGCTTGCTACCTGCGAGCGCAACCAGTGCCATAAGGCTAAGCACGTGCAACATACAACCTTAACTTGTTACAGACTTTTTGATGCTGCCGCGAAGTGAGAGCAGGGGCCTTGTTTCACCACTTAAGTAAGTGGTCACCTGTCACTGTCTCAAATGTCAGGTTATATGAAATAAACATAGGTTTATCTGTAAATGGTGATACGGGCCCTTACCTTAATGTTACAAATACTGCGGTGCGATAATAATATGCTGGAGAGCATTCTTTCTTGCCGCGCGGCGAGAAAACGCTAGTAAACACAGATCGACTCCGAGAGGAGAGCAGACTTTAATTAAGTTGTGAACAGGGTTTGTGGTTTTGATTAATTGTTGCATGTGCACTTCTTTTGTTGATAAAAATGCTGCTTGACGTTTACTTCCGCGTTCCCGCATCCAACCGGCTGCGGTATATGTTCAAAATCATGTAGCAAGATTTAAAACCATCGACTCATAACTATTACTTAATTATTATTTCACGAAGAAGCGTCACATACCTACCTACATCATTACACTCGTATTTCATCAGAAACCAAAGACGTTACCCTATTATCTTTATAATTAAATCTAAATCGAGCAATAACCAAATATCTAACATCGAATCAAATGTAATTAGGAACCACTATTGATGTATACGAAGCCGTACACAATTTCCACGTGATTTCTCACTGTAACTTAATTGCTATCACCCGAATTGATATTGGCAAATTTAGGAGACGTTAATTTTGATACAGCTATTGTATTTGCATAAGCTTTTGGAAATTGTCGGATTATACATATGTATTGGAATAGAGTTGGGTGTTCCAACTTCAATTTAAGAAATCTTATTTTTTAATTTAGCATACTTTCCTACTTAAAAGAAAAATAGCTTTAATTAAAAGCTGGTTTCGGGAAATGTCATCAAAGTTACTGAGTATATAATAACATTAATAACATAGCATTATATTGTCATCAAGTTAAGTAAAAAGTTTTTTTTAAGTTTCAAATGCAGAATATCTTTCTAAAAAAAAACCTCCACCGTATACCTGCAGCCGTTATTTCGTTGGTTTACAACGCCGTGCTCTCCGCTCTGCGAAAAAAAGCAAAATATCGATTTCGAATTTGTTTACAAAAACGTTGCTTTTATTTTTCATGGTAGGTAAGTATGCGTACAATTTATATGACCTACAAACGATCTACATTAAAATGACGCCTATTCAACAACTGCCACGGGAGATAGCGCGTGATTAATAGCGGCTGAGCTTGAACGGGTGGTGGGCACATTTAGGTAAAACTAGGGGGTCAATATGACCCACCAATCACCATATGGTGGCCCGTTGACGTCAAAGAATTGGGTCGTGTTGTGGTTTATCCGAATCACCCCCATGTATGTTTCGCGATTTTTTATGGTTTTGAATTATGATGTGTTTAAGCCAAACATACTTTAAAAGTTCGTAAAAAAAGATTGACACATTTGGGGGTTTTGCAGGACCTGTAAGACTCGGCGTAGCCATATATAGCGGGCCACCGACCACAGCCACCGGTGGCCGGCTTTTTCATATGAATTGTATGTCGGTGTCACACACGTGTAGCCGGTGGCGGCCATTTGCTATCAGTAGTGCTCGCACGCTCGCTCAATACTTGCTCGCTTCTGACATTGTGGCGGTAGTGCGCGACAGACACTTTCTGTGGCCCGTTTGCGCCCACACTGAGTGAGTACGGATCATATGAGTGTATAAACTCCCATTTCACACAACACGATGACCCCCTTTCCTAATCACTTATTCCCTCCCTGTCCTGTTTATACATCGATGAGAGCTATTCATCTTGCAGTAAGTTACGTAGATGAGGTAGTCAAATGGTTTCGTTTGGGAAGACGGTGTGAGTTGACATTTTACGTCTCCCGTGGGGATAATGATTACGGTAGTAATGCGCATGGCTTGTCTCTTTATCTGTCTTGAAGGAATATTATATGGGTAACAGTTTTGTTAAAGTAAGGACCCGTTTCACTACTATAACTGACAGATACGTGACGTTTTAGGCTGTCGCAGGTATGAAATAGCCCTATACAGGGTGTCCCATAAATAGGACGACCGTCGATCAACTGACACCGGAGGTAGATGGACTTAAGGTGCATCAAAAAAGCCTAACATGCCCGTAGAAAAGTGTTATGCGTATTGAGTTAGACCCGTTTAACGCCCGTTATTAATAACCTATCCTGATCCGTTTTTTACCAAATCGAGATTGAAAAAACAAAACACAATTGTGTTCTTGACATGTTTTTGGTACACAAGTGACAATTGTGTTTTGTTTTTTCAATCTCGATTTGGTAAAAACGGATCAGGATAGGTTATTAATAACGGGCGTTAGTGGTTTTTTAAAAAAGAACCACTGTTTGACGGTTTTTGTATCAGAGAGCGAATAATATTCAATTAATTAAAAAGAAAAGTACGTTAACAGCTTCTTCGATAGTTACTTATGATGTGGCGAAAATTATACGATTAATTGTAAAAATTACTCTAGATTTTTTTTATCTGTAAGTGGTAAAACGAGCCCTTCAAGTGGGGTTTTAACAGTCCTAATTCAAGGTTTACTTTCCTACTGCATTTTATTTATTTCTGTTAAAGAAAACAGTTAAATATAAAACAATTTATATGCAGCTATGTAAATGTCCTATCCTTCTTATTTCCACCAAAAAAATAACACAAATAAAATAAAATATCTCTAACAAGGTAACCATATATTTACCTACCACCTACCATAGTGTCTTCGCCCTAATAATAGTTTATCAATAACCCATTTATTAAGCAATGTTGGCATTATACTTTGAAATACCTATCCAAGACCTATCTATCGAAAATATGCAGATAGAGCGGAGATCCAAGAGGATTAGTATGCAACTGTCGTCCAAACTGAACACTGCAATGGCGGGGTCACTGATTTTTTTTTACACTGTAGCGTTGTATACATTTTAGGGTAAAAGAGTTTAATTAAAAATAAGATCTCTTATTATTTACATTCAATTTATATTCAAACAACAACAAATGACGAAATGCATTTCAAAATCGCCTCTTAAATAAGCAATCGTAACTTACCAACAAAAATGGGTAAACTTTACCTACAAGCGCCTAATCTATGGTTATTGTTACCCTGAAAAATGGGTAAACTTAAACAGTTCTATTTGCCTGCAATGTTAAAAGGGATATCTAGTTTGAAAGTTTTGTTGGAACTCGAGCTCCCTCTTGGAGCCTTTCAAGTTTAAAACCTTCAAGCTAAGTGGGTACAATGGAAAGTTTTAAAAGGAAGGCAAGAGGCTGTATACTCTGGAATGTTTTCACTTGAAATCCTTAACTATGTTTTTGTGGAACAGCGTTTCAATTCCATCACTTAAGCCTAGCCTATTGTTAGTTGTCAGGCTTGCTACGAGATCGGTGTTTAAGGCGCTTAGTGTTTAACAGGGCTAGCACTCTGTCCTTGTCTCTACCGGCTTTTAGATAGAGACGACAGTAGCTGAAAAGTGACATTACCTTTGTGTTAGCCTGTCAGCCGCTAGTGCGTTGAAATTCTAAAGGTGCGTACAGACCATGTAACATGTTATATAACTTGTGTTATATAACACGTCCACACTATGTAACCTTGTTATTCAACATTGCAACATAAAATAATACTGTACACATTAGAATAACAATGCAATATAACAATGTTATATAACATTGTTATATTTTTATGTTGCAATGTTGAATCACAAGGTCATAGTGTGGACGTGTTATATAACACAAGTTATATAACATGTTACATGGTCTGTACGCATCAAAGTAATATAACATTGTTGTACATATCAATAACATTGTTTTATAACATTCAGTGTCCACATTATGTAAAATATGTTATATAACAATGTTAAATAACATGTTATGTTACATGGTCTGTACGCACCTTTAGCCACTTAGAGCCCGTTTTACAATCTGTCAGATAAAAATTATCTGACAGATATTTTATACCTGTTTCTGTGTAAAACGTCATGTTTTGTGAAATAGACATAGGTTACTCTGACAGTTAGATTTTACCTTCAGATGGTGATACAGCCGCTTAGACTCGGTTACAGATTAAAAAAAATATATAAAAATAGAACGTAAAGTATTATCGAATTGAGGTAATAACCTACTTGAAGATTGACCTTTAAAGTATCTTACTTCAACGTTTCGATAAAATAACCTTTCGGAAAATCTCAAAAGTAAGAGTTTTTACAATATCTCGAGAATTTACACAAGAAAGGACGACGCAGTAAAAACAATTTCCCTCGGCCCTCGTGTCACATCCATTTATTTATCGGATACTACAGTAGTAGAACATTTTATAATTACAAAGTATTTATACTTATCTAATTCTTTTGTATTCACTCAGAATGTTTCACTCAAAATTTCATTCAATCACTCAGAATGTTTTCATTCAATATAGTACTACGAAACAATCCTCAACCAAAACAAATACACAACAAAATATAAATGTCCTTTACACTCGAAAATAACTACACCTTACTTTACCCTACAGAATACTTTTCAGTGTTACTTAAATGTAATGAGCGAGATAAACATTAATTAGTTTGGTTTCAGGGATATTAAAACGTAACTCCCCCCCTCTCAATGTATTCAATAATAAAACCAAAGCCTCGGAGATAAAAATCAAATTAGAATTATAGTCTTCACAAAGGCCCGCGCCCCAGTTTTTCTGCTCTGTAAGCCCATAATCTGAGTGTTTAGTCGCAACCTCATGCGACTCGGATGTCATTAGAATTTATACCGCGCTCACCGTAAGGAAGCTTTTAAAATGCTCGCCTTATC
The DNA here is from genome assembly GCA_947563765.1 of Anarsia innoxiella. Taxonomy (NCBI): domain Eukaryota; kingdom Metazoa; phylum Arthropoda; class Insecta; order Lepidoptera; family Gelechiidae; genus Anarsia; species Anarsia innoxiella. Next base: position 2,361,503 of record OX387403.1, read on the forward strand.
GTATTTGTGGTGTAAGAGAGAGGGGTAACGGGTAATAGACTATTTCTGAAAAAAAAGTGTTGCTGTCAAAATTATTTAACAACAAATTGGCCTATATACTCTTACGTTAGTAACTATTTAGTAATCTGTGGTAAAACTAGGTACATAAAGTCACGGCTTGATTCGTTAAGAACAAAACCGTACATCGGATCGGAAGTAACCTAACCTAACCTAACCTAACCTAACCTAACCTAACCTAACCTAACCTAACCTAACCTAACCTAACCAAACCTTCGTAAAACTTCGGTATTCTTCGTAAATTGTTCGAGAACAACCGGATTTTGTACGAATGAGACACCACCTGTTTTTGACTCACTCCGACTAACAATCCGTAAAATTGTAAACGGCAAGATTCGTCTCTGCTTCACGCAAAAGAATAAATTGGAGTCATCACCATCATCATATCAGCAAATAGCTGCTCACTGCATAGCCCTCCCCAATGGTTTTCTGACTCGACCGGTTCATTGCCACCAGCATCCAACGAGACCCTGCGGAATTGGGGAATCTGGAGTATATAGGTACTGGTAATATCCATAAAATCTTTTTCCTCTTATGACTTAAACATATCCATAAAGACTTTATGCTTTGCATGTGGATGTGCAAACATATACTGAAATATTGCGGTAATACTTTAAGAATTTTTATCCATATTATTAATATTTTGCGAATATAATATGGTTTTTGAAAGAATTTGAGGGCCCAAGTCTGCTATTTTAAAATAGCCTCAGTTGTGTGTCGGCAGCGTGTCAATGGAATTTTTTGACACATTTGTTATTCTGCTAAACAATTGCTCACACTGATTGCGACCAAATCTGTCAAAAATTCCATTGACACTGCTGACACACAACTTTACTGAGAATACTTATTGTAAATTTGCAGAATGGGGTCCGGTTACGAATATTGTCAGAAGTTTTCTTTGATTATGATAGACACTAGCTTTTTCAATTACTAACCACAAAATAAAACAGTGAATGGAAAATTAAAAACTGAAAGAAAAGCAAGACTGCTAATAGGATGCAACAAAACATAAATCAAACTGCAGCAGAAAAGAAATAGATAATATAACATGTAGATGGAAAATGCTGAAGAAATTAATTGATTCCCTTGTCATTCTTAAATATCGGATTGTGTAACTTGTCGAATTCAGTTATTAAATAGGTATAGGTTATATAGATACCGTGCGTTTAGGTATTCAATAGTAGGTACTGAAATTTTTAGGATCCGTTTTCTAGAGACGTTCATACCTATGTATAAAACTAATCGTCCGAATAGGGATGATGACTACATTCAAAAAATAATTAGTCCGTCTTTTAGGCTATTAAAAAATATTTAAAGCAGATTTTTTACCTGATGAAATACATAAATAAATACAAAGATACAGAACATCAAAGTTACGGAGTATTGACGTCACTTCTAGGTAAAAATCCTACTTAGGCGTGACGTCACGAGCAAGTTTAACCCAGTGTATCTTTGTCATTTTTAGTTTAAGAGAAAAAATAAAAAATATGTGTCGAATATTTAAAAATAATCTATGTGATGGACTAAACATTTTTTTTTTCGACATGCCTTTAGTCCGAAAAAAAATAATTGCCACGATAGCGGGAACTCGGTGTGAGACTAAAACATTGATGGTTGAAGCCAAATGAAATGCAAAACGTGGCACAATTTCAATTAGTGTGAGTTTCTATGCTAATTTACTAGCAGCGGTTCATTTTGTGCCCTATTTCTGGATTCTAGACTATGCTGATGTTATTTAAATTAATTTATTTTGATTTTAACGTGAAAAACGAAGAATTGAATAGATAAAGTTTATTATCACAAATTACATAAAAATGTCAATTTAAAAACACAAAAAATAATAATACATAGATAAAACAGCTAAAGTATTAGCTATGTCAAAAGCCGAAACGAACCCGATGCAAATTTGCATTGAATAGATTAAGTAATGTTTAATAATCTATCGATAAGTAAGTAAAGAAGTAAGTAGTAAGCATATACGCATTGGCGTCTATTTATCATTTAAACATTACACTTCTTGTTATTTCCTTTAGCGGAAATAACAAAATCATCTCTCCTTTTAAAATACATTATACCCAGACTAGATTCTAGTAGATAAATGTTCTAGTCACAAAACAAATTAAATCAATAAGATAAATTTGTTGTGTTACTAATCCATTAAAATATACGAAACCTATTTAATATTTGTTAAAAAAATAAATATTTTACAGATTCTCATTTCCAAAAACGCCGTTAAATTATATGGCTTTGAAATGTAAAACCTTACAAGTATGTAATCTAATTTAACCATTCATGTAACAATATGTTCTAGGCTTTAATTATATGAATTATGCGAATACATAGGTAAAACTTACAACAAACTTAATTGCTATTGTTACATACATATTAATTTGTTATTTTTACCTGATATTATCAATAGCTTTTGAATACGTTCCCAACAAGAAGGATCTGTCTAAAATAGTTTTTTTTTTTATAGCCTATTGAGTCCCACTGGGCAAAAGCCTCCCCCGTATCCTTCCATCTTTCCCTATCTTCAGCACACTGGCTAGTTTACCACGTGTTAATCCAGATCGTCGCGACGCCATCTTTGACTCTCTTAAACTCCTCTTAGATCTCTACCACTGTGGCCGTCGGGCGGCAACCAGTTCGTAGATTTTTGCCCATCGATCCGGATGCATACGACAGATAAGTAAAACCCTAAAATAAGAAAATACTTTCCTAATCAAATTTTTAAGGTAATTTGAAAATTTTATATAAAGGTGCGTCCAAACATAGAGCAGCAACACGCGTCACGTCCAGGAAACAATTCTGCCGACGACGTGCCGCGTGTTGCTGCCGCGCACTTGCCGCTCTATGTTTGGATGCACCATACAACACTTCAAAATTATCACGCGTAGTGTCAGCAAAACAAGCTAAAGTCTTAAGCCGGCTATAAGTATGCTTAGTAATGTTTGGGACAACGTCATCTTAAGCCGTTTATTATTCTGACCCTATCTTAGAAGGGTCTTGAGTATTATCGTTATGGACTTTACATTTGATACTAAATATATATACATGCTTTATATCTCTATTACTTTATTAAATTAGTCGGTAGGTATATGAAAAAACTGTTCAACTGATTAAAATTTTAACGTCGTGTTGTCGTATAAAAAGTAAAATTGTTGGCGGAAGAAAGACAAGAATTGAGATAACTCCACCGACAAAAGCCTGCCTCTTAAATCAAAGAGAGCGTCGCTCTTGTCGGTGGTCTTCGCCACCCTGCTCTATTCTCTGCCGTCTGCATGAGCACCTGATACGACACAACTTCTACTCTCCCTTTTGTTTAATCTATGTAAGTCTTCCGTGGTCTCCCTCTCTTCCCTTTACTCTCTACTTTTCCTTCCATGGTGTTTTTTTTATAAAACCGTGTCGTATTAGGTGACCTAGCATCATTACTCTCCTCAGAAAATAAATAATGTAGATAATTCTAATATCAAAACTGAAAATCGTTACCGGAACGCATTACCATAAGAAAGTGTCACGTCAGATGAATCCGGTGGCGAGCAGACTGCCTCAAGATAAAACGTATTAAAGGTGACAGGTATGAGTGATGGCGTGTCGGTTAGGTACCGGGTCTTTGAGTTTAACCTGAGGTTTTTTTCTTTTGTGATTGTGGAAGTTATACTACTGAGTAAGTATAATGCACAGAAATGTCCTAAGTCAGGGTGTTTGTTTGTATAATATAATATGTACCTATGTACTTATAGTTAACTGTACAATAATTATTATATTTATTATTTATCATTGTAAGACGCTTTAATTCTTTATATAAAGTATACAAATGAACTTAAAAACTATTTACAATTCTTATAAGCTAAATTATGATAAATAGAGAAAAAAACAGACCACACAATCGTAAAAAATATCCCCATCTCAAGTCAAATTTGGTGGAAAAGTGCCAAGAATGCTAGCAGCATTGCCACGCTGGATGGCCAGTGAAATACGTTGCACCAAAAATGACTCATACGATCCCTAAGGCGGCATTCCAGCTCCTTAACAATAATACATTTTAATGCATGTAATTACAATTATAAAACAGATGACAATAGCGTGTACGTACAGGTACCTATCTACATCAAAGTGCATATCAAACTGTAGACATAAGCTCTGAATGTCATTTTGCGAAGGATGGTTGAGGGAGTTATCTTGTAAAGGATTAACACATTACTGTACTGACTTAATTAACCACTATTTACGAATTACCGTTACTATTTAGTAATTTGTGCTACTACTAGTTAGGATTAGTTAGGATTTACAATTCTTCTACTTCATCCTCACAATGCCGAATGCCCAATGAAGTTCCGCATTTTGAATTCCTCATCCGCTTTCACTTCCCTCAAAAATTAATTAAAAGTTCCTATTCTATATGCTAAAACTTTCCACTAGAAACTTTCTCTTCTGCACCCTCTTCCTCATCAAACCAGTATCTAATGGAATTTTAGAACTAACTCAAATCCTACTTCCCACTAATTTTAGAACTAACTCAAATCCTACTTCCTACTAATGTTAAAAATATCAATGTTTGTACCTGATGGATGTTTGTTACTCTTTCACGCGAAAACTCCTGACCTGATTATGATGAAACTTGGCAATATTGTTGCTTATACATCAGAATAACACATAAGCTATGTAATTTAAAGATATCATGTAAGTTTTACAAGATAAGGCGATAAATGCGTACGAACTCACAGGCAGCGTCTAGTCAAAACTAAAAAACTTCATACAGCTGAAATGATCTAGAAACTCAAATAACCCCCTAATTTATCTTAACCAGCGGAATTCAAAGCGTGAGCTGTTTGAAATTCATCGAGGGTTCCGCACCAAAGTTAATGTCGGGTACGTAGGGCGTTGAATTTGAAAAATTACCTTTTAACCCCACGGATCTCGCATTTTAGATGGCGCAACGATTTGTATCTTAAATTTTTGGAATAGTATTTGTTTTAAGTATAAAATAAGGGATTGGGGTTTTTTGGACGTTTGTCAAGCGCTCCTTCGCACTATGCGGCCAGTCAGAAGGCTGATCGCATTCCGATTAACCACAGTATGACCCGCAACCGAATCGCAGTGCGGATGAAAACTATACTTTATCGTACAAGTTTTTGATTGCGGCCAGCCGGACGGCTAACCGCATTCCGGCTGGCCGCATAGTGCGTTGCCTCGCTAACGTGCAAATAATATCTCAGGATTTTCTCAGAAAACCCTCCAGGTGTAAATATATTGCGCGAAATATTAAAACACGTTTCTTTGATATGAAAAATATAGCCTTCGGCTGAAAGACTTGTTGTGTCTATTTGGGTCGCTTACTTTATGAATTTCGTGACTCTTAAGCCGTTTTGTAGTTTGTGTCTGAAAAAGTGTTGTTCATGTAGGTATCTTTTTTTTCTAAATAAAAAATAAATATTTTATAGGTGAAAGTGCAATGCTAAAACTCCAAATATAAAGAACTTGATTTGAGGGTTATAGAAATAAGTACCTTTATAGGTACTACCACATATTTATACCTATATAGGTACCCTCAAATCAAGTTCTTGTAAAAATTCCAATAATCAATGGAAAATCTCCAAAATTTTTAGGATTACTTTTATAATCCTGCAAAGCCAATAATTTATCTGTTGTTTTGAAAAGCGGCATGTTTTGTTTAACAAAAATTCATTGGCTATCAATCAATCAAATCGATGGGAATACTTCGAAACCGCATATCAAACCCAGTATAAATATGAAAGATTTATTTTTATTGAAACTCGCCGGTTTAATTTTAACTTTGTTTTTTCGAGTTTGGAAAGGACGGTTCATGGAAAAATATCGTTATAAATTCACATTTTTTTCTGACTTGTAGGTATTATTTTATCAATCGGTTTTTCGCAACTGAATTTTCTCCGCAGTTTGACGTTTGAATGGATACACTCGTAGCTAAATCAGGCTAGACGATTGGATCGGCGGATGTATCTTTTTATACTACACAAATCCACAGGGTGGTTTTACAGCTACTTCGTAAAGGGCCTAAAGAAGACGGAGTAAACGACAATGCAACTTACTTGCCTAAAAAAACTCACTGCCCAGAAATGAAAGATTCTTATAGCCTACTTAAGTTATTTTTTCCTGGAGCCGGTTTTTTAACTCCATAATAATACAGTGTCGGGGCAGTTAGGTGTTTACTCTGACATAGGTATGTTTAATTTCTGGGCAGTGAGATTTCTTTTTTTGGGCCCAGAAGTCTTAGGCCAGGTTGCATTGTCTTTTCTCATTGATTTTACAAAAAAATACATTATTTCCATAAAATGGTCATAAAACAGCGTTACTACCTATCTTAGAAAATAAACAACGATTTCTGCGAATAACAAAAACTAGTCGCAATTTTCCCCTTATTTGTAGTGAAGAGAACTTTATTGTATTCGAGCTCAATGCCATGGCGTGTTATTAAACCAAATATTTTATATGATATAAAGTTAGTTCCGTTATTCCGATTTCATTAGCTTCACGTGGGAATTCGAATAATAACAAAATGAAGTGAATGGATTATGTACCTTTATGGGTGGAGGAAGGATGGGTGTTTGGATCGTAGCAAGTGGAAGGGAGTGGTCTTTGTCTACCCCGATGGAAGAGAGGCGTGATAGATATGTAAGTAGGTAGGTGTGTAATTATGGGAAATTTGAGATTAGAGTATTTTCCGCGCGTTTTATGATCTTTTTAGTATTATCGCTTCATTACGTGGTTCAAAACCCGAATGCATGTTAACAACCATATAAATTATCCGTCGAAATAGATGTCTCTCGCTCTTATTCGCATAACATAATAAAACGGGATATTTAATATAGAGATAGAGTTAACGGCCATATCTGAAACTGTAAAGTAAAAATAACTGCAACATAACCTAGTTTGGTTTCCCGTAGAGTTCAGAAATTGTGGACGGAAGGTCTTGTTGTAAAAATATAAGCCAGTTTTAAAATTGGATTGGTTGTGTCGTGCTTGTCAGTTTAGGTATATAGCTTTCCTGATTTTTCTGGATTCGCAGTACAAAGGTTACCTGTCAGGTATTTGGTTGTTTGGTGTGGTTCCTTTGTTAAGATTTAAGATAATTGTTCCGTACTTATCAATATGGTAAAGGCTTTCAAAACCTACCTAGTAAAAGTTTTCTGTCAGTAGGTAATTAATAGCTCTTTCTCAATTACCGTATGTCATGTTGAAAACATCAAATTATTTTTAATAGGTGTACCAACTTAATGTGGCTTTCGTCAACTAGTTCCCGCATCCAACATCATGATGTCTTTTTCTTACAAACATACTTATCTGTTACGCCTCCTTCCCATAGCGGTGGGCAGAGACCTTAATTTTCACAATAACAATATTCGCTGTTGTTTTAACTGAACATTAGTTTCAATTATTTTCTCAATACCTGCCTAAACTTTAAACATACCTACATACATATCCATCACGGCTCTCATGCTTCAAAGTAGGCAAATTTGATCGAAATACTTTCGTCTTGGTTTTCCTTTTAAACATAAGTATAATCCCAAAAACACTTATCTGCCAACTCTTTCTAGCAAAACACATAACAATTAGGTAGCAAAGGACGGATATAGTCACGTGTCATGTCTTTGTCAGTTAATTACAAGCGGACATGAGGCAGAGAGCTTTGCAAACAATGGACATACATTCGTTAGACCAGTGTATGCTTAATTGCCCTTTCTTTTCGTCGTCCTTTGCTGAGACTGGGCCTTGTAATGAAATGCACAGTGAAATAGCTAGATAAAAATACGTATTTCAAAAACTAATAAGTAAATAAAGAGTACATGAGTTATTATTTCATCATCGTCACAACATTCATTAGGCCATACTTTTTTTCTTAGAAATAAAAGCTATCCCCCAGCCCAGCCCAAGCAATTTAAAGACGGTTTGACAATATAACCTACAAAATAATCTTTAAAAAATATATTTTCAAAATCTGACCCCTTTTTTTACTCATACCCTCTACCGCTAGTTCGAACTATAATGATCATTTATAAGTAACGCCCTTCACTATCAGAAAAGGTTGCGTTGAAAAATTCTAGCAATTTCCTTCGGCCAGCGGTTATCGTCTAAAATGCATATTCGGCGCGATTTCTGTAACAACTATGAGAAGAGCCACCACGTGACCTCATGTGCTCGATTCTGGTTACTGTAATCATTCTTATCAGCCCTTTTAACATCCCCACTACAGGAACACGAGCCTACTCTCTTACGAGAGTGATTAGGATCTAATTCACCACGCTGGCACAATGCCCAAGTGGTTTCTGTATGTAGAAACCACTTGCATCGGGGTATGCCCCGATGACATTCAGGCGTGACAAATATGTTTGTACTCGTTTGTATGTTTAAACTATTGAACGCTGATAATAGTACATTTTTCGATTAACATAAATAAATAGAATATAAACACACAAATTAACAGAAGAAGTTAGTTTTGTTGCCATTTAAGTATAGATTTTTGTTAAGTACTTACACGTTTCGCGAATCAGCCTTTGATTCCGCACCTACCTATATCGTAAAGCTGTCACAACAAGCAGGCAGATACGAAATGTTATCCATTTTCTTTGTAAGTGTAAATATATAGCTTTGATCTTGCGAAGGGTTTTAGGGATCTCTAACCAAATGCGTAGGTTGGGTTTGGTTAAGGTTATTGGTAACGTTTAAGCCGTCGATATTTGTATTATATTGTAGCAAAAGTGACTGCTTTACCATTTGTTATATATTTTAGTGACTACTTAGTACATAATCTGTGGTTATATCAAACATGTTGATAAAACTATTTTTGATGCTCAATGAGTCTTTTTTATTTAATATTTTTTTTAAACACAACAAACTAATACACACAATACTTACATAAAAAACAATTACCATATTAATGTTATATATCAATTAAGAATGATATAATATTATGTTTCGGGGCTCGAAAAAAGCTAAAGTTATGCCGCCAAGTTTTTCTGAAATAATCAGCGTAAGCCTACATAGATAAACTGCTAAATCTCTAGAAAAATATCTACTCACTATAAAAAGAAATCCTATGTCAAATTAACCACGATCGGCCATTGTCACGCAGTCTGCCTATCTACTACAGTTTTATAAACAATCTTGTAGATACTTAAAGAGATTGTCAAAACATGTGTTTATGTAAATTTCGCGTTGCACGATCCATCAATGTCGGGTTTATGTTATTACGGCGGCGATTAACTAATTAGAACAGGGCTATTAGCTGAAACACACGAGCGGTTTAACCGCCGTGATTTGAATTAAACCATCATCGGCAGAAGGTATCCACTCATAGGCATAGGGCTCCCATTTCTGACCATCTTGGTCAAAAGTAGTGTTGCCGCTCGATAGGCCTATATTGATAGCCTATCGATAGCCTATCGATAGCCTATCGATAGGTCGAAAAACATGTACCCTATCGATAGCACAATCGATACTATCGATAGTATTGCTGTTAACCGATACTATTGCAGCGAAATTGCATCGATTGGGTACATGTTTTTGACGTTTAACAATCGATTGTAAAACTATCGATTTTTCGGCAACGCTAGTCAAGAGCAGCTTGCGGTATTCTTGAATCTTTCAGACTTTATACATGCTCGTACATACATATACGTACATACATACATATCCATCACGCCTCTCTCCCATCGGGGAAGGCCGAGACCACTTCCTTCCACTTGCTACGATCCAAACACACCTCCTTCGCCTCATCGACATTTATCAATCGCCTCATACATGCTCGTTGGTTTAGGGTACTCCTAACTTGGCTGGATAACGCCATCTGTCCATGTTGTTGTTGGACATCTAATATTGCGTTTACCAAATCGTGAAATCGTACTAATATTATAATGTCAATGTTGAATATCCACCCAACCCAAAGAGCTACAAACATCCTCATATCCATCTGGATATTCGGCTTTTTCACGCAAAAACTTTTGAACAAATAATGCAACTTTTCATGTGTGAGTAAGTAAATCTTTCAAGATATAGGTTAAGACAAATGCAATATTTAGGGGAAGATTCATACCAGCATGCGTAGGTACTTTAAAAACCGGCCAAATGCGAGTCGGACTCGCAAAAGAAGGGTTCCGTACTATCACTATTGATATCGAGCAAAAAATGGTCCCCTTTTATTATAAATTATTCTATATTTAGTATTTGTTGTTATACCATCGCTTGTGAAAATCTCAACGCTCTAGCTACAGCGGTTCCTGAGGTACAGCCTGGTGACAGATGGACAGATGAGTCTCAGTAATAGAGTTCCGTTTTCACCCTTTGGGTACGGAACCCTAAAAATGACAGTATTAAATATTTTTACTATCAGTTATTTCAAAAAGGTTTTTATCTTTACGAGCGCATACAGCCATCGGTCCTCTTTAAAAAGAAACATAAAATCGTATAAATCCGCTCGTCTGCATCCGTAGTCAGCACTTGGCTTCAAATTTCCTGTAATTTCTTACCAATTAGGGTTAATACTCTAAGGAGGACCTTAAGATTACTTCCAAATTCAAAATGAGTTTTAAATAAATAGAGCGATTAAGACAGAAGCTAATAATAATAAATATTCAGAAGAATTAGGGGTTCTAAAGCGATAGCAAGGAACTTGGTATAAGTAGATATGATTATTTTGTTCATTGGGATGAAAAGGCCTCATAGTAGACCAGGTAACTAAGAGACGGGATGAGCTGGAAACCTTCATGGATGTCTGGGCAGAGGCGGCTCAGGATAGAGAATCGTGGAGAAAGAGGAGAGAGGCCTTTGTCCAACATTGGGACACAGATGGCTAAATATGATATAATAAAATAAGACAAGAAAATGACGAAATCAGTTTCGTGTCCTTTGATTTTTATTATTACGGTAGCTCTGTACTCAATCGATATTACTCGATAGTTTTACTCGATGGCGAGTAAAATCAACGTTTTAACCGCAAAAAAACTGTGAGTTTTGCGGTCCAGAATTCAATTAATTGAATGCAGGTTCTCTTTTGTTTCACACGTGTAATCACATAATGATATCATCTTTATCTAATAATATAACTCATTATAAAAGCAGGAAGACTTTCAAACTTACAAACAAACTCTTTCTACAAATACCTAAAAGGCCCTAACTTCATCCTCTCTCCGTATCAGTGACCCACCTTCTGCAAACAAGCCAAATTAAATTCACAAGACACGTCCCATTTCTTTGAGCTGGCAACATTGGCAACTTTCAAACAAAATTAACTGTAACTTTACGAACTGAACGAACGTATCCCGGTCATGTCTTTTGGTCATTGATTATTTTGAGTATAGAACCGACATTCGGAAGTATTGTAAGAAAAGTTGTAGGATTCATTCAATAAAGGTCTCACTCTACACAAAGGGAGATGAGCGTTTGTACCTAATTTGAGTTTGTGTGTGTGTTTAAGTATATTTCAAATTCTTTATTTGAAAATATATGTAAATAAAAGAACACGGGTGAATTAAGTAAATAAAGTCTGACCACAATTTAATGAATTATGGAATTGTATTTGAACTACCCTCGAAATCGAACAACGAACGAGGTTCACTGCCTCAAACAGTGTCCTTAGTAACCAGTTATTTATAGAATTCACCAGCCAAGCCTTGGCTGCAAACGCATCTTTGACAGTAGAATTGTTCAAAGTTCCCGTCTAGTCTGTCTGGTTTCTTCATATATCATCTTTGTCATTTGTAACTAAGTCTATGCACAAATTGTAATGTTTAAGGTAGTTTTAAATAACTTTTTGTAGATCCACCGTCTTTTGCATATACAATAAACGAGTCAGTCAGCGATCGTCCGTGTTTTATTGCATACACTTCATTGGCGCAGTCGGTTATTTATTTAAACTAAATTACATACAAAATCAACGCAAAATGCCGATCGGCAAAATAGAGACATTTGAAATCGGCACACATAATTGGGAAGCGTATTGTCGTCGAGTGAAACAGTTTATAGCGTTAAACAATATAGACAAAACTTTACACGTGGCTACTTTAGTGACACATGTAGGAGTGCAGTGCTATGAACTTATGTGCGACTTATGTGCCCCGGAGTTACCAGAAAATAAAACATTTGAGGAATTAGAACTAATCGTCAAGACACATTTGGAACCGCAACGGTCGGAGATCGCAGAGAGACATATATTTCGGCAAAGAAAACAAATGCAGGGTGAAACCATAAGCGACTATCTCCAAAGTTTAAAACATCTTGCTAAGACTTGTAATTTTACGCAAGCAGTGGCGAATCCATTAGAAGTAAATTTAAGAGATCAGTTTGTTTCTGGTTTGCGCAGTGAAGACATGAGGTCAAGGTTGTTTGCCGAAAAGAATTTAGGATATAAACGAGCTGTTGAGCTGGCTTTATCGTTGGAGGCGGCGGACAGGCACGCAGCGGTGGCGGCGTCCAGCGGGCCTGCGGGGGGCAGCGGCAGCGGTTTTGCGGCTGAGGCCGAAGGTTTGCATCGTATTGGAGCGGCGAGAGCGGGCAATGCACGACGCTGGGCTAGGTCCGGGCCGGCAGGGCCAGCAGAGACAACGCCTAGATCTGGTAACGCGGAGGCGCGTCCGCGATGTTCTCGATGCGGCAAGGAGGGTCATGGGGCAGCAAGATGTCGTTTCAAACATTACAATTGTGACCAGTGCGGAGAGAGAGGACATCTAAAGGCAGTCTGTGGTAAGCGCGGCGAGACAACTTCTGGAACCAGCGTCGGTACGTCAAAAGTGCATTTTTTTACAAACGAGAACAGTGACAGTGATTTAGATTTTTATAATATCTCTAACCATTGCAACGATAATCCATATTCTGTTACAATAAAAGTAGAAGATCGTTTACTTAAGTTTGAAATAGACACGGGAAGCAAAATAACAGTGATTTCAAAAAGTTGCTATGATGAATTGTTTTCTCATCTACCGATAAAAACAAAAGATTTACGTTTAAAAACTTACAATGGTAGTGTTATCAAACCATTAGGATTTATAATTGTAAAGGCGAAGTTAGATTCCGTTGAGTTAGATAATTTGGAGATTTATATTATTGAAAACGGGGGACCTCCATTGATAGGCCGAACTTGGATTCGTTGTTTAGAATTAGATGTAATGAGATTTCATAGTTTAGCACTACAGGGGCTCACAAATCAGGTTAAATCGCTACAAAAGGAGTTTCCGGAAGTATTTGCGGAAGGATTGGGGACTTTTAGAAATCCTATTGAGTTGCATTTAACAGACAAAACACCCATTTTTATAAAAGCGCGTCCGTTACCGTTAGCACTCCGCTCGCCGGTTGAGCGAGAACTTAAACGATTGCAACGAGAAGATGTTATTTACAAAGTTGACCGTTCGGATTATGGTACTCCTATAGTGCCAGTTATTAAAAAAAACGGTGACATTCGCATCTGTGGCGATTACAAAATAACAATTAATCCGCGAATTAAAGATTTTCATTATCCATTGCCATTAATTGAAGATATATTCGCAACGTTGGCGGGCGGTGAAAAGTTCTCTAAATTAGATTTGTCTCATGCCTATCAGCAATTACTTCTGGAACAAAGTTCACAGCCGATGACCGCAATTACCACACACATAGGCACATTTGTTTACAAACGGGTACCGTTTGGTATAAAGTGTATACCTGAGAATTTCCAAAAAATAATAGAGGAAACACTGTGTGGATTGCAGTCAACGGTTGTTTTTCAAGATGACATCTGTGTTACAGGCAAAAATGAGGAGGAACACTTAAAGAATTTAAAATTGGTACTAGGTCGTTTGCAAAACGCAGGCTTACGAGTGAATTGGTCTAAGTGCGAATTCTTTAAAGACAGTGTTAATTATCTCGGTTACCGAATTGACAAACATGGCCTTCACACTAATGAAGATAAAATAGCGGCTATAAGGGCGGCCCCCACTCCAACTAATGTATCCCAATTAAAAAGTTTTATAGGTCTTATTAATTTTTATGCGAGATTTTGTATAAACATGAGTAATATTATTCGCCCACTTTATAATTTACTAAAGAAAAATGTAACATGGCATTGGAATGAGGAGTGCGATTTAGCTTTTAACAAAATAAAACGTAAATTGAGCGAGGCACCGGTTTTAGCACACTATGATGCGAATTTGCCATTGTTGTTATCAGTAGATAGCAGTGCGTACGGGCTGGGAGCCGTGCTGACTCATCGCTACTCGGACGGCAGTGAGCGGTTGATCAGCTGTGCGTCTCGGACATTGAATGCGGCCGAATTAAATTATTCTCAGCTTGATAAAGAGGCACTTGCTATTGTATTTGGTGTAACCAAGCACCATCAATATTTATACGGTAGGCATTTTATTTTGAGAAGTGATCATCGTCCATTGAGTTATATTTTTGGTAAAAATAAAGGCATACCTCAGACTGCAGCTAGCCGAGTACAACGATATGCCATTAGGTTAGCTGCATACAATTTTGATATTGAGTTTGTGCCATCGATAAGGAATTGCTTTGCCGATTGTTTGTCTCGTTTACCATTGAAAACATCTCCAAAGGTATTACAAGATAAAGAATTAAAGGACAGTTATTTTAATTATATTGAAAAACAAATGCCTGTCACTTTCAATGAAATAAGAAAGGCAACAAAAACTGATCGATTACTTAACAAAGTGGTTGGATATGTGAAATTCGGATGGCCAAATAGTTTGGACGATGATACACTAAAACCTTATCACAATAAAAAAGAAAATATGTTCGTAGAACATGATTGTCTTGTATGGGGATATCGAATTGTTATACCGACAAAATTACAGCCTCAGATACTGAATGAATTGCACAGTGGGCATTTAGGAGTAGTAAAGATGAAACAAATAGCACGGAGTTATGTTTGGTGGGAGCATATTGATACAGATATTGAGAAATTGTGTCGCGAGTGCCGGGCGTGCGCCGCTCAGCGCGATCACCCGCCGCTGGCGCCGCTGCAATCATGGAGCTGGCCAAGCGAGCCATGGGAACGGCTCAATATTGATTTCCTAGGGCCATATAAAAATAAATATTATATGGTTATAATAGATGCTCATTCGAAATGGTTAGAAGTTGAGAGTGTGACAAGCACATCGGCTGAAGTCGTTACAATGCATTTGCAAAAAATTTTTTCACGTTTTGGATTGCCACGCAGTATAGTGAGTGACAATGGACCGCCATTTTCGTCAGCTCAATATTTAGAATATTTAAGAAAAAATGGCATAAAAAGGATATTAGTAGCACCATATCACCCGTCAAGCAATGGGGCCGCAGAAAACGCGGTACGAATGATTAAACAAGTGCTTAAGAAAGCTACTATAGAAAATGAAAACTATGACAGTGCAATCAATAAATTTTTATTTTCTTATCGAAACACACAGCATTGTACAACAAATAAAGAACCAGCGGTGGCTTTGTTAGGCAGGCGCCTACGAGGGCGATTAGATTTGTTGCGACCAGATACGCAAGTGATAGTTCGCGCGGCGCAGGAACGGCAACGAGAGCAGCGCGGCGGGCATCCACGGGAGGTCAGCCCCGGCGAGCCCGTGCTCGTGCGGGAATACAATGACAAGAATTATAAATGGAGAGAAGGCGTAGTGACGAGCAGAACGGGACCAGTATCCTATGTAGTGAAAACCAGAGACAATGGCATTCCATTAAAACGACATATCGATCAAATAATTAGTACAAGTCCAAACTCACGTCATTCATTAACTTGTATCGACACTCAGTCAGAGGCAGTCTCTCCGTTGAAATCAAAAGATGCCCAACAATATGATAAGGACAAGGAGGAGGGTTGGTCCACTCCTACAGGATCACCCAACGGCAAAGCATGTTCAGAAGACAACGAGCAAATATCTGAGCCAGCGCCGCCAGCCGGGGTAGTGACAGAGATTGCTGCTGTTAGTAACAATGGCAAGTGTGATCGAGTCCGTAAGCCTAAAAACTATCCTCCTCATCCAATGACACTTAGATCGAAAACTAAGAATAATAATAATTACTTAAAATAAGTTTTCTTATAGTTATAAATCCATATAAAAATAATAATACTAAATATAAGTAAATACATATAATTAAGATATAGGTAAATGTTAGAGCCTATCTATTTACCCTTGCTTATTAGTAATAGATACGCAGTTATTGTTATTAGTATAATTAGTATAAATACCTAACATCTACAGTTTAAACTATTTTGTTAGTTGATAAAATAAATACATAACCTGTTGTACCTCTATATACCTACTTTTTTATAGACTTTAATTTACGAAGGGATAAGTGTAATGTTTAAGGTAGTTTTAAATAACTTTTTGTAGATCCACCGTCTTTTGCATATACAATAAACGAGTCAGTCAGCGATCGTCCGTGTTTTATTGCATACACTTCACAAATAACTTTAGTAAACCTTCCTTCCAGGGCCGCATTGATGAAACTTTTCTATATTGTCATGTAGGATTCCTATATTCATGTCGGCTATAATATTTTCAGATGTTATGTAGGTAATTTTTCCAAAATTATGATGGAAAGAAAATTCTAGAAGATAAAAAGTGAATAAAGCAGAATTAATTTAACACACTCATATACCCGTCACGTATCTCTCCTATCAGGGTAGGCTGAGACCACTTCCCTCTACTTGCTACGATCGAAACACCTTTCTTTTCCTCCATCCACATTCATCTATCGCCTCATACATGCAGGTTTAGGTGTAAATTAAAATGCCGAGTCAGTTTCCACTTCAGATTAACTTTTAAAGGCTAAATTGAATAAAGGTATTTTACGCCCAAGGGCCAGAAAATGACAAATACAACTCAATATGCTGCCCTGGTACCCTCCACCAACTGATTTGCAAAAGCCGGAAGCGGAAGGAAAAAAGGTCGATTTTGAAGGGATATCCATAAAACTCAATTTCCGAAAACAAGATCCGCTTAAGTGGATTATAAAAAAAGAGATTTATTTTTCTTTTAAAATTCAATAACCGCCTTGAACTGCTTTTATTAAAAACTCTTTTCATTAAATTGTTTTTTTTTTCTTGTCGTGATTACCTTTGAGATATTTTTTAAATGAAAATTGAATTTAGTTGATCAAATAAAGGCAAAAGACGACTTTATTTTATTTATTTTACTGAAATATTAACAGAAGGGACATTTTGACTTTAACACAATGCCTTTTACTCACTTAATTTGCTATTATTGAGTCACTGTTATTACAACATTCACGTGGCTTTTCATTCGCCTGGCGTTTCATTCTGGTGGCGGTTAAATTGAGCAGAATATGATTTAATTGGTAGAGCGCGGGAATTCTGTTGAAAAAAGCTGTTGAAATAAGTTAAAAAGTAAGAAAATAGGAAAAAATATTGCAGGTTAACTAATAAAAGATGATAACCTATAGAGGAGTGGCAAAATGGCCGACATGATAATACGGAATAAAAAAAAACTTTGCTATGTTATTTAATTAAGTAAGAATTGTTTATATTTTTTTTTATATTTATCCCTGTAATGATCTCAAAAAAAGTTCCTACTTAACTTACCTAACTCTTAGTTTGTAAGTTCGCTGTTTCTAGCATTTTTCGCACACAGTATTTCTTTGTAGCTACTGTTTTTGAGAATAAATGTCTTAAGTATGTCGTATTGTATTGTATGATTTGTATGCCTTTTAATATTATTTATATCTTTTATAACAGAGATTTTCTCATTTCCTGTCTCACACAGAGAAAATATCCATTTCGTGATGACGTCTAGTAAGATTATTACAATACTCAACAGAAATAATCTTGATATTTGTGTTTACGAGGCCCAAACATGCGATATCTTAATCAGACGATGATATTATGATGAACGTTTAAGTTAAGGACAACTATTTTTTTTTCGCTAAATTCTGCATTATATTAGTAATAAATAACTTTTTTTTCATAAGAGTGTGTGTTTAAAATGTCAAGTTAATTTATACACTGTGTCTTTTACTTTTCTATCACTAATTAACAGGCTTCTAACTATAAACAATCAAAACAAAGGAGATGGTTGTCATTTCGGCTGTTTTTCTTGACTACTTAATACGACCTTTTTTTCTTTAAGTTTTTTTTAAGTTACCATAGACCACACTCTCAATAGGAATGATGACTACATTCGAAAATTCAAGAAATAATTAGTCCGTCTTTTAGGCTATTAAACAATATTTGAAACACGTTTTTTACCTGATATTGATACTTAAATAAATACAAAGAAACAGAGCATCAAAGTTACGGAGTGGGGGGTATTGACGTCACTCCTACGTAAAAATCGTACTAAGGCGTAACGTCATTAGCAACTGTAACCCAGTGTATCTGTGTCATTTTTAGTTTAAGAGAAAAAAGAAAAAATACGTGTCGAATATTTTAAAATAATCTATGTGATGGACTAAAACCATTTTTTTAGTCATCATGCCTATTAGTGCTCAAATATCAGCAACACGTTTTACTTTAAAATCTTATTATACCACGTCTCAGAGCTATTAGAATATACATACTTAGATCTTATAGACAGGCAATAAAAATATTGAAAAAACAATCAATTTATACGTTTTCCGATTCAAATAGATCTCAGTGGCTTTTAAGCGCTCTTTGTACTCAGGAGACTATTTTCAAATGCGATCGTTTATCGAAACGTTGCTGAATGTCACTCGTAAGGAATCATGTTACTTTATGCAAAGTAGATACTTATCATTATATATCTGTCACGCTTGTTTCCCATCGGGGTAGAAAGAGAGAAAAGTATTATCTTGTCTTTTAAATATTTGTCTTTGGTTTGTTTTGATGGTTACCACCGATTAGGTCTTACTCTGTAGTACGTACTTGACTTATCTATTTACTTAGTTAGAAAAGATTTTATTGATACACTTGTACGTATTTCGAGCCTTTTTGTGGTATTATAAGATTTTGACTTTTTTTATAGACCCTGGTTTTTGTCCGGTTAAGTTTCAAAAGTCAAACCGCGACCGCGCCACAAACGCAACTATCTAAGAGTCTATTCCCTTTTAACTTGAGCAGATCGTAAAGCTGCATTTAGTATACAATGTTCTAACTATATGCACTTTGCAGTGCCATTTACTAAGTTTTAGACATTACAGTATGTCCCAGTATCTCTATAAAAGTATACAATAAATTTAGTAAAATTAGCGTTCTTTTTCATATTAAGGCTATTATTAATAGCTCTAAATGTAATTCCTTATAATTCTTTATTCTAGATAGATATTAGTCTACCTAGATATACTTGTAGTCACATACGTAGCCTATTAGAGAAAATTCTGGAATTATCTGACTTGTTCCTTTGTCATATCATATCGTAAGTGGTCGTAAATTTTATAAAATCTACATTATATATGACGGACGGGTGAGCGGGATATCATGCGAAAAGCAGGATTCTTGTCTATCCGCCATCAGACTTTCGTTAAGTATCCGAATTATGGCCTAACTAGATGTACGCTTTGTGAAACGCGGAGAGTTCTACACTCCACGTTCATTCGATCACACAGCTCACATTGTTCGCAAATCCACCATTACATGAATCATAGACCACTCCTAAGCAATAACAGTGGCAACTATCATCACTTGACGTTTCACAGACAATATTTAAGAAGTTTGGTTGATGTTATGACCAAAGAGACGCCAACAAGCCGACATATATAATAATTTTATAGACGACAGAAATACAAAGCTAGATCACACCCAAGCATTTCTCACTACTCTCTATTAGTTCTGAATTCAAATTTTCAACCTAACATCCACACGTCTGAAGTCAGTAGAAAGTTTACCATTATTCCACCATTTCTACCGTATTGCAGAATAGTTCGGTAACTTTATATTGCTGCATATAAATCGAATGAACAAAACATCGTGAACGAGGAACTTTGCAAATGGGAGAATACGGATAAGGTTGAAATATATTTAATATGACCTTTAACGGATGTTTCTGCAACGGAAGGTAGATTTAATCATCATCATCGGACATAGACATTTCTTTAAGATTTTTCTTGGTTATCGTGAAGGCCAAGTCAGGAGTACCCTAAACCGACGTGCATGTACGAGACGACTGATTAATGTGAATTAAGCGAACGAAGTTTGTTTGAATCGTACCAAGTTAAGGGAAGTGGTCTGTATCTACCCCGGTGGGAAAGAGGCGTAACAGAAATGTATGTATGTTAATTTGTCCATCTTGTTGGTAGACACCGATGCTGCACTTGCAAGTTCAAGGCATCCATTCTAGAACTTACTGCATATATTATATATAATAATAATCATATATAATAAATAAACATATATAATCTACGCCGTACCCAAACCAAACGTTTACACAGCCAGCTATAACCCATCGGAAGTATCTGTGCACTTGTTTTCGCCTAACCAGTACCCACCATGAAGAATACATTCTAGTTGCATGACATCACTTAAGTGCCCAGATATTTCCAACGGGTTATGCCTGTGTGAATCTATCTTTCAAGCGTTTAAGACAAACCTTATCCATTCTTATACACTCTAGAGTACATTTTAGCAATCCAGATAGCTCCGTAGCAACTCTACTTCCAACATTTGCATTCTTAAGTAACGTTCTCATCTGAATAAGAAAATTAAGGTTCATATTACTTAGCTTCCTTCCTTTTTGCTCAAAGAATTGCTAAGTAGCTTTACTAGCTTCACTCTCGTAAATTCGTTCTAAGTTCTTAGCTTTAGTTTTACCTCTTAGATGAATAAATTGGTGTCCGCGCGCAACGACTAGATACCGTCGGCCTACTTCAAAAATGCGACAAAAATACTACGCCGATCGGGGCGTACCGCACTAGATAAGTTGCGCCCTTGTAATTATGATTGTTTGACACCGCCACGAAATTGAGTTACGCATTTTGGATGCTGTTTTTTCCTTCATAGAGCGGTATCTAGTCGTAGCGCGCGGAGACCATTTAAAAATCTTTATTTTATCGCTTGTTGCAAAAAAGCCAGTATAACTAATTGATAAATAAAAATCGTGCTATCTTATTCTTACTTTCCATAATGAAAGGGTTATAGTTATTTGTTTAATGGAGTGTTTGCTCAATCAGCTTTTCTGCAACTGTATGTTTAACAGCGTAGGTAGGTAGGGTATCTTGTTCTACATAGTTTTGACCTTTAGAAACTAACTTTAATGTATGCTATTCTGTTCTAGCACTTGTTTAACATTTTGCGAGGGTCTGAGTTAATTTGAAACCTCATTACTTATAAGTAGGTATCTACCTATACCTACCTACTACCTACATAGGTAGCTTTTTTTAGTGTTGTCCATTAGCGGCCAGTTGTATGAGGAGGTGGATATTAAAAAAAAGTTTGAGTGATGAGCATCTAAATAATTAAGTATGTAGTCTACCTATCACATAATTATATATTTTATTTTTGTATTAAAATATACGTACAACATCAATAATTATATTACATATCTAACATTCTTACACCTACTCACAATAACATAATGTTTAAAGGCATTTACCTACCTATATCGCTTTTGAATATCCAAATAAATAACGCTTAGCAAACTGAATCGTTATTGCTTCAATATAAACGTCAAGCGCCCGCCAAACAGCCGCGCACCGGTCTCTTGACGACAGCGGGGAAGCGCGGCGCGGGAGGGGCAGGGCCCGAGCGCGCCGAGTCTATTGACCGAGATTGTCAATCGGGTTCATTCGGCTCAATTCGCCGTCAGTCGGCCCCTCGCCACCATGGCCAACGCGTCGGAAAGCGATAACGTCAACTACATCGTTGATGAACGCAGTTTCATATCTTTATTAATAGATTTATACCGCGAAACACCTGAATTATGGAAAGTAAAACACCCAGATTATGGCGACAAAAGGAAACGTGCGCTGGCAACCGAGAAAATAGTAAACGAACTACGTGTTTACAAACAAGATTTTACCGAAGAACAGTTCAAGAAGAAGATAAATATATTGAGAACTAACTTCAATAAAATGAGACGGAAGATTGAAGCGGCCACGGCGAACGGGATCGAGGATTGCAAGCCCAACTTGTGGTATTTCAATGAAATGTTGTTTCTCACCGAACAAGAAAATGCTTCTAATTTCGAAAGGCGTTTGAGCAATGCGAACAGCGTAAGTTGAATGTATATTTTATTTTGCCGGGTGATTGATATGCAGCGGCACTGTGTTGTTTGTGTATTTTTTATAATGCTATTTTTAGATTTCCGGCGATTGTTATCAAAAAGGTTTTGTTTGACGGCTGACAAATCGTCTATCAATCAGAGATTGATATATGTAAAGTCATCAATCTTTTTTCTGCGACCTTTTTTATTTTGTTTGGAACAAAACTCAGATCTTTTTGAAACAATTGAATTCATTTATTCATATAAAAAAGAAAAATGATTTAGCTACCTCTTTTGTAGAACGAATTTCTACTTTTCATTCCGATCTAATTACTTAATAAGATTATCTTTTTTTACAGGAAACAGCGGAAATCTCAGATAATTACGAACAAAAATACTTCACAGAAAGCGACTTCCAATCCGAAACGCCACAGAGAATACAAAAAAAGGTTTTCAAAAAGAGGGTCGCAATCAAAAGACCTAGGATTGAGCTAGAATTTAGAAAATACTGAAAATACAGATGACGAAGAGCCTGAACCGTACATGACGGTAACTACCACATATTATAAGAAACCAAAGACAAAAGAGGATATTCTTGCTAAAGCTTGGACTATGAAATTAAAAAAAATAGCCCCTGAGCAAAGACTTTTTGCTGAAAAAATAATAAATGACGTCCTATTTGAAGGTGAACTCGGGAATTTAACTAAAAATGGCGTCTCGTTTTGTCCAGCATTTTGATTTTGTTTTTGAAAACAGAATTAGACTCTCGTCTAGAATTCTAGGTATTTTTTAAATTTTTCTTTTGATGCCAAATAAGTTGACGAATGTAAATTGAAGTACAACATGTACCTACATACCTTATTTTGGTAATTATTAGATACACGATTTAAATTAGCTTCACTTGTAAGGTAAGTAACTATGTTTGTAAACAAATCTTGGAATCTTAATTTTTGACCCACTTCCCGGTCTTCGAATAGGATGAAAGCACACGCTCTGAGTTCTGACGACAATATAATAATATGGTACTTTTGAACTGATCTGATGATGGAGCATGTTTAGTGCGAGCTAAAGCGTTGTTTAGTTTTTTAAACTAATTACCTATTTTTTTATTCGTACGTAGGTATCATAGTTATATTATAACTTCTTAACTATTTGATTTTTTTATTAAAATGTAATAAGGAAATAAATGTTACTTAAGTACCTACGTTTTTAATAAACAATTGAAGATTGAAGCATTTTTATTAACTAGGCTTTTCTTCAATAAGCTTTGTAATAATTAAAATATTTACAAGTTCTGAGTGAGTACCAAAAATGTTTGTTTTGACTTTATTAAATACCGTAGAAGAAAGATTATAATTTATGAAAAGTTCAATATTTATTAATTAAATATTTGAAGCGAATTTACTTTGAGAACGATATAATAATAAGATGGAATATTATTTTATTTTAAATGCCTTTCATAAAGAATAAAGTACCTAAGTAGGCAGACTCGAATACTGATTAATCCAATTGGGATGATGACAAAAAATGGCATTTTAATTAGTCCGTCTTTCAAACTATTAAAAAATATTGGAAACACATTTTTACCTGATCAAATACATAAATAAATAGAAAGATACAGAGCATAAAGCTACGAAGTGAGGGGTTTGACGTCACTTTTGAGTATTTGTACTAAAGCGTGACGTCACGATAAACTTTAACCCATATCTCCATATTTAGCTCAAGAGAAAAAAAAATAGTGTCAAATATTTTAAAATTATCTACTTAAGTGACGGACTAGAATTTTTTGTTTAGTCATCATGCCTATTAATTAGGTATGAAGTTTCAATATCAACCTTATGGTGAAATGAAACAAGCCGTCTATGTAAAAGATTGATGTCCCCCGGTCCCATATTTCTTTTAACTTATTTGTAAGCAACTGTCATCTATCACTCCAAATATCAACTCCCTTCTTGTTTACCCCCAAGAGATCATCTGTAAGTGTTTTCAACATCGATTTGCACTTCATCTTCGTATAGGCTCGAGTAATTTCAATTTTCACATTCGCATTGCGAGAGCCGTTCTTCAGAAACTAACGTACTTTAAAAATACAGGGATGTAATTTTAGCGTTTTTTTTTTGTATGAAGTGGCATCAATGACAAAGTAGAAATTATAATACTAAAGTATAATGTGCAATTAGTTTGATCACGATAGCTGTACCGAGTAGTGTGTAAGGGCGTTACCACATCAATCGATCAATCGTCGATTGACAGCATGGATCGATGGTAGAATGGAATAGTTGACAAAAGATGGAACAGCCGGAGTTTTTAGATCAACATCGACCGGCAATCGATCGATTGGTCTGGTAACACCCTACGAGCGGTTAGATGGAGAACCAAAAAGGTGGGCAAGGGCAATGACGGCAGACTGAGAAAGAAACAGCTGATGTTGCAACCCCTCCTCCCCGCTACAGTGATTTAATTCAAACTATATTTTCAGAAAAAGCGTTCAGCCTCTTCTGCGGTACAATATCTGCAAGAAGCGTCAAATGACGAACATGGCCACTCGATGACGTGTTTCATGTAACTAAGATAAGCAAAAAGCTACCTCTTGGCTGCTGAGAAAATATTCGCAATTATAGTGGTACATATAAGTCATAAGATACCTTAACTTAATTTCCTACTATGAAAGAAAGCAGGAAAATACATTTACAAGCCCGTTCCGAGCCACTCAACATACACATATTCACGTCCTAACTTCCTTAAAAGAAAATCTCTTTTCCTAAGCTAGTCTTCGTTAATTTGCGGCAACGTTCGAAACAAAATCCCGTATGTTTAGAAGCCATCTGCTAAATTGGCAGCTGATGCATCGCCTTCGTGAAATATAGTCCCGTGCACTTGCGGCTTGTTGCTATAAATCTTTAGTCGTGGATATTTATGTGGGTGAAATTGGAACCAGCAGCGGTTGCTGCTTCATATATGTATGTATAATGAAGTGGGGTTTCAATTTACCTCATCAAATAAATATTGCTAATTGTTCATGTTGCTGCGTCAGCTTGTAGACGTCCACTGCTGGATAAAAGCCTCCCCCAACCCAAGAATCTCCATAATGACCGGCCCCGCGCTGCCCACATCCAACGGCTTCCAACGTCTTTTACCAGATCGTCGGTCCACCTTGCTGGAGAGCCTAACCACACTGCGTCGTCAGATGCGTAGTCGCCACTCGAGAACCTTACTACCCTACCGTCTATCAGTTCTACGAGCAATGAGCCCAGCCCACTGAAACTTAAGGATTGCGATTCTAAGAGCTATTCTGTTACACCCTGTAGATGTAGGTAGGTACCTATATCTACCTTTAACGCTGTATCTATCTCAATTATACACTTATAATTGCCTGTGGCCAACATAGAAATACCATTCGTCCAACATTTAGGGTGTTTTTTAACAGCGATGTGCTATTCTACGTTACTATAGATGCGTTTGATATCCCAGGCCCACATATACAATAAGTAAATATGATTGGTAGATATCAACCGCATCCATAGCAACTTAGCACATCTCCGGTGAAAAGGCACGCTTAATCTTTGCCCTGACGGGGTCTTATACAATCGAGCGGTTGTCGCGCCTTGATTAATCAATTCGTCAATAAAATTGGCAGGTTAAATGGAAATTAGATTAAGGTGATCTCAAAGTTGTTGTGGACGCACTGGAGAGCTGTTTATCAAGCGAGTTATCCACAAACATTCGTGTAGGTACGAGTTAATAGTATTAGTACTTAGTATTGTCTCAATGCTATATCTAGTAAAAAAAACTGCATAGGTATAAGATTTATTAGCTAACTTGATAGATAACAGCTTACCTAGTTAGGTCAGGTTATTTGAGTGTAGTTTGAGAGGAAAAGTGTGAGACATTGTGATATTTTTTGTGAGATAGGTAAGTAACTATTATAGGTTTTAGGGATATTACAATTTAATGTTTTGTAAATATCCATAAAAATAAAAAAGGTAAAGTCTATAAATATAAATACATAGATATACCTTCTTACCTACTTTGGTAAATATCAGTTGCGGATAAACTACTATACTGTAATTAAAATTAGCATTCCATTAAACTTTATAATGTACCTACAAGATTCGATTAATAGTACGATATCGTATGTTTTTCAAACGCCTGGCCCGTGTGTCTCATTACTAAAATTCAAAAGATATTGAATGATTGATGCAGGCAAGCTTAACCGTCGACTTCAATGAAAATTCCATGTAACAGCGTTAATTTTCATAAATAAATAAATGAATTTCTTCAATAATAAGGTTTGGAGGTTATTATGTGTTTGATTGATGATGTTACAGTTTTCTTGTTTAACCAGATGGTGCTCTTAAGAGTAGGCATTCATTTCACTGGTTTAAAACCTCTCAACTTTGAAACCCAACTTTTTAATTAAACGTCTGTTAATGTAATCATTTTTACAACGTCCATACTAGGCGTGGGTTAGCGGGTAAGGAGACCGATATTGAATCCGATCCCAACATACACCAACCACTGAAAATTACAGCCGCTGCAATAGCTTTCACAAACACAGCGATCCGTTGATCATATAAACGCTCAACTCATTTTGTTCTAGTAAAACCATGAATAATCCAAAAATAACAACTCCCATGACATTATGACATATCCGGATTTTCTTTTGTATATTTAAAATGTCTATCAAAATCGCATACCTAACTATGTAACCTAGCTATTAAATACCTACCTACAGATAAATGGCGATGTCGACATTATAAACGTAAAGACGCGATAACAGACCTAAATTAAAGAATAAGTATAATTCTAAAAGGAACTTTTGATTTTAGACCTAAGTAAGAGTAAGGTACGAGAGAAGATAGGCCTAAATGGCGGATGCTTCACCGACCAGAGTCATAACTCTAATAAAATGATGAATATTTATTAGCGAAAGGAAATCATTATTAAGAACTTAAATTAAGAATTTTACAGCCACCTATTCAGGTAGTTCAAACTAACGCACTCTCTGTAATCTAAATAGACTAGTTGATGATAGATAGGCTAGCCTAGCACCATACAGTAGCTAAGCTTATCTAGATGGGTATAAAGTCACAATGTCACCTTCACATACAAAGATAGGTAATTAAATTCAACTCTCTAAGTTAGTACTTAGGGACCTCCTTCAACCCTAAAACCTAGTTATAGTCTAGTCTAGATAGTCTAGATCTTTTACAACCTACGACATCCTCCTAACCTTCCTTCAGGTCTGATAAGCTTAAACAAAAGTAATCAAAACAATGAGCTATCATCTGTTGCAGAAAAGATAGTTTAATTTAATGCTTCGCTTTAGGGCTCTATTAAACTACATAATAAGATTCATTGTAAAAACTTGTAAGAAGATTAAACAAAGTAGGAACCTATCATATTTATAGAATGTGGTGTTTTGTTAAATACCACATGATTTATCTAGATAGAAGACCTAAAGAATCTTTTTTTTTTTTTTTTACGTTTGGGAAATCCATCGTTGATACCCTTCGTCGCGGAGAAAGACGAAGGGTTATGCCGGACTCCTACCGGCTAAAACCCCACGGTGTTTCTTCTCGCCGCCAAGTGACGGGGACACGGGAACGCTTCCGCACACATCCGCGAACCCCGTCGGCGGTGTCCGCCAAAGCAGACCCCTCTCGGGCAAAGAGTAGATAGAATAAAGTACCTACTTACTTACCTATTACAAGTAGAGAAGTAATAGGGATGATAACTACATTCAAAAATTCAAAAAATAATTAGTCCGTCTTTTAGGCTATTAAACAATATTTGAAACACATTTTTTACCAGATCAAATACACAAATAAATACAAAGAGCATCAAAGTTACGGAGTGGGGGGTATTGGGGGTCGTCATGCCCATTGAAGGATGCGAAAATAAAATCAGTTTGTCAAAATGTGATAAACATTTTTCACATGCTGTAGGTGACCCGCAGCTAACAAGTAAAACGCGAATTTGTTTTCATTCAAAGCATCGAATAAAATCTACTTAAACTTAACTAATAATTAAACATAACAACCGTCTCTGCAACAGCAAGTTAATTACGTAAAATCCTATAGTTCTATTGTTTTCTATTTAGATAACGTTGTTGAGACCCTTTTGTGTTTTACCTGCGAATGACAGATAATGAACAATGGTAGATTTAGAAAGTGATTTCAACACGGGTTGATGAGTTTATTGTTGGAAAAATGTGTATTTATAGGTACCTATCGATTTTATAAAACAAACTGTATTTTGTTAGTACAGAATGTTGTGATGTGATGTAATTCGTACGTAATGAAGATGTAGGTAACTTTGAATATTACAGTAAACTGTATGACAATCAAAAAGATGCAATCAGGTGCTCAAAAGGACGGCAGAAAACAGAGCAGAGTGGCGTAGACTCTACCGACAAGAGCGATTGATATAAAAATCTTTAATTTTTTGGGTTGCGTACCCAAAGGGTGAAAACAGGTCCCTATCACTAAGGCTGGCTGGCTGTCTGTCTGTCCATCTGCCGCCAGGCTGTATCTCATGAACCGTTATTCGTAGTTATGACGTTAAAATTTTCAATAATGTTGTATACCATTGCCGCTATAACAACAAATACTAAAAATAGAATACCTAATAATAACTCGTACTTGGCCAATTTTTTAAATTCTAGTCCTTGGTCATTTTTTAAGGTTGTCATTATTTAAGTATAAACTCATGTTCTTTTTAAGAAATCTTCTGAGTAGGTCGTAAAGGTAGGTCATATCATAGGTCAATACTATTTTTATTTATTACTATTTATATTTATACTCTGCCTACTCCGATGTGAGTGAAGCGTGACGGATAATGTAGGATGTAGGTACACTCAAAAGCAATGAATCCGGGTCACTAAAGAATGATTCTTTAAGATTCTTTAAGAATTCTTTAAGAAGATTCTTTAAGAATCCAAAAAACTCGCGATCCAAGAATGCAAGCCTAATGAAATAAATTGTGTTTATTAGACAATTTTATATTCCTTCAATGTAAGTAGGTAATAACATTTATGAGTCACAACATTTTAATAACAGAATATTACGTAAAGAAAAAAACTGATGATATAACTTTAAAGTAAAATGTAAAACAATATATTTTTTAAAACAACAGGTATGCATTTTCTTGAATTATAACATTTCGCATTGCATCTTCCTGCTTTCATTCGATATTTGGCATGTTATATACCAAAATGCGCAAACGAAGATTTCATTGTTATGACATAAATATAGAAGTAACTGAGAAGTTTTATACTTTCATTTAACAAGTACCTATTTATTGGTTTCATAGACACATTTTATTTCATAAGGCTAGGATTCTTAGTTTTAGAGTTTTTTGTTTGCCTGACCCAGATTCATTGCTCTCGAGTTTATATTAACACCGATAAGAGGAAGGCGTGACGGATATGTAGGTACGTATATATGTATATTAACACTTTTATACAACAAATACCTTTATTACCAAGAAATCCATTCCATTCTAGTTCAACGTTCGACATGTCAAGAGCACGCATGTTGATCCTAATAAAATTCGTCTTGAAAGGCGGCTTTTAGCTTTGTCCGCTGGATATTTTTATTATATTTCAGTGTAGTAAGTTACGAAGGAAGTGACTGTACTAAATATAGGAAACAATATTTATTTATAAATGGGAATGTAGGACCAAATAGAATTAGCTAAGTAGCTACCTATATAGGCCGCCTTTGCGCACAATGTTTTAAGTTTTGCCTGTGTGCCTGTGCCTTCTATTTGTGTGCAATAAAGTATTTTTATCTATTTGTTTTAATATGATTACTAGGTATCTGTCGTTTGACACAAAAACTGCAAGCAATGCTCAAATACTTATGTTGTAAAAATGTTTTAAACAAGAAAACATCGCATCAAGTCACTTCGAATTTAAACCCATTTACTCCATAATTCGTTTTTATTTTTTCTTGTGGAATTTTGTTCGATGAATGGCATAAATAATAGACGATAGAATTAACAAGCAAAAAAAAGCAAAAAAGTACAAAAAAAAAGATTTGCTATAATTTGTCAGATATACGGACGATTTCAAAATTAAAATTTTCAGAAATATTATTTCATGCATATTATTCCGAGAACGACGGTTCAAAGCTTTGAACCATATTGAATATCACCGCGAGCGTATTTCTCAATATCCAAATATTGAAAATAGTTCGAATTAATATTCGGATGAGGTAAAATCTCTTTATGCCTGAAAAAATGTCCGTCAAAGAGAGGCAAATTCAAAAATTATTAATCCGGTACCAGATTTTGTTTGTCTTCATTCAGTAGACTTTAATAAAAAGAGAAAAATAATAAAACACTGCAAACGATATGCCAGTTAAAAAAAACATATATGGAGGGAAAAGAAGAAAAACTGAGGCGTATTTACTTTGGTCAATTGAAGGAGAAAGTTAGCGTCTTTTTATGTAGGTACCTATGCTTAAATACAAGTGCATAGGTAAGCGGTCGAGACATATCAAATAAATGATTTATCCATCTATCTTAGCGTACTTACCTACTTTGACGGACGGACGAATAGAGGACAGACGGCAAACGGACAGACAGCCGATTTTCAGTAATAGGGTCCCGTTTTCACTCTTTGGGTACGAAACCCTTAAAAATCTCTTGTACATTCATACTACAACGGTGTAAACTAAATCAAGTTAAAAGCCACGAAACTTGTTGGAAAAACTCTCGGGTACTAAAATATTAGTTACAGTTGGTATCCAAGCGCAGAAAACACTACACCAGAGAAATAATTCACACAGCGGTCGGAGCTAGTGCTGGGACACTATTTAACTGATTTAACTGAGTACCTAACTGCGTTATAAAATACTAGTCTGATACCTGTCTTATTTTATTTATTTATTAAACATAGAAAACAGATTACAGTCGTTGCAGAATAAAGTAGGAGCACGATGAAAACTATGAACTAGACTATAATCCACTGGGAAAAGAACTTTATTTTCAGAACATGGGTGTAATACTTAATTAGAATTTTTGATAATCATTATAATATCATCACATACCCCAGGTATGGTACACATCGTAGTACCATACCCTAGTATATCTAAGAAACATTGTAATAAAATGGATGAAAGTGCATCTAAAAAAACTTTTCCCAATAAAATGAAAAATTTATTTTTTATTAAATCTCCGAATGAATACCTTTATAGGTATTTCTCTATATAGGTTTTTTTTTTTTTTTTGAATTTTTATGAAAAAATATTACTCAACAAAGTTAAATATTTTAAAAGATCGAGTATTTTACATACATAGACTGCCAAAAACATTACCCTTCCTTTTGGCTAAAAAAATACCTAAGTCTTGGGTCTTAACAGAAGTAAAGAAACATTTTCTGTAAGTAGTTACTTTTTTTACTTGATTCAAAGAATCTAAATTACTAACAACTTGAAGTAACTAATACAAAATACCAGTTACAAACGCGTATACTATTCCTAGCTATTATTTACAATCAGCTCTATTTCACAATTTACCACGAGGATAGCCGTTCGTCATATTTCATGAAAGGGTATGATTTAGTACGAACAGATGACTACATAGAAATATAAGAATGCAGACCGACTGAAATGTTATAATTTATGCAACCAATTTATCTAGATTTCGATCTAGATTTCGAAATCGCAGTTTCATACTTTTGGGTTGTGGTTTTGATAGAAATATTCGTTAAATCATAACCCTGGTGTTTTATAGAGATAATAAAGGCTGCCCGCGACTTCAAACGCATTTATCGTCCTATCTTTGAAAATTTACATAAAATCTTAAAATAATATAGCCTACGTGTTATTTTGATGTGCAAGCTAAAATATTGTGAAGTTTTAAAACTGTTCAAGGTATTTCTGTTTCAGTGCAAACTTTCAGTTTTAATTTTTAATTTATTAATTCTTATTTATTGTTATAGCGACAACAGAAATATTTCATCTGTGAATATTTCATTTCAATACCTTTCCTTAGTTACAGTTCATGAGATATAGTTAAATGGTCACAGAAGGATAGACAAGACAGCGAAATCTTAGTAATAGGGTCCCATTTTTTAAGTATGTAACCCTAAAAGTAAAATCTGTATAGGTAGGTATTATTCAAATAAAACCTATCTAGGTAACTATTATTAACATGATATATGTATTAATAAATAAATAAATTTTGTGATCGCAGTGATCACGCCATAGCGGGATAAAGAATGACAAAAAGTCAAAGCATCCATATTCTAAGTAAGTATTTACTTCAGCTATATACCTAAATTAATGAATTAATGAATTTATCACATTATATCACATATCTAGTCAATTTGGCTATTATAACTATATAATGACCAGTCATTACGTATAAAAGCTATTTTATCACTATGACTATACACAAGTATATACCTAGAGTGAAATACTTAGTTAATTAAAGCGGAACTACAAAGTCGTGATTGATAGCTATTAATTAAACCATGTTGTATCATTAATTTCCTTCCACTGACACTTTAGGGATTCTGATTACGTATTAATAGCGCTTAAAGGTACCTAGGTATGTCCTACTGTCTATGAATTAAGGGACCTTTCACGCCCGTAGTACATTATGGTGCCCACACTGCATGTTATAAAATATTTGTAAACATTTTCTACTAAACTTTTGGTATACAAAATTATTGTTATAAAATGTTTACAAACATTTTTGTATACTTAAAGTTTGTTATATAATGTTTAATAACAAATTAAAGTTCGACTGAGCTAGCCACGTCAGTCGCATGCATACAAAGCGGGTTCCCCTTATCTTGCATAATATTGATTGTTCGAAATACACTTTGCATAACAAATATCGCAGATTTTTAAATAATCAAATTATAATTTTGCATAAATATATACTTTCCATAACAGTCAGCAATCATAATAACAATTTGGCAGAATTTGATATTGCATATATTTAGTACGCCGAACTTCATTTGGCAGAATTTAATGTGGCATCTTGTAAAATTCGTATTGGCGGCAACGAGTGAGAGGCGGAGGGGGTCCAAGGGCGGAGCCCCCGACGGGGGGCACGGGGGGCGAAGCACCCCGCAGAGAAAAAAAACTCCCAGGCAACCCCAATAGGATAGGTTAGGTTAGAACATGTTTTGCATCCCTGCTTGCTTGCATGGTGCATGCTTGCTTGCATGCTGCTTGCATGCTTGCTTGCATGCTTGCTTGCATGCTTGCTTGCATGCTTGCTTGCATGCTTGCTTGCATGCTGCTTGCATGCTGCTTGCATGCTGCTTGCTTGCTTGCATGTTGCTTGCTTGCATGCTGCTTGCTTGCTTGCATGTTGCTTGCTTGCATGCTGCTTGCTTGCTTGCATGCTGCTTGCTTGCATGCTGCTTGCTTGCTTGCATGCTAATTGCTTGCTTGCATGTTGCTTGTTTGTTTGCAAGCTCGCTTACATTTTCATGATTTTGACACCAAGAAAGTAATAAAATCAAGAAAGTAATAAACTGGATTCAATATAGACAAGTAGGTACTAAAATGTATAATCATGAAAAACTAGGAAAGCAAATCAATAACTTATAACAATAGCATAAATCAAAAAGAGTTTTCGCCGAAATAAATAAATAAATATTATGCCATTCAAAATTAGTCCAAAAAAAGTTCTGCGAAAATATTATTCTGACATAGAAAATTATGCGAGTATTAATAACAAAATTATGCGAAAAGAAGTTAGGTGACATGATACGTCTGCGAAAAGTTGTTATGCAATACTTAAATCGGACAATCATTTTTATGCAACATATTAGTAACTCATACAAAGCGTTGGGCGAGAGTAGCCACAGAATGGGTGCGGGAAGACGGCCAGCGCCGCAGAGATAGGCCGAAGAAACGATGGCGCGACGACAGGGAAGAATTGGTGGGAAACCGTCACCAACAGAAATGTGTGGAGAAGCATGGGAGAGGCTTTTGCCCAGCAGTGGGACAACACAGACTACAAAAGAAAAACGTGGCAGCACCATTACCGCTGAGATATCGTAACAGCGATACCGCTATCTATTGTCATTTGTAGAAGAAGTGGTACACTAGCGAAACTGCCTGTTCTAACCCATTCATTTGACTATAGGATACCATCTCTATTTCAGCACGGTTTCGCTTTCTCCAGCGCCAGCTACACTACCGCTCTTATACCGCTATTCAAACTACACTGCAATCGCAGCGGAATTCATCTAGCGGAACCGTACCGCAGCGGTAGATACTGGCGTCATACGATGTTTTTTACACTTTTTTGTATTAATACAAACCTTTGAGTATAGAATATATAAGGAGGAGCCATACCGTCTGGACCTGCGTGCCTGGTCTGGCGCAAAATGGCTACCTTTTTGTATGGTATTTCTTATCGTTTGTCAGGTCACCTACCAAGAAAACTATGAAAAACTTGGCGCAACTTAGCACGCTGTCATAAACTCATTTGTATATGTATAAAAAACATTTTGGCCCCATGGCCACTCCTTATATTCCTTCCTCATTGATACAAACGCGCATCAGTTATGTCAATTTTATCATGACAAATAAGTCGAAAACTTGCAAATTCGGTACACAAATTCCCCTGATACGTTGTTTTGAGTATTCAATACGTTACAGAGCGATATTTCCCAGGTAACTCACTTGAATACTAAGCGAAACCTAGATTAATGTACTATGATCTAAATTTTCAGATCGTAACTAGCTGAATCTAACTGTGTGGAATTCTAAATAACTGAAAACGTATAATTTGCTTCGAATAGTCTATTTTTCACTATGACTGCGTAATTATGAGAAGGGTTTTCTGTAGGTTTTCTCGATGAAATCGGGGACTTGTTGAAGAAAGACCAAGTCAAAAGTGTTTGATGCAGTTTGAGCCGCTATATTTTTGTATCAATTGACAGTCGGTAAATATTGTTTTATTTTTCTAGCTGGTTTTGGCTTTTACCAGCTTTTTACGAGTAATGACGTCATTACAAACTCTAAAGAGTCCCATAACATTACAGTCCGCGTGCAATCTCTGCCCGTGACAGGTAGCCTGCCGGCAAAGGTTCGCATAGACTTTCGATACCAAATCGTTAGCGGACTGCATGTTTGTGGTCTTCCCCGGTTAACTGACAAGCTGATCTGCCGGCGAACTTTTAGGGGCCTTTTATAATTATATCATGACAAAACTAGAAAAAGTTTTACGAAGCTACCAGGATATGAGACGTTAGTTTCTAAACTAGATTCCTGTTTGTAAAGTTGTTAAATGAAGGGTTTGGTACTATCGAGTAGTTCTGTAGTACCACTTGAATAAGTTACATGTGGACAATTGTGTTGGTGTGTGTATTTTATTTAAGCACTGCTTTTTAGTGTACCTATTTTTAAAGAAAATATAACATAATATTTTTTTTAGATAAAATTTTTAAAAAATCCTGAAAAGTACCTTTTTAAAGAATAAAAATACCTACGTAATTGTTATACATGTTTTATGTAATTCACGTTTTTACAATCGTAGACAAAAATACTCGCGAGAAATTCATTTCCATCAATCTTTGTAGTGAATAACGCAGATTGGATGCAACTTATTTCAGCAGTAGGTATGACTGTATGGTCCCATTTTTACTGTTTGACCCATACCAATAATGTTCAATGAAACGACATAAAATATATTTTTTAATGCATTACTGACTTTATAGCAGAATAGTTTATTTCTTTAACTAAAAAAACGGCAATGGAAACGCAAATCTAGAGAAAATCCGCTTTAATAACCGTATCGTATCTAAAGTCGAGTAGACACGCTTCAAATTTGTTGAACCCAAAACTTTTGGGCAAATATTTTGTTTTCCTATTCTTTTATTTGTCTTTGTATTGTAATACGCTTGTTTTGGATGTCATTTGGAATCAAATATACGAAATTGTTGGTTCGCTTTTCGAATAGACGAATAATGAGATATGAAATCATGAAGGGCAGGTACCCTTGATATTAAAGCCCGCCTGACTATTTAAAATTTGAAACAGATACAGTCATCCTGATACGTGCCGCTGCTAGGAAAAGTCTTCCCTCCTTGCTCTCCATCCAGTTCTGCTGTGCGCCAAGATCTACCTTATTAATTAATTCTAAGATTCTTGCGAGAAATAGCAATAAGAATACAATAAGAATATGATCGGTAACTCTGATTGAGAACAAGCGCTGATTGCGAGTGATTTTAGCTCTGAAGTTGCGGAGCGCGTCTCGCGGCCACTGCTATAGTGCGTTTCATAGAATACTTCCTATGCCGCCATATAGACAGCATTAAAAATTTGTACTGTGAAACACAATGAGGGTAAATGTGGCCGTGTAAATTTTCAATGCTGCTAACATGGCATATTAAATGCTTATTCTCTGAAACGCACTTCAGCTTATGTGATCAGAATTTTAATCTCATTTCTTGGTAAGGACAGTCTTAAACCCTTTGCAAACAGTCGGGGGCATAACAGTTGAGTTCATCTTTACGGAAGAGGACGGTTAACTGATTTTCCCATTTCGTCAGCACGTTTCTGGATGGAATAGGCCTAAGGTAGTTAAATATAATCTTGGCTAGATAGGTATGTTAATAGGCACCTACAGATGCATCCAAATGTGTTTTTTGTGATTTTTATTGTTATTATTATTTTGTGATTATTTTAGTGGAAGGAAGTGGTCTCTGCCTACCCCAATGGGAGAGAGGCGTGACGGATATGTATGTATGTATGTGGTTATTTCTCTGTACGTTACTCAATGTTAGGTATAATTTTGGTACATATTAGGTAGGCACTCCTAAGTAGGTTACTAAGTAGACGCAATATTCATTTTCTGGACAAAAAACAAGACTAAGGTACAATAACCATCCAGCAGTTAATAATAGTAAGCAAAAAACCGATCTGTTAAATGTTCTGTATCAGGACACGCAACAGATGCGGCATATTTGACAGTTAACTGTCAAAGTCCTGTCACAGGACACGCCACAGATAAGGGGATAACAAATGACAGTGTATTTTTTTCGTTTTTAGCCAAGTTTTTACCCAATTATCAAAAATCCAGGGATGAGTTAGCACCTTCACCAATGACCATCTTTCCATACAAGCCGTTGCCAACTTCTTTTCCACTTTCTTTGAAATTTCCACGCCTTTAAAACCAACTTATGACGCCTTAAGTGGCCACTTTAAAAATTTAATAAATCTTCACTTTACCGACAAAGCGACGATGTTTTACAGGCACGTATTTAGTTGAACGTGGCGCGGAATTATGGAGAAATATTCAATCACTATTCTTGGTATGTATGTAAGTTTGCGAGTTAACTTTTATGTAAGGATGAGTGGTCTTATCTTATAACATGTTCCAAGAATTTTTTCTGTTTGGATGCTTCACTTAAATGTTTTAATTATCTAAAAGAAGCTGCCCAGGACTTCGTATCGTAGGTACTAAGTATTAATTGTCATATCTTGGACTTTTACAATATTTTAAAATAGCCTTAAGTAATGTGGTACCTATTCTGAAGTGCAAGATACAAGATAGTAAATTCTCTTTAAAATCTCCTTTTTTTCGTGAAAGAGTAACATCGGCATCCATCCCCAGTTGGATAGGCTTATAGCCCAGTCAATGAACAATTTGGTGCTACATTAATTCACAACAGGCTGAAAATCACAGATATTGTTCATAATTTAATTATAATTAATATGTAAAAGTTCCGCATCATTACGATGTATGGATTTTTTTTTATTCAAGGTCAAACGTCATAAAAATCCGTTTTTAAATTTTAGAAATGGTATGATTACTATAAAAGTGCCCAAGACAAATATTTTAGATCTTAAAATTATCTACAAAAACTGTATCAACATTTTTTTCCTACGAGCCACCGTTTCTGAGATATTACAATCGACAATTTTTAAGTGTGTCTTATTCTACACTTTCTTAATTACTTAAGTCCTGTGATAATATTTGCGTTTTCTTTTGTAACTCCTTATTTTCAGACCTTCTCAATCCGTCCCGTACTTAAAGTGCTCAGAAATTATTTTTTTACAAGTTCTACTTTCAAGGCTGAAGCACCTGTGTTTTAACATTCGCCTTTGAATTATTATGAAACTTTTTTCTGAACGTCCGAAGTAATTTTTTCTTTTGACAAATCATGTAAGTACAATTGTTTGTTTTAATAGTACTTTTATGGCTTCCATGCTTTAATTTCGTGTAATGAAAAATATTCCAGGTATCGTTTATTTTATTGATTTAATTTTATTGTTATCAAGAGTACATAGGTACATAGATATACATACCTACACATTTAAAAAAACAATTGTTAACACGCGTACATAGGTATGTGTATATACTGTGTACATGTAGGTACATGCTCATTCTAAAAAACAAATCACACGTTTTAGATAAAATGAAAATTGAGATGCCCTGAAGAATTATTACAAAAATCATAAAAAAATGTACCTAATCGTTATTCGAGGTGTCATACAAATTGAAATTAAATCGGTACAGTTGTATTTTTTTTAGATTAAATTAAAATAAAAAAATAATAATGCTATTTTGTGTAGCGAAGGATAATTTTTTGTACAAAAGTTTTTTTTTTTGAACCTATTTCCTTGGAAAAGTTATACTATAGGTATCGATAAATTACGCTTTCCTTTTCCCTTCTTTAGGTACTTGTTTATTTAGTATTTGAAAGGTGTTGAAACTCGTAATTAATTGATGACTTAGCTCGTTCAACGGCTATAAATATTACCGCCTCAGCAAAATGAATTCTATAAAATTAATTAATTAAATTTGTTTAGGTATTTCGTTTTTGACAACCCTAGAAGACGTAAACAGGGCTATCCTAAATACACTTGGTTGTTCATGAAGCCAGTATTCATGTTTTCTAAAACCACAAATGTTTTTGGCTTGCGTTTTAAATTTTACAGTTGACGGATTGTTATAAAATTACCCGAGGGTTTTAAGCTTATAATATCAAGTTAGAATCAATTAATAAAAGTTTTATTATATATATATAATATGCTTTTTTATATGAGTTTAATGAAATAGACTGTGAAGACTATAATACTACGTCAGATTCACAATAAACTGCTGCTCATTTTCAGTAACTAACTCCTAACGTTAGGGATTCCTCAAAGTAAGTTGTATGGTACAATTAAAGGGTATAACTTACTTTGATAGACGTTGTCAGTTGTACTGTGAAGGGGTCGTTGGTGAAAACGGGAGTTGACTCTTGCATAGCTGCCGAAATTTCTGGACGCCGCCGCCAGCAGTCCAGTTACTGCAGTCCTTTATACTAGCTATTGTTTTTGATAGATTTCTTTTGTTTTATTATGTACCTACAAAGATACTTCTTATTTCTAAGCTGTCTGTTTCATTTATATAGAAGAGAAGGTACATATTTGTAATTAAAATAGAAAATACCGTGAAATTCTTAACTCAGATAGCTAACACATAAATAATGCAATTATTATATGTTTACAAGACTTATCACATGTTGGTTTTAATCCCTGTCAGTCAAGACTTTAATGTATCAAGTCAAACTACAAAACACGTTA
The DNA here is from genome assembly GCA_947563765.1 of Anarsia innoxiella. Taxonomy (NCBI): domain Eukaryota; kingdom Metazoa; phylum Arthropoda; class Insecta; order Lepidoptera; family Gelechiidae; genus Anarsia; species Anarsia innoxiella. The sequence goes on from OX387403.1 coordinate 2,401,239, forward strand.
AACCACGTGTTGTGTAGGGGATTACAGTCAGTTTGAATGTTTTAGTAGATACAGAACGTTTTGCTGAAACGTGCTAGGTAGGTACCTACTCTATCGATTTACTGTTTGTTATTTAGTTTTGCAAAGCATCTTGGGTATGGTTTGTAAGCTGTGATGATTTGATGTCAAAAGACAAAGTCATGCCTTCCGTTCGTTTTATAGTTTTAATCTCATTCATCTCTCACTCTCAAGCTGGGTCCGCTACTCACTCCTAGGCTGCTAATGTTTTGGACAGTTTTGAACCTTTGAGTGTAGAATATATAAGGAGGATCCATACCGTCTGGATCTGGGTGCCTGGTCTGGCGCAAAACGGCTACTTTGTGTACTGTACAACTTATCGTTTGACAGGTCATCTACCAAGTAAACTATGAGAAAAATTGGCGCAACCTTGGCACGCTGTCATAAACTCATTTGTATATGAAAAAAAATGGGTTCATTTCTTATATTCCTTCCTCATTGTTTTGAACAAATATTGAATGAAATGAATGAAATTTTTCTTTGTTTTGTCAAAAAATCATTCAATTTGAACAACATGGTCGTTCAAAACATGAGCAGCGATCCCGGGTTTATACAGCCAAGTTTTACTTCCTAAAATAGTACCTACTAGGTAGAAATATGTACTTATACTATTTCACTGCCTCTTAACCTGTAGTACATTAACGTGAATGAATAATTAACTTTCCACACGAGCTATTCATTATCATTTAGGCTGAAGCGTAGTATTATCATTAAAATGTATAGCGATTCTCTACTTTCGTATAAAAGGTCTTTATAAAGCTGAATAGAGGTGTTAAAAGCGTTCAGAAAGATCCAGCGAAACACTAGGGAACTTTTAGCAATTTAATAAAATTGTGTTACCAATATGCGACCCCGATAATACAAAACGAGTTTTATATATAAGCAGTTCTAGGACTAATGTCATTTTGAGACGTTTTGTCTATAGCCGAAACGTCATTTATCTGAGTAAGTTCTGGAACTATAAATAAAACTCGTTTTGTAATAAAGGTTTTACGTAGAATCTGTAAAAGGTAACTTGAAACACGAATTATATGCACGGTCATATAAATATGGTCTTGAGCAAGCGCAGCATGGGACTTGTCACTTAGATGTCGTTGTCTTTATCATTTAACAGACTTTCAACAGGATTGCCATTAATTGACAGGCGCTTTCTTTTTTTTAAAGTTTGCATCAATTTTGTTTTGATTCCCAAACTAATAAATACATTTTGATTAAGCTTTAAATCACTTACAACTGGGGAGAAATTTGGGTTCCGTTGACGCTTTTAAAATAGGGTTTTATTATTTTATGTAACCATTAGGTACTTACATTTTTTAAACAAATATATACTATAGGACTTTCTAAATAATGTGGATGGAGAGATCTTTTAAAGGAAAATGATGAAACGACTGAATCTTAATCACTTAATACTTAAGTACTTCAGCTTATATACGTAAATATTCAGAATTGGCAGTTTGAGTTAAGTATAAATATATTATAATATCATGCCGTCCTCTTTTAATATTTGACACAGAAAGTGTCAGCAATAAGTACCTATACTAAACTTACCCTAAGGTTGCCTGGAAGATATTGCTACCTAGCAATTAGGCCGCCTGTTGCTTCTTATATTCTTGTTTGTGTCTGTACCTTATATCTTTTGTGCAGTTTAAACTTCAATTTCTACAATTGGGTAGTAGTATTCTAATACCTACCAGAATAATTTAAATAAGTATTTATCATCATTATATTTGAGAGCGTGTCGCTCTTTTCGGTGGAGTCTTCGCCACTCTGCTTTATTATCTGCCATCCGATTGAGCACTTCTTTTATTTGATATAAATAAGTATAAACAACATTTAATTTGAAACTTCCTTCTAAATAAAAGAATATCCACTTATATTTTTTTCAAAATAGGTTACAAGGCTGCGGCGGTCAAATCGCTTTTGACCGTGCGGCAACCGCTCCGCTACCGCGCGTTTATAATAGGTATGCCTCTATTCGCAATTTTTACAAACTACGGAATCTTCAAAAGGTATTTTCTTATTCCATATCGATGGAAGCTGTAAATAAATTAAATGGAGCGATACGGGTGTCCCTTCAGGAGGGATTTGGACTCGATAATTTATGAAGAGCGTATTCAAATGAGTTTCGGAATCAAATTAGGTGGGGCTTCCTTTTTTACGACTTTTTAGATTTAGCGCACTAGGTTAAGGTCTGCGAATTTTCCGAACACATTTTCTTTAAATGCCATTTGGGTTTTTTTTTACAAGTTTTATATTTGGTAAATCCGATCCTTGATAATAAACGTTAAAATTATTTTTTAACCGCGAGTAGTATTTTCACCTATTGATGCCTTTTAACAGTGACTTCTATAATAGGTGTAATGGCGTATTTGCTTTAATTGACCTTTCTTGCAACTGATAAGACTTGTGAAATTGTAAAGATAATTTAAAAAATAAAGTACCTACGAACAGGCCTTGTGAAGATGATAAAAAAATGAAAGGAAGAATTACTAACTTGTAATTTAAGCGATATATGCTAGTAGTGTGTATAGTGATATATGCCTTATAACGTAGGCAATAAAACCGTTAGCTCATAGCACTTAATTAAAACTAGCAGCCTATCTAAATCTATCCAGACATTAGCCTTATCCAACTTAAGTAAAGAAGACCAAGATCAAGATTCGACTAACAAGAGACTCTGAAAAATAACATTAAAATACATATTAACAAAGGATCCGTAGGAAAAACACTTATATCTGGTTTCAAGGGACTCTTGAAACTCTGGAGTTCGTCTCGAGCCTTTGTTATCAATTAAAATTATGAGGCTGTATGAAATATATTTTATTCTTATTTTTGTTAAAGTTAAATTTTTTTGTGAATTTCCTGCCACAATTATTTACTTTTTTTACCCGACTGTTCCAGAAAGGTTATGTTTTTCGAGAGTTTGTATGTTTGTATGTATAAATAATTCTTTACCACGCTCTACAGCCTAAACGGCTTGATGGACTTTAGCTTGAGTGGTGTCATTAGATTTGTATTTACAGTATGAGTGACACTGGGTACATAAAATTTTTAAAAAAAATGCATTTTATAAACGCAGTCGGGTTTTTTTAAGATTTCATTTTTTAAACATTTTCGAGAGTCTACATTACGGTCTCAATAATTCATGTAGTTTTGGAAATGGATATGTTTAATTAATTAAGTAGGTAGGTAAATACTTTATTAAAAACAGTAGGTACACTATTAAAAACAGGGTGTATCAAGTAAGACGTCGCATTCCCCGAACTGACCCAAAGATAAATGTGTTCCTTTCACCGTGATTGGATGCCATTCATAACAAGACACGCTTCCGACACGTATTGAGTGAAAAATACACCGACAAACCTCGCCTCTCACACCAACATACTCATTAAAATATTATTAGCTTTTTCCTTAGTAACGAAGGTACAAGAAATCGAAAAAAAAACATTTTTGTTTAGCTTTTTTTATCTATTTTCCTGTTTTTCTTCAAAAATAACAAATACTATGGATTGTTGGCACCCACGACGTTTGATTCAAACAAAAGTTAGTGAAATACGATCCTAAAATATAATCCCAAAAGATGAATGTGCTTGTCAAATGCTTTGAAATCTCAAATAGATAACAAGAGGCCGCAATCCATTTGAAAAAAAAAATCACGGACTGATTTTCGCACGCAAACCTTTGAATACCTATTATCCGTGAACATTAGCTACATCTGTGGCTACATTAAGTGAAATGTACCTGGGTACGTAAAGTGTCTATAAATCCTATTTTAATTCTATTCAGGGCTTATAATTCTGCCAGTCTTATGATTAGAAATCAAGTAAGGTATTTATCAGTTAAACTGGTGCTTGCCGTTTTATTGGCAAAAACAGTGACAACCGTAGAAGTGCCTTCATGCATTATTAGATATTCAAATTATAAATTATTAAATTATAATATCTAAATTCACTCCATGTTTCGAAAGTAAGCTATTCAGTTTCAAAGATAGATTACTCGCTTTAATTTTCACCACATTTTCACGTACATAAATGCCTTTTAATCCACAAATCGGTGTAAATACATCCTCATTGTACGGAAGCCGTCTATCACAACATAATTCACATGGCCAGCTACAAATGGGGTGATACTTTCAGCACAATGCTCGACCCTAATCTCTTGTTAGGAATTCCGAATCATGGCAGGGCGACAATAGTACAATAACACACCTTCGAAGATAAATGTTATGTTAAACATAAAAATAAAAACGAGAAATTGTCGACAATTTGCTGTTTTTTGTCATTGTATGCAACGGTTTAAAAAATCAGGGCGTAAGACCCAGAACATAAGGGAAAAGCAAATGCAACGAAACTGCAACTGCTAGTTACTTTTGAGTTGCATCTCCTTTAGAAAACCACACACGACGCACGCAACTCAAAATTAATGTAACTACTTAGATGTTGCAGTCTCGTTGCAGTTGCGTTTCCCTGTGCGTTCTGGGCCTTAGATCTAGGTTATTTATACCATGTTCCATATTTAAAATACGAGAAACTGAAAGTCATTTCGTATGAAAACCACTAAATATTACCAGCCTTCAAAAAAAATCTTACTTCTTTAAAGTCTGACAAAACAACAAGACTGGTAGTACATACCGAAATTCTATACGTAAAAATTCCTCCACCCATTTCAAGTTGAAGTAATGACAACTATACTACACAAACTATATTCATTATCGTTTGTGAGGATAGCTAATGTAACTAGGTATAACCTTACTTTAATCATATTACCTACGTTTATTTATTTATTTATTTATTTAACAGTTTATTGTGAGATGATTACGTTCTATGCCACTTTCACAGTTAGTACTTTTTTTAGCCTATGTCATCCCACTGCTGGGCAAAAGCCTCTCTCGTGCCTCTCCAAACACTCCTCACAAGCTGTTGGACGAAAAGCCGCCAAATTAAAATACGACTGGGCTGCCCATGTAAGTCGCATGCATACGAAGCGCTGGGCGAGAATAGCCACAAATTGGGTGCCACACGGCCAACGTCGCCGAGGTAAGCCCAAAAAACGATGAAGTGACGACCTACGCTCATTCAAGGAAGATTGGTGGGAAGCAGCTAATAACAGGAGTGTTAGTACTTTGCTTCATTTGAATCCAGGAATCAGAATGAAATTTTATAAATCAACATTATGAAAATGAGCTAGTTTCGCAATTAAAAGTAGAATTAACTACTCACATGAAAACTTTTAATTACCAAGCGGCTGTAAACTTTTAAAATGAATTCCAGGGAATTTAAATTTTCGTTCGCAATAATTCATATTTGGTTTAATTTTATGCGTCGGCCTCCGTAATAATACTTACTTCCAGTCTGATTTATGGATAATTTTGTCTCTGTGTATATTTTAATTGCAATAATGTTTTGTAAACATTGATCAAAAACATTGTTAAAGTAAATAAAAGTAATTGGCTGTAACAACTCGATTTCATACGGATATTGTTCCGTAGTTACCTCCCAATCACTGATGATTGTAAATTCAAGTCGATTTCAAATTGAAAATAAACTTATTTAGGTACTGTTGCGAACTCTTTTTATAATTAACCATTTTTTGTACAGATTGCCTTTTGATACGACAGATATATGTATTTTACTTTTTTACATTCTATTTTTCATGGTCTTGTCAGTTTTATATGTATATTGTGATTGTGTTTGTTGTTGTGTTACGTGTTAGTTAGTAGTGTTTAGTCCGAATATTATAGTAAATAAAGGAGATAAAAGCTAAGTATTTCATTACTATAACAAATAATAGGTACAGTCCACTTCTTCCGTCCTCAACAGGTACTTAAATCTTATTAAGACTTAAATATCATATCACTAACTAGACAGGGCACGTTGCACCATTTACAGATAAAATATATCTGACAGATAGGTATTTTATACCTGTCACTGTCTAAACTAAGACGTCATGTTTTATGAAAACACATAGGTTTACCTGTCAGTCAAATTTTATCTTTAGATAGTGAAACGGGGGCTTAGACTTATAAAATGAAAACACTATTTACACTTATCTTATCTTATTTTATCTAGCCATCAGTGTCCCACTGTTGGGCAAAGGCCTTTCTCCTCTTTACTTACTCTGAAAACATATTAAGCCCAAGTGCGGCCCTGAACAAACAGCAACTAAGTGCGAAGTAATGTTACTTGCTAATAGTTGATAACTGATCCTGGAACTTAGAACTTTGCTCCAATTTGAGAAAACTGAATATTATATCAGATCATCCTTACTGTCGTATCGTTTGAAAATTGAATATAAACTCAAAATTCAAACTCAAGTCTTTTTATGTACTTAGGTACTTCTATGCTATATTTTTTGGCAAATAAGTAGGTGCCTATACGAAGTACAAAGCACTTGAAATATTTTCGAAGTTATTTCTAAAGCAATGTAGCAGTTTTCCCCAGACAAGATCTAGAAGAATCTAGCAAGAAACTATGTTAGGTTGCTCAGTTGGATTGGACGTCAAACGTCTGCTGAAACAAAAAATAATGAAACGAACATAAACACAAACAAACTGATTCAAACTTTCGTGATTTGTATTTTTCTAAGTCAATTAATTTTTATTTTTATTTGTCAAAAAAATCACAAAAAAAATGCATAAGTGGGTTCTTTAATACTATAATGAAATAGGTAGGTATGTTGTACAACTTTTAACGAGCCACGTTTCGTTTTATTCGATGTCGACTTTACTCTGAAAATTCAATAAAATATAAACAAAAAACAAATTTAGTAGCAGCATTACCTTAGTGCTCACTTCTCTCACCTAAAGCGAAACTATTTCAATATAAAGGCAGTAAGTCGTCCAACCACTGAGACGATTTGCATTCCTTGTGCTTAAAGAGAAGGGGAGTGATTCTGGTCATTTAGCATGAAGTGTGGGACATACTGACCAGCTCCTATTAAAATATTTAAATTAATTTGTCAATATAAATTTATCGAAATTTTAGGTGCGCGGTTGTTTTAAGGTTAACGCAATACTTTAACTTATACAAAAATACGTGTATATTTATCTTCATAGAATTTGTGTGGAGTAACCAAGTGAAAGAAAAAGTTAACGTCATGTCGTATCAAGAAGTCAAAGTACTGGCAGAGGATAGGCCTAAATGGCGAATGCTCCATCAACAAATCTAACTCTTAAATGAAATGAATGAACCGTCAGAAACCTAATCGCATGCGTCTGACATTATACATGATCAGCTATACATCATCAGCCTGTTGCAGTCCACTGCTGGATATAGGCCTCTCTTACACGGCACTGAGATCTATCTTCGGCTGCTCGCATCTAGCTCCTGCCAGCCATTCCGCTCAAATCATCACTCCACCTTGCCGTTAACACAATGGTTGTCGAGTCGCAGTCTCCACTCAAGAATATAAAAAACTAAGTTTAGAATTCAAAAACGTGTTTAAATCGTAACAGACCAGAATAAGCCTTTAACTTCTTATTAACATAGCATCCAGCTTAAGCAACTGTTTCGGATCTAGACCAGTCTAGCTTAAATCTAGACTTTAGGAGACGCTAGAGGTAAATAACGTTTTATAATGAAAACCATACTCGAGTTAAGATTAACTTGGCAAACGGTTAGTAGATTTTGAACCTTTAAACTAGTCTCAGAAAGGGTCTTAATTAAACACCAGATTAAACCTATAGCTGACTCTGTCATTGTCAAGAATCAGAAGAAGACGGCATAATGTTAAAAAGATTTACTACTTTAAAGGCATCTGCAATTAGGGGTGTGAACAATTTGGAAAACATGTAGCATTTAATTTGAAGCACTATTGTGGATTATAGAATAGAATAGTTTATTTGTCCAAAGTTTAGATACAGCTGTTTGTTATATTATTTGATAAATTAAATCTTAAGAAGGTAATCTCAAAACAATGTCTTAATAACAACAGCGGAACTATGTTCCACTACCCTCCGCGCTAGTTAAAAACTGTGTTGCAGCAGAGTAGCTTCGCCGTCCACTGGACCAGTATATGAAGGCATGCGCTTTGCATAAAGATTGAATCAGTGTCAGAGATCTACTTTGAATGAACAATTATGTCAATAGATAGTTTTCTTTGTTTTAGCCCAAATGCCTGCCTTATTTATTACATAAACACGAGTAATAAAATCCACAACGCGGCACCTCTGCAATTAATGTTGTTATAATAGCGATAGTTTTGCTACCTATCGATAAATTGGCTTTGAATTACAGCCAATATCGCAGGTACTAAAATATCAACATAAATACTAGTGCCGTAACTAGATAGTAACTACACAGTTTTGATAGAATCGATAGTATTGCTTTAGTAACGAATCTATGCATTTTCGGTACAATCTGTCACAACTGCTGGGGCCCAAGTCTTCTAATTTAAAATAGCCTCAGTTGTGTGTCGGCAGAGTGTCAATTGCTTTTTTGATACATTTGGTATTATGCTAAATAATCGCTTACACTGATTGCAACCAAATGTGTCAAAAAATGACATTGACACTCTGCCGAAACACAACTGAAAATATTGTAGGTAAATTAGCAGACTTGGGCCCCAGATCACTCGTATAGTAAAACCGTAATAGCATTTTTGTTTGTGAAACTCATTCACGGAAATATAAAATTAACAAGGTTTAAAAGCTTCCTTATAATTAATACTTCGTTTAGATTAATATTAAACACGGAATTAACCCAACAGCATTTCCTCAAGTAAGTAGGTACTCGTATATCCTACTAATATTAAAAATGTCAATGTTTGTGCCCATGGATGTTTGTTACTCTTTCACGCAAAAACTACTTATAAATCTTAATAATTAATAAAAGCATAGCTTATAATATCAGAATAATATATTTTTTCTTAGCCTAATGTGTCCCACTGCTGGGCAAAGGCCTCCCCCGCATTCTTCCATGCCTCCCTCTCTCCGGCAATTTCTGGCCAGCTTGCCAAGTGTGCATCCAGATCGTAGATATAGCCTATGTGCAGAATAACACATAGGCTATATTATTTTGAGATATCATGATTTTTATCCAAGATATGACGATGAATGTGTACGAAGTCACGAGCAGTCTCTAGTCTGTCATCTTTTGATAGAAATAAGAGAAAATGTTTAAGTTAATTTTTTTAATTCAATAAAAAAATTCAACTCCCCTTTGATGGATCCAATCAAAGTGATTTTATTACACAACTCTTTGTAATTTAGAATTCTTTGAAGATCTTCCTTTAATTTTACATCAAATTAATTAACCCCTCGCTTCCGAGTTAGACATTAATTTGTAACGTTCAGTCAATAGTAACGTTTTATGTTTTAATATTTTTAGGGTTTCTTTTTTATATTAAGAAGGAAAACCTTATTTTTATATGATTTATATAATAAACTATTTGACACTTCATGCTAACTCAATATAATCCAGGTTAGGTCTGGATGTTTCTAACAAAATTATATTCTTATATTTTCCATTATTTACTATTATTTTCGTAAATTTTATCAGCCGGTCAGACCACAATTTCATTTTACAAACTTGTAAAAAAATAACGTAAAAGTTGACGTACTTTTCATGAATTTGTACAATTTTGTCGTGCAATTGACTATAAAATGTAACTTTGTTGAACGTCACTACAATTTTACACATTTTCTAGTCGTGAACTTTAAGCATCCTTCAGTATTCACGTATGCTCTTTTACTTTGTATCGTTTGAGTGGACCATTGAGAGTCCATTTTATTTTATTGCAATACTTACCTAGACTTGAATATAAAGCTAGCGACACGTGACATTTCTACTACAAAGACTTCCAGAGACTAACGGATTTTTTTTTGATGGATTATTTCTGTGATTCTTAGGGCTCGTTTCTCCACTTACTGATATTTTATAATTGACTCTGTCTAAAACGTCATTTTTTATTTATGAAATAGACATAGGTTTATCTGTCAGTTAAATTTTATCTAGAAGTGGTGAAACGGGCACTTAATATAAGTGAACTATATAAAAATATTAGTATTTTGTTGCTCAGTAATTGATTGCACGACTTTCATTGTACGAATAGGTTTAAAGTAACGTAAAAGTTGTACCAAAAATTTTAATAAATTCATAATATTTTTATACTGCAATATATAACACGTCGGAAATATCTGCGGACCTCGCTGGAATGCGCTTTCCCCCGCGCTTCCCCCGTTTTCGCCCATCCAGTACCGTGACGAGTACGTACGAGTTGCATGACGTCATCAAGCCAGGTCCACAGATATTTCCGACATGTTATAAGTACCTACGTACCTAAGAAAAAATACCACAAAAGAAACAATATATGAAAGTAGTGATTATGAGTTTGATGTACTTGTTGTTGTTGTTGTGTAAGCGTATGGATGCCCACTGCTGGACAAAAAGCCTCCCCAAAGATATCCATAACGACCGGTCTGTGTACGGTTGAGGTACTTGCTTATAATATAGTACCTACATATTCAGTATAGTCTAGCAAGTGTGAGCGAACAGTAGATCTATATGAACAGCAAGAAATGATGTCTTTGGCCAGCAATACAAGACTAGATGTATTTGTGTTATATGAAGCCAAGTTATTTCCATTGAAGTGCAATGGCCTTTCTGACTCTCCATCTTCTACACTTCTCTACATCTTTTTTACCACTTCTATACCACTCTACAGCGTATCATAAGATGTACATGCTGGGTAGATTAAGCATTTTAAATCATTTCCATTTTACTTTCCGAGAATAGCTTTCTAAACTAATTTTGCGCTCTATACGCTAGTTGCTTATGTACCTTGTTGGGCGCCAGTTTGTTAGAATGGCGCCCAACACGGGTTTGACAAAACATTTCCTAAAAAGCAACATTTGGACGCTTAAAACAACAATCGTTGGCGGACAAATAATAAGAATTCTCTTTCAATAACAAATAAAAAGCAAAATAGTAATGAAAATTCTTTGTAGACGTATTTCACAGGCTGATGGATTGTCCGTTATCCTACAAAGGTACTCGTTCTTTAGTGGGATTAACAGATAAATAATACGCTTCGTTTCGCAAATACCATGTTGCTGATTGGTTTCTTTTCATTTTGATTTTCGAATGGCTGCGGCTTAATTCGCTTTCCAATATTCTTCGTTTAAACTTAGCAACAAAGACTTTTAAAGAGTGCTTTTTTCCTTTAAAATATTCCGGAAAGTTTTGGGTATCTTCTAAATATAACTTGAAAGGAAAAATACAGCCAATCGTAGAACAATAGAAGATAACTCTCCACTTTATTAAGAAATAAAAAATGTTGAACACCCTATTGAACAATATAAGTATTATATCGTAGTATCATGTTGTCATAAAGAAATTTTCGTAGAATAAATTCTTTTTAATGGAAATTACGATCGAATCCATAAATATGAGTTTGACGAACATCCAATGTCCGGAAGTTTCTTTGAACTGTTTCAACATAAAAATATTTTCTGAAAATCTTTAGTAGGTTCTACTTATAAAAAGCACTAGAGTTAGCCCGCGACATCGCACGCATTTATCGTCATATCTTGAAAAAACACCTGCTGTCTTAAAATAATACCTATAGCCTATGTGTTACAATATTACCAAGTTTTATCAAAATCTGTTCAGAAGTTTTTGCATGAAAGAGTAACAAACATCCATCGGCACAAACGTTCACATTCATAATATTAATAGGATTAGAAATGTATCTATGTATGATAGATTATTATAAAAACTGTAACAAATGCATACTATGTCAATAAGTCAAGCTCGTCAAGTGACTGTTTTTTCTAACATTGTAAACAACATCACAGCAGTAATTCATAAAGGCTTAAATGTTTCCGTAATTTAGTTGCTGTTTCCTACGTCGTCCGTTAAAATACGTTTCAAAATACAAAACTATCCTTATCAGCCCTTTTTAACGTCCCCACTACCGAGGCACGAACCTACTACGAGAGTGATTAGGCCGTAATCTACCACGCTGGCCCAAATTAAATTTCACATACACCTTCAAATTTCTTCTCAAGTGTATGCAGGTTTCCTCACGATGTTTTCCTTCACCGTTAGCGAGTGGTAAATGGTAATCGAATAATTAATCCGTACATGAGAAATAAATCTCAGAGTCAGAGGTACAGGCCAAAACCTATAAATAAGTTCAAAAACACACTTCACATTTAGTAAAAAGTAAACACATTTCTTTAAAAGTTTCGAACAAGTTGGCGAAATTGTTTTTAATAAAATATACTGGCGCCCAACCTGGGACCGAATGTTACTTTGTTTTACGACTTGTTGTTTTGACGTCCTTACTAAAATGTGTAGTACAAATATTTCTTAGTTTTGAAGAACTTGCGTAGGTCAACTGGTCAATGTACTCTTACATTGTGACATTCAGACACCATTTTAAGCAATGAGGAAGGAATATAGGGAGTAGCCCCATTTTTTTTATACAAATGAGTTTATGACAGCGTACCAAGGTTGTGCCAAGTTTTCTTGGTAGATGTCCTGTCAAAAGATATGATATCCCTACAAAAAGAGGCCATTTTGCTCCAGATGAGGTACGCAGATCCAGACGGTATTTCATATTCATAAGTTTGACATATCAGTGCAGTGAGGTCAACTGGTCAATGCACTCTGAAGTTGTGATATTCAGTTCAGACACCATTTTAAGAAACAGCCACACGGTTGCTATGTTTAAAATCATTGTTAAAATCACTCAATTTTATAACCGAACTAAATACTTAGGTACTAAACTGTATGAAAATTATGACGTTAAATGGCATTCACCAAAAAATGGATTAAAAATGGCGGCAGTGATTTTTAACGAGAATATTAATTGACTCAAAGGCAAAAATATTTATTTTCATAAGTTTTCTCCGGTTTACTTATAAAATTGATATTCAGCCTTTGCACAACATTTATTTTACGAATACGTAAAAAGTACAATAAAACTTGTTACAAAACTGACTTTTTCCTTTTTAATGGTCTTAACAAGTGATAAAGAAATAAAATATGTATAATGACGCTTTAATACGAGTGTATTAAAGCGTCATTATATTTTATTTCTTTTATTTTTATTTTTTATTTCACTCGCAAACAGTGTATTTATTATACAACAAAGATGAGGCAAAGGATACGTTTGTTTGAACTTATTGTTTACACGTGTATGACAAAGGTCTCTTGTTAAAATGAGGAAACAATAAATGAATGTATTGATCTCACTTCAACTTCAGCATGTTCATTAGTAAGGAATTACTTCAAACAGTCTTTGGAATACGAATGATATAAAATATTATGAACACGTTTCACCACTTATAGATAAAATTTATCTCTTCGATTATTTCGATGGGACAATCTCCTAATTAGAATAATAACGTTCTTCAAAAACTTGTCATTTTGTTATGAGCACGCGTTTTTTGAAAAAGATGTATAGGTACATAGAATGGCTATACATTTTCGTGAAATAAAGAACTAGAATACATTTTCGTAGGATATAAGTTAAGTGGCAGTGGGCGGGCCACATTGCTCGCAGAACCGATGGACGATGGCGCAGAAAGGTTCTCGAGTGTCGACCACGCACCGGACGATGAAGTGTGGGAAGGCCTCCAACAAGGTGGATTGACGACTTGGTTAAAGTCGCTGGAATCCGTTGGATGTGGGCAGCGTAAGACCGGTTGTTGTGGAGATCCTTGGGGGAGGCTTTTATCCAGCAGTGGACGTCCATAAGTTGACATAATAATGATGATGAGAATATATAACTAAAAATGCAAATGACACATATAACGACCGTCTTTCAATTTTATGGAGAATGTAGGTAATGAGGTAAATGACCTTTATTTAGATACCCTTAATTTATACGAAAATCTTAATAATATCAAGATAAATCTGGCAACAAGTTTACTTCTTAAAGTTTTCAACAAAAACACTTTAATGCGGCGTTAAATTTACATAGAAATTAACCGCGCTACTTTAAATACTGTAATTAAAGAACCACCTGCTTTAGGCAATAAAGTGAAAGTTATTTGGACAATCGTAAGTTTGGGAAACTGGTTTAATTAAGTTTATTTTGCTATCTTTTCGAAATTCATGCCTAAGGGCGCTTTTTAGACCTAGCGTTCCATACGCACGTACACGCGCGCTACATACGCGCTTCAAAAAACCGGACGCGCTTATACGGGCGTAAACGCTCGAATCAGTGGTGTCGTGTCTGTATCAACATGGACTATACGAACTTAGAAGTGAGTCAACGCTCGTACGAGTAAAAGACGAGCGTAAGCGTGCCACACGCGTTTCAAAAACCGAGAGTATACGCGTATAATCCGCTAGTCAGAAAACGCCCTAATTAATACGAAAATCAGTTCAAAACTCGAAATCAAATCAAAATAACCATGAAACAAAGGACGAACAATAAAATTTTATTTGATACAAATATTCAATAAAAGCAAAGTGTTTTGAATGTAAAAATATCAAATTTAGTTGTATTACTTATAAGATATTTAAAATAATGCACTGACACCGTTTACAAAATAAATATTGTATACGCTCGTCGAGTAGAAAATTCAGTAAGCTCATAAAGTGGATTACCTTTGAAAATATGGCACGAAATACTGATAGAGTGTGGCACATATTTTTTACGAGTTCAAACGTTTACATTGGATTTTTAGGGTTCTGCATGATAAAAATAAAATACGAGAACGTTAGTCACCACTCCGATGTGCATCTGTCTGTCAGCTGCTTTAGATAATGCATTTTTGTGTCCGGTAATTGTTACAATAACTAAAACATAACAGTATCTAAGAATAACTAAAATTTAAGCAGATTAATGGGTCATTCTTCAGAAAATCAAACCTCAGGATAATGACGTTTGTTAAAAAACGTTAAATGTCGTTTCAAAAAAAGTTGTCATCTTGTTAAGCGCACGCGTTTTTTGAAAAATGATTTTATTATTGTAGATGTACACAGAATCGCTATACTATACATCTTCGTGAAATAAAGAACTACAATACATTTTTATAGGATATAAAACTAAAAATGCAAATGACGTTTAACGGTCGTCTTTCACCTTTCTGGACATTTTCTGCAGAACGGCCCTAATACTAAGCGGGGCCCCAATCCAAAATGACAACGTGTATGCACTTTGTGAATTAGTGTGATCTTTATATGGAGACAATAATTTTCTCTCTTAGTGCCCGTCTGACCACCTACAGCAAAAAATTATCTGACAGATATTTTATACCTGTCTCTATCTAAAACGATATTTTACGAAATAGACATAGGTTTATCTGACATTTAAATTTTATCTGCAGGCGGTGAAAGCGGCACTCAGGCTGTTTTATGTAATATCTTTCGGGAATAATCTTAAGAACTACCTTCAATAATATCGAATACTATTAAATACCATCTAACAGTATCGAATAATTGTTCAACATCTCAAGATTTTTCACGGAACCCTCTATGCAAAAGTTAAACTCACACTTGCCCAGTTTTAGTGTAGTTACGATTTATCTACAAACGCGTAGGTACGTGATTTGAATTCCAATCGGATTGACATCGAATTCCCGAAAAATGAGATTATGCTTTTAATTCAACGCGATCGTCATTTTTCGATTCCAAAGTTATTGGAAGCGGAATCTGTATTTTGTGGTGAAAAAAAAAATATGTTTCCGTCGTTATTTTCGATACTAGACCGATAAAGCTAGAAACAACTGATCCCACATCTGCTTTGTAGAAATATTACCTACCTACTAGCTAGAGGTCATATCTTGTAAAAAAATCATGATATCTTTAAATAATATAGCATACTTATGTGTTATTCTGGTATACAGGGTGTAACAGAAAGGGTATATAATGCCGAAACACAGCGATAGTCCTCATGAAACTGAACAACTTTCCCCAAGAAACATGGGTCGTAACTCGAAAAAAAATTTTGGATCGCCCATACTTACTCGATCAGCTGATCGGGCGTTTTGTATGGGGAGGCGAATTTTTTTTTTCGAGTTACGACCCATGTTCCTTGGGGAAAGTTGTTCAGTTTCATGAGGACTGTGACGTGTTTCGGCTTTATATACCCTTTCTGTTACACCCTGTATAAGCTACAATATATCATCAAAATCTGTTAAGTAGTTTTTGCGTAAAAGAGTAACAAATAATTGATAAAAATCAGCTGTGCTGTATTTAATTAGTTTTTAATTCGTTAATAAGTTAATTTCGATAAATTTACATGTGTAAAGTGTAGTATTTAAGTAAAATTAAGTGTTTAACTAAAAAGTTTAGTGTAACAATTGTGTTTTCAACCATAAAACAACTCGACAATCATCGCTTCACACCGGCCGGCTCAGCTGTCAACTGAACAATAGAATTGAATTCTAACGGATAAACCGGGGGAGTATTTCTTTTGTTTTACCTAATTTACCACCTATATTTATATACCATCTTATTAACAAACACTATATAATTAGTGTCAGTACTTAAAGTATATAATTTGGTAAACATCTGATTGTTTCCTCGAGAAAGTTGATGGTCAAGGTCGCCTTTGTCTCAGTTTGCTTGACGAACTGTGGAAGCGAATTTGAAGACTAACAGCTGACTTACATTAGTTGCCTGTTTAGACCTAACTATATCTAGTCTCTGTTTGCTTGACATACTTGTGGAAGCAGATATTGAGTACTATTTCTTAAGGAAACTATACTTATTTGAACTTAAATTAAATTTGAATTTACAAGTAATTATAGTGACCTATACTTTATAAATACTCACATACTATTAACTACTGACTTGTGTAGGTATCTGTATGTAACTGACACAATTAATAACTGCATCTTATATACATATTTAACTTATCTCTTTTTTTCTCTTAATTCAAATCATATACCTACCTACTTTATTTCCAGGTTCAGAGATACTTTGTTCATGTTTGGGTGACCTTAAGTTACACAATTACTTGACAATAGTTTCTACTTAATGTGTCTTTAGCACATACTATACATCAGTTGACTTGTTCTAAATACATTACTATATTTATTTTATTACCTACCTACAATTACATTATAATTCTTAAATAATTATAATTACTCTTCCTCTATACATATATTTAGCTTTTCTATTTGTCTTTTCAGCCTATTCAACCAAGATGAATACACGCAGTAGCATGGCATTACAGCAGAAGCTCCAGAAGACCCAGGATGACCTGAGGAGGGCCGATGAGCTCAACAACCGTCTTCTCTGCGACAGAGATGAGAATGAGATTGAAATAAGAAATCTAAAGGCGAAATTGACCCTTCAAGATAACAAAATCTCATTACTTAGGACAACGAGAGATGAGGACCAGATCGAAATTGAGCGACTACAACACCAAGTCGATTCCTTAGAGTCCCAATGGCTGGAGTTGGATGGTGCTAAGGACAGAATAAGACACCTAGAAGATCTGCTGATGGAAGCACGTGGTCAAATCTCATTTGTCCAACGTGAGATAGAAAGTGCCCAGAATGCCCATGCAGTCTCACTGCTCGATGAACTATCAAACACACCGACGCAGAAGAAGATGCCAGTTTCATCGAGGAAAATAATTAAGTATTGCAGAATGAAGAACATATTGAAGAAATCAAGACATAATTTAAAGCTATTTAAAACGTATTTGAAAGGACACTCTAAGAGGGTAGGACGAGTAAGATTAATAAAGAGAGCCCAAGATCTTCAGCTAGGTTTAGATAACATCACTGCGACCTGCAAGGCTACTAGAGAAGAATACCTAGCTTGCTACCAACAACTCGTGCAATCTCGAGCAGAAGTTTATACCTGGAAGAAGGAGGCAGCAGAGTATCGTCGACTCATAAAAGTTATTCTAGCCGATGATGAAGAGCTTGCGAATGTGCTGTT
Organism: Anarsia innoxiella; assembly: GCA_947563765.1. Taxonomy (NCBI): domain Eukaryota; kingdom Metazoa; phylum Arthropoda; class Insecta; order Lepidoptera; family Gelechiidae; genus Anarsia; species Anarsia innoxiella. Next base: position 2,419,148 of record OX387403.1, read on the forward strand.
GGAGGATTCGGATACTCCCATTGTCGCCGACTCCTGCAACTTTGCCGCACCGATGAGCCCGGTGCTGCCTGCGCGGGGACCAGCCACGGCTAAAGTGCGCTTGCCGCCCACAGCCATTAATAACACGCCCGCCAACAACACCAGAGCTGGGGTTGCCTCAAGACCTGCCGCTCGTGCGAGACCAGTCGCGTCCAGTGGACCTGCAGTAGCCAGAGGTTCAGCATCAGCCACAACATCAGCTGCAGATAGAAGACAAGTAGCAGCGAAGATACCCGTCGTCACCTCGGGTCGCGCTGAATGCACGAAGCCCGCGGTTGCTCCCGCACCCACTGTCGTGCGACCGACCAGGATGTCGTACGCGAGTGCGGTCAAGAGGCCGCCCCCCACCCCCGCCGCCCCCGCCACCGCGGCCCGCTCTGTTTCATCGAGTAGTACTACGAAATCGGTTGCTGCCTTCGCTAACTCGTCCATTCCGTCTCCCCGCTCTAGTCACTTAGTTTCTAGTCATTTAGTATCTGCTAGGGAAACTTTAGTATACTCGGATAGGCTAGGCACTCAATTTGGACCTCTATTATGTAACAAAATTGATCATAAGGTAACTAATTATTGTTATCCAGAAATGTCATTGCTCAAAATTATAGATAAAATTGATACACACAGCCTAGATTGCAATAAAACTCTAGTCATTATGGTAGGAAATAGTGTTAATATTAGTCAGTCTGATGTGGATAGGTGCCTTAATATTCTAGTCAATATAGTAGAAAAATATGGTTGTAAATTGATTATCTGTGCGCTGCCCTTTTGCAGCAACTTATCCACGACGGTAAATAATCGTATACATAGATATAATTTGCAATTTTATAATTTGACGTGTCGTCATAGCGATGCTATTTATTTTTTTGACATGAATAAGTTTATTCATGATTTTACTTTACAACAGGATACTATGTATCTGTCTTTATTGTCTAAAAGACGTATCGCTACTTTAGTAGCGTATAATATAGAATCAATTTACAATCATTTTTTAAACTAGTATGTAAGACAACAGTCTCGACCAATTTTAGTGTAAATGTGGTCGACACCGGCACTCTGAATTCACAATATGTGAATTTAAGTAGGCCCAGCGTTGGTCCCAGCAGTGTGACTCATCAGGCACAATGTGATGATCTCAGAATTCGTTGTAATAAAAAACATAACCATGATATTGTAAAAATATTCCATCAAAATGTTCAAAGTTTTACTAAAAAGCACTTAGAGATGGAATTATTTCTTGAAAAACATAAATATGATATTGTTTGTCTAACGGAACACTGGCATAAAGAAAATGAATTATTGTTAAACTATAAAAATTATTATATTGCCAGTGCTTTCAGTCGAAAATCTCACACGGGAGGGGGATCTTTAATTTTGCTTAGAAATAACATCAAGTCTAAGGAACGAACCGATGTGGTGAGATTGTCGGTTGAGAAGAAAGTTGAACTATCGTGTGTTGAGCTGGAGCAGCACATTGTTGTATGCGTATATAGATCCCCTAACAGCACGGACTTCCCTGTTTATGAGTCAGTTATGGAAGACGTGTTAAAATTAGCTTTTAATAAGAGAAAATTTATAATAATTTGCGGTGATTTTAATGTCGATTTATTAGTAAATAATTGTCTTTCGAGAAAACTTTTATATCAGTTCAAAGCTTAAAATTTGATAAACGTATTTTTAGAACCTACCAGGATAACGCCAAACACAGCTACTTGTATTGACAATTTTTTTTGTAACCTAGATTATTTGGAAAAATCTATCCTTAATGCGATTCAATCAGATCACACGGGTCAAGTAATTAGCATTATTGCCAAAAAACAAGTTACTAAAATTAAAATTAAATCTAGACCCATCACGGCTAGTAGATTAGATAATTTAAATAATGTATTGGTTGACAACCTGTCGTACGTTAATTTTGCAGTTTCATCGAATCCAAATAATTTATATAAAGAATTATTTAACTTATTACATACACAATTTGATAATATCTTTAAAGTAAAAAAAAGGGAAATTACTATGAAGTTTGAATTTAGTGACTGGGCAACTCAGGGCATTCGCAAAAGTAGGGAGAGACTTTTTGAACTTTATGACCTTAAAAATTATAATCACACGGATAGCTTTCAGAACTATGTCAAAAATTATTCAAAAGTTTTTAAAAAGGTTTGTATTTGTGCTAAATCATTTTTTTTGAGTAATAAAATTAAGTCAGCTGATAACAAAATTAAAGCAGTTTGGAATGTTATTAACACCGAATCAGGTAAATGTAAAAACCGTCAAAGTAGTTTTGCTTTGCGCAATGAACAGGGCACAATGTGCTCTTCTGATTCTGAAGTGGCTCATGAATTTGAAACCTTTTTTTCTAATGTACCTTTCAAAACAACTGACCATCTAAATTCCTCACCTTCAGTCTCACTCTCTCTACTCAAAGCCAACGTACCCGCATGCCGGGATGAATTCAGATTTCATCATGTTGGTCCCAATTGCATTATTAAAACGTTTAAAGAAATTAATTTAAAAGCAACCGAAGATCTTTGGGGAATGTCGGTCAAAGTCTGCGCATCTATTATTAATACTATATCATATCATTTAGCTCAAATTTTTAATAGCTGTGTAGATCAAGGAATATTTCCTGATCTCATGAAATATAGTAAAGTCATACCTCTTTTCAAGGCCGGTGATGAAAACGACCCTAGTAATTACAGGCCAATTTCTGTACTCCCTGTACTTAGTAAAATTTTTGAAAAACTAATACTTAACCAGCTTCTTTATCATTTTAATTTAAATAAATTGCTACACAATCAGCAATTTGGGTTTACCAAAGGTCGTTCCACTACGGACGCTGGTGTTGCTTTAATTAAACATATATTTGATGCATGGGAACACTCGCAAGATGCCATTGGCATATTCTGCGACTTATCGAAAGCATTCGATTGTGTTCATCATGAAATACTATTAAATAAACTGAATCATTACGGTGTACAAAATGAATCTCTTAATCTTATTAAATCTTATTTAACGGACAGAATTCAAAAGGTTCAAGTCAATGAAATAACGTCACAGGGATCGCAGGTAGAAATTGGCGTGCCCCAAGGATCGATATTAGGTCCTTTCCTTTTTCTAGTTTACATAAATGATTTGCCATTTATGATAGAAAGTCTATCGCAAATTGTTTTGTTTGCCGATGACACATCTCTTCTCTTTAAAGTAGATAGAAAACGTCAAGATTTAGATATTTTCAAAGTAAATAGTACCCTGAAACAAATTCATGATTGGTTTAGTACAAATAATTTAGCGTTAAACGCGAAAAAAACCAAATGTATTAAATTTTCGCTTTGTAATGTAGTCAATAATGTAAGCAATATATATATTAATGATGAAATATTAAACTTTGTTAATGACACTGTTTTCTTGGGGATGACACTAGACTCGAAACTACAATGGGGACCCCATATTGATAAACTGTGTGGACGGCTAAGTTCCGCCGCCTACGCTGTCAGAAAAATCAGACAGCTCACAGACATACCTACAGCGAGACTTGTATACTTCAGCTACTTTCATAGTATTATGTCTTATGGTATTCTTTTATGGGGTCATGCCGCTGACATTCATGCAGTATTTGTTTTGCAGAAAAGAGCTGTTCGAGCCATTTACCATCTAAATAGTCGTGATTCCCTGAGAGAACTGTTCAAAGAAATAAATATTTTAACAGTTCCAAGTCAATACATATATGAAAATATAATGTTTGTAAGAAAAAATCTATCTAAATTTAAGAAAAATAGTGATGTACATAAATTTAATACTAGAAATAATAATAAACTTGTTTTGCCTGGTAGTAGACTAGCTAAGATCAATAATTCATTTGAAGGGAACTGTATACGGTTTTACAACAAACTGCCTGATAATGTACTAATTTTAACGGAAACCAAGTTTAAACGTTGTATCAAGAGGACTCTTTTACAAAGAGCGTATTATAGTTTTAACGATTTTATTAATGACAATAGGGCATGGTGTGTTAATGCTCTAGCTCCACACGATTATACTACATAAGTTGTTCTTTGTAAACAAATGATTGTTAACAATATTTTTAAAAAGAGCAACCTCTAGAGTTTCTTGCTGGCTTCTTCTCTGGGGAATCTGCCTTCCGAAGTCAGCGTAGCTTCCCTCCTTTAATGTTTTTCTTTTTTTGGTTGTTTAAATTCATTATTATGTTTTTTATTTTATTTTATTTTTTACTTTGTGACGAATTCAAGTGTAAATTTAATGTTACCTACGAATAAATTATTTTTGAATTTGAATTTGAATTTGAAATATCCATCGGAACAAACTTTGATATTTAATTATTTTATCATTTACTCAAACTCAAACTCTAAATACCTATATAGTTTATTGCAGTTCATATACATAGTACTACAAGTATGGAGGTACATGAAACCCCTTTGGGGCACAGCAAATATGAGAGGGCTATTTAAACTTACAACATTAACAATGGGGATGATGACTACATTCAAAAACTCAAAAAATAATTAGTCCGTCTTTTAGGGTATTAAAAAATATTTGAAACACGTTTTTTACCTCATCAAATACTTAAATTAATACAAAGATACAGAGCATCAAAGTTACGGAGTGGGTATTGACGTCACTCCTACGTAAAAATCGTACTAAGGCGTGATGTCATGAGCAACTTTAACCCAGTGTATCTGTGTCATTTTCAGTTTAAGAGAAAAAAGAAAAAATACGTGTCGAATATTTTAAAATAATCTATGTGATGGACTAAAAAAAATTTTTAGTCATCATGCCTATTAGTAATAAATTATAATATTAGTAAGATGAATAGAAACCCGTCACACGTAATGCCAACCCACGTTACGTTTTACTTCAAAGTAAAATGTATTTTAAACTTAAATATTAAAATCAATTCGAGTGAATCGGCAGCTCATGAAGACCCTTTGCATTTTAAATTGCCCACATTAAATAAAATGCGAAACGTCGACGGTATATTTCCTACGTTCGGTTAGAGGATAGGTAAACGGTAAAGGTAATAGAGGAAGCGATTTAAAAAACATTATTTCGATATTGACAAAGCTATAGCTTTTGAAATATCCATTTCAAATCGTAAAAAAATATTGATTCACATCCCTATCTCTTATTTTTTCAAATGAAAAGTATACTGCGGTGGCTGATAAGGATAACATACACATAATCTTATTGTTTCACTGCTGGACAAAGACCTCACTCCTTATTGTCCATCTCATTTCATTCTAGAAGCTTCTCAAAAAAGAGAGGAAGTCCAAGACTATTCGCTCAGCGTGACTAAGTTAACGTCATGTTGTATCAAGAAGTCAAATCATTAGCAGAAACGCAAAGATGGCGATTACTCTAACTCCAACGACAAGAGCCTGGCTTTTAAATAAATGAATGAATGCTTACGCTACTCTCGAACAAAAATACAAAAAAGTTCATCCCTTAAACCATACTAAATGCCATTAAAAATTCCCATCGTTTTGCAGAGGTCATCAGTCAAGATAATCTGGCATCTGATTAACCGAGTCAAGCCAGTTCCAGTTTAATCCAGATTCAACCGGACTTGTCCAAACTTTACCAACATTTCAAACTTTACGCTTGCACAAAATTTGCAATTTTATTGCCCTCTCATAATCTAAGTTATTTCAAGTTTTACTAGGTTTCTTTTTATGGGTTTGAAAACTTTACTGCTGCTTCTGGTTTTAGGTGAAGTATGAAACAAGTAGAGACTTATTTACTGAAAGATAAAGCTTTATCGTCTGTAAAATGTCTTAAATCATTTGTATGATGTGTTAATCATTTATTTAGAAAAAATATGGCGCTATCGCCTCGTACGTTCGCCATACATACTCCTTTCCACTGCTGATTTTTGCATTCTGGAAGTTTCATTGAAAAGACTGCAAACTATGAAAAATTATTCATATTTTTGTCCCACTGATGAGAAGTCCTTGATAAAAATGTCATTGATTTGGATGATGCGGAAGGTGGATGGAAGCATATTTTTTAATTGACTCTCAAAGTCAAGATTATTTGTCAATGTTACCCCCAAGGGAAGGACATTTAACACACAAGAAAAACGCACTCCGAGCTTTAATCAAATTGGCAAATGACTCTAAGTTCTATTACACAAACGCTGATTGATTTTTATATGAAAGAGAATAACGGTTTTTCAGCTTACAAAGTCACACAAGCACTATATTTACAGCCCGTCACTGACACACCTTCACCTACTTTTTTACATTATAAGTTTGCACGTGCCGTTGAATACAACATGAATCTAACTTCAGATTAATATTGGTGTTAGTTTTACGCTACTACACCAACAAACTAAACTTTAGTTTATGATCAGCAGTTTGTGAAACTGAGGGTAAATGTGGCAGCCATTTTATGATGTATAATGGGTATTTTATTGCACTTTTCCGGCAATTTAAGTAAGCGAATGAATGAGGGAACTTCTATAATATACAGTCGCTTACTACTCTATATTGTCGCAATGAAAAAGTACTATGACTTTGAGGTATCAAATAAAGGAGGGAGAGGAAATTGTATCGTATATAATGGTAGACCAAAAGCCGAAGATAAATTAAAATGGCGTAGACTCCGCAAATACAATGGACATCCTATGGCTGATGATAACATTTTTCTTCTTCTTCTTCTAAAATAAGAGCTTAGCTCTTGTCGGTGGAGCCTGTTCCATCCCTCCCTTTTCTCTGCCTTCTTTTTAACATCTGGATACAACATGACACCCGCCTTTTCCTTTACCTGTTCTAGGAACGTCCGTCTGGGTCTTCCTCTCTTCCTCTTCCCTTCAATTTTTCCTTCTATGGTGTTGTCAAGTAATAGCGTTCTTGACAACATTTTTATTGCTGACAATTTTTTTATAAACGATATGTTTTGTCAGCTTATGGACGTAAACTGCTGGACAAAAGCCTCCCCCAAAGATCTCCACAAAGACCAGTCTTGCACTGTCCACATCCAACGGCTTCCCGAGACTTTCACCAGGTCGTCAATCCACCTTGTTGGAGGGCTTCCCACACTGCGTCGTCCGCATAACGATTATAATATTTATATATAACTACGGGCAAAGTAAGTCAATGGTCCCGCCCGAGATGAGAGATAATCTGTTTTCCTTTATACTTAATTTAACATTTAATTGCTAACTATTATTGCAAATTGTTAGCATTATTTAAACGTATTTTATTACTGAATGGTTGAATGATTTTCAACATTTATTCGGACAAATCACTTAGGTATCTACTCATTGAGGCGACAATAAATAAGTGATATACGAATGGAAAATAATTTCCGTTGAATGCTTAGTCAACCAAAACAGTTGACGAATATACCTCGCAAGAATTAACTAGGTATTTTATTTATACAAGTACACATATTACTCAGGGATCCAGTAAACGTTTACGCGTCGCACCTACTTTGTACATAGCTCGTCAGACATAGCATTATTGAAGCTGTTCAAAGATATTGGATTAGTAATTGAAGTGGAAAATTTTAGGAAATCGACATTTATTTCGGGTCACTGAAGCCTGATGAAAGTTATGACTAAGTTATAATAGCGTGTTGGCACTATATTTACAGCAATATATATATACATTTATATATATTTATAGCTTTATATGTATATTTATAGCTACTTACAAAGTGGATGAACTAAGTAGGTACATTTAGAAAATAGCAATTGTAAGAAAGTCGTCTCTGCCTATTTTATAAGGTACAGCCGTGATTTGAATCAGAAAGAAAATATCATTATATGCGCATTTATATAAGTTATCTATGCACTTCCTAATGAAAATCAAAGAATGTAAACTGCCTGCGATATGATATATAAAATATGAATACATGTTTGACCTTTAATATAAATTGCCTGTTCAACTGGTGGACATAAGCTGGTATGGAAAGGTAAAACTGTTTTGGCATATTTCATGGTTTTGAAGAAAGAACAGAAAATACTTATGTGTCTTGAATTATTATTTATTAGAATCGTTTTTTTAAACTTTGACCTAAAAACCTAACGAATTCAAAACAAACGTTACAAAAACATAAAAGAACAGCGCACAAAAATAAACCACTTCTATTTAAGCTTATTTAAATCGTGAGCCGCCGACGAAATTTCACATTCATCACTTGAATGTTCTTTATGAAAATAAAGTGTTATATTATTTAAAACCGAAGCGCTTTGCTGGTATTTTAATGAGAATAGGTTTAAAATGCGAGAGTACTGAAATGGAGAATAGGCTACCAAGTTTTCCAGAAATCCTACTAATATTATAAATGTCAATGTTTATGCCGATGGATGGATGTTCGTTACTCTTTCACGCAAAAACTACTGAACAGATTTTGATTAAAATTGGCATTATTAGCTTACATCAAAATAACATATAGGCTGTCATTTTATAACATGTTTTTTTTTAAGACAACGATAAATGCGTAGGGAGCCGCAGGCAGCCTCTAATAGGGCTTTTAAAACCGTAAATGTTGAAAAGTACATATAACTAGTTAGTTCTGTTTGCCGTGCCCTAAAACAGTCCACGACATGTACTGTAAATTATTTTTAAGACCATTTGTAACTTTGTAGAAGCGCAATAAATATGATTACGATTACACCCAAGGACTTGTTACACCAAAGACGTGTAAGTTCTGCTTGCCCTGCTGCTTGGGTTCGATTCCCACTAGAGACAAACATTACTAAGTATACATAATGTGTACAGATATGTTGAACCATAGTAGAATCATTTCTGAAGGTATCATTATCGTAAAAACACTGTTTGTATATCTATACCTACCATGTAAGTTTCCCTATGCCTATATAAGGTGACTTTAAATTAGTAAACGACAGAAAAGGATATGCATATACTCGTGATAATAAACAACTTTTACTATGGGACCAAGTCCGAAATCACAAAAAAAAAATTGTTCCCTCATACTATCAGCTGGTGCATTTTGTTTGGGGGGTTCAAAATTTTTTGAACGATTCCGACCTTGGTCCCATAGTAAAAGTTGTTTGTTATTACGAGTACATGCATACCCTTTTCTATCGTTCACTAATTTAAAGTGTGTGTAACGCCCTGGCAGCGCCACAGTCTCCGATTTGCTTGAAATTAATAGCAGAGGGTTCGCTAATTTTTGCCATGCGGCAAAAAGTAAGTATGATTTTTTGCCTCCACTAATTCCGAAGATATTCGAGGAAGTTTGTGGCGCTGCCAGAACGTATACGCCCCAGCAGCGCCACACCTGAAAACCTATGAAAGACAGCAGGTAGCTCGAATCTGTAATTATGAGGATTTTTTGCCTATTTTTGCCCTTCCATTGAAGCAAAAATCCATTGAAAAATACCAGCTCATCCAGGAGTATTCAACGTCGTTTTCGAACGGACCGACGCCCCAGCAGAGCCACCTGTATCTCAGAAATTCGAATTTTTAACGAGAATCTGACTGCATACATTAGTTAAGATTCACTATTTAGGGCGGCGAAAAATATAAACTCTACAAGTTATCGTGTAGTTTTCATTTTATAGCGACGAAAGGAACATAACCTAAAAAAAATGATTTTGTTGCGAAAGGCCATTTTCTCAGTGAAGCCTTAGCTCCACAAGCAAGCTCTTATTTTTTGCTGGGTTCGCTATAGTGGCAATAAATCGTGGCATACTCAGTTTCATGAAAGATACTCTAGTTTTTCCTGTAGGCCGTGGCTCTGCTGGAACGTAATTTAGGTATGTAAGTACCTACCAAAATGTATGGACGACTACTTTTTTTGGTGATTTCTCCGGACTGGTTACGCTACGGATGCTGAATATTTTTAGCCAAGCTCTAGGAAGTAAGGAGAACGTGCGGATGGTGTCTTAGCCTCCAACTAATGGATTTTCCATACATTTTGGTACTTACCTACCTAAATTACGTTCCAGCAGAGCCACGGCCTACAGGAAAAACTAGAGTATCTTTCATGAAACTGAGTATGCCACGATTTATTGCCACTATAGCGAACCCAGCAAAAAATAAGAGCTTGCTTGTGGAGCTAAGGCTTCACTGAGAAAATGGCCTTTCGCAACAAAATCATTTTTTTTAGGTTATGTTCCTTTCGTCGCTATAAAATGAAAACTACACGATAACTTGTAGAGTTTATATTTTTCGCCGCCCTAAATAGTGAATCTTAACTAATGTATGCAGTCAGATTCTCGTTAAAAATTCGAATTTCTGAGATACAGGTGGCTCTGCTGGGGCGTCGGTCCGTTCGAAAACGACGTTGAATACTCCTGGATGAGCTGGTATTTTTCAATGGATTTTTGCTTCAATGGAAGGGCAAAAATAGGCAAAAAATCCTCATAATTACAGATTCGAGCTACCTGCTGTCTTTCATAGGTTTTCAGGTGTGGCGCTGCTGGGGCGTATACGTTCTGGCAGCGCCACAAACTTCCTCGAATATCTTCGGAATTAGTGGAGGCAAAAAATCATACTTACTTTTTGCCGCATGGCAAAAATTAGCGAACCCTCTGCTATTAATTTCAAGCAAATCGGAGACTGTGGCGCTGCCAGGGCGTTACACACATTTAAAGTCACCCTATATAGGTACCTATACCATGGTTTTAATCAACCTAATCTCCTTGCATAGTTCATTGTCACGTGCAAAGGTAGCGCTGTGTGTTTTGAGTGTTTGTAAATACCGGAATTACACAGTTGTGTTAGGTAAAACATTGTATAATGTAATTTATATATCAAACCGCAGAATTTGTTCCATTAGACCCAGAACACATGGTGAAACGCAACTGCAACGTAACTGACACTTCTAGTTACTTTTGAGTTGCATCAAAGTTTCTGCTATGGACTTTCTTAGAAAACCACACACGACGCAACTAGTTATAAACGTTTCACAGGAAGAAATGAAACAAATAAGATATGAAATACTCTTACACAATATATTATCCATTTACGTTAAAATAAAATAAAATAAATTCAATTAAAATCAAAGAAACCTAATAAATACTAGAAAAATTATGCTAATCTAAAAACTATTTCATGACATTAAATTAGGTTGTTTACACATATTGTGTACCGTACCTAATGTATGTCACGAACATCAGATAGCAATGTTCCAAATGCTTGAACACGTTCAATAATTAACCAGAAAACGGACCGTTTTTTCAGCGGACTTGCAGTAATAACCCGTCGTTTGAAAAAGAACTGGACGTCTTCAAGCCTTTTAAACTACGCTTTTAAATGAGGTGAAAGATAAATACTAATTATAATTAAAACACAAAATTATCGCTAACACTTTTGCTGGAAGTAAAGAAACTTGAGACTCTCTATTTCTTTTGAATGAATTACACGTCGGTATTCCATTTCGGGCGACTCGGTGTGGTAAAGTCCCTGGAATAAAAAAAAAAAACATTTGTCAGACACGTTATCATGAACACTTAACCTGAATATGCTTTGCTCAGAGCAGTTATATGGTGGAAACGGCAAAAATAACGCTTTTTTTTCAATACCTATCCGGCTGATCTAAACACCAAATTAATAATACTTACCAGGAGAATTATACTTAGATACTCACCTAGGATGGGTACGATTAAAAATTTCCATTTGTTTAAAGACTTTCTTTGCTTCTTTCTTGTAAGGTTGAAATTCCGAGAAAGTTTCAGCCGTGCAAGGTAAACACTCCTTTTTTCTAGTCACAATTTCTGCAAAACATGTAACGAGTTATAGAGATACATACACTTTTATAAATGCAAACGCTCGACAACAAGGGAATAAGATAGATTGATTGGTGGATGCAAGCGACTGCCAACATAGACGAGTAAAAATCTTTAAAGGCCCATGTCACTAGACATGCTAATTGGTGAGAAACAACAAATCCAAATAAATTCAAAATTAAATAAAAGGGGAAACCACAGATGGCTTATTCAAGATCCGTAAGTGCTGTCATGTATATTTTTGATTAACCTTTATCTTGTAGCGCTCGTATCCACAAAGCAGCAGGCATTTGCTCCAGAATATCATGACTAGAGTCCAAAACTATATCCTCTTCGGTCATCGGTATATTTTCGGACTCTTCGCCCTCATCTTCACCCTCATATTTGTTAGCATCACCCAAATCAGATATTGTATCCTTAGGTTCCTGTATCCACCGTGCTAAATCCTTTTTAGAATTAATATAAGTCCAAAATTCGTTACATTTCTTGTAATCATACTCATCTGATTTTGTCGGAGTGAAGTCTAGTATAGCTCTTTTTACCGGATTTGTATCCCAATTTGAGCCTGATGATTGCGATGATGAGGCTACTGAAGGCGGTGGTAAAAAGTTGCACATTGATCCCCAAGTGCTTTTAAACACGTCAGATGATGACTTTGGTGGAATCAAGGAAGGATTGCTCTGGTTCCCATGAATCTTGCACGCACAACCTATTTTGTTGGAATACTCTTCTGTACTTATAGTACATGCTCCAGCTTTCATCATCTTGCAACCAAGTTCATCGTGAAGCCTTACTTTGCTAGGCGTCGAAAGTAACGACATTTTTGTTTTTAAGTCGCAGAAGTAATTCGAATCTCGTCCAATTTCTGGATTATCAGGGAGCCAAATTATTCAATTCAACAACGCAAACACAGAAATTGACTTGTCCCTTGACATCGCTTCGAAACAAATAGTGACACCTCAATCTGATTCATGTTCCAAAAAATATTTACGTAATAATCTCACATCTCCTTGCAATGAGATGTTGAAATGGGTAGAAAAAAAAAGTAGTTTAAAAAGTCGATTAATTGTTTGTATAGGCATTTTATAGGGTGATTTCACAGACGTATAAAATAAGCTGCTGTAACTTGATGATTTCTACGATGTAGTAGGTAAGGTGAGGTGGGGGAAGACTATCACCGGGGCAAGAATAACAATCCAGAATATCTCGATATGTATACCGCGATTCCTAGAGCCACAATATCGGTAAAACAGTAAAGTCGTAAAATTTCTCAGCTCAGCTCATAGATGTTGCTAAAAGTCTATAGTACTACCGACTTAACTAAATTAAATCTGTTACACGCGTCAAACTTTTCGCAAAACGGTTGAGGGCCTACATTTTTGATTTTTTTTCGTTAAATAATTATTAAATTGAGGTGTTCCGAATGTAACTACCATTACATAAATACTTGCTTTTAACAGATTAGATTAATTTACTGTAAAACAAAAGACTTAATTGAATTTTCTATGAAACAAAACTTTAACCTAATAATATCCAAGTGGGGTAAGACAATCAGTTTTTCAGATGTGAGTAACCTTTCAGTTAAGGGTATTTGTTTAGAAGTAGGTACAAGTACCTACCTACCTACAAAGAAAATTATTTTAAGGTTACATAAGAAAAAATGGCGACGGAAATCTATTCAAATACTTAAAAACAATTTGCTCAGAATTATTTTGTTCATTGACTGAAATAAAGATGGTAACGAAATTTTAACACAGGGTGACTGCTAATTACGCGTAATTCTAAGTTATATCAAATAGTCCTTGCCACTTTCGTGATATTTAATCTTACCAAATTAAATTAACGATCTTTTTTTGACGAAAACGTAATTCATAGGTAAGTATTTTTTTACAGAATAATGCAAGATGGCCCGAAATTATGTCAGAAAAACCGATCGAGCGACTTCGTATACCAAAGATATATTTTTATAATTTTTAAAAGTAATAAAGGTTTCCATAATTCTGTTCATTTTATTTCTATATTTTGTCATAACACAAAACTGATTTTATAATTGACATCCTAAGGTTTAGCACATCTGATTGCAATAATAATGTTAGTCTTGCCCCAAATTATTATAATTAAAAAATACTGCAAAACTGAACATTATGCCAAGTTAAAAGAGTTAAAATACAATTGAACAATTTTGAAGAAGTATGATTTTGTTTCGTAAATTGCATAAAGTTCATATTTTGCACAAAATTTTGCTACTGTTAGTCTTACCCCATTTCAGGGGGAAGACTTACACTTTCACCTACTAACATTTTAAAAAAATTATACCAGCTTAGAACACATCAAATGGAATATATTCATTGTATTATGACATCATAAGAATTTGTCTTATGTATGTTATTGACTATTCAAAGATAGGTCAAACAGTTTAGTCATAAAATCCGATTTATGCTGTGCAACAGAAAACTATGTTTGACTTACCCCACCTCACCTTATATCTTTCTTGTTAAAAATTTGGCCGACAAAGAGAGATATTAATATGTATTATCAGCGAAAAATAAACCATAACAACAACAGGTTTATGGAATACATTGCAATTGATATGTATTGTCTTGAAATTACATATACCTAGTTTAAGAATGTAGCTGAACTATGGCATCTTGTCTAAAGTATTTTCTTTGAGAAAAGTTCAATTTTCTTACAGTATACATCAAAACGTCGTTAGCTGATGGTCGAGTGCAAAATGGTACTTGCATATTTCAGTTCCTATCAAACCGTGCGCTCACTGCCTTTCCGGCCATTTCAAAATGGCATATATCCACTACGAATTCACATAGTAAAAGTCGTCCTTAAACAAATTACGATAGGACTTATTCTGGAGTGAAAATACGATTGCAAATCTAGATATTGGAAACGTTCTTCCTTGAGTTGGGTAAGCATGTGTTGTGTGTGCTGTGAATTGCTGATGAGCGAATTTGCTCTATTTGATTTTGTTCTACTGGATATCTTCTTTATAGACATTTAGATCTATCTCAAAAGAAATGTTTCCGATCTGTATTATTATGCGGACCTCGAGTACGTGATAGATAAGAAAAGTCAGCGAGCGTGAAAATATTCCTGCATCGATATGGTTCCGCTGCATCAGCAATCACGTAGCCTATCACGTCCGCACATATCATCGCGCGGCCAGCATCTTAGTATATAAGCGTAGCTTCAAGTCATTACTATTGTCCAGTCCCAATTGTCCAGTTGTATTGTCCTGTCGTCCAGTTGCCTAGAGTCATATCACGATGTAACTCCAAATATGAGTTCTAACACCACGCTGCGCCGTATCATTGACATCTACTTTTGGGCCGGTACATAATTATTGGCTACCAGAACGTGGATAGGCATTGACCACCAGGACTTAATTAAAAGACAGCAAGATTATGTATGTTATTGCTTATTTAGTCTGGTCACATTATTTGCTTCAGTTGCTCTATTATCATTACATTATGTTTGTTTCTTTTGACTTCATTCAGAGTGACCACCCTTAAATAAGATAATAAAGAAGAGTTACCTTTCTGTTTATTCTTCCTTTTGGATTTCTGTTTTTCTTGGATCATCTTCGGGGTTTCTTCCTTTACGTCACTTCCATGCTGATAACTCATAACATCGGTAGAGCATGGACTTAAGATTTGTGTAGCAAGTCCCGCCTTTGTTATTTGATTTCCTAATAGACAAATAATATTTGAATATTGAAATGAAGCACATGTTTTTTCTTAAAAGAGTTTATATTTTATTTTAAATGTTTTATATTGATCTCTTATTTCGAACCGCAATTTCAATTTCAATCTTAATAGTAAAATCACAGAACATTTTGATTTTAACAAAGATATACTTACTTTGCAGCCAATTATAAGCGTGTGCATCCTCGTCAACTTCATCTGATTGTTGGAAAAAGTCATAAGGCACTTCTTCTTCTTCTTCTAAGTCAAGTTCTGGTTCCTAACACACATGTAAACTTAATTGGTCTTTTTGATATATCAAAAACTATCTTTTTTATTCTTTAGGTGTCTTTTTTTTGGTAAAGACCTCGCGGCAGACCACGGAAAAGGTGGCGAAATGAACTGGGCACCTTCACAAACGACTGAGCAGAGGCGGCTCAGGATAGAGAATCATGGAGAAGGAGGAGAGAGAACTTTGCCCGATTTTTGATAAATTTGGGCATTAACTTACCGCTACTAATGCATGCAATTCAGTTTTAGATCTAAAAAGTTTCCAAAAATCGTGACACTTGTCCATAATTTCGTTGTTATCGTCAAGGCCCATTATAGGTGTAAAATCTAGGATCAAGCGCTGTGATTTCATTGGTTCACCACATTCTGCATCACCACTGGCCTCTGAATTTGTGTCCCCGCTGCTAGGTGGGCACCATTTGTTTGGAAAATTTATATCCAGTCTTGTTTCATCCTTGTTTAAATCTGTTTTGAAATTAATTTATGGAAGAACTAGTGGCTTCCCGCGACTTAGTACGCATTTATCGTCATATCTTGGAAGAATAACATGATATTTCAAAATAATATAACTCATATGTTTTTCTGTTAGATAAGCTACAACACTACCTACCAGATTTTATCAAAATCTATTCATTAGCTAATGCGTGAAAGAGTAACAAACATCCATCCATTGGCACAAACATTGACATTTATAATATTAGTAGGATAAAGGAGAAGTAAGAATAATCTGGAGCTGGAGCACTCGACATTATCTCAATTTGTATTGTAGAGAACCTAATAAATTACTGGCATGTAACGCATTTCTTTTAACTATTTACACTAAGGGGTGGTTGCTTGGTGTTGATATGAATGGCTATAAGTAAGTGTATGACGATTCAACTACACTTAACATTGCATGTACTCGAAAAGTGTTTACCGTATATTATTTTAGAGTAACGGTCCTCCCACATTTACATGTTATAAAATGTTTACAAACACTGTATAAAGTTTTTTAACAAACATTTCCTACAAAATGTTATAAAATGCAATGGTGCTCTCACGCTGCATGTTCTAAAATGTTTGTAAATGTTTCCAAACATATCATAAGATGCAGTGTGGGAGCACCATAATAAGACGATGAAACTAACCTTCAACTTGAAAATCTAATGAAGTGTTTGTGTTGTTTGTGCTTGAAGATTTCTCATGGAAAACTTCATTTTGTGATGCTACGTCAATATCTAAACTAGTATCATACTCGTAGGCATTTGCGAGTTTCCTAAGTTTGCATTTCTCGTGCTTGCAGCATATATACTGTGTCCTTAAAGGATTCTCGACATTGTCTAAGCATTGAAGAATTTCATTATCAGTTAAAAGAGTCTTTGTATTTTTGCTATCAGTTTTCGTGCAGACTAAGTTAGGCGACATATTAAATAGCCAAGAAATATCTATAGAAATGTTATTATAATTCTCTAAAAATAGATTAAGTGAGTCAAAATCAAATTCAAGTAAATTCGAATTATACAAAGATCTTTAAACTTCCATTAAAAATTCATGAAAAATTCAACAAGTTATTCCGTGTGTGTCAAAGTGACAAGCTTTTTTTTCGTGTTTTCAAACACAGAGTAAATAGATCAAAAATATTGAAAAAAGAAAAAAGCATTTTACAAAAAATAATTTAGTGTTAAGTTGACTAGTTGTTGTTTAAGTTTTTATGAAGATTATCAAGTTTAAATATGTAGTAAGTATACATATAATAAACATTTAGTGTATGTGGCACCCCGGCGCCCTTTGCGTAAGCCCCAACGTTATTTAGACTAAGGAGTATGTATGCGTGGCGAGACGTTCACTCTTTTTGTCGTACGTTCTTATTGTCGTTTGCTTTGTCATTCGCTCTATTTTTGAATTTAAAATCGTTTTGTTATTTTGTTTTAAAACCAAGAGATTTGTTTTTCGTGGTTGTTACCTCCGGGAGCTTGTGAGAGATAGTTCGCGACAGCCTCGCCACTTATACGTTCTTTACTGTGTAAGAAACTGTGTGTGAACTTTAATTGTGAAATATCCTTAATTTTTATAGTTTTATTTACAAGTTTGTTGTGGAAGCATTAAACCCAAACTCGAGTTATAAAACCGTGTTTCCTTCTAAGAGACAGATACCTCAAACCGTACCCCCTTTTATACTGGCGCCCCAACGCGGGTTTTTCTGTCTCAAAGTTGTGTAGGTGCTTATTCGAGTTTGGCTAAATAATGCCGCGTACACGTGCAGCACAGTCGGACGACGCAAGTGGCGATGAGCAGTTTCACGAAACCGGTGCGCCTCATCCCGACGTTGGTCGGTGGATTGAGGCGTTCCAGTCCTCCCAGGCGCAGTTTTGCTCGCGCCTCATCGAGGAGATGCGGGAGAGCCGCCGGGAGCCGATGCCGGTTTCTGTTGCCGACTCTGCGGTGTCTGGTGCGGGCGCTAACTTCGCCCGCTGCCAAGCGAGGTTTTCGGGCGGCGATGGCGAGTCCGTAGAAAATTTTGTGGATGCGGTGGTCGTGTACAAGGAGGCCACAAACATCGCGGACGAGACGGCGCTGAAGGGTCTGGCCCTCTTGCTGTCCAGGGACGCAGGGACGTGGTGGCAGGGAGTCAAGCCTACTGTCCGGTCTTGGCAGGAGGCGCTAGACCAGCTCCGATATGCGTTTGGAGAGCGTCGCCCACCTTTTCGCATCTATAAAGATTTGTTTTCTTTGACACAGGGCTCTTTAAAAACAGACCTTTTCGTCGCAAGGGCGAGGGCCCTGCTGGCGAAGCTCCCCGAGGGTGACCTGTCAGAGAGGGTCCAATTGGACATGGTCTTCGGGCTCCTTGACATTCGCATCAGGGAGCGGATTGATCGGGACGCCGTGTGCAGCTTTGCGGAGCTGTTGAAGAAGGCGCGGAGCGTCGAGGACGCGGTTGTTGAGCGGGCTATGGGGGCCCGTGCGCCGCCGTCTCCGCTCCGTGAGGTGCTGCCGCCGCTGCCGCTATCGAGCGGGGCGCGGGCGCCTCGTCCTCCGCAGCGGGCGCAGGCTCCGCAGCGGGCGCAGGCTCCGCAGCGGGCGTCGTCGGGCGCCGCGCGGACTCCGCCGCAGTCGTCGGGTGCCAGAGCTCCGTTGGCGTACCTTCAGCAGTCTTCGCCCTCGGCGCCAAGGACTGGCGCGGGCGTGAGCGCGAGTGAGGTACCTTTAAACGGACGAAACGACGAACAGTCGTTAAAATCAGAAGGTACTGTGAAACGTTTTATTTCCAAAACTAAACAACTTTTTTGCTATGGCTGCGGTCAGCCGAATGTGGTGAGAGCAAAGTGCAATAATTGCAATCCGTGCATTTCCGAGGTGGAGGGTGTTAATGCGTTTTACTCTGTAGATAACAGTGCTTTTAATGCGAATGCATTTAATGATAATGTTAATGCGAATGCAGTTTATGATAATGTTAATGCGAATGCAGTTAATGATAATATTAATGCGAATGCGGTTTATAATAATGATAATGCTAATGCGAATACAATTAATAACAATGCTTTTGTGAATGTAAATACTGTGCCTAGTTTAGTTAGTGATAGTGTTTCGTTTGCGCAGAGGGGGTCCGTACAGCGGTGTGCGTCCGAAAAGTTGGTTTTTCCCAACTTTATTTTTAGTTCGGTGTCAGATAAAGACCAGGGGGAGTCTACTTCTTCGCACTTGGTCTCTGCGCCTCTTTGTCCCCGTCCTTTATTGAATGTTGAGATTTTGGGAGAAAAGGGGACTGCTTTAGTGGATTCGGGGGCAAAGGGTTGCATTGCCGGACACACCCTGTACGCGCTTTTTCGCTCCAAGGGACTTAGTCTCCGACCAGCTTCGCGCGTGATTAAGCTTGCCGATGGCTGCACTAGGAACATGAGTGTGTTAATTGCCGATGTTGATGTTAAGCTGTTAAATAAAATAATTCCTACTACTTTTTTGATTTTGCCCGATTCGCGGGATAACGAAACTTTGTTAGGAATGGATTTTCTGACATCGGCAGGTCTTACTTTTGATTTTAAAAAATCGTTGTGGTGGTTCGGTCGCGGTCAGCGAAAGCATACGTTGCGGTTTGAAGAGGGTGTCAATTCCTTGTGCACGACTGGAGTGGAGCATGCTGTGCGGGATGATTCGGAAGAGCTTTCTCAACTCTTCTCTGATTATGCTGATGTGTTCAAGGAGTCTGGTCCTCCAACGCCTTTCGCGGAGCACCGCATCGACACTGGGGACCACCCGCCTATTGCCGTGCCGCCCTACCGTCTAACCCCTGCGAGGAAGAAGGTTATGGAGCAGGAGTTAGAGCAGATGCTGGCTGATGACGTCATTGAGGAATGCGAGTCGGCTTGGGCAGCTCCGGCACTGATGATTCCAAAGCGCAATGGGAAGATTCGTTTTTGCGTCGACTATCGTAAGTTGAATGCTGTTACTAAATCTGATGCTTACCCGATGCCTTTGATTGACGAGCTTCTCCAAGCTACTAAGAGAGGGTGTGTTATGAGCACGCTCGATTTGCGATCTGGCTATTGGCAGGTGCCTATAAATGTTGATAGAGATAATACTGCTTTCACTACGCACATGGGAACTTTTCGTTTCAAGAGGATGCCGTTTGGGCTTAAGAATGCACCCGCTACTTTTCAAAGGTTGATTGATCGGCTGCGTTCTTGCCCTGCGTTGAAGAATGTTACAATCCTAACATATTTGGATGATATCTTAGTGATATCGGATAACTTTTCTCAACATATTAAAGATTTGCGCGTGTTGTTTGAGAGATTGCGCGAATTTAAACTTCGCGTGAACATGGAGAAGTGTGTGTTTGCTCGTGACTCGGTGAAATACTTAGGTCACATAGTTTCTCCTCAGGGCATTTCACCTGATAAGGAGAAGGTTGATGCGATTCTTGGGATGAAAAAACCAATTACTTTGAAGCACTTGAGAACCTTTTTACAGACTTGTTCATGGTTTAGAAAATTTATTCCTGGTTTTTCTCAGATTGCGGAACCACTGTCGCGTCTGACAAGGAAGAATCAACCGTGGTGCTGGGAAAAGGAGCAGAACGACGCGTTTGAGAAACTGAAGACTTTACTTACCTCCGCGCCGATTCTCGTGCAGGCAGATTATTCGAAGCCCTTCATTCTTCGGACGGACGCTAGTAACTACGCTCTGGGTGCTGTTCTACTGCAAGGCGAGAAGAACGAGGAGAGGCCTGTTGAGTATGCAAGTAGATTACTTACGTCAGCAGAACGGAATTACTCCACGACAGAGCGTGAGGCTCTTGCTGTTGTCTGGGCCGTGGAGCGTTTCCGTGGTTACATTGAAGGTCACCCAGTGATTGTGGGGACGGACCATCAGCCTCTGAGGTGGCTGTTAACATTGAAGTCGCCTTCTGGCCGGCTTGTGAGGTGGGCTCTCAAGCTACAGGCTTTTGATCTTAGAATCGAATTCACACCGGGAAGGTTGAATCATGTCGCAGATATGCTAAGTCGCCCTTTTTGTGATGAGGTTTCGGTGGCTTCGTGTGGGATTTGTTCTGTGATAGTAGACCTTCCAGTTAGGTCTCCATCTGAGCTCCGGCGTGGTCAACTAGACGATCCTGAGTTAAAGAAGATAATTACAGAGTTGGAGGGTTCTCAGGAGGTGAATGCGCAGCGCTGGCTGGCTCGTGGCTACCTGATGGAGCAGGGTGTGTTGTATCGCTATAATCCGGATTCTGATAGTGAAGAAGCACAGCTTGTCGTCCCTCTTAGTCTTCGAGACGAAGTCCTTAAGGAGTGTCATGACTCCCCCATCGCTGGTCATCCTGGGGTTGAAAGAACCTATCAAAAAATGGCACAATTTTTTTTCTTTCCTGGTATGCGTCGTGCGGTCGTAGATTATGTGAAATCTTGTTCTTCGTGTCAGCGTTACAAACCGTCAAATGAGAAACCATCTGGTTTGCTGCAGACTCCAATTATGAATCAACGTAATGAAGTCCTCGCCATTGATTTGTTTGGTCCTTTGCCCGTTGGAGAAGATGGTCAGAGGTGGGTTCTGCTCGTTGAAGACACTGCTACGAGGTGGGTCGAACTTTACGCTCTGCGGGACGCTACTGCAGAGGCCTGTGCTCGGGTGCTTATAGAAGAACATTTCCTGCGTTTCGGTTTTCCTCGTCGTGTGATATCGGACAATGGTGTCCAATTTATTTCGGCAGTAATGCAGCAAGTTGCTTTCATTTTTGATATCAAGCAAGACTTGTTACCGTTGTTCCACCCTGAAGCGAATCCTGCTGAAAGGAAGAACAGGGATTTGAAAGGACAGCTGGCAATTCTCGTTGGCCCGGATCATAGGTCGTGGCCTAGTAAGCTTCCGTCTGTTCGCTTTGCGATGAACACTGCCAGATGTGAGACAACGGGTGTTACTCCTGCGTACCTTACGTTCGCTAGGGAGCTGAGGTCTCCGCTCGAGTTGAAGAATGATCTTAGAGCCATTTTAGATAAAGAAATTTTTTTACCGCAGATTACGCCGTACTTGAAGAATTTTCTTTCATCGTTGTCGGGGATAAGGGAAAAAATAGAGAAGCAGCAAGATAGAAGGAAGGAGGTTGCGGATCAGTCCCGCAAGGATGCGGTTCAATTTGTGGAAGGGGACCCGGTTCTCCTTAATACGCACGTGCTTAGCAATGCTTCGAAGGGTGTTACTTCAAAGTTTGTTCCTCGGAAGGATGGACCTTACGTCGTTTCAAAGAAGGTGAGCCCAACGACCTATTTAGTAGCTCCGATGGATTCTCCTACGAATGTTCTTGGCCGTTTCCACTCCAAGGAATTGACACCTTTTCATGCTCGTGCGAATGTTTTGCTTAATCCTATTGTGCCTAAACGCAAGCGCGGACGTCCGAGGCGAAAGGCGAAGCCTAAGTTTTCCCAAGAGGTTTTAGAGGGAGATTCTGTTCCCGATATCCCAGTCCAAGACCGAGGGCGTTGTCTAGGACTGGAGGGGGAGTATGTGGCACCCCGGCGCCCTTTGCGTAAGCCCCAACGTTATTTAGACTAAGGAGTATGTATGCGTGGCGAGACGTTCACTCTTTTTGTCGTACGTTCTTATTGTCGTTTGCTTTGTCATTCGCTCTATTTTTGAATTTAAAATCGTTTTGTTATTTTGTTTTAAAACCAAGAGATTTGTTTTTCGTGGTTGTTACCTCCGGGAGCTTGTGAGAGATAGTTCGCGACAGCCTCGCCACTTATACGTTCTTTACTGTGTAAGAAACTGTGTGTGAACTTTAATTGTGAAATATCCTTAATTTTTATAGTTTTATTTACAAGTTTGTTGTGGAAGCATTAAACCCAAACTCGAGTTATAAAACCGTGTTTCCTTCTAAGAGACAGATACCTCAAACCGTACCCCCTTTTATATGTATAATTTATTCAAAAAATCCTTCGAAAGAACTGAAAAAAAAAACATTTTACATTTTATCAATGCATTTTACCCAAATTTTACCATTTACATTTACCAACCCTTTACCCAATATTTTAACACTTTGACCATTGGGGAATATGCATGTTTTTTTTTTTTTTTTATATGTTTCTACTAGTTATTACATTACCAAACATACAAATATCACGTCAAAAATATAAACTATTAGAGCATTTCTCTTTTTTTTGACCACCAATTTCGAAACTTGTCAAAAATTTAAAAGTTGTTAAATGTAAATATTTTATTACTTAATTTAATGAAATAGACTATAAATAATCTGTTTTTGTCCAAGAAACTCCTTTAATTTAAGTATTACAGTTAAAATTTGAGAATTTCTAAGTGAGGGTACAAAATGGATTCCATTTTTGTTACTTTTTAAATTAACAATATAATAATAGATTGAAATGTATCCGGTATTTTAATGATATTTTAATAAACTGCATGGACTTAATATTTTATGAAAATAAGAAATTTCAGGTAAATATGAAGTTTTCTTTTTTAATTCGAAGAGAATATATTTTATTTTGTTACTTTAGTAAAATTTTATTCAAACTTTAGTTTTAATTAAAAACTAGCAGAAACTGAAAACGCTATCATATGTTGTCGGAAATTTTCAAGTAAATATTTTTATTTCTAATCACTTTTATTTGGATTAATTTAATTAATTCGACAAAAAATTTAAAAAAACGTGTAAAAAAATATTGGGACAGTAACAAAAAAAAACTGATGGTAACAAAATAAAAAATGTAAAGCAGCATGTCCACTTACTCAAAATAAGGCAAAATTATGACAAAGAGAAAAAATGAACAAAAGTAGCGTTTGAAAAAAATAGATGAAATACCAAAATATGTTTTCAGTAATTACTTTTTAATACTCATTAAAATTTCAAGAAAATGTAAAGTTGGTAAGTGCACAGGGTTACTATGATTCATTTTTTTTGACAATTCTTTACAGCTTTTATCATCTAGCTCCTTTTTTGTACTATTTATTAGTTTTTTTTAAGTTAAACTTAAAAAATTAGGCTCTAGGTTTTTAGTTTTTAAGTTGATGTAAATAGACCTTTATAATTTTTCTTTTTTGTTACTCAAAATTCCCCTTATACGTTACTACACAAAAGTAACGAAAAAGGAAGTAACGAAACACGTGTACGCAAGTGTTTTTAATAATTTAATATGGTTAAATTTAAACTAATTCTAGATTTTTTTTGAAAATATTCTAGTTAATATATTAATTTCGCTTAAAATAATAGTAAAGAGTAATAATACATTGAATTAACCTCGCAAATTAGTAACAAAAACTGAAACTTATTATATATCGCCAAGCTAGCAGAACTTTAACTGCGTCAAATACACTGATAGAATGGCAGCTATGCAAAGTGGTGACTGAGGAAGTATTCTAAAGTGTTGCAATTTGTAAATGGAATAGAATTGGTAGTTTTAAAATTAAATTTAAGTGTATAAAATAGGTAACAAAAGAAGAATTTTATTTTGGAACATTTTTCTGGGACATCACTAAAATTAAATTTTGAAACACAAATAACCGATAATACTATTTATTCGGTATAAAAAATCAATCTTAATACTACAACATAAAAGTTATATTAAAAAAAAAGTAATGTTTCATACGACTTTTTTACAAGAAAGAAGTTTGAAGTAACAAAATTTGTTATGGGACAAGTCGTTTTTCATACATTGGGTATTTGGACGTTTAGAATTTTATTGAATATATTCTTTTAAACCAATCATTTTAAACAACTCTTGGTAGTTTTACTTTAAGAAAAGAACAAAGAATATTTTACATAGACCGCTTCCTCCTTGAAGCGCTTAAAATTTAAGATATTTTTAGGCAAAGTTGTGGGACACTGTAAAACATACTGGTGGTCAAAAAAAAGAGAAATGCTCACTATGCAAAAAATTAAATATTAAAATCGCGATCAATTTGTAGAACTATTTGTAGTTCCACGCTCGTTCTGTAGATCGATCGGAGTTGGCGGATTCGGCGGAAATGAAACCCCCTGACTTTATAATTAACCAGCTGGTTAATTACTATTTTACACAGAGCACCCCCTAATAGAGTGTACTTGCAAGGCAATAGACGCGCACCGTACATATGTCTTATTCGGCAGAAGTAGCAAAGCGAACTATGTCATTCAAGTCAGTACTGACACAGATTAGAAAACACTGTACTGACCAGCTGTCACTTCCGTACGCACAAGCTTTTTCGCAATTTACATGGCTTTTTTTTGCTTTAAAGCGTAATAAAATGACAGTGTGTTCTGTGAAATGGTGCGGGAAAAATTCTGGGACATCTAGCTTTAAGAAAAATGGAATAACTTTTCACCACTAAGTATAAACAATTTTTGTTTTATATTACGCGGAGTTCATGTTACACTGGACAACAAATTTTCATTTTTCTACATCCCTTTCTATCGTTATGCTAATTACTATGTTTATCCTTTTTCGTTTCCGAAATTTCAGTACTAGAGTTGTAACAAATTTATCGACTGAATGTATTCGATTTATTTTATCAAATACTTTTTGTTGAGATGAGATGTAGATAAAAAATGACTAATAATTATTATTAATATGTAAAGAACACTACTTCGATATTTTTTTATTTCTTTTCATCGCAAATAATAGAATAAAGTTGGTGTTTGTTTTCTTTTAAAGATTTCCTAAATGTCCTGAGCAAAAAAGGTACAGCATATTTATTAGAAGTTTCTAAATAATAACTAGAGATGAAACGGATAGTGATTTGGCCGGATACCGGATACCGAATATCCGGCAATCTTGTAGGCCGGAGCGCCGGATATCCGGCCGCCGAATATCCGGCCCTATTTTTGAATTCATTTATTCATCATAATTTGCCACTTATTAATTTTGACTATTAAAATTAAAACATTTACGTATTTGTCGTGTGATTATAAAAATAAAGGGTATCTATAAATCTATTGCTGTTTGATTTTCACTTCGTAAAATAATTTAAATTTTGTGAATTCTACTATCCGGCCTCCGCCGGATAGTGACCTACTATCCGGTATCCGGCCGGATAGTGAAAACTAGGCCGGATAGGCCGGATACCGGATAGTTACCGGATATCCGTTTCATCTCTAATAATAACCTAGTTTTGGGTTATTTGGGACACTGAAATTCAGTTTTCGGAAGCATGTATTTATTTTCAAATTAATTTTACCGGTAAGTGTCGTCAATTGTCATGCAATTTTAACTTAACCTCTCTAATTATTTAATTTTGTTATAACATCGAATTGTTCAACAATAAAAAATGTAACACACTTATGTAAATATGTTTTATCGATAAACCTAACTGTCGTCACGGCATGGCACATCTCTAAGCGATGCGTTGACCTTGATTCAGCAAATCACAGCATAGTTGTCACGTCCCCCGCACTTCATGCTTGCCGCCTAAAGTTGTGAGTTTTGTTTCGAATAAAATTGTAATGATTCGGGCTCTATTAGGGGGTGCTCTGTGACTATTTTATTATCAAGATACGGTTATCACAACTAATTCGAATGAGAGAAAAACAAAAGAGAGAGAGCGGGCAAAGACAAACTGAAAACCTAGAGTGTATGTTCCATAAACAAAACCTTGTGGTTGCCCAACATTGCCACACTAAAAAAATATCAAGGCAGCGTCCACACTAAGTGAACGCCACAAATTTAAACGCGGCCATTTTGGCGCGCTTGCTCGTGACGTCACCATTACACGAGTTCGATGTCAACAGCAAAGTGTTTGGTTTACAAAATTACCAAAAAATAAATAAAGTGAGTGAATATCGACTTAATTACCATGGAAAAGTACAAAAAACCGTATTATAAATATTGTGTCGTTCCTATGTGTCCAAATGACATCAACACTGCACCTGACAAAGTGTATTTCCTTATGCCGAAAGGTGAAAATCTAAGGAAAAAGTGGTGCAAGGCGATGAGAAGAGACAATGTATCGTGTTTGAGCTGTTTATACTGTTGTGAAGATCATTTCAATGTAAGTAAGGATATTAAAAAAGTAAAATACATATACAAATCATTCTTACTTTTACCTACCTACTTGTTTTGTTTACAAACCTCTACAAAAACATAACCTAGTTTACAAAAAGTTGTAAAGATATTATTAAAAATTCTTATTCGATATTCTAAATTTATCTTTATGTATAAGTATTATTCATGAATAAAAACATCTAAATTATTAGAGTAAGAGGCAAGTTCGAGACTAGTTTTATTAACCTTTATATTATTTTTGGGTTTTAGATTATCCGACTGCGCTTTTACGAAACCGGTTTCAGTCATTCTCTAAGTCCTTCTTCACAATTAATTAATACTTTGAACACATAAAACTATTAACTTAAGTTAAAAAACAGCGACACAATACAATAACAATTATTCCTCAAAAAAGAAACCATACAAATAGCTTGTTGACAGCAGACGTCTCGTGTAAAACTGACGTCACGTTTTGTTCCACCAATAGTGTTGCGTTTCGAAAATTTGCGCGGTAATTTCATAACAGCCACTTTTTGATGATGAAATTTCATTATTAAAATTAAAATAAATTCTAAAAATAATTGTATGGTGTGTTTTCAGTAGCAATAAATGTTACAAAAAAAATATATTTTGTCCATATTTAAGTCACGTGCATATTCCCCATTCGACCTATGTTTGACCTATCCAACCTTCGAGCAACGTGACTGTCCAAACTTCAATGTGACAATATGACGTCATTATGTCATGTTCATGTCATTAATATAAATATTTTCATAAGATTTTCGTACTATAATGTTTTTGCATCTTTTTAATAAACAATATGAAGATGGCTGATTGCTGACTTAATTCAAGTTTTTTTCAAGTTTTATTTACTTAGCTTACACCGCTGGACATTGGCAAAATCAAAGAAGGACCGCCATATTACCAAGAATTGAATTGAATAAACAATATTTTTTTAGAAACTGTTATAATATTTTATTGTAAAGTTCTTTACAATAAATTTAGATGAGTTTTGGGGAGAGTAGTAGCAATGTACCAAAACAAACTCTTACTTCCATCCAGTTTTCCTCGTCCTCCGTAGGATCTTTTATTGAGGACTTCCCAGCTTCAGAGGAAACAGACCTGTGGAACACGTTTGGTGACGAAGAGTGTGGAGAGCCTATGAATGCCCAGCATTTAGTACTCGACTTCACCCCAAATGAGGATGATAATCAAGAAATTGAAGACCGATGCACCGAATTTTGGAAACTATATAATAGTCATCCTGAGTTACAAGAAATGACTGCCAAACCGGTAGGTAACCCTATAATTACAAATGTATAATGTTAATTTAATTGAGTTGCATAAAATAGATTTAAAATTAATGGTGTATTAAATAAGGCTGTTTCTGTATCACAAACAGAAGAAGGCACGATATTAAGCTTGATATTTTAAATTTATGGATGGAGAGACGATCTGGATGCATTTTCAAGGGAATTGCGGGACGCTGAGACCGTGCTAAATGGAAAGTCGCGGGGAATCGGGGGTATTAGTGGCTATTAAAAAAATACTTCATCGACCTTTTCCTCAACTAGCATTCGTTACATAACACATTTATTTTTACATCAGGACCCATGTTACGATTATGCGTCTTCTACTAGTGATAAAAGACATGTTAAAACACCAAAAGTATCGAAGGTTACTGCTAAACCAGAGAAAATTGATGAAGTCAACAAAACAGCTGTTTCTATGCTTAAAATCTGCGAGCGTGACGGTAGGTTTTCATCATTCATTTAAGATTTAGAGTCTTGTCGGTGGAGCATTCGCCATTTAGGCCTATCCTCTGCCAGTGCTTTGACTTCTTGACACGACATGACGTTAACTTTCTCCTTCATTTGAGTGAAGTAGGTACGTCGCGGTCTTCTTCTGTCTCTCTTTTAGCTAGTCAAAATTTAAAGGGTAAACGCCAAAACACACGGTGAAACGCAACTGCAACGCAACTGAAACTTTTAATTTGCATCTAAGTTTCTGCTATAGACTTTCTTAGAAAAAAACACACCGCAACTAGTTTGAAACGTTTCGTTTCAGTTGCAACTCAAAAGTAACTAGCAGTTTCAGTTGCGTTGCAGTTGCGTTTCACCGTGTGTTCTGGGTTTATCTATTGCATGCCCTGTAACCAGTGTGTAAGTTGTTTGATAATAGTTCGTGAACCTACTGCGAGTGTACATCCTGTTTTTTGGTTACAGTGCATGCATCGGTTACAGTTATAGCTCGCAGTCATTAGCGAGCTCGCTTGACTTGTAATTTTATTTTGTTTTTGTATTGACTAGGAATAATATTTACTTACCTACTTACTACGCCCCCTAAAACGTTATTAAAGATATAATTAGTAAAATAGCTATTTCTACTAAAGCAGTAGTTGATACACCGACAGCAGTGGTGAAAGCTCGTATATCCAACATTTACCTAAAATATTCTTTCATCAAGCGAAACATTACAAGTAGTTATAGTGGTTCAGTAACTAGTTCAATATCAAAGAGAATAAAGTCAATCCTTATCCTATCAGCCATTTTAACGTCCCCCCTAAAGAGGCACGAGCCTATTTTCATACGAGAGTGAGTAAGAGTTTACCTAAATTTTATTTTACAGAAGTATTAACAAGTGCTTTGGAAACTAAAATGTATGCGTCAATGTGTTCGTTTGGCTCTCAGGAATATTCAATCTTGAAAGAATTTACTTCAAATAAAGATAAAAAATTAGAGTCTTCTAAACGTTTACCTGGTAATATCATGCAATTTACATAGTTAGGTAGCATGCATGGCCGTTTTAAAAAATCTTCGTCTTACTCCCTATTCATAAAACCCTACTGATATTATAAATGTCAATGTTTGTGCCGATGGATGGGTGGATGTTATTCTTTTACGCAGAAGCACTGAATAGATTTTAATATAACTTATAATATTGTGTTTACGAATCAGAGTAGAAAGATATTTTTAAAGTTAAAACGATTAATTCGCACGAAGTCGCGCGGATGGCTACTCTTTTTTTTTTCATTTATATTATCTAAATTACTTGCTTTATTGTGCTTTCTACAAACATCACTGCTTGACAAAGAAATAATTACTTCCTATGCAAAATCAACGGTCATGCAAAGGGGAGGGATTTTTGAGAATCCTAGAGTTCACATTTGAGAAAATTGTTTGTTTTCGTACATGAAATCACGTGTGAAACTATTTGCATGTAATAAAACTACGCCTGTGCATCTATTTTCAGATTTTAAACTAGCAAAGCATAAGGTGTCTTTAAAAGGAATTGTATCTCCCACTCAGTCATCATCTAAAACAGCAGAGTTGTGTTGCAGTCTCGTTGACTGGGATAAAGCAAACCCCAAGTAAGACATCCCATCAGTAAGACTTTTAATTAGTGAACGAAAGAAAATGATATGTACAGGCAGACCATCTTATCGGTGAACTGAACGGTGGCGCTAGTAGTAATACAAAATTGTATTTCTACCAATCGCAGCAGTTCTGGAATTTGACATTTCCGTATTAGTGGCCGTCTGTGGCCGTAGTTCCAATAACGGCCGTTTCACAGATAATTTGGTTGATCTGTATGTTCTCGTGACAGTACTTGAGGATAGCAACAGTTGAGAGTTTAAAAGCAGTTTCGCACTACATCGGATCCGAATCCGATCCGTAACCGGTCCGAAATTATTGTAATTACAAAATATTGAAAAAGAAATCAATGCGTCTACAATTTATTTTATGAATATTACGACCCCTTAATAAGTTTAGTATAGGTACCTTCCTACATACATTTTCCTTGCAGTACCTTATTCATATATTTTTTTTAATTTTTAGGTCCTTCGATCCGCCCCATCGTTTGAATTACGGCTTAATTTAATTTTATATAATTTAAATTTTTAGTACCATATTTTTGATTACTTTAAGGCGTCTACTCATTAGCGAGCTGTTTCCGTAATGGTTTATCTATCTACACACATCCGGGCCGTGTCCGGGACGTACCCGGAAAATAATATCATTCCATACATTTTCTACAGATTCGTTAACACACGTTGTCATGACGACGTATTTTTTCTCTCCTGACAGGCCACGGCCCGGTCACGTCCCGGGCACGGCCCGGTCACGTCCCGGGCACGGCCCGGATGTTTGTAGATAGACCTTAACTGTTGCCCTGTAACCAGTAGTTTTTTGGTTACAGCTCGCAAATGAATACACGCCCTTAGACGTTATTAAAGATATAATTAATTAGTAACGTTTTGGATAATATAGATGTTATTTATTATTTTAATTTAGACACTATTTAATTTTATTAAATGATTTTTTTTCTGCTATTTGTTTTTTTTTTCGCTTTGTGAGTAAATTCAGGACCTTATTCTCTTGGCGCTGTTAACTAGTAGATTTCATTGTCACCCAAGCAATTAAAATACTACGTAGATATTAAAGTTCTACGTGCCTACTCTAATAAGTACTCCAAAACTTTCCAAACGTTCATTGACCTACCCGTATAGCTCCGCACTCAGGAAAAAATACACTTTCCTTTTTAAAAAAAAAGGTTACGCCCATAATTAAAACCTTAGAAAAAAACCACAGAGCAAAATTAAAAAAAAAACTTTTGTCATTAGGGCTGTAAATTTTTCTGTTTTTGTTGTTGTTTGTTAGTTTGTTACTTTTTTCCTCGTTTTACTTAATTTTTAGTCATGCCGGAATTACCTAAATTACAGCCGAACCCTGAGGATACCAAAGGTCTTTGCAAGTGAGTATTTAAAGCAACATGGATAATATATCGAACTCTACGTATTAAATCGAATTTCCGAAGCAAGTTTTTCGAACAACAACGCTTCGTCGCGGCCTTCATGTCTTTTCAGTATCAGAATCAAACCTGATTGAAGTTCACTCAAGTTATCTTACACACCTACCGTACGTCGCTCGGAAATCGGAGTTTCTATATTCAATAACATAATAAAAACTTTGACATACTTAAACCATAATTTCAGACTTGCAAGTTGCACCTTTTTTATGTGTTCCACTGTTGGGTAAAGGCCTCCCGCATTATTTCATGCTTCCCCATTACCGGCAAATTCTTGCCAGTTTGCCAAGTTTGCATTCGGAACGATCCCGATAGTGCTATTATAATAGTCTCTTCACATAGCTCAAACAAGCACCACCATTGAGCGAGCAAACCAGAAAATAATCGCTTTATTAATGACATGGCTTAGCCAATTCTCTGTGTAATCGGAAGAAAAAAAGACTTTCAAGTAAATAGATCGCCAGCTGTGAGTATGTCCTGAGTTTAAAAATCAAATAAAAATTCTCAGATGTCGTCCAATATGCAAAAGCCGCAGACGAAACTGGAAGGGCAAACTACTCAAGACATCAGCCGAGCTGCTGATTGAGGATAAACCGAAGCCTGAATGTCTAAGAAGATGGCCTAAAGTATGCGTTTCATATATATATATATATATATTTTTAGCAATACCCCTCACACGGTACTGTCCTGCACATTTCTTGGCAGTATACGTCCTTAAAGTATAAATAGTGACCATACAACGTACGTAGATTCATTTACACGTCAATTGTTCTGACGTGCAAATGGATTTACGTCGCATCGCGGCGATAAATCGCCGTGTAGAGACGGCACCTCAGAGAGTATAATAAAAATACGTGGTACGACGAGAATATCGCCGCGATTCTTTCGCTCGTGAAAACAGCGCCTAAGACCTATACATCAAAAAATCGTGCAGGTCAATGCCGTGTGAACAGGGCCTATATAGGTCCCATAATCACAGCCCCACACCAAATTTGCCTATGCCGTGGATGGCAAAAACACACACAAAGACATCCAGACCCGAAACCGATATTTAAAACTCATCAGTCTAGTTGAGATTCGAGCCCATGATCCTTAAATGGCTATCCGGCTTAGCGACCATCACGACATAATTGACCACTACGCCTGGAAAGTTTTCCTATTATTTTCGATAATAACAATGTCAGCTTCTGCACGCTTATGAAGCGCAAGCTAGTATGAGCTTTACTGTAACTGGCTTGATATTTAAATTGTTCAATAGCTTTAGGGTTTTAGTCAGCAACTTCACTTTAGTACAATCGAGCACGCCTACTTTGTACGTAAGTCAAACTTCTCGAGTTATAGAAGTGACTTTTACTTACTAAAACTCTAGTTTCCGAGCTTTCTTTGCTTTCTTTTGCGAAAGATTCTCGAGTGGTGACCACGCACCGGACGACGCAGTGTGGGAAGGCCTCCAACAAGGTGGACTGACGATATAGTTAAAGTCGCTGGAAGCCGTTGGATATGGGCAGCGCAAGACCGGTCGTTGTGGAGATCCTTGGGGGAGGCTTTTGTCCAGCAGTGGACGTCCATAAGCTGACATGATGATGATGATGATCCGAGCTTTAACCAAGCGTTAAAAAATCTGCGCTTAGCTTCTTTAATACGTAGAAAATATACTTTCATCCTACAACATCTTCTTTGTTATTTTAGTATTTCATACCAAATGCCCCATGTGGATTAAAAAACCGAACAAAAGCAATTAAGATAACAGAAAAATATGTGAAAAAGGTACCACAGATTATTCGAATATGTCAAGCTCCAATTGATGATACTACTTACACTCCATGTCTTAACGGTGCGAAGTTGGCGAAACAACTAGGTAAGAATCTCCAGAATACATACATACATACTTATATACGTTGTATATTCACACTGCATACACGTGCATATATTTTCTTTCCCTTATAGAAACCGTTCGAGAAATATTTCATTATATTGTGTTTCAGGGGCACTGGACATGGTTAAGGGTTGTTGCCCCTTTTGCTTCTGTGGGAAGTGCTGTATTTGTGGCAAACATTTGGGTGGATATCCTTATGATGAAACAAAAGAAGAAGACAAGAGACGCGCCGCCATGTTGGAATTCGACAAAAAAGTCAAAACATCCTATTTAGATGTTCGAGCTATGTACAATTGATTTTTGAAAAAACTTCAAACGAAACTATAACATCGGATTTAACTTGGGAAATTTAAGCAAAATTTACTACTTAAATTTTCGATTATCTGCAAAACTGTAAACTTCATCATAAAAGGTTCTTAATACAAATAATTATTTTATAAACATTTATATGAAATAAAATTAATATAATTAATTTAACAGCCATGACTCAAGTGTTTTGAAAGTAAGTATGTTTAAATTTAGACTCTCCTGCGGGTTTCCCCTGATAAGGAATATACTTATTTATAATTCAATATTAGAAAATGTGTACACATATTATGTTTTAAAGCATTAAACACAAGTTAATTAATAAATTATCTATTTATCCCATTGACGTATGAAGTAACGTAGGTATTTTATTTAGGGAAAAATTTATCTATTCTTTCCACGGTATCTTTCATTATGATCATCTCAAGCCAATCAATTTGGTGTAAACTTCCTTCCTCAATTCTGTTCTATTTTGGGATGTTTGTATAGCTTCAATTATTCGAAAATCTTATAAATGAGTATTGGGTTACCCAAGTATAACACAGAAAACGATTTCTAACAGGATATGAATTTTAATTAATACACGCTTTGAATACAGGATGTCAATTCATAAGAAGTCAGAATTAAATTGTCTTCGATATCTTTAATAAGGTTTTGACTAGACGCAGCCTCGGGTTAAGCGGTAGCTTGGCTCTGAAGCAATGCCAGTAGAGTAGAGACGCCTCAACAATAGGCAGAATTTTTTTGTCGGTTTTTCGTTCTAAGAAGCCTAAGCCAGAAACGTGCGTTAAAGGCCAGACACATTAATAGTTCACCGGCAGATCAGCCTGTCAGTTAACCGGAAAAGATCAGAGACACGCAGTCCCCCGACGATTTTGTATCGATGGTCAATGCTAACCTTGGACGTCAGGCCATCTGTTACTACCAGTGACTTCGTCTGCAGGGACCCTTTAGAAGCCGCGGGATATAGAAAAACTCGGGTTTGGCATTCCCACCATTCTAACTGAGGCTGCCTCTAATAGGCGGCTAATATATTTTGTTAGCACATCCTGCGTACCAAGTCTGAACTCTTTGAGACTCTTTCTCTTTGTCCGTGAGACTTCCAACTTCAGAAACGATTTTTGAAGGATATTAAACAACATCCCGTATATTCATAGTCGATAACACATTCTATAAATATAATTACTTAGTTATTATATTTTATTTATACTTTGTCTGCAGTAAATTAATCTAGTATTGTTTAGAGGAAACAATGAAGTTGTTTTTGCTCTTAATATTATCCCCATTTATTGGTAAGTTTAAAAACATTTTAAATAATATAATTTTTTCGTATAATTATTAAAATGCCTAATGACTCTAAAATACTGTACTGACTAAAATATAACAATATTTAACAGATGCGAGATACTTCAGAAATGATTACGAGTATTTTAATTCGGTGAATGGATGGATGAAACTCCATCGGGTGCCAGCCAACTGGAATGAAGCCAGACTTCGATGCCATTACGAAGGTTTGCCTTATCTCAAAAAAGTCTAGTTTTATCACGATTCATTAGATACATCCTAGTGACAGATGGATAGTGAAGTTTTAGTTATCGTCATCTTCGCAACTGCCCACAGCTAAGCATAGGTCTCTCCAATAGCTCTCCAACGCGTCCGGTTCATTTCCGCCTGTAAGCCTGTATCCAACGAGACCTAGCGGCTTTCACGACGTCGTCCATCTAGCAGATGGCCGTCCACGCTGCGCTTGCTACTTTCAATAAAATGGTTCCGTTTTTGCCCTTAGCCGTCTTCGGTGTTAATGGGAACAAATCTGTCAAGTTTTTAACGGACTTATCAAACTAGAATCTCTATAATAATGTCTCCTTTTTCAGGTGCAATCCTTGCATCGCCTTCTAATGATGAGTTACTGCAAACAATGAAGGCCGTGATAGGTCAGACGCAACATAAACTTAACGTGTTCACAGGAATCAGCTCAGTCTTCTCTAGTGGAGATTACTTCACTATTGATGGTTTGTTTTAACTACTTAAATTCATATGGGACTTTTAAACATATATCTTAGCTAGTAAGTTTGTAATTTAAGCAAACACTAATAAAATTACTAACAATTTAATAAAATTATTTAAAAAATACAAACACAAATGTAAACAAACAACTACGTATAAAGTGCTTTGCTTAATAGCGCATCGGCGCATCGTAATCGTCTGGATAAGAAGTTTTAATTTAGATCTATTTCCAGGTCATTCAATAGAGAATCTATCTGTCAGCTGGGCACCAGGAGAACCCGACAATATTGATGACAACGAGCATTGCATCATGATGTACTCAAACGGCAATTTTGCTGATAAGCCGTGCGCTGAGACACACCCTTACATCTGCTATAAGAGCAACTCGCAAGATATACCAACTCCGGACAAATGTGGAACAGTTGACACTGGTATGGCTTTGTATTATCACTACAATTAGCGGTATTGTAATTTTATATGTCGTCGTCGGGGATTGTTTTTCTCCATCTAACCCATATTGTGTGGAAGCTGATAGACAGGGATAAAAATATTACCCAGTGTTGCTAATGTGGAGTCAGGCACTGAATTAGCCATTTATTTTCTCCACAGAATACATATTTGATGAAAGGACCAGCCACTGTTATAAATTCCATCGCTACGGCGAAACTTGGTCTCGCGCGTTCATGATTTGTGCTGCAGAAGGTGGTTATCTGGCTATTATCAATAGTGAAAAGGAATCCCAAGTGCTCAGAGACATTTTTGCCAAGCATCCACCTCCAACTATTTATTCAAAACTTAAAGATATAGCTGCCATTGGATTCCATAGTTGGCACGAACGTGCATCTTATTCCTGGTTAACTGTACATGGTAAGCAAGGGTTTATCTTTAACTTTAGAAATAATATCTGCACCTCCCATAAGTTCTGGTTTTTTGGTTAGATCAACCAATCTTTATTTTATTTTCTTTATTGTAGTATACCCATTTTAGGCCAAAAAGAGCATCCAACCTAATTGGTATAGTAAAAAATTTCGGTATCAATTACACTACACACTACACATCCCCCATGCGAGCTAGTATGGAGAAAAAAAAGTTGGCGGCCACTGATGAAACTAACGTCAATCGATAGAGAAAAATATTATAAAACGATAGTATTTTGAACAAATGTCGAAAGTGATATACTTTTTTAGGATGTGTAGTGTAATTTGTACCGAAAATTTTACTATACCAGGCTCCATACAAATATGTTCGATGTCATTTAAACACATAATTTCTCATATTATTAAATTCCAAATATTTAACCCAAATAATAAGTTTAACCTTTAATTTTTAAGGAATGTAGGAATAAACACAAATACAAAGCCAAGTTTCTTGCAGGTCAAACTCTAAAAGAAGCAGGATACGAGACTTGGGCTCCAGGACAACCAGATAATGCAACTGCTGGTGAATACTGTGGTGCTATATTCAGATCAGCTCAGTTAGATGATGTTTGGTGCGATACTCCTGTACCTTTCATCTGTGAGAAGCCACCGGGAAGTCTTCTTGATAATAATAGTGGAAGTACTGATGAAGTACAAAGAGAATAAATGTTTTGTACATTATAATTGAGTTTATTTACCTCCTTTGCCTCATCATTATTCATCAGTCTCTGTATAAAATTATGTTGTGTGCTACTTCTTTTGATCAAATATTTTCTCTCACCTTTTCTTTCTACTCCCGAAATTTTCATCCGCTCTTGTCTTCTACATAGTTCTCTTTAATTTACCAAGCATTTGACCAGTCCAAATGTTTGCCTTAACCTGAAGTGGCATTGTTTTTACCTAAAATAGCGTTGTAAAAGTGACTACCTATTAGTTTACTTCAGATCGTAAGCTTGCACATAAACCTTCCTGTATCATATCATATTCATTAAAAATTGCAGGTAGATCGATAGGTTGGTTCAATCCACGTTTTATCTCAGTTCTATCTAGTTTTACGGCCTTCATTTAATCTTGAAATTGTTGCTAGTGGCTGTAAAACTAAATCCACGTAGCATATGTCTTCGTCACATCTTCGTAAAGGCACAGAGGAGTAAACCGTTATTAACACTCAATTTGCTTCTTTATCTAGTTGAAAATAATAGTGGAATAAAATAAATTACTACCCCCTTATTACAAAACCAGGTTTAAAGATAGTCCGACGTTAGTTAAAAGAAAACAAAAAACAGACTAACGTCGGACTATCTTTAAACTTAAATAAGGGGGCTAGAGGGCTAGAGTTTAGTCATAAACTAGCTCTCAATGAAGTTGTACACGACTTGTACACGACAGTGATTACAATACTTTATTCAAACTTTTCTTTCAGACCTTTTGATACTTAACTCGTAGATTAGAGATCCGTTTGTGTCTCTAGGCACTACCGCTAGACACAAATTAACCCCGATTGGCTAACCAGTTTAGAAATACCTGCAATACTTAATAATTTAAAATTCTGAATGAGGTCATTATAACACGTAGTTAATTATAACCCTACAGGGTTCACCCTGTAGTGGCCAGACGCGTGGGTCGAAGTCGATGTGTATTATTTTTTGATATAAAAACTTCTTTACCTTTACATATAGGACATATAGGAGATGCCTATCCAGAAATAATTAAAACTTTATTTTTTCGCTTTGATGTTCCTTGTTTTTGCTATAACGTCAATATCAAGATGTGAGTGAAGTAACCAATCAAATCTGCAAAAAATTTCATAAGCTGGAACTAAATTTGTCGTCTGAAATGCCTCACATTTCGTTTTCGGTTTAATTCCAAATTCCATTCACCAGTGAAACCTTTATCTAAATTTTTGGAGTAAATGATGAGGATACTAAATTAGATTTAATGATTACTATCAGCTGCTACGCCGTTCACTCCATCTTTGCTCATTTCATCTCCTTGTGGAGGTGGGCTCAGGTCAGTATCATGAAATAACATTCGTGATACAATTTCTACGTCTTTGTTTATACTGCTCTTTATTTTATAAAAGACTACCTAGCACGTGATTTTAAGCTCACCAAAACATTATAAATATTTTAAAAATTCCTTCAGGTTATTAGTTAACCACATGTACGCATGTTTATCGCTGTTTAGTGCTTATTTACGATGTAATGAAATAAGTAAAATAAAAAAAGTAGTTTGTAATACACCATACTTCTTAAGAAGGAACAAAAGTCGAATTCTGTTCACCTCTTTTCACCATTACCTTTCACGATGATTGCCAAAAGACACTAGACATTAAACATAAATCTTTTTTTACTTCAGACAGCGACAGACTGGGTTATATTTATGATTATAGTACTATGTCATGAATGCATGGAATTAATTGGACCTCGTACTCGTGCAAGTGAGAAATCCGTGTCCGGCCGATCAGTAAGTGGAGAAAGATTTATTGATAATTCATCACAAAGAAAATTTACTACTTTTACTACATTAAGAAGATTTGTACTTTATCTATAAAGCACAAATATTCTTAATACATGATCTTCTAATGATAATAAATCAAACGATAATGCAACTTACTGGGCCCAAAAAAATAAACTCACTGCCCAAAAATGAAACATAATGCCAGAGTACCTAGTCTAAAATATCGGGGCAGCCTAGGTGTATACTCTGGCATATGTTTAATTTCTAGGCAGTGAGTTATTTTTTTAGTCCAGAAGTCTTAGGCCGAGTTGTATTGTCTTTTGTTGACGAAGTTTTGAAAATAAATGACAACCATACTTGATAAAGTGCCAAATTTATGTGTACATACCTACATACCTACATTTTTCTGTAATGAATCTATAACAAACCCGCTTATTACATTTAAATCTTGAAAGTTTGATGTAACTAAGTGTCGGCACAAACGGGCCACTGAAAGTGGCTGTCGCGCTCTACCACCACAATGTCAGAAGCGAGCAAGTTTCGAGCGAGCGTGCGACTGAACGAGCGAGCACTACTGTAGCGAGAAGCCGCCACCGGCTACACGTGTGCGGCGCCGCCCTACAATTTATATGAAAAAGCGTGTAAGGTCGCCGTCGCTGGCCACCGGTGACTGTGGTCGGTGGCCCGTTTGCGCTGAGCCTCATAGTTGTATTGTTTGTTCAGTGGTTCCCGATATCCAGTCAATTCGATATACCTGAAGCTGGTGAACCAGGACGTCAAGTAAACATGCCTTCCGACACAGAAGTATTAATAGAACCTTCTGATATCCTTAATGAAGGACTCAATGCCGATGATAGTCATGTTAGTATAGCTTGTTATAGTTAACTTGAGAACTAGGCTCTATGTGCTCTCGTACTCGTACGTAAGGTTTTTATTTAATAATTTGAGGGATGTTAAGGAGTGAAATGGCTGACTAGTCGAATTCTGAGTTACACAATAGACGTGGAAAACAGAGAAGGTTTGACTTACGTACAGATGGTTAATTTTCAATTTAAAAACCTGCGGTTGTAGGTATTTTCAAAAAAATCAATTGAATGTATTGCTCGTTAATCCAGCGTTTATGATACTTGTAAATTTCCATTTAATATTTTGGATAAAGTTTATTTTGCAGCAAAAGAAAATGCAGAAGCAAATTGCACCGAAAGATTTTACTGACAAGAAAGCTATTCCCCCAATTAAAAACTTTTTGCTTGATTATTTCTAGAATATTCTACCCCCATCAGTATACATAGAGCAAGCATGTGGAGAACCGCAAGGCCAGCAGCTGATCCTTGATTTGTCTCCATCGGCTGAAGTCGAAATAACAAACCAACTGTACGAGCTTGAAAGCAATCATGGCAGTGATGGAAGTGAAAGTGTAAGTGTTTCAAGGAAAAGTCGGAATTATTTCCTAAAACTTTAAAATTAAATTCTTATCTCAGTATGCATAATCAAAAAAGATGTGAACTTAAAAAGTTTTTAATTTTATTTTCTCCAAAAATAATAACAATTTTTCAGAAGAGTACTTTCAGAAACAAGAGCTGTTTCTTAAATATCCACTAAATATCATAAATTTTCTGCTCAAACGGAAAAAACAGTGCTTTCATTTATACTTTCGATTTGTATTGAACTATCGATTAATGAAGGTTTCATTGAATGCCGCTATTATTGAACAAAAAAAGATGTAAATAGGACACCTTTGCACCGGGAATGACAAGGGGCGGCTTGTTTGAGTAGTTAATTAAGTTTATTATAAGTTAGATTATGTTTAAGTTTCTGTTTTATTAAACTAAATCCTAATTTCTCAATAAGACACTCTCCATACAAAAATCTTCAGAACCCTTTTACCTCTTTTTTTTTTAAATTCCAGTCAGCATACGAAACGTCAGAATCCGAAGTAGGATTGGAACAAGCAAAAGGCGACCATGGTAACACTTCACAAAGATCAGATTGCAGTCACAATGAAATTGAAGAAACCAAGAGTGAGTTGCCAGAGCTGCAAGTGGAGGAGAGTAATAATGAATTTATGTGCCAATCTTACGAGTCTCCAAGTGCAATTGATGTGCGATCTGAAACTAGTCGATTTGTTATTGTTGATAGTCAGAAAGACATGAAGGATAATGTACAGGTATGAGTATTTTTGATTGCAGCTAATATTTAAAATGTAGTGAGCCGAAGTCAGGAGTACCCTAAACCGACGAGCATGTATGAGACGACTGATGAATGTGGATGAAGCGAAAGTAGTATGTTTAGATCGTAGCAAGTGGAAGGAAGTGGTTTAAGCCTACCTCAGTGGGAGAGATGTGTGACGAATATGTGTAGTAGGCCTAGAGGTGCCGTTTGTTAAGAACCATAAAAAATAGAAGAGGAAAAATAATAGGGCACTTGATGCTACATGATGGTTTCTTGAGAAACATCATTAAAGGAAAGGTTGAGAGGAAGGGAAGCAGGGGAAGGCCACAAAACACACTTTACTCGAGTAAAGGAGAAAGTTAACGTCAAGAAGTCAAAGCATTAGCAGCAGATCGGCCTAAATGGCATGCGCTCCGCCAACAAGAGTAACTCTTAAATATAATGATGATAGGCACTCAGACGAGGTTGGAGATCTTAGTAAAAGCAAAGCTTATTTTAGTCTGATTTATTTATCGAAGAAAATAATAAAAAATGTGCTGGGCTAAGGGAAATAAAATTAGGAAATCGCTAAAAAGCTAAAAAACTAAGCTAAGCTAAGCTATAGATTAGTAGAGGAAATAATTATTTAATAAATTAAACATTAACCAGTTTAACTTTAATGATTTCAGACCCAGGAAACAGATGCCGTAAAATTGCAGTCGGCTTCCGTTTTTGATGTTAAAGAATTAAATAATAATTCAGAAACTACTAGCTTGCATTCTTTATATCAGGTTAATATTTTATGTTTATGAATTTATTATAACATATTCAAATAGGTCGCATGTAAGATCTGCCATTCATACTTTGGGAAAACTAAAAAAAAAAGCATAAACGTATCCTATTCCTATTAATATTATAAATATCAATGTTTGTGCCGATGGATGGTTAGATGTTTGTGACTCTTTAACACAAAAACTACTTAATAGATTTTGATGAAATTTGGAAATATTGTAGCTTTCACATCAGAATTACATATGGGCTATTTTAAGATATTATATTATATTCGTAAATTTTCTAAAATATGACAATACATGCGCACGAAGTCGCGGACAGCGTCTAGTTATCGATATAAAGTATAATGCCATAATGATTAAAAACGTAATGTTTCAGTCTGTAGAACCATTAGAAAACAGTAAGGAACCACCAACAAAAGAGACAGATCAAACAGTTGAAATAGCTGTTAACAAAATAATAAAAGAAAACCGGAATGAAGTTGATGATTTTCTGCAAGAAGTAAAGAAAAAGTTTGCGTTTGTAACTAGAAATAGTTTGGCAGTGATCGGCTCCGAAATTGAAATTAAAAGCTATATTTACGAACAAACCAGTCGAATAACGAATGTGGATGAAATACAGGTAAGAATCCTTTCAATCTATTGTCCTATTTTTAGTTCTAGGAAAAGGCAGAGTTTTTCCATGGTTATAAGTACGAGGAAAAGATTAAGAGAGGACCAGTCCTTACCTTTTTCTTTTGTGTTACTACAAGACTTGGTAACTAAGTGGACACAGAAACCCTTTTTCCTATTTTTATTCTTTTTGAAATGGAGTGTCGACCTTGGGTTTAAAAGTAAAGGTTAGCAGTAATATTATGCAATGTCATGATATGATTTTTAATACGTTTGTTACTTCCTATCATACTAGTACATATGATTAAAGAAGTTCCTTAATGCTGATGGATTTAAGGATTTTTGAGTCGTTTTTGTCACTCTTTCACGCAAAAAATACTGATAATATTTCAGGGAAACTTTGCAATATTGTAGCTTATACATTAGAATATC
The DNA here is from genome assembly GCA_947563765.1 of Anarsia innoxiella. Taxonomy (NCBI): domain Eukaryota; kingdom Metazoa; phylum Arthropoda; class Insecta; order Lepidoptera; family Gelechiidae; genus Anarsia; species Anarsia innoxiella. The sequence goes on from OX387403.1 coordinate 2,462,688, forward strand.
AGATAGATTTTATTAATTTAACATATCCTATAAGTTTCTTAAGTTATGATGATAAATGCGTACAAAGTTGCGAATGGTCACTAGTAGGTATATACAATCATGAAAATCTGTTACAGAATGCCGCGAATATTCATCAAATGTTCAAACCAAGTGAAGTAAATTTTCCTGCCGTGCATAATATTAGAAAAAGCTAAAGTAAGTGAAGCTTGCTCTGACCTATGTAGCTCTATACAAGTATGTACCTTTATAGTGACAAAAAATGGTGGCTTATTCGATACATAATAGGTTACTCGTATTTTAATGAGATTAACAGTCACTTTCACGACAAATTTTCATTTAAATTTTGTTTTGCCTATTTTGTCCCACTGCTGGGCAAAAGCCTCTGCCATGCCTCTCCAAACACTCCTTTTATTAGCTGCTTCCCCCAATTCTTCCCTGATTCATTTCAATAAGTCTTTTAAAAAGAACGACAGTATCGGTAAAACCTAAAATAACATATATTTTTCACCTGTTGTAAGCGTGAAAATACACATACATTTTCTATAATATTATCGTGAAAGGAATAAAGAACTTGCCAAATACATCAATATTTAATACCTACTAACATATTTTCAAGAGATTTACTAAAAATAGGTTTTTTATGTTAGCTCGTCCAAAATAAGGGATACCGACATAAAGCGATAATGGAAAAGATTTAAGCCTTCGCTCGTGTCTCAGCACAACACATAAGTAAATATATTATACAACAATGGCCTTCTGCCCTACGAAGCCCTACCCATATTAAACGTTTCGTATAAATATACAGGATGTAACAGAAAGGGGGTATAAAGCCGAAACACAGCGATAGTCCCCATGAAACTGAATAACTTTCCCCAAGGAACATGGGTCTTAAATCGAAAAAAAAATTTCGCCTCCCCATACAAAGTGTCCGATCAGTTAATCGAGTAAGTATGGGCGATCCAATTTTTTTTTTCGATTTACGTCCCATGTTCCTCGGAGAAAGTTGTTCAGTTTTATGAGGACTATCGCTGTGTTTCGGCATTATACCCCCTTTCTGTTACACCCAGTATAGGGTGTTGTCATATTACGCTGTTAGGTTACGTGTTGTCATTATACGAAGCTTAAAACAGAGAATGTTTTAAGCAAATAAGGCACGAGGTTGTTTTATACGATCAGGTTTCTCCATACATTTACTTAAATAAACTAATATTTATCTTCATAGATTTTGAGTGGAGTAATCTGATTGCACGCGTCGAACGCTGCGAGCAACGCATAAAACAACCGCGCGTCTTATAGCAGCTTTTAAAGCAAAAATAAAACAAAATCGCTTCATACTTTCGGGAATTAGAGATGCCACGGGCAGATACGAGTATACAAATACAAACATGTCAATCTTATAACACCACTTTTTTTGCGTTTCCGGTAAAAAAATATTATGTAAGTTGTTACTTGACAGTTAAATATACTCGTACATGTAAATAACATATTTATATGTATTTTTAACTATAAATAACATATATTTATACATATTTAAATTGCACACAAAGTAAAGCAAAAAAAAGGAAAATTGAAACTAAAAAACGATGTCCGTAACGAAAGTGGGGTTATTTCTTACTCTCCACTCAATGAAAATCTCCAGCTGATCGTTTTATTGTGCTTTATAATTTTTTTTAATCATTACATGTAAAAATACTTAGAAATATGTTTATTATACATTCTCTATGTAAGTAACAATATCGTTATATAATTATATGGCAACACCTTAATATTGTTCCAGCGTATTTGTCGTCTATTTAAGGACCTTTTGTGCGATAAAGTAACTTCTCACATCACTCAAATACCAAAGGTCGAATAACAAAACATTTATTGTTTGAAACGAGATTAAAATAGTAAACAACTTTTACTATGGTAAACTTTTACTACAACATAAGTAAAGTAGTAGTAGTTTTCTTTTTTTACCATAGTAAAAATGTAAAGTTTTAATTTTCACAGATGATGTATTACCATTGCCGCTATAACAAAAATACTAAAATAATAACTTTTGCTATGGTAAAAAAAGAAAACTACTACTACTTTACTTAAGTTGTAGTAAAAGTTTACCATAGTAAAAGTTGTAGTGAAACTATAGTACAACTACTATTTTAGTCTAAAACTAGCTAATTTAAAGTCACCCTCTACTGTTATCATGCTCTAAATAGCATTTCAAACTAGATTTTAAACCGATTTTTGTTTTATTTTTACAGATAAGAAGATAACAGATAGAAATGAACACTAAAAAGTCCTATGTTAACTGGAACTTATATAATTATAATGAACACTATTTTGTTTTGGTCAATAAATTTTCAGTTTGAATTACTATAAAACCAATTCATATTTTTTATTTAGTTACACGTAAGCTTAATGCCAACGTAAGTAGACACAAAAATATTTTGAAAGTAGTTCGTAATATTCATGTAATGATACTTTAAAAAAAATAATTAACAGAAAATAATACATACATACTTAATGACTTCATAGATATCAAAACGCTACCACGCTGCAACCAAAGGTGCGTAAGTGCTTTTTACGGTTCCGTACCCAAAGTGTGAAAACGGAACCCTATTACTGAGACTTGGCTGTCCGTCTGTCACCAGGCTGTATCTCATAAACCGTTATAGCTAGAGCGTTGAAATTTTCACAGATGATGTATTTGCCATTGCCGCTATAACAAAAATACTAAAATAATAATAATAATTAAGGGGGTTCCCAAACAACAAACGTAATTTTTTGCTTTTTTTGCTCGATATGAATAGTGAATGGTACGGAACCCTTCATGCGCTAGTTCGACTCGCACTTGGCCGGTTTTTTTAAACATAAATAAAAGTCAATAATAGAACCAAGTTCATATCACCTGTCAACAAGGCTTTACCGACTCACTAACTTCTCAAAGCTTACTTACAAGGCCAAAATAATAAAGCAGGGATTTTCTATTCCAGAGATTACAGAAAAGCGCTGGAATCCCCAAATCTTGCATGTAAATATGACCTTAGTTTCAATTACAGTAGGATATAAAGTCTCAAGTCAGAGACAGTTGACAAATTGAAATTGGTTCCAAGCCTGGCGTAGTTATTTCATAGTGATTCAGTATAACGTTTTGGTGAAATATATTTTTAACGAGAATTACAATACAGGTAAGCTTTTGCACGCGGTTTTACCTGTGGACCTGTGTTTAAAGATAGGTACATAAATCGAGGAACTTCTTCTAATGAATTTGAATGACTTTCTCAAAAACATTAGTGCAAATAAACATCCCGTTATCGTGTCAATTAGACGAGCGGACATATTGAATAAAAATATATTTTTAAATCGTCCCATATTTCCTGGGGAAAGTTTTTCAGTTTGATGAGTAAATGTCATCATCATTGGCCACATTATCTTTATTAGATGTTTGTTGCAGCGCATATGTAGGTAAACAGATAACGTTCTATAATTTTTTGTCAGAGAAAGAGAAGACATATACCTTTAATATAGTGATCATTATATAAAACATAGGTAGATACATACATCAACAAAATCCTGAATGATACTGCAATAAGCCAAGTGGCGATTTTTTATTTTTTTGTAACTAATTAGTACTTTTTTTTGCTTATCTAGCTCACATTTTAGTACCTAGGTATTCTAAATCTTTACAAATTCAACCGCAGCCAAGCTCGTAGAACTAATGGAGCGGGTTAACTTCTTATCATTGAGTGCTCGTTTCTAATCTAATTGATTAATTACTCGCATTACCTTAACAGATAGCTGGATGTTTTCAGATTTACTGGTTAAACCTAAAGTAGCACTTCTTTTCTTACTATTAACTTTTTTCTTTTTTGTTGCTTGAGTTGGTTACTCATCTCTAACGACGTTAATAACCCCCGTAACTTTGATGCTCTGTATGTTTGTATTTATTTATGTATTTGATCTGGTAAAAAATGCGTTTCAAATATTTTTTAATAGCCTAAAAGACGGACTAATTATTTTTTGATTTTTTTGAATGTAGTCATCATCCCTATTGGCGTGGTTGGTATAAATAGTGACCCTGCCTGCCATGCCAAAGGCTATGGATTTGATTCCCACGAGTGCCTATGGCTTGACTAATAAATTGCCTCCCTATGCTGCCAATGAGGTATTAATTTCATAGATTTGGTAACAGTCAAATATATTATAAATCATTTTTACATTAAGTATTTAAACGTCTGTGTTACATATATGTCGGAGATTACGTTCATGAATGCTATTTTGGAACCATTTGCAAACTATTTACTGCTAAAATGCAAGAACTGGCATGTTTCGGACTGGTTGTCACTTTGGCGCTTTCATATTTGAGTCGCTGTCATGTATGATGAATTCTGTTTGATTGTTGATTTGAAGAGATATCGGAAGACATCACGTTCACCTTGTTATTTTCTAACGTGATTGCAAACTACACAATAAAGCCAGTTTGTTCGTTACACGCCCACTGTCTTATTTTAACTAAAAGCTTAAACACCACTTCTGATGACTCCTCGTCGACATCAGAAGTGGGATGATGTAACCATGTAACTGAACAAACTGGATTGATTGAATTGACCAACTGGACAAAATGATGAAAATGATATGCACTCGCCAGAATTTGGTCCTGACAAAGCGAATATAATACAAAGCTACCGCTGCTGGTGCTATGTAGCATTTTGGTGAGTCGATTTCATTTCGTTGACTCTCGAACATGAGATTAAACATCCTTTGCCGGATGTTGATATTGTTACCTCGCATAAGAAACAAAATGTTGTTGTTGCACAAGTTGAACCAATTTAGAAAGGTTTTTAAATGAGTAAGGCGTTGAAAACAAACATGATTTGAAAATTGTTTTGATTGTAATGACTATTTTAACTGTAAAATGTTGATTTAATTGTTTTATTTGTCAATACTGGTTTCATGACTTTGGTTTGCACATGTTGGAATGTAGTCGTAGCTCCGGTGGTTTAACCGAAGAGTGCGCGGTGTGCATATCCAACTGTGTGTTCACTTAGTTAAGTGAATGGTCGCTGGTTAAGTGCCGAGAAAAATCACTGGTTAAGTGATAGAAAAAAAAGAATTGTCGCTGGTTAAGTGACTGAGAAAAATCACTGGTTAAGTGATAAAGAAAAGAAAAAAAAGTGATGCATCGCTGGTTAAGTGGTGCATCGGTACTGAGGTTCTAAAACCAGTTTGTTGTTTTGTTGTTGATACAATGGTTGTTATTACAATTTTTAAAAATCGATAAAGAATAAAAATGGTCATTTTTATTGAAGTACCTACTGAGATTAAATTCAAACCTTGCCCTATTGTGGTCAGGAGTGGCCGAGTACGGTATCTACTGCGGTGAATGTTTTCTTTTACAGACTGAACCTTTGACCGAACACCCACACGAGGACGTGTGGTCCTGTCAGAATGGCCGTGTCGGAGATTACGTTCATGAATGCTATTTTGGAACCATTTGCAAACTATTTACTGCTAAAATGCAAGAACTGGCATGTTTCGGACTGGTTGTCACTTTGGCGCTTTCATATTTGAGTCGCTGTCATGTATGATGAATTCTGTTTGATTATTGATTTGAAGAGATATCGGAAGACATCACGTTCACCTTGTTATTTTCTAACGTGATTGCAAACTACACAATAAAGCCAGTTTGTTCGTTACACGCTCACTGTCTTATTTTAACTAAAAGCTTAAACACCACTTCTGATGACTCCTCGTCGACATATATAAGTAGATATCTCCCAACTGTATAAGCAGACACACTTTCCTCCACTCGCTCGCATTATTTTTATGAATCAGTAAATGCCGAACCTTTTCGCTTTTGCTATTTATTTATTACTGATTTCGGTGTGAGAGCGCATAAAAATCAAGTCAATAATTTATGCTAAAAAGTTTATGCACCCCAGCATAAATTTAAGAGACAACCTCATTTTCCTAGCTTGTCTCAGTGTCGTTAATAAAATAGTTTAGGAGCTAACTTTTACTTTCATATTGTTGAAAACTGTTATTTTGTGAAACTATTTTAAATTTTAACCTTTCAAAAACATTATCAACATATTTCAAGTGATACTTAATATGCGTACAAAAAAATATATATTTAATTTGAAAACTTCTTATTTCGTTGTCCCGTCCTGCCCTTGATTCCCCTGTTTGGTTTGCTCGCTTGGCAGTGTGGCATGAGCATTAGAACTAGGATTAGAATAAGAATAGTCGTTACCCGAAAATGAAGAACTTCACTTGGTAAGGCCCAGAACACACGATGAAACGCAACTGCAACGCAACCGAAATTGCTAGTTACTTTTGACTTGCATCGAAGTTTCTGCTATAGACTTCCATAGAAAACCACACACGACGCAACTAGTTTGAAACGTATGTGAAACGTATGTTTGAAACGTAATGTGAAACGTTTCAAACTAGTTGCGTCGTGTATGGTTTTCTAAAGGAGTCTATAGCAGAAACTTAAATGCAACTCAAAAGTAACTAGCAGTTGCAGTTGCGTTTCCCCGTGTGTTCTAGGTCTAAAACTTTGACTAACCCAAAAATGACTTTATATTTTTTTTTCTTAGAAATCATATCAATTCCATACAGGATATTAAGATACCTGTTTACGGGATTAAATATACTTATATTTAATTCCAAAAAGGTTATAAACACTTCCATCCAGCTCTCAATCTAAGCTTGTTTGAGCTCTACGTCGTCGTGTTTCTATAATGAAGGAATCTCGTTGCGCACTCGAATCCTCTGATTTATTACTTGGATTCAACACTTTTTATGTTCTATATCTATGTACAGTGACCGCCATTGTAAAATACATTGCGATATTACCCTCTCTGTCTGTCATGTTTTATAACTATATGTCAGACAGTGATAGAAATAAGAGCCGTTAAGTAAAATTAATAGCCACGAATTGTTGTAGTGTACCTGTCTAAAATATGTAGAATTTGTTATAGTTGTGTATTGATGGATATTAATTTAAAAGGTTCTTTTGCGTTTAATCAGCATTTAAAAAAATTACGATTCTGGCCTAAATTGCAATCTCTATGGCACTTAAGTACACAATAGTTACTGCAGGCTTTGGCGAAAATTAAGGAAAGTCATGTCTTTATAAGGCCTATTGTTTGCAGAAATCTTTAATTCTGGTCGTTTGTTTAAATTACTGCCTTTTACAAGTACCTACGTAATGTACGTTACAGGCGACGTTTTGTGTGAATAATATCTTCTCATTATAAAAAGATGCTTTTAATAGCCATAAAAAAATATTTGGAGCCACGCCTTCCTTTTGACTCCTTTTTGGTTGCCTCGGGGCCTCTAAATCCTACTAATATTATAAATGTCAATGTTTGTGCCAATAGTTATTGAATGTTTGTCACTCTTTCACGTAAATACTACTTAACAGACTTTGATGAATCTTGGTAATATTGTAGCTTATACATCAGAATAACACATAGGCTATATTTTTAAGATATTATGATTCTTTTCCAAGTTATGATGATAAATTCGTACGAAGTTGCGGATAGCCTCTAGTTTACAAATAAGTCACTGTGCTACCACATGCTTCAATTTCCCTTGACTTTTACCTCTGGAACTCTCATTTAACAACCTTCATGGTTTTATTATTGCTATGAGGTACTGAATACCAATAGAGCATTCAAACTTTTCCCATAAAGAAGTCTTAAGAAGCGATTGTTGAAGTTACTTATGGTGTTTTTGTAGTGAATGGAAATCATGGAACGTAATCTGACCATGAAACTGAGCGATATTTTTGGCGAAAGATGCTTTCTTTTTTATACTATTCAAAAAAGGGTGTGATGCACCAAAATTTTGGCTTACTTACCGGTACCTTACCGGATCAAACCTCCTAAAATCGATAGTTTCTCATCAAGATAAAATGTAGACTGACAAAATCTTGTGAAGTGTCACGTTTGTAAGTTAAAATAGATCGCTAAAATCATACTTTGGAATAAGACTGTGATGTTTTTCTGCTTTTTTCCGTCCCATACCTAATATTCTTGGAAACTTAAACAACAAAATGAAAGAAAACAGTTACTACCTAGGTAGATTACCAACTTACATCTCCTTAATTTGATGAACACTTCACAAATAACCTGTATCCTGCTTCCCAGAAAGCCACTCTGAATTTACTGCCACAGGACACAATAAGCAACTTAGTATTCTAGTCAGACGTCTAGATTTCTAGAATAATAGGAATCTCCTAGTGTATGTCTGATAATAGCGTATCCGAGTGGACACGTCCTGGGCGGACGCTAAAACGTAGGTTTAATAACTGAGCTACGAATATTTGGACACGTAACTATGAACTTCTGTCTCTGTGGGGTCTGTAGGAAGAAATATCTCTTAGAAAAATATGCTGTACCTTTTGTATTTACTTCTTTTTTTCTATTTCTGTGTGCTATCTTCTTGCAATAAACTTTAAATAAATCCTAATCCTATTCCTATTGTTTGTGCCGATGGATGGATGGATGTTTGTTACTTCATCACGTAAAAACCACTGAACCCATTTTAATGAAATTTTACAATAACTAAGCTTGGACATCAGAATAACACATAGGCTTTATTATTATTTAATATCATAATATTTTTTCAAGATACGGCAAAAAATGCGTACGAAGTCGCGGGCAGCCTCTAGTAAATAAAATTAAAGAAACCTATTGTTCACAACGGCGGATCCAGGGGGGGGGGTCATGGGGGTCATGACCCTGAGCTGGTTCCAGGACTCAGGTGGACCACTAATTGAACAGAATTATTTTATTTATACATTGTAAAGACGCCACTTACAGACGCGTCCGATAATTTGTGAGCACCTAACCAGTACGGGCCGAAACATATTTCCGCGTTGTGACGCCGCCGCCGCAACGTAAGAATCGGCAGTGGTGGCAGCAGAGGCGTGGCGAGCGGCGCAGTCGTGTTTAAAAAACAGAATAATGTCTTCTTGATAAAGAAAAAGCAATCACTTTCCTACAATCAATGACAGATACACGACTACTTGTAGATAAATCTGTGGGATGAATCCACAATCAAAAATCAAGAGGAACTGGCTACCTACCATATGACAATAAAACGCCCTTTTTCACAACGTCATAACGCCGTCGTAACGCAAACTTCAAGCTTCAAAAAAGCGCCGCCTGCGCACCATACCTGCCACTGCCTATTTAGCAAACTAAAGCCACCGGCAGCGGCGGCCCGGCGCGGCGGCTTTATTTGCACGAAAATGCTTGAAAATTAGGCCGCCGGCCTGCGGCCGGCGATTTTGATGAGTTTTGGCTATTTGCAGTTGCGGTTTCGGCCTTAACGCCTAGCAAGACGTATCCTCAATAGGAATCGGAACGACTAAACTTCAACTTCAACTTAATTCTTGTTCTAAGTTGAAAAAATAAAATTTATTTATATGTGACCTGGCGCCAAAGCTGGATCCGCCCTTGATTGTTCATTCGTTTAATTCGTTTAAACAGAGAAATGATAGAATACGTTATAATACTATTTATTACACAAATGACATAAAGATAAAAGTAAACAATAGGTACAGACGAAGTAGCAACAGGTTTCTTTAGTTAGTTAGCAATATTTTCCAGACAAGTTTGGCGTAAAAATAGAAGTTTATAAGTATGAAAAAGTGGGTTGCGCAGACGATTTTTAAATTAATAATAATTTAGGAACATCAATTTTGTAGTTACGGTCGGTTCAGATTTGGAGTCGGAATCTACACATAAGTATCTTTTTTTAACATTATTTTTAGTAGGTATTAAAAGATCGTGCATAAAAATTCGTAGCTCGTTGTTCTTACTGCACATCCAGTCATGTTCATGTCTGAGACGATCTAGCATTGCTCGCCATTTCCTCACGTATTACCCGCAAGATCTAACTTGACAATCCATCCTAATAGTCCATGTATAACAGTAACTTTATATAATTAGATACCTATCTTTTATATTCTCGTATAGTTTCTCATCTATAGTGGTTTTTATGGTTATTTTTAATTTGCCTTCTTCTTCTTCTTTAATAGCCCATATATGTCCCCACCGAGGGGCACGAGCCTACTCTCATATAGCGAGTGATTAGGCCGTAATCCACCACGCTGGCCAAGTGCGGGTTGGCGGATTTCACATACACCTTCGAATTTCTTCTCTGGTGTATGCAGGTTTCCTCACAATGTTTTCCTTCATTGTGAGGAAAACATTGTGAGGAATAGTAATAGTTGCAGTAATAGAAAAAATAAGTACTTTTCAATGATTTCAGTAACAAATTTTATTAAACAATTGTTGTTAACAGTACACTACACTTAGTGCCCGTTTTACCACCTCCAGATACAATTTAACTGCCAGAAAAACCTAATACCTATTCCATAAAATATGACATTTTAGACAGAGACATGTATAAAACATCTGTCAGATAAAATTTATCTGTACATACGCTGCGACTAGATACCGCTTTATGAAGAAAAAACAGCATGCAAAATGCGCAATCAATTTCGTGGCGCTGCTGTCAAAAAATTATATGACAATTGGGCGCAATTCGGCGTAATGAACTAATGAATGACTAGCGCGTTACGCCACGATCGGCGTAGTATTTTTATCGCATACGGTATCTAGTCGTAGTGCGCGGAGATTAATTATTCATCTTTGATTCATAACTTTCATGAGAGATCAATACAATGACTATGATTGGTGGTTAACCAACTAGCTTGCAAAAGATCCGGAACTCGCTCCATAGCCGAAGTGATTCGCCAATTTGATTTGGTACTAAGTTTTGATGTTCTACTTAATTTCCAACCGAACACTGAAAATGATAAAAATAAATTGATTCCAGGAACTTAGGCGCTGTCTCATTTTCATTTTCATTTACACTTTGCTATTAAATTACTTACCACTTCTAGTATCGTCTTCAAAATGGTCTTTACAGCCGTAAATAAGAGCATAATCTGCGTAATTTGTAGCCACCACATAGTGAAAAAATATTTCTGTTCCTGGAATTTTAAATATTAATATAATTCGTGAGTGTTTATCATTTACGATTAGGCCGAGATCCCGGAACGATCTGACTTAACTTACACTGGATAAGCTTTGAATACCTACGCTTTTTATTCATTATTTACTAGTACTACTTATCCATTTCTTACCATAACTAATCCATATTTTACCACAACTAATCCATCTCTTACCAAAACTAACGACCATCCTTTGAATATAACCGTCAGTAACTTCGATTGTAGATGACATGTAATGCATGAATTCCCCAAGTTTTTCCGTTTCAAAGTTGATGGCGATACCCTCCATCATGATGATGTACATGCTGTCCAGACATTCCCCTCTTTGGTAATAGTTGGGGATCTTCTCTATAACGTGCCAGGTGCCTACAAACTACAAACATGTTCCTTTAGAAAATATACATACCTACATACATATCCGTCACGCCTCTCTCCCATTGGGGTAGGCAGAGACCACTTCCTAGATCCTAGACCTTCTTAGACTTCATAGATCTTCTAAATAAAAATAAATTGCTGTATGTTAGTCTGGTTAAAACTCGAGAACAGCTGAACTATTTGGCTAATTCTTCCACCATTATAATTTGTACGAGCTCAAAGAAAAAGGTGAGAATTTGGGAAAATCGGGAAGAAACATAAAGGCTGGACGTCTGCCCGAGCCATTATAAAACATAGTTTCTCAGCTTCCTTCCCAAAATAAAGATAGTTCTTCCTGAAATTGTTTTATACGTCTGTGTTGTCCTTGAAATGTTTATAAAATGTTGATAATACATAGTTATATCAATATTTTATGCATTTCAAGTTGCTTTATGTCGACAGTATTCATCTATTTTATGCGTTTTTCAAGTATTTTGCATCGTAAAACTTTATTACTCTTGCCTGCACTTTTCATTTGTTTCCTAAATAATATTGTTAGTTTGAAGATTGATTGCGTCCTCCGCGTCCTATTATTTTCATTATCACTAAAATCTCACCTTATTCAAATCAAATTTCTCCATAACTTGTTCACTGGTAACATTGCACGGTCCTTTGTAAATTACTTGACTCCTCACTAGTAGTGCAATAAAGCTTAGTAATAACGTAGCGTAGTACATTCTTTTAGAGTCTATTGCATTTTGTCAAAGGCACACTGCATTCATAGCCAGAGCGAGAGCCGAATAAAACAAAAAAAAAACAATCCAATATGGTCAGAGTTTACAAGATTTGTTTTATCACTGACTAGAGGATGGCCGCGACTTCGTATGTATTTATCGTCCTATTTTGGAAAAAATCATGACATCTCAAAATAATATAGCCTATGTGTTATTTTGATGTGCAAGCTACAATATTGCCAAGTTTCATCAAATTCTGTTCAGTAGTTTTTGCGTAAAAGAGTAACAAACATCCATCCATCCGTCGGCACAAACATTGACATTTATAATACATATTAACCTCTCACGTCTCACTGACCCATTATAAACCCAGTCACAATAGATTTTCTATTGTTCTTTTTTTTCTGGGATGTGAAAGATTAATAGGATTAGCCGATGCGGAAAATTGGTTTTTGATGCAATTCTTAAAGATAAGAAAATTTTACGTTTTATTAACTTAAAATTATTAATTAACCAATGGATATACTTACGTGTACTTACGTAGGAATTCATGTGTGTCTTTCCTAATTTTATCCAAAATGTTCCCTAACCGGCTACTTTAGTAATTTTAGACGTTTTACTCGATAGTCAAGTAGTTTATAACCTCGAATGATATCACGTTACTTTTAAGCATTCTCCATTCCGTAAACGAGGCCATTTTAGGAGATATCCAAAATTGCCTTAAACTCCGCTCAGAAGACAATGTTTCTCTCATAAAGGATAAAAGCCTGTCTACTAAAGTTTTTGCTCTGAAGTAAATGGGAAGTAGAAACAAATAGAGAGAAGGAATGTTTTATTTTTGGTGTTTATTCTGTTTCCTACTTTGGCTGTGGTGTATTGCGTGTACCATAGATGTAGAATATGCGTAGATTAGTGTCGATAAGTCTTGAAAAGGTCGCTGGTATTTGTAGTGCTGTAATAATCAGGTAGGTACTTAAAATTAAACATAAACAGGCATTTAATGAAACGGTAACAAAAAAAAATCTATCCTCTAACTGCAAAAGTCTAGCTGCAGCCTGGTCACAGACGGACGAGTCTTTTTGGACGGAACCCTAAAAACAGGTTAGTGGGGAAATATAAATATCGTACAGAATTTACGAAAATCTCCCTTTTGTCAACCTGAAACTTGTGTTAAGAAAATTCAACCGCTTCTATATTGTAAGGTTGGAAGGAAATGATGGCTAATTCACTTGCCCGCTTCAGTCACGTACCGGGAAACTTCCGGGTTTTCTGGTAATTAACTTAAATCTTTAAACAGGTTATTGGAGAGAAGGTCGTAAAAATTTGTGAACTGTCGTGTAAGGTAGGTACTTAAGTACTTATACCTATGTATTTTTTTAGCCTATTTCGTGCCACTGCTGGGCAAAAGCCTCTCCCATGCCATACCTATGTATTAATGTTTTTTTTTTCATTATCCAAAAACTTCCTTCCTTCAAACAGCTGTCCGATAATATCAGTTTTTTTTTAAATAAAGCGCACCTGACTGAACTACTATTTAGTAATCTATATGCCTGAACCTAGTACCTACCTATTACATTACCTACCTATTATTTAAACATATAAGTATCATCAAAATAAGTAACATTTAAGTTGACATGAAACCAAAATAATTGCAAAGTTTTGAGGTCAAACGTGCGATGATTTTGTATGTGTATCTGCTCATTTTCCTTGTACTGTAAATGTGAACTGACGGGCTATTCACGACAATCACAGAGGCGATGATGGGGAAGCGTCGTCTGACGGTAGGGCTGCCCTTCAAATTGACGTAACTAGTTTTAAGAAAATATTTTTATTTATTTAGTGTTCCTAATTCAAAATGGATCATTGACTCTATGCTAAATGCCAATGAAACGCCGATCGCTTTTTGTTATGTAACTTGAATTTTTAAAGAATATTTAGTGTTCCTAATTCAAAATGGATCATTGGCTAAATGCTAAATGCTAATGAGACACTGCCGATCGTTTTTTGTTATGTAACTTGAATTTTTGATTATTCGGTATTTTATTGGAAACATAGAAAGGAAAGATTGAATTGAAAGTCACTAAAAGTGAGAAAATCATTGAAGGGTATCTAGTTTGCAGAAGGTAGTCTATTCGTATCGTGTGATATGATGTATAAGCAACGGAAACTGTATTATAATATAACACCAATCTTTGTTTATGCCGCGTTGTCAGATTCCTCGTTTTATCAAACAACTTTTATTTGGTCGCATATACACAAACCTAATCAAGCCAATTGGAATAGGAACTAGCGCCTCTTTGTAATCATTAAAAAATCAAGAAATAACCTTGGTAATAGCCCTAGTGTACAAAATGGGGCATTACGATGGAACCTTTTTAAAACACATTAGCTTTTACGCGGTTCGTCTCCGGAATACGAGGCATCGTCGCAACGCTCTTGTTGCTACTTGAATACCCGGATACCTGAGCACGTACCCCCGGGTATCCAAGTACCCGTGTACCCGGTTATTGCCTTGTTTACGTGAATACAAACCGCAAGATTAGATTGTTAAACCTGTTTATCGTTTAAAAGGATTTAAGAGTCGTGTTTTAAAGGGCATTTTTACGCTTTGATAATTTGGGAACACGTACGAGTACATTCAGACATTTTTTTGAGGGAACTTGACATAATATACCCACTTGCCAGTTGTTAGAATGGCTTTGCTATATGAATGAAACATGATAAAAAGAAAAAGATGAATCTCCTACTTTTTAGTAACTCATATTGTTTAATTTCTAGCAAATTATGCGTCAACAAAAGCCCGAGACAAATCTTCTAGGAACAGCTTTAAGCGGCAGCCTTATGATTATCTATTCTTAACGACTAGCACCAAGTTGCATAAAAACATTCAATGTACTTACACCATAAAACAAGTAAAATAAAAAGCAAAAGGAAACATCAGCTGTAATGTTAAATAGTGCGTTAAGTTTAAGTAGCACATTAAGCGACACAACTGCGGAATGTACCCTAATTCAGCGCCGAACTTTTGGTTAAATACATTTTCAATGTTTTCCAAGTCCTCTATGGCACAACAGCTACCTTACGGACGGCGGCGGCGCCGAAATTTTGTTTAAATACATTCTCAATATTTTTCAAATCGTCTATGGCACATCACCTAAATTACGCCATATACCTTCTTACACACCAGCCGCTGAACTTTCAGCGTCGTACTTTTGGCAGATACACTAAAGTCCTCAGTCTCCAACTGATTGTTAATATCATAATCTCCAAGTAATAAACCTCCTTATCTTTTCCAACGGTTAAGCTAAATGTACCAGAATGTGTCGTCTGCAAACAAATGGCCCACTAATTGCGTATCGTAGACTGTGAAGAGGGAGCGCGGTTACTAAACGACGTCGTATACCTATTCAATGGATAACTGAGTCATTTAGAACCCTATTAAGAAGATATTGCCATGGGTGTCGACTTAGATTTCGGGTTGTTTTAATTAAGAGTTTAGTTCTCGTCGGCCGCGATAATCTTTAAGCCATATCGTAATCATGCTAGTCGGGTGGGTAACCTTTTACCTTTTAGGGTGCTGCCTCTACCAGACCAATCGATCAATCGTCGATTGTTATTAGATTGGAATATTCTATACAAAAAAAATTGACGATCGACGTTGACTATTCCATTCTACCTTGGATCGATGCCATCGATGAATCGACGATTATTGTGGTAGCACCCTTACATAATGCGATTCCCTATCGACAATACAATCGTAGGAAATGATTATCACCCACTTAACTTGCTCGCCAGCCTGCTAGCGGTATGAAAAGCGCTTTAATTGCTCTTACCCTTAATGTTACATTTAAACTTCATAAATAACTGTTTTTATAATACGTATAATATTAACTGACATCTGAAACCATATAAAAATAACTCAATTATTTCCAAGCTCGAGTTTAATTATATGAAGATACTATCATCCATCATTCGTTCATTAAAATGCGAAAATAGGCTTTGTTAGTAAAGCAAAAACACCCCTCAATGACGCATCTCTATCAATTTCGGCTCTCATTAATTCCATGAATGGCTTCAGACATACTTACTTTCATTAATTGGAGTACGACAACGAACGAGTATCAAAGAAGTTATAACCCTTTTGCTTTGCGATATAAAGTAAGTTTCAGCTTGTACCGTCTACTTACCTATTACTTTACCCATTAGAATAAGTAATTCATTTACTAAGACGCCTCGGAAGGAGGTATTTACGCATGCAGCGATGTTTGAGGATACTTCCGGCGTAATATAATGTAATTTAACAACAAGGACAGTATTGGAAATTCATACAGACTATCTTCATAGCGAGGTACCTACGCCACACACTCCACAGATATTCGGCTTGAGCAGAGATTTTGGTAGCATTGTCATAGGTAGTGTTACCTATATTTATGCTGAGTAGGTGCTCCTGGTGCATTTCCTAATTGAAATCCTTCTCTATGACTGAAATGCACCGTCATTTGTTATCACATTTACTGCTATACCGCAAGAGTGTAATAATGAAGACTAGAATATATCGATCTAATTGTTAAGGTAGGCTTTCTAATCACAAAGGACTTTGGGTTTAAACATCGTTGTTTATCTATCTCATTTAGGTACTATTCAAAGCAAATGCTAATTCAAAGTACTTTGAAAGTTGGTTGTATATGAATAGCAACCAACTGAATGATATAAAATTAAATAGATATTTCATAGGGCCTACGAGTAACACGGGCCAAACCAGCAGAGTTATTTTTGTATGAATACACATTTTGCGTTACCAAGTTATTTATTATGTACCTAACTATTAGCAAAAGCTAACTGAGTTGAAACGTGCTGCTAAAACGCAATATGCATTGAAACTTTGATAGAGTGAAAGTTTTTGGTTCGTATTACACGCAGACAAACATTTCGTTGCTCAGATAAAGTTTGTAACATGTGGCGTGCATGAATGTTTAATGCATGATGCTACTTTTACGTATTAGCGTAGTTTGCGTAGTTAAATTAAGAGAGTTTCCGACTACAAATATTAGATTTCAGGATTCGTTTTCAAAATTGTTTGCATTCCAAATACAAAAAGTATTTCCAATGCACATAAAATGAGTCATTTCTGCCCTGAAGATAGGACTAAAGGTGGCACTTTTGTCGCGTAGGACTTTTCATATTTTCCCATTTACTTACTGCTTACTGCCCTATTTTACATACTTACTTTTATTTTATTTTTCCCGTTTTTTTATTTTACCTGAGATATTAGTTGTTGAGACTTTACTGTAATTGCAAACTGTTGTAAATACCTACTGATAAATATATATGTCGGCGAGGAGTCATCAGAAGTGGTGTTTATGCTTTTAGTTAAAATAAGACAGTGGGCGTGTAACGAACAAACTGGCTTTATTGGGTAGTTTGCAATCACGTTATCAAGTAACAGGGTATACGTGATGTTTTCCGATATCTCCTCAAATCCATAATCCCAACAACAATCCACCATACATGACAGCCTCTTCAAATATGAAAGCGCCAACTTGACAACCAGTTAGAAACATGCCAGTTCTTGCATTTTAGCAGCAAAGAGTTTGCAAATGGTTCCAAAACATCCTTCATGAACGTAATCTCAGCTGTTCTCCGACATATATATTTTTAGAAGAATTTTTAGAAGTTTTGTCGTATCAGGTATTCACGTTATACGACACTTCTTTTTATTCATTTACTTCATCTTTTATAAATAAGTACTTATTAACTTTATAAATGATAAACGAGATCGTCTTACTATAGAATCATTGATCTTCCAAGCATTATTATTATTATTGCGCATGGAAAAGAATTCTGCGTAGATTTTTACAGACCCAAAATTCCAATCGGGATTCCACGTAGCAAGTCCTTCCCGAAACACGTTTGAAGACAGATGCGCCAATATTTTTAATAAAGTCCTTCTGAGGGGACAAATTGGCAATTCCTTGCTCATTCCTTTCTTATAGTTTGATAGCTCCATAGCTATATAGTGTCAGGTTTCAGCTATGGGTTTCAGTGCATAGGTTAAGACAATGTAGTCTAAATTAAAGTAAAACGGTCAACATAAGTGTTCTTTGTATTTAAGATCCTTTTCTATTACTCTCAGATAATCCTCTTTTTTAAAAACCTCTTTGCTGTAAGCTTGACAAAAACCGTCAAAGTAACAAAACAAACATTAAAATTAAAACCATCAAAAATGCAATGTCCGGAAAGCAATGTTTATATTTTTATTCGCTTACCTTTTTCAATACGAAGTTTTAGCTGGCGTCAACATTATAGATAAAGGTTTGATTCCTTTGGAAAAGAATTCCGTTGGGATTCAATTTTATATCGACGTGGAAAACGAGGATCGCGCTGATCAGTGTTTGGTACAAACTTGGCCTAGGAATTGTTGCTTGACGGACACGGAGAGGGAAGATTGCAATATTATGTTTCTTTATGGAACCAACACGATCGCACTTAACCCAAAGAACAGAGAAACCCTCATCCACGTTTACCCAACGTTATACCAACACGATTTGATGGGCTTCTGTGTGTTTTCCCTCAAATCTAAATGCAGCAGAAGTGGAGTGAACACTCAGCAATCCTTCTCTATTCCCTTCGATACCGCAATACGTGTTGATAGGAAAGTCTCCGATATAATGATAAATTACGTCGCCGACAGCAAACGAGCTGAATGCTCTTTTATAGACGAAGACAGTTTAAATGATTGTGAACCGGCGAACTGTGATAAAAAATACGCAGGAGCTAGACCTTTCTTTGACGCTAATTTAAGTAAATGCACTGAGGCAGCTGTTTGTATTGGAGACCCAGAAAAGAAACTACCAGATATAGTCTACGTACCTAAAAGCAATGTTTGTAGAGACTTAGATAAACCATTGACTATAGAAAATATATTAGAAATCAGCAACGGGCTGATGGTAACAAGAGAGCCTGAGGTTTCGTACCAAACAAATAAAGCTAAACTAGAAATTGTAAAGAATAACTGTTCAACGATCTCACAAAATCTTCAGCTGATAAAAGATTTGATGACGGGGAATATACTGTCCCCCGCGCTGGCAGTAGATACATCAGATGTTAAGAAGTGCATTATAGATTCTTCACTCCGAATATTATGTATTATAGCACTCATATGCGCCGTAATATTTCTTTACTCGTGCTGTGTGCATACATTAGCAACTGTACATTACACTTATGGATCGGTCTCAGAAGCGTGGTATTTTTTTGTTGAGAAATTCAAGAGCAAACCAACACCAAGCTTCCATTGCAAGTATAAAGTATCACGCGTGGACGCTGATGTTAAAAATAAATTGCTGAAAGACGTTTTGATTAGAGATATACCGCTGCAGCTAAGAGATAGTGTTGTAGATATCTGTGAAAGGATGGAAAGAGAAGTAAGATGGAAGAAACGTTATAGGAGGGAGGAGTTAGGAAGCCAAGTGAGTTTAGGTCCTTGTGGAGACGCCAGCGATTCATTGGAAGATGAAAGTGGAAACGAAAGCACTAGTTACCTTAACCATTAATGTGTGTAGGTACATATATTTTTTTCTTGAAAGTATCTTTAAAATATTTTAATGAAAACTTGTTTAATTTAATCTGAAATCTGATTACATCGAAGATTCGTTTATTTACCCTTTTTCAATTTGGATTTATGTCTTGTTTTGTTTACCCGATTGATTTCCAATTAAAAAGTGCCAAAGAATAGTTTCCAATGTTGCCATTAAAACTAATTAACAGGACATTACTTTTCAATAAAACGTCTAGACTGAGGTTCGAATCCGTTTGAATAGAAATGCTCAAATTAAAGTTCCGCCATTTAGAAGATTGCGTTCTTAATCCAACTTAGAGTTTCATGAATAAAGTTCTTTTTAAGTCAATTTAAAAGCTTCTAAAGTGAAAACTTGTATTTATTATATCATATTTATTAAGTTTGGTCGTTCTGTTACAGTTTCAAGTCTCTTTTTAATCTCTTAGATATAAACAAGCAAAATATAATTCGAAAGTGATATAATAAATAAGTATTTACAATTCATATTTTAAACTTTCCAAACTATGATCTTCTTTGATGAAATCTGCAGCTCTTTCTGCTATCATCATTGTAGCAGCGTTAGTATTAACACTTGGTATAGTCGGCATAATACTTGCGTCTGCTACTCTCAATCCTTTGACACCAATCACTCTCAATTTATTATCAACTACTGCACTAGGATCCCCTTTCTTACCCATTTTAGCTGTTCCTACAGGATGGTAAACATTGTATGTAATAGTTCTAGCCATACATTCCCAATACTCGTCGTTTCCAAACTCGAAATTGTCACAATCAGGAAATTTTATTCTTAACACCTCAGCTTTGAGGCTTCGGAAAGTGGGAGTGTTAACAATTTCGGCTACTCTTTTCAAACTTTTCACAAACGTTTCCATATCTCTCTTGTCATTGAAATATTTTGGATAAATCTTCGGAGCTCCTATATTACTTTTGGTTCGCAATAAAATATGACCTTTAGAATATGGTCTGCATAGAGACACAAAAAATAAAATCAATTCTTTTTCTTTATTTGAATCAGCCAACTGTTTGCAAATATCTTCTTGAAACGATATCGTATGATGACACATAGAATATACGTAGGAAGTATTTGGCCTAAAGTAATTGTGATCTATTTGAACATCAGGCAATGCTTTGCCATCAGGAACAGACAGAAAAGCATTTATATTTGGTTGATCGAAATTCGTGGCATGCGGACCTGTTTGATCTATTAAATATTCAGCTACAGCTTTAAGCCAGTACTTGTCATCTATTTCTTTTGCGCCAGAATCGATTACAACTGGAATAGGTATTCTAACGTGATCTTGCAAGTTTTCACCCACAGGCAAATCTGCTAAAACATCAATTTCCATTTCTTGTAGATGTGTTCTTGGTCCAATACCAGATACCATTAGTAAAGGTGGAGTATTGACAGCCCCTGCACTTACTATCACATCTTTTATAGCAAAAAATGTAGCATCTTCACCGTTCTTAAGGGTTACTTTAACACCTTTAGCTTGCTTGGTTTCTTTATCGATTTTAATGTAGTAGACAAACGTTTGTTTCAATACATACAAATTACTTCTTTCTCTGACAGGGTTTAAGAAAGCTGTTAAGGTACTTACTCTTTTACCCTTATGATTTCCACCTCTTAACTTTCCAAAGCCCATTTGAGTATCGCCATTAAGGTCTTCTAAATACTTCAAACCCAATTCCTTGTAGCCTTCTGTAAGTTTTTCAAGAAAATCTGTATGTGTGAAATTTAGTTGGTCTACAACAAATTCACCATCAGTGCCGTGATTCTTTCTCAAATGTGGATTATTTAGAATGAACGGGTCGATCATTTTTTCACTTTTCATGAAATACTTTTTCAGTGTCGGCCAATCCCAGCCATCATTTTCTTCTGTGTGCCATGGAGCGTAGTCTCCTGGACTTCCTCTCATGTGTAGAAGACCATTGATGGATCCGGTGCCTCCAAGAACACTGCCTCTTGGCCAGAAGGAACGTCCGTCGACGCAGCCTCGATTCGTAGTCTCATCACGCTCAGTATAATATTGCCAAGCGTGTACACTTCTGTGAGTTGCACCAGAGAAATTTGGTACCTGTTTGCAAAATTTGATTAATACAATTTGAGCCTACGAGAAAAGTAAAGATACACTGTTACAGCTCTGAAGATTTCTAAAGTATTGAAAATTCTACTAATCGTACTAATATATAATAAATTTTTATGTCGTTGGATAGACTTAAGGGTGTTTATTTGTTAATCTAACACGCAAATCAGATTTCTTTATTTAAAAATATTGTCTTAAGATTTCCAAAATAATGACAAAGCGTATGAAGTCGCGGGCGTTCGCTAGCATTGTAAAGATACTTACAATACTCTCCAATGGTGGATCAGTACCAGTTTCAATAAGCAGCACTTTCCAGTCTTTGTTCTCAGTCAGTCTATTCGCAAGAAGTGACCCTGCTGTGCCAGCGCCCACGATGATGAAGTCGAAGTAATCTCCACCTAAAAAGTTTATGAATTTCTATCTATTTTCATTTAGCAACATTGACTTCTCAAAGAAAACTGTTTGAACGTCCGTTTCCAAAACGAAAATGAAATAAGGAGAAACGGACATTTTTGGAAAAGAATATCACATGAAGTATAAGATTAGGCATTATGCATTTTTTTAAACTAGACTGGCAGTAAAATGGTGTGTTAAAACACTAAAATCTAATCTAATCTAGCCATTAATGTCCCACTGCTAGCCAAGGCCGCTCCTCATCCGTCATGCTTTTCGGTCACGAGCTACCACCACCTAGGTATTTAAGAAGGTGTCCAGCTCATCTTACCACTTTTCCGAAAAAAAAACCCTAGAAAACGTAATCAAAATGCCTCAAAAGATAAAAGAGTTTATACAAAAGGTGCTCGCAAAGATACTCACTAGAAACTCTATCGAAGCTATCTTCAGGCCAGGGTTCTGTGATGAGGCATTGAGAAGCCAGCAAACTGGAGACCAAGGTCATGAAGGCACCTCCAGCAGCCCCATGGGCATATGCTGGACAAGGATGCTCGAGACTTGTCATAGTAACTGGAATATGGCAACAATATAATAAGATGTTTACTTATTAAATGCAAATACTTGAAAATTTTGACTTTTAATATCGTTTAATTCCTCTTTCTTAGAATACTTGGAACCTATAATGAATTCTCATAAACATAACTTCCAGATTAATAAAATTTGCTGACACCTAGTCAATTATGGTACTATTTAGGGACAAATACCCACTTTTGTTATATTTAGTAGGTTCCATAGTAAAAATTATTTGTTATCATGATTCCAATCACCTGATAAATATTTTATCTTATTAGAAAACACCCTGTATAGTAATATACCCTGTATATTCTTAAAATTAAATATCATATTTCTCTCGTGAGTAGATAAGTATCAGAATACTTATTAATACATGAGCTGTTATTGTTAACCCTTTCAGTTACTTTGCACTGAAACCTAATCTTAATGGATAAACATAAATATCTTATTTCAAATAATCTTCTAAGACATAATATTTTCTATTCTACCATCAGTATTTTTCCAGACTCATAAACAATTTTTTTCTGTTAAAAACATGGGCCGAAAAACGATGTACTAAACTTTTCAAGCTTTTCATAACTAATCAGGTGATCGGGGATTTTGCAAATAGTAAAAAAAACGTTTTGATTCCGTCCCATGTCTTAGAGGAAAAGGAAAGTCGTTCAGATTACGTCCCTTAAAGGTGAATAAATACTACATTCCCTCGAGCATTTCGGTGTAATGTAACGTTCGTGCGAATGGTAGGCAGGGAAATGAAGCATTTACGTTCATGTGAATGCTCGAATTTTCATTTTACCAACCGCGCAACGCTCATCCTCATACAAAAACGCTCGACGAAATGTTACACCAATATGGTCGTTGGTTTGTAGAAATAGGCTGTAACACAGAGTCGAGCGCGCTCGACGTTTTTTTCGCAGAGGGGTGACACATTACAACATTTCATAAAGCGGCTCGTTGTTCTCTTACAAGTACCTACAATCTACATGTTGTAGTCTATTCTAATGGTCGTAACAAAAATTTTTTTGGATCGCCCATACTTTCTCAATCACCTGATCGGACATTTTGTATGGGGAGGCGAAATTTTTTTTTTCGAGTTACGACTCATGTTTCTTGGGGAAGTTGTTCAGTTTCATGAGGACTATCGCTGTGTTTCGGCATTATACCCCCTTTCTGTTACACTCTGTATAGGTATCTTAACAAAAATTCGTTAAGGCGAGAAACAACAGCTTTTATAAACATATTGACTTTCAGTCTGCTGGTTTCTAATATTAACCTCACATTTTCTATAAAACGTTGTTTGCATAAAAAATAAGTTTGTAGCTTCGTCCGAGTGAAAATCAATTAAATCCCTCAAATATTTACCGGCCCGTTTATTCTCTGACCTGTTTGAGCCAAGAACGATTTTTTTTTTCAATTTTAAAAAGTAAACAGATTTTAAAAACTAGTTTGGTAAATAAAAACAGCCTTTTTTAAGAATTCTAAACTTGCTGCTTACATTGCTTGCTTGTTTATATTTTTATCCTTAGGAGTTTACCTGTAGTTTTTCTAATCTAAAAATTACAGATCATAAAAATCAAAACAGATTTTTAGAACGTGTTTAAAAGTATGATATTTACCTCCTAGCTCCTACTACCTAATACCATTAGATATTATTGTAGAGATAAATGTCAAAGTTTATGAAAATGGACTAATTTTGAAGCTTTGATGAGTGTTTTTTTGCGTGAAAGAGTAGCAACATGCTCACAACCATGCATCGGCACAATCATTGAAAGGGGTTTGAAGATTTTTGTATGAAGCCTGACTTCTACTCTAAAAATAGAGTAGATAGGTAAGCCAAAAAAAAAATAGGATTAAATAAAATTAATGCTTACAGCAAGATTAAAAACAACGCGAAGAAACACAATCACGAATTTATAACCTTATAACCAGATCTTGTTTACGTAAACATATCTCAAACACTAGAAGTTGACGTCCATTTGTATTAATGTTATAATTACCTATCGGAATAACTGAGATAACGTATCATAGCAAGATAATGTTGTAAAGCAAAAGCAATAAAGTAATTTTATACGGAGTGTAACCAATAGTGTTACTGCTATGCTGATATCAATCGCGGAATAAACATCGAAAAGGTTTACAAGCTAGAAGCAAGAAGAGCCCAATAATAAATTTCTACTTACTAGAATGTTCTAATAGCAACAGTAAATACACTCGAGAGCACTAAAGAATAAAAAAACTCGCGATCCAAGAATTCTAGTATAGTGAAATAAATTTTATTTAATAGACAATTTTATACTCCTTCAAAAGTAATAACATTTATGAGTCACGACATTTTAATAACAGAATATAAAGTAAAGATAAAAACTGATAATCTAACTTTAAAACTTAAATGTAAAACAACATAAGCATTGCCTTGAATTTTAACATTTTGCATTGCCTCCTCGTGCTTCCATTCGATACTTATTTGGCATGCTATACACCAAAATTCGCAAACGAAGATTTCTTTGTTATGACATAAATATATATAGGTAGTAACTCAGAAGTTTTATATTTTCATTTAACATGTAGATATTTATTGGTCTTTCAAACACATTTTATTTCATAAGGCTAGGATTCTTAGTTTTCAAGATATTTTAGTTTTTTTGTTTATCCGACCCGGATTCATTGCTCTCGAGTGTATTTCTATAGTTAGAATAACTTAGTGTTTTCTTTTGTTTTGTTAGTTAGTTAGTAGTTGTTTGATACGGATTTGCTGTAAGCAAACATCATTATTAAGTATCATATTTTAGAGCCAAGCTCCTTTCGGTGGAGTATTTGTCATCTAAACCTTAAAAAAATAGGAAAAAAATAAGTTGGCACGTGGTCGGCACGATACTCAAAACAAATGAAACTGCAATTGGCTTTAATTCTAGTATTTCACAGTAATCATTATTTCTGTGAAATACTGGAATCTATCATTATTTACACAAAATATTAAACATTAGTCAACCGCGTTTGTGCGCAAACTGGCTCTAATTTACCGTACCTAGCTTGGTTGCAGTAGTGATTAATTATACAAGAGTAAACTCTGATCGATCTATTGTAGGTAGGTACAATTGTATTGTAATGGCTAGTAAAATCCGATCAACTTTACAATAAAACCAAAAGTTCCAATCAAACTTATTATTGCAGACTTAAAATGGTTTGAGAATAGTGTCTATGCGGCAGTTTACTCGAATTTATGAATTAAAAATTACCTTACTGCAGTTAGAACTACTTTGTGCTGTGGTTCTAATTACAACCACATATGGAACACTTTACCCTGTCCAATAAATGACCCGCTTAGTTTAGAGCTTAGAATAATGAACAAAACATTTTAAACAATATTTACTTACAGAAATTATGGGAAACACAAGGTTCCTAAGTAGTAGGTTACTTTAGCATAGTAGAGATTTAATTCTGCTAACAAAAAACAAACTAGGACTTAATTCAAATCTGAAATGGCAAAAATGTTTACTATTCTGTCGTTTGTGCTGAGAGGTTCGTCAATTGCTCACATACATCCGTCTGTATCTAAAGCACGCTAATGACAAAGACGGAATTACCTGAGAGAGCGACAAACCCTTATTACTCTAGCATCACGGACGTATAAAATCACTTTTTCGTTTGCCTAAAAAATTACACACTTATTACCTTACCTAGTTACATTGCGTAAGGCGCTGTTTTAACCAAAGAAGCGTGGCGGAGGAGTGCGGCGGAAGCGTCTTGTGAAGAAAACTCTTATGAGTATTAGGAATAGAGTCTAATTTACCGTAATTCCATCCGCGCTCCTCGGAGCACGCCACTCGTCCCGTGCGTCAAGCGGCGCCACCAAGCAGCGCGGACGAAATTACGGTTAATTAGACTCTATTCCTAATACTCATAAGAGTTTTCTTCACAAGACGCTTCCGCCGCGCTCCTCCGCCACGATTCTTTGGTTAAAACAGCGACTTAACCTACTTTTTCTAAGAAATTCAATTCAACGTCGTACAAGATTACCTCTTATAAGAATATTCAATATGTCGGCCGTCATGATGAAAGGTTCTTGTAAAATTCTTAACAAGTTACGTCTCTAAGGCTTTAGTATAGGCACATGTGTCAAATGCAACTAAATTGCATTTCATTTCATCGGATACTGTGTAGCCGGTGTCACCTGAGACAGTCCTGAGGGGTAAAACAGGGCCGTACTTAGATTATTTGTGGGCCCTCAATATTTGATTGAATTAGATTTGATCAGATCGCTGGCTTTAAATAATATCAAGTAAAGTGCATTACAAGGCAGTAGATAAGTACAAGAAAATATCAACGACAACGGTAATAGTTACACCATTTGTGAAAATTTCAACGCTCTAGCTATAACGGTTCACGAGATACAGCCTGGTGTCAGACCGACAGACAGCACACAGCCAAGTCTCAGTAATAGGGTCCCGTTTTTACCCTTTGGGTACGGAAACATAAAAACAGTCCAATTTAAGTATACACAATTCCTTACTACATAAGTAGACATTGGATACATAGGTAGGTACCTACTTAATTCAGCCCTGTACCCTTTTCCCTCCATACACGACTGCACGGGGCGTCATATTGCAACACCGTGTTCCTTCGAGTTTATACAGATAAATCGCTACGGGAAATATAATGATATTTGAACGATTTATTGATGTCAAAGGACTCTTGTGAATCACCTTTTGCTTGTAGATATTCTAAGAATTTATCGTGGGTCTCCTCTTTTGTGCTATTTTAGGATTTCGAATGAAAGATTGTAGTAGGTGGGTGTATTGAAGTATTTTTATTTTTAGAGTAGAATTTCCGTAAGTAGGTACCTACTTTTAGTCCCGTGGGATGGTTTTTAATGTCCTTAAGAAAGAGTACCTACATATGTAGATGAAATGAAAGCATTTTGAGTAGGTATCTACCTACCTACAAAGAATGGGTAAATATCTACCCACCCTTTTTTCAGTCAGTCATACTATGTTAGTCAGCAGTGTGGGAATTTGTATTTATAAACGTTTCTTGGATAAAATTGGCCAGTTTACGTTTTACCTTCTTATGATGTTCGTGAGTGTACTTGGAGTGTACATAAACTTAACATCCTGTAAGTATAGAACTACATAGGATATTCCTGAGCAAATATAATTTTACACCTAAGTACCTATATAATTTAGTCTACATGTAGGTAGGTATATAATTTTACCGCATCGACGACGGCGCCATGATATCGTAACATTATTAGGTTCAGACCTCGACGGAGTTCCCTTGGGAATAATCGATTTGCTCCCACAATAATGATGTTTAAGCGATAATGTTTTAAAACCTACATAGGTACATAATTTTATTAGCCGATACATTAAGATATTGGCTAATTCCTGATACAATTTCGATAATATAGGAAAATGAGTTAATTTTCCGGTTATTTTATGTCATCGTAGTAGCCAAATATTACGGTGTTACTCCAACATCAAAAAACAGTTCTTAGAACATAAAAAATCATCGCTACGGCATCAATCAATCGATTAACTCCACTTCTAGTTAAATTCCCACGTGATACAACTTCATTTGAAATTATAAGGTTCATTACACGATATTTTAGGTATCTCGTAGGAAATAACGTACCTAGGTAGTTTTGTTATAAAAGCAAGCAAAGCAATGACCATTTTCACAATTTTCCTCGTATTTCTAACGTTTCCAAGTAAAAGTTTCAACAAAAAAGATTCTAGCCTACGCAGCAGGGAGCTTTTAGCGTGTAGTGAAAGTTCACGCAAAAACCTACTTATAAGTTTTGTGGCCCTATTTAAGAAGTTTGGAAAGGCACTATTGATTGGATAGCGAAATTTCTGCTTAATTAAGTTTGCTGTGTTGTTTTAGCAGGTGGCTACAGAGCTAAGGAGTCTGTGCTTTTAGTTTGATTATATACTTAGATACTTGTTAAAAAAATATTAGGCAGAGAACCATGCAGACAACTATTTTCATCTTTCTTCGTCCAATTTTAACGCCCCGGTCGGTACTTACCTAGGTACTTTTATAAATTCGTATCTACCCGGGTTATGCTATGCAATCCTAGCTGCATGGTGTTTTGCTATAATGAAAGATATATGGACAGACAGACAGATGTGCAAATGTTTTCGCTATTTTGCTATTTGATACTTATTCTAAGAACGTTGTCGGAAAAACTTGCGAGTAAGTAAGTATTTGTAAAAGGTCTTGTGCAAAGTCATCGTCGTTTCATTACATTGGAGAAGTAACAATTTGTCAATGTAGCTAAAATATGTTGTTTTCTTATATTACATCGTTGACTACTGAATACTTACTTTACAAAACAGAAAATTACCTATATGATACCAAAAGAGCATAATTATAATCATACCTAAGTATTTATTTTTATTTCTGAATATATAAATATTGTCCACGAAAGTAGACGCCAAAACGAAATACGTTAAAAAAGTATCTTTTCATCTAACACTTTTTTGCGCAACTGTACTAACCATAGACAATTATTTGATAGTCGAGAAATCGGTCAGTTAAATCGAGCAATCTATACACACGACACTATTATTATTTTTTAGCAACTGTCAGTGTCACTGTCATTGTCAAGTGTCAATTCTGCATTCAAATTCAGCAGCTGCAAAACGAAACAAAACCGGCAAATCTTCAGAAAACAAGACAAACAATTGAATTTGAAAATAAAAATTCCTCAAAAAATGTTGCTAAAGAAACTGTACACATTGGTTTTTATACAAACCAAAACCCAGATCCTCCTCGGGTTTAAAAAGCGTGGTTTTGGCGTTAACAAATGGAATGGATTTGGCGGCAAAGTGGAACACAAAGAAGAGATTCAGGACGCAGCTGCCCGGGAAGTCAAAGAAGAATGTTGTCTAACTGTAAAACCCAGCTGTTTGAATAACGTGGGGCATTTACAATTCACTTTTGAAGGAGAGCCAATTCTTATGGATGTACGAGTGTTTACTACTAGCATTTTTGAGGGAACTCCGGCGGAAACTGACGAAATGTTGCCGAAATGGTTCAACTACGATGAAATCCCTTATGAAGACATGTGGCCTGATGATAAATACTGGTTACCTGTTATGTTAAAAGGGATACCCTTCCACGCAAAGTTCCATTATAAGGGATTAGATAAAATTCTTAATTATAAAATAAAACATTTGAACTCAATGGAGGATTACTATAAAACAATTATTGAGTAGATTTTTAAGAGCTACCTTTGTTGTAATAGTAATTCTATGATTCTTGTGATTATGATACTTTGAAGTAGTTTTTATGCTAATTATGATTAAAGTTAATATAACTATAATTTATTAACTGGTGTTAACTCAACTCATTCCCTTTAAATCTGTCGGGTATAGGTACCTAGAATATTTATGAATCAATTCTATATTATATAACATTAACAGGACAGGATAAGAGTACTCAGGTATATACTTCAATAATTATTTTAATTTCTAAGCAATTATGTAGAGATAAAAACAAAACATATTCTTACAAAAATAGTTTATTAAAAATGCAACTTACAAGCAACCATTCTCTTCCACACATTAAGTTTTGAACCCAATAACATTCACTCTAACAAACGAAACATTGAACAAAGTGAACAATTTAGAAAACAATTGATTTGTATCATGTTATTGTTATACAACTAACAGTAACAACACTAATTGTATATTTCCAATTTTGTAACAAAAACATTTTCAGTTCTGCATACACATATCACATTGCATTATAGTATTTCAGAAAACTACACAAAAATTAAACAACATAACCCAAAAACTGACAAGATGGAATGAATCATTAACACTATTTTATTATTAGTGAAACCAGTTAATCAAAATGCAATTTCTTTCAAGTATTAGTAACTCACCCTTAATACAAAAGTAAGTAGTAATTACAGGTAGTTAAGTTTTATTAATTACTGTTTAGAATTGGACCAGCCAGTTAAATTAATCCTAACTCAACACTCATCATATTTACAAATTAGTAACGAATTTACTGATTCTATTCACCATTTTATTCCTCTACAAATGGTACCAGTTTCGATTAAGTTTATTTAATATTTTTGCTCTCATACAACTTTGATGTCGTTCGATCTTCGCCATACTAAAGCTAGCTAGAGCCAGGCATCGACGCGAGACGACGCTTTCGGCCTCGTAATTGCATAGTAGATGCACCAAGTACTCAGTCTCACCAGATTGCTGAGCACGATGTCCAACGTGCGCATGCGAAAAATACGGCTTGTCTATAGTTTCTCACAGCAAAAATTTAAAAAAATCACGAATGTTAGTTCACGAATGGGACCGGTTAGTGCCTGATTTAAATAATAGTAATTTTTAAACATCATTCTCCTTCTTCCACATCAGCTAAGCAAGTCCTGGCCAAGTTTCTAGCCAAAGCTAAGCGTAGTAAATCAGCTTTCTCTCCGCTTAAACTGGTAGACCGAAGTTCAAGACATGCCATGATTTCGAAGGTGTCTGATGAGGAAAATACCGGCTCATCTGATTCCAGAAGTGGCAAGGTGTCGAGAAGAAGGGTTTCCCAAAAGCTGGAATAAATGTTTTAGAGTTTTAGAGAAAATTGGGTTATGTTTTTAAGGGATCTTGTTATAAAAGTAATACTTACTAATCTGGTGCTAATTTAGAAGTAATTAACGAAACAAGCAGTTTTGCTGCTTTCTTGAAATCTCTGTTTTTGTATAGTCTATGGAAGTCACAATATTTTCCTGAAAAAGAAAAGTCATATTGGTCATGAATACATTTACAGAACTCTCTGAAAAGTAAACTTGTGGATTGCATGAAAGTTGCTTTATTTAAGTTAGGACAAACGTTTCGCTTCGTGTAGGTACATAGGCATATTATACAACTGGGTCAAAAAGTACATATTTCTGACCATGCGGTACATCTGTAAATACAAAATCAGTTTGCTTTTACCTAAAAACACTAGAGAATCTGTCATCAGCATAGACGCCCCAGCGGTAAGCAAAAGATCGACGGCCGGCAGTTTCCCTGTACTGCAGTACCGTTTGAGTGCTACATGGGCTGCGCGGGCGCATAGCGCGGGGCAACGTGCGCGAATCGCCCAGCCGAGGGCGGCGCCCACGCGACCCGCTGATAAATGGCGGGAGCCCATACATGTGCATACTGTTTGAGCTGGAAAAGACAAGCAGCTCTTGAAACTTATAAATATTGGCCAGTTTCACCATCTACAGATAAAATATATCTGACAGATATTTTATACCTGTCTGCCTAAAGCGTCATGTTTTATGAAATAGACATAGGTTTATCTGGCAGTTAAAGTTCATCTGTAAGTAATGTAAGAATCAGTCTTGAATTCTAGTATTCAAAGGCTGAACAAAAAAAGGAATGTCTTGACCAGTCTGTAATGTCTAAGTTTAATTCGGCGTGATAATACACTTTGGCAACACAAACTCAAATTCTTTGATGCTTACTGAATACAATCGTGGTTTGATACAATACAATGCTGAATACAATTGTGTATTCTTTGGTTCTAGCGTAAAAATCGGAATGTTTTGTTAGCAAAAAAGGTTACTCGGTTACCAGACTAATAAATTAAATTATTTACAGAAGAATTAATTGGACGTCCATAAGTCAGCTTATGGACGTCCACTGCTGGACAAAAGCCAAGGATCTCCACAACGACCGGTCTTGCGCTGCCCACGTCCAACGGTTTCCAGCGACTTAAACCAAGTCGTCAGTCCATCTTGTTGGAGGCCTTCTCACACTGCGTCGTCCGGTGCGTGGTCGCCACTCGAGAACCTATCTGCCCCATCGTCCATCGGTTCTGCGAGCAATGTGCCCCGCCCTCTCGAAGAATTAATTACAAAAGTAAAACTTGATAAATACATACCAACACCAAGCAACCCAAATTTCTTAGCTTCAGCCACAATCCTCATGGCTTTGGCTTCAGTTCGTAGTGGCACTCGTTCTAGTAACAATTCGGCCCTTCTCACTCCTTCGCCAGGACATGAAGCCAAATATGACAGGCCAACGGGCCATAGGGAAGGGTGCTCCATAAGGATAGAGCCGTATTCTAAGATTAGGCTATCTCTGAGTAATGAAGTTACACTGGGAAAAGATGTTAGTTTTTAACCAACTTAAAAAAGGAGGTTTTTCAATTCGACCATATATTTTAGTAACTAGTCTTTGTTTGAACAAGTAACAATTTGTCTAAAAGTTATGTTTTATGAAATAAACATAGATTTATGTCAGTCAAATTTTATCTATAAGTGGTGAAACAGTGGTGAAAAAAAAATTTGACTTACTTAGTTTGATGTTTATCCAATATTTTGAGTTTGTTGCAGTGAAACAGAATATCTGTGAGATGTGTCGCGAACCATCCATTATCTGATACTTGTTGGATTTCATGAATTACCTGTAATAAATATGTTATGATTTACTTTAGTTGTCATTGGAATTTAGTTGTTGGAACCCTTATCTCCAATTTCAGTTAAGTACTGCGTGCACTAGATCGGTATTTATGCGCCATAGAAATTAAAACCGACAAAGCAACAAATCCTTTAGATTTAAATCCAGTGGACGCATAGCTTATGGTTTAGTAAACGTATTTGAGGTCATTATTTAAGGTCTGCCAACAGCTTGATAATTACAAAAATCATACTGTAGAAATTCAGTCATGAGTAGGTACATAAAAAGCAAACACAACATGGTAAAAAAAATACATCTAGTGGAAAGACAGGTCCTAAGAGCACCTATAACTTTAAACAGCATACCTCATGTAAATCCCCCTCCAATAAAGCGCGCACCATGGCGTCAAGATGCGATCTCTGCGCGGGTCTCATCCCAGCGCACGCAGCGGCCGCGTCACGCAACTCGTGGCGTCGCGACCACGGCGCTGTGAACAGCAACCAACCGCCAAGGAGATCGAACCACGAACTGTATTTACCGCGGATCGACTCGAAGGCTGCGTAGTCGCCGATTATAAGCTGGGGGTAGAAAATAATTGGGAAATAGTAATTGCAGTTTTAGGCGCTGTCTCCACGAGCCAGAGAATCGCGGCGATTTTATCGCCATGCCACATATTTATATATGTCGCATCGCAGCAATAATATCGCCGTGTGGATGAAGACAGAGAATGTATTTTAAAAAAACGTGGCACGACGATAATATCGCCACGATTCACCATTTACAGAAAAAAAATTCCTTACAGATACCTTATATCTGTCAGTGTCTATTACATCATGTTTTATGGAATAGACATAGAACTACTTTTGGATACTACAAGTACCTATTTAATAACTGCAATAGCTTCTCCAATAACGTAACAGTAATATAATCACAGTTATAACTTACTTTCATAATAAGCTCTAACTGTGGTTGTGAAGACAAAGCCCTACTGCTAAGTTTAGACCTGCACTCGGCCTGCCAATGCTTCCAAGATATTGTGAATTCTCCTGTTGATATGCCTCCATAAACCTATAACATAAAATGTGGAAAATTATATTACTAAGTTATCATGTTTTTGTCACCATGTTTTCATTTGATATTTAATGATGATACTTAAATAGGTATGTTATAATATGCCTAACTAAAAGTATTGTCAAAGCAAAGTTATTTTAATGTCTCTGAGACCAATCTTTATAAAGATTTATATCAGAATGTTGATATAAATGTAATAAAACATACTTACACTATACAATGGCATGCTCCTCAAAGAG
The DNA here is from genome assembly GCA_947563765.1 of Anarsia innoxiella. Classification (NCBI taxonomy): domain Eukaryota; kingdom Metazoa; phylum Arthropoda; class Insecta; order Lepidoptera; family Gelechiidae; genus Anarsia; species Anarsia innoxiella. Next base: position 2,497,141 of record OX387403.1, read on the forward strand.
TTATCAACAAGTTTAAACTCATTGCTGTCAGCAGAGGAGTGTAATTTCATAAGTGCTCTGGCAACATCCACTCGTCCTTGAACCACCATGCCAATAACAGTATCCCAGTACTCGGGATGGTCCTCAGAACCTCGCTCGCAAGCCTCCAGCAATTGTGCGGCGGTCTGCTCATGGCAAGGGAAGTGGAAACGCACCCATTCCAACAAAAATGGTAAAACTACATCTCCAGGGACATTATCTATGTACAAAATCTCACATAAATGCCAAATACACTCTACAGAATAGAAGATTGTTATGTAGGATAGTAAACTGTTCTTTTCCACGCCATTGGTTTCCTTCTCGGCGGCTTCTTGCAATCCTTCTATGCAGACGCGAATGATGGAGCGGTATTGGCGGGAAAGCTTTAATAACTCTACTTGATTATCAGCATTTTTTTCAGATTCTGCCGCCTTCTGTAGAGATAAGTATGTCCCGTTCGATTCGTTGACAAGTTTTCTCAATATCGGGTTAAATAGTAACACTTCTTGGCGTATATTCAGGATTTTATTCTCGGGTACATTGGTACCGGTTTTACTGACAGTTTGACTCCGAGGATATATAGAGAATTTGTTTCCACGTCTCCACGCCAAGGCTAGTTGTTTCTCAAAACATTTATCCGGAAGAACCTAGAAATAATAAAGATTATGAGCATATGAACAAACATAACCTTTAACCGACAATAAAGTTCTACTTACAAAGGTTTTTACACGAGAATTAGGTTCATTATTGCCACCTCGAAGATGCGCTGATGAAATGCCTGGATTATTCATTGTTACACTAACTAAACAACCACTATTGCATCAATAAACGTATAAAAATGAAAACACAAAACCGTTTGGCTCACTTCATTTTTCTGAAAATTAGAATAATCAAATGTTGCCAGTATGACAGTCGAATGCTCCCGTAAATATATTATTTTGTTACTGATGTCGATTCATTGTCAGTCAGTGATTTAATACCTAAATAATATTTTGTATTTATCTGATAAAAAGATTTATTATTTTCTAAGACACTTAAAAAAAGGTAACGTAATATAAACGTGAAACTAAGGCGTGGAACGTTATACAAAAGTGGTAAATTTAGTTTTTATTGGCAATACACAGTTGAATGTCACAAAATTCGAATACATAATATAATTTTCTTTTTTTTAAAGCATTCAATTCAAAATGAGCTATACCACCACCTACAGAGAACGAATGACTGAATGATTTAGAGAAGAAAAAAAATGAAAGTTACATTCTCATGCAGGAAATTTATTTTCACTTGAGGTACTTAAAAATACGAATGTATCTTGTTTTCATTTATTATGTCAATCTATTTTGGTATATAGAATTGAAAAAAATATTATAAATTAATAAATTGAAAAATGTAGCTAGCAATACATTAATTGGGCAATTCTATTATAAATTAGTGAAGTTGACCGGATAAGCTGTCTGTCGGAAGACATGTTGATTCATTCACGAATAAAACGATATTTGTCAATTCGTCAAAAGTGTATTGTTTAGACTGGGTTTTATCAAAATTTTACAGTAAGCTAAGTGATATCGTGTTGTGCTACGTTTTAGCAGTATAATGTGTGATATTTATTTACATGAATAAGTCTGACAGAGGGAAACAATATCGTAAGAAGTCGGTCGTAGCTATTTGGTAAGTTTTTGGTGTTGCATCAAATTCTGCCTGTCACTAACTTTCTATGTAGTAACTGGACCGAGGCACAGTTTCATGCGTTGTGTCTGCGAGACCTTCACCCAGCCAGCCGCCAGAAGAGCGGCGAGCTCGCAGACACAGCGTTGGTTGCGGCTAAACTCTGACGTAGCACTTAGCAAAATTGAATTTAGGCCGTGTTAACCTGCATAGTAGTTAGTTTACGACTGTGTTGTGTATGAATTAGATGGTTTTTGTGACGTCAGATGAGTGCGGGTTCAAGAATCTCGTTGTTAAAGTAGTGAGATATGATAAACACTATCTACACCTTGATAGTGCTATCATTTCGTTATACGAACGTCAAACAGTTATTCAGCTAGTTTATATTCGGATAGGTATCCTACCCCAGTGTTGTGTGTGTTGTGATTTTGTGGTAGGGAACAATTTCCTGCACCACAGTGTTTTTTCCAATTTGTAAGTCTATTCATTTGTTTACCTGCTTGAAAACCTGTTTGCCAAAATACCCTATTTCCTGTGCCATATTTTTACATGACAGTCAGTTTTATAGATATCAACAGGATGTTTCAAACATGCAGAGTTCCAATAAACCAGCTAAATAGTAAATTAATTGGAATGTCTAATATACCTAACACAAGTATTCAAACATTTTGCTAACATCCAATTAGACTAATTGAATAATAGGTAATTTCTTCAGCTGTCTGCCCCGCTTTTCTTTGATTAAATTAATATCAAAAACACTATGTTAAGTGATTATCAAAACTTTAGTCATACTTTATTTTCATATGTAATTTAAAAATGACACACCAAATAATGATAAATTAAATTTACAAACTTCATGCAATCACTTATCTTGGTTACTTTAAAATCTTATCTCAGTAATCTTCCTTCTTACCTCTATTGAACAATGAACAAAATAAATTATTGTTGTCTTTGTCAAACAATACTGCAAATCACCATGAAGGACAAGCACAACCGATGAGACTGTTTGTTTGAACATTGTTCGAGTCAGCTGACTGCTTTTTATGATTAAAATATTTTAATAATAAATACACTTACTAATTTCAGAAACTTAATTAACTACCTACATTCTTTAACAAAAAGACCAAGGTTCTTACATGAATGTTTACTTCTTATTATAATCCAATTAGCCGAATGTGCCGACAATATAACGACATTATTAGTGTACTTTCTGATTCGGAGGTTGATGTGTTTAATAGCGATTTCAGGCAATTTAAGAAGCATTTAGACAAGATAAACCTAACAAATTTTGATTAATTGTTGCTATCTACATAATTCTCAATTTTAATTTTATCTAAAATCAGGTCATGTAAAATATGACCATTTTTTGGCGTAGTATTTTTGTATAAGTTATTTCCTTAGTTAGAATAAGTCAATCAAGAAAATTTTATCGTTCGTTTCACCTTATAATAATGTTTCTACTAGCATACATTCTCAGTGGATTATAGTCTAGTTCATATAATCCTTTAACATGTACTTAACTTACTATTGACTGTAATCTGTTATGTGTGTTTTATAAATAAATAAATAAATGTGCAAGAAAATGTACATAATATGTATATTTTTTATGGCACATTAATGAAGTAAAAATTGCTTGATGTAGCTCTGGCTTGTGTAAAAGTGTTTTTAGATGTCTCATAACTATAAAAGTAAGAGATTGGAATAATCAATCATATTTTTTTATTGCACTTTCACAAAGATACAGGGGGTCTTAAAAATAATTTACAGTACATGTTGTGGACCCTGTTATTATGCCGATATCATTGTGTTATTAGTCTCAATAATTTGTGCTATCTTTGGGTAATCTTAAAAAGTAAAAAATGTAAATCTGAAACATTTGCAATGTCAAAAGATTAATTTCCTTAATAAAACATTTGGAGGTCAGGACTTTGATTCCAATGTCACTGATGACAATGCCATTTCCTCAGTTCTTTATCAGTTAAACAAACAATAACTTAAATAGCTAATTCCTGTTACATTTATTTATAAGTAACTTTGTAACAAATGTATTGTTCAAGATCATGAGTATTGTTTCATAAATATTTTAAAACAGACCTGTATTAGTTAGACAAAACTGTTTAATAATCCATATTGTTTCCAAAATTTTTCGTCATCATCAGCTCACTACTGTTATCTACTGCTAGACTTTGAGGTTCTCCCAACATGGCTCTCTTTCATGATATTACACTTAAGGCTATCTAACCTTCTTAACCACCTTACCCTGTCGAAAATAATGCCCAATCCGCTATTTCATTTCAATTCGCAAGAAAAAGACCATCAATTGATTTGAAGACTTATAGCTCAGAAACCCGACGCGAAATTGGCTTAAATCATTACCAAAATTGGTTTAACAGTTTTAACGGCACATGCTGACATTCAATGTCAAGTAGCATCCTTTTGTCCACATTTACATCTACAAAGAACAATACTGTTTCTTTACACTTCATAATTGGGGGCAACGGCCATGTGTTGAGCCATTGTGTGACGAATTTAGCTTATTTTGTGCATGAAAATTTTGTGGCTTATGTGGCTGCCATAAGCAATGTTTCGATTCTATATTTTGTAAAATTTCGTCGTAATCCTTGCTGTTACTATGAATGTAAATTAACTTTAGGTACTAGTTAACCTTCTCACTTCTTAACTATGAGGAATGAGCGAACTCTATGCGAAATTAAACCTTTTAGAAGCATTCTCTATGATTCTCTATACAGATTAGTCTGTCTGAAAATGCTTACATCCCAATTTAAAGAATTTCGGCGATAGAGCTACACCTAAAATAGTCATAAAATTTATCAAGGAGATCGTGTATATCTCGTAAATCTAACATTACAATCGTGCTGAAAACAAGCAAACATAGTCGGGGCCATCCACCTGCGCCGGCGCGGCGTCGGTATGACATCACTACACGACGCAGAGGTCGCCGGCATGGAGTAGTCAGAGAAATTCGTAACTGTTGTTATGAGCACTATGTTTTATCCCATAAACCACATAAATACAACTTGATTGCTTAGTAAATTAGATTGAAAAATATGAGAATTTTTGTTTAGGTTTTCATTTAGTAGGTAGGTACCTAGTAGTAAATGGCCATAGCCTTTGTACATACAATAAATACGTTAAACAAGCATGATATAAATTAGAACCCCGCTGTCAATCACAATTCCTGTCGATTCATCGTGTTGCATTCCAATACTGCCCAATATTTGACCTATTGGCTTTCCTGCCCCTCGATATTTGAATCTCAATCATGTCACGATACAAGACGTACCTACCGTATGGGAAAAATAAACATGCATTCACTTCACGTTCAAGATTTTTAATGTAACTCAACCAAAATCTTTTAAATACGCAAAAAAAGCCGATCTAGATGTGACCTAGGTACCTAGGTTATTTTAATGGTGTTAACAACCCAAAAAATATCTAAAATCATTTTTAGAGAGTTATAAAAGAAAAACTGGATTTTATTTACCTATTTGTTTTATCAGAGGTGAATAACATTGCCAGACAGGTTTTAGTTTCGTATATTTTTGGCACAGATAGCGATACAAAATGGCTACGTATATCTGTTGAATGTTTATGAAAACAATTGTTTGTTGTGCGGATTAAGGTTGATGGTTGATTGCCCTTTTATGTTATTTTATGAGTTTTTGTTTTAGTTCAAGTACTTACTTATGACGTCAACTAAGCGTTTAGGTACTAGATAAAATGCTTTCATATCTAGCTACGTCACATACTTTTCAAATCTTTTATTTAACTTGCTTTATCTTTATTTATTTACAACTACAGAAAAGTTCATTTTCTGAGACGAAACTTTAGTCGACGTATAGAAACGTATAAAAACTCATTTAAGATACAAGAACAATAATAAAAATGCACTTTGTACTTATGTATTAACGTAACTTTGCTAAAAAAAAAGAGGGAAATCTTTAACTACATAATAAAGGTATAATTTGCGATCTTTGACATATTCCGACACACAGATATGTACAGCATTTTTTTCTGCTTGTTTTTTTAAAAAATCCTGAATTTTATCTTTAACAGTCTACAACCTCTGCTTGCTTGACTTTGGCTATTTTCAAAGACCTGAATGTTCAGCTGTTACCGTATAAGAAATGTTACTTGGTCACGGCCTCGTGGTTTCAAGGTTCGTTGAATTTGTCGTAATAATCTACGTATTTTACTTACGATGGAAGGTTAAGGGGGCTAACGTTTGTAAACAGTTACCCGTTTGTATAATTGACTGTAAAAATGTTAATTATTGTTAACAGTTGTTGATTGATGAAGACCGAACTGCAGCAATTGATTTAACTCATTGTAGTCACGAAGAATAACTACAAAATCATCTTCTTACATATAAATTAAATTTTTAATCGGTTGTTACTTGTTACTTCTGTTACAAGAAGGTTATAGGATTAGTGAAATGTCATCATATCATCATAATCTTTCTGTCCAAACTTAAATTTTGCTTTCGTCCAACAGTTCTTTGGAGAGTAGGTAGTAACTCGAGATGGCAAAACACGACATAGGTATTGATTTGACACTAAATCATTGAACACACAACTTTGTTTGAGCAGTTGCATTGCATCTAACGAAAATTCTAGAATTTACGCAGCACTTTGTTGTAAAACAAAACTTTGTATACAAATCAAAATTCACCGTTACTTTCCTTATTTAATCGATAACACATGATTAATATAATATGTAATCTCGTGATAAGAACGCTGAAAATACCTAAGTTCGTATGTACCAATTTGTAGTTCCGATCGCGTCATCGAAATGAGTCAGTTGATTCTTTGAAAAATTCGCATGACTATACTATGGATGTTGGTCGCAAAGGATTTCGCTGTTTGCGAATACATTATTCTGCGAAATATCGTATTGACTGACCGTTACTTGCGTTTTTACTTTTCCCCCTAATTCAAAGTGGTAGTTTCTTGATATTATTTTCCTATATAGTATACATTATGTATATATCTAGAACTACTTCATGCCTGGTTCTATAAAGCTAAATCGAATGAAACTACATTATGATAAATTGTTCAATCAAGGTCACTGAATAAACAAACCATAATAGTGTCATTATTGGAAACTGTAGGTGTACTGTACGACATAACAAAATCTTGCTATAACATCAAAGAATAGTGTTTCTGTATTTTCTAGAAAGCTAGCTCTTATTCTACTCCAAGAAATAAGCTAACACGTATCAACTTGATTTTTAAATTTGTTGGAAATCGATAATAAATACGTAACGAGCAGGTTATAACGCGAAGGTTAAACGGTAAAGAGGCCTCGTGTGCATCTAACAACTTGAATCATTTTAATACCAATTACATACTTGATGGGGCTGGTTTTGATCCATCTTACATCTATCGATGTATGATCTATAGAAGACTATTTATAAATGCCATACATGCGACTGTAATACTATATATAGTAATATATCATAGCATTTTCTAATACAATAGCAATTAAGCTTCTGATTATCCCTCACTGAATATGAGATCGGCTTGTCAGGTGGAAATCGGCCAGCTTAAATAATTCAATATACCTACTATTAAGATTTAACGAAGATAACAAATAGAAATAAACATAAATGAAAGACTTAAACCCAGAACACACGGGGAAACGCAACTGCAATGAAACTGTAACTACCAGTTACTTTTGAGTTGTATCTAAGTTTCTGCTCGACACACGACGTGACTTGTTTGAATCGTTTGAAATAGCATGTTCTGGGCCTAACATAGATTTTGTAAAGTCTCGTCTCATATTTAAAGTCAATCTTCTATTATTATCAATGACCGTGCAGGTCCTTCCGAAATTGTGTTAAAACGATAGACAAGATTATTTTACTACTACAAATATCCTTGTTATCTCATATCCTGTTTTACACATAATGTCATAATACATCCGTTCTGATAAAGCAGAGAACCGTAACAAAATTACCAATAACTCATTTATCGATGGACCTAAAGGATGCAGCTGTCACAAACAATGTTAAATCGTGCCGCGATAGCGTGCTGTGAATGTGTCCAGTGCTTGCGAAGAAATTTATTTTATTTTTAGAATTGCTCGATAGCTGTAAGAGAGATTTCGAGTAACTTTATTATTAATGAAAAAGATGAAAAGCAAAATGATTGAATTACAACTGAAGATGTATGTATTTATTACACTTTCTCCTTAATCTAACTTGTAATGTACATAAAATAGCATAATTATACTGCAATCGACAACGCCGCCTTGCAGTGTTACGTAGTATATGATAACAGTACGCCACATAGAGTTCTCATCTCACCATCTTCAATACTTTAAGTCCCAATTCCAGACAATGACAAGATCTTAGACCCCCTACGATTCTTAGTATTTGATTCTTCAAATGCCCAAATACAAATGTATTCCATTTCCTATACGAAATACGAATCAAACTAAGGGCCTGTTTCACTACTTTCAGAGACAGATATTTTATACCTGTCTCTGTCTAAAACGTCATGTTTTATGAAATAGGCATGGGTTTATCAAATTTAATGTGTAAGTGATAAAACAGGCCCTAAATCTGTTCAATAGCAAAGCTACCAATGGAAGCCTACAGTACCAGCGAACGGAAACGCCTATAAACTATAGTTAATACTAGCAGTGTACAATAGTCACGTATAGTGTATAGTTCAATACACTTCGGTCGGTCACCCCGTCGCCGTGTAATTAGAAGACCTTGGAAGGTCGACATACTGATATGATTATTGATAACCCCTGAAGGACGATACGATCTATATTCTAATATGGTATGGCCGTTAAATTGTAGTAAAATGTCATGGTATAAGACTACGTTGTTTTTGTATTCCTTTGTCAACTTATCATTCGTTTATCAAATTGTTTTGCCGACAACTGACAAATAAGTGTGCCTACGATATTGTTGGTATTGGTACCACTTTTGAACCTATAATCATAAGTTTTAATCAGATTTTAATCTAGTTTTGAAAACAAAAATGTACTTACCTTTATATTATACATGTGTACATCTCTTCGCTTTATCGGAATTATTATCATGTTCCAGTACATTAATATTGATCGAAAATGTTAATTGCTTCTAAACATAGCCTATAAACGGAATACTTAAGGCAAATGTATACTATATTGTTAGCTGTAGAACCTTATTTTAACATAGGTATGTAAAGTCGGTTGCATTCGATACCCAGCTAAGCTAAAACAAACACAGATGTAAGATTAGGTTCGTAGGATAACGAGGTATGCACCAATACAAAGTTTAATAGCCTATAGAGGTGCCTCAACTGTTTAAGGACATTGTTAAATAGTCACGCTATGTGAAGGACAACTTCTAGTTGCATAAAATGTTGTTAAAGCAAATGCTTCTTTAAACCTATAGCTGACACTTTCATTGTCAAAAATCAGATAAAGACAGCACGATATTTAATTGTTAATACTTTTCTACAACTGAAGGTTAGTCAACAATAAACTAGTATTTTCCTTCTTCTAGCTATATATCATGAATACAATTATAACGTCAAACAAAAAGAGGAATTTACTTAAATGGCCTTAAATATTTAACAAGGCCCAGATCGATATACCCTTGACCACGGTTTTAGTCTTACCGTGGTTTAAACTTTATAACCTAACAGTCTAGCTTTGGTATTACATAGTGTAGTTTAAAGGCTAGATTTTAGGCGGAGATAGGTATTTTATTACCTTTAAATGTAGCTAAGAATTTTAATACTATATCCGGGTTTAACCCGATTACGTCAAAGAAAAAGTAGAGTATATGATTTTCTAAACTTAAGAGAGGCTTTTTAGGTTTTTAAATTTAAGGTCTTGGTTTATATTAAGGACGCATAACGACATTATTTACCAAGTATCTTATTTTAATATTATCACTGTAGGTACATGCAGTACATTCATGAATTTACAAATCCATGTGTATATGAAACCGCGCGGCAACAGCGCTTAGAAAATGCCTACAACGCGATGGCCCCCTTCTTAAGCCCATTACAATATGACATATTATGCTATACCTGTTAAGAGGAAATTTCCTGTAAATATCCTGTAAACAGCATACAAGCATATAATACGCTAGGATCGCGAGGTCAAGGTGAACCAGACTTCCTTACCCGCGTTACCGGGTAATACCTTTAAATTACTTAAGAGACTATAAGTGAGTTTTATAGAACTTGATGTCTAGAACATGTTATGATGGGTAGCTAGTGACGTCAATATAAAGTACTTAGCTATAGACATCTGTACACACTTCAATCAGCATAATATATGTCCTATTGGTACTTACATACATAATTTATTGTAAAATCGACATTGTTTCCCATACTTACTGAAGAAATTCCTTTTTATACTTTAAGTTATTGATGACTGATGTTGATTTATTACTCGTAACTAGGTATAGCAATCGGTATGCCAAATATGGTTTCAAATGACGTAATGTTACCAGAGGTTTTTCCGTTAGGACTATATAACGGTAAACTATTATAAAACACATAGGTAGATATTTATTTATTTATTTATTTATAAGGAACACCAACAGTACATATATAAAACAATCCATACAAAGATTTCACTGTTCAGTACTGATACATATACCACTTACAGGTGTACACAACATTTATAATTTACACGCACAAATTTACTTTACAATGGATAATAAAGTACCGGCACAATTGATATAATTGAATTTGAATTTAAAAGAAAAGAAAATAGGATTACAACACATATAAATAGGTACATTAAAAAGAAGAAAGTGATGTCTTTCGAAGTGAGAATAATTTATGATTTGTGTAACATCTAGGAATTGTAATATTTAATTATTTTTGATTTGAATGAGCTTAAAGAGTCGCAAAATATATCCAAATTTGGAATTAGTGCACTTAGCCTGTTATAATTTGAGCAGATTGAAAAAATTGGAGAATGTTTACCAACATTTGTTCTGAAGACTGGCAAGCAAAATGTTTTTGTAATTGGTCTACGTGGGATTCGACTTGGAACTGATACGTTAAGACGCTGAAGCAACACACCGCAAGACACTGTCCCATTAACACATTTGTGTAGGAAACACAGGCCATTAATTTCGCGACGAATACGAAGGGAGCTTATTTTAAAGAACTTTAGCCTACATGTATAAGGAGCTCTATGTGATATTCCCGGTGAGATGAAAGCCAGATGTCTCGTGAACGCTCGCTGAACTGATTCCACTCGCTGCGAATGGACTGAATATGACGGGCTCCAGGCCACATCCGCGTATTCTAAACGGCTACGGACCAGTGCATTGAATAAAAGTTTCTTGGTTTCTATTTTGAAGGACTTAGTGTTTCTTTTTATGAAGCCCATCATTTGCGAAGATTTCCGCACAATATTGTCGATATGTGAGGCGAACTTCAATTTATTATCAATTATGACTCCCAGATCCCGTATTTCAATTTCTTCTTTTAGCGCCGTGTTGTCAACAAAGTAAGACGAGGGATGTTGATTTAATTTGCGACTAAAACGGACAAAGGAGCATTTGCTCGCATTTAACTTCATAAAGTTCGATTGGCACCAGCTCTGGACTCTGTCAAGATCGTCCTGTATCATACGCATATCTGCATCTGAATCAACTTTTTTATATATCTTGAGATCGTCAGCAAAAAGAGCGCAGTCGCAGTGACGAATCTGGGATATTATGTCATTTATGTATACTGTGAATAGGAGCGGTCCGAGAATAGAGCCCTGAGGGACACCAGACAATGCCACGTACGTTTCCGATTGAAAGCCTTTCACAGCCACAACTTGCGGTCTTTCTTTTAGGTATGTTTCTAACCATGCCAAAAGTGATCCGTGGATGCCATACCCCTCAAGTTTCTTCAGTAATAGCTCATGGTTGACCTTATCAAATGCGCTAGCAAAGTCCGTATAGACGGCATCCACTTGATAGCCGCCATCGACCATGACAGAAAGATCGGATATAAAGGTTGTTAAATTTGTCTGAACTGAATAGCCCTGCCTGAAACCATGCTGGTATGGCGACAAAAACTTCGCGATATAGCGAGCAAGAATGGGTTGCAAGAGGGACTCAAACACCTTCGCAATGCAAGACAAGATTGCAACTGGTCTATAGTTTTTTATATTATCTTGATCCCCTTTTTTAAAGATAGGAACAATTTTACCCTTCTTCCACTCTGATGGAAATGTTCCTTCTGCTATAGACCGATTGAACATTGCGGCTAAAGGGCTAGCTAAAGTTGAAGCAAGGGTTTTCAAGAAAATTGGTGGAATACCGTCGGGACCAGCCCCCTTCGACTCGTCCAAGCATTTAAATTTTTTAGCAACGTCAGCCACACTGAAAATGATATTCCCTGATAGACTATCATGATCCGCAAAAGAAAAGTTTGCAGTGACGGGTGCCAATCGAGAGTAAACAGAAGAGAAATGACATGCAAATAAGTTTGCAATATCGTGCCCTGAGTTGGCAACACAGTCTTCAAGCCTCATACTTGAGGGTAGAGAATTATTACCCCCTCTTTTACTTCCCACATATTGCCAGAATGCCTTACTATTTTTATGAATTGCATCCTCAATGTTCCGTTTATAATTGTTGTAGCAGGAATCCAGTAGTGTTTCGCACATCGACCGTAGGCATTGGAAGCCTTGCTTATCGCGAGGGTTGCCAAACTTTTTATATCTAAGTCTGTATTTATTTTTTTCGTTTAATAATTTGATAAGAGCGGGAGTAAACCAACAAGGATATTGACCCGGCTTCATACGACGCCTAGGTACATATTTTTCAATGACCTGATTCAGGATACTGTAAAAAACCGAAACCATTTTTTCGATATCCCTGCAAGTTGAGAACTCCAAATCCCAGCTTACACCCATTAGTTCATTCATAATACTTTCGTAATCAGCTTTAAAGAAGCTGAAGTGCAAGACTCTATCACTACTGAGTACTGGGTGACTTGTATCTGTCACAGTTATGAGCAAATTTGGGTGATGTAGATCGCGTTTGCTTAAAAGATTCAAGGGACTAGACACCACGATTTGCTGTTCAATGTTACTTAAGATGAGGTCCAAAATCCTCCCGCCATGATTAACAATATCATTAAATTGGTGAAGATTGTTTGAATCCATAAAGTCAACCAGCGTCTTTTCCAGCCTGCCAGTGCAATTAGATGGAGAAAGGTAGGAATTGTCCGTTTGTCGGAGCCATTCGATATTTCCGAGATTAAAATCACCCGCGATGATTACCTTGTCAGTAAGATCCAAGATGCGACTCGCATTAATGACGTAACTATGAAGTGCTTCTAGTTTTACTGGAGGAGGTAAGTAAACGGCTCCAATTGCGATTTTTTTGGGTAACCCGTTTATTTCCAAATTTAGAATAACCCACAGATCCTCGCCTACAGACTGCCAGTTTGTAACCCGTGATGACTTTATTTTATGTGAAACTGCGATACGTCATAACATAGTTATTGGTATGAACAGTCATACTTTATTTAACTAAATTAACTATTTTCAATAAATAAGTACCTACTACGGTTAATAAAATAAAATTAGTGTTACAAAATTCAACAAGCCAAATTCGGGTATTCGATTGCAAAAACGTAACGAGGTCAAGCCATCTTTAAAAAGATCGTCATCTTGCAATGTTCACTATTCATCAACATCCAGTTGCTATAATCGACATAACATTTAATGCTCTATTAAACATTTTATTAATGGTGTATTAAGCTTCGCGGCCTATTTTCTAACTGGGTGTTAAATATTTCAACAATATTTCAATAATTCAAGTATAAGAAATTTTGCGAAATCTTAAAAGTTCAATGGACGACGCTTGTAGACGAAAGCTAGTCGATAAAACAATGATAAATTACCGTGATGGTACGTTTTTCGTTTAGTTTATGCATGAATTTAATGCTGTTTGCCATACTTGATTAGACAAGATGTTTCGACTAGAGTTTTGAAGACTGCGAAGTCGTTGTTTTATAAAGGTGTTGTGTTTTTAAACAAACTTAACATTGAATTCTGTTTTGAGGGCATTTTGACCAACATTCGAGACTAAGAGAGAATGACCGTGATGAGTATGTTTTTGACTGAAATAGGCACTACTTTGTATAGTTCCTATCAGGGATGTTAGGGAGCTCCGTAACCGTAACCGAAACTATCGGATATCCGATATAAAAAATCATCCGTAACCGTAACCGAATCCGAAATAAAAGTTTCGCATAGTATCGGATAGGGGCGGAGCCTAATTGAGACACGTTATTTGTATTTTACTTTTGAAATTCCTTAAAAAAATTATATCCGTAACCGAAACTAACGGATAATCCGAAATAATTTATTATTCGTATCCGTAACCGTATCCGGTATAATAATCATTCCTAAATCCGTATTCAATCCGTATCCGAAATTTCATATCCATAACATCCCTAGTTCCTATAGAGAAGCTATGCACGTCCAAAAACACAACTCGTTTTACCATATTTTAAACGACTGCGCGATCTTTAAATCACTAAAGTATGTCCCTTAATAAGATACAGTTAGAATATCCAAGAGCGAATTAGCAGTGAAGTAGCAATTCAGAAATCAGTTAGTTTTTATACGAGTTAAAGTAATTCCCTTTATTTAATCTCGGTCAGGTTATTATCAGATATACTCGTGAGTGTAATCTAGATTGAACATTTCTCCGATGTTGTAAAAGAAAAAGCTGCTCTTAAAATAACTGTTTTCTACTCCATTACATCTGTAAGTAATAAGGAGAAATTACAGACGCTTGTGAGTTTGAATTTACTCGTACTAACAGTTTAGGCTGTTTTTGGTTGTTATGTCTAATCTGATCTAGCCATTTGTGTCCCATTGCTGGGAAAAGGCCTCTCTCCTCATCCACCATGACTTTCGGTCTCGAGGTACCTCCGTCCAGGTTTTAGTAAGGTATCCAGCTCGTTCTGCCACCTTTTCCGTGGTTGTTACGTAATTGTTGTTTGTTTTCTCTTTCATTTCGCCTAAGGGAAAGGTCATCACTAGAATGTTCATCAAGACATTAAAAGACCCATTACCTAACAGTCCTATCTCTCGATAAATAAATCACATTCATTCATAAGTCATTTCGTCACACTATGCAATACCTACACAATAGTCGAACAATAGACGTCACCGTTTGATAACAAATGATGCTTCATAAATAAAAATGGATGTTTGTACTCTTAATAGCTATGCTGTTTCTTAATATGCCCTATGGTATGCGATTCTAGACCTTATTAGTCCTAGTTCTTTGACTTACGGGAATATTGTCCAGCTACTGTAGGGTAATTAGACCAAACACACTTTTCTAGTACCTACAAACGAGCAAGATGCTTCGAAATCTATCTACTTATGTCTTGTATTTTTCATTCAAGGGATTTGATATGATTAAAGTTTTTTTATTTAGACCTAGATGAAGTATACACCCTATTTTTAACCTATCCCTAATTTGATCTTATGATCAAACTCTTAAAGAGGTTTTGGTACAGTATATTACTTTGTTTCATGTGCCCATTAAATCTGCTACCATATTGCCCATCCAAAGTCTTCGAAAATGACTCCAGTGATCCCAAATAATCTCATATAAAATGATGAATCAGCATTAGAGGTAGTTGGTATCATTTTGCACTCCCTTTAGTCAGCGTTAGACATTGTTAAGTAACAAATTAGCTTCTTGTAGTGCTTCCACCCCTTACGACTCCACCCTTGCTTACCCCTTTGCCCCACCTAGTTTGTAATGTACCTACTTTGTTGCCAGACTATAAAATGACGGCAGACATACGTTCCATTAAAATACCTGTACATAGAGTGACATAAATCAATAGATAGAAACGAAATGTACTCATTGCTCACGTAGTCTTCTCGCATGAATTTTGTATTGCAGTGGTCGTCTAGAGACACATTTAGTTGGGATATGCGTAGCCTTGTAAAAGAACCCAAGTGTTATCCGATTTTTGTCCTAAACATAAAACTGACACAACACTCATTCTTTTTTTAATACCTACAGCCTACAGCCAACTATCTGAATAAAAATATACCTATTGTTTGCGTATTACGTATACCTATATTCTATCTAGCAATCTCACACATCCATCATCAGATACTTTCAAAATAACGCTTTGTTTCAAAATACAATACAACAGAAAAAGTAAACGTATTAAGGTTATTTTAACACATGCCGCGTCATTCATGGGGATAGCCGCCGCTAAAATAGAACAGACTTTGTTTTATGTCGAAATACATTTTCCTATCTTTATACGATCCACTATACTGTTGTCGAGAAAAATGTTATTGGAATAAGGTCTTTGATACCCTAGTTTAGTTCGGTGTTCTATTTAAGACAGATAGAATTTTAATGTAACACGTACGTACACCTCACTTTGTTGTTCTATCGACTGACAATTTTGATTTATCTATAAAGTTATATAAGACGTTTTGTTATCGATAGTACTTGTGTATTATTTTAGTGTCGATTTATTCTAGGATTGTAAATAAGATCGCTATTCTGCTATAAATAACATTTATTTATATTTTATTCTAACACTATTATAGTCGCATGCTTTTGCACGATCTATGTTATGTACCTAACCATTTGTTTATTTACTAACATAAGATGCTTTTCTTTTATTATAGGTATAGGTATTAAAAGCATGTGAAACTAAAGAAATACTAGGAAATGTTTATGTTCCAATTATTAATATTGATTGACTCATCAATAAAGAATTTGATATAAATCTTTTGTGTATATTAATATTTATGTATGTGATTATAATATAAATAATCATAATTGTTTTGTTTAACACTATTTGTGTGTAATATTGTTGGCAGAAGCTGCGTCGCGTAACCACAGCACTTTTGACTAATACCCATAAGTCGACATAGCACGACAAAGTAAGTGGTAGAGATGACCCTGCTAGTTACGATCCCTTTTATTTCGGCTTTATTTCGAATTCCTATTACCTGTAGCACGATATTTTTCTATCGTTTATACCCTATTTGTACCTATAAAAAGATCTGAAGAATTTCTAAGTGATGCTTTTCTTAGAATCTTGGCAGCTCGCATCAACCTTTTAACAAATAATGTAATGTGTTTAATTAAGCTTAATAATAATAAATGCGTTTAATTAGCATTTATTTATTAAGCTTAATAAATCAATGGATACTTTTACCTATAAATATATTAGACCTAATTGCCGCCTGCTATGTCATATTATTTAGACCAATGTAATAAGATATAGCAGGCCTCAAGTAGAGTCGATGTATTCGTACCTGTACGAAACAAGTATGGCAAATACGAATGCTAAAACCAATCCTTCCTCGATTAGTGCTTTAGTTTTGTAAACATAGTATATATGTATAAAATGTTATATTTATAGATATTACTTATCTTATTGTATTTATAGTTTTTACAATTTTATATAATTGCTACTTGTCTATTTACGCATATTAGCGACACAACTTATTATCAATGTATTTATTTTATTATATTTTCTGTCTGTGTTGAAGAGCTAGCTTATATTATAATAATTTTATTTATTATTATTTTAATTTCATACAATAATAAATATGTAGTTTTGTACAACCTTAGTAGTTAGTTTTATATTACCAATTGAATATTAATATTCTATGCGTAGCTAGATGGTTCTCAGGATATAATATTATTTATTTACTAGTTCAATTAACAAGTAAACTTGTCATGTATATGTACTCGTACCTAATTTATAACATTTGCTTTTTGCACGAATTTTGCGCTAGTAAACAAACATGCAATCTGTCAATGCCTGATAATATTATTATCGTGTGATTAGCTAGGGTACTTAGACTTACCCTGCAAAACTATTTTTAAGTTGTTTATCACAACATTAGAATTTAACGGATCTTCAGAGATAGGTACTAAGTTTAGATAATTGAATTGGTATCGTACTTAATTTCAAGGTAACCGTTGTGTTAAACCCAGAACAGTATCTTATTAATAACCAAATAGTTACCGAAATAAAACATTTCAACTTAGCAATTTGTTAAAAATTTAATTGGGTGTCGGCCAGTGTAAAAAATATATTTTTATCGTTTATTTCATAAGTCGAATATGGTTAGTTAAGTAGGTTTATTAGAACTTTCGAGTTAGAAGAAGGGTTAGGCTGCAATCTTTCATCATGTGACAAACATTAGACAAAGTGACTCTCCATTAGTCACCAGAGGTGTATTCAAGGAGGAGCGTTTATTCAAACAGCGCTGTTTACTAATAAGTCGGTATCAAGCGTACCAAAATACTTTCTTTGTTTACTTCCGTAGTCTCGCGTCTTTATGACGTCACGCGGTTTTGAATCTCGAAGAAAGGGCATGAGTGTGATGCGTTCCTCAATTAGGGTGTCCGGTTATTTTAGGAAGATCTTATTTTGTCATTTCTGATTAATTCAATTAGAGTAAGATTTCAGGGACTTAATAAACAAACCGTATAAACGAATATTACCTACTTTTATAAAAATATCAATAACACAATAGCTTCCTATTTTCCTACCTTTTATATTTCAATTGCACACATATAGTATATGTCGGAGGTCACAGGTTATTTCAGCTTTACCTTTTCCCCTTCTCACATTTCAATATTTCCAATGCTATTCGAATTCGAATAAAACTACTAAAAATTCAAAACACGTTTGTTTTATGCTGAAGGAAGGAAGAGTATGTTCTAGTCCTATAAGCATATAGCTTGTAATTGTATAAACATAACTCGACACTGGTTTCCTGCTACGGACTAGGGGAATAGCAATATCATACTCGTTGGTATTACGATACTAAGAAAGAATGAACTTATAAATAAATTAGTTAATGTATATAGGTGTTGTTACGTTCTATACTCAAAATCTAGGGATGTGATCGGCCCATACAACTATCCCCAAGAAAATCGAACTTCTGTAAATTGTCTAAATATGTATTTTTTTTCATCCTCCTATACTTATGTCGATCAGCTGATTAAATACTTTGTATGAAAAGTTTTCATAAACCAAGTCAAACAAAATTGTGAAATAATGTTCGGGAAAGAGTTCCAGCAAAATTAGTTTGTAGATAAAATGCTGCATTTTGATCTGCAATGATTTATCTCTTACACCATCACATGCTAGTCCAATTTACACTTTGGTCTCTTTCTTTCCTGCAGAAAATAGTATAAGTAAGAAAGAGTAGAGTAATATTTTGTGTGTTCTTTTCAGATGCCCCGCGGGCGGGACGATATGCAAGTAAACGTGGCGGGCCTAAGGAGAAATATTAAAAACCTCGCGCACAACTACAGCGATGCCCAGGTATATGCAACACTATTATTAAATGTACAAGAACTATTTTCCCATATCTTTAAACTCAAGTTCGCTTTGCAATTTGAAATCTTTTTAGGGTTCCGAACCCAAAGGGTAAAAACGGAACCCTATTACTGATATTTCACACTTGGCTGTCCGTCCTTCTGACACCAGGCTGTATCTCATGAACCGTTACAGTTAGAGCGTTGAAATTTTTACAAATGATGTATTACTTATTATATTATTGCCGTTATAACAACAAATACTTATTTGTTGTTAATTAAGGGGGGCTTCCCCCTTAATTATTGTTTTAGGAATTATTTCGGATCTTTCTATTTACACACTTTCGGATCGGACGTAGTGCTAAACGGCTCTTACTGTGAAACAGACCCTTAATTTTCAATAATTTCAGGTAAAAGTGCGCGAGGCGACATCAAACGACCCATGGGGCCCTTCCAGCACGCTGATGGCGGAGATCGCCGACCTCACGTACAACGTGATGGCCTTCACCGAGATCATGCAGATGATCTGGAAGCGGCTCAACGACCACGGCAAGAACTGGCGGCATGTTTATAAGGTATCCTAATAATATTATAAATGTCAATGATTGTACCGATGGATGGATGTGAGGATATTTGTTACTCCTTCGCGTAAAAATTACTTAACGGATTTTGATGAAACTTGGCAATATTGTAGCTTACATATCAGATTAACACATAGGCTATATCTATTATATTAAGATATCTTTTTTTATGCGTACGGACTCGCGGGCAGTCTCTATTTATAAATTCTTCAATAGAGTCAGAAATATCACCATTACCGGCAAATCGGTGAGGTCATCTTACAATCATAAATTCTTCCGGTAAAGATGTACCGACGACTAGGCGACTGGATGCACATCGCCATATACCTAAAACCCATTTTCATATTTGTTTTGTGGGGATCCTTATACCTTTGTTCAGCAGAGAACCATATTCAATACTATAGTAATAACTTACGCTCAATCTTTATAATCCTTCGATAACATAACTGAGATAAACAAGTATACTTGTACTGATATAGGTACAAACAAACATTATAGAGTAATCTTGAACTAATGTTGCCAAATATTACTAGACTGACTTTTTCTTTGTCAATTTTATTTGCGAAAGAAGTGTGTTTGCTTTGTAGCAAGTAGAGCGATGTGGTCTCTGCCTACGATGGGAGAGAGGCGTTGTAGATATTGTACATACATATGTGTCTGTCATAAGGGGAAAAACGCGCCGAAATGGGACCCGAATGGCGCTGCGACATATCCAGAGGAATGACGGTGCATGACGAAGCCTGGCTAGAAACTTTAAGGCAGTAAAGGCTTCGGCGCATCTTGCCCCCTCTTCCAGATTCTCAGTTCATTTGTACTAGATGTGGCAAAAGATGCCGCGCTGCTATTGGACTTTATAGCCACCAGAGACGTTGTACAGCCACTACCAGCCGGGCTGGGAATTAACGCTGCAACAATCTTCTGTCAAGATGTCGTGGCCAATGAATATAGACACAAACAACATATGATATTTACATAAGACAAACATAAGATACGCTTAAGATATAAGATTAGATTTTGTAGACATAAGATATGGAGTGACGACCTACGCTCATTCAGGGAAGATTGGTGGGAAGCAGCTTATAACAGGAGTGTTTGGAGAGGCATGGGAGAGTCTTTTGCCCAGCAGTGGGACGAAATAGGCTAAAAAAAAAGATATTCGATAACTAATTAAGTTCATCTTCTTCCAGGCCTTAGTGCTAATGGAGTACCTGATCAAGACAGGGTCGGAGAAGGTGGCCATGCAATGCAAGGAGAACATCTTCGCCATCCACACGCTCAAGGACTTCCAGTATATGGAGGAAGGGAAAGATCAGGGTAAGCATACTGGAGCTGATGATGAAGAGCATTTATGACGGGGATGGGACATCAATCTTTTTGAGTTCAGCTTCATCCTTTTGTAGTACTTTATATAGATGAGAGATCGGCACAGTCGACTAAAAATGTCTATGATGATTCTCATCGTTCTTTTGTTTAAATAAAAAGTAAATCAGTGAAGCATAAAAGAACACGAAATCTTTAAAAACTTATACTTTATTAATATTTTATTTTTTCAATAAAATGTCATTTTGTTTAAATACAATACTTTTGTTAGAGATGTATTGAAATCACGTTTAACATTAGCCTTATAAAAGGTATTTAATGAAATAGACTGCAAAAAACAAATACCAACGTAACAAGTAGTTTTAAAATTAAATTAATTTTCTGCCAAAGTATAATTGCTTTATAAACGGAAACTAATCTAAAATGACGTATAGCCTACGCCCCCTCAAACATAATGCGCTTTACAGATGTAACAATTGATGTTGCAACATTGTAATACAGTCAGAGAAGCTAGCTAGTTTCGTTTTAGGTTTGCTATTTCTCACCATAAAATTTTATTTAACTTTGACCTGGTCAGAATTTAGTTGAATGACTTTGAAGTCCCAATTTAAAAAATAAAAGACAAGAGACAAGACAAGACAAATTAAAATAGCAATCAAAAATTTTACCTCCTTTCATAAAAACAGTGAGGTTATCCTCAATTTTTTCTGCTTTATGTACTGTTTCTATTTTTTTATTTTACCAATAACCTATAAGCGCCATGAAAAAACTCTTGAAATCTTTTTATTAATCAGGCCATAGACAGAGGTCGCGACCAATCGAACCAATACAAAATCATGAAAATATGATTGCCAAACTTGCTAGCTCGCTCGCTGGCGATGTCAACTGAGAATTTTATATTACATGAATAAATCACTTTCTGTCCCATTTCTACTGTTATATAATACTGAGAGTACACCTACATCGATACCGCCGCACTCCCTCGCTGCATGTTAATTGTTTCGTACCAGTTAGGATTGCAAAGTGACATTGAATTACCTGCAACGTAAGCCTAATTCTTTTAACGTCGTACCGTTTGTCGTATTCGCAGATTATGGTGCCCTTTATTTTTTAAATTGTGCTATGTGTATATGTGGAACATTAACCGTTTAATAGAGTAGAAATATTTGTACGTGTCTCCACCAAGGAATACAGTATCGTTGGTTTCATTATTGCTGACTGACTAAATCAAATTGGTTTAATGACATCAGAAGACATGACCAGATTTCATTAACACTTTGCCGTCTAACCTTGAAATACATTATCTTAATTCAACTACTTTCTGATACGAGCACCAAAATTTATTAATATTATTCCCTTGTGTTTTTAAAGATACCAAATCCGAGTATACAGCTTTGTCGTCTTAAAAAAACAAATGTAAAAAAAAACTAATTTTACGCCCATGACTTCCAGGTCTAAACGTCCGCGAGAAGGCAAAGCAACTGGTGAACTTACTAAAAGACGAGGAGCGTCTAAAGAACGAGCGCGCTCGGGCGCTGAAAGCGAAGCAGCGTTTCGCGCAGTCGGCTAGTGCGTTCGGCAGCGACGGCGCGCTCGACACGCCCACCAGCCCTACTTTCCCTTCGGTAAGCAGTAATGTATACGGTATTCGTAAGCTCGTCATAAACGTCATTTAATGCTTAAAAAGTTGGTTAATGGATATTTTAGACACAGATTTTTATTAAAACTACGCTGCCCAAATACGCCAACAATTATAAAGTTTTCTTAACATCAAAACTCATTGATTCTAGGTGGGTAGCGAAGGTGCCGAGTGGGCGGTTTCAGGCCGCGAAGCCGAACTCGCGCGTCCCCTCACTGCGGGCGAAGAGGAACTCCAGCTGCAACTAGCGCTAGCGATGTCCAGGGAGGAAGCGGAGAGGGAAGAGCGGAGAAGGAGGTCCGACGACGTGCGGTTGCAGCTCGCTATTAGCCAGTCACAGAATGATTTCCAGTGAGTAACTAGTATAGGATCTATATTAAAATTATTTCAATCATAAACTCATATACATACATACAATCATAAACATTGGTAACGCTTATTTAAGGTTATCCAGTTTCATTCCAAGTCATTCAACCTGTTCGGATCGTAAACTTGTCATTCATTCATTCAATCAGTATGGACGTAATGAATGGATGAGAATCTTGTTTTTTTTTTTGTATCACTATATTAATTATGGATCTGTTAAAATAATGTCAGGATTTCAAGATTGACTGTTGCAGATTTTATGGAAAAGCATTACTGTATAATGTAATAAAATTAGTCAATTCTACCTTCTAACAAAACGCATTACCAAATCACTATCCATCTCTTTCCCTCCCGTACTAATTCGTATCTTTCTCAAAGCCAGCAATCAGAGGCTGAGCTTGAAGCGAGTCCGCGGTGCTGCTTGCGGTGGCCGTGGCTATACTATGATGTAATTCCGTTAGTGCTGAGACACTTATTATATGTGTAGTTAGTTTGAAGACAACAATACATTTAATTCTGTTACACTATAGGTAATAAAAAAAAATAGATATGGTAAAGGAGTGATCATCGCTGTTGTTTATCCTTTTACATGTACCTAACTCCCTTCATCCTTTCTATAAGTAGTTAACGGCATACCTATTAGGGACATATTACACTATCAGATCTTGGATCATAGATATATGAAGTCAATTATCTTAGAATCAATATCTGATTATTTAAATGATCCAAATTAAAGTATAATATGTCAACTGACTAACTTCTATTGGACTTAGCCCTTTGTGATACCAACAGTAAGACAGACTAAGCAAAGTATCCTTACCATTTTTTTAAATTATTTTTCATAATAAACAGACAACCAGGAGATAAGAAACCGGAGCAGCAGTCCCACTTACTAGATCTGCTAGATGTGAATTTATCGTCGCCGGCTACCTCCGCGCCGCATCCTTCTAACAACGACGTTTGGGGCTTGCCTTCGCCTAAACAGGTAATATATCCTACTAATATTATAAATGTCAATGTTTGTGCCGGTGGATGGATGGATGTTTGTTACTCTTTCACGCAAAAACTAGTGAACAGATTTTGATGAAAATTTACAATAACTTAGCTTGGACATCAGAATAACACATTGGGTATATTATTTTACGATATCATAATTTTGTCCAAGATTTATGACGATAATTGCGGACGAAGTCGCGAGCAGCCTCTAGTTCATTCATATAGTAAAGAGACAGGCTTTTCTTGGTGAGATCCCATCTTTGCCTTTCGTCTGCATCTGTTTCTCTCAACTACCTATTTATAATTTATTATATTTAATGTATTATTTATATGAGAAATGGAATTTTTGAATAATTTTACGATCCTATTTATATTGAATTACAAATGTCAGGATTCGCCAATGGACTTCAGTATCTTTAGTGATTCTATGGTAAGTGCGGTGTTACGCTAGTCATGTAAAGTTACCGCTAGTTCCATTATAATACAAATATGACGCCATTAAAGAGTAAGGTTGTTAGTTTTTTATTGTCTGGCTCGATTCGTTGTATTATATACCGTCGTATTTTACTGAAGATGATGCTAATTTATAATTCGCGCGCTCACTGAGTCGTGTGAGGTGAGGGCGAGGCATATATGGTACTTTTCGCTGCACTATCGCACTTCCACGGACTAGCGTTGATTGTCATTAATTTCTTTAGCCTCTTATCCCTCGGAGTTTGCACGTGGATGTGTGTGTGACGTAATTAGGAAATGAAACTTGTGTAATTCGTAAATAATATCAAGTGCATGTCTGTGTGTTGCAGGAGGCGTCGGCGTGGGCGGCGGGCAGCCCGGCCGCCGACCCGTGGGCGCCCGCCGCCGCGCCGCGCGCCGCCGACCCGTGGGCGCCGCTCGCGCAGGTACCCACCGCACTCTACCGCTCATCTACACATAAAGCCGCGTCTCTATTTCGCGAACCGTCGAACATTGGCTCGCACGGCAGCCACGCTCTGAATTAAATTGCATTTTGTCGAATAATGTTCATGGTTCGTCGCGCGAAATGGAGACGCGGCTTAACTGTAATGGGAAAAGCCGCGAGTTACCACTCCACTACCGCTGCTTTCTCTGCTTTTCCAGGCTTGTAAAATTTTACTCTTATTGTATTGTATATTTTTTTATGCAATAATCTATATTTCTTCAATTTAAACGTACTTTCAGAGTAAGTCCCCGACATCAGTGCTGTCGTCGCCGTCGTCGTCGGAGCTGGAACAGTTTGACGCGCTGTCGCAGCGGCCGCGTACTAACAACAACCACGATGCTGCGGATCCTTTTGATTTAACACTACTTGGTAAGTTGTAGAAAATGTCTTGAATAAAATACAACCATAAAATGGAGCCACAGTTTTAGATAAACATATATGAATTATTTGTATATCAGACTTTTGATAGTCTATAGTCATTTTCTATCGGAAACAGATACAAAACTTATTTTACTAATTGCTCCTACTCCAAATATTGCCTGGAAGAGATCACTCTTAGTAATAAGGCCGCCTTTGCGCACAATGTTGTAGTTACAAATAATATTATATCTCCTTTTGTGCAATAAAGTGTTTCTATCTATC
Organism: Anarsia innoxiella; assembly: GCA_947563765.1. Taxonomy (NCBI): domain Eukaryota; kingdom Metazoa; phylum Arthropoda; class Insecta; order Lepidoptera; family Gelechiidae; genus Anarsia; species Anarsia innoxiella. The sequence goes on from OX387403.1 coordinate 2,522,661, forward strand.
TATCTTATGTCCGGATATTTGTATAGAACAATAATACTAATAACACATTCCTGTAATTCCAGGTGACAACCTAGCCCCATCCCCGGCGGTGTCGACGGGCGCGATGAAGAAGTCCCCATCAGCGTTCCTCGGCTCCAACTCCAACCTGGTGAACTTAGACCGCCTGCTGCAGCCGGCCGCCAGCGACCCGCCCGCGCCCAACCCCTTCGCCGCTACCGACACGAGGAGCCTGTTCCAACCACCGCCGCCGGTTTGTTTTAAGCTGGATTTACATAGCTTCATAATCAACAGTTTTTTGTTAGCACTTTCACAATGCATGCCTCATGAATCACAATGCGTGCATCAGTTCAGTAGGATTTGCAGAAGGCGTGTTTGGATCGTAGCTAGTGGAGGGAGTCTCTGCCTATCCTGATGGGAAAGAGGCGTAACGGATTTGTATGTATGTGATTTGCGATAGTGAATATAATAGGTTTCATAGAGACTCGTTGAGTTGGCTTTTGTTTGTGGTGTAGACTATTAAAGTAGTGTACATAATGGAAGGGTAAAGGCGTTTCGAGTGTTTCGGTTCTTATCGAGTAGAAGGAATAAAATTAAATCTTGAGTCATAGAAGCTAACTGCTAGAATAACTCGGTATGTTTGTTCTTGAAGGCTATTGGATACTGGATGATTTATATCCAGTACTTTTTTTAATATCTGCCAAATAACCATTCAACATAGAAGTTTATAGCGAAGCGGATGCGCATACTACTATTATTATTCTTTACGTTAATGATTTTCCAGGCCCGCCTAACAATAAACGAGCTGAAGCAGCAGCAGATGGGTCTGTCGGGCGTGCCGTTCCCGAGCGCGTCCCCGGCTCTAGACCAGCCGCCGCCCGCAGCGGCCGCCGACCCGTGGGCGCCCGCCGCGCGCAGCCACTCGCCCTGGTCGCCGCCCGCCAACAGCCGCCACACGCCCAACCCGTTCCTGTCCTAGCTCACGCCACGGGTAAATATATAACTTCATACTTGGACTTATGTTTGTGCGCATATTCTACATTAGGACTTTCAGAAGTCGCATACTTCAGTCTCGATTAACTGACGACTAAAATCGATTTCGATCTGGCAGCGCCTACGAAATCGGTACCGATTTGATTTCGACCTAAAGTCGGCATAAGACGAAATGGCGTAATGATCAGAATGCATACTTAACGAGCTGGCCTGAGGTTACCGGAGATAGGGAGGCATGGAAGAATGCGGGCCTTTGCTCAGAAGTGGGACGCAACAGGCTATTAGAAAAAAGAAAATGACTTCCCAGCATGACTGTTCAGTAATAGGTACTGTCAGAATACACTGACAGATAAACCTATGTCTTCTGATGTCTATTTCATAAAACATGACGTTTTAGATTAGAAAGGGGACAGGTATAAATATCTGTCAGATAAATTTTATCAGTAAATGGTAAAACGGGTCCTAAATATCCAAATTGGTATTTCAGTTGAGCGGCCGGCTAGAGCGAGATGGGGCGTTTCAGTCATCTACGTCACACACACGCAGCTAGCGGCTACACACGCGCGGTAACAGGGCTCGTACTGGATTTAACCAGTTATCAACACCACTGACGGGTGGATATCACTAAATCTACCGTCGATTAACCGTGGTTTAAGTACCGCTAGCGATGTTAAATCGAACAAATTATATCGGTGGTTTGTCCCCTTTACATTTTTATCGAGAATAAAATATCCATCGTTCTGACTGACATGGTTAGACGCCATTTTGAAATTTTCATTATTGACGCATTTGAGTAAATCCAAATTTTTTAATGTCGTTTTTTTTTGTATGTCGGTGAATGTCACCCTTTTAACGCATGATCTTCTAAAATGAAAGTTTTTTTTTTTTTATATGGCGTCTTTATTTTTTTAAATTGGATACTGTCAGTCAGCTTTAATGTATTATAAAGTTTTTTCGAGAGTGCCGAGTGGATTGTGGATACAGCCAGTTTGTACCGGACTAAACTAGTTTACGTGGTGGTAGGTTAACAAATTAATGGTAACGTAATAAAGTAAGACACATTTATGTAAATTGACGTTTTTTATATTATAGACTGGATAACGCTGTGACGTAATGTAGTTCGACATTTTTGTGTGCGTTTTGATATTGCTAGTGTAAACTATTGATTGATTACTAAACATTTATTATTTTCAATGAATTGTAGTGTGAAAACTCAATGATGAAATTAAACGTATTTGATAATTAAATCTAAATTAAATGGATTATTTATTACTAAATTATACACAAAGATAATTTTAAAGCCCCTGTATATCAAAACGCACACAAATATTAACGTGATAGAATAGACAACGTAGAATCCATAGACTAAACAAAAAGAAGATCGTTCGGCTTTATTAACCCCTCAGTCCGATATTTCAAGCCTCTTATTTCGCAGGTAATTCATTAACACTTTAATAAGTCTGAAAAACTAAAATGCTTACTAAATAGCTGAATAAGAGGCTTGAGGGTTACATGATCTAAGCTACCACAAACAATGTGTCTATTTATACTGGTTACTGTAAAATAATTAGTAACAGTGGGTTATCTTTATTGTAAAGTGACCAGTCTAATATGAGCCACGTTTGATGTAGTTAAAGCCGTCCATGTGATTTTTACACTGCTCCCAAACCACACTAAAATGCTAAGGATGGATGATTTAGGCTCCCACGTCCTTGTTATCAAATGATTTTAACACCTTTGAATGAAATGAATGAAAAAAAATTACTGAGTTATGTCATTAATTCCCTGAATTTTCAGTGCATGAGCGCAAAGCCTTAAGCGGGATTTGCATTACGAAACTAGTGTCATGCATACTAGTTTCATGACGTTAATTTGCACGTGAAACTGGTGATGTATGAAACTAGTTTCGTGTAGCTAGTTTCGTAGTATAAATCCGGCTTTGGATCCCTGATTTGCATATTCGTGTGCGTTCAGTGGCAGTGTAATAATCGCCTAAAGATCGATAATTTGATATCACTACGATTGTATTATGAACTCGGTCGCTATTTATTCTAGTTCGATCGCTAGGCTCTATTCTATCGGTTGAAGGGTTTCTTTTTGGAGACTCCAGTGCGGTAGGACGTATCAAAAAACTACTTTAAAACTGTTATTCCTTAGGATTTGAAATTTACGAACAGAGAGAATTTTGAGAACTTTGGAATATAATTTTACGCATTTATTTTTAACAAGCTCAGGGTTTGCCGAGAAAAAACGTAATTTGACTAATTTTTACTATTAAAATTAAGACATTTCTAACAACTACAGACTTTTAACCACTTGCATTTATTTTTATGTGTCAGGAGTCTGTTTTCTACAAAAAAAGAAGATAAAAGTGACTCAGTTTCTTTTAAATCTGTCGTGATCAAAATAAAAAAGGCTAATTAATAATTAATAACACTTATAGCTGTATAACAGTGTTAAAAGTTACGTTTATACCGCACTGTGATATCGTTAGCGACCACGGTTCGTCTCGTTGTTTATCGTGCCTTAGATACCAGTTTATTATGATTACTGTGCGTCGCCCTCCATATAACAGCGGGTTTTATTACTTGTGATCGTCTCTTTTGCTGTACAAACGTGATATATGTTGCTCCCACGTTGCACTTAAAAAAGACCCTTTATTTGAGGTACCTATTACTTGTATTTGCAATATAGTGTCAATTCTAATAATACTAAATCGACTTTTCTGCTATAAAATTATTATGAGTGATAAAAACCCGCTAGATTTTCGCTGCCGTTAATGTTATAAGGCCTTTTTAGTCGAATTGGAATTATTGTTATTGACTGAGAGACTATAGACCAAGCTCGCTGAGTCTTTATTTGACAGAAGCAAGTTATGCATCTTTTGTTGTTGTTACAAAGGTTTATTAGTATTTAATGGACAAAAATACTTGTATTAATATAAGAATCCATACTCCAGTAAAGATGGCCGGAGAAAATGCTGGCCATATTCCTGATAGCAAATAAATTCTAGCTTTTAAATATTGTATTGAAACCATTTTCTCTGCCAAACTTTATTGGATTTATGGCTTTTGACTGAATCATGCTTAATTTCTAGCTACATTAAAAATGTTTTGGCTATTTAAACACTAATATACAACCTTTATAACACCAAAAGACTTAAGTTGGTAAAGCCGCATCCAGTCCCCGCTTTAAGTCGTGTTTGTGTCGCGTACAAATTATTCCATTTCGTATTACCTATATGTTATTATCTTGTTATGTATTTATTAATTTACGCACCCCTTTGTATTGACTAAGCCGTTAAGCTGACAACACTAAAGGCTTGATTTAAATACAGTCTGTTAATGAAAATTTAGTGCAGACTTCTTTGTGTGATTGGATTGCTAGTGGAAAAAAATCTCGAGTAACTTGAGGACAGAAAAAGCATCAAAATAAGTAGATATAATATATTTTTATCACTGGCAACTCGATCCCGAATCTTGTTTTATTATAATTAATTAACAATCAGATTCTTGTAGTTATCAATTTTGTTTATCGGTAATGTAGATAAATTATTTTTAATATATTAATTTTTGACCAATAAAATGCATCGATGCTAATACAATGTGTCACTAGCTAGGAGAAACTGTAAAGATTAATGTAACTATTTAATTAAAATATATAAGTTTTTCAATATGTGACTTTTCCTAACCTAATCAGTTCTGGGAATTTTGACGAGGGTCCTGAAAACGCTTGAATAAAACACCATCCACATACAATATGATTATAATTTATTCATTAATAATAGTTTACAAAGACATTATCGTACAAATATTAATTTCAAGGATTGCGTATTGTAGTACAAATACTCAAAAACATGATCAGTTTGTTCATCGTCGTATCTAAACTTAACTTACGCTTCCAAGAGGTGTCCAGTAAAGTACACGAATCAAAAACATTGAAAATTCGCTTATATACAAGATAAATTACGCACCAGTTAAAAAAGTCCACGTAAAAATGTAAAAAAGTTGTCACTATTGGAAGCGGTCTCATATAAGCTAATTCTATCAATGTTACTTACATTAATCCTAACTAGCTTTACTCATTAATTAAAAGCCAGACTCGTGCTGTTATACATATTGAGCAACGTACGTACGGGGCTACACATTGCTGTAAATAGATCTGATGCGTCGCAGAAAGTTAGCTTTTCGCAAAATGTCTAAACACAAGTTCATACAAGCGAAAGTACTGTAACATTTTGCGTTAAGATGTGACATTTTGCAATCAAAACTTTTCTACGACGAATCCAGTTTTATAATGTGTGGAAAATAGTTCGCGATAGACTCAAACACACGTCTGGTATTGCGTCAATCCCTGTAACTTAAATTATCGATTTATTAATTTCAATTGCGGGCTTGGGGTAGGTTTCAGTCTCATGGACAACTTCACTAACCTACCGGATTACAAAACGGGTACCATAATAATCGTATAAAACCCATCGACTAGACACTACAATATCCAATAAATATTCCACCTCCCAATAATCCCCGACAATTTCATAACGTTACCGTAAACCTACTAATAAATAATTCAAGCATTTCGAGAGTGTGACACAAAAATAAAAAAATATAATTTCAAACAAGCTAAGTGACGGCAGATCTACCAATAATAAGAAAATAATCTATGATTATAATAATTATATAAAGAGAAGCGATAATTCCATGATCACATTCGCGTATACCGCGCGATAAATAACCTTAACGTATTAAATGCAAAACCGGCCGCCGTCTTTCAGTTCACCCGGATGAGAGAAAAAGTTTTTTTTTTTTTATTCAAGAAATGTATTGCCTCAATGCCGCCCGCATTGACTAACATTCCGATTTTGTTACTTTAAATAACCATTCGCAGCGATTCGCCCCGGAATCAGCCGATTGGGTCGTTCGGGCGCCGCCATCTTGCGGTCGAGGGTAACTCAAAATGGCGGCTGAAGAAAACGTGGGGCCAACTGAAAGCACGCTCGCCCGCATTCGTTCACATTCCTTCACTTAAGTCCCACGCCGTTTAGCGATTGTATAGAATTAGGCGTGCAAAATACTCTATTAGAAGAGTATTGTGAACAGGTTTGAAGGGGTGATGTGGAGATTCTTTTGAGCTACGAGAAACGATGTTCTAACTAATTCAACGATGAGGTTTTCTTATCGGCGCTTTTATAAGATAAACCTCATCGTTTTTGGACGTACTTAGGGGTTTGTCGAAAATGTGAAGCGAGCTCGGTTAGACTACATTTTCACTCGACCTTGTGTTTTCAGCAAAAAGTTACAATCATCGACACATCTATATATAACATATCTCGCGCCACCCGCCTTAACAAATTCGACGTCTAAGCTCAAAAGGAATCCCTTGATCGGTTTAATACTCCCAATGCGTGGCGGAGGAGATGTCGGGAGCTCCGAGACGGAAGTTGCCGTTCTTGGCGGCGGCGAGGTACTCGCGGGAGGCGGCGGCGCGGATGGCCAGTCGCGTCGGCTCGCGGAGCTCCAAGTGGAAGCCTTGAGGGGAGTCCGCGTCGCACGTCACGCTCTCGCTGTCTGCGTGCCAGTATTTGCCGTTTTGACCTGGAATATTGAAATAAATAGGTTAACACATCTGCTAACTAAAAATGAGAAATAAATTTCTCATTTCAACTTGTTAGGGTCATAATTCCAATTTCGCGTTATCATGAAACGGGGTCCAATTTTGTTGATAAAATTTTATTCTCATTCATGTAGTATTAGATACCTTTGAAATAGACAGCGCCCTTGGGTCCACGGATAACCTGAATGGTTTCATAGTTGGCCTTATTGCATTCCAGCTTCACTCCTTTAGGTCCAACGAAACCTTGCTCGCATTTCAGCACCAGGATTGGCCTAGAAAAGAACAATAGATAAATGAACCGCGCATCTACAGAACGGTACACATACAATACACCCACAAAGAAAAGTAAATTAATTAGTATTCTTCAAGTATTATTTTCATTGTTCGTAAACATACATGATAAAATATGGTTGGTTAGAATTAACTATGTAAAAAATATGTCTCCCTAAATAAACGGGCAAGCAAAGGATTCAGTTTTGGGAACGCTACAATGAATGGGTAAGATATCCCATATAAACTCTCCTCAACAATGAATAAAAAACCAACCTGTTAATAAGATAGAAGTAGTATTTGCAGTTATCATCAATGGTGTCAGCGTTAGCGTAGAGATGTCCGGAGCGCTTCGTCATCAGATACTTGCCGTTGTTGGCACGGAACGCCACCGCGCCGTCGCCTTGCCATTCCAACTCGAAGAGGGCGTTTGATGATCTGGAATTGTAATTTTACATCATCAGAAAATAATTTCTTTGAAGATTTAGCATCATTGATTATTAAAGTTGAAACACACCGGATGCGTATGCGTAACGTAAACGTAAGCACGGCGTAGCCACGCGCATAGTTACGGTGTAACCCGATGTGACACCGGGCTACGCGTCACGTCGACGTGTACGTTACGCAAGCGGTGGCAGTTCCATACGTTACAACTCAGAGGTATGCATACGCATCCGGTGTGTTTTGGCCTTAAACTTGGCTATAAAAGTTACACACTGAGCAGTGGAGCTACCTAGAACCTAGCTAGGCCATCCCGCCCATTTCTGGCCGAAGCAATCACGCATATGTACCTACACGTATGAAAAACGAAATTATATTGAGGTTGTTTATATCGTTAGAAATAGGAACGCAAATCAGCCGTCATTTTTGTTTCCAAACAACAAGGTGGACCGACGACTTGTTGAAAGTCGCCGGAAGCCGTTGGATACGGGCAGCGGAGGGCCCATCGTTGTGGAGATCCTTGGGGGAGGTTTTTGTCCAGCAGAGGACGTCCACAAGCTGACTCAACACCCAGGGAAGGTTTCATTTCAAGAGAAAGGAGTGTTAAATAGCTTACTTATTATCTCCGCTAGCCTGGATCCCGCCGCCGCACTCGAGTGTCCAGTATCTGTCCTGCATGGTGCGGATGTACCAACGTCGCGTGCCCCAATCGAACTCCAGCTGGAACGTCTCGTGGGATGAGATCTCGTCTTGGTTTGCTGTAACGTCTACGCCTGTAACAATTATAATAGGATTTATTAATAAGTGCGCTTGTAGACTTGTATCACTACCTAGGGATACGCAAATGGAATGGATTATTCCATCGAAGAATGCGATTTCAGGCTTACAATTGTAGTTAAAACTGTTATATAAATATTCACTTTCGAGGTACACTCGACAAAGTTGTCAGGGTATCACCCAACATAAGCAAATATTGAACTATCTATAAGTCTACTTAGCTGAGCATTTCTATTCGTCAAGCGGTAGTGTGTGTGCGCTAATCGTTTACGCCTCCTCGTTTGCAAAAAGTTTTCTGATCTGTGGCAATACGTATTCTTTGTTGTTTATTGCTTCAAGACAGATTCATATAGATAATTTCGCCCAGACAAGTAAGCCACTCACTAGCGCAATGGTAGTGTAGCGGGATAGCAGCAAATGAATGTAATAAAGAAGACACAAGTTCGAATCCTGTCTCGCGGTTGAGTGTTTATAATATTTATTGTGTATTTTTATTTATAATTATTGTCTACTTTTACTGAGTGTTGTTACTACTTTGCATTGGATTTATGAGTTAGGTATGTTATGATGATACTCAAGTTAAAAGGAGCAAGCATTAAATAAAAGGCGTCTATAGGTAGGTAGATTGCTTTCAATGATTTATTGTAAGAATCAAAGCGAAACATTAAAATAAATTTATCAGATATGAATTTGACAAGGCTGTATAAAGTCAATATAATGTGTAAAAATAAATAATCAACATTTTAAGGAGGTATATAGAAGGAGCATGTATCGGTGATATGAATAAACATGTTATTTATAAAGAAGTTATTTTGAATAAGTAACTTCTAAATTCAATAACATCTCTCACGCGATAAGTTTACTACCTCTGGGAATCACGGCCTGGTAGTGATTTTAAAGAGTTACCTATCAGTTTTTTTTACAGATTCAGACATTCAATATAACAATAAAATATATTTCATAGCAATTTAGACTGGATATCATAATTAAATTATATAGTTAATATAGGTTAATAGCGAGTTGGCGCTCCGTTATTATCTAATACTAGCTGTAATCGATTTCTCATGCTAGAAACCATATTGAAGCACATATCACTACCACGAAATGATTCCCAAGTTGATGTAACAAGGGCCTCTAAATTGGCTTTAGACCTAACTTGCGATGAGTCCCAGTTTAACACCATAAGGCCCCACAAGTTTTCTATAGGATTCAAATCCGGGCTCTTAGAAGGCCATTTAATAACAGTCAGGTTATCTTGGATGTTTAGCCAATCTTTTACTACTTGAGCCCTATGAACAGATGAGTTATCAATTATCATGCAAAAAATAAATATGTTCATTAGGATACGCAATGCGCACAGTTGGCAGCATCACATTCTTTAAAACATCCAAGTAACCTAGACCTGTATTAGTGGCTTCTACTTGAACTAACTCACCGGGACCCATCGACGACATCCAACCCCAGAAGCCCAAGGTCACGTGACCACTAGACCTATTTCGAAGGATATTCTTTTCGTGAAATCGCTCACCCGTTTTTCGATACAATATGACACGACCATCCTTGTCAGACCTAAAACATTTTTCGTCACTAAATATAACCACTTTGTTACACCAATCAAAGTCTAAATATTCTTTCGCAAAACGCATTCTTTCTTGTTGATGGCACTCTTTTAAATCAATCTTTCTTGCTGGTTTGCGACATCTTAACTCAGCTGCACGTAAATGGTCGCGCACTGTTTGCAGCGACACATCGTGTTTTGTCGCGGTGGAACGGGTTGTCGCGAAGGGATCTGCAGTGTGGATAGCCACGATATCACGATGCATGGGGTTAGCTTCTGTGAAGGAGTTAGTAGGGCCACGGCGCAGGCTGTCTACATTTCCTGTAGCAGCATGACGATTAATCCACAATCGAACAGCCTTTCTCTGCAGAAGAATAATATAAATGTAATTAACTATTCTTAATTGCTTGGAACAGAATGAGCTTCGGTTACAAATAAGTAATTGTTACTTACCGATATCATTAACCGTCTTGCAATTTCACTAACAGAAACATTCTGCTCGTGCAAAACAACTATTTCTGCACGTTTGAAGAGAGTTAAATGTTCCATATTTGCTTAAAAGAATAGACAAAATATGAAAAGAAGTTTAAAAACGTATCGATAAGGCACGAAGCTCAGTAACGACTAATGACTACCTGTCAATACGTTTAACAAAAGAATTATCAAAATATCTGAGGGTAGTTTTCGTTGACTAGCAATGTTAGTTTGCAAATCATAATTTATCATCACGAGAATATTCCATCTTGCTTCATTGCGATCTTTTTTTTTTCATTTTACGTTTTAAAAATAAATAAAAACATAACATTTAACAAATCTGGCTGGCATGATAGGGACTCGAACCTGGGTTCCTTCGATCGATCCATCCATATAGCCCCACCGCTGCCGCTTGACCAACTGTGCCACGGTAGCTGCTTACGAATAGTTTTAAAATTGGCTTCTTATTCAACTTGACAGTGAATGATCTTTTCTGATATTTATTATTTGCTACTACCGACCTTTCTTCAAAATGTTTGACCAATGAGATCAAAGCAAAGCTCACTCACACTAACGAGCCAAGTTTAGACTTATAGATAGTTCAACATTTGCTTATGTTGGGTGATACCCTGACAACTTTGTCGACTGTACCCATTTGAAATAAATTACAAAACAATATGCCCTACCTACATTAGCTACGAGCATGGCTGCGTAGTTCATGATTTATAGTTTTTGTAAGTTCAAAAGACAGCTTTTAGGTCGATTGTAATTGATTAGGTACCTATGCATGAAGTAATTGAATTCTACATGAGAAAATGGCTCTAGACTAGAATAAAAAATATAGCTGCCTAGGTAGACACTAGCTATATTTTTTATCACTGCGACAAACTAAAAGATTGAATTCCTGAATAAATAACGCCATGTTCAGACTGCATCAGGTATTACATATTCAGTAGGTAACGTAGACTGTAGCGTGAGATGTATCAATAATTTTACTTTGTCTTTGTTTTATTTATACTATTGAATACGTTTATATACACCTGTCATTGCATTTCGTGTGGCTTTCAATATATGTTATGTTAGTATGGTTATATTTTATGTAGGTATGATATCGAATAAATTAAAATAATTATAAAACTAGGTACCTACCAAGTAAGTAATTCTGGTGAAAACAGTAATAAGTGCATACGTTCCTACTACAACCGGACAAGACGCTGTAATCGCTCGCTAAATACTACCAAAAGCTTTAGTGTATGGTTATTTGCCACTAATTTTTAGTAAACCCTACGCCACGCACTCAAATGGCAAGAAAACCATAAAAGAAAAAATTTAATGTTCTGACATTTTTACAACAGCATTTCTATCACACATCAAAACACTAAAGCAATTACGAAATAAACAGCTTCCGTGTAACAAATTAGAATGGACCACGCTTTCTTCTAACTAGCATAGTTAATATCTAATTAACAGTATTTTGATAACTGCTACTACAAATCATTGTACGAACATAAATCCTTCACTCTATAAATTAACTTGAGCCTTGGACAGTATGCACACGTATACAAACGGGGTGTCAAATTTAACTGGAATGATTTACGTAACATTTACCGTCAATCAATGCTATAGCTCAATTATAACCGTAAAGGTATTAAAAGTGAAAACCGTTTTAACATGATTTGGATCGATTGGTTCGTTTTTATTCATTCATCTTTTTTAAATGTTAATTGATATGTTGTAGGTAGAGTTTCTAACACTGTAGCAATTAAGCACATTATTGATGTCTCTTTTCAACACAGGTTGGTGATAGACAGAGATGTAAATATATCTAGATATTTATCTGGAATCATTTAATTTATTTAAGTTCCTTCTTCATGTTATATTTTCTGACAAAAAGAAAGAGATTTTATGAAAAAGAAAATCGTTTTTCAACTACGTACGAGTACCTACCTAATTAACATAAAACGTAAAATAAAATAAAACGTCAACGGTAAATATCAGCATGTTTTTACATTACACCGTTCCTGTATCTTCTCTTTTAGTCTTTACAAATTACGAAATATGACTAACACTAATGTTATGCGCGTAATAAACAGACTTAAAGGCAATAGAAATGCAAAGGGAAATTGATTTTAATGGCTTGGGAAAGTATCAACTTGATGGCTTAATAATTTGCTGTATTTACGAGTGAACGGAAGTTTTTTTTTTATATTCTCTGGAATTTATTCATTTCTCTTAATTATGAATCTATGAAATGAGATAGCAGTGTAAAAAAGATGAATTAAAATTGATCGCGGACGTAAATGCAGTTTCATTATGAAGGTTTAAAATATATATTAATAATTAAATTAATCATAATAGTTATGTAATTAAGAGAGCGAGAGCGCGGGTTCGAATCCTGGTGCGGGCACGTACCTCTGAGTTTATTTCTCATGTACGGATCAATTTATTCGATTACCACTTGCTAACGGTGAAGGAAAACATCGTGAGGAAACCTGCATACACTAGAGAAGAAATTCGAAGGTGTATGTGAAATCCGCCAACCCGCACTTGGCCAGCGTGGTGGATTACAGCCTAATCACTCTCTGTATGAGAGTAGGCTCGTGCCCCTCGGTGGGGACATATATGGGCTGATAAAGATAAAGATGTAATTAAGGACAAGATGGTTAGTACGTATGCTGAATTTGAAGCATTGTTGGGCTAGAATAAAAAGGCTTCTTGAAGATAATTGACGATAACTTTTCTAGCCTAATCTTTTCACTAGATTGGGAATGCTGTCCTGTAGTTTAGATACTGTTTAAAGTTAATAAGAGAGAAAGTTAAGAAGTCGGTTCGATTCCAATGTTCGAAGACTCTTTTCTCCGCATATCAAAGAGTAACAAGTTACAAGAAGCGATAAGACAAAGCGGTTTGACCGTAATGGCGCACGTCTCGCAAGAGCTAAGAGCTGATCATTTGCTGCGCGAACGATGAGCACTCGTGCGCAACTGACTGCTGCAAGGGCTGCGCGAGTCTACGTAAATATTTTTACTATAATGCAGATTTTATGACAGCATTTGATTGTCGATATCTAATTGTTTGTTACTTAAAATCATACTTAGTAATTCGTGGTAGATGAACAAGTACTATCTACCTAGTTTGTTAAACAAACATAACCACACCTAGCGTGGTTTATGATTGAGATCTAGGTGGGTAAATGTGTCAAATTGATTTTTACTTGCATTCTTTAGGTAGTAGGTATACTTTCAAAAATAAATACGACATATTTTCATTGGGTAAATTCTTTAGTCTATTTTCCGCTTATTATTAAACAAAACCTAGTATCAAACAAGTGAATTAAATTTTCTCCTGACATGAAATACCTTTCTTCCTAAGCTAATACCTATCTAACAAGCAACCCTGCGCAAAGCTAGCTGGACCGTCGACCGTCGGCGCCCGCGCACGTCCTAGATCCCGCTATCTCACGCCCGTTTAGTTAGCTACGGACGGGTGGCTGCGGAGACTTAGACTATCTTAGGGTCTATTTAGAAGCTACATATCTTCATGTATAGATAGGATATGGATAATATTGACATCTTATTTATCTATGCTAGGTACCTAAGAAAAGAAAGGATACCTACGTAAGTAACATTTAAGTATGATTTTGAATAAGTTTGGGAATTTTCAGAAGGTTCAAAGACTCAAATGGTATCTACACACCAAAGCCACCGGGCTAAGCCGGCGGCTGTACGTCATAGAAATAACAGCTGTCAAAAAAGCCGGCGGCTTTGGTGACCAAAACGAAAACTGTTTAGTCTAGTAAGTAAGTGCTTATCGCAAGAAACTACAAGCGGAGTACATACTTATTACAGAAGCATATATTACCGATTACTAGCACCTAGTAACAGACTAATTAAATATTCAAAACGAAGCAATAACCGGTGCAATAATCATACGTTACTGCAAGCAAACGTATCACATCACGCAAATAAAATATCATTATCATAAAATCTTCAAGCCCCATTGCAGCGGGACAAATTGCAACTTTTGCATTGCATGTTTTGTATTAACCAGGCAAGAAGACCCTTCGTAGTTTTGAGCTTGTTAGTTTGTAGAGGTCTTTCTTGAGTAGCTGAAGAAGCCTGGCTAGATTCCCCTATGCGTTACATGAACCAATGATTGTAATGAACCTGTTTTTACGCTTCATTAAGTTTTATTGAGAGATAAAATCACGGCGCGTCGTGGTCTAAGTTCTGGCCATTAACACGTTCACAAGCTAGGTCTAACAGAGTAACATTTAACAAGTGATGACGATTGATAAACATTATCTGATTTTGTTCATTTATTATCTGATGCAACAGCGAAAAGTCACGTCATTTCTGCGAGTCGATGAAACTTGTAAAAGCCGTTATGCTCTTGCAAAATAGAAGGAAAAAACAAAATTAAATGGTGTATATTAGAACTTAGAATTTAATAATCAAGTTTAGGCAACATAAAATGTTAATTTTAAATAAGAACATTATATTTTACCTGAGATAATTAAAAAGTCTGCTCGTTGTGCTCAAAGCAAGCGGACAATGACTCTTCGCTAATTAAAAAAACAACAATCTACGTCTTAAAACTAGCTTGTTAAACCTCCGAATATAATAGCCTACAAAATTACTAAAGTTCGTTTCATAAATAGTTCCTATGCCGCCATGTTGGTAACATTGAAAATTTGTACTGAAACATTACCCTTGATGACGTTTCGCAGTACAAATTTTCAATGCTGCTAACATGGCGGCATAGGAACTTTTTCATGAAACGCACTATAATTGCAGTCAATTCTCCAAATATCAAAATGACTAGTAGGTATTCGGTGTGTTCGGATACGAAGACACGAGAGGCGAAGCAAGCATCCGTGCAGTAGAAAAGTTAGAAAGCGACTCTTTACAATGGAACGTTTTTTATTCACCCGCATACCGCGCCGTGAGCAAACGATGAATCGCTGATTGATTTCTGATGTGGTCATTTTGTGATGTGATTGACAAGAAACGGCGCGAGTGGAAATTGTTGCGAGGAAATTGGGTGGCGGCTGATTGGGTAAAATGAGTGTTGCCAGTTAGTTGGAATTTTCTTGCTGCAGATGGATTTTAAAAAGTAAAAACATTACAACTCAAGACAAGTCAATTACGAATAACTTAGTTAAACTACAGAATGGTATTCTAGTTCTTTCTATACACTGGATAAAAAGCTTGTATATATTAGAATATTTATCACGATGTCTTCAAACCTTTAAAACAATGGATGTTGTAGCCAACACTAAAAAGAACAATCTAAAAGACTCAACTTGTAAATCAACCGAATAGCCTCCAGCTAAAGATACATATTTGAGCAAAAGACCAATAAAAACAGACTAAGTACATGACAAGACGACAATCCGAGTAAAAACAGATAACATGACTAGACTGTATTAAGATAGAATGACTCAGCACATAGGAAGTAGGTTCTCATAGTCGCGTGTTACACTCTACGATATTTCTCTACTCGTCGTACTTCAATCAACGGAAATGTTCCAATCGATTGCTTAAATGTTCAAAACTGATTTGTAACTGTTTCCCCGTAACTTTCTTTAATGGAAATTTAAATTAAATCGTTACAAATTGCTGCGGTTCTCGATTTATTGCTCGGTAGCTTTTTTACCCGACTTACGGTCAAAGGAAAATAATGTAAGGTGAGTAATGTTTTTCACTTTTTATAACTGTATTTACACAGTAATTTAATGTAATTAACTGATTCGAAGAATAAGCAAGATGAGAAAAGGTGCATTAAATGAATCGGTGTTATTATTCCAAGAAACGGGTATCAAAATATGAAATATGTTTTCAGCTTTGAATACAATATCCTAATCTACACTACGACCCACACTACACTTCGATCTACTAATACTAGTACGGGAAAATGAATAAGTTTGGCCCATTTTTCCTGGTGGGAAAAGTTGTTTAATTCCATAGGCAGATTACATTCCATAATTTTCGGAGAGGAGCACCAATAATCCATCACTTTATTAGTGACTAATGCAAAAATAGAATCTATCTATATCAATGGCAATGTTACTTAAGTATGTATAAACTTGATTACGATCTTACTACCTAATATGAAACTTTTATGCCAACTTTTAATTAACACCGCTCAGTTAATTCAAAGCCGTTAACTTTAATATAATAAAATATTTATTTCTCATCCGCTAACGAACACGATTAATTAGAAAAAATATAAAATCTTAAATTTTAATGAAAGTTGGCTGTATGCTACGCAAGTATTGCATTGTAAACTTTTAGCACAAAGATACATAATATACATGTATAGGTAGGTATATCTAGTTTTAAAAGAAGATGGCTCTCTCCATTTTACGCATCTGAGACTTAAATTGCTTTCGAATTGCTAAGTTTCTGATGATTCAATTGAAATATGGCAAATCTTAGTAAGAATGTTTAGATTTATTCAAGACTAGAGACTGCCAGCGTCTTCGTACGTCTTGATCGTCATATCGTGGAAGGGTCTATGTGTTATTCTGTTAAATAAGCTATAACATTGTCAAATTTCATTAAAATATACTCCGTAGTTTTTGCGTGAAAGAGTAACAAATATCCATCCATCGGCACAAACATTGACATTTATAAAATGAGTAGGAGGATTTTAAATCAATGGAAATCTCAAGTACTTATTTTTGACAAATTTTTATGAAATCAACAATTCGGTATCATTTAGCTAGATAAATAAAGTTATACCAAAATCCTTAGCAAATTTTACTTAGCAACTGCCTACAAGAGAAAGGAGTAAGGAAGTCAAGAACAACGAAGAGTCCTCGAGTAAGTAAGTACCGGGAAACTGCACTAAAGTACGTGACTTAGCACTAATGCAGTGCTAGAGTACCTGCTTAAGTCAGGAGATGATTTTATCGAAGCTGTTTTATACTTGGTTGCCTTGGTGTGTGGTTTACATTCTGCTTCTTTTAGGATTATTTTTTATAAAATTGTAAATAGGTACCTAAAAGAAGCTTTAAGCGAGAACGATCGTGCCAAATGAAAAGTCGTCGTAGCACAAGCGGCAGGCTTTTGCCCAGCAGCCTAAGGATTTAATTGGCTAATAAAGAAAACAAAAAATTATCGCCCAATTCCAGAAAAAGACAATTATCATGTCATCTTCTTCCGGATTTGGACTACAGATAGTGCAATGTAATTCTTATTAATAAACAATTGAGTATAATAGAGCGTTAGCCGTAACTATTTTCTGCAACTAATTATAAACAACATAACCCCATTAATTTATTACATGGTTATTAAACAGGAATCGGAGTCAGCACATTCTTAAGTCGACCGCAACAATGGGGGTCGAGTCTCTGAGGTCAGTCACACAATAGCGCGCCAACTTAACACATTTCTTGTATGCAACCTGCTACTTTGCACTTATGAGATGCATTGTTTCTTTTTCAGAGAGAATTTGAGACTTTCTTTGCTTCTACATTTCTACACGTTAGTAATTACGTAAAATGTATACCCAGCCCAACTCTGTGAACCTCATTAAGGCTTGGCTCTCGCTATCTATGACTTTCTTTTGTCAATAATATTAAATCTCTCACACGCTTTACTAAAAACTGAGGTGATCCTATAAGGATTCCGTATATTACTTTCAAGGTATTGAACCCTAAAAAGCGAAGTAGAATGACGTACCTAAATTAAGTAGAATTCCCACAAAAGTATCTTAGAATAAATAATATTTCGTATAGGTGGTACATACATATATACCTAAATAGGAATTTGTAGGTAGTTGAAGCGGCGAGAAGCAATTTCTGCAGATTGCAATTTCACTATCAAACTACACCAATAACGCTTGCATACCGTAGTGCACAATCCTGCCAGGAAGTCCCCTGCATATTGCATCTACAACCTGCAACAGCTCACTCGCCAAGTCGCCACTCTAGTAATACCTGCGTTAATAATGCTCAGGTTTCATGTTAATTCTTGCGGGCTATCATTAGTGCAACCAATGTACTAAGCTATTAACTTTCACTGCATCGGAAATTGTGTGTCCATCTGTGCGTTTCTTCCCTAGATAATTATATAGTTGTCTCAAGATTATTACACGTCGTTGAAAAGTGAAGTCGGATGGTTTTTGTTCAGAGTTTTTGCTACATTTATCTCGATTATTAGAGAAGTATGATTGATGGATAACGTTAATTGGTTTCTAATAAGATTTGATTAGTTCTTAATAAACAGAGTTTAGTCCGGTGCGTGGATAATGGGCATACTTTTGTAATGCTAACGTATAAAATCAAATGCTTAAATGTTTCTATCGATTGATATCGTTATTGTGTTATCTAGTCATTTTTATGTTAGTTGTGGTAATTTTACATGCTGGTTTGTGCTGAGACGCCTATCTCTAAACATCTTATTAAACTTTCGCGCAGACAGTAAATCCGCCGTTGTCGAAAAACGAGAAATGCAATATAAAGTGGCAGAGAATGTTCAGTTCATAAAACGTTTCATAAAATAAACTCACCTTGCTTAACAGACACGTATTTCTCGTTGAGGGCAGCGACGAAAGCGGCCTGAGGCAGGCTGTCTTCAAGAGAGAACAACTCATCTCTTGTCACTGCTGTAGACCTGTGATACCATCAAATATGGTTAAAAAGTGTTTAGACACTATAGACTGTCGTGTTGATTAATTTGGTCTCGATCATAAGCCAAGACGCCTAGTGTTTGAAGTAGGATTGCTATCCATTCGTTTCGGAGGGAAGTAACCTGTATCCACTGTGAATTTGCAGTCACCAAGTTATTTGCCTCGTTTGTGGACGCTCAGACTATTCTAACCATCTTTTCTGCACGCAAAATGACCAGCCTATAAAATTTAGGCTACGTAGGTACCACTTGCTTGGCAAAGACACCTTTTTAAGTAGTATAAGATTGACTAATCTTTCGCAAAAAAAAACTAAATGCAATCATCATCATCATGACTTCAGCTTTACCTGCCCACTGCTGAGCATAAGCCTCTCCAATAATTTTCCAGTTCGAACGGTTCATTGCCACCTGCATACGAGACCCCGGTTTTCCAATGTAATCAAAAGCTGAGAAGCTAAAAAGCTATGAAATATTTTACCTTGTCTTCAAAACAGCTTTGGATCCAATAGGAGCGAGGTATGCTCCGGTGCCGTCGCGAAGAGCCAAAGCCCCGGCGTGATACTCCGCGCTGAAGAGACAGACTGGGGTGCAGGTGTCCATCAACTACAGAAATAAATAAAAAAGTTATTATCATTTTATACGAGGAAAGGAAAGGTGAAGAAAGAGATGCTGGGACTTTCGTAGGTCTCTCTTTTCCGGGTAATGACTTCGTAAAATAAGACCAAAGGGTAATGTCAAACAAATTCTCAAAAATGTTTATTAATTTGGTACCTAATAAGTTATTACATAACAACTATTTTGTAATATGAGGGAATACTAACAAAAAATTTTTTTTGTAACTATCTTCCTTTTATCCAACACATCTTTCCATTAAATAACACAGAAATAAAGCGTTAATACAATTAGTAACTACAAGTAACTACAAGTAATAGTAATGTAAAGTTTATTCGATAATAATCGCATACAAACATCCACTTAGTAAAAACACACTTCGTTGTCATAATGATTTGTAGTTATTTGCTTCATGGGAACGCATAAAACATTGTATGGTAAACATTGACATACTTGTGGCACTTTGTGGTACCCATTGTGTGATACTAATACGCCGCAGGGCGTATGGATAGGCAAAAAGATGATAATTGTAACTTGTTGTTGTTTACCCACAGTTTCATTCGGGGTAAGAAAATGTTTTAATTTCTTGTAAACAGTTGCATAAAGACGTTTTATGTTAATTCTCCATTAAATATCGTGCCTTCTTTTGTTTTTTGGTAGTAATATCAGCTGACTAAGCCTAAGACTGGCCAGAGGTTGCCGGAGATAGGGAGGCATGGAAGAGTGCGGGGGACGCCTTTGCCCAGTAGTGGGACACATTAGGCTAATAAAAAAAAGTAATATTACAGGAATTTAGTTTATAATAAGGGGTGAATAAACCTAAAGAAATATTAGATAGAACTTATTCTCTACAGTCACGTAAACTTCCGAGAAAATCCGTGAACCTTAAGATCAATGACCTCTCAGATCCCGCTCCCAAATTCAGGAGGTCAAGGACCTTTTGACTTGTGAATAAAACCTCCCTCTTGCCCCACCCTTCGACCTTCATAACTTTTGCACTAAGCTTATTTAGTAGGCGATAACTTAAAGTAAATATTCTCTCCTTTTGTGGGTCTTACGAAATTCTTTTTGGATACTAAAGTAATTGATAAATGCAAAGTTGACGTTATAAATCGCGGTAATACAGCTGTAACCTTTATTTAAGCAAGCAGCACGACGTTTAATGAAAAAAAAACTCTGGTAAGCCTTTTCTAGAACTGGGATGAACAAATTCAAAAGATAAAGCGGATGAAACACCATTGAATTTCAGCTAGTAGTCACTACAAAATGATAATTGTGATCACAGAAAGGCCCAGAACAGACTGGCAAACGCAACTGTAACCAAATTGTACTTTTAAGTTTCTGCTATAGACTCCTTTGAAAAACCACACATGACGCAACTAATTTGTGCGTTTTCTTGTCTGTTCTGGGCCTAAGGGAGTTAATGCACTAAAATTGGTTTGACGCGACTCAATCGCTCTTACTCCTAAATTAACTCCTTATAAATGCTCACGCCTCTCTCCCATATGGATAGGCGTAACACGGATATGTATATATGTATGTATAAAAGCCTCACCTTTCCACCAGCACTCAAATACTTGTTGTTGCAGGTGTGCAGCGCGTATTTCCCGCCCTCGTCAGCTCGGAACTCCAGCGTGAAGAGCGTATCCTCGCCCCAGGGTACGTTGGCATCCACGTGGATCTCATCTAAAGACTCCGAGAGGTGAGCGAAGCGCTTGCGGCCGATTGAACGGAGGTTCACCTAGGAAGGGGATGGTTTGATCAAGAATATGATAATTTAGGTGAGGTTGGTAACACGTGATTTGAATCAGGGGATTATCAGGGATACCGCTTGCAATAAATACCAGAGTGCCACAATGCTTAGGCACTGCAGTTTTTAATTGGTCGAATTCGAGGCGATTTCAGTCTGAGAATCATATAACCTACTTTGTATTTCTCTTTTAGTGATCCTGTAAATAATGCAGCTCATTTATCCTGTAGTAAGAGTAAGGGTAACTCAAGTAAGACTTTAAGAATGTCAGTAGCTATACCACACATTGCCAAATAGTTATGCTAGTATACGTCTACCGTGCCCTAAACTATTAACTTCAGTACGTAGGCTCTACGCTAGAAATTCACAATTAATATTTAAGAACTAAAGACATCTATTATTTACTATTCATTCTATCTACCAAGGAACTATTGATTCTATCCACTATCTGTTATGTATCCACTTATAACCATTTACCTGAGGCCTGGCAGCAAGGTGCACATGCCATAGTTCAGCGTCGCCCGGCACCTTAGCAGTGCAGGTCAGCTTATCTTGGCTGGAGCCCAGGAAGTAGCCACGCTCGACGTTGCGGAGTGCCCAACGGCCGCTGTTGTCATCAGACACACTAAAACAATAACTTTGTGTTTATGTGCTTGTTTTAGCGACTAAAAAGACGAAAAAGGTTCTTTATTTTGTAAACTGATTTTAGAGTGGTATTGCTATCTTCGCCTGAAATATTGTGCTTCTTACATAAACTGTAATTTTAAGGAAAAGAAGAAGTATTGACCTTTTTTGCTGTGTTCAGGATAAGTACTTATGCATTTTAATAAACTTTACTAAAATCAGAAGGTTTTTATTTAAAATTGAAACATTGGTACACTTTTTGAACGTTATTTTGTTTAAAACTACTACCGCTTCTCTACCTGTATAACCGAAAGGATGAAACGGTAAGAAACCTAACAGCATAAGGCTCTACGTTCTAGTTATTTTTATCAAAAGTCTCAAACTAAGTAAATGCAAACTTATCAACACATTCAATAAAATCACAACGCATAAAATGAAGCAAGTAATTATGTTGTATAATTGTAACATTCCCCTCGCATTTCAATCACCCTTCCACAATTATCGTTATCCTTCTTATATCGACATCATAATAACTGCAATGGAATGGAATTTCGTCGCAAAAACTCCCCTTTATAGGAATTCTTCAAGCGTTTTTTTACAGATAACTTGTACTAAGTACTAACTACAAAGTGTACTAAGAGTGGTACCTATTATATTATTTTACTCGTGAATTTATTGATAATATGAAAAAGTAACTTGAAAAAAATTAGAGCATGTACTTACAAGTCAGTTTGAATAACAATGTATATAACGGAGTACTAGAATTTAGTGAGCTTTAGCAGTTACCTAAGTCATTGCTCAATGCCCTTCGTGGTGCCTTCACGCAAGCACTGAGTGTACGCGCCAGTATACAAATGAAAACAAAACACTGTCTGGAGCAATGACTGCAAATATCGAAAGAGAAATCCAACCGGACGTCTTTTGTCTGCTGAAGAGAATAGCTTGTTCATAGACATGTAGCACATACTACAAACCGCAAAGATACCTTGACTCCTCATTCATAGGACTGTTCAATCTGGTCTCAATTTAAATTGGATGGAAAGTACGTGTTCCCTCCGATGGGAAATGTATCGAACAAGTCGAGGGACGTGTTTGAGGTAATTACTATTACGAATAGAAAAAAAAAAAAAAAGATTGGAAAAATGTTATTAACGTTTGTGAAATAAGGATACTTTTTCTATTCATTATTCGGGATTTTGAAATATACATAAAACAAAACATGGATACGACGACATACAAATCAATACCTGATTCCACGACAAGGTTCAAAGGAAATGTACAAAATGCCGTCAAAGAGGCGTTATACGTTTTTGGAATACCAAAGTCAGGGCATTTAAATGTCAATCGTTCCCTACTGTAAAAGTGTTTGCATTAAATTGACATTAGAGGGTCCTTCGAGTGGTTTACACAGGGTGTTTGGATAGACGACGATATGGGTGAAAGATTTATAGTGAAATAAAAGTTTTCTTTAAAAATATGAGCAAGTACGTAGTGTATTCAAAATAGATTTGTTAAAAGTATGGAAAGGTATTTTTTTATTAAATTACTCAATATGTCATGAATTAAATTTAAGCCTAGTATACCTATCTGATTAGGTTAAATTAAAACATATGTACTTGGCTAATAAAAAAAAGCTATAATAATAGCTATAGAGTCCCTCTTTCTTATAAACTAAATGCACATAACATAATCATACCTAACCATATCGATATTATTGTCTAAATGCCAAGATGACTTTATAATTATCAAAAAAAGTGCAGTGACTACAAGTTTCTATGCCTCAACAAGTATGAAAAGGTCTTCGCTTACTACAACCTCTAAACATGATTTGCTAATTCATTAGTTCATCAACTATTAAACTTTACCCCTTCAACTTACGAATGATGACCAAGGAGTAAAGAACAATAGACCTTACTCTATCAAACTAATAAATCATGTCAGTGATATCATAACCAAATACAATAAGAGAACTTTTAGAGCGGTTTCTCATTACGTCCGATCCGGAATAGAAATAGTATAGCCGTAGAATTATTTCTATGGTAATTTAATCCATTTTAGTTGAAGGGGGTTCGGATCGGACGTATTGCGAAACCGCTCTAACTTTGTGCTATAAACTAGAACAAAACTTTCCATACATGCTTTAAAATGTATGCAACGGATGTACGAGTCTTCCACGACCTCAAAATATTTGAGGATATTACATTTAAATAAACCACAACACAATTAAAATTAACACCTCAAGCAACCCTTAGAACTAGAATTCCTACCTTCCGTATTGCATTATAGGGGAACATCCTCAGTAATTAAGGAACAAAATTTTGGCACGCTCTCATTACAATTCTGCACAGTACCGTAAATACCACCCCAAAGAGTTATGTTTTGAGTTCTAATTCCTGTGACTAAGGTCTAATGTTATTTGAATATTGTATCCCCAGTGAAGCACCCTTCCAAATTCGGGTGCACTTGTTCATCTATAGTTAGGTGTTTGTACAATCAATGATTTTGGGGGACTTTATTTTGGAAGGTTTATGTGTTCTAGAGGGTTATAGAGAGAGTATAATGGAAGCGGATGTGTGTGAAGTGAATAAAATATTAGGGATTTTTCATGGCCATTCAGTTCAAAAGGTCGTTAAGAATTTTGCAAGGTGCCCATTATTGCCCATTGCTTAGGGCTTAGAGATAGCCTAAAGCGCAGACATATACTCGTAGACCTGTACAGATAAAATTGTACTGTAGACGATCAATAATAATTCACTTAATATTTGAACTCTCTACATAACCTCACAGTAAAAACAAATAATTAAGTGCCCGTTTCACCACCTACAGATAAAATTTATCTGACAGATAAACAGATAATGAGAAAATGATTCTCATTAATGTATCAATATGTCTATTTCATAAAACATGACGTTTTAGACAAAGACAAGGATAAAATATCTGTCAGATAAATTTTATCTATAATCGTGTGTGAAACGGGCCCTTAGTCTTGCTTGATATTAAACAGCAAAGAAATTAGACAAATCTAGGCAATTTGTCTTACTTATTGTTTGCTACAAGCGCGATACGATCGCACAACAAGTTTGCGTGTAAATTGACATTAGCATCTTCCTATAAACAAATCTCCAATGACACTCCATCAATAAATCTTTCAGAAAGTTCACTTTATTTGCGCCGAAGTGATTCACGGAGTGAGTCAGATGACTCAGCTCACGGAGAAATGGCGTGACTCACTTTCTTTCAGTGTTTTGATCGGATTAAATAAACAATTTGGTATATTTCGCCTGAAAAAATAACACTAAGCATTTCCGGATTTCATGTTTCCATTAAAAATATGTGTCATTGTATGATTTCCTAAGAATTCTTATTATTAAAATCTGAAGTTTCATATATGATCGCCGAAAAGACATAAGACAAACCTTATTTATTTTAGAACTACCTACTCGTACCTAACCTAACTATCTATTCGTCGTATATATCTCTTTAATGATCTACATTTGTCGAATTCTTATCATTTAGGTGCAGCACAGCCTAAGAATCTCAGAAAAGAATAACAAAAACCTTAATACTAAGATCCCCATGCAGGTGTGTTAAACTAGAGGGCCATAAAACAACATAAAAACTGAATTTCCGGTGAGTCAACAGATTTCGGTCCTACTTCGAATTAGTATGCTATAGGCGAGTCAGGGGTCGCAAAATCACAACTTATGACATCCGCATGACAGGTACTGCATTCTATATTTTTATTAACAACATAATATTTTATTTGCTTTTTAACGAAGTACCACGTATAAAATATAGATATTATACTGGAATGATGAGTGAAAAAACAAAACCAAAAATAGACGTCGTCTTCAAAATTCTAATTTTGCTCTTTCAACGGCGCTAATCGCGGTAGTCATTTGTTTTTCAAATATTAACCATAATAAGGTAGAAAACTACTTGATGAATTAATTCAGAAGTGCCCTAAAATTATTATATAATTTTCAAAGACTAATACACATTTCTTAATAAATAGTTAATTCAAGACACCTCGCCATCAACCGTTGGATACAGTATTTCCATGAAAATAAGTTACTTAGACAAATGTGAATATGGACGAAATGTAATGAAGCAAATACGTCATGCAGGTCACCTTATTCCAGAAGGGACTGATTTCTGTCGCAAATGGGAGAGACACGTCACAGATATATAGGTATGTGCACTTAAGTACATATAGTATTTATTATGATAAAAGTTATTGCTTATGATGAGTTAAAGAAAATATCATATCTGCAATCCTACCTGATCTGGAACTTGCTGCCAGGCTCCTTCTCCTCAGACTCGCAGGTCACGTTGCCGAATGAATCCACAGCGAGGTATTTGTCCAGGTGCGACCGAAGGTAGATCATACCTGCAAATGTTGTTGCCTTTAGTAAATATTTAATTATGCGCGTTACAAAAAAACGCATACTACTGTTTCTGACGTCTCGTAACTTTCTTTCCTAGTAAAACTGTAACAACCCGATGCACTAAGCAAGTAATTGAGATTAGGTCCAGCTAACCACTAATCACAGTGCAGTTAACATAGTGATGTATGCGCTAGATTAGCCACTATTACCGCTAATCGACTTAGGATAAATGAGTGTTTATAGACGTACAATCTAGGCTATTACTTTGAACACTAGATTGTATTTATTGCACTAATTTTATAACTAGGTATTACTGGGTTGTAAATGTAGGATTCCCCATTATGAGTGGGTTATTTTGTTTGCGATTTCATCCGTACGATTGTTGTGGAGTCAAAACAAGAATAGGATATTATTTTAATCTAGCATGCTATTATGAGAATGGAATAATTCAACTTGTATTGCATCTTACTGCATTAAGTAACCAAAATCATCAAATGTAAATTCTGTCATATCACACGGTTCAATTCAATCCGGAAAAAGTTGCGAAGTTGAAATTTAAATGAAAGACAAGTAAGTATTCATATTAAAATAAGTTAGAGATATTTTTTGTATAAGAAGCGTTTTAAATTAATAGATGGTGCCTATAAATTATGAATTGAGTGAGGAAATCAGAAATGTGCAATTATCATTGAATCTATTTATAACATGGAAATTGTATTAATTTGAATTTCTCACAAAGAAATCATTATCACACATTATCACGGCGCCATTCATTAAATGTGCTTTTCATATTTTAGCACATTTCTGCAAGTGAATGTTAAAAAATGTATTAATGCAAAATAACTCTCTAAAGCTAGATATTAGAAAACCTATAAATATAAAGCTTTGAATTAATTTACTGAGTTAGGTATATCGACACGTTTTTATTATGCGGAAAATTAGATAAAAGATTTATTTCAAATTTTAATTAATGATCACGATTACCATATTAAATTAAAGCATTCGCTACAGATAGAAAGTTCGAATTTTGCCTGCAGCTATGAGTATCTTATAGTTTTAAACACACCATATAAGAACTAATAAGTAGATATTTTATATCTTTGCAATACACTAAATATACAGAAAAAAGACGAGTCGAAAAGAACCTTCTGAAGAAACAAGATCGTAAACTGAGGGTTATTTTTCTTTTCAAATTAATCGCTCAGCTGATCTCTTAACCTATCTGAGTAGTGAACATGCAACACGACAATCGTGGGTTCAATATCCAGACGTAATTCAGTCAAGGTCCTGTGAGTCCAGCCATGTGACACCCTTCCCATGCAACCCTAGATCGATCGATAGTCTGGCCTGTATGGCTTCCGCTATGGGGTGTGATATTCATAACGTAAAGTTTGCCTGTGGCGCAGATTTCATTTGTTTCCAAATGACTTTTGTATAATTTGCGAAATTATCTGGTATTTTTTCAAGCTATTTTATTCTCGCTAAGTTGTTTTGGCCTCACTTTGCAGATAGGTCTTTAATCGCAGACTCAAAAAGCTGATACCCGTCTACATCTAGCATAGACTTGATTCCTTCACGCACATTAACAATAGTTTTAAAGAAATATGCAGAATT
Organism: Anarsia innoxiella; assembly: GCA_947563765.1. NCBI lineage: Eukaryota > Metazoa > Arthropoda > Insecta > Lepidoptera > Gelechiidae > Anarsia > Anarsia innoxiella. The sequence goes on from OX387403.1 coordinate 2,550,408, forward strand.
GCAGTGTTCTGAGTCAACAAAACGTAGTCATCCATATTCTGTCCAAAACAAATACACATTAAGCAACCCCTTAGGGCGATCAGAACATATGGGACGAGTATTGGAAAGGGGGTCGCACGTGGGGACACTTTTTGCGCCAATTAGTAAATCGTGCGCCTGCATCGCTTGCTTCTAATCCAGCGACATGTAAATTCAAGCCCAATTAGGTTTTCTGGTCATTACGATGCTTTTTATGAAACCCGAGCGTGTAATCTGACTGGGGTTTAATCAATCACAAGTAATCACAGCATAATTAATCTGTCTTGTAACAATTTCACGATCATATTGAGAGAAAAGTTACGTTAAGCACTTGAAAACCCATCGTCGGAATTAGATTCGTGATTATTAGTACCTAGGTAATCCTGATTTATTTTATACAGATTCTCATTAATTGATACATTAATAAGAATCTGTGTAGAAAATAAACGTTATTACAGCGTATACAACTCGTTTCTTATCATTCTATCGGTCTAGTAATGTTCGCGAGTGTGAGAGATGCCCGATCAAATATTTCTTATGAAGCGCATAATACGGGTTGCGTAGCTTGAGGATATTTTATTATAATTTTCTTTACAGAGTAATTAAGACATTAGAGCTATAGAGTAGGCGATTCACTTTAATAAACGTAAGTATAATGCATGTCGGACTTAATGGAATAATTGCTGGTTTCATTCAATAGAAAAAACTAATGAACAATTAATTTACTGCTGCGATTCATTCGTTGTTATTAAGTGTGTGAACTTAACATTTTGAACATAAGATTAATTGCTAATTCCCCAATAAATTAAGGCCACTTTTACCAAAGCGTTCATTCTGCGAGTATAATGCCTTAATACTAACGTTATGTATCTACTATAACAAATGAATATCAGCTGGAAGGTAAATATAAAAAAAAACATCTATTTCTGTGCCAGAAAAACAGACACTTTCCAAATATTCCAGGGAACATACAACAACAAGAAACTACAGATAGTAAAAAAGACAATCAATTAGCTTCGTCAAGCTGACAGTTTCCTCTTCCATAATCAGAAGAACACAGCTCACAGCTTCATATTTAGAAGATAAACAACTTTAACAGCATATTCGACAACTGTCTGTAACTAATAAAAGCAAATCAAACCAATACTAACTATCATTAGCATTCCCAGACGCCGGCTCCAGGGTCCAGATCTGTTTCTTCTTCAGGCTGGTGCCGTTGGCGTTGATCTTGAAGCCGAAGGTCTCAGCGGTGAGGTAGCGGTACCGGGAGTTGATCAGCCCGATGGTCCACCACCCTCGCTGCTGGTTCTGGGTGATGATGTCTCCAGCGCCGTTCACTTCGCCATTGCTGTGACCGTTTAAGCCGTTCATTTTTGGGTTCTGTGGACAAAGAAATTACAGAGTTAGGACATGGTATTTTGTTTCAGTTTCAAGTGAGTTGTGTGTGTCTGATTTGTGTTTGGCCAGTTCAAAGCGTAAACCATCATATACCTATATCCGGTGTATGACTTTAAAATAGGAAATAGGATATTTCAGCCATTTGAGGACCCATATCAGTGACTGATAAATGAATGCAGTCTCCGATGCCATAATCGGCATGGAATACGGACGAGTATAACTTATACAACTGATCTAACAAAATAGGCCTGTGGTTTCATTGTGAGCAGATGTTTGATGAAGATCAGAAGATGGCAAGCAGAAGCTCTAGTGTGGCTCTACCTCTAGTAAAGGCTAAAGATATTAGTTCTGTCCTATTAGAACGATTTGATGTCTTGCACGAGTAGTGTGTCATTTTTAATTACTTATCATTCAAAGGTACCAAAATATCTTTTAACATAACCACTAATTCTGTAGATATCAAATAAAACATATTATGTAAATGAATATGCAGACAGCAGTGTATTCGTCACATTACGTGGATGACAAAAGCAATGTCACAACCTGTCGGCTCATGGAAACAAAGTTAGCATAACTTAGTCACGCTACAGACAATGGTGAACACTGCTATATGTATTTATATGAATATGGCATAAAATACAAATACTGCTTATTTAACATGAACGTTATGGGATCGCATCGCGGCATTAAATGATCTACTCAATTTCGCATTTGATGTTCAACACAGAAACTAGCGTCAAAATATTAGATCTAGCACTCCGGTAGCAGTATCTGTCATTAGAGGAAGACAGAACAATGTTTAATAATGAATCAATTTAGTTACATTTTTTGCAACTAGATTATTTGGCTTTAGGTAGAGTGGGCTTCTATCTTCCATCTCAAAAAGAGACCCAGCCAAAATAATGTGAAAGCAATTGTAGTATAATTGATGCAAGCTTAACAACACATCAAACCTTTAACCCATTACCGAGAAAGTCTAGACACTAGAACTCAAAGATTACATCAGTAGACTAGCCAATTACATAGCACTAACTTAGGTCACAACTAACTGGCTAGACTAGAGTAGACCAGTCTTCTTAGACCAGTTGCCGTTACCTGGAATTGTTCTCTGTGACATAATTGCTAAAACTACGCTGCTCGCTTTTATACTGTTTGAGATTATTAGATGATAAAGATTAAACTATAGACTGCTTGATAATTTATTTGTTTATCTTAAGTCAAGGAAAGTTAAGCAAGATTTTGAATAAAAAATAAAAATTCGGTGGCGATACATGTCCAACATCGTAGCTTCATAATGAAATAAAGACTAATAAGCTCTCTTTTATATCTCTGGTTTTTAAAGCTGAATTAGCTCTTTGAGATTAGTTTTGCTAAAAACAGGCAATTTCTAGTTTAACTTGCAATACCTACGAAGTGTCATCCTCTTGTTTATGTAAATGCTTTATCCTTATTTTCCCTAGCAACTAATATCAGGATTGAATCAGAACTAGTATCATCATACGTTACGTATGATGCAATATCCCGCATGAATTCACTCGGAGTCTCATTTATGTGAATGCGCGTACTATTCAGGTTTCAAGTTATGAATTGCAGGTTGTATAGTATGACAAAGGCAGGCGGTGGCTGACCCAGTACCGAGACCTTGGCTCCCGAAGCGTGACGCTGGATTAGACCATGGATTCACAACATATGACTGTTATATGTAATTGCTATCTACTCGGAAAATATCGGTATTTATAGAGAAGAAGTTTGTCCTAACTTAGGCAAAGAACTTCTATGGCTGTGTTTGTAGAAGATGTCTCTCAACTTTTAGCAATTTTTTTTTTGAAAAGACTAGATCAAAGTTTTCAATCAGGAGTTTTGTTGGCATTTCGAATCGCGTAGAACTAAGCTTCTTTTATATTGTACGATCTTTTTAACTGCGTCTAAATTCGATCGATATTTCAATTACTATAGTGTAATCGTGTTTATTACCAAATGTCAAATTGTAGCTGATATCTGATCAATGGTGATGTGTGTTTGTAAAGTATCAACAAAGCCTTTATGTTCCTACACTATGTATAATAAATATAAATAACCAATAATCCAAGTACTTAGCTCCATTCACAACTGTTATGTTATGTCTATTACCAAATACGATGGAAGTAAACAAACTTCCTACTCACTATATTATCTATTGAATCGCAACTTCAAATAACAGGAACTGCCAATGATCAACAAATAACCTTAATTCCTATGAAAACACAAGTTTGCAATAGATTAACTTTAACCTTTTTTGTATGAGATCTCATAGTGTGTAAGTATCTTGTTAATAGTTGTTAGTTACAATAGACAGGCTAGGTCGAGGTGCGCCGATTCGTCATCGAGAGGGCAAAGCTACCGAATATAGATGTTTAGTGACTTATAATGAGATAAAGGTGGGGTTTAGACCTTGTTATGATTTATTGTTCCTTTAAACGGATAATATCTGTAATTGGAACAATCAATACTAACTTGATAAGGTAGAAGAAGGATATTTGTTATGTTATCTTACTTTCTTTGATTTGTATGTTGTGGAGAGGAAAGTTAAAGGGCTATTCTACGTCCCACAACTATTTTTAATAAATAAAGTTCAACAAGGTATGTCAGAATTTGCATGTGAGTAAGTATCTACGTACATCTGAAATACCTATGTCAAAGACCGCAGATCGTCCGCGTACACTCGCAGGTATTTAAAGTTTGCCACCCGAGACTTATCTCGTATTGCTTAACGTTCCGCATATTTGGATGCTCTTTAAGAAACCGCAGCAAAAAATAATCTTATGAAATATTTATACTTACTCGTAGTTTTTGATAGTTTTAATTTAAAAACGTTAACTAGGTACCTACCTATTTCAATACTAAATACCTATAGGTAACCAACAGCCGTATTTTCTGAATTAATAAAATTAGTACAAACCAACAATTATAATAGTATGAGTTGAACTTCTGTTTACTTTTTAGACACAGATAAATGTTTATTAAATACTTAACTTGTTTGTTTCTCTCAGATTTGTTTGTTTACCTACTGCGATTGTAAATTGTCGATACTATTCCAAAACATAATGAAGTCTAATTATTAGCTAGATATATTGGAATATAGATAGGGATAGATAGGAAAAATAGTATTGGTTCAATATAATCAATACCTACAATACGAATATCCCTGCCTTTTGTTCTAGCCATGTCGTTCCCATACAAAAGTTGTACTTAAACACATACCTTTTTAATTTTTGATTAGCCCGATAGTACAAGTGGCCCTCAGTATCACTATATCTTGATTATCGCAAGAGAAGGCTTTATAAAAGTGCAATAAAATTAACAAACGTATCTTCAATGCACCGATATGTAACACTACCTACTCAATAAGAGAGTGAAAGAAACGCAATTTATTCACAACCAATTAATCAACCGTTTTCCTCAAAATGATTAATAAGCACAATTCTTATCTACATCTATGATAAATTTCCTATCATTTATAACTGCCTTGATAGATCCAATTAATAAATGAATGCAAGATTGCAAGGCTTTAATAAAATGTCGGCGTGTATTAAAGTTCTATGACCTAACGTTGAGTATTATTGCATTTATTACTTGTATTTATAGACAGGGCTGGCAAAACCAGCAAAACAGCAAAACTTTATAATCGACATGGAAAAAGGTACAAACTGAATATGTGAGGGCAAGGTTCAGTTTCAGGAACTTGAAAACCAGACTACTGAGATACTAGCGAAAATTACTTTGTAGTCACTCTAAATGCGAAAAAATAAGTTGCCAATTAGCACGTCAAATTGCTAAAAACTATTAAAAAGATCCCTTTGTAATAATGTAAAATTTCGAAGCCATAAGTTTAATACTCATAAAAACATACGACCAAACCCTATACACAAATGTAAGGAAAACAATAGCAAATATTGCAAGAGGAAATAAGCTATCACTGTCCTTTGAACATTACATACCTATTATTAGTCATTTATCAATTGCAAAGCATGTAAATAAAATTATAATAAACTAGATATTCATGTTGATGTTATGTTTCTAGCATTTTAAGCTGTAACAACATTTTGGCATTCTTAAGAAGCGGAAAAAACTTCGCTCAGCGTGTATAAGACTTGCTTGACTTACGTAAAATTAAAACAAAGATTATCAGCTAATAGAAACTATTGGAAATCCAGATCAGTCTCAAAAGAGATGAAACCTCTGTAATTAGAAAGTCCGATAAACCTAAACTGATTCAGAAAGAGTTAGTCACGAACTTGGAATATATTACTGAGACTAATTAGTAAACTCACTTTAAAGCTATTTTAACATGACCATTAATATCTTTCCCGCTTTTAAATATGAGTAAGTTTTAAGGTTTATGAGTAAATTGAAATGCAAATGTATCTATACAGGTAGGTACTCTATAAATAGAGCTAGAAAATTATTATGAGAGGAGCTGAGTTAATTACAGTAGGTAAAAGTTTCCTCCCGATTTACTCAAAACTAAACTCAAACTCGAAAGACTTTTATTCAGAACTTGATGAGGAAAACAACATAAGTTTATGCACATAAACAACATAATAAAGGTTTAGTAATAATTATAAACAAGTAATCCGTATCAAGTGACCACAACCGCATTACATTACCTACGTTCTATGACCTTATGTAATACGCCACATCAACATTATCTTATTGAAGAAATTAGTAATACTTAAATAGAGTAATTAATTAATGAAGTATCCGTGTCTATGTAGGCAATAAACTGAATTTGAGAACGAATTTTAGTACGGTTCAAGTAAAGATTTCATAATCCTTTTTATACTCAATTTAGCTAAATATGTGGCTTAACAAGTGGGGGATATCTTGTGCTTTATAACATTATTATATAAAAAGCGACCAAGTGCGAGTTGGACTCGCGCAGGAAGGGTTCCGGACCATTCACTATTGATATCAAGCAAAAAAAAGCAAAAATATCATGTTTGTTGTATAGGCTCATTATTATTTAATTATTATTCTATTTTTAGTATTTGTTGTTATAGCGGCAATGGAAATACATTATCCGTGAAAATTTCAACGCTCTAGTTATAACGGTTCATGAGATACAGCCTGGTGACAGACGGACAGACGGACAGACGGACAGACGGACAGACGGACAGACGGACAGACAGATGGACAGCCAAGTCTCAGTAATAGGGTCCCGTTTTCATCCTTTGGGTACGGAACCCTAAAACGTCATTGGTTAGTTGTTTGGTAAACAAAGTATTATTACCTTTCTCTAGAAATTAAAGTGAATATGAAGGATATTTAACAAATTCAGTTATAACAAGATCTCACTTAAGTACCTAGTCGGTTTCATTTCACGCAGAACCATTTAAAATGTACAGTTAGGTACTGAGATGTCCACTTCACTTTCCTTCAATGAACAGTTATGATATTTGGTATTTATTTATTGAAAAGGAACGGTGGACAATCATATTCGACTTTGATTCTACTTAATAATTTTCTCATTATTTGGGATGACACCACAAATTCTGTATTGGGAGCTATTGGGAGAAGTATTGCCTATCTTTTTAAGCTTTTTTAAACGAAACAGGAAAAATCGTTATATCCTTGCTGTTTCTGTTTCTAGCTAGGAAAAACGCCAGTATTAAAAATATTATTTTTATACTATTTATTGCCACCAACACTCATCTTTTCCATTAAGTAATACCTAATAAAAACATTTATATATGCGTATCCGATACATTTCTAGTCACAAAGTTCAACACAAGCTTGGTACAAGAATTATAATCGGAACCGTAACAAAAAACGCACAAAACAAAACATAATGTTACACATGTAAACTGACCACACTACCGTCTAGACAACATAAAGGGAGGACATAAACATAACCGCTACTGTATACCGTTGAAGTATGGGAAAAAATATAATAAACATGAAATAGTAATTATTGGTTTGTTGATCAGCTTAGTCGATGTAGGGGGTCGGTCAACGATCGCTTGTACGTCACAGTATGTTTTTTGCAGTTTGCAACTGTGTATTACAACTATTTACAACAGATAGTGAAGATATTTTGCTACTTGTATTGAATAGTTAGGCTACCCAATAATTATAGACGGTATATCAACCCATAGAAACTGAGGTTAAGATGTATGAATTATTTAAATTGAGGGCCCATTTACAAGATAACCAATTGTTTAATGTTTTATAAGAAATCGCAAGAAATCCGTCAATTCAATTGTCAAGAAGTAAATTATTAACTTTCATAATTTAAAGATTCACAAAATCACACTTACATTCATGATTTTAGTTTTATGAGCAATTTTAATTTATCGAATATCTACCTCTAATGCAATGATTTTCACAATTTTATGTTTATATAACGGTAAAGCGATTTGCGAGTAACCGCTAAGATGACTAAACATTTAGTGAGTCCAAATAATGCGTCTTTTAAAATGACACGGATCATTCTCCAATAGAAAGTGAGAAAGAGTTGAACTCAAGGTTAACTTTGGAAATGCTTATGATATAATTGGTAAAACCCAGCTTTTAAGTTGTACCTACCAAATCTAGAGTTAAAATTTTATTAGGTCATAAAGTCTGTAACATTCTTTGGTCTGTTATAAAATCTATGTGCTAATAAAACCAGTCTACTCTAGAAACCTTCAAAGTTCAAAGGTCTACGTCCGGCCGAGCTGCAAATCAGCAGCATAAATAAATAAACAATGCGCGTGGGCAGCCGCTTGCAACGCCATATCGGGGATGCAATTCTGATTACTAATGCTCGTACTGGATCCAGAGCGCTAGCACTCACTGCTCTATGGTGCACTCTATGGTCTATGCAAGATTTTTAAAAGCTATTTATTAAAACGAGCATTTAGAAGCCTCAACCTTTCAACTCTAATTACAATTTGAAGATACTCCCAGAAAAATGCATCTTGAGATCACAAAGAGATAAGAACGGTTTTTAAATACGGGCCTGGTCGCCGCTTGTAGCTAGACACTCCAAGAGTGTGTGATCAGAATTGGAGGCCAGGTTTACTTTCTTTACTAGATGTACTTTTGTATTACCTATTCTGTTTTACCTTACTGGATAGAAGACTCGACGATACAATGAGATTGTCTAGTTAATATTGTTATTTACATTTTATTTTAGTAATCTAACACTTTTTCATAGTTTTTTCTAGATTTATCAGCCCTTTAACGTCCCCACTATAGGTTCACTATAGATTAGGCCGGATTCTCAGGTGGGTGAGATAATGTTATACAGTACAGTATACCGAAGACTCATCAGTCTTAATGCATATTCTTGATAGTAATAATTGCATACCCAACGCCAAGTGCTTAGAGAGAGCAGACGTCCCAATTCTAATAAGATATGAATAATGTTCCTTTTACGAGATTTTTGAAAGATTTCTAGTTTTTTATCTTCGAACGTTATTTATTAATGTTTACCGTATTTACGTAAACCATCATAAGAGAAAGGAGCTTAGATGGTGGAATATTTTCTGATACTAGTTGTTTCGTTGTATGAAAACATTGAATGGAATTTACGCATCTATAAATTATACACCACCTGGCAGGTGTGACAGGTCTGAGATGTTGAAAATACACCTTTAGAACTTACAATCAAGTAGGTAAATTAAGATGTTTTTAAAGAGTTACAAAAATTACAAAGAAATCCATAACCGGTTTATATGTGGAACCTATTGAAAAAAAATATTGATACGGGTGCGTACCAACAGATGCATTTATATCTTGGTGTACCGCAGCCGCCAACGCACTGTTTCAAATTACTTCGCAATGAAGCTTCAATAAAGGCCAGACTGTGCGTAAACCGTGTAAACTCAATCAATAAGCTCTCACAGAAGAACGTGTGTCAATTATCATGTCGAATGTACCTACAATATCAAAGCATTTAGTTCATGTCTTGTCGCCGGCGCGTCCGTACTCACAACATCCATGTTAGTAAACTGCAGCAAACCTGTTCCACGATACCGATCGGAACGGTATCAACTCGAGAACACGATTCTTGTGTTTGCTAATCACTTTATTTCCTTATAAATACTTAAAGCAATAACACGTGTCAAACGAGCAAAATTGGGTTCATATCTGGACGAGCAGTAGACATGGCTGGAGAGGAAGGAGGCCTTTGGCAAGCAATAGGATATGTCAGGCCAGTTCTATCTATATCTGTAGGCTGAGCTAGCGTACGTGCCGGGACGAGATGTTGTCATGGTATATTTAGAAGATAAAATTGTAATAAATAAAACAATAAATAAACTCCTACTTAAAATAAACTATAGATATAATAAGAAGAAAAAGAGAGAGTGATAATAAGATCTCATAGATATTATGTAATAATACCTAAGTTCTAAATAAAATAACTATGTACTACTTAGATAATTATGTATAGAAAATACTAAACATGATACCTAGCCATAGATAAGTAATATATTAGATTTAAGTTATGTTAAGATTGTAATTACCGTGCCCTAATCAGGGTCCATAAAAGGTACTGTCAAACAATGTAATAACATCTTGTAAAACCTATGGTGTGCAAAATAAAGAATTTGAATTTGGTCTTCTCACGCTTACGTCTCAATATAAAGTTTGAAAGCTTGAACAGTATAAGCGATGTCGCGAGATAACATATAATTGATATCGTTACAGAAACGAAAAAGTTCGCATCTTACAAATAGAAGAACACTAAAGTTCTTTGGACGAAGCCTACAACGATTCAAGCACTACAATAGTATGTCAAAGATACAAAAGCAAAGACTGTTGAGCAAACTGTAAAGGCTGAAGATTAAACAGTTAGTCGGGCTAAGTCGAAAGTAGGTGGAGATATAAAGAGCAAGCTTCAAGTAAGGTAACTGTTCCCCGGTATAATAGATCGCTATGAATCATATTGATGTGAAATGGACCGATCTATTACTTTGAAGTAAGGAAATTGTATTTCAGAATATAGTTGCTTTTCCTTTCTGTAGAAGTGCATGTTAATAAATTAAAAAGGTTTTTTATGGGTACCAATCGTCTTTGTGCGCAAATAAAATTTTGGAAACTATTCTTTTCACCGCTCCCTCTCATTCAAAGTCACCAAACAAATTCGTGAACAAGACCATTAGCTTGGTTTTTTTTCAACTTTTTCAAATGCCCCCCGTAGCGGTCGCGTGTGATGCACGTTCCTAAACATGCGAAATACGAATATCGGCGTCCGTTAGGGTCAACGCCCTTCCACTGTATCATCACATCTGGCTGAACGAATACAAAAGAGAAAAAAAAACAACCTGCCAAAATTGGTGCACGATTCTCACGATCGTCTTTTGTTTACCATTTTTTAAATTTACTTCCGATTCTTCTGGCTAAAGTAAACTATTTGCAGTTTCACATCGTGAGTAGAAGCAGAACGGTACATTGTACCGCTATCGTTTGTGAGAGGAGTACCTCGTTATCTGAATCGATCATGTTGAAACGACAGATGTGATCGCAAATGAACGGCTGCAGGGAAACATATCGCATAAGATAAGCGAGGTGGGAGTTAAAGATGCATCTCAATCTCAAGAGCTAAACGGCTGCGTAAACAAAAAAAAAGGCTGGCGCCTGTCATTTTATTTCTCATTCTGAGCATGTCTATTTCAAAAAAAATACCATGAGTCAAGTCAACGATTTTTAGGTGGCTCAGGTATAATCCTCCTGTATAAATCAAACAAAATAAGTTCGCCATATAACAAAACCATTGTTTAATGAGCATAAAGTATAGGCAGTGTCCGAATCTGGCGAGTAAAGCCGGGAGTTGTCGGGTCGCTGACGCGCGACGGCGATGTCTTGCCTGGCTGCGCACCACCGAGCGAGGATGATCATCTCAGACTGGCAAAAACACGACTGCCTGCTGGTTGCTTATATCAGCTAAGTATTATACGGTTATATTGTAAAGATTTTTTCAACTAGACTTCCAAAGACTTGACAGAAGCTTATAATTTACGTAGATAATCTGTGTTTGTTTCTGAGATTGAATATCGTTCTGGTAGACGTACCAAGATTTTATCGTAAGGAATTCCCGCTGTGTACGGAAACCTTCAAGACATCATAAAAACTAACAAACAACCCACAATTCTCAGCGTACCGCAAAGAATTGAGTCGCGCGAATATAGAAGATTTATAGCTAGCAAATCCAAGAGCTAAATCACGAGCAATCTGAATAAAACTATTCGGCTTAAGAAGAAACAATGGAGAGATGCGAAGATATCACGATTTCGTGTCGCGACCGTGAGACCGAAGGAGTCGACGATAAGCCGGAGGGCTGTCAAAACAATCGTGCGATTAAAATACCAACAATCACATGCATCGTTTCACATGAACCAGATATAAGGTAATTAAATCCTTTTTATTAATGCGCCGTGGAGGGCGACTGAGGGCAACGGTCGGAGATAGTAGCGGGCAAGGAACAAGATAAAACACATACATAAAAGAGTCTATAGAGTCTAGAGAATGTTCTTTTCGAGTCTAATCATCTTAGGACAATGACAATTTCATCCGATTAAATCACACATATAGAAGCATACTAATAATTTAGAAAAACAAAGCATTCAAAGGCCAGATCGGCCGTTCTTTGACTGAAACCCAAAAACCTCACACAACCTAAAGATAGGAAACAAAAAAGAAATACCTACTCGTAAAATCCAAACTAAAACACCTTTCTAATAAACTCTCACTCGTTTGAAAGACGCTATTATCAGAAGCTTGGTCCTACACAAACAAGTCATTATGAGGCGGTCTCCAAACAACTGGGGCTGAGTAAAAGCGGTGATTATCAATAAAATTAACCAAACGGCGTCTCTGACTAATCTCGTTCGTTAGCTTGAAGTTTACGTCGTCAAATTAATTTATTCCAAACTAGAAGACAAGGGGAAAGAAACTTTCCATTTATTTTTGGGATTGGATGCGGCATAGTTAGTTTAAATGGCCCGTAGGGCTTCTAAAACTCTAAAACTCTAAAGTCTGTTATAAGAAGAACTTTGCAATCCCGCTATTCAGTTATCGATTTTTCGTTCCTTGGCATCGTTTTAGTTTCATATACGATTCATATTCTTCTACTATGTCTTTGGTTAGTTTGAGTAAATATCACACATAAGGAAACCAAACAACATTACCGCATCTACATTTTCTAAGCTACAGCACAAGCATATCTTCCATATTGGGTGCATCTATTTAAAGCCACGTTAGATACGGCACGGGCGCTAGCAGTCTGTATTTGGAATCTTGTTCTACACATGTTGGACGTTGGGTAAGGTCGGAGATAGGACGGTTATTGGTTTATTGCTATCATTATTCATTTAGTTTGCTTCTGGTGTTTGGTAATTATGGAAATTATTCAAAGAAGTTTTGAACTTTCGGTACCTAACTATCTTTGTCTTGCTACGGAATTATTTTATAAAAACTTTGTATTGCGTGATCAGTGTTATCTTTGGGTTTTTTTTGCATCATCTTGGCTTTGGGTAGCATTATTTTCCGATAGCATCAGAAACAAACAAACATGAAAAGAAAAGTAATTCAAAGCAGTTATTTTCCAAAGATCAGACGACAATATGCAAATAAATCAGAATGGTAATAAAAATACTTCACACCAGCTGCAAGCCCTTCGTGCAATCGAAAATAAGAACTTTTAAAAAAGAAAAAGTCAACGCTCCCAGCCCGCGACATGGCGGGTGTTCGCCGCGCGCATGCGCCCATGACCTTGACACTGACGCGACAAGCCGCTTCCATATTTGAACTTCCCTTCCCAACACGATTGGTGAAAACGAAAATATCGACCATTCACTGACTACTTCAACTTTTTTCTGTGATCGAAATCATACTGCGATATATCCCTGACTTTAATTTTCTTACCAATAAAATTAACTGCTATAAATATTATTTTAAACGGGTTTTAAATTATTAGTCGGAACTTTCACATCATTAAGTGACGCAAAATTTCTTTCCGATTTCTAGTAATAAAATTGAGATTTGTGACGATTCGAGATCAGTTGCCGTGGAAACTATTACCGTTAGTGATCTGAATTGGTTAGCTTGCTTCCTGAACAGTATGCTTGCTCATAGGAATGGCGTTTCACTCATAATTTTTGCCGGGCATCAAGTCTAAGCTTTTACCTTTCTAATTGTTTTGAAGTTTTAATAGACCATATGAATAACCAAGACCTGTATTTCCTCAAGACTATATTATTATGATTTAAGAAATCTTCCTTCCTAAATACTTTCTGAAGATCTCTTATCTTTATCTGAATCCGTTTTGAAATTTATCGTTCAGTTATCAACATTTCATTTTAATCGGACACTTCGTGGGCTGGCCCAAACTTTTTCATTCATCAAGCCTTCGTCAGACACCCAGAAAGTCATTCAAAAGGACCTTTTCGATGTTAAAAGGGGCATTTAATCCCGTCCTGCCAGATTCCGCAAGTTAAATCGAAACCTTGTTTGAAAGTCCCGTCCTAAAAATAAAGTGTCATGTTGTTCCTTGCGCGTTAAACATGTGACGTGACATAAGGTCGGTATACAATGAGCCATTCAAGCTTTACAAGGAGATGTGTATGTGAAGGACCGAAAAAGTTAACACATTTTTGGTTATTTTGTCCTTTTATGCTTTTAACATAGTGAACTTTGCAAATAATGTTTAAGCCCTTTAGATATGCTTGTTGGAAATGGTTCACTGAACTTCTTATAAGCTGTTTGATTTTTATTTACTTAACAAAGGATTTCATAACGTGATATTCTTGTTATCGTTAGTTCTTCTTAAATACTTAAGAAAATTGTTTTTTTTTCAATATCTAGGTATATTTTTTATTATATCAAGCATCCTCTAATTTAAAAAGATTCGTGAATTCAAAAGACCACACTTAATTCTATTCAAGTGTATAATTTAAGTAGCACATCCCAGTTTTTCTAAAGCTACAATCAAGGATCATTCCAGAACGTTTACTCGCAAGACTTGATCGGCATTCCAATAAGAAGGCCACAATAATCCTGTGGCTGATCTAAAATTAGCTGCCCGAGGACCAATCACTGTCTCCATACCAGTCACGATTCTGCAAAGCGTAAAAGGCTTTCCATGTTAACTAGAGGACTAGATATAAGCTTGGTACTTGAGCTGAATTATGAGAATTATCGCTTTGATTGACACATTGACACTTTAATATCGCTTAAGCGTAAATCGTTCTAGAATCTAGTTTTATAAAAAAATAGTGATTTAATTTTCAAAATCAGATAATAATTCGTCGTAACATCTGCCACTTCAAAAACCACAACACAATAGTCCAGTCAGTCAAGACAATTAATTCACAATAATTCCAAAAGTTTTCAAACTTCGGTCAAGTGAATGGTACATTGGGACGACAATAAATCTCATTTTGCAACCTTGTCCGCAGTCCGGAACATTGTTAAAATTGCAATTAAATTAATTTTTGCTCTATGGTCGTGAAAAAAATTCCAAAAGTTCTGCAAACTTGGGGAAGTTTTCGATATAATATTTCATATCACGTATTAAATTTGCAACCAATTTAAGTGTACGGAACATTTTTTGTTATTAAAAATTAATGTTTTTCTTTATTAAACTGAAGCAAACGTTTCAAAAGTTCTGCAAACTTGACACATATATCGGAAAAATATACCGAACGGTTGTATAAATTTGCAACCTTTTTCGTTGACCGGAACATGTTTATTTATAATTCTTTTTAATTCGTGGTCATTTTTTCGAGTAAGCTGGTCTCGGAATAATTACAAAAGTTTTGAAACTTGGTTGCAAACTTCGAAAACATCTATTCTGATGTATTTACAAATTTGCAACCTCATACGCTATCCGGAACTTTATGCAATTTGCAAAAATGTATTTTTTTTATTTTTTCACCTTCAAGAAAATTTCAAAAGTTTTGCAAATCGAGCGGATGGTCTTATTTTGGGATCGATACCACTATTCAAATTTGCAACTTCGCACGAGACCCGGAACCTTGTGTCATTTGCAAAAATCGACTTTTTTAATTTTATTACCGTCGAAAAAATAAATAGACATAATAAGAATTTCAAAAGTATAGAAAAAAAGTATGAGGATATCAAATATTCGTAAAAAAGGTAAGTAAACATTAATGGACGACAATGCGTAGGTGAGTAACAGTGTATTTAATCCCCAGATTCGTTTTATTAATCAAAAAATACGTACCGGCAAAATCCTACGTCCGGTTTAAATAAGCCCAACGGAATTTATTTTTGGCATAATCACCTGTCATGTAAAAATAGTAGGTACAAGTAACACAAGGTTCCGGGTCTCGTGCGAAGTTGCAAATTTGAATAGTGGTATCGATCCCAAAATAAGACCATCCGCTCGATTTGCAAAACTTTTGAAATTTTCTTGAAGGTGAAAAAATAAAAAAAGTACATTTTTGCAAATTGCATAAAGTTCCGGATAGCGTATGAGGTTGCAATTTTGTAAATACACCAGAATAGATGTTTTCGAAGTTTGCAACCAAGTTTCAAAACTTTTGTAATTATTCCGAGACCAGCTTACTCGAAAAAATGACCACGAATTAAAAATAATTATAAATAACCATGTTCCGGTCAACGAAAAAGGTTGCAAATTTATACAACCGTTCGGTATATTTTTCCGATATATGTGTCAAGTTTGCAGAACTTTTGGAACGTTTGCTTCAGTTTAATAAAGAAAAACATTAATTTTTAATAACAAAAAATGTTCCGTACACTTAAATTGGTTGCAAATTTAATACGTGATATGAAATATTATATCAAAAACTTCCCCAAGTTTGCAGAACTTTTGGAATTTTTTTCACGACCATAGAGCAAAAATTAATTTAATTGCAATTTTAACAATGTTCCGGACTGCGGACAAGGTTGCAAAATGAGATTTATTGTCGTCCCAATGTACCATTCACTTGACCGAAGTTTGAAAACTTTTGGAATTATTGTTAAATTTTCGATTTCGAATGTCTATAATGACTGAAGTACAAGCCGAAATCCGATCGGAAAATAAAAACAATAATAGACAAATAAACCGAAACAGATGAATCATTCGATTAGAAACAAATGAAGTGTTTTATCGCTATTGTATCTTAATATTTTGAATCGATACAATCATACAATCGAGTTACATTATTATGCGCGCCGAGTCTCGTATGGGACGTGTCGTGGCGACACGCTTGCACTTGTGTAAATACAGAACTACTCAGCACTAATGTCTGGTGCATTCTATACTCGTTTTGGATTTTGTTGTGACTTTAACAACGGGGTTACTGCTTTGGTTTTGTCTGTAACCGTAGAAGAAACTTTCGTAGGTTTGACGACATCATTCGCTCTCGAAAAAAACTGATAGAAAGCTGGAAGAAAGTTACCAGGAAAATTGATTTGTTACCTACTGAAATCGTCATCGTTCGACCTAATTCATAAGGAAGATACCTTTTGGTACTGCTTTCTAACCGAAAATACAATTTCCATTGTTTAAAATCTGTTGAAAGTTGAAACCAAATGGCTGTTGGGAATTACCTGTCCATCACAGTGTTAATGTATTCTCGAGTACGTGAAAAAATATTGATATGAGATATTTTTACGTTTCTGGCTTTCATATTTTGAGAACTACTTTAATTCTACTTCGTACTTCTTAGTTTCGTCTTTCAACAGTTGCGAGAGAAGTAAATCGTGGTAAAAACGTTACCAGATTATCATAATATCGTTTGGTTTATTAAACACTGCAATGTAGCTGTGGTCGAGCTATTTATAAAACTTAATAGGCTATTAATCATGTTTTAATTGTTTAACGTCTAGTTTTATTATACTGATATTGAATGAAAATTATGAAAAAACAGCCATTTAGCTGTCATTTCATTTTAAAATACAAGAAATACATGCGAATCAAACGCGGTTGACGATTCACGTATAAGAATTTGGCTCTCTTCAAACAGATTGATCAATGAAATCCCAACGACCGATTTAATCTTATTATGCAAATGTTACATCTAAAATGCATCTAAAGGACCAACCCAACACTAATACCGATACAAACAATGGACGGATGTCTGTCTGTACGTCTCTCGCATTGTCTCTGTTATTGCTTATTCATTCGTACTCAACCCGAATGGTAGAGAAATCATTTTCTCAGCTTTCATTAGCATTGTGTTGTTTACTGACGCTTTAAAGCGGATGACGACTGTCTCTCGCTTTAATAATGAACCTAACTGTTTAAAATTATTATTATCTTAATGTATCTTAATGTTTCCAATTCATTTGAAAGCGTCTATCAATTTAACATATCGCAAAACGTAAACCGATTCAATAAAATTTATAAATATACAACTTTATATAATTGTAATCGCTCACAAACGTGCTAATATAACTGATCGTCGATTGATATTAACAGGCTTTATATGAGAGATAGCACTCGAGTCTCCAAAAGTTAATAAGCCACGTAAAACACACACTCGACGTAAATTCATCGATAGGCTATCTAGTATCGATAAACATTTGATATGTCCGTCACAGCTCCGAGATGATCGCTTGGAAACGAGTGACGAACTAAATCGTCGTGGCAAAAGGATGGCAAAGAATGTTTTGTACAACAATAAGTCAATAACTGATAATGTCATCGGAGACGATTTAAAACCGGTATTGATTAAACTTCGATGCCGATGTTGTTGATTTTGACGAAAGAAACAGAAACTAAGTTGACACGAAAAGTGTTTCAACAAAACCGGACTAACTTCCGCGTCCGGGTAATCAACAAAATGCGAGTAGGTGCGTCTATGGCGAAGAGAAAAGAACCATCTTTTTATTAAACAGTTTTATACACAAAATAAGACATTAAATCGTGCAATTAAACCGTTTAAAAATAAGATTTCTCAAGTAAGAGGCACGAGGCTAGTGCGATACGGAGTGGCGCGGGGAAGAAGCGTTCCGGTGTCCGCGCCGGCATAATTGAAGCGCACTTAATTACTGAAATGCTGCATATCTGAGGCATTCAGTCTCGCAGCTAAATCGGCTCATTTTTATGAAGCAGATAAGATCGGCCGCAGTTGGAAAGTTGGCGTGTCTACGCGCAGATTTGGGAAAGTAAGATGTTCTCCAATGCATTCTTGTAATACCGACTTCCGTTGGGAGCCTTTCACCTCGCGGTAATTAGATTATTGTACCGAATCTAATGTGACCCGCCACACCGCGCGGCCGCTTCTTCTCACCTCGGTTTGTGAACTCGTTCGTATTGGTGCGTGATGAATTGCTTGTCTACCTTTTCAAACAATCCTCTTTAGATCTGTTTTATATGCTAATTGTCTTCCTATTAATCTTCCATGTGAAATGGAAAAAATGTATTGTTTTCATTAGTGATTTACATATGTCCTGCATAACAATTTAAGTTTTTAAATTGCCGTAACTGTCGACATTAGCGAGTTTATTCCTCTTCAAAAGCATGAAATGTATCAAAACAATCTCACAGTCAAAAATCTATTTAGCTAAGTAAGGTCTTTAACAAAACAGTAACATGGACATGCCCCTCGCCTGACAACTGACGATCCACGCGCGCCGCCCCGCTCTGATTGCCCGCGCGCATCTCCATCGCTGCGATTTAATTTCGTGTTGCGCCGGTTAATTTCAATTTATCTAATAAGGTAACATGTTCCACCGGAGTGCAAGCAACTGAACCACTTTCGTGGAGTTTATGGGGCTTATCCATTGTGTTCTTACGTGGAGTTGAGAATTATTCGCTTCACGGATACTTGAGTATCACATTAAGCTTTTAATATGGTGGCCATTGATAGTTGGTTTTATTTATTAGTGTAATATTTATCATAGCTTTATACTGATAATATATTGCTGATAGATAGTTTTGAATGCTTGACATTTTTTTCAAATCTTAGTGCGTTCGACTCCGGCATTCTACGACTTTCTTTCCTTCCGTATGACCTATGCCTGTTTTATTTTTTCGATATTATTTTATCATTAGATACCAATTAGAATCTTGTACTAAATTTCCATAAAGGACGAACAACCAAAGAAAAATTTCCTTTTGTAAATAGGTACTCGTGTTTAGGCCTGCCTTTACTACGAATATCTTCCAATTCCAAGTATGGAAATGTTCATTTAAAGGTATTTTATCTAGCTAGACTAGACTGTCACGTATGGTCTCGCCATCGTGCATAACTTAAAAACGAAAGTATGGAAATAGCGCTCAACGCTGTGGCAGTCTCCGAATATAAATAATTCATCACTCATTAATTCATTATACATTAATCTCGTAGCGTATTATACTCATTAATGCCATTTGATAGCTAATTGCCACTTTCACGATGATATCTGTTTCTTTTCTAGGCATTTCTAGGATAGATGGACATTGGACATGAGTGGGTGGACAAAACTTTTGTTTTTAATAATTTTTATTCATCCAAGTACAACCACCATGATCGGAGACCATGCAGCTTCGTCTTTGTAGCTAAATAACATGAATGGACGTGAATGCAACTTAAAATTACAAAGCAAAAGTTCCTCCATACGCGTCCTTTTGATAGGTTTTATGTGTCCAATCATTTGAACTACCCGCATTTGGTTATTTCTGGCGGATGGATCGCCAAAGCCATCGGATTTGGCATAGATACCGCCACCGGGTTTCTAAATAGCGATTTTTGGGATACTGCCCATAAATAACGGTACTTAGTAGGTAGGGAGTTAATTAATAAGTACCTAGGTAAGTACATAAATATTTTGATAAGGGTAGAAAAATAATTATGCAAATGAAGTCATAACTATTTTATAAATTTTGATGTTCGTTGTTCAGTAGTCACTAGTCAGTCTATAACCTGGCTTGCGCAGATAAGTAAGAAATAACGGCAGCGGTGGTGCCTGGTAATTCCAGGTATAAAAACATTACCTGAAGTATCTAGTTGGATACACGACACGGCTGTGCATACAGAGTTTATAAATAATTCATATCATAACAAAACCGACGCTAGTTCAAGATCACTAGTAAGTGAAACGACAAATAGAGTGCGTTGCGAGTAGGAGGGAGCGAGGGTGCGCGCCCCGGCGGCCGGCGCTGCCGCCCGGCCCGGCGGCCGCGGAGACTCCGGCAATCGATTGCCGACCCGCCAGCCCCGGCCGCCGCACCGCGCTCCGCCACATACCCACTATTACCCATCATCATAAAAACTCACCTTTTCACACTTCAGCAAGCTCACACCACCAAAGAAATGTAGCAGATCGCGAGATCAAACACTGTAGCACTACAAAAATCGGTTCGATAATTACACAAACATCAATTTATTCGACACTGATTTTAGGTCGCAGTCTCTTTTGTAATCCAAAATGTGGGATTACCGGCTTAAATAGAGACCGGCGTTTTATTTTCTCAGAGAGCTCGAGCGACGACGTTATCCCCACAACGGTTCGCGGCGGACTGATCGAGATGAAGATGGCGTCGATCGAGCGACTGCAACGACGCGAGTGAATGTAGTCACGAAAGCCCCGTTACCGGGCCCACCAATACAAAAGAGGTGCGCTTTGGTATCGCCAATGAGAAGTTGGAGCTTTCTCAGCGCAGTTTGCGCGTGAAAGTTCAAAAAGTTCATGTCATCTTTGGTTACGATCGTGATTTATTGGGGTGATTCGAATCGATTTTAATTGCGTGATCGCTTTACTCACTGTTTAATTAGCTAATTTACAGTAACTTAGAATAGTTTTCTTATTAGGACTGGTCTTAAATAGTATTTGATTATTTTTCATAAAGTTTCGGTACCTAATGATGATTTTTTTTATAAAAAAGTAATCAACGACTATATTTTTGTTTTGACTTGCAATTACAGATGCCAATCAAATTCTCTATGAGATATTTTTAAACATAACAAAAACGAAGTCATTATGTAGTAAAGCGTATTGGGTGGTATTATGTACTTAGTTTAGTTTAGAGGATTTTAGTTGCATGCAATAAAATGACAATAAAATGCAAAATTCTGAACAAGTTTCTCTTAAGGAAAAGTTTCCCAAGAGAGCTTATTTCTTGCGCTACGTCTACGTATATTCTCGTATTTACGAGCGTCCATTATTTGCCTGTAGTCTGCAGTAGTAAGTACATACTTTCACAAGATTTGCAAAGTGAACTGCATTGGAAAGCGTTACTTGCGGTAAATGCATAGTCGTGTTTTAAACAGCTAGATTCGAGGATCTTTGGGTCTTGCCTTTCAGATCTGCCATTCACCACCCGGGAATAAAGTGACCGCTAGCATGAAAAAAAAAGAATTTACCTCTTAAGCGTTTCGTCATTTTGTTGTTTCGAGACTAGGGAAACAAATTGTGTAAGAACGATTGATGAAAATAAAGAACTATAATAACTTGTCGGTAAATTTGTAAAAAGTTGTATATATGCACTTTTTTCATAAAGAACGCTAGTTTTAATTAAATATCAATTAAATATAATTAGAATCCTCTCACGCTTGGAGCTAAGTAATTTCTTAATTTGTCAGCGCTTATTAACAATGATCAGATAATAGTGAGTGGCAAAGAAATCACGTGCGATCACTGATCGTATGCAAATTATGCAAATTCGAATTAGGTTCTGTCGGACACAGAGCTATAGTTATCAACACGCCACAAAAGATCGTGTTTGATAATCATTTTAATGCTTTTCAGTGCGCTTACACATTAACTTGGTATATCTCGTATTTTGATCACGATAAATAGAACGGTACAATACTTAATTGGATTTTCTTTTAAGTCCAATTATCTGAATTAAGTATTGTTGTTTGGTAGACAAGACTGATCTTGAGATGGATCTTTGAGAGTTGAATTCTTAAAAAATTGCCGCTGCCGTCGCCACGTTACGGTAGATACGTATCTACCTGAGTAGGTACTAAAGTACTTTATGTTGCACCGTCGAGATAGAAAGCAGCGTCCTTTCGTTAAAGGTAATTTATAAGACGAAGCAATAAAAGTGCTCAAAGGGAATAAAGTCTTATTATTCATTAATTTTTAAATAATTTATTAATTAGTTACCATAGAAAGCAGTAGTTAAACCATCCAATTAGCGTACTGTCGCTAGAAACACTCGCAGTCATAAAACTGTGGTCATCGCCGTGAAAAAGAGCGTGAAATCTTTCATATATGCTTACTTACGGTTAATTTTAACATTTTAATCGTACGCTTTCTCTGCATACGGTATTTATGATCAGTTTCATTTTAATTGAGATTTAAGAAGTAAAAAAATATAGGAACATGAAATAAAACATGGCTGATTCAAAAACAAGCTAAAAGTTTCATCAATCATGTAATGAAAATCTGGTGAGCAGCAAAAAACTAGCGTTAGATAAATTAGTACACGATTTATCCAAATGCGAAATTAAAAGGTAGTTATCTAAAAATGTACGCAGTCAAGCATCATTAATCCAATTGTTCGGAATTCGGAAAGCCGAGATGCCTGGGCGAAGCGGCGGTGGTTGCGCTGGAGTGCGGGCGCGGCTGTGGACAACGATTATCATAATTGATGAAAGCAGGTGGATCCGTACAAACACGATATCTTATACAAGCAAGATTCTCAGAACAAATTATTAACAGTATTTGCTCCAGTTGTTGTGTCAGCTTCAACTTAAAATTGAAGCTTATCTTTACGTCACGTTCCGATAAAGGTCGCGAGAAGCGGTTTGGTTCAGAAAACACAAGAAGAGGCTGATGCTTTTGGCAGATAGAATATAACTTTGCATTATGGTATCTTTTTAAATACTTTAGAAATTTGATAAATCCACTTCTCGTTCCTTCCTTTTGGTTTGAAGAGTCCTGCGTTCGTTTGTTCAACCTTGTTTTAATCCTAATCAGTTGTCATATCAGTTGTTTTATTTTAACTGCAGATGCTTTAGTTTTTAATCCATTTTGTGATACCTACATACCTACCCTACACAAAGATCCTCCATTACTCCACAATCAACGAATTTATCTGCCTTTACTTCATATACCGTAACTGTAACTTACAAAGTGATGCGTAGTCTGTACAGGTAGGTATTAGAACCAAACGGTGGTTGTCAACCGTGGTGTAAATACATACTGCAAAAACAGCACTTTAATATTGTACATTACTTTACAGCTGGAAAGTGTTTGGCAACAAGAATAGCCGACCCAACCACGCGTAGCGAGGATTTATACCCGACAACGGTTGACAATCGTACTTAGAATTTAATAGCTCCGTATCGTGACTCTTTATCGTTAAAATGATATCTATAAATTATCACTTTACACTGGCATCAATGAAAAATACTGTTTTAAGTTATTACCATCTACTTACATGCTGCTGGTAACTTCAAAAGAAAAAGAAAAACACCGACGTATAAAAAGCTGCTGTAACTTGCAGTCTTTGAGAAAAACATACTTTACTAATCAGAATGACAAATATGTCAGCTTCTAGAGTTCAATAGTTCTTACACTGTTCAACTTCCAATAGTTCTTACACTGTTTTCTGCCTAGGTAATCTATCTAGCTTCCAGAAATCCAAACACATCATTCAAATGCAGCTTCTTTGTGTTGTTATCTTATCTGAAACAAGTATCCAAAGGCCTCCATTCAGTAACAGACTAGATCTTGGTTTTTAATTTGACTTTCTATTAACATTTTGCTTACCATGCAAATCATTATGCAGCAAAATAGTATCTATCTTCTTCACCTATTCAATTAGACTGCAGCTAATTGCGTCCGTTGGTATAATAATCCTCACCTAGTGCATGGCGTAACTATCAATTTGAATAAGAAAAAAACTAAATGTGCAGTGCAGTTGGTGTGCAATTGGAAGAGGCGCCGGGATAGCTACGGTGTTATTATATTATTTGCAGCATTATTTACTGGTCTCGAACATGCGAGAGTATTGCATGCAATAAAATAATGGAAGTTATTGTTTTCCTCAAAAGTTAATGGTGTACTATTTTCGTATTAAGTTCGCCTTTCGTAGCCGTTTATGAACTTTGACTGACGAGGTACGTACTAGCTATCTATTTTTTCTACCTACCTACCTATCTAAGTATTTTAGATCTTTTATGTACCTACCTACCTAAACTATAGTGTGTAACTTATTGAAACCTAAGTATTTAATTTAACCTTTTTAATAGCAAAGCTAAATGTAAATAAGTAGAGTATTAATATACTTAATATTCAGAAAGTTGCTCCTGGTCTCTATTTTTTAGTTTTACTAGAAAGCTAAGCTACTTTCTAAGTAGATAATTATTATAATTTCACCCTCAAAATGTAGATGGTGGTGAAAACAGTTACAAGTAACAAACATAAAACATGTCAAAATTGTTGAGATGTTGCTGTCTAAATATTCTTGTAGAAATGTGAGAGGAAGCCGCGGAGCGGAACGGGATCCTAATTAAATTATCTGGAGCGTGACATGCGCGCGCGCATTAATACCGAACATTTTTTCTGGACAAGAATTAAGACTAGTAATTTTTGTTAGTTAACAAAAAGGTGTCTAATTTTTATAGCTTCATTGTTTGTAAAAGTTGTGCGTTGAAGAATTGAAGTTTGGTCCGATGGATTAGAGGTCCACATAAGGGACGACCGGTACGAGTACCTACCCACACACACAATTCATACACAGCTTTCTTACGTCTTTGATATTTGCAGATATACCTAGCATGATATTGTTCATTTATAATTTTATAAACAAATTAAAGAGTAGGTACCTATCCTTGAACAGTTATGAAAATGCGCATAAAATAATATTACCTGAATTCTCCTTTTATCTAACGGCTAAGTAGGTAACTATACAGGGTGTAACAGAAAGGGTATATAAAGCCGAAACACAGCGATAGTCCTCATGAAACTGAACAACTTTCCCCAAGGAACATGGGTCGTAACTCGAAAAAATTTTTGGATCGCCCATACTTACTCGATCAGCTGATCGGGCATTTTGTATGGGGAGGCGAAATTTTTTTTTCGAGTTACGACCCATGTTCCTTGGGGAAAGTTGTTCAGTTTCATGAGGACTATCGCTGTGTTTCGGCTTTATATACCCTTTCTGTTACACCCTGTATAGGTAACTATAACTACTCAGATAATTAAGTTAAATATATACTGATGCTTTGAAATAAAAGTTTCAAAGTTACAAAACAGTAGATTTCCAAAATAGAACCTGATAATTATATTTTTGCAAATATTTTTGTAAAATGTGGCAGTATGAATAAAATTATTTTTTAATCAAGAAAGAAACTAAACGCATTCCAATGACATATAGACTTGGCATTTAATAAAAAAAAAATGCTTGACATTGACGTTTATCTTTGAGGTTAGAAATTCAGAATTGTTCGCCAATCTTGGATTTAATTATTTATTTTTAATTTAAAGCGGTGAATTAATTGAATTAACATTAGTGTACATTATTTCAATCAAAATGGCATTTATCCCTTTGAGGCTGAACGCCTTGCACAAAATGGTGCAGAGCGTTTGCTACACCACTCTCAAGAGACCGATGGCTTACAAAAGTTCGATTTCCTTGGAAACATTATATCCTAATAGCTCTCTTAAGCTGACCGCTCCTAGTTTTGTGAGTATAAAAGATGTAGCTACTATTCTTTTTGAAAGTGATGTTGATATTTATAATATTTATCTCAATATTGTTTTTAGAGTTCAGATCCTAAGGAGAAATTTTCGGGCTTCATTCCCATTGAAAAACTTGATATAACATACAGTGCTAGTTCGGGACCTGGTGGGCAGAATGTTAATAAGGTAATGAACATTCAACTTTCACTGTAAAAGTGTCACAATAGTAGTTACTTATTTACTACTACCCTTTTGTAACATCTAACCTTAACAAAACACTAATGGTTTTACCGTACTTTCAGGTTCACACCAAAGTTGATATGAGGTTTAAGCTCAGTGAAGCTGACTGGCTACACCCTGATGTTAAAGCCAAGATGTTAGAACTTGTAAGTAACCGAATAGTTTTTAACACGTTGAACACCATTGAAATTTAGGTGTATTTTCATTCAAGCCATGGGGGACACAGGTGGGCCAACACCATTGAATCCATTCAGGCTGCGGGGGTCACCGCTGAGCCAAATTGATGCTTCTGTTTAAGTATTTTGTATCTTTGTAACTATATGAATATTTGTTAATAATGTACTCATATTTATATATGGACAATGTCTATGCATTTACCATCATATCTTGCACAAATTACTTACATAATATCTTAATGTTGTTTCATGGTTGGTTGATGTTCAATAAACATTAAACGTCACCAAAATCATTAATATTCTTGTTTCAATAAATTATACTTACACCTACAGTACGAAAACAAGCTATCAAGAGAAGGCTACTTGATCATCAGATCAGATACAACGCGGTCCCAACAGATGAACTTAGCGGATTGCATGCAGAAACTACGCAATATGATACGTGACGCGACCGTCACGAAGAGAGAACCATCTCCTGAGACTGAGGAATGGATTCGGAAAAGGTTTGAGTTTTAAACGAACTTTTTGTAGACAGTCCCTGCCTGAATAATGAAGCAAATTAAAAAAAAAATTTCTATGAAGCAGGATGAATAATATTTTACAAAAAGGGTTTTTTTTTACCATTTTAAGGCCAAGGTAAAGATGTACCTACAGTTTCATGGGTAACATGCTTTAAAAATGTGTAATAAAGATAAGGATCCTTTTTTTATTGCTTACATAAGTTTTAAGAGGACTTGGCATTACTCATTAGTTCAACACTATACTATAGCTTTTATTATGAGAAATCTACTCTATCTCAAATTAGGCTATTACACATTGGATCAATAAAAAAAAAAGTCCAATCTAATAAATTATAAACTTTTTTTTTCAGACATTTAAAGGCAGCAAGGCTCCGCGTGGCGATGAAACGCGAAGACTCGTTGAAGCGCGCACAGAGACAAGCACCCACTGTGATGGACTTATGATTTTTCCATTAAATTGGGCATGCCATGGACTAAGTGAGCTTAGAAATTATAATCATTGATAGACTGCTAATAGACACTTGATACAACTTGTGTTGTAAAATAATTTCAAAGAAAAGAGAGGAATGCGAGAACAGTAATATCTGAATAATTATTATATCAATGGTTATAACCTAGATATAGTATAGGCATTCTATATCTTTCGCCTGTACCTAAGCTCATTACATCTACCTTGTTGTGTTTGACTGTTTTGATAGAAGAATTTTAGTATGTAAATAGATTTAAATAAACTTATTTTACTTTTTTTTTGTTTCTTTTTACTTTGCTTATTACGTTTATATTCAAAGATACTGTTTTATGCTTATTTCGATTGGATTTAGAATGATTGGTTTTTCGTTTAAACGCCTAGTAAAATAGTATTGCAATATTGGCGCAAGTAATAAGTAAATTGCTATAAAATAATATAAAGGCGTAAACAGACGATACAACTCAAAACTATTGAACACATCAGGAACAAAACATTAGTTATTACGTGGTTATTACTGAAATAACTATTGTTTGTGTGCCCAATTTATTAAAATATACCTACTAAATATATTCAATGTTAATATAAGTACCTAGATACTATGTAAAATAAGAAGTTAGAGTGAAGGTCTTGTGAATGTAGAAAGTCTGTTTGATATACTTAATTAGACTTTAGAAAATTACACATAATACGTAAATTATTCAGTAAAATAAATAATAAAAAATATTAGTATCACCATCAAGTTTGTATTCTTTAGTAAAACCACATAAACAATTTTTGGTCGCTGCTGTCAACTCCATCATGCTCTTTGGTCACGTCGCCATGGCAACGCGTGCCAAAACAAATAACAAACTTGTGTGAATAAGTTATTTTATTGTCTTGTTTTATAATACAATATAAACGAATTTAAAGAGCAATTATGTCTTACAGAGACCTTAGAAGTAAGTAGAAAGCCTACATTTAATTAGTTTGCAAAACAATCGAATAATTAGGCTCACTCTTTATTGCAATCGTCATTCTTAAAATAGATTTCAGTGAAGCAATGCGCGCCCTCGGCTTTCCTCGTCCGATCTCCTTGGAAAGCTTCCGCACTCCAAACTGGGAGCTGGTGGAAGAGTGCGTTCGATGGCTGGCTGCAAGGCTTGAACCTGATGCCTCGCTTAGTGGAGGAAAGGATACGGTGGAGCAGAGGGTTGCTCTTGTTACACATGCTACTGCTTTATTTGTGAGTTTTCATGTACCTATAATTTAGCTTCTATAACCGAATATTTAGTGTTAAGTACCTACTTACCTTTATTCAAGGAAAACACAAAAGGGGGAAGACCACGGAAGACTTAGGTACATCAAATAAAAGAGGGAATAGTAATTGTGTCGTATCGGGTGCTCAAATTCACTTAACCTACGCAATAGAAACCAACTAGTCCGCCCCACTATTAACCTTTTTAAACACAAAGAATCACCAGACTACAGATTTGTTTCAATATACAATAAACTACCCGAACATATTAAAAATGAAAACGAAAAAAACCAATTTAAAAATAAACTTAAACTATTCCTACTTCAAAAAGCGAAGCGAAAATAAAATTATATCTACATAAATAATAACTAAAAATAAATTACAATTTAAGTTACTAGAAATAATATATAATAAGCTAATAAGTTATTAGGATATAAATGTATAGTACTTAGATACATATAAAAATAATTAAATAGATTTTGTAACAAGATACCTACAAAACTTATGTAAAATGTAATTACTTACATAGTTTAATATTAGAATGTAAGCCCTCAAGCAAATATACCTTTACAAGGTAGTTATTATTTTATACTGTAATTGTATTAAAATGTAACTTTTTGCAATAGGTAAATAAATACTAAATACTAAATACCAAATGTGGCGGAGAATGAGCAGAGTGGCAAGGAGTCCACCAACAAGAGCGATGCTCTTAAATATTAAGATGATTATGACCTTTATTTTGTATAAACTTATACTTACGATTGCCAATCCCACTAAATTCTTAAACCCAAAAGTTTCGGTCAGTCTGAACGTCAGAAAATGGACATCTAAGATTGAATATTTGTTCCTAAATACGCAACTTACTTTTATTCATGTCATCAGCATTCTCGAGCCAACCTAAAGTTAAACGGCAAAAAGCTGTACGGAGCTGACGGATGGGCGGTACGGGAGCTACTCAAGGTTGCTACACTTCTGCGGACTGCCTTAGATGCGCCAGCACCGGACGATGCTGGGAACGAAACCGGCGCTATCGTTTATGATGTGACCAGTCGGGTGAATATATCGTCAAGTCTATTTTATTAGTGCATTAAGGTATTATTGATGACTGTTTCAAAAAATCGAAAAAGAAGAACGAGATTTATCTCTTACTACTTTTAATGCCTACGTACTGAAAATGTTCCAAAAAGTTGAGGGAAAATATGTGTGTTATGTAGGTTTTGTTTAGGCTAGCTAGAGCCTAGGCATAGCTAAAGATGGCGAGACGATCTCGACTCATTCGGCAAAGTCTGTTGCATTCTAGCGCATAGTCTTTGCCCAGCAGTTGTAGGTATACGGTAGACTAGCTGTTTATCTATATGTCTAGAACTAATCTATTTGTTTTTACAGCTCGGTGAAATCAAGCAAGCTCGAATGCTAGCCACGGACATCACTGCGCAAGGAGCATTTCTTTATGATCTTCTAGCCAAAGAACCTGTAAATAAGGTGAACTTTTACTAACCTTCTTAGATAATGTAGATAACTGGCAGAATCTTTAAATTTAAAAAAACCGGTGGAAAGTTATTTCATCTTTTCAATCGTAATCTATGCCTTCTACACCATGAAGTATCATTGTTTTTCAATTCGATTCTGAACTTCAGGAACAACGCGAGCAAGCCCTCTCTCGCCCACTGGACATGTCAGCCATGGAGGCTTGTCTCCGTCGCGCTCTGGATGCGGTAGCCGCTCAGGTGACCGCTGGCCGCGATCAGATCGACAACGTTGCAGCCAGTGAATCAGCTCTCGACGCCAAGTTGGAAAGACGACGCGCGGAGTTGCTTAGAGCGGAGAAGAGGCTTCATACTGTACAGAAGATTAAGTGAGTAGGACTATAAATATTAGTTTTCATATTCAACGGCATTTAGACACATGGCAGTGGATCAGGCAAAGTGAGAGCAAAGGAACTGGCTAGACAGCGTAAAACTAACATTCCCCGACATCTCTGTACCTTGACCAACATTTCATTAGACGAAACGAGCAATTGCTGCAAATGTTTTGTTCCGCAAATATTTGAGCTTCATAAAATCTTGATAATGACTAAGTATGAGTGTTTTATCTTGAGGTTTGATCGATCGTTAAACTCTCATTTATGGGAGGGATGAATATGAACTGAGTCCAATAGCTATCTTAATAAAAATTAAATAAAAACGTTGCGAACATTTTTTGCTACCAAACAATTAGCAAACAATAATTTATTTGCGAACTTAATAGAAATAACAGAATCATTTATATCTATATGACGACCTATTGCTCACATTAGGCTCTCTCATTATAGTGTGAAAGTAACTACTCTCTTCCTATCCTAGGCCAGCTTACCAAGGCGAACTAACAGCACTAGAAACGGAGATAGAGCAGCTGTGGGAGGCGTACGTGTTGCGTTACCGCTGCGTGGAGGCTCTTAAACACCAGCTTAGCGTACTAGAGAGCGCTCAAGCTGAGGTACACTTGATTATCTTAATATATTACCAGATTGCGTCAGATAGAGGGAATATCAAAAATCTTAGCGATGAAGAACATAGTCTTCGGAAGCTTTTTTGTGTTTAGGTGGAAATTAAAGTATAGTGTAGGTACCTACCTACACTTCGAAACTAATTAGATCTGATCACAGGATCTGATACACCTCTTTCCGATCAGCATAGGCAGACACTTCCCACCACTTGCAACGATACATACTTCTTTCTCTTCATCCACAAAAAAAAACATCAATCATTAACTTCATTAGCTGTTTAAACGAGAAAACGTCATTCATGTCTTATTTTGAAGCAACTGAACAAACGCTTTCGTTGACTGAAAACTAACATCCTTTCTAACCAACAATTAAACAATATTTTCAACTACAGGCTGCAGAAGAACAACAGGCAGCAATAATGCAGTTGATCCACAAATACGAGGCCGAAGATGTCCTGGGTAAGCTGAGTGACTCTGAAGATATGGATTCGAGTGATGACGACAAGGATCTCAGCGAGACCGTGAAGCAACCACGACCGGCTACCAGACCTAAGACTAGGCTGAGAATTAAGACTGCAGGTAGACTATTCAGACTAGACAATTCATTCATTTATATATTTAAGAGCCAGGCTCTTGTCGGTGGCGTAATCGCCATCTTTGTCTTTCTTATGCCAATAATTAGACTTCTTGACTAGACTATAGACTAAGTTTATTGCAAAACTATCAAAAGCTTTTCATGGACTAATTTTAGATTTATCTAAACTCTATCGATACTGCCAAGTAGGATTTTCAAATGTGATATAAGTGTACTAGGTACGTGTAAGTCTACCGCAGTACCTACCTAATAATGAGTTGATCACACACAATCCTCATCACGAATCCCTCTTCATAATACAATTCTGAAGTCATTTTGAAGAATAAATTGTGTTGATAGGTACTTAGTTTCACCACTTACCGTGAGCCAAATAGCCGTATTAAAATTATTATAGCTACATTATAGTTTTTGTCCACCCTAGTCTTTTAAGTCATTCTGTATCCTTATTTTATCTGGAAACCTTCACCCTTTAACTAGTTTTTTTTTAACTGGATGGAGAGCAAGAAGCGGTCTTTGTCCAGCAGTGGAAAATAATGGGCTGACTGTATCTGTATTCTGCCTAGGAGGTCCAGCGGCGGAAGCTCGCCGCGCGTTCGGCAGTATGGCGGCTGGAGCGAGGGACTCGCTCGATGACATCCGCGATGAAGATGATTCACATTCTGACTCGGATTTCTCTGATAGGCAGTTATATGGTAACTATATTTATTTGCTAAAATAGTAATAGATAGATCTATGGTCCCTACAGTTAGGTGTTTAAATACTTAACTGCTACTGTAAAGAATACGCTGGATGCGAGCAGCAAAAAATCTATTTCAGTGGCGTGCAGAGCATAGTAGCAGATGAAGAAAACAGAGCTAACCCACGACAGTTGAATAAGAAGAAGGCAGTAAATATAAACCTCCATCCAGGCTCCACTAACACACAATTAAAACATAAATAGCTAATGAATATTTCCACTCCATAGCAGGTGGAGACAGCGTGTCATCTCGTTGGTCTAGACCTCGTCCGAGACCAGCCACGCGGACTCTAGCCGCCGCCGACGACGATGATTTCGCTGATCTGATTGAAGGTATTAAATCATATCACTTATCTATGCTAAAATGTAAATACCTAGTAAGTACATCAGCTACGTTTTGCAACAATTTTCAAAACTACGTTTGTGTAGTTTGGTGCGACATTTTTAAGACAAATAGAAATTAATTGCCGACCTGCGCAGGTCGCCTGGCCGGGCACAAAAAACTGC
Source organism: Anarsia innoxiella (assembly GCA_947563765.1). Classification (NCBI taxonomy): domain Eukaryota; kingdom Metazoa; phylum Arthropoda; class Insecta; order Lepidoptera; family Gelechiidae; genus Anarsia; species Anarsia innoxiella. The sequence goes on from OX387403.1 coordinate 2,583,341, forward strand.
ACAGGTCCATTCCCTCCCAAACACATCCCGGTCCACCTGCCTGGGTGGCCCTCTCCGGTAGACCGTAGCGTGTATGGTCGGCCTAACATTTCCTACCTTTATATCACCCAGGTGTAGAAGACATGGACGTTGTAGCAGGCGGTGAAGAAGGCGAGTCTCTGGGGAGCTCCTCGGAGAGCGAGCTGCGTCTAACCAGCGCTCGACCTAGCGCCCCTACGGGCAGGCTGTCGGCGCTCAGTGACAATGAGTTTTAAGGTATCAATGGAGTCATTGCTACTTCTATTTTTTGTATGTGTACCTACATGGAAATGCTGTTATTGTGACACACTTAGGACATTTTGGACGCAACGGACTTTGTCCTTTTGACTCATAATTCTACCTTTACCTCAAACAGCTTGAGACAGAGTAGAAATATCACATACTGTGGCCAATGAAGCTAGTAGGTACTACAGTTACGACTTTCATAAAAGTTTTAGGTACGTTGTTTTGATTTGATTATTTAATTGATTATGATTGTATATCGGAAATTACTTTTTCATTTTTTGGTCCTCGTCTCTTGATTATACCTAGGTACCCTTGTGGACCTACTATAGAAACTCTGTATGTGCGTTAAATATCAGTTAGGTAAGTTCACTGAAATTTTCAATAAAACAATATTATATTTATTATAAAACGTTTAATTTCTCGCCGCCTCTTTACATTAGGCAGTTTAACCAATTTGATACAAAATAAATATTTAACTAATTATATTTCTATTAAGTACAGTGAATTCGTAAAATGCCTACAGTCCATTTATAACTAAGCACTCTTATAATATTACTGCTATTTACAATAACTAGCCGTTTGCTTCAAATCTTTTGAACGGCGTTTAAACTGCCTTGTTTCGTTTTAGCAAAAGATTTGGAGAAACTCAAAACAAATATAACAATACTCCCTGGTCTTTATAAACTTAGCTCATAGCTAAAAGAATTTCAAGCTTAACACCTATTTTGGGAGTTTAACCCTTATGATGCATGAAATAAAAACGTGTCAAGTTTTCTATGATTTTCACTGTTCAAAATGCGGAATTTGTAAAACCTTACTGAAGCTCTTATCATGTAAGTTTTCCCTTAGTAATTACTTACGTATGCAATAAAATAGATGGAATTAAAACTTGAAAATAAGATGTACTTTAAACAAGTTAATTAGTTTCCTGCGGTATAATGGTAGTTAGCACTTTGTTACAGTGACTAAAACTTAGGACATACACAATAATATAATCTAAAAATTTAGCAGACTACAACATGTGGACAAGTATTTTACACAAACGTTAACAAATAGATAGGTTTAAAGTATAGTTTACCTACTTCTCTATTTACTATACTATCTAAAACATAGGAGAAGGATAATAAAATTTAGATACTAATTTAACTTTAACTACAAACTTATAGTCAATGTACAAAAGATTAAATAAAAAGATAAATACCTATATCAAACATTGAATTTATGTACGGAAAATCAAAACGAATATCGTAAGTAAAATAGGTAATATTAAGTTTAAAACATCTACATTAGGTAGATATTTCAAAAAGTTTGGATAGAGAGAAAATACCTTACTTAAATATATTATTTCTAATTTCTTAAAAATAAATTCGAGTATAAAAACGAATTGAGCAATAATAAATTTAGAGTTGCGTTTAGTATTTACAGTCCAAAAGCGTTGCTCTGACGATAATTTGGCACCGGTTAGGTACATAGGACTTGAGTTGAAATGTACACGTTATTTACTAAAAGTATAGCTAAGTAATTTAAGGTAGGTAGAGTAAGAGCGTAGATTTTTCAAAATATTTTGTAATGTTTTCGACGAGCATTGTCGAACCTGTTAAAAATGTAATTAGTACAATGGTATCTAGACAATAATATCTTTTTGAATATTTAATTACGTTTTTATTTACTTTCTGAATTTTGAAATTATGTTTGAATTATTAATAAAAGGTATTTAAGGCTATTGCCTCGGACATGGTAGATACATATAATATTACGTCGATTTTACGCAGATGATCTGTGAAGTCACCGCGCGTTTACAAATTTTATTTAATTAGTGTTTTTCTTAATCGTCCGTATTAATCTTGCTTAACGTTCTTACTCCACCTCACCTCACTTATCTAAGTAGTTTTATACAACTTATTTATGTCGACCATTTCATCATGCTATATCTGTTTACAAGATAATTGGTAGTATAAAATCGTGGACATAAATTAGCAGTAAAGTTTACCCTAACTGGATAAATAAGTCTTAAATTAGAATATAACACAGATATTTGACGATTTTACACAAGTTTACAAAATGATTAGTAAAGTGAAGGTTTGAGTTGCTATCGTAAAGTTGTGGGTTTCGAAAGTTCAGATCGTTTAAACAAATTGCAGTTATATTACTTTCTAACTATCGATCGCGTAGAATAAGCAAATAAATATAGTTAAATTATGACATATTGCGTTAAGTTTTTAATTTACAGTAATTACTTTTTAAACTGTTGAAAGCTATAATTGATGTTTTTATTACTAGTCTTTCTGAAACTACAGTTATTTGGTGTCAATTTAAGATAATCTTATCTCGATTTCAATGTTTACTTCCATTAATTTTAGTTATTTCAATTTTAAATGTAGATTCACTTTTTATAACTATCCCAAAAAGAGTCCTGTTTGAAATTTATCCTTTACGACAGTAACTCTAACTAAAACGGTGGATGTTAGATATCTTACAGATCTACAAAAATATCGTTAGTTCAGTGCAAGTTAGTACTTAAATAGATAGGTATCCCTCAATGACCTAGATAGCATGTTAGCAGTGCGGTGCATTAAAGGTAAGTTATTTACAAAAATATCCGTGACTTAATCAAGTGTTTAGTTTGGTATGATATGTTTAAATTGTTAACCTAGTAACTAAACGAGTATTTTAAGAAACTATTAACTAACGCGAAAGAAGATTACCTATTTCAAAACTTTTCGCTGCTGCCGTTCACTTCAATTTACACAGTATAAGACGCAAGACCAAATCATTTTCATTTAATTACAACCAAACAGCATCTTGTTCTTTTAATCTTGAAGCTGTCATAATGTGAGAAAGAAACAGCTAGTTCTCAAAAGCGTTGGTTATTTTCTGAGATGTACCTGTGCCTATGCCTAGTTACCCAGCGGTTAACTTATTCAAGAGTGTGAAGTGTGGCTGGTGTCACTCGTCGCTGATGTGCTGGCGAGGGAGTCATGCTGCTCGTGCGCGTGGCGAGTCTCGTCGCACACTGCGATGAACTGTTCCGCATAAGCCCTAGATAGTACAAATGTTATTAGCTCATTCGTTAAAAAAGAGGCCGTGTTTATGACTGAATCTTCAGATTCAAGCTTAAGACAGAGTGTATGACAACCTACGTATGTTATGCATTATGATATCTGCTTTATAGAAATAATATCAACAATCCGAAAAAATCTTATAAAGGTGTATATCTGGAGTATTGCTCTATATGGCAGCGAAACGTGGACAATGAATAAAAAGGATAGAGAAAGACTGGAGGCATTTGAGATGTGGTGTTGGCGAAGAATGGAGAGGATAAGTTGGACTGAAAAGAAGAGAAATGAGGAGGTATTACAGATTGTAGGAGAAAAGAGAAGTTTACTAAAATCTATTGAGAACAGAAGAGGAAAGATGCTAGGACATTTGATACGACATGATTCCTTCATAAAAAACATCATAGGAGGAAAAATTGAAGGGAAAAAAAAGGAAGAGAGGAAGACCCAGACGGACGTTCCTAGAACAGGAGAAGGAAAAGGCGGGTGTCATGTCGTATCAAGATGTTAAAAAGAAGGCAGAAAATAGGGAGGGATGGAAGAGGCTCCACCGACAAGAGCTAAGCTCTTAAATAATAATAAGAAGAAGAAATAATATGATTAGAAGCACACTTGTCATAATAAGTAATAAGTAAGATAAATTTTCATGTTCCATCTCGATCTGTGCGTGTTCCAAAGTTGTTTAATGTCCCTCTTTCTAACAATAATGTCACGCGTAATAGCCCTCTCCACAGAATGTGCGAAAGTTATAACGATTCCTGCGCTCACTTAGACATTTTCAGCTGTAAACTCAATATATTTAAATTATTAGTCAATAACATTTTATAATTTCAAACTTAAATACACTTAATTAGATAACTCAATTTGTTAATTAATCTTCTCACAATTATGATTAAGTATGTGCTATCAAAATCTATTAAATAATGTACCAATAATCCCTTTTTTTTTAACAAAAGTGTTGTGTACAATTGTAATTGGATCCCAGGTTTATATTGATACTTGTTATTGTTATAATTTATTGAATTTCAATCTGTCATCTGTTATTGTACCTAACTGAAATAAATAAATAAATAAATAAATAAGTAAGTATTTCAATGGGGCAGATGTCATAATACGTTGCGTACATGGGATCACATTGTTTCTAGCTTTTAAGTACTTTTAATGGATCTAGTGGATTTATCTTCCCGTTCATAGCCAGAAAGGAGTTTATAGTCAAGGTTCCAAACCAATATAAAACTGCTTTAAGTAAACCTCACCTGTCTAACCCAGTGTAAGTACGCTTAAGATCAGCGTCGGAAGGTCGGTCCCGCTCAGCGCGTCGCTTGCGGTGGATCCGCTCCAGCGACCGAGTGAGCTGCGAGTCTCGTTCGCGATGTTCGCGGCGGCGACGCTCGCGGTGGTCGCGTGGGGAGCGCCGGCGGCGGGCGCGCTGCAACGGTTAAGAAAGGGTTAAGCCACAAGTTTGATGCCATTTCAGCTATATGTGAGGTGTATGAGTCTGAGGTGAGTGATGAATGTGGATGAACCGCAAGAAATGTTGGGTCGTAGCAAGTGGAGCGAAGTGGTTGTTGCCTACTCCGATGGTAGAGGCGTGACTTGTATGTATGTTATGTATGTATGTCAATTCTCATAGAGCTCAGTTTTATTTTCACCAGAGTTCGTAAAAGCTAGTTTAATTTTTAAAATCCCTTGTGGTAACATTTCGACGCTGACTTGACTTGACCGATAATTTCTCAGCTCGGTGACATCGAAACCCTTTTGGACAGCGAGTGACCGAGGTTACCTCCAACTTCTTCGTGAAAAAGACTTTCAGACAACTTACAACATCATGTACAGGATAATAGACCGGCCCATGTGGTGGCCCATGCGCGTGCGCGTGTCCATACGGCGCGGGTGGGAGGGGCAGTGTCGCGTACCGGGGACCCACTACCACGCACGGAGGGGGGCGGCCCAGCTGAAACAAAGGAAAGATGTTATGTTACACATGTAATTGAAAATTGTAAACAAGATTTTTAAGTAAAATTGAAATTGATAGACGTCTAACCGTAGTAAATATGTGTATCTAAAATGATTTTAAAGAAATATGACGCATGAAGAAAAAAAGTACTCGCAGAGAATATGTCTAAATGGCGATTGCTCTACCGACAAGAGTCTAACTCTTTAATGAAAATGAAATAAATTAGCGAGACATTATGACAATCAAATTAGATTAGCAAGATTTAATAGAGGACGGTCGGTACATGTAAAATTGTAAAAGTTCAAGTAACAATACGGGAACAATTAAAAGATAATTGTTAATAGTGAAAACGTTGACCAACTTTCGAACTTTTCCGCACTATTCACACAAACATATTCTCGGAAAATTGTCCTACAACTCACAACAAACGACTAATTGAACAAGTTTCATTTTAAGGTCATAATTTCCACGTGTTTGAATATTTTTGTAAATAAAACAATGTTAAAGGTGAACCCAACTATGTCATAAAAGTAAAAGTAAGAAGAAGAGTTTCTCACAAATCCGGAATACAATATACCAGTATTGTGTCGCATAACAAACACCCGAACCTTGTTGATGTCATAGTGGGATAGTAGGCCACTAGTGGGACAGTGGCGCTAAGACAATGGTATGTAGGTTGAGAATACGGATGGTGCGTATTTTGGAAAACGTTTTTGGTTTCATATGATGAATTATTTTGCTCATTTAGCCCTTCGTGTTGTGTTGAAAATATTTATATTTTGCATTTTAGTGATTCTCTTCTCGGTAAAAGTTTTCTGTGATACATCACAGTTCAAATAGTGATGTAGTAGCGTGTTTACTATTTACAAAATGACTCTTTTTTATCTTCTTACTTATCATCATGATTTTCAGCCCAAGTCCCCACTACAAGGGCACGAGTCTGACTCAATAGAGAAATACTCTTGTTATTTTAATAGCCCAAGTAAATAAAGATTTAAACGAGTGCAATTCAATGTTTGCTCAATGTCGCTCTTCTATTGATTTATTTCAATATGAAGTTATAAACATCAGTCGAACGCGTTCCTCATAGAGTTATAAAGTCAAGTTCAACCATTAGCAAATCAAATAATCAGGAAGAGAATAAATCGAGCGCAAACCGATCCTCATTTACTGAATAATGTATCTTCGTAGGACGGTGACAGTCACGAATAAGATGGATCATTGTGTGTCAGGGCTCGCTGGCCTCTTGTGATGTCCTCTGGTTGTCTTCAATGGACTGACAGCGCCTGCCTCGGATGCTAATGGGGTACCTCCGCGGTAGAGCCTATCGTATCATGTCAGCGATACTAGAGATAGTTTGAGAATTTTATTTTGTTAATAGAATCGGTAGTCTGGAGTTATGTACCTATTGTTTGTATGTCTCGCCCAAAGTAAATACATACTAAGTTTAAACCTATCATGTCATGTGAAATGGTGTTTAGTCTAAAATTTCCAAGTGAACTTTAACTTTTTGAAACACTTTGTCGAGAAACTGTTACCATGGATAGAATCGAAAAATTAAGAAATAATATGAGATTTCCTTCTTCTTAACCCGTGACCACAATCTTCCTGACCGTACCTCTACAGAGTATCGTCCAGTCTGAAACCTGAAAACAAACTTCTCCGTCTCTTTCAGGCGATAACGTACAAGCTAACAAAAGAATGAAGCCGCTGGATGTTTGTATAGTTTCATCATTGTTCGTGTTAATTTCCGCATGCGTACCGCGAGGTCTGTGAGATCGTGACACGATTGTATAGTTCACTATAGTGGTACAGCACATTCGGTATTCATCTTAGAAACCGGTCAACATTCACCAACACAATCCACTCATTATTAAACCTGGTGATTCTTCTATTCAAGGCCGGTTTAAAAGATTTTAGAGTCCGGTATTCAAAGGGCTCAACGGTTATCATTCATAACTCGGCTTTAATGCCCAGTAATAAAATTACAATGGCTATAATTTGAACAATATTCAATTTATTTTATTGTTGTAATAAAACTGAGTAAAAGCTTACGAAAATTTCACAGTACTAATGTTTCAGAAAACAATTTATGAACAATAAAAATGTAATAAGTAAAATAATAGTAACTAGAAGTACGAGTAAGTATATGGTATATAATAACTTAAATATTCAAAGATTTTTGCCTACTGAACCTTCGTTCCAACAGACAGATGCGCATTTCGCCAACTTAAAAACACTTTATAATTAAAGCTCGAGTATAATTAAGTCTACAAATTACAGTTTATAATTCTTTATAATGTTTGAGTTTGCTTAACTTTAATTACTTTACTGCAAAGTAAAAAAAAGGATTCTTGCGTCAGTATATAAACATCTAGCTGTGCCTATTTTAAGACCAATGCTGTTATTAAAGCTAGTTATTTTATGAAGAAATCCTATTTAATCATCATGGTAATGTTGGCTTTCGTTTAATTCTACAGGGTGTAACAGAAAGGGGGTATAATGCCGGAACACAGCGATAGTCCTCAAGAAACTGAACAACTTTCCCCAAGGAACATGGGTCGTAACTCGAAAAAAATTTTTGGGTAGCCCATACTTATTCGATCAGCTGATCGGTCATTTTGTATGGGAAGGCGAAATTTTTTTTCGAGTTTCGGGAAAAGTTGTTCAGTTTCTTGAGGACTATCACTGTGTTTTGGCTTGATACCCCCTTTCTGTTACAACTTGTATATTATATTAAGCACAGGGAAACCTTCTGTTTGGTAAGACCCTCCTATAAAATGGTTCAGACTTGAGAGTAATAAAAATCTAAAAGCCATTTTAGACTCACATTTGCTCATTATCTTATCATACATCTATAGGCTAGAAGCATTAAATACATATGACAAACTATAGCTTAAGCCTTTATGTTCTTACATTTTTAGCTTGCGTCTTTATATACCACTTCCCCATAGGCTTATGGGGGTTATTCTGAAGAAGAATTTAGTTGTCTTTGGGGCTCCAAAGACAACTAAATTCTTTTTCAGAATTACCCAAGCCGGAATATCGTACAAAATACCAATTATGAAATATTTATCAAGCTGCAAGAATGCCGGTTGCCTCTCGTACTTTAGATAGTTCGCGAAGGTACTACGGCGACCAAACCTCCTTGATACACTTACCGGCGGTCGGCGGTGAGCAGCCAAACAAACCTGTTAGAATTTACAGGGTTATACCATTGTGGTTGTAAACTAGCTTATTTTAATGATACTTTATGTAAAAAAATAAGAAAATATGTTTCATTATTATGAAATAAGACACAAGACGAGATTTTTTTAATCGATAAAAGACAGTGATTTGGTTGTCCACTCCAAAACCCTTTCAAAACCTAATGGATTTTCTATACTCACAAAATTTATCCTTCTTTAAATTTTTCTTAATATACCTACTATCAAATTAATACAATAATTTTAAGTAATTCCACTTGATTGGCCTAAGAATAGGAAATGCTCTAAAATACAGCCTTTTTCTTTTCCGCTAAATCCTACTCCTATACCTAACTCCAAATTCCAATCACCCAGCGCAAGCGCAAGGTGCTTAGAGACGCCCCAACTGGCCCAACCCAATACTATTGTGAATGGGACTGAACTTGCTATAACAACCTTTGTTGCTATCGCATTGTTTTAGATACAACTCGTGACATTTATAGCAAATTGTAACAAGTGGGTTGTGTTTGCTTGTGTTGTTAAATGTAGAGAAAAAAGGTACGGTTTGGGAACAGGGAGTACCTCAGATAACTAAATAGTTACTAACGCAAGTAGTACGTAGTTCTTTTTTTAAAAAAACGTACTGTACAAGTTGTGCTCTGTTATTAATTGATTACACAGGTACATTAAGAAAACATTTTATACATAATTAGTATTATAACCCATAATACATACCTACACGTAAATTATCTTATTCACTGACGACGACGGGTAAAACTTAAGCACGAGTATCTATTTGTTTAGAACATGTTAACTATGAAGTATTTTATTTAGATTAGTCAGGGATATTTTCTATCTACGACTTGAAACAAAACTCCAATTTTCTAATTTCCGCTAATAGATATGTACTCTTACATCTCCACGAATGATAGTGCTATTTGCAACGGGATTGCCATCAAAGAAACATTGTACGCCAACTACATAAGTTCACAATCCATTATTACAAGTAAATGGTATCGACAGTACAAATTAGATACCCTAATTAAACATAAATATGCCTCTACGTGTGTAATTAGAAATACATGAACAATGTTTACAAGAAACCTTCCTGAAGGCAATGTCTTCGTGACTAATTAGCGCATACCCCTACCACAGATGGTAGAACATTGCTATAAATCTCATACTTATCTTGTAAATTCTGGACTTTAAAGGGAAGTAATCGTTAACTGGATGAATGGGCTGTTCAATTGAGGTATCTTATTAGTGTAGATGTTTTTGCTGACTTTAAATTATACGGGACTTTTCATGGTTCAATTGGTATTCAATTGGTAAATATTGGGACATATTTGGTACATGAGAGGAAATTGAAATAAATTTGTTTTTTCAATTTATTATCATAATTTCATGTAAGAGCGTCGCTCTTGCCGGTGGAGTCCACGCCACTCTGCTCCGTTTTCTACCGTCCTTTTGAGTACTTCAATTTATACTTACCGTTATTTTTGTGTTCTTTTACGATTGGTTTGAGCAGCATAATTCGACTGATGGTTGCACTATAATTTAAACCCCCTGAGTTGTGGGGTGAAACAACCCAAAAGTCAGGAAGAGTTGAAAGGGGCCTGTTAAAAACTCTCAATCAAACTTAATTTTCTTTTGTAAGACTCGAAATAAGATTAAACCTTTCTCAACTCGAATCTCTTTATATTAATGAATTCCGCGACCGTTATCCGAAGTTAGTAACCTAATACACGTAGGTATATCGCATTACAATACCTATTACCGTATTCGAGGCAGCTCTAGTGAAGTGACCTGGTTTTAACAGCTCTTAATCTTGCTATTTAGACAACTTTCCTCGAAAGCGTCCAAACTCTCACGACATTGTGAGGCGTCAATGAAATTAAGTTAAGGTCGGAAAAAGTGCAAGTTTTTGTGTGTGATTGTTGTGAGGGAGATTACGTTTAGAGCTCGTTTGTACTTGTTGGACGACAGATCCAGTTATTTATCGGAGGACCTATATACTACTTATTGGAATTGGTTACGTGAAAAAGGTGAAAAAAGGACTTCTAATACGGTAAGTACAAAAAATTCAAATGTCACTCGTTTTCGTCTAATATACTGAAACAATCTCTCATACAAAAGATTTTAACGCGCGCCTCTATAATTTTAGGTGATTATTTATTATTGTGTATAGGTAAAATTCGTTAATATTTACTGCTGGTCAACAGCCAGTTTTAGGTAGATAGAGTCATGTATATAACCTATTGATGAACACTGTTATTGTCAAAAAACAAAAGTAGGCTATCGTTCCCTAGTATCAAGTAGCGTGTGTTGTTCTACCAGTAGATCATAAATTCATATATTTCAATCTTCACACACTCTTTTCTGTAGCTTTAGGTAAGTAAGTTTTAATTCAACTAATTATATTCTAACGAGCGGAAGTAACTCGAGACCGAAAGTCTTAGAGGCCTTTGCCCAGCAGAGGGAAACAAATGGCTAGATTAGATTAGAATATAACCTATCAGATTCAATCGGCAGATAAATCCACATAATCTAGTACTTAGGTACAAAATCCCTTCAACTTACATCAGCGACTCGTCTCAAATCGAAATGCTGATGATTTTCAAGAGTAATCGATCTAGATAGAGCCAGGAAGATATTAGTGCAGTGAGTGCATCAAGTGCAGCGTGAGAATTGCATCTCCAGGGAGGTCGAATGCAGGAAATAACGCAACCTCATCTGTGATATCTCTATCTGCATGTGCATTATGAATGGGAAAGCAGGAAGTCATAAGTCTGTGCAGTTGCAAAGTTAATTTTGTCAATATAATTTCATATTACGTACTTTTTTGTTTTATAACATTTTAAAATAGGTATCTACATAACTCACATGTACCTGGCTTATCTTTAAATCCCATAAAAGTAAAAAATAAATATTATTTTTTATTCATTTGATTGATTTTCCTGAACATTAAAAAAACTTTCTTATAAGAATTAATAAGTATAGTATAACTACAAGAATATAAAGTAAATATACTATAGTATTGTATTTCTTATATCGCATTCGGACAAAATAAGACCAACGTAATGGACATCCAATATTTGCGAACATTGCAATACAAAATTGGCAATAAGAATACTTAACACTTTGGTTCCATAATATAGGTAATAACAATCATAACATAACACGTTGCAGAAAACTTCATTAAGCCAAACACTCCATTAAACCTATACCTGACACTGTCATTCTCAAAAAATCTGAAGAAGACTGCACGATGTTTAATGGACTAAAAAAAATAATGACGATCTTTACAACTAATATATCTAATAAATTAATAGGCTTCATTTTCAGAACTATAAAACCATTTAAAAAACCAAATAGTGTCCTCATTCTTTACTAATCTCTAGTTCGAAGCATTCTAGAATACTGCTCTATAATTTGGTCTCCTTTCTATTATACTCACATAGATAGAATTGAAGCTATCCAACGTAGATTTCTGCGCAATTTGAGTACTAAATTTAAACTTAGAAGAAAACTACCAACATACGAAGCTAGACTAGAATATTTCAAAGTGCGGTCGCTTGAAGCTAGGCGTATCACTAATGATCTCTCTATATTACATAAAATTGTTAATGGGAAATGGGATACAGAACATTTATTGAGCCATGTTCAGTTTCGTTATGGAGGTAGTAACCGAACCCAACCAAGTCCACAATAGAAATAGTAAATCTTTAGATATGTTTGCCCAATCTTCACACTGTTATTTAAAATCTGCATCTAAATAGTACCTTTATAAGTAGTTCCTAATTTGTTTGTTTATTTGTTAAATTCTTATTTTGTTATTTCAGTATTAATGTATCTACCTGTTACTGTAGCATTTTCTATCGAATGTTGTGCGTAACCGTCATCGGTCTACAGCCTCAAATCTGTAATATTTTAATTTATATAAAGTGTATGAATAAGACTGTAAACTGTGGTTGTGCCATAATAAATAAAATAAAATAAATAAAAACTAAGGTTTTATCAACACGAAACTGGTATGAATACGAGTACATGATGTAATTCAGGAATTTAAATAAAAGTAAACCCGTTTAATAAAATTTATTGCGTAATGGAGGAAGTGCTCAAGTTATGGCGGTTTTCAATTATCATAAGAATTAATGTGGTAAGGGTGATACAGTTGAGGGCAGATTAAAATTTACATTTAAACGTCTACATTAAAACCAACCTCTACAGTTTCTTGCTGGCTCCTTCTCTGAAGAATATGCCTTCCGAAGCCAGCGTAGCTTCTCCCTTTAGTTTTTTTTTTTTTATTATCACTTACCGTAATTTTCAACTTATTCAAGCGTAATTTTTAAAATACATCCTTACTTTTGTTTTTTTTTTACAATACAGTTCCAATAACTCGATATGCACTTATAGCTCTAATGACTAAGAAGCCTATTTCGATACATAAAAGTGAAGAAGAATTTAATTAGTGTCCAGTCTAAGTTTTTTCATAAATTTCACTCACAAGTTACTCTACAAAACCAAATCACTATGCTACTAGGCCATCGCATACATAGAAACTATTTCGTATTAACATTTTGTTGAATAAAACATGTATTTTCTATAAAAATACAGAACTAGCTCTAATCCCTGACTTTCGCTGTAGACGATGGCGACCCTGACTCATCAATGAAAGTTATGTAAATGTTGATTGGTTATTAATGTAAAGATGCTGTATGTACCTAACCTAATGGGGCGACCTCGCTCTGTAGGTCATGGGGCTATAGCATCGTTGGTGATTTACTTACTTGATAGAAAAGAAAAATATGAAACAAATTAGTTTTACTGTGTATTGGTTAAGTAGAAGGTACTAACTGTACGCACAGTCTGTATCGAGACATTTTGACAATTTGGTAACCAGGTTTCTATAAATACGCCCTTAGACCAATTTCTGTAAAGAATGCATTGTACTTATTCTGAATTTCGATATTCTGCGCTGCGATTTTCCTTGTCTAGCTTTTGTACAAAATTAACTAATTATGAATTAACATTAAAAGATAAATACCAAAATACCTATTCAATTAGTTGATGTAACTTTTTGAATTCGTAAATTGTATTAGAAAATACCAACAAGAATACTTAAAATATATCGGGAAAGACCACCACTTTTTCCTTCATTAATAACTAATTTGCAAGGAAACAAAGACCGAGCATATCTATTTCCTAAAAATAGAAAAGAAAAGAAATAAGAAGGCAGTGGGCGGTTTTAGTGGACAACTTCAACTTTCTTTCCGTTTGTATGTGTTATCTAATTTGCAAGAACGCAGCGAGAGGGGTTACGCAACTGATGACCAAAATAAAACATACATACACTCACATACTGTTACGTCAAATACCCTGATAAGAGTACTTCAATATTTTACTTGAGACCCGAAGAATATCAGCGGTCTTATTGCCAGAGTGTTGTGTCAGCTCTTACCAGTCGTATGTCATTTCACGGCAAATTAACTAGAGCTGTATTCCGTTGATGTAACAGGTGCTTTTGTTACAAACATCGAAGCAGTAAATCAAATAAATGTATTTTGCAAAGGTTGAAATGCTACTGAATAGGATGTAGATTGTAGATCTATTGACGACTTTAGAAGTGCCTGACAATCGTGATTTCATTACGTGCAAACCGAGATTGCCTGTAGGTGTAGGTACATACTATATGTGTAATATGGAAGGATCGACTTTATTGTATTTTAACTTATAAAAGTTTTCTTAGATATGTTGGGGTGGCAAGACAAATTTCCGAATTTATAAAATTACATTTTTGATAGGATCAATAACCTTAAACATATATCTTTGTTAGAAAAGATAAGCTTATTAAATAGTAAAAAATACACTTGAGAATCAAAAAATTAAAGGAATAAAGAAACACACCATATTCGTTTTATTTTAGCTGTTTCTTAACCAACAACATTGTTTCAACAGTATAGTATATTTATTCCGCAGTAAAAACGCCCAGTAATTTTTCACCCGATGGTAATGTTTGCACTAAATGTAGGTTGTCGAACTACCACTAGGTTAATGGTCATCTCGAGTGTCAAAGTTTTCAAATTACGTTCAACTCTCGACTGGGACCGCATACGGAATATTTATCTTGAGACATGGTTTGCATGACCACGCATACTTGTGGGGTTTCAAGGTAAAAGTATTGCAAGTTCTATACGCAAAGTTGCTAAGAAACAGTATTGTAGGTATGTGGTAAAATGTTCAACAACGCATTTTATGTTAATACGAATTCGGAATGTAAATCGCGGTCTATGCAGCTTAGTGTAAACTACTTACTAGCTAGATCTATGTTAAGCCTAAGCCCAGAACTATTGTTTGTGCACAATATGCACGTAAATACAAAGTGAGACCTAGATAGAATTTTGCTAAACCGACGCAAACTTGGCAACAAAATGCAATTTACATCCATACTTACCATATACAATCACGCCTTTCCCTCTCCCGGATTCAGAATAGCCTTAGGTAAAGTTAAAATGAAAAGAAACTATATGTACCTACTTATATCATATATGGTTACTTACTTAGTTAAGTAATAAATATAACTTCATTCGAATGTTGCGTGTACATTTGATGACTATACTTTGAGGCTGAAAAATGATTCATCTGTCCAATAGGCACATAAATAGTTCACCATGTACCTAAACTTTTCAATCTTCTCATTTACCCGTTTCATCTAGTGCAACGTCGGTCAATCTTACAGTTGATCACCGAAGTCACAAGTCAAACCGGAGGACATATAATTGTGTCAATTTAAACTAAGAAAATATAATCAAAACGCACATCTACACAATCATAACGAAAGAGAAAGAAACTGACGGTGCAGATTTACCTTTATAATATACCGCCAGATTTAATTGCATTGGAGAAGTTGTGACTTTCAAGAATTAATTTGACATTCCGTTTGTATCAGCGCACATACAGCACTGGTCTCGAGTTGTGTGTTGAGCTGTAGTACGTCCACTACCGCCAATCGACAGTCCAGCTGTCACTTATCGATTTATTCTTATTGACGTCGTCTCGATTGCTTTCGTCGGTCGCTGCAGTGAAAGTTATACTTAGGTTCTGTTATTTTTGTTACTTCTCACCTTCTTCGGTCACTAGACGATGTGTTTCTTTAAGAAAACTGTGCTTCATGGAGATTATCTTTTGTTTGTGTGTTTGTGCCATCTTTTGTGGTACTGCCACTGTCCTACAAATGTTTTGACCGGATTCAAAGATTTTGTCAAGAGAGCACTCGACTGTGTTCTATTTAATGCAGATAGATACAACTTTTTCGTTTATGTTTTTTCAAGTAGGTACATATACAAACTATCTCCGTTTCTATAACAGGGATTAAGATTAGTAACTATTAGCGAATTCCTTTTACCATTATGTCTCAATATGTTTGCTCTAGATCGATTAGCGGAGTAAATACCGTGGGTAAATATAGCAATATAAACCTTGTTCTAGTCACGTTTAGAGTGAAATGTTAAAGGCGACCCGCGGCGGCACGAGGTCAAACTTTGATAGACTTTGTTTATTTACTAACATCTTCTAATTACGTACCTTTACAATCTTATCACGAGTAGAGCAAGGTTGAGTTTTGAGTTGCATGGACGTCAATCATTAGATTAGCAGTTTAATCGCCGAAGCGATTTTATTTTCAATTAAATCTGCATAAATCCATCGATCAATCGTTTGTCTGGCACGGTTGGCGTTATCCATAACAAATGCCAATCAAGTTCGATGATTATTAACTTTATAGACTTATTTTCTGTATTTACAAGTTTCAATTTATTGTATATCTACTATATGAACTACAAAAAATCTCGTTAACTTTGTATTTATCCTTAAATGTGTCCATAAATAGCTACTTTGTATTGCAACAGACTTTAACCATTTCCATTTAAGATTCAATAACAGTCAACAGCCCTTGGAGCGAAAGAAGGCTAGACAGCAAACAGTACTACTAGTACAGTATTACATGGAAAATAACTATACGTCGTAGATCGTCAGTTTAGTATGTCGCGTGAACAAAAGAAAAATCCAGATATACACTAACATAACGCATAAACGAACTGGCGAACGTAGGTTGATAGAAAGACCAGTTTCAGGTACATTATTAAGCCTATTTAGGTATGTATCTGACACTGTGATTGTAAAAAATCAGAAAAAGACATTTTATTTATTTCTTTATTTAAGGTCTGCCTACAGCTATCATCAGACATCCTAATGGCTTTAACTTAAATTAAATTTTCTGCAAGCAAAGATATACGAAATACTTAATTCATAGGTAGGTACAACAAACAATCGACTTCATCGCATAATTAATTTATACACGTGTATCCCTTAACGTCAGTGGAACTTATTTTCCCAGTACTCCTGTACCCCAAGTACAGTAAAGGCAATGCTGTCGTAGATAAAGCTCGGCCGAGTGCGCGACCTTTACTGACAAGCAGTTTCCAAATATATTGCAGAAATAGCCTTTTGTAAGCTAAGAACATAGCTGCTGGCTTAGTTTGAAGTATGCTTGAGATTGACTGAAGCTAATCATTCTTGAAAAGTTATTTCAAATATCAAATTAGATTACTGTTTAAAAAACATGCTAAATAATAGTCGCACAAGATATTTTATTTTACTTGCAATTTTTATATTGTGTATGCTAAAATATGTATTTCGAAAAATATGTAAGTATATCTCAGTACCTATTTTCTATGTTTGTATTGTTTTATAAATATTTTTTAGAGTACCTATATTATAATGTTAAAATCGTGTTAGAGGACATTGAATAAAATGGTCACCTATAAAATCTTTAGTAGCTAACAGTAGCAAAGTAAGTACCAATATTAAACTTAACTGAACACTAAATAAGTATATCCGTTCCACGTCGCATATTACGTAATTTACGATCTATCTAGAGCAGTTATTTATCGTAGTCAATTAGCATATCGTATTCGAGGCAAATGTCTCGTAAATCAAAGTTCGCGTAAGAAAGTCCATTACTGTATTAATTGGAGTTCTTAACAACGGCGATTGTAATTAAGAATCGGCTTACAGTGAACATAAAGTATGATTATCTGTATTTTATTAGCGCGATCAATTTGTAAAGTATGTACGTGTAGTGTAGCGTATTTTTGTATCTGCGGTCCTATTCTTGTATTTTTTCGTGTATGTTTTACTCAGTTGCGTCTAAAATAATTACCATGATGCTTCTCTTGAAAGCGGGTGTGAACATTTACGAGTTTTCGCTTTGATTAATTTTGTTCATAGTTGATTTAAATTGTCTCTACATTTACCGTATTCCAACGTTCATTAATTGAATCAAACTCACGTGTTTTATAGAGCCACACGCTCCACAATCATGATTATTATCTAATAGATTTAGTTACTTGTATACTCTTTCATTACATTATTAATATAATCGATCAATTACGTAATATTTAACAACTTAACTCATAAATGAGCTAAATCAGTAACAGTAAGTGCATTTCGGAGAAGCGGTGGGAAGGCCTAAGGATTGGGGATGCTCTACCTCAATCACTATCAGAACTCTCCTCCATCTCAATCAAAATCAATTAATTCTCAAAAGTAATTTATTAAACACAAATATAATCAAAATTAAATAATCAATAAAACAATAATTTTAAACGCAAATATAAAAATAATCAAAATAGTAATCAAAAGATACTTTTTTTTAAAAATTTACTTTTGTTAAACTTAACAAAAAGAAAACATAAAAAGACTAACTTCTTTTTTTTTATTAAAATTATAATAAATAAATTGTAAGTAAGTCAGAGTTATGACATGAGAACGGAGCGAGCGCCGAACGTCGAATGGTGCCCGTCCCTTGCCGGCGGCGGGTTTTATAGCACGTTGTAAACAAGCACCGCTCACTCCCTCCACTTGTCGCCTGACCTACGGAGCGCAGGTGTGCATTGTAGGTACGCCGTGCGGCTATACCGCTGCGTAGGTACATACTGCACGTGCACCGTTTCAATACTGGCGCCGACACGGCCATTCTGCAGACAGGTCGCCCTCGACCTGAAATAAGATTTCAGCACAGTTTGACTGACATTAAGAGATACCCATGATCCCTATGACTTGAAATATCGCAATTGTAATCTGTTAAAAGGAGTAATACTACTTTTTAACACAAAAATGTAAGGAGGCCCCTGTCCTCAACTTACAATCCAATACACAACTGTAAGGAGGCCCCTGTCCTCAACTTACAATACACTACACAAATGTAAGGAGGCCCCTGTCCTCAACTTACTATAGGTACACTACACAAAATGTAAGGAGGCCCCTGTCCTCAACTTACAATACACTACACAAAATGTAAGGAGGTCCCTGTCCTCAACTTACAATACACTACACAAAATGTAAGGAGGCCCCTGTCCTCAACTTACAATACACTAAACTAATGTAAGGAGGCCCCTGTCCTCGACTTACAATAACAACATGCCAATAACAAGAAATTTTACTTAATACAGCGATAAATATGAAATTAACTCACAAGTTTCAAACAGCAGTGTCGTTGTCCTCAGTCTGACTGGCGGAGCACTCGACGTCATCTGAAGTTGTAGGAGCTTCAGTAACTGGCACCATAGCTTTATCTTCAGCATCTAGCGCCGACACGGATTCCTGATTAATACACTGGCCAGGTTTTGGTGCAAGACGTAATTGATCATGAGCTACCTTTTTCGGTCTGCCCCTTCCTGTAACTCGCTTTAACTGGTAGCGATCATTTGGTAAAATTTTCCAAATTTCATATGCGTCCGGGTACTTCAGGTCTAATCCAAGCTGGCTCCTAGGATTAGTCTTAAATAAGACTATTTCTCCCTTTTGAAACCGTTTTACTCGAGCTTTTCCTTTCTTGAACCTTTCTTTGTCTGCATGAGCTCTATCTTCTATCCTTTTCTGCATGTAATTATCTAGTTGTGATTTGTCCACTGTTCCTTCGCTTTCGTCAACCAGTGATATGAGTTCTACTGGCACTGCGCACTGTCTACCAGTAAGAGCTTTCAGAGGACTTACATTTGTAGTTTTACTTTTTGTGCAGTTGATGGCCAGTTGTAGAGCATCGAGACCCTTTTTCCAGTCTTTTACTTCATAGTTACGGATAATTGTGATCCCATTTTTTACCACTGCCATCATTCGTTCCACCTGTCCGTTGGTTCTGCTAACTCCAGGAGCAATAAAATGTTGAACAATACCGTGTTCTTTGCAAAAATCTTCAAACTCTGCCTTAAATGCTGTGTCCTGATCACTTATTATTTGTCGCGGTGCTCCAAATAGTGAAACTACGTGTTTCAAAGCTCGAAGCATAGATGTTGAAGTTTTATCTGTAGCATATGTCAATGTAATATATTTAGTATAAGCGTCTATTATGACAACCACATATTCATACTTGTTATTGCGTTTCGTCAAGTGTCCCGTCATGTCAATATGGATGGTGTCAAAAGGTATGGGCTTTTTCTCGATAGGAAACATTTGTATTTGTTGAGCACCTGATTGAGTCTTGCTGGTTTTGCAAATGACACAATTGTCTACAAATCTTCTAATTGTGGACGACATTTCAGGAAACCAATAATTCTCGCGAATTTTGCCAAGAGTCTTTTCCCAACCAAAGTGTTTCAATGCGGAGTGATAGGCATTAATGATACTCCATTGGTAGGATTTTGGTATAACTTTCTTCCATACATTAGTACCAGGTTCTTCATCTACGTGTTTTCTTTCCAAAACAAAATCATGCAAACGGTAATAATCTTTTTGCTGACCTTGTTCTACTTCTCGGATGATTTTCGCCAGGTCGGGATCTCGCCGTTGTTCTACTTTCAGCCAGGCGTCCACATTTTGTGCGAGGTTGATACAAGCTGTTGGGTTACGACTGAAGAAGTCTGCATGCTTCATCCGGGTTCCTTGGCGGTATTCGACCTTAAAGTTGTAATGTTGCAAAAATGACCACCATCTGTGGATTCGAGGTAAAAGTTCGTGTTTATGAGCAGAAGATTTTATTGCGTTACAGTCAGTAACTACCTTGAATTCCCTTCCATAAAGGTACTGTCGAAAGTGCTTGATTGCTCGAACTATAGCAAGTGTTTCGAGCTCATAAGAATGATAGTGACTTTCTGGTTCTGTTGTTCTTTGGCTCATATAAGCAACCACCTGCTGTCGGCCGTCCTTAATCTGAATAAGCACTGCACCAAGTCCTGTACTGCTGGCATCAGTGTGCAATTCGATAGGTAGCCCTTCTCGAAAGATCGTCAAAATTGGTTCCGAAGTTAGGCGCCTGATAATGTCAAGACGAACATTCTCGCATTGGGGAGTCCATTTGAATGGGGCATCCTTTTTCGTAAGCTCATAAAGTGGTATCATTCTTTCTGAAAAAGAGGGTATAAACCGTCGAAAGTATCCAGCTAATCCACAAAATTGACGGACTTGCTTCGCATTGGTAGGTACAGGTGACTTTTCAAGTGCTTCAACCTTTCGTGGACTGGGCTTAACTGTGCCTTGGGAGACAACATTTCCAAGATATTCGATTGTAGTTTTGAAAAACGAGCATTTTTTTGCATTAACTGAGAATCCTGCATCAGCCAACGCAGCCAAAACTCGATCCAGCATCTGTAGCCCTTCAGAAAAAGTTTTACATTTGATCAGCACGTCATCCATGTAAATGAGAATATCATCGAGAAATGGGCGCAAAGCTGCCATAATGGCTCGTTGAAATACGGCCGGCGCGTTCATTAGCCCGAAGGGCATACGAACATACTCAAAGAGACCATCTGGCGTGATGAAGGCGGTTTTGTGAATGGACTCTTCCTTAATGGGAATCTGATGAAACCCCTGAGCCATGTCCAAGCTGATGAAGTACATAGAGTCTGATAATTTATCTATCTGATCTGCGATAATTGGTAACGGGAATTTAATAGGAACTGTGTTGTTGTTCAGCTCCCTGTAATCCGTGCACATACGATCTTCGCCGTTCTTTTTCTTCACAAGTACGACTGGGCTTGCAAACTCCGAGGTACTTTCTCTCACAACGCCATTTTTAATGAGTCCATCAATAATTTCTTTTACCTTTTGTCGCTCCAGTGGAGCCATCCGATAGGGTCTTTTTGAAACAACCTTCGTTGGGTCTTTCAGTTGGATGTCTAAATATCCAGTTGATACCTTGGACTTAGGTGTTCCTGTTACAAAAGTATCTTTATATTTAGACAACAAGGATTTCAGTTTGCTGAGTTCATCTTCATGAGTAAGGTCGGTATCAAGATTGTCAAGCAATTCATCATTCTGTGTAGTAGATGTAACGGTCATAACGGCTGCTGTTCTCATAACAACAGCACCCTTTTCAGTTATCTGTACAGCCAGTCCGGGGGTTCTTGTTAGGTTTGAACCAACTAAAATTCCACAAGGTATTTCATGGTCTTCCACAACCTGTAGGGGAATCTCAATATGAACATCGTTAATAGTAGCCATTACGAAAATTTTTTGACAAGACAAAATCGGTACTCCTTGACCAAGGCCCTTTAACATAAGGGCACAGTCTACATGCTTTCCGGGTAAAGTATAACTAAGTGTTTTCCCCACCAAAGAGCAATCAGCTCCGCTATCAAATAGGGCAGTGAACTTGCGACCATCAATAACCAGTTCCATAGGTGTTGAAATTTTGGGAGACTCGCTCACCAGATTTATTTTAGCTGCATCATCATCCATTTTCTTGAAACAATTAGTTTCCACATGACCAGGCTTGCTACAGTAATTGCATTTGATCCTAGGTTTCTCTGCTTGGTTATTTGGATTGGTCTCCGTAGCTGTGATTAGCGGCTTAAGTTCAATCGATTTCTCGTTTACTTGGGGGCAGTTAGTTTGTACATGGCCAATTTTTCCACACTTGAAGCAAGTTAGATTGTCTCCTTTTCGCATTCTAGGCCTCTTTGCTGGTGGTTCATCTTGTCGAGAGTCACGAGGTTTTATTGTCGCAGCAACAGATATCAACTCTGGAACAGTAGTGCACTTACTTGCCATGAGCTTTAAGCGTAAATATTCGCTGTCGACACAGCCAATAATTGCTTCAACTGCATCCTTGTCCTTGTCACCATTAACAACTCTTTTCCAGATATTCCAAACTTTGGTAATAGACTCAGCAGGGTTCCTAATATCGAATCTGAAATTTCTTAGTTTTATTATATCGTTTGAATAGCGAGCCTCAGGTTCAAACGTTTGTATCAGCGCAGTACGCATATCTTGCCAGACGGGGGACTTCACCAGCCATGTATCTCCGATGGTCTTCGCACGACCTTGCAATAAACTTGCAATTTTGGTACAAACTTCGTAGTCTGTCAGTTTCCAATGTTCCTTGGCTTGGTCTACGTGCTCGCACCAGTCTCGTACTGGGACGTCTCCATCAGGATTGAATGGAGCGATATATATGTCACTCAGCCTCGGTTTACTTTTATTAGTATTCTGGAGTAAATTGGCGAGAAACTCATGGTTGGCCCTCATAGTTTGCTCGTGGTTATGTGTCAAGCTTTGCAATATACTTGCCAATGCTGAAAGTGTCTGATTTGGTGGAGTAGACATTGCATCGATGGATGGAACTGAAGGTGTGCCATGTTCCATCCCACTTCTGATTTCGGAGAAGCGGTGGGAAGGCCTAAGGATTGGGGATGCTCTACCTCCATCACTATCAGAACTCTCCTCCATCTCAATCAAAATCAATTAATTCTCAAAAGTAATTTATTAAACACAAATATAATCAAAATTAAATAATCAATAAAACAATAATTTTAAACGCAAATATAAAAATAATCAAAATAGTAATCAAAAGATACTTTTTTTTAAAAATTTACTTTTGTTAAACTTAACAAAAAGAAAACATAAAAAGACTAACTTCTTTTTTTTTATTAAAATTATAATAAATAAATTGTAAGTAAGTCAGAGTTATGACATGAGAACGGAGCGAGCGCCGAACGTCGAATGGTGCCCGTCCCTTGCCGGCGGCGGGTTTTATAGCACGTTGTAAACAAGCACCGCTCACTCCCTCCACTTGTCGCCTGACCTACGGAGCGCAGGTGTGCATTGTAGGTACGCCGTGCGGCTATACCGCTGCGTAGGTACATACTGCACGTGCACCGTTTCAATACTGGCGCCGACATGCATTAAGTAGCCGATAGCCGCGTGTTTTGCACTTCGATTGCACTTTATAGTCTGCAACCTGCACTTTGTATTCATTACTAGTGCAGGTATTAGAGATTAGAATCGAATGAACTCCTAAAGTGCTTTCAAATTATTGAGTTATTTTAATAGGTAGGTATTTTAGATTGGTGTACTAGTAGGTACACTTGTAAACATGAACTTTACCAAAAAATTGTGCCTATTTAACTATTTTTCAATAAATGTGTGATAAATAAGGACAAAAATAAGTATTAAATACAAGATTAATTACAAGAAGAAGCTAAGCTAAACAAAAAATATGATTTTTTTATTACCGACATGATATCGAGGTCTGTATGCCTGATACAAAAACCTGATCTAAAATATGTAGGTATGTAAAAAACTTCAAAATAAAATTAATTTTTATGAACATTTTCCCCAAAAAATTATTAATTTTGGGACATATTTTCACGGTTTGCCTAGCATTATAATACGTAGGTACGTACCTACATTATTTATGCAAATACATGCATATACGCATTTCTCCCACCACCCAACGAACCAAGTGAACTGCACCCTGTAGGTAAACTGCTATCTAGTTCGAGAGTTGCCACACACCGCAGTTGCAACACATAATCGCCGGCATGCAGTGCGTGCAAATGTACTGCTAATGCACTGACTTTACTTTACGTTAGGGACTAAGGTTTAATTAGGATATTGGTGTATGTAGCTGCTTAAATGTGGTAGAGAATTTTGTTAAGATTTAAAATGGATAGTCGCAAAGACTACCCAGTAAGGCAAATTCAAGAGTTTGCCTTGGTATTTGGTAGTTTGTTTGATGGATGTATGAAATCAAACTATAATTTTATCGTACTAATAGTCCAAGAGCTAGTGAACCCTGGGAGTAACGGTCTCCCTGTAAGGTTAGAATTTTTTATACTGACGATTTATGGCATGCTAAGAGCAATAGCCATGACCTGGCAGGCGTCAGCCCTGCACGCCATCAGCCCCTTTATTTTTCGAACTGTCAAATAAATGGGATTCCAAAACTTGTTTCTGTAAGTTTGAAAATTTAAAATAAATAATTTGATCATACCCCATTTTCTTTCATTAGTGAAAAAGTTAGGTAAATAAATACGAAGTTCAATTCATAGTTTTTTCAAACTTGTCATGATTAGATAGATAAGACGTGTGTGTGATTTCTAGATTCATGATGAAAATCTCCACATTTTTAGCTCTAGATCGTTTTACACTGAATCAAAATTCACTTATTTAAATAGTTACAACTCATTATAGTTCACTAAGTAACTCTCTTCAGTCAGAACAAAACAGCGATGCAGTTAAATAATTAACTTGCGAAATTCAAGCACTTGCTAAGAAATTGTAGGAAACGAGGAATGTAACGTTCAGTCGTGACTATTATTAGTACTAGGATCGCTACCAACCCGATCTATTACAATAAATACTAAAACCATTTCTCCACTACATCTATAGTTTAAAACAGCTTCTGTAATGAGCCAGCAATGAATATGTTGTTTGTCGATAAAGTAGACTCTCCCAGATGTGTAATTCTATAGACAAGGAGACTGATCGGCACTGACTTGGCTAATCAGAACAATTGGGGTGATTTGTTACCAATTTATTGCAAGTATCCGACTAACATGAAAGCTACGATGTAAAATAGATCTGATAAGTACACGTTTCGGTTCCTTTTTCGGAGAAATCTAACACAACTTAGAAAATCCTAAAGAAACAGCCGACGAATTCAATAAATAGTTCCGTTTTCCAATTCCAACTCGGCTCGCAAAAAGAGCAAACTGTAATTGAAATAATATTTGTGAAAGTAACCGTAACACGGTGTTTATTGTTACATAAAAACGTTACAGTAATTCGTACCGTGTCATCACCTCGCAGTTTAAGAACGTGAGGTCAAATGTACTACATTATCAGAGACGATTCCAGACTTGTTTCACAATAATACTGCATTACCACAACGTATAGCACGTGTAGAATAGATAGTTAGATATCTTAACTACTTACCTAGAGTTTGAATTTGCATGTGACAAGACAACGGCTTTCCGCGCCAAGCTATCAGAATTTTTGCATAGGCTTGTTTTTTGATATCATAGAAATTACTGTGCCGTTTCTATAGAAAACTATTGCACACCTGCTAAAATTTTCCATTTCTATCACATAAAATCTGTGACTCAAGCACTCAATTTACCATGCATTTACTCAAGATGTTCCCTGTTGCATGAACCACGCATGCGCGTGATCAGTGCATCTGATTGGTGCGCTATGATTGAAGTTAGGTACGGTACCGCAGGTGTACGCAACTCTCGCTAGTTGCGCAACTGGGCAAAGTGTAAAGTTCACAAGTAATGGACACCTCGCTAATAATACTGTTTAAGCTTTTAGCTCAAATATTACTTTGATGTCTTGCAATTATAAGGTGTTAGATTTTGAAGGACCTTAGAAATATAGAGATTTTAAACTAATGCCTATAAATTCGTTCTCACGGTATGTTCAGGCATTAATTGGTATAATATTCATATAAAATATAAGATAGTAAAAAGCATGAAATAAATGCAGTCGTTTGAGATAGCATTTATCAGAAACCGGAATAAAAACATCCATTCCAGTAATATTTTCCGACAGTAGACATATCCAAGATGGATATAGACAAATAGTGATTGGTGCAGACACAGGTGGTACATCAGAGTTTGTTAAATAGCAAATAAAAATCCGAACTGAATGACTCAATAGCAACAAATCCATGGGAACTAAACAGCATTGAGGTAGTAAACGTAAATTATACAGTAAGACCATCTTCACAACATGATTCTGTATTATTAATCTCTAAATCATGACTGTCGGGAATGGCTAACGGATATAAATTGAAGCCTCAATTATACAATTCGAAGTTTCATTCAATCAATAATAGGCATTGATGGACTATTTACAAGACACGATCTTTCTTTGAAATATTTTCTTAGTTCCACCACTTCAGTATCCTCAACTTTATGGTATACCTTGTCTTCCTCTCCTTATTAACCTTTTTAAGGTCCCCTAGTGTCAATCTACTTCTACTTTAAATTGTGTAGTTTAGGGGCGGTTTCTCCACTAACAAATAAAATTTAACTGGCAGATAAGCCGATGACTATTTCATTAAATATGACGTTTTAGACAGTTTCAGGTATAAAATATCTGTCAGTTTTTTATCTGTAAGTGGTGAAACGGCCCTTAATATCGTAAATTATTATCTTATTTACAGAAGACTTCATTTTCTTCAAATACCTACCGATATTGTCTTTTACATGCTTTCTATAAACCACCGGAGAGCCTTAAATATTGTATGTCAATCATAACAGTATACGCCGAACCTTACTATCAAATTCTATTTAATATAAACACGCTTTTCAATACTTTATAACATTTTACAATCACTTTGTAATTGTAAGTAAGTAGTCGGTTTACTGTATACGGAACCGTTACATTATCAAATCAATTAGATATAACATGTTCCTAAATACTTTCTTTTCTTACATATAATAAATCTTTTTATCCACAATTTTGAGTTTAGTAAAGCGATGTTTGCATTTTCATTCAAAAACGCCTTTTCAACCCACTATCGATCGATGCTATCAAATACAGAACAATAGTCAGATAAGATAGGTACTTACTGAAAAGTAATTTTATTATTATTGGCAATGCTTATAATAGAAGAAAACATAATTTAATTTGACGCTTACTTATGTAGCTTATCGTTTACTAAGTCTGAGAAGGGTTAAAAACTTAAAAGTAATATAAAAGTTTAGAAGTTATAAATAAAAATTGTTAGACCACTTCCCGAGTTAGAAAAGTGTGAGTCATCCATCAATAAGAACATAACACTTGTAGTAAATACTATGATTCGACATTATTACGTTTGTGCGGTGATTGGTCGATAGCTCGGTGGGAAACATATCATCAAATAACTGTAATGTTTTAGTTAATGTTTAACTAACTGTTTAGTGTGATAGGTTTTTATTTCCTCGATTGCTACACAGTTTATTTTCACAGTAAAGTATTTATTGAAGTGGAACTATCAGTTTTGTCGTTATTTTTTAAGTAAAACGATCACGCGATGTGTATTTCGTAATTTCAGCATGATGTTTAAATACCGAGTTTAAACACAATTTTTGTACATCGTATGTTATATGGATTTCAAAGACCGACTCGATATTTCATGTATTATATTTCATATTACACATCTGTCACATCCACGTGCCAAACAATCATTATTCTAGTGAAAACACGAATCAACCACAAGAATCACCTAGCGACCGCCTTTTTATGAGCTAGCAAATAAACCAGGTCTCAAATTACTTGTTGCAAGTTTAATAAGGAATGTGGAAAGCCGAGGGCCGGCTGAGAAAGCTTGGCGACGACGTCTCCACTTAATGACGCTCCGGATGCAAGTAACTGCATTCCTAGAGATAAACTGGTGCAAGCGGGAGATGGGAAATCTATACATTGATGATGAGTTTTTCAAGGAAGTCTTGAGTATTAAAAATGGGAAATATAGTAATCTTTTGCTCTAAAACTGAACTTCCAGAAAGATGAACAGGTTTTTTTTTTGTAAATCGTGGTCTGCTATGGAATCGATAGTTAACCTAACTTTGTATGTGAAAATGTCTTTCACACAAAAACCACTGGACAGATTTAAATAAAACTTTACAGTAGCTAGTAGTAGGGCATTTTGTTTTTCAAGATACTTATGACGACAAATTCGTACGAAATCGCAGGTATTTGGTAATGTATTTTTATAGGTATTGTGTTTGGTACTGTATGGTAATGTATGTAAAATAATATCTTTATACAACGGAAATAAATATTTCACAACGTTGTTCACAACCAATCTTAACTATGCACAAAATAGTTCCCATAAAATATGCACAAACACCTATAAACGATAACAAAATCATTTCTATCGACCATTAAAGCCTTATAAGGCGTAGAGCCTTTCGCAATAAACAATAGCATTCACTTAGGATACAGTTCACAATGTTTTTATCTGCATTGCGCGCGGATTTGCGCAGGAGTTCGCATTGTTAGCACGCAACAAGTGACGCAATGTTTAGCTGATATTGTGATAGGTTTGTATTTATATCTGTAATTTATATCTGTAAGTATAAAATGAGAAATAAAATTTCCTTCCTCCCTATTTGGCTACCCTTTTTTTCTTTTTATGTCTAATGATGTAAAACGTACGTAAATAGTAAACATAACAAAAACTTTGGCCTATAAACTTAACTACACTTTCCAGTGTAGGATTACATGTGCGAGATTGAAAAACTAACTTAAACCTACTTATTTCTTGATGAAATTGGGGTGATCGGTGAAGAAGTGTTTTTTGTCGTCAGTCATTATACAAAATGTCTAAAAGTTTAAAAAGCTGTATAGTAAAAGTAGGAACAAAATATCTAAAAGTTCAAATAAAGGTAGTACCTAAAAGTTTATAAGTTTAACATCGAACATTAGCCAAGATGAACACAATAATCAGCCAAATCGGTTAACATCTAATGCAACTTAATATCAAAGTGCTGCAGCTGTATGTAGGGTAAACCAAATAATTGCACCGACTGCGGTTACCTTGCACAACGCGGTGCGTGCGCGCAGCTCCCTCATTCACAAGTATTTTTCAGTTCTTCTTTAATTTCTAAGCTTTTTTTCCTTATATAATGAAATTAACTGGCCGTATCGTATCTTTGTTTTGTGATGTAAGTGCTTGTTTAAAAAGTTGTACGTGATTTTAAGAATTTGCTTTAAACTCGTAATTGCAAGTCTTCTGTGCTGTTGCTTCATTGGTAAACGAAGGCTTGGGTAATTCATTTTGTTGTTCACAAATACATTTGTTGTTACTTCTTGAGATATGTTGGGACAAAGACTACTTTAAGCAGTAAATATTGCACTTACCAATCCTCGTCTATTTTAAAATGTCTTGACTGAACTTACCTGTAACAAACAAGCAATAACAGATTAATTATAAACTGTATAAATAAACGATAACATTAACTTATTTTACTGCACTGTGATGTTACCCATTTTATTAAAAAAAAAAACAGGAAATTAATCACATTTTTCTGAATAATGGGGAGACACTCTAGTCACTACCACACCTATATGCAGATTGTTTCACGCCCTTTTCTCAAAAATGATAAAAAGGAAGAGAAGTCAAACCAGCTTCATTTCCACCAGTCCTATCCACTGGTCAATAGTTGGTCTACCGGTCCTCACCGGACGGAGCACTCTCGCTGCTTTGAAACTGAAAGCGGTCCAACGACATGCCGGCTATGGCGGCGGCGGTCCCAGCGCGTGCCATGAACATTTCATGTTTACCAGGTACATGTCTGTGTCCGGAGTTATGTGAAGTGGTTAGCATACGGGATATACTTGGCGATGTAATGTAAGTTGTTCGATTAGGGAGAAATGAATATTGTAATTAGAATTACGATGTCCTACTAATATTATACATATCAATGTACCGATGGATGGATGCGAGTATGTTTGTCACTCTTTCACAAAAAAACTACTGAACAGATTTTAATGAAACTTTACAATATTGAAGCTTATCGCGGATTGACGTTTGATATGCAATCGGCTAATTTTCTAAAACAATTGAATGCTGCGATTTTGACGCGGTTTTATATTTTAAACTTTACAACGCGAAAGCGGTTCAACCGCAAATGCGTATAGACCTTATGAAAGGTTGTATATTAATAAACATGAGTCGTAAAACGTAAAAAATAAGTTATTTTCTTCGTTCCACATTTTGATTCCTACTAGTACACAGTGGTTTTGTGTGTAACGCTCGACTTCCTCATTTCCGGTGTAAAAGTGTAAGTAACTCTGATCTTTGATTTTTATTTTCACTAGTTTCTAACCTTTATTATTTAAAGAAACATTAAAAACTCTACACAATTCGTAGACGTTCTTAATTCACGCAGGCCAAAATGATAATGGTCCATTTTCTTTTTATCAAACCATGTAACACTTATTGCATTATAACAAACACTAAATAAACAGCATCACTTGAAAGCCTGCGCCGGCGCAGCCAGTGGCGATAAAAAGCTGCGATATTTCCTGTCAGAGAAAGCTCCTGTAATATCCGCGTGTGTTATGTAATCACTATCACACCTGTGTTGGGCGTACACTTGTACCGGTTGATTAATGTAGGCCCTTTCCTGTCTGTCTTACACAAGTCCGTAGCACAGAGGTAGCAATTCAAAGCTCACTTATATACCAAGATTATTAATTGAGGTTGCAACTTTTTTTTAAAATACGGTAACTAGTTTTTCATACGAAATAATAAATCATTTTTGCGTATATTTTCAAAACAAATGAATTTACCAAAACCTTTAATACTTGTTTGAAAATTAAAAATAATTAGCTTTTTCTCAAGTTCCATCGGATTTGTGCGTTATTTTCAATTACACCGTAAGTTACGTAGTACTTGGGTTTTCTGCGAGCGTTCGGTATACATAAAGAGCTTAAAACCTTTTTAAAATCTGTATAGTATATTCTATGTACAAGGCAGCACAGCCGCAGGCGCATGTTCTCAATTAAACCACTGGCCGGTAATTGGACAGCATGCTACATGCCCAACTCTCTTTCAAAGCGATTTATTTCATCACTACGTATTAGGTACTTCGCTTCCACTCTACTATAGCTATAATCAATCTTTTCGTCAAGATATAATTGAGATTAATGGTCATTTAAAATGTTTTTTGGTTTGGGAAAATGGGTAGGATATAAGTGTATTTTAATGTAACATTTCTCTTTTAACCATCAGTTAAGCTAAACAAGTATCAGTAAGTACTATCTTAGAATAAATGAAACAAATCATTCTATAATGATTTACATATACCTATTATATACCTATGTATTTCATTGAGCACTTCATTAATAATTAGCTTTTTTTAAATATAAGTAAGTAAGTAAATAAATTAATTTAATATTGTACATTTCCATTAAGATATGAATGAACCATTCAAAAGTAAATGTTATTTATAGTAAAGCCAAATGTTATTAATAGTAAAGCCATCTTTGTTCTAAAGCAACACATAATGAGTACTTGCTTCATTCTAGACCATCCACTCAAATGTACACATTGCCGACATTCCAAATACAAATCTGGGGTAAATACACTGCTTTTGACATCTATTTCCATTCCATTGCCGACATAAACACACATCTATGTAAATATTATCTTTTGCAGCCAGCAATGGAATCAAGATTTGAAATAAATGACAGTCACGATGAACTAAAACAATTGCGGTTCAGTACCATGACCGGCTTCCGTAAAGGCACTTAGGTTACATAAAAATATTCGTACGCAAATACTAGTTACATTAACTGTTACGTAACACTTATATTTGGTGTGTTTGGTGACATGCACTAGTGCAGTTACTCTGCAGAATACTAGTGAGGTGCTAATTGGTTATGTAATATGTGATAATATTATTAATGTTACATAATCGAACCTTTTTCGTGTGATTGAATTCCTCAGTGTCACTGAGAAATGAAACTTTCTTCATTGTGATATAAGTAATTGGTAAACGTTGACAGAATACGAAACCAATAATAAGACGAATTATAATTCAATTATCATGCATAACTCATTTTGAAAAGTTTTGAATTAACTTTCATTGATTTGGCCATTGTCTACTTCAAGTTTTCAAGGGGAATAAATAACATATACCTATGAACATCGTTTCTGACTTCAATAATAATGTAGAAGAAAACCCTCAAGTCTTTCTGTAGATAAGATAAGTAATTAGATCCTTAGAGCCTACGAAATTGAAAGGTTTATAGTTTTTATACAATTCGATGCAATCTTATTCCATGAATGTCCTTTATGGCCTTCGCCTCTTTCATCTTGGCAATATTTCTAAAGGCATTTACAGTCGCTACAAGTGCTCAATGTAAGTGAATGATGTAATTCAACAATATGTGAATATTAATGAGAGTTGGCAGCAATTGGCTAGTATTTAAGTGCGAAATATTTGCAACTCTATAGCTTAGCTTGGAGGTCGCTCAGTCTAATTGTAAATTTTTAGGCCGTTTTCGTGAGTGATGAATAGAATATACAGTTTTATAGTGAGATTTAAATTGAAGATTTAAAATAAATACTTTGCTGTGCCTGCATGTGCATAAAACCCAGAACATACATGAGATTATAGAGGTAGATAGTATTTTGGAGAAAAATATTTTTTCAGAATACTAATAAAATAGATAAACCCTATCATTTTGGTTTCATTGCCAGAAAATCCACTATTTTGTAAATGTAATTAACAAATTAGCTTCAGAATAAATTAATGTAAACGCCGCATTTAAAACTGCTAATTTGAGACTAGCTTTTGAATGTTATGAAAGACGTGTGAAGTTTTAAACTTATTCCATAACCATAATGTTTAGATTTTAATTATATTTTATGTCACGAAGTTTCTAAATAATAAATATCCACTCTACTGTTGTATTGTATTTATGTTTGTGTCCTTAGAATCCTCAATTATCTACAATCTGATACAGTTAAGAGGAAGTATAAAGTCAGTACCATTAATATCAGTTGTATAAGTTTAAATACTTATTACGGACTGTCTTTGTCCTTTCATTTAGTTAACTTCCCCTTAATTACGTAACTGGATATTAGCTGTAGGCAATCATGGCGGAAAACATTTGTTTCCTATGTTCATGTTTTAACGGACAGTTATGTGGAATTAACTAAGCGTGAGTTACTAAACGGTTTTCAACGCGGTAGTTGTACCAACACGTTTAGAAATAAGGAGATAAGTAAGCAAAAAGTATTTATGTACTTAAAGAACTGTGACATAAGCCGACATAATCCTACTAATATTATAAATGTCAATGTTTGTGCCGATGAATGGATGTTTCTTTTAATGAAATTTTACAATATTGTAGCTTGCAGATCAGAATAACATATCTGTTAGCCTATGGGCTATATTAGTTTCAGATGTCATGACTTTTTTTCAAGATATGACGATAAATGCGTACAAAGTCGCGGGCCGCCACTAGTTGTACAATAAATAAAGATCCCATAGCGACTGGACAATTGAAAGAATTAAGGTGTTGTGGGTGTAGGGTTACCAGATGAAATAAACGAAAGTCCGGAGAAAAGTCCTAATTCTCATATAAAAGTCCTGAGATTTTATACAGTTCGAGAATTTCATCTTAAAAACGTAATTAATATCGTTATGTACCTACAGTAGGTACCTGTATAGAAAAGTATACATTTTAACTGCAATCTGTTATCAAAAGAAGATTATTTCGGTTACGTTTTACTAGGATAGTTAAGTAGGTATAGATTTAAACTGCAATTATTTATAAAAAAAGATATTTTTTAGTTAATGTTAGTTGATTTAACTTTTAATTAAAGAGATCTTTGAAAAATGTAAGCTGTATTTTGAAATTCCTGAGATTTCACAAGATTGACAAAGTCCGGCCGCACTCCTGAGAAAAGTCGAAAAGTCCGGTAATCTCAGGACAAATCCTGAGATATGGTAACCCTATGTGTGTGGGTGGCAAAAAAATGCTTATTTGAATTGCCAAAGGTTTTCTTTAGTATCAATGCTGCCATCACTACAAAATACCAAATAGGCATCACACAGCATAAAAATATGATTAATCAGAAATACCTCGTAAATCATAAAAATTCCAATAGAAAAGTGTGATATATATGTATATGTGGGTACTATGAGATTTAGTTTGTAAAACTGTCAACGGCAATCTGTCTCGAATTATACGTGTAACTGATCGGACGTGTCTGTTTTATTTTATACTTTCCCCTAGCCCACTAGTGGACATAATAATTGGCGACGAGATCGGAACGAATACCTACCTGTAGTTGTGACTGTGCAGTGAATCAAACGTGAAAATGACGATCGGTAAAATAGCAGAGTTTAACGTACAAAAGGACGATTGGAGGTTATACGTCGAACGCATGGAACAGTACTTTCTTGTGAACGAAATTAAAAGTGAACTACAAGTGCCTACGTTAATAACAGTGATGGGGTCAGAAGGCTATGAATTATTAGTGAATTTATGTACTCCGCACAAACCTAAGGACATGACATTCCAACAAATCGTTAGTGTGATGGAAAAGCATTTACAGCCTAAACCAAGTGAATTGGCCGAAAGGTATAAGTTCCGTCGTAGGACGCAAAAAAGTGGCGAAACAATTACGGAATATGTGGCGGAATTAAAGAAAATGTCAAAAACATGCGAGTTCGGCGGGTGGCTGGAGGAAAGTTTACGTGATCAAATAGTGTGCGGAATAAGTAACGAAACCATACGACAACGACTTTTTGCGGAAAACAAGCTTAATTTCACGAGAGCATACAGTCTGGCGGTCAGCCTGGAGGCGGCAGAAAAAGATGCAGCTATAGTGGAAGGTCACGGAAGGTCATCAAACACGGGTGCGAGTACCACGCCCGTCGAGTGTCAGGCGATAGCGGGGACGGCATGGCGGAAGGGAGGCGGTGGTGGCGGGGCAACTACAGCGCGTTACGCGAGCGGAGCGGCGGCGCAGGCCGGCTCGCAGCGTGCGCGGCGGAGCACCGCGCCCTCACCGGCAGCAGCGCCCGCGCCGGCTAGGCGGGGGGAGCAGGACCGGCGGCAGCGGCAATGTCGTGCATGCGGGGGTACACACGATGCGGCAGATTGCAAGTTTACACGTTATGTATGTCGAGTTTGCAATAAACAAGGGCATCTACGGCGCATGTGCCCCAATTTGGCAGAGCAGCATTGTGTAGCAACTTCGACTTTGTCATCAGCTGATAGTGAGTTGCAATGTGACAGCGACGGAAGCGAGGAGGTAATATACATTGACGTGAATCAGTTAAGCATAAATCATTTTAAACCAATAATAATTACCTTAATTGTAGAAAATAGGGAGTTAAGTATGGAATGTGATACCGGTAGTGCTGTGTCGTGTATAAGTTACGATAAGTACGATCAGCTGTTTAGTCATTTAAATATGCAAAGAAGCAAATTAGCTCTTAGATATTATACGGGGGAGGTAGTATATCCGTTGGGTGTTATTAAACCTGAGGTAACTTACGGTACTGAAACCAAAACTTTGGATTTATATGTCCTTGAAAAGGGCAAAACCGCTTTACTGGGTAGGCAGTGGATAGCCGAGCTGAATGTACAGTTACCAACCACTTTGAATTATGAAATGTTAAATACGATTAAGGGTGAAGAATTCAATGTATCCGCTTTCAGTTCCAGATACTGTAATGTGTTCGCGGACGGGCTCGGTTGTTTCACCGGTCCACCGGTGAGCATTCACGTGCGTGAGGGGGCGCGGCCCGTATTCATGCGCGCGCGCCCGCTGGCGTACGCGCTGCGCGAGCCGGTGGAGCGGGCCCTGCAGCAGCACGTGCGGGACGGCATCCTCACGCCCGTCGAGCGCTCCGACTGGGCTACACCCATAGTGCCAGTTGTCAAAAAGGATGGTGACATCAGAATATGTGCCGACTATAAGTTAACACTTAATAAGGTAATCGAAATTGACCGTTATCCGCTGCCACGAGTAGAAGATCTATTGATTCGTTTACATGGGGGAAAGCGCTTCAGCAAAGTAGACTTGTCCCAAGCATATGCGCAGTTTGTCTTAGACGACACAAAGAAGTATACAGTAATTAATACGCATAAGGGTTTGTTTAGATACAATCGTTTAGTGTTCGGGCTGTCGTCCAGTCCAGGGATATTTCAACGACGTTTAGAGGAATTATTTGCTGATTTACCGCGAGTAGGGGTATTTTTAGATGACGTTATTATTACAGGTAGGTCGACAGAGGAACATATAACAAACTTACATAAGGTATTTGAGCGGTTACAAAAATATGGCCTTAGAGTAAAAAAATCAAAATGTGAATTCTTTGCGGAATCAATTAATTACTTAGGGCATGTAATCAGTGAGAAGGGAGTACACACTTGCAAAAAAAAGGTACAGGCTATCATTGACACGCCAGCTCCGACCAATGTATCAGAATTAAGATCGTTTATAGGTATGATCATGTACTACTCTAAATTCATACGGAACATTAGTACAATTTTAGCACCAATGTATGAGTTACTAAAGGCTAGGTCGAGGTTTAACTGGACCTCTGAGTGTCAAAGTGCTTTCGAAAGGGTGAAGGAGAAGATGGCGAGCAGCGAGGTACTAGTCCACTACAGCGCGGAGCTTCCCCTGGTGCTGACGGCGGACGCGAGCAGCGTGGGCGTGGGAGCGGTGTTGTCGCATGTGACGCCGGAGGGCGAGCGCCCGGTCGCGTACGCGTCGCGATCACTCACCAGCGCTGAGCGCCACTACTCGCAAATAGATAGGGAGGCTCTCGCAATTGTGTACGGAGTACGTAAGTATCACCAATACCTTTATGGTAGGAAATTTATTTTGAAGACGGATCATAAGCCATTAACACATATTTTGGGGGACAAAGTAGGAATTCCAGTCATGGCAGCATCGCGTTTACAGCGCTGGGCAGTATTATTGTCAGGGTACAATTACAGTATAGAGTATGTAGCTTCTAAAAGAAACTGCGCTGATGCATTATCACGGTTGCCAGCAGTAACAAAAGTAGTTCATTCTAACACAAATGAGGTTACATATTTTCATTTTGTAGAAAATTTCTTACCTATTACAAATTGTGAAGTAAGGAAAGCGTTAGCTAAAGATGTGATACTTAGTAGAGTAAAGATGTACATTGAGACAGGGTGGCCAGTTAGCTGTAGGGACGAGGAGATTAAGTCGTACTTCACAAGACGGAATGAATTGTATATTGAAGGAGGGTGTGTTATGTGGGGTTATAGAATGGTTATCCCTACATCATTGAGGGATTTGGTCTTAAAACAGTTACATAGTACGCATATGGGTATTGTAAAAACTAAATCGTGGGCAAGAAGTTATGTGTGGTGGCCTCAAATTGACTATGACATAGAGGCGTTGTGCCGCGCCTGTGACACATGTGCTTTGGAGGCGGAGGCTCCGCCGCGCGCGCCCCCACAGCCGTGGCCGTATCATCCTCAGCCATGGTCACGCATCCATGCTGACTTTTTAGGACCTTTTCGAGGTAAAACGTTCTTGGTGTTAGTCGATTCGACGTCGAAATGGTTAGAAGTTTTTGAAATGAAACAGACGAATGCATGTAGTGTAATCAAGGTACTCCGCGCCACTTTCGCAAGGTTTGGTTTGCCAGTTGAGTTTGTGTCTGATCAAGGTCCTCCTTTTACTAGCACAGAATTCACTATGTTTTTGAAAAATAATGGGGTGAAACAGTTATTTTCACCAGCATACCACCCGGCATCAAATGGTGCAGCAGAAAATGCAGTGAAACTTTGCAAACGCGCAATTAAGAAAGCATTTAGGGATAACGTAGAGGTAGACACAGCATTGCAATCATTCTTATTAGTCTATAGGAACACGGCTCATAGTACTACAGGCGAAACCCCGGCTAGGTTGTTACAAAAACGAAATTTACGTACACGACTAGATTTAATACGTAACGATTTCTCCATACAAGATAAAGTAAGGAAGGCACAAGACCATCAAGTTAAATTTTCAGGAGGAAAACAGCGTGATTTTAGTGAGGGGGAAACAGTTTGGGCTAGAGGGTTCGGAGCACGGGATAAGTGGTTACAAGCAAAGGTGGTAGAGAAGGAAGGGTCACGGCAATATGTAGTGGACAGTGGTAACGGTCAATTATCTAGGAGGCATGTTGATCAAATAAGACGTCGGTCACGTTTATCTGATGCACCATGTCCGACAGACGAAGATCTGGTGACAACAGAGAGTGTGCTCGACGGGAGTGGTGCGGTCGTTCCGCCCGTGGTGAGTGAGGTGGTGGATGAGAGTAGCAGTACATCGCGACAGGTACCCAGTCCTATCATAGATTCAACGCACACAAGGGAGTCGATTCCTGCAAGTGCGCCAAGTCAGAAGGCAATTAGTCCAGCTGCTATTACTCACTCATCACCACCACGGGCTCGTCCTAAGCGTGAGCGAAAGCCAGTAGTCCGTTTTGGTTTTGAAATTGATTAAGTTAGTCATTAATTTAAGTTGTATTAGTTTTTAATTTTAGGTTAATATAGTTTGTTAATATTAAGGTTGCGGGTTAGGATTAAATAGATATTAAGTTATTTCCTGTTCATTTATTAATTAATATTTAAGTTTCCTATTAGTTAAAATAGTGAGGGAGGTGTGATATATATGTATATGTGGGTACTATGAGATTTAGTTTGTAAAACTGTCAACGGCAATCTGTCTCGAATTATACGTGTAACTGATCGGACGTGTCTGTTTTATTTTATACTTTCCCCTAGCCCACTAGTGGACATAATAAAAAGCAATGAAGCAAACACTTTAGTTTTTGTCGCGTCTTGCATAATAGCATTCATGTGTGTACTAAAGTACATAATGAGTGATTGTCATATAGTAAACAATAAGAGAGAATATACAGTGTGGAATAAACACTATCTACCAATTAAATACATAATCTTGGTGTTGTAAAACTTTATAGAGCAGGTTTTTTACAATGTTAGTTAAAATTATTCATGTTATTCAAATGTTTAATAAATATATGATCGAGTAATACGAGTACGTAAGAAGACCCCGGCTTTAAATGATACAATAAGCGTTGGCAATCTCTAGATTTCCGAATATCAACGAACGAATGGACAAAGAATTCGCTTTTTCCATCAAATTACATTTATTTCTGCTTGTGTTTCCATATTCATATCATACATTTCATAAACATCTAGTTTTTTATATTAGAAAAGTTACCAGAAGTTATATATTAAAATACGAATAATAATGTAGTTCGCACCTAATCTTATAATGATACTGGTATTACCTTAAGATTTTGTTTATACACTGTATAGGTAAAGACCTGCGGGCCTGCGGGTAGAGGGGGGAGTGATCTTCAGTTTTTGCGGCGTCTTCAATGAGCCGCGATGCGAGGAGTTTCAGGTAGTAGAGGTACCAAGAGTTTGAACTATGACGGAACATTTTACCACGAAAATATAGTGGGCTGTTGATTTTATACAACGCTTTTATGTCTCTGTTTGACGTATAATTGTCAAATGCAATAAACAGAGACAGAAATAGTATTAAACTTGTTTTGTCTACGCTGTTTACTGTAGGGTATTAAAAGTATTTCGAAAGTAATTTGATTATACTTATTACAAGTGCATAGGTGTTTTATTGTAGCCTAATGGACTTAACATTTTAAATTTTCACTTTATAGACATTTAATGTAATTTAAATGCCCCTCTTCTGCATTATGATATAAAAATATCTTACAATAAAATACCCATTTCTAAGAGAAACATCACATAACTGGCAGTTAATGACCGAAGACGAAAAAAAAGGAATATCATCATAAAAAACGTATTACCTTCTTAATAAGAGATTTCTTAGTTATAAGTAGTCATAAAACTCGATGCAAAATTCTTTAGCTATTTATTACCTAACCGCTTTTCATTTCAGTCGGAGAATCCAAGAATTTATTCTCGTAGTTATAACGTATTTATGATGCTATTTTTTAATATGCTAAATTCTTTACTTAAAAACATCAGCGCATTAGCCCATTTATGATTTAAAGTGTCAATAATTTGTAAAATAATTCTTATTAAAATGGTTACTTCAAGTTATTCAATGATCAATGAATTGTACTATAAACTAATAGCGATGCTCATATGGTCACCCTACACACTTTCCCGCCACTGCGGTCATTCACCTCGCTATTGTTTATTTACTAGTCATTGTATTAGCTGCACTTTGTACAATTTGCAAAATTTTATATTTTTTTACAAATGCAGTCATAAAATGATGCTTATTACCGATAATAATTTGCAAGGTTTTAATTTTAACGACTCTTGTTATTTCTATTTTCACTTTTTTATTGTACCTATTCATGAATCATACACGTGCTATACACATTGTTTAAACAATGTTTGGCCCTATCTCTTTTAAGTAAAACAAAGTGTATAAAGAAAATGAACTAGGACTACTTACCTATAAATGAATGTTATTTATTCAGAATAAGTTTGACCGTAAATAGATGTATTTTTCAATTAACACTTTTTGACGTATTGAAGATTCAAAAATATGAATATCTTGTACGAGTAGGTACTTATCGAAATCTTTTTATCAAGAGTATTGATAGATTGGACCTACCTACTTTAGTTCGATTCCTGTAGTTGCTTATCGTCATAGATATAGTATGCATGATGCGGTCATCTTGCGCGTGCGCAGAGAAAGTCTCCAT
Source organism: Anarsia innoxiella (assembly GCA_947563765.1). Classification (NCBI taxonomy): domain Eukaryota; kingdom Metazoa; phylum Arthropoda; class Insecta; order Lepidoptera; family Gelechiidae; genus Anarsia; species Anarsia innoxiella. Next base: position 2,624,307 of record OX387403.1, read on the forward strand.
CAACTATTACCTCTGCTTCACCGCAACTCTACGTGGTCGGTCATCGGTGGGAACTCTCCTTAATCTATTGCAATGGTTCCCAAACTAGGAGACTTGTGAAATTCTGAAGAAAGTTATGGGCATGTAGTATTCAATTTGTTTATTTGTCAACAATTAAAATTTAGTTACAAATAATTACATAGATAGTTGATTGTAGAGTATGCCTAATTCTACACTCCGCTACATACGCTATTTTCCAATTTTCTCTAAGTGCGTTGATTAAAAAAAAGTCTTAACAGAGCTTCTTATCTTTTTTCTGCATATCCCTTTACTTATATTCTATATATGCCTATTCTATCATGCATATTCTAGCAAGTTTCGTAGCCATAACGGTACTCTACGGATATTCCGCGTTACAACAAAATATTGAGAACCCCAGATATATTGGAAATCTCCATGTTAGTATGATTGCAGTTTGATTTACGATTTCCATCTCTCTCATCATGTTTGTAGTCACTACTAGCAATTCTAAATAGCAAGAATGATTAAGGGTATGGTTTGATTGAATATACCTTACTTCATCTGCATACCTACGTACCTAGGTTTCGTAGTTTCTTCGTTACTTTCACTAAGACTATTTTTAGTCAGAATGTACATAATAATAATTCTAAATATGTATACATAGCAGTATGTATATTTTTCGCTAGCATAAGAAACATCCAAATGATACGAGTATTTAAAGGATATCTTCACATCAGTACTTCAATAAGTATCTACTTCTAGTTTTGGCAATTTGACTCTACTCTCTCTCTCTAGCTATCTTATGAAGATGTTTATGTAAACCTAATGTACGTGATAAGTATAAATCAAGCGAAGAAAATAAATTATCAATACATCTTGGGAGGCGAACTAATGTTACAATAAACGTTAATCTTTTGTTTTGGTGACGTAATACATAGCCTCCAGCTCGCAGATAATACACGAGTTAAAACCAGATATCGATAATCGATATTTGCTGCCCATTTGTATCACGTAGATTAAAGATAGTGAGTTACAATGGTATTTCCTTTTAGGACACGTAGCTTGGGCAATATCTGTGCGAGGTTTTTGTGAGATAAGCGGAATGTGGAGTAGATAGGTTATAGTTACGTGAATATTTTGTCGATCTTGTAGTAAGGGCGGGAAATGGAAAAAAATGAACAGTGCATGAACAGAACATGAACAGAACATGAACAGAACATGAACAGAACATGAACAGAACATGAACAGAACATGAACAGAACATGAACAGAACATGAACAGAACATGAACAGAACATGAACAGAACATGAACAGAACATGAACAGAACATGAACAGAACATGAACAGAACATGAACAGAACATGAACAGAACATGAACAGAACATGAACAGAACATGAACAGAACATGAACAGAACATAATTTAAATGATAATTTCGGCACGGAAAACATACTTTTTGACCCTCTAGTTAGTTAAAACATAAATTTTCAGGACTCGTATTGATTTGCGTATAGACCCCGATGCTAAGATAAGAACAATTTACGCACAACCTCAGGATTGGAAATCTCAATAAAAAAGAAAGGAAGCAGAATTCGCAATAAAAGAATTATAAAAGAAAGAAGACAGCTGCCACAATTATATCCGTTGCTTACACACCGAGAATAGAAAACTGGACCATTTTGATGCGCGCACGCATGAAGTGGCGCTACTTGTCCAATTACCTTCAGTAATACTTCAGATTATAACCACTATTACCACTTTAATACTACAGTTTGCCTAGCCTTAATATCTTTCAGAATAAAGTCAAATTTCGTTTGTGTTAAAGAAAAAATTGTTTGGTGCAAACGTCACGCGCATGCGTGCCCGTTGCCATGGTAACTAGAGCGCGATGATGCAGTGATGATGGAGATTTTGCATAAAGTAATTAATTTGTTTTATATTCACGTTCAGATTGTAATATACTTATGGGGAATATTGAAAAATAAATAAAATACATACCCAAAATGCGTCTGTATTGCAATTTTTTTCATGATATGGGCGTGTTTTCGAGATATTTGCAAAGAATCTAGGCAGGATAAGAATTTTGGAATACCTACTGTGAACTAAGAAAGATAGGTTGCATTCTTTATTTAATTTTCATTTTATACCTACATATTTAAACGATTAGAAATAAGCAATTTTCTTTCATACGTATTCTTACAGTACATGCGACTATGATTCGTTAAAAGTCTGTGGTAGAAAGGTGTATTTAAACAAATTAGATGCAATAAAGCCTCTAATAAAACCTAGCAAATAACTCACAAGTGTATGAAAGATAAAGGGAGAGAAAATTGTATAGTCTTCAATGTTAACATGGTGGGCTAATAACAGTTTATGAAAAAGCCGCAGATAGGCTTGGTTAGGTTAGGAACCCACTGTGGGAAGCCTCATGCGCATGGCATGCATATACTTCAGAATTAGACTGGCCTGTTTGACCATTTACAGATTAAAACTTGACAGACATTGTTATACCTATCTCTGTCTAAAACATCATGTTTTAGCAAATAGACATAGGTTTATCTGTCAGTTAAATGTTATCTGTATCTGTCGGCATCAGTTTACCAATGAAAAGATAAGACTTGGTGAAGGGATCACGGTGGATGCAAATTGCTTACGACCGAGACGAGTGGAAGTCTTTTAGGGAAGTCTATGTCCAACAGTGACCGTCCTAGATGATGACGATGAACTATCATTATCATCAACACGACGTAGATATGTCATCCACTACTTACAATGCTAATATTTATAATTACCTACTAGTGAAAGAGAAAGTTAACGTTATATCGTATCAAGAAGTTAAAGCACTGGCAGAGGATAGGCCTAGATGGCGAACGCTCCACCGACGAGAGTCTAACTCTTAAATTAAATGATGATGACTAGTCTCACTCTCTACATTTTTAAAACTGAATAATGTAGAGTTCAATTCCCAATCGTTTTTCGCTAGTAATATAAAATTCGAGTTTTAGTTTTCTTTATAAACGTGCTATAAACTTATCTTTATAGGAAGACGTCTACCAGAAAGGGTGGGGTGATGGGATCCTATACTATTTGTGTCCCGAGCGCTAACGCGGTAATAGCGCGGCGGCGGCGGCCCTTCCGCGGGAAAACGCGCAATTAGCGACCGATCAAACGCGCCGACAGCAATAGACGCACGCGACTGAGCGAGACAAACGTATTGCAATCATAGCAAACCATAATAACAGCGGTTTTAGCTCTTTTTCAATAATACTCGCAATCGTACTCTTTCAATGGCGGTTCACAGCTTTTTGCAGCATAGAGAAATATGCCCATTCATCTCTGACATTTATATTTTTTTATTTCATTTATGGCTTTGACAGGCGCAGTTTTTTGCCAGCAATCGGAGTACGTAGTTATCGGCTGCCACCGTTTGTAGTTTAGGAATTTACAGTTGTGGGATTAGGATGGTTTTTTTTTATCCAATAAACTTGGGTTAGCAGTTAGATTTAAGTAAAAACAGCTTGTTATTTAATGTTTTTTGTCGTTTCTTTGTTTCGGAGCGGTCTACGGGACGTGTTTCTCGGTTTCCATCGATCACGGCGGCGGCGTCCGCGCAACTTGCGTAACTAAGTTTTTAGCGGAAGCTTTTGTCTTCAGCTTATCCGGCGTAAAAACTTTTTATGGGTTTCTGTTTGGTGCAATATGCTATGCAGCTGTGCGGTTAAGACATAAATTAACTAACTGGATGGAATGGACTGTGATTACAATTAAAAAATATAATAATCTAAACACAGATTTTGAGTTCAAGTGTTTTATTTTATGAAATGAACCACTTTACTAGGAAACTGATCAAAAAGACAGATTTTCTATATTTTATTTACTATTTATTTTCAGTTAGTTTACTGACAGAAATCCACAGTTGAAATTCATTCTTACTATTCTTAAATATGAATGAATTTATATGCGCAGGCGGTGCGTGGCGAATCGGCACGGTACGGTCGTCAAACAGATGGAATATGACTTCGAGAATATCTATATTTATAGTATATCTTATCTATTTCTGCTAATAGATAGCAGTGGTATTTTGTAACTCTGAAGATTACTATATAATTTAAGTAATAAAGATACTTAAAACATACGTGATTGACTTCGTTAAGAAAAATAAGAAAAGCTAAGGCTGAGACTAAGGTAAAAAATATACACTAATTAGATGAAGATTAGATTTTTTTCTTGATCCATTAGCCACCAATATTTCGAAATACAAATGATAAAACCAATATATTAAGGTACCTTTTCCAACAAGTTATGACGCCGACTATACACATAGAACGCCAAGAAAGTTGCGTACAAGTTCTTAGTAAAAGAAACAGCAGCGAGGAGGAAAAGCGTCCTACAAACACGAGAAATGCGTAACACCTTCGTCGTGGCATTGCTACGAGTAGCTTAAGCAATTCATATTTTTTAAGTTTTATAAGGGTTTTAGCTTTCAAACTTATGTCAGTTTAGGATACTCTGGCGATTGTATTCCCGGCATACACGTAGGTATTGTTATAGGTTAAAAGGAATTCGTCCTGACATCGTCAAAGTACAAAAAAAAACTACTTTGACAAAAGCTCGCTATGTAACGAGAAAGTTGTAAGTAAGCAATTGAAAAATTTCAACAACAGTTATATTACTAGACTTACATTATAAACTACCTAAATATCAGAAAAACTAAAGTACCTTATCTGCATTCTGTTTACAATAATTCTTTAATCTTTGCCACCATTTCATCTAACTATTCATAAGCTTTAATCCTAATATCTAGTTAATAGAAACCCAGAGTCGTTGGTAAGCCACACCTGTCTGAACGACGACGCCGGCGCAGTGGAACGTTCTTGCGGAATTCGGCCAAGGATGCGCGTGAGCAGAAAACGTTGTTTGTTTTGACCGGCGTGACCGCAGCGGGTCAGTCACATTTAGTCGACGGCGGATTACTAAATAGGTATAGTGATTGATAATTCTAGAATAGGTTCTATTCATGTTAGATGAATCTATGAGAAATATGAGAACATTTACATAGTTATACGTATATATAGTATTTTATGAAATTGAATTTAAAGTTAATGAATGAATTAATTCACTTCCTATTTAATTGTTTCACAGACTATTTTCTCATGGTTTAATCGAATGAGCGGGAAACATACATTCAAAATTGAAACTAGCTAGCAGAAAGAACCATAGATAAAATAAACCTATTCAGTTTCGTCACGTTTCGTAATGAAATGATTGTTATTTAGAATCTTAAGTGCAAAACCCTGTATACATCGCAGAGCTAGAGGAGAGCGGGGCAACATGAATATGTACATAAATCAGAGGATCCTAATTGCCCCTCCTTCCTCCAGTGCTATGCGGAACCATAGCATCGACCACTGTATTGTATTGAACTGCTGGATTTAATTCCTGCGGTTACCGAGCCTTGATTTATACAGAATGATACATTATTTATAGAATAAAGTGGTGGAAATAGAGTATGTTTGGGAAGTAAAGAACGGAAATATGTGTATACCTACTTTTATATAATACTTCGTTGAACATACTTAAGAATGCCTGTAATTGTATTACGAAGTACTACGAATAACTACGTAGGTAAGTACCTATAGATTTTGTTCTTTGTAAAAGTCATAATATACAAAGCCTAGTCGTATGTCTACTATACAATACCTATGGTCATATTTATAATCACGCACATTTTATTTTATTAAGCACCTTTCTTTATAAATTCTTTGGGTACTTCGAAATTCGAACAATAAAGATATTTTGTCATAAATAATAAAAGTTGGCGCCATTTTTTATCCAACATACAATCTACAGACATGATTTTTTGTGGCGAAGTGACCAACTAACGGTTGTTGAACCTTTGATCTTACTGACACAGATTTACGTTCTATTAGAATATTCAACATCAAATATAAATATAATTAATTTAAATATAAACTTAGGCTCTACTCTGTGTTAAGGTAAAGTTCATGGAAACTTTTAGAAGAAGTTTATTTTAAAGTGCTCTAATATCCCGTGCGAATTAACTGTACACCTCACGCGCTGACGACGACGTAACTTTATTTACTTATTTTTTCGTTGCACAAAAGTAACATTTGCCATAATAATATGTATTGTAACATACCTACTCGTAGTATTTAGTTTTCAACTATCAACTTTTGCTCAAATGCTTCTGTCCCGCAAACTGCACAATTAAGTCGCACGGACTGTAGTTATGCCTCGTTTAATATTGTAGTTATTTTTTTACTTATATCAATTTTTCATCAAAATCTGTGGATTCTTGTGCGTTTTTTGTATCAAACTTTGTACGATCTTTGCAAACTCTCGTATTATAAACCGTCATTTAATAAAACTGCTGGGTCACGGTCCCAACTATAATAATGTCAGGCATTACTCAGAAAGTTATTAACTTAACTCAACGGTGAGAACAAACACCGTATGTAGATGTAAAAATATTTTCTCAATGCAGTCGCGCGTTGATGTCTTTTGTATGGCGGAGCTTGGAGGAGGATAGACGCCGTTTCATTCATTTCGTTCATTGTACCTGAGTATATTTTTTGGAAGTTATTTTAATTAATTAATTTATAAGAACCCGATGCAAAAGTGCCCATGACACTAGCAGAATTCCCACGCTGAATGGCGAGGGAAATGCGTTGCACCAGGTACGATTCGGCACGGGGATCCCCACTGTTCATTCTTAGGCGCCTCCCTAGTTCACGCACCAGACCCTTAGCCTCCGCACACCAAGTCCCACTTACCTCCACTGCAAAAGGGACGAAGTGGTACCTCGACTTGAGGGGAGCATACTTAGCATGCTTTTGTATCGCGGCCCCCTCCGCCGCTGCACCGGCTGCCCTACTTGTACGAGGCAGGTGTGATGTCGCAAAGGTGCTTACACAAGTCGCATCCCAGACCAGACAGCGTCCCCGTTCCCAAGGGATGAGAGTTAAACCGTCCGGCCTCTTACCATCAGTACGGTTTAGACCTAGCGGCTCCAGGACACTAGGCACACCAGCAGACACAAAGGCTCGCCGTAACACCTCGTTGAGCATATGGCTAATACTTTAGCTGTTTTATGTATTATTATTTTTTGTGTTTTTAAATTGATATTTTTATGTAATTTGTGATAATAAAATATTTGTAAGACAGTTTAAAACTTGCTTAGAAAAAGCAACTTTTATTATAATTACTAGAGGCTGCCCGCGACTTCGTACGCATTTATAGTCATATCTTTGGAAAAAAACATGATATCGTAAAATAATATAGCCTATGTATCATTCTGATGTCGAAGCTAAGTTATTGTAAAGTTTCATTAAAATCTGTTCAGTGGTTTTTACGTGATGAAGTAACAAACGTCCATCCATCCATCCATCCATCGGCTCAAACATAGACATTTATAATATTGATAGGATTACTAAGATAAGATAAGATTTTAATACGTCACATAGTTTTGTAAAATAGAAAGATATTTAATTATTAATTGTGAAATATGACAAATGTAACGCTATTCTTTGTCCATTGTGTTATTTATTGCCGAAAGCTTTCGTCACGACCCCACGTACTACGTGATGACCGCAAGTTGCATTACTGAGTGACCTGACCTTTACACCGTGTATTGTTTGCCACTATATACTAGAATGTGATGAAAAGATTCATTGTAGGACAGAAAACTATATTGTCATAATGTTGCTCTTCGTACCACGAGAATTTTGACCACTATAGTGGTACCTAGGTATGTGATGTAGCCAATATTTAAGTTATAATAATTAATTGAATCAAAAATCGAAACACATTTTGAATAAATAGTAGGTATATGTTACAACAAGTTGATTAATTAATACGTCGTGTATTTTACGAAGCACGATATTCGTTTTAAATAATCGATTCTTTGATTTTAAATCATCACGAAAAAATTAAGATTAGACAATGAACTTCTCTTCAATAAATAGAATTTTAAAACTCTTGAGCGTCACTGGTTCATACGTGGATGCCGAGCAAACCATACTATTTGAGATACGTGACGCACAACAAATAATATAAGAAAAAATTGTCACTATAGAGATATAAGATGATTCGATATGACTTACCGTGCTAGCAGGATGAGCAGGTAACAGCATCACCGGCGGAGGTTTCCTCGACTTCCGGACGCCGGCGGGGCGGCGTCGTGCGGGGGCCACGACGGGTGCCACGGGTGGACCCATATCCGGGCCCACAGCCGGGGGCCCCGCGTGGTGCCCCAGCCACCGGGTCACTAGCTTTTCTTTGCTGTTCGCGCTACCGTATTCTACAGGCTCCTCCTAAAGGGGACAAGTAAACAGATTTAATTATTTGGATCAAATATGATTCGAATTTGGCGACCGAAAGAAAACAAGAATGAGTTTCTTGAGAGTAAAATAAAACATGAAAGGATACGTTTGTCGATTACGTCACAACTTAAATAGGTATGCAGGTACTAGCTGAACATTAGGCCAAGGTTTTTAGCGATGTGTTTATTCCACCGTGGTTAGCGACATGTTATAAAATGCATATACGAAACGTAGTTTTGTAAAACTTCTAATAAGATATACTTGACACCTAGTCTTATAAATAAGTAGCATTCACGTGACCACAGGTGGAATAAGCCGGTGGTGCTGGAAAATCATTGCAGGGGTCTTTCCTCAGCAGTGGGCCGCTATAGGCTGAAATGATGATGATATGACTACACTCACCTTCTTCTTCTTCCCATCCTGCAGTTTCCCTTCAAGCTGCGCCGCGAGATCTCTTCCCTTCTCTTCCCCTCCAGTGACCAAGCACGGCTTGAACCCAACGCTATCCGGACTGAACTGGTTATGGTCAAAAGGCTGCTTTGGTCGCAGACACCGACACACTCGCCGCGACACGTGGCAGATAGATACGATGGACACCAAGCAGTGCGTTACTGCTACGATTAGGAGAGCTATGTTGCTTAATACTGGAGACCAGGCGTCCATTTCATCCTGAGGACAAAAATGTATGTTTGTATAAAGTAGGTACATAATATACTAGGTTTTAATGTTTTATTAAATAGGCTAAACAAACGAATTGTGGAATTTCCTCCCAAAAGCAATGTTCGCAAGAGTCTTGCCCAACATTCGGGCTTATTATTTTTCTATTACCATAAGCTATTACCTATAAAGGCACAATGCACAAGTACGGATAAGATTCCCTATAAATTATATTAACAAGCCAGAATACCATTGATATACCATTGATACACTATAATATAACCTCATATGTTTTATATCTACATGGGATTGGCACAATACAACTCTCGACATACATACATACGTTTAAGTTTCTACCATTTATTGTTTTTCTTTTCTTAAAATATCTACTCCGCTCTATTCACTAGCATAACTTTACATTCATTCATGTGTTTGCCAAATAAATAATTCTCAAATTGATTTAAACATCACAGCGTCCGCTAGGATTATATCTTTACGTATTCTAGTCACGAATGTTGTCTTCGAGTAATAATAACGCAATTGTTATGTTGTAAGAGTTAAATTGAATATATTCCCAGCTTGAATAAAACTATTATAATAATAATGGGAGGATTATTATGTTTGTGCAATTTTTTGATTATAATTTTTGGTGATGGATTTTTATCTTAGGAGAAGGACATCATGCTTCGTTTTCGCTTCGCATTCATTGATATCACAAAATTAGACTTCATAGCATTCAGACAAAAACAGTATAAAACAAATAAACAATAAAAAAGGAATAGGCCAGCAAAAGACTTCATAAACTTTTCTCTGTAATTAGGTCTTATCAAAGCTAAGTGTCATCTTATAAAAAATATTACAAGGAGTCTGCTAGTGATATTTTGTTTTTGTTAAAACATAAACTTGCTTGATAAATGACAACAAAATCGGGCGTGAAACAATAAAATTTCCATTTCCAACTTACAGTTACTACCTCGTTAAGCACAAAATAAAACGATCTTAACCGCGGTATTAATAATGTCTATTTTTTATAGTTTACTGTAACGGCTCTTTGCGTTTGTTTGAGTGTAATGAAGGCGACAAATCACGGGAAGAATCGCGGTAATCGCGCGGAAACACCGCTCTTTGTCTAATCGCTTCTACACTCTACATACATTAACGTAACGGGAATTTGTAAAGTTACGAGTACTTGTGTAACTTGAGAGCGGAAGAGTGATTTTTAATTTGTCACAGTGTTTAATTGTTACAATATTAAAGTTGTTTAATTTTATAAGCATTTCAATAACTTTTGTCGTCAATTCATCATTATCGTCAGCCGTAGGAAGTTCGCTTCTGGTTGGACATTCTAATTTAATGATTTCTATATGTCCAGATCGGATATGTCTGAAATCCACCGTTTATTGCCCATGTATTGTTGAACTTGAATTTTTTTTTGCAAGCATCCAGCATCTGCTCGTATTTGGGTAAAAAAAGACAGAATTTTATATCAAAATACTTATTTTGCTTATATCTAAACTAATATATAAGTACCTACTTCATAGTATAGCATAAACCAATTTGCACCTAAAACAAAAATGACAGTTCTCAACATGCAACACTAACATCTGCGTGCAAATACATAGTTAGTTGCAATGACCTGCGCGCGCGCCGGACGTCGTTACACCGCCGATGATCTACGTCGCACGCACTGATCTAACCTTCACCTCACATTACCAACTATTACTCTAATCTCTGTTTCACATGATCTTGGGAGTTCGTCAACCGTCAGAGTGTTTCTTACTTTAAACAAGTGGTAATTGCGCGATATACGATTGTTTTCAGTCAGATTTTCATATATACATAATGCTGCCAGCCTTAATATCAATTTAGCCAGGATGAGTTTGAGCATCTCTTTCAGCAGTCTGACAATTCTTACTCTTTCCCAACTATTTAATCAAGCGATAAAATATAAACTGAACTCTATCACATCGCAAAAGATTTAAAATGTCCTTATCTATTTAACTTAATTACAACTTACAAAACCGACTACACTAAACAACTAGCCGCATTTATGTGATTAGTAAATATTGTAATAACTCAAATTCGTTTAAATGTTGAGGTCGAATGGTGGTATCTGATAAATTACGGGTTCTGAAGGACCTTGGTTGATGTAGGTAGATTATAAACAAGAACAAGTTTGGTAAAACGCTCATTGTCTTACAGCAACCTGCATTCATTATGTCAGACTTTAATACCTACTTTGACTTGTAACATTAGTTCCGTAATGTTGTGATTGACAGCAGAATGCATAGTGTGAACCACATTGTGAACACCTAACTAAAGTACCTCAACTAACTTTACATGTAGCTAAGCTGCGTTAATAGGCTGTAAATGTCAATACAATGTTATTAATTTTGACACTCAATGAACTTAAATAGGTATCGATACCACCTTAGATATTCTACGTATACTATTAGGTATTGTGCAAGACGTAAACAGATCTCAGTCACATTTCGCCGGAATTTTTATAAACATTGGCTAAAATTAATTTGCGTGAGACATTATCACATCAAAACTACATTTTTCGAGAAAATTCTATCCAAATGGAAAAAAAGTTTATAGGGTCACCTTTAAAATGCTTACCTTTTGCTGTGCCTTTTGTTTATTTTGTAAAATGTATCTAATATTTTAAGTGGACAACAAAGTCTTTTTCTGCATTTTTTATTCTAATATCAGAAATTAAGACAAAGACAATGCGGTCACCACGTCAATACCTACACGTCCTGTCTAATTATTAATCAGGCTGTTTACAATATGACTAGACATTTGACAAACGGCCTTCACATGTCTTTATGTATTTGATAGATAGATCGCGTGTCATACTTTATGTTACTTTCAAAATATTGGCTTGTTTACAATTAACTGATCGACATTGCGGAACGATCGACTATTCAATTAATATAATGTGCATAGAACAGTGTAAACGTCAATATCAAACAATTTGGTGGAGAAATAATTAAGAAGTTGAAGTGGTCAGGTAACTGCTTCTTGATCAAAATTTAGATTTACCTTTTTTTTGAAGCTGGGTAATAAAATACATATATTTTTTATTGTATAAAGGCACAAAAACAGTACAAAGCAAGAATAACAATTAAATGACGCCCTTATGCGTTTAAGCCATAAGAATACAAACGAATTGCATCAATAGATAGATAGATATGATAATAGAAACAAAGCTATAGTAGCCTGTAAAATCAAATCTCAACATAAATATTACTTCGCAATTGAACTACGAACAAATTGTAAGAAATGAACACCGAGTTGCAACGACTGATACCTACTTATGCAAGCGAGTGCACTTGCCCAAGCACTGGCGCGTGTTAGTTCAACAACCAATATTACACTTATTGCATTGTGTTCATTAATAAATCACGGCGGGGTCAAATGTGTTGTTTTGTTTGCTAAATACGGAACGAGAGCCTGTTTTAGGACTTGAATTGTAAGAATAGGGGCCCAAGTCTGCTTATTTAAAATACATAGTATCAATGGCATTTTTTGACACATGCCATTGACACTCTGCCGACACACAACTGAGGCTAATTTAAATTAGCAGACGTGGGCCCCAGGCAGGTGGGTTTTTGCATGATCACAGTCTAATGAGAGGAAACGTAGAGTTAAAGTTAGATTTTTCTAAACATAACCTATTGGAGTATTTTACTGCACCTCCTAGAATGCTTCAGATCTATAAAAGTGTAATAGAGGTACGAGTAGGTAGTCAGACACAGGCTATACCTAGACAATTTTGTGGGACAAAAGCATGACACACGCCTCGTCCTCCGGCTCGTTATCGAGTCGGCAAATATAAAACCATGTCGTGTTTCCACCATAACCCACTTAACTTTATATCGACAGTGGGCAGGATATTACTGGGGCTTTTGATTTGTTTTTATGTACCTACAATAATAGTAATAGATAGAAACAACCCAATGCTTAGACCTTACTTCTACAAATGACTTTTTTAGTTTATGTACGAATATATTTTGTACCAGCGCCCGCTGTAAGACTTCGACATATATTGAAAAACTTACTCAATATCTATTTCAAGATAAAGCCTACGTGTTATTCTGATATGCAATCTAAAATATTGTAGAGTTTAATTTGATTCTGTTTAATTATTTTTTCGCGAAAGACAAACATCCAACTCACCTCTAACTACCCCTCTTTGATATTTAATATAAATATTAGCTATTCAATAGTATTAGTAAGATACTTCAGTAACTTTATAGTCTTTTCTGTCGTTATATTGTTGGATGATGTGATAACCTTAAACAGATTGTACAGGCTTTATTTTGTAATGTATCACTTTCTGGTTGTCCTAATGAAATAAAAAAAATAGATACTAACCTGGAAGCTAGGCGCAGTGGGAGGCGGTCGCATGGAGTCCCTCTGCAACCCGGTGGCAGCTAACACCGCCGCGCTGTTACCACATGCCAGACACAGCAAGGACAGCGCCAGGAACGCCGTTAGGAGAGGGCCTCTGTGGACAATATGTGAGATTTAAGTAAATACAGTATAATGAAGGCTCGTTCATCCACTTACCTACAGATAGATAAACCTTTGTCTATTTCATGAGTAGAATCGAATCCTATTTCGTTGTTGTCGACCGAAAGTCGCATCGGGAAGGAAGAAGTAATCTTTTCAAGCATTTCCATCTAAGCTAAGCTAAGCCCATAGTAGAAGTTTTTTAAGTAATGATATACTGAAAAACTCAATCTTTTGATAATAACACATGATCATTTATCAGAAAAACAGTTCCGCATCTTTCTAAGTACGCAAGTAGATAGTCATATCATAGACAAAAGCGCAACTCAATGATTTTTTATATAATATCATTGGCGCAACTCTAATCATTTAACCAAGAAGATCCATATCTTCATATCCTATTCGGCAGACCAATTAGGCCACTACATTGCCACATCATTCCCCCGCCCATTGTCATTCAACAGTTATCTCCACACCTCCTTATCTATCCATCAGACACGGACGGACATCATTACAGCTATCGCAACCAATCATCGGTTCTCACTTTCTCTCGATAATTATAACGTACGACGATAATAACGCTTTGGTATTTATTACAATATGTACTTGAATGAAGCTGAGCGTATTGAGTCAGTAGTTTTTTAGACTGGTACGAATAGGTACACGTGAACAAAAGATGTGAGTGCAAAATCGTACCAATTCGTACCAGTGTAAAAAAATATAACATTTTCATAGCTACTGGATTTTAGATAGCTGTACATTTCTGTTGTGGTTTCAGAAATAGCTAAAGTTAGTTATACAATACAAAACTCGAATCTTTATTGCTCAAAGACACAGCCACTACCTATTACCAGAAGGGCTTTATTGCTAGGTAGCACTTCCAGGCAACAACATGCCTTCGTAGCAAATTCAAAGATTTCAGCTCTACAATTCAATACGCTAGTGATGTGTGTGAGAAAATCATCGATTCGCTACTCCCAATTGAGCTCGTCCCATAACTCATGTCTTACGTGCAATACTCGTATTAAACCAGTCTCATCTTCGACCCACTGAAACCATACAGATCCCGCACATTACACAACAAAGCTACCGAATGTGGAAAGCCGAAACGCTAATTTATTTCATTGTGCGAAATAAAATAAAAACATTTATATATGTTTTAATGTCACGCTCAGTTTAGCGTTTACATCACGACCGCCGGCAGGTTGTGATTATTTTCTCTCGAAAACGCGTTAGAAAACAAACTTTGGTAAGTTGATGTAGAGTGTAAAATAGCGTGGTGTGATGTAAGCGTACATTATGCGGTGAAAGCACGAGAGCGCATGCGCGGGGCGGCATGGCAGCGGCAAGAGGAGCATCTTTATTTATTACTATCCGAGGCGTGTCTTCAGTTCCTTCATTGCATCAACTTGTTATTAATACCATTTATAAGAGATCCCGGAAAGCCATATCTCTCCCTTCCACTTTATCCTAATGCTAGGTTAGGGAAAGATAATCATAGTTTTAAGGGTTAGCCACGGTATCGGCCAACATGGCTGATAAATGTAGACGCCTTGTAGCATTCCCGAAAGGTATTAACAACCAAATTTTTACGATATTGAGTGTTAATTGTGGTATCTGTTTGGTTTTGAACGATACAAGTAGTTAACAACAGAATTGAACTTTTGTTTAAAACGTACTTAATCTTCCAGATTTTGATCACTTTTCTACGACACTTTTATTAAAATCCAAGACGAATCTTTCGAGAGTTGCCTCATTCTTTTGTGTACAGTTTTATCATGTGCAGTGACTGCGGTCGAGTGCATGTGCAATGTGCAACCACGTGCTCGTTGGCGGAACCATGGTGCTCGGTCTGTTGCACTGCCGCATCGGTTCTGCACCTGCCTACGATGCGCTTTTGTTTATGAACTTCTTGAATTATTGGGGTCTTTGAATGATCTGAAATATCTACCTAGTTATACTAGGAGACTTTACTAGTATGAATAACCACGTAAATATAGTTCAGATTAGGTATTTCAACGACTTTTTTAGAAATGCATCCGTTGACAAACAAATCAATCTTATTAAGTTACGGGCTGATCTTATGTAATACAAATATTCTTAGGATCTACTTCACCACCTACAGAATTTATCTGACTGATATTTTATACCAGTTTTATGAAATAGACATAGGTTTATCTGGCATTTAAAATTTATCTGTAGGTAACTGGTGAAACGGGCACTTAGTGGTATAAGGACACAAAACAGTACAATGCAAAATATACAATGAAGTAGCAAAAGGCGGCCTTATTGCTTGATTATCATAGTACATGCCTGTTAACAAATCAAGTACTCACTTTACCTCAATGCTCCATTTTACCACTTTACAATAAAACCTTCATCACAATTAAAGTAAGCAAAAAAAGGAATCTAGTATTGTTCGAATAGCGTTTCCACGATGGTATTTGCCGATCACATAGTGTAAGTAGTGTAATGCAAGTCTGGTGCATCAAGTGCATGTGCATAGCTGCGGCTCATCACGCACGCGCTCTAGCGGTGTGATCAGCTCCAGTGCTCAAGCGCACAAAGACCACGATAGTGTCTGTGCTGCTCTGTGCAGTATCTACACGTAGCTTGTATGTAATATTAGAAGTAACCCGACACTATTATGGTCTTAATTTGCTTAATTGTTTCTAACCTATTTGAATTTTTTTATTGTTTTGGTGCGATCGTACATTAGATTGCACTAAAAGCATTTAGCTGTCCATTTAACTAAAGAGTGTTGGATGTAGCTTTACTATTCACGTTATATGCAACTGATTATGGTGGTGTTATGATTATATAAATTGCGAATAGTATTTGGAAAATGAAGGAATTAGATTATTGAAAAAACTCTCGTCTAAAATACGCCTTCATCCATCAACGTTCAATCTACCCAAACTTATTTACAACTAAAAACACAATTACTTATTGATTATATATTTTTTTTATAATTTAAAATTAAATTATAGTTTTTATCACATAGTATAGCGTGTTTGTAATCAACAAGTCTATTGGAAAAGTCTGGCTCGTGGCCAGACCGGCGGCAGTCTGCTGTCGCTCGAGGGTAGATGCATTCCATTTCTCTTAGTCTGTAGGTAAAAGTGTTTACAACATTACTTCCGTTATTTGCCTTGTTTGTACGTGTTGGTCAACTAGTTCACTGCTTTATTGTGCTTTACCTATAAAAGTACCTACATGTGATGGTACTTAATATCAATACTTAGACTGAAATTAACTTGATACTAAAATGGAAATGTTTAATGATTTCAGTATGTTTGGATGGTTTGTTACCGATTTTCATGAAGCTTTATAGTTTTCAATAGGTACGTATATGATGGATGATACAAATACGAAGTCGGAGCAGTTACTAATCAATGTACGCGTCAAACTTTAATAAAGAAGAGTCTGGAATTTATTAATTTTCGTGAGGAAAAATAATAATTAAGCGTCAAACAAAACCCACCATCATTATTTATATGTAGAAAAATTTTAGACAAAGAAATAACCCACATTCTATTTTAAAACATTAAACTCACATAAATTAGCTAAACTCTCGTTTTCTCATTGGCCGACAACTCTATTAACCTTGGCATTAGAGTAGATAATGCTAATCAGGCACGTCACTGCTCTGACTAGACGGTTTTAGAATTTCTTCCTTATAAACAGATATTTATCCATATAGGTATTATTTTTTCTGATATCCAATCAATTGCTTAGCCAGTACAGTAGGTACAATTACAGCCACATTAAAAGTACGGTACATATATCTGACGCTTTAGATGTTAAAAAAATAAGAATTAAAAAACATTACGGTATTACTGTCCAACCATACCTACTGTTTATCTTTTGTAGATATACGAGTAGCTACATAGAAGTAACAAAAACCGAAAGTGTTTTACTATAGTACACGGGGCCGATACCTCTTCTCCCAAAATTCATAATTTTTATTTATTACGAAATTTGTCAAAAAGTCTACAGTTTATTTTACCTAATTAACTTTAATATATCTTTACCTGAAATTATCTGCGAAACTTTCGTTTATTCTATACAAGAACAACTCCTACTTTCACAGATTCTGTTTCATTTTTAACACGCTTTTTTCAAGATCAAGGCTAGATACTCGTACATCCACATTTTGGCCAACATTACCATAAAAACCAATGTTCATAATCTCCGGATCGTATAAGTTAACCTTTGGTTTCCATTTAATAGCTTCAGATTTCTAATAGGAGAGTCGATCACGGCAATTATCGACAGTTATGTAGGACGCTGGACAGGTTTATTTGCGAATGAAATCGAAAACACATATCGGATGGCTTGGCCGTTGACCTGTCGACACTTTTTTATTATTAGAAGAATTGCAGTTTACCTACTGCCCTAAACACAAAGAAAAAGTAGGTATTGTGGTAGGTATTTATTTTTTATTAGTGATTTCTATTAATCTACGGTAACGGTAAGTAGGTATATGCACATTTTATGTAGATATTTTAAAGGAAATAAAGATAAAGTAATGTTTCTATTAATTACATTCAAGTTTATCAGGCACACATCTTAAGTTACTTGTTACTTGAGTTATAGTGGACAGCTTTTAGGATTTACAAAAGTAATCGAAAGTTTTTATTTTTATAGGTAAATTTTACAATTTCAAGATCAAAACGACGATACTAAATCGTCTAAATGAAGACAACCGTGAGAGTAGCTGATAGATAACAATGAAACATTAACTATGCGACAATGAGCATGTCTCAGTGAAATTCATCAATGTAACGGGTTGAGTTCACTTTAGTTACTAACCTGCGCCGGCGCCGAGCTTGCTGCTGACAGCTGTGCTGATAGTAAGAAAGCCCGTTGATAAAATTCGTATTTCTTGACTTGATTTGACTCTACTTAGGTCCAAAAGCTTTTACTAAGAACTTCCTATTTTGAGTACTTATAGGAATACACATTTCGATATTTGCCAAAACAATGGACAAGCGTGTCTAGAGTTTACGTTACTTTTTTCAAAATATATTATCAAAGATATCTTAAATTAGGATAACTAAACACAACTCTTTACCCTAGAAAGTCGTCACTTTTCTGGAACTTAGCAAGTAGGTATAATACTTGGTAAATTTCTCTCGACCAACTTCCCTACTATAGTCGTGGGATAGAGCAACAATTAAAAATAATTCGTGTATTTATACTGTCCATCCTACAGCGACACTTTAATAACTTGTTGCCGGAGAAAGCCGTGGCTTTCAACTCTACCTGCGCGCGCGCACCTTCATATTGCGCTTGCAAGATTAATGCCATCGATGACAGGCTGATTTGTCAATCGTTTAGATTTATTTGTGTATTTATATGAGTGAAGATTACAAAAGGATAAATGATAGGTGATTAGATGATGTAAATAGATGACATAATTGATATATGGTTTGTTTATAAACAAATTAAGGAAGTACGAAGTACGAATAAACAATATCTTATAATGATCAGTAGACTTATATTTTTTTACGCATAAAGTACTTAACAATGGTTTTATTGTTGTCTCTATTTTGTTTACGGATTAAAACACTGCTTTTCTTAGGTTTTATAACAGCTAAGTTAAAAGAGTATTGAGTACCTACTGAGGCCATGACTATTCTAGCACTACCCTTTTCTTACAGTACCTAACCATGAAACAATAAAGTCTAATCTAAGTATAAGAAATCAAATAAAATCATCTCAACCAAAAGGACACTTGCGGACCTGCGTGACCTGCGGTTACGGTTTGAAGTTTGATAAAAAAACCGCGAGTCAGCCTCACAGCCTACATTTTTCCGGAAAAGAGGCTGATTGTATCTATTTAGGTTTTTGTAAGGTTTCTTCATTAATTTACTTATCGGTCTATATAACAAATGCTATCATAGGATGTCAATTACCACGGGTGTTAGTTCCGATGACGGCGGCGCGTGGTACCGAACCGACACTGCATTGAGTAAGACGTCGGGAAATTAGATAATAGAGATCGACTTCATCTATTGTAATATTGTCACCGCTTGTCGACCTTTGTTAATAGTTTTAATGTGATTTGTTAATGCTTGATAATACCGGATTTGCTTGTTTGATTGTTTTACTTAGCAATAGGTTTTAGAACAGTGAAACCATTCACCTATGTTGGAAATGCGCGAATGTGACTTCCATCAAGGAATATCCAAAATTTTCAGGTTTCAAATAGCAACTTTTTTTTCCGTAATAACACGGCAATTTTTAATGACTTGTATTGAAGTAATTAAGTGAGTGTTAGATATAAAAGACTAAAGACTCAAACAAGGAAGATGTGCTTACCCGCTAGACTGCTGATGTAGTCCATAGCAGTCGTTGATGCCGGCAAGCAGGCCGACGACGCCGGCTACGACAGCCAGGCATCCCGCCCAGAGACCGGCACCAGCTCGTGCCAGCGCCGCGCCCCTCACTACACCCATTGCCCCCGCACCCAGCAGCAGCGCGCCCAGCACCGTCTGCGTCAGCCCCAGCCATACCACCAGCCGGCGGGACCTGCTTCGACGCACCTTCACCTCACTACCGGCTTCCACACTCTTGGACGCAACACTTTGTCCTTGTTTCACTTTAGGGCTGATTAGATGCTCGGTAGAGTCCTGTGACTTGATGGATGACACGGTGTGGGCGGTTCGCGGTGCCCGCTCGCCCGGCTCGCACGTTTCGCTCTCGTCGGTCATCGCGCCACATCACGCATGCGCCGTGCGCACTCACTGTCGGCTATCCGCGGACTGCCGCCGCCGCCGCCGAGAGCTGCGCGCGCGCCGACAGGTGAAAGTCGTGCCGATAATGCTATTTGTAAAGGAAATATTCGTGTTGATAATAGGCCCTTACGACATCGAGGGGATCCTCTTTTCCCACTGATATAATATGATCAAATAATTACCTATCTGTCTTTAATGGGCAATTAAATTCATAATCAACATTTATTATCAATTAACTCTGAAACAAGTTTTCAAGTCGCCGCAGCTGCAAGCGATGCTTAGTTTTGATCTTTAATTATATAACCATATAAATAACTGGATGCAATTGCATACTAAGTAGGTTGATAGAGTATACAAAATAGTACACTAAGTATACAGACAGAATATGGAACCGTCTCGTCATTCAGTCCGTCAATCAAGAGTCTGCGGAGAAAGCAGCGGCGCGGGCGCAATGTAGGCAGTGCGTTACGTCCACTACGCTCTATCTCCGCGGTATAAATAAACATACACCCACTGCATCAATTTCATTTATTTGTAATCTTTAACGCCCAATTGAATAAATAATTCAAACTTCTTGGGTGCAAGTCATCCGATCAATTAAACGACTCCTAATAATAACTTTAACTATAAGATTGTCAAAAATTGCTTGAAATAGGTATAACCTAGGTATAACGATGAATAAATGGGCACGTTGGATTACCTTTTACCGTAACACCGTGTGCCCTTGTTATTTTTTAACACTAGACATACAGTTGATGTTTCCTTCCGGAAGCTATCGGATACGGATGTATCAAGACACTTGAGACGGGAATGTAGGGAGCGCACGCGCTCACTACACACCTGTCACCGCAAAGTTAGGAGCTTGATGAAGTATTGGGAATTAAAAAGTAAACACGGAAGACATAAGTAAATTACTTAACCAACAGTAGCAGACGCCGCGTCATCCTCATCTGCATAGTCAAACACATTGCGCAGGAGTGGTGCTAATTGCAATTATGTAACACGATCGTAATTCATAGTGCGTATAACGACGTGATGGGCATATGATAGTGCAAGACGCCCAGCTACAGTTACTTAACCGTCAAGGGGATCTTAACTCATGTAATCAATCACATTATTTAGAAGTGTTACAAATCATTTTCATGTTATTTTAATATGTTATCAAAGCGTTTAGGAAAACAGACCTGGAAAGTTCAGGTAAAATAATCTAAATAGAACTTAGCAACTAAATAGACCTTTATACAGGTTCTTAGATAAATAGCTGCAATAACGTGTAAAAAGTAACGCCTTTATTATAATGAATAGCAGTAACAATTGTAAATTATAACGAACAATCAAAGACTGTACTCTTCCTTTATGAACTGGAAAGCTTTTTCCGCCATCATCACGGTTGGCCAGTTGGTATTTCCTCGTAAGTTGTCAAACATGGCACTAGCGTCGACCACGCGGAGCCCTCGGACGCCGCGCACGCGTAAACGCGAGTCCAGCACCCGCCCCGCGCCCGCAGACCCCACCCCGTGGTAGTAAGACATCGCTCTCCCGCGCACCACACACTTCACATACTCCAATCCCGAAAAAACACTACATTTTGACTTCAGTTTAACAGTAAACGCTTTTTTACTCTTGAAATAAGTTGTGTTCGTCAAAGACCACACTATATTTAAAACTTCAGGAAAATTATCTAAATCTTTTGCATTGGTAAATATGCCCAAAACAATAGCTGGACTTAGGAGAGGGTTTGAGGATTTCAAGCGAATGGTCCCTCGCGATTTTGGTTTCAGCAGGACCACATTAAACGTCATCAACTCGAACTTTTTATTAATTTCATCCAACTGCAAGCAAAGATCATGACTGAAGTCCAGAGAATTTATACATGTTTTATAGTAACTGCTATTCATAGGCACGCATCCAGGAAATATACTAAAATCTGGAACGTTTGGTGTAGAGGATCCTTTTAGAGCATAGTCGATACCAACTCTGCTAGGTACGGACAATGAACCACTGCGATTGTACAAATACTTTATAGCGTCAAACTGCTTACTAGCCTCATCAGATGTGCACGTTCCAGGCTCCGCTGCGAAGACCGTAAAGAAGAAAACTTGTTCGTTTAAATTATCGCCTACAGGTAAATCCTGTACTACAGGTATCCCCATGTCTTGCAGATGCTTCTTGTGTCCTATTCCTGACAGCATGAGCAGTTTTGGTGTGTTATATACTCCTGTGGATACGATCACTTCCTTGATAGCGTAGAACTCTTTTATTTTGCCATCCATCAATGCTTGGACGCCATACGCTGTGTTATTCTTTATCAGAACTTTAGTTACCTGTGCATTCGTTACGACATATAAATTATCCTTCTTTGCTGCCTTGTTAAGAAAGGCTGTCACCGTGCTCTCCCTTTTACCGTGTTTCATGGCGAATGATAAATGGCCGACTCCAATTGCTTCTGGGTTATTCCTATCGTGGACAACTTTGAATCCTATTTCTGAGAAGGCGTTTTGAAATGCAATTGTGTCTGGATTGAGTTGGGTCAAGCCCGTCACTTCAATTTCACCTTGAGTACTGTGGTAGCGTTCCCAGCCAGGAGTCTTTAAAATTTTAGGATCAGTGAGATTTTCAGTCTTCTTGAAATACGGAAGGACGTTGTTCCAACTCCAAGTAGTGTCGTTGAGGTTTTTGGCCCAGTTGTCGTAGTCTTCTGGGAATCCTCGGGAGTAGATCATACTGTTGATAGAGCCTCCACCCCCGAGGATGTGACCTGCCACGAGTCTTCTCTGATTGTCTTGGAGAAGCTGACCAGAATATTGATCTGCTGGAGAAGTGAGATTCCAATCGTATTTAGAGTGAGGTAGAGCTCCTTTCATACCGGGTATCTGAGAAATAATACAAATTAGATTGTTTATTTAAAATCCTTACTTGCATTTTGACACTTAGGTAGGTGCTGTTAAAGGATAGTGTCAACCTTATATCTTTACTGGGAGCTCGTCTCAGCAACTTACGTGAACGACGTTGTGTCTAATTTTTCTTCGATAGAGGTTTTGGTTAACAGAACATCTGACAAGACAAGACTCAAGTCATTTGTGTTAGCAATAAAAAGAACAAAGATATTTACAATAGACTCAACAGGTGGAGTAGGCCCAGCCTCGATGAGCAGCAATCTCAGTCCGGTGTCAGCCAGCCGCGCCGCCAACGCCGCTCCAGCTGTCCCTCCGCCACATACGATTACGTCAAAAGTGACGTCATTGGTGTCTGTCAAATTAAAATCATGCCAAGCTATTGGTTAGGTTAGGTGTCAGCCTATGATTTCAGCTACGTTTTAGTTTAAATCGCTATCCTTGAATTATACCTTAAGTTAGGGTTACCTATATGCCGACGGGGTTCGCGGATGTGTGCGAAAGCGTTCCCGTGTCCCCGTCACTTGGCGGCGAGAAGAAACACCGTGGGGTTTTAGCCGGTGGGAGTCCGGCATAACCCTGAGTCTTTCTCCGAGACGAAGGGTATCCATAATGGATTTCCGCACGATAAAAAAAAAAAAGGTTACCTATATGAAAACCCTACTAAAAATCCCGAACGAAAGTTATTTTACATGCGATATAGTTAGGTACGTTAATTAATTACCAGTAACTAACTACTACTTACCTATAGCAACATTGGGAATAAAGAAAAACTTATCTTCTGAAGAAAGTATTTAGATACACCTTGGGCTATGCTGTTTTTGCAATTTCTTCGAGCAAGAAGCCAATAATCATTATACTACCTAACCATCAAAGCTACGAACAAGTAGTACGCACCTACAGACGCAACAGACATGGTATTTATGAAACAAGAAGAAGGTAAAAGATACAATAATCGCCATGACATAAAGTGACACAAAGTATTATAAAGTACCTATAAGACCCAGAACACACGGTGAAACGCAAATACAACGCAACTGAAACGCTAGTTACTTTTGAGTTGCATCGCAGTTTCTGCTATAGACTTCCTTAAAAAACCACACACGACGCAACTCGTTTGAAACGTTTCGTTTCAGTTGCAGTTGCGTTTCACCGTGTGTTTTGGCGCTTACTCACCGAACTGAGGCGGAGGCGGCGGCCAGTCCTCTCGGAGAAGACACTGTGCTGCTGCAAAGTAACTTAGTGCCGACGCGAACTGAACACCAGCACTTCCACCCAACGCACACGACTCCATGGTTCAAAAAATATCCAGCAGGGTCACTAGGAAAAAACAGTTAACTTCTGACCTAGGGAGTATAGTCCCACATAGTGATCGTGTATCAAGTTATTTTTTTCAATTTGTTGACTCATTTAAACTCAAATAAGAGGTACTTTAGGTAAGAATTGTTTGCGCGCGGATTACGGCACATCTCGAATTTTGTATCAGTTATTATTTTCTAAAAACCGTTGTAAGATTTTGTGAAATAAGTAAGTAGGTACGGTACCTATAATTTTTCTGAAAGTACATCAAAGTTAATAAATATTTATTACCTACTGTTTTTAAACATGATTGAGTTTTTAAATAAGCTTAGTCATATTTTCAAAGTTCACCAAATGCAACAGTTGTTTAAGAAGTATTCTTAAGTTTAACAAATTTCATTTTTACTTACACTTCTGCGATGTTTAAAGTCAGACTGACTAAACTCATAATATAAATAATATTTAAGTACCTACCTACTTAAAAACAGCTGCACGAATTTTTTGATAACAATAATGATGGTTCTGACGACAACGTCGACATCAGGTAAATAAGTAAGTACCTTTGTATATAATTTATGTAAGTACATTGTATTTTATTTACCTTTACAAAATATAATTGTTAATGTTTATAGTCTGACTTGTTGCTTATGTTAGGTATGTTGCCATCTATGTTTATATTGTTCTACTCCAAAGATACTAGACATAGGTACCTACAGCAAGAGATCACTCTTGGTGATAACGCCACCACTTTAGTGTACATTGTATTGTAGGTACATGAGTTTCAGTTCATATTTGAGCATATCAATTTAAGTAAACGATGAAAGGAAAATGGATAAAAAAGTTTGAGTAGTAAAAATATTTTGTTATTATCTTAATGTACCTATATATTTTTTACAAATTAATACTTAAAACTAATAATAAATACTGTACAAAGTCCATTCATTTACAATCTAATACTTACATTTTCTCCTCGTTATAAGTACAAGTGCACCAAACGAAATTGACAACATTTCCAATTCTGAATATTTTAAATTTTTTCATAACTTTTAAATTTTATTTTTATTTGAAATTTATTTCAGTCTTAAACAACATAGTTAAATGGTAAAGAAAGAAAAGGATTTTTTTTTCAAAATTAAATAATTTGAATAAATGTTGTCGATTCCCAAAATTCAACTTAATCTACTACGAACTCGGTCAGCAGTTATTGTCATTCTTAATAAACTTGGCGGCTTTCTCAGCGATCATAACGACAGGCGCGTTGGAGTTCCCGCGCACAAGGGTCGGCATGACACTCGCGTCGGCTACCCTGAGCCCGTCCACCCCGCGCACGCGCAGCTCGGCGTCCAGCACGGTGCCGAGCGCCGCCGTCCCCGCCGCGTGCCACGCCGCCATCGCCCGCGCCCGCACCTGGCACCGCGCCCGCTCGTACCCCAACAACGTCCCACACAAGTCCTCATCCAACTCCACCCGCTGCGCGTTCAGTCGTCTAAAATGCGTCGTGTTCGCCAATTTCCGCACCACTTCGAGCGCTTCCGGGTATCGAGCCAAGTCGTCTGCTTCGTTGAACGTCCCCGAGTGTATTAGCGGTGCGTCCATCCAGTTCGACGATTTCAATTTGACGCTGCCTCGCGACTTCGGCTTCAGCAGAACTACCGCTACGACAATCAGCTCCTGGTGCTCCAGTAAATCTTGAAGTTTTCTGCAACTAGTCTGTTTTATCCGTAGCACACCGACGCAATTCTCATAAAACATCGTCCTGGCCGGTATGCAGGATGGGTAAAAACCGAAGTCTGGTAAATTAGGTGTCGCTGAGTCCGGGAGAGCAAAATACGCAGTCATACTATCGATATTCGAGAGCGGACCACTTCGATTGTACAGATACTGAATCGTAGCCATGTGCCCCGCGGACTCGTTCGAAGGACAAGTCCCGTTATCAGCCACCACAAAATCTAAGTACATTACATGATCCTGAAGATTTTGACCGACCGGTGCATCGTTGATTAAAGGTATGCCCATTTCTTGCAAATGGTCTTTAGGCCCTATTCCAGACAGCATCAGCAACTTTGGAGTATTAAAAGACCCAGCGGTAAGTATCACTTCTCTCGTAGCGTAAATTTTTTTTCTGGCGTTTTGTATAACAACCTCCACGCCGTTTGCTGTGCTGTTTTCCATCAGCACCTTAGTGACCATTGCATTTTTGACAACAAACAAGTTTTCTCTCTCAGCTACTTTGTTGAGCAGAGCGGTGAGGGTGCTGTCGCGTCGTCCACTGCGTATCGTATGCGAGTGTCGCCCCGCACCTATCTGGTGTGGTGACGTCATGTCTTTCACGATTTTGAAATTCATCTCCTTAAACGCTTGCAGTAATATATTGGTTGGATAAGATATACTTTCAGTTCCAGCGACTTCAATCTCTCCGTTCCTACCGTGGAAAGCAGAAAGATCTGGATCATTTATAATCCTTTCGTCGGTCAGATGTTCGGTCTTCTTAAAATCGTTGATGACATTAGACCACTTCCATTCATCGTCAACGTCATCGATAATAGTATCCCATTCTTCGTAGTCGTCTGGAAATCCTCGGGAGTAGACCATGTCATTAAGTGATCCAGAACCTCCCAACATTTTCCCGCGAGGTTGATACTGCCTGCCATCGACCAAGCCTTGACTGGTCACGTGGTCGTTTTCCGTAAAGAACTTCCAGTCGTATTTGCTGCCTTTCATCATATGAGAGAACGCTGGGATCTGTGGAACGATACAATTATATTTTTAAACCAAATCATTATTTTCTTTAGATGCTAAAATTCGTTAAATCCAAGATAAAGCCTTTTATGAAGGTATTTGACTTTTTCTCTCCTTACAGTTCTGCTGTGTGCTAGTATTTACGAGTCTTGGCTCAGTTAGAGAACTTAGTCAAGACTCATAAATACTAGACCACTCACGAGCTGAGTCTGCTCGTAATTTTACATGACTTTCCCAATTTTATATATTCTTCATATGGTCGTAATAAGTATACTAATAGGTTATTGAGTTATACCTATACCTAAATATATACTCACAATAGAATCCTGCGGCGGATCGCCACCAGCTTCAAGTAGTAACACTCGATGACTTGTGTTAGCTAATCTTGCTGCTAGTGTACACCCAGCTGTACCGCCACCCACGATTATAAAGTCGAAACATGACTCGTCTGTAATGCAATGTGTGGTTTGATTTTAATAAGTAATAGACAACTATACAATAATTATTAATAAGATCCGATGACAATCTGATGAATGTGGATAAAGCGAAAGAAGTGTGTTTGGATCGTAGCAAAAGGAGCGAAGTCCGTGCCTACCCCGATGGGGGAGAGGCGTGACAGATATGAATGAAGGTTTATGTTAAGATTAGATAGATAGGTAGAAACTTTTTTATAATAATTTGAGTTACAATTTTCCTTCCTGTGTCAGGAGAAACAAACACTCTTCTCTTCCCCGGTCACAGGTTTATTTCAAACATAAATGTATATTCCTCCGGTCCGGATTTATTCTTTCAGTTGAAAGTTATTGTACTGAAACCAAAATCCAAATAATCAAACTGCTCACCATGTACAGTCGCGCTCGCGTCTTTAGGCCAAGGCTCATCGAGCAGACACTGCGCCGTCATGAAGAAGTTGATAGCGGTCGTGAGCGCCGACCCTATAGTCGACACCCCGCATGTGCTGGCACAAGCTGCCATTGTTATGGGCTACCAACTATCTCAAGTACCTGTAATTATATGCAAATTATAGTAATTATAAGTAACAACTTGTATTACGACTATTAATTTATCAAGTCTCAAACGTTAAACGTGGAAACTTCTCCTATGTATGTGACATGCATTTATGAGGAGGCTGATGAATGTGGAAGCTAAATAAGTGTGTTTGGATCGTAGCAAGAAGGGAAGTGGTCTCGGCCTACCCTAATGGGAGAGGCGTGACAGATATGTATGTAGAGATATAGACGGCTGATATTTAACTGATTGTGATTATTATTTTAAAACTTTGAAGGTTCCGACGACGCAGAACTTACCCTTAGGTACAGTACGAGTACAATTGATAATACGGTATTATACCGACTATCGGAAATACTTGAATGTTTTAGAGATAAGCTAACTGGTTTTATTTTAAAAACATTTAACAAAAAAGTCGTCTTTGGTACGTCTTTCAATACTATTAGGATTATTACTCATATTATATTTAAGTATAGTTTTACACCATGGGTCCGACCGTATTGCCCACGTCGTAAGGTACATTAGATAGAGCATTAGACATGTTTCTTTTAGGCGCGATTAGTAAAGTCTTATAAACAAGATCTACTGAAACAGCCCTTGGAGGAATCTGCAGATGGTCTTGCGAGCAAATCCCGTGTCATCAAGTTACAGCACCAAACATGGGCGTACAGTGTAATAAAACGCATATAAGTACATACATATTACGTGCATAGAACGTGAATAATAAAACACTTAGGTAAATAAACTTTTGCTTAAAAAATAAACAAGAAACTTAATAAACAAAAAAACACTTACCCACTTTTAGGCAGTAGTAAAGTCTGCCCGAATGTCAACAATTCACCTTTTTTCTTTAAGTTTGTGCCATTAAAAGAAAAAAATAATTAACACAAATTCTGCCTTACATTCCTAGGTATATTAAATAAGTATAATATTGTTAACGCCAAATACCTAGCCTAGTTATTTATATTAAAAAAAAGAACCTAGGACAATATGTATAACAAAGTGAGACAGTAAGTGAGTGTGTAAATATGATCTTCCGATTGTTTTTTATCTAGGGCCGGTATCGGTGCAATCTCTATTTATCGCTGCCGCACGTGCCTCAGGGTTGGCACGCTGCCGTAACACTAAATATAATGGAATTCGTATTTTTATGAATTAAAATAAAATAAATAAATACACGTTTAAAGCACCAAACCAGAATTCCTTGTGGAGTGGATGCAATAGACACACACAAATATAAAAAAGCATCCAAACCTGAAATGTATAGATTTTAAAAACTCATCATTTAAATATTTACCAAACTGGAATTCGAACCCAACCCAACACCCTCTGAGTGGCAATCCGGCATGGTGAACATTAATTCAATAGAATGCAAGGTCCATTTAGATTATAATATCCATAACTATGTATAGGTATTATATTAATTAATTGTGAGTCTTAGCGACGCGACGCTACGTGCTTTTTTCCCATAAGCGGTATATTTTCTCGGACACGTTCTCTTGTCGTCTGTTAAGTGACCCAGTCAGAGCATTCCTACGCCCAACTGCAGCCCGTAATCATATGATTATTACATCGTTATTTCCTTGAGCACCTACATTTATCTTAGTTTAAAACATAAATGAACTGTTACATTTATGCCAAATGAATAATGCGGTGATAAATCATTTGACATAACGACTCATTAAACACGCGCACACAATATTTCAATATGCAAAGAAAATTAAGAATTTTCTCAAAAGCAAGCTTAACAAAGCTATTATGATGATAGTCAAATATCTTCACTAAAGGATCTCGATCGTTGTATTTCCAAATTCGGTCCCGGTTACAAAATTATATAGGTTACAAACTTTGTAACCAAACAAGAAGATGCACATCTTCTTTGTAACAATTAATTTATAATTGTTTGAAGCGTCACGTAGGTAGTTTAATAATGTTAGCGATATGAACTTCTACGTGATAATTCAAACAGATAGATAAAAGTTTTGTACCTCTCAATCAACGTATTTTAAACTATTATTTCTTAAGTTTTATTTCATTATTCATTTGAGGGTTTTATCCTCTACTTAAGATAAAAAAAACCTTATTATACTTAAATGGTCATTTGCTTCATAGGTAGGTACCTACTTTATGTTCTACAAAACTTTTATAATTTTTCGAAACTCGCCAGCCCTAAGTGGCGCTATAAGACGAGTGATATAAAAGGGCAAATATGGAGATTTATAGCGCATGTAGAATATCAGTTC
This sequence comes from Anarsia innoxiella, assembly GCA_947563765.1. Taxonomy (NCBI): domain Eukaryota; kingdom Metazoa; phylum Arthropoda; class Insecta; order Lepidoptera; family Gelechiidae; genus Anarsia; species Anarsia innoxiella. The sequence continues at coordinate 2,654,752 of OX387403.1, forward strand.
GCGATAGGATAACGACGATGCGTTGATATTTATACAACGATATTACATAACAAATGTAGATATACATCTATATATACAGAACTCACACTCAAGAAAAATTGTGTCGACAACACGCGCGATAATTTTTCAGACTGATTTATCGCTCCGCGCATATCATGCTATTTGATGCGCAATAAATATTGTCATTTCTAATATTTATATATTAGTATCAGGGCGGAGGAAGGTCGAGACAGAAAAACATGGCGGATAAGAAGAGACGCCTTTGCCCAGCAGTGGGACACGAGTGGCTAGATTGACATCCTAATACGAATTACAAAACGTGCCAACCGAAAATTTTCTCATATTTTCTGTAAATTGTTACGTTTTGTAAGATGTTAATTAAATAAAAAAATAACGACAATGAGACATTCACTTTGATAATATAAAAATATATTTTAATATCTATCTATATTAATAATAGGTATAACAACAGATAATAGTAATTTCGCTTAATATATTACATATCAAAATATCAGTCTATACAACACTTAATAAAATCAGTTGAATGCACAAACATAATATCTATAAGTACGTAACATGGTCAATAAATATATTAAAATGTTTTTATAAAGTTGTGCATTATTTTGCGACTCGATTTTGTGGTACAGTGAAAGAAAAGCATTTGCTCATCAATAAACGAAGCAATTTTCGTATTTCCGCGAGAAAAAAATAGTTTTATATTTTGACAAATTAATATTGTATAGTCAGGCTATATAAAATGCTTACATACATGATAAAACACCATACATACTAATTTGAGCAAGAGTTCTGAAAACGTAGAGTCGTCCGCCGCCTGCCCTCTCTAAGAATTCTCTTTTTCAATATATTCCTTCGTATCGCTGTGCCCGATTAGTTTCAGTTTACTGCAAAAAATACAGGCAGATTAATATTGACGTCATTTTACTTCATTATACTACATCGTATGTGACCTACGGTATGTCAAACTTTGGAAAACCTCGATGGTCTCGAACGGCGTGGTTACTCTGCTATGTGTACCTATAGTAGTAGTACGCCGATATCGGCCGGTTAAATGCTACTTACATGCAATTGTTGTTCAGCTCTGCCGGGGTTGTACGCGGCCATCCCGAACTGCCCCAACAGGATGGGCCCTGACACCTGGTGCGTGCGCGCACTTACGCTCATCAATGTGTGTTGTGGGAACCGAACCAAGTAGTAACTGGGGGCGGAGCAAACAGAACGATAAAGGAGAGAACCTGTACTACGAAACCTACGGGGTCCCGCCTATACTAATTTGAACCGAATTGATGGTAGCCTAATTAGAACGCCTGTCACCAGTGTAAGAGGCGCTATGTGCAACAGACATCCCGGGACAAAGCAAAATTCTTGAGCGGTTTCTAAAGTTCGTGCACCATCGTACTAAAGAAATAAGATTGGTTTTTCTACATTTAAGTGTACTCTCAATGACATTACAATAAGAAACACAGCGACATTACTCCTGAAACGGAACAATATTTTATCCATCTAAACACGGGTAGAAGTATAAACTTTAAATCTCCTTATTAAAAGTTTTGGCTTGTTGCAACATTCCTATGACGTCATGTAATATGTAGCAAGTTAACACAGAATACGCAAGTAATACTCACAAAACTTTCCATCCAAAACCGTTATTAAGCGGCACATAGAATCCAGGTTCATTCAGCAGGAGATACGTCTGCATGACCTTGAACTCGGCACCATCGGGCTCTAGCGGGTATAGTGTGGACTCTTTCTGTGAGGACTGCTTTGTGGGTGGTGCATTGGGTGGTGCATTGGGTGGTGCATCCGTATGCTCGGAGTGCATGTAGCGGCCGACTAGTTGCACCTTTTGGCAAAAAATATAACTCTAATTGTTTCGCTCGTAGGTCATAGGTCGTATACAATTAAATAAATAATAAATAAATATTTGGGACATTGCACACACGGTCACCTGACCCCAAAATAGGCAAATCCTGTACTATGGGTATCAGAGACTGATAAACATACATAGATAAATATATAACACCCAGACACGGAACAAACATTTATGCTCATCACACAAATGTTTGTAACCGACGGGGATCGAACCCGCGACCCGTGCGGAGGAGGCAGACGCACTACCGACTACGCTAACAGGCCTGTCGTTAGCGTAGTCGGTAGTGCAAAACAATTAATGTTTATGTGTATTAAACAAGATCACAGTTATACAGTTAGTCTTAAATGAGACAAACAATGAAACAAACAGACTATTTGCTTATACCAATTATTAAATAGGTGCCATCGAAGCAAAAGGAGCGAAGTGGTCTCTGCCTACCCCGCCCGATGGGAGAGAAGCGTGACAGAAATGTATGTACGAGTATGTACCATGGTGTAGGTACAAGAAAAATAAATCAAGTACCTATGGAAATACATTACCCTTCTTTCCTCCTTTTTCTCATCTTGTAGCATCAACTTCATTATCAAATGCTGGTTTTTATAGCTGGGCAAAATCTTAGTGACCATGCACACGTAAAGCGTATCCACCAGTGGGATCTGGCAGTGCATCAGTCGAATACAGCGCTGGTATTCACATGTGAGGTCTGACGGATTTAGTTTTATACAAGAACCACCGGTAAAGCTGTCTTGGAAGTACACCTGGGAAATCAAACAGAAATAATTTAAAAACTTTGTTTCATCAGAATATTAAAAACCTTTTTATTCACTGTCTCCATTATCCTATTCCTCATTGAGAGTAGGTACTTACATTTACAGGATTTGGATATGCTCTTGTATTTATAGTTGTGCCCAAGTGGTTGTATGTACCTACTCATCTCGTTAGGAAAAAGATTACAGTCATAGCATAAATAATAAGGTAAAACCGTACCTCAAGACAATCCCGTTCCTCAGCTAAATACGCCACGGTAAGCCTAGTCCGGTCCTGTCTATGAGCCGCGCCGAGTTTGATCGTGACTCGCTCCTCGATCGCCACCAGACTCAGATCGGGTCTTGAAGCGTGTGCGTGTATTTGTGACTCTACATTCATATCTCTTCGTCTCCTAGGTGAATCTTTCTTCTTTATGTGGAATGTACGTTTAAACCATCTTGATACTCTGCTAGGTAATGATGGCTTCGATATACGTGGTAAAGTTATTGTACTTCTTCCTTCTTGCAATGGTCCGACTTTTAGTATTGACCTTTATCGGATAAAATAGTACTATTTTAGAGAGCGTTACATTAATGTTCTAAATCTAAACCATAATTTTGTATTTAGAAAAAATGAAGGAAAAATGTGTAGGTTTACAAAATTTACATCTTGGAAAACCAAAAATGTCTGCTGCTGAACAAAGGACTGATTTTATGCTAATAGCATTCGACGATTTTCCACTACCTTCACCAGGACTTAGTCCACCTTGTTGGAAACCTCCCACACTATGTTTCTAGGAAGCTGGTAGTCGGTTATCGTCACATCGGCCATGGGATCCACTCCACATTATTCTAAGCTACTGCTCAGTTCTTCAATGAATCTCTACAATTTTGACTCGTACACAGATCACTCCAGTTGATTGAACTACACTAGGAGTTACAAATAGAATTATTACCGTCGTCTTTTACCGCCGCTTTCTTCTTGATTACCCGTTTCGAGCGCCATTAGAGATTCCCTTATTAGGGTCAAACTTCGTTCAGCGGACCGCGATCTTATGTTAATGTTACCGAATTTCTCGACGGTGGATAAAACGTAGTGGTGTGCCCCGTGCGCGGATGTAGGCTGGTATTGTTGATGGCGGATGTTGTACCATGTTCCTGGGCTTACTACCTGTGTGAAAAACCACTAATTTTGTAGAAGGTAAGAGTTATGTGCCAATAGTTTTTGGATCATGTTGAATATACCAGGCGGCAATATAAAAAAAATTCACTCATTGTATTTCTCATTATGGTAAAAGCTTTTCGAATTTATGGAAAGAAAAAAGCAAATCTATGAATGAAATTACAAAGACAATAGCAGCTCTGATACCAGCCCTATCTATGATACAGTAACATTCAGTACTTTCAGTAGGTACTCTGTCTACAAAGAACCATAAATAACGTATAAGAAATAATTCCAAATTCTTACCTCGCCATACATCCACCGCCTCTTCCCATGACCTCGGCAGAAGGACGACTTAAATGGCAGGCTACAAAGCAACTTCGTGTTTAAATACGGCCACAGAGAGTCCCACAACGCCCGGTCGCGAAGTAAAAACCGTTGAGTGTCGTCGAGTTTCTCACCCATGATGATAGTGTCGGGCTCATGATCGTCATCGCCCTTCATTGCTTCGTACGTCCACGCCGGCGCGAAGATTGCTAAAGAACATCCTTGGGCGTGGACGAACTTCACTGCCTGGTAACAGACGATCATAATACCCCGTTACAACATAAATAGGTATAAGTAAGTAGGTATTATAGTTAAAGTTACATTTTGTATTAGGTACTTAAAGCCTAGTTCTAAAAAGAGACAAATAACAAGGCTTCCTATAGATAATAACTCTTTGTTTTCTCTCCAGTTATTTTTGATTACAATTTAGATCACACAATACTGACTGATTCAGGAACCTACCTCAAACCGGGACGGAGACAGGTAAAAAGTAGGACTGATTATCTTCTACCGTTGCACATCCGGCATAGGCAGTAAATACTTAGTCCGGGAAGTTATTCTAATCGCAACTTTCTCATTATCGCATGTACACTGGGCGTCAAAAATAAGTAGTGCAGTTTTAAAATTGCAATATCTTCCAAACTACAGAACCTAGTCCTTTGAAATAAAAAACAGTTGAAAGAGAATTTAATTTCATTTAATAAAAAAACATGCATAATATATTTTTTTAAAGAATTACTGAAAAAAAACCTAAGAAACAGTAACACTCTTTTGGTGAACTATTGTCTACTTTCTTTTTTCTTTTTTTATATTTACCTATTACTGATAAATCAATTGAAATTCAAACGTAAAGGTGTCTTTAGCGAGTAAACTTTATTAATCAGGCCTATTTCAACATTTCGATTCCTATTCCGCCTCCGAAACTTAGTGCTCAACAATCAACATGCCAAATGGGCTCCAAGCTGTAATAAGAGCATGAGGCGGCAATACAAGTTACTTAAGTACGAACAAGACTCAATACGTGAAAATTAAGCTCTTGACAGTTCCTTCAAAATGCAACATTTTTGTTCTTTCCTAAATTTAAGTGAAAACCTTCACTAATATTAAACAGGCTATACAGCCTATAAAGCCTTATTAAATTTGTGATAATATGCTTTTTATTTCAAAACTCTAACTTCTATAGTTTAAGAGTAATCGGAATTTAAAAACTGTACTACTTATTTTTAACGCACAGTGTAGGTACCTGTTGCGTATTAAACATGCCGCCACCGTAGAAGTGTCGTCCCCATACATCAATTCCGATATATAAGTCCCTTACTCTGTCCCCGGCCTCCAAGACACTCCGCCTCACGTCCTCTTCAGTCCAAGAGTAATTCGTGAAGATACCATCGCAGGCGGCGAAGAAGTCTCTAAAGAGAGTGTCAATTTTTGATTTACGAATTTCCACAAGGAATTGTATTGGGACCATTTTTATTCTTGACTTATATCAAAGTTGTATGTAAGCTTAAAACACTTAACCTACCCGTTTCTAGCTTTAAACAACGCTTTGAAGTAATATTTTTGTGTAGTTCTACTTTACATAGATGGAATATAAATAATAGATGCAATGATATACCTGTTCTTATCATCCAACTTGTTCTGCCAAACCAAGTCTCCATCTATAGTGACACTGTCATACCAGATTAGCACAGCATTGTTTATTTCCTTGTGTAACATTGTATGTAACGACTTAACAAACTGCAGTAGCTTAGCCGGTTGTGATGTCTGTACGTAAACAAATTATTAGACATAGAGGTAAACAAACATTGGAAACATTAAGTAATGTGTCTTAATAACATGTCTGATTTCTTTATTGTTAAAATATTATACAAAAATAGAATACCTTATTTTCTACATTAAGTAGCCACCCTTCAAACTTAAGTGTCTTGGCAATGGTAACCAATGCACTGATAATGTTGTTGATCTCGGTTTCTGATTCGAATACCTTGTTCCAGAACTGGGCTCCTTCTGCCCACTCTGTTATTATTGTACCTGGAAAGGTACATAATTTAAAAAAAACATTACTCCTTCTTTTAACTAGCCTTTGTCTGGTAAATTGGGGTCTCCATCCAATGGTTTAAAAATTATAATGACAGTATTAATTAATATCAAATTAGTAGGTATAATATTAATTTATTTGTCTGATTGATTTTGGGAACAAGTTATAATATCATAGTTGCTTTTGTTTGTCATGATGAAATCTATGACAAATAATGGGATATAAAATACAACACTCACAGCTAAATATACATCATAATTTGGCATATCTTGGAGTTAGTACAGAGAATACCAATTTACCTATAACTTTAACACCATGAGCATGAGCCACATTGATCCAGCCCACTGGTGGGATGGTGATTAGGTGGTGGCTGAAGTAGCAGAAGATGTCCACCGCCGCCCAGTTGTAGAATGTGTACGCACTGTGATTATTGGTGCCATTTATTGCACTATGGAATAAGAACGCGGTTCAATTATATACCACAATCAATTTGAATTAATTTCAATTTATATTTTAACAATAACCCCCTGATGTAGGTAATTTTTAGGTTTTTTAACTAAAACAACACCATATCTAGGCACACAATTACTTCATACCTACCTATCATCGTGATAACCATTCGCCATATCGTGGCATACAAGAGTTTGCGGTAAATCTGTTCTGAGATGACGCGGTGGTACTGGCGCGTTCGGATCGAAGTGACAAAAGTTCTGCGTCTTCTCTATTGCCATATTATCGAAATCCTGACACAAGTCCTTGTTTCTTATACATAAATGACTGTGCTCCTGATAGCTCTCGCAAAGAGTTCGCCACGCTGGGGGATCTGATATAAACTCATTGATATCCCTGAGAGTGTCCAGTGGTTTACAATAAAAGTTAGGGTTCTTTCCTAAAACACCACTCGATTCGCCCCACAGACCACTTTCACCCATTATAATACATACAAGTTATCTACACTAATAATAACACACTTTTTTATGGAAAAACTGAAAAACAAATAAAGTTGTACGTGGTTTATAGTTTCCGCGTCGATTGTCAATACAATCAGCTGAGATTGACATTGACAGAAAGTCGCGAAAATAGTGTGGAAAATAAGTGAAAAAAATAAAATCGAAAAAAAGCGACGATAGTTCGAGACGAGACAACTCAAACCTGCTTACAACGAACACACGCCACAAGTCACAAAATAGGTATTACAATGGGTATTACACAACAAATTAACAATTAATTCATTTATTTAAGTTAACTAACCACTGCAACAATGTCTATGTGGACTATTTCATGTTGCTCCCGGAAACATGGAAAAGTAGAACACTTTGATATCGCTACGATAACACATTTCCGTTGATTGCATAGCATTCCCATAGACAGAAATGTAAGTAATATTCCGATTTATTTTATCACTGGTAGCTGTTGCATTATTAACTTCGTTTTTCACTCTTTATTTCCTTTGTTCCCGTCTTTTTGTTTGAATTTTTAACGGTACTTACCCACCAGCATTCAAGGTGTTTTAAAGGATACATTTTGTGGGCTTTTGATGCTTCTGGATATAAAAACTTAAATACTTTGTTGGCTTATTAATAAACAAAGGTTAAAAAAATATATCGAGAAGTACCTACTTTTTTTTTTTTTTTTAAGTTTGGCAACCATGCTATGCGCATATTTTGCCACCGTCAAAGTTAGGGAATCGAATACTTATTAAAAAAAGGGAAATACGGAGAAAAAGGAATAGCTAATTGGAATGATTGGGATTACAATTACATAAATAAATATATCTATATTTTAATATTATTAGAGGAAATAAAAGCAGCTAACATTAAATAAATACTAGAGGAGTTAGAAGAAAGAAGGACAGGAATAGAAGTAGGAAGAGGAACATGTAGATCTATTAATTCATTATATAAGTTAAAATTATTGTTCTGAGGGCAAGAAAAAAATATATGGGCATTTTCAAAAAAAGTGCCCCCCCTGGGTTTTGACCGTGTCCACGAGTTTGAAGGTGAATTGTGAATTAATTTGAACACCTATTGATATTTTGAGGACTACATAGTATTTTTACATTATTTAACTTAAACTTTAAATCAATAAACCTTACGTAATTAACTTAATTTAAGAATTATGATCATTTGAAATAAAAAAGACAGCTGTTTTTGACAGGTCACACGGCTACCCAGCATCAAAACTATTGAATTTACCAAAAAAAATTCTTCCACATACCTGCTAATGTTTATGTCTACGTGTAGAAGAAAATGCCTTCTATCTCATCAAATCAAAATTATAAATGTAACTCTATTCATTTAAGCGTAAAATAGATTTTAATTTTGTCCTCAAAATCGAGTCGGACTGACAAGTCAGTACAGTGACGACCGAAATGGTATTAAATTTTATACTAAATCGATTTATGTTGTTAAAAATGGCAACATTATCTACAAAGGATCCCATCTGCCATTTTGAAATCGTTAATTTGTTGTCCATTGCCACGGGAGAAGCAAGTTTTGTTGGTGCTAGTCCCAGGTTACGTTTTTTGAGGTCAGGTTTGAATCATGTTATCTTATTTTTTTGTATACATCTTGACATAAAACTTTTTTAAATCGATTCATACATTATTTAGCTAACGTTTTTTGTATTTAGTTTACACAATTATTAATACATTTGGTTATAATTTGAATAAAAGTAAAATTTGGTGTGAAAATGTGACGTCAGTTTAGTGACTTTTAGTTCGTCACATATAGGTCTGACCACCAAAGTCACCAAACTGACGCCTAAGGCTAGGTCTACATAGTATGATATGACTTTTAGTAATTTTGTTATTTAAAATGAGTTTAATAATACGGTTCTGACACACATATTTTTATTTTATTATTACGTTAAATACTATCACATATCTTCATAGACGACTGTCTTCCATTAACAAGCGGTAAGTTAATTTTATGTACCTTTATTAAAGGATATTGTTTTATTAGGTAATTATTGATAGCTAAATTAACTTTCTCAGGCCCGAACAAACGATAACAACTTCTACTGCAGTAAATTTGTGAAATTCTCAAAAGAAATTGATCCATATGTTCGTTGATTATTTATCCTGACCTTTTGTAAGGGACATATTTTTAAAATTTCAAAAAATCATTCCAATAAAAGTTGTTTGTTTTCACATACGCTATCATCTTTTAGGTTTTTTGATTTCTAATTGGTTTCTAATAAAACAAACCCTACTTATATTATGAGTAAATGACAATATCGTATACCTACGCAAAAACCACTGAACCGGTTTTAATGAAACTTTGCAATATAGATCAAAATACTATAGGATATCATTGTTTTCAGTTACGATGTCGCGCTAGATCGAAAGTTGTACTTTAATAATAATAATTGTTACCTAGAAGATCCTATTAGTTTAACAAAAGTTCAAGAGCTATACATATTAATCAAGTAGAGTATTTTTTTTATATAATTCGTTAACAGAAAATGGTTTTTTTTTATCATGTGTCCCTACCTTAAGAATTTTTGCTGTGTCAGTTTGGTGACTGTCACACTTTTTTTGGGTATATTTTACTCATTTATTCATTTGTTTCCAGTTTTCTGTTTAGTAATTATTCCTTATATTGCTTGTATTAGACACTCATTTAATAATTTAATAAATAACATTGATTAACTGCTTTCAAAACTATAAAAAAAGAAAAAAATGATATAGCAATAGCATCACTTGTCACCAAACTGAAAGTAAAACGTGATTTTTAGCTTAAAATACATTATTATAGCTTATTATTGTGTCTTTTTTAAATAATTTCATTAATTTAGAATCTCGTAAAACTAAAAATTTACTCAAAATGCTTTTAATTCTCAAATTAAAGCACTTTTGAAAAGTCATCAAACTGACCACTGTTTCACTATAGTGTCCACTTTATTAATGTTTTTTACATAAAAATCCAGTAATATCTCTGGAACAAGCTATATTTTCTAATTTATAGGGCTTTTAAGAATATTTTAACATGAAAAATCTTTCAAAAAACGCATGTCTAAAAATAATGCTAAAATTTCCAACGGGGGGGCAAAAAAGTAAAAATGCCCATATGATTGACGTCTTCAACCTCGCCACACCCACAACGATCCGATGGAACAATCCCAAGCCTGGCCAAATGAACAGGCGTGCACGAGTGCCCAAGTCTGAGACGACTCAACACACTCGTTACACGCCTGCCAAGCTCGAGATTGCGCCACCAGGGCTTATGAGCAATAACTGGTTGGATCCCTGCGTAAAATCGACCCTTTATTAAACTTGACTTTGCCCAAAGTTCACCCCAGGAATCCCGGAGACAAACCTTGGGCAAAGCAACCAGATCATTGGAAAAATTTGTGTAAACTGCGTAGTCGCCATCGACTACAGCCATGGAAGCGAGACGGTCCGCATGAATGTTGCCGACAATGCCAGAGTGGCTGGGAATCCACGCAAAATATATGACAAATCCACGTTTAGAGAGTTCGAGCAAAAGACTTCTGATTTTCAAAATTAGTGGACAATTTAATTTATTTCTAAATGGAAATCTGGATAGAGATTGGAGGGCACTCTTAGAATCTGAAAATATTATGGATTTCTTAAGTTTAAAAAGGGAAATGAATTCTAAAGCCTTCAATAACCCTAAACACTCGCCAGTAAAAATGGAAGCTTCTGGGGGAAGTTTGGATCTTTGAACAATTCTGGATTGTTGATGATAGACACCTACCCCAACAATACCAGACATAGAATGTTTAGACGCGTCAGAAAACAGAAGGTGCCAGTCGAGCCAGTCAGCATCGATGATATAATTGAATAATGCGTTTGCTAAGGGATCATATTTTTGAATACCTAAATCTAAAATGACTTCCGGGGAGTATATGAGAGCATCAAAGTTTTCTGAAAAAAGTGGAAAAACAGGGAATTTAGAAACGGGAGCTGACCAGGAATTACATTTTCGGAAGCTATTGACTAAACAGGGATAAGATTTATGTAACCAGTAACGAGACGAATCAATAAAATCTGAAAGAAACTGTAGCTTAGAATGAAGGGGATGATTAGAAAATTGGAGAGCACGAATAAGAAACCTATCCGAGAGATATTTTCGACGCAAATGGAGAGGAGGGTCCACACACTCCACTTGTAATGCATTAATAGGGCTTGACTTCATTGCTCCGGCAATTATTCTTAAAGCCCTGGATTGGATAGAATCCAACTTTCTAAAAGCAATAACACTTCCGGGTTCCAATAAAAAGGAACCATAGTCAAGAACACTTCGAATCAGGGCATTATATAATAATTTTAAAGAAAAAGGATGGGCACCCCACCAAACACCAGAAACACAACGTAGAATATTTAAGGTTTTCTCACATCTAGCAACAACATAATCACAATGTGGTGTACCAGTGAGTTTGGAGTCAAGTATGATACCTAAAAATTTGGCATGATCTTTGACCGGGATAAGGTTACCATCATAGAACACTGAAATAGGAGGGGGAAGACGAGATCTGGAGAACAAAACGACACTACTCTTGGGAAGGGAGATATCAAAACCATTAGCATCAAGCCAACACTTCAGACGTGAAAGAGAGGATGAGAGTGAAGCACAGGCTGTAGATATTGAAGAATGAGAACTATATAATAAAAGGTCATCAGCATATTGTAAAACACTGCAATCTAAAAAAGATTGCAAATCATAAGAATAAATATTAAATAGTAGTGGGCTTAATACTGACCCCTGTGGGAGACCCTTCCACAAGAGTCTGGATTCTTTACAGGAATTATCTAAAGTTAAGGTAATACACCTTCCTAGCAGACTATTTACTATAAAGTTAATCAAAATAGGAGGAATATTAAGAGCCAGTAATTTTTTAAATAAAATGGATATAATTACGTTGTCATATGCAGAGGTAATGTCCAAAAAAGCTGCTACCACGGAATTATTCTCAGAAAATGCCAAACGAATATCTGTGACAAAGATACCAATATTATCTAAAGTACCCTTACCTCTCCTAAATCCAAACTGACTTTCACTGAGAAGACTATTATTCTCAACTAACCACTCCAATCGATTTTTAACCAGATGTTCAGACAATTTCATAAGAACAGACGAGAGTGCAATCGGACGATAAGATAAAACATCCGAAGGATCTTTATTAGGTTTCAAAAGAGGAAGCACATCTTGAGATTTCCATACTGAGGGGATATTTCCGGTTAACATAACAGAATTAATGATTTCTAAAAGATAATTTAAGGATGAATCGCTAAGATGAGTAATGAAAGAGTATGGAATGCCGTCAGCGCCTGGTGATGAATCTTTAACATAGGATAAAACACCCTTTAGTTCAGAAAGAACGAAAGGCCCGTCTATACCTATGAATTGATTATTTACTGATGGATTACGGATATTAAGTGCAGGCAGAATTATATTTTCAGGAACTGAAGGAGGGGCTAAATTATTTAAAAAATTATCTGCCATTGAAGAAGGAAGGATACCTACAGGAGAATCTTTAAAAGCCGATCTAAATCTTCTTATATTTTGCCACACCAAGGATGGGGAAACATTAGGGGAGATGGAAGAACAAAAATTCCGCCAACCATCAAATTTCTTCTGCTTTAGTAACTTTTTAGTCTCAATATTAATCCTCTCCAAAACATCAAAATTTTCGTCCGAAGAAAATTCACAATATGCAATTTCGGCTTCCTTCCTTTTTCTAACAGCTTCGGAACAGTCTTTATCCCACCAAGGTGGAGATAGAATAAGATTACGAGCACCATTTTTAACCGGAAATATCTCCTCAGCCGTCTTTATAAACGCATCTGATAATGCCTGAGCGCAAAGGGCCTCTGAACCCTGAGACACTGCAGGAAGAGAGGAAACCTTTATCTCCACCCGATTTCTAAACTCAGTCCAATCTACATCAGCTAATCTGAATTTCAAACGAGGCGATCCAGACGGGGAGGGTCGGTTATGAAATGGAAATGAAATATATATCGGGAAATGATCACTACCAAGTGCCGAGCTGTGAGTAATCCAAGACAGGGAAGAAGCTAAATTGGGAGTACAAATGGATAAATCAGGCGCACTCTTACCTTCTGCAGGTCGGGTGCGTCTCGTGGGTGTACCAGTATTTAATAAACATAAATTATTATTGTCCAATAAGTTCAACATAAGATTACCATAGTGGTTAGAATTAGTACTTCCCCTAGATTGATGTTGTGAATTAAAGTCACCCAATAGAACAAAGGGTTTAGGAAGTGAAGTAATAATACTATCTAATTCATTTAAAATAGAAACTGAAGGATGAGGAATATAAATGGAAACAAAGCAAATGTCGTGAACAATTACTGCAATAATAGAAAAACCAGAACTATGTGAAGGAATAGCAAAATGTTTAAAGGGGAGAGGGTGCTTAACGAGTATGGCAACTCCACCATACCCATCAGAGCGATCTTCCCTGAGACTGGCATAACCAGAAATCCTAAATAAGGAATCGGGCTTCAGCCATGTCTCCTGAAGAGCAACTAAAAACGGTTTGTATTTATTTAATAAATAAATTAGATCAGATTTTTTAGAAACTACACTTTGGCAGTTCCATTGAATGACCTTGGCTAAACTGTCCATTGTTATTAATATTAGAAAAAATTTTAGAAACTGATTCAATCACTTGTGCAGCGCGGGACGGTGATACGGTGTTATTTGTCAAATATTTAATGATGGCAGCAATTAAATCCTGTGTGGATGATTCATTTTCTTTATGGATGAGTGCACAACCATTACTGGGAGGAGGAATATTGTAGTCTTTAATTAAATTATTGTGAGCAGTAACATCGTAACCTTGACTTTGTTTAGGAGGAGAGCGTGGTTTTATGAACACTGTTTTGTTGTAGGAAACATTTGGAGCTGGCTTTGAGTTGGAATTGGAGGTAAAATACTCAGAAGAACTAGTTACAGCAGCACGACCTTTAGATGAAGACAATACAGCATCTGCATAAGAGATTTTTGAGATTGGAGGGTGAGCCTTAGAGGCCTCCGCATAGGACATACTAGACTTTGCCATAGATTCTTTAATAGCCTTCTGTCTCTCAAATTCCAAACATTTCTTACTAGTGGCTAGATGAAAGCCTTTACATAGGCAACAGGAGATATCTTCTTCATCGACAGAGCAATTATCCCCAGAATGTCCCTGGCCACACCTGAAACATCGAGGTTGAGATCGGCATTGAGTTTTAACATGACCAAATCTACAGCAGTTATAGCACTGGATAGTGGGATAAATATACAGATCTACAGGCAATGCAGTGTAGCATAAGAAAATCCTTTTTGGAAGTGTTTGACCATCAAACGTAAGAACCACGGATTCTGTGGACTTCAATACTGATACTCCATTCTCTACTACTTTCCTTTTTAATCGTCTAACTTTCAAAATCTTTCCACAGCCCACGGGAACTTTAATGTTGTCCAAGATCTCTTCTTCTGACCAATCCGCAGGGATTCCCCTAGCCACTCCCATACGAGTGACCGTAAAGGAAGGAATGAAAGCTTTATAGTTCTCAGTTTGTAGAAATGACTCTGTCAAAAAAAGATTGGCAGTTAGGTAGTCCTTGAAGGAAATAGATATTCTATTCCTACCGATTCTTTTCAGGCTGCCCTCCACAATACCCAAAACATTATGTTTTCTCAAACAACGACCAAATGAAACGGGATGCAATGTCACACCATCTTGTGCTGATGATTGAACTCTCTGAACGTGAATGACATGCGGACCTACATCTGATGCATTGAAAATAACTCTAGCGACAGAAGGCTGAGAAGGAGTCGACTTTTCAACTGGCATATTAGCAGAAACCGGAGTCTTAATAATGTTGTTATCAGCTACTGGCACCTTTCGGATTACAGTATCAGAAGAGTAGCACTGACAGTCTGATTCGCGGATTTTCTTGCCGTCACCATGATGTTTTCTGCGCTTTTTGTGACAGTTGGTGCAACGAGCATTGACTCGTTTGCGAGAAAGTTTATTACCAACAAGTTGGTCCACCGACGCGTCCGTATCCATGCTGGATTCATTGCAGTGGACAGTAACGACCTGTCCTACATCAGGGACAGATCCTCCCGGATCATCGGGAGGATCCATCTTTCAAACAAAAGAATCTAAATAAACTCACCAGAAATCCAGTAGGTACTTATATACAATTTCACTAAACTACAAAATCTAAGAGTATACTTACAATAAGAATTACATATATAAACTATTACTACACTATATATACAGAGTTTTATTAACTATTCCTGTACAAAAATTAAAGAAAATTATAAAACTTTGAAAAAACACGTCCGCGCTTTTCAACGTTTCCCGCCCTTTTCCTTTTTGGAACGTGCTTGGTGCTTGATTTTTAGTTTTGGCACATTGTTTAAAATAATTTAATTATTTTAAGTAAAAGTTCCAAAGGAAATGCAAAAATATGCTTTTGATTTGAATCCTTTTTCTATTGGGTATCAAGTACCTACTTGATTATATATATATTGTTTGTCAATCAATCTGATTGATTTGACTTGACTGGCAATTCCCGGTTGACGTTGACTTGACATTGACAAGTCCTAAGCAGCTGTTGTTGTCAGTCTTCATTTTTGTAAATATTTCTCAAATTAAAGCATATAAATTGTTATTTATGATAAAAAGAGAAGAATTGGTAGTTGCTACATACCCAGAATATAAATGGGTAATGAATACCAAATGGCGAAGTCGTCACTGATGGGTAAACTGCGCCAGCTGCGATTGTACTCATGCGGCAGTTACATCCTAGGCATCGTTACTATCATCCAATTCTTCTCCTACGGCACGTACAACTACACAGCCGAACCTATATCTTCAATAGACAAACTACTTTTCAAAGAAGTCAACCCTAATGTAGTATTAAGGAAAGATCTTCCAGAATGTAGTTTTAAGAACGTGATATCAAGAACAAAGAGTATAGAGAGCTGGCAGATACCAGAGAAATACGACGATTTCTCTGCCATGGGGATTGTGAACGGAAGTTACATGCCTTTAGATTGTAACCCTCAATTTAGTGTTGCTATACTAGTCACTTACAGGAACAGACAAAATCAACTTGTTAAGTTTATAACTTATATGCATAACTTTTTGAGGAAGCAAAATATCCATTATAAGTAAGTACAGAACACTGTCTAACTTTTTAAGTGTCTTTATCAAAAGACAGATTATTAGACATCTAGCTTTTATTATAAAAAAGTCGATTCTTTAGTGATAGATAAGTCAGCTAGTCAGCTTTAAATTTCCTGATTACTAGCCACTCAATAGACAAACTTAACTATTTTAATGAACACTCTTGTGATGGCTCTGAATTCTAATAATAATAAATTGAACATCAAGAGTTACATATTTATTTAACAATAACCTCCTGAGACCGGCTATTTTTTAAGGCTTACTGAACTTAGACCGAATGTTCTAATACAAGGACAAATTCAAATATGTCACATAGACCCAGACCATATTTTCATCATATCTTCTCTATTCTAAAAGATTCTTAAATAATATTTTTAGGGTGATGTTATATTGACCTAAAGATGCCAGAACAGTAAAAAAAATCTGGAATATCTTTTGTTCTCTTTTTAGAACATTCGGTCATTATTATATAAATGGGTTGCATTTATATATTTTTTGTTTCCATACAAATTTTCGACAACTGATTTTTGATTTTGAAATTGAAGCCTTAAAAACCCCAAAATTAAATTTAAAAAAACCAATCTAATCACAAATGCTTTATTATTCTATTTTAACAATCGTTACAACATTAATTAACTTTATGAGATCAATCAAATCAAATATAGTCAAAGGCACATTAATTATCTGCAGTCTTTATAATGACAATGACTACTTTCATTTTGTTTAACGTCGACGCCCGTCACATCGTCACTATCGCTACTTTCCTCGCTGCTGCTGCTCTCATTTGCAGGGCTAAACTCTTCATCATCAATATCATCGGCGGGAAACGCCTCCTCATCTTCGTCTATTAAGGACTCATCTAGCACTTGCAGCACTTGAGCTTCGTTTAGAACTGAAAAAACAAAACGAATGAACAAAAGAAAGTTAATTGATTAACAAAAGTCTAATCTAAAAATGATTTAATTGTCACAGTGCCTCAGTAGGTTAAATGAAAATTATAACTTATTAAAGCCGGATGTACTAGCACTAGTACAAAATGAAACAGGTACAATAATATCAATGAAGACGACGACAGATTTACAAATTTTTTGTGTTTCTCCATGCTTTTGACATTTATCGAAGAGAATAATTACCATAAATCTAAATCAAGACGAAGATTCCAAAGATAATAATTGATTTAACTTACCTTTTCGCCGAGAAAGTGCCATCGTGGTGACGTTTTTTGACAAAACAGGAAATATATAGCTATCCTCTTTTTACCTTCAGTACTACCATATGAAGAAATACACTCGGCTTCAAAAAAATCGCACGTCCGTAAAAATAGGCTTTAAGCACTGTTAATCCTTAAGACAAGCAGTTATTCGTAGCAATATTGGTATCATTTGAGAGCCCTATAAAAACTCTTTAAAAAAATATCCATTTCATTTAATTAAAGAAAAAGCTTGACACTTTAAGTAACTGTGAATGACAATGGAACTGATTCTCCTCTTCAAATTTTGTTTGTATTGTTTTGTTTTTTGGGTATAAAAGGGTCGATACAGCTTATTGGGGGATAAATTTGCTACCAACAGTGGAAGAAGACACAGAAGAATATCTTTCATCAGAAAAACGTCCTTGAAGATGGACACTACTGCTGCTGAAGCCGCCCAAGTTATCGCACTACTGCAATCAGGACTACGTCAGTGTGATGTTGCTCGGCAATTGCACTTGAGTCGCTTTTCCGTTCGAAGAGTGTACCAGCGGTTCCTGCAGACCGGTGGCTTTGTCCGAAGGCGTGGGTCTGGTAGAAATCGCTGCACTTCTGCGAGAGATGACCGATTCGTCGTATCGAAGTCTTTGAGAAATCGGTTCTCTAATGCTGTTGAGTTGCAACAGCAGCTTCAAGCAGTTCGTAGAAGGGCCGTGAGTGTCTCTACAGTTAGAAGAAGACTAAAGGAGAGAAATATTGTGGCTAGAAGACCTGCCACGGGTCCAAAATTAACCGCAGCGCATCGGCGAGCACGCCTGCAATTTGCTCGCGCCCACGTCAATTGGACCCTGGACCAATGGAGAGCTGTTCTCTTCTCAGACGAAACGAGAGTGTGCCTTTTCTGCAACGATAGACGCAAAAGAGTATACAGAAGACAATGGGAACGTTTTGCCCAAGCCTGCATCCAAGAGACGGTAGAATACGGGGGCGGTTCCTGCATGTTCTGGGGCGGCATATCTGCCGACGGCAAAACTGAACTTTCTTGCGTCTCTCGGACCGACGGTGCTCGCGGGCAAGGGTCGATGACTGCTCACCGGTACATCACAGAGATCCTGGAAGAACATGTGGTCCCCTATGCTGGATTTATTGGCGACGGGTTCACATTAATGCACGATAACGCTTGCGCGCACACTGCTGGAATTGTGCAGGGCTACCTTCAAGAGGTTGGGATCCCTGTCATGCAGTGGCCAGCGAGAAGTCCAGATCTGAACCCGATAGAGCACCTCTGGGACCAGCTGAAACGTAAGGTTAGATCCCGTAATCCCGCTCCCGCGACTCTTCAGGAGCTCCAAGACGCCGTTATTGAGGAATGGGACAGAATCCCTCAAGAAGAGGTCCTAAGGTTGGTGCGATCCATGAGGGAGCGCATGGAAGACGTCATTAGGGTTAGGGGGGGTAACACTAGGTTTTAGGTTAGTTTTAAGCAACTTTGTTTTGAAAAATTTATCAGATTTCATAAGGGTTTTTTAAGGATTTTTATTGTTTTGTAAATTTTTCTCAGTTCCAATAAAAAACATTGAATGAATTATTGTTTTTGCATTCTCTGTTTCCTTACCTTTCAAATGATACCGATTTACCAATATTTCATAATACAAATACGATTGAAAGATGTTTAAAATAGATTTCTTAAAAGGTGCGATTTTTTTGAAGCCGAGTGTATATTCATAGACTAAATCAAAAGCAACAACGTGGTATGGCGCGAAATTCTAATGCACAAAACTTGTACAAATGTTTAGTTCTAGTACTAGAACAATCGGTCATAGTTCAGTAGCGATGTTAAAAGTATACCGGTCTATACGACTTCGCTATTTTGTTCTACTATAAGGATTCAGGGTCTCAGGAGGTTAACTTATTAACTTAATACTCAAGAATAACCCATGCACTTCTTTTTCCAGGATATACTTAATAGAACAACAAGATGAAAGACCATGGAACAAAGGGTTGTTATACAACATAGGAGCAAAGTATGCCATGGCAGATAAGTTCCCATGTCTCATCTTGCATGACGTGGACCTACTGCCACTGGATGAGGGCAACCTCTATGCTTGTTTACATCAGCCTAGGCATCTCAGCGCTAGTATTGACAAAGTAATTCATAATTTATTATTATAAGATAGAAAACTGTTCACAAGGGAACAAGGAAGTATTTAAAGCAACAGCTTTCATTTAAGCTGATTCTCTTTAAATTCTGCAATTTACCTGTCTGTATTTAGATTTAACAGATACCCTTGCCTAGTAATGGCAATTAAAAATCCTTCCTGACTCTTAAATTGCCATTAATCTATAGGTAGTGAAATACAATCATTTAATCAATAATAATGTTTTTTTTTAATTTTATGACTTGTATTCATCTATTTACAGTTCCGCGACGTACTTACTTACCCAGAGCTAGTGGGAGGTGTGCTAGCAATAAAGTCTGACCAGTATGTGATGGTGAATGGATTCTCAAACCAGTTTGAGCACTGGGGTGGAGAAGACGATGACTTCCAGCATAGGCTTCATGATCATGGGCTGCATGTCTACAGGTACTTTAGTCTTCTTTGAATTTTTGTATCCTTAAGAAAAAATTACATTAAATTACCAAATACATATTATTTCTTAGAACAACACTATGAACAGTCTAACGCAATTTTATTTTAATTAGCTTACAATCTTGTAATCATAGAATAGATAACTCAATCCATCTTATTAAAAATATGTTTTATTTTAAGTACAATAAGGAATGACCTGGAATTTAATATAATGATGAACTACTTAAGTATACCTTTTTTCAGACTACCCCGTTCAATATCCCGCTACACAATGTTTGCCCACCGCCCAGAGAAGATATCTCCCGTAGTATGGCGCGTATTAGCCGCGAACCGCGCCGCCGCCGCCGCTCGCGGGCCAAGCACTGACGACAACGACGGCTTAAGACATATACACTATAATACGCTTAAACTGCAACCGCACAGGCTATTTACGCTTATTGGAGTACACTTTTAGGTATATTTTTTATTTCGTTTTTTACTTGACACTCTGTACTAACTTGCCATGGAGGCCGGACATTAAATATAATGCAAGTAAGTATAACAATATAATAAGTCGCTAGCATATTGCTCTAATCAGTTAGAGCATAAGGAATATGATATACTTACTGCGTATATGATAATAACCTAGAAGTAAAGTTTTAAATCTGACACTCTGTACTAAGTTGCCACTAATGGCGGAATATTAAATACTGTGCAAAATGTAATATTTTTACGAATCTCACTCAAGCGTCTTATTTTTTGGTTGTATTATCATTTACCATGTTATCTTTAGTTAAAGTTATATAGTATATTATGTTTGTCTCAGCACACTCATTTGTATCAAATACTTATAATTTATGTACCTGAAGGCAGTGTTGTTTTAGGTATTAAGACTGGCATTATGGTGTATAGAACTATTTATATATTATAGGATAAAAGACATTAAATTGTAACATTTTATTTATTTAGAAGTTTAATAATACTACAAACTTTCTTAGAAATCAATTAGGCCCTTGTTTACTGTATAATTGGACCAGTGCTTTTAAACTAAACAAGCAAGACAAAATCAAGATTATCATTGAACGTTTCACTTTTTGTGGATTTATCCAATAGTTTCCATGTTAATTAAAGATGCAAAAGCTAATTTAGCTATAATCCTGATCAGTAAACTATGAGACCTAGCCACAATGTATAAAGAAATAGCATGCATAACTAACAAGGATTAAATAACTTGTCCACTCAATTACAACTAGGCAGGACGTAAGGCCGTAGATCCCCCCATACAAGTCCAGTTGCCAGCGCTACAGGCAGCCGGCGCAGGCCAAGGGCCTCACCGCTTCTCTCCATTGTTTCTACTAGCACCGCTGAAAATTAGGATAATGCCTATTACAGTAGTACTGTAGAAATAAGGTACATATGTGTATTGCCATTAATTGTTGCGTTCTATAAGGTATTTTCCGTTTTACTTTATTTTATTTTTATTTATACCGAATTTAACTTATATTGCTTCTATGATAAGGTTACTCACCGTAAACTTTTGGACACATCAACTTATTCACCCAATATAACTATAACGTATCTACACCAAATTGCTAGCAAGGGACGAGGAAGAATTATCAAAAATATATCGCACACACACGATTCTCCGCGAGCGTCTTCTAACAGTCTACAGTCCAATCAGTTTAGGTTGATGTGTCCGTGGGTGTACTACTCTTATATCGCAGGAACAATCTTAACCTTAACCATAAATTACAACGTGGCCAGTGTTACTTCTAGAATGATGATAATGATGCAGTTTCTCACCAGCAGTGTCCGGCAGTTCTTCCAAAGGCACCTCCCATACTAACTCATCGTGTAACTGTAGCAGTAACGTGGCTTGCAGTTTGCGGGCTCTGAGTTCTCTTACTGTGTTACTCATTGCTAGCTTGCATACGTCTGCTGCGCATCCTGACACGTATAGGAGGTAAGGTAAGACGCATTTATTCTACTAAGGGGTGATTATGCTTTTGCAACATTTTTTTTTCTTTAGAAATTACAAGGGTGAGAAAATCCAGCGTTCTTGTATAGGAAACCAATGCAGTTTGGCTTGTATGTAATAATAATAAATGCTGGTGCATACGTAAAATGGTATTTTTTACGTAATACCAGTGTAATCATAGATTTCCAATTTTTTGGTTTTAGCCCAGAATCATGAATTCGTACTAAGGCTTTAAGTTTTACACTTTAGAATTTCTTGTACAGTCGAAACCAGATAAACCTTTACAATATAGTTCTAATATCGCCCTTTTGTCTCAATGAAATAAGGTACCCCTGTGTTAAGCTTGTTGTGCTTTCGACTGTACATAATACCTTGTACAACAAAGTTAACCGCCTGCCGCTCGGCGTGCATTCGTCCGGCGCCGCCGGCGCAGTCACCCACAGCGCCCGGCAAATACCGGCGGCGGCCGCTTGTAGCCGACACGTGGCCGTTTGATTCCCGGCACCGAGACACTACTTTAGAGCCGAAGCTTTTCAAAGATGGGAATTGTCCTGCAAAACAACTGAAATTTTAATGATGATACCTGAATCATGGATTTGATCTGAGAGCGAAGAGGAAACAGATTGTTTAAATTTTAGCACTAAAAAGATATCGAGTCAGTTTCGGTACAAAGATGCAGTTTTGATTTCGATTCAACTAGCTCAATTTCATCCAAATACTTATAGCTTCGATGTTTCCCAAAACAAGAAGTGAAGATAAATTCTTTTATAGCTATTTCCTGTATTCAATAAAAATAAACAACATAACTGTAAAAGCTCTCGCTAACGGCGACAGCTCTATCGTAGTCAACTTGTAGGATGTCCATAAGTTTCCTGACGCCGGCGCCGTACAACGTCGCGTAAACCATACGCTTAGTGCGTTCGCGGTCTTCTGATGATACGTTAGATGCGTCGCAGTTAAGCCTGGAGTGGTGCAAAGTTGAATTAACTTCGGGCAGATAGGTTTTCCAGAAGTCACGAGAAGAAATCTTGACCCTACGTTCAGATTGCTTAGGCTTAAAACAGCATTCATCCATCATTCTAATTTCGGCGAAAATTTTCATAATTGGGTTATCCTATCTATTTAATGGTTACTAGTTTCTACACAGAATTCAAAAATGTTATACCATCGCGCAGCAAGTTCTCGAAACAGATCTGGAGCGGAGAGCGCGTCGCTGAGCTTTGTGTCTGCGGCAAGGTGCGCCCAAACACGACACTCCACCTGAGCAACAACATTTCAGTTTTCATTTCAGGGGTTTTAAATCAGTTGACTATTGCATCGCATTATAAAATGTTTCAAAAACCACAACATAAAGACTTTTTAATAGGTATATTATATCACATCCGCACAGAGAAAGACAAACAACCACTATTTTGTATTACATACAGTAAGAAAGAGTTGCAGCTGTCTCTCGATGAACTAAAATCTAGTACAGATTCTATCGCTAACCTGCTGAAAATCAGCAGCTAGTAGACATAGCCCAGGTCGAGCGACCACCACAGACCGGGCAGAGACTTTGCCGGTGCTTTCCTCGTCAAGATCGATCGAGGCTTTGGGCAGCGCTTGCAGGTTGGGGGCACTGCAGCCCATACGACCTGTCGCTGCGGCTAGCTGTTGCCTATAGATAAAGGTTTCTTAAGGTAAGGATCCACAACAAAAAGTAGGTACCTAAGATTAGAAGCATCATTGAAACACAACAAACACAAATAGGTATTTTTTAAAGTGAGGAATATCTGATTTTATACCATCTCGGCCGTACAACACCTCCAGTACAATGAGAAGCCAATCCAAGTAGTGAAGCTCGAGCACCACGCAGACGTCGATACCGTACCACGAGAGATGGCAGCTCATGGTTTCCACTTACTCTTCGCAGCTGTGGAACGTTCTAAATTCGTTACTGGACATTTCTCAGGTAAGTTTCAAAAACAGGGCCATAATATGTTTTCTTTATTAAGTAGGTACCTACATCAGACAAAGAACTCAAGACAAACCATATCCTCAGCAGTAGACTTGGCCCCAGCAACATCAGTGCCTCTCACGTTAAGATTGGCTCTAGTATCTAATTGCAGTTCCTCATACAATAAAGCCCGCAGTTGCGGAGCGGAAGTGAGCTGCACTGGGCGTCCAGCAACACTGTGACATTGCCGTTCCAAGTCACGTAGGCGGGCGGATAGGGTTGTCTCAAGGTCATGCAGGCGGGTGCCGTCTACAAGAACTCCGCGATGCTCCATTCCTGAAATACTTTCCTTTTTCAGAGTGGATCTTGTGCGTATTGAAGAGAGAATACAATAGGTATAGGCAAAGTCGCAAAAAGGACAATAAAGTTTACTACCCAATAATCAGCAAGTAACTATTCCAGTAGTACAACTGTATTTTTGCTACATGCTCAAGTCCTTGTTATTTCTTAAACACTAAAATCTTTAGATAGGTACTTACCTGCAATGATAGGCAGAAGAGGCATTTCGATTTCTGTATAAAGTTTATCCAGCGAGTTATCTTGCAGAAGGGTATTCAATGCGCGTGCGCTGGTTGTCAGCTGGGAGCTGTACCAGGCAGCTTTCTGTCGTATGCAGTCTGTGGCTATAGTGTGGGTGGGCGCGGTGGCTGATAATGTCTGGATTGCTGAGAAGCGGTTTGTGTCGCTGTCTGCCCATATTATGCCAGCTGCAATCTAAATATAGAAATGTCGTCGAAGGTAGGGTACCTACAATGTTATGCAGATTACCTATCACTGTCTTTTTTTATTTTCTTACAGTAAATAATTATTTGCTAAGTATATGCGGAGCAGAAAGAGATAGATACGAATAGGTATTGGAAAATCATCAGAAGCTATAGTCGTCAAGTCTAGTGCAAGCGGCATTAGCTCATTAAAAATAGGTATACCTACATACTTAATTTAATATGTAGTAGAACGAATCCTATGGATAGACCCCATCCCCTGTTTAACTTAAATAAGCTATGTTTTAGAAATATCAAATACAATCTACCTTGATATCCATTATATGCAGACTGGTATCGAATTCCAAGTTATATTCGGCCATTAGATAAATGAGTATCGCTTTACCATCATAACAAACCATCCTGTTATTTTTAAAGATTTGCAAAAAAAGGTCTCTGTAAGAAAAAAATATAAATAATTCTGTAATCAGTAGAGATAAGAATGGGAAAGGCTAGTAATGCTAATACTTTAAGTATTGTTCCAACCTTAGTGAATCCTGGGTTTTTGCTACCAAATAAAATATCTCGTGGCACTGCAACAACAATCCGATCGGTGCAAGATCACCTTCTGTAGCCGTGTACTGACTGTTTAGTTGGTTGAATCCATTGCTGTGGAGGTCAAGAAATTAGGTAGCATTAGAATAAAATAAAAGTTCTAAATCCAATTTTCTATCATCAAACATTTCATCACCAGAGGAAGTTGTAGGAATGGAACCAACAACAATACTTGAGCTAGAGCTTTATCGGTCCGTGAACTTCCATAAACTGATATGATGATGGTGATGATAAATTTATATCTACTGAGCAGTCAGGAGATGGGGACTGATTTGATAACAAGTAAGTTACCTACTTACTTGTAAATTAAAACAACAGTAACTTCTTCATTGATCCAATCTTTCATCTGTGTAAAGTTGATATCATCTACTTCGCGTATATCGTAAGTAATATCTTTAACAGGTAGCTGTGCCTTAATCGGTGCCACAAACTTCAATTTGCCTTTTTTGTCTTTTGCTATTTCTTTATTTTGGCTACCTAGAGATTCTTTAGATTTTATTTCATCAATGTTTTCTCCAATTGTTTTCTGAGTTGGTTTTTTAAATTTCATTACCCCATCTTTGTTAGCTAGTCGTGTTTGTATTACTTTCTTACATGCATTTTCTAAAGTATTTTCAATGACAATTTCCAGTTTTTGTTCAGCATTCCCTGCAACGGTTTCTTGAACGTCGTCTTCAACTGGATTATTTGGATTAATATCTTGAAGCCAATTTGCAACTGACTTTTTACTACTTTGCTTCCTCGAATTAGCCTTTGGCTTTAGATTAGGAATGGTATCTGATTTCTTCGGTTTTTTAGAAGCCGTCTCCTTTACTTTTACTGGATTCTTTCGCTTAGTTTTTGTTTCCTTTGCATCATTGACTTTTCCTTGCTTTGGTTGATTGGCATTTCGATTTTCTTTGCAATCGTCAATGAGAGTTTTAGCTGTTTCTGGAACATTATGAACTATATTCTCAGGTCGAAGGCTAGTATCGAACGCATGCACTGAATTTTTCTCATCAGTATTGGGAGCAACTTCACCGATATTGTCGGAAAATAATTCTGTATCAAACATGTCATCCCAATTAACATTTCGGGATTTATCATTAAAACTATTACTTTTATCTTCTTTATTATTCAACGCAAGTTCTTTAACTGGTGGGTTATTACAATTTTGAGTGTCATCGATGACGTCAATATCAAAAGTGGTTATGAGATCGGTTCGTTGCGGCGTTGCAGGTGAAACGACATTCTTACTAGGTTCAGTAGCAGAACGGAGTAAGTCACTACTGGTAGCTACAAGATCCTGGCTAGGATATGGTAACGATGGCACCGGCAAACACATGATTGGTGGACCCACGTCCGTTACGTCTCCAAAACTCAATTGAGTATGAAACGTTCTTTCTATGTTCGGAGTATGTTCTTCGAAACTGTAATAAAAAAATAAGTACCTGTACCTAGTACCTACTTGCTACCTATCTCCATAACCTACCGTTTATTCCCATTATTAGACTATGCTATTTTGAACTTTCGAAAATGGAATAAGCACGCAAATTCTACTTACGATATGATCCTATTGTTATAGTACCGATGATGTTGAGGCTGAGGCACTCGCAACGCTTCTTTCTTCTTGCAATCGCGATCTGTGAAACATAGTAGGTATGTATTATATCATAAAGAAACAAGTACCTACCTAAGTTTAATAGGTGCTACCGTATTATAACTATTGAATTACAAATGGTAAAAAGTTATGGATAAGTAGATAATTAGGTATTAAAGAAGATTTTTATTTTTATAAATTAATAAGTTTTTTTACCACCATTCCATTTATCTATCAAAGTTCTCAACACCTGCTGGCCAAAAGGTGATAATTGTGCCTCACACGATCTAGGATTAAAGTTTTGAAAGTTATTTCGATTCATTGTGTTTTTCAAAGTTTAAAATAAAACGAAGGCGGGAAAGGTGAAAAAAACAAACGAACATTATTTTTTTATCGTTTAAACGAGAGAGTAAAGGGCCTAAAGCCTATAGTTCCCTGTCCAAAATGTTATCATAATATTCTAACGGAACAATATCACTATAGAATAGAATTGATTTGGTTTTCCAGGAAATAAACAATTTTAAAATCCTTTTTAATAATTAATTTATCATAATCGCGATTCGCGATTATACTGATGATGTGACTAAATTACTATAAATATCAAGCCAATACAAAATTGACAGACGTCAAAAAAGTCATTTGTCAAGTCAATCAAATTGCAAAATATGGTGAATTCTTTCTGATTTCTGATTCAGATTTGTTGGGGTTTTTGTTGCAGTAAATAAGTGTATCGAGTATTATAATGCGTCATATTATTCACTAATGGATGGGAAAAAAGTTTTAAAAACATAAACCAGGCTAAAGTGTATTGGTTTTTCTATTGAACACATTTTGCGGTGTTGTTTTGTGAAGATTATTGTCATCTCTTCAAACTGCAATACAATCCTTAAGTATCATGTAAACTTTACAAAGTGTAGTGAAAACTAGCAAGATGGCTTTAAACTTGGAAAGCTGCGACAGCTTGCCTCCCGACGAGGAGCCCAAATTAAAGTATGATCGGATGAGCAATGACGTAGAAAACATTCTACTGAAGGACGCAGTAAGCTGTATCTGCGTACACACTAAGTTCATTTGTGTTGGTACGCAGTGGGGCGTGATTCATCTGCTGGACCACGAGGGGAACACAGTGCCAATATCACAGAGCGGTGATCGCGAACTACAAGCTCACGCCATTGCCGTCAATAAAATCTCTGTTGATCTAAATGGAGATTACATTGTGAGCTGTTCCGACGATGGCAAAGTGCTGGTGTACGGCCTATATTCCGACGATAATACACACAGCCTGTCCCTGGGACGTGTTGTTAAGTCTGTGGCATTAGATCCATATTACTTCAAATCCGGCTCTGGGAGGAGGTTTCTCACAGGTACTTAATTTTAATATTTCTTCTGAATTTTTCATGCATTTGTTACAATAAATTTTAAAATAAATGTTTCTTCCAGGTGACAATAAGTTGACACTTTATGAGAAGACTTTCCTCAATCGACTTCGAAGCACAGTTCTATGTGAATGTGAGGGCTATGTGCAAGCAATGGCTTGGCATGATAGATTTGTGGCATGGGCCAGTGAGGTTGGAGTCCGTGTCTACGACCTCTCTGCCCGCTGTTCTCTTGGCCTCATACAATGGGAGAAGAATCCAAACAGATCTATAGAAGAATACCGCTGCAACCTTTTGTGGTCAGCTCCTAAAACATTAATGATAGGATGGGTTGATACCATCAGAATATGTGTCATAAGGAAAAGGAGTCAAATAGAACTACAGACAAGAGATGTGACAGAGTATCTCGTGGACCCTGTTTACACATTTCAGACTGATTATTTCATAAGTGGATTAGGGCCACTTGATGACCAGCTTGTGTTATTAGGGGTACCCAAAGAGAATGACCCTGAAACTGGAAAAGCTCAGAGGCCAGTACTTACTGTGTCTGACTACAAGGACTGTGAATTTTGTGAAGTTTCCACAGACACCTTAAATATCAGAGGCTATGAAGAATACTCTTGCAATGATTACTACTTAGATATGTTAATAGAAGAGAATAGATTTTTCATTGTATCTCCCAAAGACATAGTAATTGCTTGTCCCTATGACATTGATGATAGAGTCAACTGGCTTACTGGACATGGAAGATATGAGAAAGCTCTGTCTGTGTTGGAGGAAGTAGGAGGCAAGACATCCAAACACTCTGTAGTAACTGTTGGGGAGCAGTATCTTGACCACTTAATGTCAGAACATTTCTATGAAGAAGCAGCCATACTATGTGCAAGAGTATGTAAGAATGATAAAGCCCTTTGGGAAACACAGATAAATAAATTCTCTGTTGTCAATCAGCTTAGAACTGTCAGTCCATATGTACCTAAAACACCAGAACAGGCCTTGAGTCCACAGGTGTATGAATTAATATTGTATGAATATCTGAAAGTGGATCCACAAGGGTTCTTGAAGATGGTCAAAGAGTGGAACCCAGCACTTTACAAGACTGGAGTGGTAGTGAAAGAAGTGCTAGAACACCTCCTGACCACTGAAGTTGACCAGAAAATATACTTAGAAGCATTAGCATTGCTTTACTGCTACCAGAAAAAGTATGATAAAGCCCTGAATGCATATTTAAAACTGCAAAATAAGGATGTGTTTAAACTCATCACAACACACAAAATGTATGATATCATTCATGATAAAATTCTAGATCTCATGACACTGGACTGTGATAAAGCTATATCAGTGTTACTGGTGAAGGACAATATAGTTCCAGTAGAAGTTGTGGAAAACCAACTGAAAAACAATGATGTATTACTGTTCAAATACCTAGATACCTTTAGTAAAATAGAGCCGAATGGCAGGTACCATGGGAAACTAGTTAATTTGTATGCAAAATATGCCAGGGAAAAATTACTGCCTTTCCTCAAATGCAGTGACAACTATCCTATTCAAGAAGCATTGGATGTCTGCCAAAACAATAACTTTTATCCTGAGACTGTATTTCTTCTTGGACGCATCGGTAACACAAGAGAAGCTTTACAAATTATCATAGAGAAGTTAAATGACATAAATCAAGCTATAAACTTCTGTCAGGAACATAACGACAAAGAGCTTTGGAGTGATTTGATAAAGCAGACAGTTAACAAACCTGAATATGTTACATTACTACTGAAAAGGATTGGTAATTATGTGGATCCTCGAATGCTAATACAGAATATCCCATCAGGTTGTGAGATTAAAGATTTGAAGGAGTCATTGGCTAAAATGATGTGCGATTATCATTTACAATTGTCTGTAAAAGAAGCCTGTAAAGCTATTACACTGAGAAACTATTTTGAATTGCATAAAAAACTGATAGTAGGCCAGCAGAGGGGTATATCGGTAACAGATGATGTTTCGTGCTGTATTTGCCAGGGTCGTATTATCATTAAGGACTTGTCAAATGCTTCAGATCTTATAGTGTACAACTGTCGCCACTCCTTCCACATAGAGTGTCTACCTGATGGAGTACCATGCAATAACTGCTCTATCTGCAGTGCTGTTAAAATGTGATCCCTATATATTTTTATAACGCTCAAAACATAGCTGTAGGAAAAACCTTAATTGATCATAAAAATTCCATGTTAACAATCATTATTTGTATAACTTCATTAATCAATTTATTATTTATAGCATGTTGGTATTGTGTATGGTTTTAATTAGCATTGTTATGGTGCTTTAATCATAAAGTGGCTTGTATCATTTTCCTCATTCATTAGTTATACAATAAATATAAACAAATTTCGCAAATGATTTGTTATTTATTATTATTATAACTTTAATTTTTTATTAATTAAGATCCCAAAGTCAAGATCTTCCTTCAGTGTTTCCGGCATTTCTAAGCTCGGTGAATACGACCATGGTGATGCCGATTGATGCCTGACCTGGAAAATGTTTTAACGTTATACAACCGTGATATTTGAAGTTCATTGTTACTGAAAAACATTTTAATCAGTAGTGGAAGATACGATGCTAGGTTTCGTGGGCAACTAAAGCCGTTTCTAAAAATTAAACAGTCTCAGGAATTTATAACTATAGCATATGCCATTTAAAAAAAAATAGAGGCTGTATGACCTCTTTACCATATCTTATTTTAAAAAACAATGTGTCAAAACAGACCGCTGTCAAAAACGGCTGTTTTGTTTGTTTTGTTGCGTGTGGCGGATTTGTTGCTGGATAATTTGATTTTACATTAACGAATAATTATCCAATAAACTTTTACTAGTTCTGAACATATAAATTGCGCTCATTTGAAACTTTTCATCAAATTACGATTTATAGTGATTAAATCTATTGAAGCAAGTGCTAATTGAGGTTATATGAGACCGAAACACAGAAAGCATGGGTCCTGAACCGTACTCTTGTGATCTCGACAGCATAACCAACACCAAACTGAAAGTGTATATGTTCAAGAATGTGAAAAATGTAGAAGCTATCCGGAACAACGTGGTGTCCGGTGCTTGGAGCTGTGCTGTGGTGAAAGCCAGTTTAGTGGTCGATCCGTTGCAGTTAGCCACTGCCGCCAACCGCGCCGTCGTATCACAACACCAAGCGAATATGTTAACTAGGACTGTCTATGCTGAGATACTATACAACTTATCCCTTACCAAAAACATCTCACAAAGTCTCACCAAGTTTGGTGTTGAGAAAGAAAGAGATATTATCATATGCTTTCTAGAAAAGGATGGTAAAGATGCGAGTGCTGAAATTTTACCACAAATAGAAGGAGAGCAGTGTTCTCTGGATGAACTCTCATCCCTTACAGACTGGAAACAAGTGAAAAGTGCATACAAACTGAATAATTTAAAGGGTGATGTGGATTTAGTAGATGTAATTGTGAGCAGGATGGTTACTAAGAACTTTGTTTCACACTAGCAATAATACTAAGTTGGTTAGAGTAATTGTATTAATGACCAACTATAAGCAGTTTATTATTTGAAAGAAGATTTATTACTTATTGTTTGTAAAGCCATGGTGCATTTATTATCAAAATAATTTACTCTACTCTGATGATGAGTTAAGAATTAAAACAATAAACTTTTCATTCTCTTTTATTTTAACAACAACAATTACATACTTACTATGTAAAATGTACAGTTTAATTACAATATTTTAAGCGACCATTTAAACCAATCTAAACTTTTAATATACAATCACAAATAGCTCCCGTTTGTTCTTGTAAGTCGTTTGTTATGAAATGAATCAATGTTTCAATTATCAGCCACCTACTAAATAAACTCTTCATCAGATTGAAATAAATATGGTTTAATTTGATTAGCTTTTGTTCACAATTAACAAGAATGTATAATTTTATAGTTATATAACTTGATCTTTTATATTATAATCCTCTGGTACTTAAAATGGTGGCTTTACCTATGATTCTATTTCATTTTGTTCAAAATATTCCCTTGCCTTAATTTATGACTTCATTAAAAACTAAGTGTAACCTAATAAATTAACAAAACACTCAAAATTACAAGTTATACATAAATAAAATATACTTTAAATTAAAATGGCAGAGTTTATTTACTTTTAGGAACTTTCAGTAAACTACTAGTCACACAATTTCTTAATATTACTGAAATGTTATCTATCATATACATAAGTTGGCGGACGTAACGTAGCATATGCGATTGTCAGTAGAAGCTATGAATAAGAAATACAACACTGTGCCTTACCTTATTCACAGCCACTTTGTACAGATTAAGCAAAAGCACGACATAATCGTATTTTCTACATGCCGGTAATGAGTTAAAGCAATAACTCGACTATTATCGGAACTGTTCGCGTATTGACCACAGGTTGTGCATTAAAATGTACAAAAATAATAAAAACAAGTTCATCAATGAAGCGGCATTTACGACACGCCAGCGGACGACGATGGGCGGAGCGTCCCTCGCCCGCCCTTAGCACCAGTGTAGGTACCTACATTATCTACAGTATAAATTATGTATACATGACACATTACCCCCACAAATCTCACTTACATACAAACGCTAAATAAAAATAATTAATATTGCATTGCAGACCTTAGTCTTAGTGCTGCCACATATTTACATACATTAGTTCATACTTAAACATTACGTTTTGTGACTACATAGTAATAATATGTATTTTGTATTTATTTGGCTAGTTGCATTGTATTGCATTTGCAGCGTACACGTGTGACACTCTGCACGTACCGTACCTTCCATATTTATTAATTGCTTGCTTTATTTTCAAAGTTCAAACTAACTAGGATCTCGCGATAGCTACCATTGAGTATATGCTATTTGCCAAATGGCGACACTAAATGAACACTCCCATACACCGTTAAACGGCACTATATGACACAATACAGTTCATCCACTTTGTATAACGATACTTTTTCGCTGTTAATAACAGCAAGGCGTTGATTTTCCATATTTTTGGTTCCCACGCGTATATAAAGAAATGCTTAAACCAGTCATAATCCCGCAATATAGTCAATACCTAATAATAAATAAGGTGTCGTCAACTAGCACCAAGTGAGTGGCTGGCGGCGGCCTAACATTCGCAAACTTTCCTATCAATAAATAGGCACCTTTAATACACGGGTTGTAAAACACACATACTTCACAATCTGTATACAAATACGCACAATGTCCGACACCGTTCGCCAATCACCTATAAAATACCAATCGCTAACATTATTAATCAAAGTGATTAAATATGTCGATAACCTCGTGTCCTATAGCACAGTCCCCACTATATCACGCCAGCATATCCCTTTCTCAAGAAGAAAAGACAAATGTTCAGCATAATCGGCCCCAACTTTGTAGAAAGCAAGCATCATCACATCACTCGTAGCTATAAGTTAACGCGGTCATTGGAAAGGCAACGGTAGCGCGAGCGAGTAGAGCGAGGGTCACCGACGCGGCTCCGATACGTATACAGAAACTGTAGAGTCCTTGGAGCCCACGCCCATTGCGCATCTGAGGACAAACAAAAGGAAATAAATTACATGAATTCAGCTAAAACTAAGGCCCGGTTTTCACCAATCAAATTTAGTTATTGTCGACAAGTATAGTTAAAAATCTGATAGGACGCCAGCGCTTCGCACCAATTTAAAAATACACATTGTATTCTGGTATTTTGTGATGTTTAATTGCAACTTTTATCTGACCATATCCTAGTTCGATTTCTTTCACACAGGGTCATGTTGAATGCCGTTGCGAAAGACAACTCTCCAACATAAGCCAGGTTCCAGGATTCTCTAGCAATACGCGACTGATGTATGTCTGGAGTTATCTGTAAGACCCTGGGCATTACATACCTGAGTGGATGGAAGGTAAGACACGAGACAGGACCAATGCGCGCGCCCATGAATCCCTCGTGGAACTTGATGGTGTTCAGCGCGTTGCCCTTCAGGTCGTACATACTGATGCACTGGTTTACGGAGCCACTGCAAATGGGAGATCAATATTAAAACACCGCGCTGTCTTATGCTATCTACACACCAAAGCTGCCGGCATGCCGCCGGGCTAGGCCGATGGCTTTACGTCACACGAATGGCAGCTGTGAAAGGCTTTGGTGTGTAGATACCAAAGATACCTTAGATACCATTATACGGGCAGCGGGCAGGCGTAGCGAAACTTGTCATTTTCTGTGCATTTGAGTTATATCGTTTCTATTGTCAATGGGAATCCCGCACGTGTGAGCCAATCTTAATGTTTGTTGCCGATAAAATGTCGATATTCAATAGAATAATCGATCTTTTAAACATCGATATCGACGCACACAACCCTAAAACGAAGGGTTTACGTAGAGCATGAAAGAGTGGTTACCAGGCGAGCAGGTCGCAGAGCGGATGCACGTCGACGGCGGCGAGCGGCGCAGGCGCGCGGGTGGTGGGCGCGGCCGGCGCGTCGCAGCGGCGCGTGTCGTAGCTGCGGATGTAGCCGTCCACGCTGCCGACAACACATGTTATTAACTCCCATACTACACTACTCTAAGTACTCACTATTACTGGATGTTATAACTTAACACACATAACTAACTACACTTTTATCCACAGAAGAAATTAATGGCGGACACTTTCATTGTAAAAAATCTGACGATATAAAAATTTGTAAAACCTGAGATTCAAAAAACAAAAGCACTATTTAACAACATACCAAACAGTAATCATGGCACATCGGTCAGGTCTTCGCGCGACACACAACACCGGCGTGGAGTGGTCGTGCATCGTCGTTATCGGCGTCGGCTGCCTCTCGTCCCACAGTTTGACCGCGCCGTCGTCGAACCCGGCCGCTAGCAGCCACTCGTCGCCCGACGCTACGTCCTCGGCGCCGCCTCTCCATAATGACGTCACTGTCGCGTTCGTGTCGGTGTCTATATCTAGTTGCAGTAACTCGGCGTCGGTGTCCCACAGACGTATGACGGGCGCCGGTCCGGCTAGGCCGAGGGATCTACGGACGCCCACCCAGCGGATGAGCGTACCGGGGGGCCCGGTCGAGTAGTTCGTCGTCGCTGCGCCTCCACCGGTCGCGTTAGCTGTAAGGAAATGGAGGTTGGGTGTCAAATTCGATCTAATATAGAAGGAACAACACTGAATAAATAAGCTAACAGTACTAACCGTCGGCATCTCCGCGGCGGCCGCGAGAACCGAGTCTCTCGTCGGAGCCTGCGAACTGCTCCGATACCAGTTGCGCTAGACCTGCAAGCGTAACATTCGTTTTAACCGAGTCGTCGAGATCGATCAAGGTAAACCGGTGCATAAAACGGTACTCACTGTAGATGGGTTGCGCGGGCGGCGGGCGGTAGGAGTGCGCGGGCGTGCAGCGCACGGGCAGCGCGCGCCACGCGGCCAGCAGCGCGGGCTCGCTGGCGGCGCCCTGCGGCCGGTACACCAGCGCGTGGCCCTGCGCCGACGCCGCCGCCAGCAGCCCGCCGCCGCCGCCCGCCGCGCGCAGCCACGCCAGCGCCGAGATGCGGCCCCACGCGCGCCGCCACGCGCCGCCGCACAGCTTGGCCGCCGTGCCCCAGTCCCACACGCCGAAGTTGTCCTTGGACGCCACCGCCACGTGCTGGTCGTACGGGTGGAACAGCACCACGGCCGGCGGCAGCGGGCAGCGCGAGTGGAACGCCTGCGTGTCCAGCCGCGCCACGCGCGCACCGCGCAGTCGCCGCGCGTGCCGCCGCAGCGACGAGTTGCGCGCGCGCCGCCACTGCCGCTCGTGGTGCGCGCGGGACTCCGGGTCGACTCGTGTCTCCGCGTCCGCGCGGACGAATTGCAGCGCGCACCACTCCGCGAACTGGGTGGTCACTATCGGCTTCTTGCCGCCCTGACCTGTATCCGAGCACGAAACGTATCGATATAACGAAACTATTTACTCCTCTATACGCGTGAAAAAAATTTAGCACAAAGCGAATACACGTACTAGAGTTAGAGGAGGTGGAGTCCCGCTCGGAGTCCCGGGAGCGGTCGCGGTCGCGGACGGCCCCGACGGGGTCCTCGGAGATGGCGTGCGGCAGCGCGGGCTTGCGGCGCGCAGCGGGCAGCGTGTGCGCGGCGTGCGGGGAGGGGGGCAGCGAGGCGGCGGCGCGCGGCTCGGGCTCGGGGCGCGGCGCCGCCACGTGCGCGGCCACGTGCGCCAGGATCGCCGCCGCCATCGCCGCCGTGCCCGGGTGCGGCTCGCGGGACAGCGCCGACACCGCGTCCCACAGCTTCATGTACACCGACCCGAACCCTGTCGGAACGTTCACATTACATATACGTTCAATTGGAGCTATAAATACAACACGATGAACGTTAAGTTGTATGTGATTTATATCGTACCGATAGCAGGTAGCGCGAGTGGCGGCGCGACGACGGCGGCGGAGCGAGGAGAGGGCCGCGCGGCCGTCAGCGCGTCCTGTCCCGGGTCTACGCCTGCTCCGCGGCTTTCTCTGTAACACAATATAGGCATTCATCTTTAATGTTCTGTTTCATGAGCAAATGATAAGAAAAAGTAACGTCGACTCACCTGTCACCGCGCCGCATCCTCTCCTGGAAGTAAACGGCGATGAAGTGCTGCTCGAATATCAACACGATCCACTGCAACGCTGTGGGCAAAAAGCGTATCGCATATTATACTGCTGTTTATTAATCCCTGAGATATAGGGTCATAGAGAGTAACTCACCGGCCAGTATCTCAGCGCGCACGAGCGGCGAGGCGTCCACTAACGCGCGTGCGGCCAACTGCACGCCAACTTGTTGGTCCAACGCGTTGGCCTGCTCGTTGCGCGCTCCGCCCGCCGCCACGAATGAACCCAGCGCGAATGCCGCTGCCGCGCGCACCTATGATTGCGATACATGACAACTTTAATAACCAAAGAAATACACAGACGACTAGTTTCATAAAAAATATTTCTGTTCGCATCTTCAAGCGAACATCTCTCGATTTGGGTGTCCTAAAAAAGCCTGAAATGATGAGTTACCTCAGGTTCGCGCGCCTGCAGCAGCGGGAAGAGCTTCTCGTGCGCCAGATCGCGCACGCCGGCCCAGCGCGCGGCGTCGTACCCGCGCCACAGCCGGCCCAGCGCCAGCGCTGCCCACTGGCGCAGCGCGGGGGCCCCCGCCTCGCTCAGCTGCTCCAGGCACGCCGAGATCATGCTGCCCTGCAGCGCCGCTTCCTGCCCCAGCGAGTACCCGTCTACGATGCACGCCAGCACGTACGCCGCCATCGTCCGGTGCTCGAACTGCGCATACGCACAATGACAATTAATTGATCTCCTCACTATGTTTTTCCTACCAGAACGTTCGAGCTTATAGGAACTATAGGTAGGTACTCACATCAACCGTCGGGTCTTGAAGCACTGCCAGGAAGTATTTGTGCCCTTTCGCGTTTACCAGGTCTACTTGGCAACTCTGTAGAAGACGAGTAAAAAATAAATTGGTAACATAACTGAAAGAATTCCATATTCCAGACTGCATACATTGTTGGACAGCATGTTCGAATAAACAATGTAGGTACTCACCGGATCGACAGCAATAATTTTGGCCCAGATATAAACCATAGAAGCACGAAGATCATGCGCGGAGGCTTGTAACAACTTCAGCATGTATGGAAAGATCCCAACATGAAGTATAGCACGGACGGCCCAGGGTCCTAGCGCCAGGAAGCCGCAAAGTATCTGCAGCGCGCGGACTCGATGTAACGTGGATAGGAGGACTTGTAGCACCATTGGTAGCTGCTCTGGTGGAGCACGGCGAGCTGAGCCTGAAACGGAGCGACAGAACATTTCATTTATCGAAGTCTTTACGAGCCACTTTCGTATTGCATGAATGGATGCAATTAATATTTACAACCATAAAACGAATGCTTCATGAAGTCTTCCACTTACCTAAATCAAGCCACACTTGAAAAGCAGTGAGCTGATCCCGAAAGAACGGCGAGTGTCGATAATCTTGTGACCGAGCTGGATGTAGCAACGCCGGTAGTTGCGCTAGCGCGAGATCCAGGGTTTGCTCCCACGCCGCCCAGAGCGGATGAGACGCGAGGGAAGGCAGCGCAGGCGCAGAAACCGGCGTACAGTTATAAGAGCGCATTATCCGATCAGCCAATAGAAAGTTACGGCATAAGCTGGCCGTTAGTAGGTCCGCGCGGAATAATTGTTGGAATAGTTCAGGAGGTAATGAACTCCATGCGATCGTGTCTGTTATCGCTGTGAAGATCCAGTTTAGCTCGCCCAGCATCGTGCGACGGTCTGTTACTTGACCGGGAATCCTGGATATCAAAAAATGCATTATTAAGGATCAACTGTTAATGGGGTAGGTACTCTAAATACCTAAACGTAGTAAAACACTCTTGCTAATAAGTGAATTACTCACTTGTCAATAAGATCATGGAGGTCCGTCCGCTGCGGCCTCGCGCGGTGCCTGAGCACGAACCACTTCATGGCCATCTTGACGGGCGTGGTGAGGCAGGCGGTGAACAGGTCAGCGGGCAGCTCCGGGTGCATCGGCAGCGACTGCCCCGCCGCGCATGCGCCGAGCTGGATGCAGTTGCGGTACGACACCGGCGGCGCGCCTGGTTCGTTGCCCTCGCGGGCTGCTGCCATCTAAGAGCGAATATTGTTAGTACATGAACGTAGGTATACTACGCCCACTACTAGGTCAGAAAAGATTGAAAATTTGTCCACATTATTCTTGGATAAGTATCCTATTGATAAAGTCATCATTTAATAGTTCAGAGTGTGGTCACCCTTCGAAGCTCCCACCGCAGAGCTACATAGCCAATCTGTGTTACCACCACATTATGTTAATTAATATCCATTGCAAGTAAATACCTCATAGTCCCTCTCATGCTGCTCAGCAAACTGCTTGAAGTTGTCGATAATGACGCCTGCGCTGGAGCAGTCGTATACGTACAGCGACGGCGCGCCCATCCACGTTTGCAGGTCGTACATAGACAGCGGGATGTATTGGGTATACGCCTGTACATAAACATTACATTAACGATAAAGGGCTATTCATATATTTGCGGGTCAGAGTTATCCGTTTCACTATAGACGCTCTGACACAGAGTTGTAACATTTTATATGTAACCGATATTTACTGTGTTCTGTCAGGAACTTGTTCCCGGAAATGTGTGGTTAGGCCCTTAACTGATGTTGTTAGCCCTAGCTTATAAAAACATGTCTATACTATAGAAAAAGATATACAAGGCGCGAGTGGAAGGAAATGTTGGGAGGGGAAGGCCAAGACGAATGTATTTTGATCAAATCGGAGACTTGTTAAGAATAGGCCCAGTCAGGGGAACCCTAACCCGACGTGCAAGTATGAGGCGCTTGCGGAATGTGGATGAAGCGAAAGGAGTGGAGGTATGTGGACTCCCTTATCCGACGGGAGAGAGGCGTGTCGGATATGTATGTATGTATGCATCTACTATACTTTCACAAAACTGTAAGAATATGCCAGTACTTTGTTTAAGAAACATACCCGATTGAAGACCCATATCTCTCCCTGCGCCGTAGGTCGCGGCACACCGTGTCCGTTATAGTGAAACAAAACACGCTCATCCTTCGCATTGCGGCGCAGCGAGCAGCATAATTTCTTTACCTATAATAATATCATATTGACCATACCATACTAAGTGTTTTTATTTGAGCCTAGAGTTGTCTGAAAGATATTTGTACCTAGCATTCTGCTAATTGAATAGTCTATAACTAGTATTATAATAGTAACTGTAACATAACAGTTTTCAAGATCTATCTTCGATTTATCGAAAGTTTTTGGTCACCTTTTATAATAGCTCCATTTATAATAGCCTGTCGTCTTACCAAGTGCTAAAATTCAATACAGCAATGATAACTTTTGACATTACTAAGATAAAGTATCAATAAACGGATTGTCCTTGGGGAAAAGACCAGTCTTGTTTAATTTTAAATAAAATTCCTTTGTATCAAATTCTTATGAGATCTCATTGGTTGATAACAGAAAGTAAGCGTCCGTTAAATGTTATAACTATAAATAGAGATAGTTCATGCAATCGCGGGCGTGACACCATAAGGTCGGTAATTTAGTTCATTATGCTAATTAACGGCGTCACACCTCTGTCTGTCTGGTTAACTAAATTAAAGTTACTGAAATAGTGTCATCCTATGTATAGTTTCTTTCTAAGGTAGATGTTTAGAAAGTAAAATCTTCTAAACAGAATATATAAATTCTCAATTAAGATATTTCCTCCTACTTATCTAAATAAAAAAGATCTTGATAGTTTTTATAAAACAAAGAAAAGTTTGACTTGGTTTACCTATACTTATACTGTAGCAATAAATCAGACATTTCCACAATAAAATCACTACATTATGGTGTCGCCGCGGTTTGACTTAGCTCATTTAAGATCTTCAACATGCAAATGGTATACCTCATCACTGGTAGGGTCCAAAGACTGCTTATAACGCGCCCGGGGCTGCCAACGCTCATACTGCGCTTGTAGTGCGTGGCCAATGCTTTCTAAGGCTTTGCTAGGTGATAGGGAGTTTGGATCTGCATAGAAAGCACAAAGATAATAATAGTATATGTTATAGATCAGCATATGGGTTAGAATAACTTTATTTAATTTGACCTTCCTGTAGTATTAAAGATAAATTAAGACAAAGGGCTGTTTCACCATCTACAGATAAAATTCAACTGACAGATAAACCTATGTCTATTTCATAAAACATGATGTTTTAGACAGAGACAGGTATAAAATAAATATCTGTCAAATATTTTTTTTCTGGAGATGTCAAAACAGCCCCTAAAATTAATATTGTACATGCAAGAAGTTTTGCCTATCTACCATATTTATTTATGAATCAAAATATTAAGTAATCAAAAACTGAAAGTTTCTATCAATTATTTAATATAGATAATTCTAAATGCTATCTTACCAATCCAGCATTCAAGTCGTGCACATGGTTGTGTCTTCACCACATCAGGAGGATCCACTCCCACGTTCAGGCATAGGACCAGTGCCACGCAATGTGTCTTGTACTACACAAACATAATTATATCAGTTCATTCATATAGGCAAAAGCATATAAACTGAGTTATTACATGTAATTATTAAAGCTTCACTCTCTTGCAATTCTCATATAAGAACTAATATGTTTCTGTATGCATAAATAACACAAATTCTATTACTCTGTGACTTTGAATGTGTTGTCTACAAATTAATTCATATTAAGTGGTTAATAACAAAACTAAGTTAATGGAAGTATCATTAGAATCTTCCTTGTGTTTAGTATATTATTATAGTTTCTTTATAAGAATTAAAGATACAAGTAATGTTATAAATAGATTTGCAAAGGTCAGAAGTTAATTCAAGGGCATGAGGTGTCTCAATAGAACTCTCTTTCCCAATAGTATTTTAGTAAAAATTTTCAAGTATTATCAATATTATCCAATTTGGTTAAAACACAAAATGCTAAATGTATTTAAGTAATTTTTATTTATATTTAGTTTAATGTAAATCTTTATTTAATGATAACACTTTTTTGTTCTTCATGATAATACTGTACTGTTGAACTTTTATGCGTAATGATTGTTATATTTCTTAAGCCATAGTGATTGTTTACTTTACATATTTTAAATTAGGACGCTAATAGCTTCAAGACTGACCTCACCCAACATTATATTTTTATTTACATAAGATCAAATCAAACCCACTACATTGTAACTTAATTTTAGCAAGTAAACACTTTACTTGTTACTATCTTTAACAAAATATTTTGAATAGTAAAAGAAGAAGGGTGTAGTTCCGCATTAAAGCCATGTGCGTTTGTTTTCATCGAGAAGTGTCGTTCTGTTGCACCAATACGCAGTATCAACTTGCATAGCGCACGCTCCTATTGCGCTCCATTCTGGACTTCTCTCACTTAACTCACCTTTTCCTTCACCCGCCAGGAGTGCTCCACACGTTCCGCACCCTTTATAGGCTCAAGGTGCCTCGGTTTATCGAAGCTTAAAGGCACATCCCAATCATCAACGTCCGAAGAATCACTATCAGCTTGTCCACTATTTTTCTCCTCATCTTTAGTAGTGAGATAAGGAGGCATGTCTGTCATTTTCACAATCACTTTGTCACTATTACTTTCGCCAATTATCACCGCTTAACGTCTGCGATTATAAGAGAAAAACATTTTTAAAACTTCAGATAATCATGTGCGCGTCCATTTTTCAACCACATGGGAAAAACAATAAATTCATTTCGTTTGAAGCAGATGCGTAACAGATTTTTCGCTAAAACAAGTAGTGATGTTGTTTTTGCAAAATATTTTTAATAGGTAAAACGGAACGTACCACTGTTTTTAAATATTTACTGGCTTGGAAATCAAGATTTTGAGCAACCATCTTCTTTCACATTGCGATGTGTAATATAGTATTAGTATTAAAAGAAAGCCACTTCCCGTCATCTATACACAATCTTTCTAGTCTAAATCTAGACGATTCAATCCTGAAATGAGGTGTAGATAGTGGGTTGGGTTTTGGTTGGGTTCATGATGGGTTGAATTTCGCATCCATACATCCAATGACACAACACAAATTGACAATTGACTTGACTGACAGCCATAACTGAATGACAGGCCGGCCAGGAGGCACGCAAGAGGAGGGCTGAGGGAGAGGAGGGAGGAGGGGTGGTTAATGATAAGCAAAATTGGAAAAGCAGGGACGATTGACGAACAAATAAATCACAAACATTATCACTATGTGATAATAAGACAGATAACGTTTTTCTTGTTTGTTAAAGTTATTACAGTGATTGTTCTCTTAAATTACACAACTTGGTGATCTTGTTCCAACGTCATCATGTTAGTTTCTAGATTGAATACCAGAGTTATTAGCAATTTAAGGCACTTAAAGTGCTTATCGACGCAAGCGCAGCATGACAATGCCCCCGTGGTGTTCCAAAAGTTGGAAGGGCAGGATCGCGGTATTGCTTTATATGGGCTCAATAAGCCCAAAAGTAGGAACGCTCTCAGTAATGATCTAATCGATGCCATGAGAGAGGTTCATCAAATAATTCGGGAGGATACCAAAATCTCAGTGGTCATACTTTACAGTTTAGTCCCCGGCATCTTTTGCGCTGGTAAGATTCAGTGTGAGTTTACTCTTATAGAATATGTTCGAGAGTATCAAGCAGCAGGTCAATATTTACAAAATCGTTGCGATATGCTCATAAGCTGCAATGAAACAAACTCGATGTGCGCTTGACTGTACCTACCTATGCCTATTTATTTTAAACAGGAGCAAATCTAAAAGAGCGCCTACAAATGTCGGATGAGCAAGTAGCAAACTTTGTTCGGGGGTTGCGGGCGACGTTGACAGAGGTGGAAGATCTGCCAATGCCAACGATTGCGGCAATCGACGGCGTAGCTCTTGGCGGTGGGTTGGAACTGGCGTTGGCGTGCGACGTGAGAGTGGCGGCCAGCACCGCGAAGGTTGGGCTCGTGGAGACCAGCCGTGGTATCCTGCCTGGCGCCGGCGGCACACAACGCCTCCCCCGGCTCGTGAATCCCAACATTGCCAAGGAACTAATCTTCACATCCCGGATCATTGATGGGATGGAAGCCAAAGAATTGGGTTTGTAACATTATTTTACTTTTCAACACTGAACATATCACTTAAATTATTTTTCCTAATCAATTCTACACTAAGATATGTAAGAGTTTCCATTTAAATAGATTTTGTTTTCTCAACAGGTGTAGTGAATCATGTGGTGCCACAAAACGACTCAAAAAATGCTGCATTTGAAAGAGCACTTACTTTAGCACGAGAGATCACTCCTAACGCCCCTATAGCACTGCGTTGTGCCAAGAGGGCTATCAATGAAGGTGTACAACTAAGCATTAAAGAAGGCTATGAAGTGGAGCAGAAATGCTACGAGATCAACATTCCTACTAAAGACCGGCAAGAGGGCATGATCTCTTTTATAGAAAAGAGGAAACC
Source organism: Anarsia innoxiella (assembly GCA_947563765.1). Lineage (NCBI taxonomy): Eukaryota > Metazoa > Arthropoda > Insecta > Lepidoptera > Gelechiidae > Anarsia > Anarsia innoxiella. The sequence continues at coordinate 2,699,171 of OX387403.1, forward strand.
TATTTATGAAGGCCATTAAATTATACTCAAAACATATGCTAACGGCTGCCTTGAATTTGTATAAATGGTTTTTTTTTTATATATTTTTACTATTTTACATAATAATAAGTGTAAGAGCAATAATATACTCTATAGCTTGGATATAGGCTAGTTATGTGACTCACTTGTTGTTCTTGAAATGTGAATAAAATATTATGTATTTCTACAACGGAATGTGATTGTTAGTTTAACAAGGTTATCTAAGTACATTTACACGTATGAGTGAAGAATCAATTGTTATGTATCCATGTACACTTTTTACTATTGTTACAATATAATTATGATGTTGTTAAATTATTTCTTTCCTTTCAAACTTGTATACCTATTACCAGCAAAAATATAGAATACCCACTGTTCATTCATTTGGGAAAATTTAATTGGAACTTAATCACAAAATAAATATTATGATTACAGAAATGTATAGAAATATATTTTAATAAACTATACAATATCTAGGTGCTTCATCAGCTGTGCTTTGGTATCTTCAGGTGAAGTAACTTTATGTCCAACAGTCCTATCATCTTCATAGATTTCATAGTCATTGCCACCAGGGTCAGTCTTGTCACCGAAAAAGTGTATTTCTTCATAATTATCAGCAGCCACATGCATCAGACAGTATGTCTTGTCCCATCCAGTTGGAAACACATCAACACTGATCTGTCCTCCCAAAGCAAAGGTCAGCCCCAAACCAGAAAACTCTTTTTGTAATGCTTCAACAAACTTTTTTCTTACATTATGGACACTGTCAAACTGTGCAAACTGTTCCCTCTCAGCTTGGCTGCAGGAACGTCCAACCGGACAGAGATTTATCATACTGGAACGGAACTCTACGAAGTTACCTCTCTTAGCTGGCAGCTCCAACTTGGCCATGTATCCCAGGGCAAAGTTTATGACCCTCTGTAAGCTATGCTCCCCCATGTGACTGAGAATACTCTCGCTGCTGAGCTGTCGCCCTTCCCGGTACTGCACCAGTCCATTCTCACAAAACACGTAGTCGAATTTGGCCGCCGCGGCCTCGCCATCCATCTGTTCTGCAATCTTTTTGTAATCAGATCCACTAACTAAACCTATCGCCACAACCGGCTTCACTTTTTCCAGCAAAAACTTTTTCAAGTCTTCCGTAATAACTTGGCGAGGTTTTGTTAGCGTGCCGTCCACGTCGAACAAGTATAAAATCTTTCTACGCGCTGCCATTTCCACGTCAGGTTTATTATTATATTTACACTGCACTTGGGGTGTTTGTTTGAATTTTGGTGGCAAAACAGAGCCGGTCGATAAGTAGGTCACCCGGCGGTGGCTGCGGAGAGCGGAGTGCCAACACTTCAATGTACACGTCAAAACGTAACGCTATCGGCCGCCGACATGCCGCTCAGCGCGCCGGGGTTTCTTTATTGCACATTACTGCTGTGTTTACTAGTTATAAACACTGTATTATCAGATAAATCGAGGCGGAATGTTCTTATACTGTTGGGTAAGCAGACAATTGATTTTCTATCTTCAAATCAGCAAATTACAAAGACACCCGCCCTTCTCGTAAAACACACACATCTTATTTTGCTAAATGAGGATTTCTTTTACACATTTATCTACTCATAGATTAACTAAATATGGTGTTTATCTGATTTTTTTGAGTCAATGGATATTTAACCATTTTATTGTCTACATATTTTAATTTTGTGTTTATTTTTTGGGCTTGGTTGGTTTGGGAGCTTGTGTGTGACAGCGAATGAATGACAGCTAGCAGAACCAAGCCCAAGCATTGGCCCCATTGGTCCAAGCTCAGCCCTATTGATCGGTGATTTGGCAGGCTATGGAACACTTGTAAACTGCCAAGTTCCACTAATATAGCGAAATCTATAAAAATAAATACAAAATTTTGATGATAATAATATTTATTTATACCTGAACCACTTCTGGCTGCGTACCTACTACATACAGTCTAGCAATCAGATCAAAGGCGTGTTACCACTGAAAGCGGAGCTATAAAGAAAATTAAGGAACATCTTTAGCTACTATCTCCGTGTAGCTCCTATTATTTTTGATAAAGGTTAAGCAAGTACAAAACTTCCACTAATTCACCAGCTGATGATGGCGGATTCGAGCTGGGAGCGTACAGAAACAAGGTTTGCCAGACGCCTAACATCGACGCTCTAGCCCAACGGAGCGTTATTTTCGATAACACTTTCACTTCCGTTAGCAGTTGCTCTCCCAGGTAAACCAGTTTTTTTTAAATTTCTTTTAACATTCATGTAACTCCAATAAAAAAATACCTACAGTTAGCAGAATTAATACTTACCATTTTTTCTATATGATATTTCAGTCGTGCAGCGATACTAACTGGCACACCAAGCCACCAAAATGGCATGTACGGTTTACACCACAGCGTGCACCACTTCAGCTCATTTGAAAACATGTCCAGTATTCCTAACATACTACATCCACACGGCGTTTATACAGGTAAGTTATATATTGAAGTAACCATAATAGGTAGGTAGTAGGTACCGTACCTATCTAGGTACTCACCAAATACCTATAAATATTTAATTTTGCTTTTAACACCGCTCTTTTTGGAAAAAAAGATCTAAACGATACGATACCTACTCATCTACCCACTCCACAAATATGATATCCGAGTCATCAAACTAATTGGTACCTATTTTACAGGCATAATCGGCAAAAAACACGTGGGTCCAAACAAAGTATACAAGTTCGATTATGAACAAACAGAGCACAACAATCCAGTCAATCAGGTCGGACGTAACATTACATTTATGAAACTGTTGGTGAGAGAGTTCTTGCACCAGGCCAATAAACTTGATAAGTGAGTATAATTTTTAACACTTTAGCTGCTACTGTATTGAACAAGGTGCTAAGTGTGACACGCAAAGTGAGTCAAAACCTAAACGAAACGCGATCGTCTCATTTCTGTGCTTAGTTGTATGGTTAAGTTTGTACCGTTAGTGCCCACCTACTTTACCATTTTCTGTATTACAGACCCTTCTTCTTATACGTGGGTTTCCACGATCCTCACCGCTGTGGTCACACTGAGAAGCAATATGGTTCTTTCTGCGAGAGGTTCGGATCTGGCGAGCCAGATATGGGGCGCATCCCTGATTGGACACCCTGGTACTACCAGTGGGATGAGGTACAGCTGCCTTACTTCATTCCTGACACGGAACCGGCGAGGAAAGATCTTGCTGCTATGTACACCACCATGTCAAGGCTTGATCAAGGTAAGGCGAAATATGAAACTTAAGGCTTATCTCTTGTAGGTGTTTCTTCGTAATGAGACTAATGTCCTACGTATATGTGACTCTTCTGAGATTACTCCCTGGTTTTTTGTACAGGTGTCGGCCTGATACTGGCGGAGCTGGAAAAGGCAGGACACAGTAAAGACACTCTCGTGATCTACACATCGGACAACGGCGTGGCATTCCCGTCAGGCCGCACTAACATGTACGACCCTGGTATTCGAGAGCCGTTACTCATTTCCGCCCCGGGAGACAATGTGCGTCGCAACCAGCGTTCGGCCGCGCTCGTGTCGCTCCTTGATATAACACCCACTGTGCTCGATTGGTTCAATGTTCCGCATCCGACCTGGCCAAAAGAACAGCATGCTAATGAAGTGTGGGCTACTGATGGGCCGAAGAGTTTGCTGCCTATTTTGGAGAAAGGTTCGCAGATAGACATTTCGATATCATTGATTTGCTACCTTTATTTTTTAATAACTCGCCAATATGATCAAGATTTATATTTCCAGAACCACCACTATCAGACGATGATGCCGTCTTCATGTCGCAAACTCATCATGAGGTCACCATGTACTATCCAATGCGCGCGATCCGCACGCACCATTTCAAGCTGATACACAACCTGAACTATGGGATGCCCTTCGCCATTGACCAGGACCTTTATCTTTCGCCTACGTTCCAGGTACCTAATTAATTATAAGCTTTAAGTACATTCGATATTCCGGAAAATGGCGGTATAAGTACCGCGAAATTGATTGAATGAGCTTTGACTTCTGTGATTTTCAATGGAGCTTAACGTAAATCCAGGCTTTGAAGAAAGCCTGGCCCACCGAACAGTGGACCAACTGAAGTTGATATGAAGTGTTTCATTTTTTAAACTATTATATACCTAGCCAAAATATTGCTATTATAAGTAGGTATTAAAGTTTTATATATTTATTTTTCTAGGATATCCTCAACCGCACGCGCAGTAAACAGTCAATACCATGGTACAAGACCCTGAATGAATACTTCTACCGACCCGAGTGGGAGCTGTATGATCTCCACGCAGACCCATTCGAAACTAATAACTTGCATGGTAAGCGGACCTACTGCTAACTAAAAAATAAGAAAGCTCTCTCTTGAAACACTTGTGTTCTTTCCAACCCATGAATATTTCGCTAAATTATATGAATGTTATTGTGTTGTAAAAATTTTTCTTCTGCAGTATCTTATCTTGGTGAGTATGGTACCTGTAATAGTTAAGCTTTTTTTTATGAATAAGGCGAAACGTGTGACATGTCATGCTCGCTTACGCCGTTGCAGTGGTGGCGCTGTGTGTCGGGTCTCCTACTTCCCTAAAATATGTGGAAGGGGTTGATGGCTGGCTCATGCTTTGAGACCTGTGTGAAGGCGCTGCTGTGATGGCCGGTCATGTCATGCGGATCCTATCAAACTAAGCCTTTCACTTCTCTGTTTTCCATTTACTTACCTTACTTTTTCCTGGATATTGTGGGGTCAAATTTTTATTATTTATTTATGGATACCTCTTTTGAAATATAAATTTTATTATATATTTCTGTGTTTATGCCCGAGATTTGTAAAACTTAAATTGAAAAGAGCAACCCTACAGAGTTTCTTGCTAGGTTCTTCTCTGGGGAAAACTGTACTCTTGCGAATCTAGCATTATCTTTAAAAAATGACCCGTCCTAAGTGTTGTCAAAACCTACAGGATTAAATGATTTCATTTCCCGCCAGGCAAGTCGTTGACTAAATTGTTACTATACAATGTAGGTAAACCAGGAGCGCATGAAGTAGAAGAAATGCTATCAGAGCGTCTGCAGGGCTGGCAGCGCGCCACCAGAGACCCTTGGCTGTGTGCGCCCAACGGAGTCCTAGAGTGGGCGGAGTGCCGCTCTCTCCATGGAGTGCCACCCCTACACCGCTATAGACCTCCCACATAGCCATCCTTCAGACTCGGTCTCGCCTTGGAACAAATGAAGATCATCCCGGTCATACCGCCACCGCCCAAGATATCTGCGGGACTCCCCTTCGACCGCCACGATGACTACCATTTACTAAAACCAAGGTCTAGATCGACATTATCTTCTCTATCATATATCTTATACTATCCAATGTGAGTATACGAATTTATTCTTCTAGAGGATTTCTTGCCTCTAGCCTCTTACAGTGCCGGCTGTTATAACCGTGCGATGTGATTACCATATCTAATTTATTATTAATATCATAAGTTAATCAGTGTTACTATCCATGTGATCAATGTCTATAATACTCGATAAATCTTAGCTTATATTAATACTAACTTATAATAGAAAAGTTCAATTTAAATCTCAATGTCTATAGATCTGAATAATTTCCGCCTACACTACACGTAGAGAAATATGCCGCTCATCTTGGCTACTAACAATATTTATACCTACCTACTACCTACTTACATATTTTTTTTTATATACTTAGCTTTAGATAGATGAGTCAAACTCTTTTTAAATGTCATCATCATAATAAATAAAATAAACCTTTTAACAATTTTATACTATTTTATTCAAAAACGATTTTTAATTCGAGATTATTTTATCAATAGATATTTTATCCTTACGAAGCACAAAAGACAACGAATATTTATGTATGGAGCCGAACATACCTAAAGTTGCAAGTAGGTACATAAAATGTCACTTTTTGGTGTACACCTCTGAAACTAGTGCCAATCGATAGATAAACTCATTACAAACAACAAATACTGATTGCAAAAAAGTCGTAAACGATATACTTTTTGAGATAATTCAGTATGAAGTTTCCAAAGAAAAAAAAACTTTTTTCTATTTCTTTGGCAATTACGTAAAAAAATATGTAGCTAATGATAAATACTGCTTGTTGTAAATGATATAAGGCTATTTATGTGAGATATTTCATACTAAAACACTAAAAGAAAAGTACAGTTGTCTTGTTTAGGTACACTTAACTCACTTGTTCGGAGTAGATTTTGACTGGTGCTGTTGAATCTTAATTATCGACCGCAAAATCTATTGAAATTACCAATAAAAAGAATGCGAAAGCATTTGTGAGTATATTTCAAATTGGGGATGTAAAATAAAACATTTTTTAGAGTAAATTAGTAACACATTAGATATAAAATAAGAGTAACAAATCTTTATTGATGTAGGTAAGTACCTATAAAACTCAAAAGTCAGAAACAGCTTAGCACTGAAAATGTTTTTACAGTTCGGTGACCACAACGGTTGGCACTTAGTGCAACAACAGGATCTCTAGGTATCTGATACGACTTGATTTTTCAAACAACCTGCATATACATAATTATAAAGTCTTGCCCTTTTTTTAAAACCGTGATCTTTTTAAAAGTATACTTAGGTATTTTTTTAATAGATACCTAAGCAAAAAAAAAAATAAGTAGATTTGTGCAAACGACATTTTTTGTAGTTATTTTTTTATTTATTACATACTAGTCAGTAACACTTAATAGCCTAATTATTTTTCGATACTTCTAGCGATGGATGGCTTACTAATTGTATACGCACCTTGGCACCAGGTATTGAAAAATAACTTTAACGGAGCAAGAATTGGCCTCTTTTCTCATCCGAATATTGATGACTTTAGTAATTTCAATAGATTTTGCGGCCGATAATTAGGATTCAACAGCACCAGTCAAAATCTGCTCCAAACAAGTTAGTTAGGTGTACCTAAACAAGGCAACTGTACTTTTTTTCAGTGTTTTAGTATGAAATATCTCACATAAATAGCCTTATATCATTTACAACAAGCAGTATTTATCATTAGCTGTATATTTTTTTACCTAATTGCCAAAGAAGTAGAGAAAAAAAAATTTTTCTTTGGAAACTTCAAACTGAATTATCTCAAAAAGTATATCGTTTACGACTTTTTTGCAATCAGTATTTGTTGTTTGTAATTAGTTTCTCTATCGATTGGCACTAGTCTCAGAGGTGTACACCAAAAAGCGACTTTTTATGTACTTGCAACTTTAGGTATGTTCAAAACATTCGTTCCCTTTTCATGACGTCAATATGGTAAGAGACTTACCAGTAAATTGAATTATTTAAGAACACATTTGTTAGTTAGTTTAAATTAGGAACTTATAAAACATAAATTAATACTGAAATCATTAATACTTTCGCTGCTGACGAAATACTGAATCAACTGTGGTGAGTCGAGGAGTCTCACACGCGTGTAAGCGGTGGACACGCCTAGCGTGTTTTGTGCACACGTGAGTGGCGTGATGGAACTTGTACGGCAGCAGTTAAACAGTTAAAAACATATATTTTTATTAATTTGGTAGTTTAAACAACTAATATAAAATAAATAGTTTCTAAAATAGTATCTAACAAATGAACAATAACATATGAAACAATAATAAATACCTACTTAATCAAACAATTCAGATTGCAACTAGATTTGAAATTCTTAATTTAATTTTAGTACATATAAGAAATCAACGCATTACATGTTTTTCTACAATAAAATACGCTGTAAACAAAGGTGAGTCGAAATATGTATATGTACCTAGTTTCGATAAGCACCCAACATGTTAAATACATAAAGTTTACCTACATGTGCGTGGTTTATTGGGCTGCTTTTTGAACTTCTGAGACTTTTTAATCATAATAATGACATGTTGCATCTTATAAAGTAAAGTAAATATTTATTTCCAGTCCAATATAAATGTGAGTACAGAAACAAAATAAAATTACCAAAATTAAACATAAAACAAAAAATAAAATAAAAAAGGAACTTTAAACTATAGTACTACGTGATCTTTTTAAAACTATACTTATACCTAGTCTTTTTTTACTCAACAGTCATGCAAAATTCACTATAAGAATAAAATTATAATGTCTTTGGTTTAAACTTAATTTACCAGCTGCCTTTAAATGGAATAATAAGATTAAATGAATTATGATTTAAAAAAACAACAATACACTTAAGATAAATGAATTACCTACTTATTTACTAGTTACTAGTAGTATGGGCGGCGATTATCTAGTAACTCCAGTTCGGCTCCCAACCTTTGGTCGATGTTTCTTAAATTATCAATCATTTCTTCTGTGTCAGCTGCCTGAAATAAATACAAAAGGAAAGAACAATTTTTATCTAATTAAAAATTATCTGGAATTCATAACTCAGTTTTAAAAAGAGTACGGCCAAAAAATTTCAAAAATAATAACATTAGATTTGAAGAGTACCTACCATGAGTGAAATATGATCTAGCCTCTGATTTTTTAAGTAGATAGTCTTGAGTAGCAGCAAAAGGTAGACGTACAGCGCCATACACAGCAAGAACACAGTGGCCTTGGCGCGTGGCGACCAATGGCCCATACCCAGCATTCTGCCCTGTAAAACCATTGCACTGTTATTGTAAATATACCATACAAATGTTCGCAATTTCTATAAAATAGAGTACTTACGGGCTTGACGATAACGTCAGGGACGTCAGCAATAAATTGAGACATTCAGAACTTGTATAGCAGCCTTCTTCAAATATAAATGCGACTTGAACACTGATTGTTTATATGAATTTGCTTGAGGAACCTTGTACTAAGGAAAAGGATTTCGATTTCGATACAAAAGCATCAAATGAATAGTAACAATTGCTAAGTAACAAATGTTTTGAATGCAAGGCAATGTTTGAATGCAAAGCAATGTTTAAATCAATATTTATTTTTGCGATTAAATTCTTTCCACAGCGTTAGATATTCTTTTGTAAAGCATCTCGTGGAACGATAATTCTGATAAATAAACAAGGTTAATGCACTTCACATATCAATAAATAAATTTAATTAATTATATTTTTGGGCAGGTTTTCGGAACCACAGAGTAAGTAATCACATAAGAATCACATACTATACTCTTTGGCTTTGGTAATCAACTAATCACTCACTCACTCGGAACTTCGAAACTTCGAAAGAGGTAGAAGTTCGAGCGATCGACCGACTGACAATTGACATTTGACACTATTGACAGATGATTGACAGATCGTAATTATTTTTTGACATTGGCGCATAATATTTATTTTTGGCTCGCCCTCGCCCACATCCTCGCTCGTAACGTACTCGTAAGCGTAACTAAGCGTATATTGCGTGGGTACAAGATGTCCTCCCATTTAGTAGAAAGCATGTTGTTTTGACGTGGTTAAGACAAAAATAAATTATATTGTTCAAAAAATATAAAAGGACGTATAAAAATATAAAATTGTAGTACTAATATTGTAGTATAATTGTAGTGCACAGCAAACACAAGAAGAAAAAATATTTTTGACAGTTATATTGATTATCATTCATTCATTTCATTCATTCACCTCAGATAGAATACTTTTCTTCCCATTCCCATGCAGATTTTCTAAAATAATTAAATAAAAACCCTTATAAAATGGCTACAAATTACGCGCAATATTCACAATTAATTAAGGCTTCAACAAATTATGCTCGAAGAATGAAGAGACTGTCCAATAGAATTTTCGGTGAGGTTGCAATTCCTACGAACGGCAAATCTATGAAAGTAACTCAGATATTTAGCGCTAGACCGCTGCACAGTGATGAGAATGTGGTGCATTACTATCCTCGGCATGTGGAGACTCATGCGCTCATGTTGAAACTACGCGAGTACGGTTTATTCAGAGACGAGCACCAAGACTTCAAGGATGAGATGCGTCGTCTCCGGGAGCTGCGCGGCAAGCACAAGGTCTGGCGGCGACATCTCGACTCCAAGTCTAGCGAATAGCTGCTAGCTGTACCTATAGTTGTAAATACATCTAAGCTTCTGGTTTTGACTTCTGAGAAGGTTGTAGTTAAAGTAACCTAGTTTATGTACCTACTAGGTAAAATGTTAGATAATATAAATAAATAACTTATCTGAAACGCATCTTGCCTATTAATTTACCTTATCACCTTCAATATTTGTACATTTTTGATATTTTATTCTGCCGTTTAATAAGTTGACGGATGTTACAATTCTTTCACGCAAATTTCACACACATCCAAAGAAAACAATCAAGTGATTAAATATTAAACAGCTTTATTCAACTATACACACATGCATTTCTTACAACTAATAGCTAAACATATAAGCGAGTGCACTCAGCGGTGGCGGTGCTACTCATCCTCTTTGAATGGGCCGGTTGGCACACTCAGGATGAGGTTTGTCTCGCTGCAGTCACACCAAAGTAACCGTGGAGGTATCTCGCGAGTCATCTGATATAAAGTGAATGTGGCTAGGTGTAGTCGTTAAAGTCGTCAATGGCGACCCGTTGGTGTAAGTCTGGGGTGCCGGCGTAGGGCTCCGGAGCCCGAGCCGCAGCTGCAAGCCGCTCGGCCTCTGCTCTCTGGCGTAGTCGCTTTATGAGTCGTAGCCGTTCTAAAGCGTTACTGGCGTACGGCGCGCCGCCTAGCTTCAAGGATTGTGAGATGTGTGATGCTAGCTGTGGACAAAAAGTAACTACTTTAGAAATGTTTAAATAGACTATAATGTTGGTTTTTTGCCTGTCAATATCAATGTTATCTGTTCAAAAGAACATACAACAACAGACTGCCTCAGCTATAGGGAGCCTCAGCTACGATAAAAGTTCTTTAATCTTTAAACATCTAAATCTTTAAACAAATTACACCTTGTGGGAATTAATTTACACCGAAGTGGGAGGTTTTGCTATTCAAAAACGTTTCGGCCAGATTTTTTTTCTTCTTTCGAAACTGCCGAAACCAGTTTCAAAACAAAGGGGCAGATACGATAAAAAAACATACCTCTAGCAGAAATTACAGGAAAAACTTACAGAACAATGTAGCGCGATCTGCCGAGCTAACAGCGCGACGTTAGGATCGGACACGCAGTGCGTATCAAGATGCGCCAGGAACTTTGTCTTGATGCGCTCGTCTTTGGTCTTTATGAACACGCGGTTCATGCCGTGCTCGAATGGTTCCACCACTACTATGCAGAAGTTTAGCTGCCCCTGTAGGATAAGGCAAAGGACTTTGAAACATCTGCGAAATGTACAGTATCCCGTTTATTTGTTGAAAGCTGAAGGTTTAAGAGCTATCCACACATTTCCGGGTCAGGGCTATCCGTGTTCAGAGTTGTCCGTTCCAGTATAGACGCCTGACACGGAGCTGTGTGAACAATTTCATACAATTGTGCGTAACCGATTTTGTCGTATTCCGTCAGGGACGTGTTCCCGGACATGTGTGGTTAGTGCTTTATGGGGGATGCAAGCTACCAGAGGTAAGTGGAAATCTTTATGGGAAGCCTGTGTCCTGCAACGGACTTCCTAGTGATGGTTCTCAAGTTATTTTATTTAAGTCATTTAGTGGGATCTTAGAAGAAGTCAACGCACTGGCATAGGATAGGCCTAAATGGCGAATGCTCCACCGTCAAGAGTCTAACTCTTAAATGTGACGATGAGTGGGATCTAGAACATATACTTAGGCGTTATATTTTTGAAAACTTTCAAACAAAGTACATATGTAATTATCCTTACCTTAATAGTATGAATATTAAAATCCTGCCCAGAATCATTATACACAATCGATACATAATCATTCCCGATGTATTTCCTCTTCTCATTACACGTGGGATCTTTGGGCGAGCACGGCATTGCGGTGGCCACGTGGAACTGCAGTTGCATGACGTCATCAGTCCACACATACGTGTATCGTCCATCTTTACCACCCTTTTCTAAGTTGAGGAACAAGTCCGGTGGGTCGTCGGCCGCTTCGAGAGAAACTAATGTCCCTAATTGTGTGAGGAATTCTGCATATCGCACGCTGCCGTATTCGTTGCGTAATATAGCTACTTCGTCTTCGGCTTGTCCCGGGCCGACGTATAACACTCCCACTTTGTAGGTTTCCAGTGGTGGTACTAAATCTAGGTTTTTGATGGTGCGTTCGTGTTGCGCACCCGATACTCGGAGTGGGCGTTCGGCTAGTGGGTGGAGCATTGTTGGCGCCTCGCCTAGATGCACAACATTTCAAATGATTAAAATTGCATAGGATTACACACCTTACCATAACATTCGCATGTAGTCGCTTCGATGCTCATTTGTTGTGTGAACTGATTTTGAATTTTAATCTAATGAGAATGATGTCGATAATAATATGACAATCAAAAATGTTCTGCGCTGAGCTCCGTCAAGTGTGCGCCAGCGCTCAGGCAGATATACAATTTCAACATAAAATTTAAATCGAAGTAAGCTGGCCACGCGAGTCGTTTAAGTGGAATTAACATGTCCACATACCTGGCACCGGCGGAGTGATAGGGTATGTGCTCATGTTGTGATACAGCTGTAGAAACACGAACGCCGGCGTGAGTCCGCCGCCACCGCTGCTGCCGCTGCCACCCCCGCTACTCACACTAGCCGCACTGGATGGACCGCGGATATTCGCGCCCTCTCTGTCAACGAACATTCTAAATGATGAATTGAATCATCATCATCAGCCCTTTTACGTCCCCACTACAGGGGCACGAGACTACTCTCAAACGAATAACAATACAGAGCCAAAAACAAAGCGATAATTTTATGAGAGTTACTTTTCTATAGTATTTTTATTCGTAGCTTATACGAGAGTGATTAGGCCGAAATCCACCACGCTGGCCCAATGGTTGGCGGATTTCACATACATCTTCGAATTTCTCTAGTGTAAGCAGGTTTCCTCACAATGTTTAGTTTTTGAAACTTGTAAAATTTAAACGACGAATGGATACGAGATAATTGTTGCGGGTGGAAAAAATGTCAAGCTTATAAAAAATCTCGAAAGTTCTCACCGATGTCTCCTAGTGGGACTCATGACGGAGATGGTGTTGGATCGTTTGGAGCGCGCGAGCGGTGGCAGATCGTCCCGTAATCGCGACGCCGCGTCACCTGCCTCCTTCGACTCGCTAGCTGTCGACACCGCCGTCACTGTCGTGTCGCTTGCCGTCTGGATATAAAACCATGATTATTATAGGATAAGAAACGCTAAAGTGCTAAAAATAGTAGTGATAGTAGGTAACTCTGAAATTTCAAAACAATTAAAATAGATTTGATGCATACCTTTTGCAGATGGTGATGTGAAGCGGGTGCCGATTCACCTTCGGGTCGCGTTCCTGCGTATACGCATTCATATGAGTAAACGATATTACGAGTATTTAAAACCATCGACCATTGAGAAATTTCTTACCAGGATCAGAATTGTAAGTCATGAGATGTGGATGCGGCGAGTGTGACTGCGGCGGGCCGGGCGCCAGCGTGTGCGCAGGTACTGGCGGGGCCGCAGGCGCAGTGCGCGGGGACGCAGCGTTGAGCGGCGACGTGCCCGACATCTCCTCGGGAATGGCCTCGCACGACACGCGCATGTCGCTCTTCTTGGCCGGCTTCTTGGGCTGCGGCGGCGGCGTCGGCTCCACGCCCGGCAGTACGATCATGTCCTCCTCGCGCGCCGTCAGCTTCCACGACGACATCTCCGGGGACGAGTTCGAGCGACGCACCGGGTGACGAGATTTGCCCTGGGCGGATACGTTCACGAGTCAAATTATTTTTTGTTATATTAGTCAAATTATGTAGTGGGAAAAAAATCGAAGCATCGGATAACCGTGCTGTAGATCGATTAAATACCTAATGCCAAACATCTTGAAAGTTGACATAGATAGTGCTATACTTTCTTCCTATCGATATTTCTCAACAGAAGTGCATTCACTCACCGAAGGCGCGATCAGCAGAATATCATCATCATCAGTGGTGCTGGAAGAGCTCTGCCGCTGCGGGGATCCGGGTATGTTGATAGGCTGCGTGGTCATGCGTCCGCGCGGGTCGGGGGAGTGTGAGCGGCGGCGGGCGGCTGGGGGCGCGGGGCCCGGGGGGTGCACGCCGGTGTCGGAGCTGGACTTGTGCAGCTCCACGCTCGGGGGGCGCTGCGACGAGCCGGACCCGCTGCGGGAACGGAGCTCTGCGTCGCCGCTCTGTGGAAGGAGGGTTAAGTTAGTATGATGGAGTTTTTCTATTTTAAAACATTATCAATGGCTACGAAATAAGAAATATTTTGAATATGAGTTTATAACGATAAAAGTGAATCCAGTTAGCCATCAAATGTCAAAAATAGTGATCAATGCCCGAAAAATAACACACAAACTATGATAATACTAAAGTTGTTAAAGAATGAACACACAGGACAAGGGCCGTGCAGGTGTTGGTACGTAAGCACAATCACTCATATTAATTCCAAATGGAATATAATAAAGGCGAACGTCCGTACCAACACCGACTCCGCCCCTGCTGCCTAATTACCGTGGTTTCAGACGCCGGAGGTGGTACATGGGCCAGCAGCGCAGCGACGTCTTGCAGCGGATGGTCTGCGTTGGCGGGTGCCAGCGCGGCGTTCTGTAACCGCGCCACCCACGCCGTGTCACCGGCCGGCGCACGCACGCGCACCTCGGCCCAGCGCGCACACCAGCACGGGCACTGACCACCGCCGGCCAGCTCGCCCACGCGAGACCAGCCCGATTCTTCGCCGTCCTGGAATTTTAATCACTTTACTAAACTGCTTCTCACATAACGAGAGTAGGCTCATGCCCCTGTAGTGGGGATGTTAAAAGGACTGATGATAATGATGAAAAACCTGCCAGTTAGACAAAATGTGGTAGATCTTGATAAATGTCATTAGTCCTTTAAAAATCGAATTTAAGCGTTAGGGAAAGGGAAAGCACCACTAGCACAACAATGTTTATGATTTTGAACACTTTACCGCCAAACAATAACGGTTCAATCTCTCAAATCTTAACTAAGAGATTCCTAGGATCAATAAGAGATGAAAAATATAAACAATAAGAAGAAAACTGACCACTTCTCTGGACACTCGTTCGAA
Organism: Anarsia innoxiella; assembly: GCA_947563765.1. Lineage (NCBI taxonomy): Eukaryota > Metazoa > Arthropoda > Insecta > Lepidoptera > Gelechiidae > Anarsia > Anarsia innoxiella. Next base: position 2,714,313 of record OX387403.1, read on the forward strand.
CCGCTGCGTGAAGTGCGTCAGTGCGTCCGCTACCGGATCCCGCTCGCACGTCTTACCCTCGCCCGAGTTTTGTCTGCAATTCGGAAATTACATACAATTATTTACCTAATCAGCTTTATTTCTAAGCGGGTAAACAGTTTGAGAATACGACTACGTGTGAAGAAATGGTTTACATAAATATAAAAAATCGTTCTTAGTAAGGTCTGAAATTATTACCTCTATTTCAAATATCGATAATATTAGCAATTAATAAAAACATGAGTAGCTTTAGCATACAAGACATGAGCCACGGCAACTATCTCACGTCACACTGTCCTTGTCGCATCCAAACTTTAGACAGAGACGTAAAGTACCATGACAACAGCTTTTGTCACGACGCATATGCTAAAACTACAGTCCTAGGTAATGGAATAAACAAAATTAGATTTTAGCAAATTAAAGCAGACAGCCTAATAAGTATCAGCCATTATACAAACTAAAATCATAAAATCGTCAAAAAAATTGGATTGTATTATACGTAAATAAGCTGAAAGAGAAATAACATTTAGGGGCTAACCACACATGTCCAAAAGTCCCTGACGGAACACGATAAAAATTGGTTACGCACAAATTATATGAACGTTCACACAGCTCCGTGTCAGGCGTCTATAGTGAAACGGACAACTCCGAACACGGATAGCCCTGACCCGGAAATGTGTGGATAGCCCTTTAAAGCATGCTTTGCATTGAAAATACAACGAAAGCAGTGCGTTTAAGATTGGATATCGGGGATGGACTAAAGGTAACGTAGAGTGTGGCCTTGGACAGAAAAAAAAATGTGAAGGAAGAGAGAACCGCGGTGAAGACTGGGACTTAGTTATCAGAAAATAAGATCCAGCTTATAACCAGTGCAGTTACCTAGAATAAGCAGGATGGGAGCATATGAATACAAAAAGGTGTGGTCATGAAGAAGTGATCTAAATGATAGAAGAGAAGTAAGAAAATCAATGACAATTGATCTACAAATTGATATTGTAACTGGGGATAGCAAATCAATTGAGATGTAAATAAAAATGTAACCATTGGCCACTTGGGCAGTAAAAGATGGAATTGAACAACGGGACCAGAGTATCAATAGTATCACAGAGCAAATAATGAAGAAATACTACAGGCACTACACTTAGTGTTGTTCTCAATAGTGCCTGTATTGTCTGTAGTGTTACACTAGACTCTAGTGTAACTGTAAATCTATTTTTTTTTCAAGTAGGTATAAATAGATTTTTATACTTTTAAAAGTTTAAGCATACCGACTACTGAATATTAGAAAAAACTTAGGGTAAATTTTTACTGACAGAGTCGAAACGAATTTCCAAAACCGAACTTAAGAAATTCAACCTTAACTCAACAGCATAACGCACATATTACTTCTGTATTTCTGAATACGTGCGTCTTTCTAAAATATAAATTGATCCTAAGAAATATTAGGTATAAAAATATTTCTTGCAGTTTAGACAATACGCGTGTCATTACCATTGATACTCTATGACTGGGACAAAATAAGGGTAAAATTAGAGGAGAGCGGGGTAAATTGGACCTGGAGACAGGCGGGTCGGCCGACAGCGAGGAGCTCGTAGTGTCCGTGGAGCGGCTGTGCTGCAGCGAGTGCTTGCTGTAGCTGCACCGACAACACCACATTACGTCAACACTTTCATTCGTATAAACACGCTCGTCTTTCTTTCCATTCGACTTAGGTAGGGCCCGTTCCACCATTTACATAAAAATTAAACTAACAGATATTTTATACATGTCACTGTCTAAAACATCATGTTTTATGAAATAGAAATAGATTAATCGGTCAGTTAAATTTTATCTGTATGTGAAACGGGCCCTTAGTATACGCTCCGTGACAAGACATCACAGTTTACGCACGATTATATATTGTATTTCAATGTGAAAAGGATATGCCGCGAGATAATTGTCACGATACGTATACTAAGGTTACAGAACCTCTGATGTAATTTTGGCTGCTTGGAAAATGGTCCATATGCTATTCCTAACCTCGCCCAAGCCGTATTAGGCGAATGAGGGATAAAGGCTATATCTTTTCTATTTAGGTGATGGACTGGCAATTCGACTCTAACCCCGTAAGTACGAGTTTTAAATATAGTTTTAGATCTAACTCAGATGAATGACGTTTCGGCTATAGACAAAACGTCATTAACATAACATTACTTCTAGAACTACCTACATTTGAAATGAAATGAAAAATTATTTAATCCTGTAGGTTTTGACAACACTTAGGACGGGTCATTTTTTAAAGTTAATGCTAGATTCGCAAGGGTGCAGTTTTCCCTAGAGAAGAACCTAGCAAGAAACTCTGTAGGGTTGCTCTTTTCAATTTAAGTTTTACAAATCTCAGGCAAAAACACAGAAACATATAATAAAATTAATATTTAAAAAGAGCTATCCATAAATAAATAATAAAAATTTGACCCCACAATATCCAGGAAAAAGTAAGTAAGTAAATGGGAAACAGAGAAATGAAAGGCTTAGTTTATTTAAATCTCGTTTTGTAATAACGGGGTATATTGGTAGAGTCAAAGAAATCCATTGTCGAATGCAGTGATACCAATTACACAAGAGGTTCTGAAAATTATATTTGTAACACATAAGATATCTAGCTAGAAAATTACTTACCGTTTTACTTCGGAGGGCGGTGGTCCCGCTGGTGGCGCTGTATCGCCGCTTAGTTGGACCTGTCAAAGTACAATGTTATTTATAAATATTTTACTTGCAATCAACGATTCATGTTATCAGTAGAGTGTGTTTTTGAACTACCCTATTGAATGTCAATAGCATCTGCGTATAAAACTGAAAAACTTTCCCAAACGCGGGCCGAAGTGTTTTTTATAGATTTTAGTTTGGGTTTTTTCCTTGAACCCTAAACCGATGACGTGCATGTATATAGGTGATTGATGAATTTGGATGAAGCGAAAGAAATGTGTTTGGATCGTAACAAGTGAAGGGAACTGACCTCTGCCTACCCTGACGGAAGAGAGGCGTGACGGATATGTATGTATGTATGTATGTATTTTCCGTGTAACTTTTTATTCTAGATACTATACATGTATGTATACACGTTGCTCAATACAATTTGTTAGTTCATTTACCTGTACAGTGGGAGTTGCAGTGGCAGTGGTGTTGGCGGTAGCTGGCAACGGGCTTGCTGCTCGTTCTGCGTGTTGGCGGCACAGGGTGGCGCATCTGTAGGTATATAAATGTTGGTTAGAGACTATGGTGCTCTATGGTAATATTTATGGTTGAGATCATAAAAAAATACATACAAACTCACAAAGGTTCGTTTCTTTCGTAGTACTAATTGTTTAATGTAGAGGACGAGCTGAACAACTTTTTAAATACCTGGGCGTAGGTAGCTCGAGACCGAAAGTCATAGCGGATGAGGAGAAAGGCCTTTGCCCATTAGTGAGACACAAATGGCTAGATAAGATTAGAGGTATGAATCGGATCACAGGTATGAATCGGATCACAGCAGTAGCGGCCGTGCAGTCACGCCCGCACTTTTTTGTAGGCATTAGTATGCGGTAGTATAGGAAGCAAGCAAACGCGGCAGGGGACGTAGCCTACTGCACCATTCAAGGTTTAGGGGGCGTGGCATACTACACCACCCCACCATTCAATGCTTTAGGGGGCGTGGCCTATGTACTCATCGAACAGCGCCGTCCATGATACATCCGAAACATACCTTTATATGCATTGCAATTTCAACCCTCCAGTACTAAAGATAAAGTTTCAAAAGTCACAAATACTATGAGTTATGTTACCTTTCACACAAGCCCTGTTTGATAGAATTCTGCAGACAGCCGGAAGTAGTGATAGTGACTAGCTTGTGTCCAACCAACCACGTCATACTTTGACCTCCTTCGAAGATGAATTCTGCTGTGTCACTCCTGTGCAAATATTTTTTTATGTTAAGAATGGATATCGAATGTACTTAAAAATCATTTACATCTGCAAAATCACGGTAACGTGATTTGACGTCACGTTAATGAAAAAAGAAAGTCACTTTAACCAATTTTCTCCGCCACAATGTAATCGTTTTTCTGGCTGTAAAAAGATTTTAACGCCTATCTAGATTTTAATTTTTAAAGATCCAGTTGTATAAATTTTCTTGTGCATTTTACCACTCTCTTCTGAATAAAATTTTTAATAAATAGGACAATATGATAAATTTTGAACGTACCTGTGCGGTTTTACACTGCAAGGCGTGAAGGCATATCGCGAAAGCAGATCTACACAAGTCTCGGTAAGCTCGACGTGGAAGGCAGCGGAGGCAGTCCCGGCGGAAGGCGCACGGGACCCCAGCGGAGCCCGGGACACCGCCCGCGACCCCAAACTCGACGACCGCTGCCGGTGGGACGAGTCTTCATTCGCCGGGGGCGGAGGCCGAGCCCCTTGTTCCGTAAACGGCAGAATTATGTAATTATGCAACCCATGGATGATGAATCGCACGAAGTTCCGTCGATAACTCAGCCTGCATTTGAGGAACCAGGCCGCGATCACGTGGTGGGCCAACGACACTACATAATGGTTGTAGCGCGAAGGGTTGGTATATGGGAGCAGAATTGCGAATACCGACATGTACTGGTCTTCTACGAATGATGCGAACACGCGCGGCAGGCGGGTTAGGGCTGAAACGAAATTAAATTGTAATATTAGTTATTGTTTCTTACATTTATAGCGCAATATAATATTTTTTCCTAGTATACTCACTGGACAGGAATTCCAGCATAGGGCTGGCGATCAACTTGGTGTCGGATATCTTGGAAAGGTCCAGCAGTACTTCGGGGAGCATCTTCACCATGGTGTCTCTGGTCTCCAGTGTGAAGATCGTCAGCGCGTTGATGTATGGCGCCGGCGTTCGTAGCACTGTGTGCAAAATAAATGTATTGCAAATGAGTTGAGCAATTGATAGTGTATTCAAGTTACTATTTATTCTATTTTCGTGTATCAGTTTTACAAGTCTGAACGGTACTTAAACTTTTTTTGAGTTATATCTTTACTTTGTGATCACTCACCCATCCCGAACTTAAGCAGACACCGCACTATTCGCTGCTGCGTGTGCGGCTCTAAGAACGCGTGGTAGGGAGCCAGCGCGGCCAGCGGCGGCAGCGCAACACTCTGGAACTCCGTGAGGGTGAGCTTATGTCCCGCCGGCACCCGCAGGCACTCCGGGAAGTATAGGCTGCGGTCCGACACCATCGCACACAGCGTCGACGCTAACAGATCCAAGTCCTGAGCGCGGCGGCCCACCGCCAACGCACGCGTTTGTAACAACACCGGTAACGCGCGTAAAACGTGAGACAACACCGCCCAGTCCATTTCGCGCGTTAGTGCCGCCGTTAACGCTCTCGCGGCTCGGGCACACGGTAACAGGACGGGTCCCCCCTGCGCCGGCTCAGCCCTGGGCGGCGCGGGGGCGGCGACCAGCCCGCGCGCGGCGGGCGGCTCCACGACGAGGAAGGGCGAGCACACCGGGGGCCGCCGCGCGCCCGCCGCACCCGCACCCCACACCACCGCGCCCGACTCGTCGTAGCACAGGCCCACGCAGTTGAAAGCGTTGGCGCGCAGACCGAAGATCATGTCGAAAATCTGCAGCCGCACGTCGGGGTGGTGCAGCAGCAGCGCGGGCCGCCGGTAGTGCTGCTGCAAGTGGTCGAGCAACACGAGGGCGGCGCGTGCGGCGTGCGCTGCGGGTGGCGCGCGCAGTCTCTCCCGCAGCACGTCGCGCAGCGCCCGCACGGCCGCCGTCAGGTCCGACACGTCGGCGTCGGGCGGGATGGCGACGTCGGTGACGTACATCTCGAAGGGGCGGTTGAGGATCTTGTCGAGCAGGTCGATGAGGTCGGTGGTGACGTCGGCGGCGGTGGCGCGGGCCAGCTCCCCGGCCGCGCGTGCCGCCGCCGCCCGCACTGCCGGCTCCGCGTCCGTCGCGCACACGCCCGCCACCGGCGCGCCCACTCGCTCCACTAGCTCCTCGCCGTACACCAATCTGATGGCATTCATATTTTCAATTATATGATACAGCTTGTAATCATTACAATATGTGCTCAAATTTATAAAAAAAATATATAGATGATTTCACAGCATGCTTGATTTTGTTCGAGTATATTTTGTTATTTACGAATGAACTATTCGCTACGTGCGAAGTACATGGTGGGGGTATAGTAAAGCGATCGCAGCGCTTGCCGTGGTAGAAATGCGCAACAATCCGGGAAAGTAAAGTCAATGTAAATAAATAAAAATGAATTGTTGTTCGTTAGTCTGATTAAAACTCGAGAACGGCTGGGCCGATTGAGCTGATTTTGGTTTTAAAATGTTTGTCGTAGTCCAGGGTAGGTCTAAACGGTGAGAAAAATTCGAATAATTGCCGGGAAAGCCCTAAAACAGACCTTTTCTTTTTCCCATACAAATGTTTTCTTACTAAAATGTAGAGTCAATTTTAACTTTATTCCTACAAAATAAACTTCATTCTAAGGCGTGACAAAGTAAAGCTCTGGTTATAAACACAATTGCATTTTACCCCAGTGACAACACGAGAATCATTGATCTGTAATAAATAAATTATAATTGTTAATTAAAATAGGTACGTTACCTATCATAAAATACTAGAGTCTGTGCGGAAAGAGAACCGTCGTGACCTTCAAGTGCATAAAGAGTCAAAAAATATTTACTATGATAAACTTTTATCATTTCCTTGAGACAGTTTGAAAATTACTTATTTAAGGTTATCAGAGTACTTACGTTTAAACTCGTTACATAGGGCGTTAATGTCACCGATGTTTGACGAATGATGTGGGCTCGTATTAAATAACTATTGCCATTCTTTCGTAACTCTTCAACATTTCTTACATGTTGTGCTAAAACTAATTTATTTCCTTTCAACAAAGTTTGAGGTTAGAACCTACACTTTCAAAACCAGTTTTTATAATGACGTCCATTATTTTATGCACTGTTTTAACAAATTCCTCTCAAATTACCACTTGTCGTCTTTCCATTTATCTTTTATTTACTATATTTATTAGAAAGCAATAAAATACTGATATGTTATTATTTGGCATAATCCCGGAAAGTTGCGCATGCTAGGTGGCGCTACTGTCGTGCACGTAGCGAATAGAGTAAAATTTACAAAAACGTACCTGTGTCGCATAATAAACGCAACGAGCGCAGACAAGGCGTGCAGCCTGACGTTCCTTCTCGGCTCGTGCCGTACGTATTTGTCAGCGAGCTGCAGCGCGGCGGCGGTCCAGTCGGCGCGCCACGGCGACAGCGCGTTGGCCCGCGTGGTGACCACCCACATGGCGGACGCGTCCGGCCGCGCGTGTCCACCCGCGTCCAGCAGCTCCAGCAGCGCATCCGGGTCTCCGCCCCACTGCCCCGACATGTGCAACTGCTCGATGCTCGTGATCAGCGCGTGGAGACGACCGTGGATCAGCTCGTTGCGGGGTTCCATGCTCTCTGTGAAACGATCGTACCAAAACCCAGAATATAGTCATTGTCATAAAGTCGTTAAAATCGCTAAACTACATCATCATGATCACATTCCTAACTTACCGTCTTGCTCCAGAATAACCCTTAGAATCTGCAGCACGGCATCCCAAGCCGGCTCGTGCAGCTCGTGAGGCGCCCGCGACACCAGCACTTGCAGCGCTTGAAGCACTTCGTAGGTGACGACGGGTTGTTTAAGCTCTGCAGCGGTGCGGAAGGCGGGCAATACGGCGAGGAAGGAGACGTGCAGCGCGGGCACGCGGCGCGGCCCCCACAGCGCCATGTTGATGTAGAACACGGCGCCGCGCACCACGCCCGCGTCGCCGCCGTCCGCGCCGCGCGCCAGCTCAACAAGCTCCTGCAGCGCCGCGTGGCCGATGTCCGCGCCCACCACGCACCGCATCAACTGCACGAACCTCATGAGCCGTTAGTGAACCAGCGATGATAATATGACGGCGACAAATATGCTGGAGATTCATTACAGAACGTATTTAGTAACAATACCGATATTTGTATGTAACGCCCACTTCATTCGCTAAACTAATCAGTTACCTAACTCAGGGACTTATCCAGTCATGTGTATAATAGTCCTACTGTTTGATAAACTCACAAACTACGTCATACCTTCCAACTGGGCTGTGTAAAAGGCTCCAGATTGACGGCGCGGCAGAGAGCGGCTACGAAGGCTCGCAGTGCGGCTCGTGGTAGCAGTGAGTATGACACTACAGCTTCTAGGAGAGCAAGACTAGCCGCACCCGCGGCCGCCTCTCCACCGCCCGCGCATAGAACGCAGCAGGCTCCACTAGAAATATCAATGTAATTCAGTTAATACCTTTGTATATTAAACTCTTTTACAAGCACTATTTTTTCTTCAATTAATTATGAACAATCAAGTAAGAATAAAGTTCAAAATTTGCCTTTGATTTGCATAAAACATAGACTAAAATTTGAAAATAGATACTAACTTAACAATCCCATGCACAATATCCTCGTCAAGTGAGCTGGCATTGAACTTGACCACATTGGTGACCAGCTGCAGAAACTCCACCTGTAGTGCTGGGTTCTGGATCTGTGTCATCCACTCCACTAGGAACGCACCAATCTGATAAGATTTATTATTTTGTCACTAAAATGGTGTTCTTTTAAAAATAGCATCTTATTTACGTGGTGATGCAATAACAAATGCAATCTGCTTTGTTATAGAAAGCTAATCTAAGATTTAGATTTCAAAGGGTTTCTATTAGAGGTGGGCCGAGTACTCGGTTTATACTCGGTACTCGGCATACTCGGCACTTTTTTCACTACTCGTAATCGGCCGAATAACTCGGTTAAAATGCCGAGTACTCGGTGCAAATAAATCTACCTTGCACATTGGATCTGTTTGGTAGATCATAGTCTAGTTCCTTCTAATGATACATATTTAGTACTTTGCCCAGAAAGAGCAATGTTATAAGCTGCTATTATCATAATTATTTAGAAGAAAATTTCATAAACAGTGCTTTGTCTATATATTTTTTTGCCACTTGACGTGCGTTTATTGGTTTCATTCGAATAATAATTCGCAGGGGGCAGAGGAAGTGTCAAACACCATTAACACCTCTCGCTCCCAAACTTGTTCGCGCACAATTCTACCTACTTCAAGTTAACCGAGTACCTCGGCCGAGTACTCGGCTCGGTAAATTTTAAACCGAGTAATACTCGGTACTCGGTTACTCGGTAAAACTGGTACTCGGCCCACCACTAGTTTCTATATTTTATTGCTACAGGTAAACATTATTGAACTAAATACTTATTAACAGTCGTCAATGAGCCTTTTGTGAAAGTCTAGGGAGTATTTTTAGTAATTTATAAAAGATTTTTAAATTACCTGTTCCTCAAAGCAGGTAATATTCTTGCCAGTGTTTGTGAGGGCATGCAGCAGCCTGAACCGCAGCAGGTCGTCTTCGGGATCGCGGCGCTCGTGGGATTCCCTTAGGTAGTGGAACAGCACCGTACGCATCACGGCCAGCCGGTCCGCCTGCCCCTCGGCTAGTGCCCGCAGCAGCCCCAGTGTCGCATGCCGAGCCTCCACGCCCCCGTCCAGCATATCTCGCACCGCCGCCCATACTCTCTCTACCCCGCCCTGCATACACAAACATTCACCATCATAATCACTATCACCACATCACCAACATCTTCGAGATGACGAAGGGCCTTACGTCTTGAATGCGCAGCTGCAGCGCCCTGTCCGCCAGGTCGCGGGCGGCGCGCAGACGGCGAGGCAGCGGCGTATCGGCACCCAGCTCGCGCTCCATCTCCGCAGTCACGCACAGCTCGCTACGCGCCGGAACGCCGGCTGCACACACATGAAACAGAAGGTCAGGCCGAGCCGAACAAGCGTCCACATTCCTGCGTCCCCTCTACCTACCTTTCTTGAAGAACACTTTAAATTTTTCTTGAAGCGATTTGGTGTCCCGGTCTCTGGAGCCCATGTTTGTTCGGTTTACCAGAAGCCGCGGGACAGACCGATTACACTATGGATAACGGCCGACCACAGTTATTATGTAGGAGCATAAAATACAATATGATACCCATATTTATTAGAAAAAACCATTTAAACAAATCTACTCCTTTATTCCCTTTTTGACAATTCACACCTCACATCACAAAATCACCATTTTCCATTCTCTCATTCGTTCATAAATAACAGCTGGCTTGAACTTCAAACGTCAAATCGATGAGCAAGATTTGTATGGCAACCCTATGTAAAATTGTAAAGGGCGAGGCGAGGTCGAGTGCTGCGACTGCGAACGAGGCTGCGAAGGCGAGTCGCAAAGCGAGCAGCCGAGCAACCGAGAAGTTTGACGGATGATTTTTTAAATATTTTTCCGAGTGTCGAATTAATTGTTGAAACATGAAATATTTTATTTGTATTAAACATTTTACCTAGTCCCATCCCAGTTATGGGACTAGGCTAGGCACAGGCTAGCTAGGCCATGTATGACAAGACATCTCGCAAGACATAGCCAACCAGACGTTGATGTCTGTCTATAATATCTTGTCAGTTAAGTTTAAATTAAATACCTACCTAAATATTCAATTAAATAGGTATACGGTACTTGTACTTACTCTGTGCTTGTACCTAAAAATTGTGATGCTTCGTATCAGAGATTGCGGAAAAATCTTATTCTGTATGTTTATAGCGCTATCAATTATGGCGTTTATCCTATCTTCAAGTCGTCAAGGAGCATACAAACCATTTCGCTCAACACGAGGAGCGCGTCGGAAGATTGTAGTAGAGAATTTTCTAGATGATAAGAGCTCGACGACAGACACGACACCGCAGCGGTCTTTGTCTCAGGATGAGTTAACACGTTTGCGTGCAGCTATCCGTGCCGAACACGGAGCTATGTCTAACGTAATAGAGTACGGTACCGTTACAGCGGGTACGGTCATACTGGCCGTACAGGTAGAGGGCAACAAGAAACTATTAGCTCGTCTCCTCGCCAGCCTGGCGCACGTACGTAACATCGAGAGCGCCCTACTTGTGGTCTCCCACAGCTACTATGACGATCACATCAATGAATTGGTGCGCAATGTCCGATTCTGTAGAGTAATGCAGTTATTCTATCCGTATTCAGTGCAGCTCTACCCAGACCAGTTTCCTGGTTTTGACCCTCGCGACTGTGACCCGCTGAACCCTGCTGAAAATTGCACGTCTCGAGACGCCCGTGTCGTGGAACATAAGCAACATTGGTGGTGGAAAGCGAACTACATATTCTCTCGGTTGGGCGGCGGCGTGGCAGTGTCTGGACCTGTCGTGTTCTTGGAGGAAGATCATGAGGTAGCGCCCGACTTGCTGTACATGCTGCGGCATCTACGACGCGCGCAGCCATATTTCCCTACCGCGCTACTGCTGGCTCTTGGTTGCGTGCCACCTGCGTCCTACACTGCGCCTCCCTCCGGTCTACTGGCGCTGGAGGCTTGGCGGCCACCCTATCACGTCGGACTCGTATTCAACCGGACAGCGTGGCATAAAATATCGGCACTCGCTATGCACTTTTGTACGTATGATGACAGCAGTTGGAGCCAATCCCTACTGAATGTATTCGCGCAGTTACCGGCGGGCCATGCTGATATGGTGGCGTGTATGTGGCCCCGCGTGGTTGCGGGGCGGGCCGAGAGTCGCCCGCCGGCGTCGTGGCCGAGTCTATTCCCGGAGCGTGTGCATGTACGTTACGTTTGGCCATCTACTGCGACCGCGAGTGACGGGTTGGCGATCAAGACGCCCGGGGGTGGATGGTCCGACGTGCGTGATCAGCTGTTCTGTCTCGATCCTCTGCTTGACGTCAATGGTAGCAGCGATGATTACCTCGGCGTTAATGATACGCTTCCTACGTAACAATTAGCTATGATTGACTACTTTCAGATGTAGTTACTGCTGTATTGCATAGTCAAGTCTTTCTAAGATATAGGTAAAGTTGTAAAGCCAACAGGCTGACAATACTTTTGAGCAAATTAGTTTGCTCAGCTGTCCTTTGGATATTGAAATAAAAGAGGAGAATGGGTTTACGTTTTTTTATTAACACTAGTCACATTACTTCACTTCTTTTACTTGAAGACCTGAAAAGAAAACAAAAACTGTTTAAAAAGAGATAAAAAGGAAAATATATGTACACTTGTCACTTTTCTGCTGGTGGCTCAAGATTATAAAGGACATAAAAATGTATAAGCACACCATAACAAAGAAAGAAACACCTAATTTCTTCATAATAAAGTCTTCAACAGATTGACAATATGGACATGAAAAAACTTACAAACAGGGCAAGAAATTCGAATAGTGGAATTTCCTTTTGCAAGACTTTGAGACCATCAAAAAAACATTTTAAAACAATCATTTTTAAATTTTACTTGGATGTCGCTACAATTCGATTTTGAAGTATTGCCACAGACTTAACACATGACACATGTCTGTCACATCTTTTTCCATTGAGTGTTAACTGGCACTAGGCACAGACTACATTCTGCCTATGAGATACACCAAAAACTACAACTTAAAACAGATAAATATGTGTGTACCTGGAGGTAAGCTCTGTTTTAGCTTTTCAGCCTTCTCCTTGTCTGTGATGACCAGTGTGTACAGGAAGCGGGAGCAGCGTACCTTGAACTTCACATTCTCAGGGTTCTTCTTTATCTTTACAGCTGGAATACAATATCAACAGATTAACATTTCTGCATAGTAGTAGTACTTTAAATTATAGTTTTAGAAGGTAGAATGTAGATTTAAGGTACCCGTAATGATAGTATTTATTTTATACTTTGTATTTTATTTTTGTGATGGTTGAACACTGTCTTTCAGAATGTTGTATATTATTTTAACATATCGACGATGAAGGTCGAATACATCCTAACTGACACCCAGGGCCAAAATGAGTTATCTATGCCACTGTACTTAGAATTCAATTTTGCACCGACTGGCAAAAACACCGAAGTGATTTTGTAATAAATAACGGCACAAATTCATAATGAGAATACCTCCTAAAATCACAATTTGCGCGTTTTAGCCTGAAATGCTGCGAATATATTCTAACTTACAATATGAATATCTCCTAAGTTACTTTCGAGCAAATTTTTCTGCCAATACTGTGGCAATACCTCCTATCTCTACCATTTGTTAGTGTTAGTTAGGAGTTATTCGTTTCACTTTGTGTCTATGTCAAACTTATTTTGATGAAGTTAAGAGGTATTACTTTATAAAAAAATAGAAAATAATTACGAAAATCTTTATCAGATAACCAAAAAAGTAGTCAGAAAGTAAGTCTGTTAAGTCTAGTCTGTGGTCTAATAACAATAAATGTGTCGCATCGGCGATCTGGCTGTCGGAGAACGGTTGCGGATTCGCTTAATCCAGTTCGTTCCTTAAACTAATTTGACGTGATTTTTTGTGAAGCTTAGATATAAATAAGTTTCAATATAGTTTCAATACAGAAGTACAGAGCAAGAGACGTAACTCAAAAACATTTTTTTGGGTCGCACATACTTACTCGATCAGCTAATCAGACATTTTGTATGGGGAGACGAGATTTTTTTTTCGAGTTACGTTACGACCCATGTTTCTTGGGGAAAGTTGTTCAGTTTCATGAGGACTATCGCTGCATTTTGGGATTATACTCCCTTTCAGTTACACCCTGTATAGGCATAATTATAAAATGTCAATACTTACACTTGGCATCTTTCCTACGTGCCTTCAGTAGGAAGTCTTTAATGTCCTTAATTTCTCGTGGCTGCAATAACAAACAAAAAGTATTAGTTTATCTGTGTAGGTATTTGTGTAAAAAACTGCGTGGCATAGAGTATGGATGTTGTTATCATCTATTTCAATAAGACATTAAGTTAACCTAAAACAAATTGTTGATAATAGAAAAACAAACCAGCAAATCAATGCTTTTTAAAGGAATTAAATTTAAGATTCGAGGTGCGAGTAACTTGATGTAATAACAATGTTAATAGCAGCTGTATTACTAGAATGAGCTAATAAAATCTACATATCATTATGATGAATTTCACCACTAGGTTGAGGTATGTTTTGGTGGAGGAATATTAAGTCTGACTTAAATACCTACGACGCTGTTATAGTAAGAAAGTCATTAAAGTAAGATAATAAGACGAGGCAAGAGGTTTCTTTAAGTATCAAGATAAACAATAAAGTAATCCTCACCATGGTTAGCGCCGGGTTCCTTTCACTGAAAAAGACACTTTCTATTAGTAAAATAATATCAAATATTATCAGATCTATAGTAACTAAGTATAGGGATAAATGTTAAATAGGAGGACACAATCGGATTTCAAAGATAAAAACAGATTTTCGAGAAAAAATAATGTAAAACTGTTCTCACCTAGCGTCAAAATTTCAGAAAGGTTGTTTCATGTCATCTGTCACTTTACTGTCATATTGACATTTTTCTTTTTAATACAAATGACAAAAAAAATAGGCTTAAGGCTTGTGGTTCCAACGGCGGCGGCGCGGCGATTCAGTTCAACACAGTGTTTTAGAAGGGCTGCCTGCCGCGCCGCCACTACCGCTTCAAATGATCTGACTTAAAAGAAATAATTTTCTGAAAGCTAATTTAAGAATAAGCATCCAACCAGATTGAGACAATTAAAAACTGAATTTATTCGGATATCAGTATCCGATTATTTGCGTTCAGCCTTAAAACTGACATGAAAATAATAATTTCGCAAAAAATTGGTCACATTGTATGCGTCAGTCAACAAGATAGCTGTCTGTTTTTTATCTGTGGTGAACAATGGTGACAATGGATGGTTGGATACCTACCTATATTATTGTAACAATGTTTGATTTTGATTGTTTGTGGGATTAACGTGAGGTAAGAGGTGGATAAGAGGTCATCGTGAGTGAGCGAGTGGCCGTCGAAGTTCGAGCGATGATAAGGAAGACGAGACCCTGGATCCTTCGAGTGAGCAGAGGCTCGGGGATGAGGGGACAGACCAGTGTTCAATAGCCGGCGAAGGCATGGCAGGCTCCGCGCGTGGTGCCCTACGTTCCAGCGCACGGCTCAGCGGCAGCGGCGGCGGTGGCAGCGGGGCAGCAGCGGCGAATGACCAGGGCGCAGGTCTTTCGAAGGCGGCGCGTGCTGCTGCTGCTGCAGCGGCAGCGAGGCGCCGGGCAAGAGCAGCAGAGCGGGCACGCGAGGTCGAGGACAGTCCTCGCGAAATCCGTGACAAGTGTCGTCGTCTGGCGCGCGCCCTTCGGAATGCTAAACATCTTGTGGTAAGTTATGCCCTTATTGTCATTATCAAATCATTTGTTATAACACCTGTCTAGTCTCTAGTGAGTTTCTTACTATGGCTTAGTGTCCCATTAAACCAGCCGGCTCCTCAACCCTTGAACTATGGCAGAGGTTTTGAACAACAACATTTATATTTGACCAATCTACGTATATTTAAAAAGCTAGGTTTGAGTTTTAGCTATTATCTAGGAAGAGTACCTACTTGACCATTGAATTGCATAAATACTCACATTACTAGAATACAATATGATATGATACATAATAACAATAAACCTGCTTCAATTTTCAGGTGTACACTGGAGCTGGCATCAGCACAGCGGCTGACATCCCAGACTATCGTGGGCCGCACGGCGTTTGGACGAGATTGCAGCGAGGCGAAGATGTAGGGTCAGTATACATTTCACAACTCGATTATAATGGACTCAAATGCACTGTTCATTTTCTAGACATCTAGTGCTACAAGTAGTATTTGTTTTTGCTGTTCTAGAGTGAAAGGCAGAATTAAATATGTGAGCAGAATTAAATATACTATAATGTGCATGTCTGTAATTTTCAGGCGTGTGGAAGTTTCCCGCGCGCAGCCAACACTGACGCACATGGCGTTAACGGCGCTATGGGCGCGCGGCACGCTGAAGTTCGTGGTGTCTCAGAACTGCGACGGTCTCCACGTGCGTGCCGGCCTACCGCGGCGCGCGCTCGCCGAGCTGCACGGGGACATGTTTGCCGAGCGCTGTGCCTCCTGCCGCCGCGTCTACCTGCGCGCATTCGACACCACCGAGCGTACCGCCCGCCACGCACACGGCACCCGGCGCCTCTGCCACGATTGCGGCACCGAGCTCGCCGACACTATCGTTCACTTCGGGGAGCGCGGCCGCGCGGCCTGGCCGCTCAACTGGGCGGGCGCGTTGCGGCACGCCGCCTCCGCCGACGTAGTGCTATGCCTCGGCTCCAGCCTCAAAGTCCTGCGCCGGTATCCCCGGCTGTGGCGCATGCAGCACGCGCCGCAGGCTCGGCCCGCGCTCTACATCGTCAACCTGCAGTGGACGCCGAAGGACTCGGTGGCGGCTCTGAAGATCAACGCTCGCTGCGACGTGGTGATGGCGCAGGTGGCGCGGCGGCTGCGGCTGCGGGTGCCGCGCTACTCGCCGCGCCGCGACCCGCTGCTGGCGCACGCCGTGCCGCTGGCGCCGCCCGAGACGCACACGACGCGCCGCCCTCTGCTGCGCGCGCCGTCCGCCGAGCCCGAGCGCTCCGAGTCGTCGTCGTCGTCGTCGTCCGACACGGAGTCACCGTCCGCGTCTGAGTCCGACGACGAGCTGCCGTTGCGCCGCCTCGCCGAGCGGATCCGCGCGCCGACCTCACCCGCTGTTCCTCCCGACCCGCCCGCCGCCGCGGACCCTCCAGCCCCGCCCGAACCTCCTGCGGCCCCGATACCGACTCCCCCTCCTCTTCCGCCACCACCGCCGCCTCTTCCGCCTCCTCCGGACTTGCTACACGCGTTCCAGGTAAATTTAAATTTTGTAATCCTACTAATATTGTAAAATTGTATGGTTTCTAAAGTACTTCTATTTTGCGATCGATTAAAGCACAAATTAAACATCACTTTCGATTATAGGTGAACATGTGGTCCGGCGACGCTACGATCCTGCTCCGCGCGCAGCACGCGCCGTCAGCCGGCGGCGGCACGTGTCCCCGGCGCGGCCCGAGCGACCTGCGCATGTTCCGCATCGCGCGCCTCAACGGCCACGCGCCGCCGCCCGCCGCCGCGCCCGCACCCCCGCCCTGGCAGCTCGGCGCGCGGCTGCGGCATCTGCTGCTGCCCGCCGCCACCGCCCCCGTCTCGTCCGACTCCATCAAAAGCGAGCCGGATATCAAGCGGGAGGACGGCGCGGACGACGCGGCCGTCCGACTCCGCGACGCGACCGACGCGGATCCGGCCGACGACAAGAAGTTCGAGCGGGACGCGACCGAGTGGGACTTAAAACGGACCTACCGTACTAAACTAGAGTGTGACGTGAAAGTGAAGCGTGAGAGTGGACAGCGGAGCCCGGGAGACGCGGCGTCGTGCGACGGAACGGACGGGTCCGCGAGCGCGCTGGCGGCGGCCATCATCGCGCGCGCCGTGCTGCTGTGCCGCGCGGAGCTGTACCCGGGGCTGCACACGATCCTGCCGCCGCGGCCGCCGTCGCCGCCGCGCCCGCGCTCGCCGCCGCCGCGGGCCGAGTGCGGGTGGTGCGCGCGCCACTACCGCTCGCGGCGCTGCCAGTGGTACGGGCCGCCGCCGCCCGACGCGCTGGCGGGCCGCGTGTGGCGGCGCGTGCGACAGCGGCGCGTGCTGTGCGCGTGCTGCGGCGAGCGGGACGGGGAGCCGCCGCCGGTCAGCCCCGTGGACGGCGGCGGCTGGTACGGCAAGGGGTACCGCAAGGGGCGGCGTCGGAAGCGGTAGCAGGAGCCCGAAGACGCCGCGCGCGTCCTCCTCGCTGCCACTGAGTGATTAATTTATGAACAAACTTTAGGCTAGGACGGACCGGTGGCGGCGCCTACTCGCCGCCGCCGAGTGACTGACGTAATGAAGTATAATGTCACAAAACGTAATCTAGATTAAGTAATTTTTAAAATGAATAAATTAGGTCTAATTTAATAGTCATGGTGTTTTATATTTAGATTCTACCCATTTAATTATGTTCTAATACATGCACGTTGCTTGCAAAGCGAAAATTAATTGATAAGTCTACACAGCACATTGAGGTGGTCTACAAGTATCTTATTCGGCTTTTTAGAGCGCAGTTTATATCGAAACCGGCCGGCGATAAACATCACCTACTTGCAACAGACGCCGGAACTAAATATAGCAACGACGGGGCGCGGGGTGCGGGCGTACGCGCACCGGAACACCGTATCTTAAAGCATCCGCGTACTGACACATACATACCATTAGCACAGTTAGTGTAGCTCCTAATTATAAGGACAGGCGAAATATCAAATAAAGTTTAATCAGTTTTTAATTTTAGTGTGGTTTAGTAGTTAAATAAAGTTAGTGTAAACTTAGCAATGAAAGAGTAGTTCTATTAAATAAGTGAATGTTTTAAAGTTTAAGTGATAAAAGCTGTATTGTAGCCTGGATCACAGTGGAACGCTATCCCTAACTACTTATAGAACACCCAAAGGAAAATACCTCGTCTGTCTGTTATCTATCACGATCATTAGGGGTTAAACGATGAGGCCACGCTGGTGGAAACAAACGAAGTCTAAATTCGTGGCAGCAGGTTTGCTAGTGACCCCAGTGTTGGTTCTGCTGATTCTGCCGCCGTCGAAGCCGCCGTCTGCATCGCTCGCCGCGGTGTTCCCGCACGTGGCGCCGCGGCAGCTGGCCCACGAGCTGGCCGACTTCTCTGCACATGCTCGGCTTAATGATGACTTGTAAGTAGGTACTTTGCTGGTTTCCTATAATTCCATTGACCTTTTTGGGAGGACATGTGCTTCCTATGTAATCCGTAACTTCCTTCAATAGGTATGTGATTTTGCTTATATCTACAAAACACTTCACTTCGCTTTGTATCTTACAAATCACACTTTTAACATAATCAGCAATAGATTAAGGACGTTATTACCGTAACAATAATGAAATCCTAAATATAGATATATATGGTAAATTAGAGAAAGTTTGATGCTATGCTTCTCAAGGTAAAAGGTTTTATATCCTCATTTGTTTGGCTTCCAACATTATCAACGTTAGTATCTAAAATATAAAACTCAAACTCAATATCTCTTTGTAGCGGCGAATGGACAATAGAAGAGGAAAGCGGCAACTATTCCGCCTGGCGCTACAGCGTGCAATATCTTTGCGGCGCTAGATGTTCAGGTCGTGCTATCGTACTGGCAATGGATGAGCATGGCGGGGTTGCCACTCACGCCGCGCCAAGAAAACATCATGTACGGGCTATGCATAGGGAGTGCCGGAGATTGGCGGTCCTATCCTGGCTTGAATTTTGTGGTAGGTTGCCTGCCTATAGGTATGTACCTGTTATTAAAGTCATATTGCCCTATCCACCTTGTTATTTAAGTATTAACCTCAAAGTAGATGAAGGAACTTATTTAATCTAAGTTGTATCCTTACAGACGAGTGGGAGACTCGATCAGAAGTAGTATCAGACGGCGGGCAAGGTGCACGTTTGCAAGAGACTACCCACGCGTCATGCGCAATGGCCGGCATCACCCGCGGTGGAGCGGCGACGTGCGCGGATGCGCTTCTACGGCGACGCGCGAAGCTTATTGAAAGACTCCGTAACCATTTAATGCATACTGCTGAAATTAAATAAAGAATTTTTAAAGAACACTAGATTCTTTTTAATACCCTGCACTTATTTAAATAGCAATGTTCTTTACCAAGATATTGCTAATTTAAAACAAAAGGCGCTTTAAACACTGCCTGCCTTCTCACCTTTGCAGTTATGTGTGGTTATGTTGAGAAATCAGAACTTTATTCTTTACAACTAAAGTTTGTAGGATAATAATAATAAGCACTTTCATTGCAATTACTATCACAGAGAGACGAGAGACAACATTGATTCCGCTAGCTAGATGTAGTAGTACCTGGTCACAGTGTATAGGTAGGTATAGGTACCTACTTGGTAATCAATCATAAAGCTCGAGTAACCTTTTCATCGTAAAAAAGTTTGTCAACTTCTGAAAATATCACGCGATATTATTGAGTTAAAGGTACCTACGGAGTAACCATTCATTGTGAAAAAACCCAATACAATAAAGCATGTGAATTTTTTGATACGTAATATATTACTATAGGTAGGTAGGTACTCTTTGCGTAATTGTACCTAAATACAGGGTACTATTTCTCATCACTAAACTGTAGTTGAGATGTGGTGTTGGCGAAGAATGGAGAGGATAAGTTGGACTGAAAAGAAGAGAAATGAGGAGGTATTACAGATTGTGGGAGAAAAGAGAAGTTTACTAAAATCTATTGAGAACAGAAGAGGAAAGATGCTAGGACATTTGATACGACATTATTCCTTCATAAAAAACATCATAGAAGGAAAAATTTAAGGGAAAAGGAAGAGAGGAAGACCCAGACGGACGTTCCTAGAACAGGAGAAGGAAAAGGCGGGTTTCATTTCGTATCAAGATGTTAAAAAGAAGGCAGAAAATAGGGAGGGATGGAAGAGGCTCCACCGACAAGAGCTAAGCTCTTAAATAAGAAGAAGAAGAAGAAACTGTAGTTCCACTACTGCCACTACTGCCAGGGTTCATAAAACGGTCATTGCTACGTTCAAGGTGTTAAGTTTTAAGTTAATATTGGTTGGTTATTGATGGCATCATCAAAAGAAAGATTTACCTACCTACCTACCCACTGAATTGAGATGGCTATAAAATATTTTACCGCGAGTAGACTAATGTAAAATTCCTAGGATGTAAATAATTAATTACATATCTACGTAGGTAGGTACCTACAAATCCAATACAGAACAATAGTAAAGTAAATATGCGACATGTGGTATAGCGTGGAATTCGCCGAAGAACCTCCGCGACCCCATTTTCGCTGAAACGATCAACATTTTGTATTACAATATCTAGGAAAAACCGCTGTAAATAGTACCTACCTATTTCAAAGGATTAATTCCATGAAACTGTAGAGTGATTACAATGACGCTTTTGTTGTAGTACCTACCCCTCTAATACAAGGATAGGCAATAATAATAGGTAGGAACATACCTATAGGTACGTAGTTTTAAAAGTAGTAGAAATTGTACAGTAGATAACAGCTACCTAAGTAAGTAATTTCTATCTAAATAAAATTAAAAATGTATTCAGCACGCATTTATTAACAAATTCAAACAGAAACAAGATTGACGACAATGAAATCCGAGGGACATTAGCATTAATTTAGGGGACATATCCGCAGTGACAGTTACAGCATGGTCCAGTGGGACAGCAGCAGGGTCCCCCAGGAGTACAGGGGCTGCAGCATGTCGGCCGGCAGGGGCAGTCGCAGCCCCCGGGACATCTCGCAAAGGTCCCGATGTTGAAGTCACGATAGCAACCGAATTGATAAGGCATTTTCAGCTCAAATCCACAATGCAGAATAGAATATCTTATATTTAAGCAACTGTAGATGCAAATTATATTTTTTCAGAGATTTTTGTTATTTTTTATATTTTTTTAGACGTGCCGAAGTTTTTTACGAAGTGGAAAATGGTTAATCAATCAATGTCATCAATATGAAGCCAATTGTCAAGGTATTTGACTGGCAGGAAATAAAATGAAAAATGTTCGTCGCTAGGTACCTATACATACTTTGTCGTACCTACGGGCTGGGTAGGAGTCCTTTGCCCGCTGACCTCCGAAGGTAGATCCACCAGGGATTGGTAAGGTAAACCCTGGTGGAACGTTGACGAACTAGCGTGGGGCTGCAAGCTGCAAAGACCTCGTAACGGGGGAAGTAGGGCTATTGACTTTGTAGGTATGTAGGTTCGATTAGCAAATTAGTTTGGGTTTGGGAGATTAGATACTTTTTGCGATTGCATATTATGGTCATTTTGCGACTGCACGCAGAATGTTTTGGCGCTATACTTGGGGCACTATATGAGGCTGCGCCCTATGCATTTTGCGATTGAAAATGGTCGTTTTGTGATAGTACTCTACATGAGTATTTGTTATAGGTAATATAAAGGTATTGGAATTGTATTAGTTCTTACATAAGGCCAACTTAAGTACCTATATAGTTGCCTATTAAAAATATGCTAGATGTAGTTAGTGGTCAAAGAAACAAAATAAGTACGTAAATATTAAGTAAATAAATTAAACATTTTATTCTTATTTTTAAATGCACTAGACACAATGCAAGGCGAGAGCATTCTAGA
Organism: Anarsia innoxiella; assembly: GCA_947563765.1. Classification (NCBI taxonomy): domain Eukaryota; kingdom Metazoa; phylum Arthropoda; class Insecta; order Lepidoptera; family Gelechiidae; genus Anarsia; species Anarsia innoxiella. The sequence goes on from OX387403.1 coordinate 2,736,523, forward strand.
CGTATCTTTACAACGTATAATCCTGAAAGCTTCCACATAGACTTCACCACACTGAAGACCACCGAAGACCTCGAAATCCCTCTGCAGCGGCATCTGCGACGCATACAGCGGTATTGACAGCACCAAGGACGTCATGGTCCATGACACTCCCTTCAACAGAAACCGGCACAGCCACAGCTTCCACAGCGATGACCACAGCCGCCACAGCAACCGGTGCAGCAGCCGCCACAGCCGCCGCAACAGCCGCCACAACAGCCGCCACAACCACAGCCGCCACAACCACAGCCGCCACAGCAACCGCCGCAGCCGCAGCCTCCGCAGCAACCGCCGCAGCCTCCGCAGCAGCCGCCACAGCAACCGCCGCAGCAGCCGCCACAGCCGCCGCAACAGCCGCCGCACCCACAGCCGCCACAGCAACCGCCGCAGCAACCACCGCAACCTCCGCAGCACATCTTCCTTCCTTTATAACTTTGCGTAAAGACAAATCTACGCCAAGCGTATTAATTAGTTTAAAATAAGTTATTTTTTACTTGAGAATTTTGAATCTGGGTTTTGAATTTTTTTTTGAGATTTTTACATGTATCTTGTGCAAAATTTTATAAAAAACTGAATTATTGTATGGGAATGACATTTTGACGACAGATTGGGCCTTGGGCGATTTTCGACTACACCGGTACGGCGACGGCACGGCACGGCGACGGCACGGCACGGCGACGGCGGCGACCTTGAAAGCAAAAATGTATAAAGAGGCTGGTTTTTCCACATGCAGACAACGGCACGTCAACGGCGATGGGTCCCAACGGTGCCGTCGTTCGCTAATTGCATATTCTGCTACTGACTAAAATAAATAAATTAAAAAATATGGAAATGAGTAGGTAGGTATATAGGGGAAAATGGACAAGGAATATTTAATTGAAAGGAATATATAGTATGATAACGAATACCTATATTATCTATCCATCGTATATGTACCTAAACTAAATAGAAAATATCTTCGTCTTTTTCTTCTTATTTAAGAGTGGAGCCTCTTCCATCCCTCCCTATTTTCTGCCTTCTTTTTAACATCTTGATACGACATGACACCCGCCCTTTCCTTCACCTGTTCTAGGAACGTACGTCTGGGTCTTCCTCTCTTACTTTTCCCTTCAATTTTTCCTTCTATGATGTTTTTTATGAAGGAATCATGTCGTATCAAATGTCCTAGCATCTTCCTCTTCTGCTCTCAATAGATTTGAGTAAACTTCTCTTTTCTCCCACAATCCGTAATACCTCCTCATTTCTCTTCTTTTCAGTCCAACTTAACCTTTCCATTCTTCGCCAACACCACATCTCAACTACAGTTTAGTGATGAGAAATAGTACCCTGTATTTAGGTACAATTACGCAGAGAGTACCTACCTATAGTAATATATTACGTATCAAAAAATTCACATGCTTTATTGTATTGGGTTTTTTCACAATGTTAACCTAATGGTTACTCCGTAGGTAATACCTCCTCATTTCTCTTCTTTTCAGTCCAACTTATCCTCTCCATTCTTCGCCAACACCACATCTCAAATGCCTCCAGTCTTTCTCTATCCTTTTTATTCATTGTCCAAGTTTCGCTGCCATATAGAGCGATACTCCAGATATACACCTTTATAAGCTTTTTTCGGATTGTTCTTGCTATGCGGGCTTTGAAAAGGTACTTTTTATTATTAAAAGCTTGCTTGGCCATCGCTATCCTAGCAATTATATCAGGTGTACATCTTGAATCGCTGGTAATAAGACTGCCCAGATATTTAAATTGTTTAACCTGCTCTATTACTGTGGAATTTATTTTAATCTGTAATGTCTTAATCTGGTTATGCCTGGCTATTGATTTTGACGCTACAAGTGTTTTGGTTTTTGCCACATTGATTTTCAAACCAAATTCCTCAAAAACCTTGTTCATGTCCGTTAGTAGCTCTTCTAGCTGGTTTGAGCTTTCGGCTAACGCAGCTACATCGTCAGCAAAACGTATAAATTGTATTTTTGTCCCATTGTACTTAACCCCCCCTTTTCCTGATTCTATTAGTTTTCTGATGGCACATTCTACAAAAATATTAAATATAAGTGATGAAACTGGACATCCCTGCCTAACTCCTTGTCTTATCTTTGCCTGTTCCTTTTCTGTCCTATTTCTATTACTGTTTCCTGGTTTCTATAAAGCTCATATATAATTTTACGGTCTCTATAATCTAATCCCGCTACTTTTAAAATGGTCATCATGTTTTTCCAATTAACCTTGTCAAATGCTTTCTCTAAATCTATAAATGCAATGTGGGTATCTAAATCTAACTCTAATCTCCTATCTATTGCTAATCTCAAGGCTAATATGGCTTCTCTTGTCCCTTTTTGCTGTCGAAAACCGTATTGATCTGGTCCCAGATATTCCTCAGCTATAGGTCAGATTCTGTTTTGCAAAATTTTCAATAGAATTTTACTTGCTTGTGATATAAGACTAAGTGTGCGATGCTCTTCACATTTCAGTGTGTTCGTTTTCTTTGGCAGTGTTACTGTTTTGCTAATTCTAAAATCTGTAGGTACAATACCTCTTGCATATATTAATTTAATTATTTCGAATATTTCATCATTTAGTAATTCACAATTAGAATATTTGATCATTTCAATGTAGATAATATTATCGATTCCGGCAGCTTTGCCATTTTGAATGTAATTAACTGCATTATCGAATTCTTCTCTAAGTATATCTGGGCCCAGATTGTCTTTATTTACTGTTATTTAGAAAATATCTACTTATAACTTAATATTAATAGTAGAAATAAAATATGCCAAAGTATATTCCTTTTTATTTAGGTATCAACTTTAATTATTCAACCCACTTTCACTTCACTGTCATCTTCAGTAAGTAATTGGCAGAATCCTCGATGGTAGTTGCCTGCCGCTAAAAAAAAACCGGTGCCGTGCCGTTGCAGTGCTGTTGCAGTGGAAAAACGAAGCCACGGCGTGTCGGTGCCGTGCCCGTCGCCGTGCCGTTGTAGTCGAAAAACGCCCTTTCTTTTCGAGTCTTGAATTTATTTCCAGCCAGTTACTTTCATAAAATGTTGCCAATTACTACTAGGAAAACTACCAAAACAAGCTCGTATTTTTATGTGGCCGAAAAAAAAGAACCCTTCAGTAAACTATAGGCTAGTAGTTTAGTCAAGTACCGAGTAGGTAATTTAGTAGCTAATCGCGACTGCCCGTTAGAAATACTTAGAACAAACTTAGAACAATACCTGTGTAGGTAATAACTTTTTTGGTTCTCAGAAAACAGGTAGCTCCGTTTTTCCATTTATTCCCAGTCGCCCCCATGTGCATTGCCACCGGGTGGCGACTTGGAACTATTTGCCCCCACTTCAAATCACTGTACATTGCCTGTTTAAGTAAGTATGTCAAATCTGCCTGTATCAGTATATCTACGTTCGGCGGTCAGGCTTTTCCAATGTGCTTTTATTGGCAGAAATCTAATACATCCCCTACACAAAATATTTTGTTTATCGTAAGTAATTGCTTTAGTTATTCCAGAGTCATACACAGAATTAGGTTCAAAATTGGCTTTCCTGTTACTGATGATCAAGGATACTGGAGCATCGAATCCTCAAAATGTTTATATAGGCCAAAACTTCATCGAGCACAGATTATGCGAATATGCATTAAGTTGAGAAATTAGCTCCCGGTGTCCTTAACTTTCGGGAACATGAGAGACATTTTTTGTTTTCTATGTCTGTACCCTCCAACTATAATTATAAAATATCAATGTTAGTGCCGATATGCATTCAAGGATGGATGTTTGTTACGCTTTCCACGCAAAAACCACTGGACAGATTTTGATGAAACTTGGGGATATTGTTGCACATACATACATCGGATTAAGACATACGCTATTTTATGTTGATAAATTATATTTTTTCCAAATTCCTACCTATAAAATTGTCTATAATCTTCTAATTATTTTTTTTATTGAGCAGTTGCCTTTGCTCTACTCTACAGTCTTCCTAAACTAGTCATACACCAAAGGTTGTCTGGAAGAGATCACTTTTAGTGATAAGGCCGCCTTTGCGCACAATGTTTTAGTTTTAAGTTTTATTTGTATTTCTTTGTGTGCAATAAAGTATTTCTATCTATCTATCTATCATCACATCACATCTATCTAACATTAGGTTGGATGCTCTTTCAACGCTCTTGCTATAACGGTTCATGAGAAACAGTCTGGTGATAGACGGACGGAGAGACGGAGAGACGGAGAGACGTGTGTAACGCCCTGGCAGCGCCACAGTCTCCGATTTGCTTGAAATTAATAGCAGAGGGTTCGCAAATTTTTGCCATGCGGCAAAAAATAAGTATGATTTTTTGCCTCCACTAATTCCGAAGATATTCGAGGAAGTTTGTGGCGCTGCCAGAACGTATACGCCCCAGCAGCGCCACACCTGAAAACCTATGAAAGACAGCAGGTAGCTCGAATCTGTAATTATGAGGATTTTTTGCCTATTTTTGCCCTTCCATTGAAGCAAAAATCCATTGAAAAATACCAGCTCATCCAGGAGTATTCAACGTCGTTTTCGAACGGACCGACGCCCCAGCAGAGCCACCTGTATCTCAGAAATTCGAATTTAACGAGAATCTGACTGCATGCATTTGTTAAGATTCACTATTTAGGACGGCGAAAAATATAAACTCTACAAGTTATCGTGTAGTTTTCATTTTATAGCGACGAAAGAAACATAACCTAAAAAAATTGATTTTGTTGCGAAAGGCCATTTTCTCAGTGAAGCCTTAGCTCCACAAGCAAGCTCTTATTTTTTGCTGGGTTCGCTATAGTGGCAATAAATCGTGGCATACTCAGTTTCATGAAAGATACTCTAGTTTTTCCTGTAGGCCGTGGCTCTGCTGGAACGTAATTTAGGTAGGTAAGTACCAAAATGTATGGAAAATCCATTAGTTGGAGGCTAAGACACCATCTGCACGTTCTCCTTACTTCCTAGAGCTTGGCTAAAAATATTCAGCATCCGTAGCGTAACCAGTCCGGAGAAATCACCAAAAAAAGTAGTCGTCCATACATTTTGGTACTTACCTATCTAAATTACGTTCCAGCAGAGCCACGGCCTACAGGAAAAACTAGAGTATCTTTCATGAAACTGAGTATGCCACGATTTATTGCCACTATAGCGAACCCAGCAAAAAATAAGAGCTTGCTTGTGGAGCTAAGGCTTCACTGAGAAAATGGCCTTTCGCAACAAAATCAATTTTTTAGGTTATGTTTCTTTCGTCGCTATAAAATGAAAACTTCATAACTTGTAGAGTTTATATTTTTCGCCGCCCTAAATAGTGAAGTCAGATTCTCGTTAAAAATTCGAATTTCTGAGATACAGGTGGCTCTGCTGGGGCGTCGGTCCGTTCGAAAACGACGTTGAATACTCCTGGATGAGCTGGTATTTTTCAATGGATTTTTGCTTCAATGGAAGGGCAAAAATAGGCAAAAAATCCTCATAATTACAGATTCGAGCTACCTGCTGTCTTTCATAGGTTTTCAGGTGTGGCGCTGCTGGGGCGTATACGTTCTGGCAGCGCCACAAACTTCCTCGAATATCTTCGGAATTAGTGGAGGCAAAAAATCATACTTATTTTTTGCCGCATGGCAAAAATTTGCGAACCCTCTGCTATTAATTTCAAGCAAATCGGGTGAGAGTCAGAATGGCGGGTGTATCATAAAAGATCCAGATGAGTATGGCATTAAAAAAATATACCTAATTTGTACTATTTTGTACCTCATCTTTAAAAAATTGTACCTCTTTCAGCACTTAGTTACAAGGACATGAATGTACACCCGCCATATTGACGTCATTGCGGCGGGTGTATCAAAATTATGCTGTTTATACTAACTTGTGAATTACTACTACTATTTGTAAAAAATGTACCTAAATAGTACCTTGTACTGATAAACCTGCATCACGAGATATCTATGAATTCCTGACAAATAAAACAAAATGTTTTTGGCAAGGACTTTTCCTATCTTTATCAGGTTATATTGTATTTTAATTTGATAATTTACATAAAGAGGGATTTTATAAACCAAGCCACCTTATTTATTTATTTATTTATTTATTTAGACAAGATATAACGACAGACAGATCCAAATGTTATGTTTAAGGAATATAAAATTAAGTTTATTTTTTATTTTTATTACTTTTATTACTTTTTATTACCTTATTTTTATTCGGCCCCAAGATTTATTTAGTCCAGAAAACTTTTATATTTAGTTTTATTTTTATTTTTTGCATAACAAGCTCTATAAACGCTTACAATTATTTCTGATAAATAAAAGAAAAAAATTAAATATGAAAAAATATTTTTATTGTAAGTTGGTAGATACTTAGTTAATTGATTGATTTTCGTCCATACAAAATACAATTTATAATTAGTGACTTAGGAGTTTTAGTAACGTTTATAGAGCTTGTTATGCATAAAATAAAAATAAAACTAAATATAAAAGTTTTCTGGACTAAATAAATCTTGGGGCCGAATAAAAATAAGGTGGCTTGGTTTATAAAATCCCTCTTTATGTAAATTATCAAATTAAAATACAATATAACCTGATAAAGATAGGAAAAGTCCTTGCCAAAAACATTTTGTTTTATTTGTCAGGAATTCATAGATATCTCGTGATGTAGGTTTTTCAGTACAAGGTACTATTTAGGTACATTTTTTACAAATAGTAGTAGTAATTCACAAGTTAGTATAAACAGCATAATTTTGATACACCCGCCGCAATGACGTCAATATGGCGGGTGTACATTCATGTCCTTGTAACTAAGTGCTGAAAGAGGTACAATTTTTTAAAGATGAGGTACAAAATAGTACAAATTAGGTATATTTTTTTAATGCCATACTCATCTGGATCTTTTATGATACACCCGCCATTCTGACTCTCACCAAATCGGAGACTGTGGCGCTGCCAGGGCGTTACACACCGGAGAGACGGAGAGACGGAGCGACGGACATCCATCCTTGAATGCATATCGGCACAAACATTGATATTTTATAAATTATAGTTGTGAGGGTACAGACATAGAAAACAAAAAATGTCTCATGTTCCCGAAAGTTAAGGACACCGGGAGCTAATTTCTCAACTTAATGCATATTCGCATAATCTGTGCTCGATAAAGTTTTGGCCTATATAAACATTTTGAGGATTCGATGCTCCAGTATCCTTGATCATCAGTAACAGGAAAGCCAATTTTGAACCTAATTCTGTGTATGACTCTGGAATAACTAAAGCAATTACTTACGATAAACAAAATATTTTGTGTATTAGATTTCTGCCAATAAAAGCACATTGGAAAAGCCTGACCGCCGAACGTAGATACTGATACAGGCAGATTTGACATACTTACTTAAACAGGCAATGTACAGTGATTTGAAGTGGGGGCAAATAGTTCCAAGTCGCCACCCGGTGGCAATGCACATGGGGGCGACTGGAAATAAATGATCATACTTAAGTGTGTAGTTTAGTGGCCTATTTAAAATATGGATGTAATTAGTGGTCAAAGAAACAAAATAAGTTACTAAATAAAACAATTTATTCTTATTCTTAAATGCACTGGACACAACGCAAGGCGAGAGCATTCTAGACGTATCTTTACAACGTATAATCCTGAAAGCTTCCACATAGACTTCACCACACTGAAGACCACCGAAGACCTCGAAATCCCTCTGCAGCGGCATCTGCGACGCATGCAGCGGTATTGACAGCACCAAGGACGTCATGGTCCATGACACTCGCTTCAACAGCATCCGCCACAGCAGCCACCACAGCAGCCACAACCGCCACAACAACCGCCGCAACCGCCACAGCAACCGCCACATCCGCAGCCGCCGCAGCAACCACCACAACCACAGCCGCCGCAGCAGCCGCCGCAACCGCAGCCTCCGCAGCAACCGCCGCAGCCTCCGCAGCAGCCGCCGCAGCAACCGCCGCAGCAGCCGCCACAGCCGCCGCAACAGCCGCCGCAACCACAGCCGCCACAGCAACCGCCGCAGCCGCAGCCGCCGCAGCAACCACCGCAACCTCCGCAGCACATCTTCCTTCTTTTAAAATTTTGCGTAAAGATAAGTCTATACGCCAAGCGTATTAGTTTAAATTATGTTATTTTTTACTTGAGAATTTTGAATCTGGATTTTGAAATTTTTTTGAGATTTTTACATGTATCTTGTGCAAAATTTTATAAAAAACTGAATTCTTGTATGGGAATGACATTTTGCCGACAAATGGTTTTCGAGATTTGAATTTATCGAATTTCGGCCAGTTACTATCAGAAAATGTTGCCAAATTTCTACTACCTAACCTAACTACCAAAACAACTAAGATTTTTGGATTTTTGAATGATTACTTTTTTTGTATGGATGGGAGCCCCCCTTATTTTAGCGGCAACAACGGTAGTATACTTACATCATTCATGAAAATCTGAACGAACGAGCTATACCTAAGGGTTCGTGAGATATAGCCTGGTGAGTGGTGACAGACGGACGGACGGACAGCCAGATGGAGAGCTAAGTCTTATAATAGTAATAGGGTGTCATTTGCACCCTTTGGGTACGGAGCCCTGATAAATTTATCCCTTCAGTAAATTAGTAACTTGACATGAGTCTACTTTAAGTTTATTTAAAAGACACAAAACAACCAGCAAGGGCTAATGGTATTGGTAGGAAAAAGCCAGTTTGCAGCAGCAACTTTATTGCGTAATGTGTGCAGTTGAAAGGCGGTAAATTATACCGCTTATCCGTTTCCGGCGCGCTTCCACAGAACTCTTACCCGGTACTTGTAAACTGCATCAGTAATGTGTACTTGGTATTAATGCACTGGACCACAAACCGCAAAAGAGAGCATTTATATTTATGGTAAACACAGGGCTATTTCTATGAAATTAAATTAATAATGCTGACGTAATAAACAGGTTAGTACTTAGGTATAGAGTAGATCTACTTTCTATCTAAGTTGTATACTTAATGCAAATGTTTATTGTTGGAAAGTTATTTAATTATTTTGAATAAAAGCGACAATTAAAATAATTTGTTGGCTGCATAAATAACAGAAGTTTGAAACAATGGAAAAGAGCAAAAGGTTGGGTGGGATTGATGTTTTCCCAGTCGAAAAGTTGGTTGGCAACCTGATTAATTTATCAAAGTTAATTATTCAGCAACGGGCCTTTAGTTAGGCAGGTATTTTGTTGAATCCATTGGGAACATGAGCGTGATTATAAGTAAGTAGGTACGTTGAAGTTACTTTACTTCCAATAGGTACAAGATAATTGCAAAGGTTCTCTTTAAAAATTAATAGCATTCTAATTTACCCCAATGCACAATTAAAAACTAAGTATAACGCTTGTCCTTCCTGCCATACGCGATCACTGAGGTGTGTTATTAAGGTACCATCAAATACAACATGCAAGTCACATCCATCGTTCCCTTCCCACGACAATTTGTAGGAAGCGAGACCTACATGCCCAAAACGAGTGTCGCTATGTTGAATTTTTTATTTCCATTTCCTCGTAGGGTGCGCGACCAACCGACGACGACTTGGTTGCACGGTTCGCCGCAGCTGGCCAAGGTATCAAGATTACTCAGAATTTTACAACTTTCGGTGGTGATTTGAATGAATATCCGATTCTAGAGAGCTTGTAGGTTTGTCAAATGTTAGTGGTTATCGGAAATTTGATTCGCGTGTAATAAAGTTTGGCGGTTTGTAAAATAACAACGAGGTTTCGCAGAACTGAATTGTACCTAATTTGTAAGCACGGATTATTCCATATTTATAATTCAAAAGGTCTATTTAGCTTATATTTTTCACAAATCAACTTTTAGTAGTCATTAAATCAATTACCTATTCCCAGAACAGGACTACGCAAATAGGGGCCATTACAATGGCTTGTGTAATTGTTTGTTTTTCCCCTAATTAATCGAAACTGCGTACAATTTTGGAACTATTGCATTGTTTAGGTCGCTGACGCATTCGCTCGGCATCCTACATCACAGTCTTCCCGAAATAATTCCACCAACGTCATGTCACACGCGTTGACGAAGGCAGTTTGCTTCTTTTATCGCTGTGATTCACAATTTCGCATCTACGTAGGTCCAAGTTTACGCAAAGCATTTTTGAGGGGTAACAAACAATAGCAGATGACTCTTTCAGTTCGTACAGATGACCATTTAAGACGAAAGAGGTAGGTGTGTTTCCATTTCATTCCTATCATTCGTTTTTAACCAGATGTTCACATAGATGTGGGCAACGGATGCTGCAACTCCGTCTGCAGATCCAAAATTAAAATCTTCGTTAACAATAGAAAGCAAAAACAGTTTTCTATGTACTAATAAACAACATATTATTATTTTCATTGTAATGGGAAACATAAAGCCCGATAAACTTACGGTAGCGACGTAGTAGGTATATCAAGGACACAAACAATATTCATGTAAACAATCGGCGAATGTAAATAGAACAATTCTAAGAATTCCATTCATTGCGACCGCACGTGCCAATTCATTTATATTAATTGGAATATAACAATACACATTTTACTATTTATATTCTTTTCGAATCGAAAGTGTTTGAATTTTCTATTGATGTTCAAACAAATTCCTCCTTCATCTCTCTTTCTGTAAATTTAGCGTCAGCTACTTGGATACCTTAGATAAATGTTGCAAAAATTGGCCCAGCCGTCATTATACTTCTTATACAATAAAAACATACAAGCACGCTTACTTTCGCCTTTATAATATTAGTATTCTGTGATCACATGTGTTGTACATTTCCTCATTATTTTGATCGCGACGACGAGTGTCGTATCGGCGGCGCCATGAAGTGCGTAGGAGGCTGTGGTCCACGCAAAATGTTTGCTTTTGCGTAAGATCATTTAATGTGTAGGTAATAGTTGGCACTTGGCAGCGATAGGTATCTGCAAAACGATAACGTATCGAATTGTACGGATGCATGTAATGCTGCAAATGAATGACTACTGAATGATGATTATAACGATAATCTCAAAAAATAAAATGTTTATGCTTTATTTGACGCAAAACAAAACAATCTTTAAAGAATTGTTCAATGTAATTATTGTATCTACATTTAAATTAATCGCATTTTCTTATCGTCGAAGTTTTCCGAGTAAACTTGCTGCAAAAACAAATATTTCCATGAACTTTCTTACTTAAGTTTTCTTAGTTTTTGCTTCTTGTACCAAGAGCTTGTCTTGTAGTTATTTGTTTCTTATGGGGGTTTTTTCAAGGTTTTACGTTAGCCTCATTGCAGCTAACGTCTTCATCGTATTTCGAGGTAAAAACAAACACATCCTCTGGTACTGGGAAGGCCGCAGCTGCAACGTTGTTCTGCGAACGCTGCGCGCGCGCACCCTGCTTTCTATACTCATGTTTTTAGCATTGGCTGTTGGAGGCATGTAATTATTTATAAATAGGTTTTTATGTCAAAAAAGAAATAGTTTATTAGGGTTGCTTTGAATAATATTGTTATTGTAAGAATGCTCAGCGCACCTTATTGAAACCTGTAGGTGTGCGAGCTAACTGCGTGCGATCAGTTTTATTCCTAATATAGCTAACAAATACTTAAAGTGTCTTTGCCTTAGCATACGAGTTGAGACAAACAATGCACATGCGAAATGTGATGGAGCAGTATACAATTTTAAATTCGTGGAAGCCAATGCATACAATGTGCAGTATAGATGTTGGTATTTGTGTTGGAATCGAGCGAGTACCAAGTAGCGCAGATGGTCGCACAATCTCCCAAATTACTAGGAAACGCAAATATGTATTACTGTAACTCTCTATGGGGCAATAGCTTTATAATGACGGGAGCCGAGTTAAATCGTGGATGTCGCCACGGAAGTGTAATCCGTAGTTTACTAGAGACCTGAGCTGTGTACGCGCTGGTACAGGCGAAATGCCGAGTTGGCAATTGCGGCTTGTGGCTAAGGCTATGCAAATTATGACTGGCTTTTGCAATTTATGTGCAATGTAATGTAGGCGCTGTTCTGGGTAGCCTTTCTTGTATTTCCATGAAACACTTTTCATCCGTCAAATAAATTAAATTGAATATCGTTTAGGAAAATCTATATAAGCTATTGTTTTTTCCTTAAGATAAAAAAATTAAGCGAATATAGTAATCTGGACACCCTATTTATATCCATGCTTATACTTTACGGGTTCCAAGTTAAATATTTCGTGTAACATCCTACGTCTTGGTGAATACCATCCACACTAACCTCTATGATAACCTTTCTGAATTCTTCGTAGAAATGAAGATAAAATCAGTACCTATGAATGAATTTAAGTTTGAGTAAAACAAAACGCGTCCTATTATTTACCAGAAACAGGAAAAACTTGTTTGTAACTTATGAATGAGTTCTTGTAGCACTTCCTCCTAAATGTCTAAGGAGGGGTTTTTGTTAATAAGCTTTTTTGTAAACGTATACAAAAAAGCATAACTTATCATAACGTAACATGGTACCTACCATGTTACAAGTCGAAATCCTACAACTCGTCAATCTAACAAGTTTTCCTATGGGATATTTATAGGTACTTAAGTGGAAACATGAAAAAAATTTGAGACTGTATACTAAATGTGCCATGTTCCTTGGGGAAAATTGCTCAGTATCACGAGTAGGTACACTTACTGTTCTGTAATCATCAGTAGATTTGGACTATTTCAGTAGGTACCTATCTAGTACCTGGTATATGTATATATATATGCGGTTTTGTACATATATAGATAGACTGTTTGATTAAGTTTATATCTACCTAAATATTAATAATATCTGGATTAGCTCACGGGCGGAGCTGAGAGAAAAATCTTTACGTAGGTAGATACTTCTTTATATTATCCTCGTGGATATCAAATATCAATACCAACCCACGTAATTCATAAGAAATCTATTGAAAGAATTTAACATGAATATTTTCAGAAAAAACATATCTTATCCTATTTACTGCACGATAAGAGTTCGGAAAATAACATATGAGCCAAGAGCGAGTTTTACCTAATGTATGGTTCCGTCGTTTTACTTACTTCAAAGATATCAAAAGGCAATGTCTGAGTAGCAAATTATATTTAGAAAGAGCACTAAATGTAGATAGGTACCTCGAAAAGGCGGACTAGGAAATTGAAAAGCGCGTAGCTGCAAAACTTTTAGTAACAAAACATTTACGGCTCGCACTTGCCTGAATGAATGAAAACGACATTATTTTCGTACATAGGTACCGTGGTCATTTGACAAATCAAGTTACGGTATTCTAAATGATGATAAGTAATGAACTATGAAAGTCGTGGAGGACGATTATTGAATTCTATGTACGTTATCTATCAGTAAAATCTATATTCTGGCATTCTACGATTTTACATATTATATTGTGTCTGTTAGGAATTATCGTTCTCTGACCAAATCCGGTCATAGCGATCGGTATAGGTACCTATTCATAAGTAGGTACTAACAGTGTCTGGCAGAAATTACATCGGAAGTGCACCGGAAACTATGTCCATTTCTGTCTAGCACATTTTGATGTCAATGCGTCGGATAGAGATGTTAAGTCCCGAGTGTCCCGACAAGTAAAATCAATTGGCAGTCCTATACCTAGTACCTATACTATTGTTTTAGTTGATCATTGCAGGCATTGTATAGAATACCAGTTTCGACACGTTGTTAGTAACATCAGCCGACTAATTTAGTTATTGGAACGGAAAGATTACCTACCTTTCTATAGATAGTATAGGTAATACGGGAATCTACGAGTATGTTGGAAATATATAGGGATTCTGCTCATTCAGATGATCAGCTTTCCTCTAGAATTATGGATCGAGATATGAAAAAAAGGATTAAACTCTTCATGTAAAGTGCCAAATTTAAAGAGAATTTTACTTATATGTCCGTGAATAAGGCAATTTTATCAAGACTAATTAAGAATTGTAATTAAAACATGAACCAGAAGTGTCACTGGCCACTGTGTCCAGAGGAAAAGATGATGAGCAGTTACCTGTCGTGATTCCCAAATGACGCAACATTATTTAACCTTGATGTAATCCTGCATAAACTCGCAATGTTTTTCCCTATTTGAAGGTAAAAACAGGACAATTAAATCTATTTCAATGGCGTAACGTTTTTGTGAATCAACATTGAACTTCATTCAATGTGTTTCCCGTTTGAAGGGATTACGTAACGTAACATACCTACTGCTTGAGGACACATTGAAACACTTTAATTTTGTTTAAATGTTACTTTCGTATTTTATTTTTATATCTTCTTTCTTTTGTTTCAGGTAGCTTTAGGTATTTTATAAATAATTAAATAGATTTTGTAACAAGATACCTACAAAACTTATGTAAAATGTGATTACTTACATAGTTTAATATTAGAATATAAGCCCTCAAGCAAATATACCTTTACAAGGTAGTTATTATTTTATACTGTAATTGTATTAAAATGTAACTTTTTGCAATAAATAAATACTAAATACTAAAAAAAGAGTCTCTGGCGCATAAGCCATTCGAGATTAAACTCTACATTCATCTACATAACGTACCATTTAATATTCTTCATAAAAAGGTATAGCATACATAAAATAATGTTTCGTTCTATTGAATTAAAACCTCAAGCAGTTATAGATATCTTTTTATTCACTTTATCTTATCTACTTGTAGGTAGGTACCTATTTTCAGAACAAGATATTTTTTCTTAGAAATTTTATTGATGTTGTTTTCTTTATAGAAAAATGGGAAATCCCAGGTATTCTTGATATCAGATAGGTGTAGACTTTAAGGCGAGTCGAGCCGATCATTGTCATAGAGTTTATCTTGGAGTTGGAGTTTTTTAATGCGCCAGCAATGTTTTGTCGTAATTTTATTAAATTCAAACCTTACTCCGGTGAAAACTCCGGTGAAAAACGATCTGTTTTACCAAAATACCACAAACAAATGATGCATTAGTTTTGTGATATCCATTTAGATTACATCACTGCTTTCGGCTATAAAACCCAATGATATTTTTCATGACTGCAATAATAACTCGGTACTTATTATGTGGTACGTAGGTACATTATTTACAGTGTATGTAGGTAATTTATTTTAGTAGCTATCTAGACAGATAGGTGTTTAGATTTTATAGACATACTGGGTACCTATAAACTTTAGGTAATTCTGAATACGCGGAACTAATGACATTTTATTTAACTAACGTAGAAATATTTCTGAGGATACGTGGATTGTTATAAACAGGCATTACATTGTAAGTAGTTTCTTTGTAGGTATTACGGTCGTAGGTCGCTATGTTATTTACAGTAACATTGTTATTTACTGTAAATTGAACGATTCTATGTAGGTATTTAATAATATTTCTAAGAAATATTGTAACAAAATGACCTTCTTGCAGTTGCAGCTAAGCTATTCAAAACCATAATTACCTACCTATCTAAGTTATATTAATCTTCTGACAGTGACGAAAAGGCCTAGGTACTTACCTACTTACAAATTACCCAAGCATTTATATGTATTTAGGCATAGGTAACTATTTACTTACAATATTTAATTTTATTTCATTTCCGTCCCTTTGCCTTTGATCCGGCATTTCAATTTGTAATACGATATTGGTTTTACGTAAACGATAAGCTCAAAGAGACCTTTTTCTATTTACATTTTAATTTTATTCTCAGCTCCCATGTTGCGATGTCGATATAAACGGGTAGGTACTTATTAAAAAGGAAATCTTTTCTTCCGAATTTAGACACAAACAGACGGTCTGTTGCAGAATAGATTAATAAAGTTAATGCTTCTTTAAACTTACAGATGTCATCTAAAATAATAATATACTTAGTGTGACGTTTCATTGGTATATAAAAACGTAAACTGCGTCGTTGTAAACAAAATATCTACTTACCTATGAAATAAATACTTTGTCATCATAAACCTATCTACTGGTTCAATACTCCAGGCTGCTCCAGACCTCAGAATTAGAAAATGACCTCCACGTAATACCTAAACACCAAACAAAATGATACACATTGTTGGCAACACCAACAAAAAGTAAAAAGTAATTTTATACTTTTTTATGTAGCAACACTTTTTTAACTACTCTCTAAAATTCCCGCTCTGCTACGAATACGTGTGCTATGTAACTTTTGGTGTGCAAAACTGCAAAAATTAAGTGCAATATAAACTCAGTTCGTGCCAATACTTGAAGACTTTCATTTATTTAATAAACCAGCCCCAAGATCTGCTGCATACACACATCGAATATTAAGCACATTTTATTGTATTCATTAAGTAGGTAAGTACCGAAGAAATAAATTTATTATTTACCTTTAGAAGGTGTTTTCTTTACCTTTGGCGACAACAAAATGTCGTTATTTGCCCTTTAAATACTCTGTACTATCATTTGTTTCAATATATCGTGGAATGTAATGGAAACCTCTAAACAACGCTATTATGGTCTCCGAAATTGGATATACTTCGAGAATAATACAAGTATTTGTGCTCCCAATTTTGGTGATATTATTTTACTTGTAAGTAACCACGATTTTGGTGAATTCACGGACAATTTCTTGTTTTTAAGCTGCTTACAAACTTTGAAATAGGTACCTATGTGACAAAATTATCTAATCTTATCTAGCCATCGGTGTCCCACTGCTGAACAAAGGCCTCTGTCCTCCCTCTCCAAGTTTCTCTATCCTGAGCCGCCTCTGCCCAGTCGTTCGTGAAGGTGTCCAGTTCATCTCGCCACCTTTTCCTTGGTCTCCCGCGAGGTTTACAATGACAACCAACGGCCGCCAAAATTATGAAGGTAAAAGTTTCCTGTATTCAGAGTAGAGTAAAATATAAATCAAGCCCAAACATAGCAATAGGTACTTGATCGTGGTGATATTGAACAACATTTGCATGGAATATGGTTAGGAATAATACATGAAAATACGACTATTTACTGGGTTTATTTTAGTCCCGAATTTATTAATAGATAAATAGATAAGTCTTACCTTTGATATCGATTTCAGCAAAATCGGTACTACAAAAATAAGCTTCTCAAGTGATTGTAGAACGTTTACCAAACTCGTGGGTTGATAAATCCTTTGGACTAACAGTTGCAGAAAGGTCAAATTAAGTTAATGCTCTGTTACATCTATAGCTGTCTCTGTCAATGTCACAAATCAGAGACGGCACGGTGTATAAAGGATATAAACAACTTAAAGTGATTTTTGCAATTGGGGATAATAAGAGAAAATGGTTTCAATTTACTGGCAATTTCACTCGATTAAAAAAAATCACTATTGCAATCACTCAACTGCGAAACTCTCTAAAATCAAAATATCTGTCAACGCTACAATTTTCATACTACTGGCGCAATTGGTTTGTAGGAGATAGGTACCTACCTATTTAGTAGGGTTATATGTAGGTATAACAGGAGATGAATACGCCCGCGGTAACTAAATAAGTATAGGATCTAAAACAACATATCTACATTTTTCCACTAACAAACAAGAAATAGGTACTATTACACGATCACTGGAAACACTAGAAAACCTGCAATTACAAACTGGAAGACGACATCGACGCGTTACTTGGGAAATTGTTACTAGAAATACGCAACATACTTTTCTCGGTTGAGAATTCATTGCTGCTATTCAACACTACTGAGAAACTGCAGGGAACTGCCGGAGCTATGTAATTAAACCATTAATCATATTGTATGCGTAGAAATGTCAATGTGCCGGATAACATCTTGTTGATTATTATTACAGTGTTGGTTTTGAATAGTATCAATTAACATCTCTCCGTTGTTGAGGGCGTAGAAAACGACAATTTTCTATTTGTATCACGCACTTCTCAAACTCTACATAAATCTCAAACTCTAAATACCTAAATATAATCTACTTAAACGTGAGAGAGAAACAGCGATTCCTTTACATAAGCGCAGACAAAGGTAAATAGAGTATTTGCAATGCCACCTTAAACTAGGAAAGCATTTTGCATTATGTTTGGAAACTGCTTGCTGTTTGAAGTGGCTCTACCGAAATCTGGCTGTACTAAAAATAATCGTCATGTCTCTGAGTAACCTGCGATATGAAACTGTGCTGAGTGGAGAATTGCCCAGGTCCTGTCTGCCCTTCCATTCTTTTGTGTTAATTATTTTTGCATAATTTTTAAATAAGTAACTAATTTCATAAAGGACTCCGTTGTACAGCTGTGTAAATGAATGACGAACGAACGACTGACTGAAAATAAGAGCAAATCGTCGCTTCGGTTGCAAACCGTAGAATAAATAAACAGGATTAACGAGAAAACCTATTCATCAATCATTCGATGTAGGTACTTATAGTCCATCCTTTATGTGTGATGTACCCCACGCGTCTATTCTTGGTACATCTCTTCAGAAACGACCGTCTCTTGCGAAACGAGATCAATACCGTTCAATTTTCCAAGTAGTGTGATCTCTTTGCAAATTATAGCTTTGGCTGGCGACGATGTGATCTTTTCTTTAAAAGGAAGTTCTAAGAAACTACATTAATATGATTTCGCCGAGAGCTACGCAATTTTCGACATTTTCAACGTTACGAAATTACGCCGCGAAGTTAAAACCTTTGATGACTTTCGACAGTTTCTTAGAAATTGTTATGTAAATGAAATGTAAATACAGACTTTAAAACAACTGAAAAGGGTGAAATACAGTGTACCTACTTATGACGTCAGTGCTACGAGACGAATTAATTTAAATTTTCTGTATTGAGGAGCAAGATTGGACACTAAAAAACCACCGGTTTTAAGCTGAAACCCATTTTATTAAAACTTATATAAGTACAACTTTACATTAGTGTGTTTGTAAACACGGAAAGTCCCGTAGGGTTGACTGAAACGATGCAGTTTCTCTTTAATTATTTGTGGGTGTGGTTGGGTATTGTTAAGTCAAACCACAGGTCAATCCGTTTCCAGGTATGCAAGTATTCCAGTTCATTGACGTGGGCAAATAGATTGACGTATGATGGTTTATGTAAGTTCAGTATATTGTTATATTAAATAATAAAGTACCTATCTAATAAGAATAAGTCATGGTTGCTAACATCAAATGCTGTGATAATAAAATGGTATAGAAAGGCAGACCTCGGTTTATTAATTACTTAGATACCTCAGAGCTCGGAATAGAGTGAATAGGCAAAACAAAATAGCATCAACTCTATCCGTGAACTATAGTCGAGTTTTCCAAGCAGACACATTTATAATAATTTGCTAATGGATTTTGTTATAGTATAACGAATAACGAAATACTTGTGCATTTTCACACTCATAGATACTACAGATAGAGGAAGATTCATAGATACTAATGCTTAGATAGATTAACTTTTGACTAAGATGAAAAAACTGAAATATGATTTATGAAATCAGAATCCCGACATTCTTTTCCACGAGGATTGAATTCGCAAGAACACAATTTAGCCAGACATTTGACTATTACAGAGAAGTGGCAGGTAGCTCATTAGTTCGCGAATTAAACGGGTTTTTGCCCGTCGATTCCGCGTATGGAGGAGTAATCGCGGTACTAATTACTGCGGTTCGTGGTAGCGGCTTCTGTGAGCCGTGCCGTTCCACTAATTATGCTTTGCTGGTCGCCTGGTAGTGGTCAACGGTCGCCAATGTCCGCCAAAACACGGCCACTGATTCGAATTCAATTACCAATAAAAAAACTGCTGTATGTTATCATTCTGAGAAATTGCAATTAACTAACGAACAGAAAAATATAAAGATAATGATCAAACAGTCAGTAATATTATTGCGTTTGTTTTGTACAAAAAGCTGAGGTCCCATAAGTTTTTTGAAAGCAATTATCGCTTTAACTACTTGGTGCAGTTAAAAAGCAATGTATAATGACGTGCGTAAGCGCACAGTTGTCGTGTCAGTTGCGCTACACGGTGCGTGAGACCATTTCGTTAATGTACTTTTAATCGGTCGGTAATTTGATGTAATTTAGGACGAGAACATAAGTTGACAGTAAATCGTTCTCGGAAACATTGGTGGGTAATGGATACTTTGAGAACGATATCCGATAGGCTCATTTCCATTTGACTTCACATTTACATATATTGTAATTGCGTTTATCGTTTAAAAAGTTATCTTGAAACATGTTCTATTCTAAGTACCGATATCAGAGACCTAATTCTACCATGAATGAAAGAGATAGGCAGACCTCGTCGTAGATACAGAGCGCGGAATCGATAGGGAAAACAATATAGCATATTAATCCATTTATGAACTAGACAATACTTTAAACCGAATTATTTTCCCAAAGAAAGTGTCTGATAAAACGTAGGTGCCCTACACACATAGTGTGAATTGTTTTATTTTCAAGCGTAAATATACAGTGTCTAAGGTCTTTTTCGCAGTTTTTAGTCAGGCAACCCCTAAACTAACTAAAAATTTTAATGAAAAAGTAGTCAATGATACCACGCTAGGTGTAAGTACATAGAATTAACATGGTGAACGACCTAATTAGCAATAAAAAAAATGCTTCAAATAATACTTTATGTATCAGTAAAACCGGAGATTCTAGGAAATAAAACTGAATAGTAAATCTATGTGGGTCCACTTACAACAATATTGGATTGCGTATAGGTAACTTTTGTAATTTGTAGATACTATTTATTTTGTCTGTGCAATAAATACATATTAAGCTTTCGAAGAATTGTGAATTTGCGAATCTATCGTAAATAAATGAGTTTCAGTATAATTTTCCCTCAAAATGAATTCCCGGATCTTTAAAGCGATTACGCACTAGATAAATATAATAATGGTATAAGATAATACAGATTACTTGTTTATATTAAATAATTACGATAAGTAATTTCTTTCAGTCAAAATAAATAAAGGTTTAGGTACGCAAGAAATATAACTATACCTATACCTACCTAGTATATGCGATAATGCATTTAAATGATGTACCTACCTACGATATTTTTATTTTGAGTCCTATGTAGGTATACTATTTACGTATAATTAACGTACCTACTCAAAAATAATGAGTACCTAGGTATATTCATGTAATTTAACTGTAATCTTTTCTGTGAAACCAATAGATAACTGAGTAAGTACAAGTAATTATTGATAATAGTGATGGGCCGAGTACCAGTTTTACCGAGTAACCGAGTACCGAGTATTACTCGGTTTAAAGTTTACCGAGCCGAGTACTAGGCCGAGTTACTCGGTGTATTTGAAGTAGGTAGAATTGCAAGCGAATAAGTTTAGAAGCGAGTGGTGTTAACGATGTTGAGACCCTCAATACGCACCCCACTATTTATTCGTAATGAAAACAATAATCCGCAAGCGTTAAATGGCAAAACATTTTTGAAAAACACTGTATTTAAAATTTTCTCCTAAATAATTATGATATTAGCAGCTTATTAAATATCTCCAGCTGGGCAAAGGCGTCAATATGTACCATAGAAGGAATTAAGACTATGATC
Source organism: Anarsia innoxiella (assembly GCA_947563765.1). NCBI lineage: Eukaryota > Metazoa > Arthropoda > Insecta > Lepidoptera > Gelechiidae > Anarsia > Anarsia innoxiella. The sequence goes on from OX387403.1 coordinate 2,758,041, forward strand.
TACCAAGTAGACCAAGCGCTCAAGGTAGATTTATTTGTACCGAGTACTCGGCATTTTAACCGAGTTATTCGGCCGATTACGAGTAGTGAAAAAGGTGCCGAGTATGCCGAGTACCGAGTATTAACCGAGTACTCGGCCCACCTCTAATTGATAATATTGATTGAGTATACTATTTTAAATAATCCCCTGCATAGATAACATCAATTACAAGTAGGTACTGTTAACGTATAAGTGCTAGTATAAATAAGTACCTACCTACCTATAGTTATAATTCTTTTATTTATGATTTAAATTACCATTACCTATTTTTATAGCAAGCTACAGGACTTAGGTAATGATAAAAATAGTAGGTAGGTACATAAGTATTGAAAATTCGGGTTATTAACCCTCTAGGATTTGCTTTAAACATGTCAAAGTAATCAAAAACTGGTAGGGACAAGTTAGTTAGGCGGTAAAATTAATTAAAGTGGACCGTAAATAATCCCAGCAAAACGTAACAAACGGTTGATAAATCATTTAACCGGGGTAAGCCTACCAGATCAGAGAGAATTTGCAATTACGATCGTACGCCAAACGTCAAATTCGCCGTGGGATTCCCGCCCTCTCCATCCTGCCCCGATTCCGGGAAAGAGGAAACTCTTCCAATTATAAATATCTGTTTGCCCGCGTTAGGGCGTCCAGTCGCCCGTTCTCTGGTGCGAAACCGTGGGCGGACTATTTACTTACCATCTCTTTGCTTTCTGTACAATAGGATAAAAAGTGTGTAGGTGTTGATAACTTTTGAATTGACATTGGTGGTGCCGAGTAAAATCCAGGGTTTTTTACTCTTTACAGCTACAACATTTATAAGGAGGTATATATTTCGTCGCGTATTAAGTGTGTAGAGTGTAGTCGCCATGTAAGTAGTCGCGGTTGTCGACAACAAACATGCTAAACTTATAAAATGTTATAAAAGCTTGATACAATTTTACCTTTCTTTATCAGCCCATATATGTCCCCACCGAGGGGCACGAGCCTACTCTCATACAGAGAGTGATTAGGCCGTAATCCACCACGCTGGCCAAGTGCGGGTTGGCGGATTTCACATACACCTTCGAATTTCTTCTCTAGTGTATGCAGGTTTCCTCACGATGTTTTCCTTCACCGTTAGCAAGTGGTAATCGAATAAATTGATCCGTACATGAGAAATAAACTCAGAGGTACGTGCCCGCACCAAGATTCGAACCCGCGCTCTCGGAGTTCGAGGCAAGCGTTCTACCAACTGGGCTACCACCGCTTAGGTTTTACCTTTATCTTTCCAAAACTACGTCTTTTATCAGTGAGCTTACATAGCAAATGCTTTTCATTCGATGTATGCAAGAGTCATGGTCGACCAGCGTGAAACTACCAAGCGATGCGACGTTCGTTATACCTGTAACTTCTGTTGTGTTTGTATTTTCATCTCATGTGTGTGACGCCACTTGCAAACGCCTGGCGCCAGATTTAACGACCCTTGACTGGAACTATAAAGTCGAACTATAAAACTGCCGATTCCAATCTCAGTACAAAAATGTTGTACTTAGTTGTTTCGAAACAAATTGTTGAATTGGCTGCACAACCACCTAGTCCCAGTAGTCTAGTCACGTAAAAGACCTAACGCTTTGTATATTTTTCATTCATAAGGTTTTCTAAGCCACGGGCGGGAGTGTGAGCAAAAAAAAGCGTATGTATATTGCAAAACGAACGCGTCATTGTTTTGTTTACTTTACTGTATTGGAATTAATTCTTGCAATGGCGTTACAAATGGAGCGCACTGCCACTTCACACCACTCGTCACTGACGAAATATGGTTCCTCTCGAGACGTGCGCCGGCGCACACGTGGTTACCATCTGTCCTTAAATCCCAGTACACTCATTTACAAAAGTGGGTAGCACAAATATGATTATATAAGGGGATTTAGCGATTTAGTAGGGAGTTAAGAACTCTATAATGACAACGAGGTTATCAAAATTGAAGTTTACTTCAACTTTATATTTTGAATCCTTATTGTTTGCAATAAGGCCACCGTCTGCTTTCGTGAGATATCTTCTAATTGTTAATTACTTTAAAACAACTTTAAAACAATAGCACCACAATCATGCCATCGAACTATTAGCAACAAATAATTTTAAAAGACACGCGCCAACTTAAATGTCCATTGCGTGACAGATTTTCGTACATAATTGTCCATCTAGCGAAGAAACAGTCTTTCGGAGAAGCATGGCGCATGTCACACGAGTCGCCTTTCAAGGAACCAGCGATTATCTCGGCTCTTATTGATTGCACTTCGACTGCGAGAAATTGTCCATTGTTATAAGTGCTACGAGCCTTGTCGATACCGAGGCTTCCTTCCTGGTGAAATTCTTGTTAAAGATAAAGGATGTGGCCTCGGTTCTTTTGTGTTCTTTTTGCTTTAAATAGAGTTAACCAATGGATGATGATGTGATGACTAGTGCTATAGGTATGTATGTCATCACATCATATAGTTCCGATAATTTGATTACAGAATTGATTTCTCTAGAAAACTTTGCAAAAACTGGGGCAGTTATTTTATTTTGCGTGTCATGAAAGACTTTTAATTTACTTTTTAGAAGAATACTACAAGTAGATATATTAATGACGTCTTTATTCTCTCTAAAAATGGTTTCCTATTGTGGCATAACTCTGTACCTCGTATAATATTATAGAATTTGTAGCCCCTTTGTAGTCAGGCCTCACAAAGGGATCTAAAATCTAATTCTGCGCCAAAGCGTGAGTTTCTGTACCAGATAAAGGCATCACTATACCATTACTTTGCGGTAGATTATTTGCATACGTACCTGAAATTAAAGTGACTTGTTACTCGTATTCCTTTGTCCTTTAGCAAATCTTTTTGTTTAGAAAGCGCATTAATTACGTGCCTGCTTATGGTTACATAAATTACAAAGAATGTTACTACGATTAGACAAGAAATAGTTGTAGCAGCACCTCAATTTATTTATCCAACCTTGGATCTACGTATAGAATTAAATATAGGTAAGGTACCTATCAGTTGTCCCATTGTGTTGAATAAGATTTTTCTGACACAGCTGCAGCCTCTTTTATCCCACGTACGGCTTTCGTACTCGCTTCACGCTACCTTATTTGTAATAAAGAATGTTTTCAATTCATTTCTTAAGGTGTACCTACCTCTTGTTTACCAGACACTACTCTTCAAATTCAGCTCTAGGCATACCTACATCTATTTTAGTTTGCTTACGCTACAAGATTGATAGATGTGGCACAATTTCCTGCAGCTTACGATTAAGTAGAGCATTGTTTCAAGAAACAAACTGTAAAATTGAATCAATAAACGTACGCCCTCTAATTATAGTTGGGTAAATAACATTTTATTGCTCGCACGACTCGGCAAACATCCATTCTTCTAATAATAGCTACCTACTCTAATAATTTGGTAGATAAGTAGGTACCTACTCATGTTTGATTGCAATTTGCAATAGCACTAGCAGTATCGGTTGTATTTGCATTCTAATTATCGGGATCAATAGCGTGTCTGCGTATTGGGGATTATATGATGTAGGTATAGGATAGATACAAGTATCCAGGTTGATTGAAATGGGATAACATCTATGCTATAGATAGATAGTCTATCTATCATGTCTCCACTTTCTATAGTTCAAAGTTCTGGGAACTCAATTACAGTTGATATCGTTTTTAGTGAAGGATTTGTGGTAAAAGCATTTAATACCCTACCAAGTATAGTTTAGTTTATCTATCAGCTTAATAGGTATCATTAAAATATTTAACTTTAGTGAGAATTCCTCCTACTTACTTTTGCTTTATGCAATTCAACTAACTAACAACTTACGTCATTAAATGGATTGGATGTTTATGCTTAAAGATCTTATTCTGTGATAATTGTGATGCTAATGAACTTTGCAGCGATTACAGTGAGAGCGCGTGATTGATTGAAGAATAGCTAAATGTGGTCAGCACTCTGCCTCGGCAACGAGTAACAAAGTAACGAATCACGAGTGCAGCTCGACTGTCGTATATACGCAGCCTTGGACGGAAGAACACGTGCATCGAGCTGCTTCGTAGAAGTGCCAAGGTTGGTATAGTTCGTGGAAGTGTGGACACGCCGCGCCGCCGCCGCCGCCGCCGCACCACCGCCGCCGCCGCACCACCGCCGCCGCCGCCGGAGCGCCGCGCATCGACGCTCCGTTTCGTTCAACCAGAGGTTTAGGAGTGCCGCGGCCCGTCGTCGCTCCTCCGCCCGCCGGCATCGACAGTGCCAGCGTCCCCCGTGTTTACTCACGTCACCGCTCTACGGAGCCGAAGTCGAGCCGAGTAGTCGTGCCTCTACTTCACTCAGTTCGTGTCTGAAGTGTACGCACTGAAGTCGCGTTGCTTCGCTCCTGCGTTCGAACTTTCTTTATTCGCGATATCTTTATCTGTGAGAATGATGATCCCGCAAACATTTGAATAGGAAAATTGAATGTGCGCGATTCTCGAAAGCTTTTTAGTGACGCCTCGCGGACGAACCGCAGGCGACCTCGCCGTCTTTGGCAAACTAATATTTCTAGTGCACACTGCTGCTTCTAAGAAGTTGCTTGTACAGAGTTTACCAAGAAGCGACAAAGTGGATTGGATTTTGATATAAACTTTAGTTTAAGTAACAAGTGGGCTGTGTTTTCGTGTTGGTGGTGCCAAAAAGTCTGTTAAGTTGGATCCCAATCGCCCTATCACGCCTCCAATGGTGGTGAAACTACCAGGTAAGATCTGCTGTGGATGAGGACAAGTGTTCGCAATACATTTCTTCCTTTACAAGGCTTCTAAATTGTGAAACGAAGTCTCATACATTGTAACTGTGTTTACAGAAGCACTGCATATTTATAAAGCTATTGGAAAACAGCAAGCAATATACACACGATGAATGTTCTCTCGTGAATAGTGTTTTATGTGTAATAAACGGACGGATGTTCCACAACAACGTGGTGCGATACCGCTGATAAAAGTGGCGCCAGTTGATCACGTTCTGCCACTAGTCCCTACGGGTCAGTAATTCTACGATACTATTTAATAACAACACGAGTCCATCTATTTATAACAGCTCAATGAATTACTTTATTCACTTCTGTAAAGCTTTACGATGGCGATGTTTAAGTACCATTTTATTGGTAAGTTAAACTTCAAGGAATGTGACATTATTCTACATAATATCAAGAGTTATATCTTTAGCTAGATCTAGTTTACACACTGTAATCGTCACTGTGTCGTCACTTGTCATTATCGTTAGGTGTTTAAGGTCAATCTGGTACGCAATTTATTGTGTGTTTATGTCTCTTGTTATGTCTACATGGTTACTTATAATTTTGATTAGGTACTCTTCAATTTTATCTACTATAGTAAGTACCTATAGGGCAATGCCGAAAGAAAATATCAAATGTTACTTTATGACAAGATTGATTTTTATTTATATTCTGAAGGAAACTTATTAAAAAGACTTTGCACACTAAAGAACTTGTTGATGGTATTAGAAATTAATTTCAAAGAAATAAATTTAAAATTACGAAGAAAAATATTAAATAAGGAAAATTGCCGAATTGACGAAGACGACGACGACGTACACAAAGATACAGAAAACAGAAAATCGAAATTACAAAATGTTCCTGGCATTAGGTAGGCGGGCTTATTTCTTCAAATTACTTATTAATTCATGTTTCCTGTTTCTTTATTCCTTCATTTTAGCTTTGACTTTAATAATAATATACTTACCTAATAAAAATCAATACGAAATCAAATCATACTTTTGATGAAAACCTTTCTTTACTTTAAAGAAAATTCTTAAGTATTTGATTTCTTACTTTCCAAAGATACCTACTTCGTTCTATTTACATACCTACTCGTTATTGATGACTTATTGGTATGGTAACCATATCGACTTATATGTGAGAAAGGTCAAAGAAAAATCTTTTTCTATCTATCAGTAGAGTTTTAATGATGTCTAAAATAATTGTGCACATTAATAACGCTTCGCTCATTTCTTTCAATATTTATTTATATTGGAATTATTATTATTGTTTTTATAAAAAGGTTAAGTGCTTAATTAATTAAATGACAAATTAATTCATAGTTAAGTGATAGGTATTTGTTTTGATGTGACATCCGAAACAATAGAAGAAGATTGTGGCTTGGTGGGTAGGTGGTAGAGCCCTAAGAGCATATATCACTACGTTTAGCCCTACGTAGAGCTATTAGGTAGAGCACCAATGTAGAGCACTGAGCTCATTACATGTCATTACCAAATAGGCTACCAATCTCTACGTTTCGGCTCTTCGCAATTAATCTACGCTTTAGGTTTTGTAAGTACATATAAGTACTTATTAAAGTATCTACTTTAAATAGCGTGTAGCATCTGTCCCTCGCATTGACTAGTTCGTATAAATGTCGCGCCGTATCCCGCGACAATGTACGATTGTCTAACAATTGCACATTGTATTATTTACCGGGAATAAAAGCGTTGAATTGTGTACCGCGAATCCGTCTTTGTTGGCGAACAATCATATTTTTTGCGGCAATTTTCAGCTAGAGACCATTGTTTGGAATTTATTCCAGAATGTAAACTTTATAAAATTATAACGAATCTTAGTAGTTACTTTTCTTTCAAGAATCATGTTTTTTTGTTCGCTGGCTATAGCCACTATTTAACACGCTCTTCTATAGAAGAGCGTGTTAAATAGTCTTTCAACAAGGAAGTTTAAGTTTTAAATGTACAAAACGAAATCTAGAGTTAAAGTAGGACGTTATAGAGCATCATCATCATCATTAAACTTAAGAGCTTCGCTCTTGTCGGTGGAGTCTACGCCTCTCTGTTCTATTTTCTGCCTTCCTTTTGAGCACCTGGTACGACACAACTTCTATCCCCTCTTTCATTTGATCTATGTAAGTTCTTCGTGGTCTCCCTCATCGAAGCATCTAAGTAATTGCTTATTCTACGATACCACATAGTATCAAGTATGACGACCACAAAAACTGTGCTTGTTTGTGTACTCTTCGCTTGCTTACTAGGAAAACGTGGATTCGTTGGAAACATAGGAACAAGGTGGGACGTGTGCGCGGGCGCAGGTATGCGTGTTCTCGGAACACCGCGGACGTTTTTGCTCCTTTTTCGATTCGACTTTACCGAGAATCGAATGGCCCGGTGGCGGCCCTACTCGGAACTCATAATTAATCCTTGGAAGCCTCCGACCCAAGGGTTGTTATAAGAATCGCCAGCATTATGATTTTTATTTATTTTTTGCATTGTCTCATTTTTGAAAATTGTATGCGGGTTATTGTTCGCGGAAGGACCGACAATTGCATATGGTCGTCGGACCATTAATGCCACTATACATGGCGATTAAATTGTACCTAGGTACAGCGATCGCCTTTGACCCGAGCTCTCAGAAACGGCGGCGGCGCGGCGCTGTATACAGCTCTTCCACGAATATCTAGCGTTCGAGCAACTTTGCAAGTCGGGGCTTATTCAAATATATACATATAAAATAAATTATTCTGATAATAATGACATTCAATTTATAACGTTTACTTGCTACTTTCACTTTCAAGAAACGATATTTCTAAGCAGTTTCTGTGTAACGAACAGAAACCGTTGGATATTTTCTCTCGAGTTATTGCCGAGAAGTATGCGTTTCACTTTCTCGGAAGTGAGACAGGATAATGCCAAACGTTGAACAGCTAACTGCCAATTAAAATTCTACTTCCTTGTTATAAATTTTAACTTTGTTTTACGTTGATGAAGTGTTTAACGTTCTAGCTCTCCCTTCCTTCAATTAAAGTATTATTTCCGTAGCTGTTAAGTTTCTTTTGTTTACAGCAGGGTGTAGTTTTAGATACTAAGTTAGGCATCTATGTTGTATCTTATAGGTACTTACGACTGAAATGATGAGGATACTGAATTGAGCATCCTCAATTTTCATAATGACGTTATCATAATGATGAAGATATTTGAAGAGAATTTTCGAAAATCTAAAACAGGTAAATTGAAGATGACGAGACCACCATGATATCACCGTCCGTAATAAATTGATTCGCGTCGCTCCGTGGGTATCTCTTTCCTTGTTAGGCTAGGCCTGAACCGAAAGCAACGAGATAAAAAGTACAGTCGCGTGCGCCGCTTTCCCAGAACAGGCGAGCTAGTTTAAATTTCAATGGCAGCGTACTGCGAACAGCGGCGGTTTCGTACTAACGAACTGATTGAAATACTGCTTTGATCTATAAACCGACATTGCAAAAACACCCCTACACTCTCACACACAAAGCTTACTTCAAAACATGCTCGCCGAGCTTTAACTAGCCTTTCGGTCTCGCTTGTTATTCGCTTTATTTATGTAACAATAAAGTTAAAAAGCTTAAAAGTTAACAAGAAATCTTCTTTGAAAATGTATCCGTAATGCAGGTCGTTCGCAACTTCTAATGGATTAAGGTGAAGGCAAACTATTATATCATCTTATTCTCTTACTATTTTGTCTATGTGACGTCATAACATACGACTGGTTTGCAATAATTAGATACGGTGAATGAATTATGCAAACGTGATAAACAAAGCCACATAATGACAAACATTTTCCAAGAGCATTCAACTGAGCTCAACCACTTGTTATGACGACACACACCCACATCATACATAAATGTGTTTAGGTATGCTGTAGGTCCGTACCTAGTTAAATGCATCTTAAATGTAAATAATTTACTTTAAAACTATACGAAATGGTCTACGATATGTCAAAGATCTAAGCATGAACGTAATAGAACTATTTTCTACGCTGCGCTGTTTGTAAAGCTAATAGGAAACCCCCTTTCTCTCGGAAGCAAGTGGTCAGATATAAATAGTGGTTTCTTTTACAAATTACACAACATTCTAATTGACTGCCCATAAATTGGATGTTCTAACGGAACGCGGCTATTTTAAAAATCGAAACGGCCGCGGCTGTGTTCCCGGAACCGGCGCGGGCGCAGACATTCAGCCAACCGGTCGGTTCTTCTCGGAACTGCAAGCGAAGGTTGCTCGGATAAACTTTTACATTGAATCCGAACGATTATTGCTAAAGTTTTCTGAATAACTGAGCGTTTATTGCATGCCATCACACGAGTGCGCGTTGGTGGAGCAACCAGTCCCGAGAACTTTGATATAAGTAGTCTGACATTTTGTTTTGTTCAATTATCTTGCTCCTTTTATTATTGTTTAATATCTTTTTTTTTGTCTACATGATTGTGTAATGTAAGGTTTTTTTTTAAATCCTGAAATTAAAACAACATTTTTATCAAATGATAAAAATCATTAAAAGCATCAGTCAGTACTGAATACTTTGAACTTGAACATCGGGGTCATGTTTATTTATAAAGACTTTGCTGCAATAAAGGCTGAATATCTTCGGTCAGAAGTTGAGTTCGTGATGTCGTGTAGGCACTGTACCGTCTATCTGGTATCTTAGTACTTTCTACCGGGCATCATTAAGGAATTCCTTACCCGAGATAAACAGGCACGCATTTAGACTTCTAGAAACCCATCAAAATCTCAGATCGTGACATTTCAAAGATATGACGCCATCAATATTCATGTAGGTGTATGAAATAAAAATGTTTTTATGAAACATAGTTTTGTCGTTGGAAAATAACAATGAAATGCTACCCACTTAGGTAATTTACGACTACACGACAAACCACTTGTGTTTGAATTTTACAAGGTATTATAAAGAACGTAAAAGGCATGTAAAAAGTGGCTGAGTACCTAAGGTACCTATACATATAAATAGGTAATTGTATGTAGGTATTTAAAATAGGAGTCAAAACGTTAGATCAAAAATTTCCGAGAATGTCATAATCGCCGGTACCCGAATGGATTATCCGAAGACTTAAAAGAATCGCTGTCTCTCTCTTTATAAAGCCGCAATTAATTACGTCACTTAACATTTTGCCATTACTTCATACCAAGACCAAGCTACTCAGAATTAAGATGACGAAATACCGCCGGTCTATTCATAATGCAGCCCTGTCGCGATGAGATCTGCACCCGAGGTAAGGCGGCGCCCGCGCATTGTGGCCGTGCCTTTGCCGCTGCAATCGCAATGTACCAGCTACCTACACACCACGGTTATGTTACATTCCTTTATACTTTACTACGGTGAAATATCTATTGTATTGGCTCTTAATCTTAAACTGCTTTACTATTTTACGTTAAAAGGATGTTTATGGGTGCTCTACGAAAAAGTACATTCATTACACGAGCCTGCTTAACTCTACTTGAAACTACTAAGAAAAATGTGTTTTAAATGTATCTATGTATTTCTGTTTATTCTAAAAATATATTTATTTAAACGATGCGAAATTTTGAGAACGAGGTTTGACCCGTTCACGATTTCACGGTACCATTGAAAGAGATTAGAAAGTAGAGTTCATCTGTAGTAAAAATCTCTAGAATTCGCTCCGCGTTTAAAAAGTAAGTCTTAGAACCTATATCTTAGATATTAAATTGTCACTCTATGTGACTACACGATCTGTATCAAGTTTTATATCATCTACTAAGTTTAGTTCCAAGCTCTAGCCTTGAACTAAAAACAAAAGACGCTTAATGCAAGCGCTTGAATGCATAAAATCTCTTAGATAATATTCCAACTACTGACGCCTAGATCCAGTTGCTACTCGTTATGAAAGGCAACATAAATATAAAGCCGCCTTCTCACTGCGCGTGGTAGCCCGCGCCGCGCCGCCGCGCCCGCACGCGCCCCGCGCAGTGTGAAGAGCTAGGCGCGGCGCGGCGCGGGCTATCCGCTAAAAGTCGGTAACTTCAAAGGCGCGGCGCGGGCTCGCGCGTGTAGGCGCGGGCGCGCGCGGCGCGGCGTTTGTATATCGATAGGATTCTTAAAAATTACGTACCTATGTAGGTAATTATCCTAAAATACAAACAATGATGACCTTGACCGGCTCTTATTGAACGTTGACATCCACCAACGCCTCTTCTTCTTCTTCTTTTTGTTAATTTTATTAAGTATACGATATCCACAAAATAAGACAAAAACGGCTGATGCAACAGCCATGCCTTCTTCTCCAGTGGCATTGCTCCATGGCTGGAGGTGGCAATTCGACTCACAAGACATAGTGCGCTGCTCTCAACAGACTGAATCAAAGTGAAGTTTAGTGGTTTGAAGCTAGAAGGCACGCGCCGCGCCGCGCCAGTTTCCGTTGGGTGGCGCGGTGTGTCGCGTGGCGCGTCCATGCGCGTGGAGCGGCGCGGCGCGGGCTAACACGCGCAGTGAGAAGGCGGCTTAAGTTTCCCGTTACCCATTGAATCGTAATCTGAATAGACGCCGGACAGCTTGCAAAGCAATTAGCAGTAAATAACATTCGTTTGCTTATTACCTACCATCTCGAGGATAACCGTTAGATACCAGAGGGTCGGTTCTCAGTTATTATTAACTTTATACTAGTTACGAGTAACTAACTGTATGAAGCTATCTATGTATAAGTAGGTTATTTTAGAAATATTCCGCCAGTCTTATTAAATTGACGGTAGATATTTCAGAATAATTAACTTCATTTCTGTAAGCTCTTTAACGTCTCTTAAATGTATTAAATAAATTATTTTCTTTAGCAAAAAAAATAATTATAAAGTTAGTAGGCATCTACATTTCATACCTAATTAATGATATACCTAAGTATACGATAAAAAACAATCTAGACATGTTTCACTCAAGTACTTATCTATAAATAAGAAGTTACCTATAAGTATTTTACTTAGGTATGCCTAAACAGTTTTCATAGACTTGAGTATTACAGGTAGGTACATATACCTACCTACAGAAAATTCACTTACTTACGAAATAATTCATAAGTAGATAGTAATACGGTGGGTAAATAGATAAGTATTCGACGGGTTTAAATTATCATTCGAAACACATTCGCGTTTAACAGCAATTCCATGTAGGTAACTATTATGTAAGTGGCCATTAATACGTACCTGCTGATTTGCGTGAAAAACTATGATTGTTTTATACGCGTTCCGAGAACGAAGTTTCAAGGGAATTGCATACTACCTACAACATTGTAGAACGCAAGAAGGCTCGCTAATGACCATTCAATTTTCTGGAAATCAATGGCTGAATTTTTCGTCGAAATTCGAACCTAAATTAGTAATAAGCCAGACGTTTTTAGCCTAACTTTACTACTTTCGTTATAATATCGCGTAAAAATCGATTATCTTGAACTCTATCTAATCATTTTGTCATTACGTAGAATTTAATTCATGCTTGTAATTTCCTTTATGCTGACTCAATTCCAAAATATACCTAGGTACTCCCTTATCATAATGATTGATAGGTAGGTACTTATTATCTGATCAGCGCAAGCCTTCCAGCCTAATATAGTTTCTACAGAAGAGTGACCGGCATATAAATATTAAAAACAAAACAACAATGCTTGGCTGCATATTTTTAAAACTATTGTGTAATGTCAAGGTTAAACATAAATAAAACAGTTGAACTCTAGCCCTACGGTGCTGTGAGTCAGGTTAGAAATGCGTCCCAAAGCCTATTTCTAGAAACGATAAATTTAGCACCAGCAGTTTGTATGACGTGGCGATTCCTAGTACTGTTTTTTAATAAAAACCTGAAATACTTTTGTCATACATTCTCCGAAGTATTTTCGTCGACGGAAACGTTAATTTTGTAACGAAAATAACGTGTATGTAGAAAGAAAGCCGAACGTGATTTTGACAAAGATAAAGAAGAATTTAATTTTCTCACGTTTCATACCTTTTCTTTTTGTGAGAGAAGTATAAAAGTGTTAGGCTTTTGTTATTAATGTATGGGATGTATTTGTTTCAACAATCTAATCCATACCACAGGTTTAACCTAGCTTGGACACCAGTCTCCCACAACAAAAACTTTTACCTGTACCTATAACTTTACTGTACTGTCATTATATTGTTCTGGGAGAAATAAATAAATTTTGATTTGATTTGATTGATAATTTAGATAGGAATGACGTATCAGTAAGTGGGTGGGTACAAGTAAAAATATCTCATAGGATAAAGAACATAACTTGGCGTTTAGAAAAAATTAAATTCAATATTTTACGAAGAAGGTAGAGTCGTGACGTCGTGATAGAGTCATTGGTTAAGTAGATTTTTCTGTTATTTTGATTGAGACCTGTCATAAATACCTATGCACCTATACTTATAATAAATTGTGAAAGTCTTTGTTCAATAATGTTCAAATGTAAATAAAGGAGAGTATATTAAAAGTTGTATGTTTCACCCACGCGGAAGTTTCGAACGGAAATGCATAAAAGCGAATGCAATAAAATCTTTTTTAAATGTAATACTTATCTACTTCACAATTCATTTGATTTCTCAGAAGAGCTTCATATTATATTACAACTTCATTGTATTAAATATCTTCATATACCTATGTAGATATCTATTGAAAGAACTGGACACTTAGTACGTTATGTATCTATTTAGTGCTTATCTTAGATACTAAGAAGATATAAATATAAGTAGATATACAATGTCGTAACGCAGAATAATAAATGGTAATAGCGTAAATAATCTCGCATGTTACTTATTTATGAAGGAAGCAAACAAAACAAACACATTCAGGTAAACAAATGACGAAATGAAATGTGATGTGATCTGTGGATGTGATTGGATCATCACGATCTCTCCGATTCTTAGATTTTATATGCTCTTGTCATATGACGTAATCGATAGAGTTAGGGGTGCTACACACGTATTCTATAGGTATAATCATTTATTAATTTTTATTATTATAGAAATCACAATTGGCTCTTTATCTGTGTTAAGACATATTTTTATACAAAACTAGAGTCTGCCCGACTTCATACGCATTTATCGACAAATCTTGGAAAAAAAACATGATATAGTAAAATATACTTAGCCTATATGTTATTCTGATGTGCGAGCTACAATACTGCCAAGTTTCATCAAAATCTGTTAAGTATTTTTAGCATGAAAGAGTAACAAACAAATATCCATCCATCGGCACAAACGTTGACATTTATAATATTAGTAGGATTTTATCACTACAGTGTCTATTAACGTCGAAAAGCGTCGAAGGATGTGTGAGTAATACAGTTACCCTTATAAGGATGCGTAGCTCTACCTACTCATATCTTAAATATCGTATTATATAGGTATCTGATTATTCCATCCACGATATATTATCACGTAGGCATTCGTCAGTCTACTTACCAATTAAACAATAAAGCCTAGTATTTCCCCGAAACGTGAATGAGTTCGCGTTAGATATTTACCTATATTAAATGTAGAGCTAGCTTTCATTTTCCACAAAACAGTAGGTGGTGGGCCTTTTTTGTTTTTAATGAAGGTTATGTTTTATGAACATTTAACTAAAGCAGTACCTAAATACTGAATAACAGTTTTATTGAGATTTAGTATTAATTAGCGATTAATTAAAATAATTAGTATTAAATAGTCCTCTTGATTTCTGCCCATTTATCTGAAAGAGAATGTTTAAAAACATGTTTTTTTGTTTAATCCGCACATAAAAAATCTAAGATTGTAGGTACCTACTTAACTTTTATCCTAACTCTCGACCGGAAGTACTTACCTTTCAGAATAAGTACCTTCCCAAAACGTTTTCATACACGTGACATTAGAAACAAAGTGGTAACTAACTGAATAAGTAAGTACTTAGTTACTCAACCTACCTCTCGACGTCCTTTCGCGGACTTTGACCAGAATTGCTTAACAAACGACTTATAGAATTCCGAGAACATTAATTTATTACGAGTACGTACCTACTAGCTTCAAAAAAATATCAAATAAACGTTAATTGTATGTTATAATTATACATAGTCAGAACGCAGCCTAACGTTACATCACTACTGTCAAGTTGACAGGACGCTTCGTTGTTCGGTTTTTGCCGCGCTTTGTGCCGGTTTTGCTCTCTACGTTTTACATAATATTTAATACATTATTACTCTGTAATCCGTGCCAATTACTTAATAAATACATACATGTTACGGGAACTCGGTGTTTTAATAGTGGCGACGAGAAATTACGAACCTACACGGCGAATATGGCTAACGAAGACGACGACGCTTCAAAGGCTGTTAACATCCCGCCAAATTTCATCGAATTTTACGACCCAAAGAACAAGTTTGAGCGTTGGGTGCAAAGATTAGAAGGAGCATTTACAATTTACAAGGTTACGAAAGTTTCTTCGAAGAATTCATATCTTTTGCACTATATTGGGGCTGATTTATATGAGACCCTATGCGATTTGGTTGCACCGACTACACCCGAGAAAAGAAGCTACGACAATAATGTAACATCATTGAAGAACCACCTAGATCCTACTCCACTTGAAATAGCTGAGTATTTCAAGTTCCATCATCGTCATCAAAAGGAAGGTGAACAAATCAAGGAATACCTGGCTTCATTAAGAAAAATGGCTACTACTTGCAATTTTGGGGGTTTTCTAAATTCAGCACTGAGAAATCAGTTAGTTTGCGGCATCAAATCACAACGAATTAAAGATAGATTACTTGAAGTACGAGATTTGACGCTGGAAAAGGCGATTGATATTGCGACAGGAATGGAAAGTGCACAGGCTGAGGCATCTCACACGCAAGAGGTTCAAGCAATTACTGTCAAGAGAAAGACATCTACAGGATTGAAGAATGCAGCACCTACCCCTTCCAGTCAGATTGTTTGTTTTCGATGTGGTGGCAACCATTTTGCTAACAAGTGCAACTTAATGAATCTGAGATGCAATTTCTGTCACAAGATAGGACATTTAAAACGAATGTGCCTTCAGTTGAAGAAAGTCAACCAGGTGGATTCTGAGAACCCAACTGATTCTGCGGTTAGTCCTAATACAGAACAAGATCAAGAGGAGATCGTGTACATCAACAATTGTAGAGTTAACACTTCTTCAAATAAGTTTTGGATTAAAGCTAAAATTAACCAGACTGAGTTCCAGATGGAATTTGATAGTGGCTCAGCAGTGTCTATAATGAATGAAGAAGATTACAAAAAGATTTGCAATACTCAACTTCTGCCTACTAATATTAAACTGTGTACCTATTCTAATGAATTTCTAAATGTTTTAGGAGTCACACATGTCACAGCTACTATTGGAAGAGAATCAGTAGGTGTCAAGTTGTTCATAATTTCGGGGAAGCAGCATCCACTCTTGGGCCGGGATTGGATATACATGTTTGATGTGTTTAAGGGCTTCAGGGATTGTTTGACACAAGTAAACCAAGTGTCATCAGGTAATGTGCCGCATGTTTTATCTTTACAAAAGCTTTTTGAGAAATACAGCGACTTGTTTGATGACAAAAATGTTGGTGAGATTAAAGGGGATCCAGCTGCTTTACACTTGAAGCCAGATGCAAAACCAGTGTTTTTCCGTGCTAGACCGGTTCCTTTTGCATTAAAAGATAGGGTTGAACAACAAATTGACAGTTTAGTTCAGGATGGAGTTCTAGTTAAAGTAGATTACAGTGAATATGCTACTCCAATTGTACCAGTAGTAAAACCTAATGGTAAAATAAGGATTTGTGGGGATTATAAACTTACACTGAATCAAAATCTTCTAGTTGATGAGCATCCCCTACCTACCTCTGAGGAATTATTTAATGGTTTAGCTGGTGGAGATAAATTCTCTAAAATTGATTTACGTAATGCATACCTTAATTGGAAGGTTAGGGATGAAGATCAACAGTTATTAACTCTCAATACTCACAAAGGTTTGTACAAATGTACTCGTCTAATGTTTGGGCTTAATTGTGCGCCAGCTAAGTGGCAAAGAAAGATTGAAAGTATCTTGAGAGACATTCCTGGAGTTCACTGTTTCATTGATGATATTCGAGTTACAGCTGCAAATGATGCTGAGCACTTGGATAGGCTTGATAAGGTGTTTGGTAGACTTGCGGAATACGGTCTTAAGGTTAATCTAGAAAAGTCAGAATTCTTACAAAATGAAATTGAATATTGTGGATACAAGATTAGTCGCGAGGGTGTGCACAAGGCTATTAGTAAAGTAAAAGCTGTTGTGGAGGCTTTAAATCCTAAAAATGTTTCTGAGTTGCAGGCTTTACTTGGCTTAGTGAATTATTATGGTAGGTTCCTACCAAATCTGAGTAGCACGTTGGAGCCTCTACATAAGCTTTTACGTAAAGAGACACCGTGGAATTGGTCAGCTGAGTGTGATAAAGCTTTACTAACAATTAAAAACCAAATGCTATCTGATACTGTGCTAGCACACTACTCACCTGATTTGCCTCTTATACTAGCTACGGATGCGTCGCCTAATGGCGTGGGCGCTGTCTTGTCACGTATCATGCCAGATGGAACTGAACGACCAATACATTTTGCTTCACAGACATTAAATTCCTCACAGCGTAAGTGGGCACAAATTGACAAAGAGGCTTATGCTATTGTTTTTGGAGTGAAACGTTTCTTTCAATACCTTTATGGTAGAAAATTTATTTTGCACACTGACCACAAGCCTCTAGTTCAAATCTTTTCGCCTACTAAGGCTTTGCCTCATCTCTCTGCTGCACGTATGCAACACTATGCTATATTTCTACAGGGTTTTCAGTATGATATAAAGTACAAGAAATCTAAAGACAATGCTAATGCAGATGCGTTTTCACGATTGCCTATTGCTGTGGAATCTAACGAGCAGGAGGACTCTGAATGTTTTCAAATTGGAATGATTACTGTATTACCTATTACAGTGAAGGATATTGCTGCCGCTACTACAGTCGATGAATCCTTGGCACCACTACTGTTGGGCGTGTCAACTGGAAAGAAAGTGTCTCCTGCTGATAGATTTGGTATAGATCAAACTGAGTTTTCTTTATTAGAGGGTTGTTTAATGCGAGGTACTCGTGTGGTGGTGCCCACTCGTCTCAGAGATGTTATCCTAAAAGATTTACATTATTGTCATTTTGGTGTTAATAGAATGCTTGGTCTTGCGCGAAGCTATTGCTGGTGGCCAGGGATGGACAAAAACATTAAAGATATGGCAAAAAACTGTCGTGAGTGCTCTCTAAACCTGAACTCGCCTCCAGAAGTAGCTTCGAAACACACTTGGGAGAGTCCATCTAAACCTTTTGAAAGAGTTCACATTGATTTTGCAGGTAAATTTCAAAATGTTTATTTTCTTTTAATTATTGATGCTTTTTCAAAGTGGCCAGAGGTGCATGTTTTAAATAGAATAGATACCGATTCTACTATTGAAGTGTTGGACAAAGTTTTCACTACATTTGGTTACCCTAAGATTCTCACAAGCGACAATGGTACACAATTTGTCAATCCAAAGTTTTTTGAATATCTAAAAATGCATGGAATTACACATAAAAGATCTGCCCCATACAATCCTGCCACTAATGGTCAGGTAGAACGTTATGTACAAACTTTGAAACAAAAATTACGGTGTTTAAATACAGGCAAAACACCTACTCAGTCTAAAGTAAATGAAATATTATTTCAATATCGTATAACTCCGCACCCCGCTACTGGCAAATCTCCGGCAGATATGATTCTTACTTACCAACCTACTTCACGTTTATCACTGTGTTGTCCAAACAAGTCTGCTGTATTGCCTCAGAAAGAGTTGAAGGTGGTACGTGTGCGGACACTGTTGCCAGGATCAAGAGTGGTTGCTAGAAATTACATGGGAGAAGGGAAATGGAAGTTAGGGATAGTAGAGAAAGTTCTTGGGAGTTTGCATTATTTAATTAAATTAGATAATGGTATCACGTGGCGTCGACACATAGACCAACTCCGTCGGGTTGGGGATGATGTTCCTATTTTTAATGAAAAATTTGCTGATAATTTTGATCGTTTTGATAGAGCCGAAGCTCAAGTTCCTAACACTGATTCTGCTCCAAATATACCTGATACTAACTTTGAACAAAATGTTGATGTACCGATAAACATTTCTGAACCTGAATCTTTACTTAAAGATAGTGAAATACCTACCTCTAGTGATGTCACTGTAACAGCACCTTCAGTGCCTAATGATGTTCCAGTGGAACCTGCCTTACGTAGAAGTAAAAGAGTAATTAAACCTGTTGTTCGTCTTAACTTGTGATTGTACTATTGCTCTCAATTATTTTTAAACTAATTGGTTATATTACTTATTTTAGTTTTATAATTTAGTGCTAAGCTAAGTGTTTAAGCTGTTATTTTGATTTATATTACAATTTGAGTTTGTGGACAGTCTATGTTAACTTGTCATTGTTAGCTTATATTACTTAGATACTATTAAAAGTTGTTATGGATACTTAAGTTTTTAAGATTGCCTATATTATCTGGTAGTTTGATAAGGATGTTTGTCGACCTTTTGTTTGGTATCTCTTATCACCTATTTGTAAATTTCTTTTCCTGGTGGGGAAGGAAACTGTTATAATTATACATAGTCAGAACGCAGCCTAACGTTACATCACTACTGTCAAGTTGACAGGACGCTTCGTTGTTCGGTTTTTGCCGCGCTTTGTGCCGGTTTTGCTCTCTACGTTTTACATAATATTTAATACATTATTACTCTGTAATCCGTGCCAATTACTTAATAAATACATACATGTTACGGGAACTCGGTGTTTTAATATTGTACGATCGGGCTCTTTCAAAGTTATTTCATAAATAGCTCTTCAATTAGGAAAACTAGTTTCAGCGAGTTTTGTAGGACACTTTAATATTTAATGCAATTTTCTAACTTCATTACGCTTAATTGTAAAATGTTTTCCTCAAAACGGTCCCGATATCAATTTTTGAAGTGGAGGATATTAAAATTTCAAGGAAGTAAGAAGTAATTTAACGATTTTAGGGAGTTATTGTCGAATATTGACTTTCAATCCATCTAGCTAGTCCTTTATGTATTTTTCCGCTGGATTGTAATGAATATTTTCTAAGGTATAATAGTATCTGATATTAAATTTATAGGTAATACTTAATGGGCTTTATAATAATACAAAATAGGATTTCAAAAATGTACATTCATTCACTCATTTCATTACACAATTGAGAGTAGGCAGTTGGATCATGAATCACGCAATTTATCTTGAAATACCTACGTTAGTACTATTGCTACCTACTGCGTATTTTATCAATGGATGAATAATTTCAATTTAAAAAAGTAAATTTATTTTACAAAGCAATTAATCATAATGATACCACACTAGGTACCTACTTATTACCAAAACTTACGAAATTAGCCATTGTTTTTACGTCAACAATATAATTCTCAGAGAAGTGTAACCCTGTTGCAGAAATGCCATCTTCTGATTTATGGCTGTAGTAGTTAAGCAATATGTTACTTCTTGGCATGTTATTTACCTTCTGTGTATTCAAGTTGCGCTCCTAAAAGAAGTCTACGGAAACATATTTAGTTATTGTCGACAACGCGCTTTGTTTAGAAATGACAATTGATCATGCTTAAGTTAAATACCTAACTTAACATTTTTCTTGCTTTTCGGCACCTATTATAACTTGTTCTAAGATTAATTTGATATTACCAGATTGTAGTATGTAATGTAATAAGTTAATATCTACTTCCTTTTCTATTTACTAATTAAATCCATATTTCGTGAAATATAAGTCAGTTAGCTCTAACGGAATGATTTAAGTATATTGTATTAGCTGACGACGAAGCACATTGTCATCATAATTTTCCTAAGTATTCTTATCTTATCGTGGGTACGAAACGAATTTTATCATTTTACAAGAAACGGTTTTAAATCATTCTTAGAAAATCTATGAAGTCTTCTTGTGGATGTAGAAGTGAGTACCGAGAATAACGGTCCTGGCAAAACCGAAATCAAAGTGGGCCGATTTCCACGAACCGATGATGGTGACTCTGTAGATCAGTATTTTAACAACGTAGCGTGGATATGTACATTTTGTTAGTTACTTTAGCCTGGAACTTGTGAAATATTGACATACCGTATTATACTTCTCTACTATAGCGTTTAGCTCCCAAACAGAGAAGTTGTACTTACCCATCAAGAAAGCTTTTACTAATTATATCTTATAGATAGGTATCTAAACGCTTACGAAAAGTTATAGACAAACCACGACAGAGAGACAGCGATATCACCATTCCGGACCTACATCAACTGTCTTCTTTTTATCAAGTGCGTGCGCATCTGCTTAAAAAACTGGCTCTGACGAGAAGACTTCTGTCTGACGTAGCTTTATTTACATCCACTCGGTGTGACTCGGTCTTCAAGTTTGAAATTCCAAAACACTGCCCTTTCATCATCGCCATCGCTTTTTTTGTAGTTCAGAGTAGATACCTACATCTTTTTATATCGAAACCTTGACAATATCCTATTCCAAACTTACGTCGCAGAAATATTTGAGAGCTTTTCAACTATTTACAGTCGTCAATGAACGTCGTAACGTCCCCAAATCCTGCACAGCTGTTTTATTACTATTATCTGGCAGATGACAGGCGGCAGATGGTCGGGCGAGTCGTGAAAGCTTCGCGGGGGCAGGTACGCAGCGCTGTTTCCGAGAATGCCGAATATAATCGCGGTACGGAGAATTCACTCTCTATGGCTCTATGCTATGGCACGCTCAAACGGTGCTCAAATGCGAATCGTACACCTGCGGGGGGCAACGTGAGGTAGAGACGCGCCCTCTTATCAACCTTCGCGATGTACTACAGACATGATTCACTGGAATGCGACCTAATTTTATATTGTTCTAGACACGCGATGCCATAATACATATGAGAATTCCTTGAAAGTTGTATTAGGCGAATGACTCTACAACCGGACTACGAAACGAGTTTTCAACTTACAATAAGTATCTACAACCTACATACAGTTTCACTGATAATAATGTCTTAGGAAAGAAAGCAATTTCCATGACCCAATATTTCGGTAGGTATTGAGTTTAGTATGCCATCGATTGAAAATAACCTTCCATATCGAATACGTATAAAACTGATGTGATGTTGTAAAGAAGATAAGAATTATCTCCCATTAAATAGGTAAGTTTTATAAGTTAATAGACATACCTATAAGTATTGTTTGTTGTTTTTCTTTAACAAACATACCTACAGAAATTATCATTTTACCTATTGGTTAGGTAGATACTTACTTAGGTTCTTTTTAAATAAAAATAAATATATTCATATATAGGAACTTTCCTTAATAGGTACTTTAAATTTCATTACTTCCGGTTAGGAATCAGATAACAAAATAAGTAGGTAAATGACATATTAAAGTACCTACATTCGTCGTTATGTACTTACAATAATGTAAAATGAACACGTCAGACCAAAATCATAGGTTGTTGGCATTGGCATGTAGATAATGGTATCGCCAAATACACGTAGGTACTAACAAGATAGGTACTTATTTATCCAGCCGTCGGCTTACCAGAAACGGTAGTCAGTAGGTATCAATCAGGCTATCATCAACACATTTCCTGCGTAGCATGACAATAGAATCATTGCCCACAATAAAATATTCTCAGAATTTAACGTCAATGGGCCAACATAAACGATACCTACTTACGAAGCAAACGTTTGTGGCTGCCGAGGATATCCCAAATATAGAAAGTTTACATGATTAGAATCTGATTGGCTGGAGCCTTAGGACTTATTTACGTAATATGTGACTAGGTACCTTAACCTCAAACCGTTTCAAATCCCCAAACTAACTAGGTAGGTACCTACTTTAACAATTTTGTTTATTCGATGACTTTTACGTACGTATGAAACTAAACTACTTATATACCTAAGATCTCTACCGTACATGTGTGTCTATTGGTGGGGTTCCCCTTATCTTGCATAATATTGATTGTTCGAAATACACTTTGCATAACAAATATCGCAGATTTTTAAATAATTTAATTATAATTTTGCATAAATATATACTTTCCATAACAGTCAGCAATCATAATAACAATTTGGCAGAATATGATATTGCATATATTTAGTACGCCGAACTTTATTTGGCAGAATTTAATGTAGGAACGGAACTGTTTGGAACTACTTTTGGAACTACTTTGTAATTTATATTTTCGAATGTTAGAAGGTTGCTAAGTTACGACGTGGATGACGAACGTTTTTATAGAAGATTTTGTGTTTGTGTGGAAAATAAACGAAGTTAATAAAGAAAAGCCATGTTTTGAATCAATCCTACATCCGGGGATTCTATATTGTGGCATAATAATCTTGTAAAATTCGTATTGGCGGCAACGAGGGGGGGCTCGGGGGGCGAAGCCCCCCGCAGAGAAAAAAAACTCCCAGGCAACCCCAATAGGATAGGTTAGGTTAGGTTAGAACATGATTTTTGCATCCCTGCTTGCTTGCATGTTGCTTGCTTGCATGCTGCTTGCTTGCTTGCATGCTGCTTACTTGCTTCCATGCTGCTTGCTTGCTTGCTTGCATGCTGCTTGCTTGCTTGCTTGCTTGCTTGCTTGCATGCTGCTTGCCTGCTTGCATGCTGCTTGCCTGCTTGCATGCTGCTTGCTTGCATGCTGCTTGCTTGCTTGCATGCTAATTGCTTGCTTGCATGTTGTTTGTTTGTTTGCAAGCTCGCTTACATTTTCATGATTTTGACACCAAGAAAGTAATCCTGTAGTCAAGATTTCAAGTCAAGAAAATTAAGAAAGTAATAAACTGGAATCAATATAGACAAGTAGGTACTAAAATGTATAATCATGAAAAACTGGGAAAGCAAATCAATAACTTATAACACTAGCATAAATCAAAAAGAGTTTTCACCGAAATAAATATTATGCCATTCAAAATTAGTCCAAAAAAAGTTCTGTGAAAATATTATTCTGACATAGAAAATTATGCGAAATGTATGTATTGATAACAAAATTATGCGAAAAGAAGTTCGGCGATATGATACATCTGCGAAAAGTTGTTATGCAATACCAAAATCGGACAATTACTTTTATGCAACATATTAGTAACTCCTATTGGTGTCCATGCGGTGTAGAATGTAGCATCACGCACTTTCCTTTCAGTGGGGACCTATCAATATAAATTTTGTCCTAAGTCTAAGTCCTGCTGCGATCGACGCGCTACCACTCTCATCTCAATATATTCTATCGGACTCGAATGAAGACTAGCGGGTTAATTTGGGTCTAATAAATGAATTATGCAGGTAAAAATAAATGCCGTACCTAGGTACCTACTTATCACAACATTAAATTGGTTTACCTATGTAGGTATACTTACTAGGTACTTAAGTAGGTAGTAAGTAAGTATGTAAGTACATTCCTACACAATTCTTATTTATAGCCAGACAATGATAATAAGACATAAGTACTTAGAAAAATAAAAATAATTTTAATATGTTTCCCAGAAAACTGCCTTTGTAATTTTCATACGAGCGGGGCGGGCATAAATATAAACGTTTTATGGTTGATTTTATAATACGACTTTCATTCCGCGAATTGTTTACGAAACTCCTCGTCGTTTAATATTACATAAAGGCTTTACCTACACATTTTAGCTCAGTTCTTATCGTTGATATAAAGTAATAGGTAAATAAGAAGGCATCTAGTTAAACGGCATATTGAAATAAAAATAAATATTTACATATTAATTTCTTTTTATGTTGATTGAGGTCTTTGAGCAATGCTACTGTATAAACTTCGTTATGCTGGGGCCACACTAGCGGCTAACGTTAATGCCCAATAGTGCGATAATTATTGCGATAATTTTTAACACGTTAAAGTGGGTGGCTACACTTGAACGGTCAACGTTAATGCCCATTATTGGCGATAAAAACGGCATTGATTTTACTTGCACTCGCTCTGTATTTCATGAGTGTACATTTTTATTACTTGAATTTATTAGATCTTTACTAATTTATAATAATTCCATTATTCGTCGCCAAGCATTACTTTGCGTTCCACGATTCTTGAAACTCTTTAAGTTTTGGATACCACAAACATGGTTCCGTTTGTAAAATCTCCAGAAATGTAATTACTTTCTCATTACTCCACTCCATAGCCATAGTAGGTATAAACAAAAACGTGCTTAAAAGGAAACATGTGCGATCGCGTTGCGCTCACGACGAACACTGACAGTACGTAGTGTGGCCGTTTCATCGCATTAATTCTCGCGTTAGTTTCTTTGATGTACCGCCACTTGAGCTATCGCCTAACGCCAAACGGCAATGTTAATGCCGTTGTCAAATTATCGCGTTAAATTGTGGCTACACCTACTGTTAACGCCGGTTATCGCAATAATTAATGGCATTTCTCGTTAGTGTGGCCCCAGCATTAGTAGATTTCGAGTAGGCCAAAGGAGTAGGCGCGAGCTTACTAACGAAAGAAAGTGCTATGGACGATAGTTTCTGATTCTTTGCCTGACTTGACAAATTAAAAATCTTAATGCGTTGCGTGCTATATTATTAATCTAAGGTTGCGTGCCTGTTACTCTTTGTAACTGTTACTGCAATATTAAAAAATAAAGGCAAGTAGGTAACAGTCAGATTAATGACAGTTATTTATAAGGCGAACCATAACAATATTAATTATTGCATTAGGATTAGGTAATTTAGTTACTTGCTTAATCGAGTAGGTAAGTACCTGGGTGTAGTAGGTACCTAGATATTCGTATTAATTTAATATTAAAGTACCTATTTACCGATAAAACTGGAAATAAATGTTCTATTCCATCTAATACCTATCTAGTACCTATTTATTATGAATATTATTCTTTATTAGTATTCGAATGCCATCGTATTGATATCATAATTACTTAATTGGACAGAATTTTACATAGGTATAGGTAGTACCTAATAGTGGTAATAGCAATCTTCTGAACCTCCTCTTCTCCGACTTTATTTACTCTGCTCAGTTATGTAGCTAGCTAGTAGTTAAAGTTTAGTTTATAGTTGCGCGTAAAACTAAAAGTTGACCAAATAGTAAAAGCGCGTCATTGCAATCGTCACACGCCGCCGCGCCGCCGCCGCCGCCCCGCGCCTTGCTCAACACCGACGACCGCGCGACGGTTGTCTGTCGTTTCGTTCAGTCAACCATCCGCGTCCTCAGCGTTCGTTCGTCTCGCTCGGCACATTGCTTCCACGGTCCACGCCCTCTCGTAGTCGGTTTTCATCACTACCTAGTAAAAGTAGTTACTTTTTAATAATTGTTCGATATTTTTATCACATCACTATTTTCTACACGCAAGTGACGTGCGTGACGTGAACGTGACACGGAAGAAAAGAAGCTTGATTATATTTTGGAGATCCCTTCCTTTCTCGTGGCTAAAGAATTTTATAAGTTAAATTGTGGTGGGAATAATCGCTGTGATACAATAAAAAAGTTACTTTTTGCAAAAGTGTAGTGAAACTAGGATGCCCATGGCTGTTGCAACGGCAAAGCCTTGTTTTGGTTATAAAAATTGTGCATTATCTTGAAATCGTGGCCTCGGAAGGCAAGCCAGGTGGGTCGCGTGAAAGTCCACCGGAGAAGGAGCGACCAATGTGTCTGTTGCAAAGGCGAGAGGCCACAATAACTCCTTTGAACATGACTCTGGCTGCGAGGTTAGCTCCGCCTGTGCCTTTACAAAGTGAGTTTATAAAATGATACTTGTTTTTTTAGCTCACGTTTTTTATGATAACAATTGTTTTAATTTGGCCTGTGAATTCTTATTGCGGCGGGTCACAGATGAGATCAAAAGTTGGTTACCTTCATAATATATTGTAAGATTCCCAAATGTATGTACCTATTTGGTGAAAGGTAACTTTCACTAAGACATGACCAACTTTTCACCATATTGTTTAAATATAACCTGTAATTTTTCTGTTGTTTTGATTGATAATTTAAACGGTTATATTATCATGAACATAAGACCTGTTTTAATATTAAAGAGAGAAAGTATTTATAGAGAAGTTTGTCACTTTAATTAAGACTTATTTAAAAACATTCATACTTTAGTAGGTATTAATCTTTTTTAATAGGTACTAAAGTGTGATCATCTTGCAATCATCTTTTGTTGGTACATGTTTATGTAGGTACCATTTAAGTCAAAATTACATGCTTTATTGTTATAAATCATTGGCAAAGCAAACATGTCATGTCAGTTCAGAGATTAAGAAACTGAAATAGCAATAAATGTATATAGGGTGACTTTAAATTAGTGAACGATAGAAAAGGATATGCATGTACTCGTGTTAACAAACAACTTTTACTATGGGACCAAGGTCGAAATCATTTAAAAAATTTGAACTCCCCATACAAAATGCATCAGCTGATAGTATGGGGGAACAATTTTTTTTATGATTTCGAACTTGGCCCCATAGTAAAAGTTGTTTGTTATAACGAGTACATGCATATCCTTTTCTATCGTTCACTAATTTAAAGTCACCTTATATAGGTACATAGTCAATTCAATACTATTTAACTATTTTCAATTCTCTGCATAGAATAATGCACATAGTAATCATGTGAATGATTTCCTAATGAGAAATTATCCATATATTTAAAACAAATACTTTATATATTCTATACATACCTACTTTAATTTTTATCCCTTTATTATACCAATTATTAGCAGAATAAATAAACGCCATGAAAATAATACATGTTTGTAAAATGTTTCCACGTAATTAGTGTAAGCTATCAGAGTGTATTAAAAATAGTTTGATAAGCTCCTGTTTTACTGAGAACAAACATGTTATAATTATAATAATAATCAGTTCTAGCCTGATAGTAGTTACATGGCATGCGATTAGCTGTAATACCAATAATATATTAGAAGTTTTTTATTTAAATTTATTATTTGTGATTAGTTTATGATAAATAAAAAGGATAATTCTCTAGTCATTGCATAATATTACTTATGTACCTAAGTATAGTACCTATGTGGTACCTACAGTTAAGCAAGCATTCTCATCGTATTCGCTATGTGCACGACAGTAGCGCCACCTAGCATGCGCAACTTTCCGGGATTATGCCAAATATTAACATATCAGTATTTTATTGCTTTATAATAAATATAGTAAATAAAAGATAAATAGAAAGACGACAAGTGGTAATTTTAGAGGAATTTGTTAAAACAGTGCATAAAATAATGGACGTCATTATAAAAACTGGTTTTGAAAGTGTAAAACACAATATTAGGTTCCAACCTCAAACTTTGTTGAAAGGAAATAAATTAGTTTTAGCACAACATGTAAGAAATGTTGAAGAGTTACGAAAGAACTATTGCCAATAGTTATTTAATACGAGCCCACATCATTCGTCAAACATCGGTGACATTAACGCCCTATGTAACGAGTTTAAACGTAAGTACTCTGATAACCTTAAATAAGTAATTTTCAAACTGTCTCAAGGAAATGATAAAAGTTTATCATAGTAAATATTTTTTGACTCTTTATGCACTTGAAGGTCACAACGGTTCTCTTTCCGCACAGACTCTAGTATTTTATGATAGGTAACGTACCTATTTTAATTAACAATTATAATTTATTTATTACAGATCAATGATTCTCGTGTTGTCACTGGGGTAAAATGCAATTGTGTTTATAACCAGAGCTTTACTTTGTCACGCCTTAGAATGAAGTTTATTGTGTAGGAATAAAGTTCAAATTGACTCTACATTTTAGTAAGAAAACATTTGTATGGGAAAAAGAAAAGGTCTGTTTTAGGGCTTTCCCAGCAATTATTCGATTTTTTCTCACCGTTTAGACCTACCCTGGACTACGACAAACATTTTAAAACCATAATCAGCTCAATCGGCACAGCCGTTCTCGAGTTTTAATCAGACTAACGAACAACAATTCATTTTTATTTATTTACATTGACTTTACTTTCCCGGATTGTTGCGCATTTCTACCACGGCAAGCGCTGCGATCGCTTTACTATACCCCCACCATGTACTTCGCACATAGCGAATAGCTGCTTATAACTTCTGCACAATCTTAGACCACAACCACAATCGGTTTAACAAATATCAACAACCAATAGCTAACCGTAGTCTCTCATCTTTTCAGACTCATGTGTGGCAGTGGGTGTCCCGTTCAGCAACTGGTCGGCCGACGTGTCGTGTCCCAACTGCCGGCACGAGCTGCGTGTGACGGTGGCGCCGGGCGGCAAGGCCGCGCCCACGCCGCACTGGTGCGCCCCGCTGTCCCCCTGGTGCGCGCCCATCACACCCCAGTGCACCATCCAACCTACATACCTACCCCAGTCCCCGTTATACTCACCACTGCCGCCTATACCTAATCAGTGCACTAAAGAAATCAGACAGCTAGCAGATAATGTTAGAGCGTTAAGGCTCTCAGGATGGTACTACGGGAATCTAGATTGGCAGGTATGTAACATTCATTATTTACCTATTCTATGTAACATTTCTCCCATAATTGTTTTCAATTTATCATTATAGGCATAAAATGTACAAATATCAGAGAAATTAAATGTGCCATTTGAATCTCTATTAGATTAACATATTTTTTATTTCTTTTCAGGGTGCTCGCAACCTTTTAAAAGATGGGAGTACGGGTGAGTTCCTGATCCGTGACTCCGGGGACAAAAACTTTATATTCTCTCTATCCGTCCAGACAGAGAGAGGACCTACGTCGGTCAGACTACATTTTGAACAGGGTTACTTTAGGTGGGTTGCATTCAAAGTAATTTATATTAATTTGTTTACCCATTTACAGCTTAATGAATGTAAAATTTTAATTATTTCTCACAAATAATATCTATTTATTCTTTTGCAAAAAGCATTGAAACTTTGCAAGCAATTATGTGTAAAAAATTACTTAATTGCATTCCTAGAAGAGAAGTTAAAAGTCATAAATTATAGTTATTCATTCTTTACTAAGAAACCGCAATTCTGCTAATATCCGCTCACTGAAGCGTATGATCACATGTTTCATGTAATTACTGTGTTGCATCAGCATTTCCATATAATTATAACTTGTATAACCACTCAGCTGTTTACTAATATTATGTCAGTTTTATTATTGATGGAAACTTGTAAAATTAATTAGGTATGTGATTCACTGAAAAATTTTGCTGGGGTATTCTTATCAGTATTTTGGTCTATGCTCACAAAAAATAAGGCAACGTCATCGACAACTCGAAATACAAGTACTGAAAGTGAATCCGTATCGTTTGCAGATTAGACTGCGACCGTCCGCTGGCGCGGTACATGCCGCGGTTCCGCTGCGTGATCGAGCTGGTGCAGTACTACACGCGGCTGGGGCGGCGCGGCGCGGCGGGCACGGTGTGGGTGGACCGCGAGGGCTGCCCGCACTCGCCGGTGCTGCTGCGCGCGCCGCTGCGCCGGACCCCGCCCTCGCTCATGCACTCGGCGCGGGTCGCGATACACCGGATCCTCGACTCCAACCCCTTAACGCCAAAGATCCAGTGCGCGCCCAAACACAGGCACCTCCCTCTGCCGGCGATTCTCATAGACTACCTCGGGGAGTACCCCTACTCGATCTAACTCTCGGATCTGCCTAGTTTATTTAGTTCGATCGAGTCTACCTACGTGTAAAGATTCCTAATATTTATTGGTAACTGATACGTAAAGTGACGGATATCCTCCACTCGGGTCGCGGTTATTTAAATGCGTCCCGTTATCGCCTTATCCATCTTAATAATAAGAAAACGGTACACGAGTACTCGATCACAAATAATGGTTTATTTAAGTACCTATTTAATATATCGCGATTTCATACCGTCTGTTATCTTAGTGTTTGTACATTAGAATTGTAATTTGACTAGTACAGGATGCTAGAAACGAAGGCAGGTACCTTCTAATAAAATGAGTGTCACAAAAATACCGTTTTGTGATGCCTCAACTAACAAAATATTAATTTATAATAGTTTAATTGTAAATCTATTATTATATAACAAATAATACTTAAATCAATATGGGACTCAACTATGGTATTTAGTGAAATGTTTATGTAAATTATTTTTGTTATTATTAAGTAATTCTGTGTTTGTATATAGGGTTTCAAACATAACGCAAGACTGATTCCTTGTGCGTCTACATTGTATTACCGGTGATCCAATTCGCGTTATTTCACATTTACAAACTAATGGGCCAATGTCATATATAAGGAAAATACGTTCATATCCAATTTTCCTAGTTCCTTGAAATCAAATTTCCCGAAATGACGCAATGGGGATTTTTTTTTCTAATTCGTTTTTTATAGAATACTTTTCCTGCTATCTAATGTATTTTAGTTAAATTGATCACTTCCTGTGTTGTTCGCCATTGCCCTATCTTGACCATTGTCTTAAGATAACATCTCATTGTTTTAAAACAAATGATTTATAATTTGTTTTCTAGATAAGTACGTTTTTTTTCTTGTTAATTTCTTAATAATTATATCATAAATCCACATTAAGACCGTGATATGTTCCTATCAAATAAGAACGACGCTTCATTCAATCCATAATAATCCGATTGTTCATAATTATCATTGTAACTCTTCCCTGTCAGTAGTTTAATAAGAAGTGCCATCAAATTAGCAATCATTATAGATGTACATTGATGTAAAAATGGAAATACTTTTGAGGCTGAACTTGTAAATAATTTCTTGTTTTTGTTTCCTATTTATTTCTTAACTATAATAATTAGTGTAGTGAAATTGTATAACACCATGTAATGGTATAACTATGGTAGGTAACATGTTTGGGTCGGCTAGTGAGTTTGTAAGATGTAAAATTTGTGTACCTTGAATAATCTCAACTAGTTAGTATACTTACCAGCCGCCGGCGCCGAGGATATATTGAATCAGCCTCAAAATGGAGTTGCACATTTTCCCTCCATCCGTATTTAATAATCCTGGATGGAGTCGACTAAATGTTTATGTTAGAACTTATTTTTATACCATTTTGTAAGGAAGAACACTAATTAAATAAGTGTGACATAATAGAAAATTGTGTTTAATTAATGTTTGTAGATATTAATGTATCAAAAGAACCGCAAATAATTTATATACAAAAATGAAATATATACATTTCTGCCTATAGTAATATTGCATTTTATTTAAGAAAATAATACTTCTTTACAACCCACTTTACAACAGCGCCAAAGCAAAAGGAACTTTTTTTTTAATAGCCTATTGTGTCCCACTGCTGGGCAAAGGCCTCCCCCGCATTCTCATTTGAATTCTCATTCTTAAAGGTACTTTATATAAAAAAAAAAATTTTTTACATTTTCATACTTTCAGGAACATTCAATCAACCCACACAATCAATTTTTTTTTTTTGCCAAATGTAGACCTTGTTCCATTTGCCCTGTGCTGTGCTGTGAAAAAAAAATACTATGACATTTGTTTGACATTGACATCTGAATGCCTATGGAATGCCTCCCGTGTGCCTCCCCCGCTCCGCAGCCGCAGCTCTCACCCAACCGTCCGGTCCGTTCCGTACGGCTTGTTATTGATTTTTAAGTGAACTAAGAAATAATTGTAAATTCTTCGATAATTCATGTTTATTTGTAATGTGAAACACAAATGCCGCTCGATGTAAAAGAACGCCATGTCAGTAAATGGTAACGGCGGGATTTACGCACCGCTGAAACAAATATTATCTGATTCCGAATCAGAGGATGATCAGAAACTAGAGAATGCTGCACAAATAAAAGCAATGGACAGTTGCAATAATCTTGACTTCAACAGCGGTCTGCAGTCTTCAAAGAACTACAGCTTGAGCGATATGGACGAGTTCAACACTAACATAAATACGGTGGAAAGCACAATGGACAACGTCAGTTTCTTACAGTCGGACTTATCAAACAAGATGTCCTTTCCGCGGCGATGCGCATTTATCGCTTCTATCATGATGTGTGTCTTCACTGTAGTAGTGTTCCTATGGGGCATACCTTGCTCGGAAGTGGGCAGCTGCATTGGGGAATTCCAAGATAAGACCACAAGCTGGGAACTGCCGTATGATGATATAGAGTTATCCGGCGCCGTTCAAGTTGTTGATGGTGCGGTACCAAACTCTAAAAACCTTATCTTCATATACCGGGGCAATCACATGAGACTTCTGGACAAAAAGAGTGACAAGAATATTAATGGAGTGCTACTCATTGTTGGGAACTCTGGCAAAGTAGGATGGTTTACCAGGGAGAGAAGAATCCCTACTGAAATCAACTGCCATCTAATTGATGTAAACAAAGACAAACAAAAAGACTGCATTGTAGCTGGCTCTGAGGGACTACTGGCTGCTCTGAACCCACTGTCTGGAACATACAATTGGTATTTTCACGAGAAGGAAAAAATGGTTAACAAAATAGCTGCCATTGATTTCCCTATTGTTATGAGGGATATGGACTTGGATAAAGTTAATGATCTACTAACCGTGGCCACAGTTTTTCCAAATCCAAATCACAACACTTTACTGGTAATATCAGGAGCAAAGGGTAACATCATTCATGAGCCAATAACAATTGAGGATTGCCTCTCAGTGAAACTTCTCACAGAATCTGATACGATAACATACATTTGTAAGAATGGTACATCAGAGGCAGTAAGACTGATTTCATATGATATGTTAACTAAGAAGAAAGGGAAGTTAGACCAATCTGCTAATAAACCATCAGCTTCTGCAGTAGCTAAAAGAATAAACCTTAGTCTCAAAAAGAACATTGGTAACACTAGGGAGATATTTGCTAATGGTCCTGGAAAGTTAATTGTGGAAAACTCAGGGGAATGCCCTAACTCCTGCAGAGTGAGCTTGAAGCTGCTACTGGAAAGAAACGGTACAGCTAATGTGAGTTGGGAATATTCTGCCAACCATGTATATGCAATGAGACCTAGTTCCTTTGCCTTTGCAAACTCTATAAGAGGATTTGTACTGAAATTATGACAGTGGAACAGTGCACACCTGGCCAAGGGTGCACTCAAAATTGACGAAGTACGTTACAACATACAGAATCAAAGCCCAAAGAATCCATATGACATATTTTATTACAGACCCACCATAAACGTAGCTTCAATATCATCATTTATAAAGTATGATAATTTTACAGCGCATGACATATCAGAGAGAATAGTTTTGGTGTCTTTTGATAAAATGCAAACGCATAATGTGAACGTAAGTCAGACAGATATAGTGCAGATATGTGCTAGAGGACAGATTGATAATCATGAACCATTACCTATTTGTCAACCAGATTTAGAGTATCAGGAGAAGTCTTTGATGATTGCAGATTTAGATGGCGATCACTCTCATGAGCTCATATCATATTACAGCACATTCAATGCTCCTCAGTCATACAGTCCAAAGAATACGAACCCTTACGACAGTTGGAGTTTAATTTCCATGGTGAAAGTCATTCGTCTTGAAACAGAATTGCCAAAGCTATTTGTTACTGAAAAGAAATGAATCTATTAATTTAACTTTAGAAGTTATTAAGTTTTACAATAAAATGCCAAAGAAAGACTTTTGCTTGTTGTATGTAGCTTGGGCTAACAGTATTTTGAGTATCTAGTCATTGTAATATTTACCGCAATGTTTCTTAACCTTTGAATTTCAAAAAAAGCACAAAAATCAAATAGCTATTTCGAAATGAATACTTATATGATTTTTAGATATCCAGTTACGAGAGTGTTGTAAAACGAGCCCTCAAATCACAGGTTATGAAACATTGTTTTTAGCATCTAAAAGTATCTTTGTATCCTACTAATATTTTCACCTGGTGTGTTCAATATCTAACTATTATGCTATAACTAATACTAAATATTTAATCAAATGTATTAAAGATGGGAGCTTAGAAACTTTTCAAAAGGACTAAGGTTTGGACCTAACTGTGTAGCACGTAGTACAGGACAGAAGTTAAACGTACCTATGTGGATGGGTATTTACTGGGTGAGCAGCTTTGCGACCAGGATATTCGACCGCTTAGAGCATCTTGAGCGCGCAAGTTTATAAGTGCCACTCTTAATTTGCCAACCACTTGGCCTGCGAAGCTGCTTGCTCACTGAATCACAATGGTCGTAACAACTAGCTTAATACCTTCGAAAATCACTCGGGGCTGTCTATAGCACATGCGTGACAAATGCCCTTATATTCCCTTACTACATCGTGGAGTCCAAAACTATGAAGAGTTAACTAAGGGCCCGCTTCACCATTATCTGTCAGTAAAATTGTATCTGTAACTGGTGAAACTGGCCCTAGTATTTTAATCTAAAAATCTTATCAATCACCTAAATAACATTTAAATATTATTCGATAAAGAGATGTATGTTTCTATACATTCATGTATCATATCACTTTTGCATTGTGTATAACATTTTGAATAGCTATATAATATGTTGCGTGAGTTTAATGTTTAACAAAGTGTTAGGTACTAAATTATTGAATGGATAAATGTTGCTTACTTTATAGAGCTTGTGTGAAATGTGTTTATTTAAGCCCTGAAGGCAGGTTGGCACGTTAGGTATTTTAATGAAAACACAGGTTGGGTAAAATAATATTAACATTTTCATTGTGAATTTTGAAAAACTGACGAGTTTTGAGCGTTGCGTGAATGTAGGATGGTTGCTTTTTGAGAAATAACCTAACTTGCATGCAGCGCCCGCCAAATACTCCATACTGTTGTTGGGTACACTTCTTTGCAATAGTAGGGAGCATATGGCCGGTGAAGATTCAACCTAATGAGAAAAAACCTAACTCCCAAAAAAACTGTGTTACTTTAAAATACCTAATTTCAGCAGGTGTGTTTTGTATGAAAACATCTTTAAAAAATTGACAAAAATCAGTCTGTAAGTTGAATGTGAATCGGTGAATAGAAAATTGGTGAGAAGTATGTGCCTTATGACGGTTATGTAGTTGTTTTTCGCAAATTCAATGTTCTTGATAGACGAACACCGTGACGTATACACGAAGCACTAATGTATGAAACTATAGGTTTTACCCAACGCTAGGTTAATGGACTATTTCACCATTTACAGATAAAATTTATCTGACAGATATTTTATACATGTCACTGTCTAACGGTGCGTACAGACCATGTAACATGTTATATAACTTGTGTTATATAACACGTCCACACTATGTAACCTTGTTATTCAACATTGCAACATAAAATAATACTGTACACATTAGAATAACAATGTTATATAGCAATGTTATATAACATTGTTATACAGGGTGTAACAGAAAGGGTATATAAAGCCAAAACACAGCGATAGTCCTCATGAAACTGAACAACTTTCCCCAAGGAACATGGGTCGTAACTCGAAAAAAATTTTTGGATCGCCCATACTTACTCGATCAGCTGATCGGGCATTTTGTATGGGGAGGCGAAATTTTTTTTTCGAGTTACGACCCATGTTCCTTGGGGAAAGTTGTTCAGTTTCATGAGGACTATCGCTGTGTTTGGGCTTTATATACCCTTTCTGTTACACCCTGTATAACATTGTTATATTTTTATGTTACAATGTTGAATAACAAGGGCATAGTGTGGACGTGTTATATAACACAAGTTATATAACATGTTACATGGTCTGTACGCATCAAAGTTATATAACATTGTTGTACATATCAATAACATTGTTTTATAACATTCAGTGTCCACATTATGTAAAACATGTTATATAACAATGTTAAATAACATGTTATGTTACATGGTCTGTACGCACCTTAAAACGCCATGTCTTATGACATAGACAGGCGGTGTAACGGTTATAAAGGTTTATAAAACTACTAATTTCATCGTAAGCACAGTCGAGTGCAGTCAACCTTATTACCCTTACGCTGCAATGAAACAAGCTGTCCCAGAATAAAGTTTGATGTGCTCTCAACTGTACAGTGAAAAAGTACACACGAGTATTATGAAATGTATGTGCAATTGAAAGTATATCACGCAATGAAACATCTTCCTTAGTTTCACACGTTGAACTCCTGCGCACGTCACGGTCGTCTTGCTCTGGTTAAGATAAAATCATGCCGAAATAATGTCATGTAATAGGTACTATAGATTAGGCTTATAAGGCTAATGCGGTTAACAGAACATTTTCATTCTTAATAAAACTGAATGTGTCTATACTAAATTGTTTTAATATCTACTTAACCAATTAAAAAAAGAAGGGTTCATTGGATATGTTTTATTGGGGTTAACTTCTATATTCAATAAAAGTAAATAATATTTTTTAATTACCTATTTAAATTTTCCTCAGGTACAAAACAAATTATACAGGGTGTCCCAAAAATAGGCCTGCAAACTGACACTGGAGGTAGATGGACTTAAGGTGCATCAAGTAAGCTTAACATGCCCATAGAAAAGTCTTATGAGTATCGAGTTAGACCCGTTTTAGTGATTTTTGAAAAAAGAACCACTTTTTGATGGTTTTTGTATCAGAGAGCGATTAATATTCAATTAATTAAAAAGAAAAGTACGTTAAGGCTTCTTCGATAGTTACTTATGATATGGCGAAAACAATTCGTTGATGATTAAAGTAGAACATCGACAAATTAACTGTCAAAGTTAATTTTAATTCTCTCCCAAAAACAATAGCTCGACTTTGAACAGCTGCCACGAAAAAAATTTACTCTGAACTTAATGAACAAATGTTTTTAAAAACTGCCTTGTGCTATTCCGAATCCAGAATGGTATAACATGTATAGCAAAAACAACAAATTCGGGGTATTAGACATCGAAGACTTACCTAAGTCGGATTATTTCAAAAACTTAGAAGTTGAGTTAAGGTGGTTAAATTGACAAAATCGAGTAGTTAAGAGAAGTAATCTTGTAGGGCGTCTGTTTTTCAGCCTGACTAAGTAATAGGGAGTGAAAAGGGCAAAAACTAAGTCGCTCTTTGAACCAAAATAGTCTAATGGACCAAAACAGATAGTATTTGAATGGTGCCAGATTAGACATGGGTTTGGTGGAAACATGGGGAAATCAATAAGGAAATATTAAAAAACGGTTTATTATGAACGTATCTTATTATTTTTTAGGGTTCCATTTTTGTACTTTGGGTACTTACTAAGGGTCGGTCTATCCATCCGTCTGTCACCACCAGGCTCTATCTCATGAACCGGTATAGCTAGAGCGTTGCAATTTTCACAAATGATGTATTATCATTGCTGGTATTACAAAAAATACAAAAAATAGAATAATGATAATAATTAAGGATGGCTCCCATACAACCAATGTGATAAATTTGCTCGATATTAGTAATGGCTATTAAGACACTTGAAGTAGTTACAGAATACTCTAATGAATGATACGGAACCCTTTGCGCACGAGTCCGACTCGCACCTGGCGATTTTTTTTACAAAACAGTGCTCAAATTATCTCCTCCTGAACATTATGCACAAGTGTCATCTTATGTTAGAATTATGGCCTTATCTCCTCATGGTCATCAACGAGATTTGTTCTGAATATCGGCAAACAGTATTCGAAGCTGCTCAAGAGCTCAAGCTCAAGCACGTCCCCATGTTTCCACCAAACCCATGTCTAATCTGGCACCATTCAAATACTATCTGTTTTGGTCCATGAGACTATTTTGGTTCAAAGAGCGACTTAGTTTTTGCCTTTATCACTCCCTATTACTTAGTCAGGCTGAAAAACAGACGCCCTACTAGATTACTTCTCTTAACTACTCGATTTTGTCAATTTAACCACCTTAACTCAACTTCTAAGTTTTTGAAATAATCCGACTTAGGTAAGTCTTCGATGTCTAATACCCCGAATTTGTTGTTTTTGCTATACATGTTATACCATTCTGGATTCGGAATAGCACAAGGCAGTTTTTAAAAATATTTGATCATTAAGTTCAGAGTAAATTTTTTTCGTGGCAGCTGCTCAAAGTCGAGCTATTGTTTTTGGGAGAGAATTAAAATTAACTTTGACAGTTAATTTGTCGATGTTCTACTTTAATCATCAACGAATTGTTTTCGCCATATCATAAGTAACTATCGAAGAAGCCGTTAACGTACTTTTCTTTTTAATTAATTGAATATTAATCGCTCTCTGATACAAAAACCATCAAAAAGTGGTTCTTTTTTCAAAAATCACTAAAACGGGTCTAACTCGATACTCATAAGACTTTTCTATGGGCATGTTAGGCTTACTTGATGCACCTTAAGTCCATCTACCTCCAGTGTCAGTTTGCAGGCCTATTTTTGGGACACCCTGTATAACTTTAAAGATTCGACCTTTACCACACTGGCATATTAGCACCTTAAATTATTTAATTTATTTAGGAACTTTTAAAAATACATTTTTGAAAATAATTTTTATGCTTATGTTTTAAAAAACATTTAAAACGCTTATTATAACACTAGACTAGAGGCAGACATAAAGCAATACTATTCCTCGTATTGCTTATAAAAACCTATCTCGTTGTTTTTGTATATTATTAAAAATGGAATTAAAAATAGATAGATTATTTTTCAATCAAATATAATCTCCAGATACCATAATTAGAAATCTTACGAATGAGACTAGTCTAGCGGTTGCCTATACTATACGTATTTATAAAAATATGTGGTACATACTTGGGTAAATCTAACCTAGTTTGTACTATACAGCTTAACTGAGAACTTTAACCAACCATATTACAAAACGAGTTTTAAAAATAGTTCTAGGACTAATGTAATTTTTTTTTAAGTTTCGGCTATGGTCAAAACTTCAAAAAATGACATAACTCCTAGAACTATCTTTAAAACTCGTTTTGTAATAAGAGGGAAATGTCTAGAAGGTGATGAGATGGACAAAAATATGTGGCAATAATCACATAAGTAAATGAGCTGACCAAATACTTAAAAACTAATAAAATAAACAGTAACTATAAGATATACATCAGTAATGAACATACTTCTAGACTGGCAATGTTATTGCTATAAATGCTGACAAATAAAAGCACCTTAAAATTACACATTTGATTTTTTAAATTACGTAAATCTATTTATTTGCAAACTCACTTATTAATAAAAAAAACACTCTTTATCTATCACTTACGTATTTGATAATGGTTTTTGTTCTCTTTTGGTGCATTTATTACCAAATTAAATTTAAAAAAATCTACATCATAAAGTACACTCGATTTATAGTGATGCAGAGTCAAAGCGAATATTCAAAACTGAATATAAGAAATTCAACCTTAACTCAACCGCATAACGCACATATTTCTGTCTGATTCGTACGAATGCGCGCGTACTTTAAAAAAAATCAGAAGTTATGTGTGTTTATGCTGTTGAGATAAAAGGTTGAATTTCATATGCTGTTTTGGAAATTCGCTTCGACTCGGCGTCAGTAACCGAGCCTTAGTAAATTCTACAACAATAATTTGAGGATCATTAGGGTACCTATTTTAGTACACAAGCGAGATTACTTATTCAGTCAGATAAACAGATTACTTAGGAATAAATGAGTAGCTAATGAATGATTCAAATCACGATTGTTCTAATTTAATCACAAAATCATTGCGATAACGGCACTCACAATGTAGGTATAAAATAATGCATCTTTCACTTCACTTAAGCATACCTAGGTACAGTTCGATGTATTCAGTACTCGTATACTGCTTTACTGGGTTATTGTAAACTAAGCTTTAAGTCGAAATTATATTTATAGGTTGTGTGAGCTAGGATAAGAAATGTGCACTGACAACCGCGAATTATTACTTACAAGATGGAAAATTATAAACAAATTATAGTGACCATGTATGGATTTTGAGGGTACT
Organism: Anarsia innoxiella; assembly: GCA_947563765.1. Classification (NCBI taxonomy): domain Eukaryota; kingdom Metazoa; phylum Arthropoda; class Insecta; order Lepidoptera; family Gelechiidae; genus Anarsia; species Anarsia innoxiella. The sequence goes on from OX387403.1 coordinate 2,798,746, forward strand.
CATTGTTTTTCCCGCGCAACAATTTGTTTCACCTTTTCAATTAAATTAAATTAATTTTATCAAACTGGCTTCTGTCATCAAACAAAGGCAATAAAATCCTGCCAGTGTCAGGTAGCATTAAACGCTAAGGCACCACGATTTTCCTCGTGGTTTTGTCGTCAAGGACTACATTATATGGGTTGAGCTGGACTAGGTTGCGAGCGGCGAGCTGCTGCCCTATACTGTAGCCTTCCTCGTCGAACAGCTCTATTGTTACCTCGTCGTAGTCGCGGGCACTGGTGTAGGGTAAAATAGTGGTTGTTTATTAGTGTTTTATTTGGTGATTATCTGTATGATTTAGCTATCGAGCTATTTTATGAAAGTGATTATTTCTTTGGTACAATCTGCCATTTGGGGCCCAAGTGTGCTAATTAAAAATGGCCTCAGTTGTGTGTCGGATGTTGGTAGATTGTAAATGGCATTTTTTGGCAGTCTACCGACACACAATTGAGATTATAGTAAATTAACAGACTTGGGCCCCTGATCAAAAGCCGCGTAATTAAATGTATATTGTACTCACATAACATGCGCCTCCAGCACCTTGTCGAGCGTCATGGACTCGAGCTGCACCCTGGCGGCGGCCCAGTGCGCGGGAGTGTCGGAGCGCGCGGTGACCCCCGCCAGCGCGGCGAGCAGCGCCTGCGCCGGCAGCGCCGTGAACCGCGGCTCCAGCGCGCGCACCGCGTCCTCCTTCACCCACAATACGTTGCCGTAGTCTATGTACTGGACCTACAAACATGCAAGTTTAGGTACCACTTATTTCTCGTTATCATTTTTTTTAACTTCAAATCTGATGGTTATATTAAGCTCCATCTACCATTACGATACTTATAGGCGATTCAAGTATCCTACAAGTTTCGACGACTATGTCACCGCTAGGTATCTCACACACTTAAATGCAGTCTCACATACTATGATACCGGTATTGTGTATATGAGATACTTCGCGGTCAGTCTTCGACTTGCAGGATACTTGAATCACCTGTAAGTATCGTAATGGGAGAAGGAGCTTACTGTTAATTGTTAGGCTAGGCAACCGTTCGACTCAACTTATGACTGCTCAGAGCATATCCTAAAGCCACTCAAACCTCTATGTAATGTTACCTCAACGTTTTGGTCCGCTCGTACGATGGTGCGGACGCGCGCGCGGTACCACTGGTTGTCCGGCGGATAGATAGCCGCCACTAGCTCACCGGGTGCTGGGATTAGCTGCCAACATACATAGGACAATATTTACAATCGAATGAAAGAATGAATGAATGTATTTATTCAGTAACAATTTACATAATTGTGTTCGAAATACAAAATGACAAGAATTACACAACAAATAATCACATTATATTATCGCTTTACTCAAGTGAAGGAGAAAGTTAATATCATGTCGTATCAAGAAGTCAAAGCACTGGCAGAAGATAGGTTAAGCTCATTTACTACATTACACAAGACAAAAGTAAATGTTGATTTGCACTCGACTGTACACAAGAGCATGTAAGCGGAGAATCTGTTCAGACTTTCACTGTTCTTTTTCATCGTGTAGAAATAGTATTTGCTAGAGCAAGAGCCGAAATGAAATCGCTTCTACGGTGTGGAATCTACAGGTATTGAACTTGTTTTCGTCACTTATCGCAAATTACCAAGAACGAACTTAAGGTAACGTAAAGTTAGGTAAGGTAACTACTGCTTACCTTAAGCGGTTTATAAGCCGTCCTCTGCGCGGGGCTGTTCATGTCTCGAATGAGAGCTTCCAAAGTATTATGTGGTCGAATTACGCCGAATTCGGGGAGAGGTTCTTCAACTGAAATATTTATCATTATTTTAATGGTAACAAATAATTCAAATTCTTTGGTGAGGGGGTAAGGATAGGCAAACATGAATTCCAAGATATAACCGATAGCAATCATTTGCTATTGTTTACTGCCTACAAATAAAAATAGACCTTATTTGTATGTTGGGATGCTATATGAAATTTCCCCCACCACGTTAATGGATGGACTTTACAAAATTGATAGGAGCAAATAACCCAGACTGATTGTTATGCTTCCCCATTAATTTATTTTATTCACAAATCGACTTAGCACGACTTTGTCCAGATATCATAACTTTTTAGAGATAAACAAGCAGGTTTATTAAACCTTTGCTAGTTTTTTACACAATGTTTTTGGTGGGATGCAATTTAGGACTATCTTCCATATCTAAAGGTATAAAAGACGAGTGCAGATACAGACGTGCATCCTTTTCCGCGACGAGCTGCACGTAGAGACGGTCGTAGTGCGCCACACACGACACGCGCACGCGCAGCCACTCGTCCGGCGCTGGCAGCCGCGCCGGACGGACCTTGCCCGGGACAGACACGCGGTCTAGTGTCCAACCGTCTATAAGGGACAAACACTTATTAATAAACAATCTTAGTGCCGATATGGGTAGACAGATGGATGTGAAGATGTATGTTTCTCTTTCACACAAAAGCTACTATTAAAGTAGGATTCCTAATATGACCGAAATTTTCAAAAATCTACCAAATTAACAATAACAGATCTTGATCAAACTTGACAATATTATAGCTTAGACATCAGAATAACACATAGGCAATATTATTTAAAGACTAGCTGTCCCGGCGAACTTTGTCCCGCCTTAGAATGAACTTTATTGTGTAGGAATAAAGTTCAAAATGACTCTACACTTTAGTAAGAAAACATTTGTATGGGAAAAAGAAAAGGTCTGTTTTAGGGCTTTCCCGGCAGTTATTCGATTTTTTCTCACCGTTCAGACCTACCCTGGACTACGACAAACATTTAAAAACCAAAATCAGCTCAATCGGCCCAGCCGTTCTCGAGTTTTAATCAGACTAACGAACATCAATTCATTTTTATTTATATAGAAGATAGATATTGCGACAGTTTTCCAAGATAGAGTCGCGGGCAGCCTGTAGTATCAGTATAAAACATAACCTAGATATTATGCGTGCGTACAAATTCGGCCGCTAGTAATTTCATATTTCCCAACGATTGGCCATTACCTAAATTAGTTTACTTCTCAAACCGAACACCTAAAGTGTATCGACTATATTTACCAGGATGTTTGAGTACATGTCTCTTGGTACACCTAGCACCTTTGAAGCAGGTCTTCTCCGGTCCACCTTTGTAGTGCTTGCAGATGTCAGCCTCGTCGCGGCAGCTGTAGCCCTGAAGTAAAACATATTACATTCGATGAAGTCTATTCATAATATGGAAAATGGGCGTAGATTATATTCTGTAGCGCCTTTTCGAGATGCGTTAAATTGAGCGTTAATTTTACGGAAGTTACCATTTCAATTGTCAGCGTGGTGGATTATGGCCTAATCACTCCCATATGAGAATAGGCTTGTGTCCCTATAGTGGGGATGTTAAGGGGTGATTATGATGAAATTTTACTTGAAAGGATTTGAAGATTTAGTTTACGTAAACGTAGTTCTTTGAAAATCTATTCCTTTATATCGTATCAAGAAGACAAATTGTTGGCAGATGAAAGGCAAAGATGATGACTACTCCATCGATAAGAGTCTGGCTGTTAAATATAAGAATGAATGAAACTTAGTACTCGTACTAATCTGTAGTAAACGACCGAAATAGGACTTTTAGCCGAAACAGTAGGGCCATTAGGATGTGCGAACCGATTCATCATTTTTATTTTACAAACACCTGCCTTTTACGTAATTACATAAATCATCAAAACGCGCATTCATCAATTAGTTGCTACCTGTATTCCTTTATCGATAACGATTTCCCCGCGCGGCCGGTATCCCTATGACGTCATGGTTTATGACACGGTTCGTAATGCAATACGTAATAAAATATTAAACCAATAAATTGTATAAATGTTACCGTAACAGCTTCAAGAGCGTCCTCATACTCGGGACAGGCGGCTATATCAAGATCAGAACTGGTGTTACTAGCGGGGGGCCCCGCACTGCACATCACCGCTTCTATTGCTTGCGTTGTTTTCTCGACTGGAAACAAGTGATGTATGCACATTTAATGTCTATCAACATACATCCGGGCCGTGTCCCGGAAAAAATATCATTCACGACGTGTGTGAACAAATCCGTAGAAAATGTATAGAATTATATTTTTTGCACGGCCCGGATGTGTGTAGATAGCCATTTACACTAACGACCCGTTTATTTTATATCTGTCTCTGTCTAAAACGTTATGTTTTATGAAATAAACATAGGTATATCTTTCAGATTTTTATTTGTAATTGGTAAAATGGGCCCTAAAGTATGGAAGTAGATAAATTTGGGGTTTGAATTTATTTTATCCTTCGAGAAAATCTTCAAATGAATATTGTATAATGTCACGTTCTCAAGGCCTTATTACATATTGCAGATATTATTATAGTTCTACAAAATACAAAGTCACTTACTCGAGATAGCCAATCCTTCTTGGACCAGCAGTTCATTGAGAGTGACACCCTTATGTTCCTCGGCCAGTATTACGTATACGCCTAGTGATTCAGAGGTACTGTAACGAAAAAAAAAAAAAAAACGCTTATATTGATTACATAATCTAAACTACAAAAACGCGTGTTAATATGGTATGTAAAGAAGCGAAACGATGTCTCGCCTTCTTATTTATATTATAAATGTCAATGTTTGTGCCGATGGATGGATGTTTGTTACTCTTTCACGCAAAAACTATTGAACAGATTTTGATGAAACTTGGCAATATTGTAGCTTACACATCAGAATAACACATAGGCTATTTTTTTAAAGATATTATGTTTTTTCCCGAGATATGTCGATAAACGCGTACGAAGTCGCGGGCAGCCTCTAGTAATACATAAGGAATTAATATATACTTACTTATCGTCAACCTTAACTGTGCAAGGCATAGCGCAATACTGCCTGAGGAATTCCTCCTGCTGCTCTATTACCTTTTTATCTTCATAGTTCATCTCCACCTGAACACCAAAATAATACACAATTCATATTTTCACTCTAGAAATGATTTGAATAACTATAAATGCAAAAAGGTAGGAATGATGAATACTACATTAACTACATTTAAAAAATAGCAGTATGTTTTATAGTCCGTCTTTTAGGATATTAAAAATATTGGAAATTTTTTACCTGACCAAATACATAAATAAATACAAAGAAAGCATCAAAGTTGTGGAGTGGGGGATTTTGACGTCACTTCTAGGTAAAAACTGTACATAGGCGTGACGTCACGAGGAACTTTAACCCTAGGAAAAGTAGGTAGGTATATGACTCGATTTGAAAACTTGACTTATAAGAGACATCCCTTTTAATCATAATCTTTTTTTAAATGTTAAGTTGCCTGAAAACTATTGCTAACCTAGCAGAAGGCCTGTGGCTATTTCATTGTTTACCTTGTACTATTTTTATGTCCTTATGCAATAAAGAGTATACTCAAAACACATATATCAAAGCACTGGCAGAAGATAAGCCTTAATGGCGAAAGCTCCACCGTTAAGAGTCTAACTAAAATCTAAAATAAAATAAATGAATTTGTTATAACAACCTTTCCACTTACCCCAGCGAGATGGCAGCATCGTGCGAACGGTGGTAACGCAGTGAATCTAGCGTGGAGCGATTGCAGAGCGGTGTGCGCGTTTACAGTACGCACCTCGCCCGTGTCTACAAGAAACACTTCCGCGATCGACGGGTCTTCCTGTTAAATACAGATTAGTTAAAGCATTAGCATAAGAGAGGTACGCACTACAATTTGCCGTGCCCTAATCAGGGTCCACATTTGGTACTTTAAGTTGTTTATAAGATCTGTAAAAACCTGTGGAGTGCAATAAATGGTTGAGTAATTATTTGGTTATTGACTTGCCTGTTACTGTGTACAGGAAAGAATAAAAGATAAGCTTCTTCCTGCAGACATCATAGAAACAGAAATGATACACAGAGAGTAGGGTAGTCTTGTCGAAAATAATAAAGAAATAATTGAGTTTTTTTATGACAATACGCGACCATTTCGTAAACTACGATCGGTACACATTAGGTCAGTCCACTGTGCACACGGGCACATCTTGGCTCACATGTTGTCGGCCATCGAATAAAGGGCTAAGTTAAATCGTCTTTATAACTATGTAAGTTCATATAAGTATGGTATTCTTACCTCAGTAAGTCGAATAAACAGTCCTCTATAGAAGGAATCAGTTTCGTCATCATACATAGAGCAGTAAGTCAACATAGTGATTTCTTCTATGGACATTGTCACGTGATGATTCTTGTAGTATATTGACATCTCTGTGATTAGGCTGTGGGTACATAGAGTTACAGTTAATATACAGAAATGGGTTCAAAAATGTATTTGCTGTTCCTGATGATTAAGTATCTAATCGTAATATTATAAAAGTCCATGTTGGTGGCGATAGATCGATGTATGTGCGGATGTTTGTTACTTTTTCACGCAAAAACCACTGATAAGATTTTAATGCTACTTTGCAGTATTGTAGCTTACACATCAGAATAACACATAGGCTATATTTCCTATTTGAAGTAAATGTGTAAGTTATCCGAGATATGACAATAATGCGTACGTTTTAGTAGTAAAGTTTCTTTGAGCAATGTTAACAATGAAATTATACGATCTTTGCTCTAATATTCAAAACACTTACTCGAAAACAAGTTGCAGATCGTCAACAATGATCCATAAGGAGTGTCCGTCGATGCTCATGATGTTAGCTGGATACACGTGGTCTACTTGTAGCACTGACTGCGCCGGCAAGTTGTGGCGTTCTGAAGATGATGATGCCTCTATAAGTTTATATAGATATCATAAAACAATGATTAAATTACGTGCCAATAGTAGCCTTTAATTACTTTGATTGATTCCTGACGGAACAAGTAGTCAAGTAAATAGTAAACAAGAAGAAAAGGACACTACAGGCGTGTCAAGGCAAAAAAATCGAAATTTTGTAACTTTGTTTATTTTGAAATGAGCTGCTACTAGTTCTTTACTAGTTAGTACTAGGTTTTTCTCTGAGGAAACTGACTTAAAAACAGACTTATTTTATGAGCATTTCTTTCATCATCATAATAGTAAGAACTGTACTCTATATTTACCTAAAACACTGACAGCCTTAAATTCCTCAACAAGCTCACACTGTATTTCTTGCTCCTTCTTCTCCACTGCTTTCTGAGGTACACTTTCAGCGGAACTTGATGCACTGGAGAATTCTATCAGAGTCTGTTCGTTTTTGGGCACTTTCTGTGTCTTATGTTTAACTGGACAGTTGTTTGGACAAACTGTTGAGGTAGAGGGGGTTGGTTCACTCAGCATGTCAAAAAGATTGTATGCAGGTGTGGGTAACATTGGTTGCATCATTGGGGTCGTGTCGTGAACTGGTACGTCTACGCCGCCGGTACATTGCTCTGGAATTGGTGAAGATGTGTTAGTGTTAATTTAATACTGATAGGCTAGATGTTGGATAGTTACTGGACTTTGTTTTCCATATTTGAACTACTTTTACTACTGTAAGAATAGACTTCATGAAGAAATTCAGTAAGATTTTTAGAGTGGCATTCTGATCAGACTTTCAGGGTAACTATAGTGATTCTAGCTAGATATAGAATAATGTAATTGTACATTTTTGAAAGCTTTATCTACCTTGTGAGTTATAAGCTCTACATACAGCTGAACAAAATTAAGAATGCAGCAATAATAAGAGTTTTACTAAAAGGAAACTTTGTGCAAACATAAAATTGTTTTTAGAGTCTTACCCAATTTAGAGACAGACAAGTTAAAGTCAGTGATCAAGTAAATGTATTCATCGAGGGTCTTCATGCAGTTCAGGAAACGTTCCTTCAGTTCTGATGGGTCACAGTTTAGCTGCTTTACGAAACCTTGAGCCTGTATAGAATGAAAACAGTTGTTATTGTTTTTATTAATAAGCATTGCCCTCAAAAATGTTATTTATTTACTGTGAAGCTAAAATATTTATTTGAGTAGAAATGGGTGATTGTTCGCTAGAGTTAAAATTAAAGCTGTTGTATACCTTTCCAGGTTATATTTTCTAAAATGAGGGTACTCTTAAAAAAACCATTTGTGAGTTTGTGGCAATTCGGACTATGAATGTAATTTTTAGTGAACAAGCTTACTTTGCAGCACAGCGATATCTCATATTATCATGTTTTTAGAAAAAAATTCAAAGAAATTATACATACAGTTACCTATCAGAAGTAGGTAGTCGACAAGAGGGAAAGGCGGTAAGTTCATGAAAGAAAGTTACCTAACTAATGATTTATTCATTTCATTTTATTCGTAATGTAAATTTTCGTCATGAGTTAACCTGAGACGAGAATATTACGAGCGCGCATATTGCTAGAGTCGCAATATTTCTCTTGACTTGTACTTACCTTCAATTTAATTTTTTCAATGTCTTCCACGGCCTCATCGCATTTGGAAACGAAAACGTTAATTCTCGATTCCATTTCGTTACGGCGATGCAAAGCCAACGTCGCCAGATCTATAAAACTCCTGAAATAAAAAAAATGAAGGCAACGAAAACAACGAAAGAAAGTTTCAAGTTTCATCAAAGATTTAACTTACATCTTTACAAAGAGTTTACAAGTCGAAGTTTATAAAGTAAAATCTTCAGAAGAACTTGTTGAAGAGCTTCATAGAAATAAGCTCTTGGTTTCTTTTAGGTAGAGCAGAAGTAGATGGTTAAAAAATAATTGAATATAACATGCAAATGCAACTGCATGCAACCACAGATTACTTAATAGTTATGAACTCAACTTGGAACACGAAACGAAACGAAAACGAAACAAAACTGAAACTGACTGAACGAAACGAACTGAACTGTTGAATTGATAGAATGAGTAGTGAGTGAGATAATGAATGAAAGAAGAAGTTGAACGGTAATAGACAAAAGAGTGAATGATGAAGTTTATCTTTATGTATCCAAACACTCAATATGTAAAACAAATGTGATAATCTGCTACTCGACACTAGATGGCGGATATTTTAAAAACTTTTCCTACTGGCCACTAGATGTCGCTACTAGACTAATTCTGAAACTTATCTTGGTATTTTTGTAATTTAGTAGGTACTTATTTACTGAGAAAAGCACTCTTTCCATATTTTGGTTTTACTCTCGTTTATTTATAAATTATTTTTTAAATTTGTATAAAAGCTTAGACATCCACGCACATTAGCCGCGTAACACGCTTAACGTATCAATTCAATTAAAAAAGGCCAAACTAAACAAGAGCTGCATAATAAATTCAAGGCACCTCGGTCTCGCGTTGTACTAATTGGAAACAGGGGTCCGGTTCCAATTAGAGTGAAAGAGACAAGAAGAGATATTGCAGTTGCGAGAGCCATTGCAGGTGATAAGAATTCGGAGGAAAATCTTTTAGAAACTATCTACCTATTTATTTAGTACAAGTAATTATATAAGCTGGGGAAATAAGTTAAATAACTTATGTACATTTTCATTTTGAAGTTGCTCTTTCTGAAGTTTCTCCGAGCATAGAATCAAGTAGGTAAGCGCCTACCGGATATAACCAGTCATGGGCCAGACCAAAGCCACTTTGCCGATAGATAGTTAGCTCTCGTAAATTGCGCTAATATCTCTATTTGACACGCCCGAGAGCCCTTCAAATTACCGCCTGTTGTACGTTCTGAGTTATATGATAATTTCTACGTTTCAAACTGTTTTCCAATCGTTATTTGCTGAACGATATTAAGTTTTGACGGTTATATTCAAATGTTACTTGGACGCTTCGTAAAAAAGGCATAAATACTTAAATATGTACTTAAATGTAAATATTTCTTACAAATACCGTTTTGTTATATTATAACTGTGATACAAAGATACAACACACTACCCTAGATTTAGGTACCTACATCTAATTTAATTCGATTTTAATACTAAACGATCTGCCCTTAGGCTTCAAGAACGAAGTAAGAAACTCTACAGAGTAAGACGTGAGACAATTAGCACTAAGCACCACTAATTACTTGCACAAGGTAATTTATTACAAACTTGAAGACGGCCGACACTTGATAGGTAAAAACGAGGCTTACAGCAATTAAAGGCAAACAAAAACAATGTATTTATAATTTCAGTTTGTATTACAACGTGTTACGTTTCCCGCTATTTGATACGCAATTAAAGCACGGACATCACTGGAGGCTAGGCCAGCCTAATTACGATAACTCTAGTACTGGGCAGAGGCGTCAATACGCCCATGTCGAGCCTCGTTTTGAGGTTTCAAGGTACTGTCGAAAAAGGAATACCGAAGAGTTTTAGGAGTAGAAATAGGTACGGTACCTATTTACTTACAATATCCTAAAAACATTAAATAGAGCCCACAATAAACAAGGAAAATAAAAATACTTACTACGTATCACAGATTACAGCTACGTATTTAAAATTTCATTGATGTGCAGCCGGAAGGATACCGTAGGTACTTACATCATAGAATATAACTATTGCAAACAAAGTCAAGCGTCATGATCCTGCAAAATTATTGTTTAGTACATTTTTATAATACTTACTAACCCCCCTTCTTCTATGGTATCCGAGTAAGTATCTGTTCTACTATCGGATGTAAACGAGGCACCGTCGTCGGCGTGGACCCTATAATTATTATTACCATTGAGTTGTTTCGCCGTGGTCAGTAATTAAAACATAGTTAGAGCGGGTACTGACGCCTCTGAATTAATGCCTTAATAGAAATGTGCGCGTGATTACCTCTATTGAGAGTTCGCCGCTTTTTACGACGATACGAGATTGATGGCGAAAAGATTGCTCGTGTTTTGTTTTGTGGATAACATCTATATTTATGAACAAGCGTTCACTTCTTGTAAGTAGTTTTACCTGAAGAGGGAGCATAAAGGGACTTTGTGCGAGTTGTAAGTTGGAGAACTAAAGATATTTTTCATTAGGTAATTTCAACTTGGATAGTAGTTAAGTACGAGTAGGTATATTTCTATTCTTCTGACTATGCTATGAGACAAGATTTTACGTAGGCACCTAAATGTTTGATGAAAATTCTGCAAATAAAAGGATTTCGCCAAAAAAATCTACAGAAAATATCTACCTACCAGTTTTTTAAATTCGGCAATAACAAGGTGTCCTGATTTTGCTTTCAGGAATAAAAAGATTTTTCAGAATCGTTTTAGCAGTTTAGGCATGTGGGAAGATAAAATATTCCTACTTTAAGGTACTTCTTACCCAAGGCATCTACAATATTTCATTAGCTATTCTTATAAGATTTCATACTCTATCTGTACTTTAAGGAAGTAACCTCAGAGGGTACCGTAAGAGGGCGAAGCAAAGCAGAGGCTATATTAACTTGTCATTATGAAAAAGAGGCACTTATACAATCGCTTTATACGTAAAAGAGACAGCCTGACGCTAAACTTGCGCCAGCGCCTACCTATTGTTTAGTGTGAGTTATAGGTGGTGATAGTTTGCATATCACTATTCAGTTGTTATTGTTATTAGGTAATAGAATGGTATATAATAAACTAGCTTTTACCCGCGACTTCGTCCGCATAAGTTTTTTTGTTTTCTCCCGGCTGTAAGTCCAGCAACAATGTCCCTCTATCGTGTTCCGGTCCTCAACTTCACATCAAAATTTGTTCAAAAGCAACCTAAGCACATAATGGATAGCTCCGAATGTTTCTTATTCCTACCCTATAAGTTAAGTAGTGTGATGGAATGTCGCTAAGTTTCGATCCAAGTAAAACTGTTAAATAAAGACAGTTGCATCAAAATTTTATCATAAATTCCATAAATTATGGCGCCTACCTACCCTCTAAGTTAGAAAAGTGATTAAATACTAACTTGAAGTCTTAGTAACACTCAGTTTAAAAAAAAACACCAAAATCATTTCAGTAGCTATATCGTCATGCGCTTCTTAACACGATCACGCTAGATTTCCGCGGGAATGAGGTATTTTTCCGCCGTAAAAAGTAGCCTGTGTTCGTGCCTAGGATTATATCTTTAAATTAACCAAGTCTTATAAAAATCCGTTCTGACGTTAAGGCGTGAATGAGGTAAACTTTTAAAACAAACTATTAAAAATCACTAACTCAATTCAGTTTTCTGCCTACTTCCTACCCCCTAAGTACGATGACGTGATCATTTTGATCTTATATCCGTTTTTAGGTAACCATCTATTACCTTACTAAATTTCATCAAAATCCGTTCAGCCGTTTAGGCATGATAGAGCAAAACTCCCAGCAAAAACCATTAAAAAATCACTAACTCAGTTCAGTTTTCTGCCTACTTCCTACCCCCTAAGTACGATGACGTGATCATTTTGATCTTATATCCGTTTATAGGTAACCATCTATTACCTTACAAAATTTCATCAAAATCCGTTCAGCCGTTTAGACGTGAAAGAGCAAAAGTCCCAACAAAAACGACTAAAAATCACTAACTCAATTTAGTTATCTACCTACTCCCTACCCCCTAAGAACGATGGCGTGATTATTTATAGCCTATGACCATTTCTAGGTTATCATCTATCACCATACCAAATTTCATCAAAATCCGTTCAGCCGTTTAGGCGTGAAAGAGTAACAGACAGATAGACAGAGTTACTTTCGCATTTATAATATTATATAGTCATAGTAATATAGTAAAATATAGTAATAGTATATAGTATAATATAGTATATAGTATGGATAGTATGGAAGTATGGATTTAGTATTACCTAAGTGCCTAAATATAAAGTTTCATGGTTTTATCTTTGAATAATGACGATCTCCCATACTAACTTTCATCCCTTATTACCACCCCCTTAAGCCTTTTTTCGCGACAAAATATAGCCTATGTCCTTTCTCAAGGTCTAGACAACCTCTCTACCAAATTTCATTGAAATCGGTTCAGTAGTTTAGGCGTGAAAGCGTAACAGACAGACAGACAGACAGACAGAGTTACTTTCGCATTTATAATATTAGTATGGATGATATGGTAATTTAACAGCTGAATTAATAAACATGAAGTGTCAGAGAATAGGAAAGGGTATATTATAGACAAGTTAAAATATGAATTGGACATACCTAAACTTAGGACTTAATGTACATCTAGGTACCTACTTATGTAAGTATAAGTACAGGTTATAACTGGCAAAATCATATCCTTCTTCTTGGCTAAAAAGAAAACGATGCTAAAAAGATGTAAATAAGTAAATAACGTCATAACGTTACTTCTTTTTCTTTCTTTTCTTTGTTCTTTTCTTTTTACAGAATTATGATTCTGTTTATTATTTTACTTAAACATATCTTACTAATTAAGATAGATAGATAGATAAATCATTTATTCACTGCACAGTACATAAATAATAGTTAACAGTAAATTCAATTGATTACAAGCACACTTAATGATAAAATAAGGCGAACATAGTTACAAAATAAGTAGGATATACCTAGAATAGCTATGAAAAATACTTATAGGTATAAAAGTTACAAAATGGAATTCGTGGATTTTTAATCAGTTTGACGCATTTTTAGCGCAAATAAATTGTTTTGGTACATAAAGTCGGAATTTGTTCATAAACATTACGAAGAAAATAAAGTAATTATACCAACCCGTTTCAGTTTAAGTGAATTATAATTTTCCTTTATGAACCTTAAAAGTGATTACTTTAATATTTCGGTGCAATCTTTTAAATGTCGGTATTATATTGCAAGTGCGTGTATTATTATAATTACCACCAATTGCAATGGTGTGTTCACATTGCTCGTTGTGATGTCTCAATTTCTTAAACCTTTGTATCGTGTATTGTGGATAGTCGGCGGAGTAATCGCCTGTCATTACCAACTGTCACTGGTGACAGTGACGCCAAATTAATATGGGAACGTCCAGCTTCGATTGACATTCGTAAGTTAGTTCTTAAGCGAGAGTGTGACTACGTGTTTAGAGGTTTTCGGGATAACGGGATGTGGTATTTTTAAGTGGATATAATGTTTAGATTATTTCATAGTTTATCGTTTATTCTTAAAGAAACTATTAATTAGTTAGTCCTGCCAAAGAGAAGGTCACAAAATTATGACGAATATCTAGAGAGAGATAGACGCTACAGCAAATTTTCCGCACATCCTGTTGATTGAAAAGATTTCCATAATTTTGAAAATGTATTAGGTATTCTACGGGTATACTAATCTCGTTTTAAATCACTCTCTTAAACTACTATTTAAACGCAGGATACTTTATTGGCTTGAATCTGTGTGCGCTGTTGTTATCACCTTCCTTTAATTAAAGCATAAATGATGAGGAAGTCTTGGGCCGCCTAAAGGAAAACTTTTTAGTAATTTACACCAAGATATTGTGTCTTATAAGATTATTGGTATTTAAGCCATAATATATTCAGATGTCGAATGTAACTTCCTTCTTAAACGCATGGCCGCCCTTTTGCGCATCGTGAGCTCGGCAAAGAGATCGCCTGAGCGGTGTTCTCACGCGCAACTTACACAAATAGCTTTAATTTAACTTTAATGACCCGCTCGCGTGAATCAACCAAATTGATTTGACGGCGTCGTGTTGTGACTCCCTTTATCTCTTCACTTGTAACTGATGATGGGGTATCAACGCATCACGGTGTTTCGACGCCAAGTCCTCTCAACGTCGAACTGGGTACCAATTCTCTTAAATTAAGTTAAGCGACCATACTATAACCAACAGATAAATATTCTACAGCAATAGGTCACAAATTTGGTATTCTCTTATGTGCCACGAAATAGTCGATTAGTAGTCTCTAGAGGGCTTTGTCATTCATTTGTCTTTGCGAATGATTTAGTTGTCGATGTTGCCAATATTTAATAAAATTATTGTTCGAAGAAATTGATCAACCGATTGATAGATTTTTTTCGACCTAGAATAAGCTTAGACATACTTTAAAATACAGAATATTTATTTCTATAAGATTTACATGCATTTTTTTCATAAATTGCACGTTAATTTTCGAAAAAACACCGAAATAGTGTTTGGGTGACCGAACGACTGAACGACTGAACGACGGACGACCGAACGAAATGCCATTAGAGAACAACTGTCAAATAGCGAAGAGAATACCGTTTGGAACTGCCACTCATGTGACATTGCGGAGTAGAATACCAAATAAAGCGTAAAGTAATAAAATGTACGGCCGATCGCTGTCCACTGTCAACTTATCTGTTAAGAGAATACCAAAATGTGTCATTTCATACAATTCACATTCTAGAGAGACACCATTTTTCATTTGGTAATTAAGAGAATACGGGCCCAGATTGTATGGACGTATTGGGGAACGCGAGGGACTTTATGATGTGTGGGATGTGATTGCTGATTACCGTTAGCGGTGATGTCAAGAGAAGATATTTTTATAATACAATATAAACTTTATGTATTGTATTATAAAAATATATTTTTTTCTTTCTAATGCAGAAGGTAGTTAAGCTTTTATTTCCGATCAGAAAAGCCTTATCAATTTCTTAATTCAGTCACATTGTGGAGACAAGAGAAGTTATTCAATCATCCAATAGAATTTTGAAAACATAATTGAGTAAGTAGTTATTAAAAATAAATAACTTATTGCACTTCAAATATTGAGATAAGAAACCAGAAATAAATATTTGATAAATTAAACATAAGTAGGTAAGTACCTATTTAGTTGTATCTTTTCCGAAATCATAATAAACCAATTATTTTGCAAGCTCTAATTACTGTAAATACTAAGTGTTACCTAAATGTTACCCTTATTTGTATATGTGCAGTAAAAACCGTCATTAGAGAGTAAATGAGTCAATCTCGGCAGGTGCACGCGTTATGTGATTAAATACGCATTAGCGCAGCCTTTGCGCGAGCCGCTGACGTATAGTAGATCATCTAGGTACTTACTAGCTTTTCTATACCTTTCAAACTATTTTTTGATTGGTATAATTCCTGAACACTTCGTGAAACGGTGAGGAAAAGTTAGTACAACATCTCTCCATGCAAATGTGGTATAATTTCAATTCAACGCATATTGCTCTACATGTTGTTGCTCTGCTTACATCTACATTGCTCTACATGTTTGGCGTCGCCTGTAAGTAAGTATCGATTAACTGGTCCTTAAATTATACAGCACAAATAACTATTAAAGAAGGACCACTATACTGAAACTTTATAATACTGTTCCAAAGTATTTTCAAAAAATCCCTTGTCAAGCAGCTTCCTCTTTTTTACTGGAATACTTATTTTTTTTTAAATAACAATTATCCTTATTTAAAAACTTTGATTAATTTAGTTGAATTAATTTAAAACACATTACCAAAAGTTCATTCAACCATTAATTTAGTGATCTACATGGTACGTAATCTTTATAAAATAAAACTAACTAAATATTACGTGTAAACTATAAGTAATCTTATAAATCAACCAATCTCTTTTGATTGACTAAATGAAGGCTGGTTAATATGTAACAGCCGTTTAATAAAATTAGAATAAAGTCATTGAATCGAACGCAGCGAGTTTCGAATTTTGAAAAGAGCGCGCCATCTTCTAAATTGCCGCCATAAACGAGATAATTGGATCAACGCAGGCCGGTAGCTAACTGAAACCAATTTTTATTGGACCAATTTCATTGTTTTATTGAAATCAGTGTTGAAAGGACTGTTTTATGAAAAATAAATAAAAATTAACAGGTTTAATTTAAAGAGGTGTATATGCATGCATAACTACTTATACGAGTATAAAGTAAAATAGGTAAGTACAATGTCGAAAGTTGGTACTTTATAGATTTTTCTTTCAGTAACTACATAGGTATACCTTTGATTATAATATACCTACACAGGTCTACCTTCGCCTTTTTAGAGATTTTAAATTAAATGATTAGCTATATGTATTGTCTTTGAGCAATTTACCGCTTGTTGCTTTTATATATTTTTCGTTGTTCTCGCATTGTATTTAAATTATAAAAATAAAAGCAAGAAATTTCAATTAATTATTGCTTTAAAGCGATTCTTGGCACACCTTTGCCATCCTAATAAAGGAAAATAAATTGCATATTCGCTGTGGGCGCTGTGTGAACCGACAGCGGCCGCTTATTCAGACATCAATTTAATCATTAGCAGATAGATTACAAACTCTTACAAAAGACCAACAAACAAACCATATTTAATCTATGAGTTGCTTAATTTTATCAAGGATTTCACAAAATATTTTTAATTTAGATCTCCTCGCCGATACTGTCCGTTTTACGCGGAAGTTGCAACGATGATTAATTAACTTCTAAGCTGTAATTTGTTTAAGCTAACTTGATTATAATTGCCTGTTTCTAAATTGTTATGTACAAACCTAAACTTATATTTCAAATTAATAACGTAAATTAAAATAAATATAAAATCCAAGGTAAGCTGTAACATAAACAAGTGGAATCTATTTAAAATGACAATAAATTATAACTGGCCGCGAGCTCATTCCGTAAAGTTTAAAAGGCAAAAGGTTCGGAAAAAATGAAGCGTTTGAAATTTAATTTATTCAAAATTGAAACGTCACGGCACACAAAGGCGCGCGGGCACAATGGCGGGTATTCAGGGCGCATATTGACTAAATGCTCTCTGGAATCAGGACGGGTACATCGAGGCAAGACTGCAGAATGTGTTGAGTTAGAAGAGCTCAAAGATCAACTTTGGTTGAAGATGGGAAATACGAAGAAAACAATCGCATCTTAACTTTCACCGCCTCCTACTTGTCAACCTTCATAACGAAAATCCTACCTTAACCGCTATAATTTTAAACCAAAATCAAAAGGTAAGTATTGAAACTTATGCTCCGGGCTGCGCCTGAACTGTGGTCTGTACTATTCCTCCATTTCATTAAAATTGCGAATCTTTCATCACATGAGTGTGTCTAATAAATAAATACATACCTACTTAAAACTGGAGCAAAACTTTGTTTTAAATGTATCGGTAAGGAATTCAATTAAGTAGATTTTGTTCACAAATTACCAATACAACCCACCTACACATCAGCTCACGTAAGTTGCTACGTTTCGACAATACGCATCCGCCGCGTGAGTGTTAACACGAAAATTAAATGCTGATATCACAATTAATCAAGTGCCCATATTAATAATTGGCTATTCACTCCGTGAGGTGTCAAATTATATTGCTCAATTAACTGCCGGCAATAGAATAGGGCCGGTGTTTGGCCCTGTTTGGCCTGTTTGTAAATAACGCTGTCTTGTAAAAAAAAAAACTAATCTATACAATATACTAACAATTGCTGTCTATTAAGAAATGAAGCTTTATTGATTGATAGAGCAATGAAATCGGTGTCGTGTTTTTTATGTCACGAAATAAGCACCTATCGGACATACTAGTACTTGAATACACAAGTTTTTGCAATGTTGTTTGATAGAATACGAAAAAAAATGTTTGATATGCTTTTTGAGTCATTTTTTTAGAGCACGTTTCGAGTTTCAATACACTTATGTACTTAGTAGAGTATTTTGCAATCGTGTTCTACGGCACGCCGAAGACTCTATGTAGATACAAAAAAAACGCTTAAACCAAAAGCTAAACAGTTCTTAAACTAGATTACTCAATTTAAACTCGTAACCCACCTACTTATAACACTTAAGCTTTACGAAATAGGATTACCAAAGTCCCGTGAAATGGGACCAAAACTAGTCGTAAAATCGTGGAAACGACGTCAGTACAGGAAAGTCGTACGGACGCAATAAAAATAATATTTTAATAACACTCATTTCAATACATTATTAACAGATATATTTTTTAATCTACACAAATGTCTTATGCTCGGAAGAATATTCTCAGCTCTTGTAGTGATGTGAAACGATGGAAGTATAGTTTATTATCGGTATAATAAAATTACTTAGGTACTTAATACCTGGATATGAAAAGTAACTTAGTTACGGAAACATAAATTATTTTCCCTTACAACGACAAGCTATATCCATCTTATTACGTACTACTTATTATAAAGTTTACGACAGATTTTAATTTATGAGAAAATGTTGTAACTATAATTAAGTTACAAAAAGTCATGTTATTTACAACAGGCAACTATAAATTTTCACATAATATACTTATTGTAAAACTTATTAGGTAAAGATTTTAAACAAGAATAAAGCTCAGATTCAAGAAACTACCATGTTCGATACACTTGTGTTTACTTTCTATCGACAAAATCTGAGTACGAAGTAAAGTTTATCGATATATCTGTTGATCCTATCATCCTATCCCTACTCGAGGTTTAGACACGCGGTAATACGAGAGATTATTTATGGTCGATATAATTTTGGGATTAGTAAGAAAATTATTTCATTTTGTGATCGCATTAAGTTCGATACAGCACACAGACGTGTTAAGATGGAATTAATTTTATCTCTACCAAAGAAACAAGGGAGCTATTTGGTTTGAGGATATCTACATCGATTACTTCTTTTGTTTTGTCGTCAAAAAACAGAAGAATACGGATTTTAATGGTTCTAGTGTATTTTCTTTCTGTAATTTCTGTAATCAGTCTGTGTTTGTTTCTGAGGAAGGCCAAGACGAACGTACTTTGATCAAAGCAAGTAGCAAGTGGAAGGAAGTGGTCTCTACCTACCCCAATGGGAGAGAGGCGTGACGGATATGTACGTATGTAATTTCTGTAATTTGTAATTCCTGTAATTTTCTTCCTGTAATCATGTAACAGGCTGTTAGTGTTTATGTTTATCGTTCATTCATTAGAGAAAAATTATGATAAAATTGATTAGATTTAAAATTATAATCTTGGAAATATGCCGATCAGATTGTCAAACAAGTCGTTAAGAGTTATTGATCTTGTGAGAGCCGAAATCCTTAATGTATTCATTTGGGTGTAGTGAAATAGTGTATCGTTACGCCATTAAGATACAATCTTGTATCCAGTATCTTTGTCTCTAGGTAGCGACAAGTTTTTTTTTCAAGATTAGAATTCGCTTTATAGCCTGTTCGCGTGTCTAATTAACGTTTGTTATTTTTTTCTAAACATTCCTTTTGAATGCTCGTTTAAGGTGCGGTTTTGTGAATGCGTTTAGTTTAGTCGTTTTGGGTAATAAAGTCTTTCGAGTGGTCTCAAATTGAGATTTATTTATTTTTATGGTTTTTTTTTTGAAAGCGAATTGGAATCTTTTTGGTTTTGACTGATAAATAAGTACCTAGTTCTAAAAAAATATTAAGCCACATTTGTTTAAGGGTATGGATGCGTGTGATATCCACCAATCATATTTAGGGTGCCCTCATATTCGATGATTATAAATAGAATATGATTGGTGGATATCCAACCCATTGATATAGCAACGTAGCATAGCATATCACATATCTGGTGAAAAGGCACTCTTAATGGGACACTCTCAAAAGTTGCGACTATCGTTTCATTAATTTGTTGTTTATAAAACGTAATTTAAAAAGAGAGTACCTTTTGTACATATTATAGTAATTATAGTATTTTACGTATTTATAGTCTGTACGTATTGTAGCTACGTAATAAAAACTTAAATTCAATTCAAAACAAATACAACAATCGCATTAACGAAACTGAGCCTTAAACCGCTAAGAAACTGGTGCTATTTAAATATTTCAATTAAGTCAACACCGAATTTAATTGGTAGAGAGTAGCTTGATTGTTTATTGGCAGGGAATACGTTAATAGTTATTTTAATAGATTTATGTATTAATTTAGACTCCATCTCATGGGAAAGTGTTGTGAGCCAAATTATCTTCTAACTGTGGAATTTATTTTATTGCATCTTTTTCTTTTAATTTTAGGTGGAGCTGGTGATTTGATATTTCGATTTTTGGATTGAAATTAAGTTTTTAATTTGTTTCGTTATTTTCTTTTGTCTAGTTAAGTAGCTCCAACAGTAACATGGGATTGTGTTTATTGTTGAATTTCAATATAGCATTGAGGATAGTTTCTTGTAGGTAGGTACCTAACCTACCTATTAAATTGCATGTGAGTAAGCGTATTCCTAGAGAAAGAGATGGAATTTTGCCATTTTTGTTAAAAACTCTAAACAGTTCTTAAGATTTTATAGATTTTATTGCACAAACATATTTCAAGAATAGTAGGTACCTACTATTTGATAAGTTGCTACTAACCATAAGCCACGTCATCCTTATTTTAAAGAAAAGTTATAGAATAAAGTTTATCATGGAATTAAATATTTAACGCCAACTATGAGCGCCTTGATGATTTGTCTTTAAAATCGATGTCAGTTAATTAAAATTATTTTACATTAATTTATAACAAGATTTACTGTTGATTGGGATATTCGATGTAATTTGGAAATTATATTTTATTGTAATTGAATTGAAAATTGAAAGATATTTCTGTCTCATTAAATTAAAGAGACACCGATTGAAATTGTCAGAACGTGTAATTAGATGCTATTAAATATAAATTTAATGTACCTACACATACCTACTATATTTAATTTATACAATTTGTAAATTATAAACCATAAAAGCAATTAAAATATTCCTAGCATAGGCAACCTGCCTATCTATCTATCAACTTTAGGTAAGCAGGTAATCAATTTGTTACTTAATCTCAAATATTTTTGATCTCGGCCTAAAGAATACAATAAAAACGTATTATCGAAATAAAGTGTTAAGTCTATTATTTGTTTGGTTAACTCCATGATATATTTATCACAAAGAATGAATAGATTTCCATATAAATATTAATTTGGTTGTCCGGTTGTGTCGGTAACGGTACCATAGATAAAAAAATGCCATAAATCTTATATTTTGTCCTCCAGCTATTTGGATCGGACATTACTTTTTTACTAACAACTTTATACTGCTTATACTGAATGGTTATGTTAAAATTTTAATATACAAATAAGATATAATAAGTAAGTGATTAAGATCTAATGGTATTTAGTTATTGCTTTATTTTATAACATCATTTTAGTTCATCAAATTTTGTACATTTTTTAGTTCATCAATGGAGTTTATTAAAATCGCTCTAGGACACACATTATGTATTTAAACGAATGTCACGTTTTGTAGATTAACATTAGACAACATTTAAATAATATTTTGAAATGTGTAGTAGCTACTACACATTTCAAAATTATTATTTAGTGGACTATAATAGTAGGTAACTTGCTTAAAAATAGTAATGAAAACAAATGAAAGGGACACGGTGGAACATTTCCCCAAAGCAACTGACAGAAAAGATGACAGTACTAAACTAACTAAGTACTAAAATAACAACTTGGCGCATCTAGGAAATTGAATAAGTACCTACCTACAATCGTAATGTTCTAAGACAGCTTGTTCGCAAGTAATTAAAATGTTTTTCCATTGGTTCTCAACCCGACTTAAGTACTAGGCGTTCATAAAATTGCAAGAGAACTTTCCGCTGTGTATTATTTACGGCCGTTTCCATACAAATCGCACGTTCGGAGCCCTTTCTTATATTTATAAAGCTGTCAATTTGGAGCCGTTTCGGGTTAGAGTGGAAAGGCGCGGTGCCGCAGATGCGCTCGCTCGTAACTCAGGAAAAAACGTTGAGGCGGCGGCGGCGGGAACGGGAAAGGCGAACGCATTAAATTATTATGATTTATGTGTTTTAGTGTTCGAGCGAGCCTCCTTAATTATATGTGAAGGCTTAACGAACAAAGCCTGTTGGCTGGTTAGACCATCTTGGGTTACGAGATGTCTGCTTTATATTTAATACAGCCATCGCCAAAGGCTGGCAGGTAATTTTGTGACGTCGATGTCTATTTCAAATAGTGTTTGTAAAATATAGCTTCTTGGATCTATCTGCTATTTCAATATCCATAAATATTATAAATAATTTATTCGATTGAATGTAAGTATCTGTTTATGATTATTTCTTGATGAAAAACTAGTAAACATTGAGATCACACGCGGCTTTAGTATTCTAACACTTAGAAAGTAGGTAAACGAGAAGGCAAATTCTAGGACTTGCTGAAACGTTCAAAGAAAACTAGCTTCTCTACATTATCGGCGCGTCGTCATAGAGAACCATTTCCATTTGTCCCTTGTCACTAGTGTCAGTACATCGCTCGTCAAATGTCATCGCTGATTGATCGATCACACCGGCGACACACTAACTCGATTCTAAGTTGATGAAAAACGCGACTGTAATCTCCTTCATTATGTTACACTGTGTTAGTGTACAAGCTCCTTTAGTTTAATGTTGCTAGTTCATTATCTACGTCGCTGTAGTGTGAGTAACTACCGGCATTTTCATTGAAGAAGTTATTATTTTATTTTCTGATTGCATGTAAAATTACCTTAGTTAATAAAAAAAGATAACAAATATTGGAGACCGTTCGTAAGGGACAAGGGAACTTGAAGAATTTCGGACCAGCTAGCTGAAAGGCCATCATTCCTCTCCATCCAGTTCTATTCTGTATTAAAACAGTCCAGGTCATCTCGCCATCTTAATCTAGATCTGCCACGAAGTCATTGATCAATATAAGTCAAATACAATTCCTACTTTTTAAAACAACACCAAGGTGATGGATGTGCATTATAGCTTTGAAAGACAAATGACATTATTATACGTTGCAAAGAAAGAATAGTCCCACAATATGCAGGCAGGCAATCATTCCATTTTTATGGTTCCGTGCCCCAAACTATTTAGGCGCAGTTCAAACCAAATAGGAATCGTCGGCTAATTTGGAAAAAAGTGATAGAAAAGAAATCGTTCACAGCTGTTACGAATGATTCATGTGCTAAATATTGAATGGGAAATGGCTATGCAAATATTATTGCCGGCTTAATAGCTGTTTGTTCGGTTTAGGAGTTGATTGAGTGTGACATACGGACTGAACATGCTATAGTCATTTGGTATTTATAATTTTAGATAGGTTACTAATCAAATCATAGAATTAATTTAAATCCTTATCATGGAAATTAAGCTGCAGCAAGGAATAACGAATAGCATTATTGACGTTGTCATCTATGTAGATTAGTGCCTGAATTAAAGCACTAAAACAAAGACGTCTTATGTAAGTACGTATGCAAACAATTTCTCATCACATCGTTTTATGTAAAAGCACGTACTTCAAGTAAAATGTGATAATAATAACCTTTTTAGCTGTCAATCCGATTCGCCACGCCGCGATCACATGGAAACTCTGCAACGGCAAACCAAGCCACGATGCATGCCGTTCAAAACTCACTTTAAATTCAACTGTTTAGAATATAAGTTTGAACACTTGTTTCAAAATGTTAGGTGAAGAAAAATGGACTGTGGTTGACGGCTTTTAGAGTTAAAAACTAAATGAAGTGGACGCGAGTTAGATAGCATCTCTCCGAGCGGCGAACGCGCGTTATAATGATGTTGCCGGCAAAGAAGTCATTATTCATTTTTTTAATACAGTGTTTTGTTGAAACGACATTTTCACTAGCGTAATCACGATTTGTACAGGCAATATATCAGGGTAATAAAGGCAGCATTACGGCGCCGGTAAATGCGTCGGCGATTTTCAATTTGATGTCTTCATTTGGTGGGATTTGATTACTATTCAAACGGAAGTATATACCAACGTATCTACTGTACATTTAAAGCGGTGAATGTTAGATGTAATTAGCAAGTTAGATTTACACTAGTCATGAGTACCTATAAAATAGACATTATATAACACTTATGAATAAGACATCTCAGGTAACCTAGACGTTGGATTTAAAATATTGAATAAATTGAAAAATATTGAATAAAACCCTTTTCCTAAAAATAAATCGTTAATTGGCAATTTACCTAGTTCTTTAAATCAGGGCTATAAAATTTACCAACGTATATTCATAATTCATAAAAATCCACTTTTACAATTTACAAAAATGAATAAAATAAATCATTACGCCGGCTATGGCAAAAACCAATTTCCATAATCGCGAGCGTTTCTCATTTTGCATACAAAACCGAGTCTGCTGAAGTACTGACATACCATCGTATGTAACCACAACAAATAATAGTTTCTGACTGTACGATTGAGTTACGACAAGGTTTCTTACAGGCACCACTTTATGTTTACACTTGTTTAACTACATAACTTTTGAAAAACAACCTTAAAGTATCAGAAATAGGGGCTCGAAGTAATTTTCCCCTGAAATTGTTGCATATGTTATGCGTCAGCTGTAACGCGTCAGTGATGGCTCAATCAATGAAGTTGAGGTGTTGTAGTCGTGTCGTCGAGAAAACAATTTTCTTTACAATGTACGTAAGGACTTTGTCCTGTTCTTTTTTAGTTTGAATTCTTCAAAGGTTGCACTTGAAGAGATGTTAGCAGATTGTGTTTTGTTGCCATGTGAATTTACTTTCCGTATCTATGCAAGTTTAAGGTGGTTTAAGTATGAATCGTCAACACTCGTATTTGCCCGATAACTAACTCTAGGTACATGTTATTTTATGTATGATGTAATTACTGAAATATTTTCGTACAATAAAAAACACTAGAAGAGAAGCTTGTACCTTTTTAACTAATTGTTGGTAGACAGAACAATGAATCTCCGAAACATTACAGCCATTACAAACATTACAGAAAACCTTTTGCTTTTCGAATAATGATTTCCTAAAAACAAGTTCTTAGTATCAGGAGCATATGGGAATTATACCTCAGTAGGTACAGTTCAGATGATTGAGTAGCTGACGTCATAACAGTCGCGCGCAGTTCATCAGTCCGTCGTTGGTAAGTGTTAAGGAATATGTTGCTCGTACCGGCGTGCGTGTGCGCAGCGATCCTGTGATTATAGTTAATAGACACGCCGCCCGAGATATCTCACTTAGCTGGGTACACTGTGCTGTTGTTGCCACGTTTAATATGCAAAGATTAAAAATAGCTCAGGCTTTCTAATAGTAGGTGAAAACGTATTGTTCTTAATAAGCAATTCATTTTTAGGAGACATATCGCACGCAGCTGTGTCGTGGGAGTTCTAGCTGAAAATTAAAATATTTCAGGAAAAAAAATCTAAGTCTTTATGTAAGTAGTTTTATTATGTAAGTAGGTAATCCACAAATACTTGATCTGTAAGTAAAGGTCCTTAAAAGCAGTCCAAGATAGTGCTTCATTAGTTTTATTATTTGAACTCCCCAACTGGTCAGCAACTATCACCCTCACCCGAGCATTCCTCTCGCAGCAGGGTGCGCGGGCGCAGCGGGGCGCTCGTTATTAGCACCTCGCGGCTCAAAGCGCGCCGCGGTCAATCCCCACTCCGCTCTTATTTCCCCGCTCCCCCCTGCTATCTGTCAACCTGTCAACTTGAATTAGGTAAAGTGAAATAATTCGAATGTCTTCGGTTGTGTTTTGTTTTGGGAAATGCGGTTAAGTTACAGCATTATACTTACATATTTGTGTTGTGTGGAGTAGGACTTTCCCACCTGCCTTTCAATGACTTAATTTGAAACTTATATGAATACTACATGGGCTACAGAATTCAAACTATAAAAGTGCAGTTTTCTATTCGTGTTCTTCGTCCCTACAACTGCACACTACCGTCTACTTTCTTATAGGTAAGGTAGTACTTATTTGAAAAAATCAAAATAGGCAGATAGATACATACCGTGATAATGTTTTTATTTTTCATTCATTTTAACCTGATTTTTTGTATAAATAAACCAACTTCAAATTATTTGTAGGGTAATTATTGTAGTTACCTTTATAATATTAACTTTATACATTACATCTAAGCCTCTCCTCCCTCACCTTTTGAGTTCTAACCACTATTTCCCCAACCCCCATTGTCTGTAAACAATTAACGTTTAAAAATAATAAAACTAGAACGTCAAATAGCATTTGGATCGCATCAGAAGTGCGCGCACGCAGCTCGCTGATTGGTCAACGGTCCCGCCCAAAGAGGGCGGGCACTGCTCTTCAAAACAATGACAGACTTTTTTTTAATAGTTACCGTTAATTATCTATGGCTGTACTGTTATTAAACTCTTTTATTATCAGAAATTTTGTTTTCATATTTGTTTAAAAGCAGTAACCAAGCAAAAAAATTGTAGTTAAATGCTAATAAGTTTTCAATTAGATTATAATTCAATTAGATCTTTTACACATTGCCTGATACTATAAATATTTGATAAAACTTTAGTTACTAAATAGATTTTTCAATCAAGACACTTTATGCCCAGTTGTATATCGAGCGTGCAAATAAATAGTGGCAAATTAAGAAGTTTACCCACTTACCTATAACTGTACTTATACAATTAGGTACCCTATATTTTTTACTCTTAACATGACCAATGGTAATAACACGGCCCGTATGTTAATTGCACCTATACTCTAGCTAGAACATTCTAGTTTTTGTCTGATTCTGGTATTTGTCATAATTAATCAAATAGGTAGATACATAGATGACATAATTCGCAGCCAAGTAAGTATCTATACAAATGAAGCATTTATTCATTTGGTTGGGTATGACTTATTAGGTTAGCCCCACTACAAGTAAAAGGTATGTTACGATATAGCCAGATTGGATCATGCACTGAAAAGAGGTCAAATTAAAAACATCGACAAATCAGGAAGCATCTAGCGCAAGTCGTAACAAATACACAAAAAGAAAGTAATTTGTATAACAACAATGGTAATAAGCTACATTATTCGAAGCAGCCCTAATTCTATCACAATAGTCAGCCAACAGGCGTCAGGCGTGCACACAAACGAACACAACGAAATAACACCGCCGCGTACAACTTATTAACACATCACCTCCTCGCAACGGGACTGGGGAAATTATTATTTAGCCGGTTAATAATGGAGTCATCATTTCGCCCGTGACAGCTTCACACCTTGAGACGGGACGGCGAATTGAGTCTCTTTATTATGCTCTCGGGCTTGTGCTTTTAGTTTTTTTATTTTATGTTGGGTTTACGATCCGCTTTGTGAGAGCGGCCGCCTGCCGTGGCGAGCCGACTTAATCGTGAGAGGTGTTAAACAGACCCCGATGTAAGAAGATAATCTAAATTGTTTATAAGGTTTTAATAAATTGGACTCGAAAATAATTAAGATAATAGCCAAGCTATAAATTGTAAATGACTTGTATTACATTGCGGCTATTTAGAAGTGTCAGCTCGAAACAAATAAACGATGTCAGTGCGATACGACACGACGCAATCAGGGTACAAGATGGAGGATTGCGATTGGCGTTTGCAAAATATGAGCACTTGTCTTGATATGGCAGCAATAAAGCGCAAGAATGTAACTCGTACCATTCTCAATACGATTAATCACGTGGTCTGTAGCTGGCATGCGGCAGCGTCCCACGCCTCCTCCAAAAGGCGTATTCCTCGTACCCCGGGGCTTGAGTTGGAGCGACTAATCGGCGCGATTGTCCGAATCAATAAGCATCGTGTTCGGCGCAATCTGAACATATCCAATCATTACATCTTATTGTGTGTCCGTACCGACAGTTATAGCATTGTCAATTTTATTATGAGGAATAAGTTTTCTAAGGGAATTGTCGTCGAAGCTTTGTTAAGTTTTTAAGTTATGCAGATAGAATAATGTACACGTACAGTAAATTTTTCTTGTCTAGATTTTCACGGTTTCTAACATCTCCTTCAAACTATTTCCGAGTTTATTACTCTCAGCGTAACCGTGATAACGATATTAACAAGATAAACTTGTAGACAATCTAATAAAACTGATAACAAGTTAGTTTACAATTCATTCTCTTAAGTGAACGTCATCAATATGAAGAATGATTGTGACAAAACTACTATTTCCCATACAAGTGATGACAAACAATGTGAAATAAATCTAGATACAGTCCTCAAGGAGGAATTGGGTGAATTTGGTGTTTATCAGTTGAGAACTGTAGCGTTTTTAGTAATACCTCTTGCGTTTGTAGCGTGGTCGGCTACAGAGTATGTGTTTACTGCAGCGAGGATCAAAACGCGGTGAGTATTATATTGTCTGCACAAGGCTTCTTTTACGTTTTTGTTTATTTTTTGTCTAATTTACAGATGTCTTATCCCGGAATGTGAAAGTTCTAATCTCGATGGCATAGAGTTCTCTCCAGAATGGATATTAAATGCAGTGCCTAGTGCAGGCAATGGATTCGATAATTGCAGACGATACGCTTACATAAACAATTCTGTGAATAATGAGGAGGGCGTATGTCCAGCCGTACTATTTGATCAAGAAAACATTACTACCTGTGACGAATATGTTTATGAAAATACAAACACAGTTGCATATGACGTTAGTAAGCCTAAATATAGATCCTGATATGTTGTTTTTAAAGACATTTGTTATAACCACGTAGTTGTTTTTAGTATGGTTTAGCATGTAACGAATGGCGGCGATCAGCACTTGGGTCCTTCCGAACTGCTGGATTGTTTTTTGCTGTACCTATTGTGGGATACATCTCAGATCGCTGGGGACGCCGTACAGCACTAATCATATCAATATTCAATAGTGCCTGGATCGGCGTATTGAGGTACTTCGCCCAAACATACATAGGCTTCGCTATCTCTGAACTCATAGAAACTTCATTTGGATCAAACGGCATCTCTGCTGCTAGTATACTTTGTAAGTCTAATTTTAATTAATACTTATTGCTGCTTAAAACTGTTTAATTAAATCATACTCACTTCTGTTTCAGTGATAGAAATGGTTGGCCCCAAATATCGAAATGTAGCTGGACCAATGGCCAATGGTCTGTATGCTCTGGGAGTAATGATGCTTGGTCTAATCGCATGGGCAGTGCCAAACTGGAAGATGCTGACGTTAACTCTATATATACCACAATTCTTTATTATTTTATTCATCTGGATCTTACCAGAATCTGCTCGTTGGTATTTGGCGAAAAACCAGTTTCAGAAAGCTGAAGTCACCTTAAAGAACATGGCACGACTAAATAAAAAGCAGTTATCGATACAAACGTTGCAAAACCTGAAAGAAAACGCAGAGAAGGAAAGAAATAAGTTATCTGTTATTGAAAGCCAAACAACTGATGAGCCGTGGCTTGTGGTGCTGGTGTTTCAAAACAAACCAATATTATTACGTTGCGCAGTGGTCCCCGTGTGGTGGTTCACTTACCTCTTTGTCTACTACGGTCTAACTGTAAACTCCGTTAACATATCTGGAAATTCATATTTAAATTTCATAATGGTAGCAGCAGTCGATATCCCAGGCTACGTAATAGCATCTACACTAATGAGTTATGCTGGTAGAAAACCTACTATTATGATGGGATTTGGCATTTGTGCGTGCTGTCAATTTACTTATCTTTTTATATCAAGCGGTATGATAATTTAATTATTGTCTTATTTGTGTTCAGTCTCATATGTCTTAAAACATCCGAAACTGCGAGTTTACTCATGGAAATGGCTAGTTAATTGCATAATGTTCTTTTCCAGATATGGTTGGTGTTTCCCTGGCAGTATATTTGATTGGCAAATGTTCCGTGGCTGTAATAGCGACCACTCTATACGTATACACGGCAGAGTTGTTCCCCACCAATTACCGTCACAGACTAGTTGCGTTTTGCTCTATGATGGGTCGAATTGGA
Organism: Anarsia innoxiella; assembly: GCA_947563765.1. Lineage (NCBI taxonomy): Eukaryota > Metazoa > Arthropoda > Insecta > Lepidoptera > Gelechiidae > Anarsia > Anarsia innoxiella. The sequence continues at coordinate 2,829,266 of OX387403.1, forward strand.
GGCACTATCGGACCACTAACCCCAGCGTTTGTAAGATTCAATGCTACAAATACATTTGCTGATTTTTGCTTTGATAATACATATTATGGGGTTATTACATTTGGAATGAAAAACATGTAGATACCCATACCTAATGCGTTAGCTAAAAAGTTTTATATAAAATTGAAGATATAGATTTAAGAGTGTAAGTTAGACGTATTTTCTTACGCAAATGTTCTGTGTGCAGGGTGATCAACTACCATTCATCTTGTTCGGAGGAATGGCGCTACTGGCGGGTTTGCTGGTGCTGCTCATCCCGGAGACACGCGATGCTGTGTTCCCCGACACCATGCAGGAGGCTGTCAAGACGTGAACATCCGTAAACAAAATAAGAACTACATGATAAATAAACTAGATTAAACAACCAACATAAGATAATTAATTTTGTTACAGTAATACAATAAAAAATCTTGCTAATGTACCCCTGCTGATTATTTAGGAATTTGTTATGTATGAGACCTGTTCTATGTTTTTTGTTTGTTTGTCTTTTGCATAGAATGTATGTGATTATACTAAACACGTGAAAATAATTTCACAGTTTGAAAAATTACATGCTTTGCTATTGGAGTACTGGGACATAAAACAAGAAGATTTCCGGAAATGTTCATTTCAAGGTAAGTTTGATAATTGATTTTAACGTAAGTGAGAGTTAGATATTTCTGATAGTGCACCACTATCAGAAAACGCAACGAAATATGATAAAGAGGTAGGTACATGCACTTGAATCGACAGATACTACCATTATAGGCTCTTTGGATACTACACGTTATTTTGTGACATCTGTCTGTGCTCACCAGTTGAATCTAGAGTAGGCGGGTAGGTATATGAAATGGCGGTAAAAGAAGACAAATCTAATGTCAATCATATAAATAGTGTCAAAAAGCATCGAGTGAATCTAGACAAAGTCGTAAGAGAGGAGTTGGGTGAATTTGGTGTTTATCAGTTACGGACTGTATTGTTTTTGGTTATACCTCTTGCGTTCGCGGCTTGGTCAGCTACAGAGTATGTCTTTACTACTGCAAGGATCAAAACACGGTGAGTCTAATGTTGCATTGACGAAATGTTTTTGACATATCTAATAAAATGTATCATTTTACAGATGTCTTATCCCGGAATGTGAAAGTCCTAATTTCGATGGCATAGAGTTCTCTCCAGAATGGATATTAAATGCAGTGCCTAGTGCAGGCAATGGATTCGATAATTGCAGACGAAACGCTTACATAAACAATTCTGTGAATAATGAGGAGGGCGTATGTCCAGCCGTACTATTTGATCAAGAAAACATTACTACCTGTGACGAATATCTTTATGAAAATACAAACACCGTTGCATATGACGTTAGTAACCTTAAATATAGATCCTGATATGTTGCTTTTAAAGACATTTGTAATAACCACGTAGTTGTTTTTAGTATGGATTAGCATGTAACGAATGGCGGCGATCAGCACTTGGGTCCTTCCGAACTGCTGGAGTGTTTTTTGCTGTACCTCTAATGGGATACATCTCAGATCGCTGGGGACGCCGTACAGCACTAATCATATCAATATTCAATAGTGCCTGGATCGGCGTATTGAGGTACTTCGCCCAAACATACATAGGCTTCGCTATCTCTGAACTCATAGAAACTTCATTTGGATCAAACGGAATCTCTGCTGCTAGTATACTTTGTAAGTATAATTTTAATTAATACTTATTGCTGCTTAAAACTGTTTAATTAAATCATACTCACTTCTGTTTCAGTGATAGAAATGGTTGGCCCCAAATATCGAAATGTAGCTGGACCGATGGCCAATGGTCTGTATGCTCTAGGAGTGATGACGCTTGGTCTGATCGCATGGGCGGTTCCAAACTGGAAGATGCTGACGTTGACTCTATATATACCTCAGTTCACTATTGTTTTATTCATCTGGATCTTACCAGAATCTTTTCGTTGGAATTTGGCAAAAAATCGGTATCAGAAAGCTGAAGAAATAATGAAAAATATTTCATATGTTAACAAAAAGCAACTATCGATTCAAACGTTACAGAAACTTAAAGAAAATGCCGCTAATGAAAGTATAAAACTGACAGCTAATAAAAATGAAAGAAATAATGAGCCATGGCTTGTAGTGCTGGTATTTCAAAACAAACCCATATTGTTACGTTGCATGGTGGCTCCTGTGTGGTGGTTCACATATCTTTTTGTTTATCAAGGTCTGACAGTAAATTCTGTAAACATCACTGGGAATCCATATTTAAATTTCATAGCGGTAGCAGCAGTTGAGATTCCAGGACTTATACTGGCATCAATATTAATGAATGTTATTGGTAGAAAACCAACACTTATAATCGGATTTTGGGTCTGTGCCTCGTGTCAATTCACTTATCTTATGATGCCCAGCGGTAAGTATTTTTAAATATTATCTTTGTTGATCTTATCATTCAAGAGCACTCGTGCGTAATCTAGATATAACCAGTATTGTGCAGAACCAAAGGAAAGTCTAAGGTCATTCATGACATGATTCTTTTCATTGCTACTTTTAAATGATAATATTTTCAATTAATGTAACACATACGGTTATCTACCACATTGATATTTTTTAGACTTGATCAGCTTTCTGTAATTTTTTTTTTTTAGATAAGGCAGTGTTTTCCCTGGTCGTGTATTTGGTTGGGAAATGTTGTATTGGCATTATTATGACTACATTATACGTCTACACGGCTGAACTATTCCCCACCAAGTACCGTCACAGACTAGTTGCGTTTTGCTCTATGATGGGTCGAATTGGAGGCACTATCGGACCACTTACCCCAGCGTTTGTAAGTCATTGGTGCATACGTCGGTACCAGCAATCCATTGCTTTAAAGTGACCAGGCAGAATGGACTAGTAGCAGTAAACCTTAATCTTTTTTGTCACCCGACGCACGTATCTATATTGTCTGAGTACACCCGGTTAACTTGAAGCTACATTGTAACAACATAAGACGTAGGTACTTTTGTATTATCAGGTGCTGAAACGGACGGCGGAAAATAGAGCGGAGTGGCGAGGACTTCACCGACAATTAAATTTTATGATGATGATGTGATGACTTTTGTATTACATACATATAGATGTAATTTATTGAGGAAACTAAAAGTGCCCAAGTCCAACTTCAAGGAACAATTTTTATTTTATGCAGGGGGCTCAGCTACCATTCATCTTGTTCGGAGGAATGGCGCTACTAGCCGGACTGCTGGTGCTGCTTATCCCGGAGACACGAGGAGCTACATTCCCTGACACCATGCTGGAGGTTGCTAACACGTAAAAATTTTCAAAATTAGAAAAGGAAAAGAAAAAGAAGATAAATTGATGGTGCAACAACTGACAATTATTCTGAATTATATGAATCCTGGTTATGGTTTCTCTCCATGATTAAATGAAAAGGTAAAAAATGGTATGACAATTTCTATAAATCAGTCACACAAAGATAAACCAGTCTATTTATTTAGTAATAACTGTTCCTGTACTTTTATACTCGTAGGTTATGTGATGGATAATATTTATTTGCGTGTATTTTCACCTTTAAAGTGCTCAAAATGTCAGCAAGGACCAGTAAATTATTTTTATATTAGATATTCTAAATAAGTCAATAAACAAAACGTGCGAATATAAGTAGGTTTTGCTGAAATGATAAATAATAACATTACAAGGTGAAGATAACTACGGATCTAAGTACGATAAATGGGTACTCGTAAATCTGATATCGGAGATTGCTCATTTGCAACACAAGTTTCATTTCTCCGTGTGTTCGCTCTTTCTAACATTATAATGGCAAAAACTGATGCAAAATCAGATGTAACTGAAACTGACAATGTAAAAAAGCAACGAGTGAATCTAGACACACTTCTAACAAATGAGTTAGGTGAATTTGGTCTTTACCAGTTAAGATGTTTAGCATTAATTGCTATACCTATAACGTTTATCGCATGGTCATCAATGGAATATGTGTTTACTGCAGCAAGAATACCAACAAGGTAACGAAAATTATTTTTATTTATATTTGCGCTAGTGTCACAGTAACTTAAACAAAGACAACGGTCTTTGTTTAAGCTTTGAATTTTATAATTACAGATGCCTGATCCCTGAATGTGAAAGTTCTGATGAAAGCATCGATTTTATTCCAGAATGGATCTTTAACGCAATACCTAGTAGTAGTAGTGGCTTTGACAATTGTAGAAGATATGCTATTAATAATAGTTCTGCAAGCGACGTGGACGGTGTGTGCCCTGCCGTAATTTTCGATCAGCAAACCATTGTTTCATGTGATGAATATGTTTATGAAAATACCAACACTATTGTTTATGACGTGAGTATTCATAATGTCCATAGACATAGGTACAAGCTGCTAATTACAAATATACTTAACTAAGAATATGTGAGCTTCACTAACTATGTACTTAACAGCCCTTGTGGAAATCCTGAAGCATTATTTTTAATTAAACATTAAAAATAATTCAATAACCTCTATGATAGTTTGGTTTAGCATGTGATGAATGGCAACGATCAATGGTCGGGTCGATTCGTATACTGGGAGTGATGTTGGCCCTACCTTTGGTAGGATACATCTCGGACCGCTGGGGTCGCCGCACAGCTCTTGCTATATCCAGTATAAATAGCGCTTGGATTGGCATTTCAAGGTACTTCGTTGGTACATACGTCGGTTTTGTTGCTTCTGAATTCTTGGAAGCAACAATTGGGTCAGGCAGAATTCCTTGTACCCAAATTCTTGGTAAGTTTTTATTAGATTTGGGAAATAAAAAAGGGGTGAGTTAGTTTTAAAACGAGTCATTTCCGAAATAAGGAACACAAAGAAATGAGATCTAATTTTAAATCACATTCTTTTTACCTTTCAGCGATGGAGATAGTCGGTCCTAAATATCGCACTGCAGTAAGTGCTATCGTTAGTAGTTTGAACTCGTTTGGTCTGATCACACTCGGCTTACTTGCATATGCAGTGCCGAACTGGAGGATGTTAACTCTAACTGTTTATTTACCACAATTAGCTTCAATTTCATTTTTCTGGATTTTACCAGAATCTGTTCGTTGGTATTTGACAAAGAGGAAGTATCCGGAAGCTGAAGCAATCTTGAAAAAAATAGCTCGTGTAAACAAAAAACAGCTTTCTGAGATATCATTACAGAATCTTAAAGAGAGTGCAGATGCCCAAAATAATGAAACCCCAAATAAAAGTAACACTTTGCTTGTGGTGCAAGTGTTTCGGAATAAGGCAATCCTACTGCGTTGCATCGTAGCTTCAGTGTGGTGGATTAGTAACGCGTTTGTGTACCATGGTCTTACAGTGAACTCAGTAAACATCTCCGGGAATTCGTATGTGAACTTCATCGCGGTGGCAGCAGTTGATATACCAGGTTTTATACTGGCATCTATATTGATGAATCTTGTTGGTAGAAAACCGACACTCATAGCAGCATTTGGGGTCTGCGCTGGTTCCCAATTGGCCTACCATTTTATTCCACTTGGTGAGTTTCTCGTAGAACGTTGGGTTTTAGCAGGCTGTTTGGGTAGGTACCTTGTATACGAGTAGTCTGCGTTTTAGATGTACTTTTGCGCGTTAGTTATCAAACACGCTTTATACGCTCACTATCACAGAGTAGAATATTAATTACAAGGAGGTTCTATTTGTAATTAATATATAAGATAAAGCGTATTTTAATTACGTTCTCAATGAAAATGCTGATAGAGAATATAAGAAAATGATCATTTTAAGATTCCAATTCTTTTTCAGATTTGGTTGGTACTTCCCTGGCGGTGTATTTAATTGGCAAATGCTGCATTGCTAGTGTGATGACCACATTAAACGTTTACACTACTGAGTTGTTCCCCACCAAGTATCGCCATAGACTGTTTGCGTTTTGTTTCATGATGGGTCGTATTGGTGCGGTCGTGGCACCGTTGACGCCGGCTTTTGTAAGTTATTAAAGCCCAAGGACTACTTCAAGCAGTTGAATAAATGCTTATAGCTGCGACCGCGCGGTGTACGGTAGAAAATCAATGACTATACCTAGTTCACCGCGCGATCGCGCTTTTAAGCAGTTGGTCTCAACTCAACAGTTTGAAGCAATCCGTTTACGGCGGGCCTTAGCCTTAGATATATCTAGTAAATAATATATGGTAAAGCTAAGCAGTTGTGTTTGTATACAGGGCGATCAGCTTCCTTACATGCTGTTTGGAGGGATGGCGCTTTTGGCGGGACTGTTGGTGCTGCTGATGCCGGAAACTCGAGGAGCGGTGTTCCCGGACACCATGCGGGACGCTGTCAAATCGTGAATTGTGTTTAAGATGCAATGTGTTTCATAAGAGTGTTACTAGGTACATATTTAATCAGTAACGCTTATCTTAAAATATATTTATCCAAATTGTAACTTTATTTGATTTGTTACTTTTGACTGCTATTAAAATAATATATTTACTTGGAATTCATTAAAAATTACTTCAAACATATTTCTTATAAGAGACTGTTGCATTACAAACAGAAAAAGGGTTCTGGATTAGCATATGAATGGCCCCTGGCTCATAGATAGTCATACTAATGTCCATCCGTTAGAATTCCATTTCTAGACCACGAGTCATTTCGGAGAAAAATACATAGAAACAGGGTCACAAAGGGTCACGTCATATAGTATGAGTTTTGAAATATCATCCACTTCAATAGCGAACCAAAAGTAAAAACATAACTGGCAATTTAAAAATAAAATACTGACTTTTAAATTGCCGTTGCAAATTGACCAGATAGTGACGTCACGCATTTTTCTCTGTTCGTGCAAGAGCAAGCTGATGTAGAATTCATGTAATTAGCAATAAATTAACTATTCAATTACTAGGCACAGTTAATTAAGTCGTTGGCTTTCAAGGCAGAAGGTAATTTAATTACTATATACGTCTGTCTGTGTCGAGGCGCTTCGGTGCTTGTACAGTGGCGGACAGAAATGTTTTCACAAAAACAAGATTGTAGTATGTTTTTAAAATTCGATTTTTATATTTATTTATTTTTTCAGTATCTCATTTTGGTAATTGATAATTTGAAAACCTAAAATAAGTATTTCTGAGATTAAAGAGCTAGTTTTTTGAAATGTGACTACCTATTTTAAACGATAATAATTTATTACCCCCCCCAAAATAAATACATTTAAACTCTAGACCTTTCCGAAGTATTTTGTGCGTCACAGTACAAGTTTTACACTTTGTAAAATGCATTATAAAAGTGTTTTCGTTAAGCGTGTATGAAATGCAAACTGACATTGTTGTGAGTTAACCATTGTGCATCATAGGTTTTGTTGCAATGATAAGTCAAAGTCAAAAATATATTTATTTCATAGGCACAAAAAATGCTTTTGAAACCGTTACATTATAATATAGGTAATTTTTGATAATTGCATTTACCTACCTACTATCGATTTAGTTGTAAATCTTTGTCTTGTTTTTTTACTATTTGAAAAAAAAAAGAAATAACTTTTAAAACTTTTATTTTTAAATGAATGAATTTATTCTTACTTACATAGGTTGAAGTTACTAGGTAAATAGAAACGCATTCTGTGTACCTACCTACTTATTAAGAAAAACATAAATGGGGACAAAAATATTAAGTAAAGCAAAAAAAACTAAGTTTTGGCTCATGATTGAATTAAAAAGATTAATCAAAAACCGAGAAGCAATCATTTACGTAGCAGATACTTATTATTTTAAGCGGAGGTTAAATCGCGACCGGTGAGCATTTAATTAATAAGGGAAATAGTAATTATTGTAAAAAATGACGTATTGTAATTGTCTGCTCGGGTTCGGAATGTGAACGTAGCACGTTTGATGGCAATCGTAAAAAACTGCGCGCCCCGCCTTATTTGACTTCACACTGTGGGTCTACACGGATTTCGAAGGAAACTTTTTTAATTTGATTAAATTTATTTTCAAAAAGTTATTTTCTTGTATTTTAATGTGGTTATTCAAAAAAATATGTAAGTATTAATAAGGTACCAAGTGTCTGAAATGTAGTAAAGTAATTTACTACTCGTATTTATTTAAGCGACAATAAGATACCCTTAGTTGACTTTCAACTTCAGATACAAACACGATTTTTAGAATTATAACTACTGCTTGTTTCAAGCGATCAATCACTAATACCAAACGGGCCAAAACTTTGCTAGGAACTAACTTTTAACATAAAAAATGAATTTAATACTGCGGTTGATATCTAGTCTCATGCGTCATGGTTAGGCCCACAGTGCAGGCAACATCGGCCAATTACATAAAAGCGTTTCATTTGCCGCGGCAAGTGTTATTGTGTGACCTCTTGATACCATCGCGCTCTCGTACCCACACGGGCTCATGCCACTTGCGCTTGCGATGCTGCACTCCACGAAATGTACTATAATGCTGTTAAAATATAGAGTCTTGAAAAGATACTGACTTAAAAAGGCACCCATAGCTAGTTATATAGGTTTTTATTTGTAGAATTTTGAATTACTGGAGCTACCCATAGTTAGTTTACATAATATTTGTGTAATTTTATCCTACTTTTTGCCTGGTTAACCCCACTTTTATTTTGCCAATAATGCATCTCTCTTGCAACTTCTTACACGATATTTTTATCTTTGAGAAGAGAATTGGGTTAATCAAAATCAGATTCAAAAGCTAGTAGTTTTTGAAGTGGTTGTCTTTTTTACAAATAGAGCAAATGTTAAGAGCTAAGTAGAAAACACCATTCATGTACCAGAGATGTACCTACCTATGCAATGCATGGTGTATTAATTAATGTGCCTCATTTCTCTACTCTTATCTAGACTGGGTCTAGGTCTTTAGCTAATGCGCTTCTTTTTTCAAATTAATAAACGCCGATAGGTCTAAGTTCATCCTCCGGAATTTATAATCTTCTTTTAATTTTATAATGAGTTATTTTTGCAGATAGATATTCCGTTATTGATGTCAGTTGTTACATTAAAGTCATCCTGTAAAATCTACTCTTGTCGGTGGAGCATCCGCCATTTATAGGCTTTAAAAACTATTAGGTACAGTCGACAAAGTTGTCAGGGTATCACCCAACATAAGCAAATGTTGAACTATCTATAAGTCTAAACTTGGCTCGTTAGTGTGAGTGAGCTTTGCTTTGACCTCATTGGTCAAACATTTTGAAGAAAGGTCGGTAGTAGCAAATAATAAATATCAGAAAAGATCATTCACTGTCAAGTTGAATAAGAAGCCAATTTTAAAACTATTCGTAAGCAGCTACCGTGGCACAGTTGGTCAAGCGGCAGCGGTGGGGCTATATGGATGGATCGATCGAAGGAACCCAGGTTCGAGTCCCTGTCATGCCAGCCAGATTTGTTAAATGTTATGTTTTTATTTATTTTAAAACGTAAAATGAAAAAAAAAGATCGCAATGAAGCAAGATGGAATATTCTCGTGATGATAAATTATGATTTGCAAACTTACATTGCTAGTCAACGAAAACTACCCTCAGATATTTTGATAATTCTTTTGTTAAACGTATTGACAGGTAGTCATTAGTCGTTACTGAGCTTCGTGCCTTATCGATACGTTTTTAAACTTCTTGTCATATTTTGTCTATTCTTTTAAGCAAATATGGAACATTTAACTCTCTTCAAACGTGCAGAAATAGTTGTTTTGCACGAGCAGAATGTTTCTGTTAGTGTAATTGCAAGACGGTTAATGATATCGGTAAGTAACAATTACTTATTTGTAACCGAAGCTCATACTGTTCCAAGCAATTAAGAATAGTTAATTACATTTATATTATTCTTCTGCAGAGAAAGGCTGTTCGATGGTGGATTAATCGTCATGCTGCTACAGGAAATGTAGACAGCCTGCGCCGTGGCCCTACTAACTCCTTCACAGAAGCTAACCCCATGCATCGTGATATCGTGGCTATCCACACTGCAGATCCCTTCCACCGCGACAAAACACGATGTGTCGCTGCAAACAGTGCGCGACCATTTACGTGCAGCTGGGTAAGATGTCGCAAACCAGCAAGAAAGATTGATTTAAAAGAGTGCCATCAACAAGAAAGAATGCGTTTTGCGAAAGAATATTTAGACTTTGATTGGTGTAACAAAGTGGTTATATTTAGTGACGAAAAATGTTTTAGGTCTGACAAGGATGGTTGTGTCATATTGTATCGAAAAACGGGTGAGCGATTTCACGAAAAGAATATCCTTCGAAATAGGTCTAGTGGTCACGTGACCTTGGGCTTCTGGGGTTGGATGTCGTCGATGGGTCCCGGTGAGTTAGTTCAAGTAGAAGCCACTAATACAGGTCTAGGTTACTTGGATGTTTTAAAGAATGTGATGCTGCCAACTGTGCGCATTGCGTATCCTAATGAACATATTTATTTTGTGCATGATAACTCATCTGTTCATAGGGCTCAAGTAGTAAAAGATTGGCTAAACATCCAAGATAACCTGACTGTTATTAAATGGCCTTCTAAGAGCCCGGATTTGAATCCTATAGAAAACTTGTGGGGCCTTATGGTGTTAAACTGGGACTCATCGCAAGTTAGGTCTAAAGCCAATTTAGAGGCCCTTGTTACATCAACTTGGGAATCATTGCGTTGTAGTGATATGTGCTTCAATATGGTTTCTAGCATGAGAAATCGATTACAGCTAGTATTAGATAATAACGGAGCGCCAACTCGCTATTAACCTATATTAAGTATATAATTTAATTATGATATCCAGTCTAAATTGCTATGAAATATATTTTATTGTTATATTGAATGTCTGAATCTGTAAAAAAAACTGATAGGTAACTCTTTAAAATCACTACCAGGCCGTGATTCCCAGAGATAGTAAACTTATCGCGTGAGAGATGTTATTGTTATTGAATTTAGAAGTTACTTATTCAAAATAACTTCTTTATAAATAACATGTTTATTCATATCACCGATACATGCTATATACCTCCTTAAAATGTTGATTATTTATTTTTACACATTATATTGGCTTTATACAGCCTTGTCAAATTCATATCTGATAAATTTATTTTAATGTTTCGCTTTGATTCTTACAATAAATCATTGAAAGCAATCTACCTACCTATAGACGCCTTTTATTTAATGCTTGCTCCTTTTAACTTGAGTATCATCATAACATACCTAACTCATAAGTCCAATGCAAAGTAGTAACAACACTCAGTAAAAGTAGACAATAATTATAAATAAAAATACACAATAAATATTATAAACACTCAACCGCGAGACAGGATTCGAACTTGTGTCTTCTTTACAACATTCATTTGCTGCTATCCCGCTACACTACCATTGCGCTAGTGAGCGGCTTACTTGTCTGGGCGAAATTATCTATATGAATCTGTCTTGAAGCAATAAACAACAAAGAATACGTTTTGCCACAGATCAGAAAACTTTTTGCAAACGAGGAGGCGTAAACGATTAGCGCACACACACTACCGCTTGACGAATAGAAATGCTCAGCTAAGTTTAGACTTATAAATAGTTCAATATTTGCTTATGTTGGGTGATACCCTGACAACTTTGTCGAGTGTACCACGCATATTTCATAAAATATCTTTCCACGAAATGATTATTTAATTTAATCACAAAATAAAACGATCACATTGTAGCTTAAAGCAAAACGTTATTCCCGGCAATGCATCGTATAAGCGTAAAACATTAAATTAAAGATCAGAAGTTACCATTGTCTTAAAGGAGTTAAAAATAAAAAAAACCCATCCAAAAGGTGTTCTCAGACAATCGAGGGGATTTATCAAAATAATAAGGCGTCGAGGAAACCTTTAATAGTTTGTTAACCGGCGTAATGTCGGAATAATAAGCGTACTGGCCGCAGTAACAATAACAATGAAAAATAATAACCGCCTGCCTCTGATAAGGGTAGAACGAGCGCTTTTCTTTACGTTTTTGTTGCGAACCTTGTAGGCTTTTTACTTTTTTATTTTATTCAGCTGCATTTTAAGAATATTAGTGCCATAAGAGTCAATGGGTAGAATCTTATTGTCTTTCATGCTGGTTTGGGCGAAAAACAAAACTATCGGTGTAGAATGTACCAACTTTTAATTAATTGCCAAACTAGTCGCAAATCCATTTTAATTAAAAATAGCTTTACCTTTCTAATTATCAACATTGACCGAATATATGGCAAATGTGGCTACGCTACGCGTAATTGTAATGTTTTTTGATTCATTACGCGTTAAGGGTTAAGATGCGCAGTTAAATGCATCTGAGTGTTAAAACTAAGTACATTTTTGGCACTTCCAAGCATTATCGAGTGGGAAATAAAATCATTTAGCGCTATACGACGGGTACTAATGGCTGGGCGTGCGCACCGTGCACAGCGATGCTCGATACGTGCGCAGACGCAAACGCGACCGACCTCAATAATGATGATTAATTATTTTACAAAACGTTTGCATAGGGCTTCGGTTTTGTGGTTTTTGGGGTAAATGGTTTGAATTGTAAGAGGGTTGGTATCCAATAAACACTAAATAGTAGAGCAAATGTGTTTACAGGGCCTGTATAGGACAAGACTTTTTTCCAAGGTAAATGGTCGCTTATGGTATCTACACACCAAAGCCGCCGACTTTTTTGACAGCTGCCATTCGAATGACGAAAAGCAGTCGGCCTAGCACGGCGGCATGCCGGCGGCTTTGGTGTGTAGATAGCATTACGCGACAGATTGCCCTATACAGTCAAATGGGGTCACGTTAAACAGATTGACCTACTTATGGCAGAGCGAATACTTCAATATTTTCTTATTTATTTCGCCTTTAAGTAAGTACTTAAAAGAAGGCAGCTCGTCTTTCTCTTTCTAAGGCAATTTTAGTTTTGAACTAAACTAAAATTTTCACGCAAAAGGTTGTCACACGATAGTTTCTTTGCATAAATTCATCTGACAATTCTTGTCTAGCTATTGAGTTATTATAGCTCAATGCAGAGCCACCCCTACAGGGTGTTTATCAACTCAAACGTTGTACCATTTATAACGAGCAATAACAATGTGTGCATTATCGGCGGGCAATTTCTCAAATACACACCTCGGTGCGGCTATCGGGACCTGGCCGTGCTGGTGGGTAGGACTCAGGGATGTTAGACCTCACGATGAAAAAAAGTTCTGAACCTAGTTCTATTTGTCGAGCCTATGTTCTATCGACCAGGAAATTGATTTGTCGTGCGACTCTGAAATTTCTTGGTCCTTAATTCTATTTATTACACGGTAGAGTCACTCTACAGAATGATAATTAGACTATTTCCTTTTTAATCTTAAATTGGAGTTAAGGCAAGGTACATAGTGTGTTTTGTGCTTTTTTTTAGGTACCTAGTTATGAACGTATAGAATTTTTGGAGACAAAATACCAAATTAAGATAATGATTACGTAATATATTACTTATACCCTTTTCACTTTCCATAAATTTTAAACATTTCATTTAGTTTGTAAAAATGACACCCCCTCCCAAAACCTAGATACTTCTCTGCACAGTAATGTATTAAATGATAAGCCAAGAAATTAAAATGAATACTAGGCAGGCACTAGCTAGGCCGCTTCAATGGATAACAGGGTAAGTAATTGAACCGTTTATAAACATTAACGGGTAGGTTGTTCTACACCGGTCAACCTGCCTATCTTACTAATTGTGTTAAGTTGAACATTATTACACGTGTGTCTTAAATTTCCCGCCGTACAGATAAGCATGTATTTTTAATAATAAAGATTAAAAATAATATAATCTGTTTGGCGGCGGCATTTGGAAATATCAATCCGAACAACACGCAACGGTTCCCGTTACCAAATTAAAGCAGATCTTTAATCATTCCGAAAGAATTAAACGCGTAATTAAATTATGACCCAAATCAATTTGGGGTCCGAGAACAGCAGAAATTTAATTAGCGATTCTCAAGAAAACAAATGTCAAGAAGGCACCGGGAAAAAAAGAAAAAGGTTCTGATGAAGCCCTCAATGCGAGTACCTGCGAGCTCGCAGCCCACTTCTCCTGGCAAATTGAAAACGACGCGCTTGCCTCGAAACTAATAATAAATTCTCAAATAATAATAATTCATAAATAATAATCGTGGTAGAAACAAAATAAAAATATACACGTCGAAATAATAAAGGATTCGTTCGCGGCGCGGTAACACGGTCGGTTTTGTAGCGAGTAAGTGGGCCAGCGGGATTAGTGTCATGTCTTTTAATTTATTTCGGCAGAACGCGTTAATTCTACAATATTTATGATCGTGTTGACTTTTAATTTGATCACAATACAATTTGTTTGAACTTCGCAAATAAATAAGCCTTTAAGATAGAAATTGCAAACTTTTCAGCACTTTAGACAGGGAATATGCTTCAGTACCACTTTCGCTTGGGCATCAATAAGACTAAATAATAAAATACTGGTGCCTAGTTCAAGAAATGGTTTTAAGTGAAAGAGTGTTTTCACCCCGTGTGCACCGCTCGTCGAACATAAAATTGTTTTTTCGAGCAACAGCTATAATTAGGTGATACGTTACGTTTTTGTTTGGCCCACATTTCCCGATCCTCTAATTTTTATGTTTTTTGCTGCTCCTTTTGTAGTCGTTAATATGATTACACCGTTGGGATGATGGCTTCATACGTGTTTTAGGTTATAACTTAATTTGCTCGGGTTACTTATTTGTTTTTTTATTGTTGGCCGACTTCCTGAGAGCGTCTGTCGTGGGTTTTTTACTGGCGGTCGTTAGGCGGAGGTGATTGAATGTGATGGTGGGCAAATTGTTGGTCGTTTCTATATCAACGTGTACTCACGTAGCAGGTTTGATTTCGAATGTTGATTCAGTGTTTTTATCTTTTAAATTGGCTTGTAAACTGTTAGCGGAAGTTTTTGTGGCTTGCTGCGTGTGTAACTATCACAGTATAGTGATGATACTTGATTGTTACTGGTGAGTATAGAGCGTGGATATTTAGTAAGCGGCAGAGCTAGTTTGTCGTAGCTTAATTTAGGTTGTATGTGGTGTGAATTAATTTGCGCCGCGTCCGGTGGGTCGGGTGAGGCGGCGCGTTAGTCTCAGAATGTGTTAATAATTGCAGCGGCGGCGCTGGCTGCTTTCTGGCTGACATGTAAATTGAGCGATCGCCGGCGCGACGTACAAATTGCACGGCCGACACTCCAGGCACGCAAGGCGTTCACGTTTGCGCCACTACACGACTACACTCGCTTGCCGCAAATGTCACTGCGCCGCTTGCTACCTGGCACCGTATTCCGCTTTTACATTCCTTCAACGTGACTGTCAAAAATCATTTTATGTACGAGAAAGCAGATAGGTAACTACTCGTATCTGTTTAGCGATGTTTGCTGTTTTGTTATTGAATTAATATCTACTCTTAGTCCGGAGTTAGGCTTTGTAGTTGAACTGTTGAGTCGTGGTGAGGCTAGTTATAGTTAGCAACAACACATATGGCAGGTATAGGCACCTTTCTCCAGTAAGAGCTTTACCGCCTAATCCACTTAAAATACGAAAAAAAAAACATAAAACTTCAGAGACGATCAGTTTGAATTTATAGTGATTGATACCCTTTTGCGTCGAACGATTGATTGTCTAATTAAATTGTAGTTTAACATGATACATTAAGGGTAATCGGGAACATGAGCTGTTAATGCCAGATAGCTCTATCAGGGTAATTGCTAGCCACATTTACGAGCTGCCTGCATACTTACATAGCTTCCTACGAAAGTACAGCGTTGGATTGAGCCGTCAAAACTACTTTTAGCGCTCACTGCCCATTTTATATTACTATACGGTGGTTCTCAAAGATATAAGAGATGATTTAGTTGGTTTAGAAATGGAATTAGAAATGGCAGAAGCTTTTGTTGATATTAATATTTTTCTAATTTGTTGATAAATTAGACACTTTACTAATAAATGAAAATAAATCGTAACAGTCTAAAAAGTGAAAATGACTAAATTATGTAATTTTCTTCCAATTTCCAAATATCTAGATACTTTTTCAGTCAGGAAAATGAAAATGTAGTTTTGTCTAAATGTCTGCTTACCTAGATTTCTAAACTTCAGTTAAGAAATCTAGAATCTAATCTAAATGTGTGATGAATATCACACGTTTATGTATAATCATCTTTTTTGTATCAAGATGAATATTGTAGTCTATGGTTTGAGTATCGTAATATAAATGTACACTAACACATATGCGTACATAGTGATTACATCGATTGCTCTCCGTGAATCTAAATCAATTTTATTGGTCCTTCGCTAGCGCCGCACACTTGTTAAATAATTACACCACTACCGCACTACTTTGACCCGTTCCACATTGTTAGAATTTAAAAAAGGTTGAACAAAAATCCACATTTCAGAGCTCCAAGAATTTCGGTCGCCGAATCGATTCCAGTCTGTATGATAATTTTTAAATCGACCTCGGCGATGAAAAATTGATTTCGGCTGATACGCTTTTGATTATATGTTTGGCAGCCGTTAGATACAATTATTTGGATACAGACGGTGAACTGAGATTGTTTCAAACAATCCTGTGATTATAACATCCTCTATAATAGTGGGAACTGGTCGATAACGTAATTTTATCGAGCTTGACTTAAAAGTTTTGGAACTGAGATGCGATAGAGTAGATGTTGTAATTGAAGGTCTTCTGTACTTTGAGGGCATTAAGCAGTTGGTTGCTGTTTGTAGCAGTTCTATGAAATATGAGAATGATGGGGCTGATGGAGGATAGAGACAAGGCCGAGGAGGGCTTGTCTATATCGACGAAATAGAAGATTTTGTCGTATCAGGTGATCAAACAGACGTTAACAGATCGGAGTGGCATATATTTCAGAACGATGGTTAGGCTGTCAATATCAAGAGTAGGTACTTGTTATCCAACACACAAGCCATGAAAACTTGTAGCTACTTCTGTTACTCGACCATTACTGATTGATAGTGGACTTCAATAATTGAACTCTACCTAGCATTTCTTTTCAGTATTTTGTGATTGTAAGTAAAGTACCCATCTATAAAAAAACTAAAAAGAAACGTTCTTTCCCGCGTTCATCGTTTCGGTTTATGATTTGTTCACTTCATAAACTAAAGTAACAACTTACATCGAATAACATTTATCTTTAGTATGAAGTGTTTGAGCCACATGGAACTAGACACGGCTTAGAATAGACGGCGTTGGCTGCGATTCTCATAACCTTTGGGATATTACAATCTTAAGTTTAAACGTGCGCTCTATAAGAACCTATTTGCATTGCTGCATCAGTCGGTTTCGAGAATAAGGATGCTTTGAAATTGAAGCAATGGATTATAAAATAATTCAGGGAATAGCGGAGTGGTTGCAAAGGTATCGTAGTCGAGGTGAGTAATAAATAATAATAAATATTAAGCACGTCGTTCTGGAGAGCCGGGCGTTCGAGTTATGGAGCCTAATAGTGGGTAATCGGACGCCCACCGTTGGGAAATATCACCAATCACAGCCAGTTGTAAATCCTCCACGGATACAGTCAATTATGGATTGATAAATATCATTCAGTTCGGTTGCGCCAATAGCGGTCACGGCCTAAACGCTTGTTTATTACTTTAAACTACAATTAGGATTATAATGCTGTAAACAGGCTTTGAGTTGAGTCACAGGCTGAGAGAAGGAAGAGAGACCACTACAAAAATTAAGTACCTAGATGGGAAAATTGCTATGGAACTTGCTATGGAATATACGAACAATTTATAAATTTTAGTGATGTGCCATTCATTAAAGTAGATAAGTAACTCCCGAAAATATTTTATCATGTACGGATCTCACTAATAAATAATATAACCAATACACTGGTCTAAGGCAACAAGTGCGATTGTTTTTTTCTTTATTTCATCTACAAAGTAAGCCATAAAGTGTTGCAGGTTCTACAGCGGCGGCGGCCCCACATCTCTATTAGTGGCCCACACGATTTAAATCGCTATAAGGTGTAAAAGTCGTGATCCAGGGTCGACGCACCCTCCGCTAATGCAGATGTAATAGTTGTCATTATCTAGGACTAGCGTTCCAGCCATTAAGCAGCTTACCCTACCCGAGACAGATGATCTAAGCGTCAAAAGATAGCTCTGCCCTACACTGTTACTTTGATTTTGATAAAAAATATATTGGTTTATTGAATATTATTTTTTGCATAAAATGTTTGAGTTCAAATATGTATAAGGTAGGTATCACTTAATATTTAAAACGTACCTACTTACATATGTAACTTTACTTTAATCATTATTGACTAATGAACTGCTTGCGGGTAAGCTTATATTTATCCTTCCTTCTTCCTGTGCATACAAAATAAATACTCAAATAACTATTACCTGATATCAGTTACCGCACTCCCCGCACTATATTTAAAAGAAACATTTGATTTTATCAAGTTCTATCCAAGGAAATACCTAATGCGAACCGTTTAAACGCCGTCATAAGTATTATGTGAGAATAAGTTGTGGAAATTGTCTCAATTTAGCACTAAGCGGAATGCTGGGACTTAAAGTAATGTCTCTATAAATGTTAGGATATTAGAGTGGTAGCTAAATCAATCTACTAGGTGCCAAGCAGATATTATACTCTATGGTCTATGAGGTATAAGAAGGACATTAGCCATTAAGAAGTTTGGGCCGGTCTCGACTCAAGTGGGAAAGTGTGTAAGAGCTTTAATTGAATGTACATTTTCTCCAAAGGTCATTAAAGATAATTTTATTCAGCGGAAAACATTTTATCGTACAAGTGTTAACATTTACAATACATTCCGTCAGAGGTACATTTACAATGACTTAAAGACAATTTCGAATAATTTAAGGACTTAAAAATAGGCTCAGAAATGTAGCTGTCATTTGCATGGCTACGCCTGAGGGGGACAATGCAGATGACATAATATGACACTGTGGAAGACCTAAGTAGGTAAATATGCATGGGAAGTATTTTTATAATTAGGCCGCTTTCGTATCTGCGGTTGTGACACGTTGTGGTGCGGTTGCAAAGTTGGTATGAAAAGCCAGAAGGCGGTTGAGCCGCAGTTTTTGCGCCATTTTATACCAAATGTTAAACCGCAAGTGTATTTAAATAAAGATTAAAATTATAAGTGATATATTTTCCAAATCGCTATCAAATCACAACACCTTGGCACATGCAATCATATAATTTCAAAGACTGATTCGTTTATAATATTTGGGTCTGAACGGCACGGACTTAGAAATAGAAAGAATAGTCGATGTTTAAATATAATCGGGTAGTTTGAGTTTAGCTAGGTCTTAAAATTGAAAGGAATTAAGTTAAAACTTACTTGTCTATATCCAGCAGTGGACTACAACAGGCTGATGATGAGATGTGACATGGAGTTAAAGCTTCACCATAAAAATTAAATAATATTTCTTTAATGTTTTGTTTATGTAAAATATAGTTTATTTGGCGAATAGATAATAAGAACGTACCTATCCCTTTCATAATACTTTTTTGTTGGGTCATTAAAATTCAGGTCCCTAAAAGTTAAAGAGGCACCAAACCCACCTAAATCCGCCCCTGCAAAGATTAATTTGTTATAGAAACAAATTGCTACTTACAGCTGTCAGCGGGACCCAGAAACGGCGACAATTTAAATTATAATCTCACTCAATATATCTTATTTCTCAACGATATTTATTTAGTGATTACAGTTAGCACATAAGTCGTTGCTATTTCAATTGGTACGTTCAAATTGTCAAGCTTAATCGAATTTCTAAGCTTAGTACTGTATTAAATCTAGCTGATTAATATAATATTATCATTTATTTAATTATGTCTAGGCACTAATGTTTATATTATTAAAGTAATGGCTAAGTTTATTATGAAATGATTTGCTAAGCTGTTTTTCAAATTTTCATATAGTCGAATTAAAAATAGGCAACTAGATAGGCAAGGATCTAGTGGCAATTAAATATTGTGACTAACTGCCAGAATGTAAAATAAGTAATAATAAGGTCACATAATATTGTTTGTCAATCTATTCACGATTCATTTTATTTGGTACCTTTGTTGGTAGGTACCTATCTAGAAATTGATGTTTGGTTCTGTATAGTTTTGTATACTTCACATAACAAAGATTTATTCATAGTTATTGTATAACCTAATTTCCTTCACAATATGCATCGAAGTCATAATTCATTAGGTTCACCATAATTTCCATTAGACGGGGAAAGGTAGGTTATTTTACGGGCAAGTGAAATGCTCCGTGGAGGTGACGTAATCACTTCATTATGCCGCCGTTTACCTCCCCCCCTCTACTACCACCCCGCGACTTTCTACTGCCCTAAGTGTGGTCATGTCGTACTTAACTTTTTTAGGGTGACCAATCATTTTTAAAAAGTGGAATTACGAGTTAGCTCAAAAACTTAACAAAAATGATTGTCAACGATTAATAAACTTTTTACTGGGTGTGTTTTTGTTTTTACTATATTTTGTTTTATCACCTTTACTTAGACTTAGACCTTATTTCCACAGATAGGTACTAAATATACTATTAGTATATTTAGGCTTTCGGATGGTGCTGATGTTCGTCGAGGCTATTTTGCATTTTACATTGTATAACAAAATTATATTTATTTTTATTTTTATTCTAATTCTTATTAATATTATAATTATCCATCACAAACAGTAGGCAAATATCCCGCGTTTTCCCAATAAATATACTCACCCTTCACTTTGGCAGTAGAAGAGTGGAAATTGTGAAAAATTACTCCTTGTTAAGTCCCGACCACCGCGATCGTGGGCCGATATCCCGGGAAATTCACAACACTAATCATTTCTGACTATTTTCCCCGGGAAAAATTGCATAGAATTACTTAGGCCGAGAAAAATTCCACCGGAACTAATATTATGGGGATGGTTTATGCTGCAGTTTTAAAAATTGGCCGACGTTAAGGCAATAAAAAGGTACCTAAGTAGTTTTGAATTCAATTTATAATAAAGATGTATTATGAACTTTAGGATCAATTAAATAAGTTATTACAATATTTAAACTATTAAATATTGTTAGTTGTAAAAAATACACACGTGCCAAATAACACAGTCAAAAATCCTTTTTTTCAACCACTCAGATTAGTGTTTTTTTTTTCGTTTTTTACACAACTCTTCCGATTGCAGTTGGTCCTGCAAAGGTTTCAACATTTCCAGAGTATTCAAAATTAGTTCCAAATTATGGTAGTTTCTTTGTCATTCTACTCGCCACATGTTGTCAACCGCAGATTTGTTTGACCAATTTGCCAATTTTAGAAACCTTTAACCGCAAATTATTGAACGAAACGTTTTTATTTGCAACCAGAGCTCTTTTTATATAAATATACTTTTATTTACAACCCAATAAATAAATGTAGGTACATAATTTCAATTCGATAAATAAATGTACCTACATAATTTCAAACTTATTTTACTTAAGTACCTACCTGAGCTTTTAAGAACTGCTTTAAATTGAGTTTTTTATCATTTACTTTTACTTAGAAATAAACGATTAAATACCTATCTAGAAATGTTATTGATTGGTGTTGAGATACGAGTATTATATGAGTTTGTCGGTTAAAATAATAAATAATGAGTAATTTACCTGAGTTATTATTTTATTGTATTGTATTGACCATTATACCTAATGGTTTCAAAAATATAGCTTTTATTTATTTTGAAGTTAAAAATAAATAATTCAGTAAAAGAGTAGCGTGCTTGTAGCAGTTAATACAATAGTTTCTTGAACACGCGACCAACAAATTGTTTTACCAACCATTTTAATTGTATAATTCTTGTCGTATACACTTTTTATTGACCATTGATTGAAACTAATGAATTTATCCATTAGGGGATAGTTTTTGATTTCAAGACGTTCAAGACATAGATTTATATTGTTTCATATAACAATATTTTTTTGCGTAGTAAGAAGTAAGTAATCGTGTTTTTTGTGTTTAAAGATTTTCAGTTTACATTAAAAGAAAAAAGCCTTTTGAGTTAGTTTATTCAAGTGCTAGTGATAAGTAGTTTAGTGTATAAGTGCTACATAATAAATAACACAAGAACATAGTGTCTTCCCCTAAATAAAGACAAAAAGAATAGTGTTAATGGACGCATTTATAGATTCACTTACTTAGCAATTTAAGTTAGATGTCAATTACTTATTAGTGTACTAAGGCTAGATTTTAATATTTATGATGTACCTATTATATGTATATGTCGGAGAACAGCTGAGATTACGTTCATGAAGGATATTTTGGAACCATTTGCAAACTCTTTACTGCTAAAATGCAAGAACTAATGAGAAGACATCGATGGAAACAAGATATCGGAGGACATCACGTATATCCTGTTATTTAATAACGTGATTGCAAACTACACAATAAAGCCAGTTTGTTCGTTACACGCCCACTGTCTTATTTTAACTAAAAGCTTAAACACCACTTCTCGTCTGACGATGACTCGTCTCGCCGACATAATATATTATATTATATTAGATATGTCATACAGTACGAGATAAGATAACAGTATGGTTTGTTTTAAAACGTACCTAAATATGCATTTAACATCAAAATGCAAAAAAAAAAAGTTTATTTCTAATCGATTTCCAGAAAAATGAAGACATTAAGAACATTTTATTGTATGAAAGTTTTGAAATACATTAGTATAATACCCCACAATAGTTTTGGAGTTCAAAGCGTCATTACAATAGAACTTTTCTAATATCCTTAATGCTGGCCACAGAATCAGATAAGGGCAAGTTCACATAGACCGGGTCCGTGGTTGATCCCGCAATTATAAAGGAATTAGCCTAAAAATTGCGCCTTCAATGGGCACAAATTGATATAATAAAAAGTAGGCTCGGTTAACGTGGCACTTTATAAGGTAGGGTTGGTGACACGGTGCTAGTGAAATACTTTGCTTTAGAAAAGTAGTGGAAATAACAAAATTTTAAAGAGTCATAGGCAAAATTGTGATGGCAAGATAATTTCATATTTCTATAAAACAATTTAGTAATAAAGACATAAACGCGTGATCATCTTAAAGTGGAATGTTTTTATGAAAATTTTCTTTGTTTTTGAAGTTTTATGTTATTGAAGTTTATAAGCAAGGTAAATAGTGAAGTATATTAGTAATTTATATAATAGTGAAGTAATAGTGAAACATTGTGGCCTTATTGATAGGTAGAAATTACTTCCAGACAACTTATGGGTACAAAAGAATAATGATGTTAAATACCCAAATCTGGACTGTAGTCCTTTGTACTGAATTTATACTTTTTAACCGACGAAAAAAAAGAAGAGTTTATTTCTTTTACCCGTCGAATAGACGGGTAAAAGTAGTTTATAATCAAAGGTATTTTCAGCGTTTGTATTGTGTTCGTAAGTCGGCAGCCCTACCCACGTAAGGTGTCGCCCAATAATTAAGTGATTACGTTAGAACGCGTGGCGGGTGATTTGTATCACTGTTTGGGCAGTCATTAGCGTCGTACTGAATTGCCTTTCCTTCCACGGCAGGGAAGGGACCATGGTGTAAAGGCAAGAGCTTTCAAATAGAGTAAGAGAACTGAATAAGTTTTTGGAAAGTGTACCTAGTGAGAATTTAGTAATTAGGTACAATTAAGATCAGTAACAAATTAATATGTTGGAGTTTATAAAGATGGGGTGTTGGAGGATAAATATTGTTTTTTTATGAAATGTTCAGTACTTAATCAAGGGATAATAAACTTTATTGAAAATCCTTTTCGTTGCGGATGTATGATGTTAATATTAAGGTAAGTATGATGACTAAAACATCTTGATTTTTACCATTTTCTGTCACATATCTAACTAGCCTAAAATCAAAAAACCACTAATAAATTCTACCTATGTATTTATATTTAAGGGCCAAAAAATATTAATTTCATTTAGAGCAACGTTATTTATCGGTTTCCCTAAAGATTAAACGCAACGATAGCAGGTAAATGAAAACGCGGACTCGCGCCGAATTGAATCATTTGGATACGACCGCCTTCATTTGCATATTCCGTAATTAGTTGGTAATTCATGCCTTGCTGTACAATGGGTAGGTAAGCTTTCAAACACATTTATAAGTGGCTGGATTTCTCAATTAAATTGTTAACTAGCTGGTTTTCCTTGTAGTTTGTAAGAGAGTTTATTTTTTATAGAATTTCAACGTGAAGTTTTATAGTACGAAAAACCTAGAGGTTGTGGCGCGGTTGTTCTACTTACTTTTATTATTTGAGGTACTTACTAATGATTTCAGCATAGTTAAGTCAGTTTAACCACATATTACTACTTAGATAGTTAGTAAGTTTAGCGGTTTAACGTAAAAATAATGTACCTACTGTCAACTGTGGTTTCTCCCATGTCTTAACTATGAATGGAAATTTGAAAAACTCTATCAATATTTTTTTTCCCTAAATTTTTGTAAAAGAATATAATCTCTCTCTATCCATGCTCATCTATCTTATAGTAAACTTGTGTTCCCGTGCGTACAGTCATGCCCACTGATTCCAACAATTATACATATCTATTACTAGCGTATTTACAAATAAAATACATTCTTATTTATTTTTCGCTCCACTGACAAGACAAGATATTATTCACACGGCCGATAAAAATACAATATTCAAGTAGGAAGAGCATGTTCATTTTAATAATTTATGTTATCATAATTAAGAGCTTTTCCCTTGTTACTCATCAAATACCTAATTATGTTTTTTTTATCACGTGATGTAAGTATGAGTCCGTGTTAAATATTTAAAAACGCTAAAATTATAATTACGGAACCGTCGCTCCGCTAAAATAAGTACTTATCTACCTGGTTAAACTAAAACGGTAAAACAGATTCAAAATCTTCAATTTATCCATAATACTTTCGCATATCTGAGTACTATCTGCGTACTGTGCTCTACCTTTTACCGTTGCTTAATATAATGTCCGTACAAATAGATCTAACTCGCGAATAGGTTAACGATGATGTGCGGGAACACACAATTTAATGGATTTCTTAGAAAGTTCGAAAGCCAGTGTGATTTGTTTTCCTAACTACGTATGCTTACAAATCTCTTTGCTTGTTTAATAATTGAGACTAATAAAATCTTTTTGGAGTCTTAGAGCTGGCCACTTTTGCTTTAAAATGTTGAAGTGAACGCCATTAAGTTTTTGTTTTTCGAAATGTCATTTTTGACATATGTCAAAAAACATTGCACGGATGGCCAGTAACTTAAACATGTGTAATCTTTTTGGATAATGATATCTAATCGAATGTAATAAAATCTTTTTGGTTTCTTTCATTTCATTATGCTGGCCGTTTTTGCTTAGAAAATATTGAAGTGGATGCCATTAGGTTTTTTCTTTATGTTATTTTTGACACATGTCAAAATGCATTGAATTGATGGCCAGTAACTTTCAACAACGTATTTATAATAACCTTTTTGATACCTATCTCATTTTACTGCTTATAAAAATGAAATTTAACCCTTTTGACCACGTTTTGACCGTAAACTTATTCCTTTCGTTAAATTCTTCGTTTTAATCCTTGCTGTGTCGAATGTGCGCTTATACGCAACGTTAATAATTTTAAATGTGGTCAAATTATCCGCCAAATATACCTTGAGACGGGCGGTTCTTTGACATTCGAGAGGCGTGTAATGCCGGCTGGGGCGCATGCGCGCTGCAATGCGCGTGACGTTCCAAATAACGCAGGAGAAATTCGAAATACAGCCAGCGTAGCCAGTTTTATTCGGCATAATGTAGGTCATTGCCTTTGCCTTTTAAACAGGTACTTAAAGTTAAAAATGCCAAATATTTTTTCTGAAAATGAAACGAGGTTTTATTTAAATTAAATAATGAATAGTCGGTTGCAGAAAAGGCAGTTAAAAAGTACCCATTAATTATTTTTTTATATAAGTAGCTATAGTTTTAATTAAGTATTACCATTAATAACCTATTCTACAACGCGGTAAATCTCGTCAACATTCTGCTTAGAACCTTGATAACTTTTAATGATAATGTTTAAGGATTACCTTTCTTGCATCGTCCTAATACTTCCTAATCAGTAATTTTCTCCTAGTGTTTAGAAACTAAAGCGTCTACTATCTACTATAGCCTCTGTACCGTATCTTGCCTCTACAATTTCCGTGGTAAGTGGAGTCCAGTGGAGGACGGTGGCGAGACGAATTACTAAGTGCTTGCTTTATCTGGTGCATCAAATTTGTAGCTTAGATAAATGCATTTATAATCTTGTTACGACCAACCTATGTGAAAGTCTGTTTAAGAAATAGTTTTTTTAAATCTTTTTTTTGATGCATTGTCTTACTAATACTGTAGACATAACGTCACTGAAACTACTAAGAAATAATTGACTTGAAGTTTTATTGGCCGCTTAAGGTCTATCTAAACACATCCGGGCCGTGCCCGGGACGTGTTCGGGCTGTAGCCCGTCAGGAGGGTAAACAATTCGTCGTCATGATCCCATCCATCTTACTTAGCCAGATAATTTCTGGCCTATACGATTGCGAAAATACCTAGTTTGTTTGTTAATACTCTAAACTGTAATTGGTGTGTCAGTGGGAAGAGGAATGGTACGGTTTTATTCAGCAATAGGATAAGGTAGAGCTTCTGGTTTGATGATAAGTGGAAACTACATATTGATATATTTTATGTTGTTATATTTTGATTCAATAAGTTACTCGCATAACATACCTTTTTACATCTTAAGATCTTATAGCAAGTTGTGATGATTTACAAATCAGTGGTTAAGAATTGATACCAAATATCATATGCTTTTTGTACACTAATTTGACAACTGTCTTCTCTAATATCGGAACAAAAGAAAGGACTAGCATTAGCGTTTCAGTTTAGCCACAGAGTTTAGCTTACTTTTGTTCTGAAGCCTGATTGCTATTTTATTACTCGGTTATCGTTTTTATTATTTGGAAAGGTTTAATTAAACTCTGGTATTAACTCTATCAATAGGTAGGTAGGTATCATAGCATTTGTTTTAAAGTTCATTATTAGAATTCATAAGCATTTAGTATCTAATTTCTTAACCATCGACTAGTACATCACCTCGCTTTCTCAATATAAATTAAACTTAATTATTTTGTACCTAAGATATATCGATCCTACTACAAAATGTACAGTTAAACAGCTTACATTTCTAATTTGATAAACGTATTAAATTCTGTAACGTTTGTGGAAATATTTCATTTTATTTTTAGTGAAAGAGTACGAAAATTGTTTGAAAATGAGAAAATCTATCTCACAAATATTTCTTTGATTTATTTTGACCTTTAAAAGTAAAAACACGAGATCTTTTCAGTTCGCGACCGTACTCATTTGAGTTGTAATTTAACTATTGCAAGAATGTTACAGAATTCAAACGGAACGGCTTTAAAGGAAGGCTAAGTAACTATAGACAACTCCAGACAATACGTTCATGATCATGATTTCAAGACCTATCACGAAAGCAATTAAAATTATGACACGATTTGTTTAGATTCTGTTTTTGAGACTAGAAACGGATATCGCTTGGGAAATTAAGATTTAGAAATATATACAGACATCCTGAATAAAATGTTGAATTAGGGGTATAGATTTTTTGTAAATCTACCATGATATCATAGCAGTCATATTTGAAAAACAGCAGTAGGGTAACGTAACGTAAAATTCCTATTATGGCGTTTCGATTCGTAGCGCATGTGGTGTGTACCTCTAAAACGACTATAAACCTGGCCAGCCACACTGTTTCACTAATTGCCTGCCTTATCGCTCGTTTCGCATTACACATTCATTAATTGTTGTTATTTTACAACCCGAGATTGTATTACCTCTGCCTATACTAAGTACTTCAATAATTGTATTTGCGTCGCCGTCTTACAATATTTCATCTCAGAATAGGTAAACGGACGCATAAAGTATTCAATTCAATTGCTGTGGTTTATTATATATATATATATATATGATAGACGTTTAAATCCATTTAAAATAGGATCATTGACTTTATGATCTTATGAAAAAGTTACAACAAGATAATAAGTAATCATTAACCTACGTGTCTTAGGTTAAATAGCGACACTTCCTAATTTAATTTACTTTACAGAGTTTAATTATAAATGTAAGTTTAATTGCAATAATTACATTGTAAGTAATTACGGTATATTTTGCTAATGGTAGAGCCAAGTTAATGATTCGAGTTGCTAAGGCGAGATCTCGTGATATGATACAGTAATGTAGCCGCTTAGTTTCCGTGATACCATCGTATTAAATAATAACTTGTAAAGGTTAACTAGTCTAACAACATTGATCAAAAACATACTGTCCGAAAGTAATTTTGGTAAGTCTATTGTCAACAATAAAATCTATAAAGTTATAAAGAAAATAAAATACCATACGATCAACAAACATGTTTAAATTATTGCCCCGAATCAATAAAGAAAAATATATCATAATTATAACTTCCGTGAAGAAAATAAATAGGTATAGAGATATTCTATATACACTACAGTCTATATAATACAAGAGGCCTACAGCTAATATTCACACAGGATATGTTAACTGGTACCTATCAAGTCTTTACTGAAGCTGATTAGAGCTAATGATAATAACATTTCATTAATATTAAAGCAAAGGAACATTTCACAAAATGCCTGTTTGATGGCGTCGTTTTCTATTCTGGGAAATAGCCCGAACCTAAATTATCCAAGTTCAAATGTCTTTTGTACTAAAAATGTCCGCACTTCGAAAGAACTTTAAAAATTTCACACTGTTGCATTTAGATTCGGACTCAGTCCGATACTTTATCGAACGCACTATCAATGTAAGTTATAAAAAGATCCAAGAGCCTCTATTGTAAACTAAATAAGTCACTTTCACGTGTTAAGCAGTGATTCTATACTGAACGGATTATGTTTCCTTGTTCCCCCGTTTTTTGTCAAATCCTGTTCCGTGGCGGTGCCGCCTCCACTGAGATCTAAGGAGACGGCTCGTCCGGAGTCGAAGTCGAATTTCTCGAAGTTCCCTGCAGATGCCCCGAACTGTTTGAAGAATGACGCCTGTGGGTCTGGGATGGGACTGAAGTTTCGTCCGGAGTGAGCGTCTGATGTGGAGCTATCGGAGTTGTTGATGCCGTCGGCTCCAGAAGGCGCTCGGAGTCTTCCTGATAGAGAGAAGTCTTCAGGACCTGAATCGTGGCACGAGTCTCCTCCCACGACATCGATCATGTCATCTCCGTCTCCGTCGTCTGAGTCGGAGTATATGCCGGTATTCCTGTGCTGCGCTAGGTACTCCGCCTTCAGAGCCTCCAAGTCCACCGCGATGCCCTTGGCACGCAGTTTCCTCGCTTGTCGATCGAGCGCTTTGGCCAGCTTCTTTCTTCTTCTCGCCCTGTTGGAAAAACCATAGGGCCTAATTAGTATAGAACCTTATTATCAGCTTATTGATTGCATTGGTAATAGAAACTTACAAATAAAGATGAAGCACTATGATTAAGTTAATATACAATTCAGTTTATGGACATGATCATCTTACAATACCGATAGATGGCATCGAACATATTTGTTTGGAGCCTGGTATAGTAAAAACGTAGAAAAACTTAAATCATCCTATAAATATATCCAAAGTTTGGTTCCTCACCTCTCCCGAGCTCTCAACTCGTGTGGAGGTATAGGCTCTCCGGAGCAAGACTGCGGGTGAGCGTTGTGTGCCGGCCGACCCGGACCTTTCTTCGTATGCTCCTTTTTACGCCACTTAGCTCGCCTGTTCTGGAACCACACCTATGAAACAAAAGATTAACTACTTTAGAATATTTTCATCAGCTACGTAAGTTTTTCTATCTATAAACACGTAAGATCTGATCTCAACTCCTAAATTAATTTACGGCAATCGAAAAACAACATATTACAAAAGACCCCTTTTATACATTTTTACGCATTCAGTTTAATTTGAAGACAATAAATTTGCGTTTCATGATGATTATAAATACACGTGTTATAGCTTAATTTTATTAAATTAATCCAAATTAATCCGGGAGGCAGTCGTTAAGCAAAGAGCGGTCCTTTGCCATAAAACGCGATGGGGCTCGTAAACATAAACTGACATACGCCATATGCTACAATTATAACAAAATGCATATAGATATGTATTTTTTTTATTCTAAAGCTTTGTTTTTATGGTGCGATGTACAGTGGTAAATTAAATGAAATTTAACAGGGTCGGAATAGGGTTCGTTATAATTAAAAATGAGCATATTAATTTAAATATAAGTATATTTATATACTTTTATGATAATAAGTAGGGATGCGCCGAATATGGGTTTTGCCGAATATCGAAAACCGAATACTATTCGGTTTGAAACCCTAACGAACCGCCGAACTATAATAGTTCGGCCGAACTATTCGGTTGTACTTTCACACTAATTTTGATACATTAAATAGGTAAAGTTTATAAAGAAAAGCGCCTTTGACGGTCACTAGACTAGTAGAATGTCTAGGTTTCTAAATTCTATCTTTAAGTGTCACCTTATTAACTTATCTTTATTTTATCATCTCCTAATAACTCTTGTAATACCTAGATGTGAAAATGAGGATATAAGATTGACTGCTCCTTGGTTTAAAATAATTGAATATGAGGTTAATATCTCGTTTTATCAAGCAAATTATTACTAAACAAAATAAACGAATAAATGGTCATTTTAACCGAATATTCGGCCGAATACGAATATTCGGTTGAGGTGCCGAATATGCCGAATACCGAATAGTAAACGAATATTCGGCGCATCTCTAATAATAAGTAAGGAGGCCTTTGAGTAACTGTGGGACTCTGATACATTAACGGTACATGAATGAGAAAACAAAACACGAGCCAATCGTAAACAAAAAGCCAGAAATACCTCGCTTTGCAAATTCAAGAATCCACGCAAAAGTTACTTAAATAACAAGAAGGTAGGTTTAACCTGAAGGATATTTTAAAGCGATTATAAAAGGCAGCATTCGATCCCGGAGATAGTGAGGTGGTGCACGGCGCATGCGCGGGCACGCTCGCGTCATTTACATGCAGCGCGCTATAACGTCTCAATTCATGCGAGCCTTGCCGCCAGCACTTTACATACCTTTGTAGACGCGGCACGAGGGTAAAGGAATTGATACAGGACAAAGGGACGTCAGATCACTATACCGTGTTATGATACAGCTATACGGAGATATGAATTAAAGAAAGTAGCTCGTATTATTTCTCGTATGAGAGTAGGCTCGTGCCCATGTAGTGGGGACGTTAAAACGTCTGATTTTGAGTTCGTATTTAACTAAAAATGAGGAACCACTTGCGAAACTCTGGAGCAAACCTAAATCGTGTTTCGTTTTTTATTTGGACGGCACATTTTGACTACACTTTTACAACTTAACAATAAAGCCACGTTTTTCCGGGTTTAAGTAACATTGTATTACTTTGTTTCACTGTAAAAGGTATCTGTATCAGTGAAAATCCAAATAATAGAAAGTTGCAGTTAACCGCATAAAACGTGCTAAATCCAGCGAATAGTTTCAAAAGTCGGCACCGAGCTAACATTTTAATTATCGAGCCCCTAATCGAAGCACATTGATTACGGAATAGAATCGGACCGTAATGGAGTCGGGGGCTCCGTCTCTAATGACCTCCCACCCTCTCCCTCCCCACAGTCTTCTGGAGGGCCATTTGTATCGGAGTCCTGAGGGACGCGCGTATGGTCACTCCTCTTTTAATTCCGCCACGTTATTATGTCTTGGATTTGGAATTAGATTCGTTGTTTGTATTGCATGTTATGTGGTTTTCATTTACCTATTAGGGTTCCTGAAGTGCCACGTGAAACGTGAAGCTTTTTTTTTCAAAATCAGCATTGTTGATGCATATCATCTTCTCAGTGTAGTTAAGTACGTTTTAAACATTGTTAAAAAATGCAATTTTTTGCTCCTTTGATACCTAATCTATGATCGGAAATTTTTTAGCACACTATTGAACACGTTGAGTAAAATAGTGAAGTTAAAATGTATCCATTGAATTTTGATGCAAACTCAGAATTCACGTGCAAAGCAAGCACCCTCAACATCCCCAACAAAATTACCTACTTAAAAAGAAAATTGTTAGGAAATTTACGGAACTACGGAACCCATTTGAAGAGATCGTATTGTGGCTGCAATTGGCGCCTTTCCCCTAAGTTACCTTCGTGTAAATAAGACGTCCCCTCGTGATGTGGCAATACATTGACTCCTATACCCCCTCCCTCCCCTATAGGGGGAAAAGTTCCCGTTTTCTCGCGTTTGATGGAGTTTCCTACTTGTTTTCTTTGATTGTTACACATTTATTTCCCTTCAAATTTCATTTCGTTGAAGCTTTGAATTTCACAAGTTGCTTTTATTTATTTTTGAATTCCATATTGACTGATTTCAGTTAAAATTTTCTATGTAATAATTTTTTTATCCAAATGTATGCTATAGATACTCAATTAAATTGAACGTTAAATTAATTAATTATGCATGCTCCTGTATCGGTTATTGTAAGTCTAATAAAAATTCAAGAGATGGCTCCCTACTCACCTGTTGAAATTTCATGCTTGATTAATATTTGACCTTGTGTGCTTATTGGACCTTCAAAAATATTCGTGTATAAAATACGTTACGAATTTTAATAAGGTAAACAAACAGATCTATCTTTTAAGCGGAATTGATGCATGACATCGTCTCTTTTTGATCACAGCTGAACAAATTGATATTAGAATGTGGTGTGATAGAGACAGATATAAATTTCACGGGCTCTCACAGCTGAACGTGCTGAGCTAGCAGTATTATTTCAGGAGCAGGGCTGTCAATTAAAACTTCTGCTACTGCGCTACGTTATAATAATTTAACTCCATACTACATGCATACAAGTGATGAGTTTCAATTAAATATATTCAAATGGCGCATAAAAAATAGGCGGCAATACAAGATGTACCACTTTTATTGCGTCAATTAGTTTAAAAAAAAAGTGAAAACACACCGTGTCATTACGTCGGTAATTACATTAAATCACTCGACGAAGACTTACGGGGCTTGTCTCGTTTGCTACTTGCGGGTGAGAAAATTATTCACGTGCGATAATTCCCCGCCTCCAGGCAGCCCTACGAACAGGCTTCATGTCTATCTTTTACCGCTAAGCCTAGGGCGGTAAAGTCGGGCTCAACTTCGATATCGTTGCGCCAAGCGAGAGGACAACAACTGAAAAACCCAAATGAAAGACAGGGATGGAATCACCTCCTTAAATTTTATATTCTATCCGCATTTTGTCGCCTAAGCGTTCCATTTAGTGTTCCATATTTAAACCTCGCGGTATTTTTTCTTCTTCGTCGAGCAGAGAATGTAAGACGGTTTTCTATTTTTTTATTTTGGGGGGTGTACCCGAGCAGCGGATGTGTGCAGCATACTGATGTGTGCGTGCGACCGCCAACGCCCTGTTAGGGAATGAAATTGGCATATAAATGTAAATTTTATGCTATGAATTTTAAAATGAAGTCGATACTTCCGCGCTCATACTGGGACGAGAGGCGTTTTCGCAAGTTTTACGTCGGCGAGGGATAAAATTAGATTAGAATGCGCTACTTTCGGCAAAGAATGGGCCTTGAAGAGCCCTTTTTGAAATCCATGTACCTTAATAACATTACTTACTTACAATATCTACATGTTTATCACACAGATAAAGTTGGTAAGTATTTTATTTCCAATACTGTACCTAACATTCCAAACATTATTAAAATTCAAAAGAGAGTGAATTTTAAATAACTTAGGTACAATGTCATGACTATTTAAAAATAAAAATCCGTCAACGAATATGTTTAAAAATGGAACGTAGAACGAACGAAAGAAAATAGAGAAATCAGAGAAGAGGAAAAAATCCACTTTACAGACGCAAACAAGTCACTTTAACTTTATTGAGCTGTAATCGAATTGTGACGTCCCTACGAACAGCGGCGTGCTTGAGGTCAGAGCGGCGGGATCTGTAGCCATCCTTATCTGACCCGCCCATTTAAATCTATGCTATTCAATCGTGTTGTCTCGCTCGCGTCCCAGGGGTGCCGGCAAGATTGCAATCTTTTGATTTATACCAACTATTAGGAGCGGTGCGGGATAGTCTGTCTCTCGAGCGAGATCTCCGAGATAGCTGGATACAATCGACCTTAGTACTGATTACAGAAATGAATATTCTTCGAAGAAATACAATATCGGTGAGAAATTAAATGTTCCAACAATTCTATTACTTAACCTTCGTGCTAGGATTACAAAGTGTTCTGTAGCACGCAAATAATAAACTGATTTTGCGATTAATGAAAAGATTTATTCTTAATTGATTTGTCAACCTTATTTTGGTCTTTAATTCCTTCGTATTTAGGTAAATTGTATAATAGTTGAAATAAAATTTGTGTAAACCGTATACCTACCTAAGATAGTTCTACATTGGTAAACAAGGCATCTCTAGAGAGAACCCCTCATTTCCCGGTGACCGCTTCCAAACCGCTGCAAAACGGGGTCCGTTCAAAAGTGTATTATCTCAAGTTGAACATTATTTCGGTTAAAGCTTGTATAAAAAGCCAGCGGGCAGCCGCCACGGTCCCCACAGGCCGCTTAGCCGGGAAGGTCCGGGAAAAATAAGGGAAATCGTCCCTCATTTATATTGAACGAAACCTTCAGCTTTTTACGCTTATGTGCCCCTGGTACATTTGCGCAGATGTCGAAACGATATATCCAAAATAGAATTTTATTTTCGTCTCATATTTTTTTGTGTCTCTATTTTTATCAAAATCTATTTTTATAATCATAAGAAAAATATCAAATGAACACCTTTTACAAAGCATGTTAGGTAGTTTTTTGGGTAGAAGTGCTGTAAAAAGGTGAAATATGTATGAGAGCCAATTTCTCTTCACCCTCTCTTCGTTTTGTCTCTTCTTCAATTACAGTCAAGAAAGAGACAAAGAAGACCTTCAACCACTTCCAACCACTATTCTATTTTGTACAGGTTATATTTTGAGCAGCTCGTAAACTCCTGTCGCGTCACATCTCAGGGAATTAAGACGTTATCCGTGACAGCGGCATGAAACGGCACCAACCCTTTAGTCACAATCCGAATATATTTTCGCCGTTTTCGCCCGCGTTAACGACCAATGTGCGCGGACACAAAGGAGTTTATAACCAATTTAATCTCCGTGGCTAAACACTGGGTAATTCTTCGTACTATATGCTTGCTCATGCATGGTTCCTGCCATTTGATGTTTGGTTATTAGTTGCTGACTTCCC
The DNA here is from genome assembly GCA_947563765.1 of Anarsia innoxiella. Lineage (NCBI taxonomy): Eukaryota > Metazoa > Arthropoda > Insecta > Lepidoptera > Gelechiidae > Anarsia > Anarsia innoxiella. Next base: position 2,864,600 of record OX387403.1, read on the forward strand.
TATAGATCCTATATCGATGCGGTCACTAAAGTTATTACTATCATGTGTAGCTATGTTTATAGTAGCCACAATAAACCAAATTATTTTCGGGGCAGAAATATAGGATATTTACTTAGGTTTTAATTAAGAACAGAAAATAAATACACCTAAATAAAGATATACTAAGGTATAACTGGGAATATATGAATCGGTGGGTATCAAAAACAATGTATTTTTCCAGTAAAAATAACAAAATTACTTCGTGGTACGCTATATTATTTCGATATAGCAACGTTTTATGTGTCGCTGTAAAGGCAGCTCACTGTTTATAACCTTACTCAGTCGGATTGGACACATTCCTGGGAGCTGTCGTAAAACCGAATAAAATGCAATTTGTGACTTGAATTTTTAAAATTTCAACCAATCATGTCTAGTTGCATACACAACATTTTGCTACATAGGTAGTAGGATGTCAGTCAGTAGGATGAGGTTAAAAATATTGTGACACTAGTCATATTAAAATGAAATTAAATGTATTTTTAAATCATTCATAAATTAGATGGCAGATTAATCCAATGAAGTTTCTGAAATATTTTTAATTCGTCTTCATGTCCATAAATATAAATTCAAATGTACTTACAGCGACTCTGCTTTCTTTAAGGTCAAGCCTCATAGCCAGGGCTTCTCTCATGAACACATCAGGGTAGTGCGAGGCCAGGAACGCTCGCTCCAGCTCTTCAAGCTGCCAGGAATTGAAATTCGTTCGCGACCGGCGCCGTTTGCCGCTGTCGCCGTCGTCATCTCCGACGCCACCTGAAGAAGAAGAAAAATTAAGGATTTTAAAACAGTTTATACTATTTTTAAACGACTTCAAAAAAAAGGAGGAGTTTCTCAATTCGACCGTATAAATATTTTTTTTTTATGTATGTCCACGCAAAACTTCGTCGTTTATAAACCGATTTTGATGTTTCTTTTTTTGTTGGAAAGGGGGTATCCCGAGGGTGGTCCCATGGTAAGGAAACCAGGATCTGATGGTGGAATCCTGGAGAAATCGAGGGAAACTCTCGAAAAAATTGTATTTTCGACTAGTCTGTTTCTTATGTTTCTTCACACAACTTCGTCGTACATGAACCGATTTTGATGATTCTTTTTTTTTTGGAAAGAGGGTATCCCAAGAGTGGTCCCATGGTAAGGAAACCAGGATCTGATGGTGAAAGCCTGGAGATATAGAGGGAAACACTCAAAAAAATTGCATCGCAACTAGTGTGTTTCTTAATATTATGCAATAATAAGAATTTTAAAGCCCTAATATTTAATGAGGGTCTGACGTTGACCTGATGATGGAGCGGAAAGGCAGTCGAGGGAACTCGACAACGGTTTACAGCAAGTACTTTGTGTTTGGGCTTGATTAACTTATATTATTGAGACCTTTCATCTAAATGGGTTGTGACTGTTATTAGGGGTCTGATAATGAAAATGAAGCACAGTCAAGGGAAACTAAAAAATGTGAAATAAAAATTTTTTGCCAAAAAAGAAACAACTTCAAAACGGAAACTAAAAAGTATGAAATAAATTAACTTCTACAGAAAATTTCGAGTTTATAAGTGATTAAAAGAAACATAAACAATTAAATAATTATGTCTTCAAAATTTTTGAAGACGGTGTCACCTGTTTCCTTGAGATGTGAAAAAGATTGATTATAAGTACCTATATGATCTATATCTAGTTATTGTTTTACTTGGCACCGTCTTCAAAAATTTTAAAGACATAATTATTTAATTGTTTAATGTTTCTTTTAATCACTTATAAACTCGAAATTTTCTGTAGAAGTTAATTTATTTCATACTTTTTAGTTTCCGTTTTGAAGTTGTTTCTTTTTTGGCAAAATTTTTTTATGACATTAATCTAAATAGTTTCACCAATAATGTATACTCTACATTGTAGAGCATAAACAATTTCTATTTGATAATTTTAAAGGTCATGATGGATGACTGCCTTCACCAACTTTTTTTTCAGATAAGAACCGCTAATCTTCAAAAACACTCTTAGGATCGGTATCTATGTACTAAATCTTATAACTTAATCGTTTCCAATCTCATGCATCATTGTTCTTGAAAAGTTTCAACGTGGAATAATTAAATGAAATCTTTATTACCTATCCAAGTTAAAACATTTCCAATCACGAGCCGCGGCAGTGAAATGAATAAGACATAATCATAAAAGAGACCGGCAGCTAACAAAGTCAATTTGGACAATTCCTCGGCCGTTAAAACAAAGCCGCGACCGGGGGCTCATAAAAAACAGATAATCTCCGACAAAGCGTCAGAACAAGTTTTTGAAAATAGAATATAATTTCTAATTTTCTCTCGGTGATTTTAATTAAAAATGGTCCCGGGAGAGAGACGGCACCACCAGCCCGAGACGGGGGTTGGAAAGGGATAGCTATAAATTACTCGCTCTACCCTCAGAGGGGCTAAATAAATTAGAAGTGATTAAGAGGAGCGCGCTCCTGAGTTTTGAGCACGTATCGGTGTTTTGTGGTTTTGATGATATCGTAATTTGTTAATAAAACATCTTTTGTGTTATTTGCTGCAGTTTGTTTAACAATAAACTATAATAAAAATAGTCGATTTGAATTTATAAGAATCATTATTTTCATTACTTTCCAATTCACGCATTTCAAACAGGTCAGGACAATAAAATCTGAATAAACACTTGTAAATTATAAGATTTATAAGGCAAACAGCCCACATTCAGAAATAATGTTGTCCAATGATCGATACGATGCGGTGTCGTCGCCTTAAGAGGAGTTGTAAATTACTGGTGAGTGAGTGGGAGAGGAGTAGCGGCCTAATGAGTGGAGTGAGAGAGACGGGTACGGTTATTGTATTAAAACAAACGACCGCCTTGGGCCGCAGACAACAGTTTTGGCGCGCTTTAATTTAGTCTGCTCAATGTTTTAATGCCACATGGGAGGGGGGGACTTACTAAGTATCTATTTGAGGGCTGTATACCGCGGTTAATAAATTCCTACAGTTAATAATTCTACTTTGTTCTGGCTGGTTTATTATGACGAGAGATAACAAAATGATGAGGCTTTCGGAATTATAATTATTTTGTGTTTTAATTTTAAGTGATTGGTAGAGTGGGTGATAACAGAAAAAATAAGAAGGAGAGATAGAATATTATGGTTCCAAAAAGATTTTAAATGGGGTTTGTTTTTCATGTCAGGTTTCAGCGTTTCAGAGGCTCTTGTATCTTAAAAAAAAAAAACTTAAAAAAGTAAAGCATCCACACTTTTCCTGATAAAAATATTACCTGAATGCTGTCTTTATCAAATCGATTAAAATTGACTAAACTTGGGACACCGCATTTCCCGAAAGATGCATTATCTTCCAACAGACATTTAGTACTAAAACCATTACCAAGTACCAAAGCTTACATTATCTTTATAAGCTCTTTACATCGCAATAAAAACACAAACGGTTTATAGAAAACAAATTGAACTGGCTACTGTGAGTAGGTAAATCGGATAAAAGAAGAAAAAGGACTAGACAGTGCCTTGCGGGACGATTGTAAATAAAAATACTGCAGTAACGCGCAGTACTATGCCAGAGTGGGATTTAGAGTAGGTACTGCATGGAATATAGATGATAGTGTCTTTTCCAGCTTCTAAACTTCAAGTAAGAACAAGACAACAAAAAAGTTTTTAATAAACATTCACTTAAAAAAATATATGAAAGAGAATTTATCAATTGGTATTGTCCGTCAAATAACTTAGGTATTTTTTTTAATATGAACCTGCTGACTTCCAATAAAATAGACATTCTTAGAATTCAGAGAAATATAGATTGTCCACTATTTGTAATTTGCTGTAAATCAAATTACAAATCACCCTGGTTAGTTCGAATAGAAACAACATGGAAACAACCTAAACCTAATACGCCACTGAAGCCAACCAAACAATATTTTTATTTTATTCATAGAAACAAGAGACTATCGCATGACATCGAAGCAAATTAAATGAAACTATTCAATAAAAGCGCAACTATTCTATTCGCAATGTTTTATATCTATTACAGAGGAATAAAAGGGAATTGATACACCGTCCTGCTCATTTCTCTTATAATTTATTGCTTATTCAGTCTTTTGATCGTATCTAAATGTGTTTTGCCAAATATGACTATTGGGGAATGGAATCTGATGATATCTTACCTCAGTATCGATTCAATTATATTCAATGTCTTTTGGAAACGTTTGGTTTGTTCTAATTTCATAATATTTCATAATATTGCCTAAGGAAACAACTAATATAAACAACTAATAATACCTCTTATTACGTATATCTAACTGAATGAGATGTTTATCCGTCTAAAAATATAATTAGTTTTTAAGTTAGTCGGAATTGTGATAGATGATGCTAGTCGACTAAACAATTCAGTATCTTGTATTATTTATTCCTACAAAACAGTTGGAGCTAAATTAAGGATAGTTTCTAGCAAATGTTTATTGTTAAGTATTTATGTTATGGTTATGAATGAGTCACATTTCCAAGAGATATTTGGGTAGGCTACGTTTTTGCGCAAAGTGAGTCGGGCCGACACCCGCTGTTCCGGCCGCCGCCGACAACCGCGCAATCATAATATTGGCCATATTGCTTCATAATTTCATTATTCCCGGAATCAATTGATCGCCATCAGGGGCCGGACCTTGGTGTAAGATTCCGCAAATTTCGTCGTAATAACGTACCGTTGTAACAGCCTAATAGCACGCTCTTTGTAAACGAACCTCCATAATTCGGGTCCTACGTAAATGTTCACACCAGAAAATGAGTCGTCTGATCGTCAACTGTCATTTCCGAGGAACCAATTAAAATGGCCGCCATATTGGTGCGAAAGTGTGAAAAGAAGTGCGCAGCGCTAATTGGTTGATTGAGTTATCGGTAGCAGTTACCTCGGGGTCGACGCGCCTCGGGACGTGTTCAACTTTAATGTAAATAACTACATTAGAGCAATTTATATTCTTATCGACGCTTTACAGTAAAAAGTTACTTCTTGATTATCGAGTTGGAATAAAAAGAGACAAGTTAAACAAAGTTTTAAAATGGAGCCACGACACTCCAAGCATTCTTTGGGCACGGAGCGTCTCGTGTCGGTCTCCGCCTATAATTTAGTTGCGATCCCTGGAAATTAATTTCCGAAATCACGAGAAATAATAAAGTTATAATTTTGACTGAAATACGTACCTGGCGGGCCGCGAGGACAGGCACGCGTTTCAGGCCTGTATTTGGACGGTTACCAAGTGAATTTTATTTCAGATTTTAGTAACATCACTTTAAAAAAGCACTGTTATGAAATCTTTGAAATGACAACATAACATATTAAATGACAGGATTTTTTTATTGAATTAAAACCTTTTTCAATTACAATGATAAGTAGAGCAGCAATATTAAATTATATGTAATTTTCTGACCCAAGTATCTTTTCGGTTTCAATAACAATTTTATCAACCTCAAAGTCTAAAATTAAACTTTAGGTAGATCTTGTGACTTTAGAGTGTTATTGCTAAATAATTGATAAAGTTCGACGAAAACATGGCTGACTTTGTTAATTACCTCATCACATCTACTTCACTTCTGAATGTTAGGTACTGCCAAATCATAGGTAAAGTAAGTAGACACAACAGTATCAAATAAGTAGATAATAAATGCGTTCCTTAAAGACGCCTTTATTCTTATTGAAAACAATTTTGCGTGATATTTTATAAAAGTATTAATATCCTAACCGCAAACGGTCCATCGATTTGTAAACAAAAGACGATCAGCGTTCGATAACCGGCGTCAGTTTTTTATTTAGCAACCACAAGTGCGAAATAATGATCCTTATACCTTATACATAAACTGTTTTAGTAAGAGGATATTTTATACTAGGTAAGGCAGAATAAAAACACAGACCAAGAAAAAAATCGATTCAAAACTAAAATTGCGTACTTGCCAAAAATATTTTTTTCGAACGTCTTTTACGTAAGTAGCTTAAATAAATCATTCCATATCTATGGCATGGTGACGAAATATTTAGATTTTAGAACAATTTTTTTGTCGGTCGCCATTTTGAGTTCTGCCCTCAATCGATAGTCTTCTTTTAATGTTCCTTAATCCGGCCCTGGGATGTGATGAAGACATTTCGTCTTGAAAACTGGCGTCATTAAGCCCGACGAGAGGAGGTAATTCCGCGAACCTCACATAAAAGAATACCTAATTGATTTTCTGAACCTGAATGTCTTTTGAGCTACTTTTTATTCTTTTTACGTTCGAATTGATTAAAAGAGTTGAATCGTTTAAGATGGGTTTGATTGAAAATCGTGTTTCTAGGAATATGAATTATGTTTTATGTATCAGAGCAGAAAAGCTCGAGATGATTATTAAAAAGTCTTCCTTTCTTTTTTTTTTGTCTTTTGTTTTGGTTGCCTACTCCTTTTCCTATGTAATGATTTCTAGGTAACTACGTACGAGGTACATGGACTACCTATCTAAGTAAAGTACATAACTTCGATATCTACAGTTTAACACTAACCATAGTTATTTCAATGCTTATAAAGCTAATTGCATATTTAAAAAACTGCATTCGCAATAAAAACCCCCAACATTCTAGGGCATTTACTCTTATTTATCACCAATTAGGACAATGATTACGGTTTTTAAAGTACACTTTCGAGGGAGTTGCCCTTAAAAGAATTGTCCACCTTAATTACGAGCTACCGGCGGCTGCGGCATATTAGCGGCCTTACAGACATTATTACCAATATACATATCATTTGGAAGCATTAGTGGAATTATAAGCCATACACATAGCATTTTAGTGGCGCATTAAGGTAAGAACCCGCGTTGTCCTAAGGGCTGGCGGAGGTAAACGGCGGTGTATACCAAGCCTAATTAAATGCAAGGATCAGTGTTAAAAGCGGATTTGTACGAGTATTTTATTAAACCGGTAATGTTCTTTATGGTGCTGCCATTTTGTAGAGGTATGATTAAGTAATAGGGAGTCTTTATTTTTTAATATTAAACAAAAGGTAACCGACGAAAAAACACTTGTAGCTCTGGATACCATTAAGTAAAGGTAACCTAGATTGTAAGATAATGTTTTGCACCACACACCTAGATAATTAAGAAATAATCTTTATTACACTCACTTCATTATAAAAATGAATAGGTAGTTAAATGTGTAGGTAATCTTTTTAGCGATATGAAGTAAAAATAAAAATTAATGTTAAACTCATGGTTATGGTATGTAAAAAAAAAGTCCTTCAAAGATTCTAATGAACATCATTTAAAAACGCCAAAAAGGTAAAGAATAGAGAAGCCTATTTTTCATATAAATTCTTGACGTGTAATATTTCGTGCAGCGATCTCCTCTCGGATCTTATAGCCGGGAGCGTCCCCGGGCCATTCGGAGATTGAAACATGATAAATCGATACAGCCATAGTCTTATTATACAGAGTTTAACGGCAATTTTATGCCCGTGAAAATAAGGCGTAATAAAATTTTAATATTTTACCAAAACAATATTGATTGGCCTGTTGGCCGTTGGACCCGTCGTTGAAGACATTATGTTACCAAAATTACCTCGTTACGAGGTCAAACAAGACGTGCTCGATTGTTATGGACGCCGCTTCATTGAAATAAAAATTGTAAGATGGCTACGAAATTGGATTTTGAAATATTTTAATGTTTATTACTATCACTTTAAATATCACTCGGATCGTTGAGTAACAATTAACAGGTTTACGAGAAAAAGATTAACTAGTTTCAATCTAAGTTAGAATAGAATTTTATTTTCATTTAAGTAATCAACGTTGCTGAGGCACTGTGTTTATGTCATAATCAAAATAAACACCTCATATTATCAAAAGTGGCAGATGAATTAAACTCTACAAAGTATACGTACTTATAATTTAATAAAATTACCTACTTATATTTTATGTTTATTAACACATTACTTCAAATGATTATGAGCCATATGAAAACTATTTAAGCGAAAACTGAAAACCATGGATAAATAAGTACTGCATAATTTCTATAAAAGCTTTTGGCAAAGATTTTCGAACAACGCAATTTTTTACGATTAGAGCCTATGCGTTAGAATTTGTCTCACTTCTATAGAAAATCGATGAGCAACAGTAAACTAAAAAGAATGTGATAGAATCGCCGATAGAATACCCGTTTTCTATAATGACAGGTAATCACAATAGTTACCTTTTACAATGGACAATTGACGGTCGTGTTATTGAATGTGGTTGTTACTGATTTAGCGGCAATTGTCGACGGATTCCATTTATTTGTTACCGTTCATGTTGACATTACTTTACTGACAGACTAATCTATCGTAAAGTTGTATGATTGATTCAATAAAAGTATGTCATAAAGCTTATTTATTTATTCAATAGTTTATTGTAAGAAGAAAGCTAGGCTTTATCCGCGAAGAGCTTCAATTACGTAATAGGTGAAAGAACATTCAAAATATGTGCGTTTATGGAACTTACTACACATTATGTTTTAATTATCTTGAAACTAGCAGATAAGAAATCTAATTTTAATGTTAATTTATGGAAGTGGTACCTACCTATTTGGTTAGGTACATACACATTACAACTCTCTTAACCTTTTCAATAAGTATTTCATGATATGAAATAACTTATTTTTCATCTAAATCATACCAAACCTCTCTTTAATTATATAGCTTTGTGTTTACCCTACACTCTATTACCAACAGTAGAGGTAAGAAAGTCCACTTCTAACCTTAATATAAATTGAATTACCCAAATGTATATTAATTACAAAGTGTGTGTATGTAGTTCAACACACCAACGGTCATAAATTCAACAATAGTGTTGTTTGAATGGAATCAGACCTTAGGGAGCTCCCGTCATCTCAGTCTATTATCAAGATTCTACACGCTAGTGATGGGACATGTCTATATCGATTTTGAAATAGATTTTCGCAAAAAATTGCGAAAATTTAAAATTTGTTTACACCACGAGTCGTTAACTCTAAAAGTTATCTTCTGTCGTTAATACCTACCTAACCATAGATATGTATATGTTCCTTTATTTGTACTATTTTCGGGATGAATGGCTTGGCAAAGTAAAAGGCTGATCAGCAGAATTGATAATAAGACACTTTTCTAAAACTTATTAAAAAAAAACATTTTGGTATCTTTCGAATTGGTTATTTTTTAAACTCTCCTCATAGTTCATTAAACAAATCTCCGCTCTAGTTTTTATCTTACATTCATAGTAGAAAAGGTACCTACATTATCGTGGTGCGAGTCTCAAAGGAGCAATAACTCACCCCACTGTACCGACGCAAACATGGCAAAGGGGCGGACTGTACTTTGGTACTCAATACTATTTTGTAGTAGTTAGTTGTGATAAGCTGTAGTGTTTGATATTTTTATAATGTTCTTTGAATTGAAGAGTAAATTGTAAAAACCTTGTAAAAGCCGCACAAGAAAATAGACACACAAGACAAAACGCGTACAGCGATAGGCCACTAGTACGTAGAACCGCTTAAATTAAACCATTTGTATTAAAAAAAGGTTCTAATTATCGTTTTCCGTAACCTACCTAGCCGTTAGGAGAGTTTAATTTAGCTAGATCATAAAGAACTTTTTTAAACATAATTATTTTTTAAATAATGCAATGGTAAAGATCCGTAACTAAGTATTTTTCATAAAAAATAATTGTACAAAATTAAAAAAAGGTAATAATTAAAAGTTTACTAAACACAACTCTATCAAGTTTCAAAGTTTTTCTTAGAAAACTGCAAGCTGATAAAAAGTCAACGAACAAGATAATTAGCTCATTAAAAACAATTACGTATTCAAGTATTCGTATAAAAACTGAGTTGAAGGTGCTTGCATAATGGACGAGGAGCGGGTTTGCTTCAACTTGCCACATTTTGTATTAACTTAGTTTATGTAGGTATACAGACGAAGTAAGGATGAATTTATGAAGTGTACGCTGCTGCCTACAGACAGTTAGCGAAGCGGTAGTGTAGACATAGATAAAAAATCTTTGACTTAAAAATTGTGTACCCTACATGCATGAATGTTTTGGAAAAGTTTTAACATTTAAAAGAGTCAAGAAGAAATAAAATTGTAATCATTTTAATTTTGAAAAAAACCATTCCGCAATCTCTCTCTACATAATTATATTTAGAAATAGTTGAGCTTATATGATAGGGTAGTCTTTAATACTATTTAATTAGTAAAATACGCATATTTAACAAATTATTTTTTATCTTTTATAAATTATATATCTTTACAATAAACTTAAAAACTATTTACAATAAATTCTTATAAACTAAACCTTAATCCCTACTTACTTAATCTAAAAGACCCCCTCTGAAAGTACCCGATGCAAACGTATCCATGATACTTGCGGCGTTTCCTCGCTGTATCGCAATGGATATACGTTGCATCAGGTACGAAAATCTAAATTATTGAAAGTATCCAACCCATAAAACTAGTCATACAGTCGATGAATAGACTCGCAAATAATCATATATCAAGTTTCCACTTTTTAAAATGACCTGTCAAATCATAAGTTTATGAAACACCTATGAGATACTAAATTAAACCAATAATGCTTTAAAGCTAGTAAATCAAGTAAACACGTTTTGGGGACATGTGGCCGGTAATCTATTGTACCGTTGTAGCCCGTGGGGAACAATGAATCAGACTTGTGGTGTCTAACGTTTGCTTTCTGACGGGGAGATTTTTTTAAATGATTTTAAGATTGGATTACTTTATTTTATCACTTGGAAATAATTTGATAAGACACAAACTTAGTAATAAGACAACTAAGTGCTTATATACTAATTCACATAAGATTCAGAAAACTGAAAATTTCTGTGGAAAGTATCGTTTTGCACCTTTTCGTTTTGTTCTTCCAGTATTTTTCAGTGCTCCTTGTCCATTAGAATTTTGAATAATAAGATAGATATAATTAGTTCGTCTTTTTACAGCTCATTTAACTTTTATGTCTGTATCTTTAAAAATATGTCCATATCATTTTATTAACATAATTTCATTAATATAAAACATCGTATACCAGTAACGAAGCTACTTAAGTTGCCCTATTAAACATAATAGTCTGTCCGACACATAAATAACAAATTAATTGTTTATCAATAACAATAACAAATGTCACAGTTGTGTTTAGTTCAGAAAGGGCCGCTATCGTCCGACTGACGTAACGGACAAGATTTACAATCACCCTATAACTTAAACTTTATTACTATTGCTACACTTGTTTAGATAAAGACGAGCTTCCTGGGTGCATGATGCCCTAATATAAAGTTGCATTGTTGATACGTTTATTGACAAATGATTTTGGTATAAATTGACTGCGAAATTGTATAAGAGCTGGTGTTTTAGACTCTACCAACCTAATTAAGAGCAACACGTAGAGCCAATACTGTTATCTTAGGATGTAAGCAATTATGTGGTCGGCCAACAGTCTAATAGGAATTTAAGATGTAAAAGCAGTTTGCAAATACCAAAGACAAGTTTGATGACTCTACCTAGGACCTTATCCTCACCTCTCTGCCTCCATCATATATAAACACTAACTTCACAAATGATTCTAAAGCCACAATACCAACTCGTACCGTAATAATCTAATAAAATACCAAAAACAAACTTAAGTCCATTCAAAATCGTAGTCTCGAGCCTCGAGCCCCCAAAACAGCGCGCATTACCCGTAACGCGGGTTAATTTTATGCTACATTAATACTCTGGGGTTGCCACTTTTTAATAGGGTTAGCTATGGTGTGGTACCCCTCGTCTCAGGCAATATGTTCCGGGTCGGATTTGCAGGATTAGCTCCTTGTTGTCATAAGCTAGACTCGTGTAAAGGCTTAAGAATGTGTTTGTTTAATACTAATAGTTGGATGGGTATCTTATCTTGTCTTAGTCAATGTGGTAAGGACTTATTTATAGTTTATTTGTTGTATAAGTACTAAAAGAACAGTAAGTACCTAATAATATTAAATATTTTTGTTTTATACTCGCATAAGTAGAGTAGCCACACTGTAGAGTAGCCAAAGGTCAAAATACAAAGCTACTGTTAAAATGATGCTATACTTTATGGACATGGAAGTCTTTATTTTTTAAAATAATTACTAACTAGGTATAAATGCCGTGAGGTGTTAGAAAAATATTTCCTAGGCACTTACCTATATCACTTAATAATGAAAACAAGTCGGCACTTATCCATAAACACCATGGTGATTTGTCATGCAAAATGTTTACTCAATGAATAGGAATAATAAAAAAAAAAACAATGACAGCCACTACAATTATTTTTCTAATTACAAAACAAATATTTTTTTAGCTTCACATTTCATTTCGTGTCACACGTTTACTGTGAAATTACGAATTAAGTTTTTGTTTTTTATGCTACGCTGTCTAAAAAACGTGGGTGACATTTTTTTACCAAAGTCTCACCAAAAAAAAAACAAGTTAATTTATTCGTAATGAATTAATTCAAATGCATTTTAATATTCATGAAATCAAATCAATTTGCTTCGAATGGAGAGAAATAACAAAACGAGATATTCTGATAAAAAAAAATTCTTCATAATTAGTATTTTGCAATGATGCTTTACTAATTCTTTTTTCAATTGTGCTCATGTAAATGCTATTAAGTATGCGAGATTAATATGGTAATTATAATATAGGTATAAGATTACAGTGCTATGATATAGTTGATTTTTATGGAAATGTAAATTTAATCTTTAATGAATAATTTTAGTTTCTTGCATATCCCTTCTTGGCTATGTTTACCACTCTTTTACCAAAGACATCTCTAAACCATCGTTATCCTTCACCTCAAATCTAAATATTCCAAATCGATGTACCGTATCAAACGGGTAGATAAATATAGAGACCCTCTGGCAGTTCAAAAAGCTATCCAGGTTGATACACCGGGGAGTGATCGCCTATTGCCAGCCGGTAAACCGCTAAACTACAGCACATATTGGCGCGAAATCACACTAGTCTCCCGCGACCAATCTCTAGAAGGGGTGAACCTTACAACCATAACAATCAGAACTCCCTCACTATTTTTTCTCATACAACTTTACTCTGCAGTGCCTCATGTCAAGGGTCAAGTAAGAATAGAGGATGAATATGGAAAAGTAAATAGTAAAAAAGCGTGTCGAATGTGACAAATGCATGTTTTGGGGCACGCGACGCGCGATTAGATGCGGTGACGCGTGCGCATACGACCCGCACCATTTCTAACTCTAATGGACTTTGATGTGTTTAGTTTGTGCTAAATGGTGTTACTTATAAAATGATGCAAACCGCCTACTTATTTCGTTGAGTGAAACGCTCACCCGCAGGTAGGGAAGGGTATGTAGGAAGTATAATGTAGAGTCATGATATGGACGTTCTTTAGTAGTAAGTGTAGGTAATTAATCTTGATATTCAGACGGGTAAAAATGGCGTCACCATTGATTCTGAAATACAAATAATTTTCTTATTAATTAAATAATTGCATTCAGGCAACAGTTTCTCCTTAAACTTTTTTCAAGATCACATGAGTCACGTAGCTCATCAATAACCTAATCAATTCGATACTGACCAACACAACGGGCAATTCAGCCCTTTATTTAAACAACAGCTGTGCGTAAGTCCTTGAAATCTCTTTGGGTATTTTTAGCCCCTCAGAGGAAATGGGCCCTGAAATTGGCCTCCGCCCCAAACTCGTTGCGCACCTTGCGACGTCACTAATAGACCTTATTACGGCCTCTCGCCTTTTGTCACTTATTTCACATAAACATTTTTTTAACTAACAGTCCGTTTGGTCGTAATTCTTACCTGTCAAAAGGTTAATTATGATGTTCTTGAGTTTGTTCAGCGTTCAACTAGGCTCTCTACTGTGAGTTTTTATTTTAAAAAGCAATCATACTACTTAAAACTTTTTTTTCACTTAAACCATACTTCTCTTGAAAATTTGCATACGTAAGTAGATAATGTTAGGCACTAAATAGTTAAAAGCTTAAAAAGATAAATAATAGGGCTATGTCTGTCATAAGTCGAGTTTCGCTCAGAGCTATGCCTCTTCTTTTATTTAGGTACTTAGTAGGTAATTTTGAAGACGAATGAAATAAAGATTTTCTTATATTTGCTCCTTTAAAAAACAAGTGAGTCTGTATAATTTATGCTCTACCCGCTGTTGTATTAAAGCTGACACCCCTATCGCACCCTTTGCACCCTTTATTGATGTGCTTTTGACTAGTCGTGATTTCTGTTTATTAGGCCATTTAGCTTTGTTATTATTATAGGCGTTTGTTTTGCTCCAATAAAACTGTTGGTACACAGTTTTTTATTGCTGAATCGTGTTTTGCGTTCGTCTTTTGTAGAGTCACGGAAATACTTATAACTCGAGTTTTATTATAGAGTTAGGTACATTTCCCACTTGTCAAATGCCGTATTCGGTTTTTTATCGGATATGCGTCTAGACAAAAGTCGATCCGGCAAGTGTGAATATTACTGAGCCTTCATCAACTGGATCCAATACAAAACAAGTGAAAAAGAGCCGCGGACGAAAGAATGTGCCCATTTACAATTTTATTGTAATCCTAAATAAAAAGCACCAAATACTTGTGAAAGCATTAAAATAACCATTGTGTTCACTCAGTCAATGATTGAACTGTTTTTCACCGGATACACAAACGCGCTTTTAGTTTGAATTGAACTTTCTAAGGAAATGCAATAATCGGATGAAAGAACAAGGAATACTGACTCTACATAATAAATGAGCAGCAACTAGCTTAACTGAAACCAATTAAAATAATTCATTAAGAACTTATTTTTGCTTGTCGTATGTCGGACCCGATTTTAAAACGGACGTCCATTGGAATTTTAAAAGAAGCTGTTCTCCCTTGTCTACATAAAAAAAAACTCTACACCAGACAACACGGTGGATACCTACGCGGTCTTAGGTAGATTAATACCTACGTAGGCATGTACAAATACCTAAAAATCAATTTATTGATTGATATTGATTGATATAAGTATATATTAGAATCAGAATAATATAAAGCACAATACGTATAAGTACTTATATACTTATGTTTTTCAGTAATTAGCGGTCGTACTCTTTAACAACGCAATTATAATGATGTATCACTGGAATGTATTGTTAATAGCAAATTGATAAAGGTATTTACTTGTAAACATGCAAATTAATCAATGAATGATGTAATATGTACCAACTGGGTTATTGAAATACATTAAATGAATGGAATTATAGTCTCTTTACATATCTTTACAGTTATTGCGACTGACAGAGTTCAACGACTTCTAACAAAAGTAAAACCGCAACCATATGACGAGATGATAATTAAAAATATAAAACCTCATGTACTGATTAAGAAACATCTCATTATGCGCTTCATTGTGTAAAGCAAAATAAATCAACTCGAAAATTTCCATCTCCATAAATACATACAAAAAAGCTATTGATAGATATTTCTATTAGATCACGATAAAAAAAATACAATGATACACAAAGCGGCGGGGCTATGCGTCATCTACAAAACATTAACATCCTAATTTCGTGGGTAACACCTCAGCGCTAGTGCCGACAAAAGAGTCGATAAAAATCTGAGTATCGACATCGCGGGGCGCACAGCGGGCGGCCCATCCGCGCAACTAATAACTTACATTTGGATTACGCTCGTTAGCCTCTTCGCACCTTGCCCGACGTTTATTTTTTATTAATATAAAATTTATTCAAACGAGACTCGAGAATATTTCGGTCATAGCGCGTTAATAATATTAAAGCAATAAGTTATGTGTAAAGGGATAAGTGTATCGGACGCGACAACGAATGTAGAGACATTATTTATTAGATTATTTAGTTAGGCTTGTTATAAAACTTAATGCCGATATGAAATTGAACGATCGCTCTGTAGATTACTGTTGCAGAGACCGATATCGTTAGAAAAGTCGTCAGAGCTTCTGAGGTTTATAAAAATCTGAATTAAAACATTTCTTTTTCGGTTTATTCTGCGGTTCTCTCCTCAGTTCTGGCAGTTTGTTATCTTATGATTGTTTGCATTTAAAAAAACATACCTTTATAAATGTGTAAGCACTATTTTATGTACAAATAGCTTATCAATCATGCAATAACTATAATTAATTGGTAATATTAATTGTACCTAATTCAGCAAAAAAATAATAGATTTAGGTTTTCTTTTTAAAAAAACATATTTTAAATACTCTATCGAATGAATAACATTAAGGTTATATTACTTAGTTATAGACATTTTTAAGTAGTTAACAAACAGAAGACAACAAATTAAGTAAAAATTATCTTCAATTTAATGGGATAAAACGTTTTTATCAAATAATAATGTAGCGGGTATTTCCTACATCGATGAAATATATGAGTAGGTAACCTACTAAAAATAAAGTAAAAAAGTATTTATTAGACTAAAATATTTTTTGAATAGGTAGTTATGTACAGTTTTTATGTGAACGTTTATTAAAGTGACTGATATAACAAAGAGTAGGTACCTTAGCTGAGCCGGTCAGTGAACATTATTTTACAATCCAAGATTTAATGACTCTATATTAAAAGACATAGGTATAAATTGTCAATTATTGTTGTTTTTTTTTTCAGGGAATCAAATTAATGGATCTTTCACCAGCCTGCCACTTTAAAAACCTGAATATTTTTGCACGATGAATACTTTCATAAAAGATTAAGGTTTGTGCTTTAGAATAAGAGAACCGTCGTACGTGAATCGCTTTGACTTTCTTACCTAGAACCTAGTTAAGCAATATTTGAAACTATTAATTTAATAAAATACATGGCTTAAATTTTAATGTCAAATAATTTAATCATAAACACAGTCAAAATTATCTTCCTGTAATTAAATGTAAGAAAACTAATTTATAGAAGTGACTTAATAAAAGTAAAGTGGGTATAGAATATAATATTTCTAAAGGAAATTAAATTTACCTGCATACTCGTATTTCTATCACCTTGCTGTGTTTTTCTAAATAATTAAAAACATTGAAATAAATAAGATTTAATTAAAAAAATGTGAAGGTCATTTAAGTTCATATTTCTAATAAATCAATTTTTATTAAATATACCTAATGCTTAAAGCATTTTTATGTACGTAATCAAAACAAGTTTTATTTTAGGGTTTTCACTGCTAAGTAATTAATAAAAAAAATATCAAACATTAACCAACTAGGAAAATAAAAACCACCACCACTTGTCAATTAAGTACAAGTTAACTGCAAAAATGATTATGCACTTACGTTTATCTTTTAAAAAAATGGCAGACTGACAGGTGTAAAATAAATAAGATTACAGGCTTTAGTAAAAGACGCCATCTTTGCGAGTACATTGTGTTATGACAGCGGGGTAATTGTTTTGACAATTCATTTAACTATGCTATTGTTACTTTGACAGGAAAAATACAAGCTTCCATTTTTATTAGTGTGTGTGCGTTTATTACTTTAGTTAGTTAAAGGAGGTGGGTGTAAGCTATGTAAGCAGTACTTAAATTAACGTGATAAGTACGGCGTTTGCACTGTTATTAATTATGTTGTATTTTACTTATTTGTTGGATTAATTTATTTTATTGTTCTAGAAAAAATACAATGTCATTTATAATGAATCTGTGTTATTTTATTACTTTTATTTATTAAATAAAAAATAAATAAACTATTCTTTCTTTGATTTGCATTTATGCCTATCTATCAAGTTTAAGGACCTAGAGACTTATTTATTATAGGTAGCGTTATTTTTACGCCAATATTAAGAAGCTGAAATTAAGGTATTGTTGAACTACTTGATTAATGTTGTGATAATGCTCATTTAAATTGATAAAATAATTGGATGTCAGTAAAAATAGAATAATCTTTATAAGTTAGTAAACAAGTAGGTATATTATGTGTGTGCCTAGTTGAAAGTTTGTTCGTTATTTCCATAAAAATATTATACGGTACGGTAGTTGAAATTTATCATGGTCCAAATTGAAGCCTTGTTTTGTTTATAGAATGTAATTATTTACCTTTGCTGCTGCCACCATCTTCATTAGAATCTTCACTGGGCGGTCCGTGCGGGGCCCGCGCCGGTAGCGGATGCGGCAGCCGCGGGCGCGCCAGGAACGGCGGCGGGACCCCGAAAAACGGCAGGAACGGGGGCCACGCGGGCCGTGGGGCCAGCTGCGCCGCTGCCGCCGCGTACAGCTGTAGCGGGGCCGGCAGCCCGCCTTCCAGCACCATGCCCGCGCACCCGGGCCCGCCGCCGCTCCGCGACACCGATATCTTGCCTATCGACAGCGCACAACACTATTATCGCGCGCCCCACATTCCACTGTCATTCCCGAATGCTATCACCGAAATCGTCACAAGCAGTCCAGTCTAAATTTCCACTAGCACTAGAGAATGTTTGCGTTCATGATATGTCACTCCGTCTGCGTATTATACGTGCGCACATTTTCGGGCGCTGCGAGCCGAGGCTGACGGCTGGGCGCGCTCGCGGCGAGGCTCTGGCCCGGCACTGAGATGGCGCACCCGGCGGAGGGCGGAGCGACACCCCCTCACCCCACCCACACACAAATTAATTCCCCGCCTTCTTCATATTATAGATTTATTCCTCCGACGGAGCCGTGTATACGGCTGCTAAACGATGTTATACCTTATGCCGCGACGTTATAGATCGGTTTGGGATGGGTTGTAATAAATTAAGGCTTGGCGTGCATTGAATTAGCTGAGCTGAGGTGACGGGTTCCTGCGAGTTGAAGGAAACTTTATGGTGGTGCAATAACGTTTGTAATCGGGTGGCAAGTGATTGTACTTGGGATTTATGTGAGTAGGTGGTGGTTGCACGGGGCTGTCATAATCTTTTTTAGCCGCATGGCGCGCGGCGAGACATGCGGAGTGCGGAGTGTGGCGCTCGCTGAGAATTGGAAACAACTTTATGTTATGGGCTTATTTGAAACGTTACCACAAACGTTTGCAATTTGACAATTTTCTCATACCTTTGTAGATAACATAGGGTTTTACGGATAAAGAAAAGTTGAAGTTGATCACAGACAACCCCACAAAAACATAGGTAAGTATTATAATATTGTTTGAGGCCTATTTCTTAATTTTAGATTTTCTAGTAATATTGCGACTCAAATCTGAATACTAATTAGTATCGACATATGAACGAACCAGCTCTAAGTATTTAGGTGTCCTTTCCTTCTATAAAATAAGAGAATCAGTAGGTAAACAATTAAGTAACAGGGTAGGTACTTAATAATAAGGAAGTGTCTACCTACAAAGAAAGTTCATATTATATTATTCATTTTTTTGTCTAGGTAAGTAGTTTAATTTGATAACCTAGATTACTTATTTATTATCGGAAGAAATTTCGAAACAAGGTTGATTTCACCTGTCCATTTAATTTGACAGACAACTGGTAATCAACAAGTTATCCGTCGAATACAAAGATTCATGTATTGTTGTTGTCCGTACAATGCGGCTACGTGTTGCGTAAAACTAGATTACGCCCGCTGAGCCAATCACTCTAATGACGGACAAACAATCAATCATACAAAATTAACACGTCTCGGATTATATTTTTGACAGTGATGAATCATAAGCGACCGAAAGGCAATCAATTTCACAACCAATTCCTTATTCCATTAAACAAAAAAGTAATAACCTAATTGACATAAATAATAATAAAATATGTCAAGACAGCGTAACGGCCGGTCAGACGCGACGTGACAGCTCTATCAGAAATCTCGCACTGACTGTACCTCGTATCCCGCCCCTCTATTGTGAAAACACCGCTGCGCGTGCTTATTGGCTTGTTCCCGAGAGAGGGGGCATAGTGGGCGTGGTCTATTACAGGGGGTGTTCGGAAAGCTTAGTGTTGCATGAATTTAATTAGTGTGAGGAGCACCTCAGGCGCATTAGGAGTCGCGATGGGCGAAGCAATAAAAGATATAAAGGAATGAGTATAAATTAAAAGTTAAATAGAGAGCGTAGTGAGTGTGAGAAAGAAAGATAGTACAAGTTGTTGTCGTCTCTTTCTCTAGTGGATGAACCTTCGTAATTGTTTGACGATCTTATTAGTATCAGTTAAATGTGGCGGGACTCGCTTTTTCTCGCGAATTTAATTACTTTTTAATTAGTACTCTAGTAATTAGTTTGCTGGGGTTTGCTTGAAGCGCTTTTCGTTTTACAGTTTACAGGAAATTTGCCTTCTTATATGAAGTTATTTTATTTGTGGAACAACGAATAATTTATTATTGGTTGCGTAGTTACTAACTAACTATAATAATAGTGAACTACTTTATTATAACTGAAGTTTACGTACCTCATCTTTAAGAAAATAAAATGTTATGGGTTATCGAATTTGTATGTGCTGTGACTAGTATTTTGTATCTAAGTACATAATTATTTTAAAGTACAGTCAGATTCAAAAACAGAAATTCAATTTAAAAACTAGGAAATATGATTTGATAATATTCCAGATGGATCCAATTCAAGTACTTTGTAGGGTCTTTCGGTCATCACAAAATCTTTCGGTCATCACAAAAATAAAATAATATTTGCAATAATTTAATCATACATAACAGTACCTACATCACATTTCAAGACGATATATTTATTGAACATAATATAACTCCTTCCTGGTTCCATCTGTGGTGTTTTGTCTCGTTCCTTCCTTAGCGGAAGTCTATTTACGTCTCGCTCAGTGGGTATTAGGCGGGCCATGCACGCTTCAGTCGTTATTTCTCATTACAGTGAGCTTACGTCTAGCGTTATGTATTGTACAGAGAATGGGACGCTTTAGTTGTTTTATTGATGTATTGCTGTATTTTGTTGTGCTATTTTATTTTTAGAATTGCTGTTTTTTGTGTAGTTTCTTGCCTGGCTGTAGTAGGTACTTATAGTACAACGCAGCTCTAAATAAAATGATGAAATAAATTCGATACTTATACCTAGATTACCTATACAGTAATTGAGTACTGTATTTATCTAGGACTCCACAATTGTCTATTACTTATGTAGAGTACCTAACTAGGTAAAAAGGTAATCGAAACAAGCCTCAGATATATCAAATTGATGTCTATTTAGGTACTAAACTACGTTAACTCTTCTTGTCTTATGTAGAACCTACTTATACCTATAGGTACCTACTTATCAACTTACCTTCTTTATTAATACGACAAAATCGAAAAGAAATTATTAAGCCCTAACTTGTTATAGGTAGGTAGTAGGTAGAGTATGATATCTCGGGAACTCTACATATAGGTAGGTATGTCAATTTAATTCAGACCCTTCCTAAATAGTACCTACCTACTTACATGTACATAAATATACCTAATACGTACCTAAAAGTATAAATGTAACGACTCTTGATATAATTGCTAGTGTTTAGCAGAGCACAAATAATTACCTCTCTTTGAGGCGGCGGCTGTCTGTTTGCCAAAACACTCTTATGTTTTGGAGGATTATTCTGAACATTTTTAATATTAATAGATACAGAACTGGGCTGAAAATAAAATACCTAATACACCTTAGAAAAATATTACTTTCCCTGTTTATCACTTTTCACAAGCATGCGCCGGATAGAGACAAAATAAACCAAATATTTTTATTTTACTTATTTTATGTTCTTTTTTTTCTTTGATTCATCTGTAACATCAGACTATTGCAGTCCACTGCTAGACGTAGGCCTCTCCTATTGCGCCTTTCCATTATCCATTATTACTCTCGTCGAATTGAAACTTTCCCAAAGATACCTATAGGTACTTACTTAGTAGACAAAACAAAACATTCACCAATTACTACCTAAGTACGTACAAAAAAAGAAAATCCTTCAAAACTCCCACTTCTACGTTTCGTTTCACACATAAACCCGCAACTCCTTAAATACATACAAGAAAACAAGATCCGCGAGCACATAACCGAGAGAATATCAACCAGAATACGTGCACTGGAACGACGCCACCCCCCACCCCCGAACCATCCCCAACCCAGTGGGGGAAGCTATTAAGCCAAGCCAAAACTAATTTAAATTAAATCCTAGTGAATTACCCGAGGAGGAAATTGTCGAGCGTACCCTCGATGCTGTGAGAGAAGTACTGGTGGCCACAAAAGTGGTTGATATTTATTTGAAATATTGCTGCAAAGTAAGACAAATATGGTTGTAATTTATTAATGAGTTCTAGTTCTTCATAAGATCTTAAGACACTCTTTACAGCCACAGAGGTAGAAGTCAGCTTAAGAGGAGATAACACGATGCATACCTGACAATTTGACAAGAGAAAGACAGAAGGTCTTTCCACTCGTCCTTCCTTTATCTAGTTTATTGCAGAATTGTCCAGTCATAGTTACATAGTTCATCTCGTCTTGCGATGTCCGTCTAGGTGTCTCATGATTTCATTTTACCGTTTTTATAGTATCAAGAATCGATTCATCCAGACGTGTCTACTGCAAGATTCAACTGTTTTTGGTCTCTTACGATAGCTTAAACCATAGTTAAATAACTACCATCGCTATATGAAGCATCGTAAATAGATACTTAGACGTCATGTCCTACCATCATAAACCAATTAGCAGATCACTTGTCCAACACTTTTCCTCGCGATTGTACCTTCTATATTGCTTGCGGGTGCCGAGGAGCAGGCTTCAGGGCGTCGTTACATGTACCATTTGAATATTATCTCACCCCCTTACACCCCCGAGAGTTTAGACACAACTCGAGGTCTCAACCTTAATTAATGCAAATTTGAGTGCTAACAAGATTATGAATCCTGCCTTTTTGAGTGGGTACCGACATTTAAGCGGAGTGTAAGTTAAGTGGCGGTATCTGCATATCAAGGCGTAAGAAACCAAGTTTCTTTGTGTTACTCGTGTGTTTTGAATATGTTTCACGAGGGTAATTAACGAAGATGTGTGAGGAATGGTAGAGCTCGCATGTGCGTTGTGTTTATGAAAGCCTTCACGTCTTTTATGAATTATATTAGAAATGTAAGTAGGTAGGTACATAGGTATTTTGGGAATAAAGATTATTTTATTATTTTGACAAAGTTTTTCCTGTAGCAACGTTATAGAAACGAATTGAAAAAGATTTTAGCCACAAAAAATCAGTGAACGATTAAAACCGACTCACAGCGGACCCTTTCAAAAAACTTTGCAAGAAGAATGATTTGGTGACATTTAACCCTAACCCGTTCCCAGGAAGTTGGGCGTGACGTAACGTGACGTCGAGTGACGTCACTCCAACATCAATCACGTTCTCTATTTAATTTTAAATCAATTGGTGTCGCGCGTGGCGGCCATCCATCTTGTGTTATCAATATTTATAAAACATTAGCGCTGAACGGGTTGATTTGATAGCTTTTCGGAGGAAATTGCTTCGGCGAGTCTTTTAAACGGTTTCTGGAGAGATAGGGTAACATTGATATTCCAATAACAAATAGGTAGTAGGTGCCCAAATGAGATTACTAAACGAAAGTTGAAGAAAGTAACAAAGCAGGTGCCAACTGCGGAATAATAGGTTAAGCAGAAAACTAAAAATTAAAAGTTTCATTCGATTTCGGGTTTTTAATCCATAAAAGCTTAATACTAATATATCTACTTAAAGGGATTTTTTATTTCCTTAAGTAATAGACTTAAATCTCTGTCCTATTCTAACTGATTGTTCAAACAAACAAATAAAAGCAAATACAACTCGCAATCTATCCAATTTATTTACGGTATAGGCGTTTACCTTCGCCTAGCGAATTGTAGCGAGCTAGGTAGTGCTAAAAACAAAACAATATCGTCATTGCAGTGGCCCCGCGTCATCAATCACTCCCCCTCTCCTTCCGCTGTTGCTGTCCACCCCCTGAGGCACACTGAATTGCTGAACGATTCCACCTTGCACGAATATACGTATACCTAAGTACTTACCTAGGTTATAGTAGGCATTTTACGTTGAGCTAGTAAATAAAGGCTTGATAAACACTTAGGTGCTTTTTATTTTAAATAAAGTTCTTACATTGCCGATAATATGTGTTTGATTTTTATTCTATTTCCAATTTTAAACTTTTTTAAGTTGTGACTTTTGGTTATCGACCTTGTTAAATATCGTTTTGATAATATACTTACCTATTCTGTTGAATTCAATGTCTCAATTCTATAGATTTAGTTTTTAAAATCTGCCAACGAAACAGCCAACTTTTGCACAAGTATTACCAATTCAACAAATGAAAAGATATCAATAAGTAACTTTCTAATATTTGTAGCAACAAACCAGAGATAGCGCAATGAGTCGCAGCCAGATGCGCTAGTTAAGGGTTATGGCACGTTTGGGACCGTCTCCGTCGGGACGTGCCGACACGACGTCGTTGCCAGTACCACTACACATGTTATCTATTGATTATGGAGAACTTTTGACTTAAGTTTCAACTTGTTCTGAGTTACTTACAAATCTTTTTATTCGATGATTGCTAAGCAATAAAGGGCGTGATTTATCAGGTACTAGGTCAATACCTAAGCCAATGCCCCATTTACGGAAGTGGTAGATGTAAAATTTTGAGGATAGGGTTTTACAACTAATAAGATGTTTTTATCTCGATTTAAATACAAAAATAGTAATGGTCGGCAATAGTCACCGGTTTGTCTTAATTACACCCTGCAATGAATTCTTTGCTTAGCTAGAAACCTCTCAAATACTTACTCAATGTGAAAACTTTGTTACTGACAACTAAATAACACATTTCCTAAAACGTAACCAACAATCAAATATAACAATGTAAAGCAATCAATATCTAGTCATTTGCCTACACTTTTCCAAACCACAATCGCATTGGAAATTACCTAGTACTTCAGCAGACATAAAGTTTTTCATTGGCGGTTTGTACTTTATTAAGTGAAACGTCGAACTTAATCTAGGGAACGAGCTCACAATCTCCTATATAATTTTATGAACCATTCATAAGGATTTATTGACATGTCGTCATCGCGCTTCGGTTATTGGTTAACCAGACGGAAATATAATGTATTGTGTTCTAAAAGTATTCACGTTTATGCAAGGTTTCCATGAGAATGAGTACTTCGTATTTTGATGCTTATGAAAGTAAGTAATTCCAATCGAAATTAACAGTCATTAAATCTATCTTCTTGCGTTTGTTTCGTAATTTCAATTGAAAATGCGGTCTTTAAGTATATAAAATAAACTAATTTATTGCAGTAATGAAGTAAAAAATCTACAAAATTGTGTTATTATATTAATTTATATTAATTATTTGCCAAAGAAAATGCGTCAAAAAATTTAAATTTACCATAACAAAATGTTTAAATTTTCATTTCCAAATTACTATTACACATTATCATGCTATAAAGTTTTGTTTGTTGTTGGATAACATCACATTTGGCTCCTATAAGGTGTTAAAACCATAACGATGTTAACTGTCCATATGCCAGTCAAATTCATCACAACACATGTTTCAATTTATCTTATCTGCTTGTATCTAAATTTTGGCGTCGTTTAACCCTAACATTAGAACATCTACATCCTACATTAGTTCTAAAATATAATATGAAAACAGATTATGTAGAGTTTTTTACACATCGTTGAAGGGAAGGTGGAAGGAAAAGAAACCGAGGAAGACCTCGTAGATTATACAGGTATATGGAGCAAGTAAAGGAAAAAGTCATGTTGTACCAAGAAGTCAAGAGGAAAATGGAGGACAGAAAGTAATGGAAAAAGCTCTACCGACAAGAGCGTTCATTAACTAGAATTTATTTACTTACTTACCTACTTAAGTTTTCTCTTTACCACTAATTTACGCCTGCAATATCTAAATGAAATGGCAAAAAGGTAAAATAATCCGACATGTAATTAACATTAATTTTATATTATTGACCCAAAAGCAAACTTATCTACTTCTGTAGCTAACACTAAAAAATGTGTAAAACTGTAGTGACTCGAAAAATCAAAAATTCCATTGAAACTCGTGTCTGGAACCCCACTGAATACGTCCCCAAAATGTACAACGTGTTTAAAAGATTATCTAGATATATCCAGCGGCAATCGACACCGATAGTATTGTGGTCTCGTTGTAATTGTCGCATCTGCCAAAATAACCAAAGTGAGGGGACCGGTATACATCGGTTCATCACCACTCAAGGGTGCAGAATTGTTTGTTATTGTTGCCTCTTAAAAAATGTTAGCTACTATTGTAATGCGGTTGTTAAAAATGATTTCTTTTTGTTTAATTTGACTTGTCAATAGTATTCTTGCCGGTTGTACCACAAATTTTATTTAAAACTTCTACTTTCTTTGTATCTTTATGAACCTAAAAATCTTTATCTGTATCTTTATAAACCTAAAAATGATGGAAGTTTTCAAAAATTGTTTGAAAAGAAAAACCAATGAGAAAAACCATACCAAATAAATCTTAATATCTTTTACTTATTTCCAGTCACATCAAATTGCGAGGTTCCATTCGGAATTCAAAAGAAGTTGCCGAATCGGCGAAAACATGGCGTCGTTAAAAATAATAATATATTACCGGGAAAGCGCGGGAAATGATAAAATATGGCGGTCTAACCGATTCGCTCGCCTCGTCTACCAATGTCATTAGCGCCCGTAAATTCGGTCTTAACCAAAATAAAGTGCTGCTGGAAACTTGTGTAACACTTAAATAATAGACAAGCTGTTTGTTTTTCTAACACGATTATCGTGTATATTGTGACCTACGCATTAGCTTTAAAAAAAAATATTAGCGACCCATGAATGACAGTACGTAACATGCCTACCTACATGACGTACGAATTTGAATTAAAAAGGATGCTGTAAAATCTAGCATTCTTATCAATATATCTTTTTTATACTATATAAAAAAAACTTTTATTATATTTAAGGTAATGAAAACTATTCTACCTATACTTCATTCAGTCCCCTCAAAATTATTCTACACAAAAAGGCAATGTATTTTTCTGTAGGTATGACTTGTAACAAAATCATTAAGTTTGATGTCGGTAGAGGGAAACAGGAACCTCGGAGGGTGGTTCGCCAGTTTGTACTAAATCCCTCACTTTGTGGCGGAGGGAAGCGGGGCTAAGTGGCTTTTCATTTTTCCCGGCGCTCCCCGCATCACATTTTTATTTATTTTTCATCGCCTCAGGGCCCGACCCGATATTATATCGGCCATTTTGTTTATTTTTATTGCCTTATACACGAAAATGCACCTATTATTTTTTTATAGAATACACAATGATGACGTGGGTGAAAATAGGTGTTTTTAATGAAGATTACTTTGAGATGTAGGTTTTTAATAAGTATGTATATCTACTTAATACCTATTTTCCGATTATGGTTGAAGGGTTGAATTGTTGTCAACCAAACAAGGTAAGTACTGAAAATACTTAGCTTTGTTTTGTTTTTCCCTTAAAGGAGGTTTATTAGAAAATGACTAATAGAAGATTATCCTACAACTTTCTTCAGAAAATGATGGCCAAAATGTTTCGACCTTTATTTTTACCTATAGTTCACCACCGTCGAGTATAGAGAGGTATACACAGTAAAGTGTTGACGCAGGATCGTAAACCAGTATTGAATCGTCAGGTTTCGCTGACCGACGCGGCTTGTTTAGTGTTTACCATTTCACTTCAATTTGTAGTTTAGGTGCCACCGCTTTATGTTGGATACGACTGTCCACTACAATCGTGTCTACAAATTCTTAATATTTGTAAACTTGTAAAGTTTGACATTGGGGGTATTACACTATCATTTCTTGGAATAACGTCAAAAATATTGGATAATGTATCAAAGAACATTGATTCATTTTCTCATAGTCAATTCTTGGATGTTGGATCAAATATGTATTCCAATAATGCTACGTGTAGAAAAATGATACCCCCCTTACTTAAACGAGTTATTGCTTACTCGTATAAGTACTTACTTTAAATTGAGTCATAGTTGTTGGTACCTACCTGCTTTAGTATATCTAGAAAGTAAACATTGATGCTATACTAGTACTGTAATCCTTTGTCTAATTAATGACATCAGATTAACTGGTAACGTATCAGGGGATCAATCAGTAATTAAAATCGAATACAATCTCCCCTTGCATGTACAGTCTACCAAAGATTTAATGAGTATTTGTTGTAAAACGAAGTACTTATCTGCACGTAAGCTACGTACCTTAGTAAGTAAGTAGTTATTAACATAATGCATGGTACCTTTAAACTACAAAACAAGTGCGTCAGATATTTAGACAGGTAATTTATTAAATTAAAAGTAAATTTAGCACATTCGGAATCTAAAAATAACGAGAATGTTGTTTATGACGAAATTAATTTATCTGGTAAAAAGAGCAATTAAAACTAACAATTTCTTCCTAACTCGCGTCAGGTGTATCATCAAAGATCAACACCACGACCAAATAAATAGGACAAGAAATGCCAACAAAGCACCGACTAGTGCCTCCTAAGTGCTAATCCCGGTAAATCCCGCAGGACAAACACTACAGTACCGGCCACGTGTCCGTCGCGTGCCCGGCTATTACCCACGCATTAAGGAGATATTTGGCTATTACTCCACTGTTATCGTGTTATCTTTGCATCGACTCATCCCGGATTAGGTGCAGTCTGGGAACCAAAGGGACCAGTTTGTTACGGAGATCAAAGTTGCTTTGCTTTGCATGTGATTTCATGGTTGTGTTTTGTTTCAGATCTTAGGGCCACTTGTACCATTTTACATTTAAGTTCATCTTAAATAAAATTAGCTAAAACTAATTAACTCGCTAATTTTGATTACGCTAATTACGTTTAGGCCTTTCTTGTACCACACCATTTGAAATGATATTTAACTAATTCCGTTTATAATTTGTTGCTTTTTTCTGACACTTACAGATAAGATAAAAGAGTGATAGCGCTCTAAGAAATACAGTCGTGCTGTCTCTTTTTATTTTTTTTCCTACATCTAAAAATGCCCTAAAATAGATCCTCTCTGTCAATGTCATTGTCAGTTCGATTGTTGTTGAAATAAATCTTCATCCATTTTGCAGCAGATAGAAATGAATGACAATAGCTGAGTCAGCTGATGAGATTCCGCCATTTTGAACTAGCTAATTATGATTAGGCTACCTTAATTGGCCATCAAAGAGCATTTAAGTTTGACAGCTTACTAATCACGATTAACGCTTGGAAAAAGACAAGTTTTACGCTTAAATAAAAAGTTGTATTTAAACACATTTTTAATTTTGATTAGCCCGATGGTACAAGTGGCCCTTAGTTTGACTAGGTGATTATAATTATACTGAACATGATTTTGAATTTGGTTATTGGCTTACATAGCCTAAAACAAACAGTTGTTTTAATTATAAGAAAGTATAATACGAGTAGTATGTGATTACGTAATCAAATAAATCAACATTTCATCAACAATACAATCTCTAGATTAAAAGTTATAGCTACAATTTCGTACGCTCGTTTCACCTTAACACCTGTTATTATGTTAACAAAAACATATTTGGCACGTCATAAAAACGATGCTCGAAAGTTGCTTTTCCTATAGCCGGACACGTAATAACCGTAATAAGAAAGTGGGATATAAAAACTCAAACCAAACAATCCGCATACAATGAAAACGAAAGTCATAACACCACTTTAATAAGAAACATTGCTTCCGACACCGTCAAATTACGCCGAGGGGAGGACTCACTTAAATATGAATCATTTCATTATAATGCCGTATTCAATCCGAGTAAACCTCACTTCATGTTATTGCGGGGGGAGTGCCCGAGTACACGTATAAAAATGTATTATACGCACTGTAAGCCCCGTGGAGACGATAACTGACACTTAATACCATAGAGCGTGACCGCATTACTCTGTGATCTATGGGCGAGGGATCCGAACGTTATCTATGAATCCCCGTCAAAATTCGGGGGGAAACACCCCACCACTATTTTCTCTCACAAACTCTACTTTCGACTTCGCGCGAAAAATTGCAACTATTCGGCAGTACCTCACTGTACTCGGAAGAAAGCAAAGAATTTTGTGCTCTTTCCCCCGTATCCAAATCTGAAATTGGAATATATCGGGTTTTAGATTACGGTGTGCTATAAAATTGCGACTGTCGCAAATTTTGTTGCTCTTTGTGTGTTTTTTTTGGGCGTTCGTTGCGAGCGGATGATATAGAAGCGAAAATTGAATGGATTGCGCATTTGGCAAGGGGACGCCGAGGTTTTATGGGAAAAGCAAATTCGGCACGTGTCGTATGGTGGAATTAGCCCTAATACTTGCATTAATAAAGTGTGAAATTGCCACCGGCGGCGTGTGTTTGTTATAATTCTCTATTAGGTTTTGAGCGGAGTCCCCTAGCGCGGGTTTACCCAACAAGGGCCAAATTAGATTGTTCTTTTATGAATTAGAATTAGTGTTGACTCGCTGAGCTTTGAACTAAATTATGATTGCATCTCAGCAAGGTAGAGTTACATACTAGTAATTACAGTAAGCCACTGCTTTTGGTATAACTTATACCTTTTTATTAGGCACTTTTCTCTAGGTACTTCATTCAGAAGGACCTTAATCTAGATACCTACAGAAAAGTTTTTGATTATATGCTGCCTGCTTCCTTTGTAGGCAGTACGTAGGTACTTACACTTTTTTCCAACAATTCAAACCTTTCATTCTTTGTCAGCAATTTTAATTACTCCACAAATTCCTTTGGAGCGTATCGTTTAGTTACTTCAACAAAATGGAAACTGTATTAATTCCGACGTGGTTACGGTCCCAGCATTTTATTGATTGCTCGGCCCAGTCAGCCGCGACGCCCCGAACTGGATAAACAAGGGATAAAAAAATAAAATAAAAATATAAAATGGCCGCTAGGCACCGCCCCCCGCTGTGAACGGCTACCGTTTCAAAATGTCATTCTCCACTGTTCCCAAATTAATGATGATAGACATCGATATCGAGGAATCATTAATTCTTATGAAACTAGCTCTGTTTTCATGATAGAAGAGGGGTGCTTACTCTTCTTTTATTATGACCTACAAAATTTCCTTAAAATTATGTTAAATCATGACATCATCGTTGTGAGTGTGAAATAACATGTAACCTTCCAAATAATCTACATATAAACTAAATGCCTAATTAATTTGTAAAATACTAAGACACGACTTTGTATTAAGTATGTACTCGTACCTACTTAGAAAATAACGTTCAGGTAGATCTTATCGACAAAATCCACCTGTTGTCAAAAACTAAACACTTGAGATGAGAATCATGACGGACATCACTAGCGAGCCCTTCTATTTATCCGTAACGGAATCCGAACCAATCGGACCAGTAAATCGATCGATTTTTTTTCAGTCAATCGTCTTTCAATTCCAACTTTGGTGATATCGTATCGAGTTATTCAATTTCTTGGACTGTTCCGTTTAGACACGGTGCGATCATTTCCGTTCAACTGTTTTTTGTTCATGTTGTTGCTAAATAGTTTTATAAAATGGCCAATTTTTTAAATATCTCTTCGATTACTTATTTGAAATCAAATTTTGTACAAAATTTATATCTAATATGTTTAAACTGGCTTGTTTACGTTTGTAAAGTAACTCACTGATTGCCTCTAGAGGACCACATACTTACATGTACATTTCTATCAAATCGACTCAAAAATGTTTAGATACTTTGTTCAAGATTAATGGCTGAAATTCTTAACGCATTTAAATATTTCAGAAAATCCCGAAAACCCTGTTTCACCGTAACATAGATTTCTATTTCCATCTATCGACTTCGATCGATAAACACGGCGTCTTATTCGTCGCGCGCAATCCTAGCGTTTTTCGATGACATCGCTCATAGAATTTTAGGAGTCCATTTTATGAACTACAGATGAACTGCTGAGAGGAGCATAAGAAAATAAAAATTATTTTGATGTCAAATGACGGTTAATCTACGGCTCTACATCCTTTGCTCTTTGAGGGACGTTATAGGGATAGATAGGTACTTACTACTTATACCACAGCGGACTTAATTAAGCGACCACATATACATAATATTATGTAGTTCACTAACATCAATGAAATATTCGAGTCTTATCTTTAAACTAACATAGTTTATTGCTCTCAGTAAATTCAGATCAGGTGCATGACGTCGTGATTGGCCGTTTTACAATAAATCCGATTTTGTTTTCTTCTTTTTTCAATCGGGTCATTGTATCTTACAGTCAGACAAATAAATAACTGTAGGCTCTATAAGTTTTTAAAAATAGTTAAATTTTTTCGTGGTAAACCGTTTAGACCAAAATACATAGCATTAAGTAGCATGACATGGAATTACTAAGTAGGTAGGTACGTGAGATATCATATAGTTATTTTGCTGATTACATACTTAATTAATATATGTTTTTGTGCAATGTCTAGGGAGCAAATGACAAAGGTCGTACCTAATAAAAGTTTGATATAATAAGGTGTAATAACATAAAAGTACTAACGAGTATAGGAAATTGAAAATAAGCACCTTATTTAAATTAAAAACAGCAAAAAGCCTTCCAGAAATGCATCATTAAGATACCATTAAGTATTTAGATGGCTCCCCTGCGAGATTTGGTAGGTGTTAATTAATGTGCGCAGGAGTGTCCTGTGGCGCGGGTCTCGCGGCGGGGGGCGGGGAATTACATCCTTCAATGTAGGAACACCTTGAATTTTGATTTAAAAGTGATAGATCGATTGTTAGTTATTATAAAAATCACGACGTAAAATTAAATATGGGGTAAATAGTTTTAATTACTGACAACACGAGAGACTTTATTTTTAAATAAGTAATTCAAGGGATAAGTATAAAGGCTTTTACAGTGATCTTCAATTTAGTATCACTAGTAAGTAGGTTGTATTTTGCTTCTAATTTCTAATAAGTACCTTTGTTTTTCTTTCGGAAATTATTGCCAGTAAAACTGATATTTTCTAATTAGTGAATTTCAATTTTCAAATTAGCCAATTTAATAAAGAATATTTAAGCTGGCTGAAGAAACTTTGAATAGCTGTTAAAGTAGCTAAGTAAGCAACAAGTATAAAACTAGGATAGGAATATCCCAGCAAATCTCGAAACTGTTGTGACTCTACACACAATAAGAGATACTTTAAGATATTTCTTCGATTCCACAAATTGATTTACACCGAGTTTGTCCGTGTCGAATCACCGGTGATGTGACTCTGACATTCCTCATTCCACTTGTCAGGAATTTCACAAAAGATCAGGTGTAATTAAGAAAAAAAATTCTTTAGAAAACTAGTATAGTTCCTTCGGTACTTATTTCTAAAGTTTGAAAAAGGTTGAAGATGAAAATATGTTTTAATGGAGTGGAATCTTAACAAGGAATTTGTAATTACAATGATACGTTCTTCAGTCAATGACGGAGTAATTTTTGGACCACAACTTAGTACATACGTAGTGGTTCTTGATATCTCTACTCTCATTTAAACTGCAAACTTTATATCCACAAGTAATTAATATAAGAACACCTACAGGTGCAATATTTCTGCCAAAATTAAATAACCGCATTAATCATTCGCAAATTATATATGCCGGACTTCACAAAATATTATATTAAACTTATTAAGGCGTCATATGTATCGTGGCTGTCATTATTTTGTACTGGAGGAAATTGCTACTTGATGACTCGAGAGTTCCGCGAATTGATTGATGACGGATGAAAGGCGCAGGCGCACCTTTCAGCTGCTGCGGCGCTTTGTCTATTGGAAATCGTAAAAGATAAGAATATTATGAGTGTTTTGATTTATTTTTTAATCGGTAAAAGAGTTTATTTTTCTATATGCTTGTCACCTTTTCACGCCGAAACCACTCAACTGAATTTAATGAAACTATGTGAGATAGTTTAAAACTCCATAACTGATATCTATTTTTCTTAAAAACCATATATTTTATGATTCCCACAAGTATTGTACCGTACGTACCTATCTATATTTATTATTTTTAAATATCTTCACAGTTAATTCTTCGCTTAGCTTTTAATGTGAAGTTGCCCTAGTCTCGTGATAACTCAATTATCGCCAGACATGATTAAACCATAATGACCTTGTCTGTACTCTCAAACACTCAATAAATATTCAGATTGAGACGACTGAGTAATTATTTACAATGAGCCAGATTTTAAAATTTATATTTTAAGATATTAATTAAGATACTTAGATATAAGACATTGAAATTATCGAGTTTCCTTTGAAGAATCTCTACTTTAACTACATATGCATCTCGAAGATTCTAGAAAAGAAGGCAAGAAACAGTATTGTGTACCTACCTCTCTCTTATTAGGTACCTAAGTAGGTACTTATTTTAAAAGGGTATACAAGAAATATGCCAAAGTAGTAGCTGAGTGCGCCAATCTTTTAGCTTATATTATAATTCTTCAACATATTTCTCACACTGTTACAAATAGCAGTAAAATGTGAATTAAGTAGGTACTTAATTGAACCTTTTTCCTCAACCTGAATCTAAGTTCTAAGAATTAGCTGTGGAATCACTTAGAGCTGATGCATACAAGTAAGTAATTAAAATAAACAGTCTACTGATTAGGATGCACAAACAAAATATCGGCAACGCATCAATGAATCTTGTGAATGAATGGAAAGGGCACCGATTATGTGATGTCAATAGAACGGAAGCTTGGTCGTAGGCCACAGACCATAGACTTAAAATAGGTCATTCTTAGATAAATTACTACCAATTCATACATATCACTTGCTGTCTCCTTATTGCCAGGGAGTATAGGTCAATTTAATGTAAATAATGAAGGAGATAAATTTGTCCAGAATCTGTTTGTCCACGCCGACAATTTAATTTGAAAGATGAATGGGTTCCCGATAGACATACTCGTAATTGCATACAAACAATAGGCCGATAAAGCACTGATATCAAATGGACCTTACATTGTTAGGTTGTGAATAATAATTATGATTTGAAATACTGTTTATGAAATGGAAAATTATAGAGAAGAAGTAAATGAAGTTAAAACTCTGCTTAACTCTGCTAATAGAGGTCCAACAATACAAGGCCTACTTTTACAAAGAGGAAACTGAAATAAAATTACAAGCATTCATAAAATAAAAGTACCTAACTGCAGAATTAGTTTTTTTAACTAACATATCAAAACTCTTGCTCAATTTCTCTGTAAGTAGTTAGGTACCTACTGCAGTTGGTCCTCAATGCCCTTAACTAAAAAAAAATATTTATTGTTGTCCCAATAAAAACTCAAAACCTTATGTTTATGCAATTTTGCAGCTCGATTTTTCAAGAGCCAGAACTTATAAGAATTCATTCGCTTGTACAACAGATAGTATCTCCGAAGTAATGGACGGTAGCGTGTGATCATTAATCAATCGTTAATTAACACGTGCGCATTCGCACTCTCAATTAACACCAAGATCTTATGAAGATAACTTGCAAATTCTCGCGGACACGGCCATCTTTCTTATCATCTACCCCTTTCTCACACACCATGCTCCAAATACACACGTCCCTGTCTCCCAAACTACACGTTTGACACTACCCAAAACTCGTATTTTACAGCGAGATAATTTTCACGACTTCTCACGTCTCTTTTACACTTATGCCAATTTATATCGATCTCTCTGTTTGGATAATGAATGGCTTTAGATAAATATTAAAAGAGTTTCTCTTAATATTTATTCGTTTGGGAATGAAAGTCGTTATTTTCTCGGGGAATTAATCGAATTGATTGCTTTTGACGTTTTGTTAGCGAGTTGATAGAATGTAATTATTTCATTATTTCACACTCGGCTTGTTAATGGAAATAATTCCGAGGCTCTGCAACCGTTGCATTGCATTATTCATTCCGTTGTACCTGTTGTTTTATTGAAGGAATCACTTGATTTGCTTTTATTAATGCTAATGTTATTAACTGATAGTGGCGTAATTGGTTGCTACTGCAATCATTTACTGACTCATTACATATTGTAATCGGTATATTAATAAGCTTTAAGTGTATCAATTTAGTAATAAAGTAGGTAGCAAATTGATATTAGAGGTAGAGAAACAATCTAATAGGTATGCTCTTATTTGTGCTGAAAACAGAGCCTGTTTGTTTATGTAAAATGATAATGAAATACGTAAGCTTTTATAATCATTATATAGTATCTATTTTACGTAAAAGTTACATTAATTAACATCCAAAATTGTGAGCATATACAAGAAACTTCAATTTAAATAAAC
This sequence comes from Anarsia innoxiella, assembly GCA_947563765.1. NCBI lineage: Eukaryota > Metazoa > Arthropoda > Insecta > Lepidoptera > Gelechiidae > Anarsia > Anarsia innoxiella. The sequence goes on from OX387403.1 coordinate 2,900,867, forward strand.
TAGGTTATTAATGAATCAAAACTTAATAACTGTTTACAGAATATCTTATCTAGGTCGCATTATGAATTAACTGCTTCAATGAACTGCTCTAATATATAATTATTATATATACCTAGTATTACTAAGTATTACTGTTATGATAACACTGTTATTCAATGAGCGGTAATAATAAAATTAGCACTTATAATACTATCAGTGACCGCACAAATCATTCTGCCAACTGCATTTAATGGACCAATTAAATTGCCAGGATGGTTTTATGCAAAAGAGGAAAGCATTTGTTTAAAGAGTTTTTGAATTATAGTTTGTAGTTTGCCTTAGATCTTTATTATAAGTAAAGAAGAAACGTGCCGTGTTCCATTCGCGGTTACTTGTGTTTGAAAATAGTTGATCAAAGATAAAGAAATGTTCGTTGTAACAAATCATCAAATATTTAGGACCATTATTACTTTTTTATAAATGTATTTCCTATCTACTATCTTCGTTGAGAACATCCAAAATTATGGGAGTTCTTTGAGAAATTTTATATTTTTCTATTCACCTTTTATACTTATTTATAGCCAGTAGGAGAATGCAATCAAACCTGAAGCTGACACTATCATTAACAAATATAAGAAGAAGACGGCACGATGTTACTCGTTAAATAACTTACTTAACTGAATTTTCTGCAACTTCAGACTCCATTTTTAAATTTATTTCTCTTATACCGGCATTTGTTTCATCTAGCATGATCAAGTTGCCCAAGCGCATGTGTCAAAAGAGCTGTTGCCTACAGATATCGTAATTTCGTATTCGACCTGAGGTTATCACGGAGAAGGAGATGCATCCGTCTTATTAATACTATTATCTCTTAAGTCCCGGTAAACATGTTGAGTTATTCGTCATCTCGCACCCAAAAAACTCGAACCTAGGTTTTTACCTTGCTTTTTTGCTTTGCTTTGGTGCGAGTTTTTTAAGTGCAAGATGACGAATCACTGAGTATTATTTGACATGCTCAAAAGTTCGTATACCAACTCACCATAAGTAATATACCAAAAAGGTCCATTGTTATTTAGTGCACAATCAATGTTGTTGCTCTAGATGTTTTACTAGTACAGATGTAATAAATATAACTATACCTATCGATATTTTAGTCTTACATGTGTATGGTAGGTACTTACACCGTCCCCCCCGGTGGGTTCTCGCCTTGTAGTGGCGGGGGGGCTCAGTACCGGCGGACTGGTCATCTGCTGGGAAGCAAAGAGGAACCCGAGGACGACCGCTCCCCGATGCCTTCCGGTCGGGCTTGGGTTGAGCGGTACTTTGTAGGTGGCGAACCTATTGGGTGGCGCTACTGAGGCGGGCAGCCTGTGTTGTATGGGCGGCACAGGCTGTTGAGACGGTGCGTAGGCTGCGGGCCTTATGGGGGGTTCCGCAGCTGAGGCGGGTGGCTGGGCTGTATGGGCAGTCCAGCTGCTGAGAGGTGGAGGCCGCGGTGGGAGAGGACTGCCGGTATCACGGTGCGCCGCTTTCCCTACCTCCCGCGGCCTAAACGGGGTCGCCACCGTTTTTTGATGGCGGACGCGGTGGGGTCGCAGGGGAGGAGGAGTGTCGGTATTCCGGAGGCCGCTCTCCCTATCCTCTGCGACCGTGTGGCATGTAGCGGGGCCACAAATCTGGCTCGCTGCGGGGAGACCGTGAGTGGCGGAATCGGAGAGTCCGTCACTCACCACTGGTTGGTCTTCGAGGAGGTGCGGCTGACGTGTTTGGTGTTTCGACACGTTAGCCGCGGAGAGAGGGTGGGCATTTGCCCGAGAGGGGTCTGCTTAGGTGGACACCGCCGACGGGGTTCGCGGATGTGTGCGGAAGCGTTCCCGTGTCCCCGTCACTTGGCGGCGAGAAGAAACACCGTGGGGTTTTAGCCGGTAGGAGTCCGGCATAACTCTTCGTCTTTCTCCGCGACGAAGGGTATCCACGATGGATTTCCCCACGTAAAAAAAAAAAAAAAATGTACTTACACCGTCGCGATGTGACATAAGTTGCTATGCTTTAACGCATAAGCTAGCAGGAAGAGGCGATTAAAATTAACTGATTAGTACTTAATTGAGTCCTTAATGTCGACTAAAACAAAACATTTTTTAATTCTAGGACTCTTTTAATATAAACTCTTTTATCGCCAAAAAAGTTTTGTGCAATTGCAGCTCTAGATATTAATTTTGAAACTGAAAATACGATACCTATAGTGAAACCTTAGATCTGAATTTTTTTTCTTTACCTCCCCCTATATATTTCACGGTCCCGTTAAGCCCGTTTGAAACACAATAGTCCCCCATAAACTGAATGTAGCTATCATTATTTTTCACTATATGTCCGGTATCGCACTATCGCCGTCTGGCTGTTTGCGTGCCTGTAGGAAGTCAGATCAAGTTAAAATATTAGATACCTCCTCTTGAACAGATGTTTTGACGCTGATGATTTGTTGTTACCTGACAATCAAATTAAGGAAAGGCGATTAATTCTGAGTGATAGCAACCTCTGGTTTAACCACCTATCCTACTTGTTTACTAGGATTGTAACACGCGTAGCCGCTACTTTGCAATAACCTGCTGTTCTGGGCACTAGACCAATATATTTAAATCTATATAGGGGAGGTCTTTGCCAAGAAGTGGGATCATGATGGCTAACATAAAAAATATTCTGAGACACGTTTCTAGCAGTATCACGACTCTGTCTGTCGTATTCATCCGATCTGCGTGCCGTAGTAAATCCGGTTGTCCATTCGGGCCTGGAGCGCTTTTGATCCGACGTTTAAGTTATGTCTCCCTGGTGGCTGCAGGCCGTGATACATGTTGCGATGTGGATGTGTGTTTGTCGGCCGTTTGTACCAATGTGTCGTGGCGATCGCTGATACGGCATTTACGGCTGTACTTGATTATTTATGGGGTAAATGTTTGGGGTTTTAAAAAAATGTATTTTGCGGCTAATGTAGTAATTAAATTAGTAGCTTATTCATGTTTCATGCTTTTAACACTTGAAATTGAAAGTTCAACTCAAAATCGGAAAGTTCCAGAATTGTACCTAACATTATTTTCATGTAGATTATTTTTCATTTAAAAATATTTTTTTTTCTTTAGTCCGTTGGTACCTATTTCTAGATAGTTACAGATCTAAGAGCTAGTTGATATTCAGAATATTCTAAAAAATACGAGAAAAAAAGCCGATACTATAGAAATACACAAATATTGCAATTTCTTGGGAATAAAACACGTAATATAAGAAAACTATTGCCTATTCGCCGGTGAATCATCTTTATGGGCGATTCCGGGGGCGAATTTCGGCAATTTGGTGAATTATTGCTTAGCGCTTCGAGGTACTAGCTATTGTAACTTACTAATGTCTCTAGACATAATAAACTATCATATACTCGTACATTTATATAAAAAAAAACCAATGCTAGTTGAACGCGATACCTATTATAAACAGAGAACCGTACCTACTTATTCCTTTCTTACAAATCTAAAATTAGCGGTACATCAACTATTGCAGTATATAATGAAATAACTTTATACGTCACTAATTTTATTAAATAGCTGACTTTCAATATATTACCATAGAAAAACTCTTTATTGCACAAGAACAAAAAACTGCACAAAGCAAACTAATCACAGGCAGTCAGTTTTCAACTCAAGTTAGTTTTAAAACTTAGTTATCGTGGCACAAAGATTATTTAAAACAAAAAAAATATCATCAGACATTTATTTATAGAACACCTCATAAACCGTAATCGAAAAATAAACTCAAATGTCAGACAAAAGACGAACGCATTATTTGTGTTATCAAAAACATTGGTACACTCGTTTACTCGCTATTAATTCAATAACAAGCCGATTTACTTAAATAATAATTAGGCAACGGGCAATGGAGCAAATAAGTGATAAAATAACATCGTATACCGTTATAATAACGTCCATAACAAGCTGGGAGCAGAGGTCCGATGATAATACCCTTGTATTAATTTGTTGGGCTTTGTGGCGACAAAGAGTTTTGTATAACTCTACCAATTTCAAATGGACTCTCTTAAAAATGATGGCTGTTGTTAAAAGCCTGTTGGATTGGATGTTTATGAAAATGGTTTCAACGTTGATTTATTTTCTTGTATAAAATTTGTGTTAAGGCATTAAGTGTGAAATTGCTGACTACTCTAGTGTCTTTTAAACTAATATACGTAGTACTTCGTATATTTTGAATCTATATATTCTAAGATGAAATGAAATATTATTTACTGTTTTATTGTAATGCATTTCTAACAGTATCACGACTCTGTTTATCCATTACTACTTTAAACATAAGCACATAAAGAAAATCGAGGATTAAAGAAATAGGAAGTACGAGAAGAAATGTGCACTTACGTATTTATTTTCACCCAATAGGTACAGCAGTAAAATTCTAATAAAGCAGGATCGTTTAAACTAACTTAGTAGAGCAATACAAAGGAGAGTATCAGACTCTACTATCTACTTCTCAACTAAGTGTGATAAAACGAAGGTTATCGTCAACCAAGTAATAAATTTACAGAACACTTTTTTAAAGTAACCGCCCGATAAGGTATTTATTGAATATTAATAGAACTTTCGACGCAATTAAAACTGAGTTGAACATTTTTATAGGTCACTCTGAGGTTATGCTTGTAACTTCTTTGATTATTACCATTTTAAGATATTTTTTAAAATATTTTTGTAATAATGTAATTTCTTTTAAGATTGGATTTATTATTGTTACTGATTAATTCGAAGTTTGCTGGTCAGTCACCCGGATTGTATGATACCTAATGTCCTTTTCATGAAATTTCTAATAAATAAAGCTTTATAATTTTATTTTAGTGCGATACCTAGGACATCTGCTACCCAACCTTTAAAATGTGTTGTTTCTTATGGCATTTAAGTTTTGCTTATTTATGTTTAAGTTCTTGAAATATACTCTGGTATACTAAATGACAGGTTACATATTTATTTGTAATAGGTACATATAATTACCGTGATTTTTTTTTAATCAAATTCCTTTAAGTCAGGTAAGGCATCATACGTACTACGTACCTACGTATCTACCTAGATAATGATAGATAATGTAAAATTTTCACCACCAAGTCGGTGTAACCTAAACACACCAACAAAACACATTAAAGTCTTCGCCTTTGTAAAGCAAAGAGACATTTTCTCGTTAATTTATTATGCGAATTGTCGAAACATTGTATTGTACACCTACGGACTATCTCATTCATATCATAACTACTTCCTCGAGTGGCGGTTACGAGGCATGAAATCTTAAATAAGATTGCTTCGCCTCCTCGCGCACTCTAGGAAAGATACTAGCTTCTTGAAGTACTAGTTACACTAGTATTTACGTTAATACTGTTACTTATTAAACTAGGAAACTGTTAAATCAGGTAAACTCTTTACTTTACTAAATAGGCTGTATAGTTAGTGATAACTATCTACACTTTTATGCAAGGAAACATAAAATAAATGTAGGTACTTAAGTTTTTTAATTTATATGTTTGCTACATCCTTTAGTTTGTTTCTACTACTAAGGTAGTTATCTTAACATTGTAATAATAACAATACTTATACTTACAAGTGAAAGGTCTCCAAGTGACTTCCCAATATTTCAATAAATTCTTAAGTTGCACGTCGATACTTCGACGTGTATTTGATTTGTTGCACATCCATTTTTTATCGTCCACGTTTTTATCTCTTTCTCTTTCATTTACCTACATCGAAATCAGCAAGCTATCCCAAATGTGAGAACATGGTCTAAATAGCGTAACTAGCAGAGTATCCAATACAGATAACAGCTAGTACAAATCTAACAGTAAGTACTAAGTATCCTTAACAGTGTCCACAAGAACCATCTCTACCCTGTTAGTGATTTGTGGTCATTGTTATTCTCTATTGTGCAGCACACTATTGTGCTACTGACAACAGTTGCAGCGTTAATATGTGCTCGCTTGGAAACTCCTTGATCTGTTTACTACCGTCTTGATATATTGGCGGGCGGGACTGCAAAGTGCTGACTATCTGTCCAACGCTACGGTATAGACTTGACTGTGCAGACGACTGTTGCTTTTCAAGTTTTACGTCTTAGAGTTTGTATCCTTGTGTGTACTTAACAATCCGAAGTTTTTATTTACTTGTTGAAAAGTAAAGTAGAGCTCTATCAAACATATTTACTAACTCTATCATTCTCAAAAATCTGAAGAAGAAAATACGATGCAAAATTGATCCTAGTCTGAATACAAACACTTTATAAAGGTAGCCCTAGATGCGTAGACCACGAAGAAGATTAAGAATTCATGTGACTGGCGAAAAAGAAACAAAAATATTTTTAAATAAAGAATTGTAGCAGCACTGCCAAGCGAAATGTATAGGTACGTGCAATGTTGCCAACCAAATAAAAATAAATCAAGTGTGATTTATTCCGGCAGAGTCGCATGCTATGTCCTGGTTCCGGCCCGTTGCAACGATTGACGCTTGCATTTATTTGAATTGGGATTTTTTCATTCTATTATCTTATAATCTATAGAATACCACAGTTGATTAAAATGGCAGCCTATATGTAAGGTCATCTAGAGCTGATTTTCAAAGGTTCTGATATATGGCTGCAGGACATTACCAGATAAGACATATTTCAATTAGCACATACTTTCTCCGATACTTCAGCATAGGTTTGAATAGTTATTAATTTCAGCCACCTTGAGCTGTAGTTAGGCTAGGGTTCTTGAACGTACCCCGTACACTTTGCTCCTACAGACCTGCACAAGTAACGTACGAGTAGTTCGATCCAGGATCTAAATTCAAATCGTGCTTGTAGCGAACATGGTGCCCGGAAATTGAAGCGTACCTACGTCACGTTACTTGACCCGCCGCCGCGCACTGAACTATCAAAGTGGCAGCTGTCAAAATATGCGACTTACGGCCTCTTTGGTTGAAATCTAGCGCTGAGTCTTCTTGGTGGCTCCACGTTACCGTGATTTCAGATTTCACCAAGATTTGCAAGTATTTCTTATAAATCATAAATATTTTTATTTATTCACGATACTGTTTTATTTTAGCACTAGACTCTCCTATTTGGTCGCTTACTAAAAATGTCGGAACCGGAAGTGTACCTTTTCTTAAATTTTTAGTCTCGCAACATTTGAATCGCATCAGTAATTCTCGTAAATAACAGCAAATTATGAATACTTCATAAAGTTAAGAAGTATTTTAGTTACGTAAGCCAAGTGGTTTACTTAACTAAAAATAATACATTTACCCCTTTCCCTTACTTTCAAAACCAATCAACATTTTCCCGATCAGTCTATCCATAAAATAGAAACTTAAGATTCAATTCATGACCCTCGAGGTCAGGCTGTTGGAGATCAAAGAGATAGCGTTTAGCAGGCTATAGTTTGAGTCTGAAATGTAGCATAAGTGGCCATCAAGCACGGCATCGATATTACCAATAAGTTTCCCAGTACCAATAGATAACGTCGTACGATGCGGTCGGGGCGCATGCAGTTCTTCCTTGAGATACTATGGTGTAGAGTCGGATATTATACTCTCGTATAAACAGTTATAATTTTGAATAATGTAAAACTTCAATCAAAGGCCTCTAAAATACAGGTACAATAAGCTTCATGTAAAGTTATTTAGTGAATAGGCAACCTAAATGATTTTATAACTCAAAATCCTTATCTGCATACACTATTATAATTATAATTTCGTCTAACTTCTTTTTCTCTTCTGCAAATTGTAAAGAATTTTCAATTTAACAAATACTTTCATTTCACTTCTAAGTTATCTCACAAACAAAAGCATACTCCATCCTAATCAGACCGTACTTTTGTAATGAAGACATACTGTTCCGACCGCGCCCCCTCTAAGCGGATAATTGAGTCATTATAGGTGCGCGGGCGCTCTGTATCGGAGATCGCGATCCGATGCGATGGGCCTCAGGTACTTTGGAAATAGACGGGTTGCTATGAGAACTAACTAGTTATAAAATAGATTTTTTATGATATCAACATTAAAGATAAGTTACAAATTGAGTTTAATCTGCTTTTGAAACTTTCTAAAACTTTTTGCGGGACAGAAGCTTGGCTGGGCTTAAGTATTTTTTATACTTTTAATTATGATTCCATTATATGTTACTATTCTGTTTCTAGTTCTTAGGTAGATTTTTGTTATTATGGTTTAAATAGTTTGTTGAAATGATCGGATACCTCGAAATGACTCTCTAACTTCTTTAGTCATTGCTCCAACTCCAACCACAGGCTCCTCGAAAACAAGCTCCAACCCACAGACATCTGAAAGCTGCTGTAACTTGCAGTTCTCCAACCCTCTGAGCTGTGCCTCTGAGGCTCCAACTTATTTATTTATACGTAAACTTTTTCCATAGACTTTTTCGGCGTAGATGAGAGATGACAGTAAACTCTTCAGTGTCACTGTCAAATGTAAAATAACAGCTTGTTGTGAACAATGGACGTAACAAGCAAGCTTCAATCAATTACCAAGAATTGATTGAAGATAATATTTATTAATATTTTTCACTAAGTAGTCTGTGGATATTATATTTAATGTGGAGTTACGATATATCAACAATCTTCTGTAGTTATTAATAATTGATTAATAACATTTCTTTCGGTTAGAGACTATATCGAGACTCCGTACCGCGTAGAGTGAAGGAGAGTCGAAAAACTATAATTGTCATAAATCATTGTTAAACATGAAAGAAATACGTACTGAATAGCAATGCCGAATACGCAAGAAATATTATTCCCTATTTATATAGTGTCTGGTGTGTTTGGTAGTATCTTCTTAATGGGTCCCATCATCTTAGGAATCAAAGGTGGACCGGATAGAGGGTAAATATCAAAGTAATATTATAAATGTCAATGTTTGTGCCAATGGATGGATGGAAGGATGTTTGTTACTCTTTCACGCAAAAACTACAGAACATATTTTGATAAAACTCGCCAATATTGTAGCTTGCACATCCGAATAATACATAGGCTATATTATTTTGAGATACTATGATTTTTTTTCAAGATATGACGATAAAAGCGTGAGAAGTCGCGGGCAGCCTCTAGTCGTTTCTATGATAGCGCATGACCGAGGAGCCTGTGTGGATCAATCTTTTATATCCATAAAAAGTTAAAGACGATATAGACATATATTGTATAAAATTAAATACTTATATGATTTACAGTATTCATATGTCTAGTTACTATAAGTATAAAAATTACTAGGTACCACTATTCCTAATAAAATCAATAAGATAATCTTAAAGTTACTGATACTCGTGGTTTAAAAACATGTTTTCCTTTTCAGAATTTATCAATGCTGTGTCATGCTAGCTTCCTTCGTAATGTGGTTATTGTAAGTGTTTACTTAAATACAAAGTAGAATTAGAAGAAATCAAGTAGAATTCTATGCTTTTAACTTTTAATCACATTACGCAGCCACAATAAGAAGTAATTTTTGTCAAAAAGTGTTGAGTTGCCAACACAAAATAAAAACTCATTTTTTACAGTTGGCTTGTAGTATACATGTCGCAAATAAATCCTTTATTAGGACCCAGACTGGATAATACTACACTAGCTTGGATGGCTGTTATATGGGTAAGAATTTTTTTTAAATTAAGTAGTTAGGTACTAGAGGTTGCCCGCGACTTCGTACGGATTTATCGTTTTATCTTCGAAAATGTACAAAATATCTCAAAATAATATAGCTTATGTGTTATTCTGACAATAAGCTACAATAACTTTCCATTACAGGGCGATCCTGCTATATAGTCAATGTAGTTCCATAAATCTGCTTTTACTTCTTTACACACTGAATTGTCTAAAATATATCTAAGGTAATTAATCTATCTATGCTATTTGAGTACTCTAATGAATTATAATAACATTAAAGTTTTAGATTGTTCGAAAAAGTTTTATTTTAGACATACTTATGTAGCTATATTGCGGTATGTTAGACTAATCTGTCACTACGCTAGTTTAATTTACGTAGGTGTAAGTACGTTCAATATTGTCCAAGCTGTCTTAAAACATAAAAATCCATTTATTATGAAACACAATGGCAATCGCTAAAAGTGTTGTTCACACTTATGTCTGCTTTTTTCACTTCGTTATTCGCTCTCTATTGCTATAGATACCTAAGGTACCTGCGCACAAACTACAGAACGAATAACCAAAAAGAAAACAGTATCTCCAGCTAAACATCATTAACAAAAATATCATCAAACCCCACTCAAATACTTACACGAAAAGCTATAAAGTTATAACACAATGCAATCAAAAGGCCGACGCCAAACGAATTGTAATCGCGCCCTCAACAAATCTGCCGCTATCGGGAGATCAAAATAACATTTGTACTGAAATCATTTATCAGCGGTGATTCTCTTTCCATTTGCTGTCCCCCCCCCCGCCTCATACCAGAGGCTTGTCACCCCATGGACACACTGGCACCACATTAATCATTGAACAGCGATTTTATGTTTCCAAACTGTTTAGGCTATCGTAGAGTCACACAAAGAGCTTATTCTAAATGTTTTACTTAATGAGCTTCAATCATGTCTTGTTAGGGAGATCTCTCTGTTGCAGTTTTTATAGTTGGTTGAACTTGAATCCGTAAGTTACTGTTTACTAAACATGCCTATACAGGATGATAAGAGAAATATGTTTTTCAAAATCACATTATAACAAATATCTCTTTGACGTACAGATATTATTTTTTGTGTGGAGAGTATCGGACACTCTCTTATAGAAAACCTTTTTTGTCTATTTCATAAATAACTTTATCAAAATCGCTCTCCGCTCTGTGAAGTATCTACTCTACACTATATCAGAACCCTACACCCCCCTCCCCTCCCGCAGACTAATGTGTTTCAGGGGAATATCATCTTGTGGGGAGATCGTCATTAATACTTGTTGGCGACGACATTTTGATTAAAATTTAATATTTGTATTAAATCTTTACGCTTGTTATGAATACACAAGTTGATAGTTTGCTCGCCTTGTTTTTTTAAATTTATTTATGAAAATTCGAAAAGAAAGCAAATAGAGTGAACTTGATGTACCTACGAGTATATTAACTTTAGATGACTTGACTGATTGGGCCTATCTAAATGCCTGTATGATAAAAGAAAGGACTACCTACATTAAGCAATCATCTTGTAACTTAGTAAATGCGCTATAAAGGTGTTTATTCCTATTGCTGGATCTAACAATTTTGTAACTCAGCCCGTATTATCCTAGTCGTCATGGACATGTTTACAAGTATGCATCAAGTGCTAATCTCAAGACCAACCATTTCTTTCTTCGCACCTCCAAAACAAACATCATCCTCTCTCAATCCCTACTTGTTTATTCATATAGAAAAAGCTCCGAGCCTATAAAACAGTTGCAATCACTAAGGATCCCCAAAATAAGCGGGATCCGCACAATCTCGCGGGGGGGTCATCGGTTACCGTAACTCAATTGTCGTGATGGCTGTTTGCCGATGTATTTGGTACATAGAGCTAAGAATGACTTTCATACAGGTCTTAAGGCGCGTCTGCTGCTCCGTGTTTAACTGAACATTGAACAAAATCAACCGAAATGAATGAAGTTTTTCTTTGTTTTGTTCACCTCATTCGATTTGAACACGGTCGTGTTTACCGAAATTTTGGAAAACATCCCCCGCTGTCGCCTGCGCGCGGGGGAATGGTTCAGTTTGAACGATTGATGAACGGAAAACGTTCTTGAAAACGTCATGTTCAATGAACAAATGTTCAACTAAACACTAGCAGCAGACGCGCCTTTACTGTACAATTTTCATGTGTTGAAGCTTCTATCTGTTGGCTTAGCGTAATAAGACGTTGTCATGATTTTCTCACACTTGCATCCCTGTCTAAAGTTTAAAGGCCTGTTTCACTAACTATAGATAAAATTTATCTAACAGATGTTTTATACCTACCTCTGTCTAAAATATCATGTTTTATGAAATAGACATAGGTTTATCTGTCACTTAAATTTTATCTGTATTAGCCACTTAATGTGGTAAGGATAGCATTACTTTAGTATTACCTTTAGGTTCATCATTAAGTAAGCTGTTTGTTATGATTTTTACTCATCTTGTCTTTTGCGGTACCTACTTATAAGTAGGTACAATATGAGTGTGTTGAATGGATATTTTTTTATGTTGTAAGCTTCCTCCTATAGAACTGTTACAGACCCACTACCGTCGCTTGTATTCCGATCTATTTTTTGCCCGTCGTCGCCGAATTCGCGCCATATTGCCCGCCACCCCATCTAAATGATAATTCGAGGGCCCTTCTTACAATAAAAATTATTGCGGCCAGTTTATTTTATTACGTTTTGTATTGTCCTCAAATACCTACGGACTTGACGAGGCGTTCGCTTTTCAATGGGATTTGATGCAAGAGGAGACTTTAAGTTTGTAAAGTGAGGATAACTTTCTTTTATGACTCGCAAATGTTTGTCTTTATGATCTAAGTATGTATTTAGCTTTAAAGTTTAAATAATTAGTGTATTTTGCGTTTTTACACAGACTTCATATTTTTAATCCAATCAAATCATTGTAAAGTGTAATTTGTTTTTTTTATTAATTTATTTTTAAAAAGAAGCCAGCATCAAAAAAAAAACAAACAAAAAGAAGCCACTTTTTGACAAAAAGTCCTCACAAATCGAACCCCAGCCAGTCAATTTGATCAAATAGTGATTCGATGCATGTTACCCTTTGACCAGCCTCCCCAAAATACTCCTTATTTACATTTTGCGTATTCTTATTTGGTAAACTGTAAACCTTTTTCGGCTCATTGCTTTGTTCTAAAATGAAATATGCGTTGATGGCGAGCTTCTATAATATCAACATAAAAAAGTCTAACAATGATAATATACCGACTATTAACGGTTAATTCAAAATAGGTATTTCAAACAATGTCTAACCTATTGTTAATTTATTTTAGGTACCTATACTTTCTACTCTACCGTAGAGTAGAGTCTCTACGTAGAGTTTTGTAATTACTTTTATTATTGTAATAGTAACTACATACCTAACAGTAATTAAAATAATCTAGCAGATGTATGTTTTGTCAACACAAATGTCGTAGTCATCAGCCACAAGACAAAGGTGCCATTGCCACCCCATTGTTATCTCCCTTTCAGATCGCAATCAGTGCCGCCATGTTGAATGCCATTATGAATCAAATTCCCGCCTTTTTACTTTTTTCCATTCGCTAGGCACTGGCGTCAGATCTCACAGCCGATAAGCTCTTTATTATCCTGGATGATTTTTTAATCTGTGCAACTACTTGTACTCGTGTTTCATATTAATACATTGTGTGCGTAATGTTTGCATGAAAATTGCTTTCGTGAGAATTGTGTTGGTTTATTGTTGTTGTCTTTAGTGAATCATTGCTGATTTGAGTATTAGTTGGGGGAATTCTTGTTATTCCTGTTAAGATTATTAACTGGAGTTGAGATAATGCATGCATTTAATAAATGAAGAGGGTTTTCTATGTGCTAAATTAATACACATCAAAAAGTGAGGTAAAATACATATTAATATATAAAGTCTCGTATCTAGGTTGATCCAATTGAAATTGGTACGTAAATCATATTTCATGACATGTCATTTCACCCCCGAAGCTTAAAAAAGAAAACAAAATCAAGCACACCGGATTTCAAAAATACATTACAGGAGAGAAGTCTCCGCAAACAGCATATAAATAACTCCCGCTGACAATTTTCATCTGTCGCGAGTTTCCTTTGAGCCCCACCAAGTTTCCCGATAAATCCTGCAAGTCCAAGTGAAAAAGACCGCGAGGACCTCCCGTAACGAGTTTCAAATTGGAAAATCTACTTAGACACCAACTTTGGTACAAAAGTTTCACTACGCTGTTGTTTTTCCAATTTTCTCCAGTCTGCACTCTGCCTGCACTATTCCGTCCATAAGTATAAAATTTACTCGTAATGCTGTTAAAAAGTAGGTACCTATGGTACGTGAACATATCAATTAAGTAAAAAAAAATACACAATTTACACGTTGTTTATTAATACACCAAAATAGATACTACGTCACCAAAAAAACTGAAAATTGGCCTAAGTTCTTTCTTAATTTTACAAACACGAGATTCGGTTGAATTTATGAATTTACTTCATCTCAACTAATTTGTATTGTATCTACTTAATTATTAGGTTGTAGTCTTTCCTGAAGGTACCTACCTACTTAAAATGATGCAGTTTCTAAAAAGCTTATAAGTAGGTACTTGGATACATCCTGTTATATAAGCACTAACTAAACATATCTTAGTTATGGCTTTCGATAGCTAGGCAAAGTAATTATTTGAGCAGCACTAGTGGTATGGCGGCGCATCCGGTGCGGCGGCCATTAGCGCCCATTTCCCGGCAACTTCCGGCGCTCGCGGCTAGTCGCTGAGGATTCACACCTTTCGCTGACGTCTTTTATTTTACCCTGATTGATACGCGCTTTTATATTAATGAGAATGTCAGTTTAGTTTTGGATTAAATGGATGTAAAAATCCGCTCTAAATTATGACGTTTTGAGTTAGATATTGGATTGATATGATTAGAGGTCTTTAATTAAATAGGTAGGTACCTACTAATATGGATTGAGTAAATAAAAAAGCTACAACACAGTAAGATCATGGTTTATCTCCTTATTTTTAAGTCTAACCGATACAAGTAGGTAGTTTAAGAGAAATACGGCAGATTTTAACAAAACTCAATGTCCGGGTTTAAGACATCTGTAATGCCCCTTATCATCTCTTTCAATGTTTTTTCAAAAGTTAAGACACTACGACGTCGAATATCCACTGTGTCCAGGACATCAAAGTAGCGAGTTTTAAGTCGAGCAAACACTGAGTGGTCTGCCCTCTTTGTGGGTCCTCAATCAAGCGGTAATGGGCTTAGCGCAAACAGCGCTGAGTGCCGGAAGTAGACTGATTGAGAGGGGCAGACACGTGACCAGCGTTGCTCTTTTCTACAAAGTAGGTAGGAGGGCTTGATTTAGTTACCTAGCACATTGTTGTACTATTTTTATATGTTAGTCCAGCCTGACCATGTGATCTGTTGCAAGTGGAAACGGATCAGGCATTTTAGTGCACTCTGATCGCGATATCAGTTTTTTTTTTTTTCAAGTAAACGAATGAAAAGCGGATTTGGATAGCGCGACCCGATTCAGAGAGCACTAAAATGCCTGATCCGTTTTCATTTGCAACAGATCACATGATCAGAGTAAACTAACTTTGGCTACGCCTACTTGCCTATCGTGTCGTGCAGGTCGTGCTGTATTAATTCCTCTAAAGATTGTTATTCTTCTAAGAACAAATCTGTACTTAGGGCATCCTTCAATAGGTTAAGGAAAAATCACTTCACATTATCAGATTCTATTTAAAAGTTGATTGAAACCAACTTTTTGTAAATCTAGTTAAGTATGTACTTATAACATTAATTCAATTGCGTGTTTGAAATGTACATACTCAGTCAGTAAACGATGCACCATCGTCGACTCAATGTGTCGAATTTAAATCGTAATGAGCAGTGACATTCAACTCAAACAAAACTTTTTACTCTTTAACGGTAATTATCACGTTTTGCACCTGGGAGGGGCGTGGGACACTCAAGTGTTTCAATAAGGGGTGTGCATTGATGGCTGATTCAAAAGAGACATCGCTTAATTTGGCTACTGCCCGTCGCTTAACACCTACTTTATGATGTTCATTATACCAAATTACGCAGGAAAGTTGGTAGGTATTTATGGTAGGTATTTATTATAGCGTAGTTTTATTTAATGTACAGTTCGCTTTAAGAACCTTTTCTGTTACTAGCTTTTTGATATTGATAACAGCGACCAAACTCCAAACATGATTAAATAAATGCTAAAAAGTTAAGAATGTTGTAATTCTTTTTGGAAACGCCGACGTTAGCAACGACGTTAACAAAACTTAGTAAAAGTCTATTTTAATGTTACTTTTTCTATTGCCTATTATAATTTTTGTTGTAAAATCCTCAGGTATCTTCGTTCTTTTGTTTTGAGCCCGTGACACGAAGGCGTTAAAAACAAGATGTCTACCCAGCGTAGAGCGCGCAATCGCCCGATGGATCGGCCGCACCTCTCTGGAATTTTAAACAGACTCCAACCTGTATTTTTATATTTTTATTTATAATATTAGTGTTCTTGTTTAGCCTTGATTTGTGAAGTCGTGCCGCGCTGTAGATAGTTAACGATCCTGTAGTTATTAGGTTGGATTGGATATTAAGTTATTCATTAGCTACAATTGTAGAGCTGATATATGACGAGAATTTGTTTTAAGAAAAATAAATAAAAAAGGTGCCCGTTAAGTGACAATATTACTAACCTCTTCGCAGTTTAAGCAATCTTATTGATGTTAAATGAGCAAAACCACAAAATGCGAATATAGCGCTGGCCGCTTCACCATTATATTGATTTCGACGCCATTAAAACGAACCGGAAATTAAAAAGAAATAAAAACATATTGCTTTCCCGCGCGCTCCGGACTTCACCCAATTTGTTCACGTTCTGTTTTGGAACAGTTACCTTTAACTCCATGGTAAAACAGTCTATCTTCGATTTTTTTGAACTCGAACTCTACTTAAACAGTTTAACTATAGAGTCGAGATTCTGATGTACACATTTCGATAAAAAATGTTTTATTATTGATAGATGGAATACAGGGTAGGTAAATTTTATTTAACATGCCATTATTGTCAGGTTGATATGATTATTATATTTAGTTTCGGGCGATAAACGAACATAACATAAATAACACCGCGCGTGCTAATCATCTGTTGGGATTTTCATTTGGGTGAATCTAAGAATTATAGAGACAACCTTTTTGTCTGACTTCTTAGATAGGTAGATTTTCAACTTAGTTACCTACCTATGTACATAGGTTAAGTACCTATATCAAATTGTAGAGATAAGGTCACAACTTTAAGTATGCACGCCCGTGACAAAAACAAAAAAAGGGGTTAAAAAAGAATCTTCTTTTGGTAAATACTTGTAAATACCTAAATTAGTTCCTCAAATTTCTTGTTCTCGTTCCT
Organism: Anarsia innoxiella; assembly: GCA_947563765.1. NCBI lineage: Eukaryota > Metazoa > Arthropoda > Insecta > Lepidoptera > Gelechiidae > Anarsia > Anarsia innoxiella. The sequence continues at coordinate 2,917,977 of OX387403.1, forward strand.
CAAATTAAAAAAAGAAACCTGTTAAGTTCAATATCCATTTATAACCAGATTTTACTTATTTTTTTCTCAATTTACCATAACAAAAGGTAAGTAGCCGTATCTTCCTCTTTAAAAGCTTTTAATTTAAGAGTATCAAGGTACCATGAGGTAACAATCAATCCATCCACTTGACGGCGCTTGTCAGACGCCGTCTGCTTTAGTTTATAATTAACTATAGTTCACGTTTGAGAGAGTGAATGGTTTGCTCTAGTGAAGCGTCCGTTGATTGGTATTGCGACGAACAATATGGTAACACTGAATTTAAAGAGAAGCGTATGCGCGGATAGCCTGAGAGGCAGTTGGTTCGGCGCCTCTGTTCGGGGAAGTAGCGAGCGAGCTGTTCGTACGCAAACCAATCGTACTGTGACGAATCGCTGTATTCAAACGTGTTCTAGATTTATATTAGTGTTAACCTTGATTTAATAATTAATTCCATAGTCAATTACTTAAAAATACTTTGTTAGTTATATCTAGTGTGTTCAAGACATAAAACTGATTATATTGCAATTAAGTTTAACCTGTGAAGTTTTTATTCAAAGTTCCTGTCGTATAAAATGGATATTTCTGATAAAGTCGTAGAAGAGACTATATCAGAAGTGGGATACCGTGATTTTCAAAACGGTACTACGCCCACAGAACCGCAGAATGGTGATCCTGAAAATGTTTGGTCCAACGTCGAAAGTATTCTTACTCGAGTTATGGCGATGTCTCAACCGACGACGAGTAACAGTAACACGGTGCACCTTATCGAGTTTAATCCCGACGACCCTGAAGCCGACGTAGAAGGATGGTGCAATATAACGGAAGTTATAGTACAAAAAAAGGGTCTCGACGGTATAGAACTACTTATGGCCCTAACACGAGCACTCAAGGGTCGCGCTGCGACCCACTTGACAAAACTAAATTTGTCCCAAATTACCTGGAATGTGGTGAAAGAAGCGTTGTTAGCCACATTCCTAAAGCCAAAGTTGATACAAGATCATTTTGACGACATTTTTAAATTTCAAATCGGAATTAAGGAATCCGCCTCCGAAGCTGCTATGCGCCTTTGGATTATAATTGAGCGCATACCGAAAACTCAAATGACTGAAGAGGCAATAACTGGATTCATAATATCAGTTCTTTGTCAAAAAGATAGTTTGTTACGTAGAGAATTGACGGCTCATGCCATTACTACGAAAGCCCAACTTTTTCGTGTTTTAAGTGGTATTTCTCTAAAACGTCGTCAAGATGTTAACGATGACGGTGGCTCAGAACCGGGTTTTAAACGTCCACGATTAAATGAAACACGTTTCACTGGTAAATGCCACTCCTGTGGCTTAACTGGTCATCGGCAAATCGACTGCAGAAGAAGGAGAGAAGATATGGGAGTCACCAAGACTACACCACCTGTTACATGCTTCGTGTGTGGCAAGACTGGGCACGTCGCTACAATTTGCCCTGATAAGAAAACTGCTTCTGGAGCTGTGACCAAAGAAGTTAAACTTTGCGAACATCGATGTTCGAGGGCAACTTTGGAAACATCTTTCGGTGAGCCAATTCCATTTCTTTTTGACAGCGGGTCATCTTGCTCTCTCTTACAAGAAAGTTTTCTAATAAAATTTCCTGGTACTTTGTGTAATAATGTAGTGTATTTATCTGGTATTGGGGGTAATGATATAGAATGTACGACAAAAATAATTAGTACGGTAAAAGTAGGTGAAATTGCTGTAGATCTGACTTTCCATATAGTATCTGATGATGTTATTTCTGAGCCGGTAATTATAGGTAGAGATATCTTGGACAAAGGGTTATATGTTGTACTTGATAAAGAAAAACTTGTTTTCAAAATAAAAGAAAGGACAAACGTATGTAATTTGCAGCCAGATTTTAGTCAAATAGATACTGACCTGGTAGGTGAAAACAAGAAAGCTCTATTAGACATTTTGTCAAAGTATTCTGAATTTTTCGTTGAGGGTATTCCCACAAGGCGTGTTAAGACAGGAGAGATGAAAATTGATTTAATTGACCCTTATAAGATTGTGCAGCGTTGCCCATATAGATTAGCGCCTGTAGAAAAACAACTCGTTCGTGAAAAGGTTGAACTTCTCTTAAATGCAGGGGTAATTAGAGAAAGTACTTCACCATTTGCTAGCCCCATACTTCTAGTGAAAAAGAAAGACGGTTCCGACCGGATGTGCGTTGATTATCGCGAGTTGAATGCAAACACCCAGCCGGAACATTATCCTCTTCCGCGTATAGAAGACCAGATTGACCAACTTAGTGGTGCTACATGTTTTTCATCGCTAGACATGGTATCTGGCTTTCATCAGATCCCGATTCACCCAGACTCGGTGGGAAAGACCGCTTTTGTAACTCCAGAAGGGCAATATGAATACCTCGCCATGCCTTTTGGGTTACGGAATGCACCGTCTGTCTTTCAGAGATGTATTACGAAAGCACTTCAACGTCTCGAAGATAGACCACTGATCTATATGGATGATGTCTTGTCATATTCTTCCGACGTAACTGTCGGGTTAAAACGTCTCGATGAAGTCTTATGTGCTTTGACTGAAGCCGGATTCACTTTTAACCTTCGAAAATGTAAATTTATGAAACAAAAGATTGATTACCTTGGCTACTCTCTCCAGTCGGGAGAAATCAGACCCAATTCTCTTAAAATTCAAGCTTTAGTTGATGCACCACCGCCTAGAACTGCCACGAATGTGCGCCAGTTTTTGGGGCTTGCTTCCTATTTCAGGAAGTTTATACCGGGTTTTACGAACATTGTGAGCCCTTTGTACCCGTTAACAAAATTGAAAGGACCGATTCAGTGGACTGATAAACATGAAAAGATTCGTGATAATATTGTAACTATTTTGACATCAGAACCGGTTTTGACAATCTTTGATCCAGAATTGCCAGTAGAGCTCCATACTGACGCCAGTACTGAAGGTTATGGGGCAATACTGATTCAGAGGAAAAACGGTTTACCGCATGTTGTAGAATATTACAGCCGTCGCACCTCAGAAGTTGAGTCTCGCTACCACTCATATGAGTTAGAAACGATGGCTGTTGTACGAGCAGTAGAACATTTCAGGCATTATCTGTATGGCCGGCGATTTACCGTGTACACGGATTGTAATTCGCTTAAAGCATCGAAATCAAAAACTGATCTTACGCCTCGTGTACACCGTTGGTGGGCCTTCTTGCAGGCATATGATTTCGATATTGCGTATCGTGAAGGTCGCCATATGGAGCATGCCGATTATCTTTCTCGTAATCCACACTCTAATAAAGAGACTGACTCCTTACCCAAAACACCGTTCAAAAAGTCCGTACAGTTTGTTGAACTCCATCATGGTTGGCTTTCGGTTGAACAGAAAAGAGATGCTGAAATCCAAGACCTAGTCAAGAAACATCATAATAACGACTTCCCAAATCAAGTAGGAGAAACATATGACGTAAGAAATGGTATTTTATATAGGAAAGTAATTCGAAATAAGATCATGTCTTGGTTACCAGTTGTTCCTCGCTCTTTAATTTGGACTTTAATCAATCATGTCCATAATGAAATTCAACACCTGGGGAGTGATAAAACGCTAGACAAACTGTATGAGCAGTATTGGTTTCCTCAAATGTCGAAGTGTGTACGAAAGTTCATAGATTCTTGCATTGTTTGCAAAGCTTCAAAAGGTCCGTCAGGTGCTCAGCAGGTTAGAATGCATTCAATCCCTAAATCAACAGTGCCATGGCATACTTTACACATAGACTTTACAGGGAAGTTGAGCGGCAAAAGCGATCGAAAAGAGTATTGCTCTGTAATTAGGTATAGACGGTTTCACTAAATACGTTCTTTTGGAACACACATTATCACTTGATGCTAACAGTGCTGTTAATGCTCTCAAAAAGGCAGTATATCTTTTCGGTTCTCCTAAGCGAATCATTGCAGACCAAGGCCGTTGCTATGCTAGCACGGAATTCAAATATTTTTGTGCAGAACATAAAATTGAGCTGCATTTTATTGCAACGGGATCCAGTAGAGCAAATGGCCAAGTTGAACGCGTGATGCGTACACTTAAAAGTTTGCTTACTATAATAGAAAACGATCCCAATAAGACATGGCGTGACGAGTTGGGTAATGTACAATTGGCGTTAAACAGCACAAAGTCTTCAGTTACCAAATATTCTCCGACAGAGCTCATGTTTGGTATCCATTCACAATCTCTAGGAATGTCCAAAATTTCACCAAAAGATTCAATAGAACAGACTAGGTTAGACTTAAAATCAATCCGTGAAAATGCGAAAAGTAATATTGAAGAAGCAGCTGCGTCTGATACTGCGAGATTTAATAGTGGTCGAGCATTGGTCAAACCGTTTTCTAAAGGCGATTTTGTCTTTATCAAAAGCAGTGAAAGAAATCAAACCAAGTTAGACAAAAAATTTCGGGGTCCTTTTGTTATCACTTCCGTATTAGATAATGATCGTTATGAATTAACAGGTGTAGGTGGTTCACATAGAGTTTTTAAATATGCGCATGAAAATCTACGATTAGTTCCAAGGGGTCATGATGGTTTAGTTGAAGTTACTACTAGTTTAATGAATGATGATGAAACCGTGACGGCGCCGGAAGATGTAGAAAATTTTCCATCGATAGATGTTTTGGCAAGTTTAGATGGTCACACAGCTCAAGTAGATGAGAGAGCATGTGACGAGCTTGATGCTGTCACGATTGGTTCTGATACCGTTAATTCTGATACCCTCACTGCTGGATCCGATACTCTAAGCGTATGTTCAGATCCTGAAACTATAGAAGTCCAATGTGAAGTTGAAGTACATACTGAGCAAGATTGATTCCGCAAGGTATGAATTTTGTTTTGTTTAGAATTTAATTTGATTATGTTTTGTATTGTGTTGTATTGTAAAAATGGCAATGTCATTCGGGCCAGCCCTATTGGGTGGTTGAAGGGATACATTGTCCTGTCTATGTTGATGTGATGTCAAAGCTGGTCGAAATGTGGTTCGCGCTTTGAGAGATTGCAAAGCTGGTCGAAATGTGGTTCGCGCTTTGAGAGATTGCAAAGCTGGTCGAAATGTGGTTCGCGCTTTGAGAGATTGCAAAGCTGGTCGAAATATGGTTCGCGCTTTGTGAGGTTGCAAAGCTGGTCGAAAGGAGGGTGTCATCCGGTCCATACCATACTAAGGTTGGTCGAAGGGATGCACTCGTCCGGTTCGCGCTTTGTAAGATTTTGTGAGACTGAAGCTTGTCGAAAGGAGAGTGTCATCCGGACCATACCTTGTTAAGGTTTGTCGTCCAAATGCACTCGTCTGGTTCGCGCTTTATGTGTCTTAGTGGATCCTTTATGTCATCCGGTCTATGAGATAGTCGAAGGGATGCATAAAGTTGCCTGGTACATTTGTTGTTATTGGTGTTGTGTTCGTCAGGGTGGACGAGCGGATCATTGAATTGTTGAATGTTGTTTTGTTACAAAAGAGTAACATTGATGCACCGACGACGCCCGAGGACGGTCGAATGTCAGTCCGGCCGTGACGGCGCTTGTCAGACGCCGTCTGCTTTAGTTTATAATTAACTATAGTTCACGTTTGAGAGAGTGAATGGTTTGCTCTAGTGAAGCGTCCGTTGATTGGTATTGCGACGAACAATATGGTAACACTGAATTTAAAGAGAAGCGTATGCGCGGATAGCCTGAGAGGCAGTTGGTTCGGCGCCTCTGTTCGGGGAAGTAGCGAGCGAGCTGTTCGTACGCAAACCAATCGTACTGTGACGAATCGCTGTATTCAAACGTGTTCTAGATTTATATTAGTGTTAACCTTGATTTAATAATTAATTCCATAGTCAATTACTTAAAAATACTTTGTTAGTTATATCTAGTGTGTTCAAGACATAAAACTGATTATATTGCAATTAAGTTTAACCTGTGAAGTTTTTATTCAAAGTTCCTGTCGTATAAAATGGATATTTCTGATAAAGTCGTAGAAGAGACTATACACTTTTATAATCAGTTCAAATGAAGCAATATTGTTTAACAATAGATTGGCGGCTTTCAAAGCTACACGTGAAACACATTACTAGATAACAGACACTAATGGATAGCAAATATTTATTTAATAACTTCAATATTTTATTGGCAGATTAGGCACTTCTATCACAGATAAAAAGCAATTTTATGGATGTACGAGTACCTAAGTAAGTACCTAGGTATATAAATATTTTTATTAAGTGACTTACCTGAAATTGCCCATTATTGCATGCAAGTGCCGACGTAAATAAATACAAACGCATTTATCTATCTTATGGACCATTATATTACTAAATAAAGGTTAAAATAATTAAAATAACTTAGTTTCAAAATAAATTCCTGAATTTAATTTCAATTGAACAATAGTTACGCCATCTGTGGTTCAGTAGCTGAACTGTTCTACCTTGACTATTGCCCGCTAGATGGCGAACGTATCGACTTTTGGGGAAAGGAAACAGCGTGCATCTTTTTTTTTCAAGAATTTAACAGATGTCGCTAGTATAGCGGATAGCGGTCATTGCTCTTCACTCAGGTGTTCCGCTGTTTTTTTTTTCGCAGACGCAAGCGAGCAAGCGCAGGTGATCCACGTAGTTCGTTTCGAAATATTTAATTTCAAGTGTTTTTGTTTTTATCCTTCGCTTCTCTTGTAATTTTATCCAATTTTATGAGTTAAACTTTTCAGAATAGTGGATAATTGTGAATGAAATCATAATTTGGTGTGCGTCAAGTGTTACAAAACAAAAACTTTCTCAGCTTATCAATTTCGCGGTGTCAAACGAGAATAATTTGGTTAAAATGAGTTGAACAAACCTTTTAACGGGGCTTGGATTTGCAGTTTTTTGTAAGAAATTTGCTTCAAAATGACCACAGATAGATTCCACAAGTAAGTATAATTTCCGCTATATTATTATCTTGTAATTGGAAACCGATAAGATTAAAATATACTCAGCGCATACCGATTTTCATTAACCTACGTAAGAAAATGATAAAAATAGACTCTTGAAAGTTCTAACAATAGGTTTTTAATTAAGTTGCTATTTAGATAGAAATAGAACGTAATATAATCGCATTGTTTGAATATGTAACGGGCGCTCAAAATGTTCACTGACCATAAACTATTTACCTACTCGTAGTAGGTATTTACGTATTCTATTTTCCTGAACCACTTTTTACGTTTTAATTGAGTTATAATTATAAATAATGCCTATTATGCTAGCTAAATAACAGATCGATGTGGTCCTTTGATTACCTATCTAACAAATACCTACTAACAAAGGAAAATATTTTAGGTTCCGAAAAAAACTCAGTGTTCTATTTATTTATTATACTAGGTATGTGTTAGTTATGTAGAGACCTAAGTACCTAGGTAGGTAGATATTTTTCTGTGAGAAACCCAAAACAATCAAAGAACAAGACAAGCCAATTTGATTCCTTTGTCTTAGTACTTAGATAGGTTATTATTTTCCTGCATACAAACGAAACCTGCCTAGGTACCTACTTCTAGCTCAAACGTTTTTGTGTTTGGGCCATAAACGTACTTAGGCAAAGGACAACGTATTATGGTAGGTAGGTAGCTACTCGTAATTATCGCACTTGGTTCAGTCGTCATGGTGACCAGGTGCATATGGTTTGCAATCGATAAGCTGATAATAGCTAAAACATTACATTCTCATCTTTATAGTAGAGTGATAAAGCTCATTATGGTAAAAAGGCTAGAAATTAGCCCCCATACAATGTGCAAGTTACCATGAAGTTGGTGGAGAGTGGAACATTATGACATTGAATTTTTTTTAATCACCGAAGGGTGATGTAATTACCTACCAGTATGATTCATATAGTCCACTCGGAACTGAAAAGAGCGAGATATTACTAATTTGTTTCACTAGCTAGGTAACATTTGTTTTCTTCTCCATGAGCTGTTACTTTTTTACTAGGTAACTCAACCTTAATTAGGTACCTTTAATTTTTCTCGTATGATTACCTACTTACTGGCATGTTACATGTAAAATCCTTCCACCAAAATGAAATACCTATTGTCATTTAAAAACAATCTTAGTTCCCGATGGTTTGTAGACCCTGTTTGCCTTGCAATGTAGGCCTAGCTACATTTATGATGAACGTTCCACCAAAATGAAATGTTGACGGTTTAAATCCATAGTTTCCGATTGGAGTCCCCTTCAGCGGAAGCTGCAAGTAGGAGACACGCTCGACGTCACGTCAAACAGTTCAATGTCCGTGTTTATTTTATCATTTCCATCGTAGATAGATACCTAATTAGAATTACTGTAGGTTCTACTTGTAATATGCCTTTCATTATTTTAGTGCCATGAGAATTCTCGACATAAAAGGTACCGCAACTAATGTATTGTTTAACATTCTTTTGTAAGTTAAGCACATCAAACTTCCGACATTATTATAAAAGCATTAGGTACATAAGATAGGTATTTATCTAATAATATTAAGTTAGACATAAATATCTAGCTAGATGGCAAATGACAAGGGCTATTTTTACCATTTATCTGGTGCCTAAAACATACCCAGCTCTACACGTAAACTACTCATTTAACAATAGATAGATTCAAAAGATAAAAACCCATTACCCGCATACACACGTCTCATTTAAGTACCACAATTTCCGTGAGCATGTTTAACGAAAACAGTTTCACCGGTTCACGAACGGAAGCGTGGGCATAACGACTTTGTCACAATAGATACTTTCCCTCTCGATTACCAATTGGTGCTCATCTCATAGAACATCGCTACTTCATGCATACAGATCGCACCACAACCGTTTACGGCCTATTACTGCTGTCACGAATATTTTTTGACGCCAATTTGCGAATTATTTTCTCTTTTCAAATGGCCAAGGACTTTGGGCTATATTGAGTAAAGATTTTTAGGTCTTTTAACGAAACGATCAATGATAATCAGTGTATTTAGTTACATTAACAAGACTTCTAGGTAGGCCCTTTAGCAACCACTGATTTAAGTCTAGCGGCTATTAATATTGTGGTCCCAAACTCCTTTAATACCAGCAATTTTATTAGCAAGAAAGTCGAAAAACGGAAAAATTCTAGAACTTCTTCGAGAACCTATTTATCTACTGTGTAGGTAGATAGACTTTGGTCCATTTTTATCATGATTTTATTTGATTAATTTAATTCCATTATTAACCATCATATCAATATTATGATTTTACAAAAATAAGGTTTTAGCGTTTACAACACAAATAAATTTAAAGACATTTTATTAGTGCAATTTAACAATATAAGTACCTATTTGTGTAGGTATTCAGTTGACAAACTCGCAATCGATCAGATAGCTAACTAATAAGTACTTGATATTTTATCTCCAAATTAATCTATAAAGTACTAATAATAACAGATAAGTAATGGACAAAAATCATTTCCTGTCTTTAAAACCTACCTACTCTGATACATCTGATGCGGTCGGTAGTATCCAAGTATCCGACTATAAACCTACATTAACTGATAGCCTAATGATAGAGAAACTGCAAAGGGAAAAATAATTTTCAAAACTATAGGGCCGACTTAGCTACAACGTCGCATCTCAGTTTTTTATCCTCGATCGTATCTGAATGAACCTGTAAGGGCGGTGTTTATCTATCAAACTCTATAATTTCGTACTCTGTCTGATTTTAACCATTTCAGTTAACTATATTATGTATCGGAGCGTTAAAGGTCCTTTCTGGAACGGCCTAGCAATTACCTACATATAATTAGTACTTATTTACGTTATAAAATTAATGAAAAAACTTTTTGTACATTTCCAGGGCAGCCAAAGATGGCTTGCTAGAAGTGCTTCGGGAGGCAACTAGGAAAGAATGTAACAATAAAGATGAGTCCGGGATGACGCCGACACTTTGGGCTGCCTTCGAAGGGCATATCGAGGCGCTAAGGCTACTCTGTGGACGGGGGTGAGTAAAAATTAAATAGGTACTTAATACTTATTATACTGGTCGAAATGTGAGATATTCTCGGGGTATACAAAAACGCCACTGTATATTTGTGGTGGTTGAATATGATAAGGTTTAACTACCACATTACTTCTTACTCAAACAAACATTATAAAACCTTCGCAAGAAGAATATAAATAATCTTATTTATAGGTAAAAGAAAATACAGGAAAATTGTAAGGTTCCGAATCTTACATATCATTTTGATATTACCGATCGATTGACTTGTGTCGTAAAAAAATAAAACCATAAAAGATTCAGTAGATACCCAATCATGATTTTTGAACATTACAACACAACGCATTAGTGATGTCATTAATTGAACGATTATTTTATTACCGTATATCACAATAAACGAATGCTTATCTTTTTCGCTTCATTTCATCATTTAACTTTACCTATGCTATGTACCTATATCTTGCATGGAAAATGGAATCTCCTATGTTTCTTTATTATAAGGAAAATTCTACGTTTAGAGACCCCTTGGGACGTAATTTTAAACGGCATAAATTCTTCATTTGTCTGATTCCATCAACACCTACTTTATTTTTTAATCTGAAAACAGTAGGAAAACAGATTATAAATCAGCTCAACACATTAATTTTGCGAGTGCATTATTAGCCCATAACTCAAGTGAACCGCGAACACTTGCCTCATTTCTCAAACATTTACACAATACAACATCATTGTTCACTGTCACTTTCATGCATTGTCTTGCGCAACATTGGTAACACGTGGGTAACACTGTCTTGCTGACTATCGGTAATCCATTAATTAACCTGACGGATGGTATCACTGCACTTTTTGCACAGAAATAGTTTCTTCCTTAACTAGTCATGGGTATTAATTACGTTGAAACAACAAAGCTTTGGTAAAAAGTGTTGACAGATCATTTAATTACCAGCTCTGATAGTTTTTCTTTTGCCTTTTTTTTATTATGCTTACTACTTTACTTATAATCTTAAAATTATCATGTACTTACCTAATTCTAATACATCTTGTATTACCTTTCAAAAGTGATATAATAATATGTTGCATAATTGCATAAAATATTTAGGGAAAATAAGTTCATAACACGTTTTACCGCGAACATAACATTGCTCATAAAAAATACATGTTATTAAGTAATCTGTGTAAGTAGGTAAATCACACTAAAGTAACTTGCACTAATTAAATGCAGGTTAATTACAAACTTTAAACTCGTACGCTTTGTTACAAAAATTAAATAAGTAACACTTTAAAGGCAATAAACCAAAAGGACCTACATATTACGAATATGATGAAACTATTTTAGTATACAACCATAACAATAACATAATTTCCTTTCTTCCACCTTTCCTTTATCAGGTTTCTAAACTCTGTACTTCATTAAGTTGCATCTGAAACTAGATTTATAAGGCTGCAGGTTTTTCATAGCTCTATCTCTACCAACGTATTTTTTAAGAAAGTTAATAACTACGTACCTAAAGGAACTCGTTTTACTGTAGGCTGTTCGTATCTAATGTTATTTCCAGTACATTCACATTGTCAATGATCTATATTGGAGATCATTTCCCATACGTCACAGGGGAAAGAAACTGAAAACAGCTAAAACTAAAATTTCATTATTAACTTTCCAGTGGTGAACCTGACAAAGCCGACTACTTCGGTAACACTGCTCTCCACTTGGCCGCCGCTAGGGGTCACAAAGAATGCGTCACATTCTTAGTGAACTTCGGTGCCAACGTATACGCGATGGATGTAGATGGTCATACGGCGCAAGAGCTCGCAGCTATCAATAACAGAGACGATATACTGAGGTATCTTGATGCCGCCACTGGGAAACTCGAAAATAATGACAAGTGAGTAGCAAATAGTACAAAACAAAACCATTCAACTGTAGGTATAACCCGACTAACAAGGCCCGACGTAGACAGGGGGTGAATGCAAAAAGTTTGGGTTTTGTATTTAAACAAATTTTAACTATGTCTTCATTGATCCGATCCATAAAAAGGCTTTGTCCCTCCTCTAAATGCAGATACTTTGCTAAATACGAAGTCAATTGATTCTGTAAATCCTTATTCAACTTGTTAGACTCCTCAGAAACAGAACCGCTTTGACCGCAATAACAAACTTACCTATTTCAGGAAAAAAGCAAAATCGCTCAAAGAAAAAGCTAAGAAAGACCACGAAAAATCACAGAAGCAGTATCAGAAACGTCAAAGCAAAGCTGAAGTGTTAGCAGAGAAGGAGCTCAAGAAATTGACGAAAGAATGGGAGCACGGGTACAATGAGGACGTGACTACGATGCCGCATAGACCTAGCACAGTTCTGATGGCTCTGAAGCAGAAGATGACTAGATCTACTAGTCAAGGTTAGTGATCCTTTTTAAACTAACAATAATTGTGCAGAGCATTCTCTGGAGATCTATCTTTCTTAGATAGATCTCGAGATCTCACGTATAAAATACTTACTTACTCTACATCACACAAAAAGTGGCAGACGACGCTACACTGCATGCTGCACACTACACTGCACGAGGCGCCGTTCCGAGGGATAGGGTCTCGCGCGTACAAATTTTTCTACCCATTCATTTATACATTTTGAATTAAGCACATGCCCAGTACAGTCCTGATTGCAAAGGGGACTGAATGGGGAAAATGTTTTCTCTTCTTTGACTTCTTTAAACGAGTATATAGAATACAGGAGTATTTCATAGCATAATCTCCTATTGGGCTACGAGCGTGACTTCAGTATTGGTAAAATAGAATTAGCTTTGTATTATTATTTATTCATTAACATTCAAGCACAAGATAATAACATTAATTCATGATAACATTCAATCATTCAACAAGTGTAACCACTTGTTAACTATGACACAACCTTGTAATGTACCTATTTGTTATCTTCAGGTAACCTATTATCAGATGAACAGCCTCGACCAACGTATAGCGCTTTGGTAGGTACAGTGAACTCCGGCGTACGAGGTCGAGGCGCCGTTTACAAGAAAGCCTTGGCTAGTAAGATGCGCAACGGCACTGTTGGCCGGACAGGCCCTACTGATGATTTTAAGGTACGTTTTAACACTTTTCGGGTGTTAATAGGTCATTATATTTGACAGTAGCCAATGTTATTATTCCTTTTTTTGGTCAATTTATACAAGGGTGGAAACATGTCGAAGTGTCATTCCAAAAAAATTACTGATGTTGACGAATTCAAGTACAAGCAAAAAAATGTTCAAGTATTTTGTAAAGTCGAGCGCAGATCAATTTTTACAACATACTTAGTTCTACTATTAACTCTTTTCGTGCCTCTGTGTAAAACTCGATGTGCTCTCGACTTTACCATCCCATGATCCCACTACCCACATCTTAAACGGTCAGTTTCACCATCTATAAACAAGATTAAACTGACACATAGAACCATGAATATTTCATAAAACATGTCGTTTTAGACAGTAATAGGTATAAAATATCTGCCAGATAAATTTTATCTGTTGAAGGTGAAACAGGGTCAAAAATAACATAGAGCTTTAACTTGTAAATTGAAGGTAGGGGAAGTGGAGACGACAGGTCGTCGGTCGGTGACGTCACTGAGCGGGCTGCGTCGCGACTCGGAGGTGATGTACGTGGGCACGTTCGGCGCCGGCCCGCAACAACGCGGCAACGTCGCCGACGTCTTCGCCGACACTGACACCAGGAAGAACACGCTTACTAGGTTACATTATGTTTTAATACGCTTTGAATTACTTTCACGATTTTGTGCACTATTGAAGTTAATTTATGAGAATTGAAAAATATCCCTTAGACACAGGGGAAACAAAAACTATTGAATAGATTTCATGAAATTTAGCAATATTATAGCTTACACATAAGTATAACACATAGGCTATATTATTTTGAGATATCATGATTTTTTTCCAAGATATGACGATAAATGCGTGTGAAGTCGCGAGAAGCCTCTAGTCTTGTAATTAACGAAGGTTCCCATATTCCAGATCAGCAAGTCAACCAGACTTCGCCGCCCCAACCGGGGACGACAGTGGCATTGGACAAGAAGTACTGCTACAGGAACCGGCCAGTATCTTCGACCGACCTGGCTTTGGTAGCGTCGCTTTTAGGTACGTCAATAAGATTGTTTAAAGACTGAGCTATTGAATAATTCATTCATGTTTTTAAGAGCCAGGCTCTTGTCGGTGGAGTAGACGCCATCTTTGCCTCTCTTCTGCCAACAAAAAAAAAGATTTAAGAGTAAGTTTGAGTAATTTAAATTACAAAATGTTCATGGGTTCCAGTAGTCACCATGGGATACGTTCTGAATTATACGCCGACGAAGTCGCGAGGAAAAGCTAGTTTTATGTAGGCATACCTATTTGGAAGGGGAGGAGTGCATAAAACACCAAACAAGCAGTGTTTGGTAATCAAATACTAATATGAATAGGTACTGGAGGTACATAATTATGGGGTAGTTAACTGAAAACTTTTTAGGTTTTTTTTAATCTTGCGTCTTTTACTGGCGTCTTGTTTTCACTGACGGTCTTATAGACGGAGAGGCAGATTCTTGTAAATAGAAGGGTGGTACATTCCAGACGCTCTATAACGGCGACGCTGGGCGCGCTGCCGGCGGGTGCGGGGGGTGCGGGCGGCGCGGGGGAGGAGCTGTCGATCGGGTCGGCGGGGTCGTTGGCGCGCCACGCCTACCAGCCGGCTGACTTCAACACGCCGCACTCCGGTACCTTACTCTTTATCCTTAACGTCATATCTTATTTATCCTATCTTTAAAATACCTAAAGTTTCAAAAATCTCATGGAATTAACTTTCTGTCTGAGGAAAACTGCTACCTCTAAATCTAGCGTTAGCTTTAAATAATACCTATTATAATGCCCCTTTTATAAGTTTGATGCGCTGTTAACTGAATCTAATAATCATCGTATTGTAATTACAGAATCATCAACAGTGACGTCAGATGAAGAAGGCGAGGCAGACGAATCAGGGTACGCGTCCTTAGAACGGTTCCTTACCGCGTGGGGTCTGGCGCAGTACGTGCACAAGTTTAAAGACGAACAGATCGACTTGGACGCGCTCATGCTGCTCACGGAGAGCGACATGAAGTCACTCGGACTACCTCTAGGACCATACAGGAAGCTAGTGACAGCCGTGCAAGAGAGGAAGCAGGCTCTGTCCCATCCAGGCCCTATGATCGATACGGCTATTTAATTTTTAAGCATTGGATTCTATAGGAATTGGTTTTTCGATATTCTGTAAATTAACCGCTTTGCGTTTGCTGTGCTCGTGTGTATTAAGACTACTTAATTGAGATTTAATTATTCATTGTAACAATAATATCTACCTAAATATATCTTGTACTGTAAAGTGACAAATAATTGCCTCAATAATGTGATAAGAAAACATTCCATTCAGTGTAGGTACTTACAAGAAATATCGCCATATTTAAATATTTTTGTACAAATGTTTGATAATATAATTTCTGAATAAATTACCTACGAGTCTGTTTCTTTATATCATCATCATCTATTTTTATGTGAGAAAATTTAAAACAATGTTGAAATTCAATTCTGCTGCAGAATCCTTCGACAAAAACAACAGTCCAAACCTAATTTAAACAGCGGTCCCTAAGATTTTTAGTCTCCCGCGGAGACCAATTTATTAACCTATGCAGCGGTCCTATGTCCTTAGTATTGTCGTTCGATTCCGGCCTTCCAACGAACATAATATGATTTATTATAAATCTATTGCGAAGTCATCATCATCATCAGCTTATGGACGTCCACTGCTGGACAAAAGCTTCCCCTCAACGACCAGTCTTGCGCTGCCCACATCCAACGGCTTCCCGCGACTTTCAACAAGTCGTCGCTCCACCTTGTTGGAGGCCTTACCACACTGCGTCGTCCGGTGCGTAGTCGCCACCTGGAAAACCTTTCTGCCCCATCGTCCATCGGTTCCGCGATGGACGAAATATGCCGTTTGGTTCATAAGTTTTATAAAGTGGTAATAATAGAAAGATACTCTATAGGTACTCTTGCTTGAAAAAGTAGTTTTTATAACTCTAATTTTTTTTTTCAAATTAATATCATTGTTTTACTGTCATAAGAGGAGGTGCCACATATTTTTTTTGTCATTTACAAATGAGTTTATGACAGCGTGCCAAGGTTGGCTCAAGATTTTCATCGTTTTCTTGGTAGATGACCTGTCAAACGATAAGAAATTCCATACAGAAAGGTAGCCATTTTGCGCCAGACCAGGCACGCAAATCCAGACGGTATGGCACCTCCTTATATATTCTATACTCAGTCATTACTTCATAAGCTTTGATCTTATGTCATGTATTTTTTTTTTTTCAATTTGTTAAAACCTCGGAACAATAGAGTGTTAAACAGTCAGAATTATTCAAGAATTATTCTTTGAGTATAAAGAATATCTAAGGAGGAGCCATACCATCAAGATCTGCGTGCCTGGTCTGGCGCAAAATAGCTACCTTTTGTATGGTAATTCTTATGGTTTGACAGGTCATCTAACAAGAAATCTATGAAAAACTTGGCGCAACCTTGGCACGCTGTCATAAACTCATTTGTATTAAAAAAATGGGGCCACTCCTTATATTCCTTCCTCATTAGAATTATTAAACTATTTGGAATTGGAATATAAGGTGGCATGATGAAACCAAGAGAATATAAATCGCGAGTTGTTCTTTTTTAATTGTTTTTTTTATATTTTTATCTAAGTATCTAATTTTGGATGTTATTTAAAATCATTTATGTTTTCCGTGTAACAATGGCTGTCTTAAAATTTTTACCTCCTGTAGAACAATGCTGTATTTCTATAGATCTTAAAAAAAATGCTATCATCATTCCAATATTAACTTCGTAAGTATTTTGTGAAGTTTTACTTATTACTAGGTTTTATTATAAAGTTTTAGGTATTTTTGCGTTGCGGTGCGTCACAAATCTTCAATACAATGGATTGCTGACACCAATGTATAAACTAGTACCGCTCAAGAAATCTTGATTTCGCAATAAGGAGTTTACGAACAGTGGACTGACCCTTCTCCTTTATTTACGTTTTGGGGTAGCCGGGTGACGCCCCGTTACGAACTTAATAAATCTCTAGGTTTATTTTCGGTGCCCAGCGTTTTCTGCGCCCATCGCTAAATGAGGGTCTCGTGATGAGCAGCCAATACCGAAAAGATCTCAACGGCTATTCAATGTTGATGGTCACTGTCAAAAGTGCAGTTTCAGTGAAATTGTAGGGGGTTAAAATATATTTGAAGGTTTTTTTAACTAGGGTTTTAGCTAGGCCCTCTACTCCTTTGTTGCTGCCTGCCTCCACACCTCTCAATTCAACAATAATTATTTTCTTATACAGGTAGGTATCAGATATATTATTTATTCTCCAAATACTCCAACCTAGCTTAATGAGTAGGTACAAATATTTTGGTTTCAGCTTTTTGGAGCATGTAATGGAGCTATGCCAAACATAAAATTGGACGCTGCTTGTCATTTGCACTTGGAAAGCAAACATGAAGATTTTTTAAAATATATTACGGCTTTCTGTCTAATCATTGGATCTCTTAACCACTTAGTGGGAATTTTTGCGGTAATATAGACTTCGTATTGTTACTCGTAGATATAAATATTATAAATACAAAAATACTTAGCCTTTTTGTTTTCTTTTTTAGCATTTAACTTGAAATCATCTGAGATAGGTAAATGCAATACCACTTAAACTGTCGGAGCAATGCTGCAATGCTTGGGTATGCTTTGTGTATGTAATAGCAGGAGAAGTTTGTGGTATTGCATCTTATATCTATATAAGTAGAGCTTAACATTTTCTTTCAGTAAGCTTTCAGCATTTGAAAGTAAAATCTCTTCATCAAAGGAGTTAATGACGTTTATCATAGTCATCAACTGATTCGATGAAGAGATTTTACCTTCAAGGTAAAATCTGTTCATCGAAGGAGTTGATATATATCTACTTAATGAGTTGATGACTATGATAAACGTCATTAACTCCGTCGATGAAGAGATTTTACCTTCAAATGCTGCCACCCCGTTGAGAGAGGAAGTGGATCCCTGGGTTGAGCGAAATGGTCGCTTCTTTTGCTTCATCCACATTCATCAGTCGCCTGCCTCATATATGCACCTCGATTTCGGGTAATCTTGACTTGGCATTTCTTTAACAACGCCCATGGGGTGTCAATATGGCGGCGGATCGGTCTAACCTGGCATGTATTGAACATTGTTCTGTTGTTCTAGTTGCTTCTCCTTACTGAGACAAACAGCTGCGGAGAAGAAGAGTATGGAACTCCCGAAAGAGAAGCCGACTGATATCCACGCCATGATGTACGACCAATCGTACCATATCGACGAGTTGTCTTTTAGCACCTGTTCGTCGCCAGTCATAGTTGAAAAGGGAACTATCTTAAATACTTATTATGTTTGGAAAACATTCGTCAGTGTATGTCGTGAGTGTACCTACAGTTCAAATTAATGATTTGTTTTAATTTTATTATTTCTTTAGCATATAAATAAATGCATTGATTTTTGCATTATCTATGCCACGGGCAGAAAGTCACAAGAGTAAAAAAGCAGGATGTTAAATTATTACCTGAAAAAAACAGCGAAATTTTTGATTTAATTTAGGTAATTGCGTACAGACAGTGGTTTACTAGTAGTGTAGACAAACAACCCCACCAATAAACAATTGACGTCATCGTTTAGAATTAATAGGTAGGTAATTATTTATTATCCGCTGGCAAAGTATGACGGACGTTAGACGAGCCAGACAAACCCTGGTCTAAAGGATGACATCACTTGCAAGTCAGTGTTTACAGATACTTATTCTAAAAATGTCACCTGTCTCACACACACATTTGGTGACGATTATTACATACTTAATTACTTTATTGGCACTTAAAATATTATTAAGCCTCGAAGTCCTTAATGTAACTTTACATTATCTTAATATTAATATGTAACACAAAATGAGCTAGAGGCGATATCTTCACGATATTTTTGTTGTTAACATTATGTTAGTTTCTAAAGATACAATGTTATATCACATGTCATCATTTGAAACGTATATAAAAATACTTAGGTACTTAGGTATTATAAAAACATAGCTAGTTTACAATTTACATGTAATTTACAATTATATATTTTTTTACATTAAACTGATAATACCAATATTTAATTATATATAAGGAAAATAAATAAATTATAAAAGTTTAAGTGTTTGACTACTTTACAGTGAGTGAATTGAATAGGATGTACCTAAGTTGTGAAGAATTTAAGTAAGGAATTTCCTTTATTTAATTAGTATCTATCACAGCGAGAAAAGGTCATTAACGCTAAATTGACACTGTTTGTCAAAAAGCAGGAGGAGATGGCACTTTATTCATAATAACTTTTCGGTAACTGGAATCACTAGATATGTACCTACTTATCATCCATAATACAATAATTCCTAAGATTGGGACACGCACTCAAAAGTAACTAATACCTACAACATTCAAGCAATTTATAATAAAATACACCTACGCGCTATTTACATTATTGTTACTTATTTACTTAGTTTTTTTTTGCCTAAAAGCTTCTGTTCTACTTTTTTGACTTCCTATCATTTAATCAGAAAACAATTGCGTGTTTAAGTTTTTGCATTTAACTTGAGAATACCCTGAATTCCAAAAACTTGTTTTATGGCTCATTTAAGTATATTATTGACCTATATTCCATATAGCTAGGTCAATATATCTTTATCTACGGCAGCACACGTAACAAATAACGCACACAAAATCTTTGTACTTACATTAGTTCTTGTTGCCACAACTGCCTACCATTCTTTAATTCAATGTCCATAACGATCAAAATCGACAATATCCATTATAAGAAGTAAATGCTTCGTTTAAAGAACAGTGCCTACAGCTTCATGTTTTTTATTTTTTTCTTTGTCTTTCTCCGACTTTGCTAATGGGCCGTGTTTCCAGTCTTCAGGGTAGCCATATTGTCTAACGTCATCCCACCACTGTTGCGCTCCGTCCGCCCAAATACAATAGACTATGTTTGTGCCTACTAACACGGTAAAACACACCCAAAACGCCACTCTCCATTGAACTAGTGTTGACTGCAAAAGAAAGTACCTACTTAGTAAATAACCATAAATGTAAAACAACAAATCAGTATTTTAGTCATATAATTTCTACATAAGCCTTATTATAGTAAGACTAGTAAGGATGTCATTAGCCTGCATCGTTGTTATGATTCAATCATTCAAACCAATCAATTTGCATAGGAGTTTTTTTCCATACAAATACAAAGCATGAAGTTTCATTTCAAATTCTGTTGAATATTTGATGAGAGATTCAAACTTTGTTCAAAAACCCCTTTTCACAGTCAAGATTGTTTGTTCAAAAAAGGGAAGTAAGTAGTTAGAAACTAGGTACTCGTGAAACCAATAACAAATTATGAGATACTTACATTAGGCGTAAGCAACCCAATCAAATAAGGTGTAATTATTCCAGATATAGTAGATGTTCCATTTATCATTGCTGTCAATGAACCCGCATAATTTGGTGCCAAGTCAAGAGCATTCACCTAAAAATATTTTAGAAACT
Source organism: Anarsia innoxiella (assembly GCA_947563765.1). NCBI lineage: Eukaryota > Metazoa > Arthropoda > Insecta > Lepidoptera > Gelechiidae > Anarsia > Anarsia innoxiella. Next base: position 2,938,620 of record OX387403.1, read on the forward strand.
TTAGAAAAAATAGTTACAAACGACCTTATTTGTTTCTTGATTTACTTATCAGCAAACTCACTTTCATCCCACTGTAGAATCCTCCCATCAGAGCCATGGAAGCTATGAAATAGGCCACAGCCGCAAATCGATCACAGCCAGAGTATGAGGCTAGTATAATACAAATAGCTGGCCCCGTTGCAGCTGAAAATTATACATCTTTTAATAGAATTTAAAGTAGTGGATACTGGGTAACAGCTGGAAAATAATATACAAATTCATAGGTATCACTCAATTTAAGGAAACGAAGAATGCAAAGTTATAAGTTCAATATAAGTAGGTACATAATACAACAGATTATGTAGTCAATTTTAACTTAACACACTGAAGCTTTGTAATCTACGACAGAACTATTTCTAAGCATAATTTTAACATTATCCGTTTACATTACAATGAAGTTAAATGCCATACCTATAGTAGTATGAATAATTCTTCCAGTCTTGATAGAGTGCCAGTTTTTCTTGACGCAGACATCACAGACCAAACCGAATATAAAGGAGCTGATCCACATGGCAAGATAGGGGAAAGCTGTTAAGATGCCGGTGGCAGCTATATTGAACTTGAGAACATCAGTCATATACTTGGGTAGATCAGAAACCATCGTGTAGTAGCCCCAGTCGTGACCTATCTGGAAATAAATATTATTTTGGAACTCAGATTATACGGGGCTTGGTGACGTGGGGCTGTAACCGTAACCAATTGCATGCACTGTAAACAAAAAACTTATGCTGTGCGCTCGCATCAGGTTCGCGAACAACGTACATACACTGTTTACAGTACTTGCAACTATTAGGGTTACAGCACGCTAATGAGTACGCGCCCAAACAAAAAGTTTAATCCTTAGTTACAGAATGATATTGGATCAAAACGAACGTTTTATTATCTTTGTTTAACTTACAGCTGCAAATACTAGTGCCCAAACAGGAACCGATCTCACTATAGCCTTCCACGGCACTGGATCTCTAACACTCTCTTTATCAGCACTAGTAACGTGTTCGTTTAAATATTTCAATTCCTGATCAGAAATGTATGGATGTGAGTTTGGTGTGCTGAAGCATAGGATGCTCTGGAAAAATTAAATTTTGAGTGAGTCTAAAATAGAGTCGATTGGTTTTTCTGCTGCGATTTTTTTATGGTAGAAAGAACTAGGCAAAGGAATATATTTTAAATAAGTTTAAAACCAACATAACGTTTTAATATGTAATATAAGCAAAAACATCATTGTAAGAATGCGTTGTAATATTTTTTACTCCAAAATAAAAACAGATGAACTCACCCAGAATATAAACCACAAGACACCAAATCCTCCGAAGAAGTAAAACACGTTGGCCCAGTCGCTATCACCAGCCATTAGAAACCCTGACATGAAGGATCCAAAGATGTTCCCAATCTGTGCACCTCCGAACACAAGAGCCCCTTGCCTGGACCTTTCGTGTGGTGGAACCCAGCGAGCTAGTATTATCATCAATGCAGGCATTGTTGGACCCTGAAACGAGACCTATTTGTAAGATTGTAAAATTTAAAAAAAGCATATGTAAGACATCATAATGGCTAAAATGTGATGGATGGCACTGGAATCTTATCATTATAATGATTAGGTACCTACCTAGTGAACCTTTCTTGGTAATAGAAAATTAGAAAGCGAAAAACAAATAAAATCTTTTGATAGAATAGGTACGTCGATAAAGAAAAATAAAAAGAAACACTCCAGTAAAATTGTCAACCACCTCTTTTTATTTGGTTGGGTTGTTTTTTCTGAAGGATTGAAACAAATACACAGCCAAAATCATTGTACACAGCCCAAAGCCTAATATAACCTAAGATGACATTTATTCATTGAAATCTTTCTTTTGGCCTTGTTTGAGAACAGCCTACAACAGTATCCCACTGTTTGAAAAGTCTGCAAAAACAGCTGATAGACAATTCTCCAGAAACTGTCCAGAAAGAATGATGACCGTTAAACGTCATTTGATGTCGGTTAAATAAATTGGTAATAGTTTCTTACCTCACCCATTCCTTGTAACACTCTTAGGATGAAAAGCCATGTAGCGCCTCCAGCTTTCACGACTACTGGAGTGAGCATCGTGAATATTGCTGTACTCAGCAAACCGATTCCCAATGTCCATTTGCCTCCATATCTCTCTGCCAAATAACCTCCTGGGATATGAGTTATAGCATATCCGTAGTAGAATGCACTGAGAATAAGGCCCTGGGTTGACTCTGACCAGTCAAAGATTGCATGCTGGAATAAATAGATAGATAGAAATACTTTATTGCACACAAAGAGATACAGGCCTTTCATACAGCACGCAAAGGCAGCCTTATCACTAAGAGCGATCTCTTCCAGACAACCTTTGGAGTAGGAGCCGTTTAAAGAATACACTAAGTATATCACTAGGGTACAAAGCATTGGTTTACTTATACGATTTAACATAATTGTAAATGACAAGTAAGTCTTGAAATTAATAGTCTTTAGGTAGGTATATTTTTTATAATACTTATGTATAGGTATATGTCATGTTAAAAAAAAAGTGAACTTACAGGTTTGATAGTGCTAGTCCCATTGACGTTTATCTCATCATCCTCAGGACAGGCGTCAGGGTCGACGTAATGGAAACCTTCCACCTTTGTGTTGTTGACCATCTGAGTGACGGCCAAATTGAGGCAGACACGCATTGTGTACGCGTTGCAAACAGCCAGAAGACCCATGATCCCGAGGACATACCGCTGAGGAATTATGAACACTAAGCGGGAAAAACATTTTCATATTATATTTTACTTCCTTTAAGTAAAGCCCTCTAGGCTTGTTACATAAATCTTTAATTACGTTGTTAAACAAATGAGCAGAAGTTGAGGACACTTCTAAGGAAATATCCTTCTTGACAAGAAATATGTTTCCGGTAAATACTTAGTTCGGAATCTGTTTCATTATTACAATTAGGCGAGTGTTTAAATAAGTATTTTATTTATACATGTACTTACGTTTTGATATCCTTTGTCTCCATTTTGGTATCATTGCAGAATTTTAGATACTTATGTCCTTGGTTTTAGGATTCAAACACCTGAAAATGTGAATGACGTGATTTAAACTCTATGAGCAAACTTACCCAATTTTAATAAAAAGTTCATTATCTTTGCATAATAACACGAGCACATAGGTTCTTAATTTTATTGAATATGTACCTATCTCTTATTATTGTAATTGCCAAACTTTACTTGGTCTTCTGATCTTTGTCTAACCACTTAAAAAACTTAAAACACATATCATAACAGTTTAAATGGGATCAGTTCATTTAAAGCAATACAGTTTTGTATCATGATGAACAAACTACGATACTTAAATGCATGTCACGAAATGGCAGTTCGGAGTATTTTTATGTTCGAGGAAAATAATAAAAGCAGCACCTGACTGATATCTTGAAACAGTAGTTTATATTAATTAGCACTTCAAAAACAAACGTCTCTGACTTACTAAGACACATGTTCATACAAATAAATAGGTAAGTGTTTATTGTATCTATTCTCATGTACTTGTAGGTAGATATGTAGGTACCTATCGTAATTTTCCTCATAACTATATAAAAATAAACCAAAAGAACACTTTTGAAATGTTTCTTTCCAGTAAAACTACTATGTATTATATTGTAAACAAAAAACTGTTATCTTATAAAAATCGTGTACATACCAAGACACAGTGTATGTACCTACAATCTTACAGGAATACATAAAATCAAGCTCATAATTTCTCTTTCGGGTTACTAACTCTCAAGAAGTCATGTATATGGTAAAATGTGTTCGTCTCGTTAAACATACTCAGTTACAAAATAGACAATTAAAGTCAAGGCTCCATTCTGGTCACTTTTGTTATCAAAAGAAGAAGAATCTTTTCTTTTTCTTTAAGGCACAATTAAACGGAATAGCCTTCTCTGCAACTCGCGAATAAACTACTCGAACTCCGCCTCGTTAGCAAATGAAGAACTTTTCCCTCAGTCGACAGATACCTGTAGCTGTTTCATTAACAACACAAATATTTCTAAAGCCTGATTATTTTTATTAATTTGCCCAAGATGGCCTTAAGTTGAATAATATTTCGCTTAGCGCTCATGGTCGGTCAGCAGTCAATATTCGATTGAAGGTCAGTTACTCAATCGAAACGATCACGGTTCGATGTCCCTTATTGTGATAACAATAGAAAATTAATTTTATTCACTTAGGAATTCATTCAACTAAAATGCCTTCATTGACACAGCAACTACAAAGCAATTACCTATACCGTAGGTACCTACTTAGGTTGTATTTTCACAACATACAAAATACTTTATTTTGGAGAAGAAACAAGTAGGACTGACACAGCAATGGATAGAGACTCGTATGCCAAAAAACATTGCATACATACTTACATGCATATCCGTCACACCCTTGTCACACCTCTCTCCCAATGTGAAAATAAACATTGGGTTAAGAAAAAATGGACTCTATCTATAGATAGAGTATGTATGTATACATACCCCTTGTTTCATTCATTTGAAAAATTTGTTTTGTAAATGCATTCAAGTCTTCGCTATATATATATTATTTTCATTGCAGGTGCGTCGCATATTTTCTTGGTCATAAATTACATACTGTATTTTTCTTAATTAATTAACTTCACAAAGAGCATAAAAAATGCCATGCGCGTATCTACGTATTTAATACTGTCTTCTTTATTATCTTGGTTGTATAAAATATTCGGTTTTTATGATCGTTTTTCATGGTAATTCCTCCTACTTACTGCAGAGATTTCCACTTAATTTATTTCTAAATAGTTGGTTTTATTGCAACAAAGTTGGTTTATTTGTAACCTTGATGCTTTATAATTAGAACGCATGATTTTGTTAATGTACATTCACCTACGACTTTTTAGATCAAATTGCCTTCTCATCACACATGCAAGGAATATAAGTCATTTCTACCCTGACGACAGAAACGAAAGTGACACTTTTCTGGCTTAAGACTTTTCATACTTTCCAATTAAAAATAATAGTAACAAAATACCAAAAGATCATAATATTTTTATAACTCGGAATCTTCCAATCTTATATTAAAAATATTATGACTCGAAAAATATAGAGTCGGTATTTCTGTTTTCTTTTTGAAACTATTCACAAAGAGATTAATTTAATCTCAAAAATAAATATTTGTAGCCAAGTAATAGAACGTTGAAGAGCTGATTATCGTTGTATAAACAGCCACATTTTCCTAATTCTAGTAGGTATCTTACCCAGGTTATATTATAGGTACATAGAGTTGTTAAACTCTATGGAGAAAATCAAGGCACGTGATCTACCCATGACACTGAAGAAGTTTACCCAAGAATTAAGGGTTGAAATATTAATACTTATAGTTTAAAATGTGAATATGACATGTGTTGAATGAACACCGTTGAAATATGAATAGATATGGCGGGTTAAATAAAATTTGAAGAAACTAAAATTGTTCAGTTTCATAGGCTGCATTTTTGACAAAAAGTGAAACAACACTTACCTAATATGTTTAGGTCAATCAAGGTAGGTATTAAAATATCCCAGTTCAGAAAATTAGTTTACAAAATATTAATATTTTACGACGAGCCTCAAAATTATACTATCTATATAAATATCCAAGCGGTATAATATATTTATTATACCTGTTAGGACCTAATCGAATAGTTTATAGGTAGGTAATTAAATGCGTTCTTGGAGACATGACGTTTACAAGTAGTGATCTAAGGTAGTGATCAAAATACTTTCCTTGTCGTTTTCCTTACAAAACATAGTAAATAAGGTCAGATCAGAAGGAACGTACGTCTGGTGCAGACTTCCGCCATTCGAATACTACTGTCGAATTTTAATTTGGACCTGACTTGTTTGTTGCTAAAAGTCTGAACTTAAATATTATGAATTATGATAGGTATTAACTTATTTAATTTCTGAACTACGAGTAAATACTTATCTTCTACCTATAAATTAGAAATTGTCAAAGTTTGTGCTGATAGATGAATGGATGGATTTGAGGATGTTTAACTCTTTCACGCAAAATCCACTAAACAGATTTAAATGATACAGAAAAAATAAAATATTGAAATTGGAAAAAAAAATAGAAGAGAGATATTAAAAATAGATAAAAAAAAACCGGCCAAGTGCGAGTCGGACTCGCGCACCGAGGGTTCCGTACAAACCTGCAAGGTTTACAAAGTTCGTTCATTACGACAATCGAGTCATAACTATGGTATTTTTATTGCAAAATGAAATTCATAACATTACGATGGGGAAAGATGGAGGAGCATAAATTTAAGACAAAGATCTCTTTATCGTTTAAGTAATCCTTTATTTTATATTAACACATATCATTTATCTATAATATAACTGAAACACTTATACTAGCCTTGCAGCAGACTTGCGAAAGTTCTTTTATTAAAGTTATTTATTTACTAAGTTTTTTAGTCACTATTTAGAAATCTGGTTCAAAAATATTAATTAAGTATTAAATTTGAACCAGACCTGTAAATGGTGACTGAAAAAGGTGTGAATAGCCCCGCGTGCCACCCGTGCCACCAGCGTCCCATCAAACTTCGCCAGTAGAAACAATACAAGCAAGCTGTCTGATAATAACCAACAATAAGAAATATAATAATGTCATTGAATTTAATTATAAGTATAACACTTTAAGCAGTTAGGACGCATTTAGATTATACAGCTACATTCACCAAAACATCGGGATTGAATGACGATGAGTGAGGTCGTCTTTGCCGTTTGAAAAATGTTGCCCTCCCCATACATAGTATAATAACTCGCGGTCATTGCTGTAACTACAATTATGTTTACAATCACAATTTTTTTGGTGGTATAACTACTTAAAATTTTAAGCTTTTCGGAATTTTTCTGTTACCTGTGCTGTAAGCTATTGCTTCTTACCAAATTTCGAGATTCTATGTCAACGGGAAGTGGTCTTTAGGTTTTAATTCCCTTGCGTGTAGTTGCGAGTTTCAAAATATGCGGTATCAATGGTTGTACTTTTGCGTTTTGCGTTTTCGGGTTGACTTATAATTTTTTTTTTCACGGGTTAAAGGCAATTAGATCTAAGTATTTGATATGAATTTCAACTTGATAGCTCTACGCGTTCATGAGGAAAAAAGTAATAAGTTTATATTTATTAAAAAATATATATTTTGTAATGTAACTAAAAATTTAAGGTTTTCGGAATTTTTCCTTTATGTGTGGTATAAAACGTTGCTTCGTGCCAAATTTCAAGATTCAAGGTCGACTGGAAGTACCCTTTAGGTTTTGATTCCCTTGCAAGTACTTGCGAGTTTCAAAATATGCAGCTTAAATTGCTGTTTCTTTTGATTGCGTTGACATAGAAGTTTGATTTTGCTACAGCTTAAAGGTATTATAGACCTGAGTATTTGGTATGAATTTCAATTTAATACCTCTACGCGTTTATGAGGAAATGGGTAGTAAGTTTAAGATTATTAAAAAAAAAAATATTTTGTGATGTAACTAAAAATTTATGGTTTTCGTAATTTTTCCTTTATCTATGCTATAAGACGTTGCTTCGTACCAAATTTCAAGATTCTGAGTTCACGGGAAGCACCCTGTAGGTTTTGATTCCCTTGCAAGTGTCGAAAATTTGCGGCATAAATGGCTGTATCTTTTGATTGCGTTGGCTTAGAAGTTTGATTTTTTCACAGCTTCAAGGGACAGTAGACTTGAGTAATTGATATAAATTTCAGCTTCATACCTTTACGCGTTCCTGAGAAAAAGGGTCTTGACAGACGGACAGACGGACAACAAAGTGATCCTATAAGGGTTCCGTTTTTTCCTTTTGAGGTACGGAACCCTAAAAAGAGAGATTCAAAATAAGAAAAAATAAAAAAAATATTAGAGAGATATTAAAAATAGATTAAAAATTGATAAAATAAAAAAAGAGAGATTCAAAATAAGAAAAAATAAAAATTATTAGAGAGATAAATATTAGAGAGATAAGAGAGAGAGATTAGATTTAGAGAGATTTAAAATATTGTATCTTACACATCAGAATAATCAAATATTACTTTAAGATATTGTGTAAGTTTTCCAAGATATGACGATTAATACGTATGAAGTCTCCGGCAGCGTTTGTATCGAAGTAAAAGCGAGGGTAAAACTCTTAACCTACTGCCTCCAAAACAACGTCAGATTCATCGAGTGGTTCAACTTGACCCACTGCGGCTCACGTAACAGTTTGCTAATTATTTATGTTATTCAATTTTAGTCGAATACTAATTCGTGGCTTATGATCGGATGTCTAGTCTAGTCATTTGAGTTACTACTTAAAATGTGTGAATATAATCTGCATTGATATCAAGTGCGTAGCAATGTAACTAATTATGTTACGTAGGTACATAATGCTAACAATAAGGGACAGACAATTTTTTATCGGGATATAAACCCAAGTCATAGACAGAGTGTTGGAGAGATAAGTATAAGGTGGAGAGATACATAAGGTTAAATTAGCACGCTTATTATTCTTTATGTTATTTATAAAGACATTAAACAATCGAATATGATACAATAAAGCGTATCCAATCGACATGTTTGACGCCGATACGAATGTGTATCCAATGACTAAGTATTATCAAGAAAATAACAGCTATTAAGTTTAAAAACAGATTTTAAACTCTGACTAGGTAATATTTACCTACTTTGTTTTGTTCGATAGACTCGTAGAAACTACAGTCGTAAATGTATCGAACATAATATGCAGCTTCTGCGAAAAACTATCCCAATTAATTTTATAAATATTTCTGTTTTTTTTTTCATATAACGTTCATAGTTGATATACTTATGATTAAGTACACGTCTTTCCAACGAAGATAGAGATAAAAGTTGAGAGAGAAAGAATCTTTATTCTTATTTTTTTTGTAATTGTTTGCATAGAAAAAATAATTAAGTATTAACTTTTAAATATCAGTTAGTTGCAGTGAAGTCCATTAAGTTTAATGTCCCATCAAACCAATACAGTGTAATTGTTAAAGCCTTCAAAAACACGGATGTTTGGGAAGTAAGTAGATAAACATTTTTGACGACGTTTTCAGAAACTTTGGAATGCTGAAACTCCAATTAGCTAGGAGGCTTTACCACGTGTTTAAGCAAAACTTGACATTTCACTTATCTTATCCAAATAGCAGATTCACTTCAAACGCTCAATCCTAAGGTAATCTTTTAAACCAGTATTCTGATAACAGTTCTATTTACTTTTTAAATGATAATTAAGTTAACTCATGTATGTACCTACTTAGTAATTAATATACTTATTTTAAAAAACTTATCATAAAACTACTCACATGAAAATTCTATAACCACACGTTTTTTTAATGATCACTTTCTTAGCACAGATTTGCGAAGTTTTAAAATGTACTTTGTTAATTACAGGAAAGGCATTCGAATGTACCCAGAGCAACCACCTTACTGCCTTCGCGAGCGGCTGCGCTGCGCACGCGGCGATCACGGTCACAGATCAACAACACAGACTCGAAAGTAGGTAGGTACATAGATGCCTTTCAATATAGAAATACCTACTTATTATTTAGAACAATGTACACTTTAAAATATAATGTCGTTGTGGTTATCATTAAGCACTTCATTTACTACTTATCCTCTTTTGTAATTTCAACCTAATAGGTAGGTATGTAACGTATTGGCTAGTTTCAATCGTTCTATTTGAAAGACTTTGATAATCAAGAATAAATGCTACCTATAGGTACGAAACCTATCATGAAAGTTATTCTTCCTCTGGTCGTAGCAATTTTGAAAATGGTTGAAACAATATTATTCATATAAAAAATAATACGACGCAGACGAAGTCACGGGTATCTTTGTCATTCAAATAACCGAGGTACTTAAATAAATATGTTTTATGCCCGTGAAATAAGAAACAAAAATGTTTTGTTTTAACCTCGAATTATTTTAAAAATTGTCGATATGAATATTATTGAGAGGGAATTTACAGTCAATGTTAAATTAGACTTTATTATTATAAGAAAGAGATAACAGCCAAGGAAAAAAAAATTGCCAAAAAAGAAACAACAACAAAACGGAAACTAAAAAGTATGAAATAAATTAACTTGTACAGAAAATTTCGAGTTTATAAGTAATTTAAAGAAACATAAACAATTAAATAATGATGTCTTTAAAATTTTTGAAGACGGTGCCAAGTAAAACAATAACTAGATATAGGTAATATAGGTAGGTACCTACTTATAATCAATCTTATTCACATCTCAAGGAAACAGGTGGCACCGTATTCAAAAGTTTTAAAGACATCATTATTTAATTGTTTATGTTTCTTTTAATTACTTATAAACTTAAAATTTTCTGTACAAGTTAATTTATTTCATACTTTTTAGTTTCCGTTTTGAAGTTGTTTCATTTTTGGCAAAAAAAAATATTTCACATTTTTTAGTTTCCCTTGAATGTCTCAGTTTCATTATCAGACCCCTCATAACAGTCACAACCCATTTAGATAAAAGGTCTCAATAATATAAGTTAAGCAAGCCCAAACACAAAGTACTTGCTGTAAACCGTTTTCGAGTTCTCTCGACTGCCTTTCCGCTCCATCATCAGGTCAACGTCAGACCCTCATTAAATATTAGGGCTTTAAAATTCGTATTATTGCATAATATTAAGAAACACACTAGTCGCGATGCAATTTTTTCGAGTGTTTTCCTCGATATCTCCAGGTTTCCACCATGAGATCCTGGTTTCGTTACCATGGGACCACCCTTGGGATACCCCCTTTGCCTTTCTAACAAAAAAAGAATCATCAAAATCGGTTCATGGACGACGAAGTTTTGTGAAGAAACATAAGAAACAGACTGGTCGAAAATACAGTTTTTTCGAGAGTTTCCTTCGATTTCTCCAGGATTCCACCATCAGATCCTGGTTTCCTTACCATGGGACCACCCTCGAGATACCCCCTTTCCATCAAAAAAAGAATCATCAAAATCGGTTCATAAACGACGAAGTTTTGCGTGGACATACATAAAAAAATATATACGGTCGAATTGAGAAACTCCTCCTTTTTTTTTTTTGAAGTCGTTTAAAAATTGATGCGCGGGTCTCGATCTCGATGCGACAGAATCAATGTTTTGTTTGTTAGTTGCTTCAATTACATAAATATAAGACCAGACTCGGGAGTAGGTTGTGAAACAAGCCTGCCTCTTTCAGTACAGGTTGATTAGACCTGGTGCCGAATAAAACAAGGAGCCCTTAGCCCTACAGTGGGATGAATTATCATATCTTGGTAAAACTATTAAACTGAGGGCATTTTCTAACTTTTTACTGCATATGCTGCTGATGTATTTGACATCGAATAAATACGAGTAAAGTAGTATCTATTCAAATAAATACAGAGATGCTTAGTAGGTTTCGAACTCTACGACGTAGAGCATTTTTTGTAGATAAGTAAAGTAATTCGTTGTATAATTTACTGTATTGTCTTAATTATACAGCATTGGAAATAAGTATACTTACCTATAGCAAAATTATCAAAAAAAATGCAGAGGAAATCCACGACATGGAAGTAGTACCTACCTATCTACGTTATGTGATTTTGTAGACGTAAACTCTACTATTTTAACGACACTCCGTCATAATCAATTGGGCACGGAAAGGAACATGTTTTATATTACTATTTAACATGTGGGCAAAGCAAACTGTGGCTTAGACTTTTGTCACACTGGATTGAAAGGTAAGCGAATGCGCCGCGAATTCGCAGCGAATTTGCCGAAGAAGTTAGCTGCGAACATTTATAAAACAAAAGCACCCAATTAATTCAAACGGCAGATCGATTCCACTTTAATTCCTCTTGTTTTCTTGGCCTCTTGATTACACCTATATCCAGCTTACTATTTATTTATCATTAAGAATAAATTAAGAACGTGTAACGTTATTTTTAAGTACTTACGTAGACCTAACTTAAAATTTTCCAACACCTCGTAAAGTATCGTTAGATAAGTTGGTACCTATAACTAATGCAAGAACAAGGGCGGATCCAGCTTTGGCGCCAGGGGGGGGTCACATATAAAGAAATTTTATTTTTTCAACTTAGAACAAGAATCAAGTTGAAGTTGAAGTTTAGTCGTTCCGATTCCGATTGAGGATACGTCTTGCTAGGCGTTTAGGCCGAAACCGCAACTGCGACTGGTTAAAACACAACAAAATCGCCGGGCCGCCGCTGCCGGTGGCTTTAGTTTGCTTAAATCAGCAGTGGCAGGTATGGTGCGCAGGCGGCGCTTTTTTGAAGCTTGAAGTTTGCGTTACGGCGGCGTTGTGACGTTGTGAAAAAGGGCGTTTTATTGTCATATGGTAGGTGGCCAGTTCATCTTGATTTTTGATTGTGGATTCATCCCACAGATTTATCTACCAGTAGTCGTGTATCTGTCATTGATTGTAGGAAAGTGATTGCTTTTTCGTTATCAAGAAGACATTCTGTTTTTTCTAAACATGACTGCGCCGCTCGCCACGCCTCTGCTGCCACAGCCGATTCTTACGTTGCGGCGTCACAACGCGGAAATATGTTTCGGCCCGTACTGGTTAGGTGCTCACAAATTATCGTACGCGACTGTGGCGTCTTTACAATGTATAAATAAAATAATTCTGTTCAATTAGTGGTCCACCTGAGTCCTGGAACCAGCTCGGGGGGGGGGTCATGACCCCCATGACCCCCCCCCCTGGATCCGCCGTTGTGCAAGAAATTGAAATAAAATATTTTATAGAGATAAATAATTACGGTACCTACCTACATATATCATTAAGTACCACTTTGAGAAAGATACTACGAATAAATCATTACTCACCTTTGTAGGTGTATGTAATTTGTTCTATGTTTAAAACTGAATGTCGATTCAAACGCCTGATGAAAAGACAAAAGACAAATGTCATAGAATATTCTTTGCTCACATTTTCAGCTTTAAAGTCAATTATATTTTATAGGTATAGATATAATACCTAAAAGTACTACCTACCTATCTACCTACCTATCAATCAACCTATATAATTTATAAGAACATAGGTATTAGACAATAAGTAGTTTAGCAGTAGTTAGTTACCTATTTTTCTTTACTTTAACTAAGTATTTGAAGTATTTTGTTTGGGATGCTAAATCTTAATCGAAGATTTTCAATCGTGACGTAAAATTGGAAAAACCAGATGCGAGTGCGACCAACCTTACGAAGGGGTCCGTATCACTATCTTTTATTATTAAACATTATATTTTATTTGTAAACTGAACACGGATATAATAATTTTAAGTCTTTTTTTATTGACCACGTTGAAAATACAAGAAAGCATTTATTTTGAGTTTTTTTTGTATGTTGGTTTATAAGCTCCAGAAATACTTATACCATTTACGAAAACACAGTTTATGAAATTCAGCCAAGTGACAAGCGGATGGACGCCGCTTGATGGACGATTGCTCGCCGTTTTTACCCTTTCAGTACACAACCCTAAAAACTTATCAAAAATGTGACTCTAAGAAATTTATCAAGCATCTTCAGGTGAATTCTCCATTGTTTATCTTATCTTCTTCATCTCTAAGCCTTAAAACGTTTTCATTGACGCAATCAATGCACTATCCAATGGTGGTCCGAAATGTAAGTGCTTCCAATCCACCGTCAGATAAGAGATCGTGAAGTCTGGCGTCTTTTACAGATAATAACATCAATGCCAGATAAAACCGTAGCAGAAGTACAATAATATCTAACTAAACTTTGCAAGTTGTTTGCAAAAACATAAAAAATATTTACTAGATGATGTTAGGCCGTATTTATAGTTCAATCCTGCCACAAGCACATCTCGATCGAATCGAAAGAATTAATTATGAATTCTTGAATCTACACTAAATACAAATAATATTTCTAAGTAACACATGGTATCTTGTAGAGTAATTTTAAGCAACATTTTAACAACATAATACATTGTAAATTATAATCACGTTCGTGACTTCAGGCAACAATAATCGATTTCACATCAATATAAATAGACAACACATGAAATTCATATAAAGAAGAAGCATTTAGATAAAAATAAGTATTGTATTCGTAAAATATATACGGAAATGTTGGTCGAAGTAAGTATTTATTAAACAAAGACAGGAGAATAGTAATGTTTGTACATAAATATTATCTTGAGCTAGTAATTCGTAACGGTCGTAGTAAGTGGTCGGTTAAATAGGTACACACACAGGTTGGTTTTCTTTAACTCTTTGCATTGATTATCAAGAGACATAGGTAATGTACCTAACTAAGTCATAAAATGGAATAAAATGTCTCAAAAACATACGCGTAGGTCGGAATAAAGCAATCAAAAATGACTAGTCTGCCCAATACTGCCCAAAAAGTCTACCCGCTAATTGGGCACTTTGTTATTGTATGAAAAGTTAGATTTTATATTTTCATATTTCGACCTATTCGATTTCTTTGAGAAAACAGTTTAATTTCATGAGCCGATTCAGCTGATAACTTCCCTTGATTTTCATCAGTGAAATAATACTGCGTAAGCGGATAATCATTAAACAGTATTTAGTATCTTACTATTGTTTTCTCATGCATCTCCTATATCTGGAGGACTATAAGTAATTTAAATACCTATTTATTAATTATTAAAATCAGGCATTACCTATTAAATGAATACGAAAGACTATTCATCCAATTAAGGTGTTTGTAGCAGTTGATAGTTGTTTGAACAAAATATGAATTGTTATGTTAATAATGATAAGGTAGAATTCCTTTAACAAACACTTCGACAAAACAATGTCGTGGCCGACGTAAGATGTTTGCTAACGGTGCGGTAGTGATGACATCCAAGGGCAATGGTAATACGCCAAAATTTCGGACATTTTGTTATGTAAAGGTACTTACTTGGCTTATTTCCTTAATTTAAACTTTTGAGTACTAAATAACTTTCTAGAATCGGTATAATTTACACGTAGGTTTTATATAATTATGTACTTTCAAAAGGGGTTTTTAAAGAATTTACTTTATTGTTTTATTCATGATGTGAATTCACAGGAATAACTTGTTACCATGTTCTTAAATAACATTTTAAAAATAAGTTTTTAGCACACAGAAGCAATACATATTTTTACATAAATTATTTATAACCTGCGATACTGTTCTGGTACAGTCACAAGCAAGTCATTGAAATGTAATTCTCAATGTGAACATCATAATGATCAGATATTATGTACGTAAAGTCAATCATTTCCATACATTGCTTATTCTTACTGAACGAACAGCATATTATAGGCATATCATTTTAAAATTTTATTTTATTTTTGAGGAGTTGCTCTGTAGTGTACTTATGATAATATTATGAGTGTACGAATTGTTAGGGTTATCATTTAGGTATATGGAAAGTAAACTAATTCTACCAAACTCGTTTTACCAATAACGTCACATATACTTATAATTCTTACGATTACATACATTATACTCATTCTATTACAATAACCAGTTTATGATATTTCACATTTAAGAGCTGCGCTGTTGTCGGTGGAGGTTTTCCACTTTATTTTACCATCTGCCTTCCTTTTGATTTCCTTATACATCTTTTTCCTTCACTTGATCTAAGTATGACCTGTGTGGTCTCTCCTTCTCTCTACTTCTATTTTCCCTTCCAAGATCTTTATCAAGTTCTTTATAATACGTGTTCGATGATACAGTTATATGCCTATAGCAAACATTTCGTGATATGGTTATAAATTTTAAAGTACCTATAGTTGATTTAATAACAATATTACCTATTAATGAAAATTAGCTCAACTCCAACACAAAGGATTCCGAAGATCCTTATTATGGAGGGGATTACAGTACCTACTTTATTTGGAGCCTGTAGGGGGAAGTGGGGCACATTGATACACAAAAATTCAAACTCCGTTTTAATACACAAATGTCAACATATTTGATCATTTTTTTTGCCGGGTGCATGGCCTGATATGTTAACTTATAATTAAGTTTAAAAAAAGCTGATAGAAACGAATAGGGAAAAAGTTATGGCGACTTTTATAAAAAATGGATTTTGTATCATTCTACCCCACCGGTGGGGCACCTTGATACAGAGAGTGGGGCAGCTTGATGCGTATTTTATTTCCGTAAATATTATAATATTTTTTCAAAATAAATCGTTATATTACTTAAATTGACCAAATAAAAAGCAAATAATGCTTGGTATCTGAAAAAATCACGTTATTTATTCGTTATTATTCGTATTAACGATAATCACAATCAGCCTAATAATGAAATGAGCTAGGAAATAAAATTGTCATCAAAAATCTAGAATTTATTAAGATCTTAAACATAATTACTCAGTAATCAGCCTAAAAGTACTACAGAATTGGGCATAGTGAAATATAGAAATAACAAAATAAAATCCTCTATCAAAATTATAGGAACTTTTTCTTAAAACTCATAATCAAAAACATCACAAAACTGAAATCCTAAAGGATTTTTTCACATTTCTCTGCTTAACTTTAAAAGTCCGGACCATTTTCTATAATAAATGAGATTTTTATGACTACTTTAAAATACTAACGGGGCACTTTAATGCACTAAAGGGGCATTTAAATACACTAACGGGGCAGATTGATACGTATCATTCTGCCCCGCGCTTTACTGTATCATAGTGCCCCAAGGGACTATATTCACGAAAAAGTAATTTATTATTTTTTAAATCAATATTGTATTAAATAAACATATTAAATAACATTTATTAAAGTATAAACGTACTTTTGGTAAAATAAAACTATGAAAACAACTAATAATATGGAGCTGAGACACAAACACATTGCTCTTAAAATTTTAGTTGTCGGTCCCAAAAACACGTTTGTGCCTGTAAAAGCAAAACGGCGAATAGGCGGCGAGCATCGTCACAACTATCATCCTAGTGGATGTCCTTGAGCGTTCTAATGATGTGTCCGTGTTCGTATCGTTTTTCAGTATTTCAAAACAGGTACTGTATCAATGTGCCCCGAGTATCAATGTGCCCCGCCTCCCCCTAAAGATAACCAAAGATAAATTCTTAAGAACAGTAAGCAGGTACAATTTTCCTAAGTAGACAACCCTAACATCATCTCTCTACGGACCAATATGATAATGTCTTTGCATTGCACACGTGTTTCGGCGCGCATTATGGCTGGTTGAGAACATACTAGGAACGTACCTTTTTTGTGAGAATACTCCACTTATCATATGGCAAAGTGTTACCGGCGACACCCTAAACGCGGATTAGTATTCCTTCGTCACGGACTTGGCGAGCAAGTGTTATTATAATTGTAAGTACAATTTAAATATTATAAATTTAAACATGTTAAATATAATACGCAAATAAATAAATCAATAAGACTGGTTTATTACCCAACTTAAATTAAACATATTTTAAGAAATGAATTCATTTTTGGTAGAGATCGCGTGCACTGCTCAAACGTTTTAATGCTTTTCTTTCGTAACACGCGAAGTTAACAATAAATAAAGGGTAAATTGAAGCATCCTTGTTAACTGTATCTGGTTCAGGTACCGAAAAGAATAATGTTGTATCCTGTTTGTTACAATACATTCTAAACAGGAATGTCTTAGGAAAATAATAGACTTTATAGGTATAATAAATAAAATGTTAAATACCTATTTTTTCAGTAATGTCCTTTGTATGACATTTTGTCTTCAAATTCAGAAAGTATACATTATATAAGTAAGTTATATAATACTTATGATATAACATTAAGATGGGAAAAGCCACGTTAACATGAAAAAAAAACTTAAACTGAGTATGTAGGTATACTTGTTGTTATCAGTTTGCAATCTATTATTTTATATCAATTTCTTATTGACAGTTGTAATTATTTTATTGTAACTTTAAACTAGAGAAACTGCTGCAAATTGACGCAATAACAAAGTAAAAGTAATTATAGTTTTTCCTTTAATTTAATATTAATTGACGGCAGTTGTTTGTATAATTACACGAAGGAAGATACAATGACCTTACTGCCATTGTCCGGAAGCAAGTTCAATGAAAACTTCGTGCTAACACTTTTCCTGGTGATATTTAGTCCGAAAACCGCCATAGCTCACTGAGGTCTATTTATCTGAGAAAATCAGTTAACAAACAAACAATAAAATATAAATTAATATGTTCGACAGTTACATTTATCAATAAAATACTCGTAATTACACTCAAGTGCACGAACTCGAAAATGACGACTGATAATAAAACTAAAAAATGGTAGCTACAATTTTGAATTTTATTTGATTAAGCTAAAACTTTGAAGATTACTTATTATTTTTTTGTGTGTTGTAGGGTACCGACAATGTTGACAGGATGGAGGCTTGCGCTTTCAAAATGTAAGTACTTATATTATTGTGTTTTTTTAAACTTCAGATTATGTTTCAATGGTTTAAAATAGTAGAAGTATTAATTGGCCAAGTAAAGTTTGGGTAGGATTTTTCGTAAACAATTCTTACTTTATTCTAGCAACTATAAATAGATTATTAAATAAATAGGTACTAATTTTAACTGTTCCGTTTTACATAAGAAGCAAGGATAAGACTGAATACGTTATTGTTTATGAAGAAAGAAATAAGTATTACAAAGACACAAATCAATTAGTTACACTTGAGTGATATATACTTAGTAGAGTCTAATAAAATATCGTGAAATACAGTCTTTAGAAATTGTGTAACGTTATATTTCAAGTCGCAAATGTACCTACTTACATAGCATAATTAAATACATTTCAAAATCTTTACACAATTATATTAGGTACACGATGGATCCTCCATTGTTGTTATAACTAAATCGACCTGCTTATGGCTAAGCTAAAACTTTGCTTGTATAAAAACAAAAGAAAATGGCGTGATGTTTAATAGATTTTAATTAACTTTAACGATTACTTTTCTCCTTGGTGACTGGCCCTTCATATAGGTATATTTTTTATTTCTTTATTATGAATAGAAAACAAACGGTTCCATTACAAAAAAAAATAACCTATAGTTTCCTTAATTACTTACTAAACTAATTTGGAAACACAGGTAGACAGTAAAATAACAAAATGCAGTTGAACCATATTGCAAACTAACTGTAATTGTTAAAATTTTGCCAGTACGTCCGTCATACTTTGCTAGTGAAACTTTAATCTAAAACATGACGTCAGTTGTTTGTTTGTGGAGTTATGTCTAGAGTTTATAGCCAATCTAAAATGGTAGGTCCTTAAGTAAGTACCTTTAAGAATATAGCAAAAATGTGATAGCCCCTGATAATACTCTAAGTGCTTACGTTTAAGATAGAGCATATAGGTACGTAAGATTAAGAATATCCGAAATGAAACGTAAATGCGATATTATCACTTTTCGTAGACACTTGTTTCATCTTATTTATTATGTACTCCTACTCGTACTTATCAATTCGATAGATATAGGACTTCTGAAATGATAATACTGATCACGTGTGACCTCAAAGCCAACTTTTCGTTGGAAAGATCTTTTCTATTTACTTATTACAATACAAATACTATTTTCAAAGGGCTATTACCCGGTACTACCAATTTTCTAGACACTTCACGAACAATCGCCATGTTTTAAAGCAAAGTTTCAATGGCAATATGATGGTAAACAATGGACTATAATTTCAATGGGTGTCTCATGTATGTAGTTTGTTTGTTTGTAGAGTTATGTCTAAAAGATTGGTAGGTTAACTATGTATCAATTCCTGTTTCAGTATTTATAATACCGCAACGCTATGTTATGGCGGTGATGGCGCTGTTGGCGATAGCAAACGCCTACACCATGAGAGTGTGTCTGAACCTAGCTATAACACAGATGGTGTATAAAACAACAGCATCTGAAGGTGATCCCCATTACGACCCCGACGCTTGTCCAGATTTAACAACACAACGGGTCGCTTTCCACAATGCCACTTCAAGCAAGTCAATTTTCCCAACCGATGTAAGTATCAGTTTTATAACCCCACTAAAATTATAATGTTAAAGATTGTGCCAATGCAATGGATGTATGGATAGCTACATCTTTGGGCGACACACTTGTAACGAGAAATCGTAACGATCGGACTGTACAATTTAAACTGCACCGTTTTATCGAAAGGAAAAACTGAAGGTGTGTGGTGTCGAACGAAATCGCTAGCCAACTCTAGTCTTACCGATATTACAAAAGCATGTTTTGTGTAGAAGCATGAATGGATAGATGGATGTTTGTTACTCTTTCTCGTAAAAACCAGGAAACTATGCAATGTTCGTTCTTGCTTTTACATCATGATATATAACATATAGGCTGGGTATTGTTATTCGCACAGTTCTTCGTTGAGTTCGTATTTCCTTCCAGATAGCCTACTTACTTAAATTTAATTGTAATCTTAATGAAGTTAAATGGCAAGCGTCATAAAATTACTGCACATGTCTTGGAGGAAATTCACACGTCTATTGATAAATTCTTATTGTTATATTCGTTGTTTATGTATTTTCAGCTGATTCACATCTATTAGTTATTATTAACTGATTAAACAACATGATTTATTTTTTTCGAAAACAACGGTATTTCTGCAATACGTTTACTTCTTAAGTTTAATAAAGAGAAAATGTAGAGTAGACTGTGATTTGGTTAAATTAGAGCTGTATAAACCAAAGATAAATAAAATAAATTTTACTAAATATCTACTCGGTACATACGGGCGTGACGTAATATTATTACCTACTTACTAGGTACCTACTCGTATTGTTGATAGACACCTATGTAGTAGATTTTACATAGGAGGTATGTAACGAGGAAAATGCAAAGTACAAAATTATAATTAACTAGAAAATGGTTAGGCAATAAAGAAAAGCGTATATTTTAAACCATGACGATGTAATAATGACTATCTATTATTTGAAACCTGTCTAGTAGTTACTTACTAATAAATATTTTCAGACTGTTCACTTCGAGTGGAGCGAAGCCACCCAAGGGTTGTTGCTGAGTTCATTTTACTACGGATATGTCGTGACGCATCTCCCCGGTGGTATGTTAGCTGAGAGGTATGGAGGCAAATGGGTACTGGGTCTAGGGCTCCTGTCCACTGCCCTTTGCACGCTGTTCACCCCCCTAGCGGTGAGGGCTGGGGGAGCACCTGCCTTGTTCGCCTTGAGGGTCGTCGAAGGTTTAGGAGAGGTCGGTTTAACACATGCTTGAATTAATACAAAACCTAACTTGGTTTGTTCGATCATTAAACTCACGATCACGTACGAATTGACCTTTATAAACACAATGGTGAAATATTAAACTTTTCCACTAATTCGTCTTGTTTTTTAAAGTCATTCAAAAACTTGACTTGAGTTTATCCATTTGATGTTTTCAGGGCCCTACAATGCCAGCACTAATGTCTATGGTGTCTAGATGGGCTCCAAAAAATGAACGTGGTAGATTTGGTGCGATCGTGTTTGGTGGTGCTCAGATTGGTAACATCGCTGGCACATTATTCTCTGGTCTAGTCATGCACAATGGAGTTTGGGATAATGTATTCTATTTGTTTGGAGGATTTGGTGTTGCTTGGTTTATCGTTTGGGTACGTAGAACTTTGCTCTTTTGAAAATTTCTTTTACACATCTCTACTTTGTTTACTTGTTACATTGTGTTAAATCAGTCTTTTTGAATGAAATTTCTTGTTTCAGACCCTGATATGCTACAGTACGCCAAATACTCATCCATTTATATCAGACGCGGAGAAGAAATTCTTGAACGAGAACGTTGACTCCTTAGTACATGCTAGGAAAAGATTAGACCCCGTTCCATGGAAAGCATTGTTACGATCAGTACCGCTTTGGTCCCTTATTATTGCTGGTGTAAGTACAAATTAAAAAACATCAAAACATTCATATCGAAACATACCCAATATGTAGTTTCAATTCAATCAAATCGAATATATCACTACAACATGAAATGTATCATCAGGTTGGTCACGACTGGGGCTACTTCACTATGGTGACTGACTTGCCGAAATACATGACTGACGTCCTCAAGTTCAACATCAAGGCTGCTGGTGTTCTTTCATCGATGCCTTACGTTGCTATGTGGATCTCCTCCTTCTTCTTTGGTCTTCTCTGCGACTTCTGCGTGAGAAAAGGATACCACAACATAAAGAATGCTCGCAAGATTTACACTACTATAGGTAGAGTTTTATTTCATATGGTTTCCTTCAATTAGAGTTATGTGTGCCAGACAATATTTCCGATTTGCACTTATTTAGGTAGCTTTTCAATTCATCGCAATATTAACTCTTCAATTTGTATTGTGATGCAGCGGCTACTGGCCCGGGTATTTGCATCATCATGGCGTCCTATTCCGGCTGCAACACCATGCTTGCCGTATTCTGGTTCATCGCTGCCATGACCCTCATGGGAGCCTATTACTCCGGTATGAAGATCAACGCCCTGGACATCACACCTAACTACGCTGGTACCACCACCTCTTTGGTGAATGGTATCGCTGCAATTGCTGCTATCATCACACCTTACTTGATTGGACTGTTGACGCCTGAGGTAATGCTCCTTACTTTTGTTTTCATATTTTTTTATTGTGATATGGCTGGTTGAAAGATTACATGCCACTCTATTGATATGAAAAGCCTCTTATATAATAGTTACTATTTCAAGGTATCAAGATATACATTGTACCTATTATATTTTATATTACACAGCTTCACTTAAGACAAGACCTATTGTTTGATACATCCAGCTGGGCCAAGATGACTAAAATTTTTATCACTTTAAACTACTCCAGTATGTCATATCCATACCAATTTTATCGCCCCTATACGTCGACGAAAAACTATTATAGATTAGACGTACCTTAGTGATATAAACCCAGCCATTATTAAAAAAATCATTTAAAAAATATTTGTTTTTTCTTTCACAGTCAACATTAAAGCAATGGCGAATAGCATTCTGGATTTGCCTCGCCGTACTCGTTGTCACAAATATTATTTACATCATTTTCGCCAAAGGAGAGCAACTTTGGTGGGATGACGTCAAACTACACGGGTACCCTAAGGGCTGGAAACACGGACCTTTGCCTACCAGACAAAACGACACAGAAGGATCGCAAGACAAAGAACAAGAAGTAAAAGAGAAGCATTGATTATGACGACTAATATTAAAAACCAACGCTTTGTAAATAGCCGACCTAAGTTAATGTTAGAAACAAATATTATGATTAAGTAAAAATGTTACAGAAAACTTTTCTCTTTCATTTTCTTTTACCAAATTTATCATCACCTAAAGGACTTCTTTCTATAACTTCATTGAAATGAACCCAAAGAACATCATCTAAAAATGCTTTCATCAAACTAGAGACACATACAACACAAGTGTCGTCATATTGTCCCCAGTGGGAATCGAACCTACGACCTAATAATAAAAATAACAATCGAATCTATATAGATTTTATATTTTATAAATTATGAAGAACACGAGAGTATCTTCGGAAATTGATGCATAAAATCTTTTGTATTATCTCTCTCTAGTATTTTTCGTGCCTATAGTATCATCTTTATTAATATACCCCTCTTATCATACAGAAAGAGGCACAAAGCACAAATGAAAAACATACCTATCATAGATCTGCTTCGCGGTGGGTAGATTATATTACTACGTAGATAATAATTGTAAATAAGTATTATCAGAGTAAGGATAACAAGATTTTACATAACAAATAGGCTTTTTACAATAGCAGTCGAGCCGCCAGCCAGACTGGTTTATACATAGTTTGTAATAAAATCTCGTGCGGTTGCTGTTTCATTTACGAACACGCAACGTCATTAAAGAAAGCTAATGGGGAAGATGCAAATACAATATTTATGAAAATTTTGTTATTAAAATATTAAAAATATATAAAAGAAGGGCCACTGCAAGGTTT
This sequence comes from Anarsia innoxiella, assembly GCA_947563765.1. Lineage (NCBI taxonomy): Eukaryota > Metazoa > Arthropoda > Insecta > Lepidoptera > Gelechiidae > Anarsia > Anarsia innoxiella. The sequence continues at coordinate 2,962,606 of OX387403.1, forward strand.
ATATTTTATATAATGTTGTTTTTCAACAATAATTACGAATTAAAAGTAGCTTGAAACGGAACGGATTTAAAACACCCATCAGCGTTCAGTGACGTCACTCCTGTTATGACAACGTATTTGAGGTTATAGTTGTAGTAAAAAAGTGAACATTAAAACGAGAATTAATTGCGTTTTTTGAATAAAAATGGAAGTTGGGTTTGTCAAAGCAGACTCCAGGAATCTACCAAAAGTTAGTGTTGACATTGTAGTGACTTTTTTTGTCGAAAGTGCAGTTTTCAAGTGTAGAAATGAAAGGGACTAAACTACTACGGTATGTGTAAATCATTAGTTAAATTTGTATTTCATTCATTCAAAAGTCATTGACAAGTTTGGATAAGTAATTAGGTAGGTATAATAACTATGTTTCTTTTGCATACAAGCAGATTAAACTAAGCTTTTATCAAATATATCCGCCGACTTACGTCAAAGTGGTCTTCACAGCATCGAATGATGGTCTTTGGGGAATAATTGTCATTCCTCTTCACAGCTTGAAACCACTTTTTTCGCAGTTTTGGGTCAGAAGGTCCAGTCAAAAACAATTTATTTGGAAACTGCTTTGAAGTAGATGGACACATTGCCACAAAACATACGTCAACACGGCTTTTTTTCGGAGTATCTATAGTATAGTTATGATCGCCTGATGTTGATGGATAGTCCATTTTAAATTATTACAAAAAAATGTCTCGTTAGTCGAGAAAAATGCAAAAGTATAAAATACATAGAGGATGTACAGTACGTGGGCCAGTGAGTGACAGACAGGAGTGACGTCATACGAACTATAGATCCGTTTTCGCGCGAAAAATCAAATTGACAATTTTAAACCCCATTTTTTGCAGTAAATTACAGTCTTTTCATTTTTTTATATACTTGTTGTCTATTCTACATGGAGTTCTTTGATATAAACACAAAAATAAAAATATCGCATCTTCCCCATTGCGTAATGGCCCATCAGTTTTTAAAATTTCTAATAACCTCCTTACCTATCCTTACCCTATCTGCCACCTACGTCTAAAGACAGAGTACCTATGTAGTTTGAAATAGCTCGAGTGCTTATAGAGATGTTTAATCCTCTCTACTTACTTATCTATCAATTCAATAATTTCATTCTGCAACAATGAAATGCATTGCTATTAGAGAGAGACTTCCTACTCTATCATATAAATACAGCTAGTTCCATAATTCGAACGCAAGAGATAACCGTTTATCTTGAAAAACGTTCGCATTTACGCGAGGGACGTTTCAGAACGCTTCAGTTTAAGCCTCTGATAATGTCATCTCCGTTGCGATGATGTAAACCATACAATCTCTCTATTAGAAGTTTGAAAAAGAATCAATATTTGTTTGTTGTTTATAGTGAGTTTAACGTTAACGATGACGTTAACAGGATGGAGACGTGTTTTAAACAAGGGTAAGTTTGTCTTTTACATTATTTGTCTTCAGCTTGTAATTAATCACAAGTAAAAGTAGTTTTCTATCTCCGAAGACTTCAAGTGATGACATTACTTGAGCCTTAACTATCCTATGCATTTCTAATAATTTACTTCTAGACTCCTGTCATACCGTCGATTTGTCATTTCAATTGATTGTAAATAACAATCGTTATACCTATAATAACACCTTATGGAGCCCGTAAACATTGTAGAAAGTCCCATAAACATCGCAGAACTTTAAAATCGACTAACATATCAGCTTTAATATAATTTTTGTGATTTATTTATCGAAGAAAATAAAACTAAGGTGTGTCGCTTTTGTTTACAGCATTGTTTATCCCCCAACGATATGTGTTGGGTATTATGGGATTGTTTGCATTGGCGAATTCATTCACAATGCGGGTATGCCTGAGTATGACGATAACACAGATGGTGGTGAACAAAGCTAGCGAGGCACACATCGTGGGGGAAACCTGTCCCGACCCCTCCCTAAACGTAACTAGCGAGAATAGTAACAGCTCTATTGCTGACATATTTGACGTAAGTATACAATATAAGCAAACTAATTACCTTACCACTAGAATATTAAATGATTCAAGGGGTTAAAGCTAAGCTGCACGACAATCCCTCTCGTTTATAACCATTGACAAAACCACTTATCTGTTTAACCCGATAAATGAATGCCGGTAAGTAATATGATATTGACAGGCGTTCTTTCCTAAGTTGGGTTACACAGATTTGGTTTTAGACGACCGTAGCGTCACTTAAACTTGCGTTAGCTGCTAATTTATCTAGTTTTTAACCATTGCCTAAATTGTATGACCTTGAATTTGCCATCTAAGCTAAGTAATCAACAAACAGCTATTAAAATTTAATCACGGAAGCCTGCATTACTCTCAAATTTCATCATAATTATTACGTATATTATCTAGTACTGTTTACTGAGTAAATAACGTTTTGAATGAAGTCACCTCGTGAAAGAGCATTCGATAACAAAGTAGCAATAAAACTTCAAGGAAAGGGCTGTTGAATAAGTAGGCATATTTATATACCAAATTAGAATAATGGCCCTGATCAGTATTAAATTGGCGAAGTGCGCGTAAGTGACTATAGTCATTACATTTTAGTACCTATCGTAGATTGGACAAAAATCTTCCCGTCAATAGTAATTTACAATTTCCACATTATCTACTGGGTGTAACAGAAAGGGGGTATAAAGCCGAAACACAGCGATAGTCCTCGTGAAACTGAACAACTTTCCCCAAGAAACATGGGTCGTAATTCAAAAACAAAATTTCGCCTCCCCGTACAAAATGTCCGATCAGCTGATCGAATAAGTATGGGCGACCCAAAAATTGTTTTCGAGTTACGACCCATGTTCCTTGGGAAAAGTTGGCCAGTTTCATGGGGACTATCGCTGTGTTTCGGCTTTATACCCCCTTTCTGTTACACCCTGTATAGTAAGCCAAAATATTTATTTTTGTATATGACACACTGGCTGATAAATATAAAAATAAAAGTAAAAAGTTAGTTTTATTAAATTATTTTGTTTTTTCCACTTTATCTAATATGAGATAGACAAGTTGAAGTGCTATGATACAAGGATAAAACTTGCACTTAGTAAATTTGAGTTTTCTTAGTAGGGTATTTAAAGATTAGATTGTGTGTAACACACTTAAAATTGGGAACCCCATGTTGAATACGGAGATAAAACTATTGTTTGGTCTCCTATCTATCTGTAACAATTTAATAAAATATTCTGTATTTGATTATTTTTAGGGTCGAGAACGTTATGATTGGGATGAAGCCACGCAAGGGCTACTCCTAAGCGCCTTTTACTATGGCTACGTACTGACGCATTTACCCGGTGGTATGCTGGCTGAAAAGTTTGGTGGTAAATGGACTTGTGGAGTGGGGTTGCTCGCCACGTCCATAGCTACGGCATTGACTCCTTGGGCCGTTAGCGTTGGGGGGGCTCTAGGCCTCTTTATCATTCGAGTTATTGAAGGAATGGGAGAGGTTTGTTCATAAAGCACTATAGGCCGCCTGTCCCGGAAAAAAATCATGATATCTAAAATAATGTAGCCTATGTGTTATTCTGAAATAAAAGCTACAAAATTGCCAAGTTTTACCAAAATCTGTTCTGTAGCTTTTACGTGAAAGAGTAACAAAGATCCTCACATCCATCCAACCATCCATCGGCACTAACATTGTCATTTTATCATATTAGTAATTTCATTCAGGGATTTGCATGACTGCATGTACGTACATAGAATTCATTTCAGAGACATTTCATACATTGTTTCAGGGACCCGTGACTCCCGCGTTTGTTTTACTTCTCGCTCGATGGACGTTACCGGCAGAAAGATCTCGATTTGGTGCCATGATCTTTGGCGGGGCCCAAGTCGGTAACATATTTGGACCCATCATATCGGGATACATAATGGCTGACGGTGGTGATTGGGCCAACGTTTTCTATGTTTTTGGTGCTTTAGGAGTCATTTGGTTTATATTTTGGGTAAGTCTGTTCCTTTATTAATACCTAATCATTTTTGATTAGGTAGACGTGCCAAACTGTAGAACTATTCCAACGCACGGCATAGAATGAAGTGCTTTTATGACCTTTTCACACTTCTTAGTTATTAAACCGTCAGCAGCCAAGTTCCATTCTGGCTATAGTGGCTCCCAAACAACGGAGACGTCTGAAAAGGAATTTGTTAGTATGACCCACTTTTGACCCAAAATTGACCCACTTTTTAGTTTAAGGTCTCCCTATTTCGGTAAATAGTATCTGTATTGATACCTAATAACGGCAATTGTTTTTATCAACAGGTCCTACTATGCTACAGTACCCCAAACTCACACCCATTCATATCAGATGAGGAGCGAGACTACTTGAATACAAACGTCACTGCGTCAGCTCTGCACAAGAAGCTGGATCCGGTGCCATTCAAAGCGATATTAAGATCCAAGCCGCTTTGGGCTCTTATGTTAGCTGCTGTAAGTTCAATTTTCTGTTCTTGCCACATTGTTGTTTTAACCACTAAATATGTTGCGATGATGGTGGTATTGGACAAATCTGGGAAAATGGGAAATTGTGGCAGCCTTGCGAAATCAACAGTCGCGCATTCATCATTTCCTTGAACTGAACACACTCTAAGATTTTTTAGCCTAGAGATTATCCTATTAATAAGAAAAAGCTATTATACTGACATACTTTAGGCCACGCTTTCACAGCTGTCTTAGGTTTTAAACCAAACGTCAAACCACAACAACAACTATCTTTTGTGCACAAATCACAGTTAGATCAGAAAATAAGTCTTTACTAAATCCGAATACTTTTTGTATGCAGATGGGCCACGATACTGGCTACTTCACGATGATCACAGACTTGCCGAAATACTTCTCAGACGTCCTCAAATTCAATATAAAAGAAACAGGATTGATGTCTGCTTTACCCTACATTGCTATGTACTTATTCTCATTCATATTCGCTGGATTTTGCGACCTCTGCATCAGGAAAAAATGGCATAGCATAACAACTGGAAGAAAGATTTATACAACGTTATGTAAGTAATACCTACTTAAGCTTATACCTACTGAGTGTTTTATTATGTTCTTCGTTACAAAATCATAGAATTTTCATATAAAATTCTTGATCAACTGATGGGTAAGAGAAGGTATAATTTTACTGTCCTTTTTCGTCCCATGTGACTTATACTTACGTTCCTTTATTTTTTGAGAGAATAAGTAGATTTTTATAGAATTGAAGTAATAATTTATTATTAGACCTAACATTAAGGTATTTTGAATATATTATTTCAGCCGCAACAATTCCAGCAATATTTATAATCCTAGCATCATATTCTGGTTGCAACCGAACGCTGGCTGTAGTGCTGTTCATTGCTTCAAGTGCCTTCATGGCTGGGTTCTACAGCAGTGTAAAAATCAACCCCATGGATATAGCACCTAACTTTGCCGGTACCTGCTCTGCATTTTCAAACGGCATGGCCGCCCTTGCTGGGATTGTAACTCCGTATTTGATTGGACTCTTAACTCCTGATGTAAGTTTTTATAGTTATCTAATTCCTTATTACTTTGTGTTTGTAGGAATACGAGGGTGCGGGCGGAGACGTGGCTTATTCCGCGCGTGCGTTTCTATGTGAACACGTTCGTATTACACCATAAGTTTCGGTTTCCTTTCCAAAGAAAATCCCTCGATATTTTAATTAATTATTAAATTTAGGTATTATAATTTAATCATTCATTTAGGTATTATAATAAATTAAACATTTAACCCGACAGTAAAAATACAAAGTAACCTCTTTAAATCGACGACATCATTGAGTAAGCAATTTGTTTCACACGCTCTGTTGCACTGAACGAAGAAGGTAAAAAAAAACTTTTTTCAAGATGGCGGCATGAAGTAGATCAAGGTTAATGAAATTAGTTTCGGCCAAAGGTGAAAATTAAACCGTCTAGTCTGAAAAATAACTTCCGAGTCTGGTACATTTCCTGTTAAAAGAGGTCTGCTTACTTAATTACGCACCTTGCTTTATAAATAAACTGAGGCTTTTATAAATCTAGTAAAAAAATATTACAGCCGTTATTAATTACCTATAGGTACCGACAGGATGTATCAATGTACATACACAAACCAAGACACGGCGATGATGGTACTCGAGAAGCGACTTTCTTTCCAATCAGCTAACACACTTAGTACCTATATGTATACCGACTATGCACTGCACCCCGATATATAAGGTGATTTTAAATTAGTGAACGATAGAAAAGGATATGCATGTACTCGTGATAACAAACAACTTTTACTATGGGACCAAGTCCGAAATCATTCAAAAATGTTTGAACTCTAAATACAAAATGCACCAGCTGAGAGTATGGGGGAACAATTTATTTTTTAAGATTTCGAACTTGGCCCCATAGTAAAAGTTGTTTGTTATCACGAGTACTTACATATCCTTTTCTATCGTTCACTAATTTAAAGTCACCTTGTATAGATCGACCCTTAGAAAAAATGGATCGGTTTGTTGAGTGTTCTATCGCTATATTTCGGTTTCTATCACACTTGTATAGTTAGGTACTTACACCTCAGAGTGTAGGTACATTGCACGTAAAGCAGAATGAATAGTCTCTGCTACAAAAACAATAGAAAGTCCCTAATTGTTCTAAAGCTGAGAAGATCTTAAAACATCTCAAATCAAGTAATCTATTCAGCATCTTAATTAAAACTACCCTGATAAAATGCCACCTGATGGTGACGTCACGATTCTGATCAGATAAAATTCAAATAATATTTGTATATATGTAACTTTGTTTATCAGATTATAGTCTCACTGGAATATTTAACTATTTTTGAAATATTATCTAAAGTGGTTGACATATCGATGTTTTATCCCAGCACTTGCGAATAGCTGGAATTCACTAGATAGCTGAACTGTACCAATCCAGTATAATCTTATTATTGAAATTTGTAAATATGAAAGAAGCTCGTTTGATCTGTACCGAATGAAGTAGAATAAAGTAGAAGCGGGATTTGACATAATCTACAAGATAAGTGCTCTTCCATTCTACGTTTCAATTGCTGTTTTTTTTTTTTTTTCAAATTTTCAATGGCAATACTTATGATGAATAATATAATAAATATCTATTAAATTAAACCTTAAAATTTGTTACCTAAGTCCGAAGCAGGTACTCGTGGAACTTAATCAAAAATATTTACTTATAAAACAGAATTTTATATCTTTATTTTTACTCAAGCGTAAGTGACTAATCTAAAGCTTTTCAATTTAAAAGAAACCTTCTTTTTTCTTTTCAGCAAACTGTCAATCAATGGCGTCACGCGTTCTGGTTCGTATTTGCTTGTCTAGTGGTGACGAACGCAATTTACCTAATCTGGGGTTCTGGTGAACAGCAATGGTGGGATGACGTCGATAAGTATGGTTACCCGAAGGGATGGAAGCATGGACCTCTTAAGAAACATGACCAGCATCCACAAAAGAAAGTGGTTCACCCTAAACATGATCATTCACCTGTAACTCTCGATTAATATGCATTACAAAAGTAACTTTAAATAGGTACCTAATTCGTTTCTCGTTTCTTATTAATAATTTATTTAATATCGAAGGCAATAAATATGTAAATCGAATAAAATAAGGAATAGCTCCTGTAGGCGGAGTTGACAGCACTCTGAACGTTCTCCGTCACCCGTTTGTGCATCTGATACAACACAACTTTTATTCCCTCTTTTATTTTATAAGTATATCCACCTCGGTCTCACTCTCTTCCGTTAACCTTATACATACTTATCCTTCCATGATGTTTTTTACAAAGTTTCTCACACTAGGCTATTAAAAATAAAACACGATAATATTATGATAATAAGGTTTTTTGTTTGATTATTACTATTTTACAATAAGATTACTTTACCATTCCTTACGTAATAAGGTATATTAATTAGTTGTATGTTCACAATGTACAATATGTAAGTTTGTCTTAGATTTAAATTCTGAGACCAGTCCGCCAGGCCGCCAGCCACAAGGACACTTTGAAACGTCGCTGTAGGCAAGGGAATACATTTTTGGTCGTAGTTAGCAGGTGCATGTTTTATTGAGCTATACAGTGTGAAGAAAAACATTTGTTACTATGTATTTACGGCTATACAGACTCTGAGGTATGACAGTCTAGGTGAGCTCGGTCAAAATTTGTGATCCAATCGCATCTCTCGTATAATCAAGATCTCAAAAAATTATACGTATTTGGTACCTAACACTTATTTGTATGATGGATCATTGATATTATGAATCACCTTAATTAAAATAAAACTGAGAAACAAACAGGTGAATGAAAGTTTTCTTAGAACACAGAAAGGTACTGTAAACTATTGTAATAACATCTTGTAAAACCTATGGTGTGCAAAATTAAGAATTTGAATTTGAACTAGCAAAAATCTTTAAATATGCTATGTACCTACCTCATTCAAGACACATCTTTTAAAATATACAAAACGAACAAACTGAACTAAGATGACTTCGTATACATGTACCTGCTAACTTACAAACCCTGCAAGAACGTAACCGTGAAACAGCAATTGATAAAAACACTATTCACGATGACATTACTATTCATTTGTTTTATCACTTACAATTTTTTCCACATTAATTAAGGTTTACGATACGGCAGTGATGCGATGAAATTTATATCAATAAACAAATAACAAATAATGGCGAAACACAAACAACACTGAATCTATTACACGAATACATAATATATTTAATTATATGTATATTTAAATTATTATTTATTGCTCTACAATGAATTTTTTTCATAAGAATTCTGAGGTATTTATGTCTTGCCTCTAAGGCTCTCCTTATGAGAAAGACTGATTATTTGTTGTGTCACGAAATTAAACGAGTCCATCAAGGTATTCAATCAAGTGCGGCTACTGCAAACTTTATACTTTGAATTCAAAGTAATTATTAGTAAAACATTACGAGAATCTATTTATATTTTATAAAAGATAATAAAGCATAAATTCTTATCTAATTGAATGAAGCAGGTTGGTACTGGTTGTGCGATGTGTTAATATAAAGTAGAGCCGACAGCCGCCGTCGTCGTCACAAGAACTTTCCATCTTTGCCGTTAAGTATCTGCTTTGTAATAAAATAAACATATATTCTAACGATAAATGGTTATAAATATTAAACTAGCATATTTTATAAAATTAACATGTAAACCTACGCAGACTTCATCATATGACTATATAAATTGACAAAATCAAAATTCATTAAAGTGATACTTAGAGATAAGAATTCGTTATATGCAGTGAACATAATAGATAAAAATATTAAATAAGTATATTTATAACATGCTATTTACATATTTAGTAATATACTAAATTATGTATAATATTTGACACTCTTTACAGGGCACGTTAATGTCACTTTAATATACATATTTTACACTCATCCAGGTACTATTCGAGTTATGAACTTAAAGAAAATCGCACGCAAGCGCTTGATTTTGTAATATTTTCAAATGTTTTTATATGAGTGATATTATGTATGTATTTAAACACTCGAGTCAGACTCTCATGTTTATATTTAACCCTTCTTAAATGAGAATCGCATAAATTGCTAATAAACGTTATTATAACTAATTTAAATAAATTAGTCAATAGGTAGACAAGTAATTACATTATAATTGCGAATGAATGTGAACTTTTTACAGGTGTTAATAAATATTTGAAAGTAGGTGAATATTCGTGGCATACAACGTCCCCCGTAAAATGCAGAAAGAACATAGTCACACGTAAATATAGTTCACTTATAATTATCTTAAACTAATATTTATACAAATATTTACAAGAGCGTAATCGTGACCGCGCGTTAATGCCTGCGGCTAGATATTTTATTATCACAATTAAATTTTGAAATAGATTTCATATATCCGCACTTAAAAGCATCAATATATGAAATCTTATCCACAGTTCAAACTATTTGAGAAAACTGTTTCATTATAGAAAACTAAACACAAATGAAACCTTATAATAAATAGGGTTGCTATTTAAACAAAGTCGATGATATTCGTAAATATATTTTTGTAATATAGTCTAGTCCGATGATTATAAATCTTTATCGATCGCTTAGGATGTAAAAAACTAGATCACGCCATTTTCATCGACAAAATCACCACATTCGTATCTCTTTGAGCTTCAACATGAGAGCGGCGAGTGGTTACTTACTGTACGATATCTCGTACTCGGATGATACAAATTAATGTCACACAATTATTTAGGAAGTGAATATCGTAGGTATGAAGCTAATAACAATTTTTGTAATGACTACAATGAATGATGATTTGAGAAACAATAAATGTGACAATGACTGATGTAAATCTCCAATCCAGTACTAAACTAGTAGGTAGGATGGTGAACGACAACGGTCCAACTCCCATCTCCAAAGAGTTAAGAAGTTTAAATTGTTTATAAAAATATTTTTGTAACTACTTTTTATTCTCACTTTTATATATTTTGCATTTACTCGAATTTAAAATTGATTAAGTATAGGTAACGAAATTCACTTCCTAGTGTAATTACATGAAGTAGGTTATACATGAGCTAGTGCGTGAGGGCGCGGCGGGGCGGCGGCGGGGCGGGCAGCGCGGCGGGGGGGGACGCGGCGGCGGGGCGGGCGCCGGGGCCGCGCGCCGTCATACCCCGTCCAGCTGACGCACGCGCACGTCCTGCGACGCGCACATGTCCGGCGCGAACGGCAGGCACGTGAAGTACGCGCACGCCGTGCACTCGTACGCCGGCGCCGCGTAAAACAGCGCCACCAGCGCGCACAGCATCCCGCCGGCCGACACGAGACACACCCACACTAGAACTATCTTCCGCCGTCGCTCGTACGGCCCGAACGTTATAAACGGGAGCAGCGCGTACGCTAGTAAAAATCCAAAAACGAAACCGAACACGTGCGCGAAGTTATCGATCCACGGCAGCAGGCCGAGCAGGAACAGGGCGATGGCGATCCCGATCAGTTTCAGGATCGCTCTCCGAGGATGCCTCAGCAAGGGCCACGCGCCGATCACCTCTACTATGAGAGATGCCAGTAGACCGAAGTGAGCACCAGCCGGACCCACCTGGAAATATCAAACAAAAACTGTTCTAAAAACAGATTGTTGCGAAGAGCCCAGCCCTTAATGTGACGATCTACTTCAAGCTATCTCAAAGTCTATTTAACACAATCAAATCTCCTTATACTTATAATCCGAACCGGGTATTTTCCGATCACAACCATAAAATATTCATTTCTAGCAACGGTACTGACCTCAGCTCTGTAAGGTTCGAAGATAGCTGACGCCATGTTACCAGCGACACCACTGCCGAGATAAATAATAGCTATTCTGACAGGTCCCGCCATCTTCTCTAAATCCCTCATAAACAGCCACTGCAGCGCCAGCGTCCCCGCCAAATGGAGAAGACCAGCGTGAACAAATAACGACGTCCAAGCTCTATACAACTGGTCGGGACGACGACGTCGCATGAACGGCAACATTCCACACACGTCATCTAAACATGATACCTGAAATGTTTGTATTGAATCGGTTAATTATTATTACCACGGGTCTGAATACGAGTAGTAACTGGATTCTATCAGTTAGAGTCGACTGAGGAAGAAAGACATGATTCAATTAATATTCCTATTAATCAATTTCTAGCCACAAGGACCAGGTTATTAGAGAGAAAAAGTAGGTACGTACCTGTGAACACAAAGACGCTTCTTCATGAAAGTAACCCTTGACAAAATCACAGTGTTCCCTCGTTGTAATTACACACTGTCCGTGGACACCAATGCAGCAGGGGTGGCCAATAACCTCGCACGCCATGTGTTCAGCCGCATGTCCCGCCCGGCCGGCTGCCGCGGATCCGTCTAGCACGGACTTGCGGCATATCGGCCATTTCGTGATGTCGTCTGGCCACTCGTGAGGCGCTATCGAACGAGGCGCTTCACAAAACCTAGAAAAAACATATTTGTAATTCTTTTTAAAGAACTTGATTTGGATTTCCAAAACTGTATCCGTCTACGTTATCGCATACACAGTAAAAAGGGAACCAGCTTCTACATAAATACAGGTGTATAAAACTCAAACCAAAGTAGTTGAACCAGGACATTCAAATGCAATTTTGTAGATTCATGGTGCAAGTCTGAGAAGACACCGTTTTCGATGAGAGCAATATGCTTTTTACAGGCCTGATTAGAGATCTTTACAATAATATGTAGAATTGTATATGCATACACGAAACCTTTAAATGAATATGTTGTAAAATGTATATACTTACTTAGGATCTAACCCGCAAACTGACCCTGATATCCGACCGCCAGGCCCCGAATCCCCTCCACTAGACCATTTCTTCCAAATTGAGATCGTATTCTGCAAAGTCAAGTAGACGCTTTACATGCAATCAAATAAACAAACAAACTACAGTAATGTTATTGATCCGAACACTTACTTTTGGTAATAATCCTCTTATCTGGTTTGCGTGCACAGAAATCATGGTTTAAGTAAAAAATTACGCGTATACTTAGTTGTCATAACATGCTTAGATCCACCATAAATTAAAACCATTTGCAGAAAGTTAAACCTTACCTATACAAATTCGAAGTTATATGCTATTCTCTATATTATACAAAATATTGAACATTTTGGTTCGCCAATGCAGTATTAGGGTTTATTTATGAGCCCTGACCACACATTTACGAAACTAAGTTACGCGCTTTGCAGGACTTCTCAGCCAGGTGCACAGTTGCTGATTGTTTACTCTGCATACGAGTAACTCAAGCTACAATTATATTCGTGTATTTTTGTCAAGTCACTCACCGAACAATCAGCTTTAGAAGACTGCACACACCCCGAGTCATCGTTTCGTATGCAACACGCCGTGTCCCGCTCTCTCCTCGCCGATGCCGCTATGGCCCTTGCTATCCGAGCGTCCCGCCTCATGCAGGGCGCGAATTTTGCTCCTAAATGTATGAGGTCCGCCGCCCGAGGACCTAACCAAAATGATGCTGGCTCTTCCCACTCCACCTTGAAATCATAATATATTATGATCAGTGCTATCATCAATTGTAATGATGGTGTGATTTCACTCATACAGCTGCTTGCTTAATTTAGCTTAATTGAAATAGACAGCGAGAAGTCAGTGACGACTAAAGTTAACCGTTTGTACATTTTATTTATAACCCCATAATCTAGGTAGATACCTATACTCATCCCTTTGCTCATATTTAAAACAAAAAAAAAAAGAGCTCCATAAGAAAAGGGTTTACTACTTTGTTTGTTCGATATATGTATAGGGAGGTGGGTACCTAAACTCATACGTATGTATAAACTAAAAAATTCCAAACTAATAATATTAAATCAGTTTGCCGTGTTGATATTAGATACCCGCTAGGCCTATCCAAATTACGAAGGTAGAGGTAGCCCGAGGCAGACCTCATAGAACGGCGACCCTGAATAATTACGTACAACCCTTTCCGGTCAACGGACTCTAAAAGGCGGCATGGCAAACGGTAGCAAAAACCAGACAAAAGAGAAGTTCACAAAGCCTAGCTTGCCGACCTACATTACAGCCTCTCTCTAATACTCTTACTTTGACGACCTACTGTGAATAGATTTATGTACCTACACCCTACAACACACTAGTTTGTATTCGACATTTCTCGTTAATATCTTATTTATATACCTTTGATAAGTTCAAGGGCCGCGCTGTTTATAGAAATTATTTCAATCTGAAAACAATGCCTGTTTGGCAAGCTAAGTAAGAATCACTCAGCTGAGACTAATCTTAGGACGTTCACAGACGATGGCGCGCTACGGGACTAGACGAGACTACAAATCCCTTGTGTAAATATTGTACATTGTCTCTTAAGCGCTTTCACAGACTCGAACATTAAATCTGGGTTAACATGTTCCGTCTAAAAGCTTTGCGTCATTAAGTAGCACTGTAAGCTATTACACAAAGAAAACGAATTTCCAAGTTCAAGCATCATATACGGAGTTCTTATAAATATAACACAAAATACATCCAATCCTTCAAATGATATAAAAATAAATACTATCTTATGTAATGTAATGTCTCCGAAAAAGTTTCCTTAACTCAGCATTCTTTACATCACTTTTAAACTATGGAATCAGTTATCTATCTACTTGATTAATGGTTGTTTTATAAAACTCACGCATAGTTTATTTATTCCGAATATCTAGTTACTTTTTGCAGACTTAGTTTGACTAACCGGGCACTTTTCAATCGAAAGTGTCCGGTTAAAAACTAGCATTAAAAACGAGAAAGAAGATGAAACGATCGTGCTGAAGAATCATTAGGAGGGCAGCTCAGCAATGAGCAGCCATAGGCTGAAACAGAGATGATGATGATGAAAAACACCCACCTGCTGCAAACTCAAGCTCTTCACTAGCACCTGACCGGAATGCGTGTGCCGGCCGAAGCCGACGGGCCCGAAGCCGTAGCACAGCAGCGACAGCAGCAGCACCAGGGTTTGCACCGTGCTCACCCACCACGTGAAGTACGGCCGGTAGTCCGTCAGCTCGTCTAGTTGGCGCACCACGTCCTCCTGGTGCGTCACCGACTTCCGGAGGGAACGTCTGGAAGTGAGGGATTGAGATGTTATTGTGGTTTACGAGTAAACCAGAATTATGTACCTAAGCGATTATGATATACAGAAATATTATACAGAAATATTATAATCGTATTGTTCGTATTGTCGTTCCAAAAAATGTAGAGTAGTATTGGTGTTTAACTACTTAGGTACTACAAATTAAGATTCTAGTCATACACTGGATTTCTTAGATCGATTCGATCTCGGTAGGTAGGTCATCAATAAATAAATGACGGGTTTTTTTGAAAAATATAGTTTTTTTCTTTAATTAATTGATAGCTTAGGTACATAGATACTGTACTTACACATTAATGAACCAACCAGTAGGTTCGTATAAAAACCTCCCTAACCCAAATTTTAATGCGAACATAACCTAAAATTTACTGAATATTTAATTCATAAACTCATTAAGCAAGTTCTAAAATGGTAATTTATCTGACAAAGTATATGATATATTGAGGCTCAGGTGATATGCGCAACATCATTATTGGATACTACGTCACTCGAGCTTTACCGACAAAGCTGTTTTTATTACCCCAAACTAATTAAAATTATAAAAATACGAATATCCAGGTATAAGAAGTGAAAAAATATTTATTATTTGACCTCATTCCTCGTTGAATAAGAAATCTTTTAAGTATCGATTCAATAACGAAAATCTTGAGAAAGAAAGTCGTGTTACTGTTAGCGAAAAAATGGATCAAAACAACATCAATGTATATAAATGTTATCGATTCCATTTATATTTTCATAAAATTCGTTAGAATCGAAGCCAGACGTAAGAATATCATATTTCTGGAACTTCGCTAGTCTTATATTGCATAACGACGACGTAACACGAGAGTCTCCGAACGTGAGACATACACTCACGAATTACAAGCTCTGATTTCCCCTAATTGCGTACGCAACTAAAGCCGTTAAAACGCGGTTATAGCCTTTTTACATTACGTCTTAACAAGGACGAGATACGCCGGGGACGACCCCTTTAATTTGTTTGTTACGACATAAGTATCTACCTTCCCAGACAAAAGGGATTTCATTAACAGATTTTGTGGAAATGTCAACTCACTTTCAATTTACTCTGAAATTATCATTATGAACAAGCTAAACAGAACAACACATTAAAATATAAGGATGTTTTTATACACTTAGTACCCAAAAGGTGTGGGTAGAGAAAACCTATAAAAAACAAACGTTTAAAAATCATGGTGGATAAATACCGTATTCATTTCATTTTAAAATGTACTGTAACAAAAAAATATTGTATGTACCTGCTCGTAAGTATTTACGACTCTTTAAAGCGGACAAAGTTAGAATTGCGGGGAAAAATTAAAATCAATATGAGAGTTCTGGTAAAAACCAGTGAGGTGAGGTTGTGGTTCATAGCTCTTTGTAGGCTTTTTAATAATAACGTGCCGGATCGATACCGAGCCGACGGCCGGCGGTCGCTGGTGGCCAGCGCCGCGGCGGGAAATTTTGCAATGTGACAATGTTAAACCTCGAATTCTGGCCTTAGAATATACCAGCTATTCACTCTTTCCATATTTTTCACAATTACTATTCTCTATTCAATATCAAAACTGCATTTCGATACTTACTGGGTTAGTTTGGTTTAAGTTATTAGTAGAGCTTAATTGTTGTTTCTGGACTTTATATTTGTTAGGTTAAGAGCAATTAAGTAGTGCCTGAGTTAATTGACTAATCAAAGTACCGATTTCTAAAATGTGTTTAGAGTCGATCTTATGAGTCAGAAAGAAAATGGCCTCCTAGATAGATACCTTTAAAATGTAGGTTAACATCTTTCATTGGACGGCGATTTTAAACGAGAATTGCCAAGCTAGATACTGTTTTGATCAACTTTATAATTAAGGCACATCTTAATAAGTTTAATAACATCAAAACCTTACCTAAAGAATCTCCCAACGACCCCCATGCCAAACTGCCTCCGGTTGGAGTTGTCGGCGAGGGGTTCGAGCATGGGCGTGTGTATCCGAGCCCCCCCAGCCCCCCACGACACGCTGCGCTCTGGCCGTCGGTACTGCACCTCGCTTGAGCCCACGGGGGACCTAGCACTGAAACGGTTAAAAAAATACATCATTAAAAAGTAAGGCAGAGTTATTATTACCTAAGTTACACTTTTCATTTTTTTTAATTCTAGCCCTTATTATCATATCGATGTTGATTTTAGCCCTTTTTCTGCACTAATGGTATGGTAACGATGTTCAACATGTACAACATGTATTAGTCTATTTCCACAATTCATATCAATCCCTTACTCTATCTCAATGAAAATATGTAGTACAAGATAAAACATAAATACGAAGTATATATTTGGAGTAAATCGAACTAGGTTCGCATAAGTGATGTATAGGTAGATCCTTAGTTTAGTGGGACGTAAGATTTAATCTGCGATTTCACAGACCCATGTCACAAAGATTTGGGTAAAGTGATATCTCTGTCAGATAAGTAAGCATACCAACTCTAACAATCGTAAGCCTATTTTATCGTATCTTGTTGGTTTCTTTGGTTTTTCTTGTGGATAGACTGTATTTACTACATTAATTCTCCATCATACATATCACATCTTTTTAAAAATAAAATTCATATGTCCATTAAAAATGGCACTACTCGCAAATTAATCAAACTTAGATTTTATAATTCAAATCTTAGACATGAGTTTGTTAAACATAGACGACTTGGTGGATTACGGCCTTATCACTCTCTGTATGAGAGTAGGCTCGTGCCCCTCGATGGGGACATATATGGGCTGATAATGAAGAAGAAGAAGACGACTTCATAAACCTTATTAATACGATAGTGATACACCTACGAATCTACTTTCCGAAAATGAGGTTTGAGCAGTTAATTAATCCAGCCTTCAAGTAGTAGTACCTAATTGCATCTCGCTGCATAAGTTCATTTCTCGATTATTAGCCCAACTTCTGTTCCGACTAAACTTACTCACTAACTCACTTACGTAGACGTACAACCACAACCATATCTTATTAACAGTTACCCGGATTTCTGAATAATTAATTTAATTATTTAGTAGGTCAAACGATAATGCAAATACAAATAATAAAATGTCGGGGCAGCCTAGGTACCTATACACTTTGGCATACTCGTATGTTTCATTACTGGGCAGTGAGTTTTTTTTTTTTTGGGTCCAGAAGTCTAAGGCCGAGTTGCATTGTCATTGTACCTCTTTCTTCCAGGGCCACGAAGCTGCTTATTGCATTTATTTCAAACTACCAAAAAATATATACTTAGCATTTCATAGCTTCGATAGTTTGAACATAAGTAATACTTAGGTACGTATTATTATATTGATTAGTTGGAAAACAACTTACAATACACGCAAACGTAACTACATGTAGGTACAATAGTTTATAGAAAAAAGTTAATAAACCCAATCCATCACGTCGAAGGCTAAGTCTTACTGTTTTCCTTATAGGAATGACCCAGTGAACTCTCCCAATGGATTCGAAGAGATTAAGAATCGCCGCCTTAAGCTATATTGCCCATAACTTCAAAGTTTCTACGACGTATTATGAACCCATACGTCAGTCAGCAAATATTGAACGAAAGTTATTATTTGATATCAAAAATTGAGATTATTCGAAATATATAAGAAGAAATTTTAGTTATTAGTACCTACTTACCTATTAGTCATTATAGAGCAAAGCTGTTTCATAGACTTACCCCTTATCAGTCCCAACGTCGACGTCATCATGATGCGTGAGGGGTGTGGAGGAGGAGAGGGGGGCGAAGAAGACGTCGTCGACGTCGGCGTCTTCGACGGGCGAGCTCGCGCTGCCTCGGAACGACCGCGACCACTGCGCGGACGTCGATTGACGCGAACGTCGCGTCACCGCCTGTACCATAGACAATCCATTTATTTATTTATTTTCGACTACATTTAGAGTGGAAATAAAAAGAACTGTCAGATTTTACAATGTGAGCGTGTAGTAAGAAGATTTCTGTACGGTCTGAAAACACCGCAAGGAAGCACTAAACATTTGTTCGGTTTTAAATGAAAATGGTGTAAGTACAGAAACGAAAACATACCAATATCGATTTGATTATACATTTTCAAAACATTTTCTTTCACAACAATATTTTCAGTCCATAAAAATTCAATCAGGCGAGTCTTTGGACCGCAATCGGCTTTCACAAAATGAGACTTTGGCGTTTCATCGAAAATTCAATCTACATTGAACACAGTGACGTAAAAGCAAACGTCATTGCGTAATATTTTCAAAAAGTCCTTTTCATCGCGTTTTTAGCGAACGGAAGCAGTTGTATTTCGGGCAAGTTCCTTCGTGGAATATCGCCGGGGTGAGACACCATTATTTATAGCGCCATAACGCCCCAGCCGATCCCGAAAGACATCGCTTTCATAATTTATCGCGCGGATATGCCAGCCTAATTCGACGGCCGTATATTTAAAGCCCACTAAGAAATTATTAGGGGTTCGACAAATAGTGTTAAACGAATAACATGGTCCTAGAAATAGTAAGAAAAAAGACTTCTTTTTCATGAGAAAAAGATCCGTACCAAAGAATGGTGAATGTACTAATAAGTTGCATGTTACATTGGTTTCTTATATAATAACCTTTACTTATTTCTAACAAAGTTTCAAAAAAGTTTTAAATAAGTAATTTCTTAGTTCTACCCAAGAAATACGAGTATCTAGTAAGTAATTAAAAATGCCACAGCGGCGGCGAGCTGCGATTGATTGATAACTTTATTTTCGGAACATTTTCTACAGAAACCCTTCGGTGATTCAATACGAATTGTTGAGACGTTTTACATTTAACGATCAGTTTTAATTTTAAAAGCATCAATTTTCAATTGAACCCAAATTTTCGGCGCCAATTTCTGAAGTCTAATTCTTTATGTCCTCTAGACGCCCTTAACTGACATTGCTTTCAAATCACACAAGGTACATAAATACGAATATAAAAAATATTTATCTTATCTTTTGACTAAATTATATTAATAAAATTAATTTGTTTTTTTTCTCTTTGGATGGTGCGTAGTTTCAATCAAAATTCCAAAAATATACCTAGATACATATTATTTCAATTTTTGCAACATTCGTTGCTTGTTTTGATGAAGAAAAAAAATATTAGGTATATTAATTTTTCAAAACACTCGTTCTTAAATACTCTATATAATGAATTAGTATTCTAAAAAATAGTAACCAAAATGACTCATTTTGTCAAAAGTTTATACAAAATATAAGCAATTACTTTTCAAATAATATTACAAAACTTGCAAATGCTCGTATATCGGGTAATTTCAACTCACCCTTCACTAGTTAGTAGGATTATCACGTAGGTATCTCACAGCGCTATCAACATTATCAATAAGGTTTTATTGAACCTTTTATACTATGTGAAAATTCGCTGCTATTGAAAAATGTAAGTGCTTTGAATGGCTCTTGAGTAGAAATGTACCATGTGAATACGAGCATTCACTTCGCACAAAGTTCAATGCTCCAAGGCTCCAACGATGTAAGTATGAGTATAAACTGGAGCGAGGTACATATTGTAGGAGGTAATGCACTTACGGGACATTTTCACAAATACGTGGCACTTCGCTCATTGGTTACATACTTTGCTTTATCAGAATGCCAATTTCCATAAGAATCTTTATAGGCTTATAAAGTTGTTTTAAATACAATCATCGAAAGTTATATTTCTCGAGTAGGAAAATACCTTTTGAAATTGGTACATAAATACCTTTTGAAACTTTAAAGACTTCGGAGAGTTTAGAAATTCGCGAGATAAGCAACAGCTTTCCATCTAGTTAAAACATCTAGGTAGTTTGTGCATTCGGCTAACTTTGAAACGGTTTCAAACATAGACAAAGCAGACAAGAGACTACGATGCGACCGTATTAAATTAATTTCTGATACAATTAGACCAATTAATATCTAACTGAAACTTGAATTCTACGTGAGCGGGACGGCAAAATTTTTCATGCTGTTATTTATCAGGCAATTATCGTTTTTATGAACACTGGGATAAATTAGTGCCCCATGCTAGTCGACTAAAGAAAGTAAATAAGTCGTTTGTGGGTCAATGTATACGCTTTTACAACAAGATCCCTACCAGTATACGCGAACTACCCCTCAATAAATTCAAGGTTATTGTTAAACAAAAACTTAACAAAAAGGGATATTATAAAATTAACGATTATTTAGATGACTCAAATCCATGGGATTGACCTGCTCTTCTATCAAGCTTTCTCTAGCATACCTGTTCTCATACAATTGTGAATTACTTACATTCCTTAAATTATATGAATGTTATTGTGTTGTAAAAATGTTGCCTCTGCAGTATCTTGGTAGGTATGGTATCTGTAATTCTGTAATAGCTAAGCTTTCTTATGAATAAGGCGAAACGTGTGATATGTCATGCTCGCTTACGCCGTTGCAGTGGTGGCGCTGTGTGTCGGGTCTCCTACTTCCCTAAAATATGTGGAAGGGGTTGATGGCTGGCACATGCGTTGAGACCTGTGTGAAGGTGCTGCTGTGATGGCCGGTCATGTCATGCGGATCCCATCAAACTAAGCATTTCACTTCTTTGTTTCCCATTTGCTTGCCTTACTTTTTCCTGGATATTGTGGGGTCAAATTTTTATTATTTATTTATGGATAGCTGTTTTGAAATATTAATTTGATTATATGTTTCTGTGTTTATGCCTGAGATTTGTAAAACTTAAATTAAAAAGAGCAACCCTACAGAGTTTCTTGCTAGGTTCTTCTCTGGGGAAACTGCACTCTTGCGAATCTAGCATTAACTTTAAAAAATGACCCGTCTTAAGTGTTGTCAAAACCTACAGGATTAAATGATTTTCATTTCATTTCATTTGTTGTTCTGAAAGCAAACACTAAGGAGTCTCTAGTGTTGTGTTTACGGCAAGAACTCTAGGAACTAGGTTAGCAAGCGCCACCTGCGGCCATTATAGCCTTTGTCAGGCTACATTAACCCGTAGTGTGAATACTTAATCCTGTGAGAGTTGCGAGCGATACAATGCATAATCACTAGGACAAATGACTATCGTTTATGCAGCTCGAGACTACAGCGAAGCGTAAAGTCAAATTAATTAATATACACATGGAAATTCACTGGGGAATTGAAGGTGTTTGAAGGGCGCTTCTGCATCTGCGGTTGCGGTTCAGCGAGTCAATCGCAGACAAATAGATACTTGACACAACACAACAACTTTTTCGAGGTATTAAAACAAATGTATCTGTACTTACAGTAACAACATAAGAAAGTCCTGTGAGCGTAAGGCGTGCGACGCTGTCCTTGCCGGGACGCGCGGCTGGCGGGGGCGCCTCGGCGAGCGGCGCCGGCGCAGGCAGCACGTCGGGCCGCTCGCGGACGCGCCCCCGAGCCTCTCTCGGGGCTGCGCCTGACGCTCCATACATACTAAGACGACAATAAAAAACTTATATTAGTTATCTTAGATAGTAATGGTTATATTTACGTATGGGATAGTAACATCCGTTACGGCTATGGCATTGTACGCCATTCTTTTTTACAACAGATACAATAAGCCTATCATGTCCAAATGTCCATTGCTTGGTACAGTCCTTCTTCCCTGCTCTCATAAAATAATTCCAACAATGCTTTTGACTTTAAAACAAGCAAAAATAAATTAAGTACTTACTAGGCAAACAACCTTAACAATTCATACTTAATTTAATTTTAATAAAAGAGTAGGTAACATTTTTACTCAAGGTAGTGAAGTATGAATAGAAAACGAGAAATGGGAACATAACTTCTGAGAGCTGTCAAATAAATATCCACTTGTATTTCTTGGCAGCGAGCGCAGGGGACCGGAAAACATCTCTAATATTAGAAGAGTGGTGTGTAGGTGCTCACATATTGAAAAAATAATTTCATATCGCCCAGAAGGATAGGTACAGCATGTTGTTATTAAAGAAGTAGCACAGATGCAAGTGCCATGGTATTATATTTCAACTCGAAACTTCTATATTTTGAATTCCACTTCAAGTATGATCTATCTAGTAAGATGGTATTTAAAACTGATTTTATTCAGGAACTAGATAATAACTCTTAAACACTTAATAACACAACCACAAGCGAATTGAAAAACCTTTCATCATGACGACAACCCTGAAACTTGGTAAATTAGTTCCACGCATTGAATCTCCGGTCTAAAACAAACATTACGAAATCCTTTAGCAACAAAGCAGGGTTGTCCAAAGTTTGTTCTTGTTCGCGCGTGTGAGTTAGCGGTTTGCAGTCAAGAATTAACAAGGACATTAATAAGCACGTTGTGTGAACCTCCCAATGGAGAAACTCTATAAAACTCTACTAGTTTCGTACTGTTACATTGTACTGACGTAGACATCACTCGGTCTCAACTCTGCTCTCGTGTTTCAGAATCCTATTTATCGACTATTGATAGACAAGTTGCGATGTTAAATGAACTTCCTGGGTTAATTTCTAAAAATCCAGGGTGACTTGATTAATTTCTTTAGATACTTAAACATTAAATACCATTATGATAAGCGTCTGACAGATTCATTTAATAGCAATCTCTCTTTTGATGATTTAACTATATAACTTACTTATTAAACATTTCATTAATCAAGAGTTTTATTTATTTTGCAAAACTTTTAAGGAAATTAGTCCGTAGTTGCATTAGCGCCGAGACATAAATTCAACGTTGAGTAATGCAGGTTCTTTTGCTCTCGAAAACAGTACTTTATTCTCATTGGTGTGCTGAGGAAAGTTTAATGTGATAATGGTGTGCAATTTACACAAACGACTGAAATCCTATGAAGTGTTAAACGTTAAATGAACCATGCTGAAAATTACGTTTGTCGGGTAATTTCCAGCAAAATAATGGCATAATTGCGCGTTTTCAATATAAAATATTCATAGCATATGCCTTTCTCCAGATTCGGTTTTGAAATATTTTCAGTACTAATTTAACAATAGGAACAAGTGGGTAATGTTACCTACTTTGAAATTTTTGATACTTTTGTGTTCGTCACATGCTATTCAGTTATACAAGTAAATTGTAACAGAGTTTAAGTATGGTAAATGTTAATACCTAATATCATCATCATCAGGATGATGGTCCGGCGGTAAGTCGAGCCGAAGGTCGCCAAGAGCCCGCGCCGCGTGCCGCCTCCGCCTCTCAAACCACAGCCTCCTTTGTTCCCTCTCGTTATCCCTTTGCACTCCGAAAAACGTCTGCGTTTCCCTTTTGAGGTAATCCCGCACCGCCACAGTGTGAACTCTACGCAATCTGACGCCATCTTCTTGCGCGGGCTGCGGCGTGGGGTCCGGGGGCGGTTGGTGAGTGGTCTGCGGCGCGGGGGGCGCCGACACGACCCGCGGGGGCGACGCGGGCGCGGCCAGGGGAGGTGCGGATGCAGCTGTCGGTGGAGACGAGCTCTGGCAGGTGAGCTGCGGCGCCAGGAGCCCCGAACTCGACCTCCTGTAACAATGATAATAGGTACAATTAATGATTAACTCATTAATAAAGCAATATTTTTTTTAGAAACATGATTTATCTTAAAATACAAAAGAATTATCAAGAAGACACGTTCCATCGAATAATTATTGAAAAATTTTGCGGCCTTATGCACTTGCGGTTTGAAATGTTATCTTAAAATAACCATCGAGTAGGTATTTTGTGCAACAACCCAGTTTGTTGACGCACAAACGGATTGCTGAAACGGAAACAAATTCCGCTCATCCGTAGACCTCTGAATAAGTAGGTACGGAATTCGTTATTCCCAGAGAACCGTCATCGGCAAATTGGCTGGATTGATTCGGTATTTCCGATTGCAATTCCGTCGCAAATCAATTTTCAATTACTCCCAATACACAGTCATTGGCGCTGAACGGGACAGCCGTAAATTGAACCAAGTCTAGTGCTAGCGTGTTCGCGCTAATGTCAACACCCGCTCTTAACTTGGCCTCGTCAAAAACTCGCCCGTTAAACTAACATGGAGCTTAAATTGACTAACTTTACCCCTGATGTCGTTGAGTAAAACTTGGAGCGTCGATTTTCGTTGCTGACTTTGAACATTTGTAAGTAAATATTCTTTGTAAGGAAATAATATTGTGTATCTACCATGCTTTATGTGTAGGTATGTATGTATCGGATAATAATCAATTACACAAACAAACTTGCAAGATTTAATAAAGTAAATAACAGTGTTTTAAAAAGATTACACGCCAAGAATTTATTTATGCAATACAACGTAAGGCCATAAGTATTTTAACTCAAAGCTGAGGGCACACCTATAAATAAAATCAATGAAATATGTATAAGATGTGAAACCCTGGCCTGGTTTTCTTCAAGTGTAGGTAAACATGTGTAAGTACTCGTGCCAGATTCTAACCTAAACACCTACCAAGTAATTGTCTCGCCTGTTTACATTCCCAATTGTCATATACACGTGCCCAATTTAAATTCCCCATTACGAAAGTACGATCTATACCGGCGTGTACCAAAATTCGTCTACCTAAGATAATCATAATCCGTTATTCAGCTCGCGTCTGTTATGCGACACAATAATAAGGAATATTTATCAAAGGCATTGCTTAGCTACCTCTTAGTGTATCTTGATTTAGCTGCCGGCTTGCTGTGTGCAAATTATTGCCAGTTCACGAGCACACCTGTGACGGTATTGTGCAAGGGGCTGCTACCAGAATAACGACGTCATCATAAATATCAAAGTGCTACAGGCTCTTCTTTTCCTTGAGTAACAGTATTTCAAATACAAAATTAATAAATATTTGTATAATGGGTAAATTATTTTTGTTATTATAAATAACATGAAGTTAAATCAAAAACAGAAGTTCAAAACATAGTTGTGTAATCGATTTGGAATAATTTCAACTGCTATAAATCATGTTCAGAAAGGGTTTCCCTAAGGATAATTCTCGACCTTGGATTATAAATATGGCGGAAATCGTTTTGGAATATTTCCGGAATTGATGTTTGCCTATCCAATAATATATAAAAAATATTTAGACATATGATTGCTTTTAACAATTTCAAAGTTATCAAGTAAATATTATTAATTGTGTTATGATTTTATCAAAATATGTGATTATAACTACACATCATAATGGTTCTCTTTAAATATTAACATTGTTGATAGAGTAATCTACTTATTTTATGTGAAAAAAAAACATTTTAGTCTGTACACCATATAGTTGTATTTTATTTTATTAATACTTATCATCAGTCACAAATGTAATAAAAGAACACAATATACCTAATAGAAAGAGCTATAAAAAGTAATTTAAAATTAAATACCTTGCGCAATGTTTTTGTGTTTAAATGGTTATGGGCGTGGTTTAACAGTTTAACAGTCAAGATTCTAAGTATTTTTTGCAGAAGATCTATTTTTACTACAACACATTATATGTCTACCTTCCATTACCAAAGGAAAGATGCATGTGTCAATTGTAGGAGCCCCATATCAATGTGATGCAGGCCAATGTAGCTATTCTTGTTCTGTCACCGACCGACATCAAACAGGGCCTTGTCGGGACCCATCTCCACCATATATCAGTATTTGTGATGTTTCTTTAGCAAATGTATAAAGAAATATTTCTTAGAGACTACTCAGCACCGATAAAAAGTGTGTTTCAAGTTTATTGACCTTTTTTCACGAGGATCCGATGGGTAAATAGTCAAGTTATCTGCAACGTCCTTTTATTTCATTTAAATTTTTAAAATAACATTACATTAATATGCAAGAGTCCTGCACAGGAAATGAAAACTTTCTAGAAAGAACCATATTAAGTCTGCTACAAAGAAATGCAGAGAATAAACAAAGAAACTTTGCATTCCATTACGCGGTGTGTTCTAGAAGTAAATGGCGGCATTAATTACTTGGAGTTCTTTTAATATATCCTCAACGTTCGTTGCCTCGCGTCAGCCACGTTGAGTTATTGCCTCCGTGCCTCGCATTACAAATTGTCTACAGCTTTCGTAGCCGCGTAGCTACGTAGCACCGTAGCTCGTAGACGTCTGACTACGGGACTACGACAAATACTTGGACTTGGCAAACTTCCTCGTCTAGTTAAAGGTTGCCAATTCTAAGAATATTGAATTGCTTTTGTTGTCTTGTTTGTTTTATAATGTATACAATCATGTATTGGAATTCTGTACTGGAACTACTTACACTACATTGGTATGCAATATTTTGAATTTATCTTCATTGTTTAAATGTTTGTTTGCCTTTCTTTTGAATATTTTGAGTTTTGGGTGACTTTTGCCACTTTTACATTACATCATTATGTACAAGGGCTATTTAAACAAATTAGTTGCTAGTTATAGTTCGATTAATCAGCGGTTTTCTGGCATGTCTTGCCCATCAGTTGCATATGTCGTTGTTTGCTTAAACTAAATTAAACTTCGCTTGCGTCAACCAAGTTCTGGCCGTCAAAGCCCGATTAGTCCGGGGCTAACTAATCACAATTTAATGTGTAGGCTATGTTGCCCAGTTATTCAATAAATGGCTGTTCAGATTGTATATTTTCCTGGCTTTTTTCCTGTATTCGGGCCACGTGGAACTTGCTTATTTATAAAAGTTATTTTCTTTTGATGTAAGATTACGTAGCATTATTTACCTCTTAAGAATTATATAAAAAGAGCTTAACTCTTCCAAAGTTGGTACGAAGATGGTATTAAAATGTATAAGAATAAATTATTACTTATAACGCTTCTATAAAGACACAGTTATCGTATAATGAAATATTAACGACAAACGTATTACAATAAATAAAATAGAATGTTGTACTTTGATAAATAAATGTCATCATAATTTGAACATGTTGTGTTGAATAAGCGTAAATAAAAATGTGGAGAATGTCAGTTGCGTGCGATGAAGTAATAGCACTAGAAGTTCTTTATGGACGCTATCTCATCGACTTAAAGCACATTTAGTGCGCCACTAGTCAACCACAGAGTAGTTTCTTTTCTGGAGTTTAATTCAGCCCTAACTATAAATATTATTAATAACAATTTCTAGTCCAGACTTATTAAAAAAAGAGTCTGGAGAAAAACAAAGAGATATTCCAATGTACGTCTACAGAGCGATGGCATCGTTCTCTATTCCAAAGTTCGCAAGGAGATACACCAAACGCCGCACCTATTCCACATTTTGCATTATTTACCATAATTTTGTATGGAAAATAAAACAGCGTCGTTCTTTTCCGAATACGAAGTACCTACATTATTATCTTATCTGTCTAGGACAGACGCCTGATTTAGCAACTATTTTTCCGATTTGGATATTTGTCATTGTATCGTTATAGTTATATGCTTTCACCGAAGACGTGCCGATGTCGCAAAGTATCATGTCTCCGCCGAGAGTACATTAATAATTCAAGAGGAGCGCGGCGAGAGCTGCGACACTATTACAGTATGAGAGACGTCGGAAAAGTGTTTCCCGTTTGCCGAGAAAACGTGGGAAATTTGTGTCGATCGAGGAAACACTCCCGTTAAGGAGACTCGGATAGACAGCACCCGTACACCCCTCTGAATATTTTAACATTGCATATTTTTACCACTCGCTATACCCACACTCGATAAGGAAGTGTGACATGAAAATTTCCATTTCCATGTAAAAGTAAAGATGGCAAATCGAAATATTAAAAATAAACGAGCCGTTCAAACGTTTATTGTTAAACGATTTGCAACCAAAGTTGTACTCAAAGTCTTGACTGCAATATATTTTAAGAAGCAATTACCTTTGCTTTGCCCGAAATGTTAGTCAAAAATCTTGTTAAAGCTAAAGTACGTACTCTAAGCTTGTCAAGATTTGCAAACGTTGCATAAAATGCTACTCACCACACCATAAAATTATTTGCATACAAAGAATATGTACCTAAGTGGAATATTCACGTGGCGATTGTGATAACCTGTCAAACTAAGGGAACAAACACCAAAAGTTATATGAAAAGGATAAACAACTCATATTAGTAGGAGTATGATATTAGTTTTCCGTAGTTTCATGTAACTTGGCGACAGTTAATTGACCTACCAACAAGCGTTACATTTATATTGAAGGACGACTAACTGATGCTTAAATTCTCTCTGGGATCAGATCGTAGACGTCTACATATTTTGGATTAATCATATTCCTATTTGAATACCTAGGGCGAGTAGGAACTTACATTTATCTCATGTTGATTATAGGTAGTTTTGTTAATAAAAGCGAGGCTTTCTTTAAAAAGCATAAGTTGTATTAAAAATAGAATTAAAAATAAAACAGATCATTAAATATAATACCTACGCTCAGGCCCAAGCTTTGTTAAAGTTATCTTAACTCCCTCTTTATCTCATTAAAATCTGTTCCAAACAATTATAAAGTTAGCTTTGGATTTATCTTGGCTGCTTGGAAAAAAAATCCGGGTCTATTAGGGTCCCTTTTTAGGTTAGTTACATGCTTATATTTGGCTCAATCGATGTTTATACTCGTATTTTTATAATTTTCTATTTTGTATATTGAAGCTGTTGGTTTTCCAATAAATAAATAAATAAATAAATAAATAAATAAATAAATAAATAAATAAATAAATAAATAAATAAATAAATAAATAAATAAATAAATAAATAAATAAATAAATAAATAAATAAATAAATAAATAAATAAATAAATAAATAAATAAATAAATAAATAAATAAATAAATAAATAAATAAATAAATAAATAAATAAATAAATAAATAAATAAATAAATAAATAAATAAATAAATAAATAAATAAATAAATAAATAAATAAATAAATAAATAAATAAATAAATAAATAAATAAATAAATAAATAAATAAATAAATAAATAAATAAATAAATAAATAAATAAATAAATAAATAAATAAATAAATAAATAAATAAATAAATAAATAAATAAATAAATAAATAAATAAATAAATAAATAAATAAATAAATAAATAAATAAATAAATAAATAAATAAATAAATAAATAAATAAATAAATAAATAAATAAATAAATAAATAAATAAATAAATAAATAAATAAATAAATAAATAAATAAATAAATAAATAAATAAATAAATAAATAAATAAATAAATAAATAAATAAATAAATAAATAAATAAATAAATAAATAAATAAATAAATAAATAAATAAATAAATAAATAAATAAATAAATAAATAAATAAATAAATAAATAAATAAATAAATAAATAAATAAATAAATAAATAAATAAATAAATAAATAAATAAATAAATAAATAAATAAATAAATAAATAAATAAATAAATAAATAAATAAATAAATAAATAAATAAATAAATAAATAAATAAATAAATAAATAAATAAATAAATAAATAAATAAATAAATAAATAAATAAATAAATAAATAAATAAATAAATAAATAAATAAATAAATAAATAAATAAATAAATAAATAAATAAATAAATAAATAAATAAATAAATAAATAAATAAATAAATAAATAAATAAATAAATAAATAAATAAATAAATAAATAAATAAATAAATAAATAAATAAATAAATAAATAAATAAATAAATAAATAAATAAATAAATAAATAAATAAATAAATAAATAAATAAATAAATAAATAAATAAATAAATAAATAAATAAATAAATAAATAAATAAATAAATAAATAAATAAATAAATAAATAAATAAATAAATAAATAAATAAATAAATAAATAAATAAATAAATAAATATGAGTCACAAACAAATTGACCATTTCATCAAGTTAAAATAGATTTTGTTCAGCCATTATTGTAGTTTGTTATGAAATACAACGTTATGATGTAACTAAAATCAACAACATGTTTGTTATAATATTGACAGTATGTTCAAAGGATGTTACATCGGTACGTCAAAATTACAAACCACGAGGGAAACTCGTAATTTATAATAATTTAAAATTGAGTAAGAACTCAGTAAAAAATTTGTTAAGTCTAAAACAACTGAAAATACTTTGAAATATTTTTTAACAGCATTTATTATTTCATGAAGACTTAAAATAGGCAAAACAAACCTACAGATTTACTCACTTTACTCTATGTTTTAACGATATGTAATCAAACTAAAATCATCCTATCACATCAATATGTATGGTTGATGGAATCCCGCAACATTGTACCAAACAATCGAAATTACATCAAGGTAATGCAGCCCTAACTAAAATCTCATTAAGCGAACTAATCTCCATCGAAATATTTCAGAGCAGTCAGTGGCTCCAATTATATAGATTAGCGGCTAACATAATATATAATGTACTTACACGAGCGGTAACTAAACTGAATACACAATACATTGCTGTCGAAGTGGGCAGCATTGTTTGATTCAATCTATGCGGAATATGGCTCGTAGCCTTTAGATATTCTGATGTGTCTCCACGCTGGACGATTGGCGGTCGATCGAGCGAGCTCGTATTTTGGACACGTAGGTATTATATTCGTACCTATCGTCCTATCATAAATAAAGTATTCAAGTAATATACAACCCTTTTCAATATTAAGTATAATAATCAGGTGCTAAGTGATTTCGATGTGAAGATGTGATTGATGATTCGTTCTATTTGTCATTTACTGCTGCTGTTTTTTTCCTCTATTTCAGCATATCGTTATTGTCTTCCCATAAAACCAAATAATTTTAAGTTATTTCAAGAATTGATCAAAATAAAAACCTCGAAACCGATTTCGATAGAAATTAAACAAGACGTTGAATTACTTTTTAATTCTTCTTAGAGAACTACCCCATTACTGTTATGGGCCCCTTAAGTCTGTCGTACAAGAGCTTAAGTCACCCAACCAGAGAGGATTACGTCGAATCCAATCGGAATAGCTCTCGATCGAGTAGGTTAATTTGCTTTCCTACTAGCTAGTATAGCGGCTGCTATATGACGGAACTGCCATTAACCATTGTATAATCTAGTTTGATGTAATGCGGGCCGCTAGATACATATATTTAGGTTAATGTGCCAAATCTAAAAGCCTAAGCATCCTTATTACGGGTTAACATCGAAAAACAATCGAATTACACCAAATAAACTACTATTTGGTGTAATTTCTACCTCTCATTAATACTAAAAGGAAGACTGTATGTTATTATTACTTAAACCATCTAACAACCTACAATTTTCTTAAATAGACGGAACGAACGTAATTTTCCAATATGATCAAATGACCTACTTCGTGATTAACCCTCATAACTTCGTAAGTTATACCCTCAGACATATTAAAACCTCCCTATGTAGCCTCATAAATTTACCCCACATTAATGTTACAATTATAAAACATAGATTCTTTCCTCCTTTTATGAATTTCCCGTAGCGGAATTTCCCAGTTATCGACCCATGGACTTTAATAGGCGTTGGAACAATTTATGACTAAGAATACCGCTTGATTACAATTTACATGATATACCTCCACGTAACTATGATTTACTTTATGACAACATAAAGTTGACTTAGCTTTAGTAAGGATAGGGAACTAATATATAGGTAAATGAGACGAGAATAACATCAAATAAAAAACTTTAGCTAAAGGTCTTCCTCTTTCATTCTTCTTGGAAACAAAACGAATACCTATAGAACTTAATTTGTTTTCACGGTTTGCTTTAGTAGGTATGTTTTATTATTATTACCCCATAGTGACCATAAATTTACCACAAACCCATTATAAATATTTTGTCTATAAATACAACTTTCTCGTGTTGCTATCAAAATTTTGTTTTAAAATGAGTTATCTTAAAAACTACACGAAACCAATTTGCGAGTATCTACATATATGCCGATCCCGTCTATTCTGTTCTGTGTATGAATAGTTTATATGAAGAAAATGATGCAATTTTGGTGAATGTATATACAGTGTATATTTTTTAATCTTAACGTTATAAAAATAATTCAAAACAAGCGGATCGTATCAATACGTAGGCCTATTGGATATCGAGCGGGGGCGAGCTATTAGCGACGGCTTATGTCTCACATAATTGGAATCGAGCTAAGCTGCATTTGCATATCCAATCCAATCGAGACTCAAATTTTATACTGTCAAAGCGGGAATTGTTAGATTCTATCAATTGAAGAAATCATCTTATATTTTGCTTTACTGAAATTAATAAGGGATACTGAACGAAGGTATTGCATTAGCCTACCCAGAAATCATTATTTTACATAGGTACTTAAACAAAGGCTAGCTAAGCGTTCCAGGAAAATTACTCGTTGTCTCCGAAAAGCACCTACCGACACTAATTACGTCCCAATTTATATAACGAAATATTTACGTCAGCAGAGTAATAAGAAGCTCATAATAAATTCGAGGTTCATTTGAAAATTTCAGAGCTCGTCGAAGGCTCAAGCACGGAAGTCGAAAGTTGGCTGCAAATTATAAATTAATGAACAGAGAAACACTGCTTGTCGGAGTCCAACAATTACTTTAAGATTGCGACTCTGTTCTTTCAACCTCATGGCGCCCTGCCAACAAAGCCTTGCCGACTATTTCAATAATTACGACTTATTCCATTATTTCAAAGTACATTTTGGAGTGCCCGGACTATAGAGACTACTAGCCTGAAGTATATGCGAATCTGGTGCTGGCGCACATTCTTTTAAACTACCCAGAATATAACGAAAATGAGAGGTTAAGAAATTGTATGAAAACTGCTACAGCGTAAATTTTAATTAGCTAAAACATTATCTGTCATGCTGTCTCAATTTTGCTCTTCATAAAGATTTAATTTCAACACAATAAGCTAGAATTTAATAAGATTTGAATTGATACGTTCATACAGAATATTTCTTGAAAGACAAAATGTCCCGGTGAAGATAAGGCTGCCTAATTGCAATTAATTAAAACAGAAAGCCTTTATGTTAAGAGCATTCTAGTGAGGCAGCACTCAAAAGGCCGTGGAGACCTTCTTGTATCGAGGACTTTCTCACAAGAATTCTTAAATTAAATTTTTCTCATCTTCGGCTAAGTGGCAACATTTTAACATTTTTTTCCTTTGTCCTTCTTATATGCTTCCCCTAACTTACTTGCGTTTTTATTCGCTTTTCAATTAATAAGTAGGTAACAAAACGTTTGCTTTGAGAACACAGTGCTAAACTATGCATTATGCAAATTATTTAAAGGATTCTCAACGATAAAACACTTGATAGTTTAGAAATATTTGATTTACAAATTAATCTTTTTGCAAGTAAACAATTAATAAAAAAACTTGACGAAGACTGACTTTGTGACTAGGTACATAACTGAGCCCATCGTGAAATGTGCAAAATAAAGTAACACAAAAGTATACCTTGTTTGCCTAGACAGACAGTCGGTGGTGTCCGGGTCGGAGCACGTTTGATTACGCTCATATTTCATGCGGACATTTGACCCGGGTAACTTGACGCCCCACTCGTGGAAATTGTGATGTTTTGCTTTTTATACCCACGTCTCTATGATATACATAACACGAAATTCGTCCCCGTCCTTTTATTTATTTTTAGGTCTTTGATTTTTTTTTCGATGACCTCGTCTGTTTTTACGGTATGTGAATTAATTTATATCTGTGGCAGAGAAAAATAATTGAGTAATTTTGACAATCATTAGAAGAATTGCTAGGCTACAGATATAATTTTAAACCTTTATGCAGATTTTCAATTCCAAATAAAGATAAGTGAGGTATCATTTAAAAGGTTTGTAGCTAAAACAAATGTCAGCGGCACAACCAATTATCATATAGCGACATGAAAAGGCACTTTTCAAAAGTAAAATCACGTATTAGGGTCACCCAAAAACAGAAATGAATGAAACATTATATTCGCTATTTTCTTTCATTTAAATTCAATAAATTCAACGAATCGAAGTTATTTCGATCCTGTTTTCATTCAATTTGATTCAAAAACGTTAATTTTAATAGTAGCTACAATTCCTAAAAAATTACACGAAGGGATTTACGAGAATTTACCCAAGGCAGTGATTTGATTGCTACTAATATTTTAAACATTTATTTCTCAAAGGTTTAGACATGAAAAAGTGCTTGTAGTTGTTACTAAATCTGTACATTTTACGAAGATACACAAAAACGTAGGCATTTTATATTGATACAAAATAAAAATATGTAACATCAGCGTACCCGGCTAGATGATATCAGACGACGAGCAAATATTGCCCCATTTGCTTCCGTTCCAGTAATATCTTGGAAAACTTACTACATAGTTCACATGTATCTTTATTTTAGAAAATATTTCCGATAATACGTTTATATTCTTGGATGTTTCATATTGTTTATATTTTACAAGTGAGATACCCTATAGATATTACGAGCAGGTACATATTCGTGCCAACGCCATATAGTAATGATTGAATTTGTATATGCTTTCGATACTAAGGAGTCCATAGGTGTTCCTATACTCTTAAAAATACTAAGCTTAATGACGGACACATAACAAGGTAACGTAAGTTAAAGAAATAAAGTAACGTCAGTTAAAGCCGATACAAGAAGATATCGTGTTATAATGCAGTTTAAACAGGATATAACTGCTCATAATCTGCATAAAAAATGTGGCATGTAGAGTAAGTAATTTGAATGCACTATCATAAGAAACTAGTAAAACTTAAGCTGGAGGGCAAAACCCTTAAACACTCGGGTCGCTTTGTAGCGAGTGCATGTTCCTCTTTCCCCACAATCTGCTCTTGTTTCGCATTATGTGCGGGAAACTAGGTCACCGCAATTATACCACAAAACTGGCTTGACACGGCGTAATTTATTTTACATATTAATTCACTTAAACTCGCGTATGTGTCGCTAATTGTGTGTGCTTTACTTATACTGCAATGCTGCAAACTACGAAAAACTTAAAAATGAAGAAAAGAAACTTTTAAGTTAAATTTTCAAGAACGCATGAAATAAATACTAAACTATTTACTCATAAGATGTCTTAATGGATGCAAGTGGCTTTCAACTGACGTAAAATTATGTCCAGCCATGGACGTCTTTCGGCTATAGTGACGAGAAGCTCCTCGTGTCAAAATCTAGATTTATAAAATTGCATATATTTCATTTCATTTCTATTCACAAAGTTATTTGAATAAAACCATTTTATGTATGAACACACAGCACCATGCATGACCTCATACATGTCATACCTTTTTATAAAGTCCTTTAATGATTCAGTTGAGAGCACATAAAACTGAAACATGCTTTTAATTGCGCTGTAGGTACCCTCTCAAGAGAAATGAAAGTACGTAAAAAACAGGAATGTCTCTGTGTTTACTGCAGAGGGTAGGTAAACGTGGAGTGAAATCATAAAAACAAATTACCGATCTTTATTAAACGTGACCCAGGGGACGCGACTTGACAGTTTTTAAGCGTTTCCATTGCTCACGGCAAAATTATACGTCTTCACGAAGGATGCTGGTAGAGTAGAAAAGTACAGCCAGTGTTTAAAGACAACATTTTCAAAAAGTATTTTACAAAAGCGACTTTACACTCTATATAATATAAGCAAAAGGACTGCGGGAAGAAATAATAAATAAATAAATATTGGGGGACATTTCACACGCGGTCACCTGACCCCAAACTAGGCAAATCCTGTACTATGGGTATCAGGGACTGATAAACATACATAGATTAATGTATAACACCCAGACACGGAACAAACATTTTTGCTCATCACACAAATGTTTGTTAACCGGCGGGGATCGAACCCGCGACCCGTGCGTATGAGGCAGACTTACTACCGACTACGCTAACTGGCCTGTCATTATTCAAATTACTTTTAGAAACATGTAGGTACCTACTAAGAATATTCCGAGACAAGTATAAGCAACTGTACATTGTTATTAAATTGGTATAAAGGTAAAATAATATCGAAAATAAAATACCGTATCATGCAATGGAAATGTTCTCTCAATTCTAAAAGCATATTTTCCCTCTGCAGCGCCTTTTTTCTCCTTTATACGCTCACTGTTCGTTTATGTGATGCGTAAAACTTCCTTGTCATAAAATATTACAATCTCTATCCTGGCCCAGTTGGATCAACTGTATTATCGACTTACGTATGAATCTCAAAACAGGTAATAGTGGGCACACAAATGTCAATGGTAACCCGACTAAATAGGTAGGTACAAATCAATGCCAGTATATCTAGACCGGTATTATGAAAACTGTAACGTTGACAGGCTTTAATTTTAAAAGTTGGATTATACAGGTTAGTGAGTGTGATTCTAAGCGATAATTGTCAGGCTGAAAGAGCTCTGGTACCCTTTGTAAGTAGCTAGCCTTCCGACCTTGACGCGTCCGGCTTTGAGAAGAAATTAAATCAACTTTTATATCCACCAGTCGGCTGGTTAGCAAAGAAAAACTTCCAAGACAGTTATAATTGAATTTGACCTATCTGATGGTCTTATCCAAGGCGTTGTTTTAGCCCGATCTGTAGATATGCGTTTGAACGATGATCTAATGACCTTGCTTCAAGCGACGATGGAATATTGGATAAAATAACAAATGAATAAATAAGAGTAAAGTAAGGAGTGGTAAGGAGCATGCGCTAAAAGGTTAATGAATGTGGATGAAACAAAAGAAATGTAGAGCTACTGATTTGTCAATACAGGCACGACACGTGTTTGAAACAACGCGTGGAAATAAAACCCGCTATATGTGCGTATACGTATAGTAGAATGGAAAGTCTTCAAAACGTATAACGCCGTTGACCTACATATTTGTGATATTAATTTTGTTTTACAAAGGGATCATATGACTGATGCTGGGAGTTTTTTTACCGACTACAAACTTAAAAAAGATGGTGGTTCTCATTCGCCTGTATTTTATGTTAATGTTTTATTATATGTCGTTTGTATGGAATAAGGATAAAAAACGGATTGAATCATGAAACTGAAATTTCAAAAACAGCATTAAAATTGAGAGTAGAACATGAAACAGCTCAGTAAAGTAACGCTCAGCTTTTAACAGTTCCGTAGTTTAAGTGGCAAAGAGTCAAAGAGCCGTCTATCTAAATCACAAAGAGTGAGTTTGTCCCAAAGTTGGTGCGAGCCGCTGACCTAGAAACAAGACGAGTTGTGCCAAGTTTTTCAATAAGACCCACCGACATAAGTAGCTAAATGGAAAAGTTGTTTAACTTTTTTCAAATTATTGGCTTCTTATGTAAGTAATCATGCTGATGTTATCTGAAATACTGATGTTTTAATATGTAATAAATAAAGAAATAAGTTAAGTAAGTATTTAGTTAAACAGATCATTTGTCTCATGATAAACAACTTTTACTAAGGAACGTACCTATATATCCAAATTAAAAAACACCTCGCCGGCCTGCGCCGTAGTAAATTGCATACCTATATTATCAATCAGCTGAATTCTTTTGTATACGAAACAAAAAGAATTTTGTGTTCTCGAAAAGTATATGTTTAATAGTAAAAGTTGTTTATTATTAGGAGTCTAATTACCTGTTTAAGTATTTGTTTCTAATTAGCAAACACACAAACACAACGAACGAAGTTTTTAAAACGTTACATACGAAGTTTTAATAAGATACCTCTTTAAAACATAGGTACCTACATAATATTGCACTTAAAAAATCTAAAATAATTTTATCTAAGAACAAACACTTTAGGCAATAAAATGGCTTCCTTCTCGATCTCCGTCTATCTATCAAGTAATTGATCGATTCGTTACAATGAAATACGTATTAGAAGCATACCCAGTACCTATGTCCCATAACACTATCTGGAATTCAGTAAGCCCTTAATAAAGGAAGGGGGAGTGTTATTGTTATAGGTCCTTACACGAAATAGCTATCAAGATTAGGATAATGTTATAAGGTTATAACGATTCGAGGACCCCGGAATTCGTCTTAGATATTAATTTATATTCGGCATTACAAAAATTGTCTTCACAATAGATTATTTTTAACCCCTCACATCCCACTGACCCATTATAAACCCAGACACAATAGATTTTCTATCTATCGTTTATTTATTCTATCGTTCTTTTTTTTCTGGGATGTGAAAGATTAATTAATGGCACTTTGAAAAGACATATTACAACTAAAGATAGTGAACTAAAGATAGCGTTTCATAAGCAACTACGAAAAGAAAGTCATGTTAAACTATATTTGTGTATTCTGTAAGATGTTACTGCGAATGAAGTAAAACAAACAATCGCCAATCGGTGCTCGGGCTTAAACGACAGCCGAATTTTGAGCAATTTATCTTTACTGAGGAAATTAGTGAAGTTGTAAGAAGCAATTGGAATGGCATGCAAATGGCGTCACTTGGGGCTAATCCATCGTCCCACTCATTTAAAACACCCCTCTTTGCTCTAATGTACATCAAATGCTACAATTAATTCATCAAATATCTTTACGATTACGTTTAAATAGAATAAACAACATTGTTAGACAATAATTTTCGTAATTTATTTAATAGAACTTTTACGGTGTTAAAATTACTTTAACTTTGTAAAGTCTAAAGAGACCACTAAACCTAATAGCTGTATAAAACTTAAAACCTGGGCTAAGTCGTAAAGTGCTTAGTTATATCTGTACATGACTTTGATAAATTACATACAAAGTGTTAAACAAACTTCTAAGTAATTATTAATTGGTTTCTTAGAGTGATAACTACATACTATGTATATGTATGAGATAGGTTATAACGTTTGCTTTCGATGGTTCATTAATTGTCTCTACTTATAATATAATAAGTACAGTAATAAGCTGCTGAAATTCATCAAAATTTTTGAATTATCATGTAGGAATAATAATTTTACTTTGTTTTTGTAATCAAATATCTCGTACAATCGGTTTCATTCCCTGTTATTGCTACTTTCAACAGTTTACTCATATTTCGACTTCCAAGAAATGAAATGTAAACAATATGAAATGAAGTGAAAATATTCACAAATAAAATGAATACAAGAGTCGAGGGCAATAGCCGAGAATGCTTTACCGTACAATATACGCGAGTGTAGTTCTACTGGCAGCTAGTCCGAGATTGGTATAAATAATGCAGGAGCATTCCACGGCCAACCCGGTTCAACGCTACT
This sequence comes from Anarsia innoxiella, assembly GCA_947563765.1. Classification (NCBI taxonomy): domain Eukaryota; kingdom Metazoa; phylum Arthropoda; class Insecta; order Lepidoptera; family Gelechiidae; genus Anarsia; species Anarsia innoxiella. The sequence continues at coordinate 3,002,348 of OX387403.1, forward strand.
GAAAATTCGTCATCCATTCCCGACCCAGAAGGAATTATGACGGTTGCCACTTTTTAGGATTACTTTTACTCTGGAAAAGAAATTTTGGTAGGTACAAGAGAGTTTTATTTCGTTTTACGAAATAAAGGAATACCAAAACGATTTTTCTACAAAATTATGCTGTTGTTATCAGTAAATTAAGTAGTATTATTTTACCAACGAGATAAGAAAATATAATATCAGTGTTCACGAGAATACAAAATTGTATCGAAGTTTTTAAAGCCTTTTAAAAAACTTTTACACTTGTAAAACTCGTTTAGTGTGTGACCTAGACAATCTCGCAAATTGATATTACAAGTATGTAAATGAGAAGGCAAGCGCGCGAACGATCCCACCCGCCCCGCAGACTCATTTCCGAAACCAGTCCGCTATATGAGCTGCCGGAGGAACTTAAATCGCGACAATTTCCATTTATATGGCCGTCATAAGCCGTGTCTTTGTCTAGGAGATATTTTACAACAATACCAGCTCGCTAACTTATGCTGCTACAAAGTTTGTCTCAGGAACAGAGTAGTATCAAGTTGTTCCGGCTTATTACTACGGCGGCGGCGGCTGTACAAACACAACCCTTTTTGGGACGGAAGGAAATTGAAAATTTGACATATTAAAGGGACATGCATCATGTTTTATAAATCACGAAAAAATATTTTTGTCAAAAAAGAAGGAATCGTGTACACGCCGCCGCCGCCGCAAGTAATGTCTCAGTTTTTGTGCGTTTGAATGAATAGGTACCTACTATCGATCACGTTTTTGGTAAATTTGAATTTCTAGGTAAAGGAGATACTGAACTCTATAATTTTAAACATTAGGTTAAAAGTTAGGTTCTTATCTAACAAATGTGAAGCGATTTTCCGATCGTTTAGAAAGTCTTACGTAATCCGAACCCACGAAGTAGCAACCTTATAACTTACACTAGGGAATCGTATAAGTATAAGTACTTACTTACTTTAAGTTTAGTCCCAAAACTAAATTATGTCACCAACAAATAAGGTTTCTGATCGTTTTTATAAAGGATAAAAGACGATATTTTAATAAAAGAAGGTAGTCTTTTCATGTGAAACTAAAATCGTGTTAATATAATTTTTAGATGTTCCCTCCACTCAAATAATTCACAAAATTGTAAGGTGAGTTTGTGTCCTATCCAGCTAACAATGATCTACTTTTTCCTTTCATTTATATTAATTTGGCATGTCGTGCTTGTAACTGTAATGCTTTTGATATATAGTATAATAAAAACAGGTACACATTCATAAGGAAGTCCGGTTTAATCGAGGTAAAAGCCTCAACAGCCTTATATCACTAGGTAAGACCCACGGCGGCATCTGCTGTTTATATGTTAATTCTTTTGTAAATAAAACCTGCGTTCCCTGAAAATTGCTTCACAAATTCTATGTGGTGAACGCGTACGTATAAAATGTTTGATTCGAATGAAGATCCGTTGCGTAAGGAAGTAATTTGTGTTTGTTTATCGAACATCAATTCAAAAGATATACTCGATCAACAGCTATTATATAATAAGCTAAAGTTCAAACAAGGGTCAGTGATAAATAACATCTTAACACTTATGAGTAATAATGTGGTGGCTAGTGCGTAAGTATTTTATAAAGTTACGACATCACATCACATAGGATTATCTCCACTTCAGAATAAACATACCTACCAATCTAATAAGACATATTCACGAAAATAATTCAAATGCGCATAATATTTCAAATAAGGTGAAATTACATCGAAATTACACACCAAAGTGACATCTTTAACTCGCAAAGTATTACGGTCGCGGAGGGACGTAAATCATCTTTATTGCTCAAAACACTTACGCTCAAGGCAGATAAAATACAATGTTGCTAGTTGGAAAGCTGGCAGTTATGGAAGACACACATTTCACGGCGTTATACTTCTGACACCTTGCTACATTTAGCACGTAATCTTGGTAGAGCTTCCTGAGTACTTTGTGGTGTTTGTTTGTGATTCTTTGTCAAAGTCCACTGCTTTTTTCTTACCCATTTTGTTGCCCTGTCCTTAACCTTTTTTTAACTCATCGGCATGGAACATGTTATTTACTACCGTTACTAATTATTTATACCATAAGACAGGAAAATCCTGCCTAATAGCATGTACGTGTGTTACCAGGCGGAACATATTTGCGTGTTTACGTAGGTACTGAAGGTAAAACATTGTGCCACTCTAGAGCTTTAAATATAAAAGAAAAGGGGTACAAAATGATGAAATATTTGGTTTATTTGTCGAAAACGTCGTCCTCGAATAAAGTGTAGCAGGCAGGTAAGTATTACATATTTTATTAGGAAGTTCTCTCGAAGGCGGTTCGGAAACTTGGTTACCTCACCTAAACTCTTCTAGTTAAAAGTTAGCAACGCTGAAAAGAAAGATCGTTTTAAAGTTTGATTGTCTATTACAAAGCTGTCAACGTACTTTTAATGAGGGTGGTATCATCTTTTATGACAAAACTTATTGACTTTTATTAAAGGTAAATAGCAAAGGAACATTTTTGCCGTAACATTTTTTGTATATTTTTTTTCTTAATCTACCGACAAGGGACCTTTTTCTACCGAAATTGCATATTATACTTACAAACGGATAAGTGTAAAATACTTATTATAAAATTCATACAAATCAGTTATTATTTTCAAGAATCCGTCAACAAAATCAACTGACCAACGAAACATCGCCAAGACAAGACTAGAATTTTCGTGAAGCTTTTCCAATTTCTCCGGAGCATTCCTATCCTCATCGAGTCTTTCAAGATCCGTTTTGTATGAATAAATAATGGCAATTACATTTACAAATGTCCTTTTGTTTCTTTGTCCTGATATTGGTCCGTCGAGTCTCAACGACATTCACATGACCTCTCCCATTCTTGTGAGCATTCCTGAATATATAGAAACGTTTAATGTAGTTATTTCGGGTTAAAGGGACGACTTCAGTTTTGGTTAAATTTCCCTTCCCATGATTTACCTTACAGCGAAAATGTTTATGTTATTATATATACCCACTGAGTAGATAGCTAATTACGTTGGGAAAAATTCTTCAAATTCCGCCTGTATATTGATTGAGTGAGTATAGATTTTATAAGATGGTTTGATAGCAATAGCACTATGCTTGGTTCTTATTTGTCGTATATCAGTCCGGCTTTTTTTATTTTAGCACGGTCACCCGACAAGTGAGAATAGATTCATACAAAATGTTATTATGCCACTTAACCTCATGAAAAAAATCCTTCGATAATCCACGACTAGTGAGAACGAAGTCTAATCATCAATCATCTTGAATATCATAAATAAATACAAACAGTTAAGTAAACAAGCAGCTCAGTCTTAATTTTTCGGCCTTAAAATTTTAATTTCGTAAATCGAATCTAGGTCCATTCACTATCAATACACTTTAAGCACAATAAAGCACACAAAGGCCTGTAATGTCTATTGTAGCAACAAGGAGAGATGTCTGTCAAAACGTAGGCGTTAGTAGATATTGTAAGCTATACAAGTTTCTATTGAATTGTATTTCAGTGAAATACTTACCGACGTACTTACTGCGACATACGTTCTATAATGGTTTTTTAAGAACTACCTATTTAGGGAATATAAGGAAAACGTCAGCTACTATGATAAATAAATGTATTACCTACCTTTATTGAATACATTAATAAAAATACATATTAGTGTAGATGGTATTGGGGTAATTTTGATTGCTATTTTTCGAGGGGCAATTCCAAAATACACTGTCGGTATAAGTATACTGTAGGAGGTGTGTTTTGATCGTAGCAAGTGGAAAGAAGTCTCTACCTATCTCGATGAGAAACAGTTGTGACGAATATGTATATGTCTGTATAGGTACCACACTTTATAAATAGTGTTTTGCAATTGCCCTGTATTCTAAATTACCCCAATGTGCCTTACCAAGTACCGACCAACAAGAAAACTGGATTCCAAACAAGAAACAACCTAATTTAGCAGATCGTTCATGATTTATGTTACCTTTTCATAGCGTTATCGACGTTTCTATATTTATTCGAGCCTAAAAATATCACAAATATTCCGTTGAGAGTATTTTACTAGATGACGATACGATAAAACCTACGCTTACGTGTTATTAGGTAAGTATACTTTGATTAGAAAATATGCTGACGCTTCGGTGTGCATTTAACTGATCAAGCGCATAGTTAGTCATATAATAAATAATTTCAAGGTCATTTTAACTGTAAACAACATCTATTGACAAACTTATTTCAAATTTCTCTCAACAAAATAATAAATGGACTTATGAACCTTCATGCATATTCGATTAATGCCAAAAAGGGATTAAAAGGGCACATAAAAAGAAATAGAAAATATTAAAATACGGAGTCCGAGGAAAGTAAATAGCCGGGACTAAATTCGTGATAAATATGTATGTTCTGATGTTTTTTTTTCTTTTATAAATATAGAAGTTCGACCCCAAAGATGGAAGGATGAATGATTGATGAAGACTAGTTGTTGGGTCCGCTCTACGGCTCCAATTAGGACTCTAGCCATTTCTGAGTCTAGGTAAAAGAGGTCGAGGATTGCCTCTGTTACGTGCCCTTGTTTATAATTAATAATTTCTTTATTAACTGGAAAACGTATTCTACACTTAATTTATCGTAAGTCTGCAGAATTGTAAAAAGTGATAGCTAGGTTTATACTAAAGTTCACAATGCTATTTTAGTTGTCTAAATGAATCAATCACAACAAACTAGAACTGATGATCGATGATAATCCTGAAAAATAACGCTCTCACAAGTAAATATCCAAGTTTATTCTTCATCTCGATATGCACAACAAAATATCCCATAATACAAATAATCAAACAAGTTATCCTAACAGAACCAATCTTATTTAATTATAATAAGGTCGGCAAATAGCAACAACACGTTCATTTAAGCGTATAATTATGTTTGTTTGCAGGCGAGGGCGTAGGGCTGAAGTATATTAAGGGAGATGGACCGCGTGGGGTAATTTTACTCTAGAGACATAATATAGAACCCTCTGAAGCAATAGATGTGTTAGTAACCTGCAATGAAACACTACTTACTTTTGTATAGATAGATATATTAAAAAAATATTCTCTCAGGGAAACGGGTAAACTGAGACTTTAAAAGTAACAGTAAGTATAAACTAATAAAAGAAAATCTACTTCATATGTTAAGTTCTTGCTTTCCATGTTTCTTGGAAAAGTTACTTGTTTTTGTGAAATATTATCTCCTCTTTTTTCCTTATTTCCTTATACTACGACCACCTTATTATCAAAAACATTTCATTAGAAAAAAACAGATAAAGCTGCCGTTTTGTAACATAATATCATCTGTTCATCTTAGCAATATTTGTTTATATAAGGAATCATATCCACGAGCTACATGGCAAGTACACTACCAACCACGCCAACTGGCCAGTCAAAACTAAAGTCAATATCAGAAACAATATTGCATTGCATCAACGTTCAAAATCCAGTTTACATAACAAACGTGATATAATATATTTCTGAAAGCGTAAAGTACCTACTATATTATTTTACGTGTAATCTTCCTATCTTGTATCTCGTGGAAAGTTTAAAACAAAACCTTTACGGAGAAAATCAAACCAGAAGATTGCAAACCTAGACCGCAACTCCAGTGCTCCTTTAAAATGCAACTTGGACACAATATTCCTTTGTTCTGAATAAAATAACTTAGATACCGGAGAAAAATTCCCCCTATGTTATTTAAAGCGCTCTTATTATTTGCGAAGTTATACTGAGATAACCGTAACAATGGCAATGTGAAATAGAACGTGCTTGGTTCCTAGAAAGTGGGTTAGGTATATGCACTTATGTGTAAAATGTAAACCTATTTGAAACGCACTGAATCTATACAATCAAGTATTTAAAGAACCATACAAAGTATAAAAATATAATTTCAATTCCAACAATAACCTTACTATGAACAAAACAACTCTCACTCATCGTAACGTAAATAATGAATTCACTTTCTCATTGACTCAGTATTCTATGTTAAATATCTGGGATTACAGAAAGATTGATTGAAGGTACTGTATCACACGATCTATTATTGGAACTCAAAAAGTCAACGGAAAATTCAAGAAAATACAAAAAAGATCTGTTAAAAAAATAAGGACCAATTTCAGGCTCAGCATATCAAAGTTCGTAAGTAACATGTCCCATCACTAAGTATGCCTTGTTCGACTCCATTAAGAGCGCGATCCTGTTTAATAACACAACTTGCCACTGTACTTAACAACTTATGCAACGACTTTGACGGGCGCCGGGGCACGCTTGAGAACATTCGAGAATAATCAACAAGCGCTTAGTACTCGCGTAAAAGTTTGAGCGCGTCAAAAGAGAGTATTTTACGAGTGAACAAAACCACAGACGGGAGCAAGCACAACTCTATATAGTTCTACATCTACTGTGTTGATGAAAATAAACAGCGCCGCGTTGTGGTAAACACTTACTCGGTTTAATTAAAGTTATGGTTTTGTATGTAAGTACATGATGAGAAATACATTGCTAAGATGAATCATTCACTGTACCTAACAAACAACCTAGGTACTCACAAAAAATAACAGTATTCTATTTACTTTGTTTTTCTAGGAGCTGAGAATAAAGATGAGCGAAAGGTCTACACGCATCTAATATCAATTTGTATAAGACAGCCAGAACACAGCAAGAAAAAGAGTGAAAAACTTAGGTACCGGCTTGGATTCCATCAAAGACTATAGAAGCAAGAAAGGCATGAAATGCGTAGAGTCTTATTTCCTTCATAAGATATGCGTAGCAAACTTCGCTAAGCCCTCAATTTCTATTAAAAACATAAGCCATCTTCCTCCTTCGTAGTGCGTACTTACGCTTAACCATTTTATATCAACGAGAACGATGCGGAAATCTGAAAGGTTATTTAAAACACAACTCCTATCATCCCTCTCCTCTTTATTTCGGTGGAAACGAACCTTAAGTACTTCTGTGAAAACCCGAACTAATCCCCAACTAGTGAAAACTAGGTACGAAACAAACTGTAAATTGGATAGCCTTCAAACTAGACTCGACGAAAAGTCAACGTAGGTGAAGAAATTCAGTTGAGATACAAAATTGGTAACAATTTGCTCTAACTTTTCGTACCTAAATTGACACGATATTACAATCGCTCTAATAATAAGTTTGAAAAGACTACATTACTTATCTACTTATTACAAGTAGGTACTTATATAATTCTCTACCACTAGTAGCTGTTTCAGATAAACGGACCTCTTTGGCTGACCTATATAATTAAATCTGTCCTACTTTCCATTTTTGAAGAAGGTAAATGAAAATGTTTGATCTAATTAAGTATCTCTTTATTGAATCAAATCATTCCTTTTACCTTTTTCCTCGATTCGTTTTTTAAAATTCGACCGTGTTTTGTTAACACAGGCCAGTTAAACAATTTTAATCAGTTGACTATTCAAATAAGCTTTTAGAAAATAGTGTAGGTAGGTACCTACATAAGTAATTTATTATTTTGCGATCAATATCGTGTATCTACTTAAGTAAGATAAGAAACTCCTAGAGGCACTTAAGCAACTGAATACAGGCAGATAGTGTGACAACATCATGAAATATTTATATCGCCATGTCCTACGTAAGTGGTTGACCCAATTCATAAAACGCTTCATATTATGCGCATTCGATATTCAGCTATCAAAATGTTCTATTAGCGGAAACGCCAGTAGACCTAGTTCGTACGTAAACAAGCCATAATATAAATGACGTTATAGCCCAGCACGTTAATATCGAAGTAATGCGTTTAATTTACCGCCCATTATGATTCCGTCATGGCTTAAGCCGCATAATTCCGTACGCACACAAAGTAGCCAAATTGGTACACGAGCAAAGCTTTTAGTAAAACACGTCATGTACAAGGGGAACGTGCGAATTAAAATTTAAACATAATAACGCCTTTATAATTAATTATATTAAATTATTTTAACTATGAAAGTTCAGCGTAAAGGGCTTAATGTTAAGAGAAACTAAAAAAAGATTGTTGTAAATTTTATTTCCCTTATTGAAGCTATTGAAGCTGATAGACAACTAGGTAGATATACTACGCACAAATACTCGTAGCAGATCAAAAGATCGAATATGAAAGCGCATATATTGTAACGTAACTCATGAATAAATAAATAAATATTTGTTAACAGTAAAAGTGCGAGCAAGATGTGTTTACGCGCAGTATAATGACCTAACTTCGATCTAAGCTCTAATGAACACTAAAACAAGGTACAAAGGTAGGAATTTAGTGTACACTGGCCCCTAATCCTCAGTAGCTCATCCCAGAGGTAATCACTAAATAAGTTACATTTACTAACAAACATTAGTCACAAACGAAATGTAATATTTAGATCGGCCTGACCGAGAATTTCCCTGCGGACATCATGGCCGAGATACGCCATGTCCCTGCCTTAATTACAGCTTATGGTAAAGCGTGAAGACGTTAATATATTATTTATGTAATATGTTACGATGATGGACGAAAGAAAAAGGTTTGACAACTACGTAAAGTTGAATTTATTTCTCGCTTCGTGTTAAATTATATTTCAGAAGAATTTCTTAATGTTTACTTGCATCCCTGATTCTTCAGTACTGATTTACTCTAAGGTTGCCTAAAAGATATTGCTATCTTACAGTAAGGCCGTGTATTGCATGTTGCTAATGCATTGACCTTGTTTTTTTTATCTAGTTTTTAATATAAGTTAGTTTAAAACATAGTTTACTAATTAAATAAAAACTAAATATTCCAGTGTGTAGGTAACTATTCTAGTAAATATTCTTTCTTTATAAATATAAATGATTATGAAAATAACCAATTAGCAAATCAACAATTAGCAAAGTTAAAGTAAATAAGTATTTTTTTTTATTGTATTCCATTATGTTAACTAATCAAATGTACGCAAATAACGAAATTCAATTGCGAGTCGAAATGGCAAGGTAAAATAATTATAAATCCAGCTGGTCAGGTGTTTATTGGAAGGGGCGCCATGAGAGCGGATTACCTCGCTCGCTTTAATATTGGATTAAATCGGACCTCCATAAACATAGGAGTTACCTAACCTCACCTCGACATAACTTCCCTAATTTGTTATTCTTCAGAGAACATTTATTCCGGAATTAATTGCACACATTGCATCTTTAGATTTAAAGTCAGTGAACTCTGCACAAAGTAAGTAAATGTTTTAGCAGATTAGGTATATGTCTAATACCATTAACGCTACATTAAGATTACATGACTCAGTGAATAATTATTTAAATATTTTTAACAATAACCCACTTCAAAATGTCCTATAACTTCCCTCATGAATGACTATAACCCAAAACCCGTCAACTTGCTAACATGTCCATCCAAATGCCTATCAAATTGATGACCTAGAAAGTCAAGTCTTAATCCTTAATACGAAGGGTTCATAAATATTCAGTATCGTTATTTCACCTCGGTTGTCGATTGGAGAGCGACGGGGGATGACGGTGAGGCCGGAGCCTGTGTTTATGTTTACAGGGGGAGGGGGGGGACCAGCTGAGATCTCCCCTCCCCGCCACACCCCCTCCCCCGCCCCGCAGACTGCGGAAAATCGATACCGCTCCCAGCGCCGCAGAATTCTGTGTGGATGCCATACACCCTGACTAGTGATGTTAAAAACTTCTTATACGTAACAAATGTAAAAAAATAAATTGTTTGTTTTGTTAAAGTTTAGAATTACCTTCATAAGATACAAAAATAGTCGTGGTAAATGACATATACCTAAAGAGCATTACTACATCGCTGAATAACATCTTCCTCCATTACCACTTATTTATAAACTGGGTATATTTAATAGGTATAAATACCTTATTTGTATTGTACTCTAAATAATTTGGAATTTATTATTTTTACACGGTCTTTACTCTCAGGTAAGACACTCTTTAATTTAGAAAAACAAGACATATTCTTCGTTGAAAACCAAAAGCAAGTTGTGAGTCAAAAATTCAATACTTTACTAGAGCTTTAAAAGGAGAGGTAAGTGTACCTAAAGCTAGGAAATAGGTCAAGTGAAATTCATAATTTGAGTCTTTTAGCTCAGACGTGTGCCTTCATCTAAGTCTCTTGCAATTAACTCAATTTTCATTAAGTCTATTTAAAGTCTAGTTCGGTTTCTGTTAATTTAATAATGACTCTCTAAAATATTCTTACAGAGAGTTCCAAGTTATTGAAACCCTATTAAACATTGTTTTGAAGTTTGTCTTCTAAGAATACCCTTGTATCTCAGCTTACGATATTACATTTATCGAATTTCACTTCATATCAAAATCTTGGGTCGTATAATTTGATATCGTACCTTTAAGGACAAATAAACTTAGCTAAATAAAATCGGATATCATATTCTCGAAGCTCTATTAATAAAATAAATCCTATAGTATACAATCATAAAAATAATAATATTTTTCTATCATAATGCTTACACAATCCACATGGATACAAGCATTTCTGAACATTTTCTTAAAAGACATAAAACTTACCAACAACCATAAACCAACGGAACAATAACCGCAAATAAGAAGCAAGTTCCAAATCACAGTAGTGTACATGTGCTGGATTCTATGTACGGAACCAAATGTAGGTATATAACACGTACATATATAAGTACAATACTTGAACTAAACAATCCTATTTGGCACTGACTGCGAGTGAAGCTTGGTGATAGACCTCCCTCAAAGACGGTGCCAGACTTTGTGATAAACTCGATAACTTGGCTAAGTTAATAACTTAGCTACACATGCACAACTCAAAGTTCAAGTCTTGAAGCCGGCTATTGAATTACCAACTACATTACACGATGGGTGGCTGTATTAGACTATCTTGTCACACTGGGCTACCTATTCTTACTTTGTTTGGATTGCCAGTCGCTCTATCTATAACTTATACATATCACATAAGTACGAGTATGTACAATATAAGAACAGTATCCACTTAAAGTATACAAGAATGTAAATAAATATCTTCATAAACTGACACCCTAATGTTTATTCATAAAATGTTCCGTAAAACCGCCATATTTAATACATTTTTACTAAACTATAAAAATGTCTCGAAATTATTGACCATAAATTTTATGGGAGTGAGCTTTTATTGCTCCAAAATAGGTAGGTACAATTTTCTAAGTGGCACTATTTGAAAATATCCACATAGTCGTTCGATGTACTTGTCGTTTCCATTTATTTAAAAGTAGTTCTAAGAAACAGTGGTAGGTTGTTTACTACGCAAACAAAAGGGTTGAAAACACTTTAGAATTCTATAAAAACATGAAAGGTACCTAAGTGTAGTAGGTACATAATAGAAGCCATTTGTAAATTGTACTTGACAATTTTCTACAAAAGATTTTGCACAAAATATATTACTGGGTAGTTTTGCGACAAGTTCGAAAACTGAAATGAAAAGCTCATTAGGAAAATGGAGCGTTTTATCTATTCGCGTCACGCAACCCCCGGTCGTATTGCCTGCGCTGTGCATTTTGCAAAAAATGCAAACAGATTTGTTGCAATATTTCGTAGGAAATATCGAGACATTTAAAGGCACGGTGGTCGTAAACTCGAGATTTTACAGATATAAATCTTTCAAGTGGAGATGAATCCCCGCGCTGCGAAATGATACATAAAATATTCACCGCGCTCTCAAATGCAAGCATCTGTTTTTCACTTCGCTGGATTTTCCGATCCGTTTCTAATTCAACTTTTAGTTGGTAAATATAAAAATGGACCGTCCTTTTAAATCTTTTACAAATTCTTAACAGGGTAAAAAACTCTGGGTGGGACGTAAGTTACCAATGTATTTGTTACGGGCAATGTGATTAATGCGGGCAGTATGCATAATGCCCGGGCATTATGAATAATGCCCAGCTGTATCGGGAAATGTGATTAATTACTATCAAAACTGTGTTATTTATCACATTGCCCGGGCATTATGAATAATGCCCAAAGGCCATTGGACAATTTGATAATAAATAGTCCGTTAGCTTGATAATTGTAGGTTGCGATAATTCTAAAGTCGCCAAATTCTTGAAACGTTGTCAGAGACATATTAGTGGACAATTATTTTAGAAATTTTAGGTCATTGCTTTAGGTACAATTTAGGTTTTTGCATTTTTAGCAACTAAGAATATTGAAGTAGAGTAGAAAAATAATTTGGCATCTCGTATGTTATGTTATTAAGTACTTCAATACAATTAAGTTTTAGAAACTTTACGTATGTGCTGCATAGGTACCTACCTAAAGGAAAAGAATGGTCATAATGTCAGCATTATAAGGATTTTTTAAGTTTCTAATAATAAAAATGAAGATGAAGATTAAGATGAAGATGAAAATGAAAATTCCTTTAATCCTGTAGGTTAGGTTTGACAACAATTTGGACGGGTCATTTTTTAAAGTTAATGCTAGATTCGCAAGAGTGCCCCCAGAGAAAAACCTAGCAAGAAACTCTGTTGGGTTGCTCTGTTCAATTTAAGTTTTACAAATTCTTAGGCTGAAACACAGAAACAAACATTAAAATTTACATTTCAATAGAGCTTAAATCAATAAACAAATAATAAAAAAAATTCCACTGCAATATCCAGAACAAGGTATGGAAAGCTGAAAAGTGAAAGGCTTAGCTTGATAGAATCCGCATAGGTACATTACCGGCATTTACCGGCCATTACAGCAGCACCTTCACACAGGACAGGTCTCAACGCATGTGCCAGCCATCAACCCTTTCCACATATTTTAGGGAAGTAGCATTTTAGGGATTTAGGAAGTATTTTAGGGAAACCAGCGCATGTCACCCTTTGACCAATCAGAATCCGGAATGGCCTGACCTAAACTAAAACCCAACTTAACCTATGAAGAAATGATGAGAATTTTAAGTTTCATAATACCTACACATTAATTTGACTTTCAGTTAGGTTTAGGTGAGATAAGGTTTCATTGTAAAATAAAAAAAGTACTGAAACAAGTTTATTATCACTCTGCCCAATAGGTGACGGGCATTATGTATAATGCCCGGATAATTTGATTAATTGCATAGTATTTATCATATTGCCCGCTTATATTGAGCATTATTCATAATGCCCGGGCTTTATGCATAATGCCCAATTAATCACATTGCCCGTAACATATTCATATCAGAAGTTCTTACCGTATGTCGTTTATACTCTTATCATGGAATCTTATAACGTACCTGAAACAAAAAAATATAAGCATTAGGACTTTTACTTCTAGCAATATTTCACAAAAAATCATTGCAGTTGATCTCAGTTGAAAATTACAATACAATAATACAAATAAACGTGTAATAAAAATATAAAATCCAGTTGGATATCACCTGGTTAACCATGAGGCAATGAAATGCTTATTGTTTATCACTGATCGTAATTCTGAAAGGCAAAGGCGAATGGCCTCCCTTGGGCAGTAGATTTATAGCTCTATCGACACAAAGGTAGACATTTATCTTCATACTAGATATTTATAGCTCAAACTAAAAACGTTAACATTGCTTTTATTCTAGTCTATATTATAAGTAGGGCTTAGATTGGCCATCATCATCATCATCATTAAATTTAAGAGCTTCGCTCTTGTCGGTGGAGTCTACGCCACTCTGTTCTATTTTCTGCCGTCCTTTTGAGCACCTGGTACGACACAACTTCTATCCCCTCTTTCATTTGATCTATGTAAGTTCTTCGTGGTCTCCCTCTGTTCCGTTTTCCTTCTACTTTTCCTTCCAAGATGTTTTTTATAAAGTCGTCGTGTCGTATCAGGTGACCCAGCATCTTTCCTCTCCTTTCAGCAATGGTCTTTAAAATGCCTCTCCTCTCGCCCACTAATTCCAGAACCTCTTCATTAGTTTTCTTTTCCTTCCAGCTAATCCGTTCCATCCTCCTCCAACACCACATTTCAAAGATTGACCATGGAATAGACTAAAAGATACATAAAGATTTGGTACTTTTTGAAATAGATACTTACATAAAAATGTTTGATTGTATCATACATAAATTACTTACACTTATTGCTGTGAACTTTTAATTAATATTATATATTTAATAATCAATTTCGAGCACGCAGCCTGTATTACGCAAGTTAAGGTACTCATCTACGAAACCCCATAAAATATGGAAAAGTTTCAAACTGGCAATTACCCTGGACAGCGTCGCTGGAAGATAGATTGCGAGCATTACTCCATCGTATCCGTTCTTGACTATATGTACACTAGATATAGATAGGTACATATACATATACACATACTCGTATATTGTAAAGGTATAGCTATAGCTCTCATCCTATAGGTTCCTATTGTACGGCGACCAGCCTCGCCATGTAGATTTATGACAGGGCAAGCACGCGAATTGGTCGTCAGTTCTCGTTTTATAGCCATTGTCCTTGGTTTCTGGTGAAAGAGCCCAAACGGGAATATAGTTATGTTATGTTACGACACCTTCAACGTGCCAAATTAAAGATCGAATTATTGGAAAGCTTGTGCATAAAATAATAACGATTCTTCACTGAAACAATCAAGTTTCCACGATCATAAAGCTATAAGTACTTAGTACTAAGCAGTTTTACAAGTTCCTAAACACAAAAGGATTATCTCAATCGAATGCTTTGTAATTCAATATTGATATGCTGCTATTGAGACCCTTTCTCCAAATACTAAACGCTCCGACTACCAAATATAATATATTTCGTAGAATCCTTTAGTTTGCAAGTACCTTTGAAGGTATCTGCTTGTACTTTTACTTGAGGCGAGGTTTCGTATCGTTTGTAATGTTGTAAATCACCGTGACACAGAATGAGAATCCCTTTCAATCAGGATGTCGCGTATTAATCTTTTGTGCAGAATTTCCGCTTTTCACGGTACTGGGTGCTCACATATACATTTGGGTTATCCTCATTGTTACCCTTCTGTGTATTTTGACGTTAAATCCTTTTAACGGACGCTATTTGTTAGTTAAGGATCTCTGTCCGTGAATAAAATTCTTTGTGAAACATTTTTGGAACTCATTTTGTTTGATTTAGAGATATGAAGAAATTGAATTGGCCAAAATATTTAGTACTCTAAACCGATGAGTATGTTTGACGAGACTGAAAAATGTGAATGAAGCCAAAGAAGCGGTATCTGCTCACCCCGATGGGAAAGAGGCGTATTACCGTTTTTATTCCATACATTATTTCATAACGTTTGCATAATCATTTGGAAACCTTTTTCCCCTGACAAAACACCGTCAAATTGTTACACAAAACTTTACAAACCCACAAAGACGTAATAAAGGGTTGGCCTACCTACGCGGATTATAAAGTATTTGAATGAAAGTCTTGTACTGTAAGTCAGCCCCTTATTTGATGCCTAATTGGGTAGCCGGTCGGAAAATCCTTTTGAACAAAATATTCTGAGTGAGGTCACGACATGTAGGTACCTACACGCGTACCTAGATTGGTCACCTGAATTTTCTGAAGCCTTATTTGGAAAAGGTCATTTTGTACACAGCTAGAATGTGAAGTACTTACTAGCTGACCTACATGCTCACGAGGCTCAGTAGGCTGTTGAAATAAACTGATCTTAAGAAGATATAACATGTGCCTGGGAATTTTCGTATAGGATAGCTTGTCGTTCAGGATTAACAAAATGTATATAATAACATCAATATGTAAATGTTAAAGAGCAAGTAAAGTGAAGTTTCGCTGAAAGTGAGGCACGTTCCGAAATAAATTGGAACTGATCTCGAGTCGGTTCACGTGGAGATCGCAATCATTCGCAGAGACCCCGTCTCACCCATCTTATATTTTAAGGTACTCACTCTTTGGAACTAATTCTAAATTCTTCCTATAATTTTGGCTATTAAGTTCTAGAATGTTTTTCCACCTGCAATTGCGGTTAGTGCGGGTCTATATGGATCCAAGCGGTTTCTTAATGCACTTATTTTCATAATTTTATATCCAAGTCATGGTATCAAGATTAAGCATTAAAACTAAAATAAGTATATCCTTAGTTCACCGACACTTGGCAAAGCCTTTTGACAAGTGAGTTTGGTAACCCCGAAGATTATAATTGAGTATTCATCTTCTTTATGTTTATGCGAATAATAAGGATAAAATCGCTCTTAATTATAAATTCAGTGGAGGTGTACGTATCAAATAATAGAAGAGCTTGTATTGGAAAACAAGTCCCTCTCGGTGCCTTTCTGTCTGAACTTAATATTATTTTTTGAAACTTCATCACATGTTGTTTCATTCCGTTAACGCAATCACTAGTGAGTAAGTATCGTCAAGTAATAAAACAATCGCCTGTCTAAAAAGACACATATAGTGTAGTGTAGGTAGAGGTGTCCATGTAATCCATAAGTGGCAAGACTTACGCATTTGGGAATATACCTAAGTATACTAAACCTAGCAGCTAACACGATTAAGTAAACGTATCCAAAAACATTCGTCGAGTCCTAAGTGGTTCTAGCTATTATCTAAGCCGACCTACTAAGCTAAATGTCCCCTAAATAGGATCTCGGGAATATTGAGCCAGGTAGACGAATTAACGTAGATATTTTCTCTTACAAAATGGATAAAAAGGAATAGACAAAGCTAATACATAATATGTACCTACGTAGTTACGTAATTGAATTGAATATGAATTTGTTCTAGACTCGATATTGGTATTTTTGCTACAATTATCATATTAAAACAAAATATAATTCTCTAGAGATAGAAAAAACATAAAATTGTTTGAATTTATACCTATTTCATAGCAAGATTAAATCTGTTAAATACTGAGTCTTTTTTACTCCATAACGAAAAGTAAAGAAATAATTTGCCCTTAAAACTAAACAACTATCCAAGAAGCATGGGAGACGATATGAAAATCATCTTTTAATACAAAGTGCTGAGTGCCTGATCAACTAATCGAGATTATTACGGGAAGATGATATATATTGTATGTATTATAAATTCTTGAACTTACTAGAGAAGGTATCACCTTCTGCAAAAAGTTTTGTCCATTTAAAAGGATTTTACGTCGAGGAGAGAATGTGAAAGTTCCGCTGCAGCGTAATGTGCCGTGCTACTTATGTAATTAGGATCTCATCTCGCTTGGAAGTCGTTCGCAAAGTTGTATTGTCCCCGTTAGTTTGTTTACGGACGACGACTTCTCCAACTCGAATGAACCGTTCTTGACGGGCGTTAATTTAAAGAGAATTCTCTTCGGGAAGTTAGTCATGGACGAGAGTTGTCTTGCTGGCGCGTCAAGGAGATCCTTCCGTAGTTTTGCTGCAGTTTACAACTATTCAAAGGAGTTAATGATTCTAGAAAATTGGTTCCTTACTATATTTATTTTTAAACAATCGTACAGCAACACTAATGTTGATTAATCACCATAAACGGTAATGATAAAGTTATAGAACCAAATCTCTACATATACCTATCGAAGTACATATAGTTTAGTACAAATACTTACGACGACTAAATTTAAATCGTAACTTGGTGTTCGCAAACACAGATTTAATCACGATGCAATGGTAAAACTTTGTAACTACCAATACGAGTACATTATACTTACGCAAACTCTAGCTAGGCGAATGTGAATAAGTTCTAATTCCAAGTTTCACTTGCCCTATGAAATATAAGAAATTTAAGTGAAATGTTCTATAGGTAACTCGTTTATTTAATTCAAGTTGTACCATTATGTTTACTTTGACATAACTTCCATTATGAAGATTTTTTTCAAAAATACAATTAATATTGTTTCATGTATGTTGAACTACATGTTGAATGTAAAAGATCCTATGTTAGTGTCAAGGAAGGTTAGCGCCAAAATCAAACAACAAAAGCTAACGCGTTTTCGAAATTCAAAAACCAGCATATTTTCCTCGCGCTCGTTTTCCAACGGTATGCACGTTTTGAACGGTTCGCATTCAGAGCGCTCGGCTCCAGACAACGCTCGGCGCTCGTCAGAGGTCATCGCACCCTCTCTGGAGCCACCATCTCTACGAGCTAGATACTAATATCACAGACAGCATTGAAACAGGCACTCTATCCCACAGCTTGTTGCAAAATAATGGGACACGAAACTGTGCCGAGTCGTTATAGCGACATGAAACGCGAAGCTAGAACTCGGGTACCAAATGTTTCTCGAAACATTTGAAGACAATAGAAAACAGTTCTAGAAGATTTATTTATTGCTTAAATTAAAACACACGAATGCTGTCTTTAACCTAAAGCGAGCAACAAACATATTTAAAGTAAAGAAAGATAGATAAGCTGATCAGAAATTTGTTTTAGATTAGGTACTCCTAATATAGGCTCGCAAATAAATTACCGTTGAATCATCTAGAAACTAGTTACGTACAATAAATCAGTCACCTATCAGATAATTAATACCTACAAAGTACTTACCTATTAAAATGTTTACCTACCTAAATATTATAATTTGGCCTTGACCTACAAATCGTAGACTGTAAGTAGAAACGAGGTAATTAATATTCGTTTTCAAATAATCCGAAAGTTCGTATACTGTAATTACTTCACCACGCATAATAAAACGAATTTGTTCCACTTATTTGTGCCGCAGGGTAACATTCCAGCCAGTCAATTTCCAACAAATTACCCTCGGGTGTCACATTCTATTGTAAAAGAAAATATGCTGAAGCACGAGTATTTAGAATAACAATTAAATGTTGATAGATGGTAAAACACGATTCCTACTCGTACAACATTTCACTTGTTCACAAAGTTTGGTCCCACATTTCTCCTTTACGAATACATTTAAAAGATCCCCTGTACGCTCGAGGAATTCTTTGAAAAAGGCACAAGGAAAATGTGACTTAAGGACACATTTTAAAAGCAAGATGTGTTTCCGCTTTTTATTTATGTTCGGACGCATTCATTTGCGCCTGTTTTATTTTATAACTTCCAGCAAATACATCGGTATGCTTTTAGCATACTCGTTCTTTCCTCAACAGATGATTCAGCATATTTTAAAATGACAGTTTTGAACTCTACAATAAATTATAATATACGACGTTTTGACGTAAGGCATGTCTTTCGCGAACAAGGTTCAATTATGAAAATAAACTATAATAAAGTAATTACAACAACAGATACAAGTGCACCTTGTTACGACCTTACAAACTAAATAATGTCAGACATTCTAATATGAACCGTAAATCGTAGCGAAAAAACAACAATTTCTTCTCTTTCGTCGTTTTAGCTACGATGCTTACTCCGCTTTATTTATTTGCTTAACTATTTATACATTACCAAGCAAACATAAGTGAGGGGTCTCTTCAATAAATTAAATAGATTAAGATCTGACAAACGGAAATATGCTGATAAGTAAGTACTAGACACGCACTACAATCAATTAGGGTAGGAATAGTAGAAAGGGTAGGTATTAAGGGCCGTAATATACTGAACTATTTAGTTATTTTTATAAACTTAATGATTAAACGAACTTACCTGTAAGTGAAGTTCTATCGTAATTATACGAGTGCTTCGTCCGAAGAGATTAGTAACCTGTGGATTATTTATTATACACAATGTAGTTACGCATAAGTGACTGCCACTCTCTACACTAAGTTGAGAATATAAAATAAAACCATCCTATTCCAGTCTTTTAATTCCTTTTTTTTTTTTTTTACTTACGGGTATTTTCAAATCTATACTGCCCGGCCCCTGCCATCCGACTTCATTCGTTTAGAGCAAGTTCTTCTTCAATATTTCCAGTACATAGTTGGGGTCTTGGGTGGGCGGGTGTTACTAATCTCTTCGGACGAAGCACTCGTATAATTACGATAGAACTTCACTTACAGGTAAGTTCGTTTAATCATTAATTATACTTCGTGCTTCGTCCTCGAGATTAGTAACCTGTGGATTATTTATTATACACAATGTAGACTTTGAGAGTAGAGTACTGGAAATATGTATGTAGCAATAAAACACATAAGTAAGCGATTACTGGTGTGTATTGTAAATGTACGATACAAAATATAAAAATACTCTAAAGATAACATGATTATTATTATTATTAAAGTGAAAATCAAAACTTTAGTTGTGTTTATTATTTAATATTGAGCTTGCTAACGCGGTCTCGTTTGTGCTCAATATTTCTCTTTTGTAGAATTTGGCGAAAGTGCTGGAGTTGTCACTCCAGCCAGCTGTCTTACGGATCTGATCGATGCTAACTCCCTGATTGTGAGCTTGGGACGTAGCCGCGTGTCGCAGGCTATGCGCAGAGAAGATCGAGGTGTCTATACCACTGCTTTGCAGGGTGTCCTTTAGCCAGCGACTAAGAGTTTGCGAACTGACCGGCTTGTATGGCTTTTTGAAGCTGATGAATAATTGATCAGATTTGCGAAGAGAGGCTGTTCTTTCTATGTAGGAAATTATTGTGCTTGCTGGGCAAATTTCTGGCTTTAGAGTGTAAAAAGGTAAGTGTAGTACAGGCTGATTGGAACCGACTCTAGAAGTTTTAATAAGGTCTGCAATATTTATGATGAGTTTAGAACCTAAATTTTTTATATTGTTGACATTAATTTTGGTGATAGTTTGAACTCTGTGTGCTGTAACTAGGGATATCAGCGTAGCGCATTTTTTAGACAGGCTTTCTAACGATATATCAGAGTTTGGATACAATCTCGCCAAGTGATCTAAGACGACGTTGGTATCCCAAGTCGTGTCATACTTTGGAGCCGGCGGCCTGAGTCTAAAGGTTCCTTTGAGAAACCTTTGAATGCGGTAATCATTAGCTATAGTAGGTCCAAGAATGAGAGTTAATGCCGACCTGCAGCTGTTTAAAGAGCCATACTGGCTTCCGGAGTTGTACATAGTTGTAAGAAATTCAATTACTTTATCAATTGTAGCTTCATACAGGTTAATTCCATTTACCTGACAGAAATCTATCCATCTTTTGATGTATACACTATATTGTTTATATGAGGACTCCGATATAGATGCAAGCATTATGTCTAATGACGCGGGGGGTACTTGGCGTCGAAGTAACGCGGTCCGGATAACATCGCGGCAGCTAGCGTCAGGTTGGAGTGGATATTCCGATTGCTGGAATGAGAAATAATCATATGTACAGTTGACTTGAAGAAAATGACATCTGATATGATAAGATTTTGGAACATCGGGTACCATGGCTGTGTTGGCCACACTGGTACAACCACGATACCCGTTGCTCTGTCATTGATAATTTTGCGAAGTGTTTTGAGTATGACAGAGAAGGGTGGGAATGCATAGAAGTATAAGCTGGACCAGTCGATAGTGAATGCATCAGTTGCTACTGCATCGGGATCTTTATGCCACGAGACATATTTGTGGCATTTTTTATTTATCCGACTGGCGAATAAGTCAATATCAGGCTGAGGAAACTTATTTGTTATTCTTTGGAAAGCGGATTCAGACAGTTCCCATTCTATATCTGGGTGAATTCTACGAGACTCAGTATCCGCGATCGTGTTATCTTCAGATTTGATGTAAGAGGCATGTACGAATATTTTCCTAGTTTCGCACCACTGCCAAATTTGTTTTGCTATTTTTGTGAGGTGTGGGTACTGTATGCCACCCATTCGGTTAATGTAAGCGATAGCGGTTGAGTTATCTATTCGTAGCAAGATTTGGCAGTGACTACGATTTTTAGCAAATATCTTAATCGCGATGTATGCAGCCAATAACTCCAGGCGATTGATATGCATTTCGCGCTCTGCGTCTGACCACGGCCCGCTGGCGGTCTCGTCGCCGCATGCCGCCCCCCACCCCGTAGTTGAGGCGTCAGAGTAGATCTCGTCTAAATAATGATCGGTTCTGATTCTATGCGCGGGAGTTTCTATCGCTCTTAGCCACCATTGAAAATCCGAATTCAGTGAGGAGGGAATGTTCATATATTTGTCAAAGTCATTGTTGTTGTATAGTAAGTTCAAGTATTTACACCTTTCAAATTCTTTAGTATATAGTAGACCGTATTCGACGGCGGGACAGGCAGATATAAGTAATCCTATCAATTGGGCGAATTTTCTAATTTTACATCTAGTTGTTTTAGATAAAATTCGTAGATCAGTTTTAATACGAACTTGTTTATCAGGGGGTAAAGTAACCTGCATCGTATTGGAATTGATTATGTAGCCAAGAAAACGGCAACTGTTTGACGGTATTCAAGCGCTTTTCTCTTCGTTGATAATGAAGCCAAGAGAGGTGAGTAAGTCTTTGGTTATTTGGATGTTTTCAGCACATTCGTTGTATGAGCGTCCTAGGAGGAGGATATCGTCAAGATATATTGTTGACAGGAGACCAGCAGATCGTAGGAGTTTGACGACGGGCTTCATTAGTTTCGTGAAAACAAAAGGAGCTGTATTCAACCCGAAAGGTAAGACATTAAATTCATACAACTTTGAGTTGAATTGAAAACGGAGGTACTTTCTAGACGCTTCGTGTATCTTTACTAATAAGTAAGCGTCCTTGAGATCGATTGTGGCCATGAAACAATCTCGTGAAATCAGTTTGATAGCCGTGCGAAGATCTTCTAATTTAAAGTGACTAGTGTCAATGAACTTGTTTAGGTTTTTTAAGTTAAGAATAAAGCGCATTTTTCCATTAGGTTTTGGCCTTAAGAAAATGCTGGAAATGTATTGATTTTCGCACGGCTCACACTCTGATATTGCTCCAATATTTAGGAGATTTTGAATAGCTACATCAAAATGTTGTCTTTCAGTGAGAGAATAACTGGTAGGTGTTGGTGCGCTGACCTGTCGCACAGGGCGTGAAAAAAGTATTTTGTAGCCATGTAACCAGTTTAAGATAGTACGATCAGAAGTTATATGGGACCATTGGTTAACATAGAGTGACAGTTGTCCGGCGTACCTTACCGGGTTTATTGGCGGCGGGTTGTCTTCGACGGAGGCCACGACTGTTTGGATGACCTCATGGGCTGGGTGCGGTGCGAGGCTGTTTCGTGGCTCTTCGAAGTCCCTGCTCCCGCTGGCCTGCGAGCAGTGGGTTGAGCCTTCCAGTTTTTTCCCTCGCTGTTTGCTTTCTGAACGTTTGTAGAAGGTTTCTTCGTATTTTTGGTCGTAACTTTTAGATCCGTGCCAGACTTATTTACGGCCTTGGCTGATTTAAGTGTCTCGGACAGGTTTTCTCCAAATAAGTATTTGTCAATTTTTGTATTGGTCAAGTGTTCCTTCATATCTCTCTTAACGGCAAATACAGCGAATTTGCGTCTTGTAGTGGACTCAGCGTGTTGGAGGTCGCACAGAAGGCGGCCAGCATCCATTAGCTTCTTCAAAAGGGAGTGGTCCTTTTCCTTGGCATTCAGTTGATCGGTCATTGTTTCAGCTAGACAGGCGATTGCTGTGGCCAATTGTTTCTGTCTCGCTTCAATGGCCTTATCTCTTTTTACCATGGTTTCCGGTAAGGCAGCTTTGATTTCAGCATTTAGGAGCGGAGCTCCTGTCTCAGCGCAGTTCGCAGGGATTAGGTATTTACTAACTAACTCCTTCCGAGCATCTTTATCTAGGCCGTTTTTGGCGAGGTGTTCAAAGCGCGACGCCACGTCTTTGTGTATATCTTTTCCATATTGCACTGAAGCAGACGGATCGTCTCCTAAAATCTCTAGCACTATACTGTCGAGTGCATCGTCAATTGCTGTATTGTTTTCTGGGGCGTCGTTCGTTCCAGTATCAGCTGAAGTGGCATCTGTGGTTGTTGTCTGTGGTGTATTATCGTCTACGATGTCGGCTAGAGAGTCATCTCGGGCGTCATTGTAAGTACTCGGTCCCGCAGGTGAGACTTTTCCTTCGTCTTCGTCTGTAAGACGATATTTAGATTAGGTTGATATAATATTTACGTGTTGTTCTGTATTTAACAGAGTGTATAGTGGTAGAAGACATGAAACAGTCCTTTTGACAGTTTCGATTTCTGAACCGTATGTGGGTAACATTCCCCAAACTAAGTCGTACCTATTAAAGACAGTCCTACTGATTGTCTCGATAGGTTTATTAACATATATATGCATGGTATGGTATATGTTAGCTATTGGGTATATACGTATACCAGAAACAGTTCTGTGGACTGTCTCGGTATGTTTCTGACGTAAGATAGGTATACAATACATAGTTCTTCTGGTCTGCACTGCAAGTAGTTCTAACGCTAATAGAAACGGTCCTACTGACTGTCTCGATAAATATTTTCGTAGGTATATACAATACATCAGTATCTCTTTGGTAAAGTATAATTCCCATAGAATTACACGACAACCGTACTTAAATTTGTCGCATTGAAGGAGTCCCAAAGACAGCTTCGACTGCGTTATAAAAATCTTTCAATAAATGAAAATAGTAGTTATGTATAATTCCAATAGAATTAAACGAAAACTACTTCCAAACAATAGTGCAACATTGTTGATATGAACGCTTCGATTGTTCGCTAAAAGTAGGTCAAGGTCACACCCTGCGTCGGAATTTCCGACGCGCGGGCGCATTTTGCTATGATACACAATTTTTCTGCAATAAAACACGTACAAAGAGGTTGTATAAGTACCTTGCATGTTTTCCAGAGAAGGCGATGATTCCCTCGATGACTGACTAGACTCCGAAGATTCCACAACGGTGCGCGATGTTCGATGATGCTTTTCAAACTGTTTTTGTAACTTTTTAAGTTTGCGACCGAGTTCTGCGAAGTCGTCGCTTGATTCACTTTTTCTTTTAGGCATTTTTATAAACACACAGTTAACACTTGTGTCGAAAAAACGATAAATTAATTTGGATTTAAAAATGTATGTGCGGAGTGACGTAGCACTAAATTGCGAATGGAGTCGGATGGCAGGGGCCGGGCAGTATAGATTTGAAAATACCCGTAAGTAAAAAAAAAAAAAAAAGGAATTAAAAGACTGGAATAGGATGGTTTTATTTTATATTCTCAACTTAGTGTAGAGAGTGGCAGTCACTTATGCGTAACTACATTGTGTATAATAAATAATCCACAGGTTACTAATCTCGAGGACGAAGCACGAAGTATAATTATAGTTTAATTACCTTCAAAACTTAACCTTTTAATGTTGAAACAAAAACACACGTCATAGAGCGCAGGTTGTTTTGTTAGTTGGAAAGTACACAAAAACGTTTCTCGTCCCATTTTCCCGACCCTCCCCGCGTCTGGCTCCCCCCCCCACCACCACTCCGGAGGCATACCCTGAATGTACTTGCCATTATGTTTGTGCATTGTTCATTGAATTTGTGAGACATTTTTTGCTTGGCTCTTGTTACTGGCTATCTATAAAGTTTTCTTTGAAGCAAGCAAATGATACGTTAACGATGAACGAGCCATCGTTTACCTTTCGAGTTATGGCGGTCACTTGATGGGGTTTTTGAACTCGTATAGTAAAGGTACAGGATACGTAGTCCCTATAAAAGCAGCCATCATATATCTACGCGCTGAATAAAAGCTTTTAGATGTGTCATAAAAAGGCTGTAAAACAGAAGAAGTTACGCTCGTGTTTAAAAATAAAATTTCACATGTTTTAAAATGCGAGTACCTAATGTACTTAGTATTATACGTTCAAGAGAATGTTACAAACTTTTTTATTTATGTAGACACTTATAACATTACTTACATATAGCCTAAACCGTGTTTTCATGTTCTGTTTTAATAAAAATACCTACATATCTCTGTTATTACAATGAGTAAGGATTACCTTCAAAGCAAATATCAACACAAACATATGTGGAAATGTATTTTTTACCCAAAATAAGACAAATAACCTCAAAACTTCAATAAAATAAGTATTCCGCTAACGGAATTATTATACGGTTGAGTGAATATATTAATTAGGAACCCGAACAACATAAATTAGGTTGAGGGCGGCAAAAAATAACAGGAACCTGAAAGGACAGTCACGTCGCACCATTTCAGGATCATCTGTTCGCATAAATTATAATAATTGACATCCTCAGTTGGTAATCTCTCGTTGGCAGTAATGACTTGGTAATAAAGTCGTAAATTACGTGTTTTGGTCATTTTTAGGTCAGGTCAGCTTCATTAAAGAATAACATTTATTTTTCATATTAAATTGTAGAGTAAGTAAGGTATCAATTTAATTGATAACCACCTACGTCTATATGTATATGTGTCTATATGGAAATATTAACTTCTGATTAGTAACTGTAGGTACCTAATAGGTACTCGTAATAGATATATGATAAACGAAATAACTTTCAAGTAAAAGTTAACGACTGACTTCTACATGACACTTCACATTTTAGCTAGTCATTTTCTACTCTCTGGCTGTAGTAAAAATATTATATTTTGCGCAATAAGTAAGCGAAACCGATGTAGGTCATCCTTATAAAGATGACCTCTTTCTAACTAGGTACCTTCTCTACGCCAAAGCTCGTCATTTCAGCTTATCTTACCTTTTCTTTCTGAAATTTTCACTTTGATAACGAAGTCCCTCGCGATATTACTCCATTGTCCTTTATACCCAAACTTTGTCACTCCTTCTTTTGAATTTTTAATGCATAATTTATTACTATATTGATTAGAATTTATTTATTTAACAGTTTATTGTAAGATGATAGTACATAGAGACAGAAAAAAAAGAGAAGTTATACAAAAGGTACAGCATATTTCTTAAAGAAATTTCTTCCTGCAGACCCCACAAAGAGAGAAGTGATAGCATGAAGGCAGGATAGTCACTACAATAAACAATAAATATATAAGTATAAACCTACACATATATATTCGATAAATACACATACATAAATATTATAATTTATATAAATATATATATTGTATTCTCTATGATAAGGAAAGATAGTGCTCTTTAACTTTCCGTTTGAAAATGTGGAGAGAGTGAGTGTCACGTATAGTGTGTGGCAATGAATTCCACAGCCGGACTGCATGAACAGAAAAGGAATAAGAGATTTATTTTGTTAACTCTCTTTTTCTATACTTTATTATACCTTCAACTCGCCTATGAGTGAAAAATTGAGCACGTGTTAAAAAAAACTTTTGCGTGATGGTAGCTCAACATTAAATTAACGCCCATTAATAAATAACTCAGTTTGAAACGAAAATAATTACACGTCAAATGAGTTGTGTGATGATTTTAACACGGGGGGAGGAGGTGTGAGGAGGCAAATTGTGTCACGTATGATTTTAATTCCCTCCCGGCTCTACGTAAAGCTCGTTTTTAGCTCCATACTTATTTAACACATCACCTAGTTTTAAGAAAAAAAAATCATTAATCCGGCTTCACGTTCTGGATTACGGCCTCATCTCCCTCGTGTGAGAATAGGCTTAGAAGAAGAAACAGGGTTGTAGGTACTTAAGTGATTAGTAGAGATACGCAGTTGTTTCTGAGCGTCTAAATAGGTACCTACCTACTACTGATATTTTTCTTATTAACACAGAAGACAAATCAAGATTGAGAGAGTAGGAAGGTTATACTGCAAATCAAACGGATGCCGCAATAAATGCTCACATTTGCAAATAAAACATCTAACGAGTCCCGCAGCTATATGAGAACACAGAAGCACAAGCCTCTCCAAATGTAATAGCCCTCTGCAAAAGGAAACACATTTCATTTTAACTGCGACAGCGTTCATTAAAAATGCGGTCAAGCGCGACATACTCAGTTTGACAACCAGTTAGAATGGGTTTGTTCCAATTTGTGGGAAACAAATAGGATTGCAAGAATTATATGTTAGTCTAAGTGCTAATATTAAAATGCTGTTCGACTTGATTTGGTAGTGAATAGAAGTAAGTTGGTTTCGCGTGAGAAGTAATAATTTCCCCCGCATACACCCGCCATTCTGACCCACGCAAGGTGCTGCGAGTACTAGAAAATCAAGAGAAAGAGGAGTATGTAGTAAATAAAACCGGCCAAGTGCGAGTCGGACTCGCGCACCGAGGGTTCCGTACAAACCTGCAAGGTTTACAAAGTTCGTTCATTACGACAATCGAGTCATAACTATGGTATTTTTATTGCAAAATGAAATTCATAACATTACAATGGGGAAAGATGGAGGAGCATAAATTTAAGACAAAGATCTCTTTATCGTTTAAGTAATCCTTTATTTTATATTAACACATATCATTTATCTATAATATAACTGAAACACTTATACTAGCCTTGCAGCAGACTTGCGAAAGTTCTTTTATTAAAGTTATTTATTTACTAAGTTTTTTAGTCACTATTTAGAAATCTGGTTCAAAAATATTAATTAAGTATTAAATTTGAACCAGACCTGTAAATGGTGACTGAAAAAGGTGTGAATAGCCCCGCGTGCCACCCGTGCCACCAGCGTCCCATCAAACTTCGCCAGTAGAAACAATACAAGCAAGCTGTCTGATAATAACCAACAATAAGAAATATAATAATGTCATTGAATTTAATTATAAGTATAACACTTTAAGCAGTTAGGACGCATTTAGATTATACAGCTACATTCACCAAAACATCGGGATTGAATGACGATGAGTGAGGTCGTCTTTGCCGTTTGAAAAATGTTGCCCTCCCCATACATAGTATAATAACTCGCGGTCATTGCTGTAACTACAATTATGTTTACAATCACAATTTTTTTGGTGGTATAACTACTTAAAATTTTTAGCTTTTCGGAATTTTTCTGTTACCTGTGCTGTAAGCTATTGCTTCTTACCAAATTTCGAGATTCTATGTCAACGGGAAGTGGTCTTTAGGTTTTAATTCCCTTGCGTGTAGTTGCGAGTTTCAAAATATGCGGTATCAATGGTTGTACTTTTGCGTTTTGCGTTTTCGGGTTGACTTATAATTTTTTTTTTCACGGGTTAAAGGCAATTAGATCTAAGTATTTGATATGAATTTCAACTTGATAGCTCTACGCGTTCATGAGGAAAAAAGTAATAAGTTTATATTTATTAAAAAATATATATTTTGTAATGTAACTAAAAATTTAAGGTTTTCGGAATTTTTCCTTTATGTGTGTTATAAAACGTTGCTTCATGCCAAATTTCAAGATTCAAGGTCGACTGGAAGTACCCTTTAGGTTTTGATTCCCTTGCAAGTACTTGCGAGTTTCAAAATATGCAGCTTAAATTGCTGTTTCTTTTGATTGCGTTGACATAGAAGTTTGATTTTGCTACAGCTTAAAGGTATTATAGACCTGAGTATTTGGTATGAATTTCAATTTAATACCTCTACGCGTTTATGAGGAAATGGGTAGTAAGTTTAAGATTATTAAAAAAAAATATATTTTGTGATGTAACTAAAAATTTATGGTTTTCGTAATTTTTCCTTTATTTATGCTATAAGACGTTGCTTCGTACCAAATTTCAAGATTCTGAGTTCACGGGAAGCACCCTGTAGGTTTTGATTCCCTTGCAAGTGTCGAAAATTTGCGGCATAAATGGCTGTATCTTTTGATTGCGTTGGCTTAGAAGTTTGATTTTTTCACAGCTTCAAGGGACAGTAGACCTGAGTAATTGATATAAATTTCAGCTTCATACCTCTACGCGTTCCTGAGAAAAAGGGTCTTGACAGACGGACGGACGGACGGACAGACGGACAACAAAGTGATCCTATAAGGGTTCCGTTTTTTCCTTTTGAGGTACGGAACCCTAAAAAGCGAATAGACATAAAACGAACACCAAAATACTTTAATCATAAACAGACAACTTCAAAAGGAACATCATATTGATGTTAATTAAAATTTTATTGACTTTGAATTTTGGTACGCATTTTCAATTTCTTATTTTTTTACGTTCAATAACTTTATTTGAGAGTCGATCCTGAAAAAATACGAGGTCGAAATTCCACTTTACATGTGAATTCTCAAATACAGATAATATATATAGATGTAGGTAAATAAACGTGGAATAAAGCTGGCGTATGTTGTTAGTTAGTACCTAGAAAAATAATTATTTTATCAGATCCACGAACAAACATAGTGTAAAATATAAATTAGCTGTAATATTTTCTAGGCAAGGATACTTTATACCGTGCACCACTTTAAACCGTCCTTGTCAACGGCAGTGATTCATGAAACTGTTCTTTGTTATAAAAACGCATGTTTTTTCACCGTACATTGCAGCAGTATGGCCATTTAATATTTTGTGCTGCTAACTGGGTTATCGTGGTTATTTGTCAAAAAACAAAACTCCAGCTATTATTTTCAACAAAGCAAATAATGTCACTGTTGCTAGAAACATGTTTTAGAAGTGCTATTAAAAACTAAACTATGAGGCGGCTACGAAATTCTCCTAGCACACTAAAAGTACTTAATGATAAGGATAACTTTCTAACTTGTTTTTTATTAAGACAGTTCTTAGTATTTCCCTAATGTCACTTAAAACATTTTGTTTTATTACGCTAATTAAGTACACGTGATTTAATTCTCACGAAACGTTACATTACAAATTCATCGAATTAGAAAATCCTATCACGTTTGCGAGTAACCAACTGCGACACCATATTTATTAAATGAGCAACTAGGAAAAGACACGATCGAACACTACGCAATAAAATTAGGCTTTATCCCAAGCGGACTCGGTGAAAGCGACAACAGAGGGTGGGGGCTCGCCGTCGACCTACTTTCAGGGTCCCTCACCCCCGAGGCAGCCGCTGTTCGAAGGGCCGCCACGTCACGGGCGCTTTCTATCGCGCGCTATATACCACAGTCGACAGCTGAACGCGAATTCGCACTTCAATGTAAAGCGGAGTGGGAAGAAAACCGTTCCGCGAGAGCGACAGTGGATGCGGAGGCGCGATCGATAGAAGAGAACGAATGCCGATACCCGCTCCTTCCTTGCAAAGGGATCACAATTAGCGGCGACGTAACGCGGTTACCGACGGGTGATTGATGCTCCGGGTTCGCACAGAGCCGCTTCCAACGAGTTTCCAAGGTGAGTAATCTTGCCTCGCACTGTGCCATTGCCGAGGGGGATTTTTAAACACCTTTCGCCTTCTTTTCAATCACTGTAGCGACGTTAAGTGTCGTTTATCAAAGTAATTACTAAGTTTTGGAAAAATGAGCACAGTTACGAGTTACCTACCACTGAAAAAGAATCCTTGTATCCAAAATATCCTGCTAGTCTATAATATCATGTAAGTCAACCAATTAGTTCACGAAATTACTCTACCGTATTGATTCAATTTGGGTTTTCCAGGACGACAATTTTCAGAATTTCAGTCTCTGTGTGCGATAAAAATCTATCAAGAATTAGTTCGTATAAAATCTATTCTTAATGTTGTGGATCCCTCCCTGTTTCTATCCCCATATAGCTCTAACCTACTACCCATTTTAAAAGACATTACATCGGGGGTCGTCTCACAATTTATTTAAGCTAAAAGGGATCATTGAGGCACTTATCATTTGTTATTCAATAGCTTAATCGAATGGAGTTAGTAATGCAATTGAACTTCGCAACTTAGAGCTTCTTTGTCTGTGTGAGTAAACTACACTCATTATTTTTAAAGTAAGTATATAATTAAGCTTTATGTAACCCAGATATATCTGTAGAGTTAAAAATGAAACCAAAGTACGTAATAAGTAAGAACTTTAAAATTAATATCCATCTCAGTTTGATAAATACATAGGTACATAAACAAAAATTTTACTCAACAAAATAGTATTTTAATAGCGAACCACCCACGCATGATGTTAAAAGACCCTTTGTTAAAAGCTTTCAATACCTACCTGCTTTGCTTACCTACACCAATATTTTACTTTCCAATATACTGTCTTCTATTTGAAACATTACTAGGGAATCAGATGAGATTCTAGTCACGATTTAGCCGTGTATATTCTGCGATCGACAAAATCCTTCGTAGAATAGAATTCTGTCACATATTACATGGAGCGAAGGCGAAAGCTTTAATAACATTGAGGGATGAAGTCGATGTGAGATGTTATAGAAATGAAGTTTTCCCGGTTGGAGACAAAGAGCGCAGTCCGGTCGCCGGTCGCCTGCGGTCATTCAAGCTGATAGAGCTGTTCCGAGATTGCTGCGGTCTCGATAACTTGAAGATTGTGATAGATACAGTGCGCTGCAAAACGTAAACGGAGCTATAGTGAAACTTATACGTTATATCTATCAAGGTAAAGTTCTAGCTTTAAATCTAATTTGTTATTATACTATATGTACCTCTCTGTACCTAAACTTAACTTTAGTTCATTCAAAACCAAGCATAGAATTTGCGTAATTCAAAAGGACTACTAAAATTACTAATCCAGCTAGTTTTTAAATATTCATTCTATTAAGACTTTGAAAATATTGATAAATAGATAAAGTTACTCGTACTTATACAGGCTGGCCCGTCGATTGACCCAACACGTCATAACTCGGAAACCATAAAAAATCGCGGAACATACATGGGGGTGAATCGGATACCCCACGATACGAGGAATCCAAATTTTTCTTTTGGACGTCAATCGACGGGCCACACTGTATAAAGGTATATTCAATCGACGGGTGAATAGGTAGATGCCATTTATTTCGTACTATTTTAGAGTAGGTACATATCAAAAGAGTACTTGTCGGAAATGATGCTGACTATTACCAGCTCTAAGTATAATAATTTCGCAAAATCCATATCAAATATGTAAAGGTATACCTAAGTACTTTTCACAATTTAGCACCAAAACTCGAGAGATTGAACGTCGAAGAACCAGCGAGATCCCGTTTAGATTTTACTCGATCGCAGTCTGTACGTGACTGAAACTTTGACGGGTAAGTAATACAAGTTGCCAAACTGCTATGATAATCCTTACTTTTACTTCGCGATAGATTTAGGAAGAACGGTCGATTCGTCTTTCTTTAATGGCCGCGACTGATGTCTTCCAAAGAGATTATTTCTCGGGACCTTTTAATGTATTAACTCCAGAATTTCGTTGAAGTTCACTTTTACATCCTGGTATTTACTTGTACTTAGTTTCTTTGTTATAAATTAAATAATTAATTTCATTAATTATATGTGAAAATTTGTTGGTTTTTTTAAATGTAAAGACAAGAATAATGTAGGTATAAGTAAAATGCTCTACGTAGAGTATGGTTATGAGTACCTACTTATGACAGCGGTTATGTAATCACTCTCACGCCTATATTTTTTAAATAAAATTAGCAAAAACTGTACACAAATAAAGCCTATTAAATTTATTTCGCAATATAATTTTGATTTTAGGTTCGTTTACCAAACAGCGCATAAACAAAGTTCTTAATTAATGTGTTTTTGAACGCAACGCGGTCATGTCGAATATCATGAGTTAAATGAACGAATGTCATCGCCACCAGTTTCATATTCCGTTTTGTTAATCAAAACTGAATTTGCTTAGTTGTCTTTAGGGCGAGAAACGTAACCCTTCGGGTAATTTCATATTTAAATTAATCCAGTCATGTATGTAGGTACTTTTATCTGAGATAAGTAGCTGTTTACGGGGAGATTCATTGCAAAATGTTATTTTTGTTTTTATTGATAAATTATCATTTGAATTTTAACTAGATTTTAAATTCCTGTACCCTAATATAACAACACAACATTTTAACTAGATGAGTAGCTGCGTCTCCAAAATCGACTATTAATTGGCACTATAATAAATAAATTGATCATGTTTAATATTAACACTTAGATAAATTAATTAAATTGTTTACCAAAATAAACTTTATTGCAAAATTTCTATAAAAAGTACGCAAGTAACGATCTATATTTATTATAACTAACAAATCTTTAATCAAATTTAATATAAAGTTAACGATCAAGAATTTAATCATTTTAACATTGTACATAGACCTTAGATGAGGTTTATGACCGACAAAGTAAATCTTAACTATGAGAATAATTAAAGTAGCGATGTAAACGACCTCTATCGGGTTTTCTGAAAGATTTCTAGCGCGGGATCTTTAGTTATCAGACACTTGAACTGAACGGATTATACTTTATCCCCAATTATACATACTGGTAAATGGTAATATAATTCAAGATAGACCCGTGAAAGCTTACCAATCATTAAGGAAATAACGCGAGCAGTACACAATGATAATTTTGCATTAATTATTGAATACCTAGATAAATATATGATGTGATCCCTATAGATTAGTATATCTACTTATAAAAATGTTAGTACCGTATCTTGCTTGTATTATTATGTTTTTCTGACAAAGGATCCTTTACTTCATAAGCTTAACAATGATGGAAATAAGGAAAAAAATGTTGGCAACTTCAATTGTACGTAAAAAACTCATTTCGTTTGCACTTTTCAAATAAAATAAAAGTTTGCCTTAATGCCCTGCGGTATGGTTATTTTAATTTTTTTGCCAAAAGGCCTATCTGTCGGGCTTTTGGCTGCCAAGTTTTCTGGGAGCGAGCCAACCTTTAGAGGATTCTAAACGTGGCCTATCGCGATCACCACGCAGATACCGCCCGCCTTCCAGACACCCTTGAGTGATTTTAAATTGGCTTGCATTTTCAAGCTTAGATATTCCTAAATGTCTATTTTGTGGTGGTTTGCTGGAAAATGCAGAGTATGATTGCCGCTGGCAACATTGCCAATAAGTTCTCAACTCGTATTTGTGACCCATATTTTTAAGAGATGCATAGAGATAACCAACCTAAGTAAGCATAACAACCGTTGATTTTCATTGAACAAACAATAAATCGTAACCTTGTCAAAACAAAATATATTTCTCATTAAAAATGATTACCAATCAAAATTGTATCAGAAATTTTGCAAGTTATAACTATCATCATTTTTATAAAGCCGACGCATCAAAAAGCATGAATATTGTCAAGGTTACTTGTAAAACAAGGAAATGAAATTAAGGTAACGAGGGCAACACGACATCCATTAATGTTGCAGCATTTGCAAGTTTTGTAAGGTAGCACTGACAGTAATGGCCATTAAATTAAAAAAATGCACCGACTTTAACTTAACATTGTTAACGAAACACTAACACGCAAACGAATATAAACTTTTAGATATATTTATACTCGTACATTTTTAAGTATAAAAATGCACATTTTTAACAATGGAAACAAATGTTCAGTTGAATTCTGTTAAGCCAACCCAAAATGCTAATAAATGCAGGATATAAGGACAAATTATATTTTCCTTTTTTCCACCAATGTAACCCTTCTAAAATCCCTTTGAAACAAGTATTTAATTAAAATTAGCTTTGACAACATTAATAATGGTGAAGACTTTGAACAATTAAATAAAAAAGTAGGTTAAGCAGCGTCTTATGCTAGGTAAGGACGTATACGCATAGACCACAAATTAATACTAACTATGTAAGTACATTTAGTTGCCAAGAAAAGAATAACAAAAAGTGTTAAAAATAAATAGTAATTTATCGTTTATAATGTAAATGGGTTAATTTTGTGTTTAGTAGTTAATTAAACTAAAAAGGTGTTGTTATGTTTGATACAAATAAATAAAGATTGTTATGTATTTATCCTTCTGTAATTTGATCCAAAAAAAACTAAACTAAAAAAAAAATCTCTACACCTGTTCTGAAACCCGGTTATAAACCCGAAAATACCGCGCGAGATACCCGGATTTACATTCCGCAGTTAACCAGCCACTATACATAACACCGCAAAGTTGACATATCGACTGCATTCGACAACTAGGTCGACTACCCCACTCGACTCGACCTGACCGAGACGTCGCATTTATGTCAATGAATTTGGTACGAAACACCTTTTCCTACCTTTTACTAATAAGTTGTCTTGTTAACATATTGAAACGTTTTTGGAGTACAAAGTTGTCGTTAATTTATTGTTATAATAAAGTAATAGGTATGGACCTGCGAGGTCATGTAATGGACATTCATTTTTTAGGGTTCCGTACCCAAAGCGTGGAAACGGGACCCTATCACTGTGGCTCAGCTATCCGTCTGTCTGTCGGTTTATACTTTTGGTACCTTCTTAGTGATCACATAGCAAACACTTCCCTCATAAATGATTATATGAACATTCAATGATTACACACCATTACCTACATGTTGAAAGTCATGCTTCAAATAAGCAAAATTAATTGTGGTATCCATGCTTATTATTATAAATAGCGAAGTGACGTGACCTCATTTAGTAACTAGACGAAGGGTCAGCTGTTACTATACATTCTTACGTGTTATTTTGTTACACAGATGTTAAGTACAGCCAAGTATAGGTACAAAAAGGTTTTTCAAGGTGCTCTTTACTGAAAAGCGCTAAGAGCTAAGTATTGTGGAAAGACGCTGGTAATGTTGATCTGTATTCAATTATATTGAGACAGCAGGTTTGCAATCACAACCAAAATCTAAAACTTTTAAAGATTGAATCTAAATGATATTTTACTTACTTAATACCAAGCAAGTACTGTACTGTTGAGCTTCTTATTATTCAAACTTGTAAGTAACTTAGGCTACAAACTTCCGCAGTTTATTTCAATTTTGCTCCGCGGTACCGAGAAGTTAGTTACAATAAGGAATTCCTTACATTTACACTTTACTTGAGTATTTTAGAATTTTGTTTAAAGATCTGCTAAGTGGTTCCACGTTTTATGGAAAGCATTAATGTTTTAGTAAAAACTAAAATACTTTTAGTTGTAGAGAAACTTAATTTCCTAATAAGTAGAAATAAAGTTGTTTTTACCCTATTATTAAATTCTTCTATTCAATAACACCTAGATCAATGTATGGCCGGATCCAAGACTATGAGCATCGTAGATATGCTCTATTATTACACACGTAGGTACGTGTGTTTTAATAATAAGTACCTACTGTGATTGTTTGCTTTCAGCATCGTGGGTCAAGTCCTCTCTTTCAAAACCACTTACTGTAAAACCCCAGTTTTTAAATGAACTAACAATTTTAGAATTTTCGCACTGGAGGCATGTTACTTACTGACTTTGATTTGTATTTAGTCGGGTTATACAGGTTTAGACAGTACGTCTAAACATTCTCGGCAAACAGTGCCTATTCGTAACATTCTTTATCGATGAGGTTTCATACTCAGAATTCGCTGTGTCTGCACAAAGTCTGCAGTTGGCGATGTCCCAAAATCGTCTTTGGCAACAGTTTACCCGCCCCTTAACGATGACGGCTCCTTAACCCGCCGCACGAATATTATATTAACACTTAATTAGTGATACCACGTGCCGGCATTCCACCATCTTGATAATACATAATATCTACTAACCTACCTATTTCGACCTATAGATATATTGGGTATATAGGTATAAATGGCAAGTCACCGCGTATAGCCGTATGTATTTCTCCAAAGAAGACGGATAAGTATGTTTCCTTCCTTCTAATCTTTTTCCGTGTATTTTCTTTCAGTCCGTATTGATTACTGAAAACGGTCCCAAAATTCTCTTTCATTTGATTTCTCTAAACGACTGACCTTTAGATAATCTTCCATCATTTTAACACAATCACAATCTGTCAAAACGTAAACCAACCAGTTGAAAAGCTATGTTTACCAACTTCAATTTGATATCAAACATCTGTCAAGGATAAGGGTTGGTTTGGACCCGTCATTTGTTATCTAGAAAATGAACGGAACATTCTTCCCACCCCTTGCCTCTTTTAACCCTTCCTCCTTCAACCCTTCCTACTTTGAAGTCCGCTGACAATCTCAAAGAACACTGATTATTTTTTTCATTTGAAATTGTGCTTTCCATTTAATTTTACGACGACTCTCAATCTCAAGGATTGAGAGAGATATCAGTTGAGTTTAGGGATTTCACGCACTGGCGCGGTTAAATCGCCGCGCCTCCGCGGCTTCACGTTTGGTGCGTGAGTACCTTAGCATGTGTCAAAACCGGGTAGGTGGCCAAACCGCCATTGCATAAATTCCTTTAAATCAACAATGGCATCTCTCCGAATTAACTATTGCGTTATATCCATCCAAGTGTACGACACGCGATCCATTGACCTTGTTTTACTAACACTTGCCTCCTCAAACCATATCGTGTAGGTAGGAATTATGTAAATTGTCACTTTAGTTGGGCATTTGCGTCTTTCGTCGTCTAACCTATCCATTGGCATTATTATTAAAGAAATTGATGCTTATGTTGTCAAACAAATATTAAGTTATAGTAGCTGAGTCTATTTGGTTGATTTCACACCCGCTTTCAATATACAAATCAACTTACCCACAAATTAAGAATGATGCATGCTCTATAGTGCATATTCAATAAGTGCCTAATTATACAACATTGGATAATTTCACAACTAAATCAAATTAAAATCTTGTTTCTTTTATAGCGTAACCACTACGAGGTAGTCGGTACATATTTCTCTATCATTTTCTGTGGCTATTCCACGAACACATAAACGTAATGACAAAAGGCGAGCTCTCAACACATAAAACGTCACATTTAATTGCTTTCAAAGAGTCACGAAACCTTTCGAATCTCATCTGATAACGTGAAATGGCCGTAATGTAAAGCTGTAAAACAAAAGACGTTAAAGAATGTTTTCAGAATTCTTATTTTCAACCGCATAACGATAAATTTTACGACCTAAAATTCATTTTAAATACATCTTAGTATTCTATAAGTTGAAGTACCATGTCGCATTCTCAAAAAAACTGAATCGACTTAAACTTTCAAGTTAGTGATCTATCTGAGAAAAATATTAATTACTTGTTGCCGATTATCAATTCCTTTGGAAGAAAATCTGAATCTTTTGTTTATTTCAATATCGATGTCAAACTGCGAGCAAATGGAAACAAAGAAATGAAAGCAATCGGACAGTCTCGGTCGCAATATCTTTCTTGTGTCAAGACCTGAGAGGACACAAAGAGAAGCGAAAATAAAATGCTTTCTCAAATCTAAAGTGAGTAAAGAGACACAACAGTCACTTTTATTGATATAAAGCAATCGTTGAGATATAGATCTAGCAAAGTTCTTCAGCGCGGCGGAGGAAAGTTCGTGTGCTATCTCATCATACAAATAAGGGCCCATTACAGTTGTGTCCAGTCAGTCACATTGCTCGTTAAAAATTGCAAGGTATTTGCCTATTTCTATACTTTTGCTGAACGTTCACGACTGAGCTAACAATAGGTAATTGTGATGTTGAAGCAAAAAAATAATAACGTAAATAGAAATAGCTTTCATTGATTGTAGTTTTAGCCAGATATATAAAAAATGTTACATCGCGCCTGGGCGAATAAACAATCAATACGACTCAAGTATTTAATCTGCAAACAAAACAACAAAATCTGCCAACGAATTACTTATCGTACGAAGAAGAATGGCAACGAAAATTACTGTTGACATCCTTATCAAGAACATATTGTTTTCAAGTTATTAAAACCATTTTTTTATATCAAAATATTACCTATACAGTTTTGTACCATCTCAAACAAAAAAGCTTTTAGGTATCGGTTATTTTCGGAACGGAAAGGAAGTGGATGCTCGTGTGTACTGAGATGGATCTCAGTACACACGAGCATCCATCTCAGTGCTCCAGCACTTGACAAGAATGGTAAAGGTCATATATACGACAAACTTTATATTAAGTATACAAATGTACGGTAGGTATTTCAGTATTTCAAATATCTAAACCTAACATCAAAGTAATTTTTAGATATTTACTTTAAAAGTTAAATTATAAAACTTCTAGCAAATGTCATACGTGAGCAATAACAAATTATACTCGAACTTACCTACCCGATTTACACTTCAATAAGTACAGTAGCGAGTTAAGAACTCAGACAGTTGAGTAATAAGTAGTAAGTTGTAAGTAGCATCCAAACGGGCGCACTGAGTAGTCATAAGTTGCCGAGAAGAAGACCAGTCGCAAATTGTGGACTGTACTAAACTCACCCGTCCACATGCCGGCCAGTTAAGTAGGCGAGCCGCGGGATAGAGGGGTCTACTTCGCACTTGACTCGTCAAAAAATAGAATGCCGATCTATTGAACTCAACTTAATCAAAAACTTACTATTTAACTCACTTTTGCCGCTCAAACAACATTAACAACTTAACTCGCCGATGAAATAAGTTAACTCGCTAATGTCCTTATTGAAGTGTAAATCGGGCTTTCAGGCGTGTCCGCTGCTCAATGTTTTGACCAGTTTTTGGTAAACATTGAACGAAATTAATGAAATTTTCCTTTGATTTGTCAGTAAAATCATTCAATCTGAACAAAATGTTCATTCAATGTTTGTTCAAAACATGAGCAGCGGACCCACCTTTAGTGCCCAATGCCTGAAAGCATAGATCCTGAAAGGCTCATCAATTTAACCACAGTCGTTGTCAAAAAATAGAATAATACGTCACGATGTTTAATGGAATATTAACTTTATAATGCTTTCATGCAACTGGGAGTTACTTAATATCTCAACCAGCATCTAGTCTAGACACTTTAATCCCAAAGAGTGTCAATTGAGAAAAATACGGTTTTAAGAAAAATCTTTCTAAAAGCTTAAGAAAACTAATTCTGCTTATCTGTCTTTATTTTAGTTTTATAACGTCTAAAACAACTTGTCTACTTCGTTTTATTAAGTCATGTCTAAAATCATAAGTATACCTATTTGTGTGTTTTATAAAGTCTGTATCTATATTGTATGTAGTCATGTGTAGTAAATATTACTTAAGATTAATCTACAAGTAGGTAGGTAAATTTCTCTGTACCAGTTCCTTAACGTCCCCACTACATGAACACGAGCCTTCTCCCAAACGAGAATCATTAGGCCGACAAATAGAAATAAACTTAGATCGAGTCACAGTACCAAAACCAAACAAAGAGTATGAAACAACAATAAAGTAAAATCATTGTTACTTCCAATTACCTAATTAGACGGGACAAATCCCAAATAGTATACCGAAATAAGAAATAAAGAAACCTAAGTTCAATCAGTTGAATACGGTTTTATCTACTAGAATAACTAGAATATGTCTAGGATAAAATAACGTTACGTCATGTTTTACTAGACACTAGTTAGTCTTCATGTCTTTCGAAGAACAAGAGAAATAATAGAAAAGTATTTTCGTGGCAGTCGACTAATTACACTTGACTTGACTGGTCGAATAGCTTGACAAATTATTTTATATGGTCGGGTATAAATAGCGTCTATTCATAACACTTGTGTGTTTTTGCTGGCCAAAATTGAATTATTATAAGTATTTTTATATGTAAATAAAGTTCTAGAACTAACTCAGATAAATGACGTTTATAGAAAAAACATCAAAAAATTACATTAGTCGTAGAAATATAATTAAAGCTCGTTTTGTAATAAAAGGGGAGAGTGTTAAAAGGGATGTCATTTTCTGATAAAACTGACATTTCCGAAGAATCATCTAGTCTCCATTCCAGAACGTTTGAGATGACTTGATGAACCCGCTTACGAATGAGAAGAGTGGAAATCTTTAAGGGAGGCCTAAGTCAAGCAGTGAACATGATGATGATTGACATAGGTTCCTAGACTAAAAAAATTAGAAAAAAATTAGTACCTATATGAGTATGGCTCTAGCTGGTACAAGTTTAAAATACCATCCTAGGAAAACCTGACGACTGAACAAAGTGGATCCACGATAAATAAATAAGGATAAACAGACTTTAGACTACTGAGAAAGAACTTTCTCCGCGCCACTGCAACTTAGAGTAGGTTCTTTGTTTCAAACGATTCTTGAGAAATAAGTACAATTACAGTGTCGACTGTCTCCTAACAAGTTCCAAACTTCTACCAAAGCACTTTCTACTGCGAAGCATTCCAGTAATTAGTGGCTGTGACTCATACCACGAATTTTTTTATTTTGCATTTACTCTAAAAACAATGTTTCAATCTAGATAAAATCTACAATTTCTGGCTAACCATGTCAGTAATTAAGTATAATATCAAAAAGCCTATTCCTTATAATAGAAGATAGAAGCTCTTTTGAGACAAATTACCTTATTTGACCTCACTGTGATATTGAGCTAACAATTATTTTAATCAGTAAAACTGGTTATTTGTACTCATATATAAATATAGGAAATATTTTTTGCTTATTTAAATAAAAATGCTAAGACAATTTATGAAATTTGATTTAAAAATAAGCTTTGATTTTCCTGTCTCCGTCGCAACTTTACGGATCTCTCAACAAATTGATACGCTCAAATTAAAGCAATTCATTTAATTTCCTTCCTGGCTTGTTTAACGCGGTTCCTAACGAAACCTATAAATAAATCAAGCACCTTGCCGTATTATATTATTATTTTTAACCCGTAATCATTTCTAGGTAACGACAGTAACGATCTATTTCTGATATCAGTATGCAAGCGATATTGAACGATTTTGAAAGCATAAGTACTTAGGCATAATGACCTTTGATGACATGATATACTCCAATCAGTCACTGACCTACCTATAATAAATTACCACTGAATTACTGATTTTTTTTTAGTATTACTGAAATTACTGAATTGTTAAAACGATGTGAAAAGCTTATTATACATAATTCACTGTTTTACGTAATTTCGTACTTCTTTCGTAATTAATAATTTCTTGTCGCTTAAAACTAAATTAAACCTATTAAAACAGTCTATGAAATCAGAAGTGAATATTCAGAATGGGCATTTCAGTTCCTTTGGCATTTATATCAAAGAATTAACAAACAACTGCTGCGTGGCAAAAGTTCTCTCATTTATGACAGAAGCTAAATACCTATTTAACTTTTCCAAGCATATCGCGAACTTGATAGGGAAAGATCGTCATGAACTTACGCAGCACACAAAAAATCCTAAATCTAATTTCCTTAACGTAATGGAAATGTCAGTAATAAAGAAATCTGGTTCAAAAGGGAAATACACAACTTTCATAGGTCTATTCTGTAGTTATTCAATCAGACTTAGGGCAGAATTTTCAATCATCGGATAAATATTCAATGTCTAAGTAGTTTGTATTGTTTGCTACTAACAAGGTTGTTAGAGTATTTGTATTGATTGATAACAGTTGACAATCGAAACAAACTATTTATACACCAAATACAATTAATGTGACCATTGAAAAACTAGCCTTTATAAAAAAAAAACACGTCTTCTATTCAGTAAATACTTTGACCACATGTAAAAAACGATTGGGCTGGTGGAATATAATCTGATTTCTAAGAAAATGTACGTAAACTACCTATCTACTAACCTTCTGTAATGTTGTTTCTCCATAACCTCAAGTTACAAACACAATTAATCACTTTGTAAATAAAAAACTTTATCTACTATCATCACTATACGGAATTATGTAAATAAACACAATCACAATTCATTTTAGACAGAATTCACTTTGACAACATTTTTAATAAAATTGCAAAATGCTAAAACCCACAATGACGAACTGAACGGACACTGAATATATGTACGTATATTGCCACACCTGTTCTTATCAAGTTAATAAAAGATAAGAGACGATAGTTGCTGCGGTGCGATTCTTTACCATGCTTATTAACTGATACATAATATTAACTTTTGTTATCGACCAACGTGTTCAATAAATAAATACCTACTATATCGTAACAGTGCACTGCAAAAAGTAAGTGGAAGAGGACCTTGGTTAAATTAGTACTCTGACTTAAAAGCTTTATTTCACAAAGGATACAATATATTACAGATAAAGTTATCCACAAAGAAGTAGGTAGCAATAAGCAGCGCAAGAGTTAGATAGAAATATCAACCGAGTAATCTTGGGGTTAAGACTAAGCGAGTAGCTTTCCTGTTGAACTAGATCATTGTAAATAAATACCATTATAATATACATTTCTGGCTAGATAATAAATTTCATTCGTTGGTTTCAAAATCAAATTTAATATTTCTAATAACATGTTTATTTTAAGAACTTCTCGATCATCAAAGATCGTTATGTGAAATATTAATATCGAATCAGCACAAAGTCACGCAAAAGGTCAAATAAATCTTTTGATGTTACGAAATTCATGACCTAAAGTCTATTGTATCTTCTAAGTATCGGCGCTTACCTTTAAACAATAAAGGCGCTCATCTCTAATACTATTCATAAGTTTATAACTGAATACGTAACCTATCAATCCTGCTAAACTTTTCGCCCAAAAATTGACGAAAAATGTAAAAAGTTGTTAGACTTGAAGTTATTTTATCAAAGACCAATTATGTAGTCGTAAAATTCACCTAACGAAACTAATGTAAAAAATCAAGCAGTATGGTAGAGTATGAGTTGCTTAGTTTTTTGTGTATAAATAAGTAGCTGCTTATAATTTCAGACAAGTTAAAATCGTGCGGATAATATGAGTTTGTTTTCGTGAAACGAGCGCCGATCGTTAAGGGGCGGCCATCAATCACACGTTATCAATCCCCCACCGAAATATTTACCAATTATAACACCGAGAACATCACACAGCCTCCCATAGTCGTAAATCATTAAACCTTTTTAGCTATAGGTATCTATTAAATCCTTG
Organism: Anarsia innoxiella; assembly: GCA_947563765.1. NCBI lineage: Eukaryota > Metazoa > Arthropoda > Insecta > Lepidoptera > Gelechiidae > Anarsia > Anarsia innoxiella. The sequence continues at coordinate 3,046,804 of OX387403.1, forward strand.
CCGTGTTTGATGTCAACTATTGAAAATATGTTTTTTGTTAGATCAAAGAATACCTAGACGCAAATAAATTAATAACGCAAATAAATCAATAAAATATGGAGATAACTTTGCATCTTGTTATGTTATTAGTTACCTATGTACCTGCTTAGGTCGGTACATAGAACAAAAGACAGAAATGAGAGTAGATGACCCACCGTTGTTGCCATGATTTTGTCGAAGTCTAGAGACGTCACGACTGACGACAGTTTTCAGGAAGATCCGCGGAGGTAGATATTATGTTTGTGCTCACTTACCAATCATGCGGTGGCTGCGGTCGTCTGCGAGCTTGTACACAGCAGGGTGGCTCCTGAGGCTCGCAGGGCAGCTGCAGTGCGGGCGGCGGTGGCGGCGGCGGCGTGCAGGCCAGGCGACGGGCCGCCGCAGCACCCACATAGTCCACGTACCGCGCCGGCGGAGGCGAGCCACCGATGTCTTCGCGGCACGCGGGCCCGCAGCACTTGCGCGACGTAGGTGGCGGTGGCCGACACGCCAGCGAGCAGTACACAGGCGGTGGCGGACGCAGCGGCGCTGGTGGCCTCGGCACATATCGCTCCACTGGCACGTGTGCTGCTGGCGGCACATAGCGCGGTCTTCGGGCACGCTCTGCCTCTGCGCACCGGCGTACCCGCCGCGGCGATGCCGAGAACCGGTCCGGTAGCGGCGCGGGCGGCGGCGGGCTGAGCCGCTCCGGCGGAGCCACGCTGAAGGCGCCCGCCGCCGGGAAGCGCTCGCATGGTGAGCGCGCGTACTCCTCGCCCATGGCGCGCGGTCAGCCGCCGCCGCCCGCGCGCCCTCCCGATGACGACAGACCGGCTCACATACCGCGCGACCACTCTACCACTAGCACTGGCCGGGCGCTCCGCTGTCTTGCGGGGGCTGCGGCACGGTCCCGATGTCCGCATTCACTCGAGCGCCATGGCTCTCCGCCCGATCGATACGGACGCGCTGCAGGCTCAGATGGCGCCCGCTGCACGACCTCGGCCGCGACACATCTCCTCGGGAGCACTGGACTTGATTCGAACTAGCCTCAGAGACTAGGGCGAGGCGAAAGTGCGTCCTCGGCCAAAATGGCCGCTTTCGTCATATTCGCAGACGTCGCGCCTGCGCCAATTTCTATCACAGATGTTTGTTTTCACACTTAAGGTACGCTGGTCTCCTTGCACTGAACGGTTCCAACGAATTAGGGCTGGGCAATTTCACTGGGGATCCTAGGTCAGTCACTATTTATGTGGTACACCGCGTCGCGGATCAGACTCGCGTGCTGCGTCGCCGAGGGTGACGGGCTGCCGTGCGTGCGGGCGGGAGTGAACAGGGCGCACGCGCGCAGCTCGCGGCGACGTCACTCCGGTGCGCGTATCGACGCGGCCGCGACGCCGCGCGCTGCGCTCTTCACCACATGCTGCTGGCTTCATGCACCATATACACAAAACACCCCATTGCGAAAAGGTCCTCGTCCTCTGCACATAGTCGTCGTTTATTTTCACCACCCTGTATACACAAGCGTCTAATTTGATGTCATTCTATTGAACATGGACATTTTGTTGGGTACCTTTCCACCTTCAATCGTAAAGCCATCCTAAGCTTGTAAACAGTATCTTAATTTAAACATCCTAGATAAGTGATGCACGAAATGCTGGTATAGGTAGATACTTAATAATGAATGATGTAGCAAGCAATCCAACTAGTCAGATTCAGGATGATGTTACTTATGTACCTACCTATCCATTATTTGCTTACTATTGCAGCAAACTGGATATCAAATAATTTACCTCTAAGTTCAAAGTACATATTTAGCTATTGTAGCATTTGGTACCTGTCTTTAAAGGAGAAGCTTCATTTATTTGAGCCATGTTTAAGAAATCTGTAATTAGTAATTTTCGTGTCCTATATCGATCTGTGTCCATTCGATAATGGTGACCTACAATACTCGTAGATTCTACGTTAGAATACAAGGCTCTGAATGAGTAGAAAGAACTTAATAGGTCATACACAGAAAGCAAAAAATATCACTCCTATTCCCAAAACTTACTTCCTTTGGCCCGAATATATTTTTTTCAGGAGTAGATCCTTAATATCAGGAACAGGAACGATGATTTTGAACTCAATTCTGCATCTCTCTAATCTTAAGGAAAGGGCCTTTTTAAGTTCTTTCGCAGTACATCTACAATTCTACAGTATATAAAGATAATAGGATCAGTGTCATTTAAATGAATTCATTATGCCTTGAAGTTACTTCGCATGAAGCGTATCACTTGGCGTCTTCACTTGTCATGCAAACTGGTTATGTATTATTCAACACATGTTAAGGATAACACGTAGAATTGACATCTGAAATTAGAAATGCTATAACGGTATCAAGTACCAGGTTAACTAGAATTCATGTTTAGGTACCTACGAGTGTCTTTCAGTTTACATACGACCGGTAGATAATCTCTAGTTGGTAGGTATATACTTACTTTAAATAAACGCTTGGCTTTAGCTTTTATCAAAACGGTAAGAGTAATTCGTCATCTCGCACCAAAGCAAAGCAAGGTAAAAACCGGTGCGAAATTTTTGGGTGCGAGATGACGAATACACTTTTCTCTTTAAATCCTAAACGACCATTTAAACAACCGCTTCCAATTAAAATAACACATAAATCTCTAAAAAACGTATAGGTAGCTTATATACCAATTTTTATAAAATGCTAAGGTACCTGCGGGTTGGAAGGGCCGCCGTGTAATAAGGGCCACTTTAAAAAAATATAACTTCCAATTGTCTTATTAGATTTCAAATACGCACACATATAAAGGACCAATAGGAAGGCTTAAAAACGCAAGCGCATCATCACGCGATCCGCCATCTTGTCAGTAGCCACGAAACTGTCCAGCGAGTCGGGTTACGCGCCCCATAGCTAAAATTTTCTCCCAAAAGTAATAAAATTACTTAGGTATACTACTGTTTTTTTATAAATCTAGTTCTTGATGTTACAACTATAAACATTGCTGCTGCCAAATCAAGGTAAGTTATGGCGATTTGTTCTTTTTTATTAATTTAATTTATCAACTCGTAAAATTGGTACTAAATTCAAATAAGGGCCATGTACGAGGTGGGTAACATGGGCCGGCCCTTATTAAACCTATAGTGTGTATGTATTGCCCAAACTGATTACTGTTAATTTTAATAGGAATGAGGGTAGTGCCACTCTCTGCACTTGTGTTAATTAATAAATATTTGTACCTAATTTTTTTTTGAAAATTTACCTACCTATTGTTATTCTAAATAGAGCTGAAGAATATATCGTAGATTATCATTTCGTAACGTGCGTAAGTATGAGCAACATTAACAAGTAGCTATTTTATTTATTTTAGAATAAAACCATGGAGCCTCCTGCAAAAAAACCCCGTGGACAGTGGACGTTAGAGCAATTACAAGCTGCAATGGCCGCTGTGAATGGAGGATTGTTGTCTCAGCGTGCAGCAGCCGCACGGTATTCTATTCCTAGAAGAACGTTAGTGAACCATCTGAAATCCGGAAAAATAGAGAAACAAATAGGTCGCCGCACTATTTTGACTGCAGAACAGGAAAATGATCTTGTAGGGAGAATAAAGAGACTAGCAGCTGTGGGCTATCCTTTGACGCCAAAAGCAATTCGACATCAAGCTTATGTATTTTGTGAACAACACAACATACCAAATAATTTTAACAAAACCACAAAGAAGGCAGGAAAGGATTGGCTGAAGTTATTCTTAAAAAGACACCGCGATATTTCAAAACATAAAGTGCAAATCTTAAACCCAGGCAGGGCTCAAAAATTAAATAAGAATATTGTAATGCAACATTTTGAAGAATATAAGAAAATATACGAAGAACTCGATATCGGAAGTCACCCTGAATACTTATATAATATGGACGAAAAAGGTTGTAGATTAACATTACACAAACAACCCATGGTGCTAACACAAAAGGGGTCGAAGAGGGTGCATTTAGTTGCGCCAGAACATGCTGAAAATGTTACAGTAGCAGCTTGTGTAAATGCCTTAGGATTTTCGATCCCCCCTATGGTCATCTTCAAAGGGAAAAGAATGAAACCCGAATTCACTGACAACTTGCCTGCAGGTTCATTAGTAAAAATGGCTGAAAAAGGAAGTATGACTTCGGCACTCTTCGTAGATTTTATCCACCATTTAGGAAAGTACAAAATGGGAGGCAAATGCTTGTTAGTTTTTGACGGCGCTTCCTGCCATTTGGATTATAAAATTGTAGAGGCAGCAGACGAAGAAAATATTGTGTTGTATTGCTTACCCTCTAATACTACACATGAGCTTCAGCCATTAGATAAAAGCGTGAATAAATCTTTTGAGCACTATTGGGATGAAGAAACCTTGTCATTTTTATATCAATATCCAGACAAAAAACTTACCAAAGCACGATTTAATTCAATTTTTAGCAAAGTCTGGTCAAAATGCATGTCACATGACAACATTGTTAATGGATTCAGAGCCACTGGTCTCTATCCCTTTAACCCCGATGCAATACCAGACGAAGCCTATGCACCAGCTCTATTAACTGAGAGACCTCCGCAGTGTGAAAATGATTCTGTTGGCCTTGAGGCACCAATTCCTGGCCCATCGGCTATAAACATAAATAATGAATTAAATAATCTCTTCTCGAACAGTTCTCAAAAGTCTCCCACTCCTGGTCCCTCTGGTTTGAACATTCAACGGCCGATAGCGAGTCCTTGCAGTAATAGCGCTGATTCTGATGAGACATTTTTTGAAGAACAAAGTCCAGATTCACCTTCGATGCTAAGTCAGAATGTTGATTTACCAGGGCCTTCAAAAATTAAAGATTCTGTTACGATAGATATGCAAGATGAAGTAAACAGACACGATGCTGCTATAAGAAGGCCAATAATATACAGTTCTGATTCGGATACATCTGCTGAAGCTGCTTCAATTTCAATTCAAAATCCTAGAGGTCTTTCTATCTCTAATATTTATAGTTCTAGTGAAGATGAAAATGAAGACCCAGTGCCACAAGAACGTACTCCCGAAAAACATTTGAAAACTTCTTCATGTGCAAATTTCCAAACAACCAGGCACGGAACTATCTCAGGTACAAGCGACGATGATTCAGAAGATAGTGTACCATTAGCAAGATTGAAACCCCAAAAGTGTGACAAATCTCCATTTCAACAGCTGCTTCCAACGCCTAACTTTGCTGTGGTGAAAGACAAACCAAGGCGTAAAGCTATTAATTATAAAGGTCGAGTAGTGACAAAAAACTTATTTACAGAAAGAGAAATACAAAAAAGGAAGAAAGAAGAACAACAAAACAAACCTGGTCAAAATAAAAAGAGAGAAAGTAAGAAGCAAGAAAGTTTGAAAAGAAAAGAATTGAAAAAGGGTAAAGCAAAGAAAAACACTGGAAAAGTACCAATAGAAAGCAACAATAAAAACGTAGCTGCCGAGGACAAATGGTACTGTTATGCATGTAACACAGAGAGTTTTGAAGATATGCGACAATGCTTGGCATGTAAAAAATGGTTCCATGAAGAATGTTTAGGACTTACGGCAGAAGATATTGATTTTGACTGCCCGATGTGTGGTTAGTCAATCTCAACGTTTTTTTTTTATTTGATCTCATATTTTACGAAACAGAAATGTTCCTAAATCAAAGGCTGATTATCTTAGAAAAGAATTTTTTTGTTGTTTAGAAAGTTAAAGTTAAGTTATTACATTTTTCAGCTTAAGCAAGATTTTTATACATTATAAGTGTTGAGATTATGTTGGAGTGGTCCTTAATATACTATATAAAAAAGTCTTATGTTTAATAAGGTCCACAAATTTAGTTTTTAATTCTTTCTTTTTCGCCAGTCAAAGGTGAATTTAGATAAGTATCGAATACTTTGTTAATCTATGCATAAAGTTTATCAAAATACGGTCGCAAAGTGTTTATTTTTTATTTTTCATTGTTACTTAAGTTTAATAAGGTCCATTACTGTTTTTTTTTCTTTATGTTATACAAATTGTGTCTTTTTTTATGTCAAATAATTGTATCAGCTAAATGATACACAAACAAACTACGATGAAACGAAGAATCAGTTAGTGTGCTCGGTAAACTAGTGGTCCTTAATAAACTACTAATGTTTAATAAGGGCCAGAGGAAGGGTTTTTAAAAATAGAAATTTTGAGTTAATTTACCATAGTAAATAAAGCAAAAGGTTATGTTTGGTTAATAAAAGAATAAACATTCGTCTGATACTTGTTTTTTTTATTTAATCCTAATAAATACCGAATTATTGAACTTTTTAGTTAGGTGGCCCTTGTTTGCCGCAAGTACCTTATTTGCAAACATGCTACCTAGTTATCTATCATAAATAAAAATATACTAGATATTTAAAAAAGATATACCTACAGCTTTTTCTTTGATTGGATAAAAACAAACAGCCATTGAAAGTGTTCCATTCCATTTAATCCCACGTAGGAAGTAATGCATTATTGATAGGGAATCAATGGGCAAATCGTACGTCCCTTAGGGCGGTGGTACTTCGGAGTTCTGACATTGTTGGATCACGCACGCCCGCTTTGTTAGGCGTGCTACTAACCAATATAAGAAAGGAATATACCTACTTATTATATGGTCAACGAGAGAATGCGTTCCTGACAGGTGGTGATTGACTTGCCAATATAACTTTCAGGCGGCGCTCAATTTACGATAAAATATTTTTTTTTGTTTATTAGCCTAATTAACAAGTAAGAAGCTATAAAAACTACATTATTATGTCAAATTATAAACAATTACATGAATTTGCACTAAAATCAATTTTAAACTTAAGAAAACAATAATTATCAAAAAAATATACTGCGCTGCTACAAGGTTTTAGCAGTCGGTTATTTTTTTAGTGATGTGACAAAAATAACAGTCAAAATTAACGAAAAGTAACGATTAACGGTTATGTATATTAAAATAATAGTTTAAAAAAATAAAACACGCTTTTAGCACGCACTAAAAATTATAAAATAATAAGGACATTTCGGACATTCGAAAGAAATCATGGAGCGTATATAAGTATGTATAATATTTTCTCTTTTTTAGACAAAACGCTCCACGTATTCTTCCGAAAGCCCGAAATGTATTATACTTTTTAGTGCATGCAGTAATTTTGAGATCTTTTTTGCTTTGCTAGAACTGGCCGAAAATATGTTATCTAATCTTATTTATGTAGTGTAGAGCGTGGCAAAATATTATACATACCTGCATACTCTCGAAAAACATAACCCTCCTTCTGATTTGGCGCAGTCGGGTAAAAATTACAAACGAGAGTAACGAACCACATTGTGACATTAATTTCTTAGGTTGCTTATTGTATTTTTTTTATATGAGGTATTTATTAAATCGTTTTAAAAGTAGGTAATAAAAAATATCAGTTACGTAAGGTTACATCACTAGTCACATGTGTCAGGAACGCATTCTCTCGTTGACCCTATAATAACTATACGCTTTTCTTATAATTACATTCACTTGTTTTAAAAGGAGGAGATAATCTCCAAACAAATGAAGCAAGACTTTTATGTAAAATTTTGATATTAACGAATTTACATACTGACTCTACTTTTCATTTTTCAACGTAGGTACAAAAGAGACATTGATATAAATGGTCCCGATCCATCATAGCAAAATAATTAACAGCGTTAATATAATTACATATTAGCGTCCCTATTTACTTTAACTGCAATATAGAGGCTGGTACTATAGTAAATATACATAGATACCTATATCTATAATGTAAACGTCAATGTATGTGCCGATGGATGGACGGATCGATGGATGTGATACCTAGTTAATCTTTTAGGCACTAAAACCACTGAACAGAATTTAATAAAACTTTACAATATAGTAACAGAATACCCACACAGGTAGGTATTTGAAAATATTGTGTAAGTTTTTCATGATACACATAAGTAAAATTTAAATAGCGAACGGTCGCTAATCTTAACATAGAGTTTATAAATATCTACTCTCAAACGCTCGAATATCCAACCTTATATACCTACTCAGTAATAAAACGAAGTTACCACTTCGCGCTCCGAACGAACTTGAAGCACTTATAGATCTAGCTCAAATCCCTAACTTTTCCACTGAATTGCACATTTGCTAAATTCAGCGAAAATCCGTGACTATAATCTAACTTATCATGTGTATTTAAGTAATACATACTACCAAGTCAGGTTTAGGTTAGTAAGATAAGCACTAAGTAGCTACCTACTTTGTAGCAATGGAAATACTACCTTGTACTATCAAAATATTACTTAGTTTAAGTATTTCATAAGGAACATACCTACATACTACTATATAAAATCACTCGTATTGAGAACCACCTCCTTTTTTTTCTTTTTGATGGTTTTTAGTTTGAAGTCGGTTAAAAACTGAAGTACTTTATATGCAATGTTATAAGTCTTTATTGCGCAAAGACACTTTCAAATGTTCCCGTAAGTAAAGGTGATACAGACAAACAAATGGAATTTATTACCAACGAACAGACGAAGGGGTCGCAGGAAAAAATTTTTACTTTATTAGGTAGATAAGTATCAGGTCAACGGACGATTAGTCTAGACACGAAAAATAATTTTATTAAAGATATTACAGAATAATAAGCAAAAGATAGAAATACAGCCTACAGGCGTAGGTTAGTACTCAATTACGTAATTCATGTTGATCATGAGAGATAGCTTAGGTAGCTACCTAAACCCCCCCGGTGGGTTCTCGCCTTGCAGTGGCGGGGGGGCTTAGTACCTGCGGACTGGTCCATCTGCGGGGAAGCTAAGAGGAACCCGAGGAGGACCGCTCCCCGATGCCTTCCGGTCGGGCTTGGGTTGAGCGGTACTTGGTAGGTGGCGAACCTTTTGGTGGCGCTACTGAGGCGGACAGCCTGTGTTGTATGGGCGGCACAGGCTGTAGAGGAGGTGCGTAGGCTGCGGGCCTTATGGGGGGTTCCGTAGCTGAGGCGGGTGGCTGGGCTGTATGGGCAGTCCAGCTGCTGAGAGGTGGAGGCCGCGGTGGGAGAGTACTGCCGGTATCACGGTGCACCGCTTTCCCTACCTCCCGCGGCCTAGACGGGGTCGCCACCGTCTTTTGATGGCGGACGCGGTGGGGTCGCAGTGGAAGAGGAGTGTCGGTATTCCGGAGGCCGCTCTCCCTATCCTCTGCGACCGTGTGGCAGGCAGCGAGGCCACAGATCTGGCTCGCTGCGGGGAGACCGTGGGTGGCGGAATCGGAGAGTCCGTCACTCACCACTGGTTGGTCTCCGAGGAGGTGCGGCTGACGTGTTTGGTGTTTTGACACGTTAGCCGCGGAGAGAGGATGGGCATTCGCCCGAGAAGGATCTGCTTCGGCGGACACCGCCGACAGGGTTCGCGGACGTATGCGGAAGATTTCCCGTGTCCCTGTCACTTGGCGAAGAGAAGAAACACCATGGGGTTTTAGTCGGTGCGAGTCCGACATAACCCTTCGTCTTTCTCCGAGACGAAGGGTATCCATAACGGATTTCCCCATGTAAAAAAAAAAGGTAGCTACCTAAAGCATTTAGCTGCTTTTGAATGCTCTTAAGCTTTTGAATTAATTCCTTCGATGGATAAAACCGGCAAAACAGATGGCGCGGCGATCTGGATGCATACTTAACAAGCTGACCAGAAGTTGCCAGTGTTAGGGGAAGATGAAAGGATGCGGAGAGACCATTGCCCAACAGTTGGATCTAACAAGCTAATAAATTTAAAAAAACACCAAGCTGATTTAAAAAAGAAAATCTAGAAAGAATTTAATGGTAGATACCTACGTATTTTACTTTGTGAATAATATGAATAGTAAAGTTACATGTAACGCCATAATGGTTTTCGTGGTTTTTAACTGGAAATTAATTTGTAAGTAAGTATAATTAGGGGATAAATGTTTTTCACATAAACTAGGCACGTGATTCAAGGTTATTGTAAACTCGGCAAGTAGTTATATGAAACTCAAATGACCTCTTTATATTTCTCACGTACAGATCTCGTAGTTCCCAGATCACACTTAAAATAAATTAGTTACCAAATCGTGCGTTAAATTAAGATTGGTCGGTTTACTTTCGTTTAAGTACCTACTGTTGTTATAAATATACGCAGTTGAAACGGAAATTGTTTTCTTTACATCAATATCAAGCCACTTCTACTTAGGTCCTTAATTATTTTCTTTTACAAATATTTTAAGTAGGTACCTAATTTAATTGGAATGAAAGTAATTGGATATACTTACCTACTTATATTATATTCTTATAATAGGTCTTTACCTATGAAATTGCCGTTTTACAGTACTGGCAATTTCAGTTAAAAATATTTTTTGTTTAGCTAAGAATTCTAATTTCAAATTAATTTCATTTTAAAAATATGGAATTCTTTTTCCAAAAACAGTCATTTGTTTTTTGGTTAGTGTTACATTTTCATTGCATTTCAATAATTTTCGTCAACATGGATACGTTAAAAATTCGAGTAATTATGGAATATGAGTTCCGTCGTGGCAGCAACGCGGCACAAGCGGCTCGCAACATCAACGACGTGTACGGAGCTAACACTACAAACAAACGAACCACTAGTTATTGGTTTGCTCGCTTCAGTTCTGGAAATTTCGACCTGAAAAATGAACCCCGCGGTCGTCCGAAGACTTTGGTCGATGCAGACGAATTGAAGGCGATCGTGGAAGCTGATGATACTCAATCTACGGCTGAATTAGCAGCAGCTTTCGACGTTGGCATCAAAACAATATTGGTCCATTTGCGTCAAATTGGCAAGGTAAAAAAGCTTGACAAATGGGTGCCCCACGAACTCAATGATCGCCAGCGCCAAGTACGCGTCGAGACGTGCCGTGCATTGCTCAACAGACACACAAATGAAGGAATTTTGAACCGCATTGTCACCTGTGATGAAAAATGGATTCTGTTTGATAACCGTAAGCGCTCAGCAAGTTGGTTGGATCCTGGTTCAGCACCTAAACAATGCCCTAAACGAAAACTTACCCCTAAAAAGGTGATAGTTACTGTTTGGTGGTCTAGCACCGGTGTGATTTATCACAGCTTCTTACCAAATGGGGAGAGTATTACTGCAGATGTGTACTGTGAAGAATTGAACACAATGATGGAGAAGCTGGCACGTCTCCGACCAGCATTGGTCAATCGCTCGTCTCCGCTGCCCCTGCACGACAACGCGCGACCTCATACCGCACAAATGACGGTCTCCAAGTTGCAAGAACTGGGGTTGGAAGCTCTCCCTCATTCACCGTACTCACCGGACCTTGCCCCTACAGACTACTACTTTTTCCAGAATTTGGATAACTTCTTGACTGGAAAAAAATTAAATAACCAAGAGGCATCAAAATGCCTTTGAAGAATTTGTTGCCTCTCGTCCAGCTGATTTCTTTAAGAAGGGCATTAATAAACTGCCACTGCGTTGGCAAAGATGCATTGATTGTATGGGTAATTACTTCACATAAGTAATACAAATAAAAATTATATGAAAAAAAAATCGTTTGAATTTTTTCATACAAAACGGCAACTTCATAGGTAAAGACCTAATATTAACAACTTGAACCAAATATAGGTAATACGAGTAAATAAAAGTGTAAAAATAAAAGAAAGAATAAAGTATACTCTATGTTGATTAGGTGCCTAAATACATTTTATTTATTTATTTGTTTGTTTGTTTGTTCGTTCGTTCGTTCGTTCGTTCGTTCGTTCGTTCGTTCGTTCGTTTGTTTGTTTTTGTTTGTTTGTTTGTTTGTTTGTTTGTTTGTTTGTTTGTTTGTTTGTTTGTTTGTTTGTTTGTTTGTTTGTTTGTTTGTTTATTTATTTATTTATTTATTTATTTATTGGAAAACCAACAGCTTCAATTTTGTTTGTTATAAATTCATATTTGTATCAACATAAGCCTATATCGAGCCAAATTACCTACATACTCGGAGCTAAATGCTCGTGTTGTTTCCACAGTTGAATAAGCAGACAGAACAGAGGGTATTCAGAGCTGCTTCAATCCGGAATGCGTGTTAGATCTGTAGAACTAGGCTGTGGTGGCCAAACGGCGAACGTTTAACGGAGGGCAATTGGATGACGCCTAATGAACACGACACGGGAACACGCTTTACGATGCCAGTGACGTACTCTTCAGTGATGGACATTGAATTCAGTGGAATTATAATCAGTGAATAAAATTTTTGGAGTACTAACTAGATACTATAGTAGCGTTGTGCGCTTATTTCTGGGATGAATAGAAAATGTCCAATTCGTGTCAAGTCCTTACATTCCTCAATGTATAACGTAGAATACTTAACAACCGTTAGGACCTATGGGTATTTAAATGATATGGATATATTTTACTTACTTAACTATAAGGCATTAATTTAAGCTTATTAATTACCTGAATACGTCCCTGAAAAACAGTAGGGAGGTTCGGTCGCCATGTAATGAACAGGAAGTCAAAGCCACTCGTCAAGGCCGCCGGGTCGATGTAAGTACCTAAGTAATTTCCAACGGCCAATTTGTTACCAAGAACAGCTCTATCCAGAAAACGTAAGCTAATTTAAAAAAGAAATATCCTTAAAAATATTTAAGAAGGTTAAATTGCCTTTATTATAATTTTAGATACAGAATCCCGCCGTCTGTTTACTAACCGATTTTCCAGTAAAAGACAGCTATTTACGTGCTAATTTCAGCTTAATTTCTAATTAATTTTAATCTAATTAATTTTCTAATAACTGATATGGCTAAAAATATTAGATCAGCAACTTAATAATGGAATTATATCACTATATGACTACCTACTGTTCACACACATCCCCATTTTATACCTATGTCTGTGCCAAAGTTACCTACTTACTTGTAGAAATTTGTAGGATCTAATAAATTTAACACAAAGCCGCGATACCCTTGGGAAAGCAGCGCTTGTTATACTAAATGTAATGAAGAATAGAAATCTTCAGTCTAAAGTTACGTCGAGACTAGCAAGATATCGCCTCCAATCGTAAATAAATAAATACTGGTTCCTATAAACAGACAGGTATCGAAAGCTCCTTAAATCTTCTATCTATGGAAACTAAGTTGTAAAAATCTTATAGGTACTTATCCTAGATACAAGCAAGAATGCCTGCGTCTCCTTATACCTCAATACTTATTCACAAGAAAAACGAGTTAAAGTAAAACGCTTTTATTCGACGTTAGAAAGTATCTACTCCGCAAAATCACGCCTATAACACTCTCACACTTCGGTTCCTAATAGCCTATAAAGAGTGGATAAAATCCTTTACGAACTCGCTTTTATTCAATAAGCTTATCTTCGCAGTGCGGAATCCTTTGCCCAATTAAGGTAATAGGAGTGGCGGCATCTCCTAACGGAATCTGACATAAAGACACCTGTCGCTAATGCCATTACATGCTTAGAGAACTCAACTCTACTTTTGGCTAGTGTCGCGTTTCAAGATAGACTTCTAGAATATTAAATGAAATCAGTATACTACTCGTATTTTCATTTACTCAAGCCAAGAACTTGTGTTAAATATACCGACTCCTACTTAAAATTCTAAGTAAACAACTGAATATGTTAGTTATTTTCTTAGATGACTATTTATATATCTCACAAATGTAAGTAAATACGTACCATTTTTATTTAGTGTTATAACGAGTTTTCCAATAAGTAAATAAATGTACGGGACTAGTAGGTATTTCGGATGTATCACCATCTTTGATTTATTAAGTGAGGAAATTGATAAAAAATGTTTAATTTGTATGCTTTATTACCCTTAATTTCAAAATATACAAAAAGTCAGTCACACTTATTAGCTATACTTAAACAATAATATTATGTACAAAAACATAATAAAACTGGAGACATAAAGTAAAAACAACTATTAATAAGAATTATTGTAGCTATACGATGGCTTCGAATAAGAATAAGATGTTGGTTCGGGGCACTCCTCCCACAACCACCAAACTGTTATCAACACTTCTACGTTAATCAGTAACAAAGAAATCACTGGAATCGCCAATTTACTAATTAAAGATTTAATACCACCTTTGGCGATTAAAAGTGGCTTAATTATTCCATTCACAACAATATCTTTGAAACCTGTCAACAGTAGGCCATCAGGAGCGGACCCTGTGAGTAACGTCAGCACTAATCCGATAAGGCCGCTCAACTTGCTCGCCACTTTTGTTGTCACAGGTTTCAGTAGTCCAGTGAGCGCGGCCGATTTCGTTACGTGTTCATGTGCAACAGGCGCTGGAGCGTAGGCAGGCTTCGACGCATGATAAGCTGGTGGTGGCGGACCGTAGGACCCATACCCGGGAGGGCTGTAAGATCCGTATGGTCCGTACGGTGCCGCCGGTCGCTGCGGGGGCCCGTACGGCCCGTACGGTCGGGAGTATCCTCCGTAAGGTGGATACGACGCCGGTTGTGAAGAATCATAGTCTCTAGCCGCTGCACGCGACTCGGTATCGTGGGTTTCGTCATTACGTTCTGCAATTTCATTGAGAACATCGACAAACTCGTTGAGAGTGAAGTTGTGGTGGTCGCGTGGCTTCTCCGTTTCAGAGTCCATATCAGGCGAAGGCGGCGGCGGCGGCGGCGGCGTGGGCGTGGGCGTGGGCGTGGTATGAAGGATTTGTTGTTGCGGCAACGGCTGCTGTGGTACTTGCGACGGTCTTAGTCCGTCATTTGATGGTGCGAACTGAGAGTTGACGAATTGGGTACTGCCGAATTGGTTGGCGAACTGAGAGTTTACAAACGGAGAATTGGCAAGTTGAGGTCTTGTGAATTGCGAGTTCAGAATCGGCATAACTCTGTTGTTCATGTCGACAGTCCGCAGCTCGAGCGGCGGTAAGTACATCACCGGATCACCGGGTGACCCAACCGACTGGTTAATTAGCAGCAGCGCTAATACCAAACACGTCAACTCCATTGTAAGTAATTACTAACGAACCGCAATGCATTTCTATTTTATAAACTTACACAAACATTGCATGTCAGCGTTTTACAGTAAAATATCTGGGTTAAAATTATGTCACACCGCCGTCGGCCTACTTAGTAAAATGTAAACATAAAGTTTTCAGCTTATGTCGACTCCGGAAGTGCATTCCACTGACATACACTTGGCAACTTTGTCGCCGGCTAAAATGGTCAACAGAATCTTGGCAAAAGCGTTGTCTTCCTCGACGTCGTCGATAAGAGTGAAGGCTGTAGCCGCGCCCAGGTGGCTGCTCCAACCTATTCTTGAAGCCCGTTGTATCACGCAAGCGATCCTTTCTGAGCAGTCCTGTTCCGACCTAGATTTATGGCCTTTTTTCTTTTTCTTCTTGAAATATTTTATCATTTTCGATATCATTGGCCAAAACAACACGGCCTTCAATCCCATCTTAGCAAATAATATCACAGTGAGCGGGAACAACATTAGTTTGCCACCGAGCAATTTCAAAAACAGGATTGCCGCAAGCGACATCATAATCTTTGCAGCACTACCAAGGACGCTTGCAAAAGATCCAAGAGAATCACTTTTAGGACATGAAATATAAGGATCGGAATAAGACTTGCGGATGTCCGGATAATAATTAGTGCCTCCCGTGAATAGATCTAGAAGCGGGAAGGGAGGCGGAGGAGAGGAAGGCACCGTGCTCAACGCTTGCTCCTGAGCACCTGCCTGCGACACAACAAAAAAAACGACAACAGTCACGAACATGGCAAACAAACTGTTCCGCTTCAAATATTTTATTTCATTTAATACCTCGCCCATGAAATTTCAATTACAGCGTTGAAAACGCGAGAACCAACAATTATCTTACTTTAATTTAGATAAACCGCGAAGAGGTCAATCAATCTTTGTTTTTTCTAGGACAAGTTCACCAAGAAAGTATATCAAATTACTTTTAATTCCCTAAAGACTGCCAATGAGTCACTTTCAGGTAAAAGTTTCCTTGTACTTGATAAAAATTATATTTTTATTATATATTTATTTAAGCTGAATGAGTGTCTGAATACCGGAAGACCCTTTGCCTGTCTGTCATCTGAACTAAAAAAAGGGCGGGAAGATATGGGAAATAATGGGAAATCGCGTTGGTTGATACTTAAAATTGTATTATTATAATTATTGTCACTCAGTTTAAACAAATTGTAAATAAATAATTTATGATAATGGTGGTGACAAGAAGTTTATCTCGACGGGCTGGGGAGAGCTTTGAAAACAGTGTTACACGAAGAGATATTCCTCCACCGCCTTGGTGTTCGTTGGGTATGCAAATATTGTTATTTATATCTTTATAAATAACCCAAGCAATGTACCTAACACTTAGTTAGCAATGCTTACCTGTGTCTATAGCAATAAGAAGTGTATTTAGTTAACCAGACACAGCATTATATTTTAAGTAATTCGTAGACGCATACAAATCTTATAAAATAAACAATTATTTACAATCACCCACCCTTAGGTAGAAACGTTCCTTTCTACATCTAAGAACCTTTTTAAAATTAGCATTACTACATAAGCAGAAAATGTTGATATTTTCTAAATCCATTAAGATATTCGCTCATCCCGACTAGGTTAACAGGCAGTGAACTAATGACCTCTTTGATTTTGTTTGTGATTCGAATGAAAAACCAAACACATGCGGATTTATTTATAAGCCAATTACCACTTTAACATACCTCAGTCAGTACCTACAGAGAAGGTAAAGTAGAGGTATTAAGTAGGTACTCAAAATAAAACTCGAAGGAGTAGTAGGTAAATTATAATAGGTATATTTATACTGAATCAAAAGAATTATTTTTCTTCTCTACTGGAATAGAACTAGGTTATCCGGGAAAGTTAATTCCCAGGGGTTAGGTATCTGTTTCATTTCCTAACCTAACTTAGGTAGGTTCCTCATAGTTAAGAAATTATACCTAAGTAATAAGGGAACATTTAATTTTCTCTGGAACGTAAATCAGTGATGTTAGAGAAGGTAAACTGTATAGAATAGCTTGTAAATTAGGTATTATAAACATAAAAGCCTCCTATTCAAGTTTCCACGTATAACTAAGCCTAAACCGCTAAACCGATTAATGAAATTGTGCATTTAATGCTAACAGTGAAGCTGCAATCAAAAGTTAGTTTTAGGTACCTGTTAAACCTAACCTACATCTGTCCTTAATTCGTACGACCCAAAAACAGATTCGGCGCGACCTAACAGCTTGCATAATGCAATTGGAGCGTGCTACCACCTGCCATGCTATGAATAATGACGTGCGCCGTTTGCACAAATATCAAATGAGCTGTGTTAATGCTCCAATTTATCATTTGCGATTCATTAAATAAAAGCACCTACGTAAATCTTTAAGGGATACTCTTGCTAAGTTTTCCACTTAGTCCCGGAAATCGGAATTTCAAGTTCGTAAGAAAATCTAAGGGACGAACTCTACATAAAGTTTTAATTCTTTTCAATACAAAAAATAATGTATAAAGTGACCCCTGCTGCTTCAAATTTCCACAGCAAAGGTATACGAGAGAAAGAAATATCAGAAAAGTTCCTCACAAACGTGGGAAACACGATCGCAGTCTCCTTTGCGGGAAAATATCTGCGAATACCTCCACGGAGATAAGAGAAAGTTGTACAAAAGAAAGCATAGCAGAGCCTGCTGTAAACAAACACCGGTGAGGAACAAAGGCCGCGGGAAAGTACTGATATCGCTCACATTTCTGTTTACCATCGTGGCAATGACAAGTTAGTATTTTACGAGTGTATCTGAAGTGTAAGATTCTGTAGTACCTACCTACCAAGAATCGCCCACATCCATATAATATGCATTACCTAGATTGCTTTGCTTACGCAATCTTAACTAGTCCACACATTAGACAACTATAAAGTAGTTAGCTATATCTAAACTCTGAAATACGAATTTAACACGTTCCATAGCTTTTTATAATAGAACCGCTATCTATAAGTTTTCATTCATAAATATGAAATTAATCATACAAGGATTTTTATTTCAGTAGCACTTTGGCAGTCAAATTGGATACCAGAAACTGCTTTAATATCGAAACTAATTTCTAGTTCAGATTTTATATCGCTTCGTAAGTATCTGGATTCCTTAATTGCATAAACACAAAAGCAATAAAGGCATAGGTTTGTTTTTTACCTTATTTGAGGTAGGTAATGGACTGCGGTTTGGAATCGAATTTTCAAGCTGACACAACACCTGACAGTAATAAACGATATTTCGATCAAGAAACAGCAAGCAACGTTAATCAACAGAGTAATTTACGAATCTACTTTTTAACTATTGTTTTGTTCAAGATGTTTTTCAAGAAAGTTCTAAAACTTCGGTAGCAGGTCAGTAAGAATCGCGGTGTTTGTTTCAGTGAGTCCGGAACAGACTTCAGTCGATGAAGAATGCTGCTCGAGAGTTAAATATCTTGTGGCAGAGTTGCTAAAAGTTGAACAAACGCTGAGGTAACTTTATTAAAATTATTATCTAGTTTTTTATATTATTTTTTCTTCTTCGAATACTGAAAATGTGAAATGAGATTCTAAGTTAAAGTAAGTTATTCCTTTGCTGTCTACTATTTATCAATGCTTAGATAAATATGCTTTTCTAATTCTATAATTTACAGAAGCACTTTAAGATTGCGGAGGACACTCATGTTAACTTCAAAACCTAATGCCAATGGTAAGAAAAAAATCTATAAAATAACGTTGTTACTTAGTTCTGAAAAACGTTATGAAAATGAAGATTCGAGTTTTGTTAATTTATTTAGATGTATGGGGGTTCAAGTAGGTAAATAATGTCTCATCGCATGTCTCGAAGGTAGTTAGATCTGGCGTCTACGATAGCGATCAGATGAGTAATCGCGGTTGACTCAGCAATTCAGCCCACGCTGTCGCGAACTTTCGAGATTACTTCCCCGCCCGCTCAAGATATTTGCTCTAACCCGCACTTGTATTTACGAACACAAGGCTTGAATTACAAGTAATACGCTGCTAGAATCTAAATTCGTCTAAAATGGAAATTTCAGAAAAGCGTTGCTAATTACAGAATCGCATTTTCATTTAAGATTAAGTAGGTTTCTTTATTTGAGATCGTAGTAACAGTAACAGTATAAGTTCAATATAAGAATACCTACCGATATTGAAAATAGGTACATAAATACAGTTCAATGTCGCAATTATTTAATTAGATACCCAATCATTAAATACATCAATACATCCTGATTTGTAATATAAATGTGAAATAACACGTAATTGACAAATTGCATTAATTTCCAGATGAATCGATAAATAGAATCCTCGTGCATGGTATAATAGTAACTAAAGGTAAAGACACCGAAGAGTGGGGAACGAGAGTGGCTCTGTGGGGCGTGGTGCCGCTGTGGCGAGCCGCGCCGCCACCCGACACCGTGCTCGCTACGAGAAAGCCCGTCCCGTCCGACTGCTGGCCGTTTAGGTAAACACTTCCTTCCACGTTTTAAGATATCCAATAACGTCCATTTAGGTGAATAGAAGGTACAAATAGATTTGGTGGTAAAATGCATAGATCAGCAAATTCAATAGAGACATAGGTACCACCCGATGCGAAACCGTTGAAGATTTCTGTTTGTTTTGCAAAAACTACTAAACAGATATTGATAAAACTTGACAATATTATAGCTTATGCATCAGATTAACACACAGGCTGTTATTTTAAAATATCATGTCTTTTTCCAAGATATGACGATAAATGTTTACGAAGGCACGGGCAGCCTATAGCTAGTCCATTATTAAATAGTTACCTACTTAACTCACATCTTATTTCTCATACCTATTTCAGTTTCCTATAAGTATACAAGCAAACGTCAGAACATAGAAGGAAACAGTATTGTTTCCTCTAATCTTATTTACTAAATATATTTAATCTTTCATTGTAGCGGTTCATATGGTGAGTTACACATAGAGTTGCCGCAACATTTGCGTCTGCATAGTATGAGCATCGGACACGTGTTTCCTGACACAGCTTCAAGTGCTCCCAAACACTTCTCGTTATACGTAAGTCCTCTTATACACATTTCGGAACTAATCTCCTTATTCTGAACTAAAAACAAGGATTTCTCTGTCTCCAAGGCAAGTGAAGTCAAATATAAATTAATAGGAAAACAATGCAAATAGTAGTTTTCTAAAACTTGCCAGTTTTGCACTCAGCGAGTGAAAAATGATAAGTAAGACCCATTTTTACAGGCAACTCTGACCAATGGCACTTGGCAAAAACTAATCGATGGAGAGTATAAACACAGAGGACCAGCAAAACAGTATTTTCCAATACTAGATCAGAAGAGTGTTCTAAAGAATTTAATCTTCAGAGTTATCTCCAACCAAGGGAACCCTAGATATACGTGTATTTATAGGTTACATTTTTATAAGATAATGGAAGATGATGGTTTTAATTAACTTTAGTACCTACTAATATATGAAATGTTCATATTTCTGTTTAAATGTTTAATTTTAAATAACGCCGTCCAATGAATTAGGAAGAATTAGAAAAGAAATCCATTTTTCTATTTGTACAGACAGATGTCATAGATCTAATAGCGGTACACTAAATAATTTTATCTTACTGCAAGCAACTATCTTACTTTACGAGCAACCATTCAGAAGTTACGTTACGACCATCCGCATTTTACAAGGTAACAATTTCTGACAAGCAGCTTTAACTGTCTACTTCTACCACCACCTCTACGAGAAGTAACCTATAAGATAGAATGAAACAAATAAGATAGCTTTTTAAATTATATTAACCGATTGACGTCAACATAAATTTACGACGAAGTCCAGTCCTGGGCAGAACCTCCCCACGACGGGGCGGCGGCGGGCGCGGCGGGGGCAGCGGTTCCCCACTCGTCTTGAACCTGCAACAAAATTTATTACCATTATTGTACTGCTAAATAGACCAATCACCCAATAAATAGAGATTGGATACCATTAATAACATAATACATAATTTGCATTAAGGGTTTCCTACGTTTTAAGCTTGTTAAAAACGAAAACTGCATTATTTCGAATTTAAGATAGACTAAAATATTAAGTTTTTAGTCTTCAAAGTCTCTGCAATTAAGAGGTAAACAGTACCTGAGCAGCCCAGTCCTCTTGCGCGGGCGCAGCTCCGAAAGCAGGCGCGGGTGCGGCGGCGGGCGCAGCGTCCTCAGCCCACGAGGTGACGGGCTCAACCGCCTCCACGGTCCAGTCCTCGTGCACCGGTGGCGGCACTTCGGGCTTAGCGGCGACCACGGCCTGAGACAAACATTTATTATTGCATTTTATCTAATGGTCTACAATGCAGATAGCTGTAGTCTTATAATGCAACCCACCCAATATCCAATAAGATTGGCGTACTAGTGTAAGGCCTTTATGTAGCAGCAGTGAAATGAATAATTTCTACAATGATCACAACCGCATTGGCTGCATGAAACACCTTTCAACCAAATCATAAGTATACTGTAATTACTCTCAAAACTGTAAAACAAAATTACCTGTTCCTTAGCCTGTTGCTCCTCCTTTTCGCTCTCTTCAGGGTCACGGTAGAAGAACAGGTCAACAACAACGTCCCAGCGTTGGTCGCGGGCGAGAGCACCACGAAGACGCAGCACTTCACGGGCCAACAGCCACCACATCAGACCGATTGAGTGAGATGACTGAAAATATTGAGAAAGTGTGAAGAGGAGACTAATATTTATAGTTTTGGCCAAATTATGGCTACACTGTGCTATTAGATATCAGACACTTTATATTATTATTACTAAACCCAGCTAATTCTGTACTTAAAACTGTTTAAAAAAACTTTTTCTTACCTTGGTGTTGCATGGGATAGCAATGTCAACAAATCTGAGAGGGGAGTCAGTGTTGCAGAAGGCAATGACAGGGATGTTCACGTAGGAAGCCTCTGTGATGGGCTGGTGGTCCTGAGCAGGGTCCAACACGATCAACAGACGGGGTTCACGGAAAGCAGCTTGGATCTGTAAAAAACCATAGCCACTATCACTAAGAGTCATAAAGTTATTCGAAGTAATTCTATTCTACTAATCTTAATCTACGGTTTTAGTCAGAAAAGGTTATAATCATGTCTGCTGTTAGCAGTCAGTGGTTCCTTAGTTTGTTTGTCATCATATATTCTCAATCATATGTCAATACATACACTGTTTTGCATAATATTTTTGAACTCACAAATTGGAATAATTGAACTAAACCACATCTAACTTGAAACATTCTTAGTAAAAATCTTTACCTGGTTAGTGAATGCACCAGGCGTGAAACGTCCGGCAATAGGTGTAGCGCCAGTATGTGCGGCGAACTTCAGTACAGCACGCTGACCGAAAGGCCTAGACGAGATAACGAACACGTCAGCAGGGTTCTCAATGGCAACAACGGCACGTGCAGCCAGTACCAGCTTCTCCCAAGTGCGGCGGAGATTGATCACGTGAGTGCCATCAGCACGGCGCTTGTAAACATATGTCTCCATCTAAAATAACACATGAGTTTAAAGTAACTTGCTTTTAGATCAAAGTAAGTACAACATTTTAAGATTAATATTGTGTCAGTTGGGAGAATTTATCGTCAAAATATTCAGACGGTATAAAATGGAACGGATTCTCTTGTCATCATGTTTTAACTACCGGCGCATTGTAAAGAGGTTATGATGGAAACTTACTTGGAAATTGACATTCTCGGACCCAAGATGGGTCGTCGCAGCAAGCATCTTGGTGACATCTTCCTCATTGAGGGCCAGCACATCAAGTCCTCCCGACATCGTTGCGTTTATTTGAGTTACGACTAAACCTAGAACATAGAACACAACCACACTCAGAAACTATTTTCACAATGTGTAAATACTGCAAATACGCCATAATTTAAACAGGGCGTAAGATATTGTTGAAAGATTGATAATTCCCGATGATTATAATAGTTAGATTTACTAAATAATTTAAGATTATAAAATATTCTTACGCGTGTAATGCCACTGGGAGGGAGTTTGAACATAAAAGAACTGTCAATGTCAGATTTGACATATATCAATCTTATTTTCATCTAAGGTTGCAAAGGATCCTCGTTATACAGCCTATTTATAGTCAGTGTTTAAAGCTAAGTGCTCACGAGGTAAAAGTTGTCAACTTTTCCAATAATGTACTTTTTATGTCTGATTACATTTTTACTGTATATTTGCATTTACATCGATGGTTATTAAAACGAAAAATAACTAAGTACGATACTAGTGACCCGGCTTATTTCGATTTTGTATGTACCTGTGTTTTTTACAAATGAAAACTTTTTGCGTCTTTAATTTTTTAGAAGGTTGCCAATGATATTATGGTACTTTGCAAACTTGTTAAAAACGCTCCCTTAGTGCTCGTCCACACGAGCGCTTTTTCAACGCCCGTGAAAAAACATTCAAGGGCATTTTCAAAAAAAGTGCCCCCCCTGGGTTTTGACCGTGTCCACGAGTTTGAAGGTGAGTTGTGAATTAATTTGAACACCTATTGATATTTTGAGGACTACATAGTATTTTTACATTATTTAACTTAAACTTTAAATCAATAAACCTTACGTAATTAACTTAATTTAAGAATTATGATCATTTGAAATAAAAAAGACAGCTGTTTTTGACAGGTCACACGGCTACCCAGCATCAAAACTATTGAATTTACCAAAAAAAATTCTTCCACATACCTGCTAATGTTTATGTCTACGTGTAGAAGAAAATGCCTTCTATCTCATGAAATCAAAATTATAAATGTAACTCTATTCATTTAAGCGTAAAATAGATTTTAATTTTGTCCTCAAAATCGAGTCGGACTGACAAGTCAGTACAGTGACGACCGAAATGGTATTAAATTTTATACTAAATCGATTTATGTTGTTAAAAATGGCAACATTATCTACAAAGGATCCCATCTGCCATTTTGAAATCATTAGTTTGTTGTCCATTGCCACGGGAGAAGCAAGTTTTGTTGGTGCTAGTCCCAGGTTACGTTTTTTGAGGTCAGGTTTGAATCATGTTATCTTATTTTTTTGTATACATCTTGACATAAAACTTTTTTAAATCGATTCATACATTATTTAGCTAACGTTTTTTGTATTTAGTTCACACAATTATTAATACATTTGGTTATAATTTGAATAAAAGTAAAATTTGGTGTGAAAATGTGACGTCAGTTTGGTGACTTTTAGTTCGTCACATATAGGTCTGACCACCAAAGTCACCAAACTGACGCCTTAGGCTAGGTCTACATAGTATGATATGACTTTTAGTAATATTTGTTATTTAAAATGAGTTTAATAATACGGTTCTGACACACATATATTTTTATTTTTAGGATTACGTTAAATACTATCACATATCTTCATAGACGACTGTCTTCCATTAACAAGCGGTAAGTTAATTTTATGTACCTTTATTAAAGGATATTGTTTTATTAGATAATTATTGATAGCTAAGATAGGATACACAATTCCTGTAAGCCATTATCCACAAAGGCAATCAATTATAATTCACGATGATGTGGTAATTCAGCCAACAGTTTCTTCTTCGATTAAGAAAGAACTAACTGCAGACCAAAGTGCTGTCAAATGTGGAGATCAACATGCATTGCCTAAAAAAATCTAAAATCGACAGAATTGAATGTCATGGATGTCTTGCCCCAATTTATGGAGAAAAAGCTAAATGTATTTATTGCAAATATTGGCTGTGTTCTGAATGTATAGGAGGTCCTATAAGCTCTAATTACATTTGCGAAACATGTCTAAATGGTAGTATTTTTTATTTATTTTTATTAACGATGCTTTTATATTTTATTCTTTTTTTATAGTATGATTCTTTATTATCTTTTACGATTCGCAACAGTTTTACTAACGTGTTTCTTTTTGTTACAGATTAATTCACTAAAACTATCTACATATTTGCTATTGACTGACCGATACCTGAAAATTTAACGTCCTAAACATGGTGATATTTCATGATATAGACAAAATACTCACAAGGAAAGACTTTGAACGCTTTTCCATTGAAAAGGCCATATGGCCTTGGTCAATCACTCATTTCGTTTTAATGGACAAATGTTTTGGCTGTCGACGAGTGGTAAATAATTCAACAAGATTAAAACATTTTACTTTGCAAATGAATAGCACTGATTTCAGGAATTTGTTGCAAAGCTCCTATTTTTGGTGCAACTTTTGTGATTTTTCTATATATGATCATTTTCCCGAAGAAGAATGTTGATCATGTGTCCCTACCTTAAGAATTTTCGCTGTGTCAGTTTGGTGACTGTCACACTTTTTTTGGGTATATTTTACTCATTTATTCATTTGTTTCCGGTTTTCTGTTTAGTAATTATTCCTTATATTGCTTGTAGTAGACACTCATTTAATAATTTAAAAAATAACATTGATTAACTGCTTTCAAAACTATAAAAAAAGAGAAAATTGATATAGCAATAGCATCACTTGTCACCAAACTGAAAGTAAAACGTGATTTTTAGCTTAAAATACATTATTATAGCTTATTATTGTGTCTTTTTTAAATAATTTCATTAATTTAGAATCTCGTAAAACTAAAAATTTACTCAAAATGCTTTTAATTCTCAAATTAAAGCACTTTTGAAAAGTCATCAAACTGACCACTGTTTAACTATACTGTCCACTTTATTAATGTTTTTTACATAAAAATCCAGTAATATCTCTGGAACAAGCTATATTTTCTAATTTATAGGGCTTTTAAGAATATTTTAACATGAAAAATCTTTCAAAAAACGCATGTCTAAAAATAATGCTAAAATTTCCAACGGGGGGGCAAAAAAGTAAAAATGCCCTCAAATAGATTCCTTAGCCCCCGTTCGCACGAGCGCTTTTTTATCGGGCCCCAAAAAACCGCCCAATCGAACAAATGCATTCCCTAGTATTCGTTCACATGACGCAGTGTGAACATATAAGGAATGCTAGGGACACAAAACGTGCGAACGGGGGCTTAGTAGGTATCTGTTCACACTACGTCTCGTGTGAACGGATAATGGCACGGATACTAGGGAATGTACTTGTTCTATTTTATCATCTAGCGTTATCTATGAAGAAAATGCTGAAATACTTTTTTGGTGACACGGATTATCAACGCAAAAGTTACAAACATTACATTTTGGTAGTGAAGACGAGACTTTATGAATTATTCTTGTTGGCAACTTTAATAAAATTTTCGAAATTATTTTCCGCTTGACATCCAGTTATTTTTGTCCCACTACTGGCGAACAATGTTACCAGATATTTTAAAAATAATGTATTTAATTATTTTGCTATTTTGTAATAAAATGTTTTGTTTTAAAAAGTTGGCATGTTGGTTAGCTTAGTTCTATTACAACAACATTCGTTTACGTTTACAATAATAAACATAATATCCCTTTATCTTAAATAATGAAATGGCACAAGATAGTGCATCTAGTAACAAATAGTTGCTTTAGAATTCGAAACTATTTAGGAAGCTTCACACAAGGCGTAGTAAAATCATTTTTTTAAACTTTCAGTCATAAAATATCTGTCCAATGTGGTCCAATAACACGAATAATCAATTTATCGGTGGAAAAAGTCGATCGCACTTTATCTTTCATTTTCATTGAATTCATTTTTCTATATTCAGATTCAGTCAGGCTTCTTTATTCTGGCAACATTATTTTCTTATGTGATGTGATGTGTGATGGTCAGGGAGGTCGGAGGTCTGTCTGTGATCGAACGAAATTATTCTCCCGTATTTGTTGCCTGAAACGTTAACTTTTTTACGTATTTAGTGTAATAATATGTGCATTATGATTACATTACTGCCGTGACCTCAAGTTCCGATAGAATAGATAGCATACTTTGCGAGTTATTTTGGTAATCTGTGACATTTCAGTGGAGTGCCTAATTTGATCATGGAGGCTATAGCAAAACACGATTTTACTGCAACTGCCGACGATGAGCTCAGTTTCAAGAAGAATCAAGTTCTTAAAGTAAGTTTTACGTGTTCCATAAGGTCAATCCAGTGGGATTTTGTAACGCCCGTGACAGGTTCTTTCTAGAATAACTTGTATTACAGATTCTTAACATGGAGGACGATATGAATTGGTATAGAGCTGAATTAGACGGGAGAGAAGGACTAATACCTAGTAACTATATTCAAATGAAGAGTCACAGGTAAGTGTACTTACAGTTACTGTCAGCCCCAAGCCTTATATTAAGTTTTGTACTTAGAATCTTAAGTAGAACAGTAGGTATTATGGGTTCTAGAAGTAAACATTGTTATATTCTGAAGTTTGAGCTTCTAGTTGGTCCCTTATCTTCAATTATTGCTTGACCAATTAGGGTAAAAATTACATATGATTACTGTATTATAGTAATGGCTTTAAGTTGTGCTGATTTGGTGAATAAACAATGAAAGTTGTTTACTCAAACTTTGCATTTGTCTGTGGCTTTCACTGGTCAAGAACTCTGGAATATATGTACCGTAAATGTATTTATGAACATATAAACTCCAGTTTTCAAAATTCTTTACTAGTAATTATAATGCATTACTTGTCAATGCTTTACTTATTTAATTGGTGACCTCGATGATAAATCAAGCTTAGGTAGAAGTTTATGAAAGAGATTCTAGCCCAAACATTTTAATAATTTAAGACCAGGCTAATATTGATAATAATTTATTTGTTGTTCTATGGTAATGTGTTATTGATGAGAAATCTCAACATAAAACACTCATCAGACCTATTAAAAGATGATAAAGACACTAGATGCTTATTTTCACTCCTGTAAAAGAGAAGGCTCATAATACATAATACATTATTAAATAAAATATTGCCATTTATAAGTAGTGGCATTTAGGGATTAAGTAAACATGATTCATTGCCTGATACTTTATATGAGTGATTATACTTATATGAATAATTCAATTTATATCTTTTTTGGTAAAACTGTTACATATGAGGTGCATAGTTTCCAGGAAGGTAGGTAGTTTTGATTGTAATCAAAATTTTAGGAAATTACTAGCTATAAATAGAAGTTTAAACTGACTATGAATAACAATACTACAGAAAAATTACCACTTTGATTTTAGTTCCACTAGACAAATAAATGACAATTACTTACCCAGCAATTACTTTCACACAATTACATTTATATATAGGTTATGTTACATATTGTTATTCATAGATAACAGCGAAAACATTCATAAAATTTACACACCCTCCCCACAGCTTACAATCTTTTCTATGTAAGTGTATTCTTGTATTCTTTAGTAATACAAGTAAAATATTCCAGTTGGTATTATGGGAGAATCACAAGAGCAGATGCGGAGAGACTATTAGCAAATAAACCCGAAGGTGGCTTTCTTATAAGAATCAGTGAATCCAGCCCGGGTGACTTCTCCTTATCTGTCAAGTAAGTACATCTGTATTTTAAGATTTTAAGGTCTTCTTTTTTATTCATGATTCTTTGTTTTTTTCTTTAATGCAAGATTTTGTAATGTTGTAAACACATTACAATTGTACTTTAGAAAGAAAAAAGTATATTTTGATTTATATACTTAGTTTTAAAATGTTTTGATTAGTTAGTTTTCATTTTAATTTACTATTGGGGCATTGTTAGAGTAACTATAAACTTAATATGAGAAAACTCTTTTACTATTCATCACAGCTTTATAGATTGATAACATATAGACAATTATGTTATCTTATCTCTAACAAAATGTACTTGGCAATGAACAAGATTGGTTATGTCTAAGAAACATTAAAATTTCTTGTGTGCATTTTGTTTACATTGGTAATTGTTATTTGTAAACAATGAGTTGGTGAAATGTATTGACAGCTACGTTGACAGTCATATTCAGATCAGACTAGTTTTTCACAAGTTGGTTCATTCAAAAGTTTCCATCAGAAAGAATAGAAATAAATGGCACAAGCACAACCGAATGTGTAAATAATGCATGTCTGTCGGCACATTTACAATTTTACACATAAATAAAACAAAAGTAACTGTTTTGTCAACAGAAAAATAAGATAACAGTTTACGAGCTACTTTACAGAGAAATGTTAATGTATTTGTTATGTTTTCTCTGTATTAGTTGATGATACAATGTTAAAAGCACATTTCGCTATGATTCTAATTTATAAACTTACTTAATTACCTACCTAAAACCGTAAATAAAATAGGTACATACATACATACAATACAGCAATCTTTGAATGAAAATAATATAGTATACTTAATCAAGGTCATTGGCACAGCCATTTAATGAGATTACTAACTCCAACGAACATAGGTAATTATGCTAATAGAATTTCACATTTGGTTTGCTTCATTCAGAAATCCACAAGTCATCTGGTTTTATATTCAACATTTTTGGGGTCTGCTTTAAATCACTTGTAAAAACAACTTCTTTGGTTAATATTCTTTTATGTACTCACCACCTTTACGATTTGCGTTCTTTTATTTAATTTTCACGATCTCGGCATTACTAGTTCTTGTTCCGAAATTGAAAGAAATGCGTCGTTTTTCCGGTTATCAACATTTACTACCATTAAGGTATCTGCATTTGCTACAGACTAGAATTTGGATACCATAATGTAGGTATCTTTGTTAATAGTATTTTGCAGCCAATTTTTATTACATCAAATAATGTAATAAAAAATATGTACCTATCATATTAAAAATACCTTATTTACAGGACGTATTTAGAATTATTTCCTGTTTAAATAGTATGCAATAAAATCTTAACGTTTTCTTCGTATAAAATGACTAGGCACAGATAAATACGTACCCCAAATGATAAATGCATGGAGTGACAGACTGAGTAATGTAATGTATGGATGGATGTGGATAGTGGCATAGCAAATGTTGGATTCAAGTGGGAGTACAATCACTACGAATAGCTTGTTTGTGAATATTTGACCTACTTTATTTTACGTGATTTGAAACGGAGCTCTTCTGCTTATCGCATTTCAGTGAACTCATTGTCGGAATTGTACCCAAAATTGCCCATTTGATTAATTCCTAAGTAATTTAAAACATAGTACTCTACTAGAAGTCTTATAAACCGCAACCTTGCATAATTGATAGCAAGAAATCAACTCGTAATCTATACAGCTTAGAGTAAACCTCTATGCTTTTTCAGTAGTGC
Source organism: Anarsia innoxiella (assembly GCA_947563765.1). NCBI lineage: Eukaryota > Metazoa > Arthropoda > Insecta > Lepidoptera > Gelechiidae > Anarsia > Anarsia innoxiella. The sequence continues at coordinate 3,077,022 of OX387403.1, forward strand.
TTGTATACCTAAGCTTGGATAATTAAGTTATTCTGTGATATAGTTCCACTATGTTCTATCTTCTACCTTTCCTTAGACATTTTAGGGAATCCAGTCCTAAAATGTCACCCGTTTCTGACATTTGATAATACTGGAAGCTAATTTATAGACTTTATTTAATTATATCCGTATTATCTGTACCCGATGTAGTTGTCATTTAAAAAAATGAAGATTTGATGTACACGAAAGACATCATTGAACCTAATTCTGTGTTTGGACAACGATACCTATGACTAACACATATCAATATCACAGTTTTTTTGTCAATAAATATGTGTACCAATACTTTGCCTATTACACATCATTTGCGGTAGTTGTGCGTACTTGTGGGACAGCAAATAATCATTGTATCGACTGCGGTTAAATTGGTATAAGTATAATAAAAAGTTGACCGTTTTCGCGCCTGCCCGTCTGACTCATACTGGTATTTTATTTTGACGTCAGTTCGACTTGGCCTGTATTAGTCATATATATGATTTCGTACTTATAAAGCAAATGTAGCGAAACTCCCCTCGCCTTTCGACATGTTGACTTAATTTTACTATTATTCTTTTATATCTTTGTAATTTTATTCATTACTTAAAGAAATAAAAATCATAGCAGTTAATACGTGTTGTCGGCGATTATGACGCACGTAATTTCGTAATTTATTTTATCAAAAACATTCTCATTTTTGAGAATAAATGACCTGAGATCAGTTACATTATAAGTGTAAACTATTCTAATAATTATAATCTATGAAACTTTCATATTTACTATAGTTGCGCGCCTCAAACCAGTTTTTTGTCAAATGTATGAATCAGCCGGGCAGATATCTTACTGAAACCTGTTTAACGCTATTCCAACCATCCACTGGTACCTTATAATATGTTGGAATTAGAAACTTAGATTAGGAAAGTAATGCATTCGTTTGGTTACCGATGGATTAAAGTTTGGAATGTACCTACTTAAACTATAGGAAAAGTAAAAAAACGAAGGTGTAACGTAAGTCGTTAGCGTTGTCAATGTACATTTTTGTTTATTCCTTTTATTACCTTTCAAGGCCGATCGAAAAGTGCCGTAGCTATTATTTTGAATGTTTTCATAGAAATAGCTTAATCACCTTCTCTGTTAGCGTTAATTTCGTCAAAGTACTTACATAAAAGCTTTCTGATTATACCGATAGTATCCGACAACAATCGCTTGTTCACATGCCACAATGATTATTGTTTTCAATATGTAGTTAGACTCTTCTCATTCCCTTCGCTTTTATCTGCGGGGTCTTGTTTATCAACAAATTTATTGTTGAATTGACAATTTTGGTTAAAGAAAGAATTTGTTTTAGTAGTAGCCTTTGATAGCTGAGTGGTGGTTAAACTCATACATCCGATTACAAAACGAGACTACCATTACAAGGGAAAGTAATCCCCATTCATAAACTCTTAATTAGGCCTTTCTGCAGTTAGAAATTGGCCAGTTCTAAATAGATACGCTTGGAACTTCAGTATTTTATATTATTGTCTTTGCTATCCTTGGTAACCTGCAGGTGAATGTTTGGAAAGAAAAGTATACCTACGCCAAACGCCGATAGCTATTATACCAAAGCACGTAGTTTTCTTGTAAATAATAGTGTCTAAAATTAGTTTTTGCTCAGATTTAAAACGTCTAAAGTCCGTGTAAAAAAGGGGTACGATCAGATTTTATTAGCTTGAATTAGTTTTGAATCGCGGGTGTTGATAAGTGGCCCTGGACTTGAGTTTGAGGTCATCTGCTCTTCCGTTGACCTAACGTAACGTCTATTGCTTTTTGCGTTATGATTAGTCAATTCCTAATTGGCCGTTGTTGCAGCCATCAAAACATTTGGTACCTTCGTTAATCCGTGTACTCGGACAAAGTCGTAATATTTCGGATTATTTCTTTAGGTGACCTTCAGATAATTTCTTTATTTGAATCATGTCGATTAATAATAAGAATGAAAATAATAGGACTTATTTATTGTCAAAACACTTTTCGATATAAAACATAGGACACACGTTGCTCTGGCCACAAATATTAATTTATAAAACGATTCTTAATCAGATGTCCTGACGGCGTGCAACATTTCAAGGTGCTAAGAGATGCGTCGAGCAAATTCTTCCTGTGGGTGGTGAAGTTCAACTCCCTCAACGAGTTGGTAGACTACCACCGCACTGCGTCAGTGAGCCGTCTGCAAGATGTCAAACTGAGAGATGTCGTACCTGAGGAGGTAAGCAACAGATTTCCTATAGAGATCATAGAAAATATCAATCAACTCGTTCTACCATCAATCGATCGATTTAGCGGAAAATAGGCACGCTAAAGGACGTAATCAATGATTTATAACCAAGCAATATGGATTTCACGTCAAGATATTTTGCGTATAATGTCATTAATGTGGTTTCCCAATTTCCTAAGTTGGCGTAAAGCGTGATGTACACACACAAAGCCACGTCATGTCACTTAATGAACCGCTATCGGAATATGCGGGTTTAATTTGTGTTTCTGAGCAAATTTAATTACGTATGTACGTACAACATTTGACGCGACTAGCCCAGTCATTCTATTTGATAGCGGTTTATAATTAATCATTCATTGTTTGATCGCGTTGTTCAATAAGAGAAATATCGCTATGAATGAAATGCATACGAAAGCTTCCAAATGGTACCTTCTGAAGAATCAAGTTTAAATTAGACAAAAATAAAATATCCGATATTAGAATGTATTCGAAAAACATTTCGTATTGTTTTCCTTGCGCTTTGAACGAAACACTGGTTTTCCCTATTGATAGATAAAATGTTTTTTAAACTATGTATGCCATGTTAGTATAATCTGAAACATTGGGAATTAAAATATGCGGGCCAATACCGTGAAAAGCCGCTGTGGGCTAGCGCGTGACCCTGATAGAATAACGAAAATAACACGGTCAGCGTGTCTCTAATCTTTGGTTACTGAGCAAATACAAACTTCGCTTTATTTGCCATCTCCATACTGGTTACTCTATACTTCAATCTATTGCGATTCCAGTAAAAACGGAACGTGGTTTTCATTTAAGATAGAGGTCCTTTGGATGATAAGCATAGAGTATCAAATCTTTTATCATTTTGCTATCAAATAACTAAAATAAATGCGACTCGGAAAAGAACCGGTATGGAAAATACCGTAATCAGTATCTATTAGACTAGTAATCAATAAAATGAAAAATGTTTTATAATAGTCTGCAAATCGACAATCAATATTTTTAAAAAAAACCTAACGTTTTGTTTCAAGCTGTGATCGATTCAAAAACGTTTTCCTTCCTTTTATTAACAGTACCTATTAACTTATTCTAAATGGACTTAATAAGTTATAAATAAATGTAGGTAAGGGAAAACTAGATTCTCATTTCATCATAATCAGTCGTAAGACGTCCACTGCTGGACATAGACCTCCCGTAAATATTTTTCACGCGTGTCGGTCGGAAATGGCTTGCGGACTCTCATTAAAAAAAGTTAGAATTATTTCTTATTTATTTTACTTTTTTGGCGATAAAAATCCTTCATTTTAGTGGCACGATCACAAAAGCGTAACTTTAAAATGAGAATGATACTTTTTAATGTCTTTAAACATATTTTCTTGATACATCCACCCACGAAAACGAAACTAGCTGTTCACAATATGGGCGCTATAAATCGGTCAGTCCTCTTCAGTAATTAAATCATGCCATTTAAGCCCAGTAGGTATAGTATAGCGTATATTAATTAACGTCGTGATACGTCTTTATTGGTACCGCTGTCCCTTATTTTGCTATCGTAACTCCGTTGAACAGTTTTATTCTTTAACGATTCTGTTTATTTACGACCAAATATATTTTACTATTTACGTTTAATAGAATAAAATGCATAATAATGCTTCAGTTTAATATCTAAGTTCGTATTATATGATCATAAGTATAGTTTTGTTTGTCAAACGAATTTTGTTTGTGGTTATCCAATCTGACCCACAGTTTTATAGAATGCGCACTCTTTCATTCATACACCGATACCTTGTTACTTCATCATCATTCATCATTTTGTTCAATTTAACGTGAAATTGCATCATATGCCAAGTTTGTCAAATAGGGATTGGATGCGCCCTTTGCTCGCGGTTGTCCTATTCTACCAGATCTGTTTTACAGTTTGTAAACTTGCTCTCACAACCACACGCATTCCTGACAAAATTCTTTTTCCCAAGCAACATGGAAGTAACCTGAAATAAATTCGCAAATGAATATAAAAATACGTTGTTCCGCAGATGCTGGTGCAAGCTCTGTACGACTTCACGCCGCAAGAAGCGGGCGAGCTGGAGTTCAGACGCGGTGACGTCATCACTGTCACCGATCGCTCCGACCAACATTGGTGGCAGGTTGGTATTTCACCTTTTATTTTTACATTATTTCTTTGACGTAATAGGTTGGTTATTATTGACATAATTTGTTTAAACTTAGAGCACATATTCAAAGAATCGTGCTAATGTAGCAATGTGTTCAAACATGTGAAGCTATGTCTGGCGCCGGCTTTAGGTAGGTAAAAAAAGTCTCAATTCAGCCGTTCCGGGCCGATAGGTATTGAAACAAACGATTTATTGTTTTAATTACAATTTCAAGTCCAAACTTTAAATAAAATTATGAACTTTATCATCAGTCACACAGTTTTTTGCCAAAACTATAATCATACAAAAAAAAAGGAAACAATCTTCTACCCCGTCGATAAATACGCCCAAAATAGTGATTAAGTCAATACGGTCGCGTTGGGTGGCCCATTGACTCCACCCTCGTATACTGGGTGCGGCCTAATCGCTTACAACATGTTAACTAAATTGCCTTTAGTGGATCTTCACTCTAATAGAGGGCAAGATGTATGAAACGATATTAATTCATTATTTAATTAACTATTAAGGAGAGATCGATTTTTAAAAACTGTTTTGAAGTGAAAGTTTATCCCAAATAAAGTAAATATTGCCAATTCGTCTAAAATTCTTTGCACGATTATCTAGAGCGGTCATTGTTGATCTAAGCCCCAGCAAATAAAAGGCGATGGGTAAACGAATTGGAAGTAAATAGAATACGAGGTCCCTAAACTACGTTTTAACTGGGTCGTTCGGATAGTAACAAAATATTTCCCTTCTCAAGCAAATGTTAGTTTTACCTATTGTTTGTTCTCCCTAATTCCTGTGTTATCTCAACTAGGAAGTTAGATTTATAGTTAATTTTTGGAATCTGATATTTGAGTCGTACACTGAATTAGGTTCAAAATTGTCTTTCCTGTTCCTGGTGATTAAGGATACTGGAGCAGCCATTCCTTAAAATGTTTATACAGGCCAAATCTACATCGGGCACAGATTATGCGGATATACATTAAGTTGAAAAATTAGCTCCCAGTGTCCTTAACTTGCGGGAACAGGAGAGACATTTTTTGTTTTTTTTTGTCTGTATGACCCATTTTTGCTTTTTTGGCAAACATATATTTTCTGTCGCTTCGTTCATCTTTGCTAGATTTTTTATGTGTTAGTAAAATTGTCATTTGTGTATTTCCAGGGTGAGATAGCGCATCGACGCGGGCTGTTCCCGGCGTCGTACGTGACGGCGTACCACTCATAGTGGCCGCGCGCGCCCCTTGCCTCCACCGCTGAACAGTTTAGTGCCGCCGTTACAGTACTGTGACTCCTTCGCCCGCTACAGGTAATGCTATCCTCTGATAGCCGAACCACCATCGCCATTACGACGCGGCTACGTAACTAACATCCAGGCCGCCATAGAAACGTCTCGCCAAGTGGTGGCGGTCATCTGCTCATCATCCCACGGTTGCATTAAGCGATCCACGCGACATGTCCGACATGTCGCTATAGTTTGTAATCGTAATCGCTAAATTTATAACTTTAATCGTTAACCGTAAACTGCCTTGATTTCTGCAATATCTAGATGTCGTATGGTAGTACAAATTAATGTTTCGAGCCGTGAATCCATGTTTTGTATCGAATTTAATGATTTCTTTTATGTATTGTATTGTATCGTGACAATTTGAAGGACGCGGTGACTGTCCTCGATTACGTGCCAGATTGTAATTTGTAGTTTTTTGAAATATGTTAAGTAATTAAAAGGTAATAGGGATCAAATCAGTTGCAACTGAAATTCCCTAACAGAGTTTTTTTTTTGTCAATGTGATTTTTATAGTATGACCATTATTTATCCTTTTTTAGTGTATAATGCTCATTTTAAAAATATTTACCATTTACATGTAGTTAGGTGATAGTTTTAAGTTCGGTTTACATGTTTCGATCTTTTTTATTCATATACAATCAGAATATCTTTACTGGTACTATGATCACGTAGGATATGAATGTGAACTGGTTTTATGAACGCAGCAAGTATGGCTACCATCATATAATGTAAACTATATGCGAAGAACTGCGATGGTCGAAGTTTGTTGTATCATCTAAAAAGGATACTAGGGTCTGTCTAGTCCTTTGGGTACTGTGGTGCAGTAGAGGGCGTATTTATTTGACGTGTGGAGGTAAACGTTGCGTCCTCCTGAAGCTTAGCTCCTAGGAACTAGGTGTAGGTCCGGATCGATAGCACGCACAAATGACGTCGCATCTAATCTGGATTACTTTTTATACACTCGACGAAGTTTTATAGAACGGATGTACAGCGAACTTTATAGTAATTTTATATCTACTCGTAACAGCTTGTCGCTTTTGGTGTATTAATTTGATGCTGATTTGTTACCCGTTTTAGTGTTCTAAAATTAATAAGGAATAACCGTCATTTCTAAAGTTTTAACGTAACGTAATTCAATTTTAAAATAAGTCGAAGTAGGTCTAGCGGTCTACTCTAACTATAAAATGTTAAAATTGAAATTTTTCTCTCTTCTGCCGGGCTAGTGTATGAATATCGCTGTAGTTGCTCATCGTTGAAACCCCGGTAAGGTAGGGTAAGGTCGTAGGATATTCTCTCATACAGCATACATACACCCCGTAGCTACGTATACGCCCGAGCCCTGCCCGCGAGATTCTACATAATCGTGGCGCCGACGAGTGTCATTGTACTTAGTTAGCGTTTAACATTTAGTCAAGACTTTGAAATTAATAAAATTTTGAGTGCTCGTTGATCCAATGTAGATATTTATTTTTGTTATCGTAATGTACCCAAAATTACTATATTTATGGAACCATACTTGATAGATATAACGTAACGGGAGCTCGAACTAGCGATCACTAGACGTAAGAGCGACATCGTAGTTAGGTTGCCCTGCATGTTTTATGTTTATTATCTTATCGCATAAGAATATCCCTTCAAAGCATTTAAACTGTGTGTATTAGAGAATAAGTTTGAAGCTAAAGTAACAGCGGTTGGTCTCGGAGTAATATATAAACCAACAAACAAAATATAATGTCCATACAATAGTGCTTCTTGCAGTAGCGAAGTGACAAGTGCATGAAGAAGGCAGGTTTAAGAAAACGGAAGTGCTATAATCTATAATAATCAAATATTTAAATAATTAAGTTATGATTCTCCAATATTGTGGAAGATGTATAATATTTTTTACTAATAAATTTAATATTGTATTTGGGAGTTTCATTTACTTTATCCATTATTTTACCAACGTAATGAGATCAATAACAAAGACATAAGTTCAACAAACAATAATTTATTTACTTCAAGTCTATCACATTATTCAACATCACAAGTTTAACATGTCTTTATAAATTCTATACTTATCTAAAACACAATTGGTTATTTACAAAGGTTATTGAAACGCAAGCAAGTCTAACTATAACATATAAAATAATAATAAGATAATTTTATGAACTATTTTTGTAGGCATATTGCGAGAAGTCGTTTAAGTCATACAATTCAATATTATTTTACTTTATTTCTATTTATGTAATCATAATAAAAATATAAATTAAACCGACACAAAGACCAATTTAATTTTGTATAATGAATGAGAATATCTAAGTAATTATTTGGCCCTTTAAACTTATCCGTAGAAAATAAAAATTTAGCACCTTTCATACAAAGTTATACAATGTAATTGTAACCAATAATTGCAATGTTAAAATATAAAAAATAAAGACATAATTTCCTATAAGTATCAAATTAGCTCAGAATATTGAGTTTTTTGATCTAAATATGGCTTGTACATAATCTAAATAATAGTTTTAGTATTCCCTAAATTAAATACTTATTATCAAGTTTTTTTTTTATCCTATAATAAGTTGTTTTTAAAATCGTTTCTATTGTCAGCTTTTGTGCACGTTCAAAACAACACTGGAAAAAAGGATTTTTTTGTAAGTACATTTTTATTTCTTGTGACTAGGTTTTGTCAAAAGATAAGGAACAGTTTAAAAGAAATATTAAAACCATAAGGTAGAAAATTAATAATCGTCAAAAGTAAATTAAAACAATAGTATTTTGCAAAAACTACATAGCTGTACCGTCTAATTAAATGAGTAGGTAGATAGTTAGACAGGGCTTCATAATCTATTTTATGAAGCTTGTCGATATTTATGGCATCGGACTAACAAAGCTCTGCCCTAATTCACTACATACTATTATTGTAGGTATTACTTTTTTGTTGGTTCTTTATTAATATTAATTTGATTAACATAACACTGTATTCCTTAATGAAGCTTTACATAAAAACGGCCATTTATGAGAATGCTGAATTATATGTTTAGTGACTGTAGAGTGTAGGTAGCGATGTACTGCTTTTAAAATCATGTTCGCGATTTAAAAACTTATAATCTTTTTAACTGTTCATGTACATTTTGTAATCATTAGACTATCGAATACGGTAATTAAGGAAACACAACGATTGCGTTTTATGTAGGTAAAGTAGGTGCTAGAATTAAAATTGTAACATAATAAAAATATAGCTGAAATTCGAAACCTTGCATCATACGGTAAGTATTTAGTAAACACTAATTAAAACGTCTTTCCGCCTAAAGCAAGCATAATGTTTTCGAACGCTATCCAGTTGATGAGTGCCCATGGACCTAATCGCATCCATAAAGGTAAGAAACCCTTGTAAAGAGACAATACTCCCTCGTTTTTCACTGATTGTTGAAGGCAGTCGATCATTCCACGGTATAACTTCCCTCTGAAAAGGAAATAACAATTTTATGTTTATAAATGCGTGAAAAATCAATATCATAAGACATTTCTCAAAACCATTTTCATAGACTTGTCTACACAATCTACAATCATAAATTGATTCGTTCTGTGTCCGTGACTAACTCATTTGTACAACGGATTTTGTTAGTCAAACTACTACTTACATTCAAAAAGCATTTAAATGATAATGACCCGATTTGCTTTTGTAATCTGGGAATGAATACCTACCTACTTAGTTAGCTGTATTTTGTACGTGGAACAACGATTGCTTTAAATAGAAATTTAAAACAATCGTTATGCTAGCGGTCATTAACGATTACCATTTGTGTCTTTAAAATTACCTACCAAGGTGTTAAAAAAAGATAATTAAGTCGTGGAAAATAATGGCAACATTGCACGTTTATTTCTCAGTAAGTAGGTACCAAAGTACGATGGAAAACGCGCGAGGCAAAGCGAAAGCAAAAGGGGGTCATTCAGTGAGCCTGCGCGTTGCGACTTTGACCCCGTTCTCTGACCCAGACCGCGGGCACTAACTTTACTTACACCTACAACCACAGCTGATATAAATAACGCACCAAAACTGACGCTGTAACATGGTTTATCGATTTCTGCCGTACCTATCCTTTGGATACTTATAGACACATGTCTACGCTTGTATGCAATGCAAGGACGGATAGCCATGAAAATCAATAAGAGGTGCGTTCAATAACAAATGACTGTTTTGCGTGGGTTATATTTTCATGTGACGCACAGCATCGTATTGAAATTGAACCTAGGAAAGACGACGACGCGACAAATTCCCGTTAGCTTGGTGATTCAGTGAAGCCCTTGAAATATTCATGTCGTGTAATCGAAACCGCTAGATACCTACATGCCTGCCTATAGGTATAATAGTAGGTACCATCAACATCATGTTTGAGAACTTCATTTGTTTTTCTTCAAACGAATTAAATACTTTAATACACTGACCTTCCATCATCTCCAACGGGTTGGTTCATAAGCCTGGTCTTCAAGACGTCAGCGGGGGTCCCAAGCACCGCCGCGACGAACCCCGCCGCGAACGCCGCACACGCATGCACTATAGCATTGTCAGCCATCCCGAATTCTCGTATTAGGAACTGTTTGCTAAAGTCGTACGCCGCTAAATCACCCATGTTGACTAGAGCCGCTCTTTGCACGTTTGGTATTGCTCCTGAAATGGGCAAAAATACCTACTTATTTAGGATTTTATACTACGCCTACGCGCAAATTCTGAAACTCTGTTTACCAGACCAGTAGACCTTATTAGATGATAACTGTAGGTAGGCACCATCAGAGTGAAATAACCTTGTAATTACCGAAAAACTTCTTGAGCATGACGTGGTGACTGGTGTGGCTTCTTGACCATTGACTGACGTGATAATTTCATGCACTGTCTCAATCTAAGGTCTCAATATTTCATCATACGAATATAGACACAAAATTGCACATTGAGCAATGTCGTTCAAGATGTTTGGTGCCACCTGTACTATTTACTAGTAGTTTAAAGAATGTGTTGTTGTAAACTTTATATCTACTAAGGTAGTTTCCTCATGTTTACAAGGCAAGGGTTAACGGCAGTATCTGCACCGGTCAGTGTTATCTCAACTTATCTTATTCCGCGTTCTTATGACCATTCAAGCTGATCCTTGTACTGTACTTTGTAGGTACCTATCTACTTTATGACATGATTTGTACGTTCAAAGACCTCTGGTATAATTACAAAGTACCTAACTAGACAGCTGTGTCATATCTGAGTCTGCAACAAGATTTGCACTTTATGTAGGTAGGTAGGTAGGTTCTATAATTAAGTAGGTATTTTATATCGCAAGTAATACAGATGATCTACCAGCTTACATTAATATAAGAAAATAATGGTGTTATTTGTCATTTCTGATATCATAATAGGTAAGTAATGAATAGTAAAGATAACAGTAACGACATATTTATAAGAATAAAAGTAGTATACCTCTCCAAAAGCCTAGAATTCCGCTCTCAGCATACAACAGCGCATACGCCTGTCTGCAGTTGACGAACCTAGGCGGAAGACCTTGAAGAACTCGTCTTCCTTCAGCCTGCATCTGCACCTTTACCAGGTCAGTGGGAGACGCGATCAGCTGTGCCAGAGAGCCCGCTGCCAACCCACCTGGTGGACTTCGAAATTATGTTACGTTTGTTGCTTGTAATTTAAGAAATTAATGGAAATGTATACCAAGTTTTTCAAGCGATTATAGGGACAGTCGTTCAAGATTTAGTTTAAGAGTTGTTTTGCGTAGTGGTCAAACCTTTCGCCAAATCATCGAGCGTTGGGCACTTAAGCTAAGTCGCGTCTGTCGGCAAGTGGACGGCACTCGAAAATTTCTTCGTCGTAGTTGGTTTCTTAAAATACTTGACTATAGGTATACTCGTACATTCGTCCGAATGGACACCATAGGTAATCAGGTATTTAGGATACACACAGGTGGTTCAAGTATCCTGCAAGTTTCGAAGTCATCACGAAGTATCTCACATAATACTTATACCTACTTTTCTTACATGTGCGAGCCTGCATTCAAATATATGTGCGATACTAATCTAATAAATAAAATAATAGACTTGCAGGATACTTGAATCACCTGCGCGTATCGTAATGGGAGAAGGGGCTTTAGCAAACGAACGCAATAAGTATCCAATAATCCTCACCTACAGACGACCAAGCTAGTGAAAGCTTTCCATCATCATCCTTCATGTATTCACGGAAACGTTCGTAAATAACCAGTCTGCTGCCGGAGTAGATGGCATGGCGCTGGAACATTGGCATCAGCCCGCTCCATAGCTTCAGGACTCCTTCTTGCTTTGCTATGCCTACTGCTGTCTTCACCATGCCGATGTTCTCTAACTAGAAGCAAACGATTGAAGATTAGGTAGAGTAGGTACTTTGGAATAAGTACTTAGGTATATAAACTAGGTACTCATATTCTCATGTTATTAGCAATCCTCATACGTAAATGGCATATAAGAGTCAAACGTTCAGCGGATAGAGCTCTAAGGGAAACTGCCTGTTCTTGCATCTTTTCTATCTATAGGTACGAGTTAAGATGGGGAATCAACTTTTACCTACCTTCTCGTAATAAAGTTTCGAGACATTAACGGCTAAATAACTTAAGTATCTACCTACCTACCATACCTAGATCGATTAAAGTTAGTCTTTGTTCCATTCATAAATTCTTACATAATAACATTCGTTTGAAAAAGTATGCACTTAACACGTGTATCAAGTAAGTAAGTAGGTAGGTAGGTACCTAAATTCAAAAGGAATTCATCGTATTACCTTAAATCCATGTTTGGCAGCGGCAACCTCCGATTGTATTTGTAGCCGGGTCTTCGTCAGGTCAAACGGGTACGTCACTGGAAATACATTGTTTGGACTTAGGACACCGCGCTGCATACAATCAATGACAATTGATTTGAATTAAAGAGTTCAAGTAAGTACTACCTACGTCGATTTATTTGTTTCTAGAATAGCCAGTAGGTACGATCTTGATGAATTATTTTCTAGTAAGTAGATAATCAAGGCTATTTGCGGAATTATGTAGGATTCGTTGTATGCTAAAATGCATTTTAAACCTGCATTAAACATTGTTTGGTTGTGTTGTGGCATTGATTTCTAACAGAAACCTAGTTACGCAGATTTTAGATCAATAGGTAAGTAAGGACAGGATTGCTTTGTCTGTCTCCTCGAGCGAGATAGTCGCTGAAGATCTTAACTCCGCGCTATGTACTTCTATACACTTTTCCAACCACGGTGATGTTATCGCGACATCGTCGTCAGGTCACGAAGTATTTAATGTATGGGTTCGTCACGCTTTTCCCGCTCGCTTAAGACAAACGACCCCATACACAGTCTATTAAGCTCTTTGCCTACCAGTTTCAGCGGCCCACGCTCCAAGTACGGCAACCCCATAGCGCGTGACTACGTCGGTGGCTTTCGCCGCAGGGTGGTCAGCGTTGCGTAGCACCGGCATGGTTCTTTAGTCACCTCGCCAGCTCCTCTTCTCCCATAATACCTATTTTAAACAAAAACTTGATTTTTAAAGCCATATTTTTAAACAGCCTTTTCTACCGTTTGTTGCATGTGAAACCTTTTCCCTTTCGATCATGAAGATCCAAAAAAAAAGAGAGTAGTTAAGAGTAAAAAAGAGTAGAAAGTAAAAAGATTTTTATAATCTGAAGTTTAGTTAGGTGTATCACAACAGGCCGATATTTAAAAAAATAATGATTTCGGATGACATAAAATCAAATGAAAAAGAATTTGTTTTAATTTTTTATTGAAAAATGTCATTGAAAAACCTTCTTTTGAGTTAAACCGACCAGTTATTGCGAAAATATTGGCGGTACCTAATACAATGTTTTTTGGATGTAGGAATTGTAGAGACTTTTTGGTAAGTAGGCAATAAGATTTCGACACAGGATTTCGATTTGTTGCATTGATGAATCTACCCACGATTACCTAAGTTATTTTAATTAGTTTTGTTACAATATATTTTATCGGGCGATTTTGCTCAAAACAAAGCAGAATTTAGGTTCGATAATTAAAAAAAATATCTAGGTAGGTACATAACATAAAAAAGCGGTGTTTCTCAACGGTCGATAAGCTGACGATTATCCTGCAATAGTATTATCGAAGAAGATAAAGTCCAATGTCACAAAATGTAGGCATTTGATATCGACTTTATTGCTTTCATAAAGTACAAAAGGCAACTTCTGATTTATTTATTTTTTAATTATGGCATTTTTTCGAAATGCCTAAAAACACTGCATAATGAAGACGTTTTTTTTTCTGTTTACTATTGATCAATACCACTACAATTTACAGCCAGATTAAAGGCCTATTTCAGTAAAAAAAATACGCTCATACCTTTCAAGAGTATGTAACGGAGCGTCACTTCAGGTGGAGACGTTAGCACAACTGATAACTAACGTATTCAGTCTTGTTCAGACTAATATACCACTGTAATATATACCTACACAAGTAGATCTAGGTCCAGTACATTGCCTAGTTTAATTGATTACGGACAAAGTGCAAAGCGCAGTCATAAAATATGATAACTTACTTTTGTCATCGGTTCTTATGATAATGTAGCGTTTGGAGGCAGTAGATTGTGATTCAGATGCTTTACTTACCTATACAAAGTTATGTGCTTAATTTATTATTTATATGTAAGTAGGTACTTTTTAATTACTTTATTTAGATATGCTCTACTTTATGCGGCACAATAAACGTATCATAATATTACCGCAAAAATTTACAAATTAATAAAATTTACGAGATAGGTAGATATTGAAGTTTAATTTACCTATTAAACAGTTGTTATGAAAAACACAAGACTTAAGATCTTATTAAAATACACTTATGCCACATTTAAATATCTTTATTTTCAGAAGTTAAACGGTTACACTACTTTAACCGAGCACTTGAAACTCAATACTAAATAAAGAATTGAACGGTGTTCATTTAGCGTAAATTATCACAATTGACTGAAACGTATACCTTTAAAGTTGTGTTATTTACAATAGCTTGTCATTTTGTAGAAAAAATATTCACGGTACAATATTAATTGACCCACCCACTTAGATAAGAGTTGTTTTTGATATCTCGGTGCCAGACCGCGGTTTGATATGCCAGGCTGGATTTAGAAAAAAAGTAAAGAATAGTTTTATTTTTAAATTATTTTTTTTAATCATAGATAGGCACTAGGCACTTATGTTTCTGCTTACTCGTCGTAAATATAGAGTGCCATCATACGACCAAATTCAATAAGGAAACGTAACGGTTTGATCGATATAGGTTTTTCCATTGGGAATTCAATTTATTGTTCTTGCGTGTGGGAACGTAAAGTTATTAATATTTACTTAGGTATTAGTTAGAGAGGTATTACTTAGGTATCCAGAGATAAACGTTGATCTCTGGATGGACAATACGGTAAGTAGGGGCTTCTGGTCAAGATTGAAAAGTTACGTAGGTATTTTTGTAAAAAAGGAAGATCTATGTAGGTAAGTATTTAAATATTTTCCTTATAATTTGAATGAAATATTTTGGCAATTAATATTAGAATGAACGGAAAGGAGAAAGGTCTTTGCCCAGCAAGGGGACACATACGGCTAGATAAGATAAGATTAAAAAGAAGTGCATTGACATTGCAACGTTCTCTACAAGAAAATTGCTTATGTATTTAACCGGTTTTTTTTTCAGAGCTATTTTAGGTGTAGTTTTCAGTTAGATGTTTACTTAGATTCTTTTCCTCTTATTGTGCTCTGACAATAGAATTGAATTGCGTTTAACTGTTTCTTTTTTAATGCGTATAGGAAACGTTCATATCTTGCAAAGTTGTTCTAAATTGGCACAATGAGCATACGAATTTATTTGATTGAGTATGCATTTATCTGAAGAAGGTACCTAAGTAGGTAGGTATATAAGTACATAGCTGTGATACACACGTATAAAATCATTATTTTACTTGTAGGGAGCACCTATTGGTAAGTTTTTGATGTTGGTGACCAGTTCTTATTAGATTAGTAAACACGAGACAACGTTGCTAACAAATTACGATTGGACTTTGACGTGACTCTCGCTCACATGTAAACTTGTTACATAATAAACGCTCAGTTTAATTTTACATTATGTTCGTATCATTGATAACTTAAACTGCAAAACCTACCGCTCAAGAGGTAACTCCAATGACCCCTCTCCGTGGAACCGCTTATCAACACGCAATGTATGCTCATCACCTGATTGATGCGGACCACAACAATGTAAACATTGGACTGATTATATCAAATTAGAGAAAACGTGAGAACGAAACAAAGCTACGGTTTAGGGTGCGTTGGAGAGAGATAGTGTGTCTCGTTCTTGGCCCAAATCCACGGTGTAGCGCTTCGGCGCGCGAAAGAGCGCGAAGGCATTACAGGCGAGGAGCCGCGTCCGACTCACATCGCTACCGAGTTGTGACTATTTTATACCAGCATAATCTGACGCCCGAAAGAAAAGACCCAATCGTCTATATAAGTGTAGGTACTACATAATATGAGAGCACTTGTAGGTATACCTACACCGTAGTGGAATGACGTCATTTCATTCAAGAGAATTGTACCTACAGGGAAATCTTTCATTGAGCATTGTCTATTCGTAGCTTCATATCTTACATGCCATTTCATTAATCCAAGGTGACGATAAGTACAGATTTAAAAATTAAACTAAAATGTGAATGTTCTCAGTTTTCTTCTTCTTTATCACAGATTAGAAAACACTATTCTTTATGTAGGTAGGTAGGTACCTATTTAATAGATTCTACTTTCAAAATACGAGTGGTACTTAACTATGTGTCTCAATCATATTGTTTAAAATTACCTACTTGTCGACTTAGAAGTATCTATAAAATAACATAAAAACAAACAGACGTTTGTAATAAACAAGTACTAAATAATATATTTAATCTGCAATAGGCATTATCATATCGATTAAAGCTGGAAAGGTCAACAAAGGGGCAACTAAATCGATACAATGTTACCAAACATAGTACTATTAAGGCATTTATCCAAATGGTATGAAATACTGAAAATATGAAATTCTATAATGAAGTCGCTAAATTAAACAACAAATAAATTGGAAACAGATTAGATAGGCAATAACATTTTTCTTTCATCGCCTCAAATCCATCCAAGCAATGCACGTGATTTCTGTTAGATGGCGTTAGTACTGCGATTGTAAATGCTCTCTTGTGAGCGAGGCAGGCACAAAAATAATCTCGCTCGCTTCTCGGTATCGGAGCCACGAGCCAGCCCACGAACGTGCCGTCGCGTCGCCATTCTACAAAACACCACGCATTCCATTTTATGATTCAACTTCCATTGCTTTGCTACTATGGAGCTAATGAATTACATTTTTGTGAATGCCAGGAAATGTATATGAAATACGAACATAGATATGTACATTTTAGATCCTGTTGTTATAATCAGCGGCGAGTCCACAAGTCAACTCACTGACCTTGCGGCAAAAAGAACCATTTTAATTCCAACTGCGGGCGTTTTTCTACGAGAGAATACTAATAAGGCGATTCCTCGAATTTTGTACACTAAAAAATTTATAAGACGATGAACATGTGCTTGGGTACCTATTTATTCTTGTTATTTCCAAATAGGTACCTACTAGGCAAGTTACGTACCTATGCATTTCTTCTATTGAATAAATCAAAGAATTTTAACCTACCTCCATTACTTAAGTAATGAATGATTAATTAGGTACTTAATTGTCAGTTGCAGAAATGGTCAAATTATACACCTACCTATAGCTGACATTGTTAAAAATCAGAATAAGACAGCACGATTATTAATGGATATTTTACTTTATAACCCTTTCCTGCGACTGAGGGTAGGTAATGGTACAGGACTAATATGGTTTGATATTTTAGCAGGCACATACGGAAGGCTCGTTAGCTTAGCGGATAGAGCGCCCATTTATGTAATAATAGAGGTGGTCGGGGGTTCGAATCCCTCACGAGTCAGCAATACCTTTTTTGATGGCCGTAATTGTTATTTTTTTAATTATTGTTAAAGGCTGCTTTATTAAGAGCCTGTAGGGTGCAACTGCCAGGTAAATGCCTCTCTTAGTTTCTTCCAGGACAAACTGTTTCTGGTTCTCTCCACCTGGTCATTCATCCATATTTTAGTTATTAAGTTAGGTTACTTAAAACAAGTTTATATGAAAATGGAAACATTGTAAATTACCTGATGTTGCCTAGACAATGGCTAGATAGCTAATGGCTAACCCAAACTAGACAGTTTAAAATATTATTAGCATCGTTGAAAATTTTTGGTCGACAAAAACAGACAATCTGTTATAACAGCATTAACAGCGCGCCCCTTCCTGGTATTATCATAAAAAAATAAATTCTTATCCCTCGGCAAACGGTCGGTTGTCATGCTGCCTGCTTTGGGACTCGGTCCCTTCGTACTTTTTGTATTCGAATAAAAACCCTAGTTTCTTTGGCGGGCCGTGTGCTCGATCCCTTTGCTCTCTCCCTATTGAAACGTTTTGAAATCGCGCTTGAAATGGGGTTGTCTGGCTTCGTTTTGCTAGGGATACGGTGTCCGTTACCTTTTATGCGTTCTCGAATGAAAATTAGTAGTTGTATTCCAAAATGGATGTCATAAAATTTTGAATTTTGAATTGGAAGCGATTCTTTCTTTTGTTTTACTGATAACCGACGACGTTTAACGTTTCCGATACGAAAAAGAAAACCATTGTTGTTTTTAACAGACTTTGAAAATGGGGTTCTCGATACTTCGGTTTAATTTTGACGTAAATTACCTAAGTATCCGATTCATTAGGTATTTTATAGAAAGAAGATACCTACAATAAAACTAAGCACCAACCTATGTTTTTGTTATTTTTTACCTTTCGCGATTAGGTAAACTGGTAGATAATACCTACATTATGTGCACAAAAGCTATAAAACCCGTGAGCTTAGCTAAAATGGAGGGTTCATTTAAAAAAAAAATTTAGTCCGGGTGAAAATTTTCTAAAATTAATCATTATCCTGGGTTTTTTTTATATTGGCATAAACCTGGGTTTGTTAGACTATGGTACCTATGCATTTAAAAATCAAATTAATATTAACCATAGATGGTCGAGAAAGATTAGAGGCATTTGAAATGTGGTAATCAGCAGGGCAGAAAATAAGAGCAATGAAGCTGTAAAGCAAAGAGCAACTTAACTATTATAGACCATAGAAAATCAGAAATAATAGCCCTAGAAAAAAATTAGGACACGATACGCAAACACCATGACTTCTTCATCCTAAACATCTTAGCCGAAAAAGATACAGCGAAAAGAAAGAGAGGAAGGCTTAGAAGGACATCGATCTAGTGAAGAAGAAAGTAGGTGAGCCGGTGTCACGTTGTCAAGGAAAAACCATAGGGAAAAGCAGAAGAAGTCAAAGAAAGAGATGAGTGACGTATAATACACATAACAGGTATATGAGACAATAATCTGTCTACTGAAAAGACTTAAATTTAATTCGTCTTACGGAACTACTACTTAATATGTTATGTACTTAGGTACTTAGGCAAAGGTACCTAGATAAGCAATAACTAATTAGAAAGTAGCTACCTACGTAGAGGTACCCAGAATTGAATAGTGATAATTCAATATTCGTCAAATCATAAACAGTGTGTCATTAACGCAACGGTCAATAACCGATAATTCTAATAAGTAGGCACAATACGATTGAATTTAAAAGGGAGCAGAGCACATGGCATCTATCAAAACAACAAAGCCGATTGGCGAGGTGACGTTCCACCCCGGTGATATGTACGTCCTACTACCTAAATGCCTTATGTACACCGCTAGTTACTACTTCATGACTACTCCGAGCTCAGTGTGTACTGCAATGCAACGGAAAATATGCGTGTTTACCAAGCCGTTTCGGCGGAACGGTGTCGTGTAATTGCGTCACTTTGAGGAAATTGATAGTGAACCGAGGTCGACGTGACTAATGTATTTGTGAATGCTGTGCTTCAATTTCTTATAATTTCATTCCTAAGATCAATATCTTGTGTGGTGCTGTGTATTTAAGCAAAATGGAGTTTATTTTTTCTCATCCTGTTATTCCCTATGGAGGCCAGACAAATGTCCGACGCCACGACTTGAAGTACATCCGCTTTAACCTTGTAACGGCGAGTGAGTATAATTTTCGCTTTAATATAGCGTTTAAACGGCATAATTTCAAGTAAACTCTAACTAATACGAGCGATTGATAATATTTTTGCTTTATTAGATCAAAAATAATATTGACTTTATTGAAAATTGTTAAGAAAATAGGGCGTTAACAACCTAACATTATTATTGAACGTCAGTGCGAGGTTCATTCGACAAGATGGCGGCGGGTGGGGAGAGGGCACCCAGTTGGCCAGGTGCTGCCGCCGCGTTGAGTTCGGAGCTATAGCTAACTAAATACACAGTGTTGTACCATTTAGAACGTTCACAATGGCTACCGCGAAAGACACGTCTACTTTCTTTCTCGAAGCAGATTCAAAACAGTTTGATAGTGTATTGAAGTTATATCCACAAGCAATTAAACTAAAAGCTGAGCAGAAAACAAAGAAACCAGAGGAGCTCATAAAATTGGACAACTGGTAAGTACGAACACTTTTTCAAAGGAGAAAATGCGGCCGTGGCGTGTCAATGAACTTGTATTGTGTGTGTATCCGTGCAAACTGATTTGATAGCTACCTCCCTCGCGGACTGCATCTCTAGTCCGCGGACGGCTCATTAAAATCACTACGTCACGTGGGATCGATGTCAAATTGACACGATAGGTTTTCCTGATACCAGTTTAAGGGAAAATATCACCGCGCTCAGGCGTTATAAAATGGTGGCTGCCCTTATGTACCATGACTTGTTTTATTGCATTTATGTTCAGTTTTATGAACGTAAGCTTGCAAATTCCGTTCATTTCTTGATTAAATAACATGTAATATAATGTACGAGGTTCTTTTTTAATTCCTTCGTAGTTAAATAAGTAAAATACTTAGTACAATGCTTTGTTGAGTACGTCTCACATCCGTTCAAAATGGTGACTTGCTATTGGCTTTGCAATGGTATTTTTAATGTTTATAGCCTTATACCTTAGAAATGTGGGATAATATAGGATTTTAGAGTATTTGTCACTAAAGCTTTATGTTTAATTTGTGTTAACGATTTATTTAGGTAACTTTAAGCACTTAATTAAATGGAGTGAGTCATCATAATATCTTGCTAGTTCTTAACTGCTCACACAACGTTTGTTTGTACCATCTATAACTTTTAATTCTTATTAATTCTTGATATTTAAGAAAAGGTAAAAGTGTTAGAATGTAAAGCTTATGTAGTGTTAAAATGCCCCTATACAAAAACAGCTAAGGTTATAAATGTGAAATTTCAAGGTCACTTCTAAACTTTGTTTCAAACTTATTTATTAATTTCAGGATAAGTCAAATAAACAATACTTGTTAATACCTAATTATTGTGATAAATAAGTCACTTAATGCATCATTATGCCGTGCCTTGAATTTAAAACTTAGGTTAGTTAGAATAAGTTTAAGGTTAAGTTGGTATAAGTTAGTTTATTGAGGATGATTTGGTACAGTAAAGTAATTTGGTACCTTATTTAAAATTTCAGGTACCAGAATGAATTACCAAAGAAAATTAAGTCCAGGGGGAAGGAAGCGCATATGATACACGAAGAGTTGGTACAACTTATGAAATGGAAACAAGCGGTAAGTTAATTTTAGGTGTAAGTAAACAATCACTAATAATCAATATATTGTGTAGGTAAGTAGGTACCTACCTACTTTTTGTTTGCTAATAAGATAGGTACCTAAACTGTTCAAATTGGTACCAACTATAAGGCATCTATTTTGGTACCTACTTACTGGTAACAAAAATAAAAACAGTTTACAAAAAATATTTTTGAAATACCTACCTTACTTACCTATCTACCTACTTAATTTTGTTTGTATCTTATAACGCAAATGCACAAATAACAAGCTACTTACGTCATTATTGAAATTTGAATTTACAAACAATAACAAAAATGTAAGCAGTCATCATAGAAGATATATCATAGCATAGCCTAAGTGTATCGAGTTCTATTATGAACATTTTAGTCAACTTTTGAGATTTATTGAAGGGCTAAGCAAGGGCGAGGGGCCAACAAACATGAATTCCAGAACATATAATTGGCATTTGAATTTCATCATATCTGTCAATTTTTAGGCTAGTAAAACAAAAGCTTCCAAACATTTTCTTTTGTTTAATAGCTTCTTAAACACGTTGTAGAAATTAGTTCTTTAATTTTCTTTATAGTTTTGATGAACTATGTTCTGTTGCAGAGAGGAAGATTTTACCCACAACTATCATATCTCATAAAAGTGAACACACCAAGAGCAGTAATGCAGGAGACAAAGAAGGCCTTCAGAAAATTGCCCAACATTGAATCGGCGATGAACGCGCTAAGTAACTTGAAGGGAGTCGGCACAGCCACGGCGTCAGCGCTACTCGCAGCGGCGAACCCAGACATCGCACCTTTCATGGCGGACGAGTGTCTACAAGCTATCCCAGAGATGGAAGGAAGTGATTACACTGCCAAGGAATACCTCAATTTTGTTAAACATATAAGGAACGTCTGTGATCGGTTAAATAAGGTCAGTACCTTTTTCATCTCCATCTATCACAGCGTTTAGCATACCTACATACATATCCGTCACGCCTCTTCCCCATCGGGGTACCTTAGCAGAGACCACTTCCCTCCACTTGCTACGGTTTAAACACATTTTAAACACAAGCAACATTAAAAATTCAAATTAATAAAACTCCTGAAATTCCAGGAACAAAATGGCTGTGACAACAAATGGTCCCCTCACATGGTCGAGCTGGCGGTATGGACCCACAACATAGTGTCAGAGTTGCAGCCGGAACTCCTGGGCAAACCACCGAACACCACGACAGCCACGCCAACCAACGGCGGCTCGCCTTTACCCAGCGACGAGAGCAATCTTGAACCACCCACCAATGGAAACGGTAAGAAATAATACAATAATACTGAGTTAATCCTATACTTTGTAAGATACCATTATACACCAAATGTTCTGTATTTACGTACCTCCAAAGTGATTAGTATTAAATTGTATTGAATGTACATTAGCATTCTAAAATGCTATTACTTAATTAATATTATAAATAGGTTGCAATAACAGTAGGTAATTATAAAATAGGTTACCAGATAGGGCGCAATTACCGTTCCTTGTCAAAAAAAATATTTTAGTAATATTGACGCTGGCTGATTGCTAATTTAACGATCAAAAGATTTGAAAGTATCAATCTACCTACCTACTTACTTTATAAAATACTTTCACCGTTGAGAAACATTCTGAAATACGAAGGACTGAGTGAGCGTTACTTGCGCACGCGCATTTAAGTAAGCTTTATATAAAATAAGTTACAAGTAAACATGTAAGCTTGAATTCGACGTGTAGAATGATACTGAAGATTTATCTAGCTAGGTATTTGTTGTTGTCAACATTTCAATAGGACATTACCCCTTTCGCTACTTCTAACAATATGTAGGTAATCATACATTTCGACGCGCTCACCTCCCCTTCAAACTTGTTGGAAAGGCAGCAAAAAAGTTAACTTCACAATGAGTATCTCATGGCTGCACAAATTGTCCGATATTTGTCATGTGTGGCAAAAGGAAGGTTTTAACAAAAATCTGTGATTCCAGGTAAGCTAGTAGACTCGGTGATCGAGGACACGACCACATCATGCACGGAAGACTCGCTGGACGCCAAGGCCGCGTCCCCCGCCACCCCCGCCACGCCTGCCTCGCCCTCAGACAACTCCGACTCCGCCCTCAGCACGCCCAGGACGAAAAGGTACATACATTAAAACACCTAGCATCTTTTATTACAGATTCTTCCGTATTCTGCACTTGTATGAACTACTTCTACTTACACATTCTTCTTTACCTAGTTCTTTATTTGTCTTATTGTTCGGCCGGGACATGCGTCCTCAATCATCTTCAGTACAAACATCATGAAACCTAGGTAGTTCAATTTTAGACTCTTCCAACTGTATTTTACTTTTGTATAACTACTTCTACACATTCTCCTTTACCTACCTAGTTATTTACTACCTCTAGATTTCTTCACTTTTTCCTCGCTAATGAGTGTATCAAGAAAAAGCTTTATTGCCTTACATACCAACACTTCTCATACCTACTATTGGCTTTGTGTTAATTTCATATTGCCTATAAAAAAGGCAATTTATTCGACGTTCGCCTTGCCGCCATGACAGTCACTTCAAAAGAATTTTTATTAAGACTGATTTGTGGATTATACCACCGACGCCAATATATTTCAATAATAAACATCAGCGAATAATTATCCCCAACGTTAGTAGTAGTCACGCCGCCGTAACTATGGTTTGTAAATAGGCGGTATTGTTCTTTTATAAAGCGAAATTCCCATGATTATGAGCGCTAAGATTGAAATGGCTTGTGGCTGGATTTTCCATTGACTGTTAGTAATAAAAAATATGCCATTCATATTGATAGAATTATATTCAATTTGTAGGTAATCTGTGAAGAGTCGCATGATTTCTGCAAGTGCAAGATGTTCGGTTAGTTTTATGATTTTGAACAGTTTTATTGAATACGGATGCTTGTTCCGCAGACCAATAGAAGAGGCGAGTTCAACAGAAGAGAACTCCCTGGGCGACTCGTGCGACGCGAGCAGCGTGCCGCCCGTGAAGAAGCTGCGGGAAGCCACGCACTGACACGCGCACTCCCACCAACCTACCCTCGTGCGCCTATAAATAGCTTACTAGACTAAAATATTCTACCTAGGTAATTTATTTTTCAATTCCGTTTAATTTTAACTTAGCATTAAGTTTAAGAGTACCGGTCGATTTTGTAAGTTTTATAGGGTATTAAATATTTTGGATGCGTTTCTATGGACTATGCCGGGCGCACTCGAGAGTTTGAGATTGTACAATACGATAAAATATTTCGATGTGAGTGTATTTCGGGAGCGGCTCGCGATAGGGCCTAGTGTTAGGTTTTGTTTGTAATAATTTTAATGTTTAACGTTCGCATCCCGCGTGACATTCCAATAATTGTAACAAGTTTGTCGGCGGCGAGGGCGAGGGGCGGGGCCAGCCTTGGACTGCGCACGCGCGGCCGGCACACTCACACCATTGCCTTATGAGACAGTCTGCCCGCAGAGTTTATATGCAACAAGATAATACAAAGGTCGTGTTACCCGGGCGCCGGGCACACGGGCCCACAATGTAGTTTTTATTGAACAAATATAAGATATTAATTTTATAATCAGCATTTTTTATTTACAACCTCCTCATTAAAAAAATCCGTTTACTGCAATCAGTAAAAATACAATTTATTTCTTAAACGTAGGCACGTTCTATTTACAAATTATTCTTAACCTCAAAATTAACATCCTACTTAATGTTGCGTCTCGACATCTTGCTGCAACTGCGGGTACAGCGTGGCGACCCTGCCGCCGGCCAGCATGCGTCCGGCGAAGTCGGGGCGGCGGTTGGGTCGCGGCGCGCCCAGCAGCGTGTCCAGCACGTTGCGCGGCGCCCAGATCTCGCCGCCGTTGGACCCGTTGCCCGCTCCGACGGGAGACAACGGGGAGTCCGTCGTCGCACGTATCACTGTCGCTCGAGATTCACCTGCAATTTATTCATCAAGTATTCTTCACTACAGAATAGTCCTTAAAAAATACAGGTTTTAATTTATTTGTATGATTGTGACAAGCAATCGTTAATGCATGAGGATGAAGCGAAAGAGGTGTGTTTGGATCGTAGCAACTGGAGGAAAGTGGTCTCTGCCTACACTGATCTGAAAGAGGCGATACAGGTACAGATATATGTACCTATGTTTGTATGTAATAAAGGATGGACTGATCTTATTCTATGTTGTCGATAGTTTACTTAAATTATAATCTAGGTACGTAGTTATCGTGTTAAAAAGCTCAGTCGACAGCAATGTGAATCCAGACAGAACCCATCCAATTTTCATTAGTTACATGCAGGCAAGGCTAAGCTCATGATCGAGCAAGATTTGTTTAGTAAAAATAAAAAGCAAATAATTTAGAGCAAGCAAATATAAATAACGGTTTTAGAAAGCAGAAGGGTTTCAATTGAAAATGTTTAGCGATCCAATCAGTTCGGAAAAGTAAACAAAACATCCCATTGTCCATTTAAGAACCAGATGCAGCCATGTCATGCATGACGCAAGCAAAGACGTACTGATTCATAAGCAAACTCAATAATCCAGACTTAAACAAGGAACAAATCGAATATGACTTGCTAGGCGTTTAAAATAGGTCATGCTTAATATTGACATGCCAAATATCATGGGCCAGTAAAGTATAGTTAAATTTTATAATAACGTGGTGCTACTTCATTTTCATTTCTTGACTGATTTTATATTTGGTTTTGACTCGCCTCGCGTATCAATCGTGTCTCATTTTTTGCTTGACACACTAGGTGAGACATTGATCAGGAATCGGTTTAAAGCGGTTATGATATAGTGAAAATAAAGTCGTATCATAATTGGCCATACAATTTCACGAAAAAAGCATTTCAATGTCAAAATCGAACAAAATCAACTAAAAGAATACATTATAGAATTTTTGATCAAACATTTTTTTTTGTTTTAATTATTTTTCAATTAAATATTAAATTTTGTCCATACCATATCGCTGCTACTACAGCTGTCGATGGCAACATCTTATGGCGTGTGCTTCACTTCTTTATATTTATTTTTGAACACACACTTTTACAGTCCATCTCATACCATACAAAATGTTCAACACACATAAAAAGTACAAAAAGGCAAAACAGGCACATAACATCGAACAGAAACATGGTCATAAAAATGTAAACGAAAACGGATAAGTTTTGTTAAAAAGAACATTCAATTTAGTTTGTTCAAAGGCTTAAAGAATTAGTAAGTACATTCATGAGCATTTTAGTGAGACCAACATAAAAAAACTTATATACACACATACAATGAAAGTTATATGATAAGAACTGACCTTCAGCGCTATGGTTGTGTGCTCTACACTCCAGCACGGTGCGCAAGAGTTGCCGATGCGCGGGCGATGCGGAATGCGCCCGAATCAAAGCTTCAAGCTCACTCCATACTTGCCGCCACTGCTCTTCGCGGCGGCCACTTGATTTACCTCTGAAAGGAAGAATTTGTGAGCCTAAGGAGTAATATGAATGGTTGTGCGAGAAAACGAATGTGGATAAAGGGCTATCCACACATTTCCGGGTCAGAGTTGTCCTTTCACTATAAACACTCTGACACGGAGTTGTGCGAATAAGTTAGACGTGTGTGGTTAGCCCTTAAAGCGAAAGGTGTGATTGTATCGTAACAAGCAGAGGGAAGCTATCTCTGTCTTCCCCCGATATGGGTCCGACGCATGGTATGTATGAGTAGGTACTGTCTTGATACTAAATCAGGCATAAACTGTGTACCAATTTTAATAAAGCACAGTCTGCTGGTATTAGAACATACTTTTACAATTTGAATAATCTCGATTAAAACAAAGATATGCCAGAAGTAAGTCACAGATCGTGTTTTCTCGAGTACCTAACTTCATGTTTTACCTCAAATTAGAAGGCAGCTGTGCGGACGGAAACTCATGTTTGGTCTCCATTCCCAAAAGTGCGACTAGAACATTCCGACACGAGTCTACTTCGTCGTCTGTGAGTGATTCTTGCACTACTAGTCGGGTTAGGGGCTCCATTACCTGTAATTTAAGTGTATGCTATATGTATAAGCATATCTAGATATAACGACAGCATAGTTGTTGTAATAGATGGCCTGTCAATCCGAAACATAACCACTCGTAAATCTCTTTTTTTGGAGAAGATTTTGGGTCTTACAGGTATCTATTCAGGTTCGGTACAGATACAGGCAGGTTCATTTTAAATCACGTGAAGGTAGCAAGAGCTTCTTCTTCCCTCTTTGTGTTCTGGGAAAGTATTGTTTGATATACTATGTTTCTGTAGCATTCGCTATTTCCTAAACATCTTGCTAGTTGCCGTG
This sequence comes from Anarsia innoxiella, assembly GCA_947563765.1. Taxonomy (NCBI): domain Eukaryota; kingdom Metazoa; phylum Arthropoda; class Insecta; order Lepidoptera; family Gelechiidae; genus Anarsia; species Anarsia innoxiella. The sequence goes on from OX387403.1 coordinate 3,104,868, forward strand.
CCACGACCTTTTATTACGGGAAAGGCCAGTCTTGCATAATGCCTTTACTTAAAATGCCTTTACTTAAAATGCTTGTTAATAAGTGGATCGAAGTGATCTCTGCCTACCCCGACGATGCGTGACAGACATGTGAGTATGTATGTTATGTATACTTACAGAACCAAGATTGAATATCAAGGTAGAAGATATAGTGAGCGGCCAGTACGTAGTGTGACGTTGCAACCTCGCGCGCGCTCGGCCGTTTGCTCCGGCCCCTCGCAATGGGTGCAAGCGGTTCTGTTGCATTAATGCGCCGAACTCCTTTATCCTGGAGTTAAAAATTGTGGTAGTGAGCGACTTTATAGACATTCATCTCATAAAAGAGAAAAGAAATTATGGTCGAAAAATGCAACGAAAAGTAATCCTCCCATAGCAATGTCGATCAGCTAATCGATCACTTTGTTTAAAAAGTTAGTTTTTTTTTTATTATTTTGGCCCCCGCGGTTTTTCGTGACAGTTGTTCAGTTTAATGGCCAGCTTATCTCTATTAATTTTCGATGTAGAGTGAAACGACAATATTTACACCTATGTGTAGTGGTAGCTTCCCTTAGTTCTTACGACGATGTACAAATACTGCATGTCAGTCTGTACATCCTCAAGCCTTTTACCTGTAGTCAGTGACCCTTCCCCCCGCGCCTTCAGACAGCGCAGGCGGGTCCTCGTACGGCGTCCGCCCACCCAACGCTCCAATCCACAACTCGCCTCCTTGAGCTGCCAGCACGTGAGATGCTGATCTGCCGCCGCCTTTCCTGTATATTTGCAGGTAGTTTCAATTAGATACTGACACTTCACGAATTATACCTTACTTATTAGCTTAGAACCATATAATGTAAATAGAGAGGAATTTTGTTTACATGAATAAAACTGCCTTTTACGAAAAAGGCAGTGGGAAAAATCATACATTGGTGTGTCGAGTTTAGAAAGAATCTTTGACAATCCTACTAATATTATAAATGTCAATGTTTTTGGCGATAGATGGATGGATGTTTGTTACTCTTTTACACAAAAACTACTGAACAGATTTTGATGAAACTTGGCAATATCGTAGCTTGCACATCAGAAAACACATAGGCTATATTATTTTACGATATTATGTTTTTTTCCAAGATATGATGTGTACCAAGTCGCTATTCTGCTCTAGTTTTGTACCGTTTATGCAACTGGTTGTTAGACAAATCATCCGAAGTTCTGCTCATACCTGGGCACCTCGAGCGTGACAGAACGTCCATTAAGCAGGAAATTGACGAGACATGCGGAGGGTCTGGACGCGACGTCAGCGGGCGTGACGCGCCACAGCGGACCCCCGCACCCCCCCGCGCCGCCCTCCGCGCCGCGCGGCGTCCACCAGCGGAGCACCACCTGGGACCACCACGTGAGCATACATTTCATCGCATATGCACGGAAAATTGAAAAACTAGAGTACTAACGTTACAAACTGCGAAATAAAGCCTTTTTTTATGTCTGTCTTACTCACGGTTGTGGATCTTATATGTATACACATCTCTGTCAGTTACTCAACTGAGTAATTGATAGATATGTGTATTAAGACAGAGATTACACAGAGACTTATAACAGAGATTACACAGAGACAGAGAGTTGTTAGTATTAGTGGTATCAAGTCTGCCCAAAAGACAGGACTGAAAGTGTTAGGGTCAGAATTTTATCTGTAAGTGTTGACACGGGCCCTTAGAATCCCTCCTTAATATTTTGTGTTCCTTCGTCTTTTAAGGTGCGTCCAAACATAGAGCGGTAAGTGCGCGGCACGTCCAAAGAGCGCGGCAGAATTGTTTCCTGGACGTGCCGCGTGTTGCTGCCGCGCACTTGCCGCTCTATGTTTGGACGCACCTTTAAGAGTATTTTTCGATAAACTCTACTTCTTCTAGGCTCTTCTACCACAAGGCGGGTGAAAATTGACCAGCAGTGGGATAGTAAACGGCTACACAATAAATAACAAAGGTGTACGGCTACACAATAAATAACAAAGGTGCGACAAAGGTGTTACCATATTCTTATACAATGAGAATGATGTAGTAGAACCATTGAATAACTGATATGAATTCTTACAGATTCCAATGCTTCAGCGGCAGTTTGCGCGGCTCGCAGCCCTGCGTGTGCTTCCGCCGAGTGAATTATTTCTACGTCGTAGTTTGCACTTGAACTTGCGTTTTGTTCTTCCTGAAATATATTTAGAAGTAGGTATTTATCATAAATTCAACCATTAATAAATCACTTGGTAAATGCCATTTTTAAAGCTTGTATAAGTCAATGTTCAAGTTAAGCTTTAAAGGCTTCAAAGCTTTTAAAGGCAAGAGTACCCTAAATCGACGAGCATATATGAGGCGACTGTTGAATGTGAATGAATCGAATGAGGTGTGTTTGGAACATAGCAAGAGTTGAGAGAAATGGTTTCTTCCTACCGCGATGGAAGAGACGCGTGTCGTGACAGATATATTTGTATGTATGCCTTCCTTACCTTCATAGGAATACCAGTGACAGTAGTAATAGCAAGTTTGTAGTGTGGCAACACTAATCTGCCGAGTAAACTCGCTAACCCACTAGCTCTTGACACTATTACCTCAACGCCCATGATACCGCCGCCCATCTGGTAATTAAAAAAAAAGTTGTACAATTATACTTTTGTACAGCCACAAGCATAAATATATCTACATTCGCACATTTTCAAAGTATCGTAACTTCGGTTGTTTCAAAAACATTTGTTGATCGATTTTTTCAATAACACAACCAACAATCATGTAATCATTGAACAAATTGACGAAAACAACTTTTTGAAACGACAGAAGTTACGTTACTTTGAAGATGTCCCAATGTATGCATATTATTGCTCTTGACTGTACAAGTTAACAAAAATAATATGAGTTTGATTACCATACATACATGTTCCTTTAGGCAAGATGGAAAGAAGATTGTTTTTTAGTTAGTTTCATTAAATAAGATCCGAGACTTAACAAAAGTTCAGTTGAATTTTATAAAAAAATTAATGCTTTAAAAACAAAAGAACTAAATTGACTATAAATATTTGTTTCTGATTAACCTAAAAGGCATTTAGCAATAAATAGGGGTAAATAAAATTGCAGTATATTATGTGATGTACCCCAAAAATAATAAGATCAGTGAAAGTTATTTTATTAAAATATTTTATTAATATTAAAGAGATCAAATAACATAATATAGAATGTATTCTTACCTCAGTAAGTGGTTGATTTGTCACCAATGTGTCTACCTTTTCTGGCGTCACATTTATTATAACTAAATGGCAGTAATGAACTACCAATAATCTGAAATGTAAAACACATTTCAAACTAACAACATTATATAAATATTTAACATTATACCTGTGAGACAAATGGAAGTTAACAATAAACTTATACTCTACTTTATCTACATAAATTATAAATGTAAATGTTTGTGTCTATGGATGAATGAAAGGCTGTAGGATGTAGGGATGTTTGTTAGTCATTCTAAATAAAACTGCTGGACAGATTTTAATAAAACTTTACAAAATTGTAGCTTATACACCAGAACAACACATAAGCTATACTACTTTAAGACATTATGTAAATTCACCAACAAACAATGATAAATGCATACATCCAGGGCAGCCTATAGTCTTTGAGTAATTATAGAATAAAAATTAAGATGAAGAAACAAATTGATATAAAAACTATAGTCCTTACGGAGGAGCAGAGTTTTCAGCCGTGGTTGTAGGTGGTTGTGCCATGGAAGCAGTTTTATTCTGACTGACCAAAGTGTTCATAGCAATCTCAGCTAGACTCCTTATGGAGTTATCATCTCTTGCACTTGTGATGCAGATTACTCTGCCACTAAAACATACAAGAATCTTTTTTTAATTAGTGTTTTCAAAATAGATTGCAAACAGTTCAACAATAGAAAGCAAACACAATGAATTGCATATTTTAACTTACATAAAATCTCAGAGAATTTAAAACACCTTTAACAGAAGTATAAAATAGGTTGAAATTATTTATTTATTATGCAAATGCTTTCTGTCATAAAGCATTTAAAGACATTGCTACTCTTTTTTTAATTATGATCTGATCACATTACCATAGCATCATGACCATTATAATTACCGATTTTGGAAATGTCTATCAGCCGCTGGTCTGGATGCCTGTGCTGGTGATGGTTCTGACAATGATTTAATGGCTGCCACAAGACCTGCAACGTCTCCACCCGCTCCGTGCCTAACTGGACCCACGAGGCACAGCCCATTTAGTACCTAAGGACATTATAGGTATATCCTGATACAGAATTTTACTAAGTTATTGACAGATTTTTTATAAGATATTACCACAAATTAACTTACATGTGATAGATTTTGTTGTGTTGCGTTCCATGTATTCAATATATGAGCATCAGCATCACTGATAATAAATCTTACCTGAAAAAATAATTTAATAAAAATCTCAGAATAGAGAATCTTGGTGAAAGAGGAGAGGGGTCTCTTATTAAGAAGGTGTGACACAGACGGCTAGCTAAGATAAGAAGTAATAGACTCATGAATTTATTGTTTCATGAACATAACAAGTTTCCTTATACATAAAATAATAAGTAACATAACTCACAAGTTTTCCTTCAGGAAATAGGTCCCACACTATTCGACAATACTCCACTGCAGCCTCTACGCTGCAGGTCCACAAAGATTTACATATTGGAGGCAAAGGAACATAACCTGGACCCCGGCTTTTGGAAACATCAAAGTCGATAGGATTATCTGAGGATATCCCAAAATAGGGAGTGTGGTCTAACACAAAAATGGTTTTATGATTCACTGGAAACATCATTTTGAATTGCTGCTCTTTTAAACTGCTAAATCATTATTATAAACAAGAGAAAACTGTAAGTAAAGAAACGGGCACTAAATATCAAGCAAGGAACGAACAAAACAACCACCCACTTCAACCACAGTCAAACAAATCAATCAATCAACCAAAAAAAACCGACCAGCAGAGCAACTGTCAATTTGACAATTATAAAGCTCTTTAGTTTATGGTTTCGGCAAATCGGGTTTTTAATAAGGCCGCTATCAACAAAACGCAGTCTACGCTTTGACGCGAAACATACTACCTAAATAAGTACTGTAAATTAATTTTTAACATATTTCCAAGTATCAAATCATATTTTTATAGTGCTAAACCCAGAAATTTTGCCATAGCTTTTTTATGACAAAGTTTAAAAAAAATTGTTTTCTTTTTTTTTACTATGAAAATACCTTTTTTGTGTTGCCTTTTTATAAATTGTAATGCTACTATATGGCTGCTGTTTAAATAAATATATTTGCAGTCATGAACTCATGATTGATACATAATTTATAAATAATTATGTCAATTACAGAAACTTAAAATCATCGCTGTGCTGGTTTAATTTGCAGACTTTGATTTGCAGTTTTTTTCTAATCAGCAATGTTTAACATTTTGGTTTTTAAAGCTCATTAATTGCAACACTTTTCACCATAAACAATAAAATATTTTTTAATAGTGATGTACAATTGTAATGATATCGATGTTAGTGATATTTTCGATACAAATAATTGATAAAAATAGTAAAGATAAAAATAGGCGAGAAAAAGCAATATTTTGAAGTCTTTATTTTTATGGGATTTTAAAAAACTGTTTTATCTGTGAAATTTCTACTACATGTAGTGGTATTATTTATCATAAAGATACAAATAAAAAATTCTCAAAAATCCATTGTGGTTTACGCTCAATTTGTATCATTATTTTGATCGAAACATCGCAATGTTAGCAACAGCGTCATTTATTAAATTAATAATATCATACCTCATTTAGTAATATCTAATAATAGTCATGGCAGATGAGGAGAGAGGCCTTTGCACAGCAGTGGGACACAAATGGCTAAATTAGAATTAGAATAGTAATATCGGCAATATAATATAACTATATCCCGAATGTTTATTTAGTATTGATATGGACTTATTATGACACATAATCTTAAATTACTAAGTAGTGAGCGGTCGTTGTTGGTGATGAATCGATTATATTTGATTCTTGAAATCTACTCGGATCTCGGAACCTTACTGCACAACACTACGGTGAATGTGAGAGAATGATAAAATGGTGCATTCGTCGATCAAACCGGGCCACACATCCGAAGCTAGAAATTAAATTATCATCCACCATTTTGTTTATTTTCGCGAAAATAAGAATACTCCCGGTTACGTTAGTGGTTTTTTTATTCCGTCGTATAAAAACGTGATCAAGTAATTCTGGCAATGAACAAAAGATTAGGAATGTGCTATTAGCGTACCTATCTTCTGTCGAGCCCTTGTGTTGAAATTTGCAGACATCGGCCGCGCCGCTAGTAAACACTCCCTGTTCAAAATTAGCATCTTGTCCTCTAAGAAGAATAGGCACGCTGGTGCGGAGGGTGATAGGGTAGATGAGAAAGGTTCGGTGAAATTCGTTCAACGATTTTTCAATAGGTCCAAGAGGACCGATCCCCTGGCGTTAAAGGTAAGCAAAGTGCTGTCGTCGGACGTTGACAAGTTGTGCAATTGTGGTGCGTGTTCGGTTACTAAGAAGGAGTGTTTGTTCAGGAAATCTCGAAGAGTTGTGGGCGAGAGTCCCCCGTGGCGCGCCCGGCTAACATGAACCACACGCCTGCCCCTGACAGGCAGCAGCACGACTCCAATGTGAACCAGGTGGAGGAGATGGACACCCAAGACGGTCAGTCACCTTTATATTTACATACTAACCTCACAAAGTAATAAATAAATGTTTATGTAGGATTCTATTCTAACCACTTCATTTGAACCTCAAACCAACCTCTTTTAGTAGCTAATCACTTTAGACTCGGTCTGAACGAACATAAATCGCGGTGATATCAGATGTTTAGTATAAATTAGATACACTGTTGGTGCATTTGAATGTTAGTACTTAACCTCAATTTTCTTCTTCGTTGTTTTCATGTCAACTTTTTATATGAACATCAGCATAATTGATTGAATTACTTAGTATAAGCTTATACTAACAAAAACGAAATAATGGCATGTGAATATTTCTGAAATTAAAAGAAGCAATATCATTTTCTTTGTTCAAAAAGTGCAAGTTGTCAAATCTAAAATTAGATTGCATTGTTTCATAAACTTAGTTCTATCTTTGTGGTGTACATGAAATATGAAAAGTACCTACCTCATTTTCTTTTTATAGCTTTATAAACTAAATGTATAGTGTTGTTAAGTTTCAAAAGGTAAACTATTTATCCACCTGATTTATCACATTTGTACAATCTGGTCGGGATTATTTAAAAGCATTCATAATTTTAAATAAAAATGTGCTATAATATCCCACTCAATGCTTCCTTCTTGTTTATATCTTATATGACATGACATTATGTGACGCTAGATTAGACCATAATGCAATGAATTTAATTATGCTGGTCCAACAGGGTTCATAAATTTTATGTATACCCTCAGAATATCTTATACAAGTATGAGGAGGCTTTCCTCATGAAATTGTTCTTCACCATTAAAAACAAAAAAAGTAAACGGGTATTAAAAGACAAGAAACATTTACCCATTGATCAATGTTTACTGGTGAATTATCTAACATTATGTTAACAGTCAGAATCAACAGTCAGATGCTATTATTGTTTTACTTTTGCTCTGAAATCCTAGGTTATTTGCAATTTGTATCTAGTCATCAAAAATATATTAATCTGATTACAAGAAGCCCATAAATAATGTTTCAAACTGCATAGGCATATTTGAGTGTTTCAAACCATTGCTATCTACTGAAGCGGTATTCTTGTCCATAGTCTAAAATAGAATCTCTTTCACAAATATCTAGACTCAAATAATTTGTGATATTGTGGAGTTTGTTTTTTCTTATGTGTTTGGTGGGCATTATTCAATTTGTATCATATGCTTCTACTGAATATGACAGTTTACCTGTTCTATAGACATTTTTCTACAACAACTCCAGTTTGATTCAGATTTTGGCATTATAGCCTTGGAATAGGAAGGTTAAAGACTTCCTTCAATGAGTATTCCCTTATCAAAACTTTTATCAGTCAAAATAAATGATAAAGGTATTTCACACAAATATTTAACAATATAATTCATGATTCATTCAGAATGTTGCCTTCTGCAAACTTTTTCATTTGTTTTCACATCACACTATTAATTAAAATGTACATAAAGTTTAATTATGGTACCTGATACTAAATTAGTACACTGCTGCCACCATTAGACTATATCTGATGAACTGTGATAGTTAGACACTTTTTTCACAAATGATTGATGTATTGTATGTCAAAAAAGAGTATAAAGTGGTGCTATTGTTTTAATACTTTTGATTACAAAATAAAGTTTAAAATATAAAGTACCAAAATGTGTGGCAAATTATGGATATGTATTAATTTTAACTTAACTATTAATATCTGTAGGGTATTTACAGTTTGAAACAAGTGAAACATCACATTACCTTTCAAGCCTGTAGATAGATTAGTAAATAATATACTAATCTTTAATATAAGTCTATCATATAATTGGATTAAGACCGTCACATTCTATTTGGGTATCAGCAAAACAGCTGTTTGTCAATATGGTGCTTAGAGTAGGCATTTTTTATTTGAATTTGTTATTCTTGTAAAATTGTATTAATATACAATATATTAATACTATTAGTTATATAGATAGAGAGTCAAAGATTCTGTTGAATAAGTACATAGATAGTTTTGCACCTACTTTAAAAGACATCACATGCTACTAACTTTTGGAGCTGACTAAAGACAGTTTCCTTGCTGTTAGTTGTCGGCGGATACATTGAAAGACTTACGAGCTGATACTTAATCATATGATGTTTGATCTCATTTAAAAAGTTATCAAAATACTCGAGTTTCAAGGTATTTTTGACCAGTGTTTGTTAATTTGTAGCTAGGTGCTCAAGGTCATATAAAGGGCGCTAGTATGTGAACGCTAGTATGGGCTGATAACATGTGAAGAAATAACTAGTAACGTCGCCGATATTCAGTATGGGAAGGCTCTGATTGAGGTAGACCAGCGCCTTGGTAAAAGTGGCGAGATTCTTATCGATTGTTAGATAAACCGGTTCCAAAGTAGCTGTGGAGACATTTAGGCATGGAGGAGGCCATAGTGACGAATGAATAATGACTAAATAACAATGAAACTGTTTACTACCGAAAAAATATACAGTCGAATTCAGAGACCTCCTCCTTTTTTGATGTCTGTTAAAAAGTTGCGGTGTCCTTTTAAAATTTCAAAAAAGAGGTTGCCTTCTTTATATGTTTTTTAAAACACCAGTAAAGTTGCAATTGTTTTTATAAGTTGTCAATTTGACATTAAGCTCATCATATGAGTGTCAGGAAAAAATAGATTGTTTTTTTTTTGTAGTTTACAAACTACATTAAGCTATAGTTATAGGGAATTTGTGTTTTCAATTTAATATCAAAGGTAAATATTATGATCTTTGCCCACTATAATTAAATGAAAAATTAAAATCTGACGCATTGTAGTTTGTTCACTTTTGCGATGTAGGTATATCACTTCTTTGATCTTCGTAGTTTTCTATGTTTAATATAATTTTGGCACACGACCTCGACTCATTTAAGTATATTTCAATAGTTTTCGTATTTAGTGGATCTTTGACTTCGTTATCAGTTGTCAGGGATCACTCGATGATTATTTCTCGCAAAACGGAGCTTGCTAAGAACACCCCCAATAGTATACCTTTTAAGTTACAGCCAAATACAAAGCTTTTACTTTATTTTTAAACATGGTGGACGATCTCCATATTCCTTAATCTTATTCAACTTGTTATGCACACAAACTCTACAAATCTTTGAAAGGTTGTCAAACCATTGTATTTACCCTAGCATACTTATCCGACTGTCTCGGAACTTGGCGTAAAATCCATCCTTCTAAACTATAAACAACTTGTAAATTTTATAGTGGAGTCCGTAGAGACGGCGACAGACAAGGCCTGGGACGACGACCTTATGAAAGGCCCCAACGGCGAAGTCGTCATGAGCGATGTCATGAAAAACCAGGAGACTACGTCCTCTGATATGCCGGTTAGTTATTACTCATTTAGCTTAGATTATTTTATTTAAAATCTGTTTGCCATAACGATTTTACACTTTTATTTGAATTTAAGAGAGAACATTCCCAGCATAGTGGCCAAATATCAGACAACTTTTACTGATACGATATACTTATGCGATATTTATATCTAAGTTTATCTAAGTATCTAAGTTATCTAAGTTTTATCCGGAAGTAAATAAAATAACCAGACACGTTAATTAGCATGTCAAGGATTAAATACTTATGTTATATCAATTTTTATCTTACACATGTCCTCATTGCAGTGTAAGTTGTGGAGGCTGACCCGTTAATCCGCTATAGTTTCAAAACTAGGAATCGTCAACGGATTTAATAGAGTAATAAAAGTAATAGCTGTTGCTGTTACTAGCCGTGCAACTTCTATTCTAAATAAATACAACAGAAGTACTGTCTGATATTTTTTGAATTTTTCATAGGAATAAGCACTTTAGATTCCTATAATAAGCAATAATAAAACTAAGGTAAATATGTTTATTAGCTGGCCTGTCTCGACACCGAAATGGAAGACGACGAGGCGCGTTCCGAAGCGACGTTCCGTTTCACGGTACACAACTTTAGGAATCTTAAGGACTCTGTGTTGTCACCGCCGTGCTACGTACGCAATCTGCCGTGGAAGATCATGGTGATGCCGCGGCAGGCGCCGGCGACCGACCGCCAGCAGCAGAAGTCTCTAGGGTTCTTCCTCCAGTGCAACGGGGAGAGCGAATCCTCGAGCTGGTCGTGTTACGCTATGGCTGAACTTAGGCTTATCTCTCACAAGCCCGATACTGAACCGTTTTATAGGAAGATTCAGCATTTGTTTTACAGGTAGGTTTTTAACATTAATTGCGTCATTTATATATTTTTTTTGTATCTATAAAAGCGTTGGGCGAGAATAGCCACAGAATGGTTGCCAGATGACGGCCATCGCCGCCAAGTTAGGCCCTAAAAACGCTGGCGCGACGACCTAAGCGCATTTAGGGAAGATTGGTGCAAAGCAGCCACTGACAGGAATCTGAGGAGAAGCATTGGAGATGCTTTTGCGCAGCAGTGGGAAGAAAAAGGTTAGAAATATATTTTTCAGGTCTTTCTGTAAATAAAAACAATTTGTTTACAAAATATTCCGATATCAGCATTATCTACCCCAATCTTCCCCAACATAACACAAAATTTTTACACTCCCTTCTCAGCAAGGAGAACGACTGGGGTTTCTCCCACTTCATGTCGTGGGGCGATGTGTTGGACCCGGAGAAGGGCTACATCAAAGACGATGCAATCACCCTCGAGGTTCACGTTACAGCTGAAGCTCCTCACGGCGTCTCCTGGGATTCTAAGAAACATACTGGCTATGTTGGTAAGTTTCAAACTTTTCGCCTTAGATCTAAAGAAATATAATTTGCGATATTACGATTTCTTTAAAAACAGTAGGCTCCTAATTCCTTCCTTTGTGAACACTTTCTAGGATAACACTGGCATTATCTGTTTTTTTTTCTATCTTAGTTATTCCTACCCTTAGTTGCGGGAAAAGCTTATTAAGTTATGTATCAATTAAATGCTGTCGTCTTCTGATTTTTATCAATGACAGTGTCAGCTATAGGTGTAATGGAAGCATTAGCCTAATTGATTTATTCTACAACAGGCTGATGATACCATTAAACCCACTTCCATCGAAAAATACAATTCAGTAAAAGCAATCTAATTTCTCAAGGTCAAATCAAAAATAAACTAAACAAAAATATTATAGGTCTGAAGAATCAAGGCGCTACATGTTACATGAACTCTCTATTGCAAACACTGTACTTCACGAACCAACTGCGGAAGGCTGTGTACAAGATGCCTACGGAATCTGATGACAGTACCAAGTCAGTGGCTTTAGCGCTGCAAAGAGTTTTCTTCGAGCTACAGTTCTCTGATAAACCTGTTGGAACCAAGAAGCTGACTAAAAGTTTCGGATGGGAGACTCTGGATTCTTTTATGCAGCATGATGTTCAGGAGTTTTTAAGGGTAATTTTGATCATTGAATTGCCATTGCCTTTTGTGCGTTACGAATGTCAAATACTATGTTTTGCTACCAGTCTACCACCGACGTATAAACCAATGACGCTTAAAAGTTTAAATAAATCTTTCTCAAAACACTCAATGAATATTAAAATATGAAAGAAGGTTTTGGATTTATCTCAAACTGATGTTTTAAGCGTGCATTTATCAGAGTGATTAGTCGTATAATGCTATAACAAAGGTGACCAAGTCCTAACTCCCTTACTAATCTCTACAATACCCAAACGAAAAATAAAATTATTAACTTGTATTTTGTAGGTACTCCTCGATAAACTGGAGAGTAAGATGAAAGGTACCTGCGTGGAAGGGACCGTGCCGCGTCTGTTTGAAGGAAAGATGACTTCGTACATCAAGTGCAAGAATGTCAACATGTCTAGTACTCGCGTCGAGACCTTCTACGATATACAGCTCAATATCAAAGGGAAGAAGAACAGTAAGTGACTATGAGTACAATTTATTGGTTGAAAGTGACAGATGTTCTTGACTATGAAAAAAGCAAAATATTTTCATGTCATTTTACTCTGCTCATAAAATTCAAGAACTTTCTCCACTTCATGCAACATATTATGTAGAATTACGCTTATACATTCTTAGACATTTTTATCTTACTTACATTGATCAGCTGATCGGGTACTTTGTATAGCAGATTATTTCCCTTGTTTTTCGTCATAGAGTGAAGTAGCACTGAATTGAACTTTGTGAGTGAATACGATGGTTTTAAGAACAGTTATCACGCTTTGAACCGTGACCTCGACATATCTCAATCAGCAATCAATTTTTAAAATAAATATCTCAACATTTCTCCTAATACCAGTACCACAAACTAATATTTAACCATTCTTCCAGTCGACGAATCCTTCAAAGACTACATAAGCACGGAGACTCTAGACGGCGAGAATAAGTACGACGCGGGCGAGCATGGACTACAAGAGGCTGAGAAGGGAGTGATCTTTGCCACATTCCCGCCTGTACTGCATCTACATCTCATGCGTTTCCAATACGACCCTATTACTGATAGCTCCGTCAAATTTAATGACAGGTAATTATAGGCTATTTAACATATCATAGAGCAAGACGAACGTCTCGATCAAATCAGGGACTTGATAAAGAAAATAATACCCTGACCTAAATCTTCGGGCATGTATGTGGCGACTGATGATGAAGGGAAAGAAATGTGTTTAGATTGTAGCAACTGAAGGGAAGTGGTCTCTGCCTACCCCGATGGGAGAGAGGCGTGACAGATATTTATTTATCTATATGTATGCATGTATGTCACTTAAAATAGGATCTAATTACAATCACAGTTAGGTGTTATTTTTAAGTGTTTTAGCCGGCCATAGTCAGATTTGGAATAACTATGGTCAGCTATTGAGGTACAAATCGTAACTTATTACATTTAACTTCTCTTATAACCTCTTTTATACGCGAACTGCTATAATCATTTAGGTTCGAGTTCTACGAGCACATCAACCTGGACGCGTACCTGCAAGAGAAGCCGGAGACTCCGGCCGACTACACGCTGCACGCCGTGCTGGTGCACTCGGGGGATAACCACGGCGGGCACTATGTCGTCTTTATCAACCCTAAGGGTGACGGCAAGGTAACTTAGGATTATTTACACTAGTTTTTTTGTTGGAAAAAGTAACTACACAATTAAGTTATAACAAGACATGGACGTTCATGGGCGCAGAGGTATATAAAGTTATAGCAAACTGTCTGGTTTCCTAAGAGATTACTGCGAGAAACGTCTTTGCCCAGAGTTTTTATCCTTATATAGTAATTTGTAGTCAATAGTCACAATCTTTATTTTTTACAATCACCTGAAACATGTTAATTTTTAATGCTAGATTCGCAAGGATGCAGTTTTCCCCAGAAAATAATCTAGCAAGAAACTCTGTTGGGTTGCTCTTTTCAAATAAATCCCCTGTAGTGGGGACGTTAAAAGGACTGATAAGGAAGATTCGTCTCCTTGTAAGCTAGGATATAAGTTAGCAGATAATAATCTCTGCTTTGTACACACAGTGGTGCAAGTTCGACGATGACGTGGTGTCGCGGTGCACGAAGCAGGAAGCTATCGAGTACAACTACGGCGGACACGATGAGGACATGGCGCTCACTGTGCGACACTGCACCAACGCTTACATGTTGGTTTATATTAGGTGAGGCTATGCTTCTATTAGATGTAGGCTGTAAGTAAGCGATAAGAGGCAACATTCTGGGTGTTTAGGGAGACCTTTAAGATTTATTTTTTGCTTAGGTTACGTTTACCTGTTATTGAATATACACATCCATTTCATACTAATTGTCATGCCTCTAGTATAAATAACAGTGTATTAGTGTGTTCTTTTGGTAAACTTCATAAATAGATAAAACCTATGTGAAATTAAATGAGACCATGATGTGGTATGGGAGAGAGGCGTGACGGATATGTATGTATGTATGTGTATGTGAAGGTAAAGTGACAGTGTGATACCGAAACGGACTAGGGTATTTGACTATATTCAAAATATACAACGAAATGTGGCCATCCTAAAAGATTATATTATAAAGAAATATATTTCACTTTATTTTGATGTAAAACATGTTTATTTTTAACAAAATAAAATAAACAAATTGTAATATTTTTTAAATTTTTATCTGGAACACGAACGGCCTGTTATTTGTTGACATTCTGGTGACGTCACACGCTAGTAAACAGCTGTCATAATAGTGCGCTTCGTTAGTGCTTTCGTGTTTGTTTACTCGCATGTGACGTCACGCGTGACATGTGACCAGCGCCATTACAGAAACAGTGTTATTCGCGGGTTTTATTAAATTTGAATTTCAACATTGATTTTTCATCATTAAAACATTAAATATTTCGGAAATATCAATGTCGGGTAATTATTATCATATTATAAACATTAATTTAAAATTATTTTCCAAATGTTGTCAAATAGCCTATTACAAAGCCTTCATGAAGGAAATCGATGGTTGTTCTCATGTTTGAGTTGCTTCAGGACTGTTTTGCCTTTAAAAGTTGAGTGAAATATCACTGGTAAGATTTGACAGGATTTCATGCCGTTTACCCTCTATTATTGAAAAGATTGTTTAGCTAAAACCTAGATGATCTTTCAGGGATTCCCAATTAAAGACTGTGCTGCAAGAGGTCACACAAGCTGACATACCCACGGAGCTGAGTGAGCGTCTTGCGGAAGAGAAGAGGATTGAAACTGTGAGTTAATTCATTATAATCATATTTATTGCACTTCCACAAAGTTATAGGATGTTAACAATACGTCAGTCAGTTGTTTATTCTAGTTCGGATGTAGATTTACTTTTGTATTAAGCTTAATGGGTCTGATTATTATTGGGATGGCTGTTTCTTTTGCAATTTGTTTCTGGTTAAGTTAGGATATTTGTGGGTCATACAGACATAAAAAACAAAAAATGTCTCCTGTTCCCGAAAGTTAAGGACACTGGGAGCTAATTTCTCAACTTAATGCATATCCGCATAATCTGTGCCCGATGTAGTTTTGGTCTGAATAAACATGTTGAGGATTGGCTGCTCCAGTATCTTTAATCATCAGGAACAGGAAAGACAATTTTGCACCTAATTCTGTGTATGACTCTTGGATAATCTGATGATCTACAACATCGTATATAAATAGTATTTATATCTTTGCGTTACATCTTTGTGTTCGAATTTGTTAACGGTTACATACACGTCAGGTTTCCCCCCCATTGGGTTAGGCAAACACCGATAAATTCTCCAAAATTGACCTTAAAATTTTGCTGCAAAAGCTAGAGTGCTTAAAGTCACTTATAATCACTATGTGGAAATACAAACCTTATTGCATACTCATAAAAGAAACAGCATCGAGACAACCCCTTTTCGTCCCCAGATCCGCCGCAAGGAACGCAACGAGGCCCATCTGTACATGAACGTGAACGTGGTATTGGAGGAGGCATTCGACGGCCACCAGGGCAACGACCTCTACGACCCGGAGCGCGCGCACTACCGCGTGTTCCGCGTCAGAAAACAAGCCACCGTCGCTGAGCTCATGGAGATGCTGGCCGAGAACTTCAAGTACCCGCTCAAACAGCTGCGGCCTTGGCCCTTCAGTGCGCGCTCCAATCAGGTAATAATGTTTTTGAGATTTTAAGGAAATATTTAATTTTCTATGCAAAAGTTTTAACACCCCTTATACAAGAGTTATTAAGCCGTAATCCAGCCGGTTGGTGGATTACACAAACATTTTACATTCGAATTTCTTCTCTAGTGTATGCAGGTTTCCTCACGAAGTTTTCCTCCACCGTTATGTAAAAGTTTGAAGGTAGCTAAGTGTCACATATGTATAGTTGTTGTGTGTTATATTTAAGATGGCTTCACAAAGATTTTTTAAAAGTTTCTAAAAGGGTCTGTATTAGTTATGGAGTATGGTATACACTTGCACCTGCTAATCCCATTCAATTATTCAGTTCCAATAAATGACCTTTCCGACACTTACATGGCCTCTTGTGTTGTGTTGCCTCAGCTTAATACACGTTAATCTTTATAAATCGTAATACAGTATATTATGCGTCGCGTTAAACTAAACACTGAAAAGCAGTATTCATTAACTAACCACTTCCTACCCAATAAGACTTGCAGACCAACATGCCTGGACATAATCAACGATCAGCACAAGACAGTCGCCGACATATCAGAGAACATGAACCCGTGGAACATATTCCTGGAGATGCTGCCTCCAGACTCAGGGTTGGCGACACTACCTACCTTTGATAAGGAGAACGATGTAGTGCTGTTCTTCAAGTTCTACGACCCGAAGCAGAAGCGGATTCATTACTGCGGCCATCATTACTTGCCTATAGCGAGCAAGCCGGCAGATCTCATACCAATACTCAATAAGCGTGCTGGTGAGTACTTCTCTGTGAAGAAGTGAATGAATGAATGAACGCATGAATGTGTGTGGTGTTGCAATACAAACTTCTCTTATTATTCTTTGTTATCTTCTGTAATTTTTCAAATTATCAACGTTTTTAAATTAAATGCAATAAATCATATAGGTAATAATGTTTACTTGCAGGATTCGCACCAGAAACGCCCCTCGTGCTGTACGAAGAAATCAAACCCGACTTCGTGGAGAAGATCAACAACTACAATGATCCACTAGAAAAGGTATTTTTATGTTTGCCATCCTTCTGTCGTACAAATCTCAACATTGTTGTTTTTTGCATTGCGTTTATCTCACGGTTACCTCAGTACCTTTGTGGCCTAAATAAAGCTATCAGAGTTCAGGACAAATGTCGTCCATAATCGAGACTAGCAGTTACGTATATAATAAACACCATAGATATGAGATTGTGGAGATCTTTAAGGAGCTTTTGTCCAGCAGTGGACGTCCAGAAGCTGATATGATGAGATGAGATGCGGCTGAAAACCTGTCAATCCAGGTTTTAGTGAAATGTTTCCGTGGCATACAAGTCGTAATCGACACGCTTCCTGTGTTGGCGATAGCATTCTGTCACAATGAGACACAGACACACAAATGTTTGCCCCAACCGTCGCGACTAATATCGTATACGTAGTAATATGTCACGTCAGCCGGTAGTAGGGTACATGTGTGGTTTACCTCTCGGATTGAGTCCCGTGCACGCGGCCAGGTATTGGACGAGCTGATGGACGGCGACATCATCGTGTTCGAGCGTGCCGACACCCGCCACGACGAGCTGGAGCTGCCGACGTGCCAGGACTACTTCAAGTACATCTTCTACAAGGTCGAGGTGCAGTTCGTCGACAAGACCGTGCCCAATGATCCTGGGTGAGTGGGTTAACTTTTTTAAAGAACTTATTGGCTTGACATCAAAACTTTTTAGCATAACGTATACCGGTTGAAAAATGAAACAGCTATCATGTTTTATATGTATGCGAGCATGTATGAGGCGATTGATGAATGCGGATGAAGCGAAAGAAGTATGTTTTGATCGTAGCGAGTGGAGGGAAGTGGTCTCTGCCTACCCCGATGGGAGCGAGGCGTGACGGATAATATGTATGTAAAATTGTTTTCTTACTTATAGTATGTGCTAAAAGAATGCCCCTATATATTTATAAAAATTCCATAGGTTTACAATGGAGCTGTCGATGCAGATGCGCTACGATCAGATGGCGCGGGCGGTGGGCCAGCGGCTTAATGTGGACCCTTACTTAATACAGTTCTTTAAGTGTCAAAAGTGAGTATTTGTTACATTAATTATTTAGAGCGGCAAATTCGTTTTATTGCGATAAGGAAGTTAGACAAGTCTTTTATAAGCAATCTACATTATTTGGGCTTCTGTGGGATAAGATGCCAGTAGTCGGCTTAAAGCGTTTAAAGAGAGAAAATAATGCAAGTGAAGAAAAAAGAAGATGTATCCTTCTTTCTGTATGTACTCTGTTAAGTGTAAGGTGAATTTGAGCGTTGTTTTCTAAAAGATATAGGATATAGATAACTAATAAAGCGGGAAAGAAGTGTGTTTGGATCTTAGCAAGTGGAGGGAAGTGGTCTCTGCCTGCTCCGTTGAGAGAAAGGCGTGACGGATATGTATGTATGTATATACAGCAGGAATCGCTATTTAAATGAAACTTAATTATATTGAATTCCTATTTCAGTTACAAAGACACTCCTGGACTGCCTCTAAGATACTCTTACGACGGAATACTTAAAGATTTGCTGGTGTACTGTAAACCAAAGTGCCCTAAGAAATTGTTCTACCAGATTTTATCTATTAAAGTTAACGAATTGGACAACAAGAAGCAATTTAAATGTTTATGGGTAAGAAAAAGTCAATTTTGTATTATAATTATAAGCGAGAAATATTAAAAAATCTAATCTAATAATAAAATGATATGTTTTCAGGTTGGTCCAAATTATAAAGAAGACAAAGAATTAATTTTATATCCAAATAAAGGCGGGAAAGTTGCAGATATTTTAGAAGAAGCAGCTAAAGTTGTTGAAATGTCACCCGATGGGTCTGGCAGGTGTGTACATTGTAGTTTTAATTTATGTAGAATGATGTTAATGATCCTTTTCTACGAGGCCAAAACATGAGACAATCCAATAAGACAAACAATGATTGGTCTCGTGTTAAAAGCCCATAATACACAATATTTCTGGACGTCATACCGCGGCATATTGCGGCATACGTAGAAATTGGTCTATATGTTTCACTCTAGCACAGATTAGAATAATATAAGCTTAAATTCAAAGACAACATTGTTTTGTAGTGTCACTGTTATTATATGCTAATTGTTTGTTCCAGGTTAAGGATCGTGGAAGTGTCGTGTCACAAAGTGCTGCCGGGGCCGGACCCCGAGCTCACGCTGGACCAGGTCATCATTTCTCCACCTAGACTTTACAGAATAGAGGAGATTCCCAGAGATGAGCTACACTTACAGGTTAATACACTTTTCCACCATATTCATAAAAACCTCTGCAATTCAGTCCTATTGGATTAATAACTTGGTATGGCAGTTAGAAGTTGGCGCACTAACTCACCAACAAACAGACTTTTCAACAATTTTGTACGCACTTCTCGCCATCATCACGTTGACAAAATATTTTTGTATTTCAGGAGGACGAGGCTCTTGTACCGTGCGCGCACTTCTACAAGCAAGTGTACGCGACTTTCGGGATTCCGTTCTACACGCGCGTCAAACACAACGAACCCTTCCAGGCCATCAAGGACCGTCTGCAGAAGAAGCTCGACATACCTGATAAGGAGTGGGAAAAGGTGACTATTACCTACCTCTCACTATTTACATTATAATAAAAATGCTTATACAAAATACTAACGGAATGTCTTTTCTTTTCAGTACAATTTTGCTATAGTGACAAATGGCAGACCGAATTATATAAGTGAAGGAGCGCTAGTAAACATTTACGACTTCAGGCCAAGTAGTAATGCAAGTAAGTATTGACTTTACATAGACCTGGATTAAAGTCTCGCTTCTATCAGTCGGTACTTTATTGCGAGAATAACCGACTGATAGAAATGAGTCGACAGGGCACTTGTGACATAGAAGCAATTCGAGTGTGAATATGACGCTAAAATGTAATATAGATCTGTCCCTTCCAGACGCGACGGGCCGGCCGTGGCTGGGCTTGGAGCACGTGAACAAGACGCCGAAGCGCTCCCGCGTCAACTACCTAGAGAAGGCCATCAAGATATACAACTGAGCCGTAATGCACGCGCCCTGGTTCGCTTGACGAAACACAGCTGGTTGTGCTGAAGGGCGAAACTCATAGCCACACGGCGGGCCGCAGCCTTATACACTATGTACTTGCAATAACACCAACTTCATTCCTATAGTTCATCGATGTAGTACACGGTCTCAATAATTATGGCCTCAGTGTAGTCCTGCTAGTAAAGTGTCTTTATAATATAAAGTATTCGGAAGATATAGCTTCATGTCTCAGTAAGTTAACCGGTAGGGTTGCCAGCGGCCAAAGAGTATTTGGACTGTACTGGGCTCGGAGGTGTATGGGCAAAGTTTATAGAGTACTCCATGTTCTCCTCTTCGAAGGTAATCTTTGTGCGTTAGTTGCGTTTGTGATCATTTGTTTTGTCGCCTTTTAGCATATCCAGTGTTGTGGTCCACTGTTCGTTTTTAGAAAATGTGTTTTAAAAAATTGCTGTCTTATTTATATTTTGGCATTGAACTGGTCGGTTGAAGGATCTGTGCGGGCGCGGCGGCGAAGTGCTCCGTGCTCAGTGTAGCTCGTCTCGTCATGGACTCATTACGCTTTTGGTGATTCGGCAAAATTCAACATTACCTGAATATAAAGCAGTCTATGGATGAGTAATAAGTATTTTGTTGATTTCGGAACAGACTGGTTACTCGAATTGTCTGGCATTATTAGACATTCGCTCTTCTGCAGGCAACTAGATGATTGATTCCCCAAAATAAATTAAACGTTTTGATCGCTGTCGTTACTTATTACTTATCCATAGAATATTATCTAGATACAAGTTTATGATATAGCTATATGACACTCACAGTGTTTTAAGAATTAAGAATAATTTATGATAGTCGAATGTGCCTGTGTGAAACGCTTTCTGTAAACGAGTATGCCGCATTGGTGGTCTTCGCCGACTACAGACACTTGTAATATAAAATTTAATAGTAATGATTCGATGGGCAGATAAATGTATCAAATCTATTACCCAAAGTTGATTGTTATATTTTTGATATAAAATGACGCGATGTAATTACGATACCTTGTGATATAATGCACACGAACCAATGTAACGATGTCTCACTAAGGTTTGTTTCCATGAACTACTTTCACGGGATTATGGGATAGATGAATTAGACTGTTGCACAAGTGATCACAAATTATTATTCTGCTCTAAAAGGTTAAATAATTCGATTTCATATGTAATGTCTCAATTCATATGAATATCGGTTTATTTTGTCTTTGGTAGCATAACAACGGGCATTGTTTGTTTTTAAGATTTGGGTTGGGTGGGTAATATAATCGTCAGTTCAACTATCCCGAGCACCCTGTAACATATTGTTCTTTCCTGTGTTGGGTTCAATCTTGAAATCAATTTGTAAATGTGCATTTTGTTGATAGCATCTCAAAAATTACTGTTGTATTTAGTGCAAGTTGGATTGTAGCAACGTTTGAAATTTAACTGATCATCCTTTAGATTATCGCGTTTTTATAGATATTTTTTAACGAGGCTTGTATATAGCTCCAGCACTAAGCAAAAATAATCTTAAATCATGTGGGTTTGCTGCTTTCCTATAACATATTAAAAATATCGCTCTAAATGTTTATGGCGTAATCAATTAACTTCTACAGAAATTTCCGAGTATTTATGTATAGTGCGCGGATATGAAGGTTTGTCGAATTGCCAAAGTAGGGTACACTCGAGGCGATGCCGCGACGTGGCGAGGATGGCCTCCAGTGTACGCGGGTAAATGCACATACTAGGTATACAATCACTAGCACGTATTGTTAACGCAGGCTGTAAGCCCTCTTGACATCCCAACATGTATTAATATGTTACTATTTAATTAATTTTTGTACTTGACCTGCCAGAGAAATGTTACGTTATTAATAAAATGATTATGTCGAAATTATGTATATATATGATGTAATAAATTAAGAAAAAATACATAAGTTTTCGTAAAGATGCCTTAGACGTTTTAAGACATTTTAGTGATTTGAAATGATACATTGATTCATACGTTTTTATTAGTTTTGATTCAGAAAATGGTTAAGTTTTATAGCAGTGGCTCGCGTGCTTACTCTAATTGTCGGACTCGATTTATTCTGTAACATTGTGTGTTGGTTGCAATATTTCATTAACATGGTTTGAGGTATTTCAGAAGAAGTTAGCAACATAGTGGCTTAGAATACATGCCGAAAATATGCAAATGGGATTATACATACATACGCTGTCAATTGTTTTTATGAATGAAAGCAACAGGTTAAGGTCTTTGAAGGAGCCTGTATACGGCTTGTGCAAACTATTGGGAAATGTTCCAATGTTTGGTTATGTTGGTTTTGAATGTTTCACTGAATATAATCCTATATTTGTTTAATTTGGTTTGTTTTGAAAGGCTTACGTTCCCTCGAGACGATAGAATTGATTACAAACAAATAGTGAAATGATTACACGTAGTTTGCCGGGAGAGAATCTCGTTCTCATTTAATGGGATGAGTTCGGATCACAGTAGACTGTCGATCCGTTATCTAATTTGTGATAGTGGGGCGGTTATCAGTAACACGTTTTGCGGAGTATTCATTAGCCGGGATTTGTCCTCCCCTCCCCGCCGCCCCCGCCCGAGCCGATTAAATGGACGAGCGGGATCAATCACCCGACGTGGGCGCTCCGATATATTAGCTCATTGCGAAGCATTGGCACAAAATCGAATTCCCCTTTATAATTGCCAATTGCAGGCATCGCGCACGTTGTGCATTCAATAAACTGTAACCTGAATTGGTTTGTATTGAACGAATCGCCGAATTCTAATGTATTGCACACATTTTTGCAAAGAGCATCCAACCTAATTGGTATAGTAAACATTTTCGGTATCACTTACACTCAACATCCCCTATTCGAGCTAGTATGGAGAAAAAAAAGTTGGCGGTCACTGATGAAACTTACGTCAATCGATAGAGAAAAATATTATAAAATATATTTTGGACAAATGTCGAAAGTGATATACTTACGGAGATATAGAGAACTTCGATGTTGAGTCTAATTGATACCTTTTTTTTTACTATACCAGGCTCCATACAAATATGTTCAATGCCATTTTTTGACATTCTAAATTATAGCTTTTAACAAAATAAAAAGAAAAAAAAAAACTAAAACTGAAGATAACTAGCTGAGGCAGTTACTTTATTTTAAAATGAATGAAACAATATAATGACAAAACTAGATTAATATTTAGGTAGATTGGTAGCAATACGCGTCTCATTGCGTCCGTCCCAAGCCCGTCGAAACAATGCCGTAATTTCATTTAAATCCCGTTGTCCTACAAATCTTGCCGGAGCTTTCGAAATGATTGAATTTTTACGCGGACGAGAGATTTTCGTCCTCATTTTATCTCTAGTTTTTTGTACGAGGTTTATTTTTATGTAAATGAAAGCCATAGAAATGTTTCACCGAAAGGCGCTATTATGGAAATGAATGGCGACCTTTAACGCTCCTCTTTGCGAATTCAATTTTATTTTTGATGAAATGGCACGTCTAGACGGGCGTGGGTATATGGAATGAAACCCATCCTTACGTAAGACATGTTATGTGTTGACTTACCCGAGAACCTACTTATAAACACGAAGAATAAAAAGGAATTAATAAGGCTGGAAAATCAATACAGCTTAGCCGTGATAAGTAGAAGAGGCAATTTGCTAGCAGTCACAAGGAAGTAGAGGCTAATTATTAATGTCGCCGGCGGAACACCCCTAATTTGCCCTTCTAGGCGGAAGGGGGTTGAAAAAGTGCACTAATTTGTTTCACCGGGCTCAGGATTAATTATAAGGTAAGCTATTTTTACCATTATTCAGAATTTCAGTTCAAAAAATTATGTAGCTACATTTCATAATGTAAGTATAATATAAATTAGTGTAGGTAATCCATCAATTTCATTTTTTCGCTCCCTATCCATTTCCTTTTTTCGCCTTTGAGTTGTTGGCAGGTGGTATAAGTATCTATTAAAATAAAGGATATGTTTCACCGACGACCCACTTATAATGCAGTTCCAGGTTACATTTGTAGCAGCATACACATAAAGTACGGAGGTAGAGAGAGAAGAGCAATGGAATTTGCAACAAGCTTCTTGCCGACGGTTTATCAGTGTCAGGGCAGGCACGCGGGGCGGCCGCACTGAATGGTGCGTCGTTAGCGATAATCCGATTCGGGCATTGGGGCATCCAGCGCTCGCCGCTACAGCCAGCCAGCCTCGGACGGCATGCGGCCCGCAATGCGACCAGGAATTTGAATGCAAATTGAAAATGCCATTAGATCAGCAAACATCTGCTGCACTGATCAAACGATGCATTGTGCGCGTAGCCGAGTAGTCATTACACTAGGAGCATCTTCCACTCGGATTTTGCGTCAATATTTGCGATATTCCCGGTACATTCTGCGCCTTAATACTTCCGATAGCCGCCATAAATAGAGCGGATCATTTTTATGGAAATAGTTTTTTTTATGACGGCCATATAATATTAGCACCCTATTTTCATTTTTCAGGAAAATAGAGATTTCTTATAGAAAAATAAATGTAAGTTTTTCGTGATGAAGAAAGAGTGCGTAAGGAATTCAGTATTATTTCTTTTGCATTCTTTAACTTTGTGTCGGGCTGACGTATTTGATGAGATAAGTAGTACTTTGTTACCTAACTTAGACCGCAATGGTATACTGCTAACGACGCCATCGTGGCCTATTATTGAACGAGCGCAGTCAGTTTTAACGGATAGCAGCAATAAGGATTTGTTAAAATTGACTGAGCATGAAATCAAAAGAAGTAAGTTTTCCAATTTTCTTATTTCCTTTTAAATTATTCAGAATTTTAACTTAATTGTTCAGACAGAATAAAAAGAGTAGTTACCTACAGACAAGAATATTATTCACAGGCGAGCTGGAATGGGGTTGGGACAAGTGGTGTCAGTTGCAGCCAAAGAGAGGCAATTGTTCATCGAGTATGTTGTTCGTATCATTTTATATTGTATTCTAACATACACAATGCGAGGTGAAAACTTTGAGCGACCGACTAAACAAAATCACTACGATATTGTGGTGTGATGTAGTAGTGGTATGGAGTGGTTAACGCCCGTTATTAATAACCTACTATCTTGATCCGTTTTTACCAAATCGAGATTGAAAAAACAAAACAATTGTCACTTGTGTACCAAAAACATGTCAAGAACACAATTGTGTTTTGTTTTTTCAATCTCGATTTGGTAAAAAACGGATCAGGATAGGTTATTAATAACGGGCGTTAATCTTCTTATTATTTTAGGATTTACTACTACGATACGCAAACAGACAGATGTCGCGAGTTTGTTTATTCAGGATGCAACGGCAACCAAAATAAATTCACCAGAAAAGGGGATTGCGAATTATTCTGTAAAGGTAAGAGAGCATGAGATAACATAAGAAATCTAGTACGTAGTAGTGAATTGGTTACTAGAACTACCTTCTGCATTCATTCTACAGGAAAATACTAAAGTTCTGCACTTCTTTAATACATAAATAACTTCCCATCTTGATTTTTAAGCCGTGTGGTTTTTAAAGCAATTCTGCAATTTTTTGTTCGTTCACGTTTCTTTGTCTTTCATTGTAGGTTTTGGTCTCGTGCCTGATGTGCGAACGATAACGAAAGTTGAATCGTGTGGCATGCAGCCGAATCCTGGAACATGTCTATCTTATGGTACTAAGTAAGTAGTGAAATACAATAGGTACTCAACAACTTGTGTATTTGATAACACAAATTGAGTCTCAATCATTCGTTTTAGGTTTTACTTTGATGTAAATCGACGGTCGTGCAAAGAGTTCGTGTATGGTGGCTGCGGCGGCAACCCCAACCGATTTGCTGATGAAAATTCTTGTCTACAAGACTGTTTGCAATCCGGTGCTTGACTTGGTAGTGTTCAAAATGCTGAGTGACACGTTTGTTTAAAATTAATTAAAGTGGTTGTCTTGTTGACAAATATTTAGTTCTTTTTAAATATCGCTACAATTGAGTTATGAATGTGTGTGGTGTTGCAAGAAAATAGGTATGTATGGTGACAGTCGGTGTTCTTCTTACATATTTTTATGAATGGCAGGCTGTATGATGATTACTCATCAAGGAGATTGATGCTCCGTATAAAACAGATGTAGCAAAGTTAAGGGTAGAGACGATTATTATGTTATGTATGGGTGCCTGTTTATTTAGGTAGCTATCAGAAAAGTTTGATGTTCAATTCGTTTATTTATCTGTCTTTCACATTAAAACAACGAAAGAAAAAACAACGAAATGCTAATACTGGTTTTAAAGGCGACAGCGAGTAACTGTAAAGTAGTGGATGAAACTTTTAAGCAGCTTCTTCCAGCGGAGCTGAGCGCTGAATAAAAAGCCTTAAGCCGCTGAGAGCTACCAATTACTGAACGTTGTCCGTAATCCCGCTGTGACGAATAAAAACGTCCCTAATTAATAGTAGAGCTTCCGGATTCATTAGCGAAGATGCCGCCGACGAATCGCTCCTATTTCCTTATATACTAGTACAAAAGATATATGGAGGGTACAAAAGATCGAAGAAAACATCGTTCATAAGGCCAAACAGTAATAATTATTTAGGTACCTACCAATCCAATTTTTGTGTGATAATTGGTATGTTGCGTAGGTGTAAACTTTCGTCCTTATTAAGAGTAATAAGTAGGTAGGTACATAAATAATAAATAACATTTCCGTTTTTCGTATTTATAGCAAAACTGTAAACAAGGTAGGTAATTAAGTAATCGAGTTGCAAACGGATTACCTCTTCATAAATTGGAATGTTTCATTAGTTCTGCAATATTCATTTAATCGGCTTTAAATTAAACATACCTGTTCATATTATGCTGTAGGTACTTATTATCCGGCATTTGTTCGGAGTTGTAGATATCTTATTAGATGATTACACTATGGACTCTGTATCGCCTCAATTAGGTAAGGTTTCTTCAATATGGTTCTTGATGTACCTATATTAATAATAGTCTCTTCGGATATTTACACCAAGTATTTATTGAATATTTTTACCGTATTTCGTCTTCTTAAAGCCATTTCGCAGTTTCGTACAGTCTTTAGGGAGATCCTCTTTCTTTCTCATCAATATTCCACGGCGGACGAGTAATCAGTGAAAAAGGAGAGGTACGAATCACAAAGGGAAGTTTATTAACACGAGCAACATAAATTTCACAATGTTAAAAGCTGGAGTAACACGGAAGGCGGGTGAGTACCGTATGTGAGGATTCAGATTGATACATATTCCTATTTCGTTTGGCGAACTTATTTATGTATTAAAAAACATTGTGTAACCCTCTATCACTCTACAATTGTGATATTCCCACATGATATTCCAGTCAACTTTTGTTTCTTTATTGTAATTAAGTGGTGTTATTTTTTTTTGTGCGTACATAAATAAACAGTTGCAATGTTACAGTGCCAATATTTAAATAATGCTTAAATTTAATTTAGCATTTAAGATTACGTCGAACAATGAAATTATCACGAGGGTGATCCTTGGCGTGAAGGTGTCAGACTGAACTTCCAGAGAGATTAACCCATAATATTTAAACAGCTCGCTTCTTTTAACGTCTGTGAATATCTCCGAAACTAGTAAAAGCGAAAAAACACAGAGCTGGCAGCAAAAATGTTTCGTAAAGTGCAGTTGCCATGTGAAAGGGTAGAGAGAACTTTTGTGCGTCGCGCCCGCGCCGCCGTTGCACTACTAATTAACAGAGCAGTCTCCAGCGAGTCTTTCTACAACTTGAAATGCAATGTCAAAGTGCTTGAATTCCAGATAAGTCGTTTCTCAAGCAAAGTGCTGTTTCACAATTCTTTAGCGTAGTACAACTTGTCTAAATTAGGTAGTTATTATTTAACATTTTATAAACTGATGAATGTGGATGAAACGAAAGAGGGGTGTTTGGATCGTAGCAAGTGGAGGGAAGTTTTCTCTGCCTACCACAATGGGAAAGAGGCGTGACAGATATACATGTAGGTATGTAAAGCCTGTCTAGAATCAAAATGGTCACAGACACGACGGTTAAATGCTTATTTAATCTACCAATCATTACTTTTATACAAAACTATGAATACATAATATTTTCATTAAAATAATATTTCTGATAGCTTTTAGATACACTTAACTATCAGTTTACAACTCCTAAGTTGCAACATTAGTCGTTCGTTACACTTTGTAGTAGGTAGGTAATACTAAAACTGCTACCATTCTATTGAATCGCCCAAAGGACTGGCGCACTTTCTTATTTACTTTGCAACTTCCGCTTCAGTTGCCCGTAACTGAACTAGACGAACTGTTAATAAGCTACCAACTATTTAAATGAGTGAGGAAATACTTTGAAGTAAGTAGTATCACAGGAACTGAGAACAAGGAACCTTTTTGTCTTGAATTAACGTTGTAAAACAAAAGAATATTCCCTCCTTTATAGATTATTATTTTCCATTTTTTTCTGTGATCACGAGAACCTGGTCGAAAGTTTAACGGGGATGAAAACGTACTACAGTTGACACTGAATCATAAATCTCAACAATCTTGATCTCTACGGTATCGCCAATAAAAATAAAACTAAAATATGATCTCGAAGGGCTGCTATTCAAAATCCAGTACCTATCTAAATAGGTATGTAAGTAGGTGCCTATACTAATAAGGTTTATTTGGTGAAGAGACCGACGAGATAGGTATTGTAGAAAAATTTAATAAATATTTCCATTTCTCGATAGCCAAAGCGCAATTGTCGCGAACTTTGAAATAATTTTATTGTTCCGCATTGGAAGGCACTCACAGTGCCTCCATCAAAGCCTTGTTCATTCGCGATTCATTTTCGCCTTGAACACTGTTCAAAGATATAGATGCTATCTGGAAGAACTCTTTATTATTTTCTTGCTTATGCTTGTGTAAGTTATCGAGCAACCTAATAAAAGACTTGCCGATCTTCATGTAAAATAGACATTTATTTATGTTAAATTACCTTCATAAAGGGGGAGGACTGACAACGATCTGTGCCCAAGCATGGGAGAAGCTTTTGCCCAGCAGTGGGAGGAAATAAACTACCTAATAAAAAAAAAAACTAAGGCCATGTTTTAAAAACAAATAACGAAACCAATCGTCACAAAAAATGTGTAGTTTTTGTGCCATCCAGGAATGCGTAGGAGATGTGATGGTAACTCAATCTCGGACGAAATGGTCGGTCCGGAGCACGGTGGCGGAGGGCGGCGGTATTGCGTTTCAGGCGGCGACAGCGGACGTCCATTTCCTTGAGGCGCTAACTCAATCAAAGCGATTTTTCCTCCTGACCGAACACGCCTAAAGTAAATGTGACCAAAGACGTACTTACATACATCTAGCTATATATTTACGTATATTCTTCTTGTTCTTAATACCAGAAACATAATGGAACAGAAATCGGAGTAATCATGAAAAGCTTTTGATTTATCACGGGTTTAATTACATAAATGAACTAGGTAGGTAAAGTAGGTAACACGTCTCAGCCGTACCTACGAATATCATCGTGCATATTTCAATAGGTAATGGAAGCGCAAAAATTTAAAATTATTTAAAAACAAAGTATAAAATCAACAAAAGCTTAAAAAATTCTAAGAAACTCGAAAAGCTACAAAGTACCTAGTGCTTGTTATTAAAATTATGGACGCGGTACACACTCCTCTCTTTGCTTTCATTTCAGCGGAATTACTTAAAGCATACCCGGTCCGTGTTTTATATGCAAAAATGGAAAAAAAAACATCGGTGTACATTTTAATGAATACAGGATGTTCAGAGATTATGTAGATTCAGAGAGATTTCATTCATAAAGCGCGAGTGGATAATACTCGCTGATAAAAATGTGTATCTATCTTTTATTACACATTCGTTTCTAACGCTTTTTAAAGTTTTTGGTAGTTAATAAACAGTGTTTTCTAAAGTGGCTATGATATGAAGATACTACATATCATACATTATACATTGTTTAAGAAAGGATTCTCTACAAAAAAATGAAGTGAATAACAAACATTGTACAAAAAAGATCAAAATAAGCAATTATAAAAGTCGATTTCAACTCAAAAGATAGCAAAAATCCTTCGAGTTTTCAAATAATCTTGATCCATCAGCTTTCTATCAGCCAATTGCAATAAATGAGGCGGACTGATTGGAATCTGAGGGATGTGATTTTTTGTTCCATTTATCTTCGATGCGCCTATCTGCGGACGTCAATCTTTTTAAAGACGTTTTGATGTTATCCTAATTAAACGGCGGAAATTGGTAATTTGTCACATTTGCTTTTTGAAAAATAGTTTGTCTCTAGGTACCTACTTTGAAAGGCCTTTAAAAATTAATAAGTACTTATCTATCTATGTGTAATCAGAAAGTCTTATACCTACTTCTTCTCGTCAAATTTATTTGCTGTGCTCTATTACATGGTCCATTATCATGCATTATTAACACCTTAAATAGCACTGTAAAAGAGAAATTAAATTAAGAATTTAAAAAACCCCCGACTATAAAAAGTAACAATTAATAGTATTTAACTTTCATACAAACTTCATTACGTCGAGGGACCGCATTCTATTTTCCTTACGAACATATTATACTCATCGATTCATTTAAAACATTTTACAGGTATTTTTTAAATTTTGGTATATGTGCGACCGCTAAGTAACTTGGTGGGTACCAAGTTACTTAGCGGTCCCCCGACAAAACGAAGTTTGTATGAAAGTTAAATACTATTATTTGTTACTTTTTATAGTCGGGTTTTTTAAATTCTTAATTTAATTTTTATTTTGAAATTTTTAAACTTTTATTATATTATAATATAATTATTATAAGTTCCTCCTGTTGTCAACATTGCATTATATTAAGAATTGGACACTGGTCAAAACGAATCCAAACACGACATATCTGCTGTTACATTTTCAAGAATGGTGGAAATTCTAACTCCATCATCAGCTCCTCGCCGGTTGTCACCATTGCACTATATTAAGAATTAAACACTGATCAAAATGAACCCAAACACGACATATCTGCTGTTATATTGGATTTACAACCCTACCATAGCCGACAAAAGAGCTGATGACCTTGAAATGGCTGAACCGATTTGCATATAATATATCTAAGAACACCCCCAGGAATACCAGCTTTAAATTAAAAAAAACCGAATCCAAATCCGTCCACGCGTTTAGGAGCTACAGTGCTACAGACAGACACACAACACACAGACAGAGGGGTCAAACTTATAAAACCCCTCTTTTGGCGTCGGGGGTTAAAAAATGAATACAATGATTTATGATTAGGTATAAACTAAAGAACTATAACTATCACACAATATCGTTGATTATCTTCAACTCTTGAGAATAAGTGATTAAAAATTAGGGAAAGAAAACGTTACCTAGCAAATTACTGTAGGTAGGTACCTACGATCTAGATGAGTCTATAGCTGCATAGATAATTCTCTCTAGATCCGTAGCTAATTATTCGTTGCTCATAGCCGATGTTGGTAGTTTACTGCGTGGTCATTGGCGCTGAAAGCTTATTTAAAGTTAAATTAAATGGCAACAGCTGCCATTCCACGCCGCAATCAATAAGAATGACAAACGTGTGGAAGTAATGTAGGTAGCCGTCGAGGTGGGTGTGTTTAAACATATTTATTTATTTAATATTATGTAACAGTTTATTGCAAGAAGAAAGAATATGTAGACATTTAGAAAGCTTAGACTGTAGTTTTTAACCAGCGATTCGCAGAACACTAGCGGTGACTTGGAGAATCCGTGAAAGCCTTCGTAATAAATAATCTAACAGTGATAATGAGGACACGTCGACAACACAACGCAATCCCTCGTCTTTACCTACAAATCTAGATCTACTACAAATCAATTAACTAACTTGGTGGTCTATGACACAACTGCAATTTTGTCGAAATGGTCCCTCATGTCCATAAAGTAAAGTCAATCATCTGAATAAGACAAAAAAGAACAGTAGTTTCTTAAATAAAAGTCTTCCTTCAAACCCCGCACAGACAAAAGCAAAAGCTAGAATGCATGAAAGTCTTAAACATTCAAATTGCAACCAAAAATATTTAAAAGTTTTAAATAATAGCGAATCATACAATGAAATACAATCCCCAACAATTGTCGGGCACTAATGATTCGCAGCGTCGGAATTCAACGTGGCCATTAACCTTAATGGAGTTAATCGCGCTGTAATGGGTGATTGGATCTCCCTTGTATCTCTACCTTCAATCTCGAATAACTGAATAAAGCGTGGCTCTTGCTCGCTCCATTTCCCAAAATAATCTCAAAAGCCTTTACTAAGTCTCTAATTTGGTATCTTTGTTTAATATATTTACAGGTAAGTAATACCGTTTAAGTGTATTTAGAGTGCAGTATAATTTGATATCTTTTTAAAACCTGGTACTTTGGTAATGTTTGTTGGGCCTTAGAGTCTTATAAAACTCATTATGCCAAACCTACTGGACAATAAATGGCTTTTATTTTTATGAAATAATTAATAAATCATATCGCAATAGAGTCTGATTTCTACTGAAAAATAATTTCAAATTCGAACTTGATTAAAAATCAGATAAGTAATCTAACGACTAATACTAATAAGCTTAGATCCTTCTTTAACATATAAGTACCTACTAAAATCTAACAAAACCAATCTACCTAGTATTTTAACGAGAGATCGAATTTACCCATTCCGTTGTCAACACTGGTTGGTACCGTCAGCAAAAACATAGTGAAGCAAAGGTTACAAGGTGCGTCGTGATAAAATTCTGACTCAGGTCACAGGTCGAGTGTGGGATAACGATCCCCTTAATATCGTCGGTTGTTGACGCAAAATTAAAGGGATTCCTATAAAAGTGCGTTTGGTTTCTGCAAACTATGAAAGCTGATAGTATAGATATTTAAATAAATTAAACATAAGAAATTCTACAGAAACAGAAAATATAAAAATGACAATACAAAGTAGTATTTAT
Organism: Anarsia innoxiella; assembly: GCA_947563765.1. Classification (NCBI taxonomy): domain Eukaryota; kingdom Metazoa; phylum Arthropoda; class Insecta; order Lepidoptera; family Gelechiidae; genus Anarsia; species Anarsia innoxiella. The sequence continues at coordinate 3,138,307 of OX387403.1, forward strand.
TATATATTTGATATTATCTACATAAATACGGTACCTACTTATCTGCATGTCGGTCCCTTACGGAAGAAGTCAAAGAAGTCTACGCCGTAGTCCGTAGCTCGTAGCTGCTCGTAGCAGTCAGAAGTAAGTACTTGCTACGATTTAGATTAGTAAAAATCTTAATTGACGTCGTAACAATAGATTTTTATCAGTCTTTTTATTAAGTTAAAATTTTTTATCCATAATAAAGACTGCATGTACATGTACCACTGTGATTAAAGCTAAGCTATTCGCTAACAGCCCCTCTAATTAGCCTTTATGTTTTGTCGACGCATTTTCATAAAAAAATCCTTTGTTGTTCTTGTTTTATACTTATTGAAACAGTACGATAGGTATTTATATAGTATCTCTCGTAAGCTAGTAATTAGCCAGTCGGTAGTGAGCGACTGACAATACACAGTACAAAAACCCTTATACTAATGATGTCGGATTTTTGCACTCAGAAAAACACATAAAAATATTGTTTTTGTTGAGCGGAAACAATACAAAAAGGAAATTTAAATTAGGTTTTAATTTAAGTGTATTCAAAGGTTGTTTGTTATTTAATTAAAGTAGATTTTCAAGATACCAACTGACTGTCAATCTCCAAGGAACGTTGTCATAAGACAGTCGGGGTATTTAATTAATTTCCGGTATCCAGTACAGCCTCGATTATGAAGTAGATACCCACCGAAACGCGATGCTCTAACTATGACAGAAATTCCATTTTGTTTATTCATCGTGATTTATGAATGCAGAAATTAAAACACGGTTATTTTTGTGAGTTAAAAATATTCAAATTAAAAAAGTGGCCTCTCGCCGCCCACATCGAAAGAGGCGCGTGTACGGAGATTCTATTTCTTCAGCCATATTTTGCTTTGCGGACTTAAATTTAGAATGCGTCAAAAATGACACCAAAAATCAGATTGTGACGTATGCTTGTCGTCGACCTAAAAAAATTATAAAATTTTATACAATACATTTTGATAATTACCATTATGTACTATATTTTAACTTAAGGTAAATAATAGTATTTGTTAACGTATGAACTTGATCAAGTAATCAGTGATGTATCAAGTATTGATGGAAATAAATCGGTGGTTTAATTGATACAAAAATTGTAGAGGAATAGACATTATATAGACAAACCTTGTGTTTGTAGATTTTTCAATTGGCCGCTAAAATGATTGAATCGAACAACGCTGATGTCGCCGGCGCTAATTCACCACAGACTTGTGCTCAGGTAAATCTTTTAAAGTTAACGATCTTAACTCGCTGACAAAAGGTGTAATAACTGTTAAAAAACCGTAACTAACTGAACATACTTTTTTTAGAAAAGTAAAAATTCATTAAAATTATTATAGAATCCGCGTCGAGCAAACCATTGTATCTTGACACTCAACATGTACTGCCCGACTTCTAATAAAACACTAATCGACTTCATAAGTCTATAACCTTTAATTCGAAATCAGGAAGACAAGAAGGAAAAGGAAGACGCCGCTCGTTCGGAAGCAACGTTCCGGTTTACGATCCACAACATTAGCCAATTGAAGGAGCAAGTGCTCTCTCCACCTTGCTACGTGCGGTGTCTGCCTTGGAAGATCCTAGTGCTCGTACGTCAGACAACCACGCCAGAACGGCAGCAGCAGAAGGCGTTAGGAGTCTTCATTCAATGTAATGGAGACTGCGATTCCCCAGGCTGGTCGTGCTACGGGCTCGGAGAACTTAAGCTACTCTCACACAAGGCTAATGGCGAACATTTGTGCAGAAAACTCCATCACATGTACCACAGGTAAGTTGTTCTTTGTTATAGGTTATTTACATATTTTTTACAGTAATGGTCTAAAATCTCATATAACAAAGAAATTAACTACCGTAAAACTACTCCAGGGAGCCTGTAATTTGCATAATCAGGTAACGCTTTGTTATAAAATCTTTTAAACATATTGTCAACAGTAAAGAAGACGACTGGGGTTTCGCGCATTTCATATCATTCAAAGATTTAATGAACGTGGAAAACGGATTTGTGAAGGATGACTCTATAACTATAGAAGCACATATTCTTGCTGAAGCACCACATGGAGTAGCTTGGGATTCGAAGAAACATACTGGATTTGTTGGTTAGTTGGCATTTTTGTTACTAATGCATTTTATACTCAATTTTGCTCTTAATAAACTGGCCCGTTTATTATTGGATTTTTTGTTGGCCAGGACTCAAGAATCAAGGCGCTACCTGCTACATGAACTCTTTGCTTCAAACCTTATTCTTCACCAACGTCCTACGTAAAGCAGTGTACAAGATACCCACTGTTGGAGACGACTCATCCCGCTCCGTAGCTTTCGCGTTGCAACGCGTATTCTACGACCTGCAGTTCTCCGAGAAACCAGTCGCTACTAAGAAACTTACTAAGAGTTTTGGCTGGGAAACTATGGACTCTTTTATGCAGCATGATGTTCAAGAGTTTTTGAGGGTGAATTAGAATAAAATACCTTTTGTTTTATACTATTAGTCGTACGATATTTTGTACACATTTATGCCTATATGATATTTTGATGTATGAACTACAATATTGTAAAGGGCAATCAAAAATCCACTCTGAAAGAAAAATGTGGTTTTTACGTGAGTCACTGCAAGTTTTGAGATTTTATAATATTGGTATGACCTCTCTTAATGCGAAATCAAGATAGAGCTAATAATTAAACTCCAGTTTTAGTACCACAAACAATAATTTTCTAGGTCCTTCTCGATAAACTGGAAAGCAAAATGAAGGGTACTGTGGTAGAAGGAACAGTTCCGAAACTATTTGAAGGGAAAATGACTTCGTTCATCAAGTGCAAGAATGTTAATTGTACTAGCACTCGAGTGGAAACATATTACGATATACAACTCGGGGTAAAGGGTATGAATAATAGTAAGTATAATATTGGGTTAGTTTATTAAGCCTAAAGATTTGTTTGTGTGTTTTTTGAAACTGAAAGTTCTGAAAAAGTGCATAAATTGAAAAAGTTGACGGTCGAATTGAGAAACCTCCTTTTTTGAAGTCGGTTTAAATTTATAAACAACAAATTGTCTTTTTCCACCAGTTTACGAATCCTTCAAAGACTACATCAGCACAGAGCTGTTAGACGGTGATAACAAGTACGACGCAGGCGAGCATGGACTACAAGAGGCTGAGAAGGGAGTTCGCTTCGATATGTTCCCGCCTGTACTGCATCTACACCTCATGCGGTTCCAGTACGACCCCCAGAGTGACGCCTCTGTCAAGTTCAACGATAGGTAATTGTCTTTACAATGCCAAATACTCTTTGGCTAGAAACTTTAATGTAGAAAAGTTCTCGACGCAGCTTGCTTCACCGGACTTAGAGCTCGTCTGTAACAGATGTAACAGAAGATGCCGCGCTGCCATTGGTCTATATAGCCGCCAGAGACCTAGTACAACTACCAGCCGTGCTGCACATTAATATTGCAACAATGATCTGTCAAGATGTCATGGCCAATGATGATGATGCTCTTTATTTGATTTCTACAAAAATAATATGTTCCAGGTTCGAATTCTACGAGGAAATAAACTTGGACCCGTATCTTCAAGAGGTACCTCAGATACCAGCGCAATATACGTTGCACGCCGTGCTGGTGCATTCGGGGGATAACCACGGCGGGCACTATGTCGTCTTCATCAACCCTAAGGGTGACGGCAAGGTACATTAGAAGTTAACTGTTGGTATTCATTTGGCAATTATGGTATACGACCGCTTTTTCAGAAGCTAGTTTAACCTTAGAAGGCATGTAAGGTAATACAGCATATCCCTGCAGTAATGGACTAGGACTGGAAAAATGTGTCATTGCTGGTATCTTTTGACTAGAAAAGACTAGAATAGAAAGGGCATCTGGAAAAGTGCTGACGACAACGGTTAAGACTATTTAAATTTGGAATTTTGGAATCTTGATCAAAAGCTAATTCCACCGATAAGAGCCTGGCTCTTAAATATATGAATGAATGATGCTAATCATTGTAGAGAACCTACATACTTATACATTTATCTTTCTTTTTCAATTACTTCAGTGGTGCAAGTTCGACGACGACGTGGTGTCTCGATGCAGTAGACAGGAAGCCATCGAGTACAACTACGGTGGTAAAGAAGACGCTCCCCATCTCGCTCGGCGTGCCACCAGCGCCTATATGCTCATATATATTCAGTAAGTTATACCTCTGTCGTATTTTTACTTTGTTTTTCGTGTCGTATTTTACTGATTTTTTCTCCTGGGCTGGATAATTATGTGTGTCTTAGGCTCGAGTTGTATTGAAATGGTATAGCAGAAGCGTCTTTTCAATAAAATTCCTAAAACTATTAGGAATAGACTCGTATTTGTCGTAATTTCGTCCGACGGAAGAGTTTTCGTTTCAGAGTTTTCTTCACTTCAATATGGCCCGCGCCATACGCCACGCGCCACTTCGGTATAAGCCACACCTTATGAAAAAACTCAATGATCCGAGGAACTCTAATTTTGAATACAAATAATTGTAAGAAATATAGTTCTATTGTTCCATTATTGTTTCAGGTCGTCGCAGTTGAAGTACGTCTTGCAGGACGTTACTGAAAACGACATACCCACCGATCTATCTGAAAGAATTCATGAAGAAATGCGATACGAGATGGTAAGATGTAAATATCAATCTTTACACAGCTTGTTAGATTTTTTTATGTTTTTTTTTATTTGTATAAGAAAAAATGTATATATTGCAGGCAGCAGAAAAATAAGATGCAGTAAATTAAAATCTGATACATCGGTCGCCTCCTCGAAGTATTACTCGAAGATTTTCAGCGCACTAAAACAGTTCTTCACTTTGCAGGCCCTAGCCGGCGCTAAATTTAAAGGAAGATAGTCGACAAAGCAAAATATTCAGTGCAATTACATAAAACATTATTTATATCTTTATGCTGATTTCAAAATTAAGAAAATTAATCAGAGTGTATTGATCAGTGTAGTATATTGCTATATTATATAATAATATTTACATTGTGTGATTTTTGTGATTTATTTATGTACAACTTTTATAAACGTTTATAAAAATATTGAAAATTTGTTTATTTTGTAAACAAATGGTAACATTAATTTAGTGAAAACAGTTATCCGTCTGGACTTTCATGTAAAATAATTGTGATTAAACATTAGCACACTCACAACATTTTGTTCAGTTCCGCTGGCTTTGGTCGAGTGCTACGATTTATGTTACGTCGTAGACACATGCTACGAAGACTACGAGACAAGCAGGGGCGTTTTTGGATAGATAGGATTAAATAATCGTAAATGATTCATTAGGAGCCACATTTTAACTAAATTTAAGGAAAAAGCTTTAGAATCCCCATAGATCCTTATCTTATAAGCCATAGTTATATAAAATTACGATAGTGTGAACATTTCTTTAAACAGCCGAGGAGCATCTTTTTTGTTGGTTGTTTGTCTTTAGTTTGCAGTCTGTTAAAATATATCATACTTATATAAGTTACCGACTTTTTTAGTAGCATATTGTTCCCATTGCTGGGCAAAGGCCTCCGCCGCATTTTTCCATGCTTCCCTTTCTCCGGGAATATATACTATGGCATACTGTAGCATACACTAGCTCAGATAGTTAGTCTAAAGAAGTAGTTAAACTACAGAGCTATTAAGGTTATTATGCTCGTTAAATCAGTCACAAAGTTAGTCGCTTGTATTCTATCTCTAGGTACAATTTGTTTAAAACGAGTATGCATAGTTAAATCTATTTTAGAACTGTTTGACCAAATTACAGTTAAATTGTAGTTTACCACTAACATTTTCAAGACTCCAATAAAAATAAAGTTTAAGTTTAAACTTGAAATGAAAAGATTTTAAATGAATTTAGTGTACTTAAATGAATTTAATGGACCTTAATTAATACTAAGATCAATTTACTAAACTTTACTCATAGTTTGGTCGTAAAGTAGTGATGTGAAACAAACGATAGCGCGTGTTAATTTCATACCGAGCCATCTAGACAAGACAGTGACATAATAATTAATAGGTATACCCTAAATTGTTTTCTAACATTAGTTTGGTAAGTGTTAGAAATTTACACAACAATTTGTTATGGAAACCTTCATAATTTCTTATAAGAAAATTCAAATCGTATATTTTTCTCATTTTACTTATCTACTTATTATAATACAGGGTGACAAAGTAGTCAATGTGACGTACAAGTCGTACAAAAGCGATTCATTGTTGTAAGCGAGTAATAAAGCATCACACAAGTTTTCAGGTTTATTACACTTCTGTAACCGCTGGCGCTACAATTTAGTTCAGTATCAGGGAAACGGTATTTCCTCTTTGTTACATTTATAGTATAAAGAGGGCTCGTTTAAATATTAACTTCGTCGAAGTGCTAACATATTACATATCCATCAACACGCTTGCCTTAAAGTTCTTTTCTTTTTTTCTTTCATTAACTACGTTCGTTATTAAATATTTTACAAATGCAAAGTGAAATATTTATGAAAAATGCAATTTCCTACTAATTTTCCTACTAATTTGTATAAATACCCTGGACTTGGTACATTATATGACAAAGATTTATTCATAAACTCAATTATATTATCTTCAACGAAGGACCCCACCGTCATAAATAAACTTAATTCCTCTACAGCATAAAATATTGCCAAGTCTAAGATTATTTGTAAACCCGGAAATATGCGACTATTGCAACGCCGCCGTCGCCCTAAAAAACTGAATATTTTAGACGAATGCAAGTAACTCAGAAAAAATAACGGATAAAATCTTTTTTAAGCAATTCATAGAAAGTTAAAAATATTTTCATAGCTGAAATCCAATATACCAACAAAGAGCTTACAGAAAAATCGCATTTCCCCTTATTTATCATTATTTTTTGCGTCATTTGCAACAGCAGATGACATTGAGGCATGTGGTAGATTAATCTGGGGGTGGCGGGGGTGCGGCGGTGAGGTGGCGGGGGGAGGGTGGCTGGTGACAGCGGAGGGGGGATGATGTCCACGTTATTTAGTTGAGCATTATATCAAGCCGGCGACGGTGAAATTAAATCAACGCTTTCAAGTGGCTCGTTGCAATCGTTAGTCATTTGTCACCAGCTCAAATTATATCGCCAGAATAAATCGTCTTTATTTAATAAAGGATGCTGTCTGACAACTGTTTCCTCTAAATGAACAGATATGACGAAAAGAAACAATCTAAAAATTCAAGTGAGGCTAAGTCATCTATTTATATGACTGAACTAAAAAAATAACGATGCTCATTTGTCTTTTGAGAATGTAAGATTTCAGATAAATTTATTTGAGCTTGCAATGAAACGTATAAAACTAGAAACATATCCAGTATAGATTGAAATAAGCTCAACTAGAAGCAAGCACGATCCTCTGTCATAAATTCATGATACACGTATTGTCCGTAGGTTAAAGTTCCACTAGACATTAAAGTAACCGGACGTAATATATTCGGCCTTTGTTCGGACTCGAAACTACGCAATATCGAGCTATAGGAAAAACGATATACCGAAATTAAGTTTTACACGAGTGTTGTGGGACGTACTTGCCCTAAAGATTATTGCTCACGTTATTACACATCAGTTGCTCAATTTGGTTAGTAAGGTTAGGTTAGGTTAGAGTATTGCGCCATTACGCTTCTGCGGGTCACTCCTAAGGGCAATATTAGCGTGCTCATAACCTCCCGATATTTACCAAGAGACTGGCTGTAACTAACGTATTAGACTTCATATGTATAGAGACGGGTACCACGATAATAGTACCCTAAACTATAGTTTAGGTCTCAGCGGAAAGACACGTCAATACCATCAACATTCTTGGTTTTTCATAAATTTATTAACCGTAGTTATTATTATCAAAGAACAATTATGAGATTAAAACATTTACAAACAGGTTCACTCCTCAATAATATTAAAAAAAAAAATGCTTGAAGCAAAACAAGCAAAGGGAACAAGAATTTTCTCACAAAATGCTGAAGTTGCAGCTTACGACTTAGCAAAGTTTATTCAGGAGGGTTCACTTAGTAAAATTAGCAGTTTCGGGAATACCGCTTAATTTGAGTAATGGGAATAGCCACATTCGAACTGATTCCGTTTGGCAAATTAGTGCTGGTTTTAAGTTCAAATTAGAGATTAAGTAAATATTATGAACCAATATTTTATCGTAGATAATGCCACTAGATAATATATCTCGGAGGAATTAAAAGTACCTAAGTAATTAATATTCTACAATATTGTAACTACAAACACTTTTTACCCCGGATTATGAACTTGTAAGGGATTCTATCTAAGGGTAAAACTCCACACCTACACAAGTCTTGTTGTGTAAGTCTGAGTTTTAAATACACATCAAATATTCTCTCTTGTACGATCCCTTACATGACATGATATAGCAAGAATAATAAACATATGATATGTAAAATCCTTTGGGTTCTTGTTTTAGAAATTCTCGTATTACAAAAATATGATTCGTTTTTCTAAAACAAAAGATTAACAAACAAACCTAGGTAACTAGTATTTTTTAAAATGTGATGGAAATAGAGTTTAATATTCCAATATCAGGTACTTGAATCTTTTATGGTTTCCAATAAACATGGTCGCAGTTCGTCGGCTCGAATTCTGCGGCATAAATCATACTCTTGCTGTTTTATAGGTTTTAATTTACGCGTTTTATGACTACAGAACGTCGTCGAGAGCATGAGAAGAGAAAAGTTTGATATTAACACGAGTAGGTCCTAAGTTTTAATAGTTCGTATATTAATGCAGGGCTCTGGCATCAACATGCATGTTAAGCCTGTAGTTAAGCGTTATTAATTTAGGTTTATAATTTTGTCGGAAGCTAACTTACCTTCTAAAAAGACACATTTATTGTTAGAATATTTTTTTACATTAATAAATAATAGACAGAAAAATACAATCCATTTCGCTCTATTGAAGAACTATTAAGTTGTATGCGGGAAATTTACGGCGGAGCGTAAACTAGTAAAATGAGAATTGAAGCTCATTTTACGAGATTCAGTTTATTTGTTTTTCACACAATATGTGTTTTACGCGCAAGTATTTTATCGAACACGTTTTTTTGAGGAGACAGTCTAAAAGTAAATATTTGTTTCGGTTACCTCATCTTCTTAATTTGATCGTATTCTAGATATCTCGCTTTCCTATTGATGGTCTTCTTATTACCCGACTACGGCAAAGCCAAAAGGAAGGGTAATGTTTTTGGCAGTCTATGTATGTATGTATGTATGTTTGTTTGTATGTATGTATGTATGTATGTATGTATGTATGTATGTATGTATGTTCCACCGTAGCGTCTAAACTACTGAACCGATTTTAATGAATGAGGTGTCAAAAGATTCGTAATAATACGGCTGGTGACATAGAATACCTAGTTTTGCAATAAGTTCAATACTTTGCCCACTAGTGGGCAAAAAGTCACGAAGAAAAAAGTAAAAGTTTGTAAATGGTGTTGTGTGGGGTATCAAATTCAAGAGCTCAGCGAGCACATTCCAAAAATATATATATCACTAGGCTTTGCGCACGGATTTGCTTGTAAACTAGTGGACAAGAAGTCGCGACGAAAAATATTAAATTTTACAAAGGATAATGTGTGGCTCAGCGAGTACATTCCAAATATTATATATCGCTAGGTTTAGCACGCGGTTTTACTTGTAAATATGTCTTTTAACGTCTTGTCTTTTCTATCATAATGACTTCGAAACTACTGATTACTTACCTACAGCTTGCCAAATCAGGCCTTTTCAGAATTATGTTGACTGTTTGGCTAGTTTTAAGCTAAATTACCTACAACTTGTTCTACCTATGAAATCAACTTTGTTGGCATTCAAACATTTTCGGTCCCTCAATAGGTACATTTTGCCCACGTAACGTGTACGAAAAAGCAAACATTTTTAGACTCTGACAAAGATCCCATATTCAAAGTTGTTTATTATCATGAGTTCAAGCAGTGATTTTAATTTGTAAAGCGTGTCTTCAAAGGGAAGTTTGAAATAAACTACAAGACTTCTTGAACTCACATTCATACTATGAACAAAGTGTGTAGGAAAGTTTGGGGTCGCAGCCCCCGGCCAAAATTAAACAAAACACTTCTTGAATTCTACTAGATAAAGTTGTCACTGTGTGGGGGGGTTTGGGGGGCACAGCCCCCCGCTAAAATTAAACAAAACACTTCTTGAACTCTACTAGATAAAGTTGTCATTGTGTGGGGGGGTTTGGGGGGCGCAGCCCCCCGCCAAAATGAAACAAAACCTTCGTGAACTATACTGAACAAAGTTGTCACTGTGTGGGGGGGTTTGGGGGGCGCAGTCCCCCGCCAAAAGAAACGAAACACTTCTTGAACTCTACTATGGATAAAGTAGTCACAGTGTAGGAGGGTTAGGGGGGCGCAGCCCCCCGCCAAAATTAAACAAAACACTTCTTGAATTCTACTAGACAAAGCTGTGACTGTATGGTGGGGTTTGGGGAGCGTAGCCCCCCGCCAAAAGACACGAAACACATATTGAACTCTACTATGGATAAAGAAGTCACTGTGTAGGGGGGTTTGGGGGGCGCAGACCCTCGTCAAAATGAAACAAAACCTTCTTGAACTATACTGGACAAAGTTGTCACTGTGTGGGGGGGTTTGGGGGGGCGCAGCCCCCCGCCAAAATAAACAAAACACTTCTTGAACTCTATTGTGGACAAAGAAGTCATTGTGTCAGTTTGGGGGGACGCAGCCCCCCGCTGCAATAAGGAAATAGATACTTTTTACATATACTCGTACTATGGACAGATTATCAGTGTGAGATTATCAGGCTTTGGGGGCGCAGCGCCCCGTCAAAATAAAATAAAAGGCATCTTTGATCCACACTCACACCTATCCGAAACGGATTACGCTACTTACTTTGGACCAGGAAAGCGTTGAGCATCTCTGCTCAAAAGTAGGTACATACCTATCTAGGTACTTTTTGTGTAGTTTTTTTAGTGTTATGTACTCTATCAAAAAATTTGCAATATTTTAGGATTGTTACCCTATAATTATTATCCACTTTGAAAAGTAACTGTGGTGTAGATGACTATGAAGTCGCGGATGCCCGCTAGTACAATATGTTGAGATGAAAAGATAGATTGAAAGTGTAACATGGAGTTTGAATAGTTGTTATGTATGTGTTTGTATGAATTCTGTAGTATGTAAGTAGATATCACTGGTTTAACCAAAAAGTGTGAAATAAAAAATAAGTTCTAAAAACTAAAACCCGCCTACGGAAAACCTGCGATCTTAAAAGTAAGAAACAAGAAATAATTCTTGTCTTCTTAACTAGACGTACCCCATAAATGCACAAACGTAGCGATTTTCAGAGGAAAGCCGTGGTCGTATGCCTCCATATAACTATAAATGGCTGCCTGCAAGCAATTGATACCTACCTTATTACAAAGGTACGTTAAACAGGTTCCGACATTGCACGGTTATTAATATCAAGGCACAGAGGCATACGACCACGGCTTTCCCCTGAAAATCGCTACGTTTGTGCATTTATGGGGTACCTAGTTAAGAAGACAAGAATTATTTCTTGTTTCTTACTTTTAAGATCGCAGGTTTTCCGTAGGCGGGTTTTAGTTTTTAGAACTTATTTTTTTTTGTCAATTTCCAATATATCTTCATAATCGAATTTGACTGATTTTTCCATCTTTTCGCAATATTTTTTCACCAAGTCTTTGAAATAAGAGACCGTTTCATCAAAGACAGGAAATTATTTTGATTCCTATCGAGTTTCAATGAATAACAAAATGTAGCCGCAAGCTGTTTTACTTGTGTTTCAGAATTTAAATTGGGAGTTTTTTGTAAGTTTAAAAACAAAAATAAATAAGTAAAAGCTTGAAAAATTGCACGATGATATTATGTTTGAGTGATCTTAAAATCTAGGTAAGTAAGTATATCAGTTTCAAAGGCAGATTACATCACATCCCTTGATTTTCGACACAGAGTATAACAGAAACCTGTACAGTTTCTATCTTGTGACCGAATGGCAGCTGATATCATGAAACGATTTATGATCCTTCTTCATGTAGGTAATCATGAACAAAAGCAGAGCCGCAAGTCTGGATTATTTTGATACTAGTGTGTTGGGTATATACTTTAAACTAGAACGTTTTTAAAAGCTACGCTGTACTTCCGACCTCGAGTCTAGTAGCCTGGCTGTAGTTATCTAGATTAATTCATGCAAAATGTCAGCCATTTTGTTCGTTCGTTTTTCAACGGCGCGTTAACCCGTCAAGTCAAATTAGGTTATCCGGCAATGGGCGTGTGAACGAGTTATTCAAATAGAGTTATCTGTTTTCCAGTGTCCAGTTAACCGAGTTCTTTCCTTTGGTCGTGGTTGGACGCAGGAAATTGTCCTGTTTTGCATTTTGATGAAACATTCTATGAAGTAGTTTGATATTGCTGCAATATTGCAGTTGTTTTATTTCGTTTCTGAATTGGGTTGCCAGTTTCAACTATGTATATGTTGATTAAAATAACGGGGTCATTTTATGGGAATTATTTTATTTTCTTGTTTTTAAAAGTCTTATTTAAAATAGAATTAATTAAGCATAAAACAAAGAACAAGTGACTTCTAGTTAATAATAATAAAAAGAAGTTGTAGTCGGTACAGTCAGGTGTTTGTTAAGTTTTTAGCTTTTATAAACATTAGGACTGTACTAATGTGAACATAAATATAATTACTCTTTTTACGGCGCAATTTGCGTGAATAGAAATTCCGACCTGTCGTTTATAACCTTCTGAGCTTCAGGGAAGAATTGCAAGATGTTCGCCCACGAATCAAGGCTCAAACTCAAAATACTAACCTGGAAAACGAAATCAACTTTAAATAAAACGGAGGAATCAGGGTGTTATTAGCTCAATTGATCGATTTTCGATTGACGGGATCGATGATGGAATAAGTTGACGTTGATCGTTAGTTTCTGCCAACAAAATAGACGACGCCGATCGATGCCGCGTGTTAACGTCGATTGGCGGTCGATCAACTGGTATCCCTGTTAAAACTTAATACCTACTCGGAACTCACGTTGAAAATTACAAAAACAAAAGAGAATCAACACTTACGTTACTCTCAGCTCTATAGGAAAAGACATGCGGTATCCCTTTGCTGAGCCCTTGTAGTATACCAAACATGTCGCCAGGGCCTAGGAGTTCGTGAGTGATCTCTGTCAAGTCGCTGCGTACTGACACCACTGATACGGTCCCAGTTGCCACCCAGTACATTCGAGCTTCACTGTCACCCGCTGTTAGTATGTAATTACCTGTCAGAAATGCATTATTTTTCAAAAAAACACATCAGAAATTCAGAATGAAAAGAATTAAATGTGTTCGACAGAAGCGATGACATTGCGAGAGTTAGCATTTTGTGTAGAGTCATCTAGCCTGATATAATAGTATCAATTGTAGTTTCGGTTTTACTTTATGATGGTGTCATCGTCACAGTCACACTTAATATTAAATTAAGAGAATTCAATTTAACGGAGAAACTATAATTTCTATTTATCACATTACCAGGGAAAAATGACGTGTATTCTAGTGAGACGTTGAGCTGGCGAAGAAACGCTTCTCCGGTGTCGCCGAAGAGGTAGCAGTTCCTCAGATGATGTCCAAACATGGCTGACATTAGATCACAGCGACGAACGTATGGAGTTCGCGCTAGGAGAACTGGCAACTAAAGATCGACAGGGTTCATGTTAAATTGGTTTATAATAAAGTACTAAATGATATTTGTTAATTGCTCACCTGTCGCCCTCGCTCGTTTACCCATAATTGTTGCACATATTTCCAAAATTTATGCGATTGATATTCTGTAATCAAAGTTATTTATTTACCTTCAGATTCAACAGATTCCTTGAGTTACATTCATGCTTAAAATTAAATTTTTCAAAGACAAGTTCACGTCTAAAACTTTTTCATCAAAGCCTTTTAAGTTTGTAAGGGTACGGTTTCCGGTTCACACTGTATTAATATCGATAGTTTACAAGTGGGCGATATCCTAAACTAACACGTCGTCGGTGTTCCAGTATCGAGGGGTCGTGTAGCAAAAGTTTCGCGTTTAGTTCCGCGTCGCTGATCTACGGACGAGGTTCACCGCTCAAGATTAGCATTTTCGAATAATTAACTCGTCTTATCCCTTATGGCTTGAGTTTCGAACCAACTTCAAATAAGCTTTGTTTAGTTTTCAGTTACATACTTATCTACCTATTACAAATCTTTGACTGTTTGAAACTGTAGAATTTTAGTCATCCAATTAGTAACAAACAAACAGTAACAAAATATAGGATTATGTTACTTACTAGATAATCCTTGATTGTTCAGCATATCAATTAGCTCTTTAGTCTTACTTTCGTAATTGGTGAGGGCGTGTTTAGTTGAATATGCCACCTTAAAACAAATGACTAGATATATATGTTACCGGAAATGTATGTAATCCGTCATTGTATACAATTCCTATGAAATATATGTAATTCCTAAAATGGCACGGAAATGTGTGAATTAAATTATATTACACACATTTCCTAGAAAATCTATACATTTCCTAAATAGCAATCTGAAATTTAAAACATTTGAGATAGGTATTGATGGTTAGGTTAGGTATCCCTTTAGGGAAATGGCAGGGGGAACCCTGGATGCGCTGAAGCGATCCCAAGCTTCCTCCAGTCTGCCTAGGAAGACCGCCGCGGGGTTTAAGTGGGTATACCTCTCGTCTTGGAAAGGGAGTCCCACATAACGTCATGCTTGGCCCCACGGGTGTGGCATGGGTTCCCCTTATCTTGCATAATATTGATTGTTCGAAATACACTTTGCATAACAAATATCGCAGATTTTTAAATAATCGAATTATAATTTTGCATAAATATATACTTTCCATAACAGTCAGCAATCATAATAACAATTTGGCAGAATATGATATTGCATATATTTAGTACGCCGAACTTCATTTGGCAGAATTTAATGTGGCATAATAATCTTGTAAAATTCGTATTGGCGGTAACGATGGAGGGGCGGAGGGGGTCCGGGGGCGGAGCCCCCGAGGGGGTCTCGGGGGGCGAAGCCCCCCGCAGAAAAAAAAACAACTCCCAGGCGACCCCAATAGGATAGGTTAGGTTAGGTTAGAACATGATTTTTGCATCCCTGCTTGCTTGCATGGTGCATGCTTGCTTGCATGCTGCTTGCTTGCTTGCTTGCTTGCTTGCATGCTGCTTGCTTGCTTGCATGCTGCTTGCTTGCTTGCTTGCTTGCTTGCTTGCTTGCTTGCTTGCTTGCTTGCTTGCTTGCTTGCTTGCTTGCTTGCTTGCTTGCTTGCTTGCTTGCTTGCTTGCTTGCTTGCTTGCTTGCTTGCTTGCTTGCTTGCTTGCTTGCTTGCTTGCTTGCTTGCTTGCTTGCTTGCTTGCTTGCTTGCTTGCTTGCTTGCTTGCTTGCTTGCTTGCTTGCTTGCTTGCTTGCTTGCTTGCTTGCTTGCTTGCTTGCTTGCTTGCTTGCTTGCTTGCTTGCTTGCTTGCTTGCTTGCTTGCTTGCTTGCTTGCTTGCTTGCTTGCTTGCTTGCTTGCTTGCTTGCTTGCTTGCTTGCTTGCTTGCTTGCTTGCTTGCTTGCTTGCTTGCTTGCTTGCTTGCAGCTTGCTTGCTTGCTTGCTGCTTGCTTGCTTGCTTGCATGCTGCTTGCTTGCTTGCATGCTGCTTGCTTGCTTGCATTTTCATGATTTTGACACCAAGAAAGCAATCCTGTAGTCAAGATTTCAAGTCAAGAAAATCAAGAAAGTAATAAACTGGAATCAATATAGACAAGTAGGTACTAAAATGTATAATCATGAAAAACTGGGAAAGCAAATCAATAACTTATAACAATAGCATAAATCAAAAAGAGTTTTCCCGAAATAAATATTATGCCATTCAAAATTAGTCCAAAAAAAGTTATGTGAAAATATTATTCTGACATAGAAAATTATGCGAAATGCATGTATTGATAACAAAATTATGCGAAAAGAAGTTCGGCGATATGATACGTCTGCGAAAAGTTGTTATGCGATACCAAAATCGGACAATTATTTTTATGCAACATATTAGTAACTCATACATTTCCTAAGCAGCAACGGTATTGTACACATTTCCTAGGATTTGTGCACAATTCCTTGATTTCATACATTTCCGGTAACATATATGATTAGGTTTGTATCAGTGTGCGGTCACACCTACGTAACGTACCGCACGGAACATTACGCAGATCCACCTCCATAAGCGATACTTTTGAACATCCACGATAACATATAGCACTTGTATAGGTATAGGTACCTGTATCGAAGTAGCAACAACCATAGCCGCCATCATTTTCCCACAGACCAGGGAGAAAACAAGGATAGTTAAAGGTATCATGCTTGGTAAAAAGAATTCGTCACCGCCAGAACCAGTTAATTCAGCTACAACGACGTAGAATGATGTCATGTAATCCCATTCTTGCTGAGGCTTTTCTCTGTGTGTGAAAAACGATTTACTTTCATCGGTCTGCTTTAGTTAGGATAAAGCAAAGTTTAAATTATCTGATTTTGAGAATGCGATATCGAATACAACGGTTGGTAAACGTTCAAAATGATGTATAAATGACTGTGAAAAGGTAGTTGCACAACAAAATTATGTTTTAAGAATTTGTAAAATGTTACGTAGAAGTTGTACTGAAATTGACGATCTTTTTTAAGTTCATAAAATCAAATGTACCACCACCGGCTTACTTGTATCAGCTTCTCTTATCTTATGTAACACTTTTGGGCAATAGATTTTTCAAAATAACTTAGACAGTTCTACAACGATACTAACTCGTCAATGAGATGCATTTTGAGCGTGCGTATCATACTGATAGGTGCAATAGCAGTCAATGTGATCAACCAGATGCATGTAGCCGAGTGAATCAAGAGGACCACTACAAAAATGGTGGTCACTGCCTGAAGGAAAATTGTTAGAAACCGATTAACGTATAGTGCAGCATAGATAGCTAAGCAGTAACTCAAAAATGTATAATTTATCAGACAACGGTTTCTTGCCGTGCCTTCTTCTCTTTTTATAAGTATCAATTAGCGAAGCGATGGAAGTAGTTTTATACCAAAAACATTCCAAAAAATGTTCCAATTTCGAATAAATAGAATTTAATTTTAATTAAAATATCATTGAACAAATAGTTTTGTAAACTATGAGGATCTTAACATTATAATCACAGTCTCTTCAATGAAGCTGCGAATTCAGATTTATGAATACAAATGATTGATTGTAATACTTAGATAGCAACACCAACCTGCAAAGTTGTAAGGTTATTCGTAAGTTCCGCAGAAGTTTCCCGATAGAACTCAATTACGTACATGAGTCGGAATAGTTTGTTAGCTCGCAGATAGTGCATAAGCGTTAAAGGTTCCCTGCAATCAAAATTGCGACTTAAGTGTAGCTAGTTGCAGAAAAAGTTAGTTAAACCTTGTTAAACTAACGCTCCGTCACATCTACGTATTATTATACGTATAGCCGTTACTGTGAGAAGGCACTACATTTAATGAATAAAAACTAAATAAGCTTTATTTCGAACTGGAGGGAAGGAGGTAATATAAAGCTAATAAAAATCTACGATAAGTTTTTATCTACTATATTGATTTTTACATATCAGTACTACGTGATCATGAGAGGAAGACTTGTCGGTGAAGCATCCGCCATTTAAACCTTTGGCGGATGCTAATGCTATGATTTCTTCATACGACTTTAAACTCCTTCATTGCCAACTTTACTTATCTACTTATTCAATTATCAAACCAATATACTTACTTGAAACAAAATGAAATGATCTCAAAAGGGAAATTGACTAATACATCCGACCAGACCCACACTTTGTGTTTGATATAACGGTTACGACACTTTGTGGAGTCAGTTACGAAGTCGCCACGTTTGTTTATGTAGCCCTGTCATATTTTACAAATTAAGACCATATTATACTTAATCAAATAACATACTTTATCAAACATTATTTCGGAATAATAGTGCGTGTTATCTTATATTATTTTAGAATAAATATTCCTCTACATGTTGGATTTTTGGGAAAGTTATTTGTTATGGTCAGTACATGCATACTCTTTTCGAAAGTCATTATACACATATATACCTATTTCCAGGATTATTATGAAACATTTGGAAAATAATGATTATAATAAGAGGTTTAATATTATGTTTTAATTTTACCATTTTTATCTTTATTATTTTTTGGTTTAAAATAGGTTCTAATTCTAATACATAGAATGCTATGTATCAAGAATGCTAGTGGTTTAAATTGCCGTTAATTTATCAAGATTTTTAAAATAATGATACTTACCTGATGTAGACTCAGAAATATTTTAAGATAAAAGAACGTATCAAATATCCATTGTATCCAGAAAAGTATATTGCAATCGTTCAACGTGACTAATTCGTATAGAACTGCTACGTAGTTAGCAGTAGCCATCACACAGGTTATGTAGCCAAAACACTACCGAAAGATTAAGACAGTTTTATGAAGATCCCATTATTATATGACTTCAGAATGTTACAGTTTTATAACAGCTAAGGAAAGAGAAAAAGTTGCTCATTCCCAATATTATAAATATCAAAGTTTGAGCCGATATGGATGGATGTGAGTAGATGCGAGGATATTCGTTACTCTTTCACGCAAAAACCACAGAACAGATTTTAACGAAACTTTTATAGACAATAACATAGGGGCTATATTTGTAATGTCACACCTGAAACAGGAAGGATCCTGGTCGAATCAGATTGGCAGCATGCATGTAACTCTGGTAGGTAGACACGCTGACGGATGACTTCGCTTGACTCACATTGGAGTGAGAGCTTCGCGTTGAGATGGTAGCTGAAACGACCAACAAACTTTGTTTTAAGGAACTTATGGACCGTCATATGAAAAGTATAAATTAAAGTCTCCATATTTAAACTGATTTTTTGAAAATAAAATGTTATTCAGTACCACTATCGCTGTGTTGCGACTTGGTACACCCTTTGTATTATAATCTGTAGAATTAACACTAATTACTAAGTTTTAAAGACATTATAATGCAAACCTATATCAAGTCTACTGGATCCGCTACGAGAATCCATCCCCGATGCCTCTGATTGTAAATCGTCATCTGATTCCTCTGTGAATAAAAACAAGACTTATTATAATTTGTTCATTTTATGTTACATAGGTCATTTAACAGAGGGAATAGAAGTTGTGTCGAATCAGGTGCTGAAACAGACGGCAGAGAATAGAGCAGTGTGGCGAGGACTCCACCGACGAGAGCAACGCTCTTAAAGGTGATGATGATCTCCTATGTAACTCGTGATATACTCGTGGCTACAAAGTTCGAAGCGAGAAATATTCACAGTTACATAATACTCGTAAAAGCGAAAGTGTATGTGTGTCTGAGATTGTCTTTTACGGTAAAAGAGCAACAAATTGACGAAATTAGAGCAGATTGACATAGACTATTTTTGTCTCTTTCTAACCTCCTACCTTTCATAAATGGATGGAATGTTAAAAAGAGGGTTCTCTTGAATTCAAATTTATCGCGATGCCACAAAACTTAGTCAGTAACATAAAAGTTTCTGATATATCCTGTTAAAATTTTGCTATTTGTATCCACATTATTAAAGAAAATATTGCCTTCAGAGCTATCTTCGGCATTATCCATTGTAATAGGAAGAATGTAGTCCTTGGAAATAGCTAATGCTTTTTGTAGCGGTTCCTGAATCTTGGGGTAGTATTTGATTAAGGTGAAGAACGTTTGGCTTGGTATCTCCAATAAATCTAGGCTTCTACTAGCGTATATGGAAACGTCTGAGCAGGATACTGGTTGCTGGAAAAGAAGCCAAGTATAAGATAATAAGATTTGATTAATAAAGAAAGTCTTATGAACTCTTTGTTTTTGAATATAGTGACGAAATTACTGGATATTTACAACGCCAACAAGCTAAATAAATAAAACACGAACTTTTGGATGAAAAGAGACAAAACCTATTATCGTTTTATAATTTTGCTACTACAGTACCATTGCCATTCCTACATTTAGGTACTTATACTAAAATTTATATATTTTAAGAGCTATCTAAAAGCTATGGATACTCCTTACTCCAGTAAAGTTTCCAAACATGCCTCCTGGTCCCATACATGACACCATTTCATTGTACGAGTTTAGAACATCGACCTAGGATCAAAGTATTCAACATTTAGATAGGTACGCTAGACGGGTAACTGGTACTTTGTTTATACAGGATTTTAGTTTTAATGTAGGAGAGTTATAGTTGGCCGAAGTTTAATAATATCATAGAGTCTACAACGCTACTACGCTCAGGTCTCATTTTCTCTACAATACGCATCTCCTTTTCATTTCAATTTAAAAATATATATACTTTAGCTTAGAGAATACGCTTTAATTTCATTTGGATAAAATTCTGCCAAAGTTAAGTGAAGAGAAAGATGTCTCATTGGATTACCAATTGCTGACGAAAATCATCTTCCATTTCTGTTTTTTTTTTGTGGAAATCAAACCTTAATTCTTTATTCTACTAACCTTGCCTCTGTATATGATATAGATGGAGTGTTGTATATCCCTGCACTGTACAACAGTTTCTCCTTTGAGGAAGTACATCTCGTTTAGATGCTGAGTGACCACTCTGATGAAAGACCGTTCCACTTTACCGAAGAGAGGCACTTCTCGTAACGCATGCTCATACATGAACACAAGGGTGTCTTCCATCAATGCTGAGTTCAGGTAGCGGCAGATTTTCTGTACAAATCACAAGATATTAAAGATGCCTTTCCAGAGATGTGCTACGTTGTTGGTTGCGTTTGATGGCCACCAGTCTTATTCATTAAATATGAGAGTACCCTAAATATGATTCATGCATTCAGGCATTCAGGCAAATGCATCCATAGTAACGCAACATTCTTTGGTGGAATGACATTCTAAAGCTTGGTGGACCGGAGTTGTAAATAACGAATCGATCAAAGTGAAGTTTGAACCTCACAAAGGCCGTATTATATCTATTAAATGCCTGCAATTTTGAGCTAAAATATGAGAGATTATAAAATAATAGAAAATTCTGTTCATACTAAGTATTTACTTAAAGACGATTTTTTATTTTTTACCAGTTTCATAAATAGCTCTATTGAACCGGAGAACTTTGTTCTACATGTCCACAAGATTATAATATGTGTCATTGTATAAGTATAAACAGCTTATAAAGCCTCTTACTTGAGGGTTACTCCCATTAGTCCGTTTCCACGTATATTCAAAGTACCTCAACGTTTTTGCCGTAAGGGCTGGGTCGACATTCTCCTGGTACAAAAAGTTTTCCAGATCCCGCGTATTTTCCTAAGCGAAAATAGCTCATTAAAACTAATATAATTGAGTTTCAACCTAATATTTTTAACGATGAAAGTTATGCTTTTACGAGCGATGTTGAAGTTATAGCATATTTTGGTGGAGTTTTAATCACTCATAGAATGTAATGTTGTAACCTTGTTAGAGTATTCGTTTCTATTCGAGCGCTCTCGTATTATATTCAAATTAATCAGCTAGTCAATAAAATCTCAAAGATTATTAAATCTATTTGTCTTTTTTGTCAGTCTAACCAAATTTTGACCTCACAACATATTTAATGTTATATTACATACCAAGGTAGGTAATTCAAGACAACTTGACATATTTAAATTTTTTATGGGCATATTCACGTAGAAAGCTGGTAACGCAGCATTTGCAATACATTATGATATCTGCCGAAATATTATGATTAGGAGCACACTCGTCCGACACAATGCTGTCCCACACTGCATTGCGTATACGTTGTGTCTGTCTCTAGATTTATCGGCACCAGTAATAACGTTCTACATGATTTCTACGCGTATGTTTTTCTCACATTATGTTCAAGCAGCGCATGTGAAGTCGCTGATCGAGTAGATGCTATGTATCCAAACATAAACGCGAAGTAGAGGTACCCGGTGATCTGAAGTACTATGACCATCCAAGTGTCCGTACTTTTGGATATCACAGCGGAAGTACAACCACATCCTAGGTAATATAAATAGCATACAAGAAAGGTTAGATAAGATTCGTTATTACAATTAACGGTTCTTTTATAGGTGACCATAGTTAACAATAGGAAACATTGGGACGTTTTCCCACAAAAGCACAACAATGGTTATCACGAAATGTGTTTCAAGATAGTACGATAACTAATTTATCGAATTTTAAGAACATCACATGTTTTCATGGTCATCGATGTATCATAATCATAAAACCATATAAACTAAAAAAAATACTTACCAATAAAGATTTCAAACACCCAAAATAATGTTTTTAGATACTCTAATATTGCAGCTGAAAAAATAGTAGATTTTATTGCTAAACTCAAATGTGTTTAATTTTAGTTTAGCCAAGTCCTTTTTTTGTCTTTTTTTGTCTTATAAAAACTAACATTTTTTATCTCCACGAGTTCCCAGAATTGTTCATAAGATTAGTTGATTTTTTCAATGAGTTTAAAATTCTAATAAAAATACATTTTATACTCTACAGAGGTACATAAAACAGTTACCTATACATACATACTCGTATATTGATATAGGCATGTACACACACATAATTGAAAGTATAAATTAACATACCATTCTCGCCCATTTGTTTAGAACCTATAGATTTGTGCCGCACACAAGAAGCCATTATAGTAGTGGTGTCAGGTTTAAGGAAAGTTTGACATGAATTCATAAATAGTATCGCAGTCATGAAGTTCACGAAGGTAATCACAACTGGGATGTATTTCAGCAATATAACTAATATATTCACTCGCATTATGTCACTTTCCCAATAACTAAACGCTCCAGTTATCCTTGTTACCTGAAGATATACCAATTTCATGAATCTTTTTAAAGGAAAAGCCAAGTCAATAGTCTCTTAAATCGACTTGCATGTATGATGCGACTTATGAATTTGGATGAAGTGACAGAATTGTTCTTGGGTTGTAGGGGAGGGAAGTGGTCTCTGCCTACCCCGAGAGGAGAGAGGCGTGACAAATATGCATCATGCATGTTATTAAAGGAAGGCTAAATATATTTAATTTTTCAGAGATCAAATTTGCGGCAGGGTGCGAATAAGGTGCAATTTTAATTAAACGATACTATAATTTAACTTAGATATTTACCAAGAGAAGCTTATTGATTCGGCAAAGATCCCTATCGACGTGATCATTTATGACTCTTACCTGAAAACAAATATAACAAAACATTTAGTCCAAATACATTACGACTAGTTTTACGAGTATTGTACTTTTTCATTTTAGTATTAAAGCATTTAATTAATATTTATGACAAAAATTAGTCCCATTTTTCACAAATATCAGGTAATAAAATAAGTAAATAGGTAAATCGGTAAATACGTAGGTAAAAAAGTAAATAAAATTTTCTTACAAGCTGTGCAGAAGGAAAAGCGGCAATGAAATCCAATATGAATGTGGTTTTCAAATAATGTTTCACGCTCAGCAACGGATGTGTAATAAGAAGTGAGTTTTCATTGTAATACGCGACGTAAGCCATCACAACTATATCTACGAAGAGAAATATATCTTCGTAATTGAAAAGACCTGTGTGTTTATGAAGTTGTACCTAGAAATTAAGATTAGGTTTTATTATTTTCGATATTATTTCATTCCTTTTTACAAATACTCATTACAAGGTATAATGGAATAATGGAATTGAAATTATTTTATAATCATCGTATCTGAAAATACCTTGTAGGAAAGTACCTAGTGTATTTATACGACTTAAGTACCTAGTGTATTATATCGAAGTCTATGCTTAAGTTCTTAATTATTATCTATTCTTAATAAAGCTGACATTCAATAGTCTGAAATTAACTGTGTAGTTAGAACCATTCTTTAACTTTAGTTGAACTTGTAATTCAGAATTTAATTCATCTAGTGAGCTAATCTCGTTTCTATCTCATTTCAGAAGTCAGAAGTTGGATTTGTACAACAACGACGTTCTTACACAACTCTTGTTATTATTATAAAAACAATCTATCTTATACCATAAATATTGTTTACAGTTTTTGTATGTACTTACGGCTACACCATAAGGGATGACAAGAATGTAATAGACGGCTACAAGGACTCGAAGCATACACCAAAACTTGAGGAATATGCCATGCGGTGTGATACAGCCCGGAACGAAGATGTAGCGTATGTACCTGGTTAATTTGGTTACCAATTGATGCAAAGGTAAAGGTTTCTTTATAGAATAATAGATACCTATTTAAGCAATAGGATCTTTAATCCTTTAATTATCTCTCAACCATCAATTTTTTATTTATAATGCCGTAGACTGCGAGTAGGTACTTAGAGCAAATAACAGTTCTACAAGTATCTCCAACTGTAGAGCAGAAACCGCAAAACTATGTTGGCATTCAATTTAATACTGTAGCACGATATAGATATCTTCTATCACACATAGCTTCCATGTTCTAACTTGAAACAAGTCTTTGGCCACTTGTACGTGCTCCCAAACTTCGCCCAAGTTGTAGCGAGCTATCAATAAGTTTGTACCACGGAAATGAATCGAAAGACTTTGGTCCCTCCAGCGTGCAGCCGCATAATATTTTTGCAAATAACAACCAGACAGCGAACAAACAGATACTTTCTACAGTTACAGATATTTTATGTATCGATGTACTTTAATGTTAAAAAAAATTGGGGCTAGGTACAGGAAATAGTCTAAACAAAGAGTTTATTAAGTTCCGTTCGATAAATAACGTTAAAATAAAATGCGGTTTACCTACCTACATTGCGTAAAGCTTAGACGTTTCTATCTATTTAGTAATGATGGGTTTTTACCGACTAAATATATCGTACCTATAGAGGAATGGAAATAAGAAACAGTTCTAGCAATATTCTGTTCTATGTTTAGAGTTAGAGTTCGTCATTACTTCGACTCCATTGTCATACCTCAAGTAACCAAGTTTGTCGAATGTCTTCGCATATTCCCGTTTCTCAGCAGGAGTCCGCAACACGACGAAACTTTCCTTGATTTCTTGCTACAACAAATCTAGTATCTAAGTTTTGCAGATTTAATAACATAATGTTGATACACAATTACAACAGCCTGTCGGGCCTACTGCTGTTAGAAGGCCTACTTTCTATCCATCTTAGATCTACTATGCGCTAATATTTGTCAGTCTTCACTGATATAATCGCGCTCCTCGCACCATTACCCTGTCTGTTGCCAGATTATGATATGTGTTCGAAATAGCATTCTGTAGCGCAATGAAAGTTCAATGTATGTGTTGCTTGCTTGGTTGCTTAAAAGTTTTGATATAAGATAAGTAGGTAATGGTAATACACTTACAGCTATTCTATTTATTTTACTATCAAAACGACCAGTCAATGGTTTCGCGTCTTCAAACTTAGTCGCTAAGTCATGTAACTCTGGATCGGCTAAGAGCTGAAAAATAATCTAATATTAAAATACATAGCTGGCAATTGTTGCCATCATGAAGAATACTCGACGAAGAAACAAGAGAACGTGTAAAATTCACGGTGGTGGTATCGCACGGCATATACTTATGTATAGCCAAGAATAAGGTCTTTGCCTACTTTGTACCTAGATGATTATTTATAATTAAAAAATAAGAAAAGCGGTGTGTAAAAAGTTCCACATACTTTGATAATATGATGGCTGACGTCAGGGAATGTACTCCAACCTTGTACAAGAGCACTGTACTCTAAATGTCTTAGGATGCAGTTAGTTATGGTGACTACTGTATACACCTAGGATGAGAGAAAAAGAGTTCATTTCGTAGACAATTTCATAAAAGGAATTTATGAAAGCGGTTAGATACTTAGTGAATAAGTCTGG
Organism: Anarsia innoxiella; assembly: GCA_947563765.1. Lineage (NCBI taxonomy): Eukaryota > Metazoa > Arthropoda > Insecta > Lepidoptera > Gelechiidae > Anarsia > Anarsia innoxiella. The sequence continues at coordinate 3,164,297 of OX387403.1, forward strand.
GCAAAGCTGTCCTGCAGTGCCATGCAATGTCAGGGCTTTTAATATTCTGAAGTAACATGCCTAGTTCTGATGATCGAATGCTTTGTAAACTTTTTCTAATGAAACCGAAAAATCTAATAGTTTAAAATTCTAAGAGTACCGCGGATTTATTCAAAATAGAACACTAACTTTTGGCAAACCGAAAATCATTTCGACGACACCAAAGTGACTGCCAGGACCGATAATCTTTACAGTTTTTCCGGTAAAATTCAGAATTTTACAATGACCCTGTAAAAATTAGAAAATTGTAAGTAAGTTTATGTCTAATATGATATTAGACTTCAGTATAAAGTAAATAATTAAGAGTGTGAATAGATGTACATAAAGGTAGGCAGGTAAGGTAACTGGGTACATGGGATTGCAAAGAAATAAAAATGAATGACCTTATGAACAATATACATATCACGGCTAATGTCGGCAGCATGTTGTATGACTTCATTGTCCGGGAGAACCACTGTTACAGTATTTCCAGCTACAGTCTGCAAGAAATCTCGGCTACACTCCTGAAAAGGTGAAATCAGTCGCAGGATGTATAAAAATTTCCACTTTCCCAAATGATTTTCAATCGTCTCGGTTAGAAGTGTCTTGCGTTCGCTCACTGTGAACCTGCAGCCTTAACCAAGTCCTAACCTAACCTACCTATTTATCTTGAGAGATTAAGATACAAAAATCTTAAACATTCTCTAAAATCGAGTCCTGTACTGCACGCATTATATGTTTATTAAATAATATTTAAAAACAGATTTCGGTTGTGGCAGATAGAAAATATAGAATGTAGTTATTCCTCGCAGGAACGCAGATAAATACCTGGAAAAGTGGACAATACAATAGCGTTTCGACCATCTCAATAGAAAGCACCTCTTGTTCAATATTAGCTGACATATCTTTGAATATTTCGTTTGGGGATACGGCGTTATTGTAGTACCTGGAAATAAAATACTGATGTAATTATCCAACAATGGTTCAATTTCGTTATAAACATTTTTGAAGGAAATGTTGAGGGGAAGAGAGCAAGAGAAAGACCGAGTGCTCAAGTGAAGGAGAAAGTTAGCGTCATGTCTCATTAAGAAAACGACAAGAGCCTTGCTCTTAAATATGATAATAATGAGATTGTAATAAATCACACTCTGTCTTATATATTTTAGAGTCCTTTTTTATAAAATACTTGAACACAATCTTTCGAACTTGTTTCAGACCGAAGGTGTTTTGTGCCATATGTCCAACAGAAAGGAAGTTAAAGTAATAGAGTACTTACCACTGAACAGTGAAAAATTTCTTCACTCTTGCTTTTATTTTACCACTAACACGGTTCACCGTTAAGAAATAGAACAGCTCTCGCATTGATTCCTGGAAACGATAATTTCTAAGTATTTGAGTAAATAAGTTAGGTAGGAAAACATACAAGTCTAGGTCTTTATTTATTTTAATAAAACCAGTAAAAGAATATTTTACCTTGAATTTCAGTCTTCGTTGCATCTGAAGTAAGTAAACGGATCCAACCTTTGCTATATAAGCACTATTCATATATGAGCCCACTACGAATATTGTTATAACCTGCCAAATTAAAAATGAGTTTAACGTTAAATGACGTCATTAAACGCCATACTTAACTAGTCACTGTAGAAACTAAAAATGGTAGTATTTACTATCATATCACTTCGTCATTGTTACTTAATTGGCAAAGTGCAAATAATTTCGTACCACGAGTAGATCCGCAACACCAGGCACATAATCAGCTGACCCGCTGCCAGTGAACACCGCCGTACCAAACGCCAATGATGACATCAGCGGCCTCTCGTGCTTCGCTACACTAGTCACAAACACCTTTGTCTCGAAAAATATCAGCTGTGACATCCACGAGCCCTGAATAAACATCAGAATATCATAAAATACTGATCAATATTTAATCAAAATGCTACTTCGTAAAATTTCTCGTCTTACTTCGCTGCACAATCTCTTTGGGCAAGAGTAGAGGTATAATATACATCCAGACCAATAGCAAAATATTAACAACAGCATACAGTATTTGCTTAAGCAAATAAACTGGAAGATAAAACGTTACTAAGTTTTATAGTGTTTTTACATTGCCTCTTGTTTTGATCGTTGAATGTTTTGTAATAAACAATACCTTCACGTTACTATCAAAATTCATTTCCCATTTGAGCATATAATCCCATAAATGCCACACTTGCAAAACAGGACACAGTTTGGATACTTCTGACACCATTGAATCGCCGTGGGGATCTATACTGTCTGCAAAAATGTAGATGGGAAATACAGAGATGATATCCAAGTAAAATCCTATAGTCGCCATTTTCACTTCAGCTATTTCTCTGACTGTTTCTTTTCGAATTCCCTGGAAAAATTAAGTACTTAGTAAGTATTTTATTAGTAACTTTTTTAATGTAACTTTCAGAACCTTGTGTATGTACGGTTTTCGGCATCCCGAAGTTATTTGAGTTCGTTTAGAAGTTGTTTAAACATCCGTTAAGATATTTTAGAATTCCGTTGGGTTTACCTTATCTACTATAGATGTAGTCAGCTGAAGATAAATATTTAACAAGAGTCCGGTAACTACAATGCAATCCAACACCCGTTCCAAATCAGACTCTAATTGTAATATCGCATGTATCGGTGACATCAGGCACACGTATAACACTATTATAAAATGAGCCACGTCAAACATGTGTGTCTGGAAAGTTTGAAATGATTTGAATTGTGAAGTATAGGCTAGTTTCAATAACATATTCAAAACTAGACGACGAACTTAGCATAACTTTTTGGGGATGAAGTTTTATAAATGTATGGATTTTATGAAGTTAAAGAACTCACAAATGAAGTATCGGGTTCCAAGATCCAAGGAAAGTTGGAGTTCAGACAAATGTGAGGAGTATCCACAGTTGTGACGTTGTTGGTCAGACGATAAAGTTCTAAGTAATCGTTTGAGAATTTAGGAACGCGCTTGTTATTCTTGTCTGAAGATAGAAAGGCGAGACAATGATCACCAAAACTCGTACGTAGCTCGTTTGTGGCTCCAAACAATTTCTACTTCACTGTTTTAGTAAAACTAGAAAACTTACATGATGCAGTCACTGCTATAATTACGAACAGTTTAAGTATATCTAAGGAACGTTATTTTTAAGTAACTACATGACGTGCTTAGGTTAGCAATGCAAAGTCGTGAAACTTCTATTTCTCATTATAATCATCAGATTTGGCACATCCGCTGCTAGATATAGGCCACCCTTGTAGACTTCATTACTTCTTCATTCATTCATGTAGACTTCATCGGTTGAGAGTATGGAACCACGATTCTCTGTGAAGCGGTAGCCTAAACCAAGTAGTTTGTTCTTCTTGTTGTATCCTCCAATACTCACCTCTATAGTAAAGATGCGAATCATCTACAAAAGTGGGATCTTCATCCTTAACTCCAGCCAATCGGTCTTTGAGAAGTTTCATAGGTCGATAGCGGGTCCGAATTAGTCTTGAATCATTTTTATCGTATGCTGCTATGGCTGTCTAAATGAAATTAAAAAAGGTTGACGTTTATTGTACGAGTAGAGCAAGCATAATTTTGAGATGCGTTTAATGTCATTGGAAAAATCACAGGAAAAATACATTTTATTAGGAAAAAAATATTGCACTGTTTACTTTTGAATAACAGGGTCCATAATCCTTAGCAAAACTGTTATATTATGTAAAGTTTTTATGGTGCAATAAACCATTGAGTATTAAATATCGGCAAAAATATCGGTTAAGTACCGACGTATGCCTGTTAATGATAGTTTGAAATATCTTACCTGAATTTGAATTGCGTTTTTCAGCCTTGATATTATTTTAACACGTATTTTTTTTAACATGTGAGGATGCTCCGACATAGCTCGCATAAAATCAGTTCTGCGTAATGCCTGTAAAAAGAGTACTAATGAGGCAAGAATTTAAGAAAGATATACTTAGCAGTATGTTTTAACTTTTTAAGTAAAAAAAACATTAAAGATGAATAATTATGCATATACGGGTATGTTTTGAGTAAAAACAAACATTAGACTGGCTCCAGCAGGTTTAAACCTTCCCGAAGTTTTAAATGAGAAATATTTTGACAAATATAAGCATAAGATATCTACATCCAGAGCACAGATTACTAAATAGTTACTAACGTAATCCAGAACATATAAAATGTCAAAAATGCCAGTTCTATCGTTAGTGCAAAACAAAAGAACTCAGGGCAATATGTCCAAATCTAAACAAACAAGTAGCATAATTGAACAAAAGGAAATCGAAACAAACAGAACTTGCCTGTACTTCCACGTACGTAGCGGCTTTCACTGTAACTTTGGATGGTATCGAGAAAAATAGACTCAGCTCTCCGAGGACCTGGAGGTAAACGAAACTGTTGGTAACAATGAACTCGAAACTTTCTACGAACAGTATCTGTAGCAAAGTATTGATTAAACCATATGAAAATTAGAAACTAATGATGACATTCAGAGACGAAAACTATGCCAAGATTGGCTTTAGATTAGTTTTTTCCTTTCCAAGTGCACACTTTGTTGAAATCTTTGTATCTACACACCAAAGCCACCGGCGGCACAACCCGGACACAACGGCGGCTTTTGACAGCTGCCATTCGTTTGACGTAGACAGCATTGATTTATTTGTCCAGCAGTAGACGATATTCCGTTCATTGTACCCATATTTAAAATAAGTTTAAATAAAAGTTAATTATTTTAGGAAACGACATACAGTGCCACTTTGGAAAGCAATCATAGGACTTTCATCATCTTCATCTGACAGCATTTCAATGACGCCTTTCTTCAAACAAAACATGCCGTTCTTCACCACCCCCTGACTCCAGATCTGCTGGCCTTCCAAGTACAACTCGTGTCTCATCAGCAAAGATATTTGGCGCATGAATGGTTCCCCTAAAAAATGTTAAAGCTGTTCAAGGCACTTAGAAAGAAGTCTCATTACTTTTTTAATAAGTACAAATTATAAATATTATACAGGCTGTATCAAGTTAACGCAGCGATAGTACCTACTCGTCAAGCTGAATCATTTTTCCCATGAAACACGGATCCAATAAAAAAAAACTTTTAATATCTGTGTGTGGACAAGTAATTTTTTTTCAATATTGAATCAGCCTACAGGTACTTTTTTAACCTTCTTTAGTGGAAAGACGAGGATCAATGGCCTAAACATCATCTTTGAGGGATTTCTTACCAGTATCTCTGAACAATAACGAATTATGGAAGTAAGCAACATTGATATCAAATATGAGTTCAGTTTGAAGCGAATGAGGCAGTTCCTTCAAGTGGTCACATGTGAGGATTCCATTCTTCATATTCCATAAATGGCGCTTGAAGTTTTTGGCTTGTTCTATCAATGCGGCCGGTGCTCCGCTAGATTTGAGGAACTTTAGCATGTGATGGTACTGTAAGAACAAATATATTTATTAATCTTTGGTAAGACACAATACCTTAAAATAATGTTATGTGCTGATGTGCAACAAATTGCAGAGGTTAATTAAACTGTTTTCAAAAGTTTTGCGTAGAGTAACAAATATCTTCACATCCATCCATCAGCACCTCAGAGATCGGCACTACATTTGACATTTAGAATGTTAGAAGGATAGGACATATAAATGTTTTGCAAATTCACTAACACTTTCAACAAAATGCGTCCATCGCCATCGCGAGAGCACTATCTCCCAACACAAGATACCAATAAACCAGTATCGTATCAAAGAGAAGCCGATCAGCATCATAAGAGCAGTCAATAGTTTCTCTTCAGTAGTCTGAAATTAGTTAGGAATTGTAAGATGAAACAATTTTCGATTGACACAGTGAAACAAGCGCCATCTTTAGATACTTAGGTATCTTTAATTTATTTATTTAATTTAAAATAAACGTGAAAAAAGTTGCTCTTCAAATCGAAGTATACGGAGAAAAGTTTTAACAATAACTTACCATCGGAAAGGCATCCCCAAATATAGTGTTGAAAGTACGACAAGCGCTATAGTAGAAGCATTCTAAATAACTGAAAGTGAAAATAAACACATCAATTCCAATCAGGTTTTTTTAAAAGTAATAAGTTCAAACCGTTTATGGGCTCTTATTTTTTTGTAGATTGTTTGGATTGAGTCGCGACCTATTTATTATTGTACAAATAAAACTCGTTGCGCGGTTAGTCGCAGTTGTTTAAAAACTTTATGTTTATAAATATGAAGTTTTTTTACTATTTCTTAATTCATTAGCGATTATATTGGTATCAAGAATGAAGTTTTTTTACTATTTCTTAATTCATTAGCGATTATATTGGTATCAAGAATGAAGTTTTTTTACTATTTATTATTTCATTAGCGATTATATTGGTATCAAGAAGACGTACTTATTAAATTTAAGTTTTTCAGCGCTCACATGGACCGGGAATCCTAGTTGGCTGTACCACGGTCTACCATTGAATGTTCTCTTTTGTACGAAGTACCACAAACATGTTGACATGTGCAATAATAGTAGTAAAGTTACGAAATTTTCCAACACGAATAACATAAGACGGGATTTACGCATCTGGAATTGAAAGAATTGGTATAATATACCTATAGGTAATGCATACACATACATTCATATCCGTCACGCCTCTCTCACGTTGGGGTAGGCAGAGACCACTTCCTAAAGAAAATTTCCTTTCCTTCCTGTAGGTAATAATTTAGTAATATTTGGTAATAAAGAAATATTTTAGCATACTTACCGTGCTATTGAGTTCAGTAAAAAACCCAAATAATCGGTACACCCTTATTATGCCCATCCATCTGCCCAGTAAAAATACATAATTGGTATATACTCTATGGACTGAAGTTATGTAAAGCAATATATCTGTGAAATTAAACAAGTTATAGTTTTATGTAAAATGAGCAATGCAATTATTACCTATATCAATTGATTGTCGGTAGCGACAGGAAAATATACGAACATTGTGGCAATTCAAAATAATTTCAATCTAATAGTCCTTATGAAATCTGAATATATTTTAAATAAAGTAGGTATAATGAAGTAGCTTTCGCTCATCTCCGTAAGAACTGACCCTCGTTAAGGTAACTTACAAAATGGCATCGGCAATAGAGAGATCCCGTCATAGAATAATGAAACTAGTGATCTCCTATGAACCCTGATGTGAAGTCGGACTGCAGGCCAAAACTCGTGCAGCATGCTGATCAGCCAGTCTACGAAAAACAGCAGCTCCCCGGTGATCAAAGTCACATCCAGGAAGTACCAGGATCCATCCAGGAAGTAAGCCAGGAGGAGATGCATTATGTACTTGTATGTAATGCCAATGGATATTAAAACCTGGGGTATTGGAAAGTGAAAATAATATTTATGTGTTTGATATGGTGCGATGACAAAATGCGATAGTCATTAACATTAAGCAAAAGGTGACCATTATGAGACGTGTCTTGCTTTGCTACACAAGATGGTCCAGCAAATCGGACACTACTACAAGTATAGACCTTAGTCAGAATGACTGCGATTTTCTTTAAACTCTCACCGATTCACATGATTGTATTTCCCATGAAGGTATTTCCCAAAAAAAAAAACAAAAGAAAGAAAAAAACCATTATCTACTTACCTACCTGATCGATAAGTCAAAAGACCGAGTACGATGGACGACCCTTGATCCGAAAAAGCTCTAATTGTGTTGATATCGAATGGAAATCGCATATTAGACGAAAAAATCCTCAATTCTTTTAAATTTTACTTACCTATATTTCTTGCAATAATCTAACACCTCACCTGCCACCAAAGGCACCACGGTAGAAGCATGATATTCATAGTGAACCGCCTAAAGCGCCCCTCCCACAGTCTTTTCCCGTGGTACCGATCTACCCGGCCACTGGATTGCTGCAACACTGGACTGGTACGGCTTGTACGGCTTGCAAGTATGTTGCTGTAACATTTTAGGATAAAGGGCAAAAATAATAATTGACGATAAAATAATATATAAAATTAGGAAGGAAGTAGTTGTATCGACTTTCCATCTTCTGCAATATAACATTCGGGAAGAAACAAAATAGATTTGCTTACTTATCCTATGTCTCTAATTCTTGCAAGATTAGAAAGCAGTCGAACAAGGAAGATTTGAAATAATTATCTTAGAAAATGTTGGAAATTTTATCTGCCGAGTACATATTGCAAATGAGCAACATATGCGAACCTCCGAGTTTGCTATTCTTACAGCAGCGCTCCGTTTATTATTCTTCTTGCAAGATATTTTCCTTATTAGGTTCAATTTATGCGTTTACGTAGGTAATATACCTATTATAAGGTGGAGATATCCGTAAGAGTATCCTAGAGTATCCTCATATTTTCCGATACTAAAATAACGAATAAAACGTAAGGCTATACTTACGAGGTACCACCCGTGCCGATGGACGGCTCACTCACACTTCTCATCAACATCATGGTAGTTTTATTCACGCAGTTTTATTATCCATTCGTAAAATAACACCCGTAAACAAGTCCAAAATGTATTTTTTCCACTATTACATATTATATACGTGACCTACTTGAATTACAAAAAATAATTTATTGTACTTCGAAAAGTACCTATGTATGACATATTCAAAGATAGGTAAATTGATTGAAAGCATAACTACCTATTTAATTAGGTATACTTTTATTCCAAAATACCTACGTCACGAAACAACCATCTTTAATACTTACTGAAATATGTAATTAGAAAAAGGGGCCATTATATTTTTATATGCCATTTCGGCCATTCCGGAAAGGAGGCGAAATGAAATGCCATATTTTGGCGGATATTGAAATTTTACTGCAAGTTGGCCGCGTGAGGCGAGACTCGTAAAGCTTGAAGGGGGCGGTGGGGTGAAGTGCGGGGCGGGGTCCACGATGATGGTGATAAACTGAAAATGTGGTAAGTCCTCGGGAATGGGTCCATCATAACTACTCTCGTAACTCGCGCCAGATCGGAAATAACTTTTCAACTGGCCACAGCGGCGATAATGGAACGAGCAAAAACTCAACAAAGAACGAGGGCAAAAATTCGTTGTAAAAGCGCGAAACCGGCGTACGACCATAATAGCTAGCTAGGTACTCAAATAAAATGTAAATATGCGTCCAAGCTGGAGCAACGAAAGAATAATTCATATCGAGGGGGAAGTGGGGGCCACTTTGCATGGTTATTTTGGTGAAATCCGGCCGTATCCTGCTCCCATGTAATTAAGAGATTAAAAGATCACGGCGCCGGCACTCGCAGGGATTTGAGTGGAATATTTTTTATCTCGTCGTGCAACACAGATTGAGAGCCGGCGGCAAACAATACACTATTTGCTTGATAGAATAGCTTTTATCCCCATCGTCCCTGATATTAAATCCACATTTAACACCCATATTAGTACCTTACCTATCTATGTTGCGTAGTAGGAATGTATGAACTTGATATCTATAACGTTAATATCAACATATTTTGAACCGGTAATAATTTTCAATGAATTATGCGCAGGGATCCCTGAAAATAAATCAAGATAGGCACTTATCTTTTCAATTTCCTTTAGAAACCCTTACGACGCAAGGAAAACTGCTTGATTTTTTGTTTTTATTGGTGTTTGATCTATAGTCTCCTAGAATGTTGGTGTGTAAGATGATACCCATCGAACATTGAACCTAATTCATGCTTACCCATCGGCTCGGCACTTATACAGTTAATTTCATAATGTAATTATCTTAAATGCCAATGTAAGTGTACTCTACGAGGCTACGACCCTTTATTTATGCAATAAGCCATAATTTGCTGTTGACATTTAGGCGATTTATCATCTTGTCTAAAATCAACGTCTGTATTAGACACTTTGTAATTTCTCCTTTATAACGCTATCCTTAATTAATAATATGTATTTAAACGCTATTAATTTTTGTAACTTTGAAGAATTAGTTTTTTTGTTTTTTTTGGTTACTAAGCTCGTGACATTTGGAAGAAATGTCCCAGTTTTGCCAAACTTCAAAATTTAAATTGGTAGGTAGGTGGATGTAAAATTAAAAAAATCTTTCAATTCCTCGGGGCGTATTTCCGCCGATTTGAATCAACGCCAGACCAATATCCAACGAAGCGACAAATCAGCACTTCGATATTGCCTCCATTTGGGCATCCTCGTCAATATATGCAAAATCTGATTTTTCCGCCGCGAAACGGCACACACGACTGCTAAACTAATTTTAATATTTACGAAACTCAGCGTCGCGTCGTTTAACTCCAAGGAAATCCAATTAAACGAGCAATTCTAACTTCGTAATAGGCCATTTATCGACTTACTCACACCATTAAGCGACTTATCGGCTACAGAAAATATCGCTTTTCTAATAAGTAACGTAACAGTTTCAATATAAATTGCGACGATATTTCAATTTGGTTTGAGCACGCGCTCCGACTTAAAAGCTAAAATTACAACCCCTATAATAACAATGAATCTGGAATCAGACGTGACGCGAGTTATTTAACTTGGAGATTGTTTAATTTTACTAAAGTAGGACTTGAAGGCTTAAAGCGTAGACGGTTGAAACAGGACTTACGCAGTAATGCCGCAAACATCTTTAGAAAATTTGCAAAACGTGTCAAAATCTTTGAAATGATAAGATCATTTCCAAGTTATTTGTTCTAATAAGCTTAAATATTTTTTAGGATGAAGTGAGATACCTATTTAATGTAAATAGGCATAAAATTTATTCTTTCTTTAATAAAAGGACAATGTTAGAGGTGAAGAGAAGTGAATTTCCTAACTTGTTCGCGGTAACGCCTTTACCTTGTCTGAAAAGTGATTACTACACGGATACTAATTCCTACACAGATAGAGCCATCTATTTTTTCATCTATGTCATAATCACAAAAAATCAAAGTTTGTGCCGATGGATGGATGACTGAGTGGATACACAGATTAATAGATGTAAGGATGTTGTTACTTTTTCTCGCAAAAAACTGATAACTTTACAATATTACCTATTTAAAAAAATGTATTTTTATCTAAGCCCCGGACAGCTTTTACTACTTACATACCTATATAAATAGTTTTAAAGTACATATTAATTTAGGTAGTTCTATTCACATAGATCTCTGTGGGTAGTCGTCGTTTGAGTACGAGCGAGGTGCGGGTTTGACTGACGTTTATTGTTATCACTTGTAAGCACACCCACGTAATAATGTAGAGTTGAACAAATACAATGAGTGAGTTATTACATGGTTACAATTAAAATATTCTTGGAAATTTCTTGTCTGTTGGTTGATATCATTCAAATCAAGTGGTTCCTAGAATTATTTGTTTTACATTAGTACCCTCAAATGTATAAAGATAATAAAAAAATATATATACTTGATGTAATAAAGGTATTTTCTTTACGCATTCGCTGCTCAACGATTTGAAGTGTGTTTTGACGACTTAACAAATCCGTCCATTCAATCATCTATAAAATTCGCATTTTGTACAGACGTTTATGTATAGTTCTTAAAATCTTACATGATTAGAATGACACATGCCAATCCTCGCCGAATAGTGATGGGATGAAAATGTTTGATCGAGGTATAAGTGAATTTTTTGTCGTCTAAGTGCATATTACTAGAAATATTTTAAAAATAACTAGTAATTACCAAATAGCCTAATTAAGTACGTAATTAATTCTCTATTTAGAGCTCGGTTAAATATACGCAGGAACTAAAAAACCAAATAGTAGTGACACCGTCCGTAAATTTTTTTAAAACAATGAATCTACTAAAAAAGCTCCTAAAACCTACCAAAACTACTAAACGCAAAAAAATACTTATAATTACTATTTTCATAGACCTTATGACAATGAAAAAATATCGACTTAAATAACTCTATTGGTCACATCCTTATTTATTTTTCACGATGATGTAACCTTCTTAGAACGTAAAAATATTTAATCTCATTTCATTGGATAAGTATTAAGTGTGTTATTTAGTATTATGTTTTGAGTATCTTTACGTTTTATGTCGAAAACATTAATTTTCTTGTATGTATAAATACATTTCATGATTTTAAAATGGTTATAGTTGTAAAAATGATTATAATTTTTGCTGATGCAAATTACGACACTTATGGGCCGCTAGTATAAAGTTACTTCGCTACTTTTAGTGACACCTGCCACTCTAATCATGTAAGATTGAACTATAAAAACACTTTCAGTTGCATTTTGCATATCAAACGTCAAACCGCAAACACATTTTGCGAAACCACGAAAACTCTTCAAATGCACGAATATAATAAAAACGAAAATACACATTACACAGTTAATAATTATTATATTTATATGGGACCAAATTCGAAACATATTGGATCGAATAAAAAAAAACACATTAAGATTGAACTATTTTTTTGGTTCGATTGTTTACAGTTTGAAGTAGGTTAAAAACACAAGATTTCTGACTACAAAAGTCCTTCGCTCACGAGCGTCAGATTCCTATCAAATGTTTAAAATCGGAGTTATTTCTCATTGAAACACGTCGCAAACTGACATTAAAAGGCCGGACATTTGCCCCAGGAGAGCTCTTTCACTGGATGAGCATGTGTAATATCACTACATGGAGGTACAAAGTATTGTTGGGTGGAGAAGGCGTGTCTATGAAAACCATTGTTTTTTACCTGGGGACATGTCTTGCAGGTTTTCTAAATAAGAATAATTAATAACAACTCCTTACTGTCTTTCTCCTTTACTCTTTTCCTTTTCTCTTTCCTCCTTTTGTTATTGTTTAGTCAATGTATGGATAAATGAACGAATGAGAGGATGTTTGTTAGGTACTCTTTCAAGCAAGAAGCATTAAAATCATTTTAATTAAACTTTATAGTATTGTAGCTCATAATATGATACATAGGCTTTATTATTTTAAGATATTGTGTTTTTCTTTTCCATGAAAAAAAAATCATTTTGCTTTTTATCTCTCCTTTCTCTGGTTTACAATTATGGTCTCCAAAACCATTTGCTTCGTAGTTCTCGGTGTTGATGTCGCGACAAGCCCTCCGGCGCTGTGTGGCATAGCACCTGCGAGCGAGACAACTGTTTGTTCACTTTCGCCCATTCATCGCAGATGGCGGCGGATAGGGGCTTTTGACTGCGAGATTAGATTGCACCCCTCTTTCTAGACTAGAAGCTTGCCCTCCTTAGAATAAAACGCGAACATGTACAAATGCCAGCATTTCACCGTTCGTGTTAAACATTTATAGCGACTGAGCGTAACCGTGTCACGATTAGAGAAGTGACCAATCTTTCTACTACGTAAAATGTCTTGGGAATTTCTTTGGAAATACGAGTAGTATAGATTTATATAAGTAGTTTAAGTAATATACAAGCAAACCTAATAAAATAATTATCATGTACGTATTAATCTACAAAATATGTAAGTATAGCGAATTTACAAAGCTGCATAATTACAAATTACATCATCTGTTACGTTTTCAGAAAATTCCTTTGTATTGCAACATTTTTCTGCTTTCTTTGTACATAGTACTTGAAAGCTGAGATTTGCTGGTGCAATTTAGACTTTATGTTGCTTAACCAGGGTGTATTTTTCTGATGGTAATCAAAAAGCTGACAATCGGAGAGCTGAGAACGCTAACGAGAGGGGAGGTCCTCATTTTCATTTTATCGTCCCACTTCACCCCCCTTTTTACTATTTACACTTTTTCCCAGACCACTAAGGAAATTAGACTACGACTACTAAGCGTGAAATTCTGAATGACGAACGTGAGGTATGTTTTCAAAATTACTTATGTGTAAATGAAAATAGATACGTAATTAAACCTTTTGTTTATTATAATTATGTCTTTTAGGTATTACTTATTTACCCATGATGTCAATGCGTATTTCGTTATTAATACAGTTTTGCGGTATGTGGCTACATTGATTGACAAATGTAAAGCCTATTAGGTAAAGATATTAATTTCTGTTTTTGATTAAGTAGGTTTTTAATTTATTGAGATCGCTGGGTTTATTAATAGGTAGGTACATATTATTAATAGGATCACTTATAACCAATGACTCCAGATGTACTGCTGACGTCGTTTCCCGAATCGCTATGGCCAAAAAAGCTTTTAACTGCAAGAAAAATCTTTTTAAGGCCAACATAGCCAAAAAGGCCCGGAAACGTCTAATAAAAGTGTACATCTGGAGCATTGCACTGTATGGGTGTGAAACATGGACACTGACACAGAGGGATAGAGAGAGGTTAGAAGCGTTTGAGATGTGGTGTTGGAGGAGGATGGAGAGGATTAGTTGGACGGAGGAGAAGAGTAATGAGGAGGTATTAAGTATGGTTGGTGAGAAGCGTTCCTTGTTGAGAACAATAGAGAATAGAAGAGGAAAGATGATAGGGCACTTGATACGACACGACGATTTTTTAAAGAACATCATTGAAGGAAAGATTGAGGGTAAGAGAGGAAGAGGAAGACCAAGACGTACTTACTTCACTCAAGTGAAAGAGAGGATTGGCGTCGTGTCGTATCAGGAAGTGAAATTACTGGCAGAGGAAAGGCAAAGATGGCGTTTACTCCACCGACAAGAGCCTGGCTCTTAAATAAATGATGATGATGAGGTACATATTAAATAGGTAAATGAAATCATGTTTAAATAAGCATTATTACATTATAATAATAACCACACAGTAATTATACTTCGGGCCTCAACCGAAGACGATTACTTATATTACATGCAGCAGCAGTACGTTAGTTGGTGCTATCTTCGTCACACATTTAGAGATAGTATAACATAAAAAGAAAATCCTATCTCCTGTCTTGCTCCCGCCTTACTTACGTTGCAACCCTGCGCCGGCGATGACCTCATTACGTTTTTTTGTGTTATCGAGTTCATACGTACTTTTGATTTTTTTTTTCCAATTTGGCTATATTGCTATTAAAATGGGAAAAAGAAAGCGTTCATCGAATGATAGTGATTATGATAGTATTCTACGTAAAGTGAAGCGTTTAGAACGTAAGTTAAAGAAGAAACGTCGATCATCGCTGTCTTCAGAACTTTCTGATGTACCGGACCCTGAAGTACCTTATAACCCGCAAGGTAATTTATGTGTTAACTTTTATTTTATAATACCTATTTTTAGTTGTTTGATGATGTATGGATAACTCATGGCTGTTGCGGCGGCGTCTACGCCTGCGCAACCCGCTACCACTCCGCGCCGCCGCCGCCGTGTCGCCGTGCGTGTCTCCGCGCCGCCGGCGCCGCTGCGCCGATTTTTCCTGTTCTACCCTCTATTAAAAATTTTATTCGCTAAATGCGAAAGCCTTGAATTCGCTAAATGCGAAGGCCATGTATTCGCTAAATGCGATATACACATCGTTCACAAAATGCTCCACGTAAATCGTGTTGAATATGAATACCTAAGTTCCACTTTAATAGTGTTGAAATAAGCAAATGCTATACGTAAATCGTATAGAATATAAGGAGTAACAACTGGCTATTGTTAGCCTATATTTATAGTCCCATTTTAATAGTGGTGACATGTAACTTAATATACTTACATACTCCACATAAATTGTGTAGTGAAATACATATATACCTTACACCGTCTAGGTTATTTACATCACGTAAATCGTATTGTGTTAGAGGGACATTTCCTTCACGATGGCAAGCTAGCTTAGTTGACTCTTTATTATTTTCATCTTAGATGAGGACATACCGGACGAAGTTCTACTCGACGAGCCTATCGACGACGACGATGATGACTTATTACCGCTCGGCCAGTCCGAACCTCCAGAGTTAGTTGCGCCACCCGCTCCGCTGTCGTCAGAACCGCCGCTACCGTCGACGGTCGTACCTGTTACAGAGCAATCTGAGCAATCCTTACCTGTCGAAGATACAGCGTTGACCTTAGAACCGGAAATTCTACAGATGTTAGGCGAAGACCCTGCTGATGAAAAGAGTTATGGAGATAACCTACATAAAGATATTGCTTCAAGGTGGTCACATATTCTAACAAATGGCCTAACAAAAGATATTCAATCAGACTTAGTAAAACAATATTTACCTCCAGAAAATTGTCCAAATATGAAAGCTCCAAAGCTCAATCTGGAAATAAAAGCAGCCTTAACGGAGATAAACATTAAAAAAGATTTGTATAGCCAAAGTAAACAAAATCAATTGGCGAGTAGCCTGGCAGCTATAGGACAAGTCTTAAATTGGGCTATAAAATCAAAAACAGTGCCTCAAGATATTATTAAAAAACTAAGCGATGCTGGGAGGCTCGTGTGTGATAGCCACTACAGGGAATCTTTATCGCGAAGATTTGCCGTCTTAAATACGTTAAATAAGAGTACCAGAGACACTGTGAAAGATACCAAAATAGACGAAAACCTTTTCGGAGCCAACCTATCGGAACATCTGAGATCATCAAAAGCGATATCTAAGACCGGTGCCGAGCTAAAGCCAACGCCACGTCCTCCTTACAAGGCTCCTGCGAATCCGCATCTACAAAGAGGTGCTTTAAACTCCCGGGGGACGCCGCGTGCAGCAACGGCCGAGCCGCGGCAGGCCCCTGCTCCCCGCCGGCCGCCGCCGTCGCCACGGGACCGCCGACAGGACGCTCAGAGGGGCCGCCGCTCCAGCGGCTACACGAGACATCAGACGAGGCGTCGATAGGATGCGAACCGCAGGTACTTACACATATAGCTGGTCGATTACAATATTTTTTACGATAAGTGGTGTGAAGTGACAGACGATCCTGTTATCCTAGACTGGGTTAAAGGCTATAAAATACCCTTTCTAACTGAACCCATACAATCACTTCACACCTCAATGAATAACTACAATACTCAATCTCAAACTGAAATCATTGATGAGTGCATTTCTCAACTAGTACAGTCGGATTTTATCTCACGGTGTACTCCTTGTGAAGGACAGTTTATCTTACCAATTTTTACAGTACCAAAACCGAATGGAAAACATAGTTTTATCTTAAACTTAAAAAAACTAAATGAATTCATACAAATTGAAAAGTTTAAAATGGAAGATTACCGCACAGCTATTAAATTATTACAGCAAAATTACTTTATGTCTACTATAGATCTCCAAGATGCCTATTTTTTAATTTCCGTACACGAGGATGATAGAAAGAAGTTACGTTTTCAGTGGAGAAGATGAACTATATGAATTTAAAGTTCTCCCATTCGGCCTTTGCACTGCACCATTCGTGTTTACGAAGTTATTAAAACCGGTCCTACAATATTTACGCACCCATGATTTGATATCGGTAGCTTATTTAGATGACTTCTTGTGCATAGGTAGATCTTATAAGGAATGCTTAGTGAATGTTAACACTACCAGAGATTGATATAATGTCTAAACAACATTGTAAGATAAGAGATTTCGCACAATATCTAGGCCTTCTTACGTCCGCATGCCCCGCCGTCAATTATGGATGGGTGTACACTAAGTTATTTGGACGAGAGAAATATTTAGCTTTAAATCATGGGGATGACTATAACAAGCGGATGAAAATAGAAAATTTTCTTTATGATGACTTTATATGGTGGAAAGACAATATAAGTCAGTCATTCTGTCCTATCCGAAAAAATAATTATGATCTTGAAATCTTTAGTGATGCATCTACTACTGGTTGGGGCGTGGCATGCGGCAGTCAAAAGTTCTAATGGCAATTGGACTGACTCAGAATTGTTATTACATATTAATACTTTGGAGCTAAAAGCTGCCTTCTATGGTTTAAAAATATTTACAGCGAACTTACAGAATTGTAACATTTTATTAAGGATTGATAACACCACTGCCATTTGCTATATCAATAGAATGGGTGGTGTACAACACCCTCACTTAAATAAGCTTGCTCGAGAAATATGGCAGTGGTGTGAGGCAAGGAACATTCACGTTTTTGCTTCCTATATAAAGTCAAGTAACAATGTTATTGCTGACAGGGAGTCGCGCATATTAAAAATAGACACCGAGTGGGAAATATCACAATACGTTTTTGAGCAAATTATTAATACTTTAGGTAATCCTGATTTTGACCTTTTTGCGAGTGCTCAAAACAATAAGTGTATAAGATATGCGTCATGGAAACTAGACCCTCATTCTGAGTTTGTCGATGCATTTACCATTAGTTGGCATAGAATTTTCTTTTATGCATTTCCACGTTTTAGTTTAATTATAAAAGTCTTAGAGAAAATCGTTATCGACAAAGCTAAGGGTATATTAGTTATACCTTACTGGCCAACACAACCGTGGTACCCCCTATGGTCTAGACTAGTCATATCTGAAAAGATGTATTTTGGTCCTGACAAATATTTGTTACATTCTCCTTTCAGAGACTGCCATCCTCTTCATGCGGATCTTATCCTGGTGGCAGCCATCTTATCAGGGAATCGTTGATTAAACAGGGTGTCCCACTAGCATCATTAGACATAATGATGGCCTCCTTTTCAACAAACACATTAAATCAGTATTGTAGCTCAATTAAATCATGGTGGTCATACTGTCAAAATCATAATTTAGATGTATTTGAAGGCAACAGTAATAATGTGATTTTGTTTCTTACAAAGAAATTTGAAGAAGGTGCAAGCTATAGTAGTTTAAATACGCATAGATCGGCTTTATCAATTATTTTAGGGACAGATGTAACTGTAAATAATCGCATTAATCGTTTTTTTAAGGGCGTTTATCGACTAAAGCCACCAAATCCCAAATATAGCTCAACTTGGGATACAGATGTAGTATTGAACCACTTATCAAGTATATTTCCTTATGATAATATATCATTAGCTGATTTATCATACAAAACTTGCACTTTGTTGTCTATTGCTTCGTCTCAACGGATGCAAACAATCTCGTTAATCCGACTAGATAATATTACAATAACATCCGAGATGATTGTTATAAAAATTACAGACTTGATTAAAACCTCAAGGCCAGGAGCCTGCCAACCCCTCATTAGATTGCCTTTCATTCGCGAAAACCCCAGTATTTGCCCTGCACTTGCAATTCAGACTTACATAGATCGAACCAGATCTTTACGCAAAAATCTACCCAATGAACACCTATTTATTGGATTACGTAAACCACATAACAAAGTTGGTTCTCAAACAATAGCACATTGGGTTAAAGAAGTATTAAGTGCCAGTGGTATAGATATCTCTATATACGGAGCTCATAGTACTCGAGCTGCGTCTACATCTGCAGCCCACAGGCGTGGAGTCAATCTGGAGGTGGTGCGCAAGGCTGCTGGCTGGAGTAATTCATCTCATATATTTTTAAAATATTATTGCAGAGAAGTATTGCGTTCTGATGATAACGTTTTTGTTAATGCTGTGTTTAACAGACAACCAAATTAAATGATTTAAAAAAAAAAAAAAAAAACTGTGGTTATTATTTATTTATTTCTTTCTTTATTGATACTACATATCAATGTTCAATGCAATGCTCTAAACATCTGCATGTAATATAAGTAATCGTCTTCGGTTGAGGCCCGAAGTATAATTAAGAATCAAACGAACTTACCTAGTGAAGTTTGATTCCAATTATGCGAGGGCCTCAACCGAAGACGATTACTAGGTCCCATCCCTCCCAAATACCCACGAAATAAATAAATAAACTAGGTACATAACACAAAATTTTGAGTATCTCTAAAATGATGAGGTCATCGCCGGCGCAGGGTTGCAACGTAAGTAAGGCGGGAGCAAGACAGGAGATAGGATTTTCTTTTTATGTTATACTATCTCTAAATGTGTGACGAAGATAGCACCAACTAACGTACTGCTGCTGCATGTAATATAAGTAATCGTCTTCGGTTGAGGCCCTCGCATAATTGGAATCAAACTTCACTAGGTAAGTTCGTTTGATTCTTAATTATTATAAAGCTAATTTTAGAATATGAAAGAAACCCACTGAAAACTAAACATGTGTTGTTTATGAAAATGTGCCTTTCTTATATAATAAGACTATTTATTAAAATTGCTCTATTTATTAAACAATCTAACATTTATATAAATTTATGAATCAATATCTATTCCTAGTTATTTTATACCAGAGTCTGCTTTAAAATAGGAAGTATTTTAGTGAGACTAGGTGTTGTTGCTACCTTAATACCTATAAAACATTATTCAATTGTAAAATAACGATAGTATAACTGATGTAGATCATTACAGTGGTCGGTAGTAGAGCCATATCGACAGTGAATCCGGTTGCTTCAGTACGAATACAATTGATATTCACTAGGCGATGGAGGTCACGAACACTTGAATATAGTTTTGGAGCTGGAAAACGAAAAAAAATAATGTATTTCAGACCATCCAGTTCATTCTTCTCGTTAAAAATCACTGTGATAATCACCTAACTGTATAATGGCTGCGAGTCACACGCAGGTGTGGGAGTACCTACTCTTAATTACAGATATTCATTTATAATAGGTATTTGGTGTTTAGGTATAACAAAAGTAAGTTTAGGTTGAATGTTTAAGATGAGTTTTTAACCAATGTCAAACTAATAAAGGAGATTCTCAATTCGAGTAATTTTTTAAACAAATTCCATAAAACTTTTTTGATTGTGTTTTTTTAATATTCATAAGTATTTGATTGCTATAGAATATTCGAAAAATTTACTTACTTGTAACAACATTATTGAGCAGTAGAAGCAGCTGTCTTTTAAGATGATCAATGTTGTTCTTGAGATTTTGAGCTGCTCGCAAAGTTGCGGTTAATGTAATTGTAAATAAGCCCAAGGAACTGAAGCACCTCAGCAAGGTGAATGGAGTAATGGTTGCTTTATAAGAGGGTGAGCCCTAGAATACAATAAGTATTTAATTAGGTATATTTTTGGCAACCAACAGCCAAAAGAGCTCGCGGCAGACCACGAAAAAGGTGGCGAGATTAGCTGGACACCTTCTTGGCTGTATGGGCAGAGGCGGCCTAGCATAGAAAATCGTGGAAGAAGAGGAGAGAGACCTTTGCCCAGCAGTGGACCACCGATGGCCAGATAAGATAAGATATTTTTTGGATAACACTCTATGTAATACACACACTTACACGGATGACGTAAAATAAAAATGAGTATAAATATAATACTAAGAATATGGTGTATGATGCCAGCATTATTGAAATCTGTAACACACAAAAATGTTTATTAAAAAGTAGGAATTATATACTAAATACAAAGTTAAGGACTATCTACAAAGATCCGGGCCGTGCCCGGGACGTGTCCGGGCCGTGGCCCGTCAGGAGGGAAAACAATACGTCGTCATGACAACGTGTCCGGGACGTGACAGGGAAAAAATATCATTCCATACATTTTCTATGAATTCGTTCGCACACGTTGTCATGACGACGTATTGTTGTACCTCCAGATGCGCCACGGCCCGGATACGTCCCGGACATGGTCCAGATGTGTGTAGATAGACCATAAAATGAAAAAGTAAAAAATAAAATTCACCTGTGCTCCGAAAATAGAATTAAAAAGTTTAGAGCACCCAACTATTTTCAGGAATTGGGAACTCCAAACGTCAATTTTTTTTAAAAGAAGATGATTGTCATTCCTTTGTAGTTCACCTTTATTTTTTAAATCCTTTAAAGTGATATTAATTGATCTGGATATACACTGTACTTGTTCAGCCAATATATTTAAAAGGCAGTAAATAATAAAATACTCGTAGTGGTAGCGGATGTTACAGCAAAATGAGTAAAATTTGAAAATAGTCACAATAATAATGTTTGCATTAACTACTGGAGGATTCACTAAATCGTTATACAAATGTAATGCTTTCGTCATGAAAGTTATTAAAATGAACGTGCACAATAATACATCAGCTTTTTTTATATTCTTCTTGTACTCTGGTTGACCGATAATAAAGTAATTATGATTCTCCCGAATGTTTTCTACTAAGTCTTTGAACTTATCCGAATGAAATGCACTCAAAACTATGATAGACGTAGTATTTAATATATTGATCGAATGATAATATAAACTTATAAATCTAAATCCCGGGCTTGTGATAAATATTAAATAATACAAATTAAAAAAAAAATGCAAGACGATTTCTAAATTCATTAACACATTTATATATTTCACAGCGAAACCCTTTGTCCGGTGGATGCCAAATACATTTTCTATTAGTAATAATATAATTAAGCTTAAATTGTCCAGTGGACATATTATTGATGCCCAAACTTGCTTGAAGGTGTTCATTTTTACTTTTGTTTCAACTTTTTTATGTTTTTATTTTATATACCCTCAATATTAATCCTGTTAACAGAACGCCTATCATCATCAATTATACAAAGTGACAAAGTAGGAAAATGAAGTGATGTTTATGTTATACAGGATGTAACAAATATTTTGTAACACGTTGAAATAGAACGTATACAGTTTAAAATTTTGATTTTTTCCTAAGGCAAGGAGTCGAAATATGAAATAACTTTTATGACACTTCAGAAAAATTATTCAATATCATGATTAAGTACCTACTCTATCTCTATGTTTAAGTTTAATGCACAGTGATTATAAGTAAACGACGTAACACAAAAACTTATAATTTTATAAACTTTAAGGTAATCGCCAGCACGTTGTTAATCCTTCATTGGCAATTTATTTCCAATATTCTTGGCTGAGACCCCTCTAATGAGTCTTTAGGGAATAACTCAGAGATTTGCCTCAGTTCATTTCTTAAGAACTCTCTATTTATGTTTATATAAGGAAAAGGAACATTACTCACCTAAGATTACAATTCCGATATTAAGTCCGATCTAAGGACCATAGAAACCTTGATATAACCTCATTTATCAAACAAGTTGACAGTATGTTTGTACTAAACATTATCGTATTGAGCACTTAATCATATTATTCATTAATATTTCAGAAGTAATTAGATTAGGTGCTCGTTATTAAAAATTTTAGTAAACATTTTTTTTTGCGTTATTCATTACATTAATCTTGTTTTATTTGTTTAGGTACTTTTCAAACAGCATTATAGATATACCTCATGATTTTTGGATTATGGCTTTAAAAGTATGAGTGCTAATTAAACGGCAATTTTTAAATAACATTTTAAGCCTTTAAGAATCTAATTTGCCATCTTAATTACTAAGTTAGCCATTATCTGCGAGCAACTAAATATAAACCTAACATAGCCACAATTTTTAGCACTTGAATATGATAAAAACTGCAATAGGTACTTATCTTTTTTTTTATTAGCCATTAAGATCCCACTGCTGGGCAAAGGCCTCCCCCGCGACTTTCCATTTAACACGGTCTCTCGTAGTGTCCCGCCATTCCCGTGAAAATGCATCCAGATCGTCTCTTCATCTTTTTCGAGGTCTACCTCGGCGTCTGTGACCATCTAGTTACTTATCTTTTAAAACACCTTTATTTTGTATTCACCACAACACAATAAATCTGGTATTTAAATAAAATACTTACTTGCCACAACACTGTTAGATAAAGTACATAATCGCCGTCGAAACGTCTCCATTGTGTTTTTAAATCGGCTTGCACTATTTAAATAAAATATCAGATATACAAAAGAGATGATTACAGAACTAAATTGTGAGGCAGTTATCACCAAAGTTAATTTTCCCTGTAACAAGAGGAAATATTGAATATTAAAGGCTGCCCGCGACTTCCTAAGCATTTATCGATATAACTTGGACAATTTACAAAATATCTCAAAATAATATAGCTTTTGTGTTATTCTGATGTGTAAGCTACAATATTGCCAAGTTTCATCAAAATCTATTCTGAAGTTTTTGCGTGAAAGAGTAACAAACATCCATCCATCCATCCATCGGCGCAAACATTGACATTTACACATACCTACTTTGATCATCGAATAAAATAATGGGTACTTAATAACCCAATTAGTTGATATAGGTAGGTACTTACATTTAGGAGCAGTTCTGATAACAAGAACAGCTGAATGAAGTAGGACAAGAAAAAAGTGATCAGCATCATAAGAAACTGCAAATAGATTAAATCTTAATTAGTAGAGATAGTAGTTAAGTAATGTGTACTTTTTATATACGTAAGTTATGGAACATTAATTTCTAAAATAAACTACTGGATTTTCTGAACACTCCTGAAAATATGAAAATTATTATCAAATAATTTTATATTAATATACAATTTTATTTACCTGAAATCCGAAAATTGAATTAAATAAAAAAGTGCAGTTTAAAATGTCGCTGTAAGCTTCATCAAATTGACTTATATTATTTATAAGTAATTTCAGTTTCCGTCGCCGCTGTATTGCTGTTACTGTTTTTTAAGTTTCTTAAGGTATCTTCAACCCATTTTAAAAGATATTGTATTTGTGCAGATATAACATATAAAATAGTGTAAAACACGAAGAATTCCAACTTAAACGGACGAAAGACAGATGACTATGAATCCGAAACAGATCGAAGACGAGCTGATACTCGTAGTGACACATTGCCAGTTTCGTGGGTATTGTTAGTATTGAAATTACAATGTGACTCATGCCGAAGGTTACAGGTAGGTACTATGTGTATCTTTTTCAATGATTTCAAATAGTCCCGATCTGATTTACAATTTTTATGATTTAATTTTAATAATTCCATAATTTTCTTTAAACTTTTGGAATAATATTTACTCAAAATTATTATGAGACCGGTGTTTGCCAAGCATAAAGTATGTAGCCATTCTACTAACGAATTGTCATCGTTTACAATTACAGGCAAATATAATATGTGCCCAATAATCATAAGCAAATGGCATAAACCACTAAAATACATCGCTGCTTCTACATATTTTCCACAAAAATCGTAAGTTCTATTGTAACCAAAAAAATTTTCGACGCTAAGTACGATTTTGATGCAAGTTATATCGACTGGACAAGCATGGTTCATGACACGACTGGACATTCATGGTTGACCACTTCGTGTGTAGCAATTGTTTTGATTAGGATTACTCATCAATATTAATGTGTTAATTCATAGAAGGCAGTAGTATAATAATATTTTATAATAAATCCACCTTATTTAGACGTCCATGACATGAACATGGTATGTAAATAAAGGGACAGGAGCAATTTAATAAGGAACAGTGCGATGACCGATCGACTAATGAAATTGTGAACCGTGGTAAAACCATAAATGACAAACGTCAAACCGCAACCGCGCTGCAACCGCGCCACAACCGCTATGCGTAACGGCCATGTTTTTTTTTGGCGATTAGAAAAGCTGGTTTCTTTAATAAATAGGTGTTATCATATAGATAACTCTAGTATTACTTAAATATAATGTAAATGGATAATAAAACACTGAATTATAAAACATTGTTGAATTGTAACGCTATTACAGTATAGTACGTGAAAAATACGATACACGTGGGTAGCAATGTCATATCTACGTTTATAGAGCCGAAAGCCTTTGTCTTAATAGGACAGGTTGACACTAGACGTAAGAAATCCTTTGCTGATTTGTAATATATTTCATCTGAAACAAGGAAATTAATTCTAGAAAATGTAGAACTGTGTTTTACACTGTATTGTAGCTAAAATTTTACCCCCGCCGAAAAAAGAAGGGTGTCATAAGTATGACATGTCCGTCTGTCTGTCTGTAGCATCATTTATTTGAAAAGTGCTTTATTAGAGTTGCTCAGCATATCGCATCCAAAAAACTCGCACCAAACCAAAGCAAAGCAAAAAAGTAAGGTAAAAACCTAGGTGCGAGGTGGTGCGAGATGACGAATAACTCCTTTAATCGTGTTGTTAGCTTTGTTTGATTAACATTTAATATACAGGGGATGAAAGTGGGGATGGTGAATCGAATGTTTCTAACTAAATATGCCTTAGGGTATCAACATGACGCATTACAACTCGGTCGGGGGCTTTAAACTGTAAGTTTTTAATATGTGTAAAGTGTAGTATAAAAAAATCTTTCTAGTACAAAAACTCAGTTTAAATTCTAATACCTATAAAATAAAAATGTGGCCAAAAGTACTCAAAGCTGGAACCGTTTCAGACAGTACGTACTTTCAATAGAGTTTAAAGTGAGTCGACAAACACGTCGTTTTAAAACGTCCGCACAGCATTGTAGTCGTTGTGCGCCACGGGACAAAAGTATCAGCTCGCCTATCAGAGCCAGCGTCGTGAACACGTAGCAACAGAGACTAATTATTGATATCTCACCCTGCAAATATATAACAATAAAAAATCTACTAATAATTAAGTAAGTAAATTAAGTAATTAAGTAAAAAAATATATTTAGGATGTTGTAACTAGTATAAATTCTACCTACGAAAAAATACCTAGCCAATTGCAACTCCGACTCGCATGTGAGGGATTTCAAATAGTATTTAGATGTTTCTATTACATATCTTACTATTTACGAGTGTGTTACTAATTTTATCATTTAGACTTCAATATTACATATTAAATTGCAAAACGTTACTCACCAAGACACTCAATGAAGTCATGTTGTATAGAAATATGATGTAAAGTAGAGTCATTGTAGCAAGCATCATTGTCATCTCGAAAAATATACAAATCATGTTAGGTTTCGTTTTCACTTGAAAAATTCGCAATTGAAAAATTCTCGTACACTCTCGTGGTAATATTTTATTTTATAATATTTTATTTATTTTGTATGAACTCCAGTGGATATTTTGTTCAGGTGACTTCGCTCATTTAAAAATTGTTGTTCAATAAAATACTGAAACTTATGACAATACTGATAAAATAATTACCTGAGCACCGAAAATACCATTAAACATCTTGGAACTTTCTTTAATATTTGTATAAATAAAGCACCATTTATCTAGCATTGCAGATTGATCTATGTTTCTTATATTTGGATCGAATTTGTCAATTTCTTTCGTTATATATTGCATCTGTTCCGAAACCACACTCAGGTAAAAAAATAAAGCCAAGAACTCGTAATGATATCTATAGTCGCACAGAACTAAGTTCATATGAAATAATGCATTAATATAATGTGGTGCCCCGGGGATATCAAAATGATGGGCAAAGCGAAAGTAAGCGTATATTGTAAGTTGTATAACTATTGATGATAACGTAGAAATTATAATAATCTTGCACATTCTACTCATAGTATTATCGTAGATTTGGTCAAACTTGCACTGCGCGTGGTTCGCGTTTAAGTGATTTATAAACTGCTGATACCGACCGCTATTATAAAGAGCCAAAATAATTAGAATGATAGAGTTCAAGCAGCTGCTTATAAAGTAATATTTTTCTGTTCTAAGTTTAAAGTAAGATTCAAAAACATCGTGTTTAACTGTATTTATCACTACTAATATAATTTCTAATACTGCGTGAGAAATGATTACAAGTCTCATTGGTTTGCTCCACCAAAACATATTTCTATGCATGGTAATTAAATTTTCTACTACAGATAGATATTTTAATGGTTTTATTTCGATTTCCATTTTGAATGAATTACTTTTTGCAAAGTATTTAATACGATGGTTGTGTTGAAACGAACGATATGACTGGTAGATGAAACACTATTGTAATTAAAATAAAAGCGATATGTGAAATTACATTTACACTAATGAAAAAAAATATTTAACCGATCTTTATTTAGAAAACAAGTTACGCTGGTAGATATCGTAATTAAAAACGTTTTTGAAGTATGAGAACCTCAGCAATTGTGAAATTGTTAATTATATTTCAGCAGACTCCACTCAAGAGCTCATCACGGTTTACCGCTGTTGTTGCGGTTTAAGTAGCTAGAGTTGAAGTCATAAAACAAAAATTTAAGCATATTTGTGATTATTCAAATCAAAAGTCTCTTTTATTGCTATCTTATCTAGCTGTTAGTCTCGATCTGCTGGGCAAAGGCCTGTTGATGGCCTGTTGTTGTTGTTCCTTATAGGTAGTTGCGGTACAATTATTAAACAACTTTTGCCATCTCATTTTCTCAATAGGTAAGTAGGTACATGAAAAAGTTGATAGTATCGTAGTTCGTTCTATGTAGTTTCCGGAGAAACAGCCCTCTTTTCTAAATTATAGAAAAGTTTATGTACCTACTAGCCAATAAAAAAGAAAAGCAGCAATATTGTTAAGTAACTTAAGAAACATGTAGTGTGGTCACCGTCGCACTTAAACATAACCGATCATTTCGTTTGGCTGATACAAATACGAGCATAAAAGACTATTCAATAAGTATTTGTAGTTGAATAGTTCCGATCTCTTTTAACTTGGATCTCAAATAGTGAGCTGACAATGCGCTGTCTCTGCTGTTTGCACTGCACTGCAATACTCTGTCATGCGGTAATGGATATTGAAGTTGCTGCGTATTTTGTTTTACTTCTTTCAATATTGTATATGCATTGAGGATGAGGTACGATTTCGCTTCTTTTAGACGTAATACTTTGAATTGTTAAATCCCATAATGCTACCAGATTAATTTCCTTCCAATTAAAAAAAAAAAGAAAGTTTTATTGTTATATACAGCATACCAACTGGCTTTGTTAATTGATTTCGCGTGAGATACTCTTTTTCAAAGTATCTAGGTTCTTTCTTAAAAATCATTAGATGCATTGCTTATTATATTATAGCTTATTAGATTATATAGATTACTTATCTTTAATTAATAAATTCGAAGTGTAATACCTATGCCACAGATTACCTAATAGTTACTACGTATGCACACTTGTCACACGCTATACTCACATATATTATATACCTAGGTAGGTATATGATATACACATTTATTTATACAGGGTGTAACAGAAAGGGTATATAAAGCCGAAACACAGCGATAGTCCTCATGAAACTGAACAACTTTCCCCAAGGAACATGGGTCGTAACTCGAAAAAATTTTTTGGATCGCCCATACTTACTCGATCAGCTGATCGGGCATTTTGTATGGGGAGGCGAAATTTTTTTTTCGAGTTACGACCCATGTTCCTTGGGGAAAGTTGTTCAGTTTCATGAGGACTATCGCTGTGTATCGGCTTTATATACCCTTTCTGTTACACCCTGTATATAGCTTTAGAAGAGTTTGTGTTTATGGATTAGCACGTTTGTCCATAATAAATACGAGATCACATAAATCCCAGAGGGTTATTAATCGGCTATTAGCCACCATTAGTGAGTCCTTTTCGACAGCTACGCACATTTCCTATTCCGTTTTGCCAATATTATATTTAGCAAGGATTAGGGTAACCTAAAGGATAACTTGAAGACTTTGTTCGAACTTGCCTAAATACCTTCTAAAAACAAATAAATGGAACATATTCAAAATATTTGAGACCTCTTTTTAAATAATAATTTAGTTCCGTAGAAACCTACAATTATTCACATTTACTCGTCGCAGTCAACCAAACTCGATTTCGAAATGAGCGAAATTCTTTCTAAATGCGAGGGCGACCATAATTTTCCGTGTGAATGATTTACAAATGACAATTTGCCGAGAATCCAGCAGCGTACCAGATATTTTATTATAAGAATGAGAGATGTTGGCAGCGACCGTCTTTTCGTGACCCGTTCGGATGGAAAATCGCTAATGAGGCTGACTACTACTCAAAAGGGAACACTTGCGAACAAATTTGCCTGTTCCTACTTCGTCAATGGCTTCCTCACAGCTCGAATTTTACCCCTACAAGTTGAGTTTTCTTTATTATATATATTAAGTTATTTTGACGTAGATACAGATTTATTTGTTTGCTATTTAATTTTGTTCTTTTTCTAATGCAGTTGAGATGGTCCCACTCATGAGTACAGGCTCCTTGCTCTTCATCCAGTTCCTCTTTGTGTCGAATTTGTCACTGTTGATTGAAAGGGTGGAGATAGGTAATGAGAAAACATGTTATATGTACTTAGATTTTGTATTTTTTTATAGGTACAGTAGATAATATTAGGTAGATACATTTATTGCTTATATTTTTCATTGTTATGTAAAATTTTCTTTGAAATGGAAACGGGCTTCTTTCATAACGGCTAGACAATTCAAGTATTTTTTCTCTGAAGCGAATAATTAAAAGAGGTCACTGTTGATTGAAAGGGTGGAGATAGGTAATGAGAAAACATGTTATATGTACTTAGATTTTGTATTTTTTTATAGGTACAGTAGATAATATTAGGTAGATACATTTATTGCTTATATTTTTCATTGTTATGTAAAATTTTCTTTGAAATGGAAACGGGCTTCTTTCATAACGGCTAGACAATTCAAGTATTTTTTCTCTGAAGCGAATAATTAAAAGAGGTAGACAATTAATAAATGTCCCAGGCGTTTTTTCTTGATTCCTTGGCGCGGAAAATCGCAAAAGGGTTTTAAAGTGGTGGATAAAAGGGGTGGTGTGGGATTACCGGGAGGGGGGGGGGTAAATAGGGGATGGAACAAGCTCGTTAGCGACAATTTTTCTCAAAGCTCTCTCGAAGGAATTGTCACAATTCTGATTGAAGAATTTAGTCATGGACAATGTTTCACGTTTTTTACCGTTTCGATATTGTTACTTATGTCATTTATGTTAAATTAATCTCTGCATTCGTCAGAGTTGTCATGAAGTCTACTTTTGAAACCTATAAGAGAAGGAATTTACTACGTTATGCGACTAAATATATAAGTCTTCTAGCCTATATACTTATATGCATGTTATAATCAAAATGTTGTTTACCAAAGCGTGGTCGCCAAGGGGCGGACTGTATTAAAAGTTAATTTATATTAGTTGAGTCGGCGTAGCGGGTACCACGGCACCACGGTTACCAAGCGGTTAATTAAGAAACTAATTAAAACTGTCGATACTGCAATTAATCTTTTCCGTTTCGCAGCAAGAAGTGAATGTTGAGGGAAGAAACTACATTACAATTTTTGAATTAAAACTTTTGTCTTTTTTTTTTCTTCGGTACCTACTTAAGTCATATTAGTTCGGACCCTTTGCCATTTTCGCCATCACCATCAGCCCTTTCACGTCCCCACAATCATAATCACGATGATATCATAAAGAAAAAAAAATGAATGGTGTAAGTACCTAAAGTACATTCAGGTGATTCAGGGTTCAATATACCGATATGAGCGTTTCATTTTAATTACAGTCTAGACCCAAAATAATCTCATTTCAATGAGGGGACAGAGAGCCTATCTTCGTTAGCGGCTATTTAATTACAAACTCATTTTCAACACCCCTCGAATTTTTTGGATGGAAATAGGAGATAATTCCTTATTTTCTGATAAAATCTATCAGATAGAAAACTTATGTAATAGAGTTCTAAAGCTTATTTACATACATTGTTTTTGAATCATTAACAGCCTGTTGCACAAACAAAAGTTAAATAATTAATACTTAAATCAAAGAAATAGCAAAGGCATTTAAGTCATCAAATTCTCCAATGAGCCCTGTTCCCGACATACGTACCTATTAAGTTTATTTAACTTGGTTTCGATTTATGTTAATTCAAGTTATTAGCTACCTCTGCCACTTTTTAACAGCCCAACCATTACGAGACAAATAACAAATATCCGCACGACTCCACATTTTAAATATAAGCCTGATGTAAATAAAATTGTACCATATAATGTAAAACACGGATAAAAAGCGGTAAATAAATGGTAAGTTGATGGAAGTCGCCGCCAGGATTGAACCCGGATAGTGGCGGCCAGATCTAATTACTGGCTCATCTCCTTCGAACCACCCTTTTATACAAAAATCAATCTCCAATACACGACATTCATTTTTATACTGCATTTTTAAACGTTATGTAGAGTAGTTTTTATTGACTCAAAGAACGTAATCGGCTTATGATATTGAACAGCATTTTCCAAAAACGACAAAAAAGATTATCTTCCTAATGTGAAATATTGTTAACTTTATAGTGTATGAAACTCAGAATAATAAATAGGTAATTTTATTTTATTTTAAGATTAAGGATATAAATGCGGGCGGACTCTGGTACATTTACCTATAAATAATATAAACCCTTTTTGTACCAAAACCTGATGCTTAACAGCCAGATGAACACTGGCAATAGGATCGTTATCTCATTGAGAGAATGTAATTTAAATTGCAGTGGAGACGGTACTTTAAACACAGTTAGCAAGTTACGCAGTGCACTGGTGAGGGAATTAACTTTTTAATTTTACACTGACGCGCTTGCTCTGTAAGTGCCCGGTTTGTTAATAAAATTATTATTTACTTCATCGTTTTGGTAGAGTACTGTGTTTTTAATGAAATACTCTTAAAGTGATGTTTGTGAAAACATGATTTAAATAAAGTAACATAACGTCGTTCCGTTCAAATATTTTTTTAGCACTGAGCGTTGGTTTTCAGTAGCACTCACCGCATTGGGCCTATTAAATATTAAAAACATTGCTGCTATAGCGGAATGCATATTAGAAAAATACTTACGCTTTCTTTCTATCAACTTTAAATACATACTTTTTATTTATTCAACTAGCCTTCTCTTATTTTGGTGTTGCAGTTTGACGTTAGATATTACCCGCGGTTAAACCGCACGTGCGTAGCGACCTTAGCTAATAAAACTATCCGACTTTGGTGTTCTTTAACGGTTATTTTTGTTGAAAAGTCGTGAGCACGATCTCTTGATCCGTTGAGGAACCGAAGATTGATTTTATCGATCATTAGTCTTAATTAATCGTTTGAAGTAAACAATTGATTGTGAAATAGCGCAAATTATTTTTAACATTGTAATTTCGAAGTTCTCTACAAGGTTTATTGGTGATATAATATCGTTTTTCAAAGCACTTTTCGAATTATTTTTTTGAGTGAAAAATGAGAGAATTCTTTCTTGGCTTGAATATTTATTAGTGTAGACTAATTTTATAGGTAGGTAGCTAATCCGTCTCCCAAATTTTCCATCGTTTCTCATTTATCACACTAGCAGGTGGAGGCAAGAGGTTTAAGTTTACCAAGTGATTAATAGGACACAAAAGACGGTATAATCTTCCATTATCCGAGAACAGCCATTTGTTTCCCTTTAGCCGTAGGTAGAAGTAAAACTATTGAGTCCTAAACTAACAAACTCGCGAGGTGTTAAGTTTAAAGGACGAATTTAAAATTGATTTGATTTGTGATTCAGACAGTGGTCGGTGAATTAGAGTAGACTAGGAGTAAGATGATGCAATGTACGACTTGTTACATACATTAATGTACCTCTAGGCGTAGGGTTCCAGAAAGGCAGGCTAAATAAAATAATTGAAACAAAGGTTATTTGATGGAATGACACTTATTGTAAATAATTCTAAAAAACACATTTTTTTCATAACTTAAAATGTGATAAATTTTCTTGAAAATTCTTTAGTATCTAAAATATGTTTTTTGTTTAGTCAAAACAACGCCTACTCATTTATTTTTCAGTGAGCACGACGTAATTTTGCCACAATAGTCTAAATTGAAAAATATCTTTGCCGTCAGACGCGGAGCAATTTCTGAGATGGCACCATTAAAATGGTTTAATAACTGACAGTCTATAAAATTTGCTATTTTAATTACAAAGACGCTGGACGAGTCAGTTCCAAAATAGCCGTAAAATTAAACCGAACGTTAAAGGATTATATATTGTAAACGAATTCGTCCATTTCACATTTTAATGTCCACTCTAGTTAATTGTTTTCCATTTAGTACTAATTCTCTTGAATGATTTACTTTAGATGAAAAACGTTTTATTAATAGCTTCGATTTTATGTCAAATGATTTTGTAGTACACTAGCTAATTAACTTGAAACACTTGTTTATGAGTTTAGATTTCGTAAGGTTTGAGAAAAAGAGCAGTCTACAGGTACAGAGTTTTTTGTGATGTATTGGAGTTGAGTTCACTAGCACTTTCTAAAAAAACTTCTTACAAACTGCTACTGCCGTAAAAAAGGACTTTGAGCATACAAGCATTGTGTTAGAAAACAAAAGAAGATCAAATTGTTTTAAAAATGCTCTGTTTGAATTCTCTTTAGAAAGAAAATACATATTTGAAATCGGAATATTTTAAAACGTCCCTCACTGCTTACCTATTCCATTGGGTATGTATTATATTGGGTAATAGGCATTCAGGCGAGGCGCCAGTATTTAGGTATATGTTATCAAGTCGACCCAAAAGTTCCACTGGGTCTGCGAGCCCGTACTGATAATTCGGGACCGTTTTCCATCAGGACGGATTTTGGGAATAAAATTTGCATACAAACGTGTTATATATGGCAATATACCCAAATTCGCTTCGGAACTTGAATTTCGACGAGTTTTGGGCTCTCTATAATATTTTTACGCACTATACCGCGCATTTGAATAGCTAGGATTAGAGTAGAATTACTACAGTACAGATGTTGTTAGGAAGCACTTTATATGGAAACTATGATAATGTATTTAAATACTTAGAACAAACGTTTAATTTGTAATAGAAATGTAGTTATACGTATAGTTATGTAAATAACTATTATTTGGGTTAGACCGCACTAACTTTATATTATGCTTATTGCGAGATAGAAACGCGCCAAAACGGAGTATAATATTGTAGGCTAGTGTTTGTTCCTTTAAAATAAATAGCAATCTATCAAAGCACTCGGAAAGTATTTCATAGGTATATGAAACAGCCAACAATACTATATGCACTTATATGCATAATGGTTTATGTATAGTAGCAGTAAATCTACAAAAGTGAAAATGTCTTAGTTTATATCCATCATCATTATACATACTGGTACAATCATATTAATGCTGTGTTCTACATTATATAGTACTTTATAAAGTGATATAAGCCTTTAGGGGTTTAACTCACTTGAGAGAGGACTCTATTTTATTAGGTAACAAGTTTACAACGTTGCACAGGTAAGCCGATTAGTTGCTAATAGGTCGACGAGACGCCACCACAGCTTAATTTCATCCATGTTTATATCTTGGACTTAATAGTACCTACAGTCACGTCCGACCTGACCTTTCATATAAGTTGTTATATTTGATAAGGAGAGAGCTAGAAACCTATCCGAAAATATAACACGTCTTGTTGAGGAATTTTCTCAAGGATGTTGTGGTTTGTCTGTGTGATAAAACTTTTACTTACCTAACTACGTACTCCATCCATGCATCTCAGCCTATAGCTGCCCACTGCTGAGCATAGGCCTCCAATTGTTTTCCAGCGCGACCGTTTCTTTGCCACCTGCATCCAACGAGAGTTTTCACCAGGCGTTATGTCATAAATCCGTCATTCAACAGAAAATGTGGTATTTCGATTTGAATAACCGATCTTTAATATTAGTTTCTTATTGCAGGAACATACGAGTATAGTAATTACTAAATATATTATTGTATGATGAAAACACTTTTCTCTAAGTACGAAACTCATTCTTGTATTGTTAAGGATGTAAGTAATTGAGTCTGTCTGGATTTCTTTTCAGAAGTTTGCACGCGATTCTATTAGTTGGATGGTTGCGTTGCAAGGAATTGTAATTTATAGTTTTATCTAGATTATTAAAAAAGCAAGTGTATTTAAGTAGCAGTGGGGATTTTTCCCTGGTTTTTCTTTTGTTTTTGTTTCTGTGTAAAGTCAATTTGCATACGCTTGTTCGTCCATAGTCGTGACCTCATCAAGGCGTGAGAGAAAATCCGTAACTATTATCTAAATAATAGTTACTTTGTCTGCTATCGGACAAGTAATGCATCTTAATCAATCATTTATTAGATGTGTTACGAGTAGGAACTGTTATATTTGGAATAGGTGTACAGAAACATGTTCTGCAAAGCAACTGACGGGCGAATAGAAGTGAAAAGTAAGAAACTTAAAAGTAAATCAATCTCGAAAATGATAAAAAATATTAAGTAGTTAATAAGTTTATCACAAATATCGAATCGAGTAGCCGTCCAAGCATGTCTCTAGAGAAATGAGTAGGTACTGAAGGAAAACACACTATTTTTAACTTTCACTCATCGTTTGGTAGGTGCAGAAACATCTTACTCTTTATCTATCTTCAAATCCTAATGTAATATCCCTTAGATTAAATCTCAGCTTCACACAAAGATTATCCTTCAGCCAGACTACACAAAAGGGCTGCATTTTACATCGCAGGACGTGAGCAGAACGGAGAGTGTTGAATAAAAAACACTGAGAGCTTTATTATCCAACTGCGGGAAGATAAAAGGCAGGAAATGTGTTTGAATGCGGTTTCTGTTTATCTTTGCAAGGTTTTGACTTGTTTGCAGACGCTGCAACTGATGTATTGTGCACTTTTACAAAGGTCATTTACCTTTTCATTTCTCGGTATTGAGATAAGTGAAAATATTCAGTGACACGTATTCGAGATAAAAATATTTTTATTAAGTTTTTATTCGAGTTTTGAGAACAAGGAGATCTTCGCCCAGCAGTGGGACATAACAGGCTAACCATATCTGAATCTGTAGTTGTATGTTTAAAGTTATTAAGTAGGTATAATAAAACACATATTCATAATATAAATAGACAATATTATTGTATAAATTTTTGTATACATACATAGTAATATGTTAACCGAATTAACTATAATTAATTACAATGACTAGAACATTTCACTATTTAATTTGGCAGCTTCGTTTCTCAACTTCCTGAGTCTTGTGAACAACCTGCAAAAAAATAATTTATTTTACCACTTGTTTATTAAAATGTATTGTTTAAAAGTAAACTTTTGTTGCTTTTCGTACCATGATCTGGACAATAATGGCGTCGTCGTCTACGTCGCCTTTGAGCATCGCACGCATCCACACAAGTTTCTTCTGTGAAAGAAAACGTCTCTTTATATTCCAAAGTTTGACTTGGATCAGCACTATCTTCATCTATCTTCATCAACTCAATAACAAGATTTATTGATAAATCTAAATCCACGAATCGAGTAGGTTTATGTGTAAGGCCCGTCCTAACCTACCTAACTAATACACGAGCCCAAGACGTGCGACAGTACCACTTCAAAATTATTTTGAGTCTTTAAAATTTTAAGATGTCTCACCATCATAGCAACCAGGGTGTGCGGGCGGGGCTGCATCATCATCATGTCGAGCTAGAGCGCGCAGTTGCAGCGTGTACGCACGAGATCCACTGCCCACCCCGGCTGTACCCGCGAAAGTGGCATATGGACTTATCTCGTACACATCTGTACATAACATAAACATTTAATTGAAACATAATACAGAATTGAATTGAATTTTCTATACAAGTATTAAATGTCGATAAACTTAATAAATAAATAAATCATATTTATAGAACTTGAATGTAAAGTAAACATATTTCTTCTAAAGACAGCCCTTTCTCTACGAAAGATCACACAGATGTCAAATGAAACAAGTTCGATCAAAGCAGTGTATATTTGGTAAAGACGGAATGTACGATAGAAATACAAATCGGACAAAAATTTTTGACAATGAAACGTACGTTTTATCAGCGCTAGTTTTATTTATATAATGTAACAATAAAATAAACATAATATCTCTTCATATAGTAAATGACAAGCAGGTACTCATAAAAAAATAAATTCAGGAAAAAAATTCTTCATCCAAAAAATTCAGTATAGTAGAATAGTATTACCTGGGGGATCGGGAGGCAGCTTAGGAGTTTGATGTGGTGGAGCTCTGTAAGTACCACAGCTGGGCTTCTCTGCGCTAGTTGTCACCCTTGCTACAGCCCCATCACTTCTGGTCCAAAATAATGACAATAAACAAAACAACATCACAATTCGTACCCTTGGTAAAATAACGCCGCATCTGCAAAAAGTTAACTTTACAGGCGAGAGGTTTAAAGATTGCGTGAGTGTAATTTGAGTATAACTTTTTTGTATTGAAAGGAATTTTCACAAAATTTTGCATGCGTATTTAAGTGAATGAAACTAATAGAATACATTATACTTCGTGCTTCGTCCTCGAGATTAGTAACCTGTGGATTATTTATTATACACAATGTAGTTACGCATAAGTGACTGCCACTCTCTACACTAAGTTGAGAATATAAAATAAAACCATCCTATTCCAGTCTTTTAATTCCTTTTTTTTTTTTTTTACTTACGGGTATTTTCAAATCTATACTGCCCGGCCCCTGCCATCCGACTTCATTCGCAATTTAGTGCTACGTCACTCCGCACATACATTTTTAAATCCAAATTAATTTATCGTTTTTTCGACACAAGTGTTAACTGTGTGTTTATAAAAATGCCTAAAAGAAAAAGTGAATCAAGCGACGACTTCGCAGAACTCGGTCGCAAACTTAAAAAGTTACAAAAACAGTTTGAAAAGCATCATCGAACATCGCGCACCGTTGTGGAATCTTCGGAGTCTAGTCAGTCATCGAGGGAATCATCGCCTTCTCTGGAAAACATGCAAGGTACTTATACAACCTCTTTGTACGTGTTTTATTGCAGAAAAATTGTGTATCATAGCAAAATGCGCCCGCGCGTCGGAAATTCCGACGCAGGGTGTGACCTTGACCTACTTTTAGCGAACAATCGAAGCGTTCATATCAACAATGTTGCACTATTGTTTGGAAGTAGTTTTCGTTTAATTCTATTGGAATTATACATAACTACTATTTTCATTTATTGAAAGATTTTTATAACGCAGTCGAAGCTGTCTTTGGGACTCCTTCAATGCGACAAATTTAAGTACGGTTGTCGTGTAATTCTATGGGAATTATACTTTACCAAAGAGATACTGATGTATTGTATATACCTACGAAAATATTTATCGAGACAGTCAGTAGGACCGTTTCTATTAGCGTTAGAACTACTTGCAGTGCAGACCAGAAGAACTATGTATTGTATACCTATCTTACGTCAGAAACATACCGAGACAGTCCACAGAACTGTTTCTGGTATACGTATATACCCAATAGCTAACATATACCATACCATGCATATATATGTTAATAAACCTATCGAGACAATCAGTAGGACTGTCTTTAATAGGTACGACTTAGTTTGGGGAATGTTACCCACATACGGTTCAGAAATCGAAACTGTCAAAAGGACTGTTTCATGTCTTCTACCACTATACACTCTGTTAAATACAGAACAACACGTAAATATTATATCAACCTAATCTAAATATCGTCTTACAGACGAAGACGAAGGAAAAGTCTCACCTGCGGGACCGAGTACTTACAATGACGCCCGAGATGACTCTCTAGCCGACATCGTAGACGATAATACACCACAGACAACAACCACAGATGCCACTTCAGCTGATACTGGAACGAACGACGCCCCAGAAAACAATACAGCAATTGACGATGCACTCGACAGTATAGTGCTAGAGATTTTAGGAGACGATCCGTCTGCTTCAGTGCAATATGGAAAAGATATACACAAAGACGTGGCGTCGCGCTTTGAACACCTCGCCAAAAACGGCCTAGATAAAGATGCTCGGAAGGAGTTAGTTAGTAAATACCTAATCCCTGCGAACTGCGCTGAGACAGGAGCTCCGCTCCTAAATGCTGAAATCAAAGCTGCCTTACCGGAAACCATGGTAAAAAGAGATAAGGCCATTGAAGCGAGACAGAAACAATTGGCCACAGCAATCGCCTGTCTAGCTGAAACAATGACCGATCAACTGAATGCCAAGGAAAAGGACCACTCCCTTTTGAAGAAGCTAATGGATGCTGGCCGCCTTCTGTGCGACCTCCAACACGCTGAGTCCACTACAAGACGCAAATTCGCTGTATTTGCCGTTAAGAGAGATATGAAGGAACACTTGACCAATACAAAAATTGACAAATACTTATTTGGAGAAAACCTGTCCGAGACACTTAAATCAGCCAAGGCCGTAAATAAGTCTGGCACGGATCTAAAAGTTACGACCAAAAATACGAAGAAACCTTCTACAAACGTTCAGAAAGCAAACAGCGAGGGAAAAAACTGGAAGGCTCAACCCACTGCTCGCAGGCCAGCGGGAGCAGGGACTTCGAAGAGCCACGAAACAGCCTCGCACCGCACCCAGCCCATGAGGTCATCCAAACAGTCGTGGCCTCCGTCGAAGACAACCCGCCGCCAATAAACCCGGTAAGGTACGCCGGACAACTGTCACTCTATGTTAACCAATGGTCCCATATAACTTCTGATCGTACTATCTTAAACTGGTTACATGGCTACAAAATACTTTTTTCACGCCCTGTGCGACAGGTCAGCGCACCAACACCTACCAGTTATTCTCTCACTGAAAGACAACATTTTGATGTAGCTATTCAAAATCTCCTAAATATTGGAGCAATATCAGAGTGTGAGCCGTGCGAAAATCAATACATTTCCAGCATTTTCTTAAGGCCAAAACCTAATGGAAAAATGCGCTTTATTCTTAACTTAAAAAACCTAAACAAGTTCATTGACACTAGTCACTTTAAATTAGAAGATCTTCGCACGGCTATCAAACTGATTTCACGAGATTGTTTCATGGCCACAATCGATCTCAAGGACGCTTACTTATTAGTAAAGATACACGAAGCGTCTAGAAAGTACCTCCGTTTTCAATTCAACTCAAAGTTGTATGAATTTAATGTCTTACCTTTCGGGTTGAATACAGCTCCTTTTGTTTTCACGAAACTAATGAAGCCCGTCGTCAAACTCCTACGATCTGCTGGTCTCCTGTCAACAATATATCTTGACGATATCCTCCTCCTAGGACGCTCATACAACGAATGTGCTGAAAACATCCAAATAACCAAAGACTTACTCACCTCTCTTGGCTTCATTATCAACGAAGAGAAAAGCGCTTGCATACCGTCAAACAGTTGCCGTTTTCTTGGCTACATAATCAATTCCAATACGATGCAGGTTACTTTACCCCCTGATAAACAAGTTCGTATTAAAACTGATCTACGAATTTTATCTAAAACAACTAGATGTAAAATTAGAAAATTCGCCCAATTGATAGGATTACTTATATCTGCCTGTCCCGCCGTCGAATACGGTCTACTATATACTAAAGAATTTGAAAGGTGTAAATACTTGAACTTACTATACAACAACAATGACTTTGACAAATATATGAACATTCCCTCCTCACTGAATTCGGATTTTCAATGGTGGCTAAGAGCGATAGAAACTCCCGCGCATAGAATCAGAACCGATCATTATTTAGACGAGATCTACTCTGACGCCTCAACTACGGGGTGGGGGGCGGCATGCGGCGACGAGACCGCCAGCGGGCCGTGGTCAGACGCAGAGCGCGAAATGCATATCAATCGCCTGGAGTTATTGGCTGCATACATCGCGATTAAGATATTTGCTAAAAATCGTAGTCACTGCCAAATCTTGCTACGAATAGATAACTCAACCGCTATCGCTTACATTAACCGAATGGGTGGCATACAGTACCCACACCTCACAAAAATAGCAAAACAAATTTGGCAGTGGTGCGAAACTAGGAAAATATTCGTACATGCCTCTTACATCAAATCTGAAGATAACACGATCGCGGATACTGAGTCTCGTAGAATTCACCCAGATATAGAATGGGAACTGTCTGAATCCGCTTTCCAAAGAATAACAAATAAGTTTCCTCAGCCTGATATTGACTTATTCGCCAGTCGGATAAATAAAAAATGCCACAAATATGTCTCGTGGCATAAAGATCCCGATGCAGTAGCAACTGATGCATTTACTATCGACTGGTCCAGCTTATACTTCTATGCATTCCCACCCTTCTCTGTCATACTCAAAACACTTCGCAAAATTATCAATGACAGAGCAACGGGTATCGTGGTTGTACCAGTGTGGCCAACACAGCCATGGTACCCGATGTTCCAAAATCTTATCATATCAGATGTCATTTTCTTCAAGTCAACTGTACATATGATTATTTCTCATTCCAGCAATCGGAATATCCACTCCAACCTGACGCTAGCTGCCGCGATGTTATCCGGACCGCGTTACTTCGACGCCAAGTACCCCCCGCGTCATTAGACATAATGCTTGCATCTATATCGGAGTCCTCATATAAACAATATAGTGTATACATCAAAAGATGGATAGATTTCTGTCAGGTAAATGGAATTAACCTGTATGAAGCTACAATTGATAAAGTAATTGAATTTCTTACAACTATGTACAACTCCGGAAGCCAGTATGGCTCTTTAAACAGCTGCAGGTCGGCATTAACTCTCATTCTTGGACCTACTATAGCTAATGATTACCGCATTCAAAGGTTTCTCAAAGGAACCTTTAGACTCAGGCCGCCGGCTCCAAAGTATGACACGACTTGGGATACCAACGTCGTCTTAGATCACTTGGCGAGATTGTATCCAAACTCTGATATATCGTTAGAAAGCCTGTCTAAAAAATGCGCTACGCTGATATCCCTAGTTACAGCACACAGAGTTCAAACTATCACCAAAATTAATGTCAACAATATAAAAAATTTAGGTTCTAAACTCATCATAAATATTGCAGACCTTATTAAAACTTCTAGAGTCGGTTCCAATCAGCCTGTACTACACTTACCTTTTTACACTCTAAAGCCAGAAATTTGCCCAGCAAGCACAATAATTTCCTACATAGAAAGAACAGCCTCTCTTCGCAAATCTGATCAATTATTCATCAGCTTCAAAAAGCCATACAAGCCGGTCAGTTCGCAAACTCTTAGTCGCTGGCTAAAGGACACCCTGCAAAGCAGTGGTATAGACACCTCGATCTTCTCTGCGCATAGCCTGCGACACGCGGCTACGTCCCAAGCTCACAATCAGGGAGTTAGCATCGATCAGATCCGTAAGACAGCTGGCTGGAGTGACAACTCCAGCACTTTCGCCAAATTCTACAAAAGAGAAATATTGAGCACAAACGAGACCGCGTTAGCAAGCTCAATATTAAATAATAAACACAACTAAAGTTTTGATTTTCACTTTAATAATAATAATAATCATGTTATCTTTAGAGTATTTTTATATTTTGTATCGTACATTTACAATACACACCAGTAATCGCTTACTTATGTGTTTTATTGCTACATACATATTTCCAGTACTCTACTCTCAAAGTCTACATTGTGTATAATAAATAATCCACAGGTTACTAATCTCGAGGACGAAGCACGAAGTATAATTAATGATTAAACGAACTTACCTGTAAGTGAAGTTCTATCGTAATTATACGAGTGCTTCGTCCGAAGAGATTAGTAACACCCGCCCACCCAAGACCCCAACTATGTACTGGAAATATTGAAGAAGAACTTGCTCTAAACGAATGAAGTCGGATGGCAGGGGCCGGGCAGTATAGATTTGAAAATACCCGTAAGTAAAAAAAAAAAAAAAGGAATTAAAAGACTGGAATAGGATGGTTTTATTTTATATTCTCAACTTAGTGTAGAGAGTGGCAGTCACTTATGCGTAACTACATTGTGTATAATAAATAATCCACAGGTTACTAATCTCTTCGGACGAAGCACTCGTATAATTACGATAGAACTTCACTTACAGGTAAGTTCGTTTAATCATTAATTATATTGCTTCGTATTTAATGCATAAGTTTTAAAAATCGTATGTCGGATGTGCACATACGGCACTCTTTTACCAAGACCTAGCTAACGTATGTGACTATGCGTCG
Organism: Anarsia innoxiella; assembly: GCA_947563765.1. Lineage (NCBI taxonomy): Eukaryota > Metazoa > Arthropoda > Insecta > Lepidoptera > Gelechiidae > Anarsia > Anarsia innoxiella. The sequence continues at coordinate 3,207,831 of OX387403.1, forward strand.
TTATTTGACGAAAGACTACGAGTCGTATGTGCACATATATCTTTGTTATACGAAGCACCCCATGATACATACGTCGTTTTTTACAAAAAACGTCATCAGTATATGGTCATATTTGAATTATCCAGGGAAATTTCTTAGTCAACTTACACATTTCATTAAAGAAAACACGTCTGAGTTTAAATTATTCTGTATTTACATACAAAAACCAGCCAAGTGAGAGTCAGACCCCCTTAAATTTAAGGGGGTCTGACTCCGTGTTCCGGCCAGGTTAAAAGATAACAAATAATGACGGCGCGGCGTAGTTGAAGAAATTATATTTGGGGTGATATAACTCTAGGCTACTGGAAGTACTGGAAGTTCTGAACTGGACAACAGTAAACACTTGAAGCTACGCTTATACATATAGTAAGATGCTGGCCGCGCGATGATATGTGCGGACGTGAGAGGCTACGTGATTGCTGATGCAACGGAACCGTATCGATGCAGGAATATTTTCACGCTCGCTGACTTGTCTTATCTATGACGTACTGGAGGTCTGCACAGTACCTACTCCCCCCTTTGGAAAAGAAAAAGAAAACTGGACTTCTAAATGCCGCTAAAACTTCGCTCGTTGCTCCTTTCTTCGCCGAATAGCTGCTCCCTTGACTTTTCCGGAATAATCGAAGGAAACTATAGCGTTTGACAATTAATCAATATTTCTTCACAATTAATAACTGCAGAGTATTGCGTTGCGGACATCATCGTGATGGTTGCGCAGTCTCTTTATAAATCAATATTCAAATTCTTCATATTCGTAATACTTCCACGCTGGAGCGCTTCTCTTACAGTCATGGGCTGCATACACTGGCGGTTGCCAAATCTGTTCATGGGCCCCAAGCGTTCTTAACGTGTTTCATTGTTTCACGTACTTGTAATGCAGAGTCAGGTACAAAATACCGCAAATAGGGCAGAGCGAGGAACTTCAGACGTCTCGCTGCGAAAATCAAAAATTGGTGTGTATCGAACGATGAGCCTTTTTCTCTATCATTCTCTCCAAAATGGTGCGTCTCGTGGCCGTATCGATGCGTTGTCTGTCCAAGTGATGGTCTTACTTTCAATAATTATAGTAAAATTTCAATGTAGTGTGGTTCATTGTAAACTTGACCCCGTTTCGTCGTTTGTCCATTTGTGCTGCTCGTGCGTAATTCTCGCTCACTGAGGAATCCGCTTGTGTCAGCGGCAAGTGCAGCGAACTCAATTGCAATAAATCATCTTGATATTTTTCAAAAAATTTCTTCGTTTCGCCGGTAATAGTAAAAATAAATTTGAATTCATTGCAAAAGTGCCTAGTTGCTGCTGCGCCGGGTCCAGAGATTGGTGTTGTGCTTGGCCGTACTATGTAGATATTGAATTCGTCACTTCTTCATCCAGAATCGGTGAGATCAGCTGGTGAGAAGCCGGAACTGGAGTGACTCGATGAGGAGCTTGTAGTGTCTTGAGATCCATCTTCAAAGTAGCCAAGGTGCGTGTTCGGCGGCGGTCACCACTGTTCCGGCCAGGATAAAATAGTTGACAAAAAGACGGCGCAGCGTTGTTGCAAGAACTTATATTTGAAGTTACATGGTGATATAACTCTAGGCTACTGGACGTACTGGAAGTTCTGGACTGGACAACAGTAATGACTTAGAGCTACGCTTATATACTAAGATGCTGGCTGCACGATGATATGTGCGGACGTCATAGGCTACGTGATGCAGGAATATTTTCCCGCTCGCTGACTTGTCTTATCTATCACGTACTCGAGGTCCGTACACTCCGCAACTGCTTTCGGAACTGAAAAGAACAAATAATTAAAATAACCTTCGTTACGTGCACAATATTTTCATACCTAACTCAAAATTCGCAGTGTGTAAATAAGTTGGAAAAGTTATAAAATTAGGTTCAAAATGCATTAGAAAAATTACTAAAGTATGCTATAGAATAAATAAATAAATAACTGTTACATTTGTGCAATAAATGTGTCTTTTATATACATTTAAAAATTTGAAAAACGACGTATCATAAACCATGACCTAATATAACGACGCAAGTGCACATGCGGTCCCTAAAGTTACGTCAAATAACGCAACATCTTTACAAGCGGCTAGGAAGAGTTCGTACAATAAAGACGCAAGTAAACATAAGACCACTTATTAAAAAACATGAGAAATACGTAAATTTCAGAGCATAACATACACTTAAATAGGTTTTAAAAACATTTTCATTAATATACCTAAAAAAGATAAAAAGTATCGCATGTGATCATGCGACGTGTTATTTTATGCCAGTCATTACCACCAAAACAGCCGTAAGTGCACATACAACTATTTTACAAAAACTTATTTAAATAATAATTAGAATTACTTACCATTCAAAATCCGTTTCCCATGTCCATTTTTGGGAATTTTGATCCGATGTGCGACACATACTCACTGTCCGGTAACAACGACGCAAGTAACAATACGGCGGCGCGTGCGCCGCCTCGCGCCCCCGTCGGCGACGTAAAACAACGATACATGTGCAGATACAACATTATTTTACGACCATTAATAACTTACGTCGTTTTTCGCACAAAATATTTCCAGAATTAAAAAAGTTAAGAGAAAAATTGTTTTCGTATTACATAAAACATAGTTTTTAAAGGTTATTTAAGTAATAAAAACACTTTTGACCTATGATCACATACGGCGTTATTTTACCAAGGGTACGAATTACTCACTGATTTTGTTTTCGATTCGTTCGAGAAAATGACAATCGAAATAAATAAAAATTCAGATTTAATTTTATTGGTAGGAAAACTGTTGAATTTTAATTAAGTACAGGTGTCTTCCGCTATAGTAAAGCTAGGGTGGGTGTCTCTCACGTGATTTGATTTCAAGAGGCGCCTCAGTGAAGAGGGTCGATGGGACAATCCCCTCTTGTGTCAGCTCCTTGTCACAGCCAGATCAACTGCTAACGATCCCGGCGAATTCAAAAAGATTTTACATTTTTACCTCTAACATCAGCTTGATTGCAGATCAATAGACGTCGTACAACGTTTTTTATGAAATCCAAAACGCTTCGATGTTCGTTTGAAGCTTCGAAAATTTCAATAGACTTTTTTTGGAAAATATTATTTTTATGGAATAAAGCTCAAGTTTCGAAGCTTTATGATACGGAAATGTGTAAGAATTTTTATCACAATATGTGACAAATTGCTGAAATTTACAATAAAGGGCGATGTTTCAAAAATGCTTTACCTTTTCCTCCTTAAAAGTATAGCGAGTATAGTAAGTGCTGCAAGTGACAGAGCAGCACACAATGCCAGCAACAGCGCCAGTTCTCCAGCAGTAGCAGGAAATGGAGCATCCACTTCTTCTGCAAAACTACCTTCAGCTGGTAATGTCGTGAACTCGTATACTTCGCGTGTCCAGCCCGCTTCGTTTGACGCTCGGACGGCAACACGGTACCTTGATCCTGGAGATAGACCTAAAGGAAAACGAAGTAAGAGATAACATGAATGGGACAACGCCAGGCTGTTTCATTAAAGTAAGAGAGAATAAGAGTTTAATATAAGTAATATATATAATATATATATATATCACCCTTCAGAACCACCATAGCGAGCGGTGTCAATTTTAATGGGTCACATCTCTGTACTCACCACCTAAAATAACTTCCCCTCCAACAGCGACATCCCTAGCACCAGCGATCCCCGAACCCGCCCATTCTAACTTCAGCACCACAGGTCCACATCCACCATCATTCCACATCGTCGTGTCAAACCTAGCGTTTGTGGTATTCGAGTTAATCCATCTGGCATCAGGAGGAGCGATTGGAGGTCCACCTGAAGTCCTCACAGCTATTTCCGACCCTGGTGGTCCTCCCGCGGACCCATAAGCTCGATACGCTGAGCCACAGCGAAGACCTGTTAAAGTGACTGGTCCAGGATTTGCCGTTTGAGTTCGCCATTCATCCTGAAAAATACTTCTTGATTGCTATCAGTTCATAAAACTATGAAATAATGGCTTTAATTGTTTACTAATACAAACCTCTGGCAAAGTCAATCTCCAATGTATACTGAAAGACCTTGGCAACGCATGTCCTGGCATTCTTGGGGTTGGTCGTAGATCTAGTTCTAGTTCCCTAGGTCTTGCTTCCAATAACGCTAGAGTTGGAGGCGAGGGTGGCCGTAATACAACGACTCGCCAAGTAGCGGAGTCTGAACCGTGAGGGTTTTCAGCCACACAGGTATAGTTGTCTGCGTGAGCAAGTTCCAGACCTAGGAAGCAAAACCATAGAATATATGGCATAATATTAAGATACAACAATTGACACCACATTAAAATTTTTCATTTACCTCTGATTAATAAAGCGTCACCGTCAAGATGGAACGGTGGCCGAGGATGCAAAGGATTGCCAGCTCTTAGCCATCGTTTGGCTGGTGGCGGGGCACCACCAACTACACAGCGCAAAGATAAAGATCCTCCTGCAGCGCCAATAGCTAATCCACCAAAGGAAGATATTCGTGCTGGTGCTAAAAACAACCATACATTTCCAGTTTTGGGATATTCGTTTACCAAGAATGAAGCTATAATAATATTGACACTTCTTACCTAAAACGCTTGTTTGACAAGCAACTGGTACTGATGGAGGCCCTTCACCAGCTATGGTGGCAGCTCGGACCCATGCTTCATAAGTCCGTCCAGCGCGGAGACCTCGCAACGATCGCATACATTCTATTGAACCTCCTTCTCCCTCTGAACACGTGTTCACGCGCGTCACATTTGGTTCTTGGGACCTGGACAATAGACTTAGTTTTTATTATAATATGGTATATAATAGAGGTCCAATATTTTGGTAACAAATCTTACCCTGATAAATCCTTAATATAAAGTGTATAATAAGTGAGTCTTCCATTTGGCTCTGGAGGGGGAAGCCATGACGCTCTTAACGAGCGTTCGCTGAGAGCAATTAATTTCATGCCACCAGGAGCACTTGGCACTACAAACAAATTATAATAATCCATAAAACTTCTAACTATTTTTAATGAATGACACGATTTTGATAACATCTACTTACCATCTTCATCTGTTCTGCAAACTTGGGGAGCTGTGAGTGGACCGTCACCTGCAGCGTTGTGAGCACGTACCCTTATTTCATATTCAGCGTAAGGTGTCAATCGGGATACTGTTGTTTCATCACCCTGTTACAGCATTGTAAATTAAGTTAATAAAAGAAAAGTCCCTAATAAAATGCGTATTTTTCTTAAGGCTAAAAAGCTTACCTGGACTCTTAAAAAGGCGTCTTGACTAGGCAGCAAAGGGTCCGCGTCACGTCTTGTGTACTGTAGCGTATAGTGGGTAATAAGCCCGCCCCGGACGTCAGCGGCCGGCGGGCGCCATGACACCTTGAGTGACGTCGACCCACTTGATATGCATGTCAGACCTTCTGGCCCTCCTGTCGGCGCTGAGCCAATAAAGATGAGACTGTTTATTTAACCATACTAAACAAAAAGTCGACGTAGTGATAAGAGGATTTTTTACCGTTTTTGAAGCAAATAATTAATATAGAGGAAGTTACTATGCATAACAAGTAGATAGGCTTTAAAACTGGAAACAAAGCTACGGTTAAAAAGTGCTATCAATTTGTTTCTGAATTGTCCGACCTAGATCGAAAAGGCCACGGTCCAATTAAGCCATTTTGCATTTTGATGGGAAAATTTACGATCGCCGCTTTCCGTCGATAGGTTGGATTTATTCACGCGGCACCGTGACAAAACTTAGTGCCTTTTCAAGTTTTAGATTCGTTATTGGACTTCAATGAAGCGTTTTAAACAGAGAATTAATGTAGAGGATATTAAATTCTATGTTCATGAAAATATGGTTCATTTCTCTTAAATTCTAACTTATTCGGAGCTTCATTTATCCGTTGAGGAATTTGATGAATTGGGAATGTTGTTTACGTTACAAGATTCCGAGTTTGAGAAAGTAATTGCTACTTGTGCTATTTACGGTGTGCAAGGAATTTGGATAAAAAAACTAAGATCAAAGTGAGTAAGTTGCTTTCGGGTGGCGTAATTTTTCATCAAGCTTCCCATCAAACTTTTGTCATTTATACTTTACTCAATTTTGGAGACAAATGGTTCCATGACAAGGCCATCAACATTTATAACTACCCTTATACAATACTTACGCGATTCTAAGGTGTGCCGGTAATGAGGAGGAGAAAGGGGACCGGTACCCGCGGCGTTGTATGCTCTAATTGTGACGCCGTATCTAGTAGCTGCCTTGAGTCCCCTTATTGTGGTACTGGTAGCATCGGCACTCGCTCCACTCTCAGAGCCCGAGCTGTCGACAGCTCCCTTCCCTTCTTCAGTGACCTCCCACCAGCGTATCGTGTACCCAAGGAGCGTCCCGTGCCACGTCTCTCTTGGAGGCGGCTACACAAATTGTAATTAATAAACCCTCGTCATAAGATAATTTGATAATTTTACGAGACAGTTTTCTAATTTCAAAGGTTGTTTGTTAAGTGAGAGATATATTGGTGGTGTGGAATTATTCTGTTCTTCTACATGTGCGTGTAGTTTACCTGCCAAGTGATGTGTAGTTCCCGAGCACGTAGAGCTCGCAAAGTGATGTCACGCGGGGCTCCACCGGGAGCTGCCCAACAGACACATCGCATCAATAATGTGATTATTGGTTTTAAACTAGCACAGCTTCTATTTACGAATACCTATATTATTTTTAGGAGAAAATGTAGAATTGAATAAAAAAATCTTTAAAAACTAACTGCAACTGAATGTAGTAGCTACTGAAGTAAAGACAAAAAGTATCCTCGTGAATCCTTACGTTATAAATGTATTACAAAAGAAATTCTTAAACTAAAACTCTTGGTTCATATAATACGGAACGATTCTTTATTTAAACATAACGTACCAAAACATTAAACAAACTCTCAATCTATGGACTCCAGGAGGAAATAATACCTACCTAAGTTTAAATGATCTATGAACGTAACTTGTTATATGTTACGATCATGGGGTTTAATTTCGAGAGTGACCGTAAAGCCTAGAAAAGGACGTATGAGTATGATCATATTATGATAAGTAAGTACGGTACCTATATTATTTTCCCACGTCATCATATTTCGGCAGTCGTAAACTAAAGAGGTGAGCCCTTTATTACCCTTTTTGGCTAATGAGGTATACGGTGACAGTGAGCAAATATCTCATTTATTATGCACATAATCATCGTACAAATGATGCTTAATTAATATCACAAGAGCCAAGTCGCTGTAGGTATGATACGCATTTTTTTTACTACTTATATCTAATTTCTACCAGCTCTATCTAATATAATAATAATGTATACTGAATTCTTGATTTAAGATTAAGATTGATTTTGGCTACTTTTACTATTTTTAGTACTCTCTATATGTCCTATGTCAAATGGTGATCAAAATAAAACAACAATAAAATTACTATTCTAATATTCAAAATCTGATAACAAAATTTTGCAATTGAGAAATCACAGTCCTTCTGGGTCAATCATTTGATACGTCACGACTACTTTTTAAGAAACATCATGGATGGATAAGTAGAAAGAAAACGGAACACAGGCCTCAGAGGAGGGCTAACATAGATCAAACAAAAGAGGACATAGAAGTTGTCTTGTATCAGTAGCTCAAACGGACGACAGAGAATAGAGACGAGTGGCGAAGACTCTGCCAACAAGAGCGTCGTGATAACTGTCATTTAAAAAGAGTTTAAATAATTTATTTTCAAGAAAAGACACGATAAGCATCGCGATTACGTATTCATGTGACTTACCCTCTTCCCTTGTGGTGAAGTGCAGCGGCGTGGCGTAGGGGGAGGCGCCGACGTCGTTGAAGGCGGCCAGTCGCAGGGCGTATCTGGTGTCGGGCGCTAATCCTGACACCGCCGCCCCGGCGCGGCCTGGCCCTTCAGACCTACAGGAAAATGCTTTTATATTGCTCAAGTGTTCGACCAACATAGGTGTGTATCTCTTCGCCGTACGTGGATATATACCTATAGTGTAAAAGTTATATTGTTTTCTTTGCAATATGCAAACTCCAGTCAAGACATATGTCGCTGTTTGGTAATATTGTTACTAGTGGTACATATATTATCTATTAAAGGAGCAGTTCATATTAAAAATAAATAGTTGACGAAAGAAAAATAAACCTCATTTACATAAATTGCTTCAACGTAGCTCACGTAAAATAAACATGAAAGATAAGGAGCTTTTACCCTACAAGTATTTCATATAAATACAAGTCGTGTTATTTCAGCTTGTTAATCAGCTTGTCAGTCATCTCACGTAATCACTAGAGAATGCTACGAGTATGGATTTTGCATGCGAATCTAAACATCGAAATATCCGACATTATCATATTCATAAGCCTGTCATACCTAAAGGATCTCAAGCATAGATATGCTGGGATTTACAAAAGGCACTTCTATAGTAAGGTGTTGTGTGTAGCTACGCGTATCGTTGCTACGAACTCCTAATTGGGATGGAAATTCTAAATATCTCAGCCAGTATTTAATCTTTTATGCTAGTTATAATTTGAAGTAAGCACAACACTAATAGGTAGGTAGGTATCAGGGTTCGGAAAAACATCTATACAATCTTAAATTTAAATAACATCACTGTTTTTACAAAGTAACATGAAATCCATCTCAACAAAACAAAGGCATTAAATGTCATTAACATATAATTATTTATAAACATACGTAAATGTTTACTTACGCCACGTGAAGAAGATCGGAATTCGCCAAAGTAAGGTTGACAACATCCGGTGTGTCCCAAGCATCGAGCAGCGCGGGCAGCGGGGCGTCGAGGGGAGCGTTCGTGAGGTCCCGGGTCAGGGCCCTGTATTGTAGCGAGTAGTGCGACACTAGGGCCCCCCGGGCAATGCGCCATGTCACCCGGGCCCTACGCGACCACACTTCTGATATGCGAACTTCTTCTGGGACGTTCGGTCGTTCTGTTGTAAAAATTAAAAGGAATGGTTGTAAAAATATGAGTTTCAATAAAACAGGAATGGATATCTTTAAACTTCTTTTTAGTTCTACTTATTTTACAATCTGTTCACAAAATCCCACGTCCATATTTGTTTTGAAAGTATCTATTCTCGTAACAAAGCTTTAAAGTTTGAAACAAAGTATCTGGAACAACCGTAATACCTTTGACATAGAGTTTGAATATCAGTTCGTCGCTCCCGTACAGATTTCTCGCTAGGCATTTATATTCGCCTCCGTGCTCAGGACTGGCGTGAGATATAGTGATCTCTGACGTCATCACTCCATTACTTATGTCTCTTGTTTCTACTGCACCAGCACCACTGAATCAAATTAATATTGTTACGGAACTCGCTTTAATTTTAATTAGCTAGTTGAAAGTCGACAGCAACAAAAAGTACGCAACAAAATGTGATAAATGACTTACTGCAATGCCAGAGGTCTGGAATCATGAGTCCAATGAATATGTATTTCAGGTTCTCCTCGCACTGTGCAAGTTATTCGAGCTGCGGAACCTCTCACTACCCATTTGATTTGACCTCCACCACCTCCCCTGCTCACTTTTGGCGGTTCTGAAACAATATTTTCTTTGATCAGTATTACCATAAAAAATGGGCCGGTTTTAAAATAAATGACTGCCTAGATACTAAAATTTTATATTTTTTTATGTAAAGTTATTTCAAACAATGATGTATCAGTTAAGTACTTCAACGTACCTCTAACATCCAAATAGAACGAGTGATGCAAAAAAGCATGCGTAGCACGAGCGGTACATCGATACCAGCCTTCGTTATCTGGTGTTGCTATCTTCAACCAAACAGTACCGTCAGATAATATTGCTCCACCACTTGTGTCGGTGGTGTCAGATTGGCCCCAGAGTATATGCCGCCAATTTTCTCCATCTGGATTCAAATGGTAATTAATTTTATTTAGCAACGATGTTTAAATACTTAGTACTTAATTCGTATGGTAGAATAATTGTTGACGAACCTGATGAAAATTCCCAAGATATTCTAGGAGTCGGCTGGCCTTTCGCTGAACATGGCAAAAGAATCGCAGCGCCAGCAGACACCGAAGTGTTCTGAGCCTTCCAAACCCATGTAGGTGCCTCTGTAAAAAAAAACTACTCTATAAATGTTACGTGGTTCATGAAACAAATAAAATCACTTTATAATAAGTACAAAATACCTTTGACCATTAGATGTGTACTTTGGGTAACAGTTCCAAAGTCATTTGAAGCTTTGCAAGTATATTCACCACCATGAGCTGAAGTTAAGTCTTGAATGATTAATAGGGAAAAGAAGTCCATGTTTTTTTGTTCCACCTGTTGGCCGAAGAGGTATAAATACAATTTATAACATAGGTCAGTACATAAAATGTATTTCTCCTTTAAAATTGTATACATCTTAAAATAAACGAGAAAATCAATAAAAAAATCTTAATATTACCTTTAAAACAGAAGGGATCGGTAAATTATCTTTTTGCCAAGAAAATTGAATAGGCTTGTCACCGGATACAAGAGTACAAGTAGCTTGAGTACTGCCACCCACTTCCAATTCTTCGGGAAATTGGAATGGAGCTATTTTAGGCGGTTCTGTGAATAACGGGTATATTTAAGTGTCTATGCTCAGAATAACAAAGAACTTTGCTCGTTAAAGATAATTTCTTTCTTTATATGTTTTTTTAACTTCGACCGAAAGTTATTTAGCGTGGGCACATTACTTTCTATGATTTCCTTCAGAGAGCCCATAAATATCCTGTATAATAAAGCATTACTTACTGTGAATATCTAATCTGACAGTTCTTCGAGCCAATTCTCCGCTTTCAGCTCGAACTTCACAAGTGTAGCTCCCAGCGGCTGTACTTCTGATCGATGGTAACCTCATCACTCCACGGTCATCACCAGATTCCATAGCAGACTCCACTATAGACCCATCTTCACGTCGCCAAACCACTTCCCTGCGTTATTAAAACCATTTTTGATTAATAGACTTAGATCTGTAATATTGTCGTTAATATTAGGAATGACAATTTGAACTTACTTTATAGGATACCCCGAATAAGGACAATTTAGAATAACATCCGTATCTGTCTTCACATGTATCGATGGTAAATAACGTATATTTGGTGGACCTGCAATAACGAGAAGGTTATTTCTATATACTTGAGTAGGTAGGTACTACCTACTGAGATAATTCATGCAAAAGAACATTTACCAAAAACATTCAATCTGGCATGATGAGCCACTGAGCCACGTGAGTTTGTAGCATTGCATCCATATCTACCACCTTCGTCTGCTGTTCTTATAGTTACACTCAAAGTTGATATTATTGTTCCTTCTTCTCCTCCTGGGTTGGTTTCTGCTCGGGTATTTACACTGTACCTGGAATAATCAAATTCAGAGTTACCTTTTCCATTGTTAAGGTGTTTGTAAGTATTGATATTGGTCCATACTTGTCAGGCGCCGAAGGTAGTGGTCTGTCATCCAATGTCCATAATATTCGAGGAGAGGGTACCCCATTTGCAGCACATCTCAATGCTATGCTTTGTCCAATTCTAGTAATAGCTTCACTGAACGTGGACACAAGTCTTGGGGGTCTGTCTGGAACCAGAAATATCTATTAAAGGAATCTGAGATTTTAAATTAGGATTGCCATGTTTCTGAGCTATAAAATGAATAATACTTAATATATTATTACCAGAAATAACAAGTTCAGCGCCAGCAACAGCAGATTCAGCATGATCGTGAGCGGTGCATTGATACAAGCCAGCGTGGTGCGGTCTTACTGGACCCACAGCTAGTCTGGTTTGAGGAGCATGCAGCGGTCTTCCTTCATGTTGCCAACTAATCGTGAGGCCTGCACCTCTTCCTCCATGCACTGTGCAATTAAAATGACCGGAGCCACCCGTACCTATCATCTAAAATAAAATTATAGTGCTCAAATTTTGATCAAGATCTTACAAGACTGATTTAAGGACACAAAATTAAGCACTTACCAAAGGATTAGGTGTAACACTAACAGTTAAAGGCTCGTATACAACCAGTCTAGTAAGTACCCTGGGTGAAGATTCTGTTCCAACTGAGCAAGCATATCTAGCAGCATGATGTGCTCTAGCGTTTGGTATCACAAAAGTCCCTCCACGGACTGTACCTTCTCCTGCTTGAACCCAAGTTCCACTTGCTTCTTGTTTTTGCCATCTATGGAATTAATATTATTAGTAACCTCTCTCAATAAAATGATCTCGTATTAGGTAGTTACACCACATTCAAGTAAAATTCTTTTAATATATTCTTAGACTTACGTAACAGTATGCGCAGTGGTATGGCGACGAATGCAAGGTATTATAACAGTGTCTCCCACTCTTGCCTCTATGGCATTAACTTCGATATTCTCGAGCCAGCTGCTATCTATGGGACAAAATTTTACGATGAAATACTTGCTAATAAGAATTTGCAACTTTTCATGTTTCTACCTCATTTCTGGAATTTACTTAAATGGTCTTACCGTCAGTAGTGAGCTTGAGTGACGGACTGAGGGTATCAAGTGCGATGCATGTGTAATCAGCTTGTATATCGGCTTGTGTTAAATCTGAACCGAGCAACAGACCACCAGCTCCAGACACCCATCGAGAATCTGAATCAAATGACGGATGTTAAGAACAAAATTATGTACCTTGTAATTTATCAGTACCTATTTTATAACATATTGATGTAGAATTTTGTAGATTTTGCCTTATATATCAATAAATGTTTGGCACAAATACCATAAAAAGCCAAAATAAAATATTTTTGAATGTTGTCTTCATAAATTAATTATTTTGTGCTTGTATCTAACTGAGTTATCACTCGAATGCCTCCTTATAAAAAAGAACTATAGCCAAAAGAAAACGAGAATGAATTGGTAATCTCCACGACATAATTGATATAAAGTTTTGAATGTGAAAAAAAATTTGTACTTACCGGCAGCTAAATACCCTGAAGACAGAGGTATGCCATCCTGAAACCACGTGACGTCCACGAGTCCCACTTGAAGTGACGTCTCACATCGTAGTACTACTGACCCTCCAACCTTCGCTGGTGTGAGCTGCCTCACCGTATGAGACAGGATGTTATCTTCAACTGTAAAAAATGAGCTCTACATCGGGACGTTGTACATAGATAGGTACATACTTACCGTCACGTCTCTCTCCCATCGGGGGAGACAGAGATTGTGGATTACAAAAATAGCTTAAATAATATTTAAATATAAGTACTTAGTTATTGTGCAAAAAATATAGTTTTAATTTATGTTGCTCACGACTCGTAAAATGATTATAATTGCGTCTGAAAAATACAATCTGAATTTTAAAAATATTACCTGAGTCTATCCAATTTTAAAAGAAAATGAAGAACAAAAACAAGATGGAACAATAAATAAGAGAATAATTGCGTCCGACGTGCCTTTGTGTAAGACGCGACTTCAACGTCTCATTATTGACTCGTCAATTGCGAGATGGCTAAAACAATAAGCCGGTCCTAATTTTTCTTTTGTCTACTTCAATAATAATTTCTAGAGCCAAAAAATATCTTATGCCTATATAAAAGAAGACAAAAGAATTTGAATAAAGATATCGAATAAATGAACAACCATTGTTAAAGAAAAGTTAAAACTTTGGTACGCGCATGAGAATAAAAATTTACCAAAAAGTGGAGCGAGGCAAAAAAAAATTAAAACATCAAAGTGACGAATACTTTCTTTGAAACTCATTTGAATGAGAATAAGCTTCCACTGCGCCTCCCATTTGTTGCCTTTCGATTCTCTCTTTGTAGCCATCTCCATTGTAGAGGAAAATATTAAAATATGGTAAATGGAATCTGCAACTCGTAGCTAGTTGCGAAGATGTTCTCACAGCCGCTCGCGATTTGAGAACTCGTTAATGTTGCTTTGACGACATCGATTCGAGTGCTTCCTGCTCGTATCACACAGGAACCTTCTAATGATTTTACAATACAATTGACGTCGAAGTCTCGTCCGCTGTTCGCAATCGTTAGCATCACAGAGAGCTAATTTTCATCAAAAGGCATCTAGTTGAAACTTCCAACGATAATTGGAACGTTTTACATATTTTTAATAAGAAAATGCTGGATTTTCTTTAACAAAGTTATTTTTCTTGATGAAGGACATAATGTCGCTCAATCTTTAATTAAAAGTTTCTCGGGTCCTCGGTTGGAAAAAGTAATTGGACCGAATATAAGTATTCATCTCTTTTGATACAGCCACTTAATATTCAGATTTGAAGCTTCGGAAAACAAAGAATAATTCAGACAAAAGGGACTACGAGTAGGCGTGCTTAATATGCAATGATGGGTCTAAAAGGAATATTTTACATGTTACACGTGGCTTAGTATCGGTATTTAAAATAAATTAATGGTTTTGGTGCATAGACCAGTCTAACAAGGTCTAACTAAAAACTTCTAGATTTAAAATCGAACAAGTACCTACCTATATTCTTTTACATTACTATGTAATCCTATTTAAGTGAAAATGGACCTTAAACTTCTCACTTCACTAGTTAGCAACTTGTAGGCCAAACTTCATAAAGGGTTATTTTCTCAGAAGTAGCATTATTCGTCTTTGTAAAGAGTTTGCCTCTAGGGAACTGAGTAAGTTTTAACAAGCACACTGAGAGGCACGTTGGCTGTAGTATTTAGACGATCATAATATTATTCCTGCCAGAATTTTCCTCGCAGATATAGCCAGAACAAAGAAAAGTTACCTTGTAACGAACTCACTCTAATGTCATTTTTAATCCCTTAATTAAAAGTTTTCCTTGTATAAAAAGTCTAGCGGCCGTGGGCTGTTTTTCATTTTATTTCATATTTCCCTTGCTGTGTAACGGAAAGTTAATTGGTCCAACTCGACTCGAAGTTGTAATTTGTTTTGCCCTCTTCTCCTGCATCTGTTTTTAACACAAGTCTGTTGTTTACAGTTTTCCTAATTTTCATTACTTTTATTTAAATTGCAAGGCAGCGGTTGAACGGCTTAGCTAATTTATAACGGTACGGTTTTGGGCTAAACCCGAAATTAGGGTTTACCTTTGTCTGTAAATAATATTCAAGAACGTAATATTTATTTCTAAGGACTGTGAGTTCTTTGAAATCACTTTCTCGAGAAAAGTTGGTACCCACTCTATTTGTTGAACAGTTGAACACATAAAAATGTTGAAGTAATTTATCAGAGCTATTCTACGAAACAACAGGATTCTATTATAGAGAAATATAAAAATTCAACAATAAGATATGTTATACTCGAAGTACAAGAATACAGGACAAGATCCTACTAAATTAAATTAGTACAAGATTTCCGATCCAAAAATACTAGGGTTTTAAAAAGTGGATCTAGTTTTGATGCTCTAGTGAAAGCTATACGATGTTAAATAAATACCTGGTTGAAGTAACACGGGCCTGGACAATATGATGCCAGCACGGTTGGTGGCCCGGCAACGGAGCACCGCGCCTCCGCCCCCTGATCCCGCGTCTATCAGCGACCGTCTTGCTCCTACCACCAGTCGTCCGTCCAGGAGAATGTGTCTGGGTAAAGAAATGCTATTTAATAGAAGGAAATTTATACAATGGGACCCGGAGTGGTCACTTTTAAGTAACAGTAGGCATAATACGTTATTCTGGTTCTTGAAATTTTCGAGTAGCGCGCATTAGGGCTCTATTGTCCGAACTTACGTTTTATTCAATTTCATAAGATTATTGTTAGTATCTTAAAAAGTTTGTGGTATTACTCAATTCGTATTTCAATACCTAAATACCACTTTTATAAACTGAAACTTCTCCTTGTACTCTTAATCCGGAGGGAGACCGATCATTTAATTCTTACGTTGAAAACAGTCTAGATTAAAATGATAAATCTGAGGTACGATTAATGGAGTCTAAAACACTTTTCTGGAAGATTCAGCAGGCAGTGTTGTATCTTGAGACTTAACAACTAAGATTTACTCAACTTTTGACTCACGGACACTTTTGGCACGAACATCTTCACTACACATAATAACATGAGTAAAGAGGACCCATCAAACTTTTATATGAGATTTTTATACTCTTTGCACATGACCTCATAAATATGTGGCTATGAACTCTGACGAACAAGCAGTGGTTAAATAATTATGTAGGTACCTACCTAACTTTACCACAGGTTATGATTTAAGGCCAAAACACACCGTATGCATATGCGTTGCGTATGCGTAGACGTATGCGTACCTCTGAGTTGTAACGTAGACGTAGACGCAAGCGGTGACAGTTCCATACATTACAATTCAGAGGTACGCATACGGCTACGCATACGCAACGCATATGCATTCGGTGTGTTGTGGCCTTTAGTAGTACCTAAATATCTCATAACAGCAATTTCAAATTTATATTAAATGTATGTTGAAAATTGTCTATAGGTCTTTACGTAGAAAGAGGTGAACTTATTTCATCAATGGTAACCAATGCTACACGGCTATATTGTTACTCAGGAAGGCCGTCTGTATTTCATTTTAAAGTGTTTACGGTTTTTGTGTCTTTGTGCAATAAAGAGTATTTTTATTTATTTTCACTAATATTATACACCGAGAGACCAACAAGAGTCGAACGCACGTTTTGCTTGCACGAAGGCCAACTCTCATATAAATAATGTTTTTTGTCATTACGCACGTACATTTCGCACATTAAATAAAGTAAACTCAGCTCAGAATATGTACATAAGTATAAAGTAATGTTTATCTAATACAGACACGCTGACTACATCATTATGTGAAACTCAGCGCATATAAAAAGTATTTTACGACAGAATTGGCAAACTTTAGCTCGTTCCAGACCTACTTAGAAATACGTCACATAAAAGTAACACTGATGGACGCTATATTCCTCGCCCGATAGATATATAAAATATATTTGTATAGGCCTATATATTTTTGAATATTTGACTTTACCTAGTCCTAACCTAAATAGGTAATAAATAACCTTAGTAGTTTTCTTCGAGCGCTTACATAACTGCCGTAGCAGTTTGACGTTTGATATGAAAAACGCGAACCACAGTGTCGCCCCAAACGGAAGTGTGCGTAAGCGATCTAACAATATTTTTTAATATAGTATAATTACAGCGTGTTCCCACTTGTCCTTTTTCGGATCCATTTTTGGATCGATGAGACAAGATCAAGAGAAGATCCGATATGTAAATATCACTTCATAACGCATACAGAAATGTGACACGATGCTTCACAAAAGGCTTTCCAAATATGAACAAAACATAAAAGTAATTTGGGTTATATATTGCAGATACCTTACAAATATACAGTCAATATTTCTCCATCATCTCGCCCTCATATGACGACATGTTAACAAATTTCATGTTACTCATTCGATCAATTCTCCACTGATATTCTCATTTCATTGAAACCCATATACATGTCGACACGAAAACCTAATTTTCTGCTCCAATGTTTTGTAATATTACAATCTTCGGTTGAAATAATCCTTTTCAAAACCAATATGGAAAAAATATTCATCGAAAATTGCTGGAACCTCGTTCAAGGCTGAAAAGTAATTTGTATGAAATAAATTCGTACTTCCATAGTAGAAAATATATGGTGAAATACTGAGATCTACTTTCTATGGACAAAAAAAGTACCTACATACCTACCTTATTCATCAACTTTTTTAAAGTAATTAAACATGTGTGTATTAATATTGAACCCGTCACCCTTTCTGTATGAACGTTTAGCTCAGTTTATTTGACAACCTGCCTTTAAATGAACGCACATACTACTTATAGTATTATGTGTAAATCTGACCTTATCCAACCTATTTAGGACTCTTGAGTAAACTTTTTAAGACGATTAGGCGTTTAAATTTTCTCTAAGTTATAAGATAACTACGTGCGACTAAGTTTGCCGTAGTTTCTCAAATAAACCTTGATGGAAGTTCACAGGTGAGGTGAGGTGAGGTGTCCGAAGTTTACCCAAACTTCTCCGGAGTCAACACTCTGTTGGCTGAGCTGCTGACGTAAGGTGGACGTGACATGTAACCCTCGTCCTATTATACGAAATAGCGACACGTTCAAATGTACACCTTATGTGTACGTATTAGGATCCTCTCGGAAGGCGTCTAAGTTCTGACTGCCCAACTTGCGCCTCAGTATTTCGTATGCGTAAACTTTATAGCGGCGACAAGGCGCCGTAATGTGAAATACCAAAATGTAGTTGGAAATGAAAACTGTTTACCGAACTCGCGCTTCGAATGGCACCTTTTAAAACTTCCATGTACTTAGTATATAGGTACTTGTTTACCTTTTCACTGAAGTAGCCTTTAAATAATGTTCGGTTATACGAGTGGACCAGTACCTATTTGAATGGAAGAAAACATCTTATGTAACAATTTTGCTTGTTTTGCAGTGTTACATCGTAAATTTATATCTTTTAGAGTTCGTATATTTTACGGTATCGTTAATTTAATTATGTGATGTCAAAGAGAAAACAAAATTGATCGAGTTGAGCTTCAAAATTGACTGTAGCAAGAAATGTAATAAATGTTTAATATAGCTGAATAGATATTGGGTACTGGCACCTATCGTTTAAAAACAGTTTAGATATTGACACATCGAGCTAGCGAAGAAACGGCTACATTTTTCCAATAACGCTTTGGATATTATTTGAAATTTAGTAGAGAATAAATAGTCGCTTTCATTATTTTACTTAAGATACAACCAGTAGAAAAAATGCTACGAACTGGAGCCAGAATACGTATTATATAAGGCCTCAATTTCTGATTAATTAATCAAAGTATCTTGAACAAGATCCATTAAGCACAACAACTTTATAATAAAGATATTTCTAAGGAATACAGTGACATCATTATCTGCACAGATATCAGTCACCGAGGAGCGGGGAAACATAATGAGCCCGATAATGGAACGTCGAATCACGACGAGGGTCGCACCTATCTCCCTAACAATACATTCCATTAGCCCGAACAATCGAGCTTGAGATAATAATTATACCTTTTCTACGAAGAGTCGAGTAAGCTCAAGGATTACTTGAACAAAGGGAATTCTAAATGCAATAGACTAGACTCATTCATATTTTAATAACGAACGTCGGTAAAGTTAATTTATCCTTTCTAAATAGAACTGTTTTATGTAATGAATTCATACTATAAAATAGGTAAATATGAGACATGATGTCAAGTATAATATAATTGTTACAACTAATATTAACGAAAATTAAGGAAAGGCTAGGTCAAGAGAACTCTAAACCGAAGTGCATGTAGGTATTGTAGGTATGAGAAGACTGATGAATTAGATGAAGTCAAGTGTGTTTGGATCGTAGCAAGTGTCCTCCGCCTGCCACAAATTGAAATAGACGTGACAGATATGTATTAAGGTAGGTACGTAAGTTTTTTAAAAGTCTTTTTTTTTATCCGGGTCCATGTTTACCACTTATACCTAATTATAAGACCTATATTTTTTGTAACATGGTATGCAATAAATAATTTCTAATTTCTATTTATTTCGCTATGTGAGTATGTTAGTTTGGGTGGAATTTAACTTAATCTTAGTACTTAAGTTTGAACCAGTTATCTTCAACTAATTCTAATGAAAGCAAATAGGTTGTGTGTGGCATTGTTGCGATATTATTCTAAATCCAATAATGCAGATTAAATTGTGTAATAGGCACATAGTACTCAATTTATTAGTTCGATCAAAAATAGTTCGATTCAATTAAAAGATTCTTTTTTATTCTTGTTTTAAAAAGTTTTTCATGTCAATATTTGAAATTGCGAATGCAATATTCCTGCGAGTAAAATACCTTTTGAATGTTTTTTTATTTAGTAGCTCGTAAAAGTGATATTCGATGGAATTTATATTGAACGAATGATTCAAATAAAGGGAACTATAATTCGTATTTATATGTATTCATACAGGTAACCAATAAAGATGAATACCCGAGATAGTTTAAGTAGGTAGGAAAGAATTGCTTTATTCATTTTACTAATATTTACAAAACTAAAAATTATAATATTCCTAAAACCTAAGTAACTATCTCACATAAACATAATCATAATATAACCTACAAAAATGTCACAAAAAGAAGACATCGTCCAAGGCGTCTCCCTGAGGCATGGTTCCCAATATTTCTTTGTAACAAAAAGCACACGTACCTACTTACCCACTGTACGCAACGTATATGTAAGAAACTAAACTGATTCTTCGCTAACGGAGCTAACAAGGCGGCAAACTAGCAACTAAGCGGGAAAATGGGAACGCGGAGTTTTGCCGTTTTATTCAATGTTCCTTGTTGGCGGAGCTCTTTAGAAAGTAGAGGAAAGTTCCAGGTTTTCTCTCGTGTCGGCGCAACACTACTTGGACCAACGAAAGCCGAGCATCATCGCATGAACCCTCTATACTAAACCTATAACTCTACGTCCATATTATTGAATATTGGTCTGGTATTGTTGACAGTTCTATTTTTTGTTTTGGTAGCATAAAAATAAAATTAAATGTTTCTACAGATGCTTTGCCAATTTAATACTTATGCACCTATAGTAGAGCGGAATGCTCTGTCAATATCTAAATTACAATAATTTACAATTTAAATAACAATATTCGAAATATGTCACAGAAACTTTCACGTAATGATGACTTAGAAATCTGTAGTTTTTTATTACTTACGTAGGTAAATAGAAATAGGAACATTTGTTGCAAAAGCTTAATACATTGTGTAAGAGAAAGCTAAACGGGAGCCGATGAGCCGACACGTACGCCGACAACTTGGAGTCATCGGAAACCCGAACTAACTATTTATTAGCTCTACTTTGAACAGACTGATAATTACGGAGATAGAATGAAGTCAGGCTAAACTTGTAGGAAGTAATGAGGTGCTACGAGACTTTCTAAATGGAGAAATAATTCATATTTTCTGAAGGTACCTACCTTGTTTCTAAAAAAGAATTTTATTATTACCTCTATATTTTCCTTCCATTTTTAAGCAGTCCCGCCCTACGTCACACTTCCTCGTGATGGATCCCTTCAGATGAGGGATTGGTCTATTTTTTCATCCAAATGCATTATGATTGATGTGATTAACAGGTGCCTATTTAACTACTTCGTAATGTTGGTTTTGTGTTTTTATGCTGTTATGATTTCAGGGCTTTTAGAATTAATTTTACATAAGCACGTACTGACAGACAGAAGTAAAATCGAAAAGTATCTAAGCGCTTTCGCACCTGTTGCGGTTGCGGTTCGGCGCAAATAAGAGTTGTTACTCTTTAATTATTAACTTTAATTAATTTAGTAATCTATGGTTTTATATAGAAGCGCGCGGCCTTTTACGCACTAGCGGTCTATCGAAATGAATGGAAAGAACCTGCCAAAAGACGGCGGACCGTTTCAATCGGAATGCGCGTTTCATCTGTAAGTACTTGTTGTCGCGGCAGAATTACCAAAAACTCAACAACAAGAATTAATAAGATAAACATAAAATTTCCGTTCGGTAATGATAGCATCGTACATTTAAATACCTACTTATGTAGGAGATGAAGTTTGAAGAACACCTACTTATCGTAGCGAAGCTTGAACAAAGTTACGAGGAAGTTGTATAATGTCCTTTCGTCGGAGATAGGTTGTGAAGATGTCGACGGGGAAGTAATACCGGCGCTTACGAAGTATTACAAATATTATATGCTACGCGCGGCCTGTCGGGAACTTCCCAAATTATTAACATAGTACCTATCCACGGCAGAATTACTTTCGTTGCTTTGTTTGTTTTGGTTTTTTGTTCGATGTTACAACTTTGACAATCAGTTACATATTAAAAAATAAATAAATAAATATATATCTATTTTTTATTTTATAAATAAATAAATATTGAAAATCCACGACGTACGGCGTCGTACGACGTCGTGTCGCGTCGCGTCGTGTCGCGTCGCGTCGTGTCGTGAATTTATTTTTTGGCCCTAACGCTGCGAGAAGTTAATCGCAAAAGAAAAATGTTCAGTGTCTTAAAAACTGGCTATATAACTACGTAGAACACACCAAATTGAATCTTAAATCACGACACAAACTCAGCACTGAAGCCTGGCTCTAAGTGCACAAAATATTCTTTTATAGCTAAGAAATAGGTGCCGTTGAAAGTGGTAGAGTACGTATTTAAGATACTTCAAAGCTCAAAGCGTTAGCATTTTTTATAAAAAACCACTTTCGCAAAGGTTCCTCTTTCCTTTCCTGGAACTACTAAAATTATTTTACAGAGCACGATACAATTTAAAAACATACTTGCGTATGTTACACATTATAGTTACAAGTAGGTTAGTATTAAAATGTAGATAAAGAAAATACCTATATTAGGTACCTTTCACAATATTGTAAGTCGATATTTTACTTTATACCTTATTCCGTCTAAATAATAAGAAAAAAAGAGAACGACGCTATTGTAAACGTAAACAAAAGTCGTACTGTTTGATGTACCATAATTTCGAACATAGCATTGTTATCGGAAATGTTCCCTCATAATACGGCGAATAGAATTTCCCTACGGTAACAGCAGTAAATATTAAGTTAGTCCGCGTATCGGTTTCCAGTAAAATATAGGTGAAGTTAGCGTAGTTTGTTTAATGGATATGTCGCCAAGTTTCGCGGCGTTTGAAAATGGGAACTAATCGGATCATCGATCAGCCGGAACTATAGCCCCGAGGATATATGCTGGGATTTAAGTTTTACAATTTATATGATGTCATGGCCAACTGGTTCATTTGTTAATACCTTCTAGATGCAGTAAGAATCTTTGTACTCATTTGTGGAATTTACCTACATGGATTTTTATAGAGCCAGTGGCAGATCTTTCTGTATGAAGTGGTATGATATGAAGCCATTCATTCACACTAGTTAGGTGACCAAGTTTATATCGAAATTATCGTACGATAAAAAACCGGATCGACACGTGGAACCAGGTAAAGCCTGGTCCTTAATCGTAGGATTAGGACAAGAAAAACGTTTTCTCAGATTCCGCATTCTTACTAGTCGTTTTATAATAAATTTCATTTTACTGGGAAATTGTAATGGAATTAACTGACTAGATTTAATTTTAATGATACCCTTTTAATCCATTCGTTTCGATGAACGACTTTATTAGATTTTTTTTTTAATTATTAAGGCAAAAACATAAAATATAATTAGGCAAATACCTATTAACAGTTCGTATATCAAATTTCTTTAATGTAACATACAAGATCCTCTCTTGGAAACCTACTTTATTAGTTTTCAATTCAGTGAGTTCTACTTAATCTCCTCATTCTGTTTCAAGATCTGAAACTATCTATGAGAAATGTAAAAGCATTATACTAATGAGACTATGGAAACCCCAGGAATAGGTACCTAGGTAAGAAGTTACAGTTATAGTGGTTCTACGAACCTTCTTGTACCGTTTCTCGGCATTATTGCTATGCTATAGATAGATCTATACTTAGACACCTACAAACTATAAACTTAAGTAATAATAAACATTATTCACGTTGGAATCTTATTAATTTTAAAGGCTATGAAGCCGGGTTACACAATCCTTGAGGATTAATGTTCTGCTGTAAGCGGCACTCATAAATTGTAACAACTTCTGTAAGAAGGTATGCTGTGTAATTTATTTTACAAGATAATTAATACAAGAACAAAGTAATTAGTAATACTAAGATAGCACTGAAGCTAAGTTTAACATAAGTACTCGTAGATTAAGTAAGGTGAGGCGACTGAATATTTTAATATCACATCATTCAAATTTTCCGTAAAGGAAGGAAGTTACGGTTTTAAATTCAGGTTTGATATGTCTATTTAATTGCCAGTTACACGATTAAATGACATTCAGACTGAGTGGTAAAATTAATACTTACAAAATAATAACCCAATTTTCATTTGATTTAAATGTATTAGCATCTATCTCCAAATGGAATAACAACCCATTTATAATACTCACCTGAGTCCAGGTATAGTAGTAAGTACTTGTCCCTCAGCGGTGACCCAGTGTACGTCAGGTGTGGGATGTCCGGCGGCGCGGCAGGCTGCGTACGCGCCGCGTGTCGCCGGCCACAGCACCCGCGACGGCGGCTCCACGAGGAAGTGCGGCCGCTTGTCCGATGTGTTGCCATAGACCACCGCTATGGCTAAAAGCCATATTATGACGCGCTCTGTAACAATTGAAACTACATAAAGATTGGAGTTCTATGTAACATGGTAGCTAGCAAACTGTTGAAATACTAGTACCAGCCGCTTACGGTAATTTTGCCTAGATAAAACACAGTTCAGGATTGTTGTTTTAATAAAAAAAATAAAAATGTCTGTAAATTATACAAAATCTTCATTTAGTTCTATGACTTTAAATTTTACACCTCTTTCATTAGGAAAAACTGTGAAAACCACGTTCAAAGTAACCATCCTAAATAAAACCAAAAATAGGTAGAATATTAGGACGTACCGCTAAAAAGTTTCGTTAATACCCGTACCTTTGACAAACACAGAAAAACGTCAATTTCGTGCTGCTATTTACATAGGTGTATATCTAATAACGTGAATACTAGATATATTCCATTTATGTACATAAAGGGGAGAGAGTAAGTGGTAAATCCGAATGTCCACGTGCAGTGCCGGTAGCCGAAGCGTGCCGTAAAGCCGCAACATGCAGCGAGGTGTTAGACGTCGGTTGTAGTGGTTACTGAGATCTATGACAATGGAACTGGAACTAGAGGTAGAGGCTTAATTTTGAAACGAAACGATTTATTGTTTTGTTTGACGTTACATTCAATTGTTAATACCTACTTGAAGTTCAAAAGATGGGGTTGATTGATATATTTTGTAGTTTTCGTATATTTTCGCTTATATTCTTTCAATAAACTGTTTTTTTTTACACTTGGCCTAATTGATCTCTTCAATTTATTAAAAATAAATGAATTGTCGTGTTGTGAAATGCCAATTACTTCCTCAAAACGGCAATTTTTATAACATATTAATGGCACTCAGAGCGGCTAGCAATTGAAGCGTTAACAAAATAGCTTTTAAACTAATAAATCCCGACAAGTCATCCGTATTTTAGTGGAGTGGTTAATCGGTATTTCAAAATGTGTTGCATCGTTCAGGATGGGCCATTCAATAAATCAGGGGGTAGCGTCTATAGTCCTGAGTCCGGTTTACGCTTATTTACAGCTACACTGCTACCCAACTTTACTGAAAAGTTATACGGATTTTAAATCTGAAATTTATGATGCGATAGTTACAGTGATTTAGTAAAAATTATTGTTAGAATTTTCCTTACGGTGGGCGGTTTATTTTGTGCATAGTGATGTTTAATATGCAAAAGTACCTTCCTAACTCTACCTTGTCTGGTACTTCACTTTGCATCTTCGTTCTCTAGACACTGAATCAATTGGCTTTCGATTAGCTTAAAAGCACTGCACTGTAGCCCGACTAAATATAAATCAATGCAGATAGGAAGTTAAACATGTAAACATTTATGACGTTGATAGACGTACATTTAAAAAGTTTTTAACATTTCAGTGATTATGACACTGATTTTTCACGAGGACGTGATTTCTTGATAAACTAGAGGTATGCTAGTCATAATCAGTCATATAGCATTGATTCGAGAAAAAGTAGAGTTTTCAGCAACATCAATATTTCACGCTCGTGAACTTCAAGCAAAAGCAATATCTTGTTTTATTTTCCCGCTACTATTTGTATTCATGATAAAACGCGTTAAAATGCTGAAACGAATTTAAATAGAAATATTAAAGATTATAAATTGACAAATGGACAGTTTATGTTTTTTCCGAAATACTATTTCGTTTGGTAACTTCTTATTACTACAAAGCATACGAATATAACCTTTTTGAAATGCTAAAAGAAATATGAGTTTATACGAAACGAAGTATAATGATTTCGTATAAATTATGCAGTTTATTGCACTTACTCCAGGTGCAACTGCTATAAAAAATAGCTTACGAGCACACGGTCGCTTTATTTGATATTGTAAATAGCTTTTGGTAACTTTAAGTAAATATCTCTCTATTTAAGTGAGTAGTAACTTGAAATTTACTCGTTTTATTATCTAAAGTACAGACTGTAAGATAATATTATAATGTAAGATGTATTATTTATTACAATTACAGTTATTTCAACAAAGAATTCTACTAAAACAAATCCCTGAAACACATGCAATTCAAAATGCCTGTTGCAGCTTAAGTACCTACGTCCATTTTTTCATTTCATGCACTGTTTGTATTTTTCAATAATAAACTAGCTTTCTATGTAGGTACTATTAGGTAATATGTTACAATTGGAATATCCATACATTTTACCATTAACATAGAATAGAACTCAATTAGTACGAACCTAACATATTATTTCCTTCGTCACCCGCCAAAATTCCGAAACCGTCACAATAAAGTTAAGTTTCAGTTTCATATTTAAAAAAGGTCCACATTTTTAACAACACAACACAAGTTCATAGTCCACAGTTCACGATATTTAAGTTCAGTTCAAACATTGTCAACGTCGTTCGAAGTTTTCCCTCCAATTGAAGAGAGCGGTGAACGTGCGTCTTCCGCAGCGGTTGCAAGTACACTGAGGTGAAACGCGGGAAAACTGACAGCGAATGAGGCGGGTGACTAGTGTTCCCGCCCATTTTCATGTTCCTTTTTTAATTTAAAGGACAATACGATCTCTAAATAATTAGTTGTTAAAAATATATTCGTAATTATGCTTTTTACAGAACGCTACATGAGTAGCGCTCAAATATTTTGTAAATCTATTCTAGTGTTTAACATTTGTAAGTCCTCTGAATTTGGCAGTACCTACATACAATGATGAACGTGGTCATGAAATACAACAGCCTTTAAATTCAAAAAGTCAACCCAATTTTTAAACTGTACTCTTCTAGTATACCTTCTGTTGCGGTAAATGAACTCTTCTTGGCAACTTGTCTGGCCTAAATTTTTGCCCACTTTGGCAATATAGTTAGTAAATATTTGAGCTAATAACGATAAATTCTCGTTCATAAATCACTGCTGCCAATTCTATCCAATAAGTATTCATCCATTTCTTAGGATTATCGATCTTATTCAATCTAATGGGAGAGCCCGACTCAGATTTGCCTCTGTGAGTTGAAAGGCGGAACATTAATTCGCCTAATGCATTATCCGCACAAAGATAATATTCTATCCCTTTATGTCATTTGGAAGCACAAGATTTATTTTTCATTTCCACTTTCACAAAATTGGTAAAAATTGTATTTTTATTAGATTAAAATGGGTGACAAGGATTTTATGCACCGTCATTGTGTAATACTTACTTTGTGAGATACAATTCTGTTTTGAAAATTTCCACAATTTTTTTGTTTTTATATCTAGTAGACTTTCACCTAGCTCTATTCTAAAATGAAAGTATACAATCAATCGTGACTTGAATTTTTTTAAGACACACAAGTTAATTTCCATAACATAATTGTTTATAACAACACCTTTTTATGAAATCCCAAGGCGTAACGCTGACAAAGTGTAAAAATAAACAACAGTTCTAATGTAGTCGATGCTCGCCTGCATCATGTTTACAAAGAAGTTTGCTGTATCAAGTTCAGGCGCAGCTGTTACATTGCCTTTTGCTACTTAGCGAGTGTTTCCCAGATGGACCGAAAGATAATTTTGCATACGAAAGTAGCAATTTTTAAGGCGATACCGAAAGTTATAGCTTGGGTTACTTTTACGATATACTTTTTTATGCGGAGGGATTGAAATGGGTTTATGTTTTAGGCAGCTGTGTATATTGTTGAGGCAAACTAAATAAATTATTATTTTTGTGCGTAGGTTGGATTTACCAAACAGAAATTAAATGTTAATGTAGTTTTTGTTGATGAAATAAATCGTGAGGCGACATTTTCCATTGAGTAGGTATCTGATAGAAAAGGTACTGCAAGTTTTCTAAATATTTCTGCGCTTGCCATAAGTAAATAAACTTTATTCGTCAATACGAGTTACGTACCAAAGTTGCTTTGCTATGTAAAGCCATTTGACATATTACTCAGCTTGAACTTCACCCGTCGCAGGCAAATGTTGAAAAATAGTAAAATACTCAACTATCGGCTGAAAGTTAAGCTACCTACTTCGAAGAGCGACTAACTTCCATGCCGATGCTAAAGCAGTTTGCACATAATACTTATGTTACATTATATTATTGTGCTTTCTTAAGTTTAGCATTATTAGCATTTCCAATATAAACTTGACAACGGCTCATGCTTTCATCTCACATTTGAATAAACAGATCCTTCCAGCTCTAGAACAATCTAATAAGCATGTCTGGATGGATGCACATTGAAAATCAAATACCTAGTAAATGAAATACTTATTACTGATCGTGCTTTTCACACCCGAGAGGGTTTCAGACAGTCTGGCCCCAAAATACGAACTATTTATCCCTCTAGATTGAATCTGTGGGTTCCGTATGTCCCCAATCCTCAAAATATTCGCCAAAGATCTTTGAAGCAAACATTTTGGGAACTTTCGCCGCAATCATGTTGCAGGCAAATTTAAAAGTTCTACTTCGCAACTATGTCGACGGAAATGTAAGTGAAGTTAGACTCAGCTAATGTAATAAAATTCATGGTCGACTCGGCAACACGGCTAGAGTGGCGACGATAATTTTTTTATATTTAAAATTATTTATAGTTTAATTTAACTATTCATTAATTTATCACACTAATCTACTAAGCTAGCATTTTATTAGAATCTATAAATTAAGTAGATATGTAGATTATGAATATATAGATAGTTGTACTCATCCAAAACAACCATTCAATTAATCAGTTCCTTGAATATATTTAGAAATAGATCAACAGGATCCTATACATAATTGACTGAATATATAAGCGCTCGAATCGGTTCGTCGTTCCTCTGCCCTTAAGTTGCATCCAAGTTAGTGAGCAGTGTCACTAACTTGGTGACAGCACGACTTGTGCATTGCCTAGAGCGACGACTACACTTAGCAACTACCAAGTGGTCGAACACTGAATGTTTGACTTCCTCTACGTTTACACTTGAGTTTATTAGCACTTTAAGCAGAGATCGTATAAGTTTTATGATCAGCAGTTTAAATTTATAAAAGACTATAGATATGTTAGTAAAAGGGAAAAGTGTGCAAGACAATGTGGTACATCATCATCATCATGTCAGCTTATGGACGTCCACTGCTGGACAAAAGCCTCCCCCAAGGATCTCTACAACGACCGGTCTTGCGCTGCCCACATCCAACGGTTTCCAGCAACTTTAACCAATGTGGTACATACCTACTATTAAATCATCTTACAATGTCTTTCAAATTATGCTTAAATACCTAATGAGATAAAAAGTCAACAATGTTTGCAAAAAAGACAGCTATGTAAAATTGGATAGTATCTACGTATCTAAGTTGTTTCTAATTAAACATCAAAAGTTAAATTTTCATTATCTTTAGAGACAAGTAAACGGAATATTGAACAAAAGGTGGTTTATCGCGGACGACGGGCCACACCTCCAAGACGCCTTAATCAAATTTACCTCTTCACCAGTTTAGAGCAGTTTCTCTATTGAATTTCTGCCTCGGATACTTAGGTATCTGAGGTATTTAGATATAATACCCTTTTAGACAATTAAGATATTAGAAAGAGGATAAGTTTTTATAGTTAATAGCTTGAAAGTGATGAACATTAAAGGTCTATCTACACACATCCGGGCCGTGCCCAGGACGTGACCGGGCCGTGCCCTATCAATAGGCAAAACAGTCGTGATGACAACGTGTGTGAAAAAAATCATAGAAAATGTATGGAATGATATTTTTCCCTGACACGTCCCGGACACGGCCCGGTCCTGTGTGTAGATAGACCATTAGCTGAACTAAGTTAAAATATGTATTTGAAATAGTAGGTAGAATGTGCCTTTCTTAATGCAAAAAGGCTCCGTGTGTGACCCCAATTCACAAACACGTAACGTAAAAAATCAAATGACAAAATATGAGGAAGTCCCCCCAAGTTTTCGATATGAATACGAGCATTGTAAAGAAAAACAAGCTATGATAAAGCAGGTGTACTTTAAGGGCGTAAAACTAGAAAGTGGCTTACGTTAATGTATGCGTCTAACTCGGTGATAAATGTATCACAGCGTGGCGGCGGGACACGGAACAGCTTTTAGCGCCGGCGGCGGTGTCCACCTGGGCACATATTCTGGATATACCAGCTTAATAACTACGTTTAAATTAAGAGCGAAAAGAAAAATGGATAAAGAAGGCCAATGTCATGTTAAAATGATGGTTGTTATTTAAAATGTTATTCATATCGTTTAGAAAAGTTTTTGGATTTTTTAAAATAAAGTAGCAACGACTATTAATTACGCGGCTAAGTTAGAGATCGATTTACACGCTTTTGCGCTTATAAGTAAGAAAAATCAGTGAAGATGAGAAAATAAAGTAGGTACTTATCCAGAATACAGCTCAACCGACAGCGAGTATGTATGACGCATGGCACAGACCTCGATGTTCATTAAGGCAAAAAACTTCGCCACAAAGATGCAATTACCGCACCATATTCTTCTTTTACGACGTGATTTTAGTTTCAAAGTCGTAATGTGTGCAAGAACTTTGCCAAGATTTATTAAATAAGACATTAAACTAGACATACTCTCGAATATTCTTTGCACAGTTTAATTAAGCGAAACAAGACCTTTTCCTGTGTTTTTTTTTTTTTTTTAACTAAAATAGATACCTACTTTTTGTTATAAAATATGACTCCATAGTTCTCTTGTCTTTACATTGCTCGGTGGGATAGATATATCTCTATTTTATACTCTGTTGCTATATCATTGATTTATTGTAAAATAACGGTATTTTTCCGTTTAAAAAAATACACATAAATAGAAAAATCTTTTTTAATAACTAATAAATATCGAAGTTCTATGATAAAGCTTTATTTGAATGAAAAATGATATTCATCCATTACAGATTCCTAAAAGTTTTCCCATTGCAACTTTGTATAGGTAATACAGTATTGCTAACGATCCCGCAATAAATATCGTTTTATCGCGATTCGTAACGTGAGCAAAGAACAAAACCTTTGGCTATAAATTTCTCGGTAATGTTTCAAGTCATTTGTATCGAAGCAGTTAAATGAAATTTAAATTTTCTTTTCTTTCGACCCTGGTTACTACACAGTTGCCTACTTGTATTTATACAAACGAGACACGACTTTGTAGGTAAGTACTTTCTAGAAAGATGTAGGTCGCTTTTACGTAGGAAATTGATTTCGTCGAAATATCTAGACGTTTTAGGCTCCGGAACAAACTAAATCTAGGCTTGAATTTACATACTACGATTCATACCTTTTCATGCTCTTTATGACACACCGAAATGTAGTCTCAAAAAATAATTTTAATTCTTTTATCAGTTCACTTTAATTACCACCAGCCACCATTAAGCATTTCAAAACATATTTTTTTCACTAACGCAGGAAGGAAAACAGCAGGACAATGGGCACCAAAATAAATGATGTGTACCTACACGTAATACACTTTTCCAGAGGTTTGCGCAAACATAAAACGGTATTCAACTTTTTGACGCGATTGTTCACTTGTTCACGAGATTGCTGTTCACGATGTTCATTTGAACAGAGAACGCTATGAACGTGACAACGACAGTGCTTGTTGCAAGTCTCGACGACTGGCAGCTTTATTGTTGCAGAAAGAGAACAAAAAGTGCACCAAGGAGGCCAATTTCAATTGCAACACAGATTTTTCTCTCAAAACGTCGTCGTCGTCTCCGCTGGGAGGAAATTGGAATTATTTAGCGATCTCCTTTTTCATAAAAATCTTCTTTGGTTTTGTTTGATGGAATATGAATGGGATGTTCTTTGATCTATTTAAAGGAGAAAACTAGGTACCTTAGAATTCATGGTATTTTAAAGCTTTGGTACTGAATAAAACCTGAATATTATTTGTTTTCATTTAAGTACCTATAAGTAGTTCTAATTTAATATTTATCTCTCAATGCTAAAGATTCCAAACAACACATGTGTCACAAATATTGTAGCAACAATAAACTTAAAAACTCATGCGCGAGCTTAAGTTTTGGCTGAAAACACACGCGGTGTCGCAGCACGGCCAAATGGTGAATCGTAATGTTAACACTTTGTAACCGGACGTAGGTACATATGCAAATCGAGTGTTTATACAGATACTTTTGTTTGTGTGTGTTTTTAAAAATATCATAAGTATTTTATTAATGCAATTGTCTAGCGATTCAAAGACGCACGTCCCTAACATCTTGATAATAGTCCGTAGTGTTTAGCGAGTGGCGGTGTCCGGAGGGGACGGAAATGACGCGGCTCGCAGACAACCTTCATTTCCTGCCTCCGCGGCCCTTCGCAGCCCTCGGCTAATCACGTTCGTGTCACTCTGTTAGCGCCACGTCACTGAATCTTTGGACTGCCTCTGATTCCGCGACAAACGGTTCATTACCTACGTTTTTGCTTCGCTTCCGTAAAAATGAAGTGCTTATTTTCAGATTTAAGTTTCTATCACTCAGTTTAAAAACTCTTATGCAATAGGGATGATGACTACATTCAAAAATTCAAAAAATAATTAGTCCGTCTTTTAGGCTATTAAGAAATATTTGAAACACATTTTTTACCTGATCAAATACATAAATAAATACAAAGATACAGAGCATCAAATTTACGGAGTGGGGGGTATTGACGTCACTCCTACGTAAAAATCCTAATGAGGAGTGACGTCACGACCGACTTTAACCCAGTGTATCTTTGTCATTTTTAGTTTAACAGAAAAAAGAAAAAAATACGTGTCGAATATTTTAAAATAATCTATGTGATGGACTAAAAACAAGTATTTACAAGTAACGGTATTTAATTATAAGTGGAATTGTGACATTATTTATTATTATAATTGTATCTTTTCCTAATATCTGGCCGTTTGTTATGATTTGATCTGAAGTTAGTAAGTTATGGAGATGACGTGATGAGTTGGACAGTGGATGGCTAGGCCAGATAGATGTCAGATCAGTAACCAAAAGTGCAGCTGAGGAGCAGGAGCCCTTTGCCCAGCAGTAAAACGATGACAGGTTGATAAAATAAGAAGATTTAAAATATTAAGTAGAGATTTAATACACCTATATTTAGTATCAAAAGTATTCCACGATAGAAAACTGACAAAGTTGAGACGGCATTTTTTCCGACAGTTGCCCAACTTTCATCGAGTTACGTTACATTTTTGCTAAAGTTATTTCCAACTGGTCCTCTTTTATAGTAATTTTCTTATTTTGCTATTCAAAGCCCGTGCTTGGGGGTAGCTATTTGGTAGAATCTTGCATAGAAAGAGTTGCTCTTGGATTGTGGGGAGAGTGGGCGAGTTGAACACAAAGAGGCTTTTATCGCGAGCGCGCGAAGTGGTGGCGGGTCGGCAAACACTCTCTATAACTAACCTACCTGCACGCCCTGTATACGACTGAATACCTAAGCTAGGTTTTACCAAAGATACTAGCTTGAAACGGTTTTATTTAACTTAAAACATTCACGACGAATATATTACTATTTAGTTGTAGCTATTTAGTTTATATATCACTATGTAGTTGAAAGCAATAACGAATAATTAGAACAGAATGTAATATGGATGGGTAAGTAATATTTACACAAACTTTCTTTAACACCTAGATGATATTTAAAAAGATAAAAGTTAAGACAATATTTAACAAAAACAATGTTCTAATTCATCAAAATTAATCTGACTTAAGGCTAAAATATCAGCCTGAAATAGTAGAATCAAATACATGTTCACCTAAACCCCGCACTGGTGGTGTAGGGGGGATTGGTACTCCAACTTTAGCCCCCGTTTTATCGGAGCTGTGTTTGATATTAGGGGTATATAGCGCAAGTTCCTGCCCTTTACGACGTGGCGTCATGTGACGCGCCGATTACTGATACACCAACACCCCTACAAACCTAAATTTCTGCATTACGAGGTTTATGACAGCAGTAAACCGTTTTTATCAAGAAGCCTTATTATAGTCGGCGGCTTGTCTTAGAAAATTAACTTTTTATTAGAGGATTAATGTCTTTTTCGTAGAATTACGTCTATATATAAACCTTGTAAAAACTTCCAAAATTTATATCTTGAATTACGTAACTTGCCTATTTACCTACGTCTGATCTGCCTGTAAAGGATTCCTTTCACTCTTTCCGTCTTTCGAGTAACACATGAGCATACATATTTTACGTCCTCGGATTTGTTTACAATATCTCGAAAGCCTTCGATGTGAGCCGGGTTAGACAATGGAAGCACGTAGCGTTTTAACTTCTCGTAGCGGTGCTACGGCGTAGCTGATAGCTACGGTCGTAGCCGCCTGTTCGGTAGGTGGCAGATAAGCGAAAATTCCCAAATTTTGTCGCGCAGATAAGCTAATGAGAATAATTTCGGACTCCGTTGCTTGCATTACTAAGTGGTTGTTGTTACGATTACATTCATAGATGCCCTAGATTTAGCTTAGCAATTACTAGATAGGAATGTTAATCTGGAACGTAACAGGCTTACAAATTGTTAGAGCTTTGCCTAACTACTTACGAAATTATATTGTAAACATGCATAATATGCATTTGTTCTATATTGTTTACTTTGGTTTGAGAATTAAACATTTTAAAAACACGTTCTAATTACCTACACTTTAATAAAGTAGATTAAAAAAATAGCAATGAATTTATGTTATATTTTAGAAATACGTTCGTTCGTTCGTTAAGAGGACGGCAAATCCTTATAATCCTGGGAGGCGTCAACTTTCAGTGCAAATACTACAGTTGTCCTTTGTACGGACATTTTTCCCGCTTCTCAGCGCTAGGAGGATTAATTCCCTCCTATTTTAGGATAAAGTACGCTTTTGTGTATTTTTAACTCATGTTTTAGCCTTTATTTGTACTTGGCTTTATTGATTTTTGTGATTAGGTATGGTACTTGTAAAATTTATCTATTTAACAGTTTATTATGTACATAGAGACAAAAAAAGAGAAGTTAAACAAAAGGTAGGTATAGCATATTTCTAAAAGAAATTTCTTCCTACAGTTCCCACAGAGAGGGAAGTGAAAGCAAGAAGGAAGGATAGTCACTAAATTATAAACGTTTTTTATTTATTTATTATGTAAATTATTACGTTATATAAAAATAAATAATGATGATAACAAGCAAGCTAATCTACAATTCGTTTTTATAAAATCAGAAATTAAAAAGAAATATATAATATTCTCTTATAAAAAATACACTAGATTTCTCATGAATACATATAAACTTATATTATGTAACATGAATTTAAAAATTACCGGAACATGTTCGACACAATGAGCTATAATAATAATCCTAAAAGGAAATAATAACCGTGGTTATTATTCAAATAGCCTTCACAAAAAGCATTCGGTCATGTGTGTGTGATTAAACAGGCTCGTATTTGGAATTTCAAATCAAACATGCTTAGAAAAAGACTAAACTCATTTAACTTACGAAATTTAGTTTTTACAAGCATATAGACAAAATCCTCGAAGACATTGCTGAAGCCTGTAAATACCCTAGGAATATTGTGATCTTCTGGGCGCTGCATGATTGAATTAACAGTTTTTCCACGTATATAGGACCAAACTAAGAGTTAAATCCGTAAAACGTAGGCTCTTTAACACAATATTAATAAAATTACAGAAAGTGGCCTTAATTAAAGCTCTTCGGTTTTATACAACAAACGATTTTATGAGCAAAAAAAAAGATAGTGGAAAACAAGCATCATTTTAAAAGCACTTAAACCGACTCTGCAAAAAATCACTTTTGCCCAAAGTTTTATAGCTTTTTATTGTTTATGCCCGCGGCCGGCCCATTACTGAGCACGCCGTGTGAATTATTTGGCAAGTGCCTCTACCTCCATTAGGCGATTTATGGTCATAGTCTAGCCCAAAGATATGTACTATACGTACGAAACATCCAGTTTAGAAACCACAGTTTTAGATGATAGGAAGTTAAATACACTTCTGGTAAATAAAACAGGTACTTAAGTACTTAACAAAATACTTTGATAAGTTCTCTGACTTTGAGGTAGAGAATTTCCAACAGAAACTCAAATATAAGTTAGGTTCAACAGTGATCGTCGGAGCTCGTTAGAATTGAATGACGATTCACAGTTTCAATTAACGTCTAGGAATTTATCTTGGCTATCGTATTGTTACAATCCGTTAAGTACCTATTATATTGGAAGTAGAGATTAATTAGAGAATTTTGGGATTATATAAATTGATAATTTCAGTATTTAAAAAGTTTGTATGAACCAAAAGTTAGTTTTTGGTGAGTTACAATGTTTTTTTTTTTATTAAAAATATCATAAAGAAAATATGTCAGGTTCAAACAATTTGGTTTCGCCGTAGTCGAGAAAAAAATGAATTTAGTAAGTACTTACAATGTAAATAAAATATTAATAACCAATATAGTATAAATACCTACTTATAAAGTTTAACAAATATTGCCGATAACGAGCCAGAGTCTCGTCTTTGAGAGCCAAATCTCACACAGATAGGTACATTTAACTGGGCATAGAGGGTGTTTCCAGGGGCTATGCAATAACACAGTACATGTGATCAACGTACTGCAGCTAAGCCTGCCTACAACGAGGTAGTTTGTAGACTACGTTCGACAGTAGGTAAATTAAAAGATTAATGGATATTTATTTATGTAAATAAATCTTATTTCACTATGCAAACTCAACCGAATGCATCGTAGCAACGTTTAAAATACACATTAAATAACGTTCTCATCGCTGTTATTAATTTGAAACAAATAGGTATTTTTATTCTTTTACCTGCACTATAAGTTTAGAAAAGCTTTTTCACGATAAACTAAGTATGAAAAAGAAATTAGGATCTGCACCTTTGCCAATACAGAGCGATTTTTAATGGCCGACACGGATTCGCTCGTAGAAATCCGTTTGAAGTAGTTTTACTGATATTCTCTGAAACCATTTATTATGCACTGGCATTGCAGCGTAGTGAAATGCATATATTACAATACAATTACACGCTGGGAACACAATGACGACGCCCCGTGTATTGTAATGGCTAGCATTGTTTCAACAAATTAATAAATCATTGCAATTATTGTTGTAGCGGCTTACAAGCTTTGCTCATCGGCTTAAGAGTTTAACATGAGTAAAGTTTAACGAAACTATAGAGCTGAAACTACTATTGTTTTCTACCATTGTGTTTTTTTAGCAATTGGCTTCTTTGTTTTAAACCAATCATCATGCTAAAGCTAGTTACAGTGTTAATTACCTACACATATTAAATGCGGAAAAAATGAAAACAGCGAAGATTTTTTTTTCTTAGCCTATTTCGTCCCACTGCTAGGCAAAAGCCTCTCCCATGCCTTTCCAAACACTCCTGTCATTAGCTGCATTCCACCAACATTCCCTGAATGAGCGTAGGTAGTCACTCCATCGTTTTTTGGGCCTACCTCGGCGACGTTGGCCGTCTGGCACCCAATTTGTGGCTATTCTCGCCCATCGCTTTGTATGCATGCGACTCACATGGCCAGCCCAGTCGAACTTTAATTTGGCGGCTTTTCGTCCAACATCTGCGATTCCAGTATTGGAACGCAGCACAGTGTTCCTCACCCGGTCTATTCTTTTCACACCTAGTATGCTGCGCTTCATTGCTCTTTGGCAGACCTTGAGCTTGGACTTTTGGCTCTCAGTGAGTGACCAGCGAACAGCGAAGATATAAAAGACAAAAAACTGATAATCATTTGTTATACGGTTATATATAAGAGTGATTAGGCCGTAATCCACCACGCTATATATGTAGTTACATAGCTATAGTTGGATTTGCTCATTTCTGTTTTTGATTTTGTAAGCAATAAGACGTTGTAATTTTTACAATTGTATTTATCCCAGTAAAAAAACAGATTTTACTTAATCTTACAAGCTTAAATAACAGTTTTTACTATGCAATGACTCAATGCCTCTACGAACTTAATATTACCTTAGAATGTCCATGCAACGGAGTATCAATCAATCGCGTCAAATGACAATGCAATTTGCCATCAGCCAACTATCGGACTAAACGATATACTTACTCAATATAGAGCTCTACGAGTTGTATAACTGCAGTACAGGCACACTTTAGTACGTAAACTACTAAATTAGATCACCAAGCAACACGTTTATAGTAAGTGAGTAAATCATTTATGACATATTTATTTATTTGGATATACCTAATATATGTAGATATATAAATAAATGTATACCCCTATACTGCTACTAAAGATTAGCAAGTAAAAGACCATTGAATACGAATTTAGACATAGGTAATGATTTCTATTTCAGATACGTATGAATATCAACATACAGTCTTAGGAGATTAATAAAAACAGTGTTCGAATTTCTTGCCCATTTTCACATTTATAACAAACACCTTTAAAAAATACTTCCTTTTTGAGTAAAAAAGACGTGGATTTAGTTTACTGTATTAAAGACATTATTGTCACCTTAATACGCAAGTCATTTCATAAATAAGCTACGTATTTACTTTTACGAGTTTCACGAACACAACTGCAGTTAGTCACACAAACTTCATCGTGTCAGTAATCCGTTTTCCATTACTCTAGTATCGTCGCTCGTACAAATCTCATTTCGATGGACTCTACTCGTACTTGATAAGCTGACTTGCAAGAGTAGATATTAACAAATTTAAATACTTTATAATGCTAAGCTTTTGTCCAGCAGTGGACGTCCATAAGCTGACATGATGATAATGCTAAGTGTGCTATAACAAGACATATTGTTGTATTTAAAGGTTTTAGTAGACTGAAAACGTAGGTATCTCTGTTACTTTAATTTAAAATGATAGGTGGGTACCTATTTTTGACCGACTTCAAAAAAGGAGGAGGTTTCTCAATTCGACCGTGTTTTTTACTAACAGAGAGTATGTTGTGCACCCAAGACACCAAGTGGGTCAATTTTTCTGGATTAATTTACAATTTGTTACAATTATTCGAATAAAACTATGTTCTTAAGTAATATTTTGAAGCGTTAATTTTTTTCAAGTTTCATGTTAATTACTTTTACAAAGAGTTGAGCTATTGTGTGATGTCGGCCTTTGCCAGCTTTCAAACAGGTTATTTACTTGCAAAGCAGGCGACGGGTGGGTTACAAAAGCACTATGTGCACAATAACAACGAACTACGGGCCAGACTTAATTAACAATTACGCTGCTGAGGTGCTTTGGTACTTCTTTAAGAAATTTTTTAATCAAATTCATTAAAACATAAAACTATAAGGGAAGTAGACCAAACAGAATCTTTATCTCAAAGATCAAATAAATTGTCAATAAATAGTATTTTGTATTATGTACCAGGAAAGATTGGGGGAAAGAGAGGGAGACGAAGACCGAGATACTGTACTCAAGTGAAGGAGACAGTTAACGTCATGTCGTATCAAGAAGGCAAAGAAGATAGGCCTAAATAGCGGATGCTATACCGACAAGAGTAAAATGAATGAACCTATATGCAAATGATGGTTGCTTGACCTATTTACCTAAAAAACAAGAAATACGAATTTATTCCAGTAACGCGAAATATCATCATGGTTTTTAACATAATGTTATTGACCGCAAATATTCATCGAGTTCACGCACTGATAGTTAAACTCAAAATTTGCATTCCCCGCGCCGGCCATGAGATTAAAATTATCATAATTTTATAACGGACGGTTACATTCGTTTTACAAATTGAAGCGGAATTCGAAAATCAAAGAAAAAAAACAACGCCCCAAAAGTTAGGTACCAACATATGTATACTTCTTTGATATTCTAAAACGAATCCTTGAAGGATTCCATTTACAGTGAAATTTCATATACCTACTACCGGCACTGCTGTTGAGTGAAGTTACATCTAGGTTTAACAGTAAAGTGGTTTTGAGACTGATTTTAAACGAAAGAAATTGTCGAGCATATCGGACCATCTCCATATCACCATCTCCCAGAGAAGATCGACCGTTGTATTTGACAGCTGACATTGCCTGAAGGCAGACATGACCAACGTAGTACTACATCAATATAAATGCTGTATAACAAATAGAATGCTGTATAATACCTCTGATGCTGTATACAGCATCAATAAATCGCATCAGAACCTCGTTCTCTCCCGTTGTTAATAAAAAGTGATTGTGATGCGAACGCGTAGAGCAGGCGCTGATGAAAGCAAACACTGCCTTAATCCGATTTCCAATTATTGTTATACAAACGAGCCAACACTCACGATTGGAGGACTTCATCAAACGTAGTATAATATTAGACGTTGGTGTATGTGCCTACTGTTTTAGTGGGATACAGGATTATAAAAAAATATCTCTTATTTTCGAAATCTAAAAGTATGTACTATTCCTACCTACTTTCTTGTACGTACAGCTACAGATATCATCTATAAACTTTGTTGTATAACTTGACAAATATCATTACCTGGTATGGTACCAAGTCAAAAAACGTACTAAATAGATAGGTGTTTAGAAATATCGCTAAAATGAATCTGCCCTCGTCTGTACCTACAAACTACCACATTAAACACAAAACTCTAATCACAACTATTCAAATATCGTTTCTCGCTGTTTGAATGAAGACTTAATTCACATAAAAACTAACGTTATGAAATTCAATAATGGCACAAAAGAAAAATAACTTTTTTACGAGCCTCGTTCAGTTGCAAATCGCTTTGAAAACAAAAAAAAAGTTAGTCACAGTTCGGACGGCCAGCGAGTATGTAGAAATTGATTTCAGTGGACGACCACCATCGTGCTCAATGGGACGAATGTCATCGATTCCACACATGATCGCCTGCATTGTCCGCTTGCACATGCATTGATGACTGCACTGGCCAATCAGAGCGCAGGTACGTACGTTACTTGGCCATGTGAGAATGAAAGATAATTCCGAATTCCTAAATGGACCAAAATCCTATATCCTACAGATATTTTTCCGAAAAATAAGTAACAACATTGGATTTTTTATCTTCTCATTTACTATTGCTACGTTCAGGTATACAAAGAATATCTACTTACTTAGAAATCAGAATTGATTACACCCTAGTGGTGTAATCAATTCTGATCAAGACCCTAAATGGGTTGAAAGTATGGTATTTAATTTACGAGTATGTACTTAGGAATATAATTTTCTGCCTCTCAAATACATTACAACCACTACTATTCTACACTACTAGCAGCAGGCTAATATTATGATAATATTACAATTTCGTAGTAGTATAATGACTATAAACTATAAACCTTTGTCAACCCCACGTTATTTCTCATTTGTGATTCTGCTAGTGCGCGGTACAGCGCGGTACTTAATAAATTGCCGCATCAAACAAAACCAACTCGTTCCCATCAAATCAACGCGTAACCGCGTCAAAGCCTGTGTACATGACTAGTGAGAGACTAGCACATTGTTTATTTGTGTTTACTCTCTAAATAGATACCATTACATAATGAAAAATATTTTCTTTTCTCCATACATCTTTTTTTCCTTTCATATGTCCCCCTTTTGGGCCAGAGAGCAAATACAAAGCTTCGCCATCCTGTTCTGTCAGAGGCTTCCTGCTTTATACATACATATCTGTCACTCTCTCTCAACGTGGTAGGCAAAGACTAATCGAACCTACGACCTGCGGTTTGACAATCAGTGTCACCCACAAACCATGCTAACTGGCCAGTCCGCCTAAGCATTAAAAAAAATAGAGATTTATATTTTTTATGTCTCAATGTATTTCCCTAAGCTGTTCCAAAATGGCTACCGCCCGACTACAAAGTCTTTAACAAATTAAAAACCAATCTGGGCCCCTACAAAATGCTGCATAGTGTAACTGCAATCACGTTCACACAGCTAGAACAATGTAGCATAATGTGAACTGTCATTATGCACTTCAAAGAGCTCGAACTATCAGACTGAGCGGGCAGTACAAAGCGTCACCAACAAAGTTCCTGCCTATCCCGCAATTATCTAAATGCGAGCCTGGTGAGGTGTCGCCACAGAGTAACACGGAGATTGCAAACAGACAAGACTTTTTCCTCGCACTCTATCTACTCTACCACATAGTATTAGCACGTATTAGTAGGATATTGAATTGTATTCACATTTAGGAAA
Source organism: Anarsia innoxiella (assembly GCA_947563765.1). Lineage (NCBI taxonomy): Eukaryota > Metazoa > Arthropoda > Insecta > Lepidoptera > Gelechiidae > Anarsia > Anarsia innoxiella. The sequence continues at coordinate 3,250,117 of OX387403.1, forward strand.
TTACGTTACTCATTCGTACCCTGTATTTCCAGTTAAACTTTGACAATATTACAACAGCAATTTAAAATAAATGACAATCGACAACAGATAAGCAACTGTTCGATTGCGGTTCAGTTTCCAGTTGGACAAATATTTTTAATGATGTGTTTCGAAATTCAAAATTTGATTTAAATTGTTAATGGAAGAATTTATTTTCAACCTTATTGTTAGCACATGTTTGTATAAGTGCTTATTTTTTAATTTGCAAAATACAATATTCTGAGATGTCGCCCAATTACGGATAAAAATCTTTTTTGTAAAGTTTTTAGATTTAAAATATTTTTATAAGACATTAAAGCAACATTTCGAGCTTCTACTTCTATAGGTAGTTATCGTAAAATCGTAGTTATGCATACTAGCTAATCGGTTTCAATTTAATGCATGTAATGTAAATAGATACATCTATCTATATTATAAAGATAGATAGCATAGTTCACAGATGAGATGTAAGCCAAAGCCTATAAGCCGTGATAGTCCTTTGTGTATATCTGATTAATTAGCTATTATCAGAATACCTAGATTCACAATGCATTTACACCGACCATCAATATCTGTTATCAAGGTATTATGGACTTAGAATCTAAGAACATGGACTCAATTATGGACTATTGTATGATGTATTCTGTGAGTAAGTAAAGAAGCCAGTTATAGTAAGAACATTTTAAAAGTTATTTAAAAGCATGTGAGGCAAAATTTTCGAATTTTTAAGGCGTTTTGATAAATAATTCCTTACTTTCATTCTTGCAAGGAATTTCATTTAAATTAAGACAAACTACTTTTCTTAAAGAATAAAATTCTAGCACTTCCTTCGATTATTCAAGCTGTTCTGCAAAGCCTAATCTATCCCTTGTCGCAGTAGAATTATTCAAGCGCCCTTTTAAAATGTGCTTTTAGCCACCTACAGTAATGCGGCGTCGTTTGAGCAAATTGTAATGGCCACGGCTAGGATTATCAAAATTTATAACACCAGTAGGAATTGAGAAAAATTACGTCAACGCTCACCAGCTATTAGTCGAATAGCTCTTTCCATCATTCCAGATTTATATTTGTTTTTGTCATCGACAAAAATACTGAAATTATTTGAATTCTCACAAGAGAATAAACAATTTCTGATTTGAGATTGCTTATTAAAGTACATATTGAGAAAGTTTTCCAATTTAGTTCTTATATTAATAATACCTAAGGTATACCTAGGCCAAAAACTTTTCTAAGGCTCTTACTTATGAAATAATTGTTGAGAAGTAGGTTTTTGTAGGCTGTATTTAATTGTAAAGCAAAGCTAAGGCGGTATATTTCGCTAGATTATTCAGGAATTCAGCAGATTAAACCTTCATTACTGTTGTTCGGTAAGTTGCCAGGAATGCCGGGCTCAAAGCGAGATTTGCCGGTTCTTTCTAGAATTCCACCTTCAAAACATACGAATTCCCGCATAATTTCACGAATACGACACTTTTATGTAAATAGTTGGATGTAGTTGGATTTCTTCTAGAATAATGGTGATACTTTAACTTCACAATAGTCAAGAAATAACATTGGAATCCAAAAATGCCGCTTTCATCTTAAATCGAGATAATTTTGCTGACAGAAACACTTTAAGGATTTGCGAAAAATTGGTCGAGATAGAAATGCAAATCTAAAGCAAAATATCATTAAAATTAATTGAAATGTCTGAGGAGAGTCCGATCTTGAGTTATTGGGCTTTTTGAAACTGTCTATGTTGTTGTTAGCCGCTGATGAACCCTTGTGAAACTCCTCTTATGCTTGTAGCCCCAACAAACTCTCGACGTTTACGAGAACCCTTCAAAATACGTCGGAGCACATATCGCCAGTGAAGCACGTAATAGAGACTGCATACCATATTTAGCAGGGTAAGCAATTTTTAACAGCCTATGAATCTAATGAGACAGGCAGGGCGTTTTTATTTGCCGAGTCATTAGGTATAAAAACTGCTGGCATCGTTTTGTTCATATCGTTGTGGACGGAGGATGCTCACTAAGCCGAACGAACGACGGCGGCTTGTTGGATATAATTCCAATAGAAATGACAAGCAGAATTACCTACCATGGATTTCTCGAATGGTGATAGTATTTCTGCAAAATTATCAAAGCTAGAGTATCGCACAGAAAGCTGTGTTACTTTCAGGTGACCTAAATAAAAAAATATAGAAATTTAAATAATAAACTCGAGTTTAAAAACAATTTTAGACCTTTTTTCCCTTAATTTTCTAAAAGTCGACTTAATTCGATTTATCCTTCTAAATTCCTTTATTCTTTTTTCCTTAAAATGCCCCCGGCCTCATCATGGCCGAGTTTATTTATTAAACAAAGCAGATCTTAGATAAGTCCCCGGAGGTATATTTAATTGAGCAACTACAAACTCACACCGACTTAATTCTGACGCCTTTCATCCCAGTTATATGGTAACAGACGTTAAATCCTAAGAGATTAACGTTAGGTACCACCACATCTGTTTCATTACTTATACACTTATTTCAGCGTGAATGAAGTTAGAGCTGCTAGTTCAACAAACTTTATCGTATACAAGGCAGAGTTTTTATTTAAATATTGTGAAAATATAACACTGCTACGTAATATCAGTGGTGTGGGATTTTATAATTTATCTTAAATCAAAACATGCTTAGATAGATACTCTTACCACAGATTACTAAGTACCTAACAAAAAAACTACAAAAACACATACTTGATCATTTATATAGAAAAAAGAATTAATTTGTTTTTTATTGTAAATAGAATGTTACAGCAAAATAACATCAGCCTATTAATTTATGATCAAAAGGTACATGGTATCGTTTAGTCCATCCACCCCTCTATATCTCTGGAGTAAGCTATATGAATTTCAAATGAGACACTTCTGCCAACTGCAGGCGCTGGCGGAATCACACACTCAGCCATTCATGCATTCCTTGGAAATTAACTATTACTGGTTATGAGTATACCGTGCGAACTGCTGCATTATAGATGACTTGTGAAAACTACCGGCCAAATAAAACTGCTTATGTAAACCTCTTTTCTTTTTGTGCAGGATTTTTTAGACCCATCTCTGTAAACTTTTTTACTCAAGACTTACCTACTGCTCCTTTACCTATAGCTGCTGATTTTTGCTACTTTTATAGGGACATAGGGACCTACTGCTGTTCAATTAATAGTGTGTTTGCAGAGACAAAGTATTTGTAGTAGCGGCTTTCAATTCTACAGGGTAGTATTATAAACAGTCCCACAAAAATAAAGGCGCGTAAGTAATTTACTCATAAAACTGAGCAATTTTCTCCAAGAAACATAAACATCTCACCGTACTAATGTCGATTTGCTGATGTTCCAATTTGTATGAAAAATTAGATGTTTTCCTATGTTTTTGGGAAAACTGATTTACGGCAGACGAATAGTATACCTACATATTAACTACATTTACTTATAACTTTACTATGTACCATAAAATAATTCTTATATCTATCTTAATTATTAATTTTAAATGTTTTCCGATGTCAGTTGTTTTTAATAAAGTACTTACCGTGCAACTACCTATATGTTTCTGTAAAATGTATAATATAATTGGAGACGAAGGAGTTAAGTTATCTTTGTTAAATCGAAAGCCTTCAATAGATGGTGTTCAATTCTATTGGGCGTCCTTTACAAAGCGAAAGGAGAATGGAAACGCAGACCAGTGAATATTACTTCAGACTACCTCGTGTTATACAGGGTGTAACAGAAAGGGTATATAAAGCCGAAACACAGCGATAGTCCGCATGAAACTGAACAACTTTCCCCAAGGAACATGGGTCGTAACTCGAAAAAAAATTTCGCCTCCCCATACAAAATGCCCGATCAGCTGATCGAGTAAGTATGGGCGATCCAAAAATTTTTTTCGAGTTACGACCCATGTTCCTTGGGGAAAGTTGTTCAGTTTCATGAGGACTTTCGCTGTGTTTCGGCTTTATATACCCTTTCTGTTACACCCTGTATATTATTATCTTATCGTATAAAAGAACTGTATTTTTTATAAGTAGACATCTTATAACCTACATATATTTTTATAGAGATGCTTTCTAGTCAGCAGCTTTTTTTTTGTATGAACTTTTACAAGAAAGTTAACAAATAGACATATACAATTTGCTGATACCTGTAAACACGCTTTTCCCACTTGCGGCCCGAAAAGTAATCAAACTTTAATTACAAACTACATACCTTTTTTAAAGTTTATTTGATATTCGAACAAGTATTGGCTAGTGGTGGTGAGAAAGTAAATGCCACCATCAATGGGCGGTAGCGCGTGCTTACATCGAATCGCCACCGAATGTATCGCTTTGTTTGCGAACAGCGCGGATTAATCGATTCGATCGCCCGACTAATTCGAATCGAATGCGACGTCGTTACACCTAGTGTCCAAATAATCTAATTCTCTGTACCAAATCCCGTGATTTCTCACTTACATGCACTAATTCTTGTGTAGGTATAGCACTCGATTACAAAGATAGCGAAATAACAATATCTACTTCTTTTAATCTGTTGGGCTAAATAACACATAAAATACTCGTTAATTTATTAAGATAAGTATCCGTAAGTATTAACTTACGGATTTTGATTAGACAACTGATAATTATTTTGCGAAAGAAATAAGATTCCCTTCGAAAAAACAACTGACATCTGTATAAGTACCTAGAGTTTCTCCTTTTTCAAAATTGTATCATCAATAGGCCATTTCAGACACCCAATATACCGAAACAATAACGATAATAATACACTCCTACGTACAGCTAGCTCAATAGCTCCGAAGAAGCAATCAAAGGAGCATTCATACTCCCCGAAGGAGAGAAATGCCCGAGTGAGAAATTAGCTCCGTCTCTAGCCCGAGGATATGCAATACATGCAGTGCGAGAACAAAGACGGGGTACAAGGGCTCTTGCATCCACTGTACTTGTGGCCAGCCGTGTTTAAACGGGCGAAATACCCTGCAGCCTTGTGTTTACGTGTCGGTATTAGCTGTCTATGTAAGTATAGAGGGGAGCTTAGGTGTGATATACTTGCAACTTTTAACCGCAAATTTGTCTTGAAGGGAACGTGTCCGATCATTGTTCTAACTAAACTCAACCGTCGTCGCTGAGGTATATTTTATAGATCGTTTTAAAACTCAGTTTGAAAAACATTCTTTTCTTTGTATTTTTCATTATAAAAATATTTCGACTGGTTATTTAATATAGACACGATAATCCTGATTTTCAATAAACAAAGCTCCTTTGTTGTATTCGTAAAATTTTAATAACGTTCTTTGATCTTAAATTCAACTTCACTCGACTATAATTTCAGAAAGATTCATATTTTAGACTGAAGGAATATTTAAGTAAATAAGCATCGTGAAATCATGAATTTTTCAAGCGCTATTAAAAGTATAAATATACCTAAACAGCGAATAAAGAGAAAAACCAGGAAAATGCCAATTTCCTTTTAAGAGAACAACATTTCCGGAAATTCATATCTGAGATCTGGAAACGATCGTTTTCTGTAAAAGTAAAATAAGTAAGAAATTCAAGATCTTCTATTGACCTTGTTCCAGTAATTGGTATTGTTCTTCTAAGTATAGACTTTTAATTCTTAAGACTAGTTAAGTTTGTCTGGGCATCCAATTAGAAAATAGGTACTTAGGTATAAATATAAATGGTCTCATTATTTATATTGGAACAATATTTAGTAAAATTTACAAACATTTTACAAAAATATATTAATCTATTCAACATAAATAAGTAAGTAAAAGAAAAATGTTGTCGTTTCAATCATACCATTAGCGGTAACGTGAGTTTCTACTCTGATATTTTGAAATGAACAAAACATTTGTTTGGAAACGAGTAAGCACCTACCCGCTGAATGTATCGCTTCATATTTTCTAGAAACAATGGAATGTTGAAGAGGAAACTACAATTAAAATCAGTTTGAGGATTTGAACCGAGTGCCAATTATTTCATATATACGAGATTCAGAGAGTCAGAACGAATGCTTACAATGAATAGAGCAAGCAAATACTTATTCAATATGAATAAGTACTTGAATAGACAACAGAAATGGAAAAATAGATGGGCGATAGACAGAATTTTTCATTTTCGCTGTTCTTTTGAGCTGCTGTTTTTTCAAAACTATCTAGGTAAATATAATATATACCTATTGTTTATACTTTCTATTTTGTAGATTGTTTTCCCAATTAAGTAGTCAAGAGTTACTCACGGTTAACCTCTCCATTTTACTTGTACCTACAAGGAACTTAAGATTATCATTAGAGTAATCCAAAAGACATTGTATTCAAAAAGAGTAGCCAGTCTACCCTCATTAGCGCGATGTGTACTGTAAGAGAAAGAAACGAGAATACTTTCTGTTAATTCACGTAATAGGGAAGTCTTTTTATGAGTTGAGACTTGTCGCGAAAGTAGGTAGTTACTTGTGAAATGTTTCATTAGTTTATGCGCTTTTAACTCCATGAAGAAAAAGGAAGAGATTGTAGATAGATACTTAAAAATAGACAGTGCGTATAGTTCTTTAATTTCAGTAAAAAACATCCTAGAACTGGAGACTTGTCGTAAAAATAGATAGTGAGTGAAATGTTTATTTAGTTGAAGCGAAGAAAAACAAAGAAATGCTACTTATCTTACCTACTTAATGATAGAGTCTGCTTATAAAAACTTAGATCTTTCATTTCAGTAAGAAAATCCTAAGATATAACTCGCATTATTAAGCGGCTTATGATTAAAGAATGATTTTTATTTTTCTATTTGTGAAAAAGTAATGGCATCGTAGTGCTTTGGTTGACACGGTACCGTGCCGTATCTCCATCAAGAGCTCTCTGCAGGGTTCTATCAGCCAACGCTAATGAACTGAACAAACCCTCCGTATTTTTACGTCACAATTTAACAAGCAGCCAAAAGTGCCGGGAGAAATGTGAAGTATTCAGCTTACAATCGTACGAATGTCAAATTATTCGTTCCCATTTTTAATAACTGACTTGTTTTGTCAAGAAATATAATACCTAAGTAGGTAAAGAGTAAGTAGGTTATACCACCCAAATTTTGTATTGATCATATTATCTAGGTAACTACTTACTAAACTCAGCGTGCCTCAGCTTTATAAGAACCAAAAGCTTTAGGTAGGTACTTAAATCTGCCGATTCAATTGTCTAGTACAATTGGCGCTTTCTTTAACAACTGTATTTATTTATATATAAAGCACTTATTTTTACCCTACTACGACGAAGCCAAAGAAAGTGTAATGTTTTACGTGTTATTGTAATGCAACGTATAAATCCATTTGTACCACGTCAGAGCCAAGCGCGCTAAATCTAGTTTAATTCTCTCCAATCGACTTGAAACGAACTTGGTCGTTGAAATGAAACTTTATGAGGGTGCCGAAAATCCCAGCATAAGATTTCTACAATCTATAATTTATAACAGACTACAATTTGTATATTGTTTTATATCTATATGTCTTTATTGACGATTAATTAACAAACGAAACTTAACAAGAGCATATTTAGTCCGCTTGAAACTCTATCCACGTCTATAATACCTCACTAAACAAAGCACAAAGCTGTTGAAATGCGTGGAGCACACAGTGACATGTGACGAGTGTAACTCGAACAGAGGGTATCTGGGTGGAGGGCTCTCAACACCACGCTAATGGCCACTCAGGAAGCGCCTCATCGATCCCTCAATTTGTAACTTTGACGGTTGTCTCATTCTGTATCTAAGCGACAAATCTAATATTACACGGCCATCTTAATAATAAGTAAGTAATTAAATGTGATAATTATATCATATATATACGTAATGATATGATTATATTATTATTATTATTTGGTAATTAATATGAACAATGTTACTAAAAGTCTTTATGAAAAATCACGACATACTCCTAGGTATACGAGTATGTCGTATACCTAGGTATTTCAAGTATAGGTTTATATGTTTGAAAATACCGATGAATTATATACGAAAGTGTGCATTATGAGAATATAAAAATGCGGAATATTATTTCTGAAAAATCTTATGGGAGATTGTAATTTCAACAGATTGTGAACAAAGCTATCCATTTAACTTCAATTTTTATGAAACTTCCTACCATCAAATTGAAGTAGCAATCTAAATAATTTGTCCGGCATTAGTGCTGTAGTATCGGTGCAGCTGGACCGGTTATGCCGGCGCGGGTTCCGGTCGGAATGTAACTGATACCACATGCTTCCGGCTAACTCCAATCCCGATCCAGCTTCGATGCAGTTCCACGTATTTAATGCTAATGGCATTGATAAATCAGAAATATGGGGCTTCGATATTCATCAAGTTTTACAGGATATTGTTTTTATGTATGTTAGGTAATCTGCTTATGAAACTGAATAGGTTTCGCATAGTGAAAAAGCGTACTGTATTTAGGCACGTTAGAGATATTTTGTAAAAATTCTACCCTCAATCAACAGCTCTCGTTCTTTACTTTACCTGGATATTTTTAGAAAGTATCTAAGCATCTTTGCCGTCTTTAGGCTGACCCATTAAATCTATGTTCCATGTAGGTAGTTTGACAAAAACCTGCTAAGTAAAAAAAATCGTCAAGCGCAATGCACACTGCACCCGCCGACGACATGTCAACGACATTAGCTTCCCAATTTTCCATACTTTCTTATCGTCGACATGTCTGTCGACGTAGTATTTATTACGCATTATGTAGTGGAATAGCCACGATAGAAGTAATGATGTAGTATAAAGTATTGTTCGGCAGTGATAGCAGCGACCGGACCGGACGTACTTCACGGATAACGGCCCGGAACGCGTCCGGCCTCGCTCGCTGCATCGCGCTCTTCCGTCCGGCTGATCAGTGCCGTGCCGGACTCCGGACCGCACTATTTTGTAAGCCGCTTTATGAGCTGTAATCTTTAAATGTGATGTTTCATATTTATTTCCGGACGTTTTTACTGAATTTAAAATGTTTATATTTATTTACCAAATTAACGCACTGGTATAATTATTGTTGGCTGTAATTTTAATTTTAATAAATTATTTTAATCTTTATTAAATAATCTTCACATGCCCAGTAATTGAATATTATTTATAAATGCGTGTAGCGAGCACTTGAGCATTCCACACGAGTCGACTTCCGTTATGAAAAACGCCACGGAAACACCAAACGCGTCAGATAAATCAATCGGTGGATTTATCTCGATTTCATATAGTCAAATCGCGCAGTAAGTCCAACTGCATATGCTTCCCTTCCATTGCATCCACTGGAAGTAGGTACCTGGGTAGCAATTCTGTTAAATTAAGTTAAGCGACCTAACTATAGCCAACAGATTAACATTCTACAGCAATAGGTCACAAATTTTGTATTCTCTTATGTGCCACGAAATAGTCGATTAGTAGTCTCTAGAGGGCTTTGTCATTCATTTGTCTTTGCGAATGATTTAGTTGTCGATGTTGCCAATATTTAATAAAATTATTGTTCGAAGAAATTGATCAACCGATCGATAGATTTTTTCGACCTAGAATAAGCTTAGACATACTTTAAAATACAGAATATTTATTTCTATAAGATTTACATGCATTTTTTGCATAAATTGCACGTTAATTTTCGAAAAAACACTGAAATAGTGTTTGGGTGACCGAACGACTGAACGACGGACGACCGAACGAAATGCCATTAGAGAACAACTGTCAAATAGCGAAGAGAATACCGTTTGGAACTGCCACTCATGTGACATTGCGGAGTAGAATACCAAATAAAGCGTAAAGTAATAAAATGTACGGCCGATCGCTGTCCACTGTCAACTTATCTGTTAAGAGAATACCAAAATGTGTCATTTCATACAATTCACATTCTAGAGAGACACCATTTTTCATTTGGTAATTAGAAGAATACGGGCCCTGGCTAAATGTTCATTGCTCTGACTACAAGGACGTTGACTTTTGTACAAAACCCTCGTTCCTTACTTCGTACTTCCACCTAGCCCCTACTACAACGTATTTTGTTGAGTGCAGTTTTCATGTAATAACAGCGAGCAAAAATATTTTGCTTGGTTCCGTTGAAAAGGTATTGTTTTGTGAAACAAATTGCTTTTTGTTAGTTCCTTTTGTTCATATTTTGTAGGTATTAAGATATTTTCAGAATCTTATTTGATAAAAAGATCGTCAGTAATAAGAAAATAATAACCAATAAATAAACAACTTCATGCGTGGTCCCATTTTTCAGATTCACGTGTACTATCACTGTGCTACGCTTTATTGCGTTACACACAGTAGGTCTGTTAATACTTACATACTAAATAACGTATTTAGTGTGATACGAATAGATAAATATTATATATATCTACTTATACCTATAGGTACAATACAATTATGGATATACAACTAACAAAAGTCCACAATAATACAAAACGGAACTGGATCACAAAGTTGAAAGAATAGGTATTATTAATGTTGTATTTTATATAATAGCTTTGTATTTTGCAAGTCATAAAAGTGTATCCATAAGTTCTCTTTGTGAATGTTTCAGTGGATTTCTAGTGCTGGTGTTTTTCGCAGGCAAGGAGATACGGCTCTCATGGGAGGACGGAGTCTGCATTTCTCGCACAATGCAATATTCAGGTATCGACACCGTTCAGTTTTTTACTGAAATGCCTTTATCGGTAACGGGCTTTTTTTTCGCAGTCGTTTTTAAAAAACGTGCCTTTTTTTCTATGTACCTACCTACGAGTTGGTAATGATAGTATTGCACTAGTTTCTAGGTACGTATTGATGTGTTAGCAGTATACTTAGTAAGTTAGTAACTTACCACATAAATTAAAGTTTCTACATTCAATTTTACCTTCATAATACACCTACCTATTATACCTACCACCTTATTATGTGTAAGTAGATGTACTTATAACTTAGCTTGAGACTTAATCCAGTATTACTTCACTTGAACGATATTTTAACAACGAACTCTACGAAGAGAAATTATTATAGGCAACTAATAATAAAAACATTTTAAGATGAATGTTTCACGCCAATTTTCAATACATGGGTGCATTGGAGTTGGTGCCAAATTACAAAGTACATTAAAAGCGGCTGGTGTGACCATGTACCGGATGTGATACAGTTTCGAAACGGAGACCAAACGCAATTTATTTTATAAGCGGGGCGTAGTCAAAAATTGGGAAGGCGGATGTTTTTTAAAGCGCGATCGCGTTATATTTCTAGTAAGATAAGGTACCTACTTATACTTACTAAATTTTTGAACTCAAAGCTTTACATAAATAGCATGAAAGGTAATATGAGTTTATATTCTTCTTTCTTTATCAGCCCATATATCTCCCCACCGAGGGGTACGAGCCTACTCTCATACAGAGAGTGATTAGGCCGTAATCCACCACGCTGGCCAAGTGCGGGTTTGCGGATTAAAAAACAAAAATTGTTTCGATCCATTACAATACAAATGTCTGTTACTACATTTAGGCCTAAGATCTTACAGTTTTTCAGGTTCATTCAGCTTCAGACAAGCACCTAAAGAGTGTAGTTTTTCCGCACATTTCTTACGTTTCCTGATTGTATGTGTGTTGCCAATAACTTCTGCCTCAATAGTCACATAAAACACAAAATTTTCTCAGTGCAGTAAAATTCTTATTACGTCAGGTAGGTACCTTAATTTATACGTTAACAATTAATAAGTAATTGGCAATTAAATGTAGTCAGGTGGATATTAAAACAGTCACAAGCTTAATTTAAAAGCGTGGGCTACATTTTAATGAAGGCGGCAATTTGGATGCAAGCGAATTGTACAGGCTGCGGGGTTGCGTTGCATTGCAGTATGACGGGAATAACGCTCTCGCTAAATATATACGTAGATGGTTACTGTAATTATGTTGCGGGATGGAATTAAGTTTAAATGTATTACGGTAGAGCAGCAGGTATGATTGTTATACCTATTATATGGTTGTTTAATTAAGGTATGAATTTGAGACCGGACAGGCAACATGTTGATCCGATATCTTGTATCAGTTTTGGTTATTAACAGAGATGAGACAGAGCCAATTACAATTTAATGGATCTGGTTTTGCATATTTTAAAATAATAAAGCCAAATTATAAAAATTGTTTCCGACATTAGCCAAGGAGATAAGGCGATCTAAAGACAAGATGTAACTATTCAATCTTGCGCCTGATTTTTTTCCAGCTTTTTTTATTTATAAGTCGATAAAGATCTTTTTACGTGCTACAATAACAAACTAGAAACTGAACAGAATTCTATGAAACCAAGCTTTTATAGTTCAAGCATAACAAGTTTTTTTTTAACCTATGTTGTCCCAATTCTGGGCAAAAGCCTCTCCCCTGATCAAAAGTAATTCTATTAAAATTACAAAGTAGGTACCATAATAAAATGTCTGTAAAGCTGTTTTATGAATGAATTTCTCACATTCCGTATGATATGAAGGTGTACAATCAATCTGTTGATTGAAGTGTGTAATGCAATACATTCACCGGTTCGCAATCGGGTCAGTGCACACTGGATAATTGTACGTGCTCACTGAGCTGCACCAAGATCGATACGACACTGTCTCTGATAAATGATAATGTTTACTGCTCAATCCCACGAATAAATCTCTACTACACTATACTATTGATGAAACAGGCGTCTCTACCCTAAACTGATTAACTTGGGTCCTATTGTTTTGCCAATTGTAACATAAATTAAAAAATGTGTTCGAAACTCGTAACACTAATTTTGAAAAGGTGAGTTCTAAGACCTACCTGTGTTGTTGTGTGCCGCCGGTCCGACTTTCTATCGGACAACAATTTTATTATGAACGCTTTCACCTGACAAGTTTGAATAGTTTTATACAAAATGTTCTGCCAACGAATCTTACGATAAAAATCCACGACAAGGCACGACGTTTAACAGGTGAATTAACATTTTACATGTTGTCATTGCTTTTATATTATACTGCATTTACTCGAATGGTCGGTATGGCGCTCGTCAATAACTTAAGCTAAAATTTTACAATTTAATATAAATACTACTACGTTAAGTTGATAGGTAAGTACTTTTATCCTAAAATCCATTGCAAATGCCGCATTCTATTGCATGCAGCGGGCGCCAACTGCAATTGCACCGCTAGGCCGCTCTCTAAAAGCGTATTCATGTTCGCACTAAACTTTTCACCATTTCACCCAGTGCACTCGGTCTTACGTGACCGATACGCTGCACATCACACGCTTTATAAAACTTTAAAGGATTGTGGCTGAAACTGAGAGTGTTTGACTGCTGTTTATCGACGAATACGTATATATTTGTTTTTCAATTTAGACAACGTTGTCGTGAGATAAAACAATTGATTAAGAGAAAGTAGGATGGCACACATTGAGGTTCTGCTCTATGTGTTATCTATGTAATGTTATAGCAGGTACCTATCTAATAAAATTATGACCAGGTGCTCACCAAAATTCCGAAATTAAGCAAATATCTACTAATATCTTATGATGGGCTCCAATTCGTCGGACACAGGATAGCCATAACACAGATTAATTCCAATGAAAGAGCTGTAATACTTTTAAAAGAGTAAATTATTTTACACACTCAGTTTGTCTAGTTAGATAGTACCATTTGAATGTGTCGCTGACAATCTAACTACTTATAAACGGAAACATATTCAAAATTCAAAGCATAAGACCCCACAGAATTTCCATACATTTAATGTGAGACGAGTAGAATTTCATAAAGCGGCCCATTCATACGATAACGCAGCATCCGGAACGGCACCTTTATGCCGCCGCTTATTGTCGCTATCTGTCCGTCCACCAGGGTCGGACTTTTATAAATAGTATAAATAAAATAGTTGTCGTATTATAGACCTTTTGATACTTTTTAAATTGAATAAGATATGTAGGTTAACCTAATAAACGAATACGCATTTAAACTACGATATATTCGCAAGCATATCTTTAAAACGTCTATTTCAACAGCTCTACATCCTAAATGGAATATTGGATGCTGGGGTGTTGCCAACATGTTTCTGACTTTGTGAAAGTCATTTCATCCTATCATTTGCTTCCATATTATAATAATATTATAAAGCGCTAACCAAATAATTAATAAGTAGATACACTGGATATAGGTAGGTACCTATGTACTAACTTTAGTACACAAATGACTGCAAACTACATATAATTACCATTACCTCCAGTTACTACAGTTCAAAATTTATTGCTTTAATGGTTGGTAATAGTAATTTGGTTGTGGGTACTAATTTCAGTGGAACATAACAAATATACAATTGTTGCGAAGCGAAAGCTCGTTAAATAATCATTTTAATTAATGCATTTTCTATCGTATCATGAGAATATACTTACTTACCTAGAAATTATAAAACTAGTTAAGTAATGAATTTATATATAATTTGCACTACAATTTAACTTGTTTGATTATAAATTACCTATACATAATTAATTATTTATAGAATAATGTCAACTTATTATTGCGTAGTTTCTATATCACTTTGAACATACGAAAGTAGAAAGTTACGAAAATATTCACCTAAAATATTGCCCCTAAGTACTTCATATCTAACAAGCGCAATAACAAGAAGTTCTTAAAATGATAATCTGAATAACAAGATGAGGGTGAGATGAGGCTATTTCAATTAAGAAAAACTGCGCAACCCTGGCAACCCTTTCTAACTTTTTTCATTACGAACTCTGGTAACAGCAGGCTTGATAAAAAGGAAAATTTTTGCGCCAATTAACTTCGCAGTCAAAAGTGTTTCGATTGCAAACGGGAATCGCGATGCATACTGCGTAATGATGGAGAACATTCTGCCAACGTTGTTTATCAAAGGAAAATTCAGATATAGTAAGTACCTACCTACAGCTTTCTCTGGTTGGTACGCTACGCCGACATGAAATCAGAGCCGAACTCAGAAATAATGAAAATTCACTGTAAAAGAAATAACTACCTACGAAAAGTTACTGTTTTGCTTAGTATCCTATTAATTAACTACCTACTTTCTCACTAACTAGGTATGTGTAAGTTTAAATAAGATAGAAAATTATTTTACTTATCAAATCATGGTAGTATTACCTTCTTTTAACAATCATGGTCTCAATTAAGTTTTTTTAGCCACTACAACAATTATTTCCAACTTTAGCGTGATTTAACCAAAGTTAGTGTGTAGGTACGTTGTTTGCTAATGGTTCGTAAAAATTCTGCGAGTGCACACCCTTTTTTTTTTTTTTTGGGTACAGTACATGCAACGGTTACTGTTACTGCTCGCTACAGAGCACCTACTTTAGTGAATCAAAAAAAAGAAGTGATAAGTCTTATGACAACAAACAACCTGATCAAGGCTAGATTTATACAAGATATCTACACTCAATCAGTCTCTGTGTAACTGGCGAGAGTAAACCACGGCAATGTTCGTCGGCAGCCCCTAATGGCCCTATTCAGCCGGCGAGTGTCGTTCGGGGAGGCACATTGTCACCTTACCCTGATCACGGCTCTAAGGGGCGGTACCCTACTCTAAAAGAAACAACCTATATAAATAAAATATTAGCGAGATAATGAGGTACCTAGGTGTAAATATGGTGTCAACTGTTAAAGAGTCAACAATGTTTGTTTATAGGTCTACTGTTTTTCCTAGGTGTTTTTTTAGTATTATAGCTGACCAGTAAATTGAGAAAAAAAAAATTCGGCCGCATTAAGAATCACATCCTTTTCTTTGTCTGTTTGTTTTTTAGTTTGCATCAGTTTCACTGAATTATCTCAGCTTATTATTAATTGTATAAACAGTAGGTAGGTACTTTTTATTTGAAATACCTACAGCCCCTGAGAATTTTCCGAGAAATACAGAGCAGTCCGCCCTTTTCTATTGTCAAAAAACTTCCATGAACGAAGATACTTATTTTCATTGAACTAATAATTCATTCATTCAGAAATAACATTGATGTGATGTGACATATTTCAAACCAGTTTATATAATTCCATTGCTACAATTGTGTGATGAGGGGTAGGTAATATTATTTTGTTAATACCTTGTTTTTAAGGGCTCTACTGATTAAGAAACCATTGGCCTTTGGCCCCATGGGTATGTGACATTTCTATATCAAATGAAAAGAAGCTTCACAGTAATATAACTAGTGATTTTAGTCGAAATAGGTTCCTACTGTAATTTTTGAAACACTGAAACACGAGTCTAAAAAATATGTATAAAATAGACGTACTCTAACCACTCAATCCTTTTAAAGTGGAGAAAGGAAATGTAAAAAGTGAATATAAAAAGTGGGCTAGTTTCGACCTCGGTGTGGACTCGTCGGAATTTAAATTAACCACTTCATATTCAGACTGGTGCGCGATAAAATATTTATATGACCGCAGAGCGGGGGCCACACCCTGGATAACGATGTTGTGATAACTCGTTTTACCGTGATTCTAATTATTATACGAACCAACTTACTACCTACTCACTTAATGTATCTAGATCCCGAACACGAAAAGGCAACACCATTTACTCTATTTACTAACATTATTTACTCAGTCTCAATCTCTCTTTTCGCTGCATCTTTTAGCATGTGTTTAAACTTTAGCGGAGATTTTTTAACACAAAAAACCTTTCGTGCTTTTTCAAATGAAAAGGTAGACTATGTGTTAGGTATAACATAACATAGTACTTATATCACGGAATATTATTTATTATAGGTAGGTACCTGAAGTATACATTAAGACATAATTGTTTAAGTATTATATTTATTTTGGGCAGAGTTTTTCTTTTGAAATCTGCAGAGCATCACTATAAGATTCAAGGTATAATGATGCTGTTCATTAACAATTTCCAAAGGTGCTTTGAGTCCGTCGACGGCACGGCTGCAGCGAGCTGAACGAGGCTCTGGTGAGAGCGCCCTTTGTTTCTTACACTTTAACTCGAGCTTTTTCTAAAACTGGAGCTCGCTCCTCGCTTGCAAATGAGCAGTATTGTTGTTTATCGCATTCTTAGGTCTGTGATGGAAAGAAACAAAAAATTCTTATCACAAATTGTGATTTCCTGCCAATCTAGATAGGTAAGTATACTTAACAACTTAGGTACTTAAGTATTTTCCAGACTGATTGTTAGGTAAACAGATATATTTTATCAGTTTTTGATAAGTATCTAAGTACAACTATTGTGCCCGGTACATGAGAACCTACTTACTTGTCTGCACTTTTATCACTATTTACATAATCCATCGTATCGTTGTAGCGTTCTCCATCGATAACACATTGTACCTACTAGTTGCGATATGAGGAACGCTACATGATAAAAGTTTATTAAGTTTGAAATAATCATAGACATGTAGTTAGGTCTAGATACTTCTACAAAGTGCGTTTCAAAGGGTCCTTTCAAAGTCAGTACGGAAATAAGTAGGTAGGTATACTTTCTTGAATTAATTCTTTTGATTTTGTTAAGTACCTACCTAGCCTAAGCACTACGCAGATTTTTTTATGCATAGGTATAAAGATGCTTACGTGTCCTAGCACTACCTGTGGTTAAACAAACAATAATAATGTAAATTGGGTAAATCCCAGGAAATTCCATCATTAAAACTAACTCTCTGTTCACGATGATGACAATTTTGTTATTGAAAACAGCAGATCTGTTAGGGGTTAATTAGCACGTCTGTATTGTGAACCATATAACAAACATGATGCTCTCATTTTACTCAGTCTGAAATATACACAGCTCACTGTTAGTACTTACTCAAGTCGTGTTAAGAAAATTATTGATATGGAAATCTGGGTAAGTTCATTCGGATGCACCAAAAATCTGTAGACTAACCAATGCCGACCTATTCGATTCGCAAATTTTGTTTAATGTAAACGTATTCCTTATAATTCGTTTATATACCTACTTAGGTACCTATTATAAGGAAGTCATTAACTAATACATATTACCTATTATGTCAAATCTATCAAGTTATTTCTAAAATAATATTTTTTGTTACAGACATGTGTGGTGCTATTAGCATCCTTACAATTACTTTTATTGCAAGATACGCTGGGTACGGAAAATAAAAACAATATCTTAAAGGAAAATAATACGGATAACAATCCATTATCAGATTTAATATTAAATGGAAACAAAAGTGGAGACACATATAATGCAAGAGTCAAAAGGCAATACGGCTACGGATATGATTATTATGGTAGACCTCGATGTAAGTACCTATCTATTTCATATTTACTTATATTTTTTAAAGTTTTATCTATGTGTTCTTGTTCTTTCTTATCAACACGATATGTAAGTAGGTACTTACCTATAATCCTAGAATTCAAATTATCTTTATTGAAACCTTACAATTGCACAAAATTATAATACATCTAACCTTTTGGCTGCAAAGAACTTTACTACTGGGTTTTACTATCTCATATCTAAAAGGTGGGAGTTATTTAGCAATAAGTAGGTTTAGTAGGTACCTAGGTACCGTAGGTACCTAACTGAGGTCTTACTTAAATTGCATTATAGGTATTTTTTTTAAATAAAGTCGTTTGTTTCAGATTATCCAGTTCCTATCCCGCTGCCTATTATATTCGGTGGTGGTTTTGGGTTTGGTAGAGGATTTGGAGGACCTGGTTTTGGCAGGGGCTTCGGCGGAAGGGGATTTGGGGGGGGAGGTTTTGGAGGTAGGGGATTCGGGGGCAGGGGTATTGGTGGGATCGGAGGTAGAGGGGTAGGAGGCTTTGGAGGAGGACGAGGAGGTGGCGGCGGCAGAGGATAAATCTTTAATTTTATGAATTAAGCTATTATTTTTTATTTAATTAAGTACCTAGGTTAATTTTTGTACTAAAAACCTCCCTTTTTTAATAAAAAAAAACCATCATCAGAGGGCTGAGCATACTCAGCCAATATGCTTAAATCTGTAGGTCTTCCTTTTGGTAGGTCAATATTCCCACTCCCCGCTACTATTGCCATTTATGAAGAATTTTATTAAATTATGAAAACTTACTGAATGTTTTTTTTTTAATCACATTTTAATTCAACCTTTTCCTTTGATTGATATTTCCTCGGATATTTCAATAAAATACTAAACGTGAAGCAATCTTCATAAACGGTGTCCTAATTGTCACTTCTTGTGTAATGTCAATGTCAACATTAGTAAATAAAAAAAGTTTGATGTGGTTTGATTGATTTCCGTCCTTCGTCTCCGGTCGGTCGAATGTTATATTTTTAAGGTTTCCTTATCTTTTCAAGAAATATTGATTCTTTCTTCTAAAGTCCGTGTTCACTACAACATGTATTGATTTATAACAAGTTTTAAACGAGTCAAAAAGTAAGTAACTTCAAGTTCTAATGGAAAACGTAACCTAGAGCAAGCTAATTAGTTTCTTGTTGCTGCATTTTTTTGGCTCATTAACTAATACAAAGTTATTACCTTTTAGAAATGGAAGGTGCTTACGACGAAATCATCTCGGAGAACCCGTTTTTCGTGGAATTAAAGAATGAATACTCGTCGCTGTTTCAACACTGCATCACTCAGTCTTGGATAATATGTGTACCTCGAATTGGAAGTTTGAACAGCCGCGTGTTTACTGTCGAAGACTTTTGCGCTCACATCTTGGTGCCTAGTGACGAGCTGCCCGAGACACACTACAGCACACTCACTGAGAAACAGGTGACTGTCTCCAACAAGGTAATTACACTTGAAGTTACAAAAGATCTTCCTTTACAAAGCCATGTACTCTTCGAAGAGACATTCTACACTGAAGATTTCATAAAATATATAGTATGGTGCATTGAGACTCCTTTGGAACCTACTACCAATGGAGTTGATAGCACTGTCACAAAAGAATACCTTTTGTCAATCAATGATTGCATTGATCTCCTGTGGACACAGGCTGCTGGGCGACAAGTACTGGACCAAATAGAGCAGAGTGTGCAGATGTTTCTTAAAAAACATCCCACTATGCCTACTGGCATTGGTCCACTGAAAGACCAAGTGAGTGAGCTTTACACACAGTGCCTACAGATTGCCTTACAAAATCGTAGACTCAGAGAAAAGTCTAAAAGTTGCAAACAAGTCCTTGAAAATATAAAGTTAGCTGTTGAAACTTATATGCAGCATTTATTATTTGATTTCATATTCAAACCTATCTGCACTACTTGTGCATATGAAGACTCCCATCTTAATAAAAAAATCAGAAACATGTCCGATATTCAATTGAGAGATTTGGACATAAAGAAAGACTTATTCCATGCTGTGCCAAAAGCAAAACAAATATTATCTAAGATAGATTCATATGACACAGTATTAGAGAAAGTATTGTGTCTGAAACAAGCATTGAATGCTATAAATAAAGTAGACAATAGAAATAATGTTGTGTTATTAACAGCTGATGATATGTTGCCTGTGTTTGTTTTCCTGGTCATTAAATCTGGTCTACCAAATTGGTTTAGCCAGTTGACTTACATTAAGGAATTCCGCTTCAGTGGTGTTGGGAAAGGAGCTGCTGATGAGATTTCATTTCTTATCACAACATTGGAAGCTGTCATTGAGCACATACAATCTGGTGCACTCGCAGGGCCTCCAGATCCCGAATCATATTACTACTATGACAGTAATTTGACTGAAGAGAACTTACAAACTAGTAAACAAAGAAGAAACAGTTTGACAGAATCTATTTCCACATCAGACACAGGAAGTAAAGAAGAAACATTAGAATACATTTTTGACCTAATCAAAGCCAACCAAAATGAACAAGTGACCTCAATTTTTCTGAGAAATCAGAAAAATATTGACAATATACAGCAAATTGAAGACAATATAATTTCTAATGTTGATGAATCATCAGATGAAGAGGATGATAATGATGAAACCGAGATATATCACAAACTCTGCCATCCTTTGTGCAATTGTAAGAAATGTTGTTCAAAAATTTCAAAGAAACTACTGAAGTGTTCACCCACAGTAACATCTAGGGACAGCCACGGTCTCACAGCATTACATGTTGCTTGTATTCATGGGAAAGCAGCTATAGTTGAATCACTTATTGAAATGGGTGCTGAAATTAATGCCACGGATCTCAATGAATGTACACCTTTACATTATGCTGCTTCTAGAGGCCACCAGAATGCTCTATTGTTACTTCTGCATTCTGGTGCAAATAGCAATCGGGTCAATATTGATAAGAACACTCCATTACATTTATGTGCCAATAATGGACACTTGAATTGTGTCAAAGCCCTAATTTACTTTGCAGAACACAGCAGAAACAAGATAAATATAAATTGTAAAAACTTGAGTGGTAATACACCTTTACATTTTGCTTCTAAGTGGGGATATGAAGGTATAGCTCGATTGTTGATAGAGAATGGTGCTGAGCCATCATTGCAGAATCGAAATAATAAAACAGCATTTGACTATGCTCACAACTTGAGAATACTTCAAGTATTGAAGTCTTGTACTCCAGATTTGTATGAATACATACACATTACGAGTTCAGATGTAAAGTTGAATTGTAATACTGAAAGACATGGTACTGTAAAACAGAAGTTGCAGATGAAGAATGAATCAAATAATGCTTCTAAGACAGTTGAAAATCTGAAAACCATTGATAGAATTTTGAAAGCAATATCTTTTGGAGATGTTGAACTGGCTTGTTTCTATATGAACATAAATTATTCAGACTATGTTGATTCAAATAATAAACCAAATGGTTCTTGTTGCCATCCACTATGTGAGTGCCAAAGCTGCAAGCGAAAATCTGAACCACAAAAATCGGATTACGACGTAAATTTCGCTGATTCGAATGGATTCACTGCTCTACATTACGCATCTCGGTGTGGTTTAGATGTTTTATGTAATATATTGATCCTTAACAAGGCTAATGTGAACTGTGCGAATAAAAAGGGCCAGACTCCTCTGCATTTAGCTGCTATGAATAATAAGACGAATGTGATAAGACTGCTACTGGAAAATGGTGCCAATATAAATGCAATAGACTCAGCAGGTAACACTCCCTTACATGACGCTAGTGACACTGGCAATATTGGAGCTTCGAAGATTTTGATGAGCTACAAACCTGACGTAACCATGTTGAATGGAGCTGAAAAATCTGCTTTAGATATTGCCAGAAGCAAAGTTCACTTGACTATAATTGATTTGATAGAAAAGTTTTCTTCTAGCTTATAAATTCTAAATATAAGTATATGACAGTACCCAGAAAGGTATAATTTTATAAATTAGGTAGGTAAATCAAGTAAAATATAAGATATGTATTAAGTTGCGCCAATATTTTTTTCTAATCTGTTTTTAGGGTATAACTTTTGGTCAGTTTTTTATGCATTTATCGTTTACGAGCATTTTATTTTTTATTGCTTTTCTAAGATTTTAACTAAATAAAATCATTGGTATACATATTTTCCTGCATAGCTTTCTGTGCCATACATCGAGTCAGTTCGTAACACTGCCTTGTTTCTATTCATTACTTATTTTTAATCTACTTTAATAAGACTGATTGTTTCGTTTCGTACCTTTTATACAAACGCCAATGATTACGCCAATGTATTGTTGAATCTTTTTATAGTAAAACTGTTAATTAATCCTGATTTTATTTTACTAGAAACAATAAATAATAACAATATTAAAAGTAATTCCAATTGTTTATTTTGTAAACCTAATACTTAGGTAGCTATTGTTATCAATTGATTTTATAACAATATTGATATTCAGGTATAAATATACAAATTTTTGAGCGTTTTGTTGACCATGATCTTCAAGGTACTTATAATCTAAGCCTCAATTGGGATTAAAGTGAATCCCATAGGACTCTCAGTACAGCATCAACGGTCGGGTGAGGTGGGCGGGGCTTACACAGCGAACTACAATCGTAAGAAACGACGATCGCCCCACTTCACTCTCTCGCGACCATTGGTGGTCTGAACTGAGCAAGGTGAAGAAAAAAAAAGTTATCTAAAGCTTAACTTTTAACATTAAAATTTAAAATCATGTGACTTAAAAAATAATTAAATGACTGCTTTCATTATATCCAATGATACCAACTACCAAGTAGTCGAAATACACTGATAGTACTCGTTAACAACTTGGGTCGAAATGAAAACTTTTTTTGTAGTTCTAATTATTTTCATTTTTCGACCCAAGTTGCAGCTGACGTATCTAAGCTAGTGTGATGTCCCACGCTCGCTCGCTTTTGTGCTGGCGGAGCAGCCAGAACTTCAACCGAAATTTGTGATACTAAATCTTATTATCTTTTTCAAACACCAGCTAATGCCAGGGTCTAGTGATCATGACGCACAACGCTGCGGTACGTGGCTCAACGCAGCGTCACGACACTACTTCGGCGCCGACGCAGACTGCGACGGAACAAGAGAACACTCGACGTTTTTCATTATGATTGCGTGTCCCACACCGCATACCGCAACGCCGTGCGTCATGATCACTAGACCAAAGCTTAAGCATTTACTGCAGCCGTAGTTGTTATCAAACAACTGTTTATAAAACTTTCTTCTTACATTCTAATCTTTCGCAACTATCATAGCACCAACAGAGACAAAATTAAAATATAAATTAAGTAAGGAATGTTAGAAGTCTTACCTAATACATACAGAGCGTTGTTTTACTCTATGCCGAAAACATCAAACGACGTAATCTTTTCATGAAACGGAACATTTCTCCTCAAAAAACAAAATGAACCAACTTAACCCATTTCTGACCAGCTGATCGGTATTAGAAAATGAAAAAAAAAGACATAAATTGACCCATGTTTATGGGTAAAGTTGTTTCGTTTTATGATCACATCACATTACGTCCCTTAATGTTCATTATAGAATAAAACAACAACCTGTAGGTAGGTATATCATTTCATAAAAATAATAATTTGGTAGATTTATTATATTCATCCAATAAAAAAAGCTAGCAAAGAACTAAAATCTTATTTACAAGTTAATAAAATAATTCTTAAATTCTGCCACTAAAAAACGGATTACTTATTTTAAGTAAAAATGTAAGTTCATTTCAGCAACACAGATCTGTGTTATAACTCAAAAGGATAAACAAATACACATCAAAGTGAATCACTATTAGGCTAAATTAATGCCGTCGACACACTATTAAAACGTGACAAGGGACGCGTGTCGATTAAAATCAAATTATATCGTTTTGTATGAACAGAATCACACTATGAACCGGACGCTTTGTTATATTCTTAGTGCACATCGGGTGTTGTTGCGTCGAGTCGCGCATTAATTAAGTGTTTCAGGCTTAAGTAGACGGATTCCTACAGGATTCATAAAACGGCGTATAAATAAACAATATGAATAAAGAGATCTAACTTATCTCATTACATAGGATACTTATTAATTTACTTACTAATTTCAACAATAAATTACATCACAATTCGTGCAACTTTGTGCTCTAAAAGTCCTTTGTCTTGCAAATGTCATAATTTAAATTCTTTTTATAAATATATTCATGACACATCATAAACTGTGACAACATTACATTTAGGATTGTATCACTCACACAAAACTAAGTCACTAGGCGGGTCCACACAGAGCGAGCAGCCTCGTGAGGCAAGCATTTGGACAATTAAAAGAGGCCCCTGAGAACTATCCAACTCAATAGGATAGTGTCTTTCCTGAGCCGCCAAACATCTGCTTCGCAAAACTGCTCGCACTGTGTGCACTCGCTTAACTGACATACGATCACATTTCAATAACAACATGTCTGACGACACACACTTACACAAACAGTCATAATTTATAACCAAATTAATTAATTCTTGTTTACATCTACTGCGGAGGAATTGACCAAACTGGTATTTCCTCTCTCTTTTTCTCCTTCTTTTTGTAATGTCTGTCTCTCATTCTTATGTCGTCTTGCCTCGGTCTGTATTCGAGACCATCGCTTCTCCAATCGTTCCTTTTTTTCGGCGAATTATGTCTGAATCTGAAAAAGAACGAATCGTGATTAAAAGTTTAAAAATAAATGTATTGCATATTATTATAGAGTTCTATTTACGTAGCCCATGACGTAAGACTCATTCAACATAAAGGCGGGTCCACACAAAGCGAGCAGCCTTGCGAGGTAAACGTTGAGGCAATTAAAAGAGGAAGAACTAGCCAACTCAATAGGATAGCAAGGCCTTTCCAGAGCCGTCAAACATTTTCCTCGATACCCGCCCGGGTAGCTCAATTGTTTGCTCGTTACATAGACAAAAAAAACTACTTAAATCTAACGTAATCTTACCTTATTTCATTTTCATCAACGAAAACTTTACTCTTGACGAACAGCTCGTTCTTTTCCGGATCGCATTTCTCAACCGGAACATCTTCTAGATACTTGCTATCATTGAATTCTACTACATCTTCTCTATTGAAGGTAAAATTGTGAGGGTAATACGCTTGTAGTATGTCCTCGTTGCGGTACTCTTGCATTTGAAGCCACACGTGGGGCAATAGTAAGGGGAACCTTTGCAGCCAGTACGTGACGAAGCCGTCTGGAAGCTTTCCTAGACTTTCTCTCACTTCTGGCTCGAGTTCTCTGTAGTGATGTTTCTGGAATGAAATTGTTTGAGTTACTGTTTGCTTTTGGATAAAGTAAAAATATTAAAGGGGCCTTTTAGGAGGTGAGAAGTATAATCAAAATACGTGTTAGGCTCTATTATTTGATAACATTTAGTTTAGTTTTCCAAGTTATGTAGATAAAGTTACACGAGGTCGCGGACGAATAACGAAGTTAATTCTACTTATTTTCTTACATCACCTACCTGTCTAATCTAATCTAGCCATTTGTGTCAGGCAAAGGCCTCTCTTCTCATCCACCACGACTTTCGGTCTAGAGCTATCTCACCACCCATAGAAAACTAAAGTTATCTTTACAACTTAAACCACACTTCACTGACCTTATTCCGTATAGCCCTCAGCAGATGCGCGGCCCGGTCTCCCCTGTAGGTCCTCCTGGCGCGGAGGTCGCCGGCGACGACGCCGCAGACGTGCGCGCGCCAGTCGCCGCGGATAACGGGCCGCGCGCCGCGCTCCAGCGGGTGCTCCGCCCCTTGGTTGCTGCAGCTCTCCACTTGGTCGCTTACATCCTGAATACAGTCGAGAGCAATAATTATACAATGAGGGACGATTTATACAAGATCAGACTGGGAGCATGAGAAATACAGCGACGCTTGAAAACCATAGTAAAACGCACACATTACTGCTGAAATTATAAAAAGTCGCACCCTTTTTTCGGAAATTTCATGAGTTTTAACAAGAATCATTATCATCATCAGCCCATTGCAGTCCACTGCTGGACATAGGCCTCTCCCATTACACGCCACTGTGTGCACCACTCAAGAAATCGTTCACTACAAAGATTATATCAAGAATAGTTCATTAGAAAGATCATTTTAATTGCAACATTGACTAACCTGTAAAAAGTTAAGTATGCTCTGCTTGCCCCAGAACATGGGGTACTTTAGCACAGTCTCGCAAGGAGGCCGCGCCGATGGTTTCGCGCAAATCATAGCGCGGATCAAGATTTTCGTCACCACTAATTCATCTTCTGGCAACACTTTACTGTAAGACACATTTTGATTAATAGGACTTGTACAAGGAATAGGAGAAATAATGTGAATAGGCGGGTCCATACATAATAAGTCAGCCTCGCGAGGCAAGCATTTGGCCTATTGAAAGAAGCCTCTAAGAACTACCCAAGTTAATAGGATAGCGAGGTCTTCGCTCTGTGTGGACTCGCCTAATTTCGAAGCTTCTTTTAAGTGAGGTTGACTATATCTAAAGTTTATTTTTGAAAAGTAGTATACACTAGGAAATATAAAGATATCAGTAATAAACTTACTCTAACTGTTCTAAACTGTATTCCCCAGTAAGAATATTCGCTTGTCGCCTCAAAACATCACCAAATGGATGAAGTCCTTTAGATAATACGTAATAGAACACGCAGCCGAGCGAGAATATGTCCACTGACGTTGTCTGGAATTTAAAAATATTATTTTAAAAGAAAGGTCTTTAGTATTAATAGCATTTCGCAAAATGCTAAATCGGCAGAAACCCTCTCGTTCTATGGAAAAAGAGGGTTCCGAGAGGGTCCCGAGATATGCCTCGGCATATTTAATGAAAAAGAAAAACATATTTCGTTTGGCCCATATTCCTGGGTCTTCATAGGTAAATTACATCATTTAACTTTCGTGAGAGTACAGAATGTTTACTAAAGGTAATATCACATATACACAAAAAAAATATCCTGGTCAAGAGTACACTACACCGACTTGGATTGAGGAGACTGATGAAGGTGGATGAAGCGAAAGAGGTGTGTTTGGATTGTAGCAAGTATAGGGAAGTGGTATCTGCCTACCCCTGTGGGAAAGAGACGTGACAAATATGTATGTATGTATCCCACATACCGTTCTCTCTCCATTAATCATCTCCGGCGCGATCCATCCATCGGTCCCAGTGACGCCCGACCGCCTCGAGAAACTCACTCGGCCGATGTTCAGCTTCTTTGACAGACCAAAGTCGGATATCATAGCGCGAACTTCGCCGGTGCTCGTCGGCATTGATAGCAACACGTTATGCGGCTTTATGTCTCTGTGAACTAGAATTAACATCGAATGGGTTAAATTCTATTGATAAATCAATCACGAAATAAAAAAAGAAAGAATACCATGTCAAAGTATTAATTGTCCCGACTTCGTACCCTTACTTCACAATATCGCCCTTGAAAAACTTAAAAGCTACAATATTGTGAAGTTTTATCAATATCAGCTGTTTATTTGTTTACGTAGAAAGACCAAAGATCTCTATTCATCCTCCCATAGGCACAAACTGGCGATTAAAAAAAATACTAGAGACTGTCCGCGACTTCGGACGATAGTCGAACGCATTTATCGTCATATCTTGGAAAAAAAACATGGTATCTTAAAAAAAATTACCCTATGTGTATTCTGATGCATAAGCTACAATATAGCAAAATTTTATCAAAATATGTTTAGTAGTTTTTGCGTGAAAGAGCAACAAACATTCTCACATACATCCAATGGTACAAACATTGATCCAAAATCCAAATATTCCTAAAATGCTCCAAATATAAAATCCATTACCTATATCCATTGAATGCAAATGTGATAATCCCATAGTAGCTTGTCTGAGCACCTCTACGGCATCAATTTTGCAATCAAAACTTAGTTTTTTCTCCACGTAGTCTTGCAGAGTAGCTGAGCATAGTTCTAGTGCGATATACCTGCAAATAGAATTCAGCATTGTAAAATAATCTAGTTTATTTAACATAAAGATACTGTGTACGTAGCTTTCAAACAATAGCTACAGTGGCGGATTTACCAATAGGCAAAGTAGGCTGCAAGCCTAGGGCGGCAGATTTACAGGGGCGGCAAATTTTTCTCAATGTTTTTTTTTTATCTTACAGAAAAAAAAGATAATTATATGTACCTTCACACACATTACGTCTGTAAATAAAATATTACTAAATGCACTGTAAAATATAAACAACATAGCCATAAGAGCCCTTTTCTTGTCATGCGTGTTTCGATTTCATTCATCATTCCATTTCTTTTTGTTTTTTCCTGACATGCAGGCAACAACTTCTCGTATAGTAACATGGCGAATTCTAATACAAAAACACCTTTGGGCGTCGTAGTTTAGTGTGCCCTAATACAAGAACTCCTCTCGCACGTCGTAGTGTGTGACATTTTAATACAGAAACTCCTCTTACATCTTACAAAGTATTTAATTTCAAAGGACGGTAGGGGCGGCGAAAATTAAATAGCCTACTGGCGGCAATTTTGTAAATCCGCCACTGAATAGCTAGGAGAATTTGAACAATTCATATGGTATCAGCAGAATGCAGCTATCAAACTTTAAACACTTGAAAATCATTCGTTCATACGTCGATGCCAGATATCCATAGTATTCGAGATTTGTGACGCACAAGAGGCAACGCAAGAACCAATTTCTTATATTTACGAAATAAAGCTTTTCAAACAAATATAAATCTTATTTAAGTCCTTTAAGATACATATCCCCATGACAAATGTTTGACAAAACTTTTGTCGTTCACTAACATATTTCCAACCTTTCTACACAAACACGATTAATAAATAACTTAACTACCTTACCTAAACTGTTTATCCCTCTCAGTACAGTAATAGCGTACAACGTGCGCATGCGCATCAGACTCGCGCAGCAGCGTCACCTCACGGTCGGCGAACGAGAAACACTCTGGGAGCAACCGTTTTACAGCCACTGCGCGCTTGTCGAATGTTCCCCTGGAAATTGTATCGATAAATACATTATTAGTACATTTTTTAAAGGATAACAGTCAGAAGTAAAAATAAATTAAGCTGACACTTCATTAAACCCATAGATTTCCCATTACGATATGCACGGACGATTCAAGTCTCGAAGTAGTCGCAGCGTAGTATCGCACATACATTATACCGGTATCGTAGTGTGCGAGCCTGCATTCAAATGTAGGTATGTGAGATTTCGCGGTGACTTGTCTACGAGACTTGCAAGATACTTGAATCGCATGTGCGTATCGTAAATCGTAATGGGAGAAGGGCCTAATTGTCTAAAATCTGAAAACGACAGAATAGTTAACCAAAATACGTATGCTTCATATAACTCTGGTTCTTATTAAGTGTAAGCAAGCCTCTTTTTTGTATTGTGTTGCATCGTTTCAAATTAATTGTAGCGTGCTGAACAACGACTACGCAACGGTAGGGAATCGTCCATAAAAAAAACTTACGAGCCGGCATAATAATACGTTATGAAATCCTGATATATGTTAACTTGTAAAAGTTGTAAATAATTTTATGCAAGTATTTATTTTATTACAACGAACAAACCACTTATGTTTTACGCACGTTAGTATTTAAGTGCGATGTATATCATAAACAATAAAAGTTTTGTTAACTGAAATATAATGTTAATCGTATATCTTGTCCACTATATTTTTTAACTAGGTAATAAAACAAAGTAATTGAGAGTCTCTATAACGTAGGTAACAACTAGTGATGTATAGGTAATGCCCATAAACTTTAAGTAACTCATAGAAAGTAGAAAACAGTTCCCCAACAATAAAATATTAGGGCTACAATTGCACTTTTATACCAGATTCTTCATCTTCTATATTGTGAAAAGAAGTCTTGTTAGTTACACATTCTAACTCAAGAACGGGCGAACCGATTGGGCTGAAAATTGGTAGGGAGGTAGCTAAGAACCAGGAGCACGAGATAGGATACTTTTAATCCCGTTTTAATTTGCCTCTAAGGCGAAACCAAGTTTGCGAAGTCAGCTGGAAGCATATAAACTACAATCACTTACTTATAAACAAAGGTTCCCTCGCATCCTTTGCCAAGGACTTGGTCCGTATTGAAAGTGATGCGGCCAATGCGTACGATGCCGTCGCCAACATCTTCAAGGTACCCTGTCACTTCACCGTGAGATGATGTCGATACATTAGACCCGCGGGAACCGCCTTGAGAAAGCTGTTGGAATTCACGGGCCTGGAATGTAAAGAGGTTTTGTAAAAGGAGATTCTATATGATAGGATAGAGGGCCTAAAGCAACAGTCGCTAGCAGGCGGACAAGTCGAACCTCGGACCGCAAAACATTGTAAGTATCAATTAATAAGTAGATAGGGTAAAAAATTTCTTCAGATGTTTTTAATACATTATTGGTTGCCATATACTACTTGTGTATGCATGTATACCTATAATATCTTAATTATAACAGAAATTCGAAATTGTATATGGACTCCGAAAATCCACATGCACGTTGAATAAGTTAATAAATAAAGGCTAGTAATTAAGCACTCTTCAAAAAACTTCAATGATTGAGACCGCAATCAGAATATTCACATTTATTATATGAAAATAAGATTTATCATAAACTTAAGCGTTACGTGCAGTGTGTACATTCCGTGAATTTCGTAAATACCTACGAGGGAAGTTTCTGCGAACATGTCGCATGCTTTCAATATTAAACATCCAGTCGACAATCACACTCATACGCTCGTGTCAACAATGTATGATTATTTTTACACGAAATCGCGCGTACAATGAACTGTTAAGTTCAAGGCTGAGTTTGTTTGAAGTTCGACTTAGCAGTAAGGCGCATCCCGAAGAATGGAAACAAATCTTACTGTGAAAAATCTTTTGTGAATTCATTTTTCACATTTTTTCTGTTATTATGGGTTGAACGCATCTTATACTACTAAATATTTTATAAAGGTCATTGTATTTACCTAAGAATGTTTGTTTTTGCCAAGATTTTAATTAAACTTTATAATATTTTTAACTTACACATCAAAATAGAACATAGACTATATTAATTATAAGTCCGTGATAAGACGATAAATGCGTACGATGACGCGATTATGCTAGAGGCTTATTGAACTAACATAACAAAAAGTAAAATAAAGAAAATCTTACCTGATGCCGTAGATACCAAAACAGTGTGATTACTAATCCGCATAGGATTATAAGCGTTACTTTCAGAGCTTTATTTTCTTGTTGGTGTAACCAAATGTAACCTTTCTTATACCAAAGATCAGGTCTAATATTGAATCCTTCAAGATAATCTTCTGTCTGGACGGATACCGACACTGAGTGTGATTTTAAGTTCGTCTCATTTTCTACGTCATTATTTCTATCAGTATGAACTTGCCCATTGATTAATTTCATCGTTTCTTCTTGCGTCTCTTTCATGTTTAAGAAATTAAAGGAAGGCAGCTGCGGCATCCACGTCGTTGTGAGCTCTGGGACTTTATAGTGCCCTAGTAACAGATATGGCGCTGATACGTGTAAATTGAGATCGTTAAGTTTAAAATGCACATTTTTGTATGGCTCATTTTTGTGATTTAAATCTATAAGTTTATCTGTTGGTCCCTCTATTAGTAAAGGCTGAGTGTGGCCTGTTGATATGGTAATCGTGTTTTTGTCCACTAGAGATGAAAGGGCGTAAAGACCGTGATTGTGCTCTCCGACGTATAATGTTGGACTGAAATTATGCAAACGTTTTAATGAAATTGGTAATCAGCTATAACGGTAATCAGTTAAGGCCGGGTCTAATCACATCGTGCCGGCGCATAATGACGCTATATTAGAATCTATTCATACCCATAGCAAGAAAAGAGAATGATACTTTTAAAGGTAGGTACAACACAAATCAGTGCCTACATCCTACATTCAAGAAAAATAAACGACGAAGCCTGTTGCGGATTGTCGTTTCTGTAAGTACTTTTATTTATTTTTTTTATTTTTTGAAAGAAGATTCCAATTAAATAACTCTAGAAAAATAATTGTACACAGATGAAGTATAGTAATCCTACTAATAGTATAAATGGACGGATGTTTGTTACTCTTTCACGCAAAAACTACTGATTAGATTTTGATAAAATTTGTCAATATTGTAGCTTATATATCAGGATAACACATAGGCTATAATATTTTTGAGATATCAGGTTTTTTTTAAGATATGACATGATACAATGACATGATACATGATACAAAATCGCGAGCAGCATCTAGGTAGGTTATAATATACTCACTACAATTCAATATTCGAATTCTTAATCCCCTGTCCATTTCTAAGCGTAGAGGCATCTTCCATTATATGATCTAAAGTGTCATCTCCAATAGAATTGAAAGGGACAGTGATCAGCCCATCCCTGTCTAGTAAATACGCCGCTACCACGGGCGTCTCTAAGTTGTGCGACCACACGAGGTCGCCGGTTTTACGATCGAAAGACATAACTCGACCGCTTGATGTTGATGTGAAATGGATTGTTCCTGTAACAAAATATAGAAATATTATAAATGTCAATGTTTATGCCGATGGATGGTTGGATGGACGTTTGTTACTCTTTCACGCAAAACCTACTGAACAGATTTTGATGAAACTTGGCAATATTGTAGCTTGCACATCAGAATAACACATAGGCTATATTATTTTACAATATCAGGAGTTTTTTACAATTTATGACGATAACTGCACACGAAGCCGCAGTAGAAGCTGCCCTTCTAGTGCATAAATAAGAGAGAGCTTTCAGATGTTGGTGTGTGTTTAAGTTGCGCTGCAAAACGGCGCATAGTAGTGCAAAGTCAAGCTGCAATCTGTTGTTGCCAACACAACCGTCATCGCCACTTAGAAGTGCTACAGCCGCTGCTGTAATATAAAAGGATTCGCTCTACAACATGACTAGAAGAGTTTCCGAGACAACGATTTTGTCACTTTCTCTCATACTGTTTTTATCACCTTAAAACAAAGACGGCAATAGCAAGGAATCCAACTTATCCTTTATCGCGGAAATTGTGCTAACCCTATCAGATTTCAATCGCGCGTAAAAAACGTCTAAATGTGAATGCGTTGTAAATTAAAAATAGGATTTATAAATCAAAAATCACAGTTACCGTAATCGTTCAACATTTCTTTGCCCATAGCATGAGAGGTGTAATCAAAGAACGTGACATTCCATTTCTGATTCTCATTCTTAGAATCATGCATCAAAATATTGTACTCAGTTCTCGCTACGTATATGCCTCTTTTTTTATCGGGCTCGCATGTATGCTCTTCGCCGTTATTGAATATTGTCGATTTATCAAAACCTGAAAGGAAAAATTACGTAAAAAATATGTTTGCATGGCGCATTTGGTTTACACAGGTGCTGTTTGTAACTAACTAGCTATTCATATCTTTGACATTGCAGAATCGAAATAATATTTAAATTGTAATTATACTTATTTATAAATGTGGGTATGTTGTGTATGTTATGACATCATAAGATAACACCATCAATAGGTATAGATATCTACTTAAATATTTAACATTTTTTCATAAGGATGGTTTATGAACCTATTTGATTTTATATTCTTGCTTGGTACTTACAAAAAGTTCTTTTATTTATCAAATATTACCTATATTTTTAACTATAATGAATATCAATTGGTTTATCATTATGATAAGATTATGATCCTAAATAGTTAATTAAAATAAGAGTTAGTAAACATGCAGATTAGATTTATGAATTATTGGAAAACAATAAACAAGTTTTGTTTTGATAAGAAAGATTATTATACCTGAAACATGCTCCCGTGTTCCAGTCAAAGGGTCCAACATAAACCACGTATCACTTTTCTTCCCTGTGTAAAGGATGCCGTCAGTAGACC
Source organism: Anarsia innoxiella (assembly GCA_947563765.1). Classification (NCBI taxonomy): domain Eukaryota; kingdom Metazoa; phylum Arthropoda; class Insecta; order Lepidoptera; family Gelechiidae; genus Anarsia; species Anarsia innoxiella. Next base: position 3,284,351 of record OX387403.1, read on the forward strand.
GGCAGGGAGCGTTGGCGACCAGCTCCGGTATAGTAAAGGGGAGCTTCTTCAGCATTTGCTGCTCTCCCCTCGGACCATACATGTATAGAAACCCATGGCGAGGGTCTGGTAGAAACTGGGGCATCAAGTTTGCATGTTGATTGGGCACTTTTACCACTGGTTCTATAAAAACAAGCATACTGTTTTACAAAACAAAATGAGATTTATATAATGTAAGAATAAGACAGGGGAACTTGTCTAGCAGTATACATTCTCTTTATGGTTCATTTATGTAAGTATACCTCATAATTTCTCATTTATGTATATCTAAATAATTATATTACCTACGTCCATAATATAAATCATTTTAGTAATTATTAAATCGTACATAGCAATTAGTTATATTTTAAAGATAAAAGTTTGCGTCTGTCGTGATGTAACTTACCTACGAAAAGGGTAGGATTAAAGTCTACTTAAAACATTACGTAAGTACAAAGTAAATACGTAAGCAGACAGAAATGTGAAATATTGATTGAATCTCATTAGTAACTTAACGTCTTGACAACACCTACGCGAAGTCAGATCTTACTACGTTTGGGCGTTAAGCATCAAAATATTCTAGAGTATTCTTAAGGTCTCTTAAGGTACCATTTAATGTTTTTATTTTTTTGCTGACTGACCAGTTGACATGGGTAGATGAGTTAGTGGCCCTGCAAGCCGAAAAGTCGAGATTTCGATTCCCTATGCAGACAAATGTAACTCTCTTATGTTTCTATCACGTTTCTATGTATAGTATGTATTAAGAATCTATAGATAATTGTTGATATTGTTTATCTGTTGGAAATTATTATGATCTCAGCTTAAGACCTTGCATTAGAATTTATAACGTTTATAATAATATCTTACAGGTTCGTAACTATTTAGAAGTTTTACGAGGATAGTTTAACATAGGTACGCAATTACTTAGAAATATATATCATAAAAAGGCGCGTGATTTAAATTCCAAGATGTAATCAAATAAATACCTCTATATATTCTATATTATGAACACCTACTTCAATTTAAAAATTCCAAAATAATTAGTCAACTGTAGTTGCTTTTTAAGTTATTATATAAATGGCTTAAAATGAATTTCAGATTTTACTTTTATTCTAGAACTGTTTCAAGTACGACGTCAAAATCAAGCTATTTGGATTATGTAGTCAGTCGAAGCGAGCGGCAATCAAAATTATTTACGCCACAAACCGATGAACAGTCCGATAAGGGTCCGCCGTCGCTAGCTGCGTGTTTCATACTTAACTGAATATGTGGCTTAGTTAAATACACTAGGTAATTCTAAAAGTAATCATTTAATCAAAAATAACCATACATACAAGTATTTTAGCTAAAACGATTTATAAATTGTGGTACTTATATTTTGATGCAGTAATTACCTCACTTTAAATAATAGAAACATACATTTACATATACTCGTAACAGTCACGCCTCTTTCCCAATTCGGTAGGCCACCACCTCCCTCCAATACATAAACACCCAAGTTACGGCATAATTCTTAGCATAAATGTCCTAATAAACTAAGTATCTTTTTTTTTAACTTGTTTATAAGTTTCAAGTTATCTATCAATAATTTTATGCACTAGAAAGATAATTAAGTAAAATTATGAACAAAGATTTTACGAAATGACTCACATAATACAATAAAAAATAAACTCTCTGGAAAATGCTAATTACACACCTGATAGTACTGTAATAATAAAGTACTGAGTGATAACCAATCAGTTTTAAAACTAGTACATAACAATATCCAATCAATTCGAATCTAGAGCATTCTAAACTGGCCATGCTTCCTCAGATAAGAGCACCTTTTAATAAAAATAAAAAGTATGAGAGAGATAAAATATTGATAATTACAACTTTACTAGAAACATGAGTCAAAGTGCACATGGCCTGCATGTGTTTGCCCACATGGTGATAGCAGGCCTTATCAGTTACGGGTATTTTAATAGTATTTTTTTAACTCCTTTTTTTGCAAATTAGGTACTGACATACAATTTTTTTTTTGTTTCTTTTAAAAACATAAACTACTCTTTTTTATCAATGGTAGTTATTATCTTAAAATAATTTAGCTATTTTTCTCTGATGTCTAAGTAACAATGTAGTAAATAATCATGAGTGTGTCGAGTGGTTTTTGTATGAAAGAGAAACACACACACACCCATATATAACCATCTATCAACACAAACATTGATATTTATTATATTAATAGGATGAATCACAAAAACCAACAATGTGGATCAAATTTCAGGGTTTTTCAAAACTGATTACTGATATTCCATAACGGAATTACACCCATTATTATCTATTAACTACAGCTAATCCATAGTATTTATAGATAATGTTATCAATTGTAAATCCCAAGGCACAATTTATAATTATTTGTGATTTAATTATAATTACTTACTGCCTATAACTTATAATATTTAAAAAAAAATTCATTGATTTAGTTAATATAGATGTTTGTTTTTATATGCCTTTGCTAATTTGCCATAGATATTGTAGTTAATAAAAATTCTTTAAAAAAAAAAAGCATGTAAAGTTTTTATGATCTCTTATTAGGTATTAAGTTAATTTTTTTTTGTGTTTTTTTTTCATTATTTTTTGTGTAAAAGTATATCTAGCAATATAATACCATCGATTTGGAATAGTCTCCCGTAATGGTGGTGTTTTTTGGCTGTAGGTAATAAATAAATAAATGTAACACAAATATTGTAAAAAAATATTTATAATTTGTACAGTTATTTAACAATAATCATTTGAATCTTCACCAGTACAATACAAACCAAAGAAAATATACTTACTTAAACTACTTACTTATAAGTACCTAAGGAGTGAGCTAAACAAAATATTTCACCTACCAAGGTCACGCAAACAAACTAGGAATAACAAAGAAACTGGTTTCACAGTGGAAAAAAATAAATAGCATTATCGGTCTGAGAGTCAAGTTAAGGGCAGTTCTAAGAGACATGCCTTTCTGTTTACGATTTTTCTAATAGCCAATGTGCTATTGCAATAGATACCAATATGTAACTGAGACATAAGCTTGCCTTTACATTTTCTGTTTGAACCTTATAGAAAAAAGATGAGACGAAAGTTACATACCATCCTTCAGTTTCCATATAATGTTTCCAGTTATGGGATCGACAGCCACCATGCCACCTCCCAATGTGGCAAACAACAGCGGCCGGTCGTCAACAGCTCTCGAAAGCTCGGTTGTTTCCTACAAAAACACCCGTCATATAACATTTTTACAATAAATTCAACCTGAAGTGGCATTAAACCTCGTAAATGGACAAAGTGGTGCAATCGGCGCCACTCTCACGATCCTCACCTTCGATTCATTGTCCACCTGATCGCCAACCAGTGACCCCACCAAAAATATCAACCATATTAAAATCCTCATGTTCACCATCTAAGTTCACTCTTATTACATTAAAATATTACGTAAAAGTAACACATATTCCCATTTTTATTCGCAACGTAAATACGAAAACATTTCACCGTAAATAACAGAAAGGAAAATGATGGAAAATTGGCAAATGACTGACTGACCGACGAACCGAACCTGACTGAATGAATGAACTAGCCTGTCAACTGCAAGTCAGCTGTCATTTATTGGCTAAAATAGTGTTGTTGAAAGTTGTTTTGTTTTGTTACCGATTAAGCATCATTTTCTTCCATACCGATGAAAATCATTTATCTAAATACTGCCACATTTTTCGAGAAGCATTATTTTCATTATTCTCAAATAATAAATGAAATAAGTGAAAAACCTTTTACTAATATAAGGTTTTAATATGCAAAATGTTTAGTAGTAGAGAAGAAGACATTGACAAAGAGTAAAGTATTATGACATTGATAGAAGACATAGACACTATGACAATATAGTATAGAAATTAGGTCTATAGACATAAGTAACTAAAAAGTTCACAACATTCTTCCACACTTTTCAATCTCTTACATAGTCTTCTAAAAATTTTGGTGGTTTACGTAAACGACTTGATCTACGTAATGTTAGCGAAGGGTCCGGCGATGGAGATGCCTCCTCCGTTGTATCTTCCATCCTAGTCTGTTGATCAAGTTCAGGGATGTAAATGTCGTTGATGTAAATGTCGGCGTCGAAGTGGATGGTTTCTCAGTTATCGGCGAAGTAGGTGGAGTGACAAATGAATCGCCAAGATTATCTTCCGTCACTTGAAAAGACGAACCATCGTCTGATCCCAGGGGTGCTAGGTAGCGGTTCGAAACTGTGGATTCTCGTCCGTCTGAAAACCTCACATATGAATAGTCTGGGTTACTATGCAGTAGTTCCACCTCCTCGACAACTGGTTGATATTTGTTACTTCTGTTGAACTTTTTGACTAATACTTGTCCTGAACTGGTAGGTAAGCCATGTTGGAACGGATACTCCATAAGTGGATTTACGTGGATGACGGAACATGCGTTCGTGTGGCGTGGAATTTGTGGCAGTACACAGTAAAGAACGTATACAGTGTAAAGCTTGTGGTAAGACTTGTTCCCAATTTTCAACAGGTAGGTTCTTTGTTTTTAATGCTAATAGAATTGTTCTCCATAGTGTTGAATTTAACTTATCAACTTGTCCGTTGCCTTGAGGGTTGTATGGCGTACTTCTACTTGAAGCTATTCCTCTTTCTTGGAGGAATTGTCGTACTTCTGTTGAAAGGAAAGCTGCTCCGCGGTCTGAATGAACATAAGACGGCATACCAAAAAGCATGAATACATTATTTAAATGCTTGATTACTGTTTCAGAGTTAATATTCGAACATGGAAAAGCAAATGAAAAACGAGAATATTCGTCAATCATCGTTAAAATGAATTTATTATTTGAATTAGTTAACTATTGTAATCTACATTTTGATATTTTTGTCAATTTCTGTCAACCTTGAATTTTTAGATACCTACTGAATTCAAGAATCGATGAATTGAATCCTTGGCGGTCGGGCTGCGTTTAGGTCTGAAGCTCAGCGAGCCCCTCCAGTGCGTGTGTGGTGTGATGGTGGGTGAATTGGGACAACACGGCCTTTCCTGCCAAAGGAGCGCAGGGCGATTGTCACGTCATGCTGCCATCAATGACATTATCCGCAGGGCATTGGTTTCCGCTGGTGTTCCTTCAGCGCTGGAGCCCACTGGCTTAATGCGCTCCAATGGCAAAAGACCAGACGGTCTCACTTTGATGCCGTGGAAGATAGGAAAGTGCCTTGTATGGGACGCTACCTGCGTGGATACATTAGCTCCATCTCACCTGCCATCTACGTCACTGAGTGCTGGCGCGGCTGCAGCGGCAGCTGAAGGGCTCAAACGTCGCAAGTATGACGATATTACGCGCAACTATATCTTCGTGCCCTTCGCTGTCGAAACGCTTGGCCCCTGGGGCCATGAGGCAAAGTCCTTCCTGTCCGATATCTCGACGCGTCTCCGTGAAGCATCAGGCGATCCGAGAGCTGGCAGCTTTTTTGCTCAAAGAATAAGCATAGCTATTCAAAGAGGAAATGCTGCCAGCCTCTTGGGTACCATGAATCCCGGAGACGCTCTCGATGATATCTTCCTATTATAAGTGGGGTATCTATGAGGTTACCTATGTATAAATATTTATATAAATATGTATATAGTAGGTACTTAAGTAGCATAAGTTTGTACTATATTGTATTGTATTTATTTATTGTGTTGTACATTATGTAAATATTAATAAAGAATCGATTTAAAAAACTGATTCGATTTTCTGGTAGCGTAGCTAAGCACAAACAACGTCGCTAGTTTGTGACGTCACGATTTTGAATTGAGTGAGTGAGATATGAATGATATGATTTCATTTGACAACATCACCATCAATCAATTCAAAACAGTTTTATTTCATATTTAGCAAATGTTAAAATAAAATTATAATATCCAACCATGGATGAAGAGGACAAAAAGATGATTATATCAGACTTGAACATCAAAATAGGAAGCGATATAAATGAGCTGGACATCGCTTACCAAGTGGAAAATGATTTGGTGAACAGAAGAAAGTATCTTCAAAGTTGTGTTAGTATTTTTAATTTTATGCATAAAGTTGCTTATTATCATGAACCATTACATCCCATATTATTTTCTTACCTATATAAGTATTGAAAGATTATTTAATGTCATAATTTATAAATCCGGCTAAATAATCAATACCCTACAATATGTTTCACTTTACTATCATCCCTCTTACTCAACTCCAAATGGCAACAACCTTTATTTAAATAAAAAAGAGCACTCGCAAATAACTAGAAACTATATATTTATTACACAGATGTGCATTATGAATATAACAAATGATGTGGTGCTCTCACATATTGCAGTTTTACTAATATTTGTAAACATTTTATAACAAACATTTAGTATACTAAACATTTGTTATGGCATGTTATAAAATGTTTACAAATGTTATGCACCGGCAAGTACTTGGTTTTCCCAAAATGCACTATAACCTTTTAATTTCAGTTAAATGCAGCAAACAGTGAAGTACCAACAAAATTATCAACTGCAATAAAGAAAGCAGAGGAGAACTCCACACAAATAAATGCATTAAAAGAAAGGAGAGACAAATTAAAGGCTAAAGTGGAAGACTTTCTGAAAAGAACTGGGCCGCTTAAACATGAGCTTAATAAAAGATTTTTAGATATCACTAAACTGGAAGAGGTTTTGATGTATCTCAAAACTTTTGAGAAAATTGAAGATTTAAGGTGCATTTTCGTTTATTACCTTACTTAGTGCTTCTTCATATAGTAAGTTTATTACTGGCACAACTCCAAGTTACATCAACTTTTTATACGTCTGTGACAGGCACTGACCCCACTGAATCGTCTTTTGCTTTATGCAGTCTCATTCAATAGATTGTGATAGTAAACTAACTTACTATGTCAATGAATTACACACTTCTTCATTTTGCACAATTTGGTTGTATTAGTCTTTGTCTAGCCTTTGCGACACAGGTTTATCCTAGTGCAAAGACTAGCCACCTAATATTTTTTGTAAATCTTGTGCAAATAAAAACCTTTCTTTCTTATTAATAAAAAGGACCCAAAACTAGAAAAGTTGAAATTTCTATTTAAAAAATCAGTGTCATACCTATTCTTCTCCTTTAAAATGACTTATGTATTGATATCATTGATAAATCCTTCCTTAATATTCCAGCCGTCAACTAAAACAATGTAATGACGATGAGCAAGCTGTTCTACTGTATGCAGAACTGAAAGAAATGTGCATCGAACATCAGAAAGGACATCGAGGGACTTATGTGAAAGACTATACGCACTACTGGCATAATGTACTCAAAGATAAGTTTACTAAGTAAGTAATATATCTTATTGCATATTAATATACTTGTAAAATAGTCATCAATCAGGCAAAGCATTAGTAGAACAGAAGTAAATGACAGGCACCCAACCGACAAGAGTCTAACTCTTAAAAATTAGAAGAAATAAATTAAAATTAAGTTCTGAATCTCAATACAAGTGCATTTGGAACTTTGTGAGGATGTTTGTTACTATTTCATGTTATAACAATTGAACAGATTTTATTGAAACTTTTCAACATTATTGCTTGTACATCAGAATAGCTCATAGGCTATTATTCTTTAGTTAGAGATATTGTATTAGTTTTCCAAGATATGAATATTAATGTGTATAAAGCCACACAGGTGGTGTGCGTACAGTAATCCATAATATAATGCAAGGGTATAAAATAAAGGTAGGAGAATTATTTCTCTATGTTTCTCATACATCTATCTCTATCTTATAATTATACCTTTATATGTGTTTAAAATGCAATCCATATACTTTTCATAGGAATTATGAAGAAGTACTAAAACTACTAAAATGGCCAATACAGTCTGGAGCAGAGAACTCGCCACCTCCAAATGAAATACTGCTCAAATTCAGCAATATCACACAATATCTATTCCTTATTCAGGAGCCAGAGGATACTATGTCTAGTGCTGTTTCAAATGATTTCTCTATGGGTGAGTATAACCATAAAGCACATGTTATTTTTTAACAGACTTCAAACTAAAAACCATCAAAAAGAAAAAATGCAGGTGGTTCTCAAATCTCAATCCGAGTGTTTTTTTTTTTTTTTGTATCTTCTGTAAACACTTTTCACTAGTTTCATCACCCTACAAACAAATGTTATAAATGGCAAAAGTGATGAGAAAATGTTTGTTACTCTTTTAGGGAAAAACTGTTGACTATATTTCATTCCTACTTTACAATATTGTTGCTTGCAAATTGGAATAACAAATAGGCTTTATAATCTTAAAAAAATGTAACAATCTCATAACGATAAATGCGTACGAAGTCGGCAGCAGGTTCTAATACTTTAATCCAATAGGTACCTACTTGAAAAGAGACTACTAAAAAAAGTATTTATTTCAAGGAAAGAATTGTTCACAAATGATTGTGTTAAAAATATGCCATTTCTATTCTTACCAACAGACCTAAACCCCTGCCTGCCAGTCCGTATACTTCTGAGGCCATTAAAAAAGCGGTTTACATTCCATTTTACGGGTTCCCGTCAGACGGCTCGCATTGACCGTCCTGAATGGTTCTTGACACAAACCCTTACCTGGATCAAAGATCATCAGGGCTTTGTCAGGAGTCACGTGCAGCCTGTCGCTGATAAATTACAAATTAAAGGGGTTAAAGCTGTGGTAAGTATTCGTTTTTATCAATACTATTAAATACTAAAAAAACATCTCTCACCCCAAACGCATATACCTGCTCCGTTCCGTCGTGGGTAATAAGATTAATTTATCTTAGTTTATACTAGGCAGAAACCACTTTCCTTCATTTGCTACGATCCTAACACGCTTCCTTCGCTTCATCCCCATTCATCAGTCCCCTCATACATGCACGTTGGTTTGCGACTTACTCCTGACTTGGTCTCTATACTAATTAATAGGTAAATGTCGAAGTTTGTGCCGGTGGATGGATTGTTGTGAGGATGTTTGTTACTCTTTCACACAAAAAACAGTAGTAAGTTGTAGTGTTGCCACTCGATAGGCCAATGGGGAAGATGCAAATACAATATTTATGAAAATTTTGTTATTAAAATGTTAAAAATATATAAAAGAAGGGCCACTGCAAGGTTTATATTTTATATAATGTTGTTTTTCAACAATAATTACGAATTAAAAGTAGCTTGAAACGGAACGGATTTAAAACACCTATCAGCGTTCAGTGACGTCACTCCTGTTATGACAACGTATTTGAGATTATAGTTGTAGTAAAAAAGTGAACATTATAACGAGAATTAATTGCGTTTTTCGAATAAAAATGGAAGTTGGGTTTGTCAAAGCAGACGCCAGGAATCTACCAAAAGTTAGTGTTGACATGATAGTGACTTTTTTTGTCGAAAGTGCAGTTTTCAAGTGTAGAAATGAAAGGGACTAAACTACTACGGTATGTGTAAATCATTAGTTAAATTTGTATTTCATTCAGCGGATTCAACATATAGCACTTATTTCAGCTCAACAAGAGAATCTTACGGTGATAATGCAATCGGCTATGTCCAAATTAAAAGAGATGGAGAATTATGTACCGTAAAAAGTCGAATTACTCCGGAACATAAAGTACGCAAAGAAGGTTATCGTGTTACAGCTATTATAAATGAGATGCAAGGCTCGGTTCAGTCCTGCAAATGCGAAGACTGTGCAGCTTCTGAAGGTAAAAAAAAAATAGGTTCATTTTTTAATATTAAACTGGCACGGATTATTGCAATTAAAATCTAAATTAAAAACGTCAAAGTGGTCTTCACAGCAACGAATGATGGTCTTTGGGGAATAATTATCATTCCTCTTCACAGCTTGAAACCACTTTTTTCGCAGTTTTGGGTCAGAAGGTCCAGTCAAAAACAATTTATTTGGAAACTGCTTTGAAGTAGATGGACACATTGGCACAAAACATACGTCAACACGGCTTTTTTTTCGGAGTATCTATAGTATAGCTATGATCGCCTGATGTTGATGGATAGTCCATTTTAATTTTTTACAAAAAAATGTCTCGTTAGTCGAGAAAAATGCAAAAGTATAAAATACATAGAGGACGTACAGTACGTGGGCCAGTGAGTGACAGACGGGAGTGACGTCATACGAACTATAGATCCGTTTTCGCGCGAAAATTCAAATTGACAATTTTAAACCCCATTTTTTGCAGTAAATTACAGTTTTTTCATTTTTTAATATACTTGTGGTCTATTCTACATGGAGTTCTTTGAAATAAACACAAAAATAAAAATATCGCATCTTCCCCATTACGATAGCCTATCGATAGCCTATCGATAGGTCGAAAAACATGTACCCTATCGATAGCACAATCGATACTATCGATAGTTCATTGATCGGCAGCGATCGAAACTATCGATACTATCGATAGTATTGCTGTTAACCGATACTATTGCAGCGAAAGCACAATCGATTCGATCGATAGTATCGATTGTGCTATCGATAGGGTACATGTTTTTGACGTTTAACAATCGATTGTAAAACAATCGATTTTTCGGCAACGCTAGTAAGTTGTAGCTTGCTGAGCTTGCACATCAGAATAACACATTATTTATTCTTTTTTTACACTGTTCTATGTTACAGGAAGAATTCAACGATGGCCTTATAGCTTTAGCAGCTGAACAATTACACACAGTACTAGGATTGTATAACTCGCAAGGATCTAAAGGGGAAATAAGAGATGTCGACGCAGCGTTCGCTCACGCCGTAGACGAAACACTAGGGTTTCATAAAGAACTCGTTCAAGTTACTGGAAAGGACTCTGATAGTGTACTCTCAGTTTTGACTAGGGCTAATACTATTGAGAGATGGCTGGCTCTTGAGAAGAAATGTAAGTAAACATTTATTTAATGTGATACCAACATTCTGTGTTAACTTGTTGCTCTCAATTGTAGTTCGTGACGTCATTGTTTACGTCCTGACGTGCATTTTTATTTTATCTTGATTTATTTTACTTTTGCTTTATTAATGCAGTTTATCATTACTACGTCTATTAATGCAGTGTTATAAATTTCAAAATCTATACATTCTTAGGTCCGGGTAGTATATCGCAAAAAATTGCGTCTGTCATTTAAAAAATCTTCTTCTATAGTTGTACTCCTTTACCCTTACTACAGGTTTGCATTCTTATCCTTGGCCACCCAGAACAGTTGTTCGACGCTAGAAATTCTCATCCTTTGCCGAATTTTTCTAAGCCAAGATTGATTCTTTCTACCAACGCGTCTTTTTTTTTTTGCTAAAAAAATATCCAGAAAATGGCGGTATAAAATGGATATAAAAAAGTGAAGCGGCTTTTTTGCAATAGAGGGTTTAAAGGTTTTGATAACTTGTCAGATGCCCTATCAAAGATGGACGAGACGCTGGGCAGCGAGCAGTGGAGCGAGGCGGTGGGCGCGGGCGTAGGGGCCGCCGGCGGCGCGCTGACGTGGGTGCCGCGCGGCGCCGACTGGTTCATTTCGCTGCTCACCACCATCGAGCAGCGGTACGCCATACTGCCGCAGCCGGGACATCGGTGAGACATATTATTATGCTACTTGTTCAAAAATCCTACTAATTATTATAAATGTCAATGTTTCTGCCGATGGATGTAGTTACTTTTTCACGCAAAAACTACTGAACAGATTTTGATGAAACTTGGCGACAGTGTAGCTTATACATCAAAATATAATTTATGATACCATGTTTTTTGTTCAAGATATGACGATAAATGCGTACGAAGTAGCGGGCAGCCTCTATTTATGTTATAAGCTATTGTATTTATTTATGAAATTACATTACATGTATGTTGGCAGCTTGTGTAACATATATCATGTTTCCCTCTTTTCCCAGCCTCCGTTTTCTAGAACTCCAACTAGAGCTAGTGGAAGAGTGGCGCGTGCGACTTACGCAGATAATGAACGCAGCGTTAGAAGTGCTGGCGACTGACTGCAATCCGGCGTTGGACTGCCCGCCGCAGCTCACCGGCGTCATCAACGCTGCTCATCATACTCGCACTGTGTTGTTGCAGTGGGCGCATTCTTTGGTAGGAGGAATATTTTTGTTTATGGGAATCACACTTTATCTGAACTAGACGAATTCTTTTAAAAATCAAAATATCTCTACAAAATACGAATATCCTAATAAAATGTATGAAGCCTGTCTAGAATCGTACAGTTCTAAACTCTTGTCTCACTGCTGGCAAAAATCTCAATTCTTTTGTTTTTAAGCAAGTCATTCCTTCACTATTCGTAAATACGCTTTCCTATTGATTTATATCATATAAATACTATCATGAATTTTACATTGAGTTGAATTTACAATCAACCAAGTAAACGAACCACTGGGGCAAACGTTTTCTTGAGTGGAGACGTGGCGTCTCGGCAAACGTAATGTAGTTAGAACGACCCTGGGTTAGGTGGAGCAATGACATACGGAAGGTCACTGGAATTGGTTGGAGACGAACAACTGAAAAACGCAATACGTGGCGTAGGCTGCTGGACTGCTGCTGCAGTGGACGCATATAGGCTGATGATGATGAAGTAACCAAAAGTTTTCTTCCCCAGCACTACCTCCAACTGCATTACTACCGGCGTCAGTTCCAGCACTTCACGCACAGACAGCACCACGACGAGGACACGGCCAGCACCTCGTCCGACCACTCCGACTCGGACTCCGACAGGAAGTCTTCTAAAGCTGGTCAGTATACTGGGTCAGCGTGGGACGGCCACTGCCAGATGGACTATGACATCGCGGAAAATCGCGGGGTCTGGTTGGATGCACGTGGCATTTGATCCGGTCGCGTTGGAGAGAAATTGGAGAGCCCTATGCTCAGCAGTGTGCAGCTATAGGCTGAGAAGAAGAAGATACTGGGTAGGGTAAAAAAAATTATATGTATGGAGAATGGGGCAGTAAGGTTTTCGAGTGGCGACCACGCACTGGATGACGCAGTGTGGGAAGGCCTGGTGACAGTCGAGGGAAGTCGTTGGATACGGGCAACGCAAGACCGGTCGTTGTGGAAGTCCTTTCGTCCAGCAGTGGACGTCCACGAGCTGATTGATGCATGTTAGCAATATGGAGTCTAGCTAGATGCTAAAACCTACCTGTGACCTTACAACGAGTATCCTCGCAAGGCGGATGAGCTATTTCAACCGTTTTAAGAAGACTTTCCTGTACTATCAAGTAACATAGAGTTCAGAGGTCTTATCTTAATTAGAGATAAGCTTGCCTCGTGATACTCGCTCAGAGAATACCGCTATGATTTTTTTTTAAAGTTAACAATTTTGTTACAGAAGCGGATTCGGATGAATCAATGTCGTTGAAGGAAGTAGAACTCCGAGCTAAGAAAATGGCGCTAAATGAAGTTACTAGAAGGGACTCTGTTCTACCTGATATCTGTAGTTTTGATGATATCGTAAGTACAGATTAAATAAATATTTACCACATTTTGGATTCGAAGTGCCTCATAGAAGTTCACTCTATTCCTTCACTCTCTTATTCCAATTATAGATCGACATGACTTGAAAGAAATCAGCTAAAAATCAGGCACTTAGATAGATGCAAAGAAATAGATATATATAATCATGAAAAACTAAAACAAAAACTATTTTGCTCACTGTTGCCGATCAGTTGATTCTATTTTATATGTAAAGTTTCTTTGAGAATTCGACTTAGAATCTTCATCTTCAGTTAATTAATTTGCTTTTATACAATTACCTAGGCTCTCTCGGCCTAATCATTCTCGTATGAGAGTAGGCTCGTGTCCCTACAGAGGGGACGTTAAAGGGGCTGATAAGGTATACAAACACACCACACCTCTAATTTACTTAATAATCCTTAAACATCCCCAGACATCTCCAATAGCGAACCTAGCAGTAACCGACCCTCTACCCGGCGACAACGACACGGAAGAAGCCGGGGTATTCGCTGAAGCACCCGCCTTGTTAGCTAACTTACGAGCAGCTGGGCTTGAAGCTTTGGCTGACAGGATCCTAATGGAGTTTAAAGCCTCTTTGCGCGAGTATAAGAAACAAAAGTGAGTATTTTTTACGTTGAAAATAGTTTTAGGGTTTCACCACTTACAGATATAATTTATCCGTCAGATGTTTTCTTTGAGTATAGAATATATAATTATGACAGCGTGCCAAGGTTGGCGCAAGTTTTTCATAGTTTTTTTGGTTGTGTCAAACGATCAAAATTCCAAACAAAAAGGTAGCCATTTTGCGCCAGACCAGGCACGCAGATCCAGACGGTATGGCACCTCCTTATTTATTCTATACTCAAAGGATATTTTATACCTGTGTCTGTCTAAAACTAAATAGATTTATCTGTCAGTTAAATTTCTGTAAGTGGTAAAATGGGCACAGAGTTGTAAAGGAGGTTTTATATCTTTTTTTATTGTTATAATCTGTAAGTAGTTAAGTTTTCGCTCGTACGTAGGTACTGTCTGGTACTTTAAAGTCTGATAAAGTTTTAATGAAGAGTATTCATATATTTCACACGGAAATAAACCTTAAGGAAGGCATGCGGAGCCGCGCGCCTTTCCGTTACAGTACTGATTCTTCTTACTTCTTTTTAAAGATTAATTCAATACAAATAACTACGTGGGAAAGACTGAATCAGACACGTCTGTTCAAGTAACTTAGTACAGGGTTTAGGCAATGTTTTCCCCATTTAATTCCACTTTCGGATCTATCCATGATTATGTATGAAAGTGGCGCGCTAAAGCAAAGTACCACTCCTTTGGTGTATCAGATGGCACGCGATGCCGCTAGTGGAGCAACTGGCGCTGTCGGTGTCGGGCGCGTTGTGCGGGCCGCTGTCGGCGCTGTGCGCGCGTCTCTCCCGCTGCGCACACGCACTCGCGCCGCCGCTCGCCGCCAAGCTGCGCGCGCATCTCGCCGCTGCTGTCGACACTTATATCTTTGAGGTATAATTAATTAAACTCATAAACGTTGAAGAAATAAGTTCCACGATTTCTCGTAGACTTAGAAATACCACCGAATAGCAAGAAATACTAACATTAGCTCCTTTTGTTTTTGATAATTAAGATACTCTCGTATGAGCGTAGGCTCGTGCCGCTGTAGTGGGAACTTCAAACGACTGATAAGGAGCATTAAGAAATCTTCCAGCTAAAAAACGACTTACTTATATGTATAGAGCAATCGTTGGTCAAAAATAATAAGAATGTCCCTTACTTCATGATAAAGTATTATTTAAAGTAGATCAGTTCTTCGTAGATCAGCTAGCTTAGCATGCACTCCGTGACAAGACGTTGTCATGCGTTTGTCACGCTTACGTCTCTGTCTATAGTTTTAAATGTGATAAGGAGGACAGCATGATGTGAGATAATTGTCGCGACACGCCGTGCTAAGCCACCAGTTTGTGCGGCGACACAATGTTTTTTGATATAATATTGTTTATATTCACTTACTCATTAAACTATATACCCACTGTAAATGTAAGAGGCATTCAACTTTCTATTATTATACAATACAGGAGGTAGTGCTAGAGAACTGGTTCAACACGGGCGGCACGCTGCAGTTCACACACGACGTGACGCGCAACCTCGTGCCGACGTTCGCGCCCCCGAACAGACCCGCGTCACAAGTCAGCCAGTTGCCCAAGTAAGTCGTTATAAGTGCAGGGAATTAAGGTGGCTCAGGATAGAAAGTTGTGGAGGGAGAGGAGAGAGGCCTTTGCCCAGCAGTAGGACAGTATAGTTCCAAGATGCTCAATTAGAATTGAATTAAAGTAGAAACAGACTGATTTCAAGTTATCACTATGACAATCTCCAAAGAAATTATAATGATTTAAAGCACACTTGTCACAATCGCAATCCCACGTGTGCATGTGACAAGTGTGTTAATTATAATATTTGTATGGAACAGATTGTCATAGTGCGTTACGTACGTTGCGAACTAGTCTGTTTCTACCATAATGAGTACAGAATAGATCAACCTTGACTACAGTGTGACCGTATAGAAATTTTCCAGTTGACAACTTGCTAAATCAATCAATCTAACCCCATACAGTGTGACCGTGTGCTAACTTTCCAGTCATCGACAAATTTCTGAATCACTCAATTTCCACTCCAACAGGCTCATAGAAGCTTGCAAGCTCTTAAACTTAGACTACGACGACGCACGCCGCTTACGCACAATGCTGGCTAATCAACCCGCCTTGGCCGCCGAAAGAATGGCCGCCATTCGCCATATCAAACCAGTCGAGGCTCTCCAACTACTCAACCAACGCACAGACCTCAGTGAGGTCACAGCCTCTGCATCAGTCATGGAATTATTCTGAAATTTCGAAGGAGGAGGTGTTTAAAGAGACTGTGAATAAGAAGCCGCTCGGTAAGCGTATTTTGATTTTTGATTTCATGTAGCTCAGTCTGTCGTACTTATGATTGTGAATAAATGAGTAAGTGCCTGTCTCACAACCTAGAGATAAAAATTAACTGCCAAATAAACCTATGTCTATTTCATAAAACATGACGTTTTAGACAGAGACAGCTAGCTTAGCATGACACTCCGTGACAAGACGTTGTCATGCGTTTGTCACGCTTACGTCTCTGTCTATAGTTTTAAATGTGATAAGGACAGCATACGTGAGATAATTGTCGCGGCACGCCGTGCTAAGCCCCCTGGTGTAAAATATTTGTCATATAAATTTTATCTTTTTATGGTGAAACGGCTTCCGTTTCAACAGAGAGTAGAGAGTAGTAGAGTAGTAGTCTGTAGCCGCCACCAACAGAGATGTGTGGAGAAGCATGGGAGAGGCTTTTGCCCAGCAGTGGGACAATATAGGCTAATAAAAAAAAAAAAAAAATGGTGAAACGAGCCTTGTACTTATTTACCTATCTAAATACTCACTGACTGATGATGCAATGAATTTTTCATCTAAGTAATATGTCCTGTAGAAAGGACTACCATCATTATTAAAGTAAACATATTTCTAAAAACAAAATACGATTCAAAAGCGGCTTCTTTGAAAGACGTCTCTTAGTTTACAAAGTAGACTCAACCTCCTCCAGAAATAATCTAAGTACTATTTTTAGTCATTTATTAGACTAGCTAAATGTCTATAAATTAATAAGATAGCATAAAAACTTTAGATAGATCCGTAAAAATGGGGGACGCTAGAAAACTTGAAGTTAACCTACTACTCTACATAAAGTTGTTATAAGTCTTTAGCAGGGGATTTGAATGCCATTCAACACGCAGGTCTCCAATACTTTTTTCTCCGTCATCTATCTAGAGTTTTTATTTCATCTGCGCATAATACGTGCTTTATGTATTACGAACATTAAATCAATGTTTTGAGAATATAAATGTTAAATGTTGTACAGTCTAGAACAGATCAAGTTTTACAACTTCGTCCTTGTGTAAATCTTGATGTGCACTTGATTGTTCCATTCTCTACTTAATGTTAAATATTGTACGTATCCTACTAATATTATAAATGTCAATGTTTGTGACGATGGATGGATGTTTGTTACTTCATCACGTAAAAACCACTGAACAGATTTTAATGAAATTTTACAATATTGTAGCTTATTTATCAGAATAACAAATAAGCTATATTATTTTGAGATAACATTATATTTTTCCAAGATATGAAGATAAATGCGTACGAAGTCGTGGGCAGTCTCTAGTTATTCAATAATTGTTTTTTTTTTGCAGTTAATTCGTTTAAAAGATTTTATAACTTATTGTGTTTATTTTTTATCGTGCATTTATGACTTAAGTTAAAGGTGTATTTATCAAATGAAACGTCGGTGTAAATGTAAAGTTTTTATAATATAACAAAATTTCTTACTGTACAAAATGAGCTTATAAAACTAATTAATTACGAGAAATAGTAATTCACGTATATTCAAACATTCATAGCCTTTAATAATTAAAATAGTTTTCAGCGAATTCTCGCCTTAAATTGAAAATACTTGCAGGATTTTTAAAAATAAATTCGTTCTTATTGTATTCCGTCGTCTCTATGTGCTAAATGTCAAATAAACAATTGAAAAAAAATATATATTTTTGGTATTTTTGAACACATTTAAAACGGAATATCAATGGGGGCTAAATAAATAAATAATACCTACATAGCGGGGACACAATATTCATATGAGTATTGTTTAAATAATTAGAAAACAATATGTCTCGCATCGCGAAGTTGTGGTTACGCCGCCGTGGCTTCAACTATGCATACAAGGTGACTTTAAATTAGTGAACGATAGAAAAGGATATGCATGTACTCGTCATAACAAACAACTTTTACTATGTGACCAAGGTCGAAAACACAAAAAAAATTGTTCCCCCCTACTAACAGCTGGTGCATTTTGTATGGGGAGTTCATAAATTTTTGAACGATTTCGACTTTGGTCCCATAGTAAAAGTTGTTTGTTATATATGCATATCCTTTTCTATCGTTCACTAATTTAAAGTCACCTTATATTTATAAATTTGAAAAAATTGCGGTGTTCATTTTACGAATACAGATCCTTAAAATGGCACGGCACGAGCGCACTTCGAAACCAAATAAAAGCTAATGTTTATCTAAGTACAAATTGTTCACAGCCTTTCCATATTTCAGATTCACAAATTATTTTCAAAGTGAACAAAATGCATAGGTATTTAGAAAGTGCTCGTTTCTTCCAAATAAATATTATAACAAATTATTTACATTTCAAATTCGACATTTACACAATTCACTCACATTTTAATACTTTTTAAATAGTCTACTTAACATTACTTAGTCAATCTCATTAACAAAATTAGTCTTAAATACCTAATAGATAATAATCGAGATATCTTAAAATCTTTTTACAATACAATAATTTATACAACAAGAGCAATAAATTCGGTTTTTTACAAAAGGTAGGTAATGTTTATAAATATGTCTGATACTTAGCAGGCCAAGTACCTATTGAAAAAGATTTTATAAAATTTTGCATCGACAAGGATGTTAAAATAAATAAATGACATCGCTCTACTCTGTCCGTGTATTACTCTACATATTTTGTATCTATTTTAATTAATCGATTATTTACAATATCACTATCACAACACTGGCTGTGAACTCCTAGGAAACCTAGTTTTCACGACACTTGTACTTTTCGAGTGTACAGATATCTTATTGACATCTCTGTCACTCTTTCCTGAAGAGTATTCTTATGTCTCTTTTTCGCGTCTTATAATTTGATTTCGGCATTGACTGAGCGGCTGGCTTCGATTTCCTGTTGTTTGGAATCCTGCGATGTTTTGTTCCACCACTGCTCGTCTCCGGATGCCCACGCTACGAAGACCAGGTTTGTTAAGATGAAGACTGCTAGAGTTATCCAGAAGACCAAGCGCCATTGAACAAGGGTACTCTGTAAGGAAGATATGAAACATTTTGAAATAGGAAGACTTTTCTCTTTGTCAGAATATTATCAAAGAAATTTGAACTCTCGATGAACTATTATCAAGGTCGATTTTCATAACTTTACCAATGCTACATAAGTCTTTTTCTCTAAACATTCAACTGGCGCTTAGAATTATTTGAAACTGCTTAGAGCGAATGCAGTGTATGTCATTGAAACGAGTAGAAAGGGAACTCTCTAAAGTAATTAGCCTTTCATTTGTTTAAGTCTGAATCTTTGTTTGTTCTGGCGTCTTTGACTATTCAGAGAGGTACTTGCATCATGGCCGTGAAATTGCAAATGCTTTTATATATCAACATAAAACCTGCATTTACTCTACCTACGGTTTTATCCCGTCACTGGGCTGAATTTTATTTATTTTTTCCTTTTATTTGACGTATTCGTGCGGTTCTTTGTTTATTTGTACGAAACGATACGTAATGTAATACAGTTCACAATGTCAAAGTAACTTGGTAACATTTCTGTCGGGTGTTTAAAAAAACCAAGTAGACAAGTCCCTTGACGAATTACGACCTTGATTCTCTTTTTACCGGATTAATTCGATGATTTTGCAAGCATTTCGGGTTTAGAAATTATGTCCTTGGTTTTTTAACATGAAAATGGTAACTATACTACACAATAGAGACTTGATTGTCTTTTTTAAATCTTTACTGTAACTTTAAAGTTGATGAAGAACAACTCTATTTACGATAGTGTGTTTTATAATATACCTACTAAATCCATTTCTGTGCGCTTATGTAAGTTAAATAACCAATATTTTTGCGTGCCTACTCAAAATTATCAGTTGTCTATGGTTGTTCCGTATTAGATGCGGTGATAAAATGCTTGTCTAATTTGTTCTGTGTCAAATCAAACGCCTATTAAATCTTACCATGAACATTTACATACCATACATACATCGCAATTAACTTTAATTTATCGTCCATCGCACAACACCGATAACACTTTACGCGCTTCTCACTTACAAACCTAATCATACATTCTTCGTAACTTACATCTGGCGTCAGTAATCCAACGAGGAAAGGCGCAATGATGCCTGTAATGGCTCCAATACCATTCACAATCGCCATGATGGTTCCAGCATAATTACTGCTCAGATCCAGAGCGTTGACCTTCATGCCAGGGTAGAAGGCTCCCATAAGACCCATGGACGCAGTGAATAGAATAACTACTGCCTCTGTATTGCATCCGGAGTAGGATGCCAGGATCATGCAGATTCCTGGGCCGACGGATGCTGGGGGAAAAAAATTACGTTAAGAAATAACGGTCTTAATCGTAGGACTGAATGTTTCTTGTCTACTTTACAACAAACCAGAGTAAACAGTCTTTTAAGTATGAATTGCTTCTTACTTTCTCGCATAGAAATGATTTTGGTCTTATTTGAATGTATAACAGGCAACTTAGAATAGCTAGACCCAAGCTATGGTTTCTTTCGTAGCGAATGAGTCACTCAAACTTAAAGAATCTTATGTATGAAACTTACCAATAGTGGTAAAAGTTTTCCGAGCATTTGTGACTGTAAGCCATTGCCTCTTCACAAGTTTGTCACATAACCAACCGAAGGCTATTGAACTGATCCACATGACGATGTAGGGCAGAGCAGCTAGCGTGCCAGTTTGGTGGATGTCGAATTTTAGTACTCCAGTCATGTATTTAGGCAAGTCTGTTACCATTGTGAAATAACCGTAGTCGTGTCCGATCTGTAGATAAGGGAAACGTTAGGTGACATATTGTTCAGTTTAATTACTTAAACATCCTCAGAAGAATAGGTACGTATATTTTAAAATAACTTAACATACGTAGTCACATCTTTTCAAAGAATTCTTTCACATAAGATAACGTTGGTACTTGAAAACTTCTCTACAAACCGGAGTTCAGTCCATTTTTAATATATATCCATATTTTATTTTATTATTTATTTTTTTATTCAATTCTTGCTTTTTTTACCAAAAAGCGCCAAAAAATATTTGCAAATATAAACTGACCTGTGCACAAACAAGGGCCCAAAGTGGAACGGACAAAAAGATAGCTTTCCAAGGAATGGCCGAAGGTTGAGTGTTCTGATGTCTCCCGAGAGCTTCCTCTAAGAACTTCTTCTCCTTATCTGAGATGAATGGATGAGATTCTGGATCGTTGTAGCAAAGCAAAGCCTGAGGAAATTACAAAAAATCAATACAATCTATTTTTTATAAGTATTTTACTTAAACGGACGGCAGACAATAGAGCAGAGTGACGATGACTAGACTGCATGATCAAGAACGATGCTCTTAAATATGATGATGACGACTTTCCATCTTATATCATTAGTCTACTAGTATACCAAAGAAGAGAGTACTTTTTGAAAGTTGTTAATAAATAGTAAATAAATACGTACCCAAAATATAAACCAGAGTATTCCAATAGCTCCAAATAGATAGAACACGGATGCCCAATCGCCCGTCTCCTTCATGATAAGTCCAGAGAGGTAGGTGCCGGCGATGTTACCGATTTGAGCACCTCCAAAGACAAGGGAGCCCATTCGACCTCGCTCCGATATCGGGGCCCATCGCGCCAGCATTGCGTTTAGAGCTGGGAATGTTGTGCCCTGAGGAGAAACCAATTGGATTAGAATAAGCTAGTACAATGATGTAAAATTACCTATTTGATACCTATTTGAAATAGTTTTTAATATCGTTTTATCTTTGCAATTATGTGCTTTTCTCGAATTATTTAGGTTTGCATATTTTGTATCTTGTTTTATGAAATCTCTTGGATAGTAAGTAAGAAGGATATTGAGTAAGTAGGTAATTATAACTTTCAATTCGAAAGATTCCTTCTATGCTCTTGCATCAAAAAAAATTACTGAAGCTTTTAAAAAGGTATCAAGACTCCTTTACAGGAAGGCTCCAAAACGTCTAATATGTACCTCTCCGAGTCCTTCAAGCACCCTCAATACAATCAAGCCAGTAGCGCCTCCCGAATTCACCGTCCATGGCGTGAGGAGAGTAAACACAGCTGTGCTAAGAACGCCAAAGCCCAAGGAATATTTCCCACCGAATCTCTCAGCTAACATTCCACCGGGGAGGTGCGTCACTATGTACCCGTAGTAGAACGAACTGAGGATGAACCCTTGCGTCTCTTCGTCCCAATCGAAGCCGTTTATTTCCTAAAAACACAACAAAGATTAATAAAATAGGTATGTATAATGTTCCGTACCTATATATACATATATAGCATAGGTACCTACTTTATAATTCATATTGTTGACAATAGGCTTGAGGGGAAAAGCTAGTTAAAAACGCTCCGTTCAAATATCAATTAGTAATCTCAACAGATGTGACTAGGTGTTAAACTAGTTATTAAAGAAAGGCGAGATCAAGATTACCCTAAACCGATGTTTTGTATGACCGAGCAAGTAGAGGAAAATGGTCTCTGCCTCGGTGGGACAGAAGCGAGACCGTTATTGTATGTATTAAGGTAGAAACAGACTGGTCCTACGTACGCAACGTACGCAATGCATTGTGGGATTATGACAGTCTGCTCTATAGAAATAATATGATTAGAAGCACAATTGTCTAAGACGCAACTAGTTTGAAACGTTTCGTTTCAGTTGCGTTGTGTGTAGTTTTCTAAAGGAGTCTATAGCAGAAACTTAGATGCAACTCTAAAGTAACTAGCAGTTTCAGTTGCGTTGCAGTTGCGTTTCACCGTACGTTAAGGGCCTAACACAACACTATCCCACGCAACGTGGGTACAAGTGTGTTTCTAGTCATAATATTTCTATGAAGCAGATTGTCATAATTGCGTTGCGTATTTAGCGCCAGTCGGTCTACGTTAATGTTAAGTACTTACAGTAGCCTCCGTAATGGTGACCTCGCCATCAGCCGGGCAAGACCCATCATCAGTGCCAAGTGGATGCGCCCGCCGTCGCACCATCTGCGTTATGGCGATGTTGAGGCACACCCTCATGGTGTACGCATTGGCCACCGCCAAGAAACCCATTACTGCCATCACCCATCTTTGGGGAATTATGAATACTGGAACAAAGGTAAAATGTCATTAAACGCGTTTATGCTTTTATCGTGCCAAATGTTTTATCTTCGGATAATTATTGAAGTTCAAATATATAATTTTCAGGGCACGTTTCACCGCTAAGGGTCAGCGCAGACAGAACGGAGCGCAGCGGAGAGGATTTTATTACCGCACTTGAAAATAAACCTTAAAATTTTTACAATTAAGTGCATAAATGCTCGAACCTGACAAAAAATGCTCGCGCGTCCTCGAGGATGCGCGGGGATGCCGGTTCGAGCATTTATGCACTTAATTGTAAAAATTTTAAGGTTTATTTTCAAGTGCGGTAATAAAATCCTCTCCGCTGCGCTCCGTTCTGTCTGCGCTGACCCTAAGGGTACGTTTCACCACTTACAGATTTTACTGACGGATTTAAACCTATGCCTATTTTATAAAACATGACGTTTTAGATAGTAACAGGTATAAAATAAATTAAATCTGTAGGTAAGTGGTGAAACGGACCGCTCGCTCATATTATTCGGGTAGCTTTTGTTTTTATTTGTCTGTCCGTATTAAGTAAGTAGGTAGCTAAATAACATATACGTCTGTGTAAATAACCTATTTGCAAGAACAAAGAGTTGAATGTACCTTACTAACAAAATGAAATATCTAACCCCCAGATGTAGTCTAGCGTATTTCCTAACATTAATACGGCTTCCTTGTATTTTTTATCAAAGCATTTTTATACTTCTAAGTATTAGTAATCAAACAATTCTAAACAAACTTCCTTATACCTAATGATAAATGAATGCTTTTATTTAAACAAGATCAAGAAACCACTGCAATTTCAATCTAACAGCTAAATTCAAGGTTGCGAATTGCTACTTAGGTAATTAATGGTTAGGTGATCTTATTGTAGATATATTACCGAGTAGATCATGTAATTGCATCTAGTAATTATTGGTTCAAGTTGAAATTATGATACCTATACGGTTAGGTAATGTGGGTTGCAAATATTCTAAGGTAAACCTATGTTGTTAGCCGATATTCGGGTTGAAGTCTAGGAGCAACTAGAGTCTACCACCCAAAGAAATTCTAAATGAAACGCTTGTCAGGCCACTTTCAGTACTTACCTATATTGTTTTTATTCAAGTAACTTTATCTGCCCATGAAACTGAACCACTTTACCCAAGAAGTATTCGTCGAAATATGTATGTTATTTTACTTTTCGTTCAGAATTCCCGTCTAGCTGATCGCCGCCGTTTTCACGAGGATTTTGTTTGGGATAGATTTTCATTACGTCCCTAGATTTTCATGAGTAAGAAGGTACATAAATAACCTGTAGACAAGCTTAGCTATAAATTATATGAAGAGACCCATCGGAATGCCATTAAAGTACCTATACTAGTTTGATAAAGATAACAATGCGACCGCCGCACCCGACATTGACCGTCGAACTCGCCAACCGTAAACGTTGAATCACATTCACAATACAAATATCTGCCTGCATAACGTTTAACAAAATAAAAATACTGCTTTATAACAATAAGTTTATGTTACGGCATTATGCAATAATGCAGAATGATATGCCTAAATGGGGACGCTCCACGACAAGAGTCTGACTCTTAAATTAAATGAATTATGCGATAGGATGTTCTACATTCAAAATTATTTTAAGGAATGCCCACGGAAAGGTTTTGAATTGAATTAGGTACATACATGATGATAATTTAGCTTGTTGTAAACCAGCAATATGTCGACAAACAAACAATCAAAGGAAGCTCTTCCACGAAACTATGACGAACTCGCATCTGTCTGTCAAGATACAATACTCTTCAGCTTTAATGTCACCGTAATTACATTAGCACAATGGTTCGCGTCAGATTAAAGAACAGTCGCGATATAATCATAGCTACGGTATGCGATTGCAACGTGGGGCGGCCATGCGTGACGGAACTCCCAACCTAGGCTACTGCGGAAACTGATCTGGTCTGATCGGAACTAGATATAGGTACCCAGTAGCTGATTTTATCTGTAGTATATTTTATTTTCTAATTAGTTTTTAGTTTCTTTTGCCTCTATAAAGCAATCTGTTACAAAGCAGTTCTAACCAAATTATAAATACAGAAATGCAAAATATTATGCCTATTTAAACATTTAGCGATAAGAAAATAAATAATCTCCATAAATACAATGATAAAGATGAAGAGTTTCCTTATAAGGCAACTCATTGAACCAAGTTCACGATACGTCCACTTAAGAATAATTGCCGGTTAGCTAACACGACGTTTCTATTGACACAGTAATTGTTAATTACCACTAAACGATGCTCCGCACGTTTTTTGCACAATGCTCACTGAAATGCGCTTTCCCGCAAATAGAGAAGGTCCTATACACTAAAACAAAAAGACCAAAATCTTCTAACAATGAATAATCAATTTCGTATGAAGACAGTTACCTGGCCCTCAAACGTAAATGGTTTGATGGTTTCCGTTGTGTTCAAGCAATAAAAATTGTCCGTTCAAATTCCCGTTGGGGAAATCCTTGTACTGGTTTGTTTGCAATTAACGAGTTCTTCTAAATTCTAAATATTTTTTAGTTAGAAACACACATCAATAATGAGGTGAGAATTCGGTTAAGGAGCGATTGGTTATCGCTGCCCAGTCAAGGTAGTTTCCTAATTCGGTATAGGAATTGAGAAACTACTTAGACGCGGCAGTTTTTGCTTGATCACTAGATTTCTATCGGAACTATAATGTTGTAGGCACAGGACTGAACTTGGTCAATAAATATGCGTTATATTATTCGATCATAAAGACCGAATAAAACCTGTGATAGTTGTCGTATAAAACATAGTCGAAGTCGAATAAAAATTAAAACCGTTGACGAGGGATGGATCGATGTGAGGATGTGTGTTACTTTTTCACGCGAAAACCACTCAACAGATTTTAACGAAACTTTACAAGATTGTAGCTTAAACATTAGAATAACACATAGGCTATATTATTTTTAGATATTGTACAAGTTTTCTAAAATATGAGTTTATATAAGTTTTCTAAGATACGTAGCGTAAGTGCGAAATCGCGGATAGCGTCTAGTATTGCAATAATCGAGCGTATTTAATATTCAGACCAAATACAACTCTGTATGCAGTAAGTAAGCATGTTCAAACCTCGCCAACGATGGTCAGCGATCACTAACCACATTTCGCGATAGACAGCATGTCTCGCGTTTTCCCAGACATGTGAATATTTCTCAGTAATACCACAGAATACCAACTAAGAATGTGGTTGATTAGTGCAATTAATAAATAAATAATTTTAATAAACTTTTCGAAATATTTACGTTGGTAATTAGGCTTTGCATATTGTTTCCACTTTTGAATACCTATACTTAAATAAAGAAACTCGCTTTGTTAGGTAAGTAAAAAGAATTTTAATTCAATGAGAAATAAAAATTAAATAAGAAAATGAAGAAGAAAGAGTGGAGAATAAGAGAAAGAATGTAGAGATTTTAAGAAGAGAATTAATTGAATAGATTTTTCTTAAAAGATGTTTTTAAGTTAGGAGAATTGTATATAAGAACTATCCACAACACAAGAAAAAGTGGTAACCTTTGGTAGCTTATCAAATATTTAATCGCTTTACTTACCATCAGTTGTATGAAATGAAAAGAAATGAATTTTTATTGCTATAAATGTGGTATAAAGGTTGTTAATCAATTTAATAAAGTTTCACACGTGTAGTCATCCATCAGACATGCAGTAATTATTAATAATAATGAATAAGAAATATTTGCTAATTAAAATAAAGACTACTTAGGTATTAAATTAATCTATATCGATTGTAAGATGGTTTATACTTTCCATTCTTTAAGCCTAGCTTCGCCCCGTACAGGGCGATGTACTAAGACCACCACGACACCAGCCTAGCAGGTTTACTTGGCAGACTGGGCGACGGCGGGCAATTTCACAAGTCAGTTAATTCGAGGGTATTATCCACCTGTCCAGGAAACCATCCATTGCTCTAACATGTCAGTTATCAGTTATTAAGTGCTTACGTAAATGAGGTCTCGTGGAAAAATACGATTGGAGAGACCCTCTAGCTTGGGATCGAGTGATTTTCATCCAAGAAACAATGTGCTTCTTACGAATTTATCGTCATATCTGGGAAAACTTATACTAGGTGTCACAGAAAGGGGGTTTTTTCGAGTTACGACCCATGTTCTTAGAGGAAAGTTGTTCAGTTTCATGAGGAAAATCGCTGTGTTTCGGATTTATACTCCCTTTCTGATTGATTACTTAGCCCATGTGATTCTGATGCGTAAGCTACAACATTGCCAAGTTTCATAAAATCTCTTCAGCAGTTTTTTTTTCGTGAAAGGGTAATAAATATCCTTACATACATCCATCCATCCAAAAGCACAAACATTGTCATTTATAATATTAAGTAGAATTACCGCAAGAGTATGGTCCAATTGTCATATTCATATTGTCTACAGTTTACAAAGGGAAAATATTTTAGTGAAAATTAGGTATTTAAACGCATTTTTGAATGCGACTACTGCTGTTGAAATAAATGCGGGTGCTTTCAATTTAAAATGAAATTTTGAGATAACCACAAACTGTTACAGGGACACTCGTAATTATCATATTAAATTAATTTTAAACTGAATGCGGTGTACACTTTCATACATTAATAAAATAAAAAGATATGTACCTACTTGAATATTAAATTTAATTACATACTTTTATTCATATCATAAACTTACTACGTAACAATATACTCGTAATAATATGTCTTGATGAATTTCTTGTTAAAATTTTCTTAAAATCAACTCTCCAATACTGCTGAGAAAAGACCCCGTTTTTTATATGGAACTTCTTGTTTGCTAGACAATTCGGCTTACGATTTAAAAAAAAACTATATTTGCTTCGATACTTATTGTGTTTCAGATTAAGATGTGCAATATTAAAGACTAGAGGCTGTCCGCGACTTCCACTAATGACACAAAGGATAAGTATGCATTTTATAAGGATGATAATAGTACCTGCAGGTTATTAGCCAGGCCATTCATGGAAAACAGATCTCAACGACTCTCAGAGAACTCACAGTGCTTATTACGTTAGGTGCCAGCTCTTTCTATAGTTGTAGTGTTCGACAAGTAACTAGCTTTCTCTCTCTACTGAGCTGTCTGCAGAAAAGCTAATAGTTACTTAGCGCATAATTTTATTTATTCTTGACATCGCTTTTCGTATTTAATCGACACAAGTTAAACAATAATTATATAAGCCAAGTATGCATATAATAGATATTGTTAAGAAAGCAGATGTGGAGAATGAAGAGATAGGCCTTTGCCCAACAGTGGGACGGTAATGGTTTTTGTTAGGAAAATATATGACTTGCGGAACTTTTGCTTTTACATTCAATTTATAAATAAATATGATGTTATATTTCAATCGACAGTCTTGCAAATCTTACAATGCCATCGCAGACTACACATACGGTACTTAAGTACATTTATTCAAGCATGGTATCTATTGGTACAAGTAAAGTTAATGAGACAAGATGACGGATTTTCTTAAATATACTTTTTATAGCTGGTTAAAATGACAATAGACAGTAAATTACCTACTTTATTAGATAAATTACGAATGTTGTGAATAAAATTCGGTATTGCAGAAAGTGTTAGGCCTAGAATACATGGGGAAACGCAACTACAACTGCTAAGTAGTTGTAGTTGCAGTAGTTACTTTTGAGTTGTATCTAAGTTTCTGCTATAGACTCCTTTATAAAACCACACACGACGCAACTAGTTTGAAACGTTTCAGATTAGTTGCATCGTGTGTGGTTTTCTAAAGGAGTCTATAGCAGAAACTTAGATGCAACTCAAAAGTAACTAGCAGTTGCAGTTGCGTTTCCCCGTGTGTTCTGGATCTTACTCACACTGTATTTAACTATCTAGTTATATCTTTTAGGTACTGTTACTGTGTAGTTTAGGTATTAAATGTTACGATGTCTTTACTTATTATATAGGAAAAGAGGTAATGTTATGCATAGTATGTTTCGATCGTGACTAATGTAGTAAATCTTATGTAAATTATGTAATGTTATAAATTAAGTAACTATGTAGGGTGTGGGGGAAGCACTTCAACAATATTAGGGTATTATTTTCATTTTCGCTTGTTTATGGTTCTTACCAGTTGCTTATTCTTCTGTTTTAGGAAGTTTAAAAGACGTAATATTTTAAATGTAACGCATAAAGTTATTATTTTACGTTTAATATGTTTTAAATATATACCTATATACCTATTTACTATATTTTTACCTATTACCTATTTACTATATTTAATATACCTATTTACTATATTTATGTACCTACATAGCTTAATATTATCATAAGTCTGTCTGTCCCTAACAAAATACAATAGGTATTAGGTATCTAAATAAAATAAATATCCTTCAGAAAAAAATAACCAGGTTCTTGCATATGGATTAAATTGAAACAAAACGAAGTGTTTATTTAAATAAATGTCGTAACTGATTACTAACTGGTTACAAAAATATCAGTCGATTGAAGGCGAATCGGAATAAACCGTAACTCGTGTTGGTGCCACACTCCCGCGCACGTGTAAAGGATCCACATTAACATACCCTTTAACGCTAGCCGACACGTAATTAAAATAGTAATAGCTCAACTCGTCAATACCTATTGCATTCCGACCGATAAATAAAATTAATTGACATTCTAACGACAAATCTAATTAATTGTCGTTTAATCCGCATAATGTTTAAAAAATAAAACATTTATAAAAACAAAGTTAATGATAATTGACTGTTAAGCAATAGTTTAACCTCAATAAAAAGTACCAACCAGCAAGTTCTTTTTTTGTTGATGGTAAATCTATAATAAGAACGTTTTGCTAAAAAATTCAATAATGGTTTAATCTACATTTTGTTGACCTGACATATCTTATGAAAAGCAAAATCGGGGTACGTCCCCTATTTTTGTATGAGGAGAGTGATGAATCTAGGTAGATAAAATAAAAAGAAGAGGTATGGAGAAGTTTCAAAACAATTGTTTGTTTAAGGATTTTTGTTTAGTTTTGAAAATAAAAACAAGTAGGTAAGTAAGTACCATTAAAATCACAAATATTCGAACAACTAATTAAAACTGATTTTCAAATTACTGATTACAACCACTTACAACTTTTCAATACGTCACGCAGGTTTTATATGCGTATCTAAGCATTTAATTGAGAAAGTAATAAAAATCCGACAAATTTATTAAGTAAGTGAAACAAACCGCAAAAATCGTGAATTAATGCTTAAGTCATAAAATCGTCACTGTACACTATAATTCCAATAAAGCTTTGGCTGTAACAAATAAAAATAATTATTAGGCGGGTCCACATAGAGCGAGCAGCCTCGCGAGGCAGATATTTGGCCGCACAGGAAAGACCTCGCTATCCTATTGAATTGGATAGTTCTTAGGGGCCTCTTTTAATTGGCCGAATGCTTGCCTCGCCAGGCTGCTCGCTCTGTGTGGACCCTCCTATTGAAATATGTCCACGTAAGAAGACAGCGTAGACGGCACACGTGAGTAAACGAAACTATATTATTTCGGTGCTTCTTTGCAACTGAACAAACTAACTTACAATACAATTTCAAATTGGAGTCAACGTTCAGACGAAATTACTACAAATACAATAAGATACACATTTATAAGTAACAGCTTAATGTAAAGCTAAACTCATCGCGGCATCTGTTTCTGTCCGAAAGCAATTCCTACTTATACTTTATTTACTACAAGAAAAGTTACACATTTCATTGTGATAATTGAAATCAATCAAAAATGTCTTATAAAGTTGAATGGTTGATATCTATCTGATACCGATACTAATAAGAGTCGCTCTATTATGTATCATCGCGCCTCGTCGCGTTTCTGTAAGAATGGACCCTTATTTTACTTAGCAAAACTTAGCTAAATATACTATATTATAGGTAGGCAGGCAGGTACTTATGAAATGTTTTTATTTTAGCCTATGTTGTCCCACTGCTGGGCAGAAGCCTCTCCTCTACTTCTCCACACATTTCTGTTGGTGGCGGTTTCCCACCAATCTTCCCTAAATGTGTCGTCGCGCATTCGTTTCTTCGGCCTACCTATTAAAATTTTATACTATTCTTACTACTAGCACGTTTTAATTTTGAAATAGGAACCTTATAATATTCTAACTAATAATAACTAAATCAATAAAAAATTGATGCAAAGGAAAATTTCGTATCACAACCTTCTATCTACCTATCTATTATACAGATCGCAGCCTAATTCTTCCTATATATTGTATGTGGTAAATGTTAATTATTATTCAAGTTTAATTAGAGAAGGCATAGATCTGTAGTTCAATATATTATTTTTATTGTTTTTCCAAATATGTGTGCAAGGGTTAGGTGTATAGCAGTGACTTATGTATGACACACTTTGCGTGTATTATTATTAACCACCTACTTTTCAGTTTTAATTAATTCGGTAATTAATAAAAAAAATCGTAGAATTCGAATAAAGAAAATTAAAATCAACAACAGTCGTAAAAGATCCGTCCTGAAAGAATGAAAATCCCCTCCTGAATTCAGAGTTTAAAATATTACAATTATTTGGCAAAAAAACTCACATTTCGACAAAATCAACTGCCACCCGGTCAACATTTTGACGAAATAATGTCCACACTTTTAAGTATGAAAATTAAACTTCACTTTAAGTCACTGTCTTTTATCCAGATGAGGATAACACTGAACGCGTTTAAGATCGAGAACGTAAATGCTCCCGCGCTCCACAGTTGCGCACGAGTGGATGCGCGGTAAAGCGCACTGCGGTAATAAGGCGGGCGCGCCCGAGCCTGCGCGCTATATACCTTGCATTTGCGGCGACTACTCGCAATTCTGGCAGCGAAAAGGGCCTTAAACCAATATTGATCCAGTTATCACCAGAGGGGTCCTAATAATTTGCACATAAACGTTGTATTGCGAAGACTGCAAAATTTTGTCGCTTTCACAATACCTATATGTATAAATTAAATACCTTTCCACAATACATTTTAGTACAAGATATAGTTCCAGAAAGAGAAGTAAAAGTAAGAGTGCAATAAGTAATTAATACCTATAAAATTACAATAGTCATTAATAAATGAAAGAAAGTGGTCCCATCTGGTTTGCATTGCTATAAAATTTCGCAAATGCTTTACTCAAACTAGGTAATAGTTAGGTACAGTATTTCACTACTAAAATGTATTTTCTATGTAATTAATACCTACCTACGTATTTTCTTTTTCATATGTCATACCTAAGGACAGTTCCAAATCGAAATTCTAGCTTAGAATTTGAGTATACGTATCATTACTATCTAAAGAGAGTTATAGGACTCTACCTACATAAGGCAAAATTCATAGGTCGCCAATTAAATTGGACTGACCACATTCTTCCAAGAAAAATAGAATCCCATAAAAATGGAAAACGAAGTATTAAAAAATCACACTTTTTCATACATGTCTGATCTACTGATTGACATTTGTATGGGAAGAATAAATATTTATCTTATTTCACCCATGTTTCCTGCCACGTGCTATTGAATCGCGTTACTAAGTAGTTGTACCTACTCGTTATTGTGTAAAGTTCGTAATGGTTAAGATAAAAACTTACCCCCCAGTTGCATGAAAGGTTCATCCTAGCATATATCCTATTAATATTATAAATGTCAATGTTTGTGCCGATGGATGGATGGATGGATGTTTGTTACTTCATCACGTAAAAACCACTGCACAGATTTTTATGAAATTTGGCAATATTGTAGCTGATACATCAGAATAAAACATAGGCTGTATTATTTTGAGATATCATGATTACTTTCCAAGATATGACGATAAATGCGTACGAAGTCGTGGGCAGCTACCAGTTGATTTAATAATCCATTAAATATCATGCCGTCTTATTCTGATTAATGACAACTACTGTGACAGCTATAGGTGAAATAGAGCATTAGCTTAATTGACCTTTATTGCAACTAGCTGTTAGGGATTTTTCAGTACCTACTTACTTACATCTGTCCCATCCACGTATTTTCCCTATTACGATGTCTTTTATTAAAACGGGAAGGAAAAAAGCAGTATTATCTATCTATGTAGGTAAAATAATTAAGTGCACATTAAAAACAAAACTTGCGTTCTTTTTGTTTCTCTTATTATGCTTAAAAAAATTATCACTTTGATACAAACTTATTTACTTACACGAAAATTTCTCAAGTTTAAGCTTCAAAGAAAAAGTGAATTATGAGTCACTGTTAAATATTTAAGAATATTTAAACAAAATTTAAAAAAATGGCTCTTAATTGTAAGGTAATTTGTAACGAAACATGCGCTTTGGCTCGCTGTTAAATCGAGTCCTGAAATATTTGCTTATAAATATGCAGAAAATATTGGGATATTTATTGTTCAACATGTTTAACCTTTTGGAAAACCAACAATAGATACATAAATAACATCTAAATACAAAATAAATTTTCTGAACTTTATATCGACTTATATGTGCGTTCTTCTATGTCGATATCACGCGTTGCTTTCGTAAATAAACAAGTGACGATAGCTTATGAATGACGTTCAATAATTAATATATCAACATAACGCTTGACTACACTCAGAAGTAGGTATTGTTTTATAGATGCAGCTCGTGTCATAGTGTAACGATACCTACAAGGGTCTTACTAAACGTCCTATTACTCAATGGTTAATGTCAATCAATGTTGTTTTAGGCAGAAAAGTTTGTTACCTAAAGTTTAAAATCCGTTAAAAATGGACGAAAGTGTCAGCTATACGTTTATGGAAATATTGAAGGAACCACTTTGATATATATTTAAATGAGAGATAATACCTTTTTTAATCAAAATAAGTAACTAGGCACCCTTTTTTACAAATTGCAAATTTGTTAAACAGACTTTAACGATTTTTGTGTTATAAGTATGCATATAGAGAGACTGAAGAAGGTGGATGAAGCGAAAGATGGATCGTAGCGTAGTAAGTGGAGGGCAGTGGTCTCTACCTGGGAAGGGAGAGAGGCGTGACGGATACGTATGTACCTATAAGTATGCATATTTGAAATTCATCTTTTCTATCTATTACGTTATAGATGTAAATCGAACATAATTAACCGAGACCCCTTTCTAAATGTCACGTGAACAAACAACCGCGTATCGGAAGGCATTGCGCTCGAGCAACAGATGTTTGCAGTGAAACGCAAGTGCGTCGCCGGTCGCCGCGGAAACTTCCACACACTGTTTACGGATCCAGTTATACCATGAGGAATGAGAAAGGATATTGTGACAAGTGTTTCATAGTGAGATAATTCAATAATACTTTTCAGTTTTTTCATTGATTCTTTTCAGTAGGTACCTACCTGTATCGCGCTTATTTATTCGGGATGTGTCCTAATTAGATTCAAAAACTTTAACAGCTCATTTAATTTTAACAGGTCAGGACAACGGACAACATTTGAAGTAAAAAATAAAAGAAGAGTTAAGTACCGTTAGTGCAAAAAACATTTGCGAATACGAAAAATCACTCTACCTAATTGTCCCTTCGTACACTTTTTAAATATTTTTTTACAAAACGATCATGGGAAAGTATTAATATGATACAAGACCAAAAGTTTTTTTTAAACAGAGAGGAAATAGATATCTGTTTATTGATTTTTTGTTTAACAAACTTATTGTGATTTAGAATTGAAATCACCATGTTCCTAAACCTATTGTGAGATAAAGTTTAAATTAGCCATTTTCCTATCATATCTTAATCAAAATCTTGCGGTTTCTATTTCCGACAACACCGCAAGTTTATGTTAGTTTTACTAATATTTACTAATAATTTAACATATGCATGTAAATAAAATGTTTAGTTTTTCGTTTACAAAATTCTGCGAATCTGTTTTTAAAAGCAAAGTTATGTATTTTCTTAAAAGCCTTTTTTGTGGGACTACTCCGTCGATGACCAAAAAAGCTGGTTTTCCCTCGAGACATGGTACCTATATATTATTATGTAAGAATTCCTTCGCAAAATCGTTTATACTTCTATATAATTTCTAAACTATAATACTTTTTTATACAAAGTGCCTGATTAATTGATTAACATTAGAATGGGAAATTGATATTGTTTTGATGTTTCTATCCACGTCTCTTGGAGTAAGTTTTTCAGCTTTAAAGGAAAATTAAGTCTCTACATTCTATAAAAATATACCTAAATATCCTATACCTATATACTTATGCAACTCTAAAACAATAAAATAAAACTTATACACATAAACATCCTGTTGATATAGGTATTATTAATATTATAAAACCCTAAAACAATAAAATGAGGCTTGTACAATGAATACCATAGTTGTATGTCTTCAACTGCAGGATCAAAACCAAAATTCTTATAAAACGACTATTATATTCTAATAATGACATAAAATAACTTTTTCTAATCTAAATATAGATGTTTCTAAGTGGCCAGGGTCATAACCTCGCTGCTGAAAGGAAATCGAGACAATTGTTAAGTATTGTCACAACTCAAAGTAACACTAAAGTCTTGCAAAATTCGTATAAATAATCGGTTTAATCGCAATGCTGGTGTTGTTCTATTTCGATTCACTTAAAAACACCAATCGATTATGTGTTATACAAAAATACATATTATACAAAATTCTAGTGCATAATGTATAATTAAGGTGCTACACCAAATACTGTTGTTTGAGAAC
Organism: Anarsia innoxiella; assembly: GCA_947563765.1. Taxonomy (NCBI): domain Eukaryota; kingdom Metazoa; phylum Arthropoda; class Insecta; order Lepidoptera; family Gelechiidae; genus Anarsia; species Anarsia innoxiella. The sequence continues at coordinate 3,320,604 of OX387403.1, forward strand.
TCGATTATAACAAATTAATTAAAAAACATGTTTTCCATTTTGTTACGACTTAATTGTTATAGTACCTATAAATTCTGAGTTAGTTCCAATAAGTACTATAAAATTTATTTATTTATGGAATGGGTACTTACTCAGAGGCTTTATATTTAAATTAAAACAATCAGGTTATGCTTCCGATTTCCACATTGCACCTTTAAGATTATTTCAACCTCGGGTTTCCTCCGATTGTGAACAACAATGTCGACAATAATAGACATATTTCATAATGAACTTGGTTTTTTAACGTATTACCGCCCTACTTTCCAATTACAACCATGAGATACCTTGTTTGTTTTACCTATTTATAAAAAAATATTACATTAAAAGTATTCGTTTTTTATCTAATACTTTTAGTATTTATTTATTTGCAAAAAAGTTTCATTTTAGTACAGTATAAAATAGTAACCACCCTGTAAAGGTTACATGTTACATGTTTTTTTCTGTTTATTTATACTAATGATATATCTTAGCTGGTTAAAACGTAAAGTAGATAAATAAATAAAGAAATACATAGATATTTATTCACAGCCCAACAAACAGATAGGTAAACATGAAAATGTTAATTAATCAATGTAGATATAATTGAAATTAGTTTACAGTTGCAAAAAAAACTGCTAAATTGAAAACCACCTCCTTATTTTTTAATTGGATTGTTTATAGTTTAAATTCAGTTTAAGCAAAAACTTGTTTGTGCACTATTGAATTTGGTATACAAAGCGATAGATCGAGTCTTTCTATAGATTTGTAATGAATGTGTATGTGAGGACTCTTTATTGTTTTCATGACAAAGCTAGTATGTATGTACCTATAGATACTTCTGATATTGAAAAGCATTGAATACATACATATATGGTAGTACATCGAGGCTAAGTGGATCACGCAAGTACATCACAACATCCTGATTCAGTCATCCATGTTTTGAAATCTTAACGATCTTGTCCGTAAACATTCTTTATGTATTCTTAGAATAAAGTGTGCCTAAATATTTGCACCAAAAAAACCTACTTGGAAGATCCTACTAAAAATATCCTGTTAAGTAAGTTGGTAAGTACCTCACACTTTTATAAAAATAAAAATTAAACAAAAGATCGTTGTTCAAATGTTTTGCTAATCTCGTTCTTTAACAAACATGAAATAGTAAACATAACATGAAGAGTATTCACCTTGTATCGTGAGTATGTTATCCTCATGAAAAACTTTGTGTATTAGTTGATATTTGCGGCAAATTGTAAATAATGGCATCATAATATAGAAATAACAGCATTTTACAAAGTTAGATTCGGATTTAGGTATTTCTATGTTATTTATTTAGCCAAAAACAAGACTAGATTGTATAGAGACTTTTAAGAAAAAATTAAGATTATCCACTCTTATTTGATTCTTTTTGGAAAAACAACAGCTTCAAAGCATACAGTAGGTAGAGTATAAAACATAGCTAATCACAGATTTTTACATTCAGAAATTGAACGGCACTTAGAAATATCGCGTAGATTTCAAATCACTCTGTATAGATAGATATCTAGCAAGTTAATCATGATTACCCTTCCTATCGCTTAGACTAGAAGGCTTGGCTCAAACCTGACACAATAAATCCCACAAACCAGTTGAAAGACGTGCTAGGAATGACATTTTCCTACACCACTACCGCTGGCTGCCACCCTGGTTGACGTGATATCATTATACCATGTGTTTACTATAATTGAGTGTCGCATAAGTTTATAGGGTAGGCTTGGCAATTTGGTAGGGTTGACACTTTAGTTACTAGTTAAAAATGTAACTGATTTATCTTATTTTATTTAGCTGTTTTTGTTACACTGCTGGACTCTCTTTATCCTTCACGTCTTGCGTTCCTGAGTTTTTCTGTAGAGTTACTTTGTTATATGATCTTTTTTCGGGCACAATGTATCAGAACAAATATAAAATGGTTTAATTTTGTAAGAAAATGTTAAACTTGAAAACTACTTAGGTATTTTAATTAAATTAAGCTAACCTTTAGCTGCACTATCTGTTATACTGGTATTGACTCACTGGCTTTTAGCTTATTGCCGGAGTCAATGAAAAGATCTACATATTAGTGTAGGTTAGTTAAGGCACTGTAAAGGTGTAAAAATATGTAAATCTTTATTTTACTTTACCTATGTATCTAGGTATATAAATTCAGAGATTATCACCCCTTACAGTATATGCAAACGTTTTTTGCAAGTGCTACAAGCTGCACTAGAGCTGCTTAATATGCCTTTCACTCGGCAGATCGCGCCACCCGCGTACTGGATTCCTTTACACCGTTACCAGGCAAAAAATTATTAAATTCATAACATTTTTTTTATTTAGAGATAGCAAGGACTAAGTAATCTAAGTATGTATGTATGCAGGTACAAGAAACTTCTTTTATAAGTAAATTACAGCGTGATTGATTACAACCTAATTGAATTCGTTAAAATATTACCTACAGCGATGTTTTCAGGATTAACTCAATCAACCGGTGTGATTATTTAGATGTTAGGTATTATAACCGAGAACTGTGTAAAAGTATCAAAGTAATAATTATAGTTTCCGACATTGGTAGTGATTAAATAGTCTTACGTGATTAATTCGTGTCATTAAGGCTGAGATGGGGGCGCGGCAGACTGCTTGGCTCTACTTACTGATCTTTTACTATTTACACAGGATGGTACGAAATATGACTAACAATTAAACTTAATAGATACTGTTCTGAAGTTCATACAATAACAAATATAGGTATACAGGTTGTAACAGAAAGGGGGTATAATGTAGTTACGACCCATGTTCCTTGGGGAAAGTTCTTCAGTTTTATGGGGACTATCGCTGTTTTTCTGCTTTATACCCCCTTTCTATTACACCCAGTATAGGTTTAGCTAATTATACGAGTTTAAAAGCTACGAATGCAAAATTTTACCAGATTTTAATCGGATGATTCTTGTAAGTTACGTCTAAATTCTGAATTGACAAGGAACTTAGAGGTTTAATATCCATAAGTATACTAAGACGGAAAACTTATACTTTGTGGAATTAAGAAGTACCAAGTCAATAGTTTTTTTTTTTCAGTTGAAGGTCAGTACCACAAGCAAAACGGCCATTGACCACAATTTAATCAAACTCATTTCGTTGTTAATGTTTGTGTAACGCGACCCCATACCGAATCGTTTGGTCGCGGTTTTGATTCAACTTAACTTTTGTTTGCTTAATTCACTATTTTGCTTTGTTTTTAATATAGAATTGTTTCGTTGTAGCGGCTCGTATCGGAATGTACTTTTTAAACATTGCCACTGTCACCATTGTCAAAACTGTAACTTTGTTTCAAGCAGAGATATGAGTTGACACCATCAAAAAAAAACATTTTAAACTTTGCATGGTATCTTAACAAATACCATACTCACCTTATCGTCAAAGTTTTCGGAGATTCCTACAGGAAAATCTCTAACATAGATATCTTCATTAGGTACCTACCTACTAGGTACTTACTTACTTAATTCACCTTAAGTTACGCAACCGCGTTTGCCACGGTATTTTTTAACAAAACTGTTGAGATATTCTTCGAGATACGTTATCACATCACCTACTTTCGTTTAAGGAATGCTTTAATTACACAGGTGGTGATTAGGAGACACGTTCAAACAAATTAACATTCAATCAATGGAAATGTCCTGACGAGAAGAAAGTGCATTAACATCGGCTTATCGCTGCTGCACCGTGCACTTTATCGTTAAGGTGCAGTTTGTGGCATTTTGAAGTTTTAGAGAATCGAAGTCAGTGGATTTGTCCGTGTTTTTCAAATGATTCCAATGTTTAGATTAAAATCCTCTTTTCTGTTAATAATTGCCCATTATTGAATAGCATACCTACCTACCTCATAATTAAATTACATAACCAAAATTTTTGAATAAATACGTATAAGTCAATTTATTTAGATAGGTTTCAGTTATTAGGTTAAATTCTATAATAGGTGCCTATCTAGGTTTTATGTAATAGGTTATATACCTATTACAAAATATATACCTACCAACATATTGTACGAAGAATTGCCTATAATTCAATTCTCATTTTTAGCAGGAATATGGTAATGTTTTGTAAATATTTGGTAAAAAATTCTAAGAAATTATTGTAAACAAACAATTGGCATGTAAATTACTTGAACACGAAATGGCTCACTGCAGATAATAGATAATAATTCCACAGGATCTTGTATTTGGTTATAAAACCTAGTATCTAAGTATTTAAGTAAATAATATAATAGATAAATATAACAATTATTATCTTCTTTTAAGATTTTAAAGTCCCATTCACGTTTTTTACATTTAAGCTATACCTATTTGTATGTTTAATAAGTACGAGTAGATATCTGGTAATTTGCCTTGTACCGGTTAAATACCTAACTTAGAAAGGACGAGTGGAATCTTACCGTCATATAAGTAGGTAAACAGACAGTGCATTAATGAGGATACAACTGCCCCTTAAGCAGTGGAAACATTTTGCTCGACCCACTTCTACTCGTGACGTTTATCTCATATCCATTGCCTACGTAATTATCACCAATCAGGTGTTTTATTGTCAACAAATACTGAACTCAATGTTATGTTTATTAACCACATTTTAATAAGTGTGGACTTATCGCGCTATACAATATTGCTGATGAAATAGTGACACTTTTTTACCACGTATTTTTGTAAGCTTACCTCTACAGCTTAGAGAAAAGATTGCATTGCAACCTATCGAAAAATGTTCTTTTTTTTGTTAGCCATTAAGTTCCCACTGCTGGGCAAAGGCCTCCCCCGCGACTTTCCATTTAACACGGTCTCCGGTAGCGACCCGCCATTCCCGTGAAAATGCATCCAGATCGTCTCTCCATCTGTTTCGAGATCTACCTCGGCGTCTGTGTACAATTTTTCCTAACCTAATTTTGGCGCACAGGCCGAAGTAGGTACTTGGTAATTCAAAAATGTAATTGCAAGTTTATAATTCAACTAAATCAAAACACCTTTAAATGTAGTAAACTGTGTTTTAGTTAGGTAAAAGGTATCTACTAGATCCATGTTTTCATCAATCGGTGAATTAGCACATTTTTTTAGTATAAATATCCTAAACGTGTAAGTTGCAGAACGGAATATTAAAATTTAATGGATAAGATTTTAGGTAACCTCATAATACGAGATTAAGCTTTCTTTTGACAAACATTATGAAACAATATAATGTTTTATTGGACATTAGATTTAACAGAACTTTCAGCAACGGGCTTCAGAATTTACATACCAATTTATACGTATTTAGATAGATAGATAGAAATTCTTTATTGCACACAAAGAAATACAAATACAACTTAAAACTAAAACATTGTGCGCAAAGGCGGCCTTATCACTAAAAGTGATCTCTTCCAGACAACCTTTGGAGTAGGACTAGTTTAGGAAGACTGTAGAGTAGAGCAGGGCAATAAATAAATACTGTAATTTACTACTTATTAAATAAATAAAGTGTATTTAAACATATTTATTTACATACAGCCACGTGAATCTCCACAAAGGAAAAATCTTTTCACGTTTTTCACGTGATTCTACCACAATAACATGTCAACGATATGTGGTTTACTGCCTATTCAGCTGTAGTAATACCAATTTATATTCCCAATGAAGAAAACGTGTTTGTGGTTTAAAATCTAATAACTAATGATGGATTAAATCAAATATACTCGTATCTGCATAACATAATAAAACAGTAAATACGTACTTTCATTATTATAGTAAACCGACTTCAAACTCTCCTATCCATCACCATCTCTATTTTTTTGCTTGTTCGTTTTAGTTTGAAATCTGTTAAAAATACTAAAATAATGTAAGTATTTAGTGTTGCGGATATTGCGGCATACTCACTGCTTAGGGGGTTACAAACCGGATGTTTTTGAACTAAGAATTCCGAAAAGTAAATTAGAACAAGCTTGAAATCTTTGAAAATGTCGTTCAATACAATTTCAATTGAGTTTTGAAGTATGCCAGAGAAAGCTTCTTACAAAATGTTTGAAAGTGCCTCCTGCATTGTCATCAGCTAACAAACAAGTTCACTTGACTAATTGCTAAAGACGCATTCATTTGCTTGTACATACTCGCATGCAACGAATACCTTACCGTACCTTCATACTCGCTTTCACTCTCACTTTATTAAAGGTGGTTTGGATAAAGTATTTACTTATACTCGTATCTAGATACATAAATAAATACTGTGGTTTTATTATAAGTTCCTTGGGTATATAATATACTTGTAAATAGACACTATCACAGCTAGGTAAGGACCTCCATCCTAGCTCTACAATACTTAATATTCCGTGTACTTTTTGTACTTCTATGAGCACTGAAATCGAGCTCGTCTCGCCATCTCGCTGCGACACGATTTAGTATTACCTACGTATTAGGGGCCGTTCAAGTATTACGTAAGCACTATGGGGGGGCGGGGGGGTATTTGCTTTGCTTATTTTGGATGACATGGGGGGTAGGGGAGTCTAGATGATGATTACGTCATCGGTAGTTATTTACTTTTTTACACGAATGGCAACCCTCACATTGTCTTTGCTTGAAAACAAAACGCATTTTCGGGGATTCCCGCAAATAATGCATACGTTTAGGCACTGTATCAGTAAAATCTAATCTATCCTAATTTTATTTTCTTATTTTTTAAATTATAAATATAATATTAAAAAAAAAACAATATATTAATTGAAAAATGTTTACGTAAGCATGGGGGAGGGGGTAAGAGCTTTGCTTACTTTTGCTGACAAGGGGGATGGGGGGGTAAATAATTGTAATAAATCTGCTTACGTAATACTTGAACGGCCCCTTATTAGGTAGAATAGGTTTAATTATACTTTACCTGTAGATATAGCAATTCTCTGTTGACTTCCCAGCAGTGGAGTCCATTCTGATGTTGATGGTTCTTTTGCAACAACAACCGGTGTACCACTCAGAAATACTTTAGCAAACACGTTCATATTCACAAACACAATTTCACTTAATTGAACTCCTCACTATAAACAGTATTTCATATTTATTCGTCTTATTTTTTAAACTACATTCTTATAATAAAAATTGAGACTGGTTTAGCTCGTAGAAAAAAACTACGTAGAACGTAAACTAAGATCTTGCAAAAGAATACCTAACACATGTTTTACTACCGTGTTTTTATTGATCCGTTAATTAATTAGCATCATAATACACTCTCAAATAAACAAAACATGCAAGCGAGACTCAAACAAACCATGTCCACGAGCTCCACTCTACTGAACTCGATAATATTGAATATCTACAGTAAATTATTACACTTAAGATAAAATGCCTTAAATAGGTCTCTTCACTATATAAACATTGTTGACCACCTTAACTACTTACGTATTCGTTGTGTGTGTACGGAAAAATACAAATTACATCTAATCAGTAGGTAATCACGTTATATAAATTATTATAACAAATAACACAAACAGTACTAACAGCAAACATTACTAGGTAAACATGAGTTTGGAAGAATATTTCCTAATTAATACTAGTAGGCACCTTAAGTTTAGTACTTAGGGTCACTTGTCGAACAGTGGCTATACCAGAAACAGTGGCTCACCTACAGTATCTGGGAAAGAGGCAGAGATATCTATTCGTTATATTTACTTTTCGAAAGCGGTTGACATGTGTACAAGTTCATTCCAGTTAGTCGGCGAAAATTATGTGAAATTTTTGTGTTATTGGATTTTTATGTTTTTCTTAAAACAAAAGTCGTCTTTAAGGTAAGAAACATTTTGTTCCAACTTTTTATTAATGTGTTATTATGGGTAGCTATTATTTTCTGTAGATTCTATGTCTAATCAAGATTAAATTAATACAGATTTCCGTGTCGTTTGTTGTTTATATTTTTCTTGGGACCGTTTTAAATTCAAAACGGCGTAAGCTTCCACAGTGGCTCAGTTTTGAAAGGTTAACAGTGGATCATGAACCACTGTGTACTTTTGATATATTTTTATAATTATTTACCTAACAATTTCTTTAAATTGTGAAGAAAATCACAATATAGTGACATAGATTTATTTCTTTTAGAGTGCTTCAGACGAACAAGCCGCGGTTCACCGGGAGGGCATACTGACGCAAAGATGAAGAAAACTGTCGAATATATGAAATCTGGAATGAGTGCTAGAAAGGCATTGAAGACATTCGGCATTGCTTTTATAACTTTGCGACGTTTTTATCTAAAGTCAAAAAAAATTGCACCGTCATTGATACAGAGGTCGTTTCCGAATTATGAGGCACCTAAAAATCAAAGTTTTTAATGATGAAGACGAGAAAGAGTTGATTTTTTTTTAAATACCATAATACTATAACTATAAAATACTAAAATCTCAGAAAAAGAATGCCGAAAAGTCGCATTTCAAATGGCGGAAGTTAATGACTTAATAATGCCCGAAAACTGGAAAGCTCATCAATTAATGTGTAAGGAGTGTCTTAGATGTTTTAGGCGAAGATATAGTGATCTCCGTTTACGCAGACCCGAACCATGCAGTCTAGCCAGAGCCACATTTTCCATCAGGCATAATGTAGAAACAAGAACTAAGAAGATTTATTGTAGACACCCTGGATTCAAATGATTATGAGTACAATAATAAATGAGTGATTAAATAAGAATGAATTTGTTGCATTTATTGACAAAACTGAATATATTTACGACCATGATCCATTGTGAACTACCCTGATCCACTGTGTATTTGCCCCCGAACCACTGTTTCGACCCCCTGGTACACAGTGGCTAATTTCTGTGTTTTAAAAAAAACTGCGATATCTTTTTTCCTATTAAGAATAACGACAAAAAGAATAATATTTATGAAACTAGAATGTTTACACCCTACGTTAGTCAGTATTGGTACATCCTAATACTGCTGAGAGCTGTGCTACAGCCTTCGGAAAAAAAGTGAGCCACTAAGTACCAACTGACCCTACATTATAGTAGACCCCCTAATAAACTGGGGCCTACCTATTTAAAGAAAACTTAGGAACCTACTTAATAAGTAAATGAATAAGTCAATCAGTTATGTACACAACAATTATTACCACTTTTCTAGTTTGAATAAAATTGTTCAAACAACCTAATTAGGACAACATAATAGCTCGTAATTCGGAAATTACGACAGTAATTTTATTCGTTTTTTCTATTACTCAAAGTCTGCCCGCTTTTTATGTTAATCATGAAAAGAATAAGTTATTTTATGATTCTCATATTTGGTAATTTATCCGTTTATGTTTTTGCGGAAACAGATTGGGAAGTGACGATGGTCTCCGACATTATTCACGCTGCGAAGAGGCCATCAGCCGTGATCGCCACGGTTTGCTGGCCAAAACGTAAGAACATCTTTAATTACCTAACTAAAACCTAAATTTAGAAGTCATTTGAATTTCGTCTTAAATAGTGTTCCACAAGATTAGACGTAGCTTCTAAAAATTTGTTACAGTCCATCGTTGATTAGGAATATTTAAATTTATTCTAATTATGCTTAGCTTTTAGCTAAATTTAGAAGTCATTTGAATTTCGTCTTAAATAGCGTTCCACAAGATTAGGCGTAGCTTCTAAAAAATTGTTACAGTCCATCGTTGATTAAGAATATTTAAATTAATTCTACCTATGCCTAGCTTTAAGCTAGTTAGGCATTGGCTACGCAATACTTATATATATATATGTAAGTTTTTAATGAAATTCTTAAGAAAGTACAAACGCTTGTTATCAAATTTTTAATGGTTTCTTCTAAACACTCACAGACAAACAAATAAGACTTCATGCAAACATTAACAATCAAGGAAGCCTTATGACTATGCTACGGTTTTTAAATCCTGGTGAAGACTTTCTTTGGCACGGCAACATTTCTAATGAACATCATATAGTTTTCCTGGCAGACTTGGACTGTCCAAGCTTAGCGGATTACTTCAAAGCTGTTTGTATAGCCACAAATGTATTTTACTCTAAAACTCAATTAGTAGGCACTGAACGTAGTGAATGCGCACATGTATTATTATCTTTTGTTTCAGATTAGTCTAAGATATTATTATAGGTTTATGTTAGTAAACTCTCTGTAGGTAAATGCATAATAGGCATGATGACTAAAAAAAATTTTTTACTCCATCACATATTAGACACGTATTTTTTCTTTTTTCTCTTAAACCAAAACTAACAAAGATACACTGAGTTAAAGTTGCTCGTGACGTCACGTTTGAGTACGATTTTTACTCGATGGTGACGTAAAAACCCCCCACTCCGTAACTTTGATGCTCTGTATCTTTGTATTTTTTTATGTATTTGATCCGGTAAAAAATGTGTTTCAAATATTTTTTGATAGCCTAAAATACGGACTAATTATAATTCAATTTTTTGAATGTAGTCATCATCCCAAATTTAACTTTCCTTTGTTCTTTCGTCTTTAGACCTATTAAGAGGTCTTACTTAAGTATACCTAGATACTATACATATATAATTGTGAATGTACATAGGTAAAATAGTAAAAATTACAGAGCAATGCCAGAAACTACTTTCGGTCGCCATTTCGATGGATTTTATTCAAAAGATACGATAATGAAACTGAAGAAGAAACATTTACATCGAAAGTATTAGAAAACATCGAGTTGACGATTGACTCGGAAGTTATTTTGGCTCGACCTTTAACAAAAACATCATTCGATCTGTATTATGGTGAGTAGAATTGCCAGGTAATAGCAATATTAATTTCTCAAAAGACTCGATGTTAAATGTTGTTTCAAACAGTGATTTAAGATGAGAGGAATGACCTGCTGAGGCCTTGACTACTCCAAAAAGAAAGAACACTTTCTTTCCTATTATTTTACGATCAATTTTCAGTTTACAAAATAGGCACTACAAACACTTGGCGCACAGAATCGTACGGAACTTGGGACCATATAAACAGATTTAGGAAAACTATCTCGCACGATGTACCAACTTCATTAAGAAGGCTTGACGTGGAAGGATATCCTATATCTGTGTGTTTCGTTCTCAGAAACAACAATAGTATCAATCATTTAACAGATGGAATGTAAGTTTCTATACTCTTAAGATTCTAACTGCAGTAATGTAAAGAACAAACCGAATATTTTCATATCTGATTATAGAAACGACCACATAGACACAATAACCAAAGTAAATGTCTTAACTGTGGACCACCTCCTAGACTTTCTCAATGCTAGCAGTAAATTGGTCTTTGTCGATTCGTGGGGATATAAGGTTAATAACACATGGACTGGGTTGACAGGATATCTGATCAGAAAGGAAGCTGAAATTGGAGGTACAATTTTAAATAAATTCATAAGATAATAAATAGCTTTATATATTGCTACTAGACTTCTCTTTAGCTTATAAACATTTACTCAATCGGAACATCAATGATTTTTCTGTATCTTCCAGGTTCCCCAATGTTTTTGACATCTCAACGAATGTCTCAAGTGGATTTCATTTCTTGTCCTACTCCTACACTGATAAGATTCGTATTTCGCCAGCCTAAGCTGTCATTTACAAGTAACCTGTATCTATTGTCGTTTAAAACATCAGTCTGGTATAGTCTTGCAGCGCTTGTCTTTATAATGTTCCTTGCTCTCCTAGCTGTGGCTTCTTGGGAATGGAGACGTAGCAGCAATGATCGTAAAATTGTAAGATTTTTATTATTTTTTTGACACAAAAAATAGGCATATAAAAAGTTCTTATCGAATTAGTTTTCTTTCTATTTCTAGACAAAAGACGCCAGAATACTAAGAGGGAATGTCAAAGATGTAGCTTTGCTTGTGTTTGGAGCAGCTTGTCAGCAAGGCAGTCCTGTTGAACTTAAAGGTAAGTAAGTATTCAAATTTTTACCGATAAGTATAGTTTAGAATCGTAGTTTTAGAAACTTGAGATGAGAATACGCTACGTCTAACACTTCAATATTAATAGCATGCCGAGCATGCTATTAAGGTAGAGTCTATTTCAGACCCTTCCTCTTTTTTCTTTTTCTTCCGTGTGCTCTTCTAATGATCTCTATTTCAGGAGGCCTAGGCCGTATGGTCACATTCGTGTTATTCCTCGCTTTGATGTTTCTTTACACATCGTACGCAGCGAACATCGTCGCGCTACTGCAGTCCAGTTCATCACAAATCAGGACCCTCGAAGATCTTTTACATTCCAGGATTAAACTCGGCGCTGAAGATAATGTTTATAATAGATATTATTTTACGGTAAACTTAATTTTGTTTCTTCATATACCAATTGAGTACACCTACCTCCCTATTCTGGTACTTTGTTAAGGATACCTATTCCTTCTGGGGTTGCATTAGAACCTGTAATATTAATGTTATTGTAACTCGACTTTTTATAACTCTTATGAATTGGTCACTGTCTTTTATACTTTTTTTTATATTTTAGACCGCAACAGATCCAATACAAAAAGCAATTTATGAAACAAAAATCGCGCCACCGAAATCTAAACCAGAATTCATATCCATGGAAGAAGGAGTTAAGAAGATGCAAAAGGTACCGCGAATACTTCTTGTTATCTTTTTCTTGAATAGTTCAATCCAACAGCAATCAATTACTTGACTATACATACATATCATATATATCTGGCACTTCTTTTTCCTATCGGGGTAGGCAGAGACTAAGTATTTGCCGCTACCTGTGCCTCCATCCACATTTATCAGTCGCCTCATACATGCACGTCGTTTTAGGGAAGTACCTACTGACTTGGCCTTTTTTAAGTAGTTGAATACTTCCAGGGTTTATACGGCTTCCACATGGAAACAGGAGTGGGGTATAAGTTCGTGAACAAATATTTCAGGGAAAGCGAAAAGTGTGGTCTAACTGAAATCGAGTACCTGCAAATACCAAATCCTCGCCCGTGGCAGGCAGTTCAGAAAAATACTCCTTTTAAAGAAATGTTTAAAATTGGGTAAGTGTATTGCTGTGTTCACACCTTCTGTGCGTGTAATCGTGAGTCAGTTTAAATAAAAAACAGTTTATAAAGGTAATTAAACTTTTCAAAATTAACTTCAACTGTTGAAGTTAATTTTGAAAAGTTTCAATAGTTTCATGTTGAAGTTCAACATGAAACTATTGAAACTGGATACAATGATAGGGAATAGACTAAATTGAAAAATAAGCAGTCTGCTCAGGCCTTGGGTTCAGGCCGTCTGTTAGAATGTTCAAAAATATTTAACACACATATTATATGCTTGATCAAATAATACAAAGACAAGTGTTACTGAGTGGGGGCTTTTGACGTCATGTTTTAGTGTTTGTACATTAAATTAAAAATTTAAAAAACCCCCGACTATAAAAAGTAACAAATAAAATAAATAGTATTTTGTCAACTGAACATCGCTTAATATTTCATACAAATTGGTAACTTTTTTACAAACTTTATTTCGTCGTGGGACAGCATTCTATTATTTTTTAAATTTTGATATCTCATTCTAGCTACTTAGCGGTCCCCCGACAAAATTAAGTTTGTATGAAAGTAATCAATTTGTATGAAATATTAAGCGATGTTCAGTTGACAAAATACTATTTATTTTATTTGTTACTTTTTATAGTCGGGGGTTTTTTAAATTTTTAATTTAATTTTTATTTCGACGTTTTTAAACCTTTAGATATTATAATAATTATTATAAGCTCCTCCTGTTGTCGACATTGCAGTATACAAAGAATTAAACACTGATCAAAATGAATCCAAACACGATATATCTGCTGTTACATTTTTCAAGAATTGATGGAGTGCTGGAAATTCGTACTCCATCATCAGCTCCTCACCTGTTGTCACTATTGCATTATATTAAGAATTAAACACTGATCAAAATGAATCCAAACACGACATATCTGCTGTTATATTGGATCTACAACCCTACCACAGCCAACAAAAGAGCTGATGACCTTGAAATGGCTGAACCGATTTGCATATTATATACCTAAGAACACTCCCAGGAATACCAGCTTTAATTTAAAAAAAAACGCATACAAATCCGTCCACTCGTTTAGGAGCTACAGTGCCACAGACAGACAGACAGACAGACAGACAGACAGACAGACAGACAGACAGACAGACAGACAGACAGACAGACAGACAGACAGACAGACAGACAGACAGACAGACAGACAGACAGACAGACAGACAGACAGACAGACAGACAGACAGACAGACAGACAGACAGACAGACAGACAGACAGACAGACAGACAGACAGACAGACAGACAGACAGACAGACAGACAGACAGACAGACAGACAGACAGACAGACAGACAGACAGACAGACAGACAGACAGACAGACAGACAGACAGACAGACAGACAGACAGACAGACAGACAGACAGACAGACAGACAGACAGACAGACAGACAGACAGACAGACAGACAGACAGACAGACAGACAGACAGACAGACAGACAGACAGACAGACAGACAGACAGACAGACAGACAGACAGACAGACAGACAGACAGACAGACAGACAGACAGACAGACAGACAGACAGACAGACAGACAGACAGACAGACAGACAGACAGACAGACAGACAGACAGACAGACAGACAGACAGACAGACAGACAGACAGACAGACAGACAGACAGACAGACAGACAGACAGACAGACAGACAGACAGACAGACAGACAGACAGACAGACAGACAGACAGACAGACAGACAGACAGACAGACAGACAGACAGACAGACAGACAGACAGACAGACAGACAGACAGACAGACAGACAGACAGACAGACAGACAGACAGACAGACAGACAGACAGACAGACAGACAGACAGACAGACAGACAGACAGACAGACAGACAGACAGACAGACAGACAGACAGACAGACAGACAGACAGACAGACAGACAGACAGACAGACAGACAGACAGACAGACAGACAGACAGACAGACAGACAGACAGACAGACAGACAGACAGACAGACAGACAGACAGACAGACAGACAGACAGACAGACAGACAGACAGACAGACAGACAGACAGACAGACAGACAGACAGACAGACAGACAGACAGACAGACAGACAGACAGACAGACAGACAGACAGACAGACAGACAGACAGACAGACAGACAGACAGACAGACAGACAGACAGACAGACAGACAGACAGACAGACAGACAGACAGACAGACAGACAGACAGACAGACAGACAGACAGACAGACAGACAGACAGACAGACAGACAGACAGACAGACAGACAGACAGACAGACAGACAGACAGACAGACAGACAGACAGACAGACAGACAGACAGACAGACAGACAGACAGACAGACAGACAGACAGACAGACAGACAGACAGACAGACAGACAGACAGACAGACAGACAGACAGACAGACAGACAGACAGACAGACAGACAGACAGACAGACAGACAGACAGACAGACAGACAGACAGACAGACAGACAGACAGACAGACAGACAGACAGACAGACAGACAGACAGACAGACAGACAGACAGACAGACAGACAGACAGACAGACAGACAGACAGACAGACAGACAGACAGACAGACAGACAGACAGACAGACAGACAGACAGACAGACAGACAGACAGACAGACAGACAGACAGACAGACAGACAGACAGACAGACAGACAGACAGACAGACAGACAGACAGACAGACAGACAGACAGACAGACAGACAGACAGACAGACAGACAGACAGACAGACAGACAGACAGACAGACAGACAGACAGACAGACAGACAGACAGACAGACAGACAGACAGACAGACAGACAGACAGACAGACAGACAGACAGACAGACAGACAGACAGACAGACAGACAGACAGACAGACAGACAGACAGACAGACAGACAGACAGACAGACAGACAGACAGACAGACAGACAGACAGACAGACAGACAGACAGACAGACAGACAGACAGACAGACAGACAGACAGACAGACAGACAGACAGACAGACAGACAGACAGACAGACAGACAGACAGACAGACAGACAGACAGACAGACAGACAGACAGACAGACAGACAGACAGACAGACAGACAGACAGACAGACAGACAGACAGACAGACAGACAGACAGACAGACAGACAGACAGACAGACAGACAGACAGACAGACAGACAGACAGACAGACAGACAGACAGACAGACAGACAGACAGACAGACAGACAGACAGACAGACAGACAGACAGACAGACAGACAGACAGACAGACAGACAGACAGACAGACAGACAGACAGACAGACAGACAGACAGACAGACAGACAGACAGACAGACAGACAGACAGACAGACAGACAGACAGACAGACAGACAGACAGACAGACAGACAGACAGACAGACAGACAGACAGACAGACAGACAGACAGACAGACAGACAGACAGACAGACAGACAGACAGACAGACAGACAGACAGACAGACAGACAGACAGACAGACAGACAGACAGACAGACAGACAGACAGACAGACAGACAGACAGACAGACAGACAGACAGACAGACAGACAGACAGACAGACAGACAGACAGACAGACAGACAGACAGACAGACAGACAGACAGACAGACAGACAGACAGACAGACAGACAGACAGACAGACAGACAGACAGACAGACAGACAGACAGACAGACAGACAGACAGACAGACAGACAGACAGACAGACAGACAGACAGACAGACAGACAGACAGACAGACAGACAGACAGACAGACAGACAGACAGACAGACAGACAGACAGACAGACAGACAGACAGACAGACAGACAGACAGACAGACAGACAGACAGACAGACAGACAGACAGACAGACAGACAGACAGACAGACAGACAGACAGACAGACAGACAGACAGACAGACAGACAGACAGACAGACAGACAGACAGACAGACAGACAGACAGACAGACAGACAGACAGACAGACAGACAGACAGACAGACAGACAGACAGACAGACAGACAGACAGACAGACAGACAGACAGACAGACAGACAGACAGACAGACAGACAGACAGACAGACAGACAGACAGACAGACAGACAGACAGACAGACAGACAGACAGACAGACAGACAGACAGACAGACAGACAGACAGACAGACAGACAGACAGACAGACAGACAGACAGACAGACAGACAGACAGACAGACAGACAGACAGACAGACAGACAGACAGACAGACAGACAGACAGACAGACAGACAGACAGACAGACAGACAGACAGACAGACAGACAGACAGACAGACAGACAGACAGACAGACAGACAGACAGACAGACAGACAGACATCGACGTCAAACTTATAACACCCCTCTTTTGGCGTCGGGGGTTAAAAAGACGGCCCGAGGCAGGCAGTAGTGTATCATTGTCAATTTAATATTGATAATCTAATTAATGGACTGAATTGTAAACCTTAATACAAAATGCCATACCTCCATTTTATAACCAGATCCGAAACATAAGTGAATTATATAAGATTTGCCCTTTTATTAACCCCCGACGCCAAAAGAGGGGTGTTATAAGTTTGACCCCTCTGTCTGTGTGTCTGTCTGTGTGTTTGTGTGTCTGTGTGTCTGTCTGTCTGTGGCACTGTAGCTCCCAAACGCGTGGACGGATTTGGATGCGGTTTTTTTTTAATTTAAAGCTGGTATTCCTGGGAGTGTTCTTAGATATATTATATGCAAATCGGTTCAGCCATTTCAAGGTCATCAGCTCTTTTGTCGGCTGTGGTAGGGTTGTAGATCCAATATAACAGCAGATATGTCGTGTTTGGATTCATTGTAATCAGTGTTTAATTTTTAATATGATGCAATGGTGACAATAGGCGAGGAGCTGATGATGGAGTCAGAATTTCCAGCATTCCATCAATTCTTGAATAATGTAACAGCAGATATGTCGTGTTTGGATTCATTTTTATCAGTGTTTAATTCTTAATATTATGCAATGGTGACAACAAGCGAGGAGCTGATGATGGAGTCAGAATTTCCGGCACTCCATCAATTCTTGAATAATGTAACAGCAGATATGTCGTGTTTGGATTCGTTTTGAACAGTGTTTAATTCTTAATATAATGCAATGTTGACAACAGGCGGAGCTTATAATAATAATAATAATAAGGGTTTAAAAACTTCAAAATAAAAATTAAATTAAAAATTTAAAAAACCCCCGACCATAAAAAGTAACAAATAAATTAAGTAGTATTTTGTCTACTGAACATCGCTTAATATTTCATACAAATTGACAACTTTCATACAAACTTCATTTTGTCGGGGGACCGCTAAGTAGGCTATAGCTTGGTCTACTAGGTAGGTACGTCTATCATAAATAATCATAATGTGATATCAAAATTTAAAAAATACCTGTGAAATGTTTAAATTGAATCGATAAGTATAATTTAATATATTCGTAAGGAAAATAGAATGCGGTCCCCCGACGAAATGAAGTTTGTATGAAAGTTGTCAATTTGTATGAAATATTAAGCGATGTTCAGTAGACAAAATACTACTTAATTTATTTGTTACTTTTTATGGTCGGGGGTTTTTTAAATTTTTAATTTAATTTTTAATATATAAGATGTACCTGGACATCATTACATTCTCATGCCATTCTGTTTTCAGCTTAAAACGCATAAAGGAGCACGGACTGCAGACGAGAGAAAATGAAAGATTTTACGAAAAACGGCCTAAATGTTCGGGTAGCAAGTCTCATTTTATATCAGTTACCATGGTTGATTGCTATCCAGCTCTACTTGTTCTAGCTTGGGGAATGATCTTTGCAGTAATGTTGCTGTTCATGGAAATTCTCTACGAAAAACGTACCTCGATTTGTAGAAAAAAATATTAAGTTTTATTAGGTATAATTGGTTAGGTACTTACCTATAAGAATTTTAGCTAGGTTAATGAACTTATACCTATACTTACCTACACGTATTGTTTGTCAGTAATTGTAGAATATGTAGTGTTATTTGGTTGTAGGTATACTTAGAAAGGCTGCTAGAAAACGTCACAAAATGCATATCTATTAATTCGAGTATTTAGCAATGTTATTCTTTTATCAAGTCCAACACGGAAATCGAGTGGTATGGTATTTAAAGTCTATCCTAGATTTTACAAGTACCTATACCAGCCAATCCTTTTAATCTGAATTATTTATTTATCAATTAAACCTTTTCAACGCCAGAAATTAATTTAATTCTTATCAGCCGTGGCGTTATAAGGTTTAATTTTACCTTCTTATAAAATTAAACTGAATTCTTAGGTAACATGACCTTCATATCAAAGAAAATACCCACTTACTCTACAGTTTTATGCAAAATCAAACAATAAATTGTAAGACAAATCACTTGCAAATCACCTCTGATTCAATATGCGCCACAAAAATGTTTGCAAATCGATTTTCAAACTATCTGAAATTTTTTCCATCGACCCTATTCCAATAAAGAGCCTAATACCAACCAATGGTACCAGCTTTATTATTCAAAATTTTCATGAATACTTCAGTAAACAAACTACTTCAGTCCATTTATTTGACTTGAGCCTACCTTGGGCCATCAATTTGACCAATTTCTTAAACAAACTTGTTAAAATTGATACTTGTCTTGTAGATGTAACTAGGTACCTATTTCCTTTAGCATCTTTCCATTTATCAGCGTGTCGATACATCACATTGTCGTCATGGGGAAATTTGATATTTTGTATATTTTTTGTGTGTTATTTCTATTTGGTGCCAATGGAGATAATGTTAGGGATGCTTCTATGGTGGCTGACGTCATTCAAGCGATGGAGAGGCCATCGTCAGTCATAGCTTCCGTTTGCTGGAATAATAGTAAGTTTTATTCTGCACTGTCCCACAAAATGACCCAACCCTTTCGTCAATTAAAACCATAGCTTGTCTATTTACTATTCATCAGAGAAAAAGCTCCACTTGTACGCGGCCCTGACCAGCGGAGAAGAAATATTTGTCTCGATGCTGCAATTCCTAAAACCTGGACACTTTCCACCGAGACACGCACAGGATCAGCATGTAGTCTTCTTGGCCGATCTTAGCTGCCCGAATATCACTGCATATTTGCAAAAAGTTTGTACTGTATTTGTTTATTACTCAAGCAGGTATCTTAGATTCAAATAGTAGTTTGATATAAGACCATCTTAAGAATCTCAAGAAAAGCTTGCTATGATAACTCTTTAGGATTATAAGTGCCATTAAATTAAACTAAATATATTTAGGTATTTTAGATACAAGATACACCTTAGTGGTAGTTAAATAAGTTCCTGAATGGTGAATTTTCATACAGATTAATTAGTAGGGTACCTATACTTATTAAAAGTAAAGGATGTGTAGAGATGACGAGTTACAAATACCTACCTTAGTATCAGTGTGTTCTTTATATTTCTAAAACTTTAAAAAATTACAGAGTAGCGTCCTAAAGCATTTTCGTTCGCCTTTCCGTTGGATTTTAATCGATCAATTGGATAATGAAAAAACCAAACAATCTATAATACCGGCGTCTATAAATAACATCGAGGTGTTTCCGGATGGTGAAGTCATTGTAGCAAAACCTATTTCTAATGATTCTTATAATCTGTATTATGGTAAGTATAATATGCATATTATGTAGTTCCTATCCTGCTAAAAAGTCTTAGAAAGTTTTGCTCGTGTTTTAAATTTTCGAGTTTTTTAACCACAATTTTCATTTCAGTTTACAAATCTGGAGTTGAAATGCCATGGCGAGTAGAACTTTACGGTTTATGGAACACTCAGTCTGGATTCACACAGCCTCAATTAAAGTCTACAGCTAGCCGAAGATTAGATCTTGAAGGATTTGAAATATCTATCTGCTTTGTCTTGACTGATAATGATAGCATTAACCACTTGACGGATAGAATGTAAGTGAAAATGGCGAAGAAACTATCCACTTTAGGTACATGTTTTATGTTTCAACTCAACGGTATAGCGGGGCAATTCTTATCAGATAACTTTACGCGCTACTAGTTGTGATGTTCGCAATTAAGTTTGCGTAGTCCTACCTCATTCAACATTATTAAGAGTTGTACTCATGTCGGTAGAGCATCCGCTATTTAGGCCTTCTTCTCCAGTGCTTTGTCTTCTTGATAGGACTTGACGTTAACTTTCTCCTTCACTTGAGTAAAGTACGTACGTCGCGGTTTTCCTCTCCCTCTCTTCCCCTCAACCTTATTGTTTTAATTTCAGAAACGACCACATAGACACTATTACAAAAGTAACTTTTCATACAACAAACCATCTGATGGACTTCCTGAATGCTTCCAGAAAGTATGTATTTGCTAACACCTGGGGATACAAAGTAAATGGCACATGGAATGGCCTAACAGGGTACTTGGTTCGAGATGAAGTTGAGTTTGGAGGTAAATGCGAATAAAATATATTCCATATCAAACATATTTCTTAAAGAATCTCAACATAATCTGGCATAACTCAGGTGCTCTATCTATTAGCGCATCCAAATCGTTCTTTGCAAAGCTATCATAAAATATACACCCTCAATTTGGGACCTAGGGCAAGATCACGTTGACATTCGGGAGCTGGTAGCACGCGGTAGTCATTGGTAATGATTTGTGACTAAGTATGTAAAATATGTTTGATGTTTCGTGACTCATGAAACATCAAATATACTTAGTTACTTACATATAATGTCGAACTAAGCACACGAGCGGGCCGGGCCATATTGGCAGTGATCAAGTCAAGTCTCAAAGCTACCTTGTTAGTCTTGATATTTTTAAAATATTTTCTTCCACAACTAGGTTCTCCAATGTTCTTCACATCAGAGCGGATACCGGTTGTAGACTACATATCGAGCCCGACACCAACCCGTTCCAAATTCGTATTCCAACAGCCGAAACTATCTTATGAAAACAATTTGTTTCTGCTTTCTTTCAAAACTAGTGTTTGGTACAGCGCTTTAGGGCTTTTGGTTCTGCTGTTTTTAGCTTTGTTAGCTGTTACTACCTGGGAATGGAAGAAGAGGAAGAACCTTGAAGAAGCGGTGTGGTCATATTTCTTTCTATAAAAATGTCATTTTTCAAAAATTTGCTCTTTCTGGCTATATTGCTTTGCATGTAAGAGCTAGATTGCTGAAACCAATATTACCAATATCTAATCGCTTATTTATCAGTAAAGCATTTTGTTGCTAAGTTTGCCTAAAATAATTTGCAGAATACAAACGCAGGAATTTTAAGGGGCAACGTGGTTGATGTTGGTTTGCTGATTTTTGGAGCGACTTGTCAACAAGGGAGCACTGTAGAATTAAAAGGTAATCAAATACACAGTTACTTATTGCATGTAGGGAACATCTGCAATCAATTAAATTTTATTTCCGCACGAATGTTTTTCCGCCAGTGCGGCTACTTGCTTATAATTCAATGTGTTAAAGAATTGCGAAAAAAAAAACGGACTGAAAAAATCGTGCAGATAGGCCCATAATCTTAAAGCTGGTTAAAAGGCAAACTTACCTATGTCAATTAGCCCCATCAAGGCATTTATTATGAAGATTTAAAAAAAAGAACTACTGAAGGTTCTTGCAGGAAGTCATTCAGTTTACGTCGGTAAATTTTTGTCAGGGAGTGCGTAAGGCATAGGCAGGAACGAACGATCCAAAAAACAAGTAATATCTCACACTTTTCAGGTTCCCTAGGTCGAGTGGTCATGTTAGTTCTTTTCCTGGCACTGATGTTTCTTTACACATCGTATGCAGCGAATATCGTGGCACTTCTACAGTCCAGTTCTTCTCAAATAAGAACATTGGAAGATCTGTTTCATTCTCGCATTAAACTTGGCGTACACGACACTGTTTTCAATAGGTATTACTTTTCGGTAAGTAGACAATTAGTTGCCAATAAAACACTTGTTTGAAATGGTGGATTTATGTCTTAGATATAATTAGACTATGGCGGTAGGTTATGTATGAATGAGGTAAGTGGGGAAAGCCAAAAATATTGCCTACAAGCTTACAAGACAAGATATTGTGTAAGTTTTCTTTGTTATGAAGATAAATTCCAAGGTGGCCGTTCTTTGTATTGCCTTGAAGTAAATAATATAATTGGAATTCTATGTAACCTTAATTTGGTTATTTCAGACTGCCACGGAACCCACAAGGAAGGCAATCTATCAAAAGAAAGTGGCGCCGCCTGGCGAGAAGCCACGCTTCATGACAATGGATGAAGGAGTCAAGAATATGCAAAAGGTAGGTGCAATAGGTATACTACAGTATCACAGATGATAGGTAATTAATTAACAGAAAAACCTAGAGAAAAGCTTCCTATTTTACATTGCAGGGTTTGTTCGCCTTTCACATGGAAATTGGCGTGGGATATAAGTTCGTGGGTAAATACTTTCGCGAAGGCGAGAAATGTGGACTGAAAGAAATACAATATCTCCAAGTTATCGACCCGTGGCAGGCAGTACGCAAAAATACGCCTTACAAAGAAATGTTTAAGATCGGGTAATTAAACGTTGTTGAAATTATTTGCTCAGTGTTTTCCGAAAGGCGTTTTTGTTTTAAAAAGCGTATGGTGCCATGCCTAGCTAGAGTTCTGTAGTTCAATTTCCCGATTGGGAGCAAATGCACTTTCTTGTTATTGAGAGAGATATTTAGGTACTTACAGAGTGGAATGGATTATCCTTTCTCTTACTAATCTATTGCCCAGCTAGCTAGTGGTGCTACATAATACATGTATACTTAATTAAAAACTACCTACCTACTTTCAGAAGAAAAAAAAAGGGAAGCGTTAAGTATTTAAATTCTTATTTGTTTTCAGTCTTAAACGCATTCAGGAGCACGGGCTGCAGAAAAGAGAAAACGAAGTGCTGTACGAAAAACGACCTAAATGCTCAGGTACTGATTCCAATTTTGTATCAGTGAGCATGGTGGATTGTTACCCCGCTTTGCTCGTTTTGACCTACGGCACAATTCTTGCTACAATAATTCTGGGATTTGAAATTATTGCCAAGAAAATGGAACATTTAGAATCGAAATGGTGTTGTAAAACAGTCAATTTGGAAGCGGATTTTGAGGTCCCGGAGGAAAGGATATATATCCAGTAGGACGGTAGATATTATTTTAAAGTAGGTAACTTATTCAATAATACCTATACTACGCGACTGTACCTATTTACTCTACTAATAAGACACCAACTTATGTGTAGTAATGATGTGAATAAATAGATAGGTACGTAAATTATCTGTAACTTCCCTTTTAATTGTTGTTGTACCGAACAAAGAATACCTATCTAAGTAAAAATTATTAAATTTAGAACATTCCTTTTGTATTTTTACTTGAACTCTGTTAGAAATTGATCTAATTTTACTTAATTTAATTCCTAAGAAAATGCCAATTTTCTTAGGAAACATCATGCAATCAATTTGAATACTACCTACTATCTAACTAAACCAACTTTTTTGATGGCTCCAAAACAAAGGCAAATAAAACGATAAATCAACCAATTCATGAAGGCCACTTTAATCAATTAATGAAACTACATCTATTTAATAAAAGATAAAGTGTTTATTATATTCCAAACCCGATTAAGTACTACTTATAATATAATTTAACATAGTTTTAATTAGTCTATACCTACTGCATGTTTGTCAATGGTTATAAGTGAAAATACCTTTTACGTACAATAAATAAATGATTTAAAATTGTAAGTACCTAGGTACCTAATTTTGGTACTTATTCTTAAGTATTTAGGTACTCAAGTCGAAACTTAACTCTCACTAAGAACAGTTTGGCACCACACTCACCTACTTATAAATAAAACCTATAAATAAGTATTATAAGGTACCTTGGTACAACATTGACCATCGTGTTGTCCATGACTGACAGTACAAACACGATTGTTTAAATAAAGATATCGTAAAATAGTACATCCACTCAACCATTTCGATATTAACAAAAACAATAAGTATAGACATAGAAATAAAATAAGGAAGTGTTGACGCTGTTACCTAAAACCCAATGCCACCATTCATGTTCAAATCCCTATAAAAATACTTAAACACACTACAGGGTGTAACAGAAAGGGGGTATCAAGCCGAAACACAGATATAGTCCTCATGCTGAACAACTTTCTGGGTCGTAACTCGAAAAAAAATTTTGGACGCCTATACTTACTCGATCAGCTGATCGGAAATTTTGTATGGGAGGCGAAATTTTTTTTTTCGAGCTACGACCCATGTTCGTTGGGGAAAGTTGTTCAGTTTTATGAAGACTATCGCTGTGTTTTGGCTTTATACCCCCCTTTCTGTTACAATATAAGATAGGGATTATGTTTAAAATCTTCGTTACTAAGGTCCTCTTTATTGTATAGGTACCTACTTACTGCACATACATGTGTTTATATGTGCCTACCTATATCACATACTGCACCAAGGCCAAGTGTAGGTACGCTTACGATAACCACAGTAAACCGCAAGCAACCTTTATCGAGAAATGAAACGCCGCCCTTACCTTTTAAGAGAACCAACATATTTGTTATCTTAATTCTTATTTGATGACGATGACGTATCCGTATGAGCTTATCCGATAATGAGTGGCCTATCAGACTATGCAGTTATCAAATAATGAGCAGCGTTCACAATCTCAGAAAAACTACTTGACTCCTTAGTATAATCCTGAATGGGAAGGGCAAAAGGGTTGGTATAGGTAACGTACGCATTTAGTTTTGATTTTTATGGAACTTTTTCGGCCCAGGACCTTTATGTCCGGGCCCTTTTGGACCGCCGGCTCCCTGGGGCCCTGGACCTTTCGGACCCGGTCCACCTTTGCCATCGTTTTTGTTGTTGTCCTTTTCATTTTTCTTATTTTGCGTATTTGGCGGAATTCTTTTGATGAAGAACCTGAAGGACATCTTTTTATTACTTACAAAGTGAGCAAGGCTGGCCAACGGTATAATACCACACTTCCCTTGACGGAACACTTCGTCTGCGTTAATGGCATCATTGAAACAATATTCGGTAAAAACTACCTTCCTTCTAGAATCTTGTTTGCTGGTAATGTGTATCTCGTAGATATGTTGTTGTGCTACTTTCTTACTGCCAATGTGTTGGATAGCCAAGAAGGCCATCTTCTGGTACGTGTCGATTTTGCAAGTAAGAATAAAAAGAAGCTTAGCTTGGGTCAACAGAAACACATGACGATCGTCCTCTTTAATGTTCACATTATCCAACTCAACTTCTGAGTCAGTGCTCACGTTATGGGTTGGGTGACGTTCCTTAAAGTGGTCCATCATGTTGAAAAGTTTACCTTAAAAATGAAAAAAAAATCCTTAAATTCTGCTTGAATACTTGAGGTACCTAGTGGTACCTTTTTTTGGTTACGTAAATAACACTTACCGGTCCAAGAACACTTTCCAAGCATTACTCCGAGAGGACATTGCATTTGGCGATAGATGCACTCCTTCAAATGATCATCCACGTCGTCGGCCATCATAACGTACACGCAGCCAGCCCCTTTATTCGGACATGGAACTTTAGCCTGGAAAAAAAATGACTATCATTGGCTATAAAAATATGCACGAGATCCTCAAAATAGTAGGCAATGAAGATTTGTAACGTAGGTACGACAATATCTAACATCAGGGAAAACTTTTAATTCATGGGTGACGTTACTCATACCGTTTGTAGGTAGTCCCAATTCCCCACTCACCTTAGCAATGATCTCCTCAAGCTGCCAGTTCCTCATCTGCGTCATCGGCTGCCGACAGATGGGGCAGCAAGGCGGGCACAGGTTTGAGGTACAGGTGTTGCAAAGACTGTGCCCTGATTGGCACTGGTATATCGGCTTGCTCATCGTCTCCATGCATACAGGGCATTCTGGTAGATCCAATGCCACTGCAGCAGCTCTGAAACAAGTAAAGTTAGTTATAAGTAAGTAAGTAAATATATTTAAATAGTGTTAATGAGTTATGTAATAGAGTCAATAGTGTTAGATGTGTACGGTACGTATTTAGATATAAGTTATTGAAACTAATAAAATCCATGGGTCGGAGAGTCATGTTAATCCATGAGTGAGAAGGTTAGTAATTTTACAATTGCATAATGGTAGGTATCCATCTAGGTTCATCAAATTATAAATCACTTAGCTATTATTAAACGTAAATAAAACTAGAAACTTACTTTTTATTAGCTTTTGCTGACGCCATGTCTGTTTATGATCGTCGTTTTGATTTAAATCTAAAATGAGTAAAATACAAGTAAGATACATGCCTAAGTTAACTTAAAAGAATTCTTTTCTAAAGAAAAAACAGGATGTTTCGGAATACATATAAAAAAGGCCCTTTAAGCAGTTACTTCGTTCTATTTATAACCTACACGAGACTGCACACTGCACTTCTATGCATGACGACAACAACGCATCAAAATAATCTTACCTACCTATACCTATTTTTAAAGGCATTTCCTTGTTGTATTTAAAGTACTTATTGCTACAGCTAATACTTTTAAGTAGACGTATGTTATGTTATGATATCAGCTGCTTATGTCGATAATAATACTCGTATTTATGCAAGTGGGAGGAGAGAAGGGCGTAGTTCATTTGCTTTCTAGAGAAATATATCATAATTATACCTATTGTAATCTTAGTCGTACTTACCGAAAAGTAAACACTCAATACTTAACTCACACAAAATTCAATAGCACCTACACTATAAAACTGAATACAATTTGAATGCAAAGACTGTATTAATTAACAATCGTATTTACTGTGCAGCGTGGACCGGCTAACACATGACAACACGAACGACTACCCATCCGGCCACAATGGAGCGAACCACGAGCCGCCAACCGCCAACCAACTACTCAGAAACGATAAAAATACAAGTACCTACTCCGATACCAGATCTACACACTCGAATTGAACCTTATTGCTTTAAACTAAAGTTTAAGTTCAGCTAACATCGTAAACTAACATTATCCGATTTCGGGTATTCCCCAAACATAAACTAAACGTAAGTAGGTAGAAAGTAAAGGAATTTATCTTTTTTTTTGTCGTTGCTTGCCTGGCTTCTTCTATTTTAGCAGTGTCTTTATCATCTTTATTTATTTATCTCATGAAAAAAACCCTACTTGAAAAAGTTAGTAGGTAAACGTTTTGTATGAGTAACAAAATATTTACCCTCCCTTTTGGCTTTGCCGTAGTCGGGTAAAAATAGCATCATCCATCCCATCAATTTACTGTCCATACCTACGTAAATAGTTCCGGTTTTGTACCTAAGCAATTAATCAGTTGTTTTGTTATCTATGCTTTGCATTGTAGTTATCTAATTGCCTGCAATTAAACAGTTCAAAGGTCTTATAAAGTAGGTAGAGTAAGTTCTCTAAATATGGACCAGTCTCATAATATGGACTACTGCAATAATTCAAAAGAGGGCACTATAATCGCGGCGACGTAGGTAGTATTCGATGCTCCTACCCCTCGCTACCCCACCATTCGGAAACAGCGAAAATACCAGTGTGCATGTATCAGCGGCAACCATTTTGTGATTTTAGCAAAGGTCGATGTAATTTTTTGGTGGTTTTTGTAATGATTTTACTGTTTTTGTTATTATTAATTCACGTTTTTTATCTTTAGCTTAGATTCGTTAATATGTTCTATATTATTGTGTGTCTAACGCATATCTCCATCTAGTAAGAATATTTTTTGCGCGAATAAAATATTTAAGAAGTAGTAGGATCTGAATATGGACCTATGACAAGGTTCTAAATATGAACCGCCGGTCCATATTATGACCACGCGGTTTTTATTTAATAAACCGTAACTTATTTGTTTTACAAATGGCATAGAATAAAAGAAGTTCCAAGAGAAAAACAAAAGTTTGAAGAAATTTAAATCGTAGACCAAGATAGAATATAGAACTTTAAAATAACCAACTAAACATGCCATCCAAAATAAAAAGAACCTGGCGGAACAACAATAATTTCTTCTAGTTTTGATGCCAGCGATTAACCATAGTAATGCGAAATGTTTATACTGTACCTAATGGTCTCTTTTCTATAGATACTCGTGGAGTATAGTGGATACCAAGCTTGTAACCAGTGGGCTCACGGTAGGTGCGCTGGTATAGTAGGTGTCAACTTTATTTCTGAATTTTGTTTTCGTAAATTAACCTACTTCTACCTAGTCCAAAAATATTTGAAGTTCCTATATGATTCTTAATAAATTATGTTTAATTAATTACCAAATAATATGATATGGTCCATATTAAATATCCCTAGTCCATATTAAAAACCCCGTGGTCCAAATTGAACTACCATTTTTGAGATGTGGAAATTGGCATAACTTTATAAAAATATTAAAATTTTAAAAATGTTCGTTCCATTATAAGCTTTTACTTAATATTATTATTACTAATTAGTTTCTTGATCGATTTCAATTAAAATGACTAACTGAGCTTCAATATTTTGGGTTTTATTTAAAGAAAACCATATGGTAGTCCATATTTAGGGACCTTACTCTACTTACGCTGCCGAGTTTTCTTTACAAATAAGTAGATACTAAATTGTGTTTTGAATCGACTTCAAACTAGGTACTTAGAACAAACGTCGAAATAAAAAAACGGTCGAATTGAGAAACCTCCTCCTTTTTTGAAGTCGGTTAAAAAGGAGGTGGTTCTCAATGTATCCTATAATTGTAACGAGCGGGTGTAGTTACTTAACGTTTCTCTCTAATATGGTTAATTCTTTAAAAGGATTGTCATAATTTATGACTCATAAAAACAAATTTTGGAATGCTCATACATTTAATTCTATTCAGATATGATTTCGTGGTTTTAATTAACAACGTACAAGCTTATATAAGTACTTATAAATAGGTATATAATAATTTTATTTAATTTTCAATCAATTATCAACTTTTAGATACATTTATTTATCTATATTACAAGCAGATCAAAATACATTTATCACAGAATGCGTAGATAACAATTAATTATATAAAAATGCAACTAAATAGTGGGATAGGTAGGTACAGGTACAGCTATTATTTATTTATTTTATTATCTATTGTAAGGTACGTTTTTGTTATAATTATTTATTATTTATGTCACATTTCTATTAGGTATATATAGCGCAAAGGCAAATCAGGTGCTACCTAGATCTCAAGAAAATTTAATAGGTACCTACCTACTTAGATACGTAGGTCCTAAACTAACACTTTGTACCTAAATAATAAATCATTGCGGTACGGACGTTGTACAAGAGCTACGTTAAAAATATAAAATAAGCTTGTGAATAGTTAGGTACTTAGAGATACTTGCTACTTACTCTTACTTGAAAGTTTAGATAAATATTCCATTCCAGTACATTAAAAAGAAGCTAAAATAACTAAGAAGCTTTGTAAATTAGGCATTACGTGTACATACAATATAAGGTATATTTAGGTAGGTACCTAACCTACATATTTATGTAAAATCGAATGTAGTTACATTTCTAGTAGGTGTAGATGTTGTACGTACAATTTATGATATGATATTTAAACATTTAATTTCAATTTAAAATTTAAAAGCAATTTAAAAGTCATTCAGGAGGTCATTTATCTACACTAACAGATTGTACAATATTGGCGGACAATATGTAAACCGTATACTTGAAGATATTTGTCAAAAAGTTAAAATTTTACATTAAAATAATAGCAGGTACTTACGGATATTAAAGTAGGTACTTAGTGGAATCCAATAACAATGATTTAATTGAGCTAATTTACTTACAAACTTAACACCAAACTTAGGTACGTATTTACAAACATTGCAGTATGTACCTAGGTACCTGTCTTTTTAGTTTAGACCAATATGATATGATATAAGTACATAAGTATATCATAAAGATGCCAGTAATCATTATACTTAAAGATCTTAGTAGATAGGTAGTTCAAGGTACATTCATAAATTCATGTTAATACTGTAATTTTGTACAAATCACCTGCTCAAAGAGACGGTATTTTTGTACAGGTTTCACTAAGTAGGTATATATGAAGAAAATCAAGGGAAACAATGAAAAGGTTTTTTAAAGATTTCGATCGTAATAGGCAAATTATATATATAGGATATAGGTAGGTACTTAGCTTGATTTTCGGTATAGAGTGTAACTACATTACCATCCTGTATTTTCCTAAGTATCTATTCCATCTGGCTGTAAACACGGCACTTTCGCTAAAACCCTCTAAGGACTTTTATTTAATGTGCTCACGCTTCAAAATTGCAAAAAATGTGCACATAAGCTCGAATTGTCGTTTTGAATATTTAGGTAGGTACCGACATTCTTACATTTGACTAGAAAAAAAAACGATTTTGATACCAACTTTTACGAAACTTGCTCTTGTATTTGAACATATAGGTTCATGCTCATAATCAATCTTCTTGTTTCAACAAACATATCTAACAACAGAAAATAATCTACGATTTTTGGTAAACAGCTAACATAACCCGTAATTTCTATGTTTAGTTAATTTACAGCATATTCACAGACGTCGTGTGCTCCGGTGCATTCAACGCTTGGTCGATGTGTAGAGTCCCAGATTCCAGGTCCACATCTCTGGCACATGCCGGCCAGGGTGCAGGGTATGCGGGGTATCTGTCGGAACTGATGAAGCAGACCCCGCGCCTTTCGCAAGATTACTCGCCCGTCCATGTACATTGCTGGAAGTAAGAAAATTCTCTTTAAGGTCGGTAAAGCTATGAACAATTTTCAATTAAGGAAGTTCAACGTACAAAATCACGATCTTAACTGTGAGTAACTGCAATAATGTAGTTTGTAGCCATTTTATACATATAAGAAAGCCGCAGCCTGATGTAAATGAGTTTTATCATGTGACTTTAATCTTAGAAGTGTATCTGCTAGGAATCAATTAACTAATCCGAATCATACATTACCCAATGAGCTAAAGTGCAACAGCATCTCATCAGTGTTGAGGTCCTGTGCGATGACGTCATCAGCATAGACGGCAATGATGGCCAGGCATAGGAACAGGTGGAAGTAATCGGTCTGGTAGGTAGACCAGCATGCCTCCCACATTCGAAGAGCTACTGCTTCCGTGAATTCTCGTTTGAAGCATCTAATTAGAATAGTATAATTAAAACTTGTCTCTTATATTATTCCCATAAATCGTAGGTACTAAGCGATAAACAAGCGTGTTAGGCATTGGCCTAGCGTGGTGGATTATAGCCTAATCACTTTCGCATAGAGTAGGCCCGTGCCCATATAGTGGGGTCGTAAAATGGGCTGATAACGACAAACGTGTTGAAATAATAATTTCTATTTAGATATAATTTTATTTTAACACAGATAATACTCACAACAATATCCAGCGATGACAAAACAAGAGTTCCATAGCGTCTACGTGTTTCTCGAGATGTTTGTAGAAATGTGGGAGCATTAGTCTAATCAGCTCGCGGAGGTAACTCTGGAAAGAAGTTGAATTATTCAATAAAATTATAATAAATTTTATTAAAATGGTAACATAATGTGTAGAAATAAATAAGTAATAAACTCTTACAAGATTATTGTCCATATCATTATCGGTGGGAGTGCAAACGAAAATAGCTCTCTGCATGAGACCAACAAAACACCAGAACGCCTCCGCTTCACATTTAATTTCACACAGCACTGGCGCTAAAAGGTCACTCATTCCTTGTGTATACCTAAAACATGAAAAGAGACATCTTACTCTTTCCATAAATATATTGGATGAAACTTTAAGTCTCACGAAATAAGCCTCTATCCAAAGTTTCATCAAAGTGCGCTTGATTTATTATAAATGTCAAGGGCAGACTGAATTTCATAAGTTATCAACTTCGAGACAACATCAAAGCATTGGGGATTAGAAGTCTCAAAGTACAATGAAGCTCCATTATAACTTTAAAAGCACCACATTAAGAGCACTTACCCTAATACTGGATTATATACAGCATAATTTAACAAAACATTCTTCATAATCTCTATGTTGTAATTATTTTCGCCTGCAAAGAACGGATTGCCCCTGTCCGTTCTGACGACGTCTTTTTCAATTACACATTGCACCGTTCTCCAGAACACCGCGTGTTGCTCTGGAGTCATCTTTTCAACCCTTCGTCTTGTTATTTCGTCATATTCTCTCGTCCTAATTTGAAGGATTATCTCTCTCTCATCATACGTAGAGTTATACGGGTAGCAGTGTAGAAGGAACGGCCACACCTCTCTTCGTAACTCCTTATCTAAACCCCCGAAGAAGACGCATTTGCGCAAAAACAGATCATCTTCTATAACTCCTTTTCCATTCATAAGCTTGCCATAGAAAAGTTCCGGTGTTATTTTAGGAACTTTGCCTTCTTCTGGATGTTGTTCCGACTTTTGTACTTCTGGACGGCATACCATGAAGTGCCGATATGGTAAATTTTGCTCTTCGGAACCTGAAATTAAAATGTTAATTAAAGGTTTCGAGCATTTCGTGGACAAAAATATCATAATTTGCTAAATTATTTTTTACCCTCTCTACCTGGAGTGAGCTTGATATTGTGCAGTAAGGAGTGCCATCTGTGCAAGACCTGCGCGAGGTGGTCAAGACCTCCATGATGGAAGTGCAGTATCTTATACTGCGACTCTCGCGAGGCAACCACCAGTTGTCCACAAGTGCAGTTGTCATCATTGAAGAATAGACGTAGGGAGCGCATTTGACTTAGGTCCACGGAAAACCTGCACATTCATTCAATACTTTTTAAACATAGATAACGTGAATTGATCTTTGAAATGCGATAATGAAGTTTACATAACACAATTAAAGTTGTCTGTCACAAAACAGTTGATAACTGTCGTTCTAATTTCAAAATGTTTATTAATGTGAATTGATGTGACCCTAATGTGACCGTTATAAAAATAAAACAAAAGACTATCAACTCGATGATCTTCCTTCCTATTTATTCGATCTGACAATGAACATTTTGCGACAATAGCTTGTTTTAAAACTTTGTTTGTTTATTTACAAAGAAACTGAGCAGTTAAATATTGAGAATCGTTGCACGTATTTCGAATATCTCCCGAATATAGAATGCCAGCTGTAATGAACATTCCGAGAATGCCTGACACGAGTTGGATTCTGCGGAAATGGCACTTGCGGTGACCTTCTAACGAGCGTACGTCCTTGTGACATTATCACATATCTACTTTATATGCTGTTTTAGAAAATAATAATAATGGGAGATACTTAAATTATAGGGAATCTAAAGTTAGAAGTGAATAGGTATCATAATATGAATTACATAAAGCAAATATCCCATCAAAAAGAAGTCTCGTGAGTATGATTGGGAATTGGGATGCTTCTTCTGGTTAGGTAGGTACCCAAAAACATTAGCATTTAAGGTTACGATGATATTATAGTGTCACTTATCTTAGATAAGTAAAGGCTTTAGAACAGTCGTGTTATGGAATTAATTACGATAACCACTTTACCAATAAAGTTATCAAAACGTTGTGGTTGAAACTCAGAAATGCTGCCTACGTGAAAATCGATAGCTTGTAACTTTAATACGCTAGATATTTATGTAAGTACCTATTTATGTTGTCTATCTATATAAATAACATATTCTATTATAAGTTTTACCTTCGGCATTTAACAGGAGCTCTTCTCTGAGGCGCTGGAGAACTATGGACACTATCAGGAAACACCAAGTTGTGCTTTAGCGCTAAGAATTCTGGTGTACTCATCCAATTTGGATTGCCCTCGTCACAGGAACTCATTGACAGTGACCTTATAAACCTGTCTCCTGACATTGAATCCGGGGTCAAATCTATATTTTCTATATTTGGGTTAGCAATCGTTATGTTAACCGATGTCATCGATTGAGACCGCACGTGCTTATCGAAACCAAACACGTAATCCTTCGTCTCATCTTTCTCAAAACTTGAATAGGCATTTTCTTTAGTTGAGTCCAAAGACTTTACAGTAGGTTTTGAACTTGAAGTTAACTCATCTTGCGTGGTATCGTTACCGGTAAACCTTGTATCATTTGATCGTATACTTTGCTTATCAGAATTGGAATTAATACTCGTCGTTTCAGACGAATCGGAAAACGCATTTTCATTGTTTACATCTGTTTTTACAGGTTTGTTGATTTCGTGTGATTTGAGGGCATTTCTAGCATTCGGTGACCTTTTCCCGCTACAAAGTTCTTCACTGGGACTCGTCTCTACCGCTGAAGGACATTTTCTTAACGTAGAGTTAGGTATCCAGTTGAGAAATAGCGTGGGTCGCTTGGAATTATTGTGTTGGTCAGTAAATACCTTCGTAGTCACAGTTAGGTATCCAGGATGATGCACAATATCCAGTTCGTGTCTAGCGATCGTCGGTGGATGCACACAGACATTATTTTTACAAAACAGAATTTCATTGTCGACGTAATCAGGCGGTTCCTCGTTATCTTCGAACTCCAATCCGAGGAAGTAGCTCGAAGCCCGTTTGAGGAGATCCGGGAGAGGCATTACGTCAATCGTATGTTCACATTTCCCTAATCAAAGTAATTGTAGGTCTTTTATTACGCTGCGACGTTATCACTCGCGTCGCACTCATTCAACTGCCGTGTGTATACTACGCGCATATAAACATCTACCAACATAGCTTGATAACGCGGTATTGATCGGTGCCACCAGAATAGCGCTGTTTCGCCACTCAAGCAACGTCACAGCTGTGTCTTGCTTGTCATTTGTTCGACATTTTTTTTCGTTTATTAAACCTGCTTTTGTTCATAATGTTCTAAAAATTATTAGCATAAATAAGTAGGGTAGGTCATTGAGTATTTATGTAAAATAGCAGCAGAGTTACCTAAGCACTTATTTACTCATCTATAAGTACCCACTTATAAGTAGTCGGTGTGAAAGTACGGTACGAGCTCCTGTCCTTATCTACCAATGAACGGTTGGGTATTATTTTGTTTTTCATAACTTAATTTGCAATAATTTCACATGTCATAATGTTCTACAGTCATAAAGTTCATATGCTAAGTATATTATTATTTATATCTACTAACAACGATGGACATAATGGTTCAGTAGTCATAATTAACATTAGCCATAGTATTATGTTTCATAAACAACAAGGGCCATAATTATAATTTTCTATAACTATTAAATACATAATCAACAGATGACATATTATAATTATGCCATCATGTGCGTATTATATACTAGATGAGATGAATGTACTTACAACACAAAAAACCGGATGTGGCAGAGGGGGTCCGGGGGCGGAGCCCCCGAGGGGGGGCCCGGGGGGCGAAGTCCCCCCCAATACAAAAACTAAACAGCAGCAAAACCAATAGGATAGGTTAGGTTAGAACATGTTTTTTGCATCCCTGCTTGCTTGCATGCTGCATGCTTGTCTGCTTGCTGCATGCTTGCTTGCATGCTGCATGTTTGCTTGCATGCTGCATGCTTGCTTGCATGCTGCATGCTTGCTTCCATGCTGCATGCTTCATGCTTGCCTGCATGCTGCATGCTGCATGCTTGTCTGCATGCTGCATGCTTGCTTGTATGCTTGATTGACATGTATGTCTTTGAATAGTTTTTTAATTAAAATTATTTTATTTGTATTGTATGTAATGTAAAATTATTTATTATGAAGATTATTTCTTTCTATTAGTTATGAATATTAAATTTATTGCAAGTAATTTTATTGCTTTCGTTAGTTATGGCACATAAATCATTATGTCAAATAAAATTATGGCTAATGAAATTAAAGCCAATGAAATTATTGCAAATTAAGTTATGTCAAACATTTAGCATTCATTTATACCTACTTAACTTACTTACTGGATCGAAATAATTTCTAGGTAGATACTTAGGGTTGTAAGCATAGATAGGTGATAGGTAGGTACTTAACTAGTTATTATTAATAAAGTACCTTTTACTAAGTAGTTTAGTTATTTTTCGAAAAATCTTTGATCACATTGAATTTATATCTGTTAAACTACCTACTTAAGGCATTGGTAGATAGTAGATACCTGCGTAACCAAATTGTTGAACTATAGGAGTCTTTACTTAATGTGAGTGAGGCATTTATCCAGTAGTGAGACATTTGATCACCATTGTATTATCTACTTACCTACTCGAAATTTAATAGGTATACAGGGTGTTAGGAAAAGTATCACTTTCCTTTTAACCAGGTATAGTGTTAGTGATGTAGAGCACACGAGTTTTTTATAAGGAAAGTGATACGTGGTGATACTTTCCTAACACTCTGTATAGTAAGTAACAGAGGTACCTAGGTACTTTAGGTTATGTTCTTGTGTAGATTAGGAATAGGAAACAAGCAATAAGAGACGCATAAAATGGACCACTGTAATCTTGTCTCATCTCAGATCTCAGAAATCTAAGCATACGAGGTCCGAAAGGTACAAGAAGGTCAATTAAATCGAAAAAAAAGTAGGGCAATATCCTCAGGTATTTCTGGTGTAGTGCCGCAAGTTTTATGTGCTCAAAGTACCTATGTATTTTTTTAATTACATATTTTTTTTGAAATTAGAATAGGTTTTACTTAGGGTTTTGTTTTTTTTTCAATACAAATAACTGCGTGCAAAGAAACACATTTTTTTGTTTCACTCCGCTAGGTGGCGTTTCGGTTGCATAATTCATTTGACGCATGCGCCACACATTACAATCAGCTGTCAGAAAGAACATAATCACGTAAAAACAAAATTATTTGTGTCTTTA
This sequence comes from Anarsia innoxiella, assembly GCA_947563765.1. Classification (NCBI taxonomy): domain Eukaryota; kingdom Metazoa; phylum Arthropoda; class Insecta; order Lepidoptera; family Gelechiidae; genus Anarsia; species Anarsia innoxiella. The sequence goes on from OX387403.1 coordinate 3,358,356, forward strand.
GATAATTCCCGTCAATATGGCGGGGCAAAATCCAGGTTCGCCGACTGACTTTCAGTATTTTTACGAGGATGAAGTGTATAAAATCAACAATCGCGGACAAGTGGTGTTCGGCCTGGTGCTCGAGAACTATGAAGCCAACTCAAGCGATCAGGAGAGCGATGTCGAAACTCCCGTTCAAAAAGGCGAAATTCGCGTTGTCTGGCACCCTTCCGGCACGGAGCGAGTCATATCCGAGAAATCTGTGAGTATACGGCAGCCCCGCAAAAGATTTGGACTGTACTTACAGGAATTTTCATCGACACATTTACATGATGGCGAAAAACAATCAATTGGCTATTTCGCATTACATTCTGTTCCTACATAAAGAGTGCAAGTTGATATGATCTTCAATATTGCTAACACACTGGTGCACAAGTGATTGCAACTTCAATTCACGTGTAACATGGTTAGCTACATCAATCAATAATTATAGTGCTTGCAAAAAGTTCAATGTATTACCCTCATTTTAGTTTTATATTGCCAGTGCGTAAAAAAACATAATGAATTCTCTTGTTAGTTTTCACAGAAGATGCTGAGAAATGAGGTTTATTTATTGTTTCAAATATGAAATATATCATTTATGTTGAAATTATTGAACAGCTAAGTAACTGAGTTTAGGTGGGATGTCTAAGTCATACTATAACTCAGGTCAAGAGTGTGAAGTTAGGGCTAGTTATAAACTTTTTTAAGGTAGGTATATTGCGTCTATGCATCCAATACACATTAACCTTGACTGTCCTATAGCCGTTGTAATCACTTGGACTGGTCAGATTTGAGGCAAGATAAAATAAAAAATGACATTGTTTCCATCACTGGTAACAAATTTTTCTACAAGTACCCTGCTTGATTATTTTTCTGAATGAGTTGTGATAGAAAGGTTATAAATCCTAGGCCACCACAATTGCATTATACCTACTGAAAAATAAGTTTTGTTCAAAAGGATAATAGAAAGTACTAGGTAAGTAATTTGGCATTCAGCAATTACACATTAAATAGACAACATTTTACCTACTAGAAATGCAGAAATAATATTCAATTGTAAATAAACTAACGGTTAGTTTTCAAACATATATATCAATAACAGTTCAATAAGTTTATATCCTACACCCTTTACATGATATTCGCTCTGTACAAACAAATGGAGAGTCTATGAATCTTACGATTACCTATGTCTAAAATTTAAAAATATTAAATTAACTTATAAAAAAGGACAGTTTGGTTGAATAAATTCTGCTAAACCAACTTCCTACTGATATCACAAAATGCTAATGCTTATGGATGGATGTGAAATTGTGAAAGAGGTTGCTGCACCTTCACACAAAAACTACACAAAAGATTTAAATCAAACTTTGCAATAGTGAGCTTATAGATCAGAATAACCCAAAGGCTCTTGTACTTATGATTTTACATATTTTTTTTAAGATATGCATATAAATGTGTGCAAAATCATGGATGACCTGACACAATCTATTCGAACAACAATCATAGTATATGTGTTGTACATATGTGCAAGCTACAATATTATACAGTTTCATTAAAATCTGTTAAGTGGTTTCCATGTGAAAGAGTAACAAACATCCTCATATGTCTTGGGCACAAACATTGAAAGAAAAAAAGAAAATATATGATTCAACACTTAGATGGAGTAAACAGCAGGTACATTGTATTTTAAATCTTATAAAGGTACAAAGGTATAAGTTAATAAAGTGTGCACATAACTGATATTTATAATATTATTAGGGTTTCTTAAATTATGATTGTCCTTAACACAGGTTGGTTTGGCGGACCGTTCCCTGATGCCGGGCGACGTGGTGCGTCGTCTGATAGCCGGTAAAGACACCCAGCGCGGGTACTGCCGCGACATCGTGATGACGGCGGCGCTGCAGGTCGTCGGCACCAAGCACGTCATCCTCAACGTGGCCAGCGAGAGGCTCCAGCCACTTGAAGAGTTCACCCCTGATCTTGCTGTCTGTCTTGACTCCTGGGTTGGAACTTCTAAGGCAAGTTTTTATCGATTTTTTTTATTGATCTACTCACGCTATAAGTGCCCACTGAGCATATGCCTCTCCAATTTCTCTCAAACAGATACACATCTTTACCTTGTCCACATTCAGAATTCGCATATTCATATTGTCATTTATGTGTACCTAATTCTTTATTATTTATTAATGAATGTAAATGATAAAATTTTACTGTAATGACTTAACACACGTGTAAGATAATTTTAAAACAATATGAAATACACAAACACTATTATTAGTGTACTAAAAATGAAAGAACTTTGAAAAATGGTTACATGCGAACATTTTCAACGTTCTATATCTCCGAAAATATATCACTTTCGACATTTGTCCAAAATACTATCGTTTTATAATATTTTTCTCTATCGATTAACGTAAGTTTCATCAGTGGCCGCCTACTTTTTTTTCTCCTTACTAGCTCGAATAGATCCCCTATTCGTTAAGTCTAATTGATACCGAAAATTTTTACTATACCAATTAGGTTGGATGCTCTTTCAATGTTTGTGTCGATGGCTGGATGGATGTTTGTTACTCTTTCACGTAAATACTACTGAAAAGATTTTGGCGGCAATATTGTAGCTTATACATCAGAATAACATATAGGATGTAGGTTTAAGATATCATGATTTTTATCCAAGATATAACAATAAATGCGTACGAAGTCGCGGGCAGCCTCTAGTATTAATACCTATAGTTCTTTAAATCTTACATGATTAGAATGGCAGGTGTCACTAAAAGTAGCGAAGTAACTTTATACTAGCGGCCCATAAGTGTCGTAATTTGCATCAGCAAAAATTATAATCATTTTTACGGCTATAACCATTTTAAAATTATGAACTGTATTTATACATACAAGAAAATTAATGTTTTCGACATAAAACGTAAAGATACATAAAACAAACAACTTTATAACACACATAATACTTATCCAATAATATGAGATTCAATATTTTTACGTTCTAAAAAGGTTATATCATCTAGAAAAAAATTAAGGATGTGACCAATCGAGTTCTTTAAGTCGATATTTTTTCATTATCATAAAATCTATGAAAATAGTAATTATAAGTATTTTTTAGTAGATTCATTGTTTTTAAAAATTGACGCACGGTGTAACTACTTTTTGGGTTTTTAGTACCTGCGAATATTTAACCGAGCTCGAAATGAAGAATTAATTACGTACTTAATTAGGCTATTTCGTAATTACAAGTTATTTTAAAAATATTTCTAGTAATTAATTATACAAACATTTCGCTTAAACCTCGATTTAACATTTTCATCCCACCACTATTCGGCGAGGATTGGCATGTGTCATTCTAATCATGTAAGATTTTAAGAACTATAGCTCTATTATCTTGTATGTGATATTGACCCTTTGTGCTACCGTCAGGCGGTACACAGTAAACTACGCCTGGTATCAGCGGACGGGTCCCGCCTGGAGTACCCTGACCTTGACAGCTGCCCCCTAGAAGACTACTCCATGCGGCGGCGTCGCTCCACCCCCTACTCTTCATCGGAATTCTATCCGGGCCAAGTGGTGTACGGCCCACTTGGTTCGTTAGATAGCGCCAACTGGCTTCATGTTACGAAAGAGATGAAATCTGCGAGGAAGCATAAAATGCATGATCATAAGGTTTGTATTGTTGGAATTTCTTTGTCTTGCTGACTGATGGAAGCTTGAAGAGATATACAGGGTGTAACAGAAAGGGTATATAAAGCCGAAACATAGCGATAGTCCTCATGAAACTGAACAACTTTCCCCAAGGAACATGGGTCGTAACTCGAAAAAAATTTTTGGATCGCCCATACTTACTCGATCAGCTGATCGGGCATTTTGTATGGGGAGGCGAAATTTTTTTTTCGAGTTACGACCCATGTTCCTTGGGGAAAGTTGTTCAGTTTCATGAGGACTATCGCTGTGTTTCGCCTTTATATACCCTTTCTGTTACACCCTGTATATATTATTTTCTTCTTTAATCTTAACCAAGTGTATTAGTTGTTTTACTTATATCAAGTTGGATGCCATGAAAAAATTTGGCTAATTCTCATTGAAGGAGCTGAATTTCTTTTACCGTTTCCACTTAAATCTGCCACAATGATTATGAACAGTTTTCTAAACATATAAAATGGAAGTTTTGGACTGATCACAATTATCTAATTGTTATTGAAGAAGCTGAATTTATTTTACCATTTCCACTTAAGTCTGCCATAATGATGATGAACATTATTCTAAACATGTGAACAAAAAACGTGTGTATGTGTGTTCTAAATAATGGAACATTTCTGTAATTGCAATTCTCTTACAACAGTTCACAGTAGAAGCAGTGATGACGGAAAGCGTCAGCGTTCACTGGCAATGTCGCGCGCTGTGTACGCATCCCTCCGACCAAACGGCACCGCAGCAACCCAAGTTTCTTGTTGAAGGTAAATTCATAATATTAAATGACAGTTTTTACTGTCTTGTCTCAATAAAACTTTAGCATTTCGATGAAAACGTAAACTTATCAAATAATCACGCCGCATTGCTAATAGAAAAAGGCAAAAAATGGATGCCTTAGGTAAGACCATCGATCGAGGACAGGTGGGAAGATGACTTAGGTAGAGTAGTAGAAAGCAATTGGAAATTAATAGTCAGAAATGAAAGAGACCTAAGTATGCTGTAAAGCAAGGTGACGAATAATATGGAATAAAATAGGCGTTATATAGGACATAAAACTGAAATTGGAAGTGTTGCAACTATCTCTCTTTTATGACAAGACATAGCTTAAAAAATATCTTGACTTGGATCTTAAAGTTGTTTTCGTTTTATAACAAACAGGTGAAGATTTAAAGAACCTAAAGCTGTTGAACGTATTCGAGCCTTGCACGCTGCAAGTGGGCGACCGCAACTTTCTGGTCATCCGCAGTGAAGACAATTTTGTCACTAAGAAACAGTGGAGGAAGCAACAAAGTACGTATCCGATAAATTGAGTAGAGAATATGAAAACAGAACAGATAGAAAGAAAGTCTTATTTGACTGTGTGTGACTTCAAACATAATATAGGAAGGAACTCATTCGGGCACTATTTCTTGTTTTTTCTCACTCATTCTTTCTTGATGAGTACAGATGATGCGAAACGGCTATCTTTGCATAACAAGGAAAAGTTGACATGAAGCAAAGACTCAACACAAATGACACGACACAAACACACACACACACACACACATGTGTGACATGTCATGTATGTGCCTTTCCTTTTTCCCCTATTTAACAACACTAATATGATTGTCCAGGTAAAATCTACCGGAGTCTCCGCAAGCAATCGCGGCCCGCGAAAAAACCATCACAGACAGATACGAACCCGGCCGAGCACGTGCCGTCGCGGCCTAAGAAACGGGCATCCGCACACCGCAAACTTAAAACTGCTGATGTAAGTAGTACTTTTTATTGTAGATCAGTGCATCGAACTTGAGTAGTTCGTCATTATTGTAGCCACAATATGAATAAACCATATTAAAATGAAATGAAATGATTTTTTTAAAATCTTTTATTATGAGTTTGACATCTTATAAGACGGGTCATTTTTAAGGTTAACGCTAGATTCGCAAGAGTGCAGTTTTCCCCAGAGAAGAATCTAGCAAGAAACTCGGTTGGGTTGCTCCTTTCAAATTTGGTTTTACAGATTCTTAGGCATATTGGCCTGATTGGTCGACTTAATTAGAGTTGACACTTAATGTTTACTAGCTAGAATTGACCTACAAGTGTAATGAGGTTTATAAGTAAATAAGAGAACAAAGTAACATAATTAACGACTAATAACTTACACAAACCTATTTAGTGTACGCGTTAGAATACGATTTTTGGTTGTAAGTGTGGATGAACTGAGGCAGGGAACCCAGCTGGCTAGGACTGTTTCTTCGCTGTACAGCTAGGCTGATGCGTTGGGCAAATAGCTCCCAGCCCTCGGGACACCGGTTACCTGAATTATTCCATTAAATCACCAATCTGTGACACATGCATTATTCATACTTTGATATTTTCTACACCAGAATGAAATGGAAATAGACGTAGAAGAGAAATTAGAGGTAGACGAAGAGTTGAAGGGCGAGACCAGCTGTCCGAGCATCAAGATCGACCACAGCAATGACGTCACGTTACCTATGGCGAGCAGTCAGGAAGATACCGGCACTGAGGAGAAGAATGACTCGGGGATCAGGTGAGATAGTCAATTGTTATTTCTTAGGTTTTATAAAAGATGATTTAATTGTAACTCATAGGCTTTGTGGCCATAACTCTATTTACTGGCAAATAAAACAGTTGTCTACGTATAGTTATTTAAAGTTTCTAAATTTTTAAATTTACAAACATTGACGTGTTACGTTTTCTAATGGTATAGCTAGACAAGTAGTTCTACTATTCGCTACTAGATGGCAAGAGATAAAAAAGGCGGAGTCACCCTCATCGCCTCTCAAACTTCGACCCGCGCGATTTTACATTCAATCTTTATAAAAATGTTTATAGTTGCCAAGTCCTTTTCCTTTTGCGTCCGTGATATAACCCTATCACTTATAAAAAGTAATGTTTGTTGTAATAAAGTCCGGAGCCAAACAAAGAGAAGACATCCCTGATGAACGGCGATACGAAATCCGACGTGGCTCTCAACGACGACGACTCGGACAACTGGGAGAACACGAGCAGCGACGGTAGCGATACTGACAGGTGAGCGCTAACATTCGACGCAAAAACCGCGTATAGGACAACTTAAATATTAAGCTGGGTCCACGATACAAGAGCCGAGCCGTTCTGGTTCATCGTTCGCGGTGTCAAGCGTGGAGGTACAACAAACCTACAACGAGTACTTCCCGGACACTCCTTTGTGTTCGTCAAAATACTGGCGGAACGCGACCGAGCACGAGCGAAAAGTTCGGAGCGCGCTCGTTCGAGACTCGTGCTCGGTTCGTGTAGCGTGGACCTCACTCAGCTTTACAATTTATATCGAAATCATCAATAGTCGGCTCATAAAGTCTGATTTAAACCGAACTGCTCGTTCAGCAGTTGACCGTTATCCCCCCACTCCAATCAGTTTTATTTTACCAGTTCAATTAGTCTCCTATTAGGTAGACGAAAGAGACCGTCTAGTAGATATAAGATTAGTTAACGAGTGTGTCGTGCGTGGTGGCAGCGGAGCGACGTGGTCGTCGCGCTGCTCGTCGGTGGCGTCGGGTCGCGGCAAGCGCTCGCCGCAGCTGGCGGTGCGGCTGCTGCGCGGCAAGCGGCTCAAGCGCACCGTGCGCCGCGCGCCGCCCGCGCCGCCGCCGCGCCCCGACCAGCGCGTCGTCGTCGAGACGCTGCACACCGCCAGCCGCGCCAACGTCGTCTGGCAGGTACGTGGCCCGCATCCACACTTTTACATGCGTACAAAGAAACCCATCCATACCTAAGGCCTGCCGTGCCGCACCGCGCATTTAACTAAAGTCATTCATTAGCTGCCGTACACACGACCGCTCGACTAGTTCGCGATCGCTTCGATCGTTTACCGCGCAGTCGGTCGCGACTGCCTGAAGCGGTCAGTATACGGCAGGCCTTAAAGACTATAACTAGCGCTTTCAAAGCCGAACTGTATTTTATTACGTGCCGAGGTCGTTATTCATTAAAATGTCATCCCTCGACTTATTTCTGTTCTCTAATACTATTTCCTTTAAGATTCCATCTGCAATCATGATTGCTGCACGTTATAACTTATCGAAGCAACCAAACAAGACATTTTGCCAACAAACAAAATAAGTTAACCTATATCTTGTTTCCCGCAGGACGGTACGATCGAGATGGGTATTCCGTCCACACAGCTATATCCTATCCACCACCTGGACGGCCAGGAGTGTTTCCCGGGGGATTTCGTCGTCAGCGGCGCTGCTAATGTCGAGGATAATCAACAGGTAACTACAATTTAAGTGTTTAATTATAGTACTAAGAAACTTGTAAAAGCTAGCCAAAGTAAATCAGCGCCCCTTTATCCATATCAAATATTAACACTTGTGTTGATAACGTCAAACATCTGCATTGGACCTTATTCGTATGATGAAATGTTACACGTACTTTCCTTCACCAAATCCAGTAATGCTCAAGAATCTAGCCAGGACTAATACCGACAAACTCTTCCTCTCTTTTAGGAGCAAAACATCCAATCAAATCTTGAAATAATCCGACAATCTTTCGTCAACACTGCATATTTACATGCAGTGACCAAACTATTTGAATTTCGTACATAAGTGAGTCTCTCAACACTATTTGGTCCTTCCAGTTGAAACACCGCGAGTACGGTGTGGTGCAACGAGTTGACCACCACGGCAGGACTGCCATCGTGCATTGGTTCCGCACTTACACCAGTACAGATGACCCTGTGTGAGTATTTTATAAAACAAACGCATTCCTACGCACACAGCTTGTGTAGTTTAACGTATCGTGTTTATGTGAGTGAGACAATACATGCAAAGGTAACTGTGAGGTAACCGATCGCACCTCGAACACTGGCGATCAAATGTAGAAAAAAAACGCACACATTCTTAGCTCGTGTAAGTGAACGCGTACTGTGCTTGTGTGAGTTAGATTCGACATGCAACTACATGTGGGGTAACCGAGAGCGGGCGAGCAGCAGGGAGTGGCCATACTGTACACTAGTAATCTTTTTATGTGTTACTTTTTAGGCTTGTGAATGACTAGGTATGACAAGTTTTTTCTGTGAGTGCATATTCAACCAATAGATTGCATAAATGCGGTCTCCAATGTCTTGAATCAAATAATATTACGTAAAATTGTCTTGAATGAATACTCCTTCGAGATCGCATTAAAGATTGAAAAATTCGACTCAATATACTTATAAAACGTAACAGGCCTCAAATGCTGTACGAGAGCGAGATGAGCGTATACGACCTGAAGGACCACCCGGACTTCCAGTACCGGCCCGGTACCGTCGTCATCCGCGTCGCCAACTTCACTGGCGAGGACGCCAACTGTACTGCGGGACAGGTAATTAATACATTCATAACCCTTGCAACGAAATATTTATTTAATCTTGTAGGATGGGTCTGACATCACCTAAGGTAAGAGTGCAGTTTTCCCCAGAGTAGAATCTAGTAAGACACTCTTTTGAGTTGCTTTTCCAATATTTTTTTACCTTTTGCTGCTGATCGGGTTCATAAGTGAGTCGAACACGCATGTGCGCCGTGGACTCGCATAGCCTGTTTTCTTTATAATTAGAAGCAAGTGTTTTGTGTGTGGATATCTAAGCTGTAATAATGTGTATAAAAAGAGAAAGAGGAGGTAACTTGTTGTTTGTAGTCATATCAAATGGCAAGGTTTTGTAAGGATAACTATAAGCGTTCGAAATGCTCCCTAAATCGAACATTGAAGCACCTAACATAATTTCAATAAACTTATTCTTTGTGTGATATTTGACGAGTTATGTATTTTAAATGTAGTACATTGTGAACGATACTTTGGCTCATATTTTTAAATTATAATATAAATATTCTACGTTTTATTGTATATTCAGGTGATCGATAATTTCCCGTCTGGCCGTGTAAAGGTGTGGTGGGTTGACGGACACACTAGTATGTGCTGGCCGCAGGATCTTTACAAGGTGAGATATTTTTAGTGAAAGAGGTTTTAATAGGAAGAAAAAGACAACAACCGTACGGCTATGATAATTACCTAAAATTGCGGTTCAATAGAAACTTCGCAGAGTTAAAAACAGCGATGTTTTGTTGACAATATTCATCGCAGTTCATCTAAAATCAATCACAAGACATCGATCTGCTCATGCGCAGCGATTGTAAAAATAAAGGCGCGTTTTCATTGGCGAGCTGGTCAGTACTTTAAGGATCTTTTCGCACGTGGCGGAAAGTGGAACTAACGTGATTTCGTTAGTTTGACATTATTTTTAATTGTCATTATTTTGAGTTATTTATTCACCACCTACGCAGTAGTACTGTAACTACAACCGGTTTTACACGCATAGCAAAGGGTAACTAACACGCATACCTTAACTGCATCTGTTCTGATAGAGTTTGACAATAAGCGCCTTGATGTATTGCCTAGGTGGGCGAGTACGACTCGGAGGACGGCGAGCTGTGGGGCTCGGACGGGTCGGGCTCGGACGACTCGTGGGAGACGCAGAGCTCCGCGCGCGACAACGAGCCGCACACCCCCACGCCGCTCACCGCGCCGCCGCCGCCGTCCGCGCCCGGCGCCGCGCTCGGTACGTACACGCTTCACTAAAGCTTGGCACGCCGAGCGAGTTCTACTCATGATACCGAGGCTATTGTAGTAAAATCACGCATTATAAACTTACACAGCTTGAGCGTCACTATTTCATACGTCGGGGCTACCAATACATGACCTTGAGATTTGTGACGCACAGTAGGCGTCCATCTCAAGTCTAGTCTTAGCGAAAAGTACCTACATATTGTAATAAAATTAAAAAGTAGACCATTTTCTTAAAGTTCATCTCTTACAACTTTAAAAAGGTACTTACTAATTACCAATACTTTTATTTAATAATCCATTTCGGTACAAAAAAATATTCACTTACACAGCATACGCAACGAGTAACGAAGAAGCAACTCCGCTGATGGCAGTGGAGAGCGGCGTAGCGCCCCCGAGCGTGGTGCCGGCCCCCAGCCCCGGCCCCGTGCCGCGGCTGCTGGAGCCGCGCGTGGCGGCGCACATCGAGCGCGGACGCGTCGCCATGAGACGGCTCGAGGAGATGTTCGCCAAACATCCTACCTTGCAGAGCCAGGAGGTATATTTCAAATATTGCATGACATCAATTCGGAACTATCAATGAATTAAAATATTAATCTCAAACTCGTGTACCATAGCACGAACCTATCGATCTCTGTCAATTCATGGTTAATACAGTGCTACAAGCATCTTTCGGCACGTGGCGGAATGTGGAACTAACGATGTCATCTTTTAAATTTCACACTTAGTTTCAAACTCACGCCCTCCTGATAATGTCACCCAAGTGCCAATAGATGCTTGTAGAACTATAATTCTTCATCTAGATTCTAGACATACGAAACGTTTCCACTCTTTGCCAAAACTGGAAATATCAACGATATCAATTTCTTTAGCAAAACTATTTATTCTGTATTTTCTATTCCAGATAATGCGAAAACTTCTCAACTTGTATAAAGATTGCCGATTCTTAGATCGTCTTATGGGAACGTCGTTTTTCCATGAAGATCACTTTTTGGTAAGCCTTTATTATCAAATCTTGATAATGAAAATATAATTAATTATTACTAAAGGTCCTTCTTTAGGTCTGTTATGTCACTGTAAGGTAAGCCATGATAAATGTCCGCAGGGTCTATTAGAGCGCGTCCGCGAGCGCGGCGCGACGACCCCGCGCGCGGGCGAGCGTCGCGTACACGAGCAGCTGGCGCGGCTGTTCTCCACCGAACCGGTTGAGAGCGTCGCCGCGGAAGGCAGCGACGACCGGCCCGACCGACCCGACCGGCCCGAGCAGCCGCTCAACAATGAGAGGACTATCATCACGGCTAATGTCACTGTTGAACCTATGGAGGTATGTATCATCATGTCAGCTTATGGACATCCACTGCTAGGCAAAAGCCCCAAGGATCTCTACAACGACTGATCTTGCGCTGCCCACATCTAACGTCTTCCCGCGACTTCGGCAGTATACTGCATGCAATATACACAGTATACGAAGATAATTACACATTAAAAATATTTCTTTAGCACCTTTGCGTCAAACAGAGACAGCGGTAATACCCGAAGTATTTTCAACTTCAGAGAGTTATTGGTCCATACTTATGCAAGCAATACATACTATTTGAGATTCGTGCGAAAAGCACAACTGCCGCGCATTGTACATTACTCGCATACTTTGTAGATTTTTATATGTGTCAGATAATTTGGAGTCGACGTCGAGTAACTAACTTAAATTGAAGAACGTTCCTTCTCTCTCACTCTCTACCTCTTTCTCTGATTAATCATAATCATATTTATTGCGCTTCCACAAAGTTACAATGGTCTTAAAAATAATTAACACTAGGTACATTTTATGGATTCTCTCGTAGTAAATTACAAATTTCGAATTCTAAATGACCTATATGTCCTGAGTGAAGCATGAAACGCTTTCTACAGGTTGAACCAACTCTATCAAAGAAAGAGCTGCGTTTGAACATCGACCCGGCGCAGGCGTCGGGGTCTGAATTTAGTGTGACTACAACAAGCAGCGACAACCGTAAGTAGAATTCTAGCACTATTGACATAGATAAGAATAACTACACAGAAGCCTTCTGATGTAAAATTACAACATAGTTAAATTTCATTAATATCTGTTCAGTAGTTTTTGAGTGAAAGAGTGACAAAGATCCTCACATCATCATTTATAATGTTAGTAGGTATAATGTTAGTTAAGTAGGATCGCAACGAATTATCGATGACTATGTTTTCGGCTAGACTTTTCCAATATACAGGCGATATTACATGGATCAACCAAATTCTTGCATTCTTGTGTTTTTATATGTCTCAATGCCGTTGAAGCAATGAAATTAAAAGTAAAATTGAATCGTGTAATAACGGCTTAACAAAAGTAACTGGTCCTTCAGCGTCAACGGACCCAGCTGACGTGGACGGGACGACTCGCAACGTTTGCTACAAGCTCTGCTCTCTCATACACTCGCAACTTGTGAAGGCACACGCTGAAGTTAGCCGGTATGTATAATAGTTCTTTTGTAACATTATCATTTTAGTTTTAGTTGAAGTGACGTGTCAAAAAGATCCAAATTTTTATTCAAGAGCCCCGCCATTTTGTTTTATAAAAATTCAAGATGGCGCCCGGAAACCTACCTCTACATACTGCAATCCAAAGAACTCTGATACCGAATCGTATTTAGTATTTGATAGTGAACCATCAAAAACGATAGTAATATGAAATATAAGGCAAAATCTAAATAAAAGGCATACATTTTGGTATCAATTATTTATCTCTATAAAATTATCTAGGTGATATTCGGATATAGTTAGGTAGTGTTCTTTAGTAATGTGCTCCAGACCAGTATTCTTTAATATGTACGTATATGTCTAGTGTTGTCATGTTAATTTTCGTGCAAATAACATCTCATTTTTCCTGTATTTTTACAATCTCTATTCAACTTACACTTTAGTAACTAAATATGTCGAAACGAAACTAAACGACGGATGTTTTTGATAAACGTTTCTGTTTCACGATATCGACATAAGTAAATTCTCCTAAAACTAATATGAGACCATTAAGAAACCGTGGGAAGTACTAGATAGTATATCGTAACGTAACAGGAATAAAGTCCGATTTGTTTTCCGCAGGCGAAGGCCGCAAGAGCTGGCCGAATTCCTAAACAGCTTAATGAAAAAACAAAACGCGTCTGAGGAGAAGTTACCCTACCACTTTTCAGTGTGAGCTTACATTTGTTTTTCTTCCCTAACCCCCTCATACCTGCTATATGTTTTACTGGAAATCGGTAGTTGGGATTGAATACATAGATAGAATAAACGTAACTTATTTTCTTTTTATAAAATATCGGATTATAAAATTAAATTATTTAATCTTTTTCATTATTACGCGACTGGTCGTCAACGCAGGTATTTACGGTGTGTATAAAATCAATTTATCTCGTATGTGAAAGTGTGCAGTGCCAATTTGATTTAAAGCTTGATTTGTGGAAATGGTATAATGTTCATGTTTGTTATGTAAAAATCTGAAAGTACCGATTTCCAGAATAATATGTTTGCTTTTTTATTTGTTGTTCATATTTTATGTTTAAATATCATATTATTTATGTGTACTGAGTTTATATTTAGTTTATTTAAACCGTATATTTACTGCATTGAATCGTTTCAGTATTTGTTATTATATGCATCTATAGCTGCGTATGTAATATAAATATATAAAGTATTATGATTGCCTCCCTTGCTAAGGGTATTCTCGCAATACTTATATTAAACAATCTAGTTTTGAACTGTCTACTGAAAATAACTATTCAAATACGTTTGAAAATAAATACAGACATAAAAAACACTTAATTGCCATTAAAACAGAGTTGACTTTTCTTTTAAAGTCGAATTTCATAGTAATAATAATAATCACGTATATTTTCGCTTAGTTTTTTTATTGACATATCAAAATCATCCAACTTGTCGCAGTGCACGTCGCCCCATTTTGTTCATTATGAATCATGAGTATTAAAATTATTTTACCTTTAAGTTCTTTATTATTTTTTGTTTTGTTTACGTTGTACAACTATAAAATGTGGTGTATGAAATAAAAGACAGTTAAGTAGTTTTATCGTTGCATGGTTTTTTACTAAAAGACCGCGAAAGATGTTCGTGATGTCTATAAATAATGGTAAACAAATTATTTATTTATATGACACGGTAAATTTTTCATGATAAGACTCATTTGTTTTTAAAAAACATATGTAGTGTGTATGGTACTTATATTTTTGTTTGAGTACTGATTGAAAATTAGCGCCGTTTTATTTTTAGTAGTTAACTCTGTAAAAAGTGGTAACCTAATTTCTCTGTTGTCCGAATATTAGTTATGTTTTTGTAATTGATATATTAGATCGATCTTGTAGTCTTGTACTCGTAATGTCCCGCGTAGTAAATTCATTGTTTAATGTAAGTTTGCGTTGATTGTGTGAAGTTTGAAATATATTGCGGACACTGCATGGTATTTTATGGAGTCTGGTGGTTGGTGCTGTTACCCCTGTACTAAAATAAAAGCTTTATTAATGTTTGTCACTTTCTGTGTGAAGTAAGTATGAATTATTATGAGACAACTCGATGTGCTTATGGACTATTTCGAAGCGTGACTCACAAGATTTGCAAAATGCGTAGCTATTCGTATAATAAAAACTGCTGCGTTTAGCTTTATTTCTATGACTACCTATATAAAATCATTATTGAAAAGCTTTCGTTAATAACTTGCTATAAAAAAAGCACAGCAATATGAGCCACAGTTATTGGCAATTACCCTATAAATCCTGTATCAAATAGTTGCAATATCGGTATTACTTCAACAGTCAATATGGAGCACTTGTGGTGAGTATGGCTGAGGAAGAGAAGGGCGATGCACCGCCGGCGATCGAAGAGAAGGAGGGCGAGGACACCGCTGACAACAAACCTGAAGGGAACGGTAAGAATTGACATCACTTGCTTAATCTTAGCCCAGTGATTCGAGAACATTATCTAAGTAAACCTCAAGTTGGTGAAAAATTGTTTACGTTATGTGACTTCCTTTTTTTTGCGGACTGACTTTCATCATCCAGATTTTCGAACTTATCGCTAAACTAGTGACCGTTTCAATTGTCGGTAATATTCGCAGAGACAGCGCCCCTAGCGACAGCGGAGGGTGAGACGGAAGGCGAAGCGGAGGGCGAGGGCGACAGCTGCGCACGCGACGGCGGGGAGGGCTTCACAGTGCTGGAGTCGGCGCCCGCCGCGCACCGGTTCCGTCTCTCCATGCTGCAGCCCTCCGAGCCGCGCACATTCTACTCCGCTGTTAAGAGGGAGATCAAGCTGCTTAAGCGCGACCTGCCGCCCGGGGTATGATGACCGATACTTGAGTGTTTCTATTCATAAAATATTTGAAACTATATTTTGTGTTTTGTCATTTTTGGTTAAGACAACGTAGACAGAACGAATTTTGGGTCATTTCAAAATTACAATTCCTTATTTAAAACTTATTAAGTACCAGTAGTACGATCTCAGACATAAAACGCATTTTATTGTGCTTGCCACAGGTGTGGGTGCGCGGATTCGAAGACCGCATCGATTTACTATCGGTGATGATCGCGGGCCCCAGCAAGACGCCGTACGAGGACGGGCTGTTCGTGTTCGACGTGCAGCTCGGCGGCGAGTACCCGCGCGCGCCGCCGCTCTGCCACTACCACTCCTACTGCACCGACCGCCTCAACCCCAACCTCTACGAGGATGGCAAGGTCAGGATCCCTTTTCATTCTGTATTTCCAACGGATATTTATCATTACCAGACATTTTTGTTTCCACTGCAGGGGCATACTACTAAACTGAAAGGGTTAACTTATCCGAATTCAAGGTTCAATTAATAACATTATTTGTTGTGTCTTTGAAAATAAAAGCGGGACGATTGGCTCTCGTCGCTTGTTTAGTACGTCAGTAGCGGAAGTTTGAATGAAAGCATCGAACGCTTGTAGGTGTGCGTGTCCCTGCTGGGCACTTGGTCGGGGCGCGGCGTCGAGGTGTGGGGCAAGGACAGCTCGCTGCTGCAGGTCATCGTGTCGCTGCAGGGACTCATCCTCAACGCCGAGCCCTACTTCAACGAGGCCGGATACGAGAAGCAGAAAGGTACCTAACGTTTCTATTATTCTAAAGTAGGCCTAATACTTTAGGTCGTAATTAGTTTCGGACGAGACGTTCGTCAGTCGTAAGCTCGAGCACTAACGAGCGGCTCCCACCCCGCGCAGGCACGCAGCAGGGCAAGGAGAACTCGCGCATGTACAACGAGATGGTGCTGCTGAAGCTGGTGCAGTCGATGACGCGCATGGCGCTGAGCCCGCCGGAGCCGTTCCGCTCGGAGGTGGTGGCGCACCTGCGCGCGCACGCGGCGGCGCTGGTGGCGCGGCTGGAGGCGCTGGTGGCGGGCGGCGCGGCGCCGGAGTTCCCGCTGCTGCCGGCGTCGCGCGGGTTCTGCCTGACGCTGCGCTCCAGCCTGGCGGCGCTGCGCGCGGCGTTGCGGCGCCACGACATCGCGCTGCCGCCGCCCGCCTTATAGCCGCCGCCGCCCGCCCGCCCCGCTCCGCCGCCCTCTCCTAAATTGTAAACGTAACATTTGTAGCTGTAATATTTATTGTGATGTACTTTCGATTTAGGAATATATAGATGTTCCGACCGGGCGATAGGTCTAGTTATCGTTGTTTTCTCACAAATTAAGCATTGAAGTTCGTATTCGAAGTTTTCTCTCTCATAGTAAATTGAATGCATGCGATTCCGATGATATTCGCGTTATCGTTATTCCTCCGCGTTTTTCCGAATGAATTTCTATTAATTAAGTACCTACCTAAATTCTAAATCGAGTGATATTCGACTCTGCGCGAATACCGTTTATTATAAATAATTATTACTAGATTCTATTACGGCTAGATTTATATTATTTATTTATTATGATTGCGATATCTTGTATATTTTCTCGAGTCACTTTTGTAACGTTTAGATTACGAGTACTTAATCGAGGCTCCCGCTGCTGTTGCGATCGGAACCCAGCCGATAGATCAGTAAAGAAAAGTGATGTCAGGAATGTTTGTGTCTGTTCGTTCGACTCATCTCGTGCCTGTCACAATTCATATTCGTAAAACTTATGTTCATTTCATGCATGTTTTGTTTATGTATGTAAAATGTCACGTGTAAAAAAACATTCGATGATCTTTATATTATTGTAAACTGTAATTATAGTTTTATTTTTATTCAATTCGGCGGTAAATATATTTTAAACGTAACTAGCTTTTACTGGTAACTGTGTCCGCGTGCTCTACAGGAAAGATTAATTGGCAGAGGAACGAATTAGTTTCCTCGTCAAAAGGAAGGCACTATTAAGTTAAGATTATGTATTTCAAAACATTGAATAGTAATCTGTTTCAACTGAAAAGTAGTCATGCGGACCTAGCAGCGAGTAAAATCTAGTTTTATATACAAGGTGGAATTTGAGTCAGTGCACTCCATCTTGTATATTTACTTTTACGGGGACTGAATACCGGTGTTCTTATTCATTGTGGTGTCATACTATTTTGGAAGACATATTTTCCTTGAAATAAATATTTCAGTGTGCATTCGAAATAAATACTAGCACAAGCAATGTGCTAGATCTTTTTATATGTAATTATCTATACATAATAATTGAAATTATATCGATATGAAGTCCCTGTCTCTGTAGCTAGTTCAGTTAGTGTATTTGCTAAGTTATTGGATAAAGAAATCTAATTTTAAATTGCGAGCCTTTAAAGGCGATGCTCCACTATTATCTTAGATTATTTAGAAAAATATGAAAATTATTTGACCGCCTATACGCCACTGTCCATTGTTACACTGTTGTGTTAGATACAGTTTTATGTCTAAATTTTTCATAGTGGCCGTCTCGAGTTAAGCTAGCATTACTTAAAAAAATGGGGGCGTGTTATATTTGAGTGATTGGTAAGCGAACGTCTCGCCCTACCACCAGCCGGCCGCACAAATACATGTAACTTCATGCCAAAGTCAATTGAGCTACTGAAGGCTTTTGTCGCTTGTGTACACTATAAGTGACAACTATGTATATTGATGATAAAATAAATGATTCTTCAAACATACATTTTGTTTCTATTCTTGTAGGGACATTTAATATCGAATCTTTACCACTATTTTTATTGAGATCGACCAGTTAAGGGTTACATGGGAAGCGTAATGGTAACACTAATTTCCCAGTATTAATTGTACCTATAAGATCATTGCGTGTTATGTGTCATTTTTACTGATCGTTAGATATAAGTGTAACTATTGTATATTTTTCAACTGTCACACTAAACGAAACGATTTATAAACTTATGGTCAGTATATTATGATAATTTATAACCTTAATTTAATTATTGTTAGTAACAAAAGAATAACCATTATTAGCAAATTGCTACTAATTTCACATGTCTCTTTAAATCGACGAATATGGAATACCTAGGTAATCCTTAAATAAAAAAATTCCCAGAAAGTTAAAAATCTGCTATGAGGTTGGTGCCTTTTCTTATGCTTTTCTTTTAATAAGTTCATAGCACCGACGTATGAAAGCTGCTGTAACTAAGCAATGGTTCAAAGCTGTCGAAACTGGAATCGACGGAGGTTATAATAAAATTAAAACGATCAAACAAGATGTAAGTAATAAAATATATTAATTTATTTCTCAAATGTGTATTAATTATAAAATATTAAAAATAAAGTCAGTCATTTCACCTTTCATTATACAACTTAGTACTTCAACATAATTGTTCTATCACAGTAACAAAATGGAATAGACTTGACGGTTTTATATGCATAATTAAGGAACCCTACGTAAGAATAATTTGATATTTATTCGTAGACAACACTACTATGATACTAAATTTAAAAAAATAAAGTTACACACACACTCGACAAGTTACCTACCTACGTTTTTCATTTGTTTCAGACAAGAAGTTTTTCTGGTTATTTTTACAAAAGGAAGACTGATTTAAAATAGTGCAAATAACAAGGTGTTTTTTCATAAAATAATAATTCGGAGATGATATTATTACATATTATTTATAACAAGTAAAGTAAGAAAGTGTTTAGTTTTAATAATTTCATACGACATCACACCAAAAGATTGACAATGCTTTCTATACTTGAAGTAAAAAAAAATATTAAGAAACAATGATTTCACATAGCCCTTCAGCGTTTATGCTTATATAACAAATAAAAATTCATAAAAAAATATACTTGTTAACACACGGACCTAAGCCACATTAGCATTACGTGTTTCATTTGGCTTTGCTCAATACTACAGAGAAACTTAGTTATTCATAGATAGGTATTATAAAAGTTTTAATTTTTTACATTTTTAATTTTACTAGTTAATAAAGTAAATACTATCTAAGTAGGTACTTTAAATGCGTTAAACCATTTTTAATCAGATGTTTTTGACATTTATATTCTTAGGTAAGTACCTAACTAATCTAGGCTAGGTTTTAAGTCTTTTATAATAATTTCAGTTTTTGTAGTGAAACTTAATGTCATGATTTCTTTTGCGATATATTTACAGAAACCAAGACAACACACATAACGGACCAAAGCAGCACGAACACTGCCCATGCCATGTGGGAAAACGGACTTTTGTATTTGTTAATGACGCCGAGTCCTAACAAATTAGTGCACTGCCTCCTCGCAGACACTACTAGGAACGTTGGTATTAAATATTGGATACCGGTACCTGCGTATGACCCTGTAAACTCTATCAGAACACCTATATCTTCTAAATAATATGTTAACAATAACGGTGGCGCTATACTTACAATAGGAAACAATAACTTTCTTAAAACGAAATTGTACGACTCTATCCGGCTCGTATCTAAAAAGAGACTTTGTAGATTATTTCTAAGTGTAATAGCGATTATTGGGAAGCTAGTAGACAGAGTAAATACTGGGAATAGAGATAGAAAATACTCGATTATTTTAAGGAACATGTTTTCGTTGTCTGAGGGGACGAAGTTGAGAGTATAGAGATCGTTGAGGGACGCGAAGGCGAATGCGCCGGTGAAGGCTAGAAGGAGATAGAAGGATGTGATGAGGGCGAAGTCCAGAGCGAGATGGAGCTGGAGGTGGGATTTGCCGCGGATGGGGCTGATGAGGCCGGGCAGCGAGTGGTGGCACATGAAGGAGTAGACGCACGCCCCGAACAACGTGGGCAGCCCCGTCACGTCGAAGGCGGGCGGGGAGCCTTGCGCGCCACGTCCTATCAGCACGTGGATCGCCAGCGAAATCATTATTGTAAAAGCTGGAAAAAATTCAAATTTTTATTCCAACTTCGAAAGTAGCATTAAAACCTTAATCAATTGTAGACACTTAATTAAAGAGGCAATAAACCTCATGATGTAGCAAATTCTAGTGCAAGGAAAACACTAAAGTTTATTTCATAGATTGATTCCTTGTAAGTAAGTAGTTGAACAAAAGAATGTGTGAGCGTTCCTTTGCTTAAAAAAAGTTACGTAGGTACGGTTTGTTGGTATGACGACTGGGAAACTGTACACTGCCCAGTTTAAAAATTGCGTAACATTGACGAAAGATAATTTCTGATAAATTAGAGAAACAAACGAGTAGATATCTTAAAACTATAGATAGTTAGGTACTTTTTTACTTACCAAGCCACCTCATACCAGATGTAAACAGCTGCAAGTATTTAGTCTTCTGTACGTTGAAAAACACGAAGGGGCCGATAGCACCGAAAAACGTTAGAAGAGCCGTCCTGTAGCATTCGAGTCTTGTGTATGTTAAATTGGAATAAGAGCTGAAGCATGGCAGTTCGTCCCATTGGCTCGAGTTTGTTACGTTTAGTGATATTGGTGTGCTAGAAAAATAAAGAAAAAATATCAACAAAGTTTTGGATTGTTACAAGAGAATTGGGATAATTTCGAAAAAGGGGGTAACTGCGGGAACTGGCTGGAAGGAAGTAGGCTCTGCCTACCCCAATAGGAGAGAGGCGTGACAGATATGTATGTATGGGTAACTGCAAAAATAATCACTATTAAAAGAACCTACGATATTTTATGTATAAGTAGCGTTCAAACCCCAATGCTCTACATATCATACATTGAAAGAGTTTTTTCTGGTACTTCTGTACCCCAAAGATTATCCCGATCTGACTGTTACTATAGTAAAGCCAACCCATTTTATTTTGCTAGAACAAAGTGTACCTAAGTACCTACGTACTTAACGTCAGCTTCATACAATAAAATTGCATTATCGGTGCTACGAATCCAGCTGTGTAAATATTTGTTAAAAACCAGCATAATTCGATCGCGCTTAAACCATTGTTAATTGTACGAATCATTATTATTTTTATGATACATGAAACTTGTAATGCACGTCATATTTGTACCCGATATCTTTTAAAATAAGCCTAAAATGTTTTCTGTTATCCTTATTTATTTAAAAAGCAATTTAATTAATATTTTTTTCTTTATTTACTAAACTTACCACACAACATCCATAACAGATTTAGCGACGGCCGCGGAATAGATAGAAAGATCTCCGTACAAATAAACGGAAATGAGGACGTAAAACATTATTCGGCCAGATTTGTTGAGGAACAAGTTGGCCATCTCCCCCAATTCAATGCGGCGGTCGAGGCTGTAGTACCTTGAAGGTATAGAGTCTGCACAAACCAGTGGCTCTTCTAAATCGCCAGAGGTACAGGCTGGTGCCGTTTCTTCCTCTGAATCATGCTCTTGTATCTGTTTGTAATTGCCAAGTATTATCAATGGCTGTTTCACCTACTACATATAAAAAATTTCTGACAGATGTTTTATACCTCTGTCTAAAACGTCATGTTTTATGAAATAGACATAGGTTTATCTGTCATTTATATTTTATCTGTTGGTTGTGAAACAGGCACTAAATAGTGCATTTATTGCATAACAATGTACCTAAATTACTTGTTAGTACAAATCAATTGATAGAAGTCCAAATGATGAGATAAAATTCCATAAATCAAACCATTTACTCATAAAAAAATATATTTTAAAATGACCTTATTAATTTACAATTCTACAAAGCATTATGTTTCCAAACAGTAGTTTTGAAATTCCCAAGTTGATCCCATCACAAAATTATGCTCTGAAAGACTGTGCGTTTGTTAAAATTTGCTATTATAATAATCTAATACAGCACTTTAAAAAATATATTTCTGAATAATTTCTAGAAGAAATAAAATGCTAATCCAGTTAAGTTTTTGAAAATACTAACCATTTCTGAAAAAGTTGTATTTTAAAATAGCATTAATGAGAAACAAGTATTAAGAAACTCGTATAAAAATCTCCAATACTTAAGTTAAAGATAAAATCAATCCAATTAGTTTTGTATATTAAATGCTACATACAATTATAATGTACTTCTGGTGATTTTAAATACTTATTCGAATTCTTTAAATAGATACCTAATTTTTTATTTCAAGAATGAAAATAAAACGTAAAATTATTGTAATAAAAATACTTATAATAACTACTTACACTATTTCTTTTTATAGACTGCAATCTTTTCCATTTAAACACTGCATTAGCACAAGCCATCGTCTCAATAACGTAGGTAGCATTGACGAAACTCAGAAAGGCCAGGAATATGACTGAAATAGTACTGAGACCCCAGCCTGCCCGGGCAAAGGCAGCGGGCAGGGTCAGTGCTCCGGTGCCCACTATCAAGTTGAAAATGTAGATAAGGCCCACCTGGAAATATAAATTGTGGTAACCATAAAAACATAATAAACAAAAGAAAAACTATAACAGTTATTTACTTAACATAAAGTAAAGTAACAAAGTGCTTAGACACCACTAACATTATTTTTTACTAAAGACTTTCTGCAACTTTGAACATGTTTATTGAACCACCATAACTTATAAAACTTACACAATATGTTAAATTAATATAGCCTACGTATTATTTTGATGTTTATGCAACAAGACTGCCAAGTTTCACTAAAATATGTCTTGTTTTAGAATAAAAGAGTGACAAACACATCTAGCCATCGGCACAAACAATAAGTCTTATAATACATTAGAAGGATAGTAGGAAGTAGTATAACATATGTTGCCTTAAAAACTATGTTTAATAAGTATCTAGCTTAAGTAATTCTTACCCATACTGAATACTGTTCGCCTGCGTCCGAATTAGGCATTCTCAAAAACTTTCTTACACACCAAAAACGACGCGGCATAATACAGATTTTAAGCACAACATTTCCCTTCAATACACGTAACAGCAATGAAAAACTAAATTACTATGCTTCACGATTATCTTATGATTTACGACAGATAAAGGGGACTATTAGAGATAAAGCGAAATGTGATTTTTTATTGATACCACGGTTCACGACACAACAAGAACACAAACCAACCACCGTAAAACCACCTAAACACAGCACCGAACCGAAGTGTCTTCACAATCTCTTTATCAAAGAGATAAAGAAAATTATACGAAAACAAGAACAAACAAGCATTGAAAACGTCTGATGACAACCAGCTGACATTATCAATCAGTGATACCAGTCATAGGTAACAAAATACAACTTAATACCACAAAAAATATTAAGAATAACCGTTGCACAAAGTTTAATGCTTAGTCGCTGCGGTGGGCGAGCGAATTGACAATGTTTCATTTTTGTAACACCTCAATTATTTTTATTCTTTCTATTTGGTTTATTTAAAGATAGACAGCACGGTGTCATTAACTTCACAATTTCAGCAGTAAGCGTACAATAGCAGCAACCTTGGCAGCACTAAAGTTAAACGTCAAATTAATTCGACATTCAACTAAATAACTGTAGGTTGTCATAACTTTGTCATACATAACGTTACAACTAACGAAACGCTATTGTATTCCAGCTGTTACGAATTGGTTACGATGTTACGATCGATTACTACCATGATACCACCACGTATTAAAGGTATTATTATGGTCAACGAGAGAATGCGTTCCTGACAGGTGGTGATTGACTTGCCGATATAACTTTTAGGCGGCGGCGGCGGCGCTCAATTTAGAATAAAATATATTTTTTTGTTTTTTTGCCCAATTAACAAGTAACAAGCTATAAAAACTACATTATTATGTCAAATTATAAACAATTACATAAATTTGCACTACAAATTAATTTAAAACTTAGGAAAACAATAATTATCAAAAAATATACTGCGCTGCTACAAGGTTTTGGCAGCCGGTCTTTTAACAGTGAAATTAACATAGTAACGATTAACGGTAATGCACATCAAAATAATAGTTAAAAAAAAACAACACAAAAAATTATAAAATAATAAGGACATTTCGGACATTCGAAAGAAATTGTGGAGTGTTTATAAGTGTGTATATATTTTTTTTCTTTTTGGACAAAACCCTCCAAGTTTTCTTCCGAAAGCCCGAAATGTATTATAATTTTTAGTGCGTGCAGTTATTTTCGAAGTCTGTTTTTTTTGCTAGAACTGGCTGGACGTTATCTAAAGCTGGCTTCACACTGCGCGTGTTAGCCCGCGCCGCGCCGCTCCACGCGCAAGGACGCGCCACGCGACACACCGCGCCACCCAACGGAAACTGGTGCGGCGCGGCGCGTGCCTTCTAGCTTCAAACCACTAAACTTCACTTTGATTCAGTCTTTTGAGAGCAGCGCACTATGTCTTGTGAGTCGAATTGCCACCTCCAGCCATGGAGCAATGCCACTGGAGAAGAAGGCATGGCTGTTGCATCAGCCGTTTTTGTCTTATTTTGTGGATATCGTATACTTAATAAAATTAACAAAAAGAAGAAGAAGAAGAGGCGTTGGTGGATGTCAACGTTCAATAAGAGCCGGTCAAGGTAATCATTGTTTGTATTTTAGGATAATTACATAGGTACGTAATTTTTAAGAATCCTATCGATATAGGTACACACGCCGCGCCGCGCGCGCCCGCGCCCGCGCCTACACGCGCGAGCCCGCGCCGCGCCTTTGATGTTACCGACTTTTAGCGGATAGGTCGCGCCGCGCCGCACCTGCCCGCGCCGCGCCGCGCCTAGCTCTTCACACTGCGCGCGGCGCGTGCGGGCGCGGCGCGGCGCGGGCTACCACGCGCAGTGAGAAGCCAGCATAATCTTGTTTATATAGTGTAGAGCGTGCCAAAATATTATACATACTCTCGAAAAACATAACCCTCCTTCTGATGCACCAATCCACTGATTGGATACATCAGACGCTGCGCAAAGCAGTCGGGTAAAAATTACAAACGAGAATAACGAACCACATTGTGATATTAGGGCATTTTTCAAAAAAAGTTTACCTTGTCTGATTTGAGGGACCATTTAAAAATATGAATTTTTGGAGGATATTTGTATACAGATATGTAGTAGATATATTAAAGTTTTTGAAATCATATTTTATACGCCTGAAATACGTTTAATTAATTAGAAATAACTAAAATAAAAAGTCATTGTCAGAAAAAATTTCGGTTTTGCGACGATATTAAAAGTGTTCTGATCTCTATCTAAAATAAATTTGTAAATATAATTTCAATGTTCTATGAAGCTTATCAAAGATATTTTTTGAAAAACAAAGATACAATATCATAAAATGGAGTAAACAAGAAATACACTCATTTTAAGTTCGGTTGTGTCACAGCTGATGCCATAGTGACTTTTACTTTTACAATATAATATTGAATATTAGTATAATAATCAAAGTGATTTTTGTAATTTGTAACATTCAAATCACTTTATTGATATAATCTTTATTATTTGTACCCCACATATTATAAAGAGGATTAATTTAAGAATTTCTTCGTCGCAAAATGGGGACTGTTGCAAAACCGACATCTATTTTTTTCAAAGGGTAGGTTTACATGAAACCGAAGCAAAAATCAGAGAAATAAATGACATAAAATAGGGATTTAAAAAAATTAATTACCTACTACTCAAATCCTTATAATATTAAATTTTGTTAATTTTAGTGCACTGTATTTAACTGGATTCTCATGTATCGCGAGATTCTATATACTGAGATCGTTCTGCACTCATCTTCATGTAGTCCTAGCTTTATAGCATCGGTTTTGAGACTTTACTGGTCGGCGAGTAGGTCACGGGGCAAAATATCGCAAAACTGACGTGACGCTCTCTTCCCATTTTGTATTTAACATCATATAAAATAAAATATATCAACCTATGCTTATTACCAAATGTTATTATCGTTACATTATAAAATTATTCATCTTTTGAAATAAACAATTTATGTCACAGTTCCCTCAATCCGTAGATATTTTGTCTCAAACTGGACACTTGAAAAGTGAACGGTGGTGTGGTGGTACCCAGTAAAACTCTTCGATTTTCTCCAAAAAATTGTATGAACCTAGTATGTTTTGAAATGGCAGGCAGTGAAATAAGAATGAAGTTGCCATTTTAAAAACTAAAATATTACCGTTAAATAATTTCTAAAGGTAGTTTTCGTCGTCGCAAACCCGACATGTCCGGGTGGCATCAAATTTTGAGATTTTATTTAAAAAGCAATCTTTTCTAAATGAGCAAAAGATTTAAAATATAAATTACTGGAGGTGCTAAGCAACTAAAAGATCTTCAAAGAATAGTAAAAACCGGTGATACCCTAGTACAAAAAGTTTTAAAAAAAGGTCTTAGAAATTATGAATGTGGGCGGGGGACACGCCAAAAACCGACACCTTGTGTTACAAATTCACGATTTATTTAAATAATTACTTAATATTACCAACATTTTTATGTAAAAAGTATAAGTTTAAACTACACTCGGCTTCAAAAAAATCGCACCTTTTAAGAAATCTATTTTAAATATCTTTCAATCATATTTGTATTATGAAATATTGGTAATGTTCGGTATCATTTGAAAGGTAAGGAAACAGAGAATGCAAAAACAATAATTCATTCAATGTTTTTTATTGGAACTGAGAAAAATTTACAAAACAATAAAAATCCTTAAAAAACCCTAATGAAATCTGATAATTTTTTCAAAACAAAGTTGCTTAAAACTAACCTAAAACCTAGTGTTACCCCCCCTAGCCCTAATGACGTCTTCCATGCGCTCCCTCATGGATCGCACCAACTTTAGGACCTCTTCTTGAGGGATTCTGTCCCATTCCTCAATAACGGCGTCTTGGAGCTCCTGAAGAGTCGCGGGAGCGGGATCACGGGATCTAACCTTGCGTTTCAGCTGGTCCCAGAGGTGCTCTATCGGGTTCAGATCTGGACTTCTCGCTGGCCACTGCATGACAGGGATCCCAACCTCTTGAAGGTAGCCCTGCACAATTCCAGCAGTGTGCGCGCGAGCGTTATCGTGCATTAATGTCAACCCGTCGCCAATAAATCCAGCATAGGGGACCACATGTTCTTCCAGGATCTCTGTGATGTACCGGTGAGCAGTCATCGACCCTTGCCCGCGAGCACCGCCGGTCCGAGAGACGCAAGAAAGTTCAGTTTTGCCGTCGGCAGATATGCCGCCCCAGAACATGCAGGAACCGCCCCCGTATTCTACCGTCTCTTGGATGCAGGCTTGGGCAAAACGTTCCCATTGTCTTCTGTATACTCTTTTGCGTCTATCGTTGCAGAAAAGGCACACTCTCGTTTCGTCAGAGAAGAGAACAGCTCTCCATTGGTCCAGGTTCCAATTGACGTGGGCGCGAGCAAATTGCAGGCGTGCTCGCCGATGCGCTGCGGTTAATTTTGGACCTGTGGCAGGTCTTCTAGCCACAATATTTCTCTCCTTTAGTCTTCTTCTAACTGTAGAGACACTCACGGCCCTTCTACGAACTGCTTGAAGCTGCTGTTGCAACTCAACAGCATTAGAGAACCGATTTCTCAAAGACTTCGATACGACGAATCGGTCATCTCTCGCAGAAGTGCAGCGATTTCTACCAGACCCACGCCTTCGGACAAAGCCACCGATCTGCAGGAACCGCTGGTACACTCTTCGAACAGAAAAGCGACTCAAGTGCAATTGCCGAGCAACATCACACTGACGTAGTCCTGATTGCAGTAGTGCGATAACTTGGGCGGCTTCAGCAGCAGTAGTGTCCATCTTCAAGGACGTTTTTCTGATGAAAGATATTCTTCTGTGTCTTCTTCGACTGTTGGTAGCAAATTTATCCCCCAATAAGCTGTATCGACCCCTTTATACCCCAAAAACAAAACAATACAAACAAAATTTGAAGAGGAGAATCAGTTTCATTGTCATTCACAGTGACTTAAAGTGTTTAAGCTTTTTCTTTAATCAAATGAAATGGATATTTTTTTAAAGAGTTTTTATAGGGCTCTCAAATGATACCAATATTGCTACGAATAACTGCTTGTCTTAAGGATTAACAGTGCATAAAGCCTATTTTTACGGACGTGCGATTTTTTTAAAGCCGAGTGTATATCGGATACTTTTCATTTATAAAAAATAATCAGCTACATATGAACTTTTCGAACAATTTCACCTCAAACACGAGGGACAGCCCGAAAATGGAAGGTACACTTTTTTTGAAAAATGCCCATTAATTTCTTAGGTTGCGTAATGTTTCTTTATATTAGGTATCTAATACAATCTTTTTTAAAGTAGGTAATAAAAAATATCAGTTACGTAAGGTTACATCACTAGTCACGTCTTACTACCATGTGTCAGGAACACAATCTCTCGTTGACCCCGAGCGTTGACCGACTCGTTGACTCGTTGACCTCTCGTTGACGTAGTGGTGTACTTTTCAATGCTGCCAACATGGCATAGGAACTATTTCAAACACACTCTCCATTGACATTGAGACAAACCGACCATATCACCTCCCTCATGATCTCTAGATTACTTATTTATAATACTAAAGGCTAAAATTGGTCATACTTATCCAATGTTCAATAATAATTATTGTTGATAATAATAATAAACTATAATAATAGGTTCCTACTTCCTAGGCCTAGGTAGGTAATAATAATAACTAATAATAATTAGTCAATTTGGGTAAAAAGTTCAAAGTTACCCCGTGTTTCAAAGTTACCCAAATTGACTGTAATTCAATAATTGATGATCATGATTTTGTTTTTGGGGTTCTTTCACTAGCATCAATAGAGGAATATAGGTAGGTAGGTACCTATTACATAACTAGGTAAACAAATAAAATACTTTTAGATATCTACATAATGACTCTATACTCGAAATCCCTTTTGTTGGTTTATGTTATGAATGACGATCGTAGTCGTATCGAGCGATATAAAGTGCTTTTTCCAGTCGAGCAGCTTGCCTTCTAGCCGGCGGTCGGCGATGGGCACTGGTTCGTATCACCATCGTACCGTTGTATACTTACCTAAGTACTTACCAGCTCGCAATTACAAGTTAGACTTGGCACAGCCTAGCCGCAAGTAACATTTAGAATGTTGTGCGATTTTGTTTTTTCTATTCAGAGCCGTCTTCCGTCATTGCTTGTCATTCTAAAGTGCATTTTGATCTAGGTTTTGATAAAAATGAAAGACTTTTGTGTACCGTGCAAGTAAAAAATAGAGGTAAGTAAGTAACTTATGGGTCTATCTTCTTATTTTTATGCTAGAATTTATTGTGATGAAAAACTTGGAAAGGTACCTATCGTGTACCTAGGTACCTATCTGCCTGTAAAATATCTTAATTAAATTCCTTCTATCTTACGGTAGCTACGTAGTTAGGTATAATAGAAGAAATCTCATCTTTTTACTAGGTAGGTAAAATTGCTCACTTATGTACTTACTTATTGGAATCTTTGAATTTGGTAAATAGGTAAGGATAAATCTAAATAGGAATAGAAACAACAAAAAGGTTTTTAGGAAGGCATTAGTGATACCCAAGTATCTACCTACCTACCCAGGTGGGAAACTAACAAAATACCTATCTACCTAGGAACCTTACCTACTCGTTGGTAGAAGTACCTACTTAGGTACTTACCTAGTATATCTGGCGCTATTGGCGAGGCGATTAATGGATGGAATAACGGTAGATCCCTTGTACTAGTAGGTACCTATTGGCGCCTATTGTTTACGTCTCCGTAACTTCATTTAATTGAACCTAACTTAAGTGGGTACGTAGGTACTTAGGTTTATTATTTATAACAAGTTACTTTGTCCAGGATACCCTATTAAAAAAAACTCACATAGCAACAGTCTCCATAACCCAACAATACCGTTCAGATATCTACTACTCACTCTACCTATAAAAGTATAGCGCGCATTATTTGGTTCGACATTATGTATATTATAGCAATGTATAATAATAGGTGAGTATAGATAGGTAGGTACCTTCTGTAGATATAGATAGCTATACAATCTTTGTCGAGTATATTGTATAGAAGCTATTACCCGACCATGATAAAATGGCGACTATCCAACGGTATTCTAATGGAGTCGGGGTCCATCTTGAATGGGCGACATTCGCAGCTTTGCGTGCGAACCCCGACGACGAAATCATTCCATCCAGCCGTCGAAGCCGTGTTCTCGGGGGTTTGGGATTGTGATTTTGTATAAATATCTAAGTTATGTGCCAACAACTATACAAAATAAAGGTATGCACTAAATTAAGCTAAATATTTAGTTGAATTGTGTACAATGCCGTCAATGATCGTTTTAGCATTTATGGCATCCATCGCTTTCTCGGGCGTATCTTTTGTCTCATTCTGTCAAACGGAATGTCAGGAGCATGTTTGACATTTTGTCTCTTTCTTTCTAGTAATATAACACCGTTGTGCTCGGTCGTGTCATGTAAGAATTTTTTCTCATTTTCTTTATAAAACTGTATTATTTGAGCAAGGTTTTGTGGTAATCTAATAGAAAGGATGTTATAGTTGTTGTGTGGACGTTTTTCCATGATATTATGTGTCTTATCTTTTGATATAGGTCGTGCAAACTTTCACTCTATAGATAGGTAGTACAGTAGCTGATGGTAGGTATACATAGCATAGATAGGTACCTACTCGTAGATATTCAACATCGAGTCGTCGAGTCTCAAGGCCGAAATACACAAATATCTATCTATGGTCCATACCTACCTGGCAGTATTGGTTTTATAAAAATGTGAAATTGTGATAAGTTCTTGTTTGTTACATCTCCCGCCCGTGTCGTCGTATTGGCATTCGCACTCGGTTTTACGGAATGGCGTTCTCTCACGCGAGAGCTCTGTTTCATCGGATTTGCTTATCTTGAGCGAGCATGAGACAAATTATATTGATGTTGCTTGTTTTTATCTCTTTAGCAAGTCTTAAGCTTTTGGTCCCATTAACGCTCATTTAAAATTGTTGGAATAACCTTCAAAATGTCATCACAGTTACTTGAGGGATAATGTACGATGTTATTTCCAGTAGGTAACTGAATGGTATCAAATTTGACCATCTGACCTTACCTTGTTTGTGTATTGGAATGGTACTGAATTGTTACCTACCCTGTTTGTGCAGACAATCTGAAACGGTACGAGCTGTCTGCAAAGCTGCTCCAAGGATTTGCCGAGCCCGCATTATCTGTGATATACAGCTCAGCCTCTCGTCCGTCCTATAAGGTAAAATTTATTTTAATATCTCATTTATTAATAGATTCCTTACTAATTACATAATGTTATTGATTTCCCATTTGTATATTATGTTATTTTTAACATATTATGTGGTTTAGATAGTGTATTTTTTATATGTATTATGTACTAGGTAAATACTTACCACAACTTACAATGAACCTTGTGTAAAAATGTCTATTATTTATAATGGATAAGCAATAATTTCTATAATACTTATTAGAATTGAAATTTGGAATAGAGACTTTAAAATATGACACCTAAAAACTTATTAGCCCTATTTTCCTATGCCTATTTTAAATGACAGGCTAAATTATCAGTAATTTGCCAAATTTAAGTAAGAAAATATTAAACTGTCTCATTTATGATATGATGTTAGAAAAATTCAAATATGCCTGCTAACTTGACTTCAAATATAAATAAAATTTATACCTACTTCCAGTTAGCAATAGTCAAAACAAAGACAGTAGTGTAATACACTATCTTAAGATTTTTCTTGTGTTGTTATATATTGATAAGAATAAAAAATGTATTGTTTTATGTTATTAATGTAATGGTGTTTGTAGGGCTGGGCCACTCGGGGCTAGGAGGCGAGTCCGCGGCAGCTTCCAGCGGTGATCTCACCCGCCCTCTGCCACAGAGGCACTAAACACTGCTACCTGCTTTATTGACTGCATCACTACGAACCATTGTTACTTAGTCTATAATTGAAACAATATGCAATCTGTGAAAATAAGTATAATGCTAGGTGGATATTGTAGAAAATTATTCTATTTATAATAATTGTCTGATGTCTAATGTTTCTGTAATATTATGTGTTCCACATCTAATTAAGGATAATTGTTACTCCAATATTGATACTGTTACCGAACCAATGCAATGTAATTACTCCACCTCCATGTCGGCGGTGAACACAAATAAATTTGGTGCTTTTAAGCGAGTCGAAGAGAAGAATGAAAGTCAGCGAGTTAGTGTAAAAATAGTAGATAATATTTATGATGTAGAGTTTGTTGATAGTATCCAACAAAACCAAATGATTGGCGATACGCCTAACTACTGCATTCCTTTATCGATTAACGCCATAACAGTCCAGGGTATCTCATACAGTGACCCATATTTCAGTAGCTTTAACTTAAACTATAAGATGGCGTTTGGAGCGCCAGAGTATATGAACAAGTCTGATTACGCTTTTAAATCCTCAGTTTGTATTATACGAGATGAGCCTTACATGGATAAGACGCAACTACTAAACGAAAAGTCTGCTCATAAGATGATATGCAAAGTGAAAACTCGAATGATTACCGGCGATAAGTCGATAAGAACACATCATGACAATAATGAATCGGATGAAATCGAAGCATCGACGCCAAAGACGGCAGTCAAAGCGTTCGCCAACGGCGATCTCACGTTTGACGCGATGCTAGAACTCACGAGGAATGAGGAAATAATGATGAAGGCTATGCCAGAAGACAAAGATAGTTGGGGAGTGTTGCGCTGCCTGCGTCTCCGCGGGGGCGGCGAGAGCTCGCTCAACGCCGCGGCCGGCTGGGGCAGCCCGCCTGCTTCCAATAATGGTAACTATTATTTTTAACTTACAATCTTACATCACAAGTCACTCTATCTATCATTCACATTGCGATTGCAATTATCTGCTCTGCAACATCTATTACAAATCTGTTGAAAATTTGTTACTTTGTAGATAATTGCATTTAGGTCATATCTGTCGGTCATTAGCAGCACTAGCGTCGCATATTACTTCGGTATGTATTTCAGTCTATTTACAATATAGACTCAAAATACTTTTCCTTTAGCAGCCGGGAATTGGGGCGGCAATACAAGCAGTCAAGCAAATAATGGCTCTAACAATACTCAACAACAATGGAATAACACGGCTCAGCGACCGCCCACCTCTCAAGCAGACAGTAAGTTGTTTTTAAATCAAACATCTAATGATGTAGGCTTGTTAGAATTTGCGTTGCTGTTTGTTTGTCTTAAGCTGCGTGATATGACAATTATAAAGAGAATTCTGGCTTGATTGAATATTTGGGTATCTGCAATTTTGGCGCGAGCTTGAAACGTTTTAAGTTCTACAGCATTTTAAAAATAGTTTCCACGCAACTAAGTAGTTAATTGGAAACCGTGCCTAGGTAAAGTTGGTGGTACAGTCATATTTTGACATAAAAAGTTGTTGCTTACAGTGAATAGCAACAAGGGGAACGGGAATCTAATGCCGCCAACCAGTGCTGCGTCCCAAAATTGGCAGAGCTCCCCGCCAAACATGCCAAATTCGCAGCCCAACAACAACGGTGCACCTGCAAACAACGGTAAATGATACCCAATTAAAACAAGCACCAGTCAGAATCCCGTTAGCGTGATGCCACTAACTTCAGGACTAGCACTTCAGCCTGAAGATCTCGCATAACTTAATAATCTTAACAGTAACACTTCGCCAGAATACGATATTAAATACAAACAAACAGCAACATGACTCACATCACTCCGTTATCTTGAAATGGAATATTATGTAGTTATTTTCGTTCGGAATTTTTGTTGATAAACAGTATTTTCAGGCACAAACAATTCTGGAAATGGAAACAATGGAGGATCGAACCCTCCAAATTCTACTCCAAATGCGAACGGCCCGTCTCCTGGTAACGGAAACAATGGCAACAACGCCAATTCGACTTCTTCCGCCAAGATAGAGCAGCTCAACTCTATGAGGGAGGCTCTATTCAGCCAGGACGGTTGGGGAGGCGTAAGTATTCACCCCTCATGTCACAGTCTTATTCTTATACGATGAAATAGGATTTTATGTGGCATGCTATTTCCATTTTAGCAACACGTCAATCAAGATACGAACTGGGACGTGCCTGGATCTCCTGAACCCGGTTCCAAAGTAGAAGCACCGGCCGGGGGGCCACCGGCCTGGAAACCAAACGTAAATAATGGCGCCTTCCTCGGCACTGACCTCTGGGAGGCTAATTTGAGAAACGGAGGTCAGCCACCGCCGACACCGCAGGCAAAAACTCCCTGGGGCCACACGCCGACCACCAACATCGGCGGCACCTGGGGCGAAGACGACGACGCCGCCGACTCGGCTAACGTGTGGAACGGGCCGCCACCGCCGCAGCAGTGGCCGGCCGGGCCGCCACAGCACGCGCAGCAATGGGGCGTGCAGAAGAAGGACGACTGGAACACGTGGGGCGAGCCGCACCGTGGCGCCGACCCGCGCCTCGACCCGCACCGAGCGCCCGACCCGCGCGCTCAGCCCGCGGACCCGCGCCACGACCTGCGCGGCGGCATCTCGGGCCGCCTCAACGGGGACATGTGGAGCCAGCACCACCAGCACGGCGCCGGGCCCAACAAGATGATGCCCGCCGCCGCCGTCAACCAGTGGGGAAGTCAGGTACTTAACCTCGCTACTTATAATTACGTTGAATCGTATTTACATACTTAACTATAAAATATGCGAACCGGTCCCACGTAACCCGTTCACGTCGTGATGTGTGCGTTACTTTTATTTTGATTTCGGATATCGATTGTTACGATGCAAATACGTCTGCAACTAAATCGATGTGGCGCATAGAATTTATGTTGAACTTATGTACGTATGTGAAAATACAAATTGTCGTTGTGCCTTACTTATTTGAATCTATTTTTCTAGGGTCCGAAGGATTCCATGAAATCGTCGGGCTGGGAGGAGCCGTCTCCCCCAGCAGCTCGACGTGCGGCCGGCGGCTTCGACGACGGCACGTCACTGTGGGCCGCACGCGCCGGCATGGCGGGCATGGCAGGGCGCGGCGGGCCGGCGGGCCCGGCTGCTGCTCGCATGCCGCCCACGCCCACCAAGCCCGATGCCGTGTGGGGAGCGCATCAACGCGCCAACGGCTCCGTCTCCTGGGAGGAGCCGCACACGCCCGGCTGGCCCGAGCGCGACGTGCCGGCCGGCTGGCCCGACGCGGGCGGCCCCGGCCTCTGGCCCGTACCTAAGCCCAAGCCGGCCGGCCCCGGCGGCGGCTGGCCCGAGGACATCGGCGAGTGGGGCGGACCCAAGCCCCCGCAGAGCGCTCCGCTCGGCAAGCAGCTGCCCAAAGAAATGGTCTGGAACAGCAAGCAGTTCAGATACCTCGTGGAAATGGGCTACAAGAAGGAGGAGGCGGAGGCCGCGCTGCGGTCTCGCGATATGAACGCGGAGGAAGCTCTGGAGCTGCTGGCGGCGGCGCGCGGTGAGGGCTGGCGCCGCGACGAGCACTTCCACCACGCGCCCTTCGCTCCGCCGCCCAACGTGCCTAACGTGTCGCCCGCAGTCGTGCAGAAGCTGCTCAATCAGCCGCCGCCGCAGCCGCCACAACACCACCCTTACAATTCCAACAGCGGTTCAGGCAACAGCGGCCAACCTAGCACGGCACAGCTGAGGATGCTGGTGCAGCAAATCCAGATGGCGGTGTCCGCCGGCTACCTTAACCACCAGATTCTCAACCAGCCGCTGGCGCCGCAGACACTTGTCTTACTCAATCAGCTGTTGCAA
This sequence comes from Anarsia innoxiella, assembly GCA_947563765.1. Taxonomy (NCBI): domain Eukaryota; kingdom Metazoa; phylum Arthropoda; class Insecta; order Lepidoptera; family Gelechiidae; genus Anarsia; species Anarsia innoxiella. The sequence goes on from OX387403.1 coordinate 3,394,745, forward strand.
CAGGTAATAAAGCATCTCTTTTGAAAGGTTATCATGTTTAAAATTGCAGTACACTCGACTTAAAGTTTTATTTTATGTTCTTTATTGGTATAGGCAATTTTTAAACTTGACGCATTTCGCACGATTTCCAATAATCTTTCTTTTTACAGATCAAAGTATTGCAACAGTTGGTTCAGCAGCATACTCTAGCTATCTCGAAGGCGAACTCAACTCTGGCGCTTCAGTATTCTGTGCAAATTACCAAAGCCAAACAGCAGATTACTGCTCTGCAAGTAAGTAGAATATAATATAAATTATTAAAGCATTATTTAATAAGTACATTAACATGATGTTTATTCGTTTTCAGAACCAGATAGCGACGCAGCAGGCGTTGTACATGAAGCAACAGGCTGGCGGTGCCGATTTGTTCAAGCAGAGCCACGACCCGCTCGCGCAACTGCAGAACAACTTCGGCGACATGGCTATCTCCAAGGAATCACAAGGGGTGAGTTTCTTTGACACCTCCTTATTCGAGTAAGTTCTGATTACTTTTGGAACTTTAATATTTAAACGTGCGCGCATTACCAATGATGAACCAGACATTTGGAAACGCCATATTGTGTTTACATACATACATGTCCATTATATCTTGAATTTCTATCTATCTTATCATAAGTTACATTTTTATACAAGTTTGATTCAAATTCATTCAAATATAATGTTAATACCTTAAAATTTGTATCACAGGGTTATGGAGCTAGTGGCAATCAGCAATCTCGCTTGAATCAGTGGAAGCTCCCATCCCTGGATAAAGACGGAGAGGGTTCCGAGTTCAGCAGGGCCCCCGGTACTGCCAAATCTACCACAAGCCCACAGCTTAATCAGCTAGGCTTGCAACCAGATTCGTAAGTTGTCATATTACTTTGATCTATTTTAAGTATGACACCTGGGTTTGATGTAGATTTAAAACAGTAGATAGAACAAGTGTTTTATGTGATGTAATCGTTGTGTGTCCGTGTTGCAGCACTTGGGGCGTCGGCCGCGAGGGTTGGGGCGAGGCGGGCGACGTGGCGGACGGCAAGGACTGGCCCGCACACCCGCAGCACCAGCCCGTCTACGACCTCGTGCCCGAGTTCGAGCCCGGCAAGCCCTGGAAGGTACGCTCCCTCCCCTCCAGCCCGCTCCACCGACCGGTCCCTACACGTACGTCACCCGGCTCACGACCGACTCCCGTTGCAGGGTAACCAGATGAAGAACGTGGAGGACGACCCCGCCATGACGCCGGGGTCGGTGGTGCGCTCGCCGCTGTCGCTGGCCGCCATCAAGGACTCGGACATGCTGGGCGGCAAGACGTCGCCGCCGGGCGAGGGCCGCTCGCTGTCGTCGTCCACGTGGTCGTACGCGCCGCCCGCCACCAGCGCCGGCGCGCTCAAGCCGCCCGCCGACTCGTGGGGCTCCAAGGCGCGCCCCGCGCCGCCCGGCCTCAACAACAAGGCCTGGCCGCAGCACCACGCGCCCAACGCGCCCGCGCGGCAGGTGCCCTCCTGGCAGACCTCCACTTGGCTGCTGCTCAAGAACCTCACCGCCCAGGTACATGACGTTGTTGATTCTTCGGACGCGCCTCCGAATTATTTTATCGCTATCAACTTGACGAGGACTATTGTTGCGATTGACAGATCGACGGAGCCACTCTGAAGACTCTGTGCGTCCAGCACGGGCCGCTGCAGAACTTCCACTTATACCTGAACCAGGGTCTGGCCCTCGCTCGCTACTCCACCCGCGAGGAAGCCGCTAAGGTCGGTGTCATTTTTTGCGTCATGATCTAGGTCACGCACGGGTACCCGAGTGCCGGATCGAAGTTAACGAAAGTTCCCGTTGCAGGCTCAAATGGCACTGAACAACTGCGTGCTAAGCAACACGACGATCTTCGCTGAGTCGCCGGCCGAGTCGGAGGTGCAGATGATCCTGCAGCACCTGGGCTCGGGCGGCGGCGGCGCGTGGCGCGGCGGCAAGGACTGGGCCGGCGCCGGCTTCCCGGGGCTGTGGCCCGACCAGCACGAGCAGCGCGCCACGCCGTCCAGCCTGAACTCGTTCCTGCCGCCCGACCTGCTGGGCGGGGAGTCCATCTAAGCGCGGCTGGGTGTGTACTTGTAATTACGCTTCGCCGGCCCGACCGGTCCTATTTAATTCGCCTAGTCAGATCGTGCCGGGCGCGCCGCGCCGCGCCCGCGGTAGCCAACTGTCCACATACTATTATCTACTGTGTTGTAAGTGTTCATGTAGAATATTTAGTGTACATAAGAATTATACATATACACGGCAGACATATAATGTATCGAGTTAGAAGTGAGCGGCCGGGGGGCCTGGCTCGGTGAGACCGCGCGAGGCCCCGCGGCCTGAGCTACCAAATACCGTAGGTTCCAGTAGAGTAGTTGCGTCGCGGGCTACCTCAGTCACTCGTCCCGTGGCCTTATGTTAGTGTGTATTTATTTTGTTGCGCTCGAGGGCTGTTGCTGTTTCGCCGTCGAGCTGTTGCGTTCCGAGTTTCTTTCGTGTTCGTTTTTATTTCTCGTTTTTTTTTCATTCTGATCGTATTTTAATTATTTATTCTGTTTTTGATTCTCACGATGAGCCTTCGTTTTCCAGTAGTGATATTTTTATTCAGCAATAAATATGTAAGTGCATTTCGCAAACTAACAAAGGTTTTATATTAGTTGTAAATTTTATAATGATAACAAAATTTGAAAATTATGAGATTCGAAGTGCATTCTTGTAGTGGTTAATTCCTTTTAAGCCGTATAGTCTGATATGGAAATGAGTATATAGAGATATACGTGAGGAGCGAGCGCCGAGCGGCGGTAGACGGCCGGCCGCGCTCCCTTGCAATCCAGTAATCCTGTGATGTAAACTATCTTGCCTAATGTAAGGATAATCTATTTTGTTGGAGAGTATCATAGTAGAGCGTCGCCGGCGCGGCGGTCGGTTTCCGCCGAAGCTAAAGTTTCCCCAAATTTTTTCCAGTATTTGTGATTCAAGTGCCACTTTATGTTTAATATATGAAACGATTATCTAGATTATACGATTAATGTAAGGGTAACCTAATATATTAAATTGAAAATTGTTTTATCATTTTATATTACATACATTTGTGAGAAGTGTTATAAAGTACTATAATTGACAGTAATTTAAATATTACACTTTTGTGTATAGGTAAGAATAAAGTTCTAACTTAAATTTAGCCATATCAATATCTATTTAATAAAAGATTTGTGGTATTTTCTATAGGCTCAATTTGAACGTTATTCAAAGTGACATATGCTTTAGATATTCTGTTAATAATATACTTGTAGTCATAGGTCTTTCGGTATTACATCATTGTAGATATAATTTTATACTTAAGTCCTATCGTAGTTTTCGATAAGCATACTATTGATATTTTACGGCAACGATCGCACGTGTAAATGTTCGTTATGATAAAAGTTTATTTACATTTTTATTTACTTTTTAATTTATTGATGGTGTGCCACAGAGATACTCTGCCAAAATATATCATTACCAATATTTAACGGGATAAGTAACTCGCGACGTAGGGGCTGCCCGCCGTCGCGACGGACCCACCACGCTGAACGATCCACGATCGATCACAAAAAGCGAATGACTAAATAATGTACATTTTACCTATCTATTGTATTTCGAGCATCTTCCAGTGATCTTACGATTAAACATAACGATTGTAGTGCTAAGTTAGGTGTTAAGTAATCGCTGTACCTTGTCGGGCGTCACGCTCGTATCTTCACAAATTAAACGATTAAGTTAGGTGGTCGCGGTGTTTAAAGTATTCGTACATTATGGACTCTATGATCGCTTCGGACCTGTAGTAGTACTAGTGTTAAATGTTTCGGTGTATGATGTGTTCATTTAGAAACAAATTAGCGTTTCATGTTAATACCTTACATTATTACTATAGGGACCGATGGACCGCGTTGATGTCTTTATGAATTGCATATTCTTTGTTGCCTTTTAACGACAGATTTAGTTTGACGCAAAACTATGTTTCACGAACGATACCGAGCTGCAGCGCACGCAGCACATTGCCAGGCAGGGCAAAGGCACGGTATATGCAATCAGGCCACAAGATATTTCGCCTTCGAAGGGGCCATAATTGACATTGTCATGACGTTTAATGTTAGGTGCCAAAGAGTGAGTATCAAAGATATGATAAAGTGTCTGGAACAATTTGATAGCATCTCTCGCTTAGTAGCGATTCTTCCAAATTAATTTGAAATTACGATTGCGGTACGGGTTATTGATCTGATGTTCCTATATCATTCGTGTTATATCTGTGCAACAATAGGCACACTAAACAACGGGCCAATGTCAATTCTATTGTTGTAATGCTCAATTTACGTGAGGGTTTCTTTTATCAATTAAAGTAATAACAAAATATTTATAATTATTTTATCTAATAATAATTCTGTCCATTTCTACATCAATACTAAATGAAAATCGCCTCGATTGCAGTGGTATACTGGTGCAAATGTGAATTTACTACAGCAATAAATGTCATTAAATTTAATTTTTATAAATGTTTCCATTTTAAAATTAGAGAGCCGACTAACGGAAAGTATAATATCCAGTGCCCTGTAGATACGTTGTCCATAGTTTAAATAAACGAAAGAAGTCATGCCTTGAAGTTTTAGTCAGTTTAACGTAACAGTACTTAATAATGGGTATTTATTATTAAAGAGACATAATGTAACGTGTAGGCATTGTGGTATAGTGGTTAGACGCCGGCAGGAGTCGCGGGCGCGCTCGCCGCCCCCGCCCCCGGCTAGGTTGTGACAAGTGGCGCGAGCGCCGCCTTTACTGAATCTCCTTTCGGTTCAATGACTGCATCATTTTTTCCTGCACACAATTGCGTCATGTGCAATTTAGTCTGTGTTATTATTATGTTGTTGTATATTTATACCTACATCTACACTCTTAATATGTATATATTGTGGAATTATATTCTTAAAAAATTTAATACGCTTCACGCTTTCACTTTAACAATTTTCGTGACTTGTTTCTGTTACTTAGAGTAAATTTACGTACCTAAAAGTAATTATAATAACTATGATAGGTATTTAATGTAAGAAAAAAAATAAAAAAAATAACAAAAAAAAGTAAAAAAATAATAAAGCAATTAAAAGAAACCAATGATTGTGCCTCAATGAACTGTGGTACGTTACCGTAACCGATGGCAGGTGTGTAATAGTTTCCTTGAAGTTTATGATAGTGAATGTGCGCTAGGTACCGGTCGCGTCCGCGGACTAGCTGTAGACAATATAAGGCTGCGAGCAGCGGGGCCTGCGCCCACGCCTTGTCTAATCATTAATGAGCTTAGCTATGTTTTACTTTATTGTAAGTGTTACGTCATCAATCAACATTTTATATATGTACTATACATACCTATATGTAAATATTTTTATCTATTTTTATTATTTTGGTTTTCATGAAGTTTACCCCAAATCATATGTATTGTATTATAAATTAGTTGCTTTTCGAGCCCATTTAATTAACTATTAGTCAGGCGTTTTCCAGTGAACTGATATGATCCAAATTATTGCATGTATTCCATAACACTTGAATGCCAAAGTCGATGTCAATATGCCATTTAACGACCACTATGTTCTTAGATAAACCCGCGTGGATCTCTGACATCACAAACTATTGATCGTACAAATGGAGCCATTTATTTATGCAGCGCTGTTGGCTGCTTCATCCAAGCTGCTCTGGTGTTATTTAGCTCAAGTAATCACATAGTTTGCTCATAATTATTGTTGTTAATTTTAATTTTAATGTCTTAAATTAATGCGTTCCCTTAGTGTGGAGTAAAATTCTAAATTTATCTGTAATCTCCAACAATTAGTTTTTAATGTTTCTTTTATAAGATCGCATGAAAGTTGCGTCGGGCTTGGTAACACGGACCTCGCTTCGACCAACGTAGGTCATGAACATGACACTCTAGTATAATTTACTCCGCTTCTATCGAATACTCAGCAGGGCATCGAATACTGCAGCTCGCTGCGATCAAGGAACACTTGCATCGCCTAACTTTAACATTTTGGCTGATATATCGTGTACAACGATATACCAATGAACTGATTAGTTTCGATGGCAACGTGCTACAGGCCCTGGCCCTTCCCTCCCTTCTAGTGTCGCGGCAGGCACTCGCAGTGACGCTCTTTCACTCACTTGGTTGTATTATTTGTGTACACCTCATGTATTAGGGACCAAACAAGTATAATGGCATACTTCAGTTAAATTCCCCGTTTTTTGATCGATCGATGATACTCCAAAAGACATTGTCATTATCCAATTATCTATTTTTAGTTTTCCGTCGCATAAAATAATGTTACGAAGTTAACGTAACAGTTGCGTGTACAAAGTTCTGAATGGCCTTTTAATTTAAGGTTGAAGTTTAGCTTGTTGTCTTTGTTTATATATATTTTTGTACTCGTGTATGTTGTTACGCCGTGGTCGTCCTGATACAATAGAGCACATTAGGTGATATCTACAAAGAAACTAGTCTTCCTTATTTATGAGGTATCGGCGGAGACGCGGCGACGTCGCGGTCGCGCGGTCGGCACAAGAGGCAATCATTCCTCTAGTCTTGTATGTGGTGCGTTAAGAATACCAAATATATAATAACGAAGGCTTTGACCTAGAGTGTAGCGGTAATTATATCGGCCTGAGCAGCTTGGACCCTGTCTTTGTTACAAGGGAATGGTTGGGTAGTATTATTATATTGCATTTATTTCTCTTTTGTCATAGTCACTCAAGCATATATTTAATTAATTGAGCTAATGCCTAAAATTGGAATATCAGAGTTTATTTAGGATGTTTCATATTTTACATTTTAGTGTTTAAATATCTAAAATTTACCTTAATTATAGTAAATGGATTTTTGTATTATCGGTATATAGCTATAAGACAAAGGGTGTTCTCGATAGACACAAACAACTGATTTAATACAAAATATTAAAAAAAATGTACTGAGTGACTTTACGTGTAAACAGAGGGCCATTGATAAAAATGTTGAAGTAAGCTAAATTCTCTATGTGGTAATTTTACTAAATGTGATTGCTGAGAATATTTTTAACTGCTATATGTATAGTTATGGTAGATGAGTAAGTCTGCAAAACCCGCGCGCGAGAGCTGGCGGGGGACGAGTGGCGCCACCCGTCGCCCGCGCCGCGCCGCACACAAACTATCTTCCGAACAATTATTTAATTCACCGAGATTGCATTTGATTCCTTCTTAAGCGACAACTTTGTAGCGTCGCTTCTAATACTGAATGTAGAATAAACATTACATCAAGGCCAACCCCCCACCTTCAGTTAATTGGTGCAGTAGACTCCAATTGCTGCTCGCTAACTCCACAATACACTGCTTCTCTAGTCTCTCTCGCATTCAAACAACGCTTTAATAAGCTTTTGTTATTCGAGCATAATTAATATCATATCCTATATGAAACTAGTTTATATTCGTATTATTCTTTCATTAGATCTCTGTTGTACCTGTGTGAAATTGTTTATATTCAATGTTCATTTGTACTGTAAGAAGTGGTCTCGAGGTCACAGTTGATATACGTACGTAGTTTGGACGGACGACCAGATCGTCCGAAGTTCCATTTCAGCACAACCCTTGAAAGTCGGTGTTTGTATTGGCGGCAAAACAATACTCTGTGGTCTTAAATTAGTCACTTTTGTACCTCGATTGTACTTGTACTTGAATAACTGTAAGTCAGCAACGGCTAATCCAATTCAGAAATATACTTAATTTAAATTTTGACAGACTGATAGCTGTGATTAAGAAAATATTTTAATATTATCCAGTGAGTCGGATGAAAATATTTATGTTGTTAGAGGTATCCTACTACCGGCGACACATCGTATCGTAATTTACGGGACATAATGCTTCGTATATTTTTTTACCTTTAGAGATGTGTCGAATGTAAAGACCAAGAAAGAGTTCAATACGACCGAGTATCGGTTTGAGTTGTACAAAAACGAACAAGCTTATTTAGTATCCCAACCCCACCATTTGCCGGTCCCAATGAATCAAAGTGCATTACGAACTAAGTTTATGACATGACATGATGATCGTCTTTCAGCGGAGACTGATAAAGCTAGAATCAATACCACCGATGTCATCTGAAATTAATTTTGTCTTAATGATTGATCTTTGAACGTTGCATATCGACTACATTTCTAATTCGAATTATTTTGTTGTATTCATATCCATAATTCCCATAATATGCGTTAAGTTTGATATTTGTAAAAGAATCCTAAGTTATCATAATAACTAATAATTAAACTAAATTGATTGCCTATAGTATTATAGTGAGTGACATCTCAATAATAAACGATTGGCGCTGTTTTTATAATAAAAAAAAATTATATTTTTTGGTACCACCTTTGAGTTAAAGTACAATGTAGTTATACAAACGTTTCAATGACGTATTTTTCATTATAACAATATCAAGATAAAATTAATAGATAAGTTAGGATAGACTTTAAGCTGTCTCGTCTTACATTACACCAATTAATAATTAACTCTCCTTGATATTCGTGTTGGAACACTTACGTAATAGGCAGATACTAAATTACATAATAATCATTATTATATCAATAGGCTAAATGTAGAAAATTTCTGTGCAAATCTCTGTGATGGGACAATGTAATTCTAAAGTTCTAGTATTAACTGAAATAAAACTGGAGCCGCGCTGCGCGTAGTGGTGTGTTTGGTCGGTGTACGGACTCGCAATACTCAAAGTGCATACTCGTAGCACCCGCAAGGCAGTCCGCCTCGGCTCCCTGCAATAGACTCTGGCGGTCCCGCGCTCCAGTTTTGTTGCGACTTTTAAAGTTCAACATCAGTGTTTTCGCGCAAACGGTTGTGTATTGTTTTTATGTAGTACAAATGTGTTCGCAATTTGATTGCTGCTTAGTGTTCCTTATTTCAAATTAACTTGTTGGGTTTTTATTTGAAAAATTGTATTTTGCAACCCCTAATGTAAATGTAACTCTTAGTGTGTCGTAATATGAGGCAGGCGTATGTAATATCGAGTAAAGTGTATAAATGCCTTAATAGTAATACTATGTGTGAACACCATCCATTGTAAATGTTCCGTGGACGCATGCGGTAGCAGGCGGCAGGCGGGGGCGCGCCGGCCGAGCGCCGCCGCGCGGGCCTGTTCGGTCTCGGCACTGCTCTTTCGTCAATCTTGTCCTATTGTACTTATAGCCGCACTGCTCTGTCCCCTGCTACTGGTCTCTGTATAAGTTATTTTTAGCTATTTATCGTGAATTTTATCAGCATACTATCAAAGTTGATATATTTTAATGTTATTTTTCTGAGACTACCTAAAAGCAATGTATTTTACAAACAAAGCAGGAGAACAATAATTATTATGTAAGTGTAACAGTTAGTGAATTTAAGTGCTATTTTCCATTCCAACTCAACGATATCAATGTTCTTGTAATACTTATGTTCGGGTTTTAAAGATGTTATTGTATAATTAAACTAAACCTTATGTGATTGAAATGCAATGTTTAGAAGTATTTTATTCTTTATTTTTTACCATTAATATAATAGTTAGTAGAGATCTATTTGAGAGTCTAATGTATCAATTATTTGTAAAGTTGGCTGTAACTAATTAGAAGTTACAATAAGTAGACATATTTTAATATAAAACATTTGGAGCAAATTTTATGTAGATGACAAATAGTTGTTTTGATCATTATGTGAAGTGTTGTCTGTAATGGTATCGTTAGCGCAATGTGTACGCACAACGGTGAGGAGGGTCGCGCTCCTCGCGCCCGCGCTCCGGCGTCGCAGAGATCCTCCGCTCACTGCACAGCACTGCTAGACTAATTCAGTTATTGCGTAAGGATATTTTTCTTACATTTCATAAGAGTAATGTTTATAGTATAGGCAATAATGTTTAACAAAAGTCCCTATATAATCGAACTGACGACAGAAACGCATGTTATATTTGTGGCCTCTTTATGAATAAGATCTAAGTTACATGTTAAAGAAAATTACTTTTGCTATGCACAGAAATGATACTCAATTAATTGCCAAAAAGTTATATGTATATTCATAGTTCAACAATATTTCTTTTGGGCATATTTACTTTGAATTTATGCAAAACTTAGATTATGAATTTATGAGTAAGTAGGCTGTAGATTATATTATGTAGAGTGGATGCATATTATATAATATATCTATATATTTTAAAAGTAAGGTGAATTTGAGATGTATCAATTTCTGTATTGTTCATAAGATTAGATAATAAATGGGTTTAGCCATACTTCGGCTGGTTTGATATGTATGTTATCTGATTAATTGTAAAAAAATAAAAAAATCAATAAAATATTAGTGTTGTTATTTATCTCCCCTCCTCACTATATTTTCCCGTTTCAGTTAGCTATGATCACACTTGATCGAAGCTGTAAAATGGTCTCTTTTCTTACGACCCTTTTCACGTCACTGATATTATTTGGTGAGTATCCTTATTTGATGTTGACGACAGAGTGTATAATATACCAACGACTTGACTATTAATTAATATGCACCCACATAGTAAGTCCATGTACCTATTTACTTTTTTCAATTTCTCATTTTTTTCATACAATTTTAATTGTATAAATTAATATAAGCTTTTAATTAATATAAGCAATTAATAATATAACCTGAAAAAAGAAATATTTTTTCAGGTTTTAAAAGCTCCACCAGCAAGCTTAAATTTAATGATGAAAAGCTTATGGATCTACAGTCAAATACTAAGCTAACAAAGCTCACGAAGTTGTTCGTTTCTGCCGAAAGTCAAGAAATAAAACTAGGACTAATGATGGAGTTGCATTCGACTGGACGGTGAGTAGTTTTTAAAATATCTTACAAATGAATGCATTGTAGAGACCTTTCGATCCTTCGCAACTTTCGCAAGTCGTAGAAGAACTATTCGAAGTATAACATTACCATGTATATCACTTCACAACAGACTAGAGGTCCTATGAATGAATACCTACCTATATGTTGGAGTGGCTATGTGAAGGACCTCCGCTTTGTCAAACTTCCTTTGATCTCTTACACGTCGAGGACGAGACACTGCTATTTCAACTATCTACTTATAAATACGGGTATTATATGAGTATAGAAGTTCAGCAAGGTCTCTGTGATACCTATAGATTATTTTACATAAGTCAGTAAGAACAATATTTTGTGCCTACTTACCATCTCCGGCGGGTACCTACATTTTCCACAAATACTTTAATAACAAAATAATTGCTAGGTTAAACAAGTTTTTCTAGAAGTAAAGTTTTTTTGGAGCTCTTTAGAGCTTCTAGAGCTCGTTATTATCTCGAAGAACTCATTTTTGTTCTCGCTGTTTCTAAAGAAAAAAAGGTTTTCTCTTGGAAACAAAAGTCGTTTATATACGTAATATCGTTTATTGAATTAATTTCTAAATAACATACATTTTATTTTGATATTTACATATAGATATAATATGTTGCTGATTTCTACACAGACAGACAGACTTGACTTAAACGTAAAGTTACATAATTTGTTGCTTTATAGGTGCTGACTGAATAAGGGTAGCTATTTACATATTCGCATTAAGTAGAGTCAAGCAAAAGCATATCATATTAGTTAGTGTCAATAGTTTAAATAACTTACATGATAAATAAAGTATTTTTATTACATTATGTGTCTACGTAATTTCAAGCAGAAAGTACGAATACAAACATACTTATATAAACTGATGAAGATTAAAAGGCAATAGTTTATGAAATGATAACCATTTCGTTTATAAAATCTGTTTATTAAATTTTTGTTACGTTTTATGCTATTTTGCTACAGGCAAAATTTATTCTACTCTATATAATGAAACTGAATAAAACTTAATATTCAAAAGGAAGGATGCGTTCAGTGTTCAGTAGATAGATCTATTTACCTAGTAGAATCACATTCAAAATTTTTTTTACAACAAATTCTTAGCGATGTAAGCAATTACAATAGGTACGTACGTACACACTAGGTACATAATTTAACGGGTAAGTTTGTGTACTAAAAGTTGTCGTTGCAATTTTTGGTCAATTTCAATGCTTAACGAATCTAGATACTCGACCATTGACGTCGTCTGTTATCTGCCCTCTTGTTTAAGAGTGGTGAACAAGTGTTTGTACCAGAAGTCCACTGTCTTGCCCCATGCGCCTAATGTAGTCTCGTCCATTTTTAAAACCTCGATGAACATTGTCACTATCACGCCTTTCAATTCCTAGTAAAATATAGAAAGACCTTTGTTAATAATTTATTAAAAAATTATAGATGGTTATAGGGATCTTGAATTGGGAGTTTCGATCTTGTGTTCAGTAAAGTGGTCGGTAGATAGAACCTAATGTAAATCTTTGGTTGCCTTATTAAACAACTACAGATGTACCTAATCGTGGTCGCCTTTAGGGCTGGTTTTAGAAAGGCTCTTATGGAGAGAAATCCCAATTTTTCTCTTAAGTTATTGTTTTAAGTAAAACTTAATTAATCAAGTAAGTAGTATTACCTGCCTCATAACTTTACTTACATTAAAATGTTTTTCTTTGATCCCTCTTCGTCCGTGCGACTCTCCAAGCTTAGCCATTAGCGCTATCACGATCTCTGGCTGGTTGAGGTTGTCCACTGCGGTCGTGATTGATTTCATGAGATTGATCACGTGTGCTTTAAACTGAGGACACTCCAAGTATTCCCTCTCGGGTCTGTTGTGTACCATCTTGAAGAATTCTTTCGTATCCGGGTGCGATTTGAATAACCTGGCACAGAAGAAAATGTAGAGGTCAGATAACTAATAAGACGTCGGATAAATAAATTAGAGATCGGATATTGAAGTATTGTGGCCAAAAACTAATTTAGAATTTAGATAAAGCACTTGTATGGTGGAGATTACATTTACATTTTCTGATTACTACGTTTCGAAAATGAAACATGTCATATTCACTTTCTTTACATATCTTTATTAAGTATCAAATTCCTAAAAAATATGAAGGTGCAATTGCCATTTTGGCATATTCACTAGAAACTAGAAAGTAACAATGTTATCAGGGCTCTAAGTAGGTACCTATGTATGTAATTAATAAACAAATTGCGTCACATTTTTGACCACTACAATAAGCAATTAAATCATTCCTATTGACTTTATGGTGGTGCAGTAAAAAGCTAACTGCCCACTAACTGTCTAGTTTTACGACGCAAGATTGCGAACAGATGCCGGTGAAGCGGTACGTAGTAAAACTACTCGATCTGTCACACATTTCACTTCTTGATATTCAATCTGATATTATATTTTGTTGGGAATAGACACATACCTAGGTCGTAAGTAGCTAGAGAGTGTGTCTTGGAGTCATGTGATGCGATGAGGAAATAGGATTATCGTGGGTTATCGGCGGAATATGATTAGGTTGTTAAAAGAACTGGATGATATTATAATGAACGTACTTTTAACGTATTTTATTCTGATATGTGAAAACTCCAATCGGAATAATTATATTCAGCTTTTAAATCGCTCCAATTTGTAAAAATCACAGTATCATAACAGCAGCACGCTCGTTTTAGGGTCGTTCTTATTTAATCTGATTTCACATCGAGGAATAAAAGCCAATTGGACGAAGCGTCTACGTCGGGTCCGTATTGTCCATCTATTACCATTTCATTCCATTCAATTGAAACCGAGTGCAGCGATCGTGCCATTCCCATTCAAATTAAAGAGGACGAGTTATAGTAGGTATACATGTGAATTTATTTTCGTCTCAAGGCTAAGGATATACCTGTAGTAAATCAGGGTTAAGCGTTTTGATTCCCGGGTATATCCGGCTCTGCGGGAAGTAACCTAGATATGTCATTGCCCGGATTATTACGTAGGTTCACGGGACATGAGGCAGCTTACCCTTTACCGCAGGTTTCCGGCCTATTTAGGTTTATCGTGAAGACAATTTTGTAGATTGAGGTCTTCAACTTTGTTCTTTAGGTTTGTTTTTATAAAGAAATACATTTATGATGGTAACAATTCAGTCTGTAGGATAAAGTATTAGCTAGTAGGTGGGTATTCAAGTACGAGTAGATAAATAGATATCATGTAAATCCGCTTGTGTCGTGTGCTATAGGATTGGCAATATTTTAGGAATGAACATCTCACTCCTTTTTTGGGTGTCAAGTGTCATATTTAATTTAGCATAATACTTCTAATATACCATTGCTAGCATATAAATGGAATTCAAATTTAATTTTGGGATGTCACAGTCGTGTACAATCGGGTCATAAATCACGGTATTTTATTTGCCTTCATTTAAACGTGGCGCGTTAATTTATTACCAAACTATAGCGGGGTAACGGTCAACTGTCCACGTAAATGACACGTGATATATTGCTAGAGAGATTTTGTATTTAATTTAATACATGAATATAAAGTTAAATCACACGAAGGTATGTACGCAACCACACAAAACTTTGGAGATTTGCTTTCATTTTCGCTCTTTTACCATTATTAACATAATGTTCTTTAAAAAACACTGACCTTTTAAGTAATTCAGTGCCACTAGCCATAGAGTTAGCTGCGGCTGGTGCCCAAGATTTCTGAACCAGGTTGATCTCGCGTCGTGTGAGTCCGGACAAAGGGTTGGCGACGTCAGGGTCGCCACCCCACCATATCGAACTCAGCCAAGTGCCCATTGCTAACTGAAAAAAAAAAACAATATTATTATTTGGGCATCTGGAAATAGAAAATTTCCCGCCTAATGCCATATTACTTACGAAAATTATCTAATACCTTGGACATGGCTTAAAAAAGTATATACAAAAGTACTTTAAAATATTTTTTCTAACAAACGTTGACTGTTGTTGTGTAAACAACTCCGTAAAGAAATAAAATTAAAATCCCGTCTCAATTTCAATACGGAAACTGACATACGAGTCATACACAGAATTAGGTTCAAAATTGTCTTTCCTATTCCTGGCGATTAAGGATACTGGAGCATCTAATCCTCAAAATGTTTATACAGGCCAAAACTACATCGGGCACAGATTATGCGGATATGCATTAAGTTGAGAAATTAGCTCCCAGTGTCCTTAACTTTCGGGAACAGGAGAGACATTTTTTGTTTTTTATGTCTGTATGACCCATACACAAATGTGCTCCTGATATCTGTCATAGACACTTTTCACGTTTCGGGCGAAGGTAGAGTAGGGTACGATGGTTTATTACAATGGCGAGAGGTTAAAATAAAGCACAATTAATTGCACGTACTTTGACAAGTTGTCCGACTGTAACATCTGGCATTTTTGAACAAAATAGAACCAACAAAAATATTATTTGCAACAATGACCTGTAACTAATGACCACCTTATAGTAGGTACTTAGGCAAAATCCTGATTAATTGGGAACACTGCAAGTGCAAGTAGCTATGAGGTATAAACTTCTTGTACCTCATTTGCGAAGCTTGCAATCAATTTAGAATACACAAATTGGGATGAATTAAGAATTACTAGTTTTTTTTCAATAGTTAATAAGTTTATTATCGAATAATGAAGTTTGCATTTAAGTAGGCTTGCAGGTAGTTATTCGTATCTTTAAATACGATTAAGTAAGTAGATCAGTTATAAAATTAGGTATAAAATATTACCTAATTTTAAAATTATAGAGCTATCTAACAAACAGTATTCCCCATGAATAATTCAAACAGATGGATAAGTACCTTTTGTCCAGACTTAATCCGCTTTAACACTATAATCGAGCAAAGCAATGTGAATATAGAAGATAAGTAAATGAAAAGCAACATTTTGAATTTTAGATGAAGGCAACGAAAAATATGCAAAGTGACGAACCTCGGTCACCTCATGAAAAGGACTGGGGTTGGTTTACAAAGTGCTTCATTTTGTAATCTTGCCGAGTCAACAAGTGTCTGACTAAACAGTCACAAGACTGTTATTAAACAGAAAGTGACAGGCAAATCCTCTGCTCAAAGTCGCGGTGCAACCTGTCCTTTAATCACGTGTACGGGAATTTTATATTTGCAGCGAAAATATAATCGTAACGGTGAATCATAACAAAAATCATTCAGTCCCACAAAAAAGAGTATTTTTAGTATAGTTAAACTTCATGAAAAAGACAAATGAAATTAGTAATTCGGGAAGGTATTAGCTACTATACTCTACTTTCTTAAAATATGTAGATAGTAAAAGGCTTTATTTTTCTTTGTAAAGTTTACCTAACTAAAGAGCAGACATGGAAGTCAAACTGTATTAACGTTATGTAACCTAAGTGTTATTAAATAAGTGAGTTAACTTTGCAAGCAAACTGTAAATTGCTAAGGAAATATTTGCATTTTAAATACCTACTTACATAGGACGATAAACGCAGTGATTCGGGCAATGTACGCTTTTGTCAATAATTACCCAACTACAAAAAGATAATCTAGATTTCTAGTGTGTTTTAGCACTCACATTTCGTTAAAGGTTGATCAAATAAGTGGTTCCAGATAAGTTCCTAACTCGCACAAACTTAAAAAATGCCTCATTGTTTACATAATGCAGCAGTTTTTTTATAAACATTCTGTGGAGGTCTCATTCTAAAGACATTATGTCAGTCCAATAAAATATTTCATTAGATACAATTGTTTGAATAACAAAAACAATTTAGCGTTGCAAGTCATCTTCCCGATAAATTTTATCATTTAATAAGGTTATCAAAAGGAATTATAATATAATAATACTTAATAGCAAAACAACTGACATACCTACACAACAATATTTAAAAATAAATTGGGTACTAGTATATAGATACGTAAATCCTATTAATGCAGCCCTTGCAGATGTAGTATTATAATTCTTATCTACTTAATTTTTTTAAAGAGAAGCAACCTATATTTCTTTTTTAATATACTACGCGAAATAAAAAAAAGTTTTTCGTACTAAACATAGCATATAATGAATTAATGACAAACGCAGTACCTACCTACCAATATGTGATATTATGCGGTTAGTTTACTCGTAACCATGTCCATCTGTAAGTAGGCATGGCGCAACGCTGGCTACCAACCGAATATAATTGAGTTTGATTGAACTTACTCGAGGCAATCGATACCACTTTTATTGGCAGTCGTTAAATTGCCTGCATTGTACATTTTACGACTGCGTTATTTGCCTATCTACAATTGTTTTTATTAAGTACATAATTGAAAATGATTTCAAGCCATAATGATTATCTTAACTAGGTATCTGTTTATACTACATTACAGCATCGGTACGACCCTACTAAAGGCAAAACTGTTATAATATTTAGGGGTACTTGTAATCACTTCCATCTTGTAAATAAAAGTCCGTCGACCAAATCTGGCCATACCTACTGATCAAGAGTAGAATTTCCCTGACAGTTGAGGTCCATTTTCCATTACAAGTAAGTACAATGTCCGACAATTTTTATAGCACACATCGGCGTTTAGTAAGAGATCGGCTAAATGCTGTTTTTGTAGAGCGTTATCTCTATTGTATCTATAATTAACGTTTGTCATTCGTGATTCAAATGCGGTTTACCCGATATTGTTAAAACCTACATATTAATTATTAAATCCACTGTTTATATCAACCGTCTCACTATTTTCAATTACAAAGCTCTTTTCGTTTACACAAGGATCAACAAAACATGGAAGTTTTTCGGATTTATGTTTCCGGAAATCCGATGTTTGCCGACATGTATTATAAAATCGTATTACTTACAACAAACGTCGGCAAAAATCGGTAGGATCCTGTAAGTGACGGATCTTTGCTCGACAAGATTACTTAGCAAATAAATACAAACGATCTTATTATGGAGCACCACCTACGCATATCAGCGGACTATTTAGCGGCTTTCAAATAATGAGTCGTTGTCAATTTGCTAATGAGCTGGTTAGCGACGACTTGTGAAATTAGGTAATAACTTTTCAGGATCTACTATTAATTGTGCTTGTTATTTATGTTCGGAAAAACAACTGGAATAGTAATTTCAGTTGCATTATCTTGTACTTAGCTGCATTTTATTTTTACTTATTACGGGGTGTGGGTATTCACTTCTCTACTTATTGTTTAAACTAAAGAGCAAAGACAAGGCATGGCATAACGTGGGTCTCAAATGAAGCTCAAATGAGGGATTTTCCGACAGGTCAAAAACAAATTATTCATAATGCCTCGCTCGACAGATACCATTGTCAGAAATGTATAGTAGTAAGCCAAAGTGGATGTTTATCTATCACCAATTCTCCCCGTATCAGGGATTCGCAAGAAAAAACTTCCATTTTACACACATACTCTATAGCTGGAGAGCTAGTGAACCCTGGGAGTAACGGTCTCCCTGTAAGGTTAGAAATTTGTATACTGACGATTTATGGCATGCTAAGAGCAATAGCCATGACCTGGCAGGCGTCAGCCCAGCACGTCATCAGCCCCTTTAATTTTCAAACTGTCAAAAAAATGGGATTTCAAAACTTGTTTCTGTAAGTTTGAAAATTTAATAGAATAAAGTTTATTTATTGTACATTTTAAAAACAAATTGACAGGCGATTACAATAAGCAGAAGTATACGACAGATCAATTAGAAAACGCACAGTTGGTGAGGTAAAATAAACTTTGTCCTGTATACTTGAAATTTTTATATGTTTTCGAATGAACGTCTTAGAGTAATTATGTACAATGCCAGGCGGTTTTGAACAGCATAAGACCTTGACAGGCGAGGGGACAGCTGCTAAGGGCGTGCAAATAAGAAATGTTACATGAACGCATACAGTAAGTGTAATGTATTTTATTGGGTTTTTAACTCCCGACACCAAAAGAGGGGTGTTATAAGTTTAACGTCGATGTCCGTGTGTCTGTGAGTCTGTCTGTGTGTCTGTCTATGTGTCTGTCTATGTGTCTGTCTGTGGCACTGTAGCTCCTCAACGCGTGGACGGATTTGGATGCGGTTTTTTTTAATTTAAAGCTGGTATTCCTGGGAGTGTTCTTAGATATATATTATGCATATTGGTTCAGCCATTTCAGGGTCATCAGTTCTTTTGTTGGCTTTGGTAGGATTGTAGATCCAATATAACAGCAGATATGTCATGTTTGGATTCGTTTTGATCAGCGTTTAATTCTTAATATAATGCAATAGTGACAGTAGATGAGGAGCTGATGAGACCAGCTCTCCACCCATTCTTGAAAAATGTAACAGCAGATATGTCTTGTTTGGATTTGTTTTAATCAGTGTCTAATTCTTAATATAATGCAATGTTGACAACAGGAAGAGCTTATAATATTTTTATAATATAGGTTTAAAAACTTCGAAATAAAAATTAAATTAAAAATTTAAATAACCCCCGGCTATAAAAAGTAACAAATAAGTAGTATTTAACTTTCATACAAACTTTATTTTGTCGGGGGACCGCTAAGTAGTTTGGTGGGTACGCGAATATAACTATCATTAATACCTAATCAAAATGTAAAAAAAATACCTGTGAAATGTTTTAAATGAATCGATAAGTAAAATTTAAAATATTCGTAAGGAAAATAAAATGCGGTCCGTCGACGTAATGAAGTTTACGACATATCTGCTGTCACATTTTTCAAGAATGGGTGGAGAGCTGGTTTCCATCATCAGCTCCTCATCTACTGTCACTATTGCATTATATTAAGAATTAAACGCTGATCAAAACGAATCCAAACATGACATATCTGCTGTTATATTGGATCTACAATCCTACCACAGCCGACAAAAGAACTGATGACCCTGAAATGGCTGAACCAATATGCATAATATGTATCTAAGAACACTCCCAAGTATACAAGCTTTAATTTAAAAAAACCGCACCCAAATCCGTCCACGCGTTGAGGAGCTACAGTGCAACAGACAGACACATAGACAGACACACAGACAGACTCACAGACACACGGACATCGACGTTAAACTTATAACACCCCTCTTTTGGCGTCGGGAGTTAAAAACCCAATAAAATACATTACACTTACTGTATGCGTTCATGTAACATTTCTTATTTGCACGCCCTTAGCAGCTGTCCCCTCGCCTGTCAAGGTCTTATGCTGTTCAAAACCGCCTGGCATTGTACATAATTACTTTAAGACGTTCATTTGAAAACATATAAAAATTTCAAGTATACAGGACAAAGTTTATTTTACCTCACCAACTGTGCGTTTTCTAATTGATCTGTCGTATACTTCTGCTTATTGTAATCGCCTGTCAATTTGTTTTTAAAATGTACAATAAATAAACATTATTCTATTAAATTTTAAAACTTACAGAAACAAGTTTTGAAATACCATTTTTTGACAGTTTGAAAATTAAAGGGGCTGATGACGTGCGGGGCTGACGCCTGCCAGGTCATGGCTATTGCTCTTAGCATGCCATAAATCGTCAGTATACAAATTTCTAACCTTACAGGGAGACCGTTACTCCCAGGGTTCAGTAGCTCTTGGACTACTACGTTTTGTACTTGTCATGGACTGGTACCTATTATCGAAGCTACATATATTACGTGAGGCGACCTGTAGTAGCATTATATTTAAGGTATTTTTTCTTATGAGGAAGTTTCGGAATTTTAACGGGTCTATATGGTATCGGGCAGCATATTGCTAAATACCCTAAATCATACGAATAAACTGTATCACACTTGTGCGAGCAGCAATCTTGGTTCTGAGTACACTGTAACAACAAAACAAAGATAGGTGACCAAATGCTTAGTGAAATAATAGTTAAGTATTTACGTAGCTTACCTTTTTGTTATCCTATTAATATTATAAATGTCAACGTTTGTGCCGATGGATGGATGGATGTTTGTTACTTCTTCATCACGTAAAAACCACTGAACAGATTTTAATGAAATTTTACAATAACTTAGCTTGGACATCAAAATAACATACACTCACTCTCTCCAAATTTTCAAACGGAAAGTTAAAGAGCACTATCTTTCCTTATTACCTATAGAGAATACAATATATATTTATATAAATTATAATATTTATGTATGTGTATTTATCGAATATATGTGTAGGTTTATACTGATACATGTATTTATTGTTTATTGTAGTGACTATCCTGCCTTCATGCTATCACTTCTCTCTCTGTGGGGTCTGCAGGAAGAAATTTCTTTTAGAAATATGCTGTACCTTTTGTATAACTCCTCTTTTTTTTCTGTCTCTATGTACTATCATCTTACAATAAACTGTTAAATAAATAAATAAACATATAGGCTAAGTATATTATTTTCCAAGATATGACAATAAATGCGTACGACGTCGCTGGCAGCCTCTAGTCTGTTAATAAATATATAAGTAATAATATGTTTAGACAACCCACTTGTATTATATACTAGAGTATGGTCTCTATGTGCGATTATCATGATTTTTCAGTAGAATAATATTAATAAATATTTTTTTTTGAAGTCACTAAAACATGGGAAGCAATTGTATTCTAACTTACAGGTTCTTTAGGAAGATTGCATATGTTTCCCCCGGAACATTATATCATCGTTATCATCCTGAGCCACCTCCCTCATGTTGCCATCCTTAACATTTCCCACGTGTCGTTGCATTTTCCCAGATTTATGATTACAAGGGAACAGATTATCAGTCCGCTAATAAATATAAAATATAAAATAAATATTGGGGGACATTTCACACACGGTCATCTGACCCCAAACTAGGCAAATCCTGTACTATGGGTATCAGGGACTGATAAACATACATAGATAACTAATGAAGCGAAACATTGTGTACCTTCTTATACTAAATAACTAAACAAAGAATGGTTGTCTTCCACACAGTTCTGATATTTATTCACTTATAATTCCTAGTTACCTGTTTAAGTAAGTTTGTATCAAGATACCAACTTCTAGTAAACACATTAACCATAGGTAATGATTTATTTCAAAGGTCTTACATTAGACATATAATTATTTAAGTTTTATGAGATAGGTAATGTTAATAATTGCCTGCTGACAGCTGTTCCCAATATTTAATTTTAGTATATCCGGTGTTATTCTACTAGAGACAAATATTTCAATTTTTTAACGTATCGCATAGATAGGTAATCTATTAAATGAGAAATAGGAAAAAAATTGTGCCGAAATACTGAAATCTATTTAAAAATAAATTATTCTATTTGTCTTGCATATCTTGTACGTACATTGAATAGTAGGTTCCTATAGAAGCTTATAGCTTGAACATGAGCGTCTATAAACTTATTTTTGCGTGACTTTTTCTATTTCACCCCCCTTTAGTGTATTTAAGTACTTAAATGAAGTTTTAAGTTCAGTGTTTGCACTCAATAAAGAGCGCTATTTTTATACAAAAGCTGCAAATAAGTAGGTCGTATCATAACTCATAATCAAAGGTTTGTACGGCGCATATCGGTGACATTGGCATATGGATTGGCGCGAAGCCAAGACAATCTTACCTACACAATGTTTGTGTACCATTCGGCATAATTAGTATACGTATGTATACCTCATTTACCCGAATGTTATTTAAAGATTTTAGTAGGGAAAACTACATTTTAATGTATTACTTTGTTACTGTAACAATATGACTCATTATAAACCACTCAAAATTACGTATTGTTAAATTTTAATTGCAACTGAGTACACTCAATTATGTACAATTCCGGACTATTCATACATCGGCCTTTAGAAAGAGATGATCAACTGATGTCGGCTTCATAGAACGTTATTTTTCTTCCTAGGTAATGTTTGTCATTCGGGTTTCAAATGCGTTTGGGTGCAGTCGCGTTAATCGCAAAATATACAGACATAGAGCTGTTAATATATAAAAATTAATGATTACTGCCATAAATACACTTTAACAATCATCATAACATTCATTATCTCACAACTCTATGTAGGTATTTTCCATAAGGATCAAAACATATCACGATAAAGTAGGTACTTATTCCTAATTGAAATTAGATATAGTAAACAATAAATCTAATTATTGATGGACGTGTTAATTGGAATTTGTTTGTAAGTTTTCGATTCGGAAATCCGATGATTGCTGAGTATTGCCGACTGTGCGTTACGTACCTACTAATTTTTTATTGTACTTAAATGTTTATTTTAAAAGATGTCTATCTACGCATGAAACTTATTATTATCATACGTTTTATAAATAACTAGTTATCAAACAAAAACGAATTATTCAAAACATATCCTTAATGACGAAATTTGAAGATTTTATAAAGGGTGAAATAAATCGTCGCTGTCTCTTGACGTTAAGTGATATGAAGTTCAACAACCTGCACATAAAACTGAAGTTTTTTTTAGTTTCAGTAACATTCAATTGTTCAGTACATATATGATAACATAAGGCAGTAATATGAAAGGTAGAGTCACCCCCAACTTTAGCAAAGTCACAAACTCTACATAAACGTTATTAACCAATTATTAAACAAGTTTTACGTACCCACGCTATTAAATTACATTACAAGCCTATTTATTTTGGCTGAGTTAACATCCAATTGAATTGTTACAACTTATTTTTTATCACCACTTTTTTGGAATATTTATCTTATTTATAAATGTCAATGTTTGTTAGTTTTTCATGCAAAAACCACTGAACAGATTTTAATTAAACTTTACAATATTGTAGCTTGTGTACTAGAAAAACACAAAGGCTGTATTATTTGAAGATATTTTGTACGTTTTCCAAGGTATGACGATAAATGTGGTCGAAGTCGCAGACAGCCTCTAGTCACTAATATAATAGCCAAATTACAATGTTTACCGACGTACGATACTTAAATGTTTAGTTTTACTAAAATAAACAACATGTTATTTCAAATATTTTATTTTAGTATACGACATTAATTCAACATTTGTTGTGAGCACGTGACTCAAGTGATATATGATATCTTTGGTCAACTAACATCTGTAAATAGGTATTTAACGTTTATTCTGTAGCCGATAACAAAAATTGTTTTGGCGACTAATTATTTAAATTCTTTTTATATCTCTGTCGATCTTCTTTACCAAATATTTATTTAATCCACTTTAAAAAAAAACTGTCTCCATCTCTACCATCTACCGTAAATTTATTTTCGCTTCAAACCTACTTACCTTTAGGCGATTAGGATATAAAATCGGCCGCAAAGATAATAAACCTAAAACACGAACGTTATCATTATTACAGCTGATAGAGATAATGAAATGTCCACTGTAATGATTCTGGTAATAATTGATAGGAGAAACCGACGACGGAAAGCAATTATATATCGATTTTGTCAGGAGTTTGATACTACAGCACTTGTTCACGTTCACTGGACACTTACCTAAACTTAACCTATGAAGTGTGTTTGGTAAGTTTGCGCGCGTGCGAGGCGCGTCGCGATTGTCAGTGGGACACGCGCGTCGAGTCCGCTCTCCCAACTCCGACTACGTGCGATGTAAACAGCAGGGCCGCGCCGCCCGCCCTACGCCAGCCGCGAAGCCCTATCCCGCCTCAAAAACGTAGTAAAGCGTAACCTTACTACGTATTTACGTACCTACAAACTACAAAGTATGTTATGTGTTGACTACTTGTTACTTTTTAGTTTTAGGTAGGTACTCACTGATAAGTATTGGGTAAGAAAACCAGGTTATGCTTTTAATGTGGAATTTCTAAAACTTATGTAGAGCTTTTGTGCTTAATGGTACATAATTGCTATTTGTGAATCTAAGTTTAAGTGTATGACCTTATTAACTTGCGTAAATAGACTGTTATTCATTTGTTTATTACGGCTATAGCCGTAACTTATAAGTTATCGATGTAACTCAAACTCACTTTTAAAACATTCATCAACAAAACAGTTTTTTTACAAAAAGCGTTTAGTTATAACAATACCTAAGCACCAAGGTACCTGGTTATACTTACCTATATGATAGAATAATATGTCGGAGGTGTTCAAAATGTACAGAATTTCAAATGTAGAGAACTTAATTAGGTCATGTTATATGTCTTTTCCACTTACGTTGGTACATTTCTCATCATATTACTTTCACGCGAAGGTATCTCGCTTGTCAGCCGCTGAGAACCATTTCATTATTCTGTTTCATGTATTGTATTATTTATTTACGAGGTGGCGGAATAATACATCAGCTTGCCGTCCGTATATTTTGACTGAATGACAACTTGCAAATGGAACGGGCTAGGGTTTTATGACAAAACGAAAAAATCGGAAGGGAACTCTAAATTTTGAATTGAATGCTATAGGTTTTATAGTGAACGATGTTACAAAACAGTTTTCGAAAATGCTTATTCATAATTATGCGACTTATAGGTATATTCTACTAGAGGTTGCCCACGACTTCGTACTCATTTATCGCTATATCTTACTTTTCCAAGTTTTATTAAAACCTGTTCAGTAATTTTTGCGTGAAAGAGCAACAACCATCGTCACATCTATCAGAACAAACATTGACATTTTATAATAAAAGTAACCTCTTAAATCCTCTTAGTTATAAATAATTAGAGAGGTAAGTTACTTTAATACTTAACAAAATACTCTAAAGGTAGTTAAATTCAGTTTTGAATTCCGTGTACACAGGAAACTGAACGTGCTTTAATAGCCAAAGTTCTCTAAAATTAAACCACATGAAGTCGTATCCACAGTGTTGTTATGTATTTGTAATCGCTATGAAGTCGAAATTACTTTGGTAAAGTTTGTTCTTAGTATAGTTAGTTGTACAAGTTTTACATACGTACTAACTAAATACTCGTATATGCTTACGTTGTCCTCAAAATGGGTACCTGGTTAGTATCTGTAGGTAATAAGTAAAAAGTATTATTAAAAGACTTCTAATAGTATTACTTAGCTTATATTTTAATAAATAAAACGTTTCTTAAATTATGTCAATGTCCATTATCGGAATAATAAATGGTATAAAATAAACACAATTAAAACAAGATATAAAACTGTTTTGTCGCCTATTTTTCGATTACCTTCTTATAATGAAGTCACTAAATATCAATTCCTCTAAATCAATCTATTTCAAAGCCATAAATGTACCATAAACCCCATAAAGTTTTGCCATAAACATAAAGAAGTAGTTAAGTAAGAGTATTTATTTCAATTTACCTCCTTTACCTGTACATAAAGTACCTGCATTAATAGATTTGCGAAACTGAAGCAGACTGCAAAGAAACATTGTAGGACTTAAGTAGGTAGGTAGGTAAGGTATTTATATACCTAAATACAGGTTTAGCCACATTCATACATCTAGGTATTTGCTAATCCTGAAAACCGCTTAAAACATTGGTAGGTACAACCAAATGATAAACAAAATTAGATTGGTTTTAAAATAATATAATATTGGTTTCTGAATTGTGTAGGTAGGTCAAGTAAAACATGAATTACATGATGGTTGTAATCGCATTTCAAACATATTTTAAATCTAGAAACATAGAGACAATGTCAAACTCTATTTGAGTAAACTGTAAGCATAAAGTAGAGTTTGCAACGTAATCAATGTCAAAATCAATTTGGAAACCGGCTGTTAGTCATTTTTCTCCAGATAACATAAATAAATTAGACAACTTAATACTAAAGTAAATACAGACGGATTTTCACCTATTTTAAGTTATGGTCGTTAAGAGTTCTATTCGAGTAAGATTGTAGGAACAATTAAGGTACCCTATTATTATCCTGTAAGTACCTAATTACAAACCGGACATCCACAAATCATTACTATTATATGCAAATAAATCAAACAATATATCAGATATGATTTTAGTAAATGATAAATTGATTAATAAATAGGTAGATAAGTAGGTATCAATTTATCGAATTGTAATTATACCTTAGTAAAGAACAATAAATACTTACACTAAAAACCCTCTAAATATAGTTAATATGATTATTAAAATTTGCATAATGATGTATTGTTTGTCAACTACGAGACACGACGATTCAACGGCTTGACGCAGCGTATGCACTTATCTGAAATGTTAATTGATCTATTGTATTTATCACAGTTCTGCAGCAGGTAGGTATGTATTATGAACTTGTTTATTAACCTGATTTGATACCACTTAGTTCAATAGATACTTAAATTATAATACAAGTCATTGACTCTACATCAAGATTATGATGCCAGTTTTGTTTAGATAGATAGGTACCTATTTATGAAGGTTACATATTTGGGATATTGCAGTACGTACAGACAGGTACCTATGCAATGCAATCTTTATAAGGTACCTTGACTTAGCGCCCAGGGGATAGTAGGTATTTATTACCTACTACAAAACAAAATAATCACTACTAGCAGACAAATGATAAAATCAAGTGCGATATCTTCACAGCTCAGATAGATAACATTTAGTTTATAAATTATTCTTACATCTTCCTTCGTTAAATTAACGTAGTTATCACTTCCTTTTGGAAGAACGTCAGGAATCCGGTCCATGCTGCTAATTCTTGGGGTTTTAAGCCGCGATCTGTCCTAAAGAATTCTAAAAATATATCTATGAGGACCTGTAAAAAGATTTCATTATTAAAAGTAAGTATGTACCTACCTACTCATCGCACTAGTGGTGGTGACCACTGCAGTTGCAGTTTGTGTATTTGGTGAGGTTTCATATCAAACGTCAAACTGCGACCATTCTAGTTCGGTAATGCACGTAGTAACTATTAGGTAATCTGTGGTAATGCGTATGACCTTACTTATGCACTTATCTAAACGAAAATCTGTGTTTTGTATTCAAAACCGACAATCCGTAAAAAATGGAAAGTTTAATAAGGACTCGCTTAAGCAATTGCCAAAAATGCTCGTCTGCGAGTTTTTTTGGGTTAACTAAGGTACCTACTTATAACGCGTCGGAAATATCTGGGCCCCTAGCTTAGTGACGACATACAAGTTACAACTCATCACCGTTCTGGATATGCGAAAACGGGGGAAGCGCATTCCAGCGAGGTGTGCAGATATTTCCGATGGGTTTTATACCTATGTGGACTTACTTCAAATTGTTGTACAGTAGCTTTATGTCCTTTATGATTTCTTCCAACTTTCTGAATCATAGCAGCTGCTAACTCTGGCTGAGATAAGTTATTTACAATCATATCAAATGTGGACATGAAATTTATAAGATGAGCTTTAAACTGTACACTTTTAGATAATTCCTCTTCGTTCATGTCGCGAAATAATTTAAATAACAATTTTGAATCTGGTGCACTACGGAATAATCTGAAATGGTACAAAGTTGTGGTTATGTGAGCTTTTATAGTCAAAGAAATACTTGACACATTGAAAGAAAGGTCATTCATCTCTCATCACAACAATAGTAGGAACATAAAAAAGGGGCTGTAGGGACCTATGCCCATAAACAGGGAGACTACGAGTACCTACAACCTACGAACTAGTCTAGAGACCCCATTAGTGGTCCCTGGGATTTTCTGAAGTTGCAAGAGAACCATTCCAATAAATAAGTTTCTTATTAGGTACCTATAAAACAAACTAATAAAATGTTCTGGTACGTAGTCCACGCCAAAATTAAAACTGTTCAAGTCTCAAAGTTTTAGAAACACTGTTGATTCTTATGCTTAATGATAAAGTCATGATGCATTAAAAAACAAACTTTAGCAATTAAATACAACCGATGATTGCAAGTTAATGAAATACTCGTAGTACAAGTAGGTAATTACGAACGTAGGTGCCTACCTAAAATTACCTACCTATACGAGAATAATGATTAATGATAGTGTTTGTTAAAATAATAACTTTATAATAAGTATGACATATTATTATATCTGTGTTATGTTATGCACGTTGTGTGTTAATTTAATTAAAATTATGAATGTTAGTTAATAAAGCTCTACCAGCTCTACATTAAACATTTTAATGCAAAACAAAAACCTTACAAATCAAAAGAAAAGATGAACTAGCAAAAGGTGGGCTTATTATTACTAGGGAGCAATGAGAAATATCTTCCAGATAACCTTAAGGTAAGAAAAATAATGATAAGGATGACAGGTAAGTAATAGGTATGCGGGTTGTGCAATCTTTTTTTATAGAGTTTTTGATTAGGTTAAGGGTATCTAATTAGTTAGATACTTCCTTATATATACCTAGTTGTCTTTATTTTATCTGCTTACCTTTTGAATATTTCTAGACCATAGACACTTGCTTCATTGTAAATAGGTGCCCACGTTCGTTGGATCATGTAAATGTCACGACGAGAGAGTCCCGATTTTGGATCCGGTTTATCAGCGTCTCCGCCCCACAATTTAGATAGCCAGGTGCCCATTACTTTTGAAAATAAAAAAATAACGAAATGGTAGGTATTGTAAAGTTTAGATCGCAGATCAACCTTGGCAGTATAGCAGTATGGTTCATCTCTTTTATGCCGCAATTAATTATGGTGCCTCTATGTTAACTTGTCGGAAATCTATTAGAAGAATTAAGTCACATTAACAAACAATAATTAGTAAGAAATATTTATTGAACTTACTAGTTTTCACTTCAATAAAGCAAATAATTTCAGAACTTTTAATTTAACAGCCCGGCAACTATTTACAAACTAAAGAGTATTTGTATAGACTCTACAAAGACTACTGTTGTTCTAAAGGGAGACTAGAAAACGTTTTAATGTTGGTACTGGAGAGTTTATAATTACAACCTTAACTAATGGTTTAAATGTACAAATGGTTCGGGCAAAGCGACTGACCAACTTCGTTTGAACCACGTTTGAACGTAAGAAGCCGCGAAAATTATATTTTTTTCTTGCATCATAAACTCAACCTTTAAAATAAAACCTCTTTTCTACGATTCAATCTTTGTATCCGAACATTAAAAAAAAACCTGAACCTGAATAAAGTTGCCAGAGTAACAAAATTACTTCGAATATTTATATTTTTGATTTCTGGTGATGTATCTGGATGTTCGAAATCTATTTTCCGTACTTTGAAAATGGTCACAAATATACCGAGATATATTTCATTTATGAGAGATATATATTTCACTTGTTCAGTGCTTAGAATAAATTATTGTGGCGGTATAAACATAAATACTTACAAACAAATAAAAACAAGTTTTGATAGTTTGCTAAATAGTAGGTAATAATATAAAATAAAAATAAGTACCTATTTCTACATAATTGAAATAAAGGATTTTCATAACACAAGAAACACAAACTTTGTTAATTAAACTCGATGAATGGTATTGTGAGAAAACGTACCTATAATTGTAAAGCCTTAGTGGTACTTTTTTGGCAATTGCGCGGCTATTGGAATTTCACAATATATTTTTCTTTATTATAATATTCTTTTCCGGTGGCATGACATGATGAAAAAATAGGCATCTTTTTTTTCTCAGGTTCATAAAAGGTTAATAACCAGGCAACATTTTTCATCAAGTTTAAACTATAATTTGGTTTGTATGCGTATCCGGACTGAAAAAGTAAAATGTCAATAAGAAATGTCAATGTCAGTGTCAGTTCATCAGGTTAGGTCCCACATGCGAGTGTGGTTTTTATTTTGTACTTATTATTTTGTGTATTTATTACTTATTACGGGTGTAATTTTGATTTTAAATGGCTAAAGCAAACGAAACTGCAGTCCTCAATATTGGGAAAGTCTTGAACGACCCGACGAGGCCAATGAAAGAGCGTTTTCGAGCTCTTTTTACACTTCGTAACTTAGGCGGTGAAACAGCGATAAAATGTATCAGCCAGTGCTTTATAGATGAGTCAGTGTTATTAAAACATGAGCTAGCTTACTGCTTAGGTCAAATGCAGGATAACAGAGCTATTCCAGTGCTCAGAAGTGTTTTAGAAGACACACAACAGGATCCCATAGTGCGCCACGAGGCAGGTAGGTTTGGCCACTGTTATCAAATGTTTCTATCACTCACGTTCAGATAAAACATGATAAAACATTCCTGGTATGATTTAAGTTTAAGTAGATACTTAATTTTTTGGAATTAAACAAAAAATTCTATACTTTCCAGGGGAAGCATTGGGCGCGCTTGGAGATCCGAACCTTCGTGATTTATTGGAGAAATATCAAAACGATCCAGCTGTTGAAGTCGCGGAGACATGTCAGATAGCTCTGCAAAGATTAAAATGGATGGCTAATGACAGTCTAATAGAACGGAATTTAACAAGAAGTCTGTATAACTCTGTAGATCCAGCACCTCCTAGTGGGGAAACTGACGTAGAAGTACTAGCCAACACATTAATGGATGAAACCAAACCTCTGTTTGAAAGATACAGGGCCATGTTTAGTTTAAGGAATTTGGCAACTACAGAAAGCATCAATGCTTTAGGGAAAGGTGTGTATTTTCAGTTATATTTAAAAACTAGAGGCTGCCTGTGACTTTTGCATTTATAGTCATATCTTGAAAAAAGAAACATGCTATCTTAAAATTATATAGCTACAATACTGCCAAGTTTCATCAAAATCTGTTCAGTAGTTTTTTTGTGCAAGAGTAACAAAACATCCATCAGCATAAACATTGACATTTATAAAATTAGTAGGAGAACAATTTGTATTTACTAGTAGTCAAATTTTACTTTTATCTGACTTATTATTATATATCTTATTATCATATTATTATACATCTTATTATTTGACTTTTATCCTATTTAGTCATACTCTTATGAGTACAGTTCAATGATGACGTATCACTTTATGCTTTAACAAAATCTGTACTCACTGTTCTTTATACTAATGTACTTAAAACATTCCATTCCAGGTTTCAAAGCGAGCAGTGCACTATTCAGACACGAAGTAGCTTTTGTCTTTGGTCAGATGCAAGATGAACGTAGTGTACCATATTTGAAGGCGACATTGGGGGATACGAATGAGCATGAGATGGTTAGACACGAAGCTGCTGAGGCTCTTGGCTCCATCGCGACTGATGAGTGCATTGAAGTGCTTCAAAGGTAAGAAATAACAAAAAAAAACAAAAGAGAATTGTTCTCAAGTAAGGTACTTTATTTGAAATGCTGATTGCAGTTATACAGAAATTATAGTTTCGAACTTTGAAAGAACTACTGTGGGCATATTTAGGTATTTACAAAAAAACAAGGTTTTACTAAGGTGACAGATGGGATTTATAAATGAGATTAAATATTGAAGTGTGTTTTCAGACTGTCAAACTGGTTCTATTCTTTTTACATGTAATATTAATAAATCTGTTACATCCCTTTATCCATGGGATATGCTGCAACTATTCCTTTTGGATGGTCAATACGCTAAAGTTATTAAATAATTAACTATAGGTAAATGGGTTTCTTTTGAATATCTCATATACTGACAACTCCATCCATACAAATGATGTGTACTTAATTCTTTGCATTTACAGTTCACTTC
Organism: Anarsia innoxiella; assembly: GCA_947563765.1. Taxonomy (NCBI): domain Eukaryota; kingdom Metazoa; phylum Arthropoda; class Insecta; order Lepidoptera; family Gelechiidae; genus Anarsia; species Anarsia innoxiella. Next base: position 3,427,119 of record OX387403.1, read on the forward strand.
TTATTAAGTGCTATTTTTTAAAGTAAACCATAGAAGTTTACTGTTTAGTAGGTAAATAAAATAGATATCAAGGTATATAGTAGTTTATTATGTAGTTTATGGGCCGGCGCACATGTAGCGGAGCGCAGCACAGAGAATTTTTGATTGTCATTATTATTATCGACATTGTTCTCATTAGAATAATATTCAAAATTAGTTCACACAACAAATGAGCATCGGAGCATCGAAGTGACTAAATGCGAATATTGTGTCAACTGATTATGAATTTTATTCTAATGAGAACAATATCTATAATAATATGACAATCGAAAATGTTCTGCAGCGCAGAGCTCCTATCAGTGGATGGGTGTTTATTTAATGAGTGATGAAGTTAGCAAGGAGTTTATATTGTCATGTCCTTTTATCTACTTGTTTCAGATACTTGAAGGATCCTCGGCCAGTAGTCCGTGAAAGCTGCGAAGTGGCATTAGATATGTCAGAATACGAAAACAGTCCAGAGTTTCAATATGCTAATACTCTACTTACTGTACAGTCATGAACTGAGCCTTGTATGGGTCGATGTTGTTAAAAAAATTGTTAAATAATGTAAAATTTGTCAAGTGAAAAAAAATTGTAAGTATCCAATATTTTATTTCAGTGTGTTTTTATTTTAAATTAAATTGTTATAATATAAATGAGTACAGTATTTTTATGAATAAAAACCTTATCATACTTTACCTACCATTGTATTTTTTATTACTTACATTTGAATTGTACCTTTATTAACACTACGCACTTATTTCAATAAAACTTTATGACCTGGTTTTCTGATAAAAATAAAAAGAGTTTTCATTCCAATGTGTTAAACTAAAAAGAAAGATTGTAAATCATGCACCTTTTTGTTTCGATATAATGTGCTTTACAGAGCAATGGTCAGCTTGGCTAATAAGGGGTTCATTTTAGTTGTTAAATTATGTGCTATTGTAAAATTTGTGGTGAGTAAATTTCCACTTTTATCTTATTTTTAAACATATAAAACACACACATACGTAACGTACACGTCAGTATACATAAAAGAATAGTAAACTTTGTATTTATTTCACTAAAGTATTTGACTGACTGTAATTCTGCAGTCAGGTGAACCTTAATCCGTTGAAATATCTGCACATCTCGCCGGAATGCGCTTCCCCCGTTTTTGCCTATCCAGTACTGTGACGAATACGTACGAGTTGCATGCCATCACTAAGCCAGGCGCGCAGATATTCTCGACGGGTTACAATAAAATCCTTTTGGGATAGTCAGTAATAGTAATGTTTCTGGCTGTAATAGTTAAATAAATAAATAAATTCTTTAACAATCAGTCGTCAGATACCCTGGAAACAGAGCGGTCCACGTTCCTGGGGTTCACTCGCGAGGTGGAGCTGAGTATCACCACTCTAGAGCTAGTAGACGAATTAATGGCTGCCGTAATACGACACGCTCGTGGCGATAGAAGAGTACGAAGATACTTCGATTCCTATGATACACCTTTTGCTGGCATCAGCCGACGGAAATTAGAAGCTAATTAGAAGGGGATAGGACTAAATTTGGTGAAAGAGAACCCAATTTACGACTTTTTTTTTGGAATGCATCGTGTTGGTTAACAGAACGATCGATTGTTGGTCGATAGATAAATAAGATGGGCCTGTTATTCTTTGAAAATGTTAAGGGTAAACAAATTCGTAGATCGTATGTAGGTAAAATCTTTGCTTTGTATAAAATCATCTTACTTTATTTGCTTGACGTTATTAGGTCTTATTAAATAGGTAGGTACTCTATAGTACCTACCTACCTTACATATTATAAACTAGCCAGTTCCTAAAGGTAGTAAAATACTTATTTGAATTTAACTAAGTTAGTTAAGTTGAATCTAATTTGTTTCAATGTAATGTTTGAATAAATTATTTTTATAGTTTTACCGATTCCTATTTAATTACCTACCTACTTAATTACGATTTGGTATGTAACCTCCAGAAATTGTAAATTTTCCTTGTAAACGAAATTGCGGGAAGTTACAAGATTGTCCTCAATTAATTATTATTAATTCGTCGACCGCCGTTAAGGGTCCATAATTCTTGTAATCGTGTAGTACTTAGGTAGTTGTTTAAGAGCGTTTGGAGTCGACCCGAGATACGAACAGCCTCGGAACAGCCGCTGGCGAAAGGATCGCAATAATTTCTGTAATCAAGCACTTTGCTGGTGTAATCTAGTTAAATGACATAACTAACACCCACGTACTTACTTCCAAAATATTTGGGATCCTCGGACAGAATGTTTTGAGTTCTAGTAGGTACATATAAGTACCTATTAAAGGCTGTATAAGTACTAAAGGCTACCCACAACTTCGTACGCATTTATCTTATATCATAAAATAATAATAATATATCCTATGTGTTATTCTGATGTGCAAGAACCGATAATGTACAGTTTCATTTTGTTTAATAGTTTTTGCGTGAAAGAGTAACAAACATCCTCCCTCACATACCTTCCTCCATCCAGCGACCGACACACACATTTACATTTATAAAATAAGTAGGATTTAATTTAACAAATGACTGTGTTAATATTGTATTTGACATAAAGACAAGCGTGTTTTTAAAATTAAATACACCTTTGTTTTGCTTTTGGTATAATTATATCTAACAAATAATTGTCTATTGTTAATCGGATCTAGATTTTAAGTGTTGATATAATCTAATGGTAAATAATGATTGATATCCTACTCAAGAACCAAATAAAATAAAGATTATAATCAATAATTGTAAAGTATTCTACAATGGATTAATTAGGTACCAAATAAAGATTAAAATATTTTTATTGCCCAATACACCTACCTGAGTACAAAAAAATATTGATTCAATAAGTATTTAATTTATAATATGTATCTACTTAGATATTTATGTTACGGATAATGCTAGAAGATCGAGTTATAGCTACCTAAGAGACACCTTATGAGATACTTGTATTATGTACCCACCCAAACTTTTTGTGTAGGTACGGTACCTATAAAACATAAAGACATAAGTATTTATTAGCAACATTACGCGTCATTGCAACTAGAAATAATATCAACTTAGTTAGAGTTGACCAATATAATAGATAGACCGTTTATAACGTTTCTTCATCTTCTTGTATTACCCGTAACAGATACAAGATTGTAAAGTTACATAATGCAAAATTCGCAATACACTTAAAAGAGAAGATAATTAAGTTCTTAATTCATTGAGAGCACCCCTTTAAAAGCCGATGTTATCGTAGTGTGAGTGCGAATAAATTGCGTGACCCTGTAATTAAGAACCTCACATACTGTCCCCTTTAACTTCGCAACTTTATCTCTTTGTACTTTTGTAGTTTAATGAACTGAATTCATGTAAGGTACGCTACTGTAGTTAAATACAAGGCTTTAGGCTGGTTACACGTACGTACGAAGTTAGTAAAATCTGAGTTGAAAAGACAGAACATCAAACTGCACAAATCAAGGTTTATTCCGAAGAGTAGCCTAGTTCAGAAATTATTTCAGTGACCAAACTAGTCAGGTATCCGATTATTGCATCCGTTATACTGACAGAGGCAGTATTCTCTAGAATCCCCAGTTAAAGTACAAGAACTTTCCCTATATCCAATTGATGTCAGGGCTCTTGAATTAATAGCCGTAAAAGTCTCACCCGACTTGCTTACTAGAATTTCATATGTTATATTAATAGGGCTGAAGTCGCTTATAATGACAAATATGGTTTCATTTCCATATTTATAAAAATAATTTTTTAACACTGACTTTAATTCAAGTTCATGGCAATTGTAACAATCTTTTGTGTTTATTAAAGCAGCTTTTTCATTGATATGGTTTATTGCTGTAGCCAAAATAAGTTTGTAATCGTTTCCTGCCTTTTTCATTTCAATCATCCCATGACATGTGCAATATACGACACTAATTTTCGCCTCAACACAAGTTCTATTCTTTGGTACTTCTGAAAAAAGACCTTTAGAACTTGTACACGCGTCTGGAAGCTCAAATTCATCTTTCGGACCAGAGAATTTCAAAACTTGCAACAAAGTTGCATGTAAGTCCAATGGTGTCGTAAGTCGTATTTGATTTATTTTTAAATTGAAATATTCGTTTTTATATGTTTGACGAAATTTTACGGGGACCCACATAAAAAGCATGGGTAATCTACTGTCGTAATACGATTCCTTTGAGATTGCATTTGGGCCGAAATTGATGCCGTGATCACTGAAGAACACTATAAAAGTGTTATTTACGACCCCACTATTTCTTAACTCCTTTAAAAAGTCCAGAAGCATTTTTTCACTAGCGCTTGGTACAGCTGAAGGTTCATGTGTGAACGTGGAAAACCAAAACAGTCCAAAGAAACGAGTGTAACTGTATGCTTTTATAAATTGTTTGGCGTAATTTAGTATTACTAAGTTGGATGATTTTTTGCTTTGACAAATTAAGGTCCCGCTTTTGTTGTGTCCTAATAAAGAAAACGGTCGAGCGTAGTGGTCGGTCGGTGGTTTCTTAAAACCCTTTAATGCGACGTTAGTGGTATCTTCACCGTATGCTGTCATATAACCTTGTTGTTTGAAATGATTCCAAATCAGTTTATTACGGAAGAACTCTATGTTACTCGTATGTAGATTTAACGTATCTGGGTGTATACCACCGAGAAAAGCCATCATGTTTGGATATGAATTCCGGCCTATCTGGAATTAAAATTATTTTGTTTCGTTAATCTAGTATGTGGCACAGCAAATTATACTTAACGAATTCGTAAAAGTTGTACCTAAATTGAAGTTTTTCGTTCAAGAATGTATGACTATATGCCTGGATATAAATAAAAAGATACGTCTGATCGTGATAGTCTGATAAGTACCTTATGGTATCCTCTGTAGTCCAACCATTCCTGTTTTTTAAAGTAAGAAGCGATTTTCGGAAAAGTGTTGTAAGCTCGGCCTCGTGATATTGTATCTATACCAATTAGCAGAACGTTATATGCATTTTCTGAACGCTGTGGCGCTGATTTCTTCTTGAGAATCATATACGCGTCTTTGTAAGTCGAAGTAGTGAAATTGTCTCGATCAGCAAGTTCGTAATGTAACAACTCACACTGAACTTTTATGATTTCTTCTTCTAGTGGTATTTTATCGCCGTGTTCAAAGATATGCCATTCTGAATATCTAAAAATAATTAGATTTGCATCTAGGTAGGTATTAAGTATAAAGATATTTTACCGCTAAAAGATGCTCATGAACTTCACAGTAACTCTAACAAATAATCGTGGAAGTTTGTGCCTTTTTATGTATAAGTACTTATTATGTTGTTTGGATACCTGTGTTTGTAAGTTTTACCCACAAAAACCACTGACCAGATTTTAATTGCACTTCACAAGTTTAGCTTGAACATCGGGACAATACATGCCTATGCTAAAGGCCATTTGTAATTTTTGTCAATTAAATAGTAAAACAGCAATTGCTTTAATTCAATTGCTATTTGAATTAAAAAAAAAACTTTACTTCAATGAAATATCCTCTTGTCCAGGTGCAGTGGATCTGGAGACGAATTGGTAGAAGCACGTGTACGCTCTCGCATTTGCAGGAAAAACCGCGAAGTCCATTAACACTGAGACTTCATCATTAGATGTTTTTATCAAGAATACTAATCTGGTGCCACAATTATAGTTTTCAAATGGATGTTCCGTGTAGGTAATTGTTTTAATATAGTTTGGTATGCTGCAACCTTCTGTGTTAATGAGTGTGTCTTCAACGCCTGCAACAAACGGGAAACGACTCACGCCTCTTCTGACTAAGTTTATTGAATGAGATGTTAAAATAGAGTTTTTCTTAATAAGATACGAGTACAAATAAGTACTTAAACACGAAAATTTATTTAAAACAAACAACGGTTACCTACACCTACTTTGCATTTCTGCGTTTGTTAATATTGAATGACATCAGTCTTTAGTAAAGAAGATATACTTTTTTCCCGAAGGGCAATGTTTTACAGATAAAAATGAAATTTACCATAATCAACGATTAGAAAACTGGTAGAATTATAATTATATTACTAATCACTAACACAAAACTATTTTATTATAAAAGAAAAATACTTACCAAGGATTTTACTAACAGTTCCAGAGTTAGTGAAATGTTTCTTAACATTAACCTGAACTGCATGAAGTCGTAATACATAAATGCTAATCCACAATCCATTCAACAAAACGTTATTAAGTTTTGGATTCATATTTTCTTTTGTTTCTTTAGATTTTATGTAATTTTCATTTGACTTTATGTCGGGTATTTATGATCGCGTTAAAGGGACTTACATTGAACTTTCCCAAGAAAAATTGGTCGTAGATATTCGTTTTTAATAGACATACAAAGTGCACTATGAAATACTCGACATTAGTACTTACTTATAGAAAAAAGATATACTGGGTGTAACAGAAAGGGGGTATAATGCCGAAACACAGCGATAGTCCTCATCAAACTTAACAACTTTCCCCAAGGAACATGGGTCGTAACACGAAAAAATTTTTTGGATCGCCCATACGTACTCGATCAGCTGATCAGACATTTTATATGGAGATGCGAAATTTTTATTTCGAGTTATGACCCATGTTCCTTGAGAAAAGTTGTTCAGTTTCATGAGGACTATCGCTGTGTTTCGGCATTATACCCCCTTTCTGTTACACCCTTTATATTTTTTTAGAATTTTGTAACCATTTTTCATGGGAAAAGATTTTCAGTTTCATTTATACATAGTTTACATTATTTACATATTTGATTTTCGCCCTATTTACGAGTAGTCACATTAGGTATATTATCAATTATATACACTTGGGTTAACTTTAAAATTTTATAGAGTCGGTATAAATCAAGTCCGGCACGTCCGATTATCACAAGAATAAAGGTGCTTTAGAATTACCTATGTAAATTGATTCAGAGATGTTTATATATTTTCAACGTGTAAGATTCCTAACGACGATTGTATCTTGTAAACAATAGCTTTTATTTTATTATAGGCATCCTCATTTATGATACCCATCAAATGTCATTGAAACGTAATTAAAAATTTAATAACTATTATAACAAAAGATAAAACATTTCACATCCCTTCAATGGAAAGGATCTACAAGGATGTTTTGGCATGTAGCGGAAATCGGAACTAACGATATCAACTTGTAAATTGTCATTATTTTGAGTATTAAATCACCACCCACGCCCTTCTGACAACGTCACTCAACTGCTAATAGATCTTTGTAGCACTATTGCTACGATATGCTACAAACATAATTCTCGTAAATAGCTTCGAAAAAACCGTAAGAAAAGAGGAGCTTACAAAATAGGCACATAGTTAGCTAAACAACCGACTTGATTTGAATAGGCACACAATTCGTCACCACAAATTAAATTATTCAGTCGGCCCGTTGTGTTGAAAAGGGTGTCTCTTTTTACCCGAACAAGGAAAAAAAAGAACACTGTCTTTGCTTGCCCAAAAAGTATTCTGTGTCGTTTTTGCTCCACTTTAGTAGGAGAATGATGGCCGTGGTAATTTTCACTAACTTATTTCCTGAGGTCAACGTTTTGGAATGAGGAAAATTGTTTTAGCATTGGCGTTCTTAAAGCTATTTCAGATTGCAGTCGGAAGCGGGTCGTTGGTTGTGATAATTTAAAAAATATATATATACGGTCGAATTGAGAAACTCCTCCTTTTTTTTGAAGTCGTTTAAAAAATGTTTCATGTCTCTGCTGTTTACAAAAAGAGCCATGTCTTCTCAAATACTCAAGCTGAACGACTTTTTAAATTGGCCGCATTATACAGTATGGATGACATTACAAACATTAATTGTCATCGATACAGTATAATGTGGCCAATTTAAAAAGTAGTTCAGGGGGTCACTTATCTACACTAACGGATCATACGGCACAAAAAGTAGTTACCTACACATCAGAAACCCGTAATCAGGTTTTTATAAATATGTGTACGTACGTAAAATAGTTTTACTTTCATAAACTATTTTTAGAAAAATGTTTGTAGAGAATTCTGATGAGTTATGCATATATGAAAAAGGATCGCTCCTGATATATTTTCCTAAAGAACTGAAGGATCCTTTGGAATAAGGTAAATTTGTATCGTCTTTCCTTAGAATCCGCTTAAGCTCTTTTCCTACGGTCTGCAAAGTAATTTTCCATGTTAATATTTGTAGAGGACCTTACACAAGCTTATGAAATATTCTGTCTTCAATATGGTCTTTTAAAGGCACGTGTATTTTTAATCCCACTGAAATTATATTTGTTTCATGTTCTCGTTATTTTTGATAACAAATGGGATGCCTTTTATTTTGTGAATCATTATACCGACATAGGCCGGCCGCTGTGTGAGGTTTTGTCATGCATACTTTTTCTACCTCGTTTTTTGACGTGAATGATAAAAAAGAGGTGCATATGAATCGTTTTTAGTTCAACTTCCGTTCCGAAAGTGTCAGGAATTCAGGATTTGTATTTGTGTACTATGGAGTGGAGAGCGTGTTACCTTTTGTGAGTTTTTTGCTTTTTATAGTTTTTTGCCGCTGCTAGTATGAAACAAATGATATTCTTTACTTTGATTTTCTCTTTGGTCCTATTAATCCTTCATTGTGTTTTGCGGCCAAAGCCAGCGAAAGTACGCGTGTATTTTTAAACGAAAAACAAAAGAAGTATTTAATTTCTTTCAAATAACGAATCTAAATAAATAAATTAAAAAAAAAAAAATGTTCTTTCAATCACTTTGAATTTGGAACGTACGGAACGGATTCAATCACGCTGCTAGTTTTGTAAATAGGCGAGTTTGACGAAAGAGGTTATAAATCGAGCTCGGAAAATACGTGCGCCTCCGTTTATCAGTTCGGTGCCGACGTCAGCACAATAGAGGGTCAATGAAGTTTGACGGGGATAGTGTCGGCCTGTGATAGATAACTGCTACGCAATACTACAACATGCTATTGGCGATACTAGTACATCATTTACGTTTTCAATTTTATTTACCTATCACCAAGCTCCAAATCAAGGATAAAGTTGTCTCAAGTCCCAATACTGGGAAAACGGCATACCGGCCACCACCGTTTATGATAGCCATTAAAAATTTTGACAAATGCTTGACAAATCAATCGAAAAACAAAGATAAGTACCTATTGGAATACGTTTTTGATACCCGTGTGCATCACGGTTTAAATTCAGCTCTGTATTTTGGATATAAACCCAAATAAAGTCACAGCTAAAGTAAACGATTTAGGGACACTGACCTCTTGTCCAAGTAAGGTGTCTTGGAAGGGTCGTGAATATAGTCCGTCGTCAGCAACTGAAAACTTATTGGTAACTCGGAACAACTTCACGTCGATATATCAACGCACTTTGTAAAAGTCACGATTCAGCGGAACTTTAATTTCAATTGGAACTTTTATATTGCATTGTCCAGAAGTTCGGATTGTCTAGTGATGTAGATAACTTTGCCTTCATACGATGAGATATAGGTACAAGATTTATTATTTGCTTTACATTTCAGTCATAATTTATGTGTTTCTGATTTGGTTCAAAAGGCTAAGGTATAGTCGGGTTAGACATTAGTATAAACATTTTGTTGATTTTAATTAGTATAGTTCTTAAAATCTTACATGATTAGAATGGCACATGCCAATCCTCGCCGAATAGTGATGGGATGAAAATTTGAAATCGAGGTTTAAGCTAAATTTTTGTCGACTAAGTGCTTATTACTAGAAATATTTTAAAAATAACTAGTAATTACGAAATAGCCTAATTAAGTACGTAATTAATTCTCCATTTTGAGCTCGGTTACATATTCACAGGTACTAAAAAACCAAAGAGTAGTGACACCGTGCGTCAATTTTTAAAAACAATGAATCTACTAAAAAAGCTCCTAAAACCTACCAAACCTACTAAACTAATATAATATTTTCATAGACTTTATGATAAATAAAAAATATCGACTTAAAGAACTCGATTGGTCACATTCACATCCTTAATTTTTTTTCGCGATGATACTTATAACCTTTTTAGAACGTAAAAGTATTTAATCTCATATTATTGGATAAGTAATATGTGTGTTATTAAGTAATATGTTTTATGTATCTTTACGTTTTATGTCGAAAACATTAATTTTCTTGTATGTATAAATACAGTTCATAATTTTAAAATGGTTATAGTTGTAAAAATGATTATGATTTTTGCTGATGCAAATTACGACACTTGTGGGCCGCTAGTATAAAGTTACTTCGCTACTTTTAGTGACACCTGCCATTCTAATCATGTAAGATTTTATGAACTATAGATAAAAAGCGAAATTTTACGGCTACATCAAGACATTGGTTAAAAACAAATGATTATAACAACAGGCTGTTGAAGTTTCGTTCTAAAATCGACAATTAAAAATTCCATTTAGTGAAGTGTTTAATTATTTATCTGCAATGTAGGTTTGATTCGAGCAGCGTCCCCCGCGTCCCGCCGATGCAATTTTAATGTGGAGCGAAAACACTGCAGTTGAAATGCATCCATCCAGTGGTACTCGCTAGGGATATGCGGATGAAATTAATATTTGAAATTACACATTTTAATTAACACGCCGCGCTAACACGACGGGTAATTATAAATATTCATTGTATTGTTTGAGGTTTTGCTTTCGGATTATTTGCGCTACACTTGTTGTTGATAATAGGCCTTATTTTTGGTTGGTCAATTTACGTTTTTTTAAGCGTACTTTATTTGAACAATGTTGGTATTTAAAACTTCTTCAACTAAATGCAATGTTTATGGAAATAAAGCATTTAAAAGTTTTTGATTATATATTTTAGTTTCCTTTTAACTTATACAATAATAAATTAGTGCTTAATCTACTCTGCTATACATCGTCAATTTTTACTCAAATCCATGCTGCATTTGGAAATAGTATATTATCTAATCCAATAATAATAATTTTTGCCCAAATAAATACAAAACAAATGACGAATAAGCACCTAATGTATTCGTCATTTGTCGGTGCTGTATTTGTAAACAACCGTAGGTATAGTTAGATAACTATTTACATAACATGTCAATAACAGTAGTTTGAAAGGGGTACCATTAATACACGTCAGCATAGTAAAGTTTCAGGCCGCGGTATTCGGTCAATTACAAGTTTCCGTTTCACTGTCCGCAAAATCTAAACTAATATTTATCATTCGCGGTATCCCGAATTTGGCGACGTAATACTGGAACACGTTTTGGTATTGGGACGACTAAATTGAGGCACGATTTTGGACCAATATACGACAAGGTTTATCGGATACGGTTTTTAATCGGAGGTTTTTGTAGCCAATATTTAATATGAAGCTATAATTTATACTTGTTGGATGCGGGGTTGTCTTAGTACTCATATAAAAATGGTCTCTTAAACAAAAATCAGGATTTCACATACGACAAACAACAACGTGGCGGTGTAAATAGCGTATGATCAATTAAATATTGACCAGATCTTATTCCTATAAGATATTTTGTATTATTTTTATGATAAATGTGTTCCAAGCGGAAGGCCGCTTGTTTATGTTCAAAATTGAAGGCGACGTAATTTTAATTCCGAAATGTATTTAACGAACTTACGAAATATTAATTCCGCTTGACGTTTCGCTATCGCGTTTATTATTCAAACATCCCTCAGAGGAATTCTACTTCCAATAAATTAATAAAATTCGGTTTCATGCTGATTAATGCTAATCAACTGATACTTTAATAAGTTTTTACTTGACTATAAAATGCATTACTTTGGCACAGCTTACGGCGATGGCTTAATTTTCTTGCTTCTTAATTATGTTGGAATCTTACCAAGAATTTTAATTTTTGTCGATCCTATTTCCTTGGTAACGGATACTTGGAGTATTGATTGACCCACTTAAATAAACAAACATAAAATGTAAAATACAATTACTTCGCTAACTGAGGCTGTCAACTACAGAATTATTGGAACACTAAAGAAAACATTCTTCAGATAAATACCTGTAATTGTGGAAGAGGTTGTAAATATATATCTATCCGTTAAATATCATGTCGTATTCTTCTGTTTTTTGAGCGAAAAAATGATCGTTCTTCCGTGCGTGGATGCAAAGTGTAAACAGTACCTATAATTGTAATATTTAAAAAGCTGCGATTTCCAATTCCAATCGAAGGGAAATAAGTTTTTTTTTTATGAACTCAGTAAAATCAAATAAAAATTAAACAAACAGGAAGACGCCTAGTAAACGTAGGAATAATCTATCTGCCTCAAAACATCATCTCAAATAAAAGTAACGAGAAATCGCAAAATTCCGTATTTACTTAAATAAAGAGCTCTTCAAAAGAAATGTTTATTTTAGAAAACGTTGATGTTTTAAGGTACAAATTCTTTACTAGCTTTTGCCTTAAGGGATGAACGCAATTCATAGAACCTTTTCATTTACTTAAAAGAAAATTTATTCTTTCAAGTAAATGAAATACATATATTCATTTAGGAATATAACAATAAGTATGTTTATCTTATAGTTTACTTGCCTCAGAGTAAATCAGTTTAAAGTTAGCATAAGTAGAATTTACCTCTATTTTTCATTTGATACTGATATTTATTTGATACGTAAAAAAATAAGTTCTAAAAACTAAAACCCGCCTACGGAAAACCTGCGATCTTAAAAGTAAGAAACAAGAAATAATTCTTGTCTTCTTAACTAGGTACCCCATAAATGCACAGACGTAGTGATTTTCAGAGGAAAGCCGTGGTCGTATGCCTCTGTGCATTGATATTAATAACCGTGCAATGTCGAAACCTGTTTAACCTACCTTTATAATAAGTAGGTATCAATTGCTTGCAGGCAGCCATTTATAGTAATATAGAGGCATACGACCACGGCTTTCCTCTGAAAATCACTACGTCTGTGCATTTATGGGGTACCTAGTTAAGAAGACAAGAATTATTTCTTGTTTCTTACTTTTAAGATCGCAGGTTTTCCGTAGGCGGGTTTTAGTTTTTAGAACTTATTTTTTATTTCACACTTTTTAGTTAAACCAGTGATAACTACGTACCTACTACAGAACTCATACAAACACATACATGACAACTATTCAAACTCCATGTTACACTTTCAATCTATCTTTTCATCTCAACATATTGTACTAGCGGGCATCCGCGACTTCATAGTCATCTACACCACAGTTACTTTTCAAAGTGGATAATAATTATAGGGTAACAATCCTAAAATATTGCAATTTTTTTGATAGAGTACATAACACTAAAAAAACTACACAAAAAGTACCTAGATAGGTAGGTACCTACTTTTGAGCAGATGCTCAACGCTTTCCTGGTCCAAAGTAAGTAGCGTAATCCGTTTCGGATAGGTATGAGTGTGGATCAAAGATGCCTTTTATTTTATTTTGACGGGGCGCTGCGCCCCCAAAGTCCCCTACACACTGATAATCTGTCCATAGTACGACTATATGTAAAAAGTATCTATTTCCTTATTGCAGCGGGCGGCTGCGTCCCCTCAAACTGACACAATGACTACTTTGTCCACAAAAGAGTTCAAGAAGGTTTTGTTTCATTTTGGCGAGGGTCTGCGCCCCCTGAACCCCCCTACACAGTGACTTCTTTATCCATAGTAGAGTTTAAGAAGTGTTTTGTGTCTTTAGGCGGGGGGCTACGCCCCCCAAACCCCCCCCACATAGTGGCAACTTTGTCTAGTAGAATTCAAGAAGTGTTTTGTTAAATTTTGGCGGGGGGCTGCGCCCCCCTAACCCTCCTACACTGTGACTATATCCATAGTAGATTTCAAGAAGTGTTTCGTTTCTTTTGGCGAGGGGCTGCGCCCCCCAAACTCCCCCACATAGTGACAACTTTGTCCAGTATAGTTCAAGAAGGTTTTGTTTCATTTTGGCGAGGGTCTGCGCCCCCCAAACCCCCCTACACAGTGACTACTTTATCCATAGTAGAGTTCAAGAAGTGTTTCGTGTCTTTGGGCGGGGGGCTACGCCCCCTAAACCCCCCCACACAGTGACAACTTTATCTAATAGAGTTCAAGAAGTGTTTTGCTTAATATTGGCGGGGGGCCGTGCCCCCAAACCGCCTTACACTGTGACTACTTTATCCATAGTAGAGTTCAAGAAGTGTTTCGTTTCTTTTGGCGGGGGGCTACGCCCCCCAAACCCCCCCACACAGTGACAACTTTATCTAGTAGAATTCAAGAAGTATTTTGTTTAATTTTGGCGGGGGGCTGCGCCCCCTAAACCCCCCTACACTGTGACTACTTTATCCATAGTAGAGTTCAAGAAGAGTTTTGTTTCATTTTGGCGGGGGGCTGCACCACCCAAACTTTCCTACACACTGTCTACTTTGTTCATAGTATGAATGTGAGTTCAAGAAGTCTTGTATTTTATTTCAAACTTCCCTTTTAAGACACGCTTTACAAATTAAAATCACTGCTTGAACTCATGATAATAAACAACATTGAATATGGGATCTTTGTCAGAGTCTAAAAATGTTTGCTTTTTCGTACAAGTTACGTGGGCAAAATGTACCTATTGAGGGACCGAAAATGTTTGAATGCCAACAAAGTTGATTCCATAGGTAGTACAAGTTGTAGGTAATTTAGCTTAAAACTAGCCAAAACAGTCAACATAATTCTGAAAAGGCCTGATTTGGCAAGCTTTAGGTAAGTAATCAGTAGTTTCGAAGTAATTATGATAGAAAAGACAAGACGTTAAAAGACATATTTACAAGTAAAACCGCGTGCTAAACCTAGTGATATATGTATATTATATTTGGAATGTACTCGCTGAGCCCTTTCATTTGATACCCCACACATTATCCTTTGTAAAATTTAATATTTTTCGTCGCGACTTCTTGTCCACTAGTTTACAAGCAAACCCGTGCGCAAAACCTAGTGATATATATATTTTTGGAATGTAATCGCTGAGCTCTTGAATTTGATACCCCACACAACACCATTTACAAACTTTTATTTTTTCTTCGTGACTTTTTGCCCACTAGTGGGCAAAGTATTGAACTTATTGCAAAACTAGGTATCCTATGTCACCCGCCGTATTATTATGAATCTTTTGACACCTCATTCATTAAAATCGGTTCAGTAGTTTAGACGCTACGGTGGAACATACATACATACATACAAACATACATACATACATAGACTGCCAAAAACATTACCCTTCCTTTTGGCTTTGCCGTAGTCGGGTAAAAAACAAGGTTTACAACGGTTTTTTTTAAAAAGAAAGGTACTTTTTAAAATTGTCCCATTACAATCTGTCATAGCGTTTTGTGCTTTAAACCCCGATGAATGCCCCATAGCTAATTGCCTCATGAATTAATTATTTTAATGAGCCGTGTCCAGATACTTTTGACCAAGTAATGAGATTGTTGTTCCATTTTCTGCTACAAAGAGCGTTATTTTGGATAATAGTGTCGAATTAACTAAGTATGATCAGATAAATTTACCCGTTTTCATAAATTACCTATCTGATGCATTATATTATAATTAATATGACTAGTATTATGTTATCTGTGCTAGTACTAAAGGATGTTTTTCATATTCTTCGGAAATCACTTAAAAATCAACGCAAAGTCATATTTGATTCCATTTATGTACCTACATAAAATAGGTAGACTCTTCCAAAACGCTTGGCGCTCATCAAAGCCACATACTGAAAGTGTATTGCGTGCATTTTTGATAAAAAATTGCAATTTTACAAATTCAAATTCCTGATATAAGTAGAATAAAAACAAAGGAAGATCTTCATACCCAAAAGAGTCCCAAAAAACATCGGATTTTCCAAAAGTAATCCGGGTTCTAGAATGTATCGACTATAAATTGTCAAACAAATATCGAAAGACTAAAGCTATTTTGTAATACAACGCAGTCAGCGTGAAAAACAAATAGGAGGAGGAATCCCCGATCGCACACCATTTGTCACGGGTTTCCCACACTTAGCAGATCTCAACCCTTTATATCCCAGGACGGGCTTGAATAGTTAACTGCCTCTCTTTATGTTCCCAGAAAAATAACGTTACAAAAGCCCCTTTCGACACCCGGATGCGCTTGAATAATTTATTAAGAAAAACGCTGAACAAAAAGGGTAATTTACGGTAGTTTGCGGGAATCCAAGTTGAAGAGTCTGCCGAGTACCGCAGCGGTGCGGTTTAGCGCGTGTTTAGATAATTAGATGGGAACTTTCCGAACTACGATGCGGGATATTATTGCGTGGTAGATGCATACTTACTTAGGTATCTATCTTTAATAGTCTTGGTACAACCCATCTGAAATACCTGCCTACCTGTGACGTCATGCAACTCCTACGTACCTACTTATCACCATAGGCATTATGGGAAAGCGCATTCCACCGAAGTGCGCAGATATTGCAGAAGGCTTATTGGTGCACATTTGCTTATTATTACCAACAAATTGCATAGCAAAACTAATGTATCCATTCTCATCTGTGTTTTACCTATCCTATATAGCGTGTTATTAATTATCAAGTGAGATGGTAACCCTTGTTGCTCTTCATTAACTGTGTAGACCTTCTTAAATTCTAATCACCTGACTTCGTATCTTTAGAATATTAAATTCTCCGGCCTATTCTTAGTTTTAATCGCTTCAATCAGAGTTCTGTGTTATAATGCCATGTTATATAATAAGTACGTAATATTTCGTAGGCACCGAGAAACTTCGATATTTAACATGTAATGTTTCAACTTGAAAACAATATTTTACACTCGTGTAAGCATGTGCTTACGTACTACGTATCTGTTTAATTCCTTACGGTAGGTGATAATTAAGGTTGGATGACTTCATATTGAGTAAATAAGAAGTTGTATATTAATGTACAGCTACGTATATTTACACGTAACAACATGGCATGTATGTAACTTAGGTATAGTTTAGTTAGTCGTTACAAAAGAGAGTTTTTAAGTTGTGTCTTTAATTGTCAATGACAATAAATTATGACAATGAATACTTTAAAACTTGTAAGTGTCTGTTATGGATAGGTATGTGGTAGGTAGGTCATATATTAGTGTGTCAAATCAAAGGTTTTATTTTACAATCTTTTGTTACGAGTAAAATGACGATAATGACAACCTATAGGAATGTCAAGGCCTTATCTAATGAGGAATTTATAACAGGAGCAAGCTTTTCTTCATAATATTATAATGGCATCATCTATTATTTAGAAAAATATTGATTGAGTACAAAAGCGTAGATATTGATTTTTCAAATAGGTACTTTATCTATCAAAATATGAAACGGTTACCGCCTGTTTGATAATAAAGATCGTATGAAATGCACTCATGCACAACATAATAATTAAGTAGTATTTATAAATTAGCAACATCTCTCTAAAGCATTGTTTCAGTTGCAGAAGGAGCAAGACAAGAAATATCTGGCACTTGTATTCCATCACGGCGAATCCGCGTTGTCCTTAATTTCTCTGCATTCCGTTCCAAATAAGACATTACTGCGCGCCGCCACTTCCCAGCAAAAGTTACTATTCCGCCAAAACGCCAGTGTGGCCGTTAACCATTGTTAGATAAATTCGTTGGGCTGATTCCGAACGATCTTCCCGGCCATTTCTTTTACTAATTATTGCCCCAGCGGAGGCGGTGCTGTGGGAAATGGGCGTAATAAGATCTTTTGTAATCTCATTTATTAATTTTCGTCCCTCATTATTCTCTTCTCCTTTGCGCTCCTCGCAAAATCTAAACAAGTCGGCTTGACGCCCGTAATTATACTCCGGTGCGAATTTTGTGATTCACAATGAAAATGCGATTCCTCACTTTTGTAATGCTCCCGAGACTTTTTGTAATGAATAGGTACGTGCGCAATTCTAATTTTGAATTTAAGCCTCATTTATAAGGACTTATGATTATAATATAATGGAGCTTATTGAACTCAGCACAAGCTCTCTGGGATTCATTCAAATCGACTTCCATCTATGTATAGACGAAATATTTAGCAGTTATTATTTATATCGAATCAGCCATCTATTCATAAAGTTTATAGTCTCCAAAATCGATGATAGGGATAAAATACAACGCTCGCGGAGTATCAATTAAAAAGGTTTGTCACGGTGGAATACTCATACCTACAGAGTAGACTGGTAATTCACCGGCTCTCGATCTGTCCGCCGCAGTCCGAGGCAAAATCAATTTTCACTCGGTCCGTCTGCTGGACACTAAGTGGGTTACTCTCGTTTCCAACAGGTTTTCAAATTGAATACTTATTTGCCACATTGACGGATATAGCTAGGGCTTGTGGGGACTACTAAAGGGACTCGTAAACGTACTTTTTAAAGCGTGGTTCGTTTTATTTTGTAATTGGAAATTCGTTCTTTTGTTTTTGTAAACTTTTCCTATCAAAGAAGCACATTCTATGCTTTGCTTAACAATAATTTGCTGCGTTGTTTTTAATGTTATAATTTCGTCACAGATAAAAGACCACGGAGGACTTACATGTTAGAAGTAGTGTCGTATCAGGTGCTCAAACGGACGGCAGAGAATAGAGATTGGTGAAGTCTCCACCGACAAAAGCGACGCTCTTAAATAGAAAATAGTTCTTTCTTGAAAAGAACTACGGCAAATAGGAATAGTTCTCGAATGAGAGACGTCAATTTGATTCGGGTGTTCTCTGTTCGATATGCAGATGGGTACTCGTTAGTCTACTCGCTGCATCTGAACCTTCTGTCCGCCTCACTCATCTACCTCTACGTCTGTAAACACCTTAAATCGATTTCCAAGGAAATTGGTCAGTATTTACATCTGTGGTTGCTGCAGCCCGCTTATTGGTAAAGTTTTGTAAACTACAGCCGAGTTTTTTGGAATATTTTCGCGTAGGCTTACTGAAAATTGAAAAAAGAACAGTTTTTGCGATTGAAGAAATACTTACTTGAATACATATGTGTTACGCCTCTTTCGTCACGTTCATCAGTCGCTTCATGCATGCACGTCGTTTTATAGCAGGTTCTCTTGATTTGGCCTTTCTTTGACATGTCTACGATTTGATCTGGATACGTTCGCCTTTTCGTATCTAAAATATTTTCAAAACCTTTAAATTAACATTCGCACTTAATGACCAATAATTCTCGGTTTGTGAGACTTTATCAACTGAATGCTTCTACTGAATATTTTCGAAGCTGTTGGTGCCTCTATAATTTGTAAAAGGTTCCGCAGCCCCTAAGCCCCTCGCTCCGTAATAATAAAACAATTAAAATTATTTTCGTGGCAAGAGGCAAAATCATATGGTACAGAATTAGTAGGATAGCGGAGTTTAAAATTTACTGTTTCTGAAGGGAACAAGTTCTAAGTTCTTCTTAGCTTAGGTACTGTCTGAAGAACTGTTTTATGAATTAGTGTTTGTTTAAATGAACGCTCCTCCGAGGGTATCGTAAACTTAATTTTGGTTAGATAAATATTTATATTTTATATTTGTAAATTGAATTAGGTATATCTCAAGATATATGCTATGAAATAAAAGTTATGCCAGAAAACAGTTATACATTTGTACCTACGTACTTTTAATAATGAATCTCGTATGTTATTTACATATAACTTTTTAATACTCTGATGGACTAAACATATATTTTTATTCATCTAGCCACCTCTTATTGCTTACACCATCCTACAGGGGCTATTCTTTGATAGCCAGTCGCTGCGTAATTTTATTCAGTTATTAGATGGGTACAAGACATTGCACCGCAATTAATATAATTACCAAGGAGTGTATATTAGAGATCATTTAGACGTTAATGTTATTTTTATTGTATGAGGAACAAAATGCGATGGATAGTACGTAGGTATATCCCTGGATATTTAAGATAGGGATAACTGTCATGCCGAACTTTTATGAAGATTAATTTATAGATAGACACTATCAGAAACATTATTTTAAGAATTGTGAAAAGATGGTCAATCTTGGTGGAACTTTTAGACCCAGAACACACGGTGAAGCGCAACTGCAACACAACTGAAACTGCTAGTTACTTTTGAGTTGCATCTAAGTTTCTGCTAAAGACTTCTTTAGAAAACCACACACGACGTAACTGAAACGTTTCACCGTGTGTTGTGGGTCTTATTCGTAAATTTAAGGTATCAGACTTTTTGTAAGTGGCTGTTACGGTACAGTAGTCTATTAGTTAGTTCTATAATGTTAGTTCTATAAGGAAAAAAATAAAAGAAATAGGTATACCCAAACTGGTCGTACAGCAAATAATACCTATAAATAAAAAAATCTTTGACGAAAGTAAATAAATGCAACAACTTACCAACTTGGAATTGAATTGCATCAATCAATTGTAAAAGTCCGAAGTCAAGTTTCGGGACGCATTTGAATTGCAAACGACAGTTGATTCTTTAGGTTTAAATTAATTAGAATGCTGAGGATACTGATTAAACTGACTTTCTTTGGACGTTCTTAAAATACTCTACTACCACTTTTCACAAATTAGTCGAGCTCGTTTCACCATTGTCACCTATTAGTAATAGGGACGATAACTATATTCAAAAATTCAAAAAATAATTAGTCCGTCTATATCTATACGTGTCGAATATTTTAAAATAATGTATGTGATGGACAAAAAATTTTTTTTCATCATGCCTAATTCACGAATTTAAATAAACATCCACTAAATACATATAAAATCAATTTATTTAAACTACAAGTAACATACGAAACAATACTCGTACCATTAGGCAAAGAACCCATCAGAATGAATTTCATAATTAATATTTTCAAAGAGAATCGTAATTAGAAAGGGACCAGTTAGCAAAACCCTTAATCCGTGGAGCCACAGGTACGAGAGTCATGGGATTACATTTGAGATATTATGGTTGTATTCAGACTCAGCTACCTTCAACTTACACCTAGTTTATTAATTTGTTTACGAGTACCTTATTCTGTTTGTAATTAATTATTACCTACGTAATACCTGTATAATTTAAAAAATATATAATTTAGTCTATAAGATCCCACTAGCTGGATAAAGGCTTCTCTTTTGGCTATACTTACCCTTCATAAAAGACATATTTGGGCCTTTTAAGAAGGGTCTAGATTAGACTATATTCGAAGATTTACTCTACATGTTATACATTTTATAATTGCAATACGTAATGAGGTACTTAGTCTAAAGAAATTAAATAAATCAGTTTGTAAGTCTTTAGCAATATTCGTATACTATGTACCTAAGTATTATTTCAAACATTATGAAAATCAGTTCAGTAAACACAGTATAGCCACGTATAACCCCATCAACGCCTATCCTCATTATTACTCAGAATTTCATAGACTGTCACTCGTCAAATCATTGCTGAATAATCAGACCCGTGTCAGTCGGTGTCAGGCACACATTTTTCGTCACATGTTTTATTGGACGGACAGGATCATTGCGGTCCTTCATCATGCTGACGTGAAGCCCTCTTCTGTTTAAACCACTCGAATCGAGGCAGCGGTTAACCTGCTATTCAATATCCAACCTCATTTACGAATTCTAGCGAATTTTTTTTGATATATTTTGATTTCGATTTACCAGCGTAATTTTATAAATTTTCAGATTCGTTTTATCGTAAATAGAGCATATTAATTTAACTAAGTATGGTCACTATTTAGTGATCTTTGCTATGGTTGCGATAAATAGAAGAACCAACGCTTATCACGAAGACAGAAGGTTAAGTAATGGGTTTCTTAAAAACCATTATCCAGCTAAAAGTGTATGTAAAGTTTGTAATCTGCACAAAATTCCCAAATTGTACAATGCTTTATATTTCCACGTGTAGCAATATTCAGCGCCATCGGATGCAAAGAGCGACAGAGCAAAAAGTTAAAATAGAATGTTATTATAAAACTGAAGCGGGGTTTTATACGGAATTCCGCTTTCTGTGTTAAAATCGCACGTAAATTTTGACTATGCGTTCTTATTTTAAAAATAGTTAAGTTATGTTGTTTTATGTCCAAGCGTGATAGTTTTGTTTTTGATTGTATTGTTTATTTAATAAGTACCTATTTTATAAAGTTATGTTTACCTATATATGTTACATAAGTAGATTTAGCGTTAGCAAGAAGAAGTTGACTTGCTCAATCGTGGTAGAGGTTTGATTTGAACAAAATGCCGACTTCTCGATTGTTTCGAATCCTAAACGTTTTTTGATGCATCTGCGGTAAGCAGTAACAAATATATTGGTTCAGCCAAATGTTTATATGAATCAGGCAGGAACCATAATAGTGGGATATGAGTATTGTTTCAATCATGTCAGTAGAATTGTGTCTCTTGAATAGGTATTTATTTTTATTAACGATAACTTTCTCACACATCAAGTTGAAATCTATTTTTATGATCTATAAGAATAGGTTTTCTAAACTATCTGTAAGCGAAATACATGCCGCAATTCATAAACTACGTACATCAAGTTTGTCCAGCGTCGCTACACATAAACCATGGCAAACAAGGCATAGTGATGTGAATGCCTATTATTTTGTTGTTTCTTTTTATGATATCGAAATAATAGGTACACTGTTTGTGAAATCGAGACCTAGAGGAAGAAGATAGGCATTCCAAGGTTTTATTGTTATTTAATTATTATTGTTTTATTGTTAGGCTTTTTCACGGCTATGTTGCTTAGTTATAACGCTGCCAGATAAAAGCTTGTTCTAAAATATTTAAGCGAAAGATACAATACAAAAGTATTCGAAAATACTATCCAAAAGTTGAATGCAATTAAAGCAATATCAATTTTAAATTTAATAATTTATTTATAAGTGCCTTAATTTGGGCATCAAATATAATGTAAATCAGAGACTTTGTTACCGACGAAGGTTTGGTTAGGTAATGATTTTCCTCGTTGTTATTAAATGCAATCTGATACGAAACAGGAAATCTTGAGCCAGAAATTACTCAAATTATTTTAAAACAGTAAATGAATAAATTTATTTTTTCTAAGTTGTGTTATTAAATAATAAAATTTGAAGCACCCAAAAATTAGAATGTTAATTTCGATATCTGCGAGTTGATATCTAAATTACATAACTTATTTTTCGTTATTAATAAAAATGCAACATCATAATATCGTTATTCAATCATTATTATTGATAAAAAATAAAAATACTTTAGTACTATTTAAAAGTATTTTTTCCATATTATTTGTAGTCTAACCACATCACTAGACATGGGGTAGAATTTACGGTGTGTTTGACATGCGCTACCGGCCCGCGATAAAATATTGAAGTCTTTGCTGATTTATGTGAAAGACAACCGTCGCCATAACTACATAACATGCTATCAATGCACTTTATTGATAACTTACAATGCTAGATATCGTTATTGTTTAGGCTGCGATTTTCAATTGGAATTCTCATCGTTGTTTTGTCGGTGGAGTTTACGCCACTATAATCTGTTCACCATTCGTTTGACCACCTGATATAAATACAACTTTTATTTCATTTCATGTAGTATGTCCACCTCGGTCATTATCTATTTCATTTACCTTAAATTTGCCCATTCATGATGTTTTTACAAAGTTATTTCGGGATTTCAAGGTTGATTGATGTAAAGGTTAAAGTTTGACGTTTTGTATTTCAACATTAGCTTTTTATTTAACACAAAAAACTATCAAAACTTTCCTCTTTATTATAGTAGAGTAGAAAACTTACTACTTATTAAGTAGTAACTCACTACCAAAAAAAATAATGTCATTATGTTGTATTTAATATACAAATTACTAACGAACGGCGCAGCCACAACATCTATTGTTTCGCAAAAGACAATTTTCCGAGGGACTAATTCCGACAATTCCGTATTTCCTACCGCCCCGGACTCTTATTATACTGTCCATAAGACAAATCACTTAGGGCTGTGGTCCTTACTATTAATATGGGAGCTCTAATGAGGCCACATGGCCCTGACACTTCGCTAATTGGCTGTCAAAAGTTGACAAATGTACAGCCTGAAGTAGGCGCCACTTATCAGCACGGTCTTCCTTTGAAAGTTGTAAACTTGAAATTAGGCGGCACTACAATTAGTTCGCTGTTTCAGGATTTCAGAGTTCTTCGAAAAGGGTAAGACCATTAGGTCCATTTAGTTTATAAACCTACTCTTAACTAACTCGCCGTCATTAGGTATGCTAATCTTATTCATAAAATTGCTTTATAATTAGTCTGGGGCTAACGAGCAATTACCTATCTACTTTATATAGAAATACATTTCTTATTATATACAGGGTGTTATAACCTCTCAACAACAAAAAATGACAAGAAGAATGCACGTTCATCGATAGCGTTAGCTCTTTTAAATTTTTTGTTTAATCCAAAAGTTAGGCTACACTCTGCATGATACACAACTTATAATAAAGATATAGAGAGATCAGAGTACTAAAGCGATAAATATATATTGCTATAAATAGATTAAACAAAGGTTGTGTTGTCTTTTCCACGTTGTTTACCTTTCGAATATGGGTTCTGACATTAGTTAAGTAGAATATTAAGAAACGTTAAATATACGAATATAATACGAACAACTTGTATTTTGTATAATGTAGGTATGTGAAATTACGAGTAAATGCACTTCAAGGGCAAGAAAGATAATATGTAGCATGAAACATTTGGACTTCAGCTTCATTGTCGCTTTACTTCAGTCTCCTGCACACTTACCTATCTCAGCCTTCATCACCGCTTAGTTAGCGGTTTAATAATTAATTAAAAGGAACAAGTAAGCTGTTTCAATCATAAAATAGTAAAATAACATCCAGACATACAAATATCTGCCCAACTGGGATTTGAACATAGCAGTCCGGCAGGGTAGCCATTGCGCCAACTGGGTCATGAAAGGAATCGTCGGATTTTTCTCATTCGAAACGATCGGTCGCAATTACAGGCTTATCTTAAACGTGAATTTTGTGAGCTACTTTAAATAGCCATTATTTTCCCCAGTGCCTTCGACAAACCGAGAAGCTTCTCTTTAATACTGTAAATGGCAAGTTATAAAAGACATTAGGCTTGTATGAATGTTTGTTGGTAGAGCCGAAAGCTGTATAAAATTCATTTGATACTTTTGTAATTGTAAGCGTGGTTTTGATTATAAAAAAAAAACATGTTTTTTTTCATGTTGGTAGGTACTTAATGGAAAAGTCTGAATGAGATAAAAGGTATTATCTGATAAAACAATTTTACGTTTCCCTACGATGATATAACTCCAAAAGTACTTTAATTCACGGAATTTTGGTTGTTTATAAAATAAATATGGAAGAATAAGAATCGTTAACAAATAAAATCTTTTTAGTTACCTTTTATTTGTATACTTATTAACGAAAAAAAAAAGAATTTCAGGTCTGTTTGCTTTTCTGTATAACCCCTGAAGGCTATGCTAATAGAAAACAGTAAGTACTTGCTTTTGTTAGATACTTTATGTTTCGAACTTGTTTAACCACGCTTTGTAATCGAAAAGTTCCCGGTTCACTCACTCGTTTCGGTAAACTGGTTAACAAAATGAGTTTTCCTTTCGTTTTCACACCAAACTCTTTGGCCATAGATGAGATGGATGGATATTTGATACCATTTGCTTTTAATTTATTTAAACTATGTATTTTTCCGCCGGATCGAATACTGTTTGGTTTCTTATATCAAAAAACAACACGGCAAATATTAGCTTGTCAGTTGCTGTTATTGCCGAATATTCCTTGAACAAATATTTGCGAGAATATATTTATATTTAATCAAGATATCGATTAACAGCGTTCAATAAGGAAAAATCAGGGCTCGTCTATATTGGAGCCGACGGTTGTTTATTTATTCCAAACGAGTGCCCTCGGAAATAAGTCTAGTAGTCCCCATTCCTTGTTCGACCATGATTAAGTACTCTAAGAAAAGACGTTTGATGCTAAACCACTCAATAGTAAAACCCACCTCTTTCATACCACTTGTACTATATGTATTTATATGGGGTATCTATATAGTTTAGAGTACTCTAAACCAACGTGCTTTTTAAAAGTCTGATGGAAGTGAACGAAGCGTGTGTTTGACCGTAGCAAGTGGAGGGAAGTGGTTTCTGTTCATCCCAATGGGAAAGAGGCGTGACAGATATAGTATTACCTATTTTTTACTCCGAGGTATACGAGTATCATTATGTCGACGACACTGATAGAGTCAGCACCCTCTTTTGTCAGTGTCTTCGCATCATTTTTATCTGTTCATCATTTGTATTTCAACTAAATGCTTATCAAATAAATGACAATAGGAAATTTTGTATTTCACCAGTTATCTGCAAATATTAACGTAGGTACTTAATTTACCTAGTTATATATCTAATTTTGAAATTGTTATTGTCCGTCTTGAGACTAAAATGAATAGGCATAATATCGAAAACGGAAAGTTAGGCAGTATCTAAGATGATCTTTGCTCCAAACAACGTTGGCAAAGATTAGTGTTTGCCGATCCTCGCGAGAGCCGGATTAAGACTGCCGGTAGGTACCTCCCAACAAACGATCAAATTTTCAACCGCCGACGGTCGCTTTCACATCGAATTAGCAAATAAGATGGGATCTATCGGTTTACCTTGTTAATTGGCTGAGCAATTTATACTTAATTGCAATACGGAATTTCATCTTCATAATCAAGGGGCTGTAATTACATATCTTCTATTTTGTGATGAAGTAAATCATGATTTCAACTTGGATAAGAAAGAGTTAAAGAGCATCGTATTCGTACATAACTTTTTTTATTCACTGAATAGAACCGAGCCTCAATCAAACTTGTTCAACACACCTAATCATCAAGATGTCTCGATTCTCGCAACCAATATATTTCGTAATCTTTCAAAGACGTTGTTCAACATTTCAACAAGGGTACTTATTTGCAAAATCTTTGTGCAATGAAGTGTTGAGATAAATAAATTTCCTTTTTCATCTGCACAGAAAATAGAATCAGTGTCGTCTTATTGACTTGCTTTCATGTCGAGCAATCGCGAAATTCTCTTTGACGAGTGCGAGTAAAATGTTACTGCCACTCGAGTTTCCACTTAAGTGACGATATCTGCCTTTAGTTCTAGTTTGGAACAAGAAGAATTATAATTACTTATGATATACAAGGTGACTTTAAATTAGTGAACGATAGAAAAGGATATACATGTACTCGTGATACCAAACAACTTTTACTACCTATGGGACCAAGTTCGAAATCACAAAAAAAATTGTTCCCCCATACTATCAGCTGATGCTTTTTGTATGGGGCGTTCAAAAATTTTTGAACGATTTCGTCCTTGGTCCAATAGTAAAAGTTGTTTGTTATCACGAGTACATGTATATCCTTTTCTATCGTTTACTAATTTAAAGCCACTCTATATATTTTTTCATGATCAATACATATGTTCTTACTATTATAATAAACCGTGGCACCCCGTAACCTCGTCTGCAGTTTCTGTAGATAAGTGAAATATAAGTAATTCGTATTAACATCGAGCTTTTGGGAGTGTCCAAAAGGTGTGATTTCAGAGTTAGCTATCTTTTTAAAATATTATGTAAGTTTACCTAATTATGAAAATAAATACGTGTGAAGTCACAGGCGGATCTTATTTTATAACACTCAAGACAAACTTTACCTCAATAATTTTAAAAAAACATGTGACTAAAGGTTGTAGGATAAATAAATGAAATTTTCAGGTTTTTTAAGATTTTATTTGGTACAAATTCGTGGACCACTTACTCGATTGCCATCGGGGAGAAAGAAACACGTATTGGTGTTGCATTTTACATCAGTTACCTATGTCTTGGTACCTGTCTATTATTGTACTTTATTTTATAGGTACCTACTTTTTTTTAGTCTAGTAAGCTGGGATTACTATTTACTACATATTTTTATGCGATTTTATATACATATATTTAGGAATATATTGAAGCGGTATTTAAGATTTTGTACATATGGCAAGTGGATCATATATTTTTTTTGTAAGAAACCCCGGACATAGATAGTTACACACACTTGAAATTATTTTAATTAACATACATTTGCTCTTTAACATATTAGTAAAATAACTCCCAATACTAAATGTAAGGTATAAATAAATTATATGAAGTCTGTAAACCAATATGCAATGTTTACAAATGCCTATATTTCTTTTGCATAAATAAGTCCGTATTTCGCATTTGCTTTCTCTTCTAATATAACTTCATAAGTAAGTTTCTTGTATATAAAAACAATTAAGAATATTTTTTTATTTCCGCGTTTATACCAATGATGCCTAATAACTTTAGATGCGGATGACATTAATTGAGGCAATTCGTCAGTAATTTTTGAAACAGCAGCCCATAAACTTAGATTATAATCGGCACTTCTTCTTTTAGTCTTTCTTAAACGATGACACACACAGTATCCTTCATCAATATTAATAGATGCGCAGGTTCTGTTCTCCGACAACTCTGAAAATAATCCTGTACATTCCGGACAGCCACGTGGTAACACGATTTCTAGACTCCTGTTGTTTAGTTTCAAAATTTGCCAAAGTGTTGCATGGAAGTCAAATGGCGTAATAAGCCGGAATTGATTTACTTCTAAATTTTGATATTCCGCATAGTTTGACTCGCGGAACTTTTCAGGCACCCACATGAAAAACATGGGCAGCCTATCGTCGTAATAAGCTTCTATTGAGATTCTATTAGGACCAAAATTTGCTCCATGGTCAGAATAAAAAAACACAAATGTATTATTTAGGACACCAATTTGTTTTAAGAATTCGAAGTAGTTAATCAAAGGTTCTTCAGCTGCAATAAGCACATCGGAAGGATCATGACTGAGAAATGAAAGCCAGAACAAACCAAAGAAGTTATCATCTTTGTATGCTTCTGTATACTGGCGAGCATAATCGAGTAAAGCCAAGGCAGAGACCTGATTATATGTACACTTGAAGTTAGTTATCCATTCGTATTTTAAATTGAAGTATGTACGGGGAAAATGATCGGTGGGTTTTTTTCTAAAATGGTTTAACGTGAAGTGATGGTTTTTAGCTTCTTCTCCATAAGCTGTAATGTAACCGGCTTCGGCAAATCTTTTCCAAATTAAACTCTTATCCTGTTCCATTCTCCACAATAATTGTGATTGGTGTTTGCCAGTTAGCAAGGCTAAAGTGTTAGGATATGTGTTGTCACCAACCTGGAACAGATTACGTATTATAACGACGTGATCTGACAGATACGCTTGCCACATTTTCGAGAAATGAAATGGACACGATCATAGCCGTAGCGTGTGCGCCGTGACAACACGGTTTCTCAAGCTTACGACTCTACCTATAGTTTGAGGTGGTAGGGTATTATGACGCGAAATAACTCTCAACACGTATGCTATGTCTACCGATCACGCTCTATCTAAATTGTCAACAATTACCTTGTTATAAGCCCTGAAGTCTAACCATTCATTTTCATTGAGGTATTTAACTAGATTCGGCAAACCAAGGTATGCACGTCCACGTGATACTGAATCCATACCAATTAGTAGTACATTCCATTTTTTCATCGGATTAACTGGTCTTTGCTGCTTCTTGAGCATTAAATAAGCGTCATTGTATGTTTTTACAGTATAGGCGTTATTATCTTTATAAGTTATTACAGTGCATGTTACGATTATGACTTCATCTTCTAATTTAACCATTTCGCCATGTCTGAAGACTTTGCAAGTTGTGTATCTGAAAATTAGCTTAAGTTAGTTTCGTGATCATGGATAGTTCTTTTGATATTTGACGATAATATCCAAATTGGTAAATCAGTTAGACTCTACGCATTAGCAATCGACTGCGTGGTTTGAGGTTCTGAATGAAATCACAACAAATCCGTCGATTTATTTGTCTAGCGAGGCACACTTTTCCGAACAGTAAGTAGTATTAAGTAATCTGTAATATTAGTTAAACTTTACAATATTGTAGCTTGCACATCATAGTAACACTTACGCTACATATTATATTACTTTAAGATATTATGTGACGATATATGCGTAAATAGTCGTAGGCAGCCTTTATTTCTTTAAATGCTTGTAACAAATGATGAGACTCACGATAAATTATCCCTCACAAATGCATAACAGCATCCCACAGATTTATCCTTTCTTACACCGGGATCTATTTCGAAAATGATTCTATCGCCTAATATTGGTTTGACATATACGATTCGCGTGCCACACGTCTGATTCGTGTATACCACTTCAGTAAATTTTAATTTTTTATGAAAGTTTGGGATAGAACAACCTGGTGTGTTAATAAGTAATGAAGAATTTAGATCCTCCATGCCGTCTGAAACAAAAATTCACTTTTAATAAGCAAAAAGCGATGACCTGTCGATCTACGCTCATTCAGAGAAGATTGGTGGGAAGTAGCCAATAACAGGAGTCTTTGGAGTAGCGTGGGACGAAATAGGCTAATAAAATAAAAGAAAATACAAATCAGGCCAATTGTCCACGTAACCACACGTCAAAAACTAATCTACGTAAGCTTTCATCTTAAGTAGAAACACAGCACAGTGGCATTAATAAACGCATGTTTGTATTAACGTGGATAAAGCTTAGACTATTTCTATGCAAGATACAAATATTGCGGTTAAATGGACAACTAGCCTAAGCATTGTTCTCACACTTGTTTTATTCAGATTTGGTAATACATACAGCTGACAGACCGCGTTACCACCTTCGAATGTTTCAGTCGTTGAATCCAACCTGCATCTAACTGCAACACACACTTACAGAAAATACCTATCACAAACACTGAATTTCTTATAATCATTGTGAATATTGATAATTAAGTTATTAGTCCTATTTTATTTTTAAACGATTTATATTCCGCTTCATTTAGCACTTTATAAATTTGTCATTAATAGATCAAGTAAGCTCGTGAAAGAACACACATTTTAACCTAGAAAAGCCTTTTCAATACAGTCTTCCTCATGTATATGAGTAGGATACCTGTAATAGATCGTGTGATATATTCCTTACAATCTTGTGAGGCATTAATTTTATAAACATCAATTTTATAAACATTTAATATAAAGTTATGAAAACACTCGTTGTATTTCTTTTATTCTGTTCGAATTAATTGACTATTATATTTCAAGAAATCACATGCCTTATTATTATAAACACTGTTCTTAGAAGAAATAAAGACTAGCTGGTTTGGTTATAGCTATTCATTAGGGTCTTGAGTATTTGTAAATACTTAACATTTATTTTTCTTTTACGTATAAAAGAAAGGACATCCGTTATTCAATATTTATTTTTCTTTTAATATAATAATGTTGATGATTTTTATTGTGTATCCTGTAATATCTAAGGCGTTATTATTTCACTACCCGATCATTGTTAAGTTGTCAATAGTCGAACAAAGCCTCGTTCCCACTTGTCGTGGACATTCCATTGATATCTATTGTGACCTCCAGTGGCTGAACACTTTGTATGAAGCTATTCACACTTGTCGGGTGATGGTGCTCATGTAAAGAAAAGACACCGTTATTCAATATTCTACGTAAAATATTACTGTACACATTAGAATAGGTATTATAACAATAGGCATTTGTATAACCATTGACGTTATACCCGCCGGTTTGAGTACACGTTGTACATATCAATAACATGGTTTATAAGCATATTATGTTATATAATCTGTATGCACCTTTGGAACGAAAGTATTGAAAGGGACAAGATAAAAGTGAAGAATACTTCGGAAAATAAATGCTCAATAAAAATCAGTTGTGTTTTGTGACTAACAAGATTTATTCAGTAAAACAATTTAAAAAGTTCTTTTTAGACAAAATATGAGTTATTTTTCATTTTTTTGACTCACATTGACTTTCTTCACATGCACAAAATCCTTTATGAATATAAGTATCAAGTACACAGTCAGATTTAGGATTGTATGCAGTTAATGGCAGTGCCAATTGAGCTTTATAATCGTTGTCCTTTTTTCTAACAATGACTTCATATGCCAAACTCATTGGGTTCATAAGAAGCACAACCACAAATATTGTTTCATTTGCAAGTCCAAACCTCTCGATTCTGATGGCTCTTTTAAATGAAAGTGCACTACATGAAGTACAATTCTTTGTAACCGTTTTTCGGGCTGTATTTTGTACTAGAAGAATAGCTGCTTTCAAACTAGGAGTAAAGTCTACGTTTGTTTTTTCTATTTGTAAAAGTTTGTGACACGGACACCAAGCTTCGTTAACATTTACGTCAGAGCAGGTTATATTCATAGAAATCTCTTTAAATAAGCTATTACATTGAAGGCATCCCTCCGGTGGAACTATCTCCACATTCTTGTCGCCCATTGCCAAAATTTCCCAGAGTGTAGCATGCAAATTATATGGTGTTGTAAGTCGATATTGATTTAATTGCATATTGTAATACTGCCGCTCGTTTAGTCTGCGAAATTCAGTAGGTACCCATATGAAAAGCATAGGTAGTCTGCTGTCGTAATAGGATTCCGCAAATCTTCTGTTATTACCAAAATTAAAACCATGGTCACTAAAGAAAATGATAAAAGTATTCGTTACGACATTTTGTATGTTATCGAGAAAGTAAATTAGTCTTTTCTCACTAGCCCTTGGCAAATTTAAAATGTCGTGACTTAAGTTGTTAAGCCAGAATAATCCGAAAAAGCTGTCATATCTATATGCTGCTACGAACTGTTCTGCGTAATTAAGCAACCTGAAAACAGTTTCTTTCCTTTTCAAGCACACAATATTTCCTCTTTTGTAAGGTTTAGACGTAAAAATTGGTCGAGCATAGTGATCAGTGGGCGGTTCCTTGAAGGGGCCGAATATATTTTCGTAGCTGTCGGCACCAAACCCTGTCATGTAACTGGAGTTTTTAAATTGTTCCCAAATTATCTTGTTTTTACAAAGCTCTATATTGTGAATACAAGATGCCGACTTTTGCGGGTCTTCGCCAGTTAACACAGCCATGACGTTGGGAAATATATCATAATCCACCTGGAGGTAAATAATATCAAATTAATAAGACTGACTAAAAACTGTTTTAGTCCTCAAGTTTCAATATATTTTTAAAATTTTAGAACGACAGCCTTGACTAAACAATACAATTTTTTTAATAATCTAGACTATTAACATAGGTACCTTATTTTTAAAATTTTAGAACGACAGCCTTGACTAAACAATACTATTTTTTTTAGTAATCTAGACTATTAACATAGGTACCTTAGTGTATCCCCGGTAGTCCAACCATCCATTTTCATTAAAATAGTTTACTACCTTTTGCAGGCTGTGATATGCACGGCCACGTGACATAGAGTCGATGCCCAAAAGTAAAACGTTCCATTTGAGTTTTTGTTCTTTAAATATGGGTGTTTGTTTCTTTTTTAGAATTGAAAATGAATCTTTGTAAACGATAGCAGTATAGTTGTTTTCTTTCATCCGTAATCCGCAGGTGACTGACACTATTTCATATTTAAGCTTTACTGTGTCACCGTGCTGGAAGAGCTTGCATCTTGAATATCTGAAGATGAAACGATTTATTCACAGAATTTCTTTACTAGCAAGTGGAGGAAAGTATAGAAAGACAAGGTATGTCAAAATGTACATCATGTCGATGGCATTAATGTCAAATGAATAGTTAATGAGAATGATATCGTGATATTTCACATTTAATTAGATAATAACAGTTCAGTTTTTTCAGGTGTCTGTTGAATAATATGCTAGTTTGTACTTCATTATACACTTACTTCAGAGCATTATCTTCCTGTCCAAACTCATCAGATCTAATAGCAAATCTATAGCAGCATTTTACCATTCCAGTCCTTGCTCCCATAGTAATAAGATCGATGTGAAATGTGATTTCGTCGTTAGTTTTTTTCGTTATAAATACTAAACGTTTTTTACATGATAATTTTAGATTTTTCGGTTCTTGATAGGGCATTGTTTTAGAGTAGTTTGGTATGGAGCAACCTTTTGTTTGAATCAAATAAGAGCGTTCATCTGTAACAGAAAATATTATCAGATTTCCACCAAGGTGGAAATCCGTTTTTCGCCTTAAGTTTCTGTTAAAACTCATAGCCTGGCTAAAAAATCAAATCATTGGCGGTAAAATGCAAATTATGAATTTAACAGGTAAAGTTGAGTATTTTTGACAGTGATTTTAAACAAGATTAAATGACCCGCTGACTTTTTACCATATTAATGGAAAATATCATTCTCTTAGAAACTTTTGAAGATATTTTTATGCCATAAAGATAAATTATAACTTACCACGCAATAAAGTAGGGGATCGTCTTTTTAATGAACTGTTGTCGAACTGTTTTCCTTTTGTACTGATTTGAGTTTTATTTGCATCGATATCGGAAAAGATATTAATAACAAGCCATACGAAGATAAATACACAATATTCAGGTTTTAATGTAATCATTACTATGTTTTGCTTTTTATATTTAGCTACCAATATTTCCTTACAATTTTAAATTACTTTAAAAATTAAGGTACTGAAATTTTATCTTCTGCTACATTAAAATACGAACGTTATATCGATCTAAAGACTAAGATCCGAGTGGTAATGTTAATAAACAAAACTTAGGTAAGCAAAACTCAGTTTAAAAAACAAACATTGATTTTGAATCACCCATGATAAACAATATCTATCTAATTATTCAAGAGTATGCGCAATCGAAAAAATATACCTATAGCCACCACAGAACTACATAAAAACCAAATAAGTAGGTAATTTTATCTAATTATGATTATTTTGCTCTGCGCTTACCTACGCGAAGCTTACAACTTACAGCTATGTGACATTTGCATTTAGCGTTTTTGTAGCGCATGACAAATAAAGACTGATTAATATTAATCCATGTAAAATCCACGACAAGTGGGAGAGAGGTCACGGTCGTGTGTTAGACTGTACATTTGAAAGAACCTCGAAGATAGACTTAAATACGCTAGCAAGTGTTTCGGCAAACGCAGTATGCTCTAGCTCCATATTTATCTCTCACACAAGTACTCTTAGGATTATAGAGATCAATAGATCTGGTACTGATCACGTCGTAGTATCTTCCTCGCTTCTTTATTACAGACTCGAAGCCCAAGTCCGCTGGAGACATAGTGAATGCTACTACAAAGAACAACCTTGATTTACGTTGGTACCAGTGGTTTCTTATAGGTTTGTTTAATACTAGAGACGCACAAGCCGTACAGGTTTCGGTTTTAACACTTCGAGCTGCCTTCTGTACGAATTGAACTGCTGCCTTTAAACTAGATTCATAATCTCTAGAATTCTTCGGCGTTTCCTTTAACTTTTGACACGTGCACCAGACCTCGTCAATGTTAACATCTCGACAAGATCTCATTGGAGAAATCGTTGAAAGCAACCCTTTACATCTTGGGCATCCTTCAGGTGGTCTTATTCTGATTCTTGCATCATTAAGCCTTAAAATCTTAGTCAAAGTCCCGTGCAAATCATACGGAGTGATCAGCCGATATTGATTCGTTAGTAACATGATATACTCCTTTTTGTGACGCTTTTGAAATTTGAGAGGGACCCACATAAATAACATTGGTAATCGACTGTCGTAATAGGATTCTTTAGACAATCTGTTTTTTCCGAAATTGAAGCCATGATCGCCGAGGAAGAATATAAAGGTATTCTTAAGTATACCAGTTTGTTGTAAGTGGTCGAAGTAAGCGATCAGCATGTTTTCACTAGTTGATGGTAAATGGAAGGGTTCATGGCTGAAACAGCTGAACCAGAATAGCGCAAAGAAGTTTTCTTCACCGTAAGCATCAGTGAATTGTTTAGCGTAATTGAGTAAACGCAAACCAATTGATTTACTCCTTAGGCATGCTGTATTGCCTCTTACATACTGCTTCAATGTAAAAAATGGCTTAGCGTAGTGATCAGTCGGTGGGAGTCGAAAGCCTTTATACGGGGTAAAGGTGTCAGTCCGGGATGCTGCTTCCCCAAACGCTGTGATATATCCAGCATCTTTGTATCGTTTCCATATAAGCATATTCTTGCAAATTTCAATGCTGTGACCGCATAATTGTAATATTTCATTGGGATTTTTTCCTGTTAATAATGCCATGAGGTTTGGGAATGTATTGTAATCTATCTGAAATGTAATAGATGAAATCATTGTTAACATTCGCACATACAACATAAATATTTTTAAATCCATACTAATATTATAAATGCGAAAGTAACTCTGTCTGTCTGTCTGTCTGTCTGTCTGTCTGTCTGTCTGTCTGTCTGTCTGTCTGTCTGTCTGTCTGTCTGTCTGTCTGTCTGTCTGTCTGTCTGTCTGTCTGTCTGTCTGTCTGTCTGTCTGTCTGTCTGTCTGTCTGTCTGTCTGTCTGTCTGTCTGTCTGTCTGTCTGTCTGTCTGTCTGTCTGTCTGTCTGTCTGTCTGTCTGTCTGTCTGTCTGTCTGTCTGTCTGTCTGTCTGTCTGTCTGTCTGTCTGTCTGTCTGTCTGTCTGTCTGTCTGTCTGTCTGTCTGTCTGTCTGTCTGTCTGTCTGTCTGTCTGTCTGTCTGTCTGTCTGTCTGTCTGTCTGTCTGTCTGTCTGTCTGTCTGTCTGTCTGTCTGTCTGTCTGTCTGTCTGTCTGTCTGTCTGTCTGTCTGTCTGTCTGTCTGTCTGTCTGTCTGTCTGTCTGTCTGTCTGTCTGTCTGTCTGTCTGTCTGTCTGTCTGTCTGTCTGTCTGTCTGTCTGTCTGTCTGTCTGTCTGTCTGTCTGTCTGTCTGTCTGTCTGTCTGTCTGTCTGTCTGTCTGTCTGTCTGTCTGTCTGTCTGTCTGTCTGTCTGTCTGTCTGTCTGTCTGTCTGTCTGTCTGTCTGTCTGTCTGTCTGTCTGTCTGTCTGTCTGTCTGTCTGTCTGTCTGTCTGTCTGTCTGTCTGTCTGTCTGTCTGTCTGTCTGTCTGTCTGTCTGTCTGTCTGTCTGTCTGTCTGTCTGTCTGTCTGTCTGTCTGTCTGTCTGTCTGTCTGTCTGTCTGTCTGTCTGTCTGTCTGTCTGTCTGTCTGTCTGTCTGTCTGTCTGTCTGTCTGTCTGTCTGTCTGTCTGTCTGTCTGTCTGTCTGTCTGTCTGTCTGTCTGTCTGTCTGTCTGTCTGTCTGTCTGTCTGTCTGTCTGTCTGTCTGTCTGTCTGTCTGTCTGTCTGTCTGTCTGTCTGTCTGTCTGTCTGTCTGTCTGTCTGTCTGTCTGTCTGTCTGTCTGTCTGTCTGTCTGTCTGTCTGTCTGTCTGTCTGTCTGTCTGTCTGTCTGTCTGTCTGTCTGTCTGTCTGTCTGTCTGTCTGTCTGTCTGTCTGTCTGTCTGTCTGTCTGTCTGTCTGTCTGTCTGTCTGTCTGTCTGTCTGTCTGTCTGTCTGTCTGTCTGTCTGTCTGTCTGTCTGTCTGTCTGTCTGTCTGTCTGTCTGTCTGTCTGTCTGTCTGTCTGTCTGTCTGTCTGTCTGTCTGTCTGTCTGTCTGTCTGTCTGTCTGTCTGTCTGTCTGTCTGTCTGTCTGTCTGTCTGTCTGTCTGTCTGTCTGTCTGTCTGTCTGTCTGTCTGTCTGTCTGTCTGTCTGTCTGTCTGTCTGTCTGTCTGTCTGTCTGTCTGTCTGTCTGTCTGTCTGTCTGTCTGTCTGTCTGTCTGTCTGTCTGTCTGTCTGTCTGTCTGTCTGTCTGTCTGTCTGTCTGTCTGTCTGTCTGTCTGTCTGTCTGTCTGTCTGTCTGTCTGTCTGTCTGTCTGTCTGTCTGTCTGTCTGTCTGTCTGTCTGTCTGTCTGTCTGTCTGTCTGTCTGTCTGTCTGTCTGTCTGTCTGTCTGTCTGTCTGTCTGTCTGTCTGTCTGTCTGTCTGTCTGTCTGTCTGTCTGTCTGTCTGTCTGTCTGTCTGTCTGTCTGTCTGTCTGTCTGTCTGTCTGTCTGTCTGTCTGTCTGTCTGTCTGTCTGTCTGTCTGTCTGTCTGTCTGTCTGTCTGTCTGTTACGCTTTCACGCCTAAACTACTGAACCGATTTCAATGAAATTTGGTAGAGAGGTTGTCTAGATCTTGAGAAAGGACATAGGCTATATTTTGTCGCGAAAAAAGGCTTAAGGGGGTGGTAATAAGGGATGAAAGTTAGTATGGGAGATCGTCATTATTCAAAGATAAAACCATGAAACTTTATATTTAGGCACTTAATACTAAATCCATACTTCCATACTTTATACTATATATACTACTAGCTTTTACCCGCGACTTCGTCCGTATAAATTTTTTTGTTTTCTCCCGGCTGTAAGCCCCCCTGCAACAATGTCCCTCTATCGTGTTCCGGTCCTCAACTTCACATCAAAATTTGTTCAAAAGCAACCTAAGCACATAATGGATAGCTCCGAATGTTTCCTTAGTGAATATAAAAAGTAAATAATGTAAATCGGTTTAAAATACTACTAACTATACCTACCTGCCAACCCCCGATGTATACAAATCAGATCAATAGTTTTGGCGTAATGTGATTCTAGACAGAGTTTTAATGTTGTAGATAGGTAGCTATGTATACGTTCCTGTGGGAATGAGATATTTTCCCGAAGTAAAAAGTAGTCTGAATTTTGGTACCTTCCTACCCTATAAGTTAAGTAGTGTGATGGAATGTCGCTAAGTTTCGATCCAAGTAAAACTGTTAAATAAAGACAGTTGCATCAAAATTTTATCATAAATTCCATAAATTATGGCGCCTACCTACTCTCTAAGTTAGAAAAGTGATTAAATACTAACTTGAAGTCTTAATAACACTCAGTTTAAAAAAAAACATCAATATCATTTCAGTAGCTATGCGTCATGCGCTTCTTAACACGATCACGCTAGATTTCCGCGGGAATGAGGTATTTTCCCGCCGTAAAAAGTAGCCTGTGTCCGTGCCTAGGATTCTATCTTTAAATTAACCAAGTCTTATAAAAATCCGTTCAGACTCCATCACACTACTTAACTTATAGGGTAGGAAGGTACCAAAATTCAGACTACTTTTTACTTCGGGAAAATATCTCATTCCCACAGGAACGTATACATAGCTACCTATCTACAACATTAAAAACTCTGTCTAGAATCACATTACGCCAAAACTATTGATCTGATTTGTATACATCGGGGGTTGGCAGGTAGGTATAGTTAGTAGTATTTTAAACCGATTTACATTATTTACTTTTTATATTCACTAAGGAAACATTCGGAGCTATCCATTATGTGCTTAGGTTGCTTTTGAACAAATTTTGATGTGAAGTTGAGGACCGGAACACGATAGAGGGACATTGTTGCAGGGGGGCTTACAGCCGGGAGAAAACAAAAAAATTTATGCGGACGAAGTCGCGGGTAAAAGCTTACATATATAAAACTTAATTATACCTTGTTATATGCCCTAAAATCTAGCCATTGGTGTTCCTGAAAGTATTTAACGACTCTAGGCATACTGTGATATGCTCTAGCTCTTGACATTGAATCCATTCCCAGTATAAGAACATTCCAATCTTTCGGGTCTAATGTTGCCAAAGGTTTTTTCTTAAGTATCAAATATGCGTCCTTGTACATTAAAACGGTATAATTATGGTTTTTCAAACGGGTTCCACACGTCACCGTTATGATTTCTTCTTCTAATTTTATGACGGAGCCATCGTAAAAGCGTCTGCATTTTGAAAATCTGCAAAAAATATTTATATAATTACTTAAGCAGGTATGTAGAGCCGTTTGTAAAGCTGGCTTCGTAACAATCTATGAACCCGGACGGGGCACATAATAAGGCGCTAGAACATAATTTCAGAGCTGAAGAGCTGGCACTACCAAATCTGCTAATTTACAATATTCTCAGTTGAGTGTCGGCAGAGTTTCAATGAGAGTGTCAATGTCAATTTTTGACACATTTGGTCAAAATCAGTAGTCATTTTTTAACAGAATAACAAATGTGTCAAAAATGCCATATTTGGCACTCTGCTAACACAAAACTCAGGCTTTTTTAAATTAGACTAAATGAGATTTTGGGCCCCAGGACTCCATCAAATCAATTTTTAGGTCTATGACATAACGTACACAATTTTTAATTTAGACATAACGAACTTACTTCAAAAACTCATCTTCTAATCCAGGACTAGTAGATCTTATGGCAAACTTGTAACAGCAAATGAATCGAGTTTTTTTTAGATCAACTGTCGAGTAGTCTATTCTCATAGTAACTTCATCGTCAGCAGTTTTGGTTACAGTTACTATACGTTTGTCACAAGCAATTTTCCAGTCAATAGGTTCTTCATATGGTATTGTTTTTCCGTAGTTGGGTATTCTACAACCTTCATTTTTGATTAAATAGTCGTCTGAGACTGTAATGTAAGAAAACAATTTAAAAAACCGGCCAAGTGCGAGTCGGACTCGCGCACGTAGGGTCCGTACCATTCACTAGGTTAACAATAGTCTAATAAATAAATGTCTAAAAGTAGCCTTTATTAATATCGAGAAAAAAAAGGCAAAAAAATTATGTTAGTTGTTTGGGAGCCCCCTTAATGATTTTTCTTTGTTTAGTATTTGTTGTTATAGCAGCAATAGTAATACATCATCTGTGAAAATTTGAACGCTCTATCTATAATGGTTCATGAGATACAGCCGGGTGACAAACGGACAGATGGATAGACAGACAGACGGACAGCTAAGTCTCAGTAATAGGGTCCCGTTTTCACCCTTTGGGTGCGGAACGCTAAAAATGGGGATTGAATTATCGTTCAGATTCTCATAACAACGACTTGACGTATTAATGTTAATCTAACAAAAAAGATACTGAGGTGGCTCCTTACAACTTTTTTACCACTTTCAGATAACATTTAACTAACGGAAAATCTATATAAAACATGACGTAATACGTTTTAGTGAACATGAGTTATCAGTCAATAAAAACTGTAAGTAGTGAAATTAAACCAAAAAACTTACAACCAAGATTTTCGGCAGACCATCGTAGTGCTGATAAATTAGTATGTTCCGGAAATTGCTCATCCGAATCTATAGTGTCTGTAGTTTCTGTAGAGGTAGTAGTATAATCAGGAACTGCGATGAAGTCTTTTACAATATCATCAGGCACTGCAACGAACTCTGATATCGTTTCACCGCGCACTTCTATGATTAAACAAATTAATATCAACAAAAATAGTTTTAGTTTTGTATACGTTTTTCCCATTCTAAAATCTTAATTCAAATCTCTTCTATTTTGTCAACAGCTAAGGAGCAAAGATGATTTTAAAATAGCTACTTTTCCGCAAATAATATTTCAGAAAGTCTAGCGTAGACTGGTAATGACAAATAAAATATATATTGTCAAATTAAAATGTGAAAACAACACGCTAATTTGAAATAAAACTGAAAATTAATTGAATAGCCCAGAATTTGCAAATGAATGATATCATATTAATATTAATAATAGATTTCAATACAAAGAAATATTACAACCACATTCATTAATCTCGTTATTATTGTATACAAACAAATAGTATTTATAGGATTACATCATGAACAAAGTAACAATTGCTGCAAATTATCACGTTGTTTAATTTTACTCCATCTGGTTTACTGTTAGAACGACTCGGTTGAATTTGAAATTAGAATAGATGAAACATTTTTTTTAAATGGCGCTTTATATTAAACCTCAAATACACCAATTTATAGACATAAGAGAATACATAGCTATGCAAATATATTAATGTAACACTTTCAAAAATTAGTCTGGAATATCACCGTAGTAACCACTCAACTGTGCTACTAAATTTTGGTCGGGTTTTACAGATGTGTGAATTTCGCGGTGGTTTTCATAATTGAGATACAATAATTAACATAAAACTATATGTCCTTTAAAGAGGCTATGCACTCTAATATGAACATTGCTTAAATTGTAAATGACTGGAGACTGCTCGACTTCGTACCCATTTATCGTTATATCTTAACTAGCACATAGTATCTTAAAATAATATAGACTATTTGTTGTTCTGATAAGCAAGTTAATGTAAAATGTAATTTAAAATCTGTTGGGTGGTTCCTGCGGATGGAAACCATCCATCGACACAAACTTTGAAATGGATACTATTGAGTATTGAGCAGGAAATAAAGAATTTAATAAATTTAAATAATGTTATAGCACCATAAACTATAATATTATTAGGGTGACTCTAATGACCTCAATATTCAAACGCAGAAGAAAAATATTTATCGAAATAAACGTAAATACGAATGTTTTTAGTAGAGAATTAATTGTTACCAGTATTGCCCTGAATGCCTTAATATTCCTATTATGCGTATTGTTATAATCCACAATAAAAGGCAAAGAAATGAAAGAATTTATCAATAGAAGAAGATTTTCTTACAATCGTTTGGTCTTAATATATATACTTTAGT
The DNA here is from genome assembly GCA_947563765.1 of Anarsia innoxiella. NCBI lineage: Eukaryota > Metazoa > Arthropoda > Insecta > Lepidoptera > Gelechiidae > Anarsia > Anarsia innoxiella. Next base: position 3,469,504 of record OX387403.1, read on the forward strand.
GTTTACCCAAATTCAGTGGCATTTCGGAGCTTAAACTGATTAGAAGATGTATATTACGGGTATTAAGAATCTTAAAATAAAAGCGTGTTAAAAACCTTTTTAAATGGGAAAGTTGGTTCTCCAAAAGTTTCCCGAATATAATAATTACTAATCGAATGAATATCAGGTAACTCAATTAGCCGAATCCATTTACCAAATGTAGAAATAATAATTTAACACATAAATTACCTAATTTACAGATATCCACGTCAGCAGTGAATAGAAATAATGTGTTTCATAAAAAAGTTGCTTCTATCTCTTAGACTGTGTTTGATTTTCATCATCGAGGTTGAAAATACTCTTCCCGTGAAAGAATCTGATGAACATGAATATGCCGCGAAGTGGAAAGCAGCCGTTTCTGAATCTAAAAGTGAGATAAATCTGCTTGCAACCATGCTGTCACCATCAGCGTTTAGTTGTTAAATTCAATTGCAGTTCGGTCTAAAGCTTTAAGATTAATGTTGTTGTGAGACATCACCAAATTGGTTGAAGATGGCTTGATACCTAATATTCTCTCACTTGTTATAAATAGGCCATATTCAACTTCCCCCAGTCTGTTCTATTTTGGGCTGTCTCTTGCCAATTTTTCACCGCTTTATTTACGATATCATCCTTTAAATTCAACTATGGTCTGCCAACTGATCTTCTGTTGTCCATAAATTACTTTTTTCACAGGGCCATCAGATTTTCTGATCAATACATCGGGCTGTTCAATACCTAATTACATTAGATATGCGCGGTACATTGAACCATATGATCAAGGATTTACTTGCGAAAACCGTATCGTATATATTACAAAGACTTCTCAACATGAAATCACATTTCATATTGACTATAATGCTATTAAGAAAAGGAATGCTCGTCGATTGAAGTGTTGCTATGAATTTGCTGTGAGATCTCGCAAACCTGGTAATGAAGATACGAAACTTATGTGAGTGAATCGAGCTATTCTATATTTTAAACATTAGGTTTTGTTATATAAATACCTCATTGTAATACAGTATTTGAAAAATTACTTTACCCGCGCCTCGAAATCTATTTTAGTCTGTATCAAAAGTTCATAATCGATAAAGAGTAGGTACTTAAGTCAATTAATAGGACTAGGAAATTATAAGAACCCTGTCTAGATCGGTGACCAACTCAGAGTTACGCTTCTCTTACAATTGCGGTAATTGGGCATAGAGTCGTCTCTGAGATGTCCAAAAAATTCAACGTGAGTTCTATGAGACTAAACATGAATTTAGAAAGTTTTGCGTAGTTTTTTCTCTGTACGTCGCTATTAAAGTCTATTTTCTCAACTTTTTTAGGTTCTCAAGATGCAAACGTTTCACACACGGCGACACGATACAACAGGATGAAGAAATTATTCTGGTGACCTGCCAGTTGCGGTCTAAAAAAACAAACGGCTCATTACTATTTTCTTACGAAGATGCATATTTAATACTTAAGAGGCAGACAGTGCAAAGTAAGGAAGATGATAAGACTGACCAGTGGAACGTTCTTCTTATAGACATGGATAGTATGTCTCGTGGCCGAGCTGAAAAAAGTTTTTCTGGGGTCGTACATTACTTGAGAGAGCATAAGTGGCTGGACTATAAGGGTTATAACAAGGTAAAGAAGCATGGTTACAAATATTTATCTTATTAATATTTTCTGTCCTGTCTTTATGTCTGATCTCTTGGGGAAGATAATTCTTTTTATACTTATTGGTTCCGATTTTGTGTCGGCTTTCGGAAAAAATCACTGTTCGATAAAAAACGAACACAAAACACGGCAGTAAAAACGTGGTGTTACGATTTTACTTATAAAGAATGTGTTGAAATACTTTTGTTCTGAGAAATTGCCTTTATTGTGTCGACGGCGACTACCTACTCTAAATTGTCTTTATCTATATAATTTCAGATAGGATACGATGCGTTTCCGAATTTGATGGCGGTGTTGACGGGAAAAAATGCGTCCACCATTTATAAAGAATGCGCTTCCGGCATGGAGAACTGTAAAGAATTCTTTATATGGAATAAATTCAGAAACTCTGGATATATGACCATTTTTGGCGAAGATTCCACTAATAGTATCTTTAGTCCTTTCCCAGGTTTCATTTTCCCGCCGACTTTTCATTACACTAGACCATATTTTCTAGTTAATGAGTACACTAGAGGAAATTACGAATGTTCGAGATCGAAACCAGCTGCAGCACGTTTATTGAATTACGCGAAAAAGTTTACAGAAGAATACTCAGACGTCAGTTTTTTCGGAGTGCTCAGTTTTAGCACCATCAGTAAAGAAATGCACCACTTGCCTCATTTAAGCGAAACTTTGTTCTATTATTTCTTCGAACACATGCGAGTTACTGGAGTTTTGAAAAACACTTTTGTATTCTTCTTAAGCGACCATGGTATCAATTTCAGTTGGAATAAAGTAACTGGGATGTCGTATTATGATAGTAGACTCCCGATGTTGTTTATTTGGGTTCCTTACAAATTCCGGAAGTACTACAGGGAAGAGTTTCACAATCTACAATTAAATCAACACAGACTGACTACGCCATATGACGTGCATATGACTCTGTGGAAGATTTTAAAAATGAGTGACATCAGTACCGATATTGTACCTTCAGAAGTGTGCCCTGGATGTGAAGGGTTATTTGAAGAAATGTCACCGATGAGAACTTGCGACGACGTTGGCATTGATGAAACTTGGTGCTCGTGTCACGAGCTAATCGACACTAAAAATGTTATTGCAAGCAGACGTAGTTTGGAAGCAGCTGTTAATGATGTACAAAGAAGAGCTCTGGCTGTAAAAACTGCTACTTGTACTAAATGTGAACTACTTGAATTAAAAACGTTAGTTAAAAGTTACTGGTATATACGTGCAAACCGAACTTACTTCGTAGTAGGTTTCACAGCTAGTCCTTTTGATTTAACTTTTGAATCTGTCGTTTTACATACTAACAACGATTTCAATGTCATAAATTCTTACGCTATTACTCCTTATAATAATAGAAGTGACTGCGTTCTTAACAAATACAACACTGATAGAGGTTTTTGTGTCTGCTTGCAATATTGTTAATATATTTTAAGTTATTGATTTGATCATTTGTTTTGCAGTTATTACATCTTTAGTTAAACACAGTTTTGGTGTCAATTTATTATTTTGAAACCTTGAAACCCTTTAGTATTAAGTTAAACCCTTGCGTTAATTTGTATATTCACTATAAATGCCTAAGCGGGAAAGGAGGACAGCTGATTCAAGAATACGTTCCTAACTAGAGTAAGCTTACATTATTAGGAAGAAATGTCAAGCCGGAAAGTGTAATAAGGGTTTTAATTTATTAAGTTTAATCCCTAAGGCTGCTAATACTTACACAATAAAAAACCAGAGCCAAAGTCAACAAGGGAGGTTGATCGGTTTATTTTTTACGAGTAAATATTGTTTTTCGTGAGATAATTTAACGCTGCACAGCCACCGGGGCTTGGTGATTAATTAACGTCCATGTCTCAGTACTCCTGGGCAAAAGATAATTATAAATTGGTATCGTTCTACTTACTCGCCTCGTAACTATGATACAGACATCATTTTGTAAAACTAATTAACTGTGGAAATGAAAATTAACCTCTGGAATTTACGGGTCAGTGAACTTTATTTGTTGTTTAATTGGCTAGATATAAATCGGTAAATCAACATTTTATGAACTGTTATCTAAACAATATTTTCCACTTAATTCAATAAAAAGAAAAATAAATAGACAATCGCCAATTTATTTATTTTTCTGGAACATCCATCTTTATAAAGAACAATATCAGAGATAAAAAAAAACATGTTGAATTTTAAAGTCGAGCTCGCGCCCTCCTCAATGGGGGTTTAATTTGTCAAACTTGTCAAGCCCTATTTTGATGGGTTATGGACCGAATAAATGAGCCAAACCAGGATTTTCAGAGATTCAGTTTTTAATTTTTATTATTATTGGTTGTCGAACATACTACTGGACTTCTTAAAAAAACCTGATACAACTTTAAAAACAAGAGAAATACAACTTATCTATGTTTACAAAGCTAGCTCTAACATATTTAACGTCAAACAAAGAATATAAAATAGTTCTAGTGCGTAGGTAACCTAAAAGTCCTCTAAATAATATGTTTCTTCTATATATTCCGAAAAGAAAATCGTGTTAGTTTCACTATATATAACTCAAGAACGGCTGAACAGTTTTGGCTGAAAAATGGTAGGGAGGTAGCTAAGAACAAGAAGAAGGAAAAAGAACTCGTTATTCCTGGTAGGATACTTTTTTTTTGGACATTGGGCAACTGCAACAAATATCTGAAACTCATCTTTCATAATGATTACAATATCCGCAATTTTTTTTTATTTACAATTTTCCTAATATAAAAAATCTGCTCATTTAATTGCCTCAGGCGGAAAAAAAATCACCGGGTCAGCTAGTTTTTTATAAAATCACATGTTTAAGGTTAGGATCAGTAATCTTGGCCCCGTCCTACTATATTTGAGGGTGGTGTATTAGAAATTGTAATGGAAGTGGTTGTTTCAATTACCTAATGGGTTCGCGAAACACACCTTGTGCGGCGTGACGTTTTGAACACCGACACGCCTTGCTTGCTTAAGAGCTGACGTACCACGTTTCAACCCTAATTTTAAATAACTCATTTTGATTAATAAAAAGCCTATAATTTTGATCTTTGAGTTATTTGTTTGTAATTTTTACATTCATACATACACACACATCTGTCACGTCACTCTGCCATCGGGTAAGGTAGAGACCACTTCCAAAAAATAAAAATAGTTTTTTAAGATGTTTTAATATGTCCTCTTTATTTCTTGAAAGGAATAAAATTATAAAAATATTAAAGGCAGTTGACGAAAGATTTAATAATTATGATTTTTTAACCGATAAGTATGCTCGCTCGGTTATTCATTAACTTAATCTACGGGTTCTTAGTCCACATCCTGCCGCACCCAGTTCTAGTGTTCATGCATGACTGTAATATTTGAGTTTCCGTACAGTCTACTCTTTGACTCGGGTGGGACATTTTACAACATTCTAGCACGAAACGTGTAGGTATATTTTGTTAGATTTCTCCCCATTTTATGTTTTTCTTTTAAGTATAGGCTAGGAAAGGTTTAGAGCCTCCGCAGACCACAGAATTTTTGTCGGCCGATAGTTTATCTCAGTTGTTGATCTCATAATAATCACTAAGTACACGTGATGTATGCAGGTGCCCACACTATTAAGGTTTGTGATATGATTCATATGGAAGTAGGTACTCCATGTAGTTTAAGCGGTGGCTAGACAACAGGTGGGGTTGTGTGTGATCGGTTACAATAAGGTCATTGGCCCATATTAATTTGATTTACGAGTACCCGTTACGTTAGCAAGTATTATTAATTTATCAACTACTAATAATACTAACAAAATCAACGAAATTCATCGTAGTTTTGCAAAAAACATCTTATCTACAAAATTGAATCAGATTAGATCCATTATTTGTAAAGATTACCAATAATTTGGACGAGAATGTTTCCTAAAGGCTCTCAAAGGCCTCCTGTAGTTCCAGATTGAAAAAAAAGATTGCACGACGCGAATGACGCTTTGAATGAACGTAATTTAATTTCGATTAGGATATTCAGTTCCACCAGCTTCGTATTTCTATTGATTCTTTTATCCATTTCTTTTAATCGATTTAGTGTCATTTTGTGTAAAACAATCTTAAATGTTTTAGGTTTTAGAGGACTTTTGTGTTACGCCCGCGTTATGGGCTACGTTCATACTTGTCGTGGATTTTACACGTTAAACTCCAGATTTTTTTTATGTAAAAAGCTATTAAGTACAAGTCGAGTGACGGCTTTCTTAGATACCAATATAAACCTTATAATTGTCGCGCGATAAAAGACCACACCGACTTGCGATAAGTGGAAACGAGGCCTGACCTGTACCGACAGGTCAGAGACCGCTCTGTTTCGGATTTTATCACGGTTAAGTATAATTAGTTCCAAATACATTTAGTAATGGATTATTCGTTTATTAATATCAGATACACTACACGAGAGCGAGCTCTTCTAAGAAAAGACGCCTATTGAGTACTCGTACGTCAAAGTAAATAACAAGTCTAGATAATGAAGCATCTCGGAGTACCTATCTTACAAAAAATATCACAAGCCAAAAAAAGCTGATTACAGACACCCTGATTAAGCAGTTACTTATTAAGTAGCGTAGCGGTAAAAATCTCAATTCCTCAGTAGTTAAATGTTGCATGCGAAGAGTTATAGGACAATTAAGCTAGCAAGTTTTAAGTGCATCGTTAAGGCGAGTGGCATCACTTGCCGCATTTAAAGTTACCGAGGAATGTAATTTTCACGAGTGATATTTGTGGAGACACGTGACCACGCCACTGTCTCCGGAATATAAGAGATTATGTGACAGTTACTACAGATTGCCTTTCAGGACCGACGTGATGGTACCGGATTCATAAAAATTGGACGAATATTTTCAAAATTACGATAAATGGTGCATAACGCGATAAGGAATACGGAAAACTGTTTTCTTGATGCGAAAAGTACATACTTCCTCAAGAAAATGGTAACAACTAACAATATCTTCAACCATTTCTATTTTAGCTGGCTTAACTTTGAAATAGATGATATTCAAACCCAAAAGGCTTCCTTATTTCCGGCAAACTTTAATCTTAATTAGTTATGGGGTTACCAAATCTCTTATTATTTACCTGAAGTTATAATTACGTAACGTAATGAACCAACATTATTAAATATTTTACCTATGTTTAACCGATATGATGAATTAAATTACCTTACAGTTTGATTTTTAGTTGAGCGCAGGCTTAACTTCAAATGTTAAAATGCAGCAAGTAAGGTTCACAGTGCGTAACAGCCCTAAATAAATAAAGGATTCCTTTTGGTTTATGCATGTTTAAATTTTTTTGAAATACTGTAATTAAGTGCATACAAACTCAATACTATGAAATAATTCATCATCACCAGCCTGTTGCAGTTCACTACTTGCTGGTCATAGGCCTTTTCTATTGCACGCCACTCTGGTCTATCTTCGGCTGCTCGGAACCCGCTCCTGCCAGCCATCCTGCGCATCCTCACTACACCTTGCCTGAGGACGTCCTGAAATAATTCATTAGTTTCATAGCAATCTTTGTGATTGTATTTATTATTTCTGTCTCTGATTTTCACCCTCCCCCAACTTATCTAGACTAGACGATATCCAGTGAATGTCCTTTACTGTGGGTGGATTTCATAATAGTTTTAGGTACTCGCAAATATTCTACGTTAGCGTTTTGAAGAATTGTCTGGCGGTTAAAAGGTTAATTGAACAGGTCGTTTACACAACTAACGAGAAAATAAACCGAATATTTTAGTAAAATTATTTACCAATATTAAAACATTGTAGAGTCGCTTATCAATTTCAAAATAATTAAGTTTCGTTGTTAAAATTTGCGTGGAACGTTTAGATACTCAGTTTAATGGAGATCATGTTTGTGAAGGGGTATTCAGAAAATGGGCTGACGCAGAAACTACTAATCCTAAGTAAACGAGTGCGTGTTTAGCGTGGTATTGTAAATATTTAGCAATATATGGACGACACAAGCGATGCATGTAAACAGTGTCGCTCACGTTTGTATAGGTGCTGGTGTTCGGGTGTGTTTGCTTTTTGTACTTATGTATTACCAAAAGATATCTGTGGTACAGACCTAAAAGTACTTGGCTTTTTTCAACTTTAGTGTGTAATGGATGTGATTTGCATGTTTTTGCTTTTCTCTTTTGAAGAAAATTTCCAAATCGATAAATTAGATAAATGAAATGAAAAAATAACAAAAGACTTTTTGTTTCGGTACCTACTAAGATAAAGAAGCTAATTTCGTTTCCATGAACAAAGTCTTAATGAATACAAATATATATTGGAGTATTTTATGGCATCGTTGTTCTCAACAATTCCGGCAACAGAATCAATACGACGTTTGTCATAGTGCCAAGTGTTTTGTATTTCCAATGGTAATGTAGGATCCGGCGTTAGGAGAGTGACGAGTAGGTATCGTTTTGAAAGCCAAATCGACAGCGTAATGGAAGACTTGAGAAATCCATTACTGGCTAAGATAATGGCTGAGGACGACGACGACGGCGATTCAAAATGGCGACGCTCAACCGCGGAACAGTCGTAGTTTGAGAAACTTAGTTGTAATTGCTTTAAAATCTCTTCGGCGTTTTGAATTTTGGTATGTTCAATGTATTCATAAAATATAAAGGTGACATAAAGGTTTTATAAAGGCCGTTGATGGCATAACAACCTTTGAATTTACTCAAGATATATTTTGAATTAAAGTCTATTAGAATATCAAAATGTTATACAAAATTCAATAGAAAATATATTCTGATAAAATGATTTTCATATTAATAAGTGATGCGTAGGAGTCCTTTTTTCACAAGTGTCGAGTCTACGCAATGTAAAAAAGGTGACTAGTAAAAAATGTTCTTGCATTTATAGTTAACATAATAATTTCGGCACAGTCTACGAAATACTAACCTATCATTATGCTCGAGCGATGCATCGCTGCAGTGCACACAAGGATACATTTTTCTTTAATCGAATCTTTAAATTTATAAAACTTCGCTGTCCATACAGTAAAATAATACGAGACGAAAACTCACAGAATCTTCAGCGAATTTTAGATAGAATTTCCAGGTCATTTGTCTTCCGTTGCGAATCATGATGGATGTCATAGCGAGAAAAAACATGGGGTAGATCCCCTCAGGTAATTTACTGAAGTCTTCAGGTCAGCTCGACTGGAAATACGTTGGCTTAAGATTTGCAATTCATGCTTACATCGCCGATTGTGGGAAAAGGTAATGACACTGTTGTATGGAAATCTATTGCGGTGTTTTCTGTGTGGTGTTTGAATAGTATAAGATTTTCTGAGATTAGATTGCGTTTATAATGATTTTAAGGTTTCCGAAATGTATTGAAAGCTAGATTAATAATTGCAACCTAATTTTATCCTATGTATCTACCTACGTACTAGTGGTCGTACTGCGAATTTACAATTACGCTTTTACTAACAAATATTATAATTAAAACCATATAGTTTTCAGCTGTAGGCGTTATGGAGCATTAGCTTAATTAACTTTTATTGCAAATGGTTGTATCTGTATTTATTTTTAATTTATTGCTTAATGATTATTGTGATACTTGTTCAAAATGTACCTCTCTTAGTAATTAGTTATTATTTTTTCTGTGTATTTTAGAAACCTCTACCCTTTATACGAGAAGCTTAAAGTCCCAATCGAACCAATTTTTGATGGAACACCATAATAAATTTTGTTCCGATCCGAATGACAAATGCTTTTACCTCAAAAGGGTGTGTTGAATATCAAATACAGTCCTAAACAAATACGATTTGTCCTGTGTAAGTACTGTATTGGTATTGATTGGACTATCCTTTTGTTAATTTTGTGGTCGGCGCGACCCTTTTTTTATTGGGACGGCTAATTGTAATTCACGCATGTTTATTTGCATAATTACATCAAATGTAAACAAAATACCCTTTTAGTAAACGAAAACATTGGGTTCAAAAAATTGTGACCTTTTTGCTTTGATTTTGAGAATTTTAAGATATATTTACAGTGGAATCGTTTTGATATGTTTTGTACTAGACCGACCAGGACAGCCAGTGCAACCATTATGGTAACATTTGAAATTGTCGTTTGCATAGAAAACGTCATGCCTCGTATTAAGTACTTGAGTCAAATTACTTAAGTATCTACCTACTACTCAACTGTATAACCCAACTTTTCAAATAAACGCCAGTCAAAGTCATAACCTTCTTAATACCGACCACTGATATATCAAACTTATGGATATGAAATACCGTCTAGATCTGCGTGCCTCTATCCGGTGCAAAATGGCTACTTTTCGTAGGGATGTTATATCGTTTGACAGGACATCTACCAAGAAAACTTTAAGAAAACTCGGCGCAGCCTTGGCACGCTGTCATAAACTCATTTGTATATGAAAAAAAAAATGTGGCCACTCCAGTCTATTCCTTCCTCATTGATACCGACATAGATTTTTATTTAGTCGGATTATACAGTTGTGCGGTATTGACAGTGATTTAAAATGGAAGAATTTGTCTGATTGCTTCCTTTTCTGGCTTACTCTGTCGTCACAGCTTACACTATTTCACGTTCTTCCACTTAAAGTAATGGTAAAAATTTTATCTAATTATTTATTTTTAAACAACCTGAGCAACATTAAATAAACTAAAACATTGAAGAGTAAGGAAACAAGATAAACATTTCAATGGCATTCATTATTAAGCTACATTTGGGAAGCGTTCAGGCATACCCCAATACTCTATTAATACCCCATTTACATTAACGAGGGTCTTACAGAAATACACCATGCGGCCCTTAAGGGCTATTTACATTATTAAGGCCTGTAAAGAAGGCAACGGTTTTTTCCGGCTGTGACTCATTGTTGAAACGAATTTCGCGAATGAAAAGGCGATTCACGCGAATTTATGGTAAACTGTTATCGCGGGGTGTAAAAATAATATTATTAAAAGGATTTATATCACTAACGTTACGTTTTACGAGTTTTTGTTGTTATGTGAATTGGTCGGCAGCTGGGCAGGTTGTTATGCATTGTTGATTTAGGGCTTCTACGCATTAGCTGTTATACTGCTTTCGTGATTTGGCGTTTAGTATGAAATCGTGATGAAAATGTCTAAACACTCGTCACTCTATGGAATCGGTTAATGCGTAGGCTTTTGTTATTCAATTTTGTAAGCAGCTAATATAAGATATTGTAATCAGATATCAGTATGATAAGATCTGTCTAAATACCGTGCCAGTATTTTATATTACCATGATATTACTCACTCGTTATTATACTTATTAGTGTACAGGTACATAACTAGGCATTGTTTATATTCTGTCCATATTTCATTTAAGCAATCAAACTACTTTTTAACAGCTTTAAGCCTTAGCTATTTCAAAGCAACAAACATTTTGGAGATAACTACCAGGTAGATAATTGAGTTGAATATATTAAATCCCGTCTAAATTATCATTGTTGGGTAGAAGTTAAATGGAAAGGATGTAAGATGTCAGGGCCATTATTTCGATCGGGGCGCAATTTCCTCAATCCGAAACGTGTCAAATGCACTAAGCCTCACTAAGGTAAATGCTCCGATAGTCACCGAAGGAGGTGCCAATAGAATTGTTCAAGAAACTTTTATTCAAGCATCTTCGCAGCGTTAGAGCACTCGACTCAAATTCAAATTGCTTAATTCAATTATACTAAGTTTTAAAGCTAGATACGCTGTCAACTGTACCGACAGACTGACATTGTTTTGAATTGAGAACATTTTAAAGATATAATGAAATAATGCGTAATAAATTATTCAAAAACACAAGGAGATAAACAATTATCTTCATTTAACAAAGTTTAATGAAATAAGCAAGACAATATTTTTTAAATCGTCGCTCGAATGGAAATTCGAGCAGTAAGGCGTAAATTATTTTGGCAACAGGAATTAAAAGCCAATTTCAATTTTGTTAAAATTCCGGCAACCATTAACCGAAGTATTTCCTTTCACACTTCATGGTTCTATTTTATATTAAAACTTTTGCCCACGAAAATAAAGAACATATTTCCAGAAAATAGTTTTTGAAAGGATTGGATAAATGTGATCATTCAGCCATTCACATAATCTTTCGGAGTTGACATAGTTTGAAACTTATAAAAGATTCTCCCTGTATTTTTCTTTATCTAACTTTATCAATCATAAAAATAATGAAATATGAATTTGACGTCACGAAACGGCGGCGTGTCCCCATCGCATGTGTGGCATACACTAATGATGACCTAATGGGAGGGCCTCGTGTCATGTCTAACCGTATTAAATTACGACATTTGTACACTTCGGTTACGCCCTTTGTCCCCTTTTGTTTTTCAAATATCATTTTTTGTGAAACAATATTTGACTCGGTATATACGTGCCGAACTTTTAGGTCGTGGTGTATACGAGTATGTCGAGGTATTTGGGATAATAAGTTAATCTGATTATGTTATGAAACATTTTGGAATGAATTTACAAATATGTGCGAACAAAGGTTTCTCCGCTGTTTTGCAATTTACGTACATTAATATTACCATATCCAATGAACCGCACAGTAGCAACGAATGTAAGCAGAATATTATATTTAAGCATTAAAATATAATATTCTCAAATTAATAGCAGTTAATTTGATGCATTTTACCTACATTAAGTTTGCAGTGTTTTCTGATATTTAAAAAAAAATATTATATAAAAATTTAAATTCGAATTAAAATGGGATTTCTTACCTAACTTATTTAGATTGAATTCTGTACTAATAGCTTTATTGATACTTTTAGCATTTGGAAGAATCTAAGACACTACTACAAAATAGTCTGTAAGGGCTAAAACATAAATTCACGACACGACGCGACACGATACGACGCGACGCGACAAGACGTCGTACGACGTCGTGGATTTTCACGATGCGACGTCGTACGACGTCGTGTCACGTCGTGTCGCGTCGTGTCGCATCGTGTCGCGTCGTGTCGCGTCGTGTCGCGTCGTGTCGCGTCGTGTCGCGTCGTGTCGCGTCGTGTCGCGTCGTGTCGCGTCGTGTCGCGTCGTGTCGCGTCGCGTCGCGTCGCGTCGCGTCGCGTCGTGTCGTGAATTTGTGTTTTAGCCCTAACTTCTTGAATAAACCACAAATAACTCTAAATACGTATCACTAGATTGAAGTACAAAGTACAAGGGAGAAATACAAAAAAAGCTACTTAGTAGGTATTTCCGCCGTAGGTAAGTATTAAGAACTTCTTGCCTTTAAGATACAGAACCGTCTGAATTGAAAAACTAATATGAGCGTACATAGTTTATATATACTTTTGGAAGACAAGCTAGATATTACATATCTATCTTAAAGATATTACACAGCCTCTCTTACACCAACTAAAACTATTATAACACCTTGCTTACTTAGGCCCTATTCATACAAACTTGTGTATAACCACAGTATAACGCACTACATATTGCCATGGCACCAAAGTCACTTGTAGGCAGTACAAATATAATAATAAGCTGGAAGATTAACTATGCTAAACTTCAGGCAGTCCACGCTGACAGTTATGAGATTACTAACTCTAAGTTGCGCAGATCTAAACTGTCCCTAGGTAACTCTATAATTGTCTACGGATCAAGTCTAATAGTAATTCCTTGCATTGTGGATTTCATGCTGCTGCACTGAGCAACTATACATAAATGTATAATATATACATAAATGTATAATACATATTGTGCGGACCTCGAGTACGTGATAGATAAGACAAGTCAGCGAGCGTGAAAATATTCCTGCATCGATACGGTTCCGCTGCATCAGCAATCACGTAGCCTATCACGTCCGCACATATCATCGCGCGGCCAGCATCTTAGTATATAAGCGTAGCTCTAAGTCATTGCTATTGTCCAGAGCCTACTGTTCAGTTCAGAGCGTTCAGTACAGTTACTATATCAATATGTAACTACAAATATAATATCTGCAACTACGCTGCGCCGTCTTATTGTCACCTATTTTATCCTGGCCGGAACAGTGGTGACCGCCGCCGAACACGCACCTTCGCTACTTTGAAGATGGATCTCAAGACACTACAAGCACCTCATCGAGTCACTCCAGTTTCGGCCTCCCACCAGCGGGTCTCACCGATTCTGGATCAAGAAGTGACAAATTCACTATCTACGTAGTTTCGGCCAAGTACAATACCAGCATCTGGACCCGGCGCAGCAGCAACTAGGTACTTTAAATATTATTTCAACTTTGTTTTTACTATTACCGGCGACTCGAAGAAAATGTTTGAAAAATTGTCAGATGGTTTGTTGCAATTGAATTCGCTGCACTCAGCGCTGACACAAGCAGATTTAGCTGTGAGCAAGAATTACGCACGACGCAGCACAAATGGACAAATGACGAAACGGGGTCAAGTTTACAATGAATCACGCGACTTTGAAATTTACTACAATTATTGAAACTAAGACCATCATTTGGACAAACTACGCATCGATACGGCCACGACACGCACCATTTTGGAGAGAATGACAGGGGAAAAGGCTCATCGTTGGATACGCAGCAATTTTTGATTTTGGCAGCGAGAAGTCTGAAGTTCCTCGCTCTGCCCTATTTGCGGTATTTTGTACCTGACTCTGCATTGCAAGTACGTGAAACAATGAAACACGTTAAGAACGCTTGGTGCCCATGAGCAGGATTTGGTAACCGCCAGTGTATGCAGCCCACGACTGTAAGAGAAGCGCTCCAGCGTGGAAGTACTGCTGATGTATATTGAATTATGATAAATATTGAAGAATTTGAAGATTGATTTATGATGAGACTGCGCAACGACCACGATGATGTCCGCAACGCAATGCTCTGCAGTTATTGATTGTGTAGAAATATTGATTAATCGTCAAACGCTATAGTTTTCTTCGATTATTCCGGACGAGTCAAGGGAGCAGCTATTCGGCGAAGAAAGGAGCAACGAGCGAAGTTTTAGCGGCATTTAGAAGTCCTGTTTTCTTTTTCTTTTCCAAAGGGGGGAGTACTGTGCGGACCTCGAGTACGTGATAGATAAGACAAGTCAGCGAGCGTGAAAATATTCCTGCATCGATACGGTTCCGCTGCATCAGCAATCACGTAGCCTATCACGTCCGCACATATCATCGCGCGGCCAGCATCTTAGTATATAAGCGTAGCTCTAAGTCATTGCTATTGTCCAGAGCCTACTGTTCAGTTCAGAGCGTTCAGTACAGTTACTATATCAATATGTAACTACAAATATAATATCTGCAACTACGCTGCGCCGTCTTATTGTCACCTATTTTATCCTGGCCGGAACACATATTATACATATATTACAGTATACTATATACATATATTACAGTATACAATATACATATATTACAGTATACATATTAATACATATAATACAATATAATACATAAATGTATAATATACAATGTTTTATACTCTTGATAATCAAGTAATAAAATCTGCCTATGAAACTAATTCACTTTTGTATGGGAACGTGGGTTGAAATATAAAAAAGTCAGATCAATTCGAAAAATGTGAGTAAAGGTTTTTTATTTGTCTATTCTTGACCTATCTTCAACGAATAACAAATTCATTTGAGTTCAGTTGAACAAAATATCTCCCTATGAATACACAAACACCCAACTCACACAGATTTCATTGTTAGATAAAGCCCCCTTTTTTCAGACTAGGTACTATTTTTAGCGCCGCACTCTAGTGTGAATAGCTTCTTATAAAATGTTTTGCCACTATTCACCATGAAAATCCGCGGAAAATCTACGACATAGGTATGAGAAGGAGGACGAAAACTTATTTCCAATTAGGAATACTTACTTGGAAGGATAGGGAAACCTCCGATGCGAAGACGACAACACAGAATATTGTCGTCTTGTTTGTCTCAGTTAGAACATGATTAAGAAAAATTAAGATGGTATATAATAGGTCTTTACCTATGAAATTGCCGTTTTACAGTACTGGCCATTTCAATTAAAAATATTTTTTGTTTAGCTAAGAATTCTAATTTCAAATTAATTTCATTTTAAAAATATGGAATTCTTTTTCCAAAAACAGTCATTTGTTTATTGGTTAGTGTTACATTTTCATTGCATTTCAATCATTTTCGTCAACATGGATACGTTAAAAATTCGAGTAATTATGGAATATGAGTTCCGTCGTGGCAGCAACGCGGCACAAGCGGCTCGCAACATCAACGACGTGTACGGAGCTAACACTACAAACCAACGAACCACTAGTTATTGGTTTGCTCGCTTCCGTTCTGGAAATTTCGACCTGAAAAATGAACCCCGCGGTCGTCCGAAGACTTTGGTCGATGCAGACGAATTGAAGGCGATCGTGGAAGCTGATGATACTCAATCTACGGCTGAATTAGCAGCAGCTTTCGACGTTAGCATCAAAACAATATTGGTCCATTTGCGTCAAATTGGCAAGGTAAAAAAGCTTGACAAATGGGTGCCCCACGAACTCAATGATCGCCAGCGCCAAGTACGCGTCGAGACGTGCCGTGCATTGCTCAACAGACACACAAATGAATGAATTTTGAACCGCATTGTCACCTGTGATGAAAAATGGATTCTGTTTGATAACCGTAAGCGCTCAGCAAGTTGGTTGGATCCTGGTTCAGCATCTAAACAATGCCCTAAACGAAAACTTACCCCTAAAAAGGTGATGGTTACTGTTTGGTGGTCTAGCACCGGTGTGATTCATCACAGCTTCTTACCAAATGGGGAGAGTATTACTGCAGATGTGTACTGTGAAGAATTGAACACAATGATGGAGAAGCTGGCACGTCTCCGACCAGCATTGGTCAATCGCTCGTCTCCGCTGCACCTGCACGACAACGCGCGACCTCATACCGCACAAATGACGGTCTCCAAGTTGCAAGAACTGGGGTTGGAAGCTCTCCCTCATCCACCGTACTCACCGGACCTTGCCCCTACAGACTACTACTTTTTCCAGAATTTTGATAACTTCTTGACTGGAAAAAAATTCAATAACCAAGAGGCAGTTCAAAACGCCTTTGAAGAATTTGTTGCCTCTCGTCCAGCTGATTTCTTTAAGAAGGGCATTAATAAACTGCCACTGCGTTGGCAAAGATGCATTGATTGTATGGGTAATTACTTCACTTAATACAAATAAAAATTATATAAAAAAAATCGTTTGAATTTTTTCATACAAAACGGCAATTTCATAGGTAAAGACCTAATATTACAGGCAATACGGAAAAGAGACAACTAATTTAGTGTTTATTTAAATAATAATAAAATTACAGAAGGTAGATAAACAGTAGCGTTGTGTTTGCAAATTACAATTTAACATTTAGAATACTTTAGTAGGTACGCCGTCCTGTCCTAGATACTACGTAACTTAATATCAAACTGGAGTAAGCTGGAGTAGGAAATGCCTTTGCAACGAGCTTGTTTAAGCTAATTAAAAATAGTTAAGTTGGTCAACGTCTTCTAATTAGAAGCTATTTTTATTTAAAAGTTAGGTACAACGTTAGCCTGAGTGTGAATTTAATAAGAATTTCTTTTTGCTGGGCCATTTTTTGGGCTGTTCAATTTAATCATCTGTTTTTTCTCCTTCTACCTGATAGTTTGAAAGTAAAGGATAGAAATAGATTGAATGAAGGCTTAACTAAACTTTTTATGCTACTGGACATATCTGAGGATCTGACTCTATCAACATTGGCCAGCGATAGAACAAATTTTTAGGATATTTTTATTTTAACAAAGAAAGAGACGTAAGTAACGTTGTATTTCTTTCCATTATACATATAATGGAAAGAAATTAATAAATCTGAACTCGTTTATCTATTGTAAATTTATGTAGTACTAAAACAAAGCCATTCATTAAACTACAAAAGGGAATATTACACTATGAAGTAAAGCATTTAGTTTTTGTTTTTTGCAGCGCACTTTTGAGACAAAGGGAACGCGATATCCTATAATACTTTGCTAAAACAGAACTATGCTTTAGTTTGTGAATTATAGTTGTTTCTGACACCAGCTACGAACAGTAGAACCTCGATTTTGCTGTGGATATTTTAAAAGGCGAGAAAGATAGTTGTGCTGTAATGGCTGAACATTTTATATGACGCTATGTACGAAATGTACATTTTTCGTAGAGATATTTTGTGTCACCATTTACATAAACACGATTATTCGATAGAAAAAACGAAAGTTATATAAGAGGATTCATACATACATAGTTACATATCTATCTCACCTCTTTCCCACTAATGTAGGCCTTCCCTCCACTTGCTAGTAGATGGGAATGATGGAATGCATAGAAATGATGGATGACAGGTCAAGGCGAACGTAGGTATCTCTTTCTTTTTCTTTTATCAGAAGCTGGTCTAGTTTTTTGGAAAATAAAAATCTATTTTTACCATCTACCTATCTAATGCTTTATGCGAATTGACGAGCGTAGCATTGGACGTCCACCAATAAGATAGAAAGATGAGTTGGTGAAGTGAAGGGTGCAGGTTTACGGTGGTGAATGCAAACCGCTTTTCAACGCGTAGGTAAATGTCAATAACACGTTGGAATTTGGAAAATCGCTTGAAATATTTAATCAATATAGAACGAATTCTATTGGCCCAAAAACTTATCCCTTAACTAAAAAGATTTAGAACTGAAAATAAAATACCCAACGGTCACGTCTGGGAATTTAGGTATCTACCTACCTGTCGTATTTTTCCTCAACCCATACTGAACCGTTTTACTTTATCTTCTTTCATGAAGGCGATAAATATGAAGCCATTTTAAAAGATACAACTAAATAGATAATTATGTGTATATCAACAAACTGTATTTAAGAAAAACATGAGTTTGTTGAACCCCTATTGAAATGTTCGCGAAAGAAAATTGCTTATAATTTGCGATGTGATGACCACTTCTTACTGCATCTTGTATAGTGTAGACTATAGCCTCTTTTTCGATTGTAATATCACCAAATAGTTACAGCTTTGATGTCACATTCTGCTACCTGTCTAGACACTAAATAGTTACTAGCCTAACCAAGAAAACTAAATGGTAGGATGAAATAATTTTATTAAAAGTGCTGAAGCGTTTTGCGAACATTTGGTTCAAAGAATACGAACAGGCGTTTATATTTTAACGTAACAAGCGAGAGGTGCCCATCTACTAAAGTTATGTCATTCAATGTTTTGTTTTTCACTAACCTATTGGCATATAAAACTACGTTTTGAATAGGAAAAGCAAACCGCGGTTGACGGTTGACCATCGGTTTCAGCACGGTTGCCTACATTTCCAACGTCAAACAACAACAGCGTTTCTTTCAAACGCATGTTCGTAAGCGTCCTTTATAGCACAAAATAAAACAGTCGAACATTTTTGAAACATATCTACTTCGAAAAGCTATTTTACCTTGATACTAATAAAAAGCAAAAACGAAAAAATGGGAAACAATGTAGCGGATCCAAAAAACTGCGATCGGAATATTCTTAAAGAAAAATGCTAAGATGAAACGGAAATTGCAAAAAGGGCTTTGTCAAATATTTCATCTGATGTCTAAAGGATTGACATTATCCTTTGAGATGGGGAAATAAAGCAACGCTTTTGAAGGTGGTTAGATAGCTTGTTTATTTGTGTTATTTATTATTTATTGTATAGTTTATTTTAAACCTCCTATTAACAATTATAGAAGAATAGTAAAAGTGGATTTTGAGTCTACTTTAGATAAAAAGTCGCATTTTCAAATTTCGCATAACACAAGAGATATTAAAGTTTTATCTACTTGTTGGTAATATATTTGTTGTACGATATACAGTTTTTATTACAGTTGAAAAATATAAGAAAACCACTTAACTCGAAGAAAGATAGGTAAATATATGAATAAATACCTACCTACGACTTCTGCGAGTGAAATCTTTAGTAATTCCAAAATTGTAACGCTCGTAAGATTCAAATTATTGTAAGAAGCTTTTTAAACCTCGACGACATTTTTTATTAACAAAAATAAAGTCTAAGCGAGATTTTTTCTTCTTTCTTTGGTTGAAAATGTTTACAGGTATATACTGTTTGGACTGTCAACTAATTTAAATAAGAGCGGTAGATGAGTAAAAGGAAAATTTGGGTTTTCCCTGTTTTTTCACTTTGTAAACGAATGTCAATTAAAAACAAACAGAGAGATACATAAATAAACGTAATCAAGCTTATTTTCCTTTTGGGTTTAGCGAATTCTCAGGAGGTATAAAAGCCACAGTTGACAAATAGATTCAACTATGTAGTTGACATTAATCTACCTACTGTAATCACATATATGTACCGAATAAACTGTTGAGACTGTGCTCTCAGTCTACTACCGAAATTGCTAGGATTAGTAACTACCTAATACCATTCAATCACTGATATAGTAGCTCGAAGAATCGCAAACCTTAAGTGGCAGTGGGCCGGACACATTGCTCGAAGAACCGATGGACGATGGGGCAGAAAGGTTCTCGAGTGGCGACCACGCACCGGACGACGCAGTATGGGAAGGCCTCCAACAAGGTAGACTGACGAGCTGGTGAAAGTCACGGGAAGCCGTTGGATGTGGGCAGCACAAGACCGGTCGTTGGGGAGATCCTTCGGGGAGACTTTTGTCCAGCAGTGGACGTCCATAAGCTGACACTACTACCATTCAATAAAATCCATTTAAATAAACGTATGCAAAAATCATAATTTTCATACTACCTAAATGAAAGATTTTGGATTGGATTCTAAATGAAAGAAATTGCAAGAATTGAGACTTTTGACCTTTGAATTGTTGACTAGCTTTTTATTTATATAAGATGTAAAACGAAAGTTTTGAGAATTCGAAATATTAATCTTGCTACAACTTTTGTTTTCGTATGTAGAATTGTCTGAATTTAATGAAACAACTATCCTATAGATAGATATACCTTGGTACATACTTGTAGATGTATAGCCTCATAGAAACTCATTTACTCGTATGACCAACTAAGATTAAATTTCCGAGAAAATACATAGCTACATAATATTATTATGATGTAGTTGGGATAGTAACCATTCAAGGCCTTCCTTATATCACACTTATGGTACATTTCCCGAGCAATGCGTTTACCGTGTGATCAATCAAAGTTTCGATATGATCCTGTCAAACAAGACACGAAAGGGCTAAATTACATCTTAATCTATTTCTATTAGGCTTGTACTTGTTAAACTTAAGATTATCTTTGAGTTTGGGGTCGATTACTACCTCAAGATAGTTCTTGGAAGATTATAAGAAGGCTTAGAACTGATGAACTGTTGTAGGTACTTCTATTGATGAAGCTTGTCTAAGGTTTTATGATAGGTTTGCTTAGCTTGAAGTGGATTGAATTGTCTGTATGTAGGCTAGTCACTTTTAGACGAAAAATAAGATACCACGCGATATATAAGATATTAATTAGTCATAAATCTATTTTTCATTGATTTCTTATTTTGTATAACCCATAGCTAGTAAATTTGAAGTAAGTAGGAACATTGGAGACCTATCAATCAATTTAATTTAATACAAATACGAGTAGGTCGTGTTTCTGTGACCTGTGACATAAAATTGAAACAATTTTGATACTCTGGAATTATACCGTGGCAGTTTTAATTAAATTTTAACCGCAACTGTGTTTTGTTTGATTGTTGATAATTGATTAAATACGTTTTATGTTTTAAAATACTAGTTAATATTACGAAAAGCTTCACATGTGTATTTCAATGTATTCCAGCAAGTATTTATTTTAAATTCTCATAATTTTAATGGGCTTAGGTATGTAGTTGCGGTTACCGGTTGACGTTTGATATGAAACTGCGTCAAAACTGCGGTTTAACCAACTACGGTGATTCGCGTTTTTCATATGAAACGTCAAACCGCAACAGCGCCCATAGCATTTTGTAGCAATTTAGGAAACCTTTAAAAAAATCAAAGAATCATTAGTTACGTAATCCATTCTTTTAAATAATCTTTGCAATGCTTTTGTCGATGGAGCCTACGACATTTGAATTCGGAAAACCAACTTTGAATTCGGAAAAATATCGATAGCAATTTTTAATTATTGGGCTGGAGTACTTAATTTCACTCAGGGGAGAGCATTTTCATTGAAACGTCACAGGGAATTGATGAACAAGCCGGGCGAAGTTGTGAGTTGTGACCTACAGTGTTTGTTGGTCGCGTCAGTTGGGCGACCGGCGTGACTGTGACCACACGCGTCTGGGCGGCGCGGACACGTCTGACACGCGCAACCACGTGACATGACAACACACGTCCCATCCCCAATTGGCGGGCAACTTTTGTGAATGTTCTTTCAAGTTTTCCGCGAAGTTTGTCCGAACATTTGACTGTGAAATGTATGCGGCGGCGGTCCTGTGCGCCTTCCTGTGGATGCCGGGCCCTTCCTGCAGCAACTCTGATAATTTCGGTGTGTTATTTATTACGGCCGTAATCACCAAGGGTTCCGTACACCTAATGACGTTCGCTTAATAACGTGTTCGCGAGGTTTATGTAATATAACGCTGTGTTATGGGATTCTCTTACTAACTGCTACTTGCTTTGAAGTGCTACTTTATTGTTTGCAGCCAGAAAATTACTATAGCCGACATATATTCAATTGTTTACTTTTTTTTGGCCATATCATGCTATAAAATCATATATTAAGTTGATACGAGTAGTTTCATTCGATGATAAACAAAAATGCGTTCAAAAGTTTATCTTAAATGTTTTCTGCGTAACAAATATAAGCAGCCCTACATGTTTCATTTCTGATACTTAAAAAGTAATATTTATAAATGACAGTTTAGAGGGTCCACGTGTACGTCAGTAGATGGCGCTGTAAAAAATACATTTAAGTATATAAATACCTACATATAATACTGTAATGTTTCAACCGTTAATATACGAGCTTAACACGTTAAACTATGAATCGCGAAATTAATTAATTAAACATATTGCTTATAATCTTACGGATAACTAAACCATCGAACGTACCTTATATTATCAAATAGTTTCATAAGCAGCTATCTTTAATTGAATAATAATATTACTACTGTGTTAACAGTATTACTATTTAGAAGAGTGTTTTTAGTTTTGATTTTCATTTGAATATAGCAGAGAGATAACGTGTATTAAGTTGTATTACAATATTATGAATACTATCTCACTAAAGCATCTTTTTTCTTCAGAATCATAACCATAATATGTTTCTTTCCCAAACTACATTTTCTGTAACGTATGTAGAATGTTGATAAGTGGAGGAAAATACGTAGTCCAAATAGCGCAGTAGATAAAAACTACTAAATTCAAAGGAGCCCGTATGACTGGGTACATTTGCTACATCAGATACTACGAGGCATCTACGAGCTTGGAATCTTTAAGCTCCGTCGTAGCCCGTAGCAAGACGTAATGGATGTGCTCTACGAGAGTGCTACGAGGGCACTCGATAGCTACCATTTGAGACGTTACGCGGACTAAAGTAACTTAATTTAACTTAGTCCATATATTGATAATATCTTAGTTATTTTAAAATTGGAACGGATAGGTTGAATGCAAGGAGATTGTTATTTGTCGCGTTTGTTGGCTCAAGTTTGCCAAGTGTTCGAATAATTTAGTTGTTCTTTTGTTTCAAGCGCTGTGTTTTACCAAGAGTTCTGAAATGTATTTGTTAAATAAATAAGTTCTACGCAAATAATTTAATTGAAACTCGAGTAAGAATGTAATTTAAGTTATTAAGTTGTTTGCATTACAACTTTTAATTAGCTTTAAAAATTTTATTACAATTGTAAACTTAGTTTTTATTATCTACTTATTTGGAGAGTAGTTTACTTATTATGGATTCATTAATTCAAAACGCCGACAAACATTTATTTTGATAGAAATACCTATTTATTGGAAATAAATATTAAATCTTTATCTAATCGGAACTTACGGCATTCAAATTTAATGCCATATAAAAGTATGAAACCATAAAATATTTATAGCAACGTAGTCAAATACTGAACCGCAAGATGTAAAAGTTCACTTACCAATATTTTTTGTCGTAAAACATTACAGTCCAGTATTCTTTGCCTGGAGCTTATAAAACACAATCCAACTCTACCTGCGCTTCTTCAGGAAATGAAATGCAAGTTCTTCAAATAAAAGCTAGAGTTTGAATATCAATATTTCAGTAGAAATACTGAGACTTACTCGAACTGTTTCTACGGGATGCTCAAATGAATACGAACGGAGTATTCCAATGAAATGGGAAATATATATTTTTAAACAAAAATGAAATTCCGTTCGATAGATAAAAGCCTCAATTGAAACCATTCGGCTGAATTGGTCAAATTTATTTAAAATGTACGATATTGTCAGATTTTGTTCAAATATTTTATTTTGGATCTCGCATCAGTTACTTATTGTATGAATCATTTAAATGTTTACTGTGAACTTGAAAAACATTCTTAAAAATTCTATTAAGTTCCTAGTATTTTAATTTTATTTGTAAAAGCTTCTACAACTTGCAATTTGAATAAAAGACAGAGCAACGTCTGTTCTGTCAGCGAAAATTAAAGCAATGGCTTCATAAAAATATTTATTGTACGTCCTTGTCAGTCTTTAGTGAACTATAATTTCGGAAATAATTTCTTTTTATTCTTATTGACAGTTTCTCGTTTGATGAAAATCCAGTTCTTTTGATGCCGCCCACCGCCGAACTAATTTGACATTTTATATAGCACGTGATAAATCTTTCGATCAATTTTAAGTAAAACTAGGTTAGTGTCTTCTTTGTCTAAAGTTATAAATAAGTTCGTCGGCAAGAGTGCTTATAAGGACCGGTCATATTCCAATATTTTGAAAAAGCTTAATAAATTATCAAAAAATGTGTATTATAATGTTTATATCAATAATATGCGTATTTATGAACCTTTTAAATAAAGAAAACTATAAGATTATTTCAAAAAGCCAAAAGAATTACAAACAAAACATAATAAGTAACCATGTAAGGGCATGAATAAATAAACTGTATGGCCTGTGTTTATGGTCGTTTATCATTCAGCCAGCTTGTTGACTTCACTCAACATGCACTAGAGGATATAAATAACGGAGGCAGACAGCATCGCTATTAAAATTTTGGTGCCACGTCACTTCGTCGTTTCATTAACACTGTTAAAATAGCTAGTCTAGACTAACGAATGATAATAGAAAGCCCAGTTAATTACATTCTAGTTTCTTTACAGAATATTAATTTCTTTAGCAATTTAGTTTATTAATATTAGTATTTATCTACAAAAGAAGAAAGGTACATTTCAAAAATGTATACATATTTAGAAAAGAATAAATGAAAATATTTCTTTAATCGCTTTTCTTCAATTACGATGAATATAAGGACAAAAACATTGGTCTTATTAACTAGGACTGATAAACGAATGATTATACCTAGTTATACGTTTGATATTTATATCAGATCAAAATGAAATTTTGATTATTTTTTGTTTAAGCAACATGATACAGAAACAATTACCGTTATTATAAATATTTTGTTACAAAACTTCCAACACAACTTTTCGAAGGCAATTAATTAAAAGTTAAATATCGATTACGTTTTATTTCTTCATTTTTAGTTCGATGGCTTCTCTGAATTTGGGCAGAGTCGTTTAACAATGATTGATTGCTTTATTGTTGGACTTAATACTTTTGAACAACCCTTATTTCTACCAAACTGCGGGAAATATCGATACTTCAAGTGTAAACATTTGACATAGCTACATAAAACATTATTATTTGTGTGTTTGAAGTCTAGTAACATAAATCTTTCGAGGTAACATCCAATAAAAAAATGCATAGGTATATAGTTTACTATTTTGATAACTAGTTAATAAACGATAAATTGATTTATTACTTAATATACCTGTTAGTTAATTTTGAGATTATTATGCTTTTCCCTTTGTAGTTGTTGTTAATATTAACTTACCTTATAGCTTGAGATATGGCTTTAATAGGTACAAGATAGTATTGAGTCATATTTCATACCAACAAGGTTTGAAAAGAGAGAATCTGGGTCATTCGAAATACTATTTTCAGAGGTGATTAAGTCCCATTCTGACTAAGTATATTGCAATCCCTTCCGCAGTGGACTTATAGTTTAGGCAAATAAAATTTCAATATCGCAGAGTTACTAACCCATCTTGTTATTCATATCATCACTGTAAGCATATTGTTCAATCAGCTTAGATAAAGGTATATTTCGACTTATGTGCCTCAGGAAATATTATTCTTTGTTGTGTTACGGCTTGGTAAAACATATTTGCAGTAGTTTGATTTTTTTTCGTAAACAATTATTACGTTATTAATAGGAGAATAATATTTTCTTGACGGTTGTTTATCTTTGTTAATTAATATGATTACTGTACTGTTTAGTTTTCTTCTTCTTCTTCTTATTTAAGAGCTTAGCTCTTGTCGGTAGAGCCTCTTCCATCCCTCCCTATTTTCTGCCTTCTTTTTAACATCTTGATACGACATGACATGACTCCTAGAACAGGTGAAGGAAAAGGCGGGTTTTCCTGTCTTCCTTTCCCTTAAATTTTTCTATGATGTATTTATGTTTAGTTTGGGCTGCAAATATTGTTAATACTTATTTGTTTTGTCCTCGTATTGAATTTGACTCTCACATGACTAAATATTTGATGAGCGTGCTCGATAACTCGTATCTCTTTTGTTTTCAGGAGCAAAATGGTGAATAGTTTTTATCAATTGTTTTTTTGGTAGGCGCGCCGTTCATGTTACCGCGTAATTATGATTACCACTCCCACTAGTTATGTTACTCGTATTTTAATTAGTTTCCTGCATTTTTTATAAGCCTACATATTATAGAAACTAGGTTACTAACGCTAATTACAGCTAGGACATTAAAATATGTCAACGCGATTTTGTATCAGAATTTACAGCGTTGGTTGCAAGTTATGTTACGCTACTAGCTTTTCAAATTCTATTTATAATAAGTCCCTCACTTTCACGCCGATAAATATAGGACACGTGGCAATATGGCGTCATAAGCTTGCAAGACCAACTTTACATTTTATAATTGATACTTCAACATGAACATAGTTTAAGGATAGTGAGCATAAAATAATTACCTATCATGATTATTAACTTGTAATTGACAGTTTCTTAATATCCGTTTTACCTTTAAAGTAAACTTTATATATTAGTAAAATAGGCTTTGCTACATTCACGAGAGTAATTAGACTTTAACATTAATGAAATAATACGGGAAACTTAATAATTGAAATGGAAACATCGTTTTATCTTTTTGCTCTTTCTATGTCAGTTCTGTGTCATACATTCCAATTATTGATAAAAACGTCACGAATATGTAAAAACGACGTTATTTTAAGTCAAATAAGTAAGTGTTCTTTTGTTTTTAAAGAAAAACCAATAAAACTACTTTATAACAAAAAAGTGCTCGTCTTAATTTGTAGTCTCCATTCGTAATTGGATCTCATTGTCACTCTACTCTGCATAATAAATGTGTCAAGACGAATTAAAACAACAATTCGCAAAGAAACAGCTGTTTTCCAGCGTTTTAAAACTGTGTCTTATTTAGTACACGTTTGACCCTCGTTTCCGGTAAAGTCCGTCTTGTTTGTACTGTACGTGCGTGCCAAGCCATTTGTCCTCCGTTATTAAGATTTAAATCCTCTTAAAATTCCACCAGCCATACATTACCCTACATTGTTCACTAACGTAGCTCAGTCACGCTATGAAAAGGGCTAAACTCGTGGTTGTCACGTTTTTAATTAATTTACGAGATACGAGGGGTGAGGCCGAGGTCGCTTTGTTCCGGGCTTGTGAAATTCATCAATTAATGTTGCCTTAGCACAGAACGTGAGGGAAAACTCCACCAGTATGTCTTCAATAATAGCCGGCCAGTGTCGAATCCAATTTGCTACCTCCATGTCAATAAATATGTTTTACGAAATTGCGCTCTGAAAATTAACGTCGAATGAATTCGTCTACTAGGCAAAACTTGTAGAATTAACTGACGTACAAGCTACTCGTATATGCAATATCATAAAGTATATGGGACACCTATAATAAATAATATCGGGGTTGTTACCTGCTTTAAAATCAATAGGTAACCATGTTTACCTTATAATCGTGGTAAATAATAGAAATATGGGTATGTAAGTATTAATTCGAAATATCAATTTGAAATCCAATCCGATCCGTTGGAAACCAATAGCGTAACATAACAATATTCCGAAATTAAACTAACGTTCAAAATTACATTTATACCAACGTAATGAGCGTACAGAAGCGTTATCTAAAACGCCAAAAGAGGACTAAAAATAGGTATAATTATCGCGTTGTATTTTTTGCGAGATAATTCATTGTGAGCTTGTTGAAGTTTTAACTAAAGTGACGGCCCTGGGCGCTTGTAATGATGGCGGTGTCGGGTTTCAAACTCTAGCCGACAGCGCCGCTGCACTGAGGGAATTCACCAGATTAAAAGTAGACGGATGGAGCAGTCCGAATTTAATTGATAAAAGCAACTTGTCATAGCTTTGCCATTAAATTAACGTAATTTGAATATTTCTATATCTCTATTTAACACTACGGCCTATAAGCTCGATCTTTTGTTCCGAACCGTTTTTTGTTTTAAAGCACTCTACTTGTAATTCTTGAGTGACTTATGAGGAATAAATTGTATCTTAGAAGAAGAAATAGGAACATAATTAAAAAATAATTGCGAGGTTCCACAGAGATTCACGTGCTTAGTTTTGTTTTAGCAAGTGGAACCTATTTCCACTTGCTAAAGCATACAAGGCAACCAAATCGTACCAGTAAAGTTGAACTGCCAAAGTCTAACTTCTATATTTAAGTAAATCTAGACTAGTCAATATTAATGTTATCTTGAGTTTTCATCAACATTATTGAACTGAGTCTGGGTTGCCCCAGAAAACCCGTAAAAGATAACCTCCGAACTTGTAATTTTCATAATCGTTGACTTAACATTCAATAAAAGTCAAAGTTGTTCAGAAAATCTCCAGTTTTGAGCAGATATTTATAGAGATCACATAGAGATGCTATTTAATTAGATATAACGAGGTCATACATAACATAACACTCTCATTATTTTGAAGTAATTCGGTAGGAAAAATCTAAGTAACTTCTTTGTCAACATTTCTTTTTCTTTTTTAAGTAGGTATATATAAACGTTTTTTTTATTTCTGGCAATTAACCTATTTACATATTCTGTTACTGCCGATAAAAAACTAACTTTCAGTATCATGAAGTATAAACAAATCCATAGACAATCGTTAGATTTTTTTAAAGTAAGACAAATTATACCGAAGACAATTTCATACCATTATAAACAATAATACCTCAAACATTATATTAATTAGTTCATAATAAATGCAACCTAATTAAAGTGTATCTGTATTCTGTATTCGTATTGCATTAGACAAGCAAATTATAACACATTCAGTTTGGTAATTGGGTAATCTATCTTGGTGTTAGCTTTGTTTTGTCTCGAGGCTGGAACAATGTAGTAACGACTAGGGCAGAATAAGGGAGGCTGCTTTTATCTCCTACCTTTGTTTTAATTAATATGTATCACATATAACATTGCAGGTATTCAGAAAAACTATGCCATTACCTTTCTTATATATTATTTATACGTACCTAGACAATTCCAACTTGTAAGTGTTTGTGTCGAAGTGGTGAAGGATGAATAAGAGTAGGTATGAATGTAA
Organism: Anarsia innoxiella; assembly: GCA_947563765.1. Lineage (NCBI taxonomy): Eukaryota > Metazoa > Arthropoda > Insecta > Lepidoptera > Gelechiidae > Anarsia > Anarsia innoxiella. The sequence goes on from OX387403.1 coordinate 3,498,945, forward strand.
CTCTTTCATTCAAAACCACTGAACAGATTTTAATGAAACTTAACAATATTGTAGCTTGCACATTATAAGAAAATGAAGGCTACATTATTTTCAGATTTTGTGTAAATTTTGACACGACATTATTATAGGTAATACGAAGTCACGAGCAGGTGCCAGGCAAATGATCAAAAAAATTGAAAATGTGTATCTACATTAAAATCCTTTTTGTCTAAAAACACTTTAGTACTTTCATTAAATTTAAACAGCCGCACCGTTAACCTAGTTTGTTTTATAGTTCAAAGATAAGGAAAACTGTTTTAAAGTTGTGCTTTTGAATACATGCAGCGGGTAACTCACTGATCTTCGTACAATGTTCTAAGTAAAGATTAAGTTTAAGCTGTACAAGTTTTGGTGGGTTAAAATGTTGGCTGATTAAAATACAATAGTTAAGTTAATTTTATCGCTTAAGCGTGATATATATAACCGCTATCTGAATCCTATATAGTCAATTAAAATAGGTAATGTGTTTTTGTTTGACGGTTAATGGCGTAATGTAGATAGGCACAGCAAAACCGTTGCATGTAGGTATCTGGTTTTTGTCATAGTTCCGTTGTATGTCCAAAACATACGAGCAGGTAACTAATTACATAAGTGCCGACCATAGAATAGGATAGGCAGATAAAATGAACTAACATATAATATAAGCTCCGAAAGCAACAATGGCGCATTTTCAACGTTTTCTCTCAGAGCTCAAGATTTCCCCGCTTTTAACGAAATTGCGGTGTTCTGTTTACATTATCGCTGTTTCAAGATAAACGTCAAGAAATGAAAACATCTAATAAATTTCCCTTCATTTGTTGCTAATGGACAGCTGGATGAATTGCTTACGAAATTGGTGACAGCCAAGATACATTTCAGCTGTTTTACTGATACAGTTTAAATAACAGACTGGAATATTTTTAGATATTCTTTCAAAGCGATGTAGAGTTTAAAAGTGATATCTTAATTTTATAACCAAATTAAATGCATAGTAACTTTTAAAAATAGAAATGAAAGAAGAGAAGAATAACAAAATAATATATATATATAATAATAAAAACCAACATAACTGTATGCACATTGCACATGCCTTTAACAGTAAAGTGACACTTTAACAATTGTAAACACCAAAGCATCGAATCAAGATTTTATATTTAACAGAAAAAGTTAAATAAGTACAACAAAGATAAACAACAGTGTACCTAAAGAATAAATAATAAAAAATACTTAAAGTCATGCGCACAAAAGGCTTTATAATAGGCGAATGCAAGCATTTCTCTTTGAATAACTGCCGTGAAAAAGCTGCGAAAACGTAAAGCATTCAGTTCAGGAAAGAACGAATAAAGCTACGCCTTTTAAATGCTTAATTTCTAGTTTAATTAATGCAAAACAGTTATTTACGTTATTTGAATTTACGTGACTGTAACTTGATAATAATTAAAGCTTTTTTTATTGAAGGCTGAAATCATGTGTTTAAAACTTGTATGAAAATGTGTTCTGTGAGAAAATAATTTTATACCTGAATACCTGGAAAGGTACACAATAAAATTATCTAGAAGAGTTTTCTATTCCGTGGGTTGCTTAATAGGTATGTAGGTAGGTAAATTCTTTGCGTCACAGGAAAATAATTTAAAGAAAACAGTTAGGTAACTCGTTTTCTTTTATTTTCTACAAAAAATTATAAACTAAAAGCAAGCAACTTTCTAATAAGAATTTCTTGTATACCCGTGTTATTTATTCTAAAAGAATACCGATTTTATTTCGTACCTTTACCTTTTTGATCCTTTTCTCAAATATTGTAGCTTGTCTGCCGTAAAATATAACATAGGTACTTTATTTGCTACACGTAGACTCAGATTAGATACCCTGAACGTACGTGACAGATTTTCTCAAGTCTAGCTTATAATGGATATCATCTATAATCCGAACGTTTCATTTAAGATATTCTTACGTTGCTGTTCCGGAAAGTATGAATTGACGTCATTTTCATCAAAAACATCAGGAGGGAGAGCAATTCTGATCTTGTACCAAAATCAACATATAAGTAGTTTCCATAACCACCGCTAGCTGTAAGTGCTCAGCTTTGATATACTGATTACAAAGTGCACTAGTTGCGTCGTCCTCTCAGTGCCAGCGCAAATTAGGGGGTAATAGGTTAGGTATTTCAGTGTCAACTCGTTGCGTTGGAATCACTGCTATAAGGTTTTTGCTTTGACCTGAGATTTACCTAAAGACGCTTATGCGGTTGTGGCTTGGTTATGATTTGACGTTTGCTATGAAAAATGTCAACCGTGGTAGGCGGACTATTGGAGGACTCGATTCAATCAATTAATTATTCTAGCCAAGGAGATTTTAAACTCAATGGTCTTCCAAGAAATACACGATTATCTATTTTTAAAAATGTTGAACTTAATACACCGAAGTAGTACTTGTTTTGAATATTGCTTACTGTACGAATATTGTATAATCTCAGATTCAATATTAACGTGGCAACCCGGCGGCTGGGTGGCGCTGGAGTGAATTTGACTATAATAGGTATCGGTTAATCAGTTGGGGTAGGTATCTGGGTGTTGATTTTGTCGAATTACCTAGTTGAGTGGATAGGTAATTATTATCGTAAAATGTTTCACTTAGGTACTTACTTATTTTAAGAAATTAATAAATAGGTGTAAATAAGTCACATATCTTCAGCTTCATTAGTTCTTAACAGATTGACGTTACAGCCAACAACTTTTATTCTTTAACTTTGTTACACTTTTGTACAGACTTAGCAAGTAGGTATCACGCTTAATAAATGAGTTTGCCAGACTTATCGATTTTTACACTTCAGTACTTTTTGAGTTTGCTTCTTAGTAGCAAATGTAGAGAAATTAGAGGCTAATTTCGTGGTCTCCGAGTCGGCTTAACGACTGCTATCAATCAACATCAGCCGAGATCGACGGCTATATGTCTCCCAGACCATATGGATACTCATCATTAAATACACTTGGAACTAACTATATACCTACTAGGCTTTGCTAAACCGATTTCTGATCATGATGAATATTTTGGTAATTAAGTAGGTATAATAAAAGAGAATTGTACGTTTCTGTGTTATCTATAATCATTTTTTATTTTATCCATAAGAATTAAGAAAAGAAATGTCATATTAAACAACTAGCAGACGCGTATTATGTTTGCGAGACATTTTCTTATAAAAATGTCAATTTTAATTGTTACTAGGTATCCTAAGTTTTCGCAGACAATTCTTTTTTTACTTGTCAGACTTAAACTCGTTTGCCTCTGATACAAAAACCTTCACACATTGTCACCAAAAGTTGTAAGTTAGCAGTAGCCCTAATAGAGGTAAAATCTCGTCATTGTCGTTCTCCCATTGTCTTTATCTGTTATCTCGGAGGCAATAGAAAACACCTTTTATCCACATTATCAGTCCGGTATTGTTTCACACGATTTCCTTTACATCGTGTGTGTATCCGTTGTAATGGTAGAGATCAAGCTTCACAGAAGTGGCGCTATTCTAAGAAAATGTTTACAGGTGTTGTTTTTCTCTGACAAAAACAGATAAATAACGTGCCCCAAGGTTATTAAGTTTAGTATCCATGTACGGAAGTTTTAATATGAAAGAAACGAAAAAAAAACTAAACATTTTTTTAACTGCGTCATCTGTGAAGACTTTTTGCGGGATGACTATCGCAATTTTCTCGACGAATAGTTTCTAGTTTCTTTTAGGTAAGAACATCTATCTTTAAAGCCCAACATAAAAAGAAGAGTTTTATGCACGTGTTTGTAAGTTAATTTAGTTTTTGACAAGGAAAACAAAACACAACCACATTTTCTTTTTTTCACAGCTCTACTCGGTGGAACATTAAAGACGATGCAGAGGGCCGCATGCGATGATGAAATGGTGTCCCTAGCCTGTCCAACGAGCACGACGATCAGTATCCAAGTAGCACAGTACGGTAAAGCAGCACCGGCAGGTCATAACTGTATAGCTGAGAGAACAAGCTCGCAAGCTATCGAAGTTGAAGTAAAGGGGGAAGAAAACTGCCTTTGGCCTAACTCTATGCAGGTTAGTTCACCAATAAAATATTTCATCATATCTTAATCCTCAAGAATACTTGCGAAATAGGTACCAACTGATATTGTAAATAAAGTTATTCACAGAGTCTTCGTGTTTTTAACCGACATCAAGCTAAAACAATAATATTGCTTCATATTTTGTAGGTAGATTCCGAGAAAAGTGTTAGGAAATATCCACGGAAAACACGTGCAAAAACATCTTCTTCGTTTTCATTCAAAATTATGTAAAAGTTGTTGCCATAAACAACGTTGCCATGAACAAAATTTTCAAACATTACTTATTCCACAGACTTATTCGATTTTGCACACTATGTAGAACGAATGCTGTGTTTGCCTGTGATTGGGTCTACATCCCTAAATAATTACCTACATGTATTTTGTACTAGATGTTTAACCAAGCTGAAAATCTGTTTGCAAACCTTAATATAATACGATACACTTGCAAGTGTATCAGTCGTTCTTTGTGTCAGATGAAGCTTATGAAAATTGTGTTTGTTACAGTACTCCCTCCTCCAAACCGTGGTGGAGGCATGTCAAAAGAAACCGTCCTGCAAGTTCAGTACAAAACCGAAACCAGGGCTCGTCGACCCTTGCCCTTTCGCTAGGAAGTTCGTCGAAGTCGCCTACAGATGTCGTCCATGTGCGTATACTTTATATTATACCTATGTACGAGTATTAATTTATATTTCGTAAATGATACTATACATAATAATTCGAAATCGCCTCAAAAATTTCGTAAAAGTATAAACTAATAGAATTATGTTATCTACTGTTTGCTCGATCAATAGAGAAAAGAAAATACTCGTAGAGCGCTGTAATTAAATTTAATTGACTAAAAACAAATACATACATAAGTAAAGTAGGGACCTACTCTCAGAATGTTTAAATTAAACTTACCAACAATGTTACATATTCAATTACCAAAGATACATATTTGGCAATAAAAAGGTGTACCTCGTCAAACAAAATCGTTAAACTGGTTCCCGTTATTTCGAAGGAAATATTTGGTGAAAGTAATTAAATAATCTTTCTTTTGTTTCATGATAAGTCAGCCATCACTCTTTAGTCTTTATTAACGGTCAAGTGTTGTATTACTCGCATATGGAACCTACCTATTCCAATATTCGCCCCAAAAAGCACAACCAAAAGCAATATTCGAAACATATGCCAAACGTGTAGGGAACACGAAAATAATAATTCCCACCCTCGCGTTTGATATCGCTTCGCTCCACCACGAAAACATTACATTGAATAACTGCGCTGATATTCTCCTTTTATGAGAATAAAGCCTAAGTCGTCGTGGCCATTATCGGAAAATTATTGGCTCGTCGCTTTGTTTTACTTAGTCCTACGTAGGGATGTGGAAATGTACCGAGTATTTTCAGATCGCGCTCCCATCCGTAACGAGCTCTTGATCTCTTTCGACTATTGAACTGTATTTATACGTTTTACACCATTAAACTCTGTGTCTTCTCTTATTCTTTTTACTTTAAAGTATGTAGCTTCTTTATCTTTAGTATTTAAGCCTTGTCTGTAAAGCTATTTCGCTGAAAATTCGTCCGCCACAAGTACGATAAAATTAAAAAGTTTTAAACCGCGATATAGTATTAAATTGGCGGTTCGCTCTATCAAAATCTGTCTAGACGAGATAATTTTGAGTGAAGTTGTAAAATAAAAACTTGTTTTCCGCGCTAAAATATTCAAATTACTATTTCAAGAGTCTTCGAAACTTCCAAAACCCGTTACGCACGATTACGTCGATGACATTGATTATACACGAAAGTTCGTCTTTTCCTTAATTTGTTGGTGCACGGTTGATTGCGATCATGAATTTAAAAAAAAAACAAGAGGCACAGCGAATGAATTTTCAGATCAAAATGTTCGGAAACATACGAAATTTTTCACCGGAGCCCCATAAATTTTCATACCACAAACATTCTGCTAATTTATCAAAAAAAATCAGCGAATTTTTAAGCTTTTTATCTACCCTTTAACTTTTTGAAGGTTTTTGTGATGGTGTCACTGAGTGTATTTTTGTTTTATTATATTTTCATTGAGTTACATTCCTGTGAAAAAAATATTGTGCGATCCGCCAACTGCTGCAAATCGAGTCCATTTTAAAGTAGAATAAATAACAGAGGCAGGGCAGTGCTGTTTCCGTAAGACCTATGTGTGGTAACTAGAACATCAGTTTAACACAGAAAAACTAAATGTCATTATACCTACGTAGTTATAGAAAATCGATGCTTGTACCAAAAAGAAACTAGTAACAATGTAGTAGATACTTCACTAAAACGACCACTTAGATTTTATAACTTATCATTTTTGGGAGTGGGTACCATAAAATACCCGGTAATTTTCTATGAAATAAAAAGCTTTGGGGGTTGAGATTTCGTAATCGCGTGAGGTGGGTTTTTTATGAGGGGTCGTTGCAAGTGTATCGAAGTGATTTACGTGGATGTTAATAAATACCTGGCTCGCCTGCAGGCGTGGCGGGAAGTGCAGGAGCGGCTGATGGGTGCGGCCTGACTCATTAGCTGGACACACGAGCGTCGGAAACGCGGCGGTTTTAAATACGTTGTCTTATTTATTGTATTGGTTTAGTCGATTTTGATATTCACTGACACAGATAATCTGACATAAAATAACAAAATAAGTGGTCAGTTTTTTTTTCGATTTAGTTATAGGTTCCATAATAAAAGTGTTCGTTATCATAAGACAAACCACTTGTTTAAGTATTCCTCTCTAACTTGCGGTAGCAGCCTATTAGTGCTGTCTATAGATTTGGAAATAGGTATATCTATTCACGTAAAAAAATCTTCCTAGCTCCTGCCCTGTAAAAATATGTAAAATTATTATAAATATTTTCCACGGAGTTATTTTATAGCTTCGTTGCAAAAATAGCTTTAGGTAATGTCTACGAATACTTTTACAGATTCTTCATTCTTGATGGTCCGTAACGGTTTTAATACATAGGTATTGCTGTTATTTTTCCTCTTCCTGGCTTGGCTTAAAGTAAAAAAAGGGATCTGTGAGTAAAAATAATCATCTTATTATAATGTTTAGTAGGCAGTAATTACACTTTTACGCTTCATAAAACAAACTCTATTAAACAAACATAACGAGATCGGTTTGTTCTATCGCAAACATTTTAAACAAAAATACGACATTAATTTGGAAGCAAGCATTTTCACGCATCTTTTCAAAATAATAAGACCAAATGGTATTTTATTCTAGACGTTTTTAAGCAATAGTAAAAAAATCATAACAGTTGCTAACGCTTCCTTTTAACCGCTCGTCTGTAACAAACACATGAATGTAAGTTCCGTCACTGAGTACGTACAAGTACAACAGTACGTTCACTAATTGATGGTCGGCCTCTTGGCTTTTAGCGTATTGGCGTGTTTGGTTACAACGTAGTGGGCGAAAGGGTTGCTTTGCAGAGTGTTTGCGCCTTTTTTCCGCAAATTTCTAGGAGCGGCTTTTATTAGTGTGGTTGAATTAACGTGATTTTCCTTCGGGCGTTTTGTAATCAAAACCGTGTTTGGTGTTTTACTGCAGTTCGGAAGTTTATGTAGAGTATTCGTGCGTAGTACGGTGTATGCTCCCTTACCCATGAACGGGTGTAACCCAATAAATTATGAGTCAATAATTTTGTTTTATGGAAAACGATTCTTTAAAATTAAAGGCAAAATGAATACGCAGCTAGTTGCAGAACTGGTAGTAAGAGATAATTGATTGATCTTTATCTTTTTTTGACAAAGAGGTTTAATGGAGCATTTCTTCAATACTTCGTTTAAGATTTCAATACTCTCTTTGTCACATTTAAAATTGTGACAGAGGTATAAGCATAAGGAAACTGTTCAGTTTTCGCGGTAGATCAATTAAAGTTTCAAACTTACTAATGTAATAACATATTCCAGACGAATTTAGAAGCAGAACGGCGTGTGAGAACGACGTGATTCACCTCAATTGTCACCCGTTTAGAAGAGTGGCTGTGTTTGATGCGCAGTACGGCAGGACACAGTTCGAGTCCGTTGTGTGTCCGCAGACTCAAGGGGTTGAGGATCAGAGTAAGTACTTAAATATATTATAAGTACTTAATAATCAGTTCTTACATTGAATTTAGTCACTTGAAATGTCGCTCATCAATAAAAAGCAATAAATAATGCACATCGATCTTAGAAAATTGTCAATTGGCTAATTTCGACTCCGTATAGCGATATCAAGATGTTAAAAAGAAGGCAGAAAATAGGGAGGGATGGAAGAGGCTCCACCGACAAGAGCTAAGCTCTTAAATAAGAAGAAGAAGAATAGCGATATCTGTCTGTTGCGAACACGGTCGCGCCCTGATGTTTGTTTTATCAGTCGTGGCTAAAATGCAACAATAAAGTACGTAAATTATCGTTTGCATACGGAAACGCGATGATTACCGATGTACTTAAATTTTTTATCACTCTTTACAGTGTTTTTTAGAATTTTGGTTGGTTTATGTTTGATAAGGATTTGCAGCGATTTGCATTCATGTTAAAGTTTCTCTTACAATTTATAAGCAGTTTGCGTACTCGTAACAGAGTTCGTGTACCGACACGAAAACGTATCAAGAGCCAAGTTTTAAAAATATATAAGACTAGAACATTGTAAGTAGGTATTCAAAACAGAAGTCCACACGAAAATACATTTAATGAAATTAATTATTCAAAATTCATAAGGGATAGATTAACAAAGCAACGTTAAATACAAAACATCCCAGCCGTTACGTACTTAGCTACAAAGCGAATGGGTCGCAAGGGAATTGAACCAGGACCTTTTGTGATATGCAACATTTAACTACAGAATGAGCGAATTTGTTTCCCGTAATGAAGAAAATACAGACACTGATGTATTTGTGTAATCTAAATGAACGAGATTTATAAACAGGTTTCCTTTATAATAATTACGTAATTAAAACGAGTTGGTTTATTTACTTACCCTTTCATTCGATTTGTTTCCTTGACTCCAGCGTTAATACTTTCAAGACCCAAAAGCTGTGCGAAAGACTAAAATTATTTAGTGAACGCTTTCCTTATCGAATATTGCAATAATAAATGTATTTTTATCAAAAAGAACTACGGTGTTGTAGTCTTTTATATTTCCGCATTGATGTTCCACCGTCCAAGTCCGACAAGAGAACATATTCCGAACGCAACCCTTGCAAATATTTACACCAAACTTTCCTAAATTCATTTATTCAAATCCATTCAAGTTTTCCAGCGAAAAAGTTTGCTAACGCCTGAATTGGTTTGAAAACATACAATGTAAGTAACTTGTGTATGTACAAGAACTTTGTTCGATGTTTTCTATAAATATTATTTCTCCGGAGCTGCCCTTTTAGACCGAACATACTTTATGCGTGTTATGCTTTTGTTATTAATTGATTAATAAATACTTACAATGAAGGTTTATTTGTCAGAATATAAATTATATTATAATTAACTTACCTTTACACTACGCTGCTCATGTTTTTTGTTTATTATTGCTGTGAAATGAATATAAAAATCAGCGTAGCTCCTTTTACTCTCGTGTTTTATGCATTTTCTTTCATAAAACTTCTTGTGAAAACATTTTTTTTATTGAACTCAAGAGCAGCTGTTCAAAGCATAAAAGTTTTGCACATTTCTGATTTCAAGATTCGAAAATATAATAAATTTTTCTTTTCATAAATAAAAAAAAAACTTATTTATTTGCCACCGCTTCCACGATAAACTAGCTAGAGATTTTGTGCTTACTCCTAGTGGAATTTCAGCACCTCTAGATAGAAATTCCGAACGACTATTCACACTCGTCCGATCATAGCGATCCGATAAAAAAAATCATTCGACATACGACTGAGAACGTAGCAATGTTAAGAGTATCAATCACAGATGTCAGACGGAGCTTTATGTGAGGTGTCAGCAAACATAAAACTAGTATTTGAAACTACGAGTTGAACTGTTGTAGAGACAATTTAATGACAAACCGTGCTAGACGTGAATCGTCGGATTTGTCGCGGTTTAATATTAAACTAGGAGATTGAGGTAGTTTTAAGAGGTGTGTTTGGATCGTGGCAACTTGGCAATTGGAGGGAAGTGTTTCTGTCTACTACCCGGATTTGAAAAAAACTTGACAGATATGTATCATCGTCTCGCTACTCTGCTCTATTTATCGCCGTCCGTTTTTATACCTGATACATCATGTAATGTAGGTAGTATCAAATTAGTAATAGTTAGCAAATAGAAGGTATATGTTTGTAACGTCAGTCGGTAATAAACGGGCTAACGAACGGACGCTGTCTTATTATTTACGCACCCAATCTCATATATTACAGTGGCGACGATTTAGTGGATTTAAATTTCGGACCTAGTGATACGTAAAGTGACAATAAAATGTCGGTTGGGAAAATAACCAGCTTCGACACCCGAGCCGGAGTGTGGTCGTCGTATGTCGATCGGCTCGAGATGTATTTCACGGCAAATGACGTGGCGGTCGAGAAGAAGCTTGCTACGTTGATTGCGGTCATGGGGGACGAAGCATATGAGTTGCTTGTAAACTTGTCCAGTCCGAAGAAGCCTTCAAGTTTAACATACGCAGAAGCCGTGGACTTGTTACGTAACCATTTACAACCGTCACCGTCGGCGTTAGCGGAACGCTACCGATTCAGACAGCGGAGGCAAGGTGCAGACGAGAACATAGCTAGTTATGTGGCAGAGTTAAAAAAACTGACACGCGATTGTAAGTTCGGGTCTAACCTAACGGACAACCTACGAGACCAGTTCGTATGTGGAGTGCGGAGTGATCTTATACGGCAAAGATTGTTCGCGGAAGATGATTCTTTGTCGTTTTCGCGGGCTGTCAAGCTAGCGACGTCCTTAGAAGCGGCGGAACGGGACTCGGCAGCGGTCGAGGCGCCAACAACTGCGGCGGGCGCCGCGGTCGGTGCAGCGGGGGCCGGAGCGGCGACGGCGGTACACGCGCTAGGTGTAGCCGGGGGCAGCGGCCGGGCGGCGGCGGCGAGCCGCAGGGGGCGTGGAGGGCAGTTTACGCGCGAGGCTAACACGGCGGGACGAGCGGCCAGCTACGGCAGGGCGAGCGGCCGGGCAGCGGAGGCGCGGGGGAGCAACGGACATTGCCAAGGATGCGGTGCTACCTATCACACTTACGAAAAATGTCGTTTTCGTAATTATGAGTGCAGTTTATGCCGGCGGATTGGGCATTTGCGGCGTGTGTGCCCGGGCGTACCGACGACGTCGGCGGCACAGCGGCGGATCACACCAGCCGGGGTGCACTACGGGGAGGCGCAGGTGGACGCGGAGCAAGTTCCGGACTACGAGGGCTTAGAGGCGGACTTCCATCACTTATGCCTAAACGATTACAAGGCGGTGAGTGTACCTATACTTATTGAAGGTCATTGCATACAAATGGAAATTGACACAGGTTCTGCAGTTTCGTGTGTTAACAGTGATATATATAGGAAACATTTTGCTCATTTAAGCTTAGAGGAGAGTAACATTAAACTAAGGTTTTACGATGGAACATGTACAAAACCACTAGGTATAATAAAACCGGTAGTGAAATACGGATTAGAAGAGAAATTGTTAGAACTATTTGTCATACAAGGTGGAACCACCTCATTATTAGGCCGGCAGTGGCTGTCCGAGTTAAAAATTAGTATACCTTCTTCAAAGTTCTAACTGCGTTTTCTGCGGCGCCGTTGGACGCAGGATGGTACGGCGCAGTAAAAATATGCTCAATCCCGTCATCTTGTACGAAACTCGCAAACTCATTACTGGTGAAAGGAGGCCCGTTGTCCGTAACTATTTGCCGCGGTAAACCCCATCGACTCCACAATTCTCTTAACTTATCAATGGTGCCGTTCGCTCCCGTACTAGCTACATTAAATACTTCTATCCACTTTGAAGTCGCGTCCACTACTACCAAATAAAGTTTGCCAAAGATCGGTCCCATGAAGTCCAAATGTATTCGTGACCATGGACGAGCTGGCCATGGCCAGGGCCGCGGCTGATGGGCCACCGGCGCGTCAGCATGAGCCGCGCACACCGTGCACCCGCGACACGCCGCCTCCACTGCCTCGTCGACGCCGGGCCACCACACATAACTCCGTGCCATCGATTTAGATTTCACTATGCCCATGTGAGGCTCGTGCAGCAGTTCCAGCACTCGCGACCTGCAGCCCTCCGGCACCACCACGCGATGCCCCCACATGACACACCCTAGCTCTTCATACAATTCTGTTTTTCTATTGAAATAAGGTCGCAACACTTCGATATCACAATTACTTGGCCAACCATCTCGTACGTAACTAAGTACCCTGGATAGAATAGGATCTTTTTCCGTCATTTTCCTTATCACATTGTAATCTAATAAAAATGCTTCTTGTGCGAAATGTAAATAACTTTGTTCAGGGAGACGCTGAATGGTACCGTTGTTTTTAGAAATCGTTGGTAAGCGAGATAACCCGTCGGCCCAATTCTCATCCGTCTTTACGTACTCGATATCAAACGTGTATGCAGAGAGAATTATCGCCCAGCGCTGCATCCTACTCGCGGTCATTGAAGGTATTCCCTTATTCGGCCCGAATATCGAGACTAAAGGTTTGTGATCGGTTCTTAATATAAAACGCCGTCCGTATAAATACTGATGGAATTTATTAACGCCAAATATAATGGATAACGCTTCCCGATGTATTTGAGAATAATTTTTCTCTGCTTCATTAAGACTTCGCGACGCAAATGCAACCGGGCGCTCGCCCCCCGCCCCCGGCTGTGACAGCACCGCACCTATGCCGCGCGCGCTCGCATCACAAGTCAATATCAGCTTCAACTTCAACTTCAACTTCTATTTCCTCTTTGATTTGATCTATATAAGTCCTCCGTATATTAATTATGAGTTTCAACAGTTAATGCTTTAAATAACTACAATTATTTGTTCCAGATTGCCACGCAACACATGCAGCTGAGACAGTAATGCAGATCTGCCACGGTAAAAGACGATGTACTGTCACAGCCAACAACAAGACGTTTGGTTCGCCGTGCAAACCTGACTCGAGAGCTTACTTGAAGGTTATATATGCTTGTGGTAAGTGAAATTGTACTAGTTTTGACGATTTTACTTTGGTTTCATAGGTTATCATAGGTTGATTTGTTTAATGAAAAAAAAATCTCCCGAATTGAGCGCCACCTACTTTTTGTTTGTATTTTTTAGTTTGATGTTAGTTAGTAATGTGATGTTTACTTATAATCATGTGTCATCAAAAAGAAGAAAACACGTCTCGAAGGAGGGCAAAGGATAAAAAGTTACTTTTCATAGCCTAGCCATTTGATGGTAATGCTCAATGACAATGTGGTGAATTAATTCTGTATTTACGCACTAATATTTTCCATGGCCAACAAAATTAACAACCAATTCGAATAATTTAGAACAACAACGTCGGTTTATTACGATTATTAACAACAGTTAACAAAACCCACTAGTTCACGATGTTTTCTTCATTGTTGATCGTGTTCTAGATACTTATTTCGCGTTATTACATTCGTAACATTCAAAGTTCCTCACTGTAGAAGTTCTAAAGAACCTCTTTTCACTGAATTCTGTAACTTTGCGAGATACAAAATGGTCCATTGAACGGAGTTACTCTTGTTGTTATTATATCTGTCGTGTTCATTTGGATCATTATTTTTATCGCAATCTTTTGATGCTTTGGGCGCCTATGCACATGCGGTTACAGCGCATTTGCGGTTTGATGTACACAAGCTCGTCTTTGGGCCTGATTGCCACGTGTCAGCGAGTTCTTTTATTCGGAGGACGACATTTTCTATGTTTCTAAGTGCTGTCATCCGACAAGTGAGAATATCTTCAAAAATGTCCTGCCATTGGATTTCACGATAACAGTCTAAGGAAAATTCACGACAAGTGGGAACAAAGCCTAACTTAACCCATTTGTGTCATTATCTATTGTTTATTCAAGAGAACATCTTAATGACAAGCAAAAACAGCGAAATAGTTTCATAAAAAAAATCGGACATAGTTTTTATGAAAATAAACAAAATATTAGATTCGGATTCGGTCATTAACCTTTAACAACTTCATTAGAAAAACAGTCAGAAAAAAGTAAAAACCAAATGAATAACTTCTTTGTCCGATTTCTTTGCATCAAGAAGCCCCTTAAAAGCTACCTCGATTTATGCCCTCATACCTTTTTGAAATGAATAATCGCAGAGTTCATTTATTTTCAAAGCCTTCTTTGCACGTACTTAAGAAATTGCAAAGGAGCTTTTCATAAAAGTTTTATTATGAGAGTTTAACGATCATAAAACTGAAATTGCGGTAGACATTGAAACCACTACTTCGTGGCACGGCCCGTCTGCTTTTACAACTTAATTTTATCATGTTTCAAATTTAATTTCGGAAACGCTGCAATCTTGACTGCGTGCATAAATTACTTTCTTACTGTAAAAGCACTTTACATCTAGGTTTTTGTAGTGCGATGGACAGTCTCAATTTGAATTTCAGCTCCTTTAATTTATGTTCTCGTGCTACAAAATAACAACATGAAAAAGCTTCGTAAAGGCTGATTAAATGATTCTTTTTTTCATGTAAGTGTGACTGATTTCATTCATACTAAAGAAACGAAAAATATAGAAAAGCCTGTAGAACTGCTTAACAATTTTAAGATGGATAATAATTATGGTACTTGCGACTTATCGACGGTACAATGTGCCTCAGCATATGTGCCCGTCGGTGACAAGTAAATTAGCCCACACAACTACATAGTCTGTCATGTTGACAACAAACAACATCCCGCAACCGTGGTGCAATTTGTAGCGCTAATTGCAAATAGCTGCGAATGGCCTCTTCTTCCAAATTATAAAAGAGAGTCTATTCAGATCTTTAATTACCTGCATTAAATAACTCTTTTAAATTAGTAGACTTGGGCCCCTGAACTAAAAGGCTTTAGCCATATACCTTACTTGTAGTGTCCCACTGCTGAGCAAAGGCCTGCTAATGCTACTGTCAGCTATAGGTAGGTTTAATTGGTTGTTATAGGTCAATTAAGGTTTGTGTGTTTAGTGTGGTTAATGACCATTACTGCAAATTAATAAACAAAACTTTCAAATATTAATATGTACGAATTGTTTCAGTACCTCTCGGTGTTCTGTCAGAAAAATATGAAAGTGCTGCCGAAAAAGATGAGCTCGATGGAAAAATGGATAGAAACGAAGATCCGTTTGATGAATCAGGTAATTTATTAAGAATTATAATAAGTACCTACCTACCTAAATTTAAAGGATACAGGTTTTGTCGTATTCAGTGATCAACAGCCGCAAACAAGTCGGTATGGCATAGACGCTCATAAATATAAGAAGTCATATGCAATCAAGAACATGTTACCTAAATAATATACCTACGTATAACCTAGCTATAAAGTATACATCTAACTTTTTTGTTAAAAAAATCCTCAACCGACAAACGCCAATTTTACGAACTAAATAAAAGTATTTGAAAATGAAAAACTTTTGTGAATTGTTACATTGAATCGAACAATTTTAAATACACAGAATTCACTAAATGAAATATTTTTAAAATGGTTTAGGAGATGCTGGTGAGAAATGGTCCGAATTAAACCCGGTGTCGCCGGTTGCTGATCCAGCTCTTCAACCTTTACCCGAGGAAGAAGTCACTCCACCGCCAAAGTCAGAGGATCCGTCCATATTGAAACCGCATTTAGGAAACAATAACGATTCAGGTAACTATTTTTAAACATACAATTTTTCAACAAATATAATAATTATGTTCATTTCATTAAGAGCAATTCAGATTTTTTTAATTTTTTTTTTGTCAAATTTATTTATATATTTATAAAAACAGATTCAAGTAAACATTTTTAGAAACACACATTTTTTATATTGATATTTAGAAATGAAATACTGAATATATTAAAGGTATAAGCGGAAGGATAACAGCAATGTGACATTTGTATCTTCATTTCGCAGGATATGATAAAAACTTACATTTATTTGATCCTATTTGATTTGAAGACAATAATATTGAGGTTTTTTGAATTCTAGGACGACCACGGATTTTTTTGTAAACGTAGCAGTACGTTGTTCGCTAATGGTTCACGAATCTGTTATGGGCGTACACATATACATATATATATATAAGTACCTACCTAGGTATATATTTACAGATTACCGCCTATCTTTTTAATGTTTCAGACATGGTTAGATGGTTAGTTAGTTAGGATAAATTATTTCTTTTACTAATTTTTGAAGCTGATATCCATATTTTATTTATACAGGGTGTCCCAAAAATAGGCCTGCAAACTGACACTGGAGGTAGATGGACTTAAGGTGCATTAAGTAAGCCTAACATGCTCATAGAAAAGTCTTATAAGTATCGAGTTAGACCCGTTTTAGTGATTTTTGAAAAAAGAACCACTTTTTGATGGTTTTTGTATCAGAGAGCGATTAATATTCAATTAATTAAAAAGAAAAGTACGTTAACGGCTTATTCGATAGTTACTTATGATATGGCGAAAACAATTCGTTGATGATTAAAGTGGAACATCGACAAATTAACTGTCAAAGTTAATTTTAATTCTCTCCCAAAAACAATAGCTCAACTTTGAGCAGCTGCTACGAAAAAAATTTACTCTGAACTTAATGAACAAATGTTTTTAAAAACTGCCTTGTGCTATTCCGAATCCAGAATGGTATAACATGTATTGCAAAAACAACAAATTCGGGGTATTAGACATCGAAGACTTACCTAAGTCGAATTATTTCAAAAACTTAGAAGTTGAGTTAAGGTGGTTAAATTGACAAAATCGAGTAGTTAAGAGAAGTAATCTAGTAGGGCGTCTGTTTTTCAGCCTGACTAAGTAATAGGGAGTGATAAAGGCAAAAACTAAGTCGCTCTTTGAACCAAAATAGTCTAATGGACCAAAACAGATAGTATTTGAATGGTGCCAGATTAGACATGGGTTTGGTGGAAACATGGGGACGTGCTTGAGCTTGAGCTCTTGAGCAGCTTCGAATACTGTTTGCCGATATTCAGAACAAATCTCGTTGATGACCATGAGGAGATAAGGCCATAATTCTTACATAAGATGACATTTGTGCATAATGTTCAGGAGGAGATAATTTGAGCACTGTTTTGTAAAAAAAATCGCCAGTTACGAGTCGGACTCGTGCGCAAAGGATTCCGTATCATTCATTAGAGTATTCTGTAACTACTTCAAGTGTCTTATTAGCCATTACTAATATCGAGCAAAATTATCACATTTGTTGTATGGAAGCCATCCTTAATTATTATCATTATTCAACTTTTAGTATTTTTTGTAATACCAGCAATGATAATACATCATTTGTGAAAATTGCAACGCTCTAGCTTTACCGGTTCATGAGATAGAGCCTGGTGGTGACAGACGGATGGATAGACCGACCCTTAGTAAGTACCCAAAGTATAAAAATGGAACCCTAAAAAATAATAAGATACGTTCATAATAAACCGTTTTTTAATATCCCCTTATTGATTTCCCCATATTTCCACCAAACCCATGTCTAATCTGGCACCATTCAAATACTATCTGTTTTGGTCCATTAGACTATTTTGGTTCAAAGAGCGACTTAGTTTTTGCCTTTATCACTCCCTATTACTTAGTCAGGCTGAAAAACAGACGCCCTACTAGATTACTTCTCTTAACTACTCGATTTTGTCAATTTAACCACCTTAACTCAACTTCTAAGTTTTTGAAATAATCCGACTTAGGTAAGTCTTCGATGTCTAATACCCCGAATTTGTTGTTTTTGCAATACATGTTATACCATTCTGGATTTGGAATAGCGCAAGGCAGTTTTAAAAAACATTTGTTCATTAAGTTCAGAGTAAATTTTTTTCGTGGCAGCTGCTCAATGTC
Source organism: Anarsia innoxiella (assembly GCA_947563765.1). Lineage (NCBI taxonomy): Eukaryota > Metazoa > Arthropoda > Insecta > Lepidoptera > Gelechiidae > Anarsia > Anarsia innoxiella. Next base: position 3,517,000 of record OX387403.1, read on the forward strand.
GAGCTATTGTTTTTGGGAGAGAATTAAAATTAACTTTGACAGTTAATTTGTCGATGTTTCACTTTAATCTTCAACGAATTGTTTTCGCCATATCATAAGTAACTATCGAAAAAGCCGTTAACGTACTTTTCTTTTTAATTAATTGAATATATCTGATACAAAAACCATCAAAAAGTGGTTCTTTTTTCAAAAATCACTAAAACGGGTCGATACTCGATACTCATAAGACTTTTCTATGGGCATGTTAGGCTTACTTGATGCACCTTAAGTCCATCTACCTCCAGTGTCAGTTTGCAGGCCTATTTTTGGGACACACTGTATTATGAAGTCGTTTTAGTTACACATTTTATAACTCAAGAATGGTTAAACCGATTTGGCTGAAAGTGGTAAGTAGGTAGCTCTAAGAACCAGGAGAAAGATAAAGATATATTTGTCCCGTTTCTTTAAAAAACATATGTTAATTTTTTGCCTTACAAACAACAGAATAAAAACTAATGAAAGCATACGTATTATTTTTATTTATTTAAGCTAATTAATGATACTGTATAGTTAATGTAGGTAAATTTAAGATTTTTTGAGTCCATATTTGCTTAAAAACATTTTTATTTTCATTGAACAAAGGTTAGTCCCATAATTTCTGTTTTATTAACAATTACGTTTATTTACGATTCATTCTCTCGGTTTTATTGAAATGCTAAACTAATTTATCATTTTGATAGCTTGAGCTTTCCTATTAACACATGTTACATTTATGACACTCACGACAGATTTAATGGTATGAAATGTTATTGATGATGTTCATACAATAACGTCTATTGAAATATAATCATTAGCTATGAGTTATGTTTTGGTTAGATTATGTTATCCTATTAGTTTAACAATATTGTAGAGGTAAAGGCATCGTGTCAAAACTCTTTTTTTAAATACCTAACTTTTTTTTACATTAGCCCTTACTAGAAACAATTTGATTACTTCTATTATTTATTTTATTATTTATTTAACGGTTTATTGTAAGATGATAATACATAGAGACAGAAAAAAAAGAAGTTATACAAAAGTTAAAGCATATTTCTAAAAGAAATTTCTTTCTGCAGACCCCACAGAGAGAGAAGTGATAGCATGAAGGCAGGATAGTCACTTAACCTACAACCACTACCTATTATCTACTTATTATGATATAATAAATCATATAAATGATCTCTTTCTACAGATAAGCGGTCAAAAACAAGTATCTTCGTGTACATTGGTGCTGGGCTTGCTGTGTTCATCATCCTCATCATCATGCTCATCGGCGTCCGCTGCTACATCATCCGCAAGTCCTCCAGAAGCTCCAAAACGGGTGACATGTTCACCACAGAGACACCCAATGTGTTCAACGACGCTGTTTCTGATGTGGACAACGATATTGATGTTAGTCACATTTCTGGAACCTTCTACGATCATCCAGATATGATTCTTTACAGAGACATGCCTGGAGCTAAAGGCACACTCCGAGCTATGAGACCTTTATCTACCATATACCCATGCGCTGGCGCCAGCATGTACGGCAATGTAGATTATGGACCTCCCTCCAGAGAAAATCTATCCAGGTATAGCAAAGATGAGGACGGTGTTCACCATGAAGTGATGAGTCCGAAAAGTTTAGGTACGTACTCAAATTCCCAGTTTTACTACGGCTGACGTCACGACGGCGGAGGTACAGAAGAGACCTCCAGGGCTTACTGTTTTTAGGCGGATTTGAATAATTTTGTGAGTGCACTTGGTGCTGTAACGCTAGAAAATAGAGTGTATATGGATTTTTCCTGAACATTGGTGACGAAAATAAGAGTTACTTTATTAAGAAATACCTTTAGCATAACTAAACGTGATATTGATAAATATTACACAATGTGTACGTAAATGCGAGAGAAAGTCCACATAACATATTTCTTTTTTAAACTAAATTAAAAGCACTAAACATATCTAAAACTATTGCACTTCATTAGAAATGATATTACTTACATACATGTTATTAATTAAGTTCATTGTTGAACAAAATATCTGTGATTTGAAAAATACAATTTTAAAATACATTTGTATTAATTTTTAGCCGATAACGATTTGGTTATCTATAAAAAAATACCAAATTATATGTATAAAGTATGTAATGTACAATATTATGTAATTAGTACTAAAGCTATTATCGCACTATTTCATAAGCTTATCTCAATGTATGGTTATGGTTACCTAATCTTTATGTTTTACTAATTTATAACTTATCATTCTTTCTAAGTGTCTTTCGCTCAAACGTAAGTTAAAAACAATTGTAATTAATTTCCCTATTGTGTTCAACATCTCAAGTAAGTAATCCAATAGGAAGAAATTGTGAATTTTTACAAATTTTTTGAATAAAAAACTTGGTAATTTTTGTTTCATTTTCCTATCAGCCCGGAGCAGACAAACAAGTCGTCATTAGCGACAATGACTTGGGGATTTTACTTAAAAAATGTGCATCGTAATGGTTGCGGTTGCGTGGTATAATATCATTTGGTGAAATTTAGGGAGAATCTTTTGCCATCATTCAAGGAGCTAAACAGGGGAACAAAAGACATAAACAAAAAATGATAGCTGCAAATTAATTATAGGGGAGCGTCGTTTGTTAATTAATTGGTGTAACGTTACTTTTTACATACAATTAACGTTATAATAATGGCGTAACGCTTTATAATATTTAATGGGTATTTTTTACATGTAATAATTTTAACAATATAATTATGATTATTAAAACTATGTTTGTAATTTATTCTCGGTCCTAATTTTTATAGGTATTCAATTAAAAAAACTAATCGTAAAATAATTTAAAGATATAAATAAGCTTCATCATAAAATTACCATTAATAAATATTCATATAAAAAGCCAAACTGAAGTGAGTTTAACAAGATAATTAAAAAAAGGCAAAATTTGGCGAGGTATCTTCCATTTTGATGGACTATAAAGTTTTTATTGGTCAAGGAAATGGTTCCCTCGGGCTATGGGGAGGGATTTACATAATTTCGACAAGTACAAGCCTTAACTTTGCTGAGATCGATATATAAACTAAAGCAACTTGGGAAGGGATAATCGATTCGATAACTGCTATAATTCGGGGAAACTTGTCGATAATAGCAATAGTTTGGATTCTGAACTTCTATCGTTCATTCAAACGAAAGTTGGTTATGATTCCTCATTCAATGTTTAACTACGCAACTATTCCGATTATGAAACGTGATGCGCTCGTATATTAGCAATGCTTGCCTGCTTTTATTAACGAAGCTTTGACCATATCTGTTGGTGTTGTAGCTCATGTTTTTATTAACATAGTGTTGAGTATATCGCTCTCTATATTTAACTTCATCCTGATTTTTCTATTTCAAACGCAAAAAGTCTTCAGTTTATTCATTATATTGACTGATCTCATTTTAGTTTTAAGTTCGTAGCTTTGCCACACAAATTGCCGTGCCCTAATCAGGGTCCACATTTGGTATTTTAAGTTATTTATAAGATTTGTAAAAAACCTGTGTAGTGCAATAAATGATTGAGTATTGACTATTAAACAGCAGTGCGACTGTGCGAAGTTATATTAAACATATTAAATTTTCGATAATTTTTGAATTTCAGTTTGTAAGAAATAGTTATTTCTCTCATATATCCTGATTTATAAAAAGTATAGAATAACGAAAGAAAACTCAGTATCCAAACTTTTCGTTATAACAAACCAAAGTATAAAATCGATAAACATAGGTAGGTATGTACTATAATTACGGGCTAGCTGAAGAAATTCCTTGGCATGTTGGCCACGTCTCGGCAAAGCTTTGGAATTGGAAGTCTTGGCTTACCGAACTTCGTGGTCAAACTGTCAAGGTGGACACTTTCAACATTGTTCGCCTTTACTGTTTTCATGTCCTTCCTGAATATTGACGATGTATAACGAGGTATAGTATAGGTACTGTCGGTGAGACGGTTATTTGAACACGTAAAGCTCCGCGTCTTGATATTTGGTATGAAAACTGTTAACCATGAAGTAGTTTTGTCGCGATTTCATGTTAAACATCAAACCGCAAAGGCGTTTAACTGCTAATACGTTAATTCTTTTACGTATACATTGGTTAGACTGATATTTGCAGTTTTTTTGCTAGTGACACGTTAGGAAGTAGGTACCTACTACCGAGAATTCTAATAGGTCAAATTTTAGGAACTTTTCTGGCTAGGTAGATTAAAGCGTTTTTTTATTAATGTGACGTTTCTACCTTTTCTCCACTGTGTATACTGACACAGCAGCGCCAGGATTTTCTCCGTCAAAATCTACTTAAATCCCTTCTTTATTTTATTTTTCAAAACAAAATCTTCACAAATCATGTAACCGGATGGGGATCACTTAGCATAATGTATTCAGGGATAGGAGACGCTGCGTTAAAACATTTCCAATACAGAGGATTGCCTTTATTACGACCTCTACCGTATGTCACAAGATTCTAGGTCTTAAATTGATACTAAGTTATTTCCGAGCCTTAAGGTTTGCTAAAGTTTGTTTTTGGGCGCCTTGGTCTGAAAAATCCTTTTTATAAAATAAGTTTGGCGTGCATTAGATTTTAGTCACGTTTTTGGACTTTGTGGCTAGGTTACTAGCTAGGTTGTTTTCGTCTTGACTTAGAAATGTTATTATTTTGTTAAGAAAAAAATGACATTCCCGTAAATAGGTCGATAGCAAACCTCAAAGTAGTGATTTGAGTCCACACGCGGACAACGCGGTGTGAAAGCTTTTTCAGATCCCTATAGGTACGTGCTATGGCCTTTTATTAGCACATTGTTTACATTTGTTTTTTTTAAAAAAAACCTCGACTTTGCCCACTGAGGCTATATACCCCTTATGTAAGTAGGTAATGAATTTCTATTCTGTTGGACAATGATGTATTCGGTTCAAATATTTCATTCCAATACTCCATAACCTTATTTGACAATGCTGACTTCATTTCCATTAAGAATGTTTTAGAACAAAAGCAATATAACTTTCTTTATCGAGTAGGTAAGTTACGTAAAATCGAAATCGGTCAATCGTATAATTAGAATGAAACTTGAGCCTAGTTTGGTTTTACGAGTGCAAGAATGTGGGGACACTTTCGGATTGGGTACAAGGAATCCAATCCTTAAAACAAGGGCAAAACTTCTGAACAAATTAATTCGATGACTTATTTGAAACTTGAGGCGTTTTACTCGAGAATGATTGTAAAATTGGAAAGTTATAATTATAAGTACTTACTCTAAGTCTTGATCAAATTATAAATGATGAACAGTAATTTGATGGTAAAATTCATTGAGAGATTCACTAAATAAGTACAAATTAATATCGGTAATATAAAAATTATGCTTTTGACAGACATTTATTTAAGAAGTTGGGTTATATTATGAAGTTAAGTATTATAAACAGCAATTTTAAATGAGAAGAAATTAATATACAGCTATTGTGAAGAAAAAGTGAAGCTAAAATTTTCCAAAAGTGACTGATATGAAAAATTGATGGGCCTAATAATAAAAACATATTTCCAAACCGAAGTAAATGGTATTAAACCACGTACCCTTAGCAATAACATAATAAGACACTCAGCACGGTCGTAAAACTGCGAAAGACCCTGTCTTAACACGAGATATGCAGCTATAAATTACATAAGCGCCTATCATATGGAAATTTTACATGTTTCTAAGTCGATATTTTACGTGCTGTTAATGACTGAAGTACCCGAGTTATTGCCACATAAAGTCAGGTATGACGTCGGCTTTTATGGTTATACTTGAGCTCCTTCAGTGAGGTTTACACAGTGCCATTTTGTCACTCTAGCTCAAATTTATGAATACGTATTACGCGCTCATTAGACTGTGTTTACAAGGATTTAGTTGGGATGTGTTGTTGAAATGATTCATCTATCTTAATTTGAAGTAGTCTGCGAGATTGGAGAGCCTTAATTCTTGAGGTGATTGATCAAGTAGTAAAACGTCAAATCATGTTTTAGTAAAGGTTAATACTCCTAGACATTTCATATAAATGTAGCGAAAACAAGATATGTCAAGCATAATAATTTAATCCTTGTTTATGCAAGTTTATTCCCACAAAAATTGTTGGACTGGTCAGATCAGCATGTATTGAAATGGGTCTGCAATAGTACGAGAATAAAAAAAAACAGTGTATAAGTGTGTCCAGTGTATTATTTTAAATTAAAATACAATACTTATACCTTTGTAGTAAAACATAGATGCCTTTCTAGTATTTTGCCTCTAGGAGTAAGCTAATAACCTTTTTACAAAATGATTTTTTCTTTACTGGTTTTTTGTCAAAAACTCGTAAAAGGCATTAATTGAGCAAAATATTTGTTTAGGATCTGCCGAATCTGAAGGTTAACCCTTTATAAACGAATCAAAATTAAATTTAGAAGATTTTGGTTGTCTTAATTTACGCAATTTTTATATTAATAACATTGAAGTTTCTTTTTGCATTTCTAAAAACAAAAATATGACACTTTACCGGCAAGAAAAGCCATTTTCCTTTCGGCAATACAACTAGCGAATCGGTAGCTGTAGTAAAATAGTTATATTTCAAAAATGAAATTACTACAAAGTTTAAATTAAATAAGAATACATTAGTATGCAGAGTTGCAAGGATTTTGAAACAATTTTGAATCTTTTTTCTGATGTTGTTAAATACAAAAAGTTCGTCATAAAACAGAATCGATGACATAATTTAATTAATACCTACCAACCGAAACATTTTTAAACGCTCTCTTTTGTTACTCTGAAATTAATAAATTCTTCACAAAGTATGTTCATAATGTATGGTTATCGTGGATGCCTTTATAACATAAATTCTAATAAAATGCTTTAGCCTTTTTTGGCAAAATATTTGCCAAACGTTACTTGTTTTGATACCTTTAAACAGACGAATTTTCAATAATAACAAACACGAAGTTTTTTGTTTTAGCTACCTACTCGTACCTATGTAATCAATATTTTTTTATTTTCAATTAGGTACTTACATTTGGAATATACCTATGTATTTTGCGGAAAATTATTATAAAAGTGAAACTAAATGGAACGACGATATATTTTTATTATTATGTTAATCTAGTGTATAAATATGTACTTATACAGTAGGATGAAGTATTGTATTGTATTTGTTTAAATTTTTAAACGTGAAGGTATTCAATTCACATTAAGTACTAAAAATGAAAAAAATAAATAATCTTAAACTGTTAAAAATTATGCTCACAAAACGGTTCCACTTTCAATTTGACTCTACTAGCTTTGGTTTCTTAAAAATTACTTCAATGTGATCAATTTCAGATTCCGTCTGGTTGTTTGAATTGGAGCCGGTAATCCTTTGCCGGAACGATGTAAAGTGGGGTTTAATTCTAGTTCATTACGCTTCAGAGGCAGGTTCCAAGCACCTATTTGATTTAGCCGTGTAAGCCTTCAAACCCTGAAAAGGCTCATTTAAATTCTGGGTACATTTTTTGTAATTACCTAAGGGTTAATTGAATTTTTTACCCGTTTGTGTACCGTGTTTGGGCCCAGTCCGTAAATACTTAGGTCTATTTAATTCATATATTTTACGTGACTTGTAAGTGAATCTTGTAAAACATAATTTTACGTCAAAATGACATTATTTTCTGTCTCTAAATTAATTAGTTTATTTAAAAATAAGAGTATCTAATCGCGTGACGATTTATTTCAGTGAAGTATAATCTTAATCGTTGGCCATTCTTTGAGAAAGTTTTCCACTTACCTGTGGATAGGTACAAAGTATCCTTCGAACTCGACAAAATAAATCTCATGCGATAAATTTCTCGATTCTTCTATATGTTATCTTTTAACATTCAGTACCGAAAGTTTATGTATTAAAGTTTAGGAGTCTTGGCGACGTGCGTCGTGGCCTCGACCCTTGTTTAGACCTAACTAATAGTTGGGTAATTATTTTTTAAAATGACCATTGTGACAAAAATGAAAGTGTTACAAAAATGAAACTTGTTACAAAAAATAACAAAAATGAAATATTAGGGCTTACTCACAATGCACACTTTATCTTTTACTATTTTCTTTTACTCATGTATTAAATGTCATGCAATGAAATGAAACACAATACCAATAATCAACACAAATTGTATTTTTTTTATCAATAATGAAATCAATGAAGTCACTATATATAAAAACAACATAAAAGATTATTCTCTTTAACTTAAAATATAAGAAAACATAATTAAACAAAATATTTCATTGACATAATAAAATAGAATTAGTAAAAATTATATGTGGCTGAGGCTTTTTTTACTACACCCAAATGGTGCGCATGCACAATCACGCTCCGATTATAATGTTTAAATTAGTGGTCCACATTATAGTCACCGATGTGATTACAGCTTTACTTCATTTTTGTAACGTCATATTTGTAACGTCATCAAAAATTGTTACAAAAATTAAGAAGCAACATTGTTTGAAAATAATCTTAAATAGTTTATGCCAACAGAAATCTCAATGAGTGAAATCACTGTGCATTTTTATAAAGATACATAATAAACTATTCCAATAAACAATTAATGAAAAAGGAGCCGCTTACCTGTGTATTTTGACAAACAACACAAAATGGATAAATTAAAACTGGATTTTTTCCGGTCGACAAAAAAACACGCGTCGTGCACTTTTTCACACAGTAAACGAAATGACCGATTCAAATTCGTTTCTGGCCATTTTCTGCCATTGACTCTTTGAACTGCTAAGTGCAATTATTACCAGATTTATTTGTTACAAAAATGATAAACAAAAATGAACAAAATTTCGGACGATGTTTTGTAAGTAAAAAATATATATTTAAAATTATTTAAATTAAATAATGTATACTGAAGAAATACGTTTTCACTGTTGTCTAGGCCAGCGGTTCCTAACCTTTTTCAGCCGCGGACCCCAAGGAAATCAAGCATAATGCCAAGGACCCCTGAGTGAAAAAACAAACTTTTTCGTAGAAAAACATTTATTTATTTAAAATAAGCGAAAAAACATTAATGAGAAGGTTGGTGCTGCTTTTTTGCAACTAAGTCAGAAATGTTGGGGTTGATATTAGTTACGAGATATTTGGCGTAGTTAATTTATTTATTTTTGTTAATGCTCTAACTAAGTAAGATAAATGCGTATGGGACCGCGGACCCCCAAACATATGCTTGCGGACCCCTAGGGGTCCGCGGACCACAGGTTAGGAAACAATGGTCTAGGCGATATATTCACTCATAATTAAATAAAGGTTCCAGTAACTTTTTTAGGTCAAATTTTGTAACGTATCTCGTGAAGAGGACAAATAATTTTGTATAGGGACCATCCGAACCCACTGAGAAAAAATAAGTATTATTTTTTTAATTGTAATAATTAATACATAAAATTGTTTAATTCTACTAGACAATACAACATTGTACAATAATAGGTACTTTTTTGATACTTAAAAGTATATTTAATAAAAAATATCGCGTATGGACAATTTTTTTCATCCAAATGGTCATTTTTAAAAATAATCACCCAGTTGAAGCAGACGTGTAAAAAATCGTGAAGCAGAAAAAGTTAAAGGATCTTGTTAAGAAAACTAAGAAATGTTGATAAATTCATATTTATCAATTAGATATAGGCTCTGGATTATCATTTTAAATTGTACTGTATTAATGATTTTCTAAAATAAGTCTTGTACTATTCAGTTAAAAAAAAAAAGATTAAAATTGTAAATTGTTGCTATAACGTTTACTGAACGAAACATGCAGAAAGTACCTATTTGCAAAGCATTTTCTTCAAGAAATTTCTCCCTACAGACTCCAAAAATAAAGAAGTGGACGATAAAAGACAGGATTGAAATAAAATCGAATTTAAACAAAAATGTACCATGTAGGTACCTTTAAGCAGATAAAGGTATAGGTGTATGTATCTTTCCTACAATAACTCTTTGTCCAATGTTTCTTTCAAGACTACGTAACATTAAAGTAAACGCCTGAATTCTTGGATAGATTATAGCTATATATTGGGTGGCGACAGCTAATAAAATAATAAATCATTGACTCCCCAATATCAGTTCGATGGGCGAACATTTTCGTCGTGTTCCACATAAACGTCAAATATCAGGGGTTTAACTAAAATAAACAACGGGCCGAAATCGCGGCCGAACCACCGGCCGATGTGACCGAATGGGCACAATAACAATAAATAATGATACGGAAGGAATGGGAGAGGACGACCGAAACGAATGGTGAATGAAATGTGAACGAACCGCCGTCCTGTCGGCCTCCGACGATAAAGGTTTGGGATAAAAAGAATTTGTACCTATACGGGTGTTGGTACCATGAATGAAACTAAACCGAATCACAAATATATAAAAGTTTGCTATGGATTATATAAAATTTAAATATAAGATCCCATCATCACATAAAAAAATTGAGTTGAACAGGTTTTGATGAATTCTGATATGGAAATACGAATATTTTTATTTCATAATCCTGGATTGCACATAAAAATTCACAGACATAAAAAGGTAGCCGGAAAAGGAATAATTAAACAAACATTTGTAGTTACACTTGATTTTTCAAATTGACTTTGCCTTAACCACTCATAATTTCTGGCACACGAGACTAAACTCGGCTTAACATCTTTTGACATATTTAATATCCTGCCAGTATTCATCCACCTAAATTAATCGCGCTGACTCCCGCATAAGTCGAGTTAAATTTTGATCGCATTCCGTGTCATTTTGTCAAGCACATCATTATTGGGGAATTGAAATGTTAATCTAGGATTTGGTTCTCAAAGTACAATGTTAGATTTCAAACATCAATGCCTACAAATCATAATACTTTCAATTTTCAGCTTTTGATGCCTAACATTAAATACTTTCGTTTAAACATATTTTTTTATACAACGGCCATTGATTACGAATAGGTACGAGTAGATATGTTTTAAGGTTCTGACAGTGAGTCAAGAGGAATTACAGTGAGACTATGAGATGACATTGAGAGAAAACATTGAGTGATAGTGAGACACATTATCACTCAGGGAGATGTACAGAGGTTCAGCCAATGCAAGTTGAGTAAAAGTTAGCAGGTGAATGAGATATGAATACAACTCTACGTTCTGCTTTTTTAATTCTATACGCCAACCCGGGTAAGATGACATATATTTTAACACTTTAAACTACTCCAGCACCTTGATGTATTGGATGTTAAAATTCCTATGAAATTGTCTTAGCGGGGTAGTTAGAAGTGATAGAAATGTTATTGATAGAAGTAATAGATCTTATGTGTTTTGTAACCCAATTGGATATTAAGTTATATATCAGAGCATACGTTTCTGTCGGTTTTCTTCCTATAAACGAGACGTGGGGTATGAAAAACCTGTGAGTGGCGTGCTTCGAGCAGGTCGGCCGAGAAGCCGGCCGGACGGTAATCAATCACGGACACGATGATCCGGCAGCACTCGTCCTGATACTCCGCATCATCAATCAAAGTACAACTAGCTTGGATATGCTATGCTGGAAGGGTTATGGCTCTTCAGTCTATAAGACATTTTCTGATTGTTCCTTATACAAAAACAAAAGAATGCTGTTTTGTGATTCTGTTTAGCTAGATACGAGTAGATACGGACAATGACGGACATATCTGTCGCGCATCTTTCCCTTATGTATCGCAATATAGTAGTAAGAAACCACATTCTTCCACTTGCTACGTTAATATTTGTTAGCCATTAAGATCCCAGTGCTGGGCAAAGGCCTCCCCCGCGACTTTCCATTTACGATAATAAATAGGTTAAAATTTACTAAATACGGTTCTCTCGATGTACCCGATATACGAGTACACTAGTACGACTCTTTACAATATAATCTTATGAATCTAACATATTGTATAGTGTTTTGCCGTGATTAACCCATTGCAGGACAAAGCCTTTCTATTTATCCAGTATTTTATCACAAACTACAATCCTGGAATGTATTTTTTTAGCTCTTCTAGTCATCTAAAGCAACGCCTTTCTTACAATTTGACACATGTTGCAAGCCTTGCACACGTACCTTACAAGACAAAGACTGTTTAATCAGCAGCTATAGCTATATACGTATGTACGAGTATGTACGTATTTAGCAGATGAATTTCAAGGTATTACGTTTCAAAGTGATTTCAACCAGATTTAATCAAGAGTAGGCTTTCAGAAGTGTATCTAATGTCACACGTGCATATAATATAATATCTTGTATACTTCATTAGATATTGATTTGTTTGAGTCAGTAGAAAATTAAATGGAATGTGCTTACATAGAGGAAAAAGTCCTTTATTTCATCAAAATTTGTTTGAAATAATGTTCTTTTTTTTGACGGGTGATCTTGAGGTGACTTTATTTTATCGATCTACGACCTTTCAGTGTTTAATAAAACTATGACGGGGTAGGAAAAGTGTTGAAAATACTTATTACTTATTGAATAAAATCATTCTATACGTAAGAATAGGAACTGCACAGCTGCGCCTCAAGTGGGAGCTAATTAAAAGAAATTGACCTAACCTGAATATTTTTACTACTAAGCTTAAGATACACTCGAGAGCAATGAATCCGGGTCGGCTAAACAAAAAACTAAAAAATCTCGTAAACTAAAAATCCTAGCCTTATGAAATGAAATTAAAGAAAAAAAAACCTTTTTAAAAACAAGCTTTTATTATTTGTTTATAAAATAAACTAATAAGTTAAAAATAAATTAACTCTAAAAAGAAATATAACACTTTGTAACTTGATTGTAACCTTTAACGACAAATAAGCGTCTTCGTCTAGGACAAAATAATTCCATATTGTACAAATTTATTTAATTTTAACACTAAAACTTTTCACCATACAGAATTATTCAATCTCGTCCCCCCTCTTTATCATAGTCCCCATTTATAAATGAAAGCGTGTTACATTGTGATAGCTTGAGGAAAATGAGTATTTAATTAATACAACACAACATTTTTCTTTTTAATTTGTTAAATACAACATATAAGTTGTATTTAATTAATACATCACAACATTTTCCTCAGGCTATCACAATGTAACACGCTTTCATTTATAAATGGGGACTATGATAAAGAGGGGGGACGAGATTGAATAATTATGTATGGTGAAAAGTTTTAGTGTTAAAATTAAATAAATTTGTACAATATGGAATTATTTTGTCCTAGACGAAGACGCTTATTTGTCGTTAAAGGTTACAATCAAGTTACAAAGTGTTATATTTCTTTTTAGAGTTAATTTATTTTTAACTTTTTAGTTCATTTTATAAACAAATAATAAAAGCTTGTTTTTAAAAAGGTTTTTTTTTCTTTAATTTTATTTTTAACTTTTTAGTACCTCTATTTTTAATTCGAGATTTACTACGACGTAGTTCGCAGCGCGTAGCAGCGTTATTCCGTTATGAAGTCCGTAGTTGAGGTTGCATCGTTTAATTACGGAGTTCCTATGGCCACCTTCCGGCTCCAACATCAGACCCTGGTTACCATATAGTATCAAAGTACTCGTCAAGACTAATCCAATGAGCCCAAACTCGATAGGGTTGCATCGTTTAATTACGGAGTTACTATGGCCACCTTCCAGTTCCATCATCAGACCCTGGTTACCATATAGTATCAAAGTACTCGTCAAGACTAATCCAATGAGCCCAAACTCGATAGGGTTGCATCGTTTAATTACGGAGTTCCTATAGCCACCTTCCAGTTCCATCATCAGACCCTGGTTACCCTTACCATATAGTATCAAAGTACTCGTCAAGACTAATCCAATGAGCCCAAACTCGATAGGGTTGCATCGTTTAATTACGGAGTTCCTATGGCCACCTTCCGGCTCCATCATCAGACCCTGGTTACCATATAGTATCAAAGTACTCGTCAAGACTAATCCAATGAGCCCAAACTCGATAGGGTTGCATCGTTTAATTACGGAGTTCCTATGGCCACCTTCCGGCTCCATCATCAGACCCTGGTTACCATATAGTATCAAAGTACTTGTCAAGACGAATCTAATGAGCCCAAACTCGATAGGGTTGCATCATTTAATTACGGAGTTCCTATGGCCACCTTCCAGCTCCATCATCAGATCAGCTCCATGTTACCATAATATTGCATTGTCACGCGATATACATAAGCATGCAAAATTTCAGCTTAATCGGAAACCAGGAAGTGGATCAAATTTAAGTTGCAAGATTTGATTACAGAACGACAGACAACGGGACAGGTGAAAGTAAAAAAAAAATAAAAGCTTGTAATAAAATGTGTTTTGTTAAAATGTGTTGTTTTTTGTATTCTTAAATCGCGAGATTTTTGGATTTTTAGAGACCTGGATTCATTGCTTTCTAGTGTAGTTATTATACCTAAACTTTGTGCCAATTACTCTAATACACTCATTCTCTTTGCCGAAATATCGCAGAAAGTCCCACCTAGTAGGCATAAGGAAGAAGGTAAGTACCTCTACTATGTTATTTATGTAACAAACTGTGCCCACGGTAATTACATTTACTAATGGATTATGACGAGGTAAACAAATCATCTTACCTACCTTCTCGTTCCCTTGAAAGTGTTTATATAGGATGAAATATTAAGCTACGATATTGGTCGGTTCGCTGACTGATTTTGCTGGTTTAGGTAAATCTATCTAAATGAGTGTTTAGGTCTTACCAAAATGGTTGGTTCATGACGTCTAAATACGGACGAGCCTTCAGAATCGATCACAGGAAAATCTCTTTGGATCTGTTTTATTTTATTTTTTAATTTGGAATTTGTTTGTGACATTCTATTTTTAAGCATTCGGTGTCTTTTCTTTAAGTTTAAAGTGGTATTCTACTTATGTTTTATTTGTTTATCATCAATTTTACACTCACTATTTATGAACTACGCTCTTGTCGGTGGAGCTTCTTCTTTTTCATTCCTCCATTTCCTCTTTACTTCTAGATACGTGACTCTAGCTCTTTTTTTCAATTGCTTTAAATATTATCAACGAGGCTTTCCTTGTATTCTTTACTTAATATCAAGTTCCGATTAGATACCCAATAGAAAAATAACTTTGACTTCCTTATCTATAACTTAGGTTATATACCCCTATGTTTAGTTATTTTAATGGATGGATTGGATTTCGAATTGAACTGCTACGTTGAGTAACGTTATACTGGAACAGGATTCTGTAGATGCGTCGGGATAATTAATAAACTTGATTATACGTATATTCTACAAGAGAGAGAGAAAGCTAGTAATCCTATCGTTTAGAGAGAAGATCAATGCGTTTATCCTGCTTTATAAATGACAATGTTTGTTACTCTTTCACCCATAAACGACTAAACATATTTTGATGAAACTCAGCAATATTGTAGCTTATATATCAGAATAACACATAGGCTATATAATTTTAAGATAGCAGGTTTTTTTTTCAAGATATAAGATAATGCTTACAAAATCGCGGGCAGCAACTATTTAACAAAATACTGTCTGTACTAGTGTTTAAGATAGCCACAAAACTTTGGTTTCCACAATTTTCCTCAAGTATAATCAAACGCTGGTGACTGAAAAACTGTGGCAAGAAAAAAAAACTTCTCGAAGTTCGTCTTACCCAGCTTCATCTATCTTACGTCTAGTTTAAGTTCGGATATTATTAAATATTCAACTTCTGAGTTTTTAAATCCCATATCTTTTCTTTTGGAACTTAAATTTAAATCACGAATGACATATTATGAAGAAAGGTACTTTATAGGTAGGTACATATTTACGTTTGACTCCTAAAAATTTAAATTTAAATTTTGAATTATAATATTAAATTATCTTTTGAACATACGCACTAAACGTGAATGATAGACATAACAAACAAAATGAAAACATACAAATATATTGATTAGCTTTAAATTTAACAGCTAGGTTAAAGGGTAATTGTTATTGATAATATATCACAAGGTTAGTTATAACGTAGATTTTGTTCAAATCAAATATTTTCAGAATACTTTTTCCTTTGTACTTGAAATCGCCGCATGTTTCCAGTCGATATTATTGAAGGGTCTCAGGTGCCGATCGACCTTTGGGTGTAGTTTCTAGGATTGAAAACTAAAATGAGGGTCAGAAAGCACTTACAAAGGCTGTAAAAACGGCCCTTATCGACATCCTCCAAGTTTTTTTGCCTTTACGCTCTCATCCGTAGGTTGTATGCAGATTTAGTTTTATTCATTCATAAGATTTCCTCTTGAACGTCAAGTGAATATTATACAATGGTTTCGACCCCGATTTTGGTCAATATTTCATGCATACATAAAAGAGCGTGTCCATTGGTTTGGAATCGGGATATAGAGCGAGCTTGAGGTAAATATCATTGATTTGCATACATTTACCCAGTCAGTAAAATACTAGTAGGTAAGTATTTGTGGCTACAAAACTATACGGTTGAGTTAGTGCTTATTTGTGAATATTCTGAAATAGTTTTAAAAATGTTCTTTAATTAATGGTTACCATACCATTTAAATACTTTCTCATAGGATGTGTGTTTCAAAATCTTTATGTAACTAATTATGTTGCCTAATTTGAATTTCAGAATTGCGTCTTTTTGAATCCTGTACGATATATTGTCACGTATGATGAAATAAATGTAACACGGTACAGGAATTATTAATATTTTCGCGAAAACAACTCTATCTAAAGTCGCATATACTCGTATGTTATAATCAATGTACATAACTAGCTACATCTTACCGCATTTCAATTACTTATGAATGACTAACAGGTTGAAAGGGTGTGGTAGAGACAACGCTCTACAAACTCGACATAAGCAGATTATCTCTTTCTTAATTTGTGTCAAATTGCGAGACACGTGCGAGACACGTGCCAGACACCGTTAGTATAATTTAAAATCAATTTTGGAATCCATACAACTTACCTATCCACTTGTAGATATATTCAGATATAAATAATTTCCACTTATTGTACCGCTTCACTGTACTTATACCTTTTTCACGGGACTAAGAACACGGAAAAATTGATTTATCCTCGTATTTGACATATATCCAGGCTGTAGAAAAGGTTGTTAAATTAGTTTCTCCATTGAACATCGTGCTGTCTTCTTTCGATGTTTGAAAAAGAATATAACAGCTATAGGTTTAAGGGAGCGTTAGTTTAGCACTGATCATATTTTCAGCAAGTGGCTGTGATTGAAACATATTCTTCAAAAGTCGTTGACATGGTCTCATTTCAACTTCTCGCAATAAAAAACATGGCTGGCGCGCTTGTATGGGAATAGTAATCTGTACCTACTTGAAATAGAGTTTGAACTCAATTGAATAATGTATGGAAAGTTTTCAGATTCACTGAATAGTTTAGAGACATAAAATTTATATAGGCGTTTTCATCTACATAAAGTACGCAATTATAATAATTTGATATAAGCATATGTACAGTAAAGCAGTTTATTTTTCTGTTATATTATTGATTTTGGAGTTTTGTAAACAGTTGTGTATTGTGTACCCAAAAAGTTGTCTGAGGTAAGGGGAGTACGGAGTTAAAAAAAATCTCTAAGAGAAAAACATGTGTTATTTGTACCTATGTATTAAATATGAGTGGGCGTATTTATAAATAATATAAGAAGCCGAAGGTCTTCTGTTAGTTTTCACTTTTTGTTATTTAGACCTATTATTTTAGAGTGTCATTATAGGAAACAAAACTTCTTTTATATTTCCCAGTTTTAAAAAAAGAACATAAATTAATTTTGAAATTCAATGAATTAAATGTTAGTGGCCAGTATTCAATACATAGTAATCAATGAATGGTTATCAATATTGTTTCGGGAAGCCACTTAACAACCAAACGAACGACCCTTTTGAAATGACAGCATCCAATTTCTCTTTAAAATCTTTGTCATAACCAACTTTTTAAATGAACGCCTGTCAATGTAATTTTCATACTACAGACATTATAATATTTTTTGTTTGTTTTTAGTCAGGTTGAGTCTACAGTAGAGTGGTTTCACAGTGATTTTATCACTTTATCACTTTACCGATAAAATACTAATAAGTCATGTTATATTTAAGAATGAAAACTGTCTGCACGACCTGCACATTCTCCATTTTTACCCCAAGGTTGCTTAGAAAATATTGCTACCCAGCAATAAAGTCTCCCATTATTACTTCTTTGTTTGTATTGAAATTGAATCGTTTATTTGTATCTCTACTTACTTATATCATTAGAGAAATAAAGAGTAGATAAGTATTTCTAATGTTTTATATTTTCATATAATGCTACCTACACACCAAAGCCGCCGGCATGCCGCCGGGCTAGGCCGACGGCTTTACGTCATACGAATGGCAGCTGTCAAAAAAACCGGCGGCTTTAGTGTGTAGATAGCCGGGCAGACAGAACCTATTCTAAATCTAAGCCACTGTTCAATTGTAGTGAATAGTATTGTTATTCATTTATTCATGTAGCTGCCGAGATTCAAACGCAAACTCAAATATTCGGGTTCAATGATTCCTCCCACCTCAGGGCGTTATCGCCGCGAAACTTATCACATTTGTGTGCATCTACAATGTGTAATCTAATACCATACACGTTTAGGTACATAATTAAATGTTTATAGAGGGTGATACTGATATAATGTCCAGCAGTAGTACTTAATTGTTAAATAAAACAATTTATCAAATAACATGTGTCAAAATATCGAATTACGAAAAAAGAAAATCAAACAAATCGTTCAATCAGTTCGTTAAATCTCCATACTAAAAGTAAACAGAGTTTAGAATCTAACATAAATAGTCCTGTGTTTAGTCACACAAAGCTAATGCTGTATTTTGGCGTACAAATCACCTATGTAGCAATTTTACCGTGAATTTTTGTCAGTTTTATTAAATTAGGTACCTAATATAAAAAAAATCCTGTTAGACAAAGGCCTTATCCTACCTATCTCCAATAACACAAAACATTCAGTTTCTAACCAAAATTGTACGAAATCACTTCAAAAGCGATGTAAATTATCCAAGATTTACAATAACCGATAGATAGACAACTAGTAATCAAGAAGAGCTTGGATGACTTGAGCAAGATTAATTAAAGCTACTAACATCAATCATTGGCCCAGGAAACCGAATAGTGGCAGATGAGAGCGATTCACAACTTCACTTTGTAAAGGTTATTTGTTTACCTGATGGTAAGGAAGCAAATGGTAGATAAACTTTGCAGGCTGTTTGTGGAGCTGTGTTTTCATCAGTTTTTCAAAATATACATGTAAATAGTAATTAGGTATATTTGTAGTAATTGTAGATAGACGTTTTGAGAATTCAAATTCTGCTAAAGTATTATTTGATCTTTGATTAGATTTTTACAAAAACACCACATTCTACCTGTGTGATTGTGGTCCCATTTCAAAGTGGCTTTTGTAATGAAGTTATTCTATACTATGTAGGTATACGTTTATATTGACAAAGTGACCTCATTTCAATGTTTTCCTATTTCACTAAAGATGCTTCAATATAATTGAGAAGCCGCAAGGTGTCAAGAGGCAAAGAGATGCAAATTTCGAACCGTTCTATTGTGAGACATCTCATAACGAGTGAAACCTCACAATGCCACCAGGAGCACTCTCGCTGCACAAATATCAAATATGAGGTTTTCAACTACGAAATACGAAATAAATCGAATATTTGTGAGGAAGCATCGATATTTTCGTTTTACATCCAATTTAAACTTACCTACATCCTATCAAAATATTTCACTCTTATAAAGGCAGTTACGTAAAGGTATACCTATTTCTGATTTCTGTTGAACCAATTCGTCAAAATAAAATGTGCCATTTGGCAGGATTCACAATCGTAGTTACAATTAAAAATACAACTTTAACTGTAGGCTACAAACACGTTTAATATAAAATATACTTTGTTCTTCATTAGGTATTCTGTTATAGGTAGTAAATCGGTAGTACTTTAAAACAAAAAATAACGATAGATAAGTGTACCAATGATCTAAATTTGAATCAATACAGGTACTTATATTTTTTAAATTTTAAATCCGAATTAAATAAAAAACATGTTTACTTAGGTACATATCTCCAATATATTCTCAGACCACGAATAAGCCTTTTTTGGTCATGAGTAATCTGAATTAAGGTATTAGTCTGACTCTCTATAGTCTATACGGGGAGCATTGGACGCATAAGGCCGTTTCCCCAAAATTGTCTCTAATAGAAAGCAGCAGGGTTGAAATACAGTTTTCTTAATTGGTCCAATGCCATTACAAAGAGCATGTCAAAGGAAGGTGGAGGTTGAATTCGTGAAAGCAGGCTGTTCGGTATCGGGACAAAATTAGTTTCGCTGAACGATATATGTGCGGAACAGGGTCCATTTATTACCGCAAAACGTTCATGAAGTCAGCCTGAAAATTGTCGTTTAAAATCACGTCAAAATCATTCGCTGTTTAATCGTGGTTTAATCCAACTTTTTAAAAATGCTTTTTTACTACCAATATTGACTTGTACTCGTATTAGGTAAGTTTAGTGAGTACGAATATAGTTTTTGGTTTAAGTTATTTTCAACCAAAAGTAATCAAATCTGAAAATAGTAACAAAGAGCAAGTTTATTGAAAATGTCACAAAAAACTATTCATTCAAAATAGAACAAAACCATAGAAATTAGATCTTATTTATATAATACACCACGTTACTAAAGTTTAAGAAGTTTTCTGGGAATTAAAGCTGCAAGCGACGCAATTTGTGTGTTTAGTACCTAATTCTTTGACGCTGGTTCTGAAACCAGCACTAACTTAATTGATCAGAATCGCCTCCCAGCTCAATCAACAAAACCCACAGCTGTCTCCGGTGTCTTTAGCAACACAAATTTGACGTTTATTAATTTAATTCACCGACACTTTTTATTAAATTTCAGTAAACGCTGAAAGGGGAATCAAATTGTTAGAGGAAGCCGGAACCATTGTTTAAGGTATTGTTTTGATCGCCTTTTTTAATACAAAAGCTTTTGTCATCAAGGTTATTAATAAATAAATAAATAAATTTCTAATGGATAGGGTTAATCAAAGGTACATAGGTTCACAGGTTCATAAGTTGTAAGTGCATATTGCAATTTTCAATTAAATAAGATGTACAAAAGATAAAACAAACAACCATAATTATATACCTATATACAGGTACATAAAGAAACAGAAAAAACTAAGTTAAAAAATCTTGTTCTACTTAATTTCTATACTCTTTTGTTGTTTGTCCTAATCCTTGCAAGAAAAGAAAATGCTTTACGACTTTCCCTCAGTACAAACAAGAGCGAAGGAAACCGTGAAGCCATTACCGTTGTTGAAAATGAGCAAAGTTCACTCCTTTAGCGACCTCAACCCGTTTCCATGAGAATTTAGCAAGTCATAATTCGATGGGTGAACTTCGACGGTCACTCGCCTCCCCGCTAACTTACACTTAACTTAGGTACACTTAATTTTCTAGTGATGTAGTACTTAGTATATTAGCTTCAAAGGTTTTAATCAACTGACTAAGTGCTATCAAAGAAACTAACTGCACTTAACCGCTCTTCACCTAATATCTATTTGGTAAAATCAATATTTATTGTACAACTAGAGGCTGCTTGCGACTTCGTAAAACTGACACGATATCTTAAAACAATATAGACTTTGTGTAATTCTGCTTAGCTATAATGTAGCCAAGTTTCATTAAAATTTAAAACTAACTTACTTTTTTGTCCTCAAAGATAGCATAGTATACTTATTTGTAGTAACAAATACTGCTTTGCTGTCTCGCACGTGTACTAGTCTAATCTCGAGGACAAACCTTGAGAATCTTCGATATTGGCGTTAAGGAAACTGTTCTTAAAACTTTTAAACGTGTTGCAATGGCGTCCACTTGTCTCGTGTTCAGACGAGCTTTTTTATAAGAGTGCTGATGAAAACCAAATTCGAAGAGTGGGAGAAGCGTAGAGGTCACCTGCGACTTCGTTCGCATTTTCCGTTATATCAGAAAAAGTCATGTTATCTTAAAATTACTTCAGTGCTCTATTTGTTATTTTGATGTATAAGCTATTTTCAAGTTTCATTAAAATCTGTTCAGTAGTTTTTGCGTGAAAGAGTAACAAGTATCCGCATATACTTACTATCTATACATTGGCACTAACATTGACATTATAATATGAATAGGTCTCCGCCAGTTTCCGTTTAAATACCGGATCCGACACACACACACAATACATTTCATATTGAGCTTTATAATTATCGTTTTTAAGTTTTCTCTATGCTAATTAAATTACTTAATTTATTTAAGATTAAACACAACCTAATGGTGCATCCCTATACCAATCTTAAATAATTGGATTGAATCATAGTTAGTTGGGAGTTGAATGTCGTAGTTTCAATGACTTGAGTTGAAACACGTGGACTGGTCTGGTTACATTGTAATTGTCAGGCAGGAGTATCTGAAACTGTTCTATATAATTGAAAGTATACCTAATATCTAACAAATAGAATATACCCATAACAGTAGCTTAACAGCGACTCTACTGTGACTATGAAATGACTCTTTATTTTTCTTTTTACGCACTTAATAATGGTGTGACAAATATTTATTTTTCCTTTTAGGTTTTCCTAAAAGACAGAGTTCAACTTAAGGCTTAATTTATTTACAGGTCATTAAAACATTAATTTAACTTGGAAAATATAAATCAAAATCTGAAATTAGTATTACTCGCGAGTTGCTTCACCAAACACGCCTACGCAAACTTTCATTAAAACTTCCGTGTAGAGAATAGGGAAATTTTATATAAACTTAGTGAGCCGACGAACTTCGTCATATTCATACTCCTTTTGTGTGTTAAAGGGGTAAACTAGAAAAACTAACAAACATGCTCCGAACTCTCCAAGTTTAGTTGTACTTTCTTATCCCTCTTCCTTTTAAGTTGTGCCACAGCGTTTTCCGCTCAGGCGAGTGCATCAAGTTTTAGGTAATAGGTACAAAGGAATTGTTGTATTACAGGAGTATTCAACTATACCTGTAGTTATGGTTAAGGGGTTTGCGTATGTAGATTGAAAAGCTTCATAGTGATGTTTCATATGGAAAAAGCCAACTGCGCTTGGCAGTTGAATCGACGGATTCATCGCAACTTTTTATCAAACATCCAACCGCCGAGACCGTTCAGTAGCTAATGCCCAAAGGTCCTAAAATACCTAGTTTTTGTACGAACACAAAAAATAAAGGTTTCTCTAAAAAATCCTTTGATCTCCATTACATTATCATATCCAATATGAAAGGGTTACGATAAAACATTAAACGGACTTTTCAACTTCTAAATAACATCTGGAAGTCATGTGAAATGAAAAATGTTTTAAAATGTTGAATTTTTCACTCCAAAATTAAACTCTTTTAATTTCATTTCATTCACCAAGCACCGCAAACTAATGAAGGCGATTTGAGAAAGCTTAAAGGAGCATAATAAATTATTTTGCGAATGAAAAGTAATTCGCGTGGATTTTCTACTGACAATGAGTGGGCTAAATCTGCAAAAGAAAATGGAGATTTTAATGAAACCAGGCGGTCGGCAGTTTCGTGTTTCTTCAAGCCAGTCGACGTTTCAGAACCTGGTCTATTTTAATCTCACATAATTACCTTTTTTTAAATTTCTAATAACTTCGGGATCTAATTACAAACGGTAGCAATGTAGATAATTATGGTAAACTGATAATGCGGGGTTTTAAATATGAATTCACATTTTTAAGCTAGGTTGTTACTGGATGAGGTATTTTTGTTTTGCTTTTCGTTGAGTAAAAATCTACATTGTTTTATTTTTAACTTGTGTTTGTTTTGGCAAACGTATAAATACTTGCTATCTTTTGGAATTAACCTTTTAGATATTGTTTAACTACATCGCTATTGCTATGATTAAATGCTATTACTCGAATATATAGGGTGACTTTAAATTAGTGAACGATGGAAAAGGATATGCATGTACTCGTGATAACAAACAACTTTTACTATGGGACCAAGGTCGAAATCGTCCAAAAATTTTTGAACTCCCCATACAAAATGCACCAGCTGATAATATGGGGGAACAATTTTTTTTTGTGATTTCGACCTTGGTCCCATAGTAAAAGTTGTTTGTTATCACGAGTACATGCATATCCTTTTCTATCGTTCACTAATTTAAAGTCACCTTGTATGTATATTCTGAGAACTGTTATATATAATACGAGTGTAGGTTGTATCAATTTACTGCTACGTTGCTGTGCATAATATTCTAAGAACTTAGAACACGGTATTAATTTTGATCTAGGTAGGTACATTTTCCTCTCATTCATGTCCTTTGGCATTCAATCTGATGATTAAATACGAGCAAAGATAACTGAATTAATTTATTTTAAACTTTTTATAAATATAATAATTTCATCATACTTGAGAGAAGTGTTTTTTCAAAGTAATAGAAAAATATCATGTAATACAATTGTTTCTGTTGAAGCCGTACTAGTTAAAAAGCAGTTGATACTAGAAACATCAGAAATATTTTTGTATAAGGCCGCAATTACCAAATAAAATAAGTAGGAAGCTTTGTAGGAAGTATTTTCATTAGTAGGTGAACAACATAATCAAATTAACTTTTTTTGAGATAATATTTATTGAATTCCTTTTTGAGGCTTATTTACTAATAATGACGTAGAAAATACATTGAAACAGAAATCCAGCTGATCAACATAATTAAGTCTTTAAGTAGTCTACTTATCCCACTCTCAAAATAGGCGATTCGCAACGTTTCAATTTACCGAGGATTAGTGTACCGAACGTAACACCCGACCAGCTTCAGAAGATACGTTTCTCTATCTCTTCCAAAATAATTTTCTACTGAATTGTTCTTACTAATCACCAATGAGGGGTCCGTTTAATTTGGATGTGTGTTCCCCGTTGCGTTCCAAGCACAATCTGTTTTCGCTAACAAATTCTAAGACGTGACTCGTACCGTATAAAGGGATCTGTATAATGCCGCCTTAAGTTGAACGGCTTTCCGAGTTACCTAATAGATGGCTCTGTGTCTCATGGACAATTGGATTACCAATATAGGACGCACATTAGGAGCTAAGCAGTTTCAGTTTAGTTAAATAGAAGTTTTGTTGTGGTAATGTTTATTTATAATCATAGAAAACTAAATTTCGATTTCAGATTTTTAGGCTACAAGTAGATGTGGATTTCTTCTTGCAATAAAGAGCTTTAGTACTTTTTGCAATTGTGTATATCATATAGATAACATATTACGTTGATAACCTATTTAAGATGTTATTATAAATTATCAGTTCATGCGTTTCCGTTTAAATCCAATTTGAGGTAAAATAAATACAAAACCGTCTCGACTTATCTTCTGATACTTGCATACCTACATATCCAAGTTATATATTATTTTATTTTACCTACACCCTATACTATGCATTTGACATTAGACGGCCCACCAATTTAATTTTTAAGTAAACCATTAAAAACATCCAAATTTAAAATAATAAAAATAAATTTCCTCAATTACATTCGTTTGGACTTAAATAGGTTAAAATTTGAATAACGGTAAGTAATATTAAACAGATCCCTATCATTCGGAGATATAACTTAATTAAGGTGATGAGATGAAAACTCTTAATGGAATTTATGATTTTATCACTGAAATGAATCCTTGATATAAATAATTTAAGAATTTGAATAATTTGGATTGAATGAAATAACTTTTATTGATACGTATGTAATGTGAAGCTGAATTTGCAATGGTTTGCAGGCGTCACATATTGATCACATAAAACTTTCTTACTTATTTTTTACCTAAGTATCTACATGGAACCGTAACTCAACTTTTTAGTTAGTGCATCAGTTTTAATGTGTTATCGCAATTTAGGTCGTTATTTATCTAAGTAGGTACATATTTGTCAATTGACTCTTACCATATAAGGAGTATTCCAGTGATCTCATTTGCACGTTTAAGTCGAAGGGTTCTTAGGGAGGAAGGCCAACAAGATTTACATTTAAAGAGCTCAAGATCGTCCAAATCGATTCGAGTTTGATAATCGGATCGAAAAGTTTAAAATTGTTAATACTCGTAAAGCGCACCCACGCTGATAAAATCTTGCTGAATCCCCCACAACTTTTGCGAGTTATCCCTTTATTATTATAAAATTGAGGGGCATTCAAAGTTTTCTAATAACTTACCCTAGTCCCTCGTTTAAATTCCAGGTATAAGGACACCGATCTCAATCAAACTTGGCCGCTCTCGAAGTGTGAAGTTTCCAAACAGCTTGCCAACTTCGGTAATGTTATGCAAAAACGTGTTTTCTAGTGGCCGATGACAATGCTTACCTAATTGTGGGACTTTTTTTGAGGAAATGGTGCATCTGTACCTATATTTGATGAGATTTTTGCTTCGTTTTAAATAATCAACTGTTTTAGTGTCGTATTTCGTCATACTTACGTAGTGGTTTATTCGTCGTAGCTTTAGATTAGAAAAAACTAGGTAGGTACTTAGTCGTTTTTACTTACTTATTTTTGCTGGCAACAGACATCGTTGTTGGTGCCATATTACAAAGCGTTACGTTTTAAAACTTCGGCCAATATGACAGGTCGCCTATCCAACTATAGTAGGTTTCTTTTAGCAATATTTGCTAGTGGAAAATTGTAAATCCTGAGTGCAAGGAAGAGCAAAATTTCGTTTCGTGCCACTGAAACTCTGATCCTTAGTTTATCGAATTTGAGATGCAACTGCAGACGCTATCTAGATTTTGTGGTAAAATATATTCAAATTTTTTATTTTATTTTTGTAAGCTCTTATTCCATCTACTAACTATTAGCTATCTACTAGGTACCGTACGCAAACTTGTGACTATGAGGCCCTATTTTTCATTTTCTTAAATACTTATCTAAAATTCTAAAATACTTCTATGATTATAATTAGGTATCGACGACTGATTGGAAGATTTATCGCGATAAATGTCAACCCACGGATGCAGTTGTGCGTAAATGACCTTATCACGTATAGAAAATACAGTGAATAATATATTTTCGTATGTATTTTCTATTATTAGAATTAGATAATATGTTTGGTGTGAATGAAGTGGAACGGACCCGATTTTTTCTTGTCCCAACATGCCGGGATGTTACAGGGAAAATCCATTACGGATTTACGATTTCCTTAAAACAAAAATAATGAGTATAATAAAACCGGATTTGTTGGCTTACCAATACATTACTTTTAAGCATATCGGATAGACACAAATATTACTTAAGCTAAGAACGTGTATTTATTGGCACATATGAGAAGAGCTCAGTTTAGGTCGCCAACAAGCGAAGAATAGCATTTCTGTAAAGGTGACATTTTCGTTTTTTTTATTTGTAAGCTTATATTAGCCTCTACAATATGAATCGAGAATCTTCTGTCCTCTGTCAACCAAGAGCCAATATTCGAAATACTTCCGATCACAGGTAATCACATTGTTCCTGAGTTCTGAGAACAGTACCTCGTATTTGTCATAAATCAGGGCGTCTTTCTTTCGATTTAATATCCTGGACGTGTTTTATCAATCCACATCGATGGCACTCTCATATAGAATTGAAAATACCTACCGTGTTTTCCTCTATTTTATTGTTCAAATTATTTGTGTTCCAAGAATTATGTTTGAAAATATATTCCCGGAAATCAAGTTCATATTTTCGAAGGTAGAAAAGTAGTGTATATTTGTAAACATTAACAAGATAAAAGCTTTTTTCGAAAATGTTTACATACGGATATTCAAAGGTAAATTACCTTTTTACCTATAAAACGTAATGGTACTTGAATTTAATTGATGTATTTTTTTTAACTAATGCTAGATCCACAAAAATCACAGCCACTGATAGCCAAACATTTTATTTTTTACTAGATAGATAAAATACTTTATTGCATACAAAGAGATGCAGAGAAAACTTAAAATTACTTATTACATTGTGCGCAAAGGCGGTCTTATCACTAAAAGTGATCTCTTCAAGACAGATTTTTGAGTAGGACTAGTTTAAGCAGACTGTAGAGTAGAGCATGAAAAATAAATATACTGTTAGCCACGTAGACTCGTTATTGAAACGAGTCTGTGCGGAGCTCGAGTACGTAATAGATAAGACAAGTCAGCGAGCGTGAAAATAATCCTGCATTGGAACCATATGTTCCGCTGCATCAGCAATCACGTAGCCATCACGTTCGCACATATCATCGCGCGGCCAGCATCTTAGTATACAGAGTGTAACAGAAAGGGTATATAAAGCCGAAACACAGCGATAGTCCTCATGAAACTGAACAACTTTCCCCAAGGAACATGGGTCGTAACTCGAAAAAATTTTTTGGATCGCCACTACTTACTCGATCAGCTGATCGGGCATTTTGTATGGGGAGGCGAAATTATTTTTTCGAGGTACGACCCATGTTCCTTGGGGAAAGTTGTTCAGTTTCATAAGGACTATCGCTGTGTTTCGGCTTTATATACCCTTTCTGTTACACCCTGTATAAGCGTAGCTCTAAGTCATTGCTATTGTCCAGTCCAGTCTAGTTGTCCAGTCCAGTCATCCAGTCAGTACAGTTACTATATCACCATGTAACTCCAAATATAAGTTTTACAACCTCGCTGCGCCGTTATCATTGACACCTACATTTGCGGGCCGGAACAAGTCTAACGATTCCAAATGTTCATACCTACATGAATTAAAAGTATTATAGTCGGTGCTCTATATTTTAAATACACCAGATACATTGATCTGCGACTAATTGCAATTAAAAGCATGGTGTGAAATTGCAATCAGATAAATTACTTTAAAATATTGTGTTGAATTAATATTACAGTTTTTTTTTCGGGTTTCAAAAGGGCTTTTACGCTCTTGCAGTTATACCGCAGCGGTTTTAGCGGTTTAGTCTCGGATTAGGACATTTGTACGGTGAAAGTCTTTACATAATAAAAAGGGAAGTCTTTTCTGCCTGTATATCCCAACTGAACCCAAACTTTAATCAAATATAAAAAATACGATCGCCTATTTCATCCTTCATTGTTAGCCTTGCTATGTTATGTACTTAAAAATAGTATTTGTATCGTATTGTTATCACGCCATTATAATCCTTATGTAATCACAATGCATGTATGTCTGGGTAGAGGCGGCTCGGGATAGAGAATCGTGGGGAAAAAGGAAGAGGCCTTTGTCTAGAAGTGGGACACAGACGACTATAAGTAATATAGGTAAGTATCATCAACTAATATTACGTAAACAGTAAAATAACCTTGTTTATATTTTTTAAATATTACAAAGAGTTTGCAAGACCTCCTTCCTTAATAACTTAAAATCTTAATAGCTACTTTGGTAGGTAATATCAAGTTAAAAGCACCTCGAGAAACTACAGAAGCATGCAGTTTCATGACTTCCTCATTATTTCATATTGCAGCATATGCAGCAGCTATTAATTACACAGAGATGAACATCTGTTCTTTAACATTATGATTTGTAACATAATTTTTTTTTAATTTGATTTGTAACATTAATAAAAGCATAAAAGCATAAAAGCATGCTTATTTTTGCTCTTAGTAGCCTTCTCGAGAAATATTTGCCCAATTTGAAAATAGATAGGTACCTAATTGGTTGATTTTATTTGAAAATATAATAAAATGATTTTATTGGTATCGATAATATTAATTAAATCTAGAAATACCTATGTGCTTTTGATATATCAACCTACCAAAAAATTGGGATGGCATTCGCTTTTACATTAAATTATTCGCGGTACGAAAAAATGGGCCATTGTCTGGTGAAAAAATTTAACGTCTACAAGTACTCCCTTCCTTTACCCGTGCATTTGGTAATACTTACCTATAGTCAGTAAAGTAGTACAAGTTCTAATTAAACAAATGGCCTCTAACCGACCAACCGTTCGGCATTTAGTTAAAGTGGCGCGGTATTCGTTGAGATTGATTGTTATTTTGTGGTCGTTAATCGTGGATGGATTCCTAAATTATTTATAGAAAGGTATAGATTTGCAACTATTAATTAGGTACCTAAACATTTCAGTAATAAATTAACTCGCAGCAATGTTTGCCTATTTAACTTTTAATTAGGATAGGTAAGTACTAAGTAAGTATATAATTATAAGTACGAGGGCTGCACTGAAAGTTTTAAGAATGGAATATTTACACTGTTCCTGTCATGTTAAAATCTTTTTAATTGAAAACTCCTTGGTTTTAAAAATCGAATACTATTTATTTATTTAAAAAAAGATTCGCGGTCATTTCACGAGATCTTGTCAAACTTGTTTAGTCGTTGAGAAAATGGAATTGACTCGAGAAAATTCAAGAGCGATGATTTATTATGACTTTAGAAGTGGTTTAACACAAAAACAGTGTGTTGATCGGATGCTTTCTGCATTTGGTGATGAAGCCCCATCCAAAAGCACAATTTATCGCTGGTTTGCTGAATTTCAACGTGGACGTGTCAAGCTCGGTGATGATCCCCGTCAAGGTCGTCCAAAAACTGCAGTCACCCAAGAAAACGTTGATGCTGTGCGTAAGCTGATTGAGGAAGATCGACATGTGACATACCGCGAAATTCAGGCAACTTTAGACATTGGCATGAGTCAAATACAAATAATCTTGCATGAACAATTGGGTGTTAAAAGTTGTTTTCCCGATGGATACCGCATTCGCTCCGTGAAGAACAAAAGCGGCTCGCGTTACTTGGTGCGTCAAACTCTCGAAAGATTCCACGCAGGATCCTCAAATGCTGTATACAACATCGTATCAGGTGACGAATCCTGGATTTATGCGTACGAACCCGAAAGAAAAAAACCAGTCACGAGTTTGGGTGTTCGAAAATGAATTAAAGCCAACAATAAATTGTTCGCTCACGGGGTGTTGCAAAAAAAAATGGTGGCAACGTTTGTCTCCAAAACCAGCCATGTTGCGACTATTGCTCTTGAGGGACAAAGAACGGTTAATGCAGAATGGTATGCTAGCATTTGTTTCTGAACTCCGTAAAGAGAACTGCAACCGCCGCATCATCCTTCATCACGACAATGCGAGTTCTCACACCGCGCACAGAACAAAAGAGTTTTTGGAGCAAGAAAATATAAAATTATTAGACCATCTGCCGTGCAGCCCCGACCTAAGCCCTAATGATTTCTATACTTTCCCTAAAATAAAGAATAAATTGCGTGTTCAAAGATTTTCATCACCTGAAGAAGCTGTGGACGCCTACAAAACGGCCATTTTGGAGACCCCAACTTCCGAATGGAATGCTTGCTTCAATGATTGGTTCCATCGTATGGAAAAATGTGTCAAAGGGGTTTGAAGATTTTAGTATGGAGAGTGTCCTACCTACAACTTTTTTTTTTAATTTTCCGAAAGTGGCGGCAGTCAATGAAACCTTGACTAATTGATAGTTCAGGTCAATACAAATCGAAAGTGTAGCTGAAATTTTTTTGATAAAGTGTCACTTTTCCGAGATATAGGCTGTCAAAGATGGACTAGTGGCGCCAGTATTGGAACATGAAAAACTGTGTTTTAGTGCTATTAAATGGCACATATTGTATTGGAAATTGATACTAGAAGTTAAATGAAGGATCCTGGCTTATTTTAGCAACCCCTCCTCCCTCCCTCCAAGATGCTCAGCCTATAATTTTTATTATTTTAGGTATAAATATGGTGGGAATTTAGAGTGGTTTGAAAATAAGAGTTTTTGAAGCAATACCTAAAATAATAAAAATTTTAGGCTTAGCATCTTGAGGGGAGGGAGGGGGGTCTCTATAATAAGCCAGGATTATTCATTAAACTTCTAATAACAATTCCCAATACAATATGTGCCATTTATTAGCACCAAAACACAGTTTTTCATGTTCCAATACTGGCGCCACTAGTCTATCTTTGACAGCCTATATCTTGGAAACGTGACACTTTATCAAATTTTTTCATGTATATTTTCGATTTGTATTGACCTGAACTATCGATTAATAAAGGTTTCATAGACTGCCGCCATTTTTGTCGAAAAAGGTACATACACAAGTTTAGGTAGGACATTATAATTCAAACCCCTTTTGCGGAGAATACTTCGAAAAGCAATAAATACATTTTTAAATAGTAATGTTGTGTCATTTCCTTGATTCTCGAAATTTTCAGTGCCGCCCTCGTAATAATAAGTGTTTGTGTATTTTTTATGTTTCGGGAAAAGCCCAATCAGCAATGACCGATATGGCCCCAGTACAGACACTGATCTTTGATAACCTTTGTCCGCAGAACGCAAAATACTTAATCAATAGGGTTGAACAAAATCAGTCATTCTAATATTGGCCTTCAGAAATTACAATAGACAAAATTATATTTGACAAACACAATACCTACAACAAGGACGAGAAAAATATTTTATACATTAGGTTAATAAGGGAAAAAAGATTATGAAAATGAATGATGTAGTGTAGTATCAAAGACTTCACAACCATCTCAGAAAATGCTGTAGCAGTTACGTTACAGCGCTTATTTTCAGAGGAAACCTTTGACCGTCAACGGGCAATTAAGGTATAATAATATTCAAACTTTTTAATTTCTGTAATTTAGAGTCATAAGGGTTAACGGTTCGAGTGGTGTCCATACAGGTGCTTTTGTACAAGGATGACGTGCCAGAAACCCAGCTTAATGTACCCCGTGTCCAATAAAAAAGCGCAACTTTTCCTGGATTATCCCTCTTTACCTCTACGTCACGCATAATTTAATGTGCCAATTAAATGTCTACCCTCATCTGTATGTATGAAAAAAGGCAGTATTTATTAGACACGTAAGCACTAAAAATAAGGTTTTCTTAGTAAATGCTAACAAATTGTGAGTTATATACCATTTGCTTTCGTCGTCTGACGTCCCTCGTCTTTTACGGTCTTTTCCTGAGGTAAAAGTTTACGTAAGGAAAGAAATAGGTACATACCTATATTTAACAAACACGTGCCATTTTCTTGGAAATCATATCACAAGCGAACCCAGAAGATTAAAATAATTCTTCGGTGTTTATTTTCTATGAAATTATTTTATCAAAACTATACTTTACATCGATCAAATAAACCACTAACAGCATCCGATCTATGTATATGTTCCTTCTATGGTTTTTATTTCTATGGTTAATATACCCAAATTATTGACAAATGAAACATTCCCTGCAAATTTTAAACTAACTAAATAAATGTGGTGTGGTTACCGCAGTTTTACATTGATAAAAAAATAATTGTAGAAATACCTGACATGTTATATCAGTTTATTTATGTTGGTGACTGCAGTGTCTAGGTTATCATTATCATTTTGTATCTCAATTATTCTTTTATAAATACACCTTACAACATCTCAGCTTATTAAAGTACTACGTACACTAGAGTTCACAAAGCTCACGCAGTAACTGTAAATTTGATTTTTTTTTAAAGATTTTTTTAAGTCAGTTAAACAATAAGATTTTATGAAAATGTTGCATAAATACTCCTCGTTTATTTTGCTTCTTTGTGCGACGGTTGGCCTGGGATTTCAAGAAGACCGTGCCTCATATGAAGACGGTCAACAGCAAGTAGAACATCAATATTTTTATTCTCGGTCTCCGAGAGGTGCTGTCCATCAAGTAGGACACATATCCCAAGGACCTATACCATCTCGACAACAAGAAGACTCAGAATTAACTACTTATCCACCTACGGGTAGCTCAGAATCCACAATCCGAACAATTCACACAAGAATTCGAGTAATAACTGATAGGAAACCGAAAGAAGAAGTGAAAAATGAAATATTAGGTCAGGGAAACATTGTCACTGGACAGGGAAACAAAGTATTTGGATCTAACAACGATGTTTCTGGTGACTATAATACAATCTTTGGTTCTGGAAATAATGTTCCGGGATCTTTCAATGCAATTACTGGTTCGAATAACAGAGTTAGTGCATCGAATGAAACTGTTTTTGGAAGTGGCCTTAATGTGTTGTAAGTGATAAGAACAGTTGTATTTATTTAAATTGGAATCTGTGTAAATAATAAATATGTGCTACTCATTTGTTTTTATCAAACTTTATACAATTTTCGCACATGTTTGGTACCTATGTGAAGCAAACGTAATAGGTATAATCACCTCGCTCGAAATTACTGGAAATGCTAACAAATTAATACATTTGCACATTTACCGTACAAAAATTAAGAAACCAAGTGATACAAGTTTCAAACTGGGTGGCATACCTCGTGTAGAACAGCCATAGTTTTGTTATGATAAGCTTATCAAGTCCTTTTTTCCTTATGTTGATTCATTAAAAACTAATGATTTATAATTCTTAAGTTTGGCTTACAAAACATTACGAAACAATACAGTACATTACAATAAACCAATATAAAAAACCTTTTTATTTGAGTCATTACCTCATTCCAAGATCAAAGTGTGAGCTAAAAACATTGCAATTTTCTAATTAACTTCAGTGTTTATTCATACTTATTTGTGAATTAAAATATACATAACGTTTTTGAGGACTTTCACCTTTAAAACTAGACTGCAGATCTGAGGTTGATTGCAACTCACTGAGTAGTAAAGAAAAGCCTAAAAAAATGATCCCGAAATTCTACCTTTGTAGTGTTTTGTTATGTGCTATAATTGCTCTTAGTTTAGCAACTACAGAGAATCCCTCAACCAAGGAAGAGATAAGTGTTGAGAATGTGGAAGGCAACAAAATCAACCTTGACAACCTACCTCTTCCTCCTCCTCCTCCTTACCACAACCTTGACTCTGTTGTACCCAAAAATAAGGATATACACCATGAGGACCATGAAGACAATCTGAAGTTTGATAGATACATCACACAACAATGCTCGGGCTGCATTAGATACTGATTCAGAAACCTAGCATTATTGTTAAATTCAAATCATCATTTCTCAATGCAGATTGTGAATGTCTCAAGTAAAATACTAATGGTTTGTAGTATTTATATTGTATTTTTAAATAAACATAGTTTTGATTTTCGTGTATTTGTATTTATTTATCAACTGCTTTATTTCCACTACTTCTTAATACATATTTATGTAGACTTATTTAGTTGAAATAATAATTTTTAAATACTTATTTTATTTCAAATAAATTGTTGTCTGATTAAATGGTTCAATACTATTTTATGACCAGAACAGCCAGCCACATTGCTTGTTTATAACTTGATTTACAAAACACATATTATGAATAAAATATTAGACACTTAAGCACTAAAAATAAGGTTTTCTTAGTAAATGCAAACAAATTGTGAGTTATATAGCATTTGCTTTCGTCGTCTGACGTTCCTCGTCTTTTACGGTCTTTTCCTGAGGTAAAAGTTTACATAAAGAAAGAAAACTTTTTTAACAAACACATGCCATTTTCTAGGAATTATCATATCACAAGCTTGAACCCAGAAGAAGATAATTCTTCGGTGTTTATATTATAAGAGATTTTATCTTATTTTAATTTATCAAAACTACACTTTACATCGATCAAATAAACCACTAATTGCAGCCGATCTATATTGTTACTTCTGTGCTTAAT
The DNA here is from genome assembly GCA_947563765.1 of Anarsia innoxiella. Lineage (NCBI taxonomy): Eukaryota > Metazoa > Arthropoda > Insecta > Lepidoptera > Gelechiidae > Anarsia > Anarsia innoxiella. Next base: position 3,552,587 of record OX387403.1, read on the forward strand.
TAAAATTAAATTAAGCCAATTAAACCCCAATCATTGACAAATGAAATAAAAATTGTTGAAACAAAACATTCTCTGCCAATTTTAAACTAAGTAAATAAATGTGGTGTGGTAACCGCAGTTACATTGATAAAAAAATATTTGTTGAAAAATACCTGCTATATCAGTTTATTTATGTTTGGGACTTGACTGTCTAGGTTATCATTATCATTATGTGCCACCCTATCATTCTCTTATAAATACACCATAAAACATCTCAGCTTATTAAAGCACTACATACAATAGAGTATACAAAGCTCCCGCAGTAACTGTACATTTGATAATTCTTTTTATTAAGTTTTTTCCAAGTCAGTTCAACAATACGATTATACTTTTAAGAAAATGTTGCACAAATACTTCTCGTTTGTTTTGCTTCTTTGTGCGACGGTTGGCCTTGGATTTCAAGAAGACCGTGCCTTATATGAAGATGGTCGACAGCAAGTAGAAGATCAATATTTCTATTCTCGGTCTCCGGGGGGCGCTGTCCATCAAGTAGGACACATATCCCAAGGACCTAAACCATCTCGACAACAAGAAGACTCAAAATTGACTACTTATCCACCTACGAATAGCTCAGAATCCACAATCCGAACAAACCACACAAGAATCCGAGTAATAATTGATAGAAAACCAAAACAAGAAGTGAAAAATGAAATGTCAGACCCGAGTAACATTATCACTGGACAGGGTAATGAAGTATCTGGATCTAACAACATTGTCTCTGGTTCCTATAATAAGATCTTTGGTTCTGGCAATATTGTTCCGGGATCTTCCAATGAAATTACTGGTTCCAATAACAAAGTTAGTGCATCGAATAAAATTGTTGTTGGAAATGGCCTTATTGTGTCGTAACCAATGATAATGTAAGTAGCCCCCCTCTAATCAGACACAACGATCTTTTTCGTGCCTCTACAGAATAGCCACAACTTTAGAATCCTTCATCAAAATATCGCTAGTCTTGCCCGTAAAAAAGAACTCTTAGAAATCTCTTTATTAGAACTTCACACACAAAACCGATTCCCGGATGTAATATGTCTTACTGAAACTTTTACAAATTTAGGAAACGAAAACCATATCAATATACAGAGTTACACATTAGCATCTAGTTATAGTAGAAAGAATAAACAAAAAAGAGGAGGCGTTTGCATTTTAGTAAAATCGGGACTAACTTATAAAGAAGCTCCTGCAGTGAAAACATACTCTGAAGATATATTATTTGAATGTTGTGGTGTAATAATACCTAAACATAACCTTCTCGTAGTAAGCCTCTACCGAGTCCCTAGAACACGCTTAGCTGATATAGATTATTTTCTCCAAAAACTAGATTCTTTTTTACACAGCCTAACAATAAGATCTAAACAGAAAATTATCATAGCGGGAGACCTAAATATAAATACTTTGATAAAAACTACAACAACACAGAAATTTAACAATATAATAAAACAGCTACAACCTTAAATCTTACATCACTAAGGCAACTCGACAAAAAACATGCATTGATCTTATATTAAGTAATGTACACGAAGCAAATAGTGATCTAATACCTCTTGGTTTATCAGATCATAATACAGCTCAAATGTTAAATGTTCCTGTTAAAAATAAAGAGATACTGTTAGCAAACTACTATGTTACTAAAAGACTCTACAATACTGAAAATATAAATCGCTTCCGTGAATGTATGGCTAAATTGTTATTTACAGAAGTCTATGAACAAACAGAACTAAATCCTGCTTTCAATACATTCCATGATACTATATTATTGTACTATAACCTGTGTTTTCCTAAAGTAAACGTTAAAATACATGCAAGTAAACAAAAGCCGGCGTGGGTTACACCAGGCTTACGTAAAAGTTGCATGACAAAAAGAAAATTAAGATTCAAATACTATAAACTAAAAACAGAAGAGATAAAAATTAAATATAGAACGTATACTAAACTGCTACTAAGATGTCTAGAGGTTGCACAAAGAAATAACAATAGTAAATACATAACAAAGGCTAAAAACAAATGTAAAGCTACCTGGAATATTATACAAAATAAAACTTATAAGACACTAAACCCTAATCAACTAATTAATGAAATAAATATTGATAATACCATTATAACTAACCCAAATCAAATTGCTGAAGAATTCAATAAATTCCTTATTAATTTAACCAATACAAATAATATTAGCAGCTATAATACAAATAAAAATCACATCAGAGAAAGTATATTTTTAAAACCATTTAATGAAAAAGAGACAGAAAATATCATAACATCACTTAATAACACGCAAGCTGTTGGTATTGATGAAATGTCCACGGATGTTTTGAAATACTGTAAAGCTGAACTAGCCCCTATATTAACACATTTAATTAATCTATCGTTTGAAATGGGCTGCTTTCCGGAACGGCTTAAAAACTCAATCGTTAAGCCAATACTTAAAAAAGGACAGAAGAGCAATCCTGCAAATTATAGGCCTATTACCTTAATACCTATTATATCCAAATTATTTGAGAAAGCTATGCATAAAAAGATTACAGATTATAGCAATAAATTCAAAATTATTAAGAACGAACAGCATGGTTTTCAAGCTAAAAAATCTACTACACTAGCATGTTTCAATCTGATTCATAAAGTAATAAATGCATTAGATAGTAAAAAGAGGATATTAACTGTATGTTTTGATATGACCAAAGCATTTGATTTTGTTCCACATGGTCTACTTTTATGTAAACTTGACAATCTTGGCATTAGAGGACCGGCACTGAATTGGCTTAGAACATATTTATATAAACGAAAACAATGTGTTGAAATTACAAGCTTAAAAGAGATAATAACGTCTACAAGTCGAAGGGCGTATAATGCAAGAAATGTTCTCGTTACTCACAGATCATCTCTAATGATTAACTCTACTGGAGTACCACAAGGTAGCGTTCTTGGGCCCTTGCTTTTTATATTATTCATCAACGATCTTCCCGATGTGACAAACAGCGACTGTACCTTATTTGCAGACGATATATCTCTAACAATCTCTACTAGCAAAGATGTAGATACAGCTAACTACATTTCTAATGTAACTAACACCATTAGTAATATAACAGATTGGTTAGCTAGTAATAATTTATGCTTCAATATGGATAAAACAAATTACATATAATTTGCAAAATATGGGGAAACGACAGATAATCTAAATTTAATAAATAAAGGACAAAAACTAAAAGAACTAAATGAAACAAAATTTTTAGGCCTAATCATAGATAAATATTGTAATTGGAAATCTCATATTAACCGAGTTTGCAATAAAGTTTACAGTTATGTCTACCTTTTAAGTAAATTAAGAAAAGTAACAACTAAACAATCTCTTCTTGTGGCCTATTACGGATACGTTAACTCAACGTTATCTTATGGACTCCTACTCTGGGGAAACAGCACTGACTTCCATAAAGCATTTAAGTCACAAAAGAGATGCATCAGGGCCATGTGCGGCGTAGCTCCTGATGAACCTTGTAGGCCACTCTTTAAGAAACTAGATATCCTAACTCTACCATGTATGTACATCTATGAGCTATCAGTATTTGTAAAATCGCATCCTGAACTGTTCAAAAGTGCTGGTGATATGGTCTCAAGAAATTTAAGAAATCCAGATAGACTAGTTTATGATACAAACCCTAGAACTACAATTTATCTTAAAAATTGCTACGCTATGTGTATAAAAACTTTTAACGTACTTCCTTCAGAAATAAAACAATTGCCATTGATACGCTTTAAGAAAGCTCTTAAAAAGTGGTTGAAAGATAAAATGTTTTATAATATTAAAGAAATTGTTAAATAGTTCCTACCTACTTAAATTATAAAATTGTTATGTTATTAACATGTTATCTGTTTGCACTTAACTACTTTTATTTAACTTTTTTGATTGCTTATTTCTATTGTATGTCGGTTAAACTGACTAGATGTGTTGAAGCATTATTATAGTATGTACTTTAACAACTACTTACTTGTACCGCATCTATGACAATAAATATTCTTTATCTTTATCTTATCTTTAAGTGATAAGAACACTAATTGTATTTATTTAAATTGGAATCTGTTCAAATAATAAATATGTGTTACTCATTTGTTTTTATCAAACACTAGCTGTCCCGGCGAACTTCGTACCGCCTTAGAATGAACTTTATTGTGTAGGAATAAAGTTCAAATTGACTCTACATTTTAGTAAGAAAACATTTGTATGGGAAAAAGAAAAGGTCTGTTTTAGGGCTTTCCCGGCAATTATTCGAATTTTTCTCACCGTAAGAACCATCCTTGGACTTCAATGAACATTTTAAAAAAAGAATTAGCGAAATCGGTCCAGCCGTTCAGGCGTGATGCAGTGACAACGGAAAACGGGTTTCATTTTTATATATATAGATTATACAATTTTCGCACATGTTTGGTACCTATGTGAAGCAAACGTAATAGGTATTATCACCTCGCTCGAAATTACTGAAAATGCTAACAAATTAATACATTTGCACATTTACCGTAAAAAAATTAAGAAACCAAGTGATACAACGGTTTCAAACTGGGTGGCATACCTCGTACGTAGAACAGCCATAGTTTTGTTATGATAAGCTTATAAAGTCCTTTTTTCCTTATGTTCATTCATTAAAAACAAATGATTTATAATTCTTAAGTTCGGCTTACAAAACATTACGAAACAATACAGTACATTACAGTTAACTAATATAAAAACCCTTTTATTTGAGTCATTACCTCATTCCTAGATCAAAGTGCGAGCTAAAAACATTGCAATTTTCTTATTAACTTCAGTGTTTATTCATACTTATTTGTGAATTAAAATATACATAACGTTTTTGAGGACTTTCACCTTTAGTACTAGACTGCAGATCTGAGGTTGATCGCAACTCACTTAGTAGTAAAGAAAAGCCTAAAAAAATGATCCCAAAATTCTACCTGTGTAGTGTTTTGTTATGTGTTATAATTGCTCTTAGTTTAGCAACTACAGAGAATCCCTTAACCAAGGAAGAGATAAGTGTTGAGAATGTGGAAGGCAACAAAATCAACCTTGACAACCTACCTCCTCTTCCTCCTCCTCCTTACCACAACCTTGACTCTGTCGTACCCAAAAATAAGGATATACACCATGAGGAACATGAAGACAATCTGAAGTTTGATAGATATATCACACAACAATGCACAGGCTGCAATAGATATTGATTCAGAAACCTTGTCTTATTGTTAGATTAAAATTATCACTTCTCAATACACATCAATACACAGTGGATGTCACCTCAAGTAAAATACCAACCTATCGTTTGTATTAAAGTGATGAGTATTGCATTTTTTTAATAAACATAGTTTTGATATTCTATTATATGTCTTTATTTATCAACTGCTTTATTTCTACTACTTTTCTATTTCTTTTAAGTAGTTCAAATAACAATGTTTGAATACTTATTTTATTTCAAATAAATAGCTGTTCGATTATACGGTTCAATACTATTTTATGACCGGAACAGCCAGCCACATTGATTGTTTATAACTCGATTTACAAAACACATATTATGAATGCCATTTGATATATCTAGAATAAATGTTTATATAACTTTATGCTCTCATCGATTTAAGTAGGCATTGGCTTATGGGTCATTAAAACAATAGAGTCATTATGTAGGGAGCAATATTAACGACTTAGAATGATAAGAATTAATGACATTCGCAAAATATGCGTTACCGGAGGGTCAAGGTCAAAGCTATGATACGATAAGGAATAAACGTTTAAATATTGCTTCGTCTGATTTATGCCTCATTCTAAAAACAGACTTTAAGGCAGTAAAAAAAGTGTATTTAAGTATTTAGTTACAATTGTCTTAACAATATTAAAACGTTTGTGTTGAAGAATTTTACGTCCAACTTGAATATTTATGTGCTTATTCATATAAGATGAATTTTAATTATTATTTAGTGAAAAATAAAACATTTTTTTGGTTGCGACAATAAATTGCGAAACGACATTTAATGTCCATTTTCCATCTTATGTATTTAACAAAACCAAAACAAACATTCCGCCATTATTCTGTCAAACCATAAACTTAAACTCAAATCTTGACACCATGGACAATAACATTAATATTGGAGGCCAGATAAGTCACATCTAATCCAATAATTTTTCAATTTCTAAAGGAAAGACTTGTTTCAAATATCCGAGAGTGTATCTAATTGGATTGGGTCGGAGCATAGCTTGGATATTAGTAGAAGACAAATTGCTACTGTTCACGCTTCGTGCCACTAAATTCCTCTAGTGTACTAATAAATTTGCCTTTGTTCTGTTATAAGACTTGAGGGGAAGTTATTTATAATCAATACTTTTGGCGGTAGAGCATTGTTTTTGGGCCACAAACTTTGAAGCGTGCGAAAGAGCAGTGTTTGTGACTTTGGTACTAAGATAAATGGATAGGAACTTCAAAACATTATTCCTTTTTATATTAAAACAAATAGTTTGATTAAAATGAATCATGTTATAAAGAATTTCAATTATTAGATACGTCTTTTTTTTACAAAACGAACTTACTTGCATAGTTTTAAAAGCAGAATAAAGTGTATGAAAAATATTTCAGTCGTTACGTTCTTAGAAAAGAAAGACAAGGCTGCAGTTTTCTCAAAGTAATAACTAGTTTACTTCTACAATCTTCAATGTAGGTACAGAAATTCTTTACTGCAGATAACTACATCCTAGTTTCCTAGAAGTTGCAGTTATTAAATAAAACTCTGCAAATAGTATTCATAAGTGACTACAATTTTGTTTCCATCTAACTTTGAAATCATTTTTCCATGTTTCTATTCCGACATATTGAAAACTGAGTCTTTCTTATTGAAGTTTGCATGCTATGAATTGCATCAAACGTTGTACGGATGGTTGGAAACAAAGACTGGCCAAACATTGAACTGAATAGACTAGTGTCTATATAAAAGACTGAGCTTTAGATTTTGTTTTATAACATATTTTTAATTTGGAACAAAATTAAAACAACTTAAAAGTAAATCTTCGTCTTCAATAATAAAAACCAGTCTCAGTATCTGCTATCAGGAGAAAACGTTCGTACAAACTATTCCCTCTAAAAACCAAGCAATCGTATGTCATTGGTCTCTTGTGAGCATTTCGTCTATGTTGAAACACAACTATGTATTTCACTACACTACTGACACAAACGTACGACTGTCATGATCTCCTTATTACGTCTTGTCTTCGAACGAGCAAATGGCTGAAAGAGAATTCTTTGCGATGTAAAGGACTTGAAACACTGGAACGATATAGGGGAAATTCTAGCAGAGAATGAAGACGTCATAGTGTCTTGTTGCGATGTACACTTATACGGACTCGTTTTATAAAAAGGACATTTTCTTTAACAGATTTTAGCACTTGCTTCTTTTGTTTTATCTCTTTGACTTAGGTATAGACATCTGAATATAATGATGTTACTTTATATTTTTTTAGCGATATTATGTGTCATTATTTTTGGATACGCCTCTGCTTGTCAATACAAATGCTTATTCCTGACGAAAAGTACAATAAAACCTTCGTATTATTAAACAAAAAAACAAGTTGGTAGTGCCTTTTGCTATGTTCATGTCGAAATGAAACCAATAGAAGTATCTACCTAAAAGAACCCAAGTCCGCTGATTTAAAATAGCCGCAGTTGTGTGTCGTCGGCAGAGTGTCAATGACATGTATTGACACATTTGGTATTCTGCTAAACAATAGCTTACACTTGTTCCGGCCAGGATAAAATAGGTGAAAAAAAGACGGCGCAGCGTTGTTGTAGAAATTATATTTGGACTTACATGATGATACAGTAAATGTACTGGACGCTCTGGACTGAACAGTAGACTCTGGACAATAGCAATGACTTAGAGCTACGCTTATATTCTAAGATGCTGGCCGCGCGATGATATGTGCGGACGTGATAGGCTACGTGATTGCTGATGCAGCGGAACCGTATCGATGCAGGAATATTTTCACGCTCGCTGACTTGTCTTATCTATCACGTACTTGAGGTCCGCACAGTACTCCCCCCTTTGGAAAAGAAAAAGAAAACAGGACTTCTAAATGCCGCTAAAACTTTGCTCGTCGCTCCTTCCTTCGCCGAATAGCTGTTCCCTTGACTCTCCGGAATGATCGAAGGAAACTATAGCGTTTGACGATTAATCAATATTTCTTCACAATCAATAACTGCAGAGCATTGAGTTGCGGACATCATTGTGGTCGTTGCGCAGTCTCTTCATAAATCAATCTTCAAATTCTTCATATTCATCATAATTCAATATACATCAGCAGTACTTCCACGCTGGAGCGCTTCTCTTACAGTCGTGGGCTGCATACACTGGCGGTTACCAAATCCTGCTCATGGGCACCAAGCGTTCTTAACGTGTTTCATTGTTTCACGTACTTGTAATGCAGAGTCAGGTACAAAATACCGCAAATAGGGCAGTGCGAGGAACTTCAGACTTCTCGCTACCAAAATCAAATATTGCTGCGTATCCAACGATGAGCCTTTTTCTCTGTAATTCTCTCCAAAATGGTGCGTGTCGTGGCCGTATCGATGCGTAGTTTGTCCAAATGATGGTCTTAGTTTCAATAATTGTAGTAAATTCAAAGTCGCGTGATTCATTGTAAACTTGACCCCGTTTCGTCATTTGTCCATTTGTGCTGCGTCGTGCGTAATTCTTGCTCACAGCTAAATCTGCTTGTGTCAGCGCTGAGTGCAGCGAATTCAATTGCAACAATTCATCTGACAATTTTTCAAACATTTTCTTCGAGTCGCCGGTAATAGTAAAAACAAAGTTGAAATAATATTTAAAGTACCTAGTTGCTGCTGCGCCGGGTCCAGATGCTGATATTGTACTTGGCCGAAACTACGTAGATAGTGAATTTGTCACTTCTTGATCCAGAATCGGTGAGACCCGCTGGTGGGAGGCCGAAACTGGAGTGACTCGATGAGGTGCTTGTAGTGTCTTAAGATCCATCTTCAAAGTAGCGAAGGTGCGTGTTCGGCGGCGGTCACCACTGTTCCGGCCAGGATAAAATAGGTGAAAAAAAGACGGCGCAGCGTTGTTGTAGAAATTATATTTGGACTTACATGATGATACAGTAAATGTACTGGACGCTCTGGACTGAACAGTAGACTCTGGACAATAGCAATGACTTAGAGCTACGCTTATATTCTAAGATGCTGGCCGCGCGATGATATGTGCGGACGTGATAGGCTACGTGATTGCTGATGCAGCGGAACCGTATCGATGCAGGAATATTTTCACGCTCGCTGACTTGTCTTATCTATCACGTACTTGAGGTCCGCACACACTAATTGCGACCAAATGTGTAAAAAACGCCATTGTCACTCTGCCTACACACAACTGAGAATATTGTAAATTAGTAGACTTGGACACCAGGGCCTCGATTCTCTAAGTTAAAATGCCCGTCGATATCCTGTCGGTATACTGTCGACGGCAATTTTTGACACATTTGGTATTCTGTAAAAAAATGGCTTGGCTTGATTGGGATCAATGGCGCCACCATGAAGCCGCTGAGCCATCGTTGCAAATTTTGGTATTCCGCAAAACTCGTTTTTTGATACATTTTTAACATAGATGGTGCCATCGTGGAGCCACGGAGCCATCTTAGCAAATTTTGGTATTCCGCTTATCAGTGGCTTCATGATGTCGCATCAAAACCCAGGTCTGTAGACATATAGGTATGTATCTGCAAGATATTTTTATTAGTTAAAGAATACGAAATAAATCGAATATTTGTGAGGAAGCATCGATATTTTCGTTTTACATCCAATTTAAACTTACCTACATCCTATCAAAATATTTCACTCTTATAAAGGCAGTTACGTAAAGGTATATTTCTGTTTTCTGTTGAACCAATTCGTCAAAATAAAATGTGCCATTTGGCAGGATTCACAATCGTAGTTACAATTAAAAATACAACTTTAACTGTAGGCTACAAACACGTTTAATATAAAATATACTTTGTTCTTCATTGGGTATTCTATTTCAGGTAGTAAATCGGTAGTACTTTAAAACAAAAAATAAGTAACAATGATCCAAATTTTATTTTTTAAATTTTAAATCTAAATTCAATTAAAACATTGTTTGCTTAGGTATTATCTCCAATATATCCTCAGACCACGAATAAGCCTTTTAGTTCATGAGTAATCTGAATTAAGTATTAGTCTGACTCTCTATAGTCTATACGGGGAGCATTGGACGCATAAGGTCGTTTCCCCAAAATTGTCTCTAATAGAAAGCAGCAGGGTTGAAATACAGTTTTCTTAATTGGTCCAATGCCATTACAAAGAGCATGTCAAAGGAAGGTGGAGGTTGAATTCGTGAAAGCAGGCTGTTCGGTACGGGGACAAAATTAGTTTCGCTGAACGATATATGTGCGGAACAGGGTCCATTTATTAGCGCAAAACGTTCATGAAATCAGCCTTAAAATTGTCGTTTAAAATCACGTCAAAATCATTCGCTGTTTAATCGTGGTTTAATCCAACTTTTTAAAAATGCTTTTTTACTACCAATATTGACTTGTACTCGTATTAGGTAAGTTTAGTGAGTACGAATATAGTTTTTGGTTTAAGTTATTTTCAACCAAAAGTAATCAAATCTGAAAATAGTAACAAAGAGCAAGTTTATTGAAAATGTCACAAAAAACTATTCATTCAAAATAGAACAAAACCATAGAAATTAGACCTTATTTATATAATACACCACGTTACTAAAGTTTAAGAAGTTTTCTGGGAATTAAAGCTGCAAGCGACGCAATTTGTGTGTTTAGTACCTAATTCTTTGACGCTGATTCTCTAACTGGTTCTGAAACCAGCACTAACTTAATTGATCAGAATCGCCTCCCAGCTCAATCAACAAAACCCACAGCTGTCTCCGGTGTCTTTAGCAACACAAATTTGACGTTTATTAATTTAATTCACCGACACTTTTTATTAAATTTCAGTAAACGCTGAAAGGGGAATCAAATTGTTAGAGGAAGCCGGAACCATTGTTTAAGGTATTGTTTTGATCGCCTTTTTTAATACAAAAGCTTTTGTCATCAAGGTTATTAATAAATAAATAAATAAATTTCTAATGGATAGGGTTAATCAAAGGTACATAGGTTCACAGGTTCATAAGTTGTAAGTGCATATTGCAATTTTCAATTAAATAAGATGTACAAAAGATAAAACAAACCACCATAATTATATACCTATACACAGGTACATAAAGAAACAGAAAAAACTAAGTTAAAAAATCTTGTTCTACTTAATTTCTATACTCTTTTGTTGTTTGTCCTAATCCTTGCAAGAAAAGAAAATGCTTTACGACTTTCCCTCAGTACAAACAAGAGCGAAGGAAACCGTGAAGTCATTACCGTTGTTGAAAATGAGCAAAGTTCACTCCTTTAGCGACCTCAACCCGTTTCCATGAGAATTTAGCAAGTCATAATTCGATGGGTAAACTTCGACGGTCACTCGCCTCCCCGCTAACTTACACTTAACTTAGGTACACTTAATTTTCTAGTGTAGTAGTACTTAGTATATTAGTTTCAAAGGTTTTAATCAACTGACTAAGTGCTATCAAAGAAACTAACTGCACTTAACCGCTCTTCACTTATAATATCTATTTGGTGAAATCAATATTTATTGTACAACTAGAGGCTGCCTGCGACTTCGTAAAACTGACACGATATCTTAAAACAATATAGACTTTGTGTAATTCTGCTTAGCTATAATGTAGCCAAGTTTCATTAAAATTTAAAACTAACTTACTTTGTGCGTGAAGTTAGATAGATTTGTCCTCAAAGATAGCATAGTATACCTACTTGTAGTAACAAGTAAGTATACTATGCTATCTTTGAGGTCTATACCTACCTGTAGTAACAAGTAAGTATACTATGCTATCTTTGAGGTCTATACCTACTTGTAGTAACAAGTAAGTATACTATGCTATCTTTGAGGTCTATACCTACTTGTAGTAACAAGTAAGTATACTATGCTATCTTTGAGGTCTATACCTACTTGTAGTAACAAGTAAGTATACTATGCTATCTTTGAGGTCTATACCTACTTGTAGTAACAAGTAAGTATACTATGCTATCTTTGAGGTCTATACCTACTTGTAGTAACAAGTAAGTATACTATGCTATCTTTGAGGTCTATACCTACTTGTAGTAACAAGTAAGTATACTATGCTATCTTTGAGGTCTATACCTACTTGTAGTAACAAGTAAGTATACTATGCTATCTTTGAGGTCTATCTATACATTGGCACTAACATTGACATTATAATATGAATAGGTCTCCGCCAGTTTCCGTTTAAATACCGGATCCGACACACACACACAATACATTTCATATTGAGCTTTATAATAGTACTTATTGAATTATCGTTTTTAAGTTTTCTCTATGCTAATTAAATTACTTAATTTATTTAAGATTAAACACAACCTAATGGTGCATCCCTTTACCAATCCTTAATAATTGGATTGAATCACAGTTAGTTGGGAGTTGAATGTCGTAGTTTCAATGACTTGAGTTGAAACACGTGGACTGGTCTGGTTACATTGTAATTGTCAGGCAGGAGTATCTGAAACTGTTCTATATAATTGAGAGTAAACCTAATATCTAACAAATAGAATATACCCATAACAGTAGCTTAACAGCGACTCTACTGTGACTATGAAATGACTCTTTATTTTTATTTTTACGCACTTAATAATGGTGTGACAATATTTATTTTTCCTTTTAGGTTTTCCCAAAAGACAGAGTTCAACTTAAGGCTTATTTTGTTTACAGGTCATTAAAACATTAATTTAACTTGGAAAATATAAATCAAAATCTGAAATTAATATTACTCGCGAGTTGCTTCACCAAACACGCCTACGCAAACTTTGATTAAAACTTCCGTGTAGAGAATAGGGAAATTTTATATAAACTTAGTGAACCGGCGAACTTCGTCATATTCATACTCCTTTTGTGTGTTAAAGGGGTAAACTAGAAAAACTAACAAACATGCCCCGAACTCTCAAAGTTTAGTTGTACTTTCTTATCCCTCTTCCTTTTAAGTTGTGCCACAGCGTTTTCCGCTCAGGCGAGTGCATCAAGTTTTAGGAAATAGGTACAAAGGAATTGTTGTATTACAGGAGTATTCAACTATACCTGTAGTTATGGTTAAGGGGTTTGCGTATGTAGATTGAAAAGCCTCATAGTGATGTTTCATATGGAAAAAGCCAACTGCGCTTGGCGGTTGAATCGACGGATTCATCGCAACTTTTTATCAAACATCCAACCGTCGAGACCGTTCAGTAGCTAATGCCCAAAGGTCCTAAAACACCTAGTTCTTGTACGAACACAAAAAATAAAAGATTTCTCTAAAAAAAGCTTTGATCTTCATTACATTATCATATCCAATAAAAGAGGGTTACGATAAAACATAAAATGTACTTTTCAACTTCAAATTAACATCTGGAAGTCATGTGAAATGAAAAATGTTTTAAAATGTTCAATTTTTCACTCGAAAAATAAACTCTTTTAATTTCATTTCATTCACCAAGCACCGCCAAACTAATGAAGGCGATTTGAGAAAGCTTAAAGGAGCATAATAAATTATTTTGCGAATGAAAAGTACCTAATTCGCGTGGATTTTCTACTGACAATGAGTGGGCTAAATCTGTAAAAGAAAATGGAGATTTTAATGAAGCCAGGTGGTCGGCAGTTTCGTGTTTCTTCAAGCCAGTCGACGTTTCAGAACCTGGTCTATTTTAATCTCAAATAATTACCTTTTTTTCGGGGTCTAATTACAAACGGTAGCAATGAAGATAATTATGGTAAACTGATAATGCGGGGTTTTAAATATGAATTCACATTTTTAAGCTAGGTTGTTACTGGATGAGGTATTTTTGTTTTGCTTTTCGTTGAGTAAATATCTACATTGTTTTATTTTTAATTACTTTTTCAGCTATTGCATAGCTTCTATCGCGGGCCTTGAGCGCGGGGACCGAATCCAGAAATTCCGTAACGATAAAACCTCACGCTCCCCACTCCGACGGGCACGGAGGTGTGGCTTGAAGGCCGTGCATCGTCTAACGTCGTTTCAGTTCGGCAGTCTTCGACACACCGGCGATGCCGCCGCCGGTCGGTCACCACGCTCAAAAAGTGTATAAAATAAATAAATAATTATAATTGCATAAGTTGATACAAAATGCTATGCAATAGCTTTACCGCGGCAGTCCCCGAGTGCGACACGTTTTTTTTTTTTCTTTTGGAATGAACATTTTAGATATATGTATATCTTGAGAACTGTTATATACGAGTGTAGGTAGTATCAATTTACTGCTACGTTGCTGTGTTGTTGTTGTGTTGGTCGGGGGACCGCATTCTATTTTCCTTACGAATATTTTAAATTATAAAAAAAATGAATCCAAACACGACATATCTGCTGTTACATTTTTCAAGAATGGATGGAATGCTGAAAATTCTGACTCCATCATCAGCCCCTCGTCTGTTGTCACCATTGCACTATATTAAGAATTAAACACTGATTAAAATGAATCCAAACACGACATATCTGCTGTTAAATTGGATCTATAACTCTACCACAGCCGACAAAAGAGCTGATGACCTTGAAAGGGCTGAACCGATTTTCATATAATATATCTAAGAACACTCCCAGGAATACCAGCTTTAAATTTAAAAAAAACCGCATCCAAATCCGTCCACGCGTTTGGGAGCTAGAATGCCACAGACAGACAGACACACAGACAAACAGACACACAGACACACAGACAGAGGGGTCAAACTTATAGCACCCCTCTTTTGGCGTCGGGGGTTAAAAATACACTGAAACAGAAATCCAGCTGATCAACATACGTAATCAAGTCTTTAAGTAGTCTACTTATCCCACTCTCAAAATAGGCGATTCGCAACGTTTCAACTTACCGAAGATTACGGTACCGAACGTAACACCCGACCAGCTTCAGAAGATACGTTTCTCTATCTCTTCCAAAATAATTTTCTACTGAATTGTTCTTATTAATCACCAATGAGGGGTCCGTTTAATTTGGATGTGTGTTCCCCGTTGCGTTCCAAGCACAATCTGTTTTCGCTAACAAATTCTAAGACGTGACTCGTACCGTATAAAGGGATCTGTATAATGCCGCCTTAAGTTGAACGGCTTTCCGAGTTACCTAATAGATGGCTCTGAGTCTCATGGACAATTGGATTACCAATATAGGACGCACATTAGGAGCTAAGCAGTTTCAGTTTAGTTAAATAGAAGTTTTGTTGTGGTAATGTTTATTTATAATCATAGAAAACTAAATTTTGGTTTCAAATTTTTGGGCTACAAGTAGTTGAGGATTTCTTCTTGCAATAAAGAGCTTTAGAACTCTTTGCAATTGTTGTATATCACATAGATAACATATTACGTTAATAACCTATTTAAGATGTTATTATAAATTATCAGTTCATGCGTTTCCGTTTAAATCCAATTTGAGGTAAAATAAATACAAAACCGTCTCGACTTATCTTCTGATACTTGCATACCTACATATCCAAGTATTATATTATTTTATTTTACCTACACCCTATACTATGCATTTGAAATTAGACGGCCCACCAATTTAATTTTTAAGTAAACCATTAAAAACATCCAAATTTAAAATAATAAAAATAAATTTCCTCAATTACATTCGTTTGGACTTAAATAGGTTAAAATTTGAATAACGGTAAGTAATATTAAACAGATCCCTATCATTCGGAGATATAACTTAATTAAGGTGATGAGATGAAAACTCTTAATGGAATTTATGATTTTATCACTGAAATGAATCCTTGATATAAATAATTTAAGAATTTGAATAATTTGGATTGAATGAAATAACTTTTATTGATACGTATGTAATGTGAAGCTGAATTTGCAATGGTTTGCAGGCGTCACATATTGATCACATAAAACTTTCTTACTTATTTTTTACCTAAGTATCTACATGGAACCGTAACTCAACTTTTAAGTTAGTGCATCAGTTTTAATGTGTTATCGCAATTTAGGTCGTTATTTATCTAAGTAGGTACATATTTGTCAATTGACTCTTACCATTTAAGGAGTATTCCAGTGATCTCATTTGCACGTTTAAGTCGAAGGGTTCTTTGGGAGGAAGGCCAACGAGATTTACATTTAAAGAGCTCAAGATCGTCCAAATCGATTCGAGTTTGATAATCGGATCGAAAAGTTTAAAATTGTTAATACTCGTAAAGCGCACCCACGCTGATAAAATCTTGCTGAATCCCCCACAACTTTTGCGAGTTATCCCTTTATTATTATAAAATTGAGGGGCATTCAAAGTTTTCTAATAACTTACCCTAGTCCCTCGTTTAAATTCCAGGTATACGGACACCGATCTCAATCAAACTTGGCCGCTCTCGAAGTGTGAAGTTTCCAAACAGCTTGCCAACTTCGGTAATGTTATGCAAAAACGTGTTTTCTAGTGGCCGATGACAATGCTTACCTAATTGTGGGACTTTTTTTGAGGAAATGGTGCATCTGTACCTATATTTGATGAGATTTTTGCTTCGTTTTAAATAATCAACTGTTTTAGTGTCGTATTTCGTCATACTTACGTAGTGGTTTATTCGTCGTAGCTTTAGATTAGAAAAAACTAGGTAGGTACTTAGTCGTTTTTACTTACTTATTTTTGCTGGCAACAGACATCGTTGTTGGTGCCATATTACAAAGCGTTACGTTTTAAAACTTCGGCCAATATGACAGGTCGCCTATCCAACTATAGTAGGTTTCTTTTAGCAATATTTGCTAGTGGAAAATTGTAAATCCTGAGTGCAAGGAAGAGCAAAATTTCGTTTCGTGCCACTGAAACTCTGATCCTTAGTTTATCGAATTTGAGATGCAACTGCAGACGCTATCTAGATTTTGTGGTAAAATATATTAAAATTTTTTATTTTATTTTTGTATGCTCTTATTCCATCTACTAACTATTAGCTATCTACTAGGTACCGTACGCAAACTTGTGACTATGAGGCCCTATTTTTCATTTTCTTAAATACTTATCTAAAATTCTAAAATACTTCTATGATTATAATTAGGTATCGACGACTGATTGGAAGATTTATCGCGATAAATGGCAACCCACGGATGCAGTTGTGCGTAAATGACCTTATCACGTATAGAAAATACAGTGAATAATATATTTTCGTATGTATTTTCTATTATTAGAATTAGATAATATGTTTGGTGTGAATGAAGTGGAACGGACCCGATTTTTTCTTGTCCCAACATGCCGGGATGTTACAGGGAAAATCCATTACGGATTTACGATTTCCTTAAAACAAAAATAATGAGTATAATAAAACCGGATTTGTTGGCTTACCAATACATTACTTTTAAGCATATCGGATAGACACAAATATTACTTAAGCTAAGAACGTGTATTTATTGGCACATATGAGAAGAGCTCAGTTTAGGTCGCCAACAAGCGAAGAATAGCATTTCTGTAAAGGTGAAATTTTCGTTTTTTTTTATTTGTAAGCTTATATTAGCCTCTACAATATGAATCGAGAATCTTCTGTCCTCTGTCAACCAAGAGCCAATATTCGAAATACTTCCGATCACAGGTATTAACATTGTTCCTGAGTTCTGAGAACAGTACCTCGTATTTGTCATAAATCAGGGCGTCTTTCTTTCGATTTAATATCCTGGACGTGTTTTATCAATCCACATCGATGGCACTCTCATATAGAATTGATAATACCTACCGTGTTTTCCTCTATTTTATTGTTCAAATTATTTGTGTTCCAAGAATTATGTTTGAAAATAGATTCCCGGAAATCAAGTTCATATTTTCGAAGGTAGAAAAGTAGTGTATATTTGTAAACATTAACAAGATAAAAGCTTTTTTCGAAAATGTTTACATACGTATATTCAAAGGTAAATTACCTTTTTACCTATAAATCGTAATGGTACTTGAATTTAATTGATTTTTTTTTTTTAACTAATGCTAGATCCACAAAAATCACAGCCACTGATAGCCAAACATTTTATTTTCTACTAGATAGATAAAATACTTTATTGCATACAAAGAGATGCAGAGAAAACTTAAAATTACTTATTACATTGTGCGCAAAGGCGGTCTTATCACTAAAAGTGATCTCTTCAAGACAGATTTTTGAGTAGGACTAGTTTAAGATGACTGTAGAGTGAAAAATAAATATACTGTTAGCCACGTAGACTCGTTATTGAAACGAGTCTGTGCGGAGCTCGAGTAGGTACGTAATAGATAAGACAAGTCAGCGAGCGTGAAAATATTCCTGAATTGATATGGTTCCGCTGCATCAGCAATCACGTAGCCATCACGTCCGCACATATCATCGCGCGGCCAGCATCTTAGTATATAAGCGTAGCTCTAAGTCATTGCTATTGTCCAGTCCAGTCCAGTTGTCCAGTCCAGTCATCCAGTCAGTACAGTTACTATATCACCATGTAACTCCAAATATAAGTTTTATAACCTCGCTGCGCCGTTATCATTGATACCTACATTTGCGGGCCGGAACAATTCTAACGATTCCAAATGTTCATACCTACATGAATTAAAAGTATTATAGTCGGTGCTCTATACTTTAAATACACCAGATACATTGATCTGCGACTAATTGCAATTAAAAGCATGGTGTGAAATTGCAATCAGATAAATTACTTTAAAATATTGTGTTGAATTAATATTACAGTTTTTTTTCGGGTTTCAAAAGGGCTTTTACGCTCTTGCAGTTATACCGCAGCGGTTTTAGCGGTTTAGTCTCGGATTAGGACATTTGTACGGTGAAAGTCTTTACATAATAAAAAGGGAAGTCTTTTCTGCCTGTATATCCCAAGTGAACCCAAACTTTAATCTATCTATATATATAAAAATGAAACCCGTTTTCCGTTGTCACGGCATCACGCCTGAACGGCTGGACCGATTTCGCTAATTCTTTTTTTAAAATGTTCATTGAAGTCCAAGGATGGTTCTTACGGTAAGAAAAATTCGAATAATTGCCGGGAAAGCCCTAAAACAGACCTTTTCTTTTTCCCATACAAATGTTTTCTTACTAAAATGTAGAGTCAATTTGAACTTTATTCCTACACAATAAAGTTCATTCTAAGGCGGGACAAAGTTCGCCGGGACAGCTAGTCAAATATAAAAAATACGATCGCCTATTTCATCCTTCATTGTTAGCCTTGCTATGTTATGTACTTAAAAATAGTATTTGTATCGTATTGTAATCACGCCATTATAATCCTTATGTAATCACAATGCATGTATGTCTGGGTACAGGCGGCTCGGGATAGAGAATCGTGGGGAAAAAGGAAGAGGCCTTTGTCTAGAAGTAGGACACAGACGACTATAAGTAATATAGGTAAGTATCATCAACTAATATTATGTAGACAGTAAAATAACCTTGTTTATATTTTTTAAATATTACAAAGAGTTTGCAAGACCTCCTTCCTTAATTACTTAAAATCTTAATAGCTACTTTGGTAGGTAATATCAAGTTAAAAGCACCTCGAGACACTACAGAAGCATACAGTTTCATGACTTCCTCATTATTTCATATTGCAGCATATGCAGCAGCTATTAATTACACAGAGATGAACATCTGTTCTTTAACATTATGATTTGTAACATTATTTTTTTAAAATTTGATTTGTAACATTAATAAAAGCATAAAAGCATGCTTATTTTTGCTCTTAGTAGCCTTCTTGAGAAATATTTGCCCAATTTGAAAATAGGTAGGTACCTAATTGGTTGATTTTATTTGAAAATATAATAAAATGATTTTATTGGTATCGATAATATTAATTAAATCTAGAAATACCTATGTGCTTTTGATATATCAACCTACCAAAAAATTGGGATGGCATTCGCTTTTACATTAAATTATTCGCGGTACGAAAAAATGGGCCATTGTCTGGTGAAAAAATTTAACGTCTACAAGTACTCCCTTCCTTTACCCGTGCATTTGGTAATACTTACCTATAGTCAGTAAAGTAGTACAAGTTCTAATTAAACAAATGGCCTCTAACCGACCAACCGTTCGGCATTTAGTTAAAGTGGCGCGGTATTCGTTGAGATTGATTGTTATTTTGGTGTCGTTAATCGTGGATGGATTCCTAAATTATTTATAGAAAGGTATAGATTTGCAACTATTAATTAGGTACCTAAACATTTCAGTAATAAATTAACTCGCAGCAATGTTTGCCTATTTAACTTTTAATTAGGATAGGTAAGTACTAAGTAAGTATATAATTATAAGTACGAGGGCTGCACTGAAAGTTTTAAGAATGGAATATTTACACTGTTCCTGTCATGTTAAAATCTTTTTAATTGAAAACTCCTTGGTTTTAAAAATCGAATACTATTTATTTATTTAAAAAAAGATTCGCGGTCATTTCACGAGATCTTGTCAAACTTGTTTAGTCGTTGAGAAAATGGAATTGACTCGAGAAAATTCAAGAGCGATGATTTATTATGACTTTAGAAGTGGTTTAACACAAAAACAGTGTGTTGATCGGATGCTTTCTGCATTTGGTGATGAAGCCCCATCCAAAAGCACAATTTATCGCTGGTTTGCTGAATTTCAACGTGGACGTGTCAAGCTCGGTGATGATCCCCGTCAAGGTCGTCCAAAAACTGCAGTCACCCAAGAAAACGTTGATGCTGTGCGTAAGCTGATTGAGGAAGATCGACATGTGACATACCGCGAAATTCAGGCAACTTTAGACATTGGCATGAGTCAAATACAAATAATCTTGCATGAACAATTGGGTGTTAAAAGTTGTTTTCCCGATGGATACCGCATTCGCTCCGTGAAGAACAAAAAGCGGCTCGCGTTACTTGGTGCGTCAAACTCTCGAAAGATTCCACGCAGGATCCTCAAATGCTGTATACAACATCGTATCAGGTGACGAATCCTGGATTTATGCGTACGAACCCGAAACAAAAAACCAGTCACGAGTTTGGGTGTTCGAAAATGAATTAAAGCCAACAAAAATTGTTCGCTCACGGAGTGTTGCAAAAAAAAAATGGTGGCAACGTTTGTCTCCAAAACCGGCCATGTTGCGACTATTGCTCTTGAGGGACAAAGAACGGTTAATGCAGAATGGTATGCTAGCATTTGTTTGCCACAGGTCGTTTCTGAACTCCGTAAAGAGAACTGCAACCGCCGCATCATCCTTCATCACGACAATGCGAGTTCTCACACCGCGCACAGAACAAAAGAGTTTTTGGAGCAAGAAAATATAGAATTATTAGACCATCTGCCGTACAGCCCCGACCTAAGCCCTAATGATTTCTATACTTTCCCTAAAATAAAGAATAAATTGCGTGTTCAGAGATTTTCATCACCTGAAGAAGCTGTGGACGCCTACAAAACGGCCATTTTGGAGACCCCAACTTCCGAATGGAATGCTTGCTTCAATGATTGGTTCCATCGTATGGAAAAATGTGTCAAAGGGGTTTGAAGATTTTAGTATGGAGAGTGTCCTACCTACAACTTTTTTTTTTTAATTTTCCGAAAGTGGCGGCAGTCAATGAAACCTTGACTAATCGATAGTTCAGGTCAATACAAATCGAAAATATACATGAAAATTTTTTGATAAAGTGTCACGTTTCCGAGATATAGGCTGTCAAAGATAGACTAGTGGCGCCAGTATTGGAACATGAAAAACTGTGTTTTAGTGCTATTAAATGGCACATATTGTATTGGAAATTGATGAAGGATCCTGGCTTATTTTAGCAACCCCTCCTCCCTCCCTCCAAGATGCACAGCCTATAATTTTTATTATTTTAGGTATAAATATGGTGGGAATTTAGAGTGGTTTGAAAATAAGAGTTTTTGAAGCAATACCTAAAATAATAAAAATTTTAGGCTTAGCATCTTGAGGGGAGGGAGGGGGGTCTCTATAAATAAGCCAGGATTATTCATTAAACTTCTAATAACAATTTCCAATACAATATGTGCCATTTATTAGCACCAAAACACAGTTTTTCATGTTCCAATACTGGCGCCACTAGTCTATCTTTGACAGCCTATATCTCGGAAATGTGACACTTTATCAAATTTTTTCATGTATATTTTCGATTTGTATTGACCTGAACTATCGATTAATAAAGGTTTCATAGACTGCCGCCATTTTTGTCGAAAAAGGTACATACACAAGTTTAGGTAGGACATTATATTCAAACCCCTTTCGCGGAGAATACTTCGAAAAGCAATAAATACATTTTTAAATAGTAATGTTGTGTCATTTCCTTGATTCTCGAAATTTTCAGTGCCGCCCTCGTAATAATAAGTGTTTGTGTATTTTTTATGTTTCGGGAAAAGCCCAATCAGCAATGACCGATATGGCCCCAGTACAGACACTGATCTTTGATAACCTTTGTCCGCAGAACGCAAAATACTTAATCAATAGGGTTGAACAAAATCAGTCATTCTAATATTGGCCTTCAGAAATTACAATAGACAAAATTATATTTGACAAACACAATACCTACAACAAGGACGAGAAAAATATTTTATACATTAGGTTAATAAGGGAAAAAAGATTATGAAAATGAATGATGTAGTGTGGTGTCAAAGACTTCACAACCATCTCAGCAAAATGCTGTAGCAGTTACGTTACAGCGCTTATTTTCAGAGGAAACCTTTGACCGTCAACGGGCAATTAAGGTATAATAATATTCAAACTTTTTGATTTCTGTAATTTAGAGTCATAAGGGTTAACGGTTCGAGTGGTGTCCATACAGGTGCTTTTGTACAAGGATGACGTGCCAGAAACCCAGCTTAATGTACCCCGTGTCCAATAAAAAAGCGCAACTTTTCCTGGATTATCCCTCTTTACCTCTACGTCACGCATAATTTAATGTGCCACTTAAATGTCTACCCTCATCTGTATGTATGAAAAAAGGCAGTATTTATTAGACACGTAAGCACTAAAAATAAGGTTTTCTTAGTAAATGCAAACAAATTGTGAGTTATATAGCATTTGCTTTCGTCGTCTGACGTCCCTCGTCTTTTACGGTCTTTTCCTGAGGTAAAAGTTTATGTAAAGAAAGAAAACATACCTTTATTTAACAAACACATGCCATTTTCTTGGAAATTATATCACAAGCTTGAACCCAGAAGATTAAAATAATTCTTCGGTGTTTATTTTCTATGAAATTATTTTATCAAAACTATACTTTACATCGATCAAATAAACCACTAACAGCATCCGATCTATGTATATGTTCCTTCTATGGTTTTTATTTCTATGGTTAATAAACCCAAATTATTGATAAATGAAACTAAAATAGTTGAAACATTAAACATTCCCTGCAAATTTTAAACTAACTAAATAAATGTGGTGTGGTTACCGCAGTTTTACATTGATAAAAAAATAATTGTAGAAATACCTGACATGTTATATCAGTTTATTTATGTTGGTGACTGCAGTGTCTAGGTTATCATTATCATTATGTATCTCAACCATTCTTTTATAAATACACCTTACAACATCTCAGCTTATTAAAGTACTACGTACACTAGAGTTCACAAAGCTCACGCAGTAACTGTAAATTTGTTTTTTTTAAAAGATTTTTTTAAGTCAGTTCAACAATAAGATTTTATGAAAATGTTGCATAAATACTCCTCGTTTATTTTGCTTCTTTGTGCGACGGTTGGCCTGGGATTTCAAGAAGACCGTGCCTCATATGAAGACGGTCAACAGCAAGTAGAACATCAATATTTTTATTCTCGGACTCCGAGAGGTGCTGTCCATCAAGTAGGACACATATCCCAAGGATCTAAACCATCTCGACAACAAGAAGACTCAGAATTAACTACTTATCCACCTACGGGTAGCTCAGAATCCACAATCCGAACAATTCACACAAGAATTCGATTAATAACTGATAGGAAACCGAAAGAAGAAGTGAAAAATGAAATATTAGGTCAGGGAAACATTGTCACTGGACAGGGAAATAAAGTATTTGGATCTAACAACGATGTTTCTGGTGACTATAATACAATCTTTGGTTCTGGAAATAATGTTCCGGGATCTTTCAATGCAATTACTGGTTCGAATAACAGAGTTAGTGCATCGAATGAAACTGTTTTTGGAAGTGGCCTTAATGTGTTGTAAGTGATAAGAACAGTTGTATTTATTTAAATTGGAATCTGTGTAAATAATAAATATGTGTTACTCATTTGTTTTTATCAAACTTTATACAATTTTCGCACATGTTTGGTACCTATGTAAAGCAAATGTAATAGGTATAATCACCCCGCTCGAAATTACTGGAAATGCTGACAAATTAATACATTTGCACATTTACCGTAAAAAAATTAAGAAACCAAGTGATACAACGGTTTCAAACTGGGTGGCATACCTTGTACGTAGAACAGCCATAGTTTTGTTATGATAAGCTTATAAAGTCCTTTTTTCCTTATGTTGATTCATTAAAAACTAATGATTTATAATTCTTAAGTTTGGCTTCCATAACATTACGAAACAATACAGTACATTACAATAAACAAATATAAAAAACCTTTTTATTTGAGTCATTACCTCATTCCAAGATCAAAGTGTGAGCTAAAAACATTGCAATTTTCTTATTAACTTCAGTGTTTATTCATACTTATTTATGAATTAAAATATACATAACGTTTTTGAGGACTTTCACCTTTAGTACTAGACTGCAGATCTAAGGTTGATCGCAACTCACTTAGTAGTAAAGAAAAGCCTAAAAAAATGATCCCGAAATTCTACCTGTGTAGTGTTTTGTTATGTGCTATAATTGCTCTTAGTTTAGCAACTACAGAGAATCCCTCAACCAAGGAAGAGATAAGTGTTGAGAATGTGGAAGGCAACAAAATCAACCTTGACAACCTACCTCTTCCTCCTCCTCCTCCTTACCACAACCTTGACTCTGTCGTACCCAAAAATAAGGATAGGTATACACCATGAAGAACATGAAGACAATCTGAAGTTTGATAGATATATCACACAACAATGCTCGGGCTGCAATTGATACTGATTCAGAAACCTAGTATTATTGTTAAATTCAAATCATCATTTTTCAATGCAGATTGTGGATGCCTCAAGTAAAATACTAATGGTTTGTAGTAAAATGATTTGTATTGTATTTTTTAAATAAACATAGTTTTGATTTTCGTGTATTTGCATTTATTTATCAACTGCTTTATTTCTACTACTTCTTAATACATATTTATGTAGACTTATTTAGTTGAAATAACAATTTTTAAATACTTATTTTATTTCAAATAAATTGTTGTCTGATTATACGGTTCAATACTATTTTATGACCAGAACAGCCAGCCACATTGCTTGTTTATAACTTGATTTACAAAACACATATTATGAATAAAATATTAGACACGTAAGCACTAAAAATAAGGTTTTCTTAGTAAATGCAAACAAATTGTGAGTTATATAGCATTTGCTTTCGTCGTCTGACGTCCCTCGTCTTTTACGGTCTTTTCCTGAGGCAAAAGTTTACGTTAGGAAAGAAATAGGTACATACCTATATTTAACAAACACGTGCCATTTTCTAGGAAATCATATCACAAGCTTGAACCCAGAAGAAGATAATTCTTCGGTGTTAATATTATAAGAGATTTTATCTTATTTTATTTTATCAAAACTACACTTTACATCGATCAAATAAACCACTAACTGCAGCCGATCTATATTGTTACTTCTATGCTTAATTAAAATTAAATTAAGCCAATTAAACCCCAATCATTGACAAATGAAACAAAAATTGTTGAAACAAAACATTCTCTGCCAATATTAAACTAAGTAAATATATGTGGTGTGGTAACCGCAGTTACATTGATAAAAAAATATTTGTTGAAAAATACCTGCTATATCAGTTTATTTATGTTGGGGACTTGACTGTCTAGGTTATCATTATCATTATGTGCCACCCTATCATTCTCTTATAAATACACCATAAAACATCTCAGCTTATTAAAGCACTACATACAATAGAGTATACAAAGCTCCCGCAGTAACTGTACATTTGATAATTCTTTTTATTAAGTTTTTTCCAAGTCAGTTCAACAATACGATTATACTTCTAAGAAAATGTTGCACAAATACTACTCCTTTGTTTTGCTTCTTTGTGCGACGGTTGGCCTTGGATTTCAAGAAGACCGTGCCTTATATGAAGATGGTCGACAGCAAGTAGAAGATCAATATTTCTATTCTCGGTCTCCGGGGGGCGCTGTCCATCAAGTAAAACATATATCCCAAGGACCTAAACCATCTCGACAACAAAAGGACTCAAAATTGACTACTTATCCACCTACGAATAGCTCAGAATCCACAGTCCGAACAAACCACACAAGAATCCGAGTAATAACTGATAGAAAACCAAAACAAGAAGTGAAAAATGAAATGTCAGACCCGAGTAACATTATCACTGGAAAGGGTAATGAAGTATCTGGATCTAACAACATTGTCTCTGGTTCCTATAATATGATCTTTGGTTCTGGCAATATTGTTCCGGGATCTTCCAATGAAATTACTGGTTCCAATAACAAAGTTAGTGCATCGAATGTAATTGTTATTGGAAGTGACCTTATTGTATCGTAAGTGATAAGAACACTAATTGTATTTATTTAAATTGGAATCTGTTCAATTATTAAATATGTGTTACTCATTTGTTTTTATCAAACATTATACAATTTTCGCACATGTTTGGTACCTATGTGAAGCAAACGTAATAGGTATTATCACCTCGCTCGAAATTACTGAAAATGCTAACAAATTAATACATTTGCACATTTACCGTAAAAAAAATAAGAAACCAAGTGATACAACGGTTTCAAACTGGGTGGCATACCTCGTACGTAGAACAGCCATAGTTTTGTTATGATAAGCTTATCAAGTCCTTTTTTCCTTATGTTCATTCATTAAAAACAAATGATTTATAATTCTTAAGTTCGGCTTACAAAACATTACGAAACAATACAGTACATTACAGTTAACTAATATAAAAACCCTTTTATTTGAGTCATTACCTCATTCCAAGATCAAAGTGCGAGCTAACAACATTGCAATTTTCTAATTAACTTCAGTGTTTATTCATACTTATTTGTGAATTAAAATTTACATAACGTTTTTGAGGACTTTCACCTTTAGTACTAGACTGCAGATCTGAGGTTGATCGCAACTCACTTAGTAGTAAAGAAAAGCCTAATAAAATGATCACGAAATTCTACCTGTGTAGTGTTTTGTCATGTGTTATAATTGCTCTTAGTTTAGCAACTACAGAGAATCCCTCAACCAAAGAAGAGATAAGTGTTGAGAATGTGGAAGGCAACAAAATCAACCTTGACAACCTACCTCTTCCTCCTCCTCCTCCTTACCAGAACCTTGACTCTGTCGTACCCAAAAATAAGGATATACACCATGAGGAACATGAAGACAATCTGAAGTTTGATAGATATATCACACAACAATGCACAGGCTGCAATAGATATTGATTCAGAAACCTTGTCTTATTGTTAGATTAAAATTATCACTTCTCAATACACATCAATACACAGTGGATGTCACCTCAAGTAAAATACCAACCTATCGTTTGTATTAAAGTGATGAGTAGGTATTGCATTTTTTTAATAAACATAGTTTTGATATTCTAGTATATGTCTTTATTTATCAACTGCTTTATTTCTACTACTTTTCTATTTCTTTTAAGTAGTTCAAATAACAATGTTTGAATACTTATTTTATTTCAAATAAATAGCTGTTCGATTATACGGTTCAATACTATTTTATGACCGGAACAGCCAGCCACATTGATTGTTTATAACTCGATTTACAAAACACATATTATGAATGCCATTTGATATATCTAGAATAAATGTTTATATAACTTTATGCTCTCATCAATTTAAGTAGGCATTGGCTTATGGGTCATTAAAACAATAGAGTCATTATGTAGGGAGCAATATTAACGACTTAGAATGATAAGAATTAATGACATTCGCAAAATATGCGTTACCGGAGGGTCAAGGTCAAAGTTATGATACGATAAGGAATAAACGTTTAAATATTGCTTCGTCTGATTTATGCCTCATTCTAAAAACAGACTTTAAGGCAGTAAAAAAAGTGTATTTATTTAGTTACAATTGTCTTAACAATATTAAAACGTTTGTGTTGAAGAATTTTACGTCCAACTTGAATATTTATGTGCTTATTCATATAAGATGAATTTTAATTATTATTTAGTGAAAAATAAAACATTTTTTTGGTTGCGACAATAAATTGCGAAACGACATTTAATGTCCATTTTCCATCTTATGTATTTAACAAAACCAAAACAAACATTCCGCCATTATTCTGTCAAACCATAAACTTAAACTCAAATCTTGACACCATGGACAATAACATTAATATTGGAGGCTAGATAAGTCACATCTAATCCAATAATTTTTCAATTTCTAAAGGAAAGACTTGTTTCAAATATCCGAGAGTGTATCTAATTGAATTGGGTCGGAGCATAGCTTGGATATTAGTAGAAGACAAATTGCTACTTTTCACGCTTCCGCGCCACTAAATTCCTCTAGTGTACTAATAAATTTGCCTTTGTTCTATTATAAGACTTGAGGAGAAGTTATTTATAATCAATACTTTTGGCGGTAAAGCATTGTTTTTGGGCCACAAACTTTGAAGCGTGCGAAAGAGCAGTGTTGGTGACTGCCTTTGGTACTAAGATAAATGGATAGGAACTTCAAAACATATTCCTTTTTATATTAAAACAAATAGTTTGATTAAAAATTAAATTAAAAAACCCCCGACTATAAAAAGTTACAAATAAAATAAGTAGTATTTTGTCAACTGAACATCGCTTAATATTTCATACAAAT
The DNA here is from genome assembly GCA_947563765.1 of Anarsia innoxiella. NCBI lineage: Eukaryota > Metazoa > Arthropoda > Insecta > Lepidoptera > Gelechiidae > Anarsia > Anarsia innoxiella. The sequence goes on from OX387403.1 coordinate 3,581,596, forward strand.
TGATAACTTTCATACAAACTTTATTTTGTCGTGGGACCGCATTCTAATCGCATTTAATTTTGATATCTCATTATGATAACTTATGATAGGTATATATTTTTGCGTACCTATCTAGCTACTTAGCGGTCCCCCGACAAAATGAAGTTTGTATGAAAGTTATCAATTTGTATGAAATATTAAGCAATGTTCAGTTGACAAAATACAACTTATTTTATTAGTACCTAACTTTTTATAGTCGGGGGTTTTTTAAATTTTTAATTTAATTTTTATTTCAAAGTTTTTAAACCTTAATTATAATAATTATTATAAGCTCTTCCTGTTGTCGACATTGCATTATACAAAGAATTAAACACTGATCAAAATGAATCCAAACACGACATATCTGCTGTTACATTTTTCAAGAATTGATGGAATGCTGGAAATTCGTGCTCCATCATCAGTTCCTCGCCTGTTGTCACTATTGCATTATATTAAGAATTAAACACTGATCAAAACGAATCCAAACACAATGTACCTGCTATCAATTTTTCAAGAATGGATGGATTGCTGGAAATTCTGACTCCATCATCAGTCACCATTGCATTATATTAAAAACTAGCTGACCCGACGAACTTTGTTCTGCCTTAGACGCCATAAATGAGCAGATTTTTGATTTTATTAAGTTAACAATTTCCTTAATTTTTTCTTTCATAAGAACCTTCTCCTGATAATAAAGAACAGAACAAAAAAAGAATTAGCGAAATCGGTCCAGCCGTTCAGGCGTGATGCCGTGACCAAGGGAAATAGATTCATTTTTATATATATAGATTATACACTGATCAAAATGAATCCAAACACGACATATCTGCTGTTACATTTTTCAAGAATTGATGGAATGCTGGAAATTCGTGCTCCATCATCAGTTCCTCGCCTGTTGTCACTATTGCATTATATTAAGAATTAAACACTGATCAAAACGAATCCAAACACAATGTACCTGCTATCAATTTTTCAAGAATGGATGGATTGCTGGAAATTCTGACTCCATCATCAGTCACCATTGCATTATATTAAAAACTAGCTGACCCGACGAACTTTGTTCTGCCTTAGACGCCATAAATGAGCAGATTTTTGATTTTATTAAGTTAACAATTTCCTTAATTTTTTCTTTCATAAGAACCTTCTCCTGATAATAAAGAACAGAACAAAAAAAGAATTAGCGAAATCGGTCCAGCCGTTCAGGCGTGATGCCGTGACCAAGGGAAATAGATTCATTTTTATATATATAGATTATACACTGATCAAAATGAATCCAAACACGACATATCTGCTGTTATATTGGATCTACAACCCTACCACAGCCGACAAAAGAGCTGGTGACCTTGAAATGGCTGAACCGATTGCATATTATATATCTAAGAACACTCCCAGGAATACCAGCTTTAATTTAAAAAAAACCGCATCCAAATCCGTCCACGCGTTTAGGAGCTACAGTGCCACAGACAGACAGACAGACACACAGACAGACATCGACGTCAAACTTATAACACCCCTCTTTTGGCGTCGGGGGTTAACAATGAATCATGTTATAAAGAATTTCAATTATTCGATATGTCTTTTTTTTTACAAAACGAACTTACTTGCATAGTTTTAAAAGCAGAATAAAGTCATAATAGTGCCAGTAAATGTATGAAAAATATTTCAGTCGTTACGTTCTTAGAAAAGAAAGACAAGGCTGCAGTTTCCTCAAAGTAATAACTAGTTTACTTCTACAATCTTCAATGTAGGTACAGAATTTCTTTACTGCAGATAACTACATCCTAGTTTCCTAGAAGTTGTGGTTATTAAATAAAACTCTGCAAATAGTATTCATAAGTGACTACAATTTTGTTTCCATCTAACTTTGAAATCATTTTTCCATGTTTCTATTCCGACATATTGAAAACTGAGTCTTTCTTATTGAAGTTTGCATGCTATGAATTGCATCAAAAGTTGTACGGATGGTTGGAAACAAAGACTGGCCAAACATTGAACTGAATAGACTAGTGTCTATATAAAAGACTGAGCTTTAGATTTTGTTTTATAACATATTTTTAATTTGGAACAAAATTAAAACATCTTAAAAGTAAATCTTCGTCTTCAATAATAAAAACCAGTCTCAGTATCTACTATCAGGAGAAAACGTTTGTACAAAGTATTCCCTCTAAAAACCAAGCAATCGTATGTCATTGGTCTCTTGTGAGCATTTCGTCTATGTTGAAACACAACTATGTATTTCACTACACTACTGACACAAACGTACGACTGTCATGATCTCCTTATTACGTCTTGTCTTCGAACGAGCAAATGGCTGAAAGAGAATTCTTTGCGATGTAAAGGACTTGAAACACTGGAACGATATGGGGAATTCTAGCAGAGAATGAAGACGTCATAGTGTCTAGTTGCGATGTACACTTATACGGACTCGTTTTATAAAAAGGACATTTTCTTTAACAGATTTTAGCACTTGCTTCTTTTGTTTTATCTCTTTGACTTAGGTATAGACATCTGAATATAATGATGTTACTTTATATTTGTTTAGCGATATTATGTGTCATTATTTTTGGATACGCCTCTGCTTGTCAATACAAATGCTTATTCCTGACGAAAAGTACAATAAAACCTTCGTATTATTAAACAAAAAAACAAGTTGGTAGTGCCTTTTGCTATGTTCATGTCGAAATGAAACCAATAGAAGTATCTACCTAAAAGAACCCAAGTCCGCTGATTTAAAATAGCCGCAGTTGTGTGTCGTCGGCAGAGTGTCAATGACATGTATTGACACATTTGGTATTCTGCTAAACAATAGCTTACACTAATTGCGACCAAATGTGTAAAAAACGCCATTGTCACTCTGCCTACACACAACTGAGAATATTGTAAATTAGTAGACTTGGACACCAGGGCCTCGATTCTCTAAGTTAAAATGCCCGTCGATATCCTGTCGGTATACTGTCGACGACAATTTTTGACACATTTGGTATTCTGTAAAAAAATGGCTTGGCTTGATTGGGATCAATGGCGCCACCATGAAGCCGCTGAGCCATCGTTGCAAATTTTGGTATTCCGCAAAACTCGTTTTTTGATACATTTTTAACATAGATGGCGCCATCGTGGAGCCACGGAGCCATCTTAGCAAATTTTGGTATTCCGCTTATCAGTGGCTTCATGATGTCGCATCAAAACCCAGGTCTGTAGACATATAGGTATGTATCTGCAAGATATTTTTATTAGTTAAAGAATACGAAATAAATCGAATATTTGTGAGGAAGCATCGATATTTTCGTTTTACATCCAATTTAAACTTACCTACATCCTATCAAAATATTTCACTCTTATAAAGGCAGTTACGTAAAGGTATATTTCTGTTTTCTGTTGAACCAATTCGTCAAAATAAAATGTGCCATTTGGCAGGATTCACAATCGTAGTTACAATTAAAAATACAACTTTAACTGTAGGCTACAAACACGTTTAATATAAAATATACTTTGTTCTTCATTAGGTATTCTGTTATAGGTAGTAAATCGGTAGTACTTTAAAACAAAAAATAACGATAGATAAGTGTACCAATGATCTAAATTTGAATCAATACAGGTACTTATATTTTTTAAATTTTAAATCCGAATTAAATAAAAAACATGTTTACTTAGGTACATATCTCCAATATATTCTCAGACCACGAATAAGCCCGTTTTTGGTCATGAGTAATCTGAATTAAGGTATTAGTCTGACTCTCTATAGTCTATACGGGGAGCATTGGACGCATAAGGTCGTTTCCCCAAAATTGTCTCTAATAGAAAGTAGCAGGGTTGAAATACAGTTTTCTTAATTGGTCCAATGCCATTACAAAGAGCATGTCAAAGGAAGGTGGAGGTTGAATTCGTGAAAGCAGGCTGTTCGGTATCGGGACAAAATTAGTTTCGCTGAACGATATATGTGCGGAACAGGGTCCATTTATTACCGCAAAACGTTCATGAAGTCAGCCTGAAAATTGTCGTTTAAAATCACGTCAAAATCATTCGCTGTTTAATCGTGGTTTAATCCAACTTTTTAAAAATGCTTTTTTACTACCAATATTGACTTGTACTCGTATTAGGTAAGTTTAGTGAGTACGAATATAATTTTTGGTTTAAGTTATTTTCAACCAAAAGTAATCAAATCTGAAAATAGTAACAAAGAGCAAGTTTATTGAAAATGTCACAAAAAACTATTCATTCAAAATAGAACAAAACCATAGAAATTAGACCTTATTTATATAATACACCACGTTACTAAAGTTTAAGAAGTTTTCTGGGAATTAAAGCTGCAAGCGACGCAATTTGTTTGTTTAGTACCTAATTCTTTGACGCTGATTCTCTAACTGGTTCTGAAACCAGCACTAACTTAATTGATCAGAATCGCCTCCCAGCTCAATCAACAAAACCCACAGCTGTCTCCGGTGTCTTTAGCAACACAAATTTGACGTTTATTAATTTAATTCACCGACACTTTTTATTAAATTTCAGTAAACGCTGAAAGGGGAATCAAATTGTTAGAGGAAGCCGGAACCATTGTTTAAGGTATTGTTTTGATCGCCTTTTTTAATACAAAAGCTTTTGTCATCAAGGTTATTAATAAATAAATAAATAGATAGGGTTAATCAAAGGTACATAGGTTCACAGGTTCATAAGTTGTAAGTGCATATTGCAATTTTCAATTAAATAAGATGTACAAAAGATAAAACAAACAACCATAATTATATACCTATATACAGGTACATAAAGAAACAGAAAAAACTAAGTTAAAAAATCTTGTTCTACTTAATTTCTATACTCTTTTGTTGTTTGTCCTAATCCTTGCAAGAAAAGAAAATGCTTTACGACTTTCCCTCAGTACAAACAAGAGCGAAGGAAACCGTGAAGTCATTACCGTTGTTGAAAATGAGCAAAGTTCACTCCTTTAGCGACCTCAACCCGTTTCCATGAGAATTTAGCAAGTCATAATTCGACGGTCACTCGCCTCCCCGCTAACTTAAACTTAACTTAGGTACACTTAATTTTCTAGTGATGTAGTACTTAGTATATTAGCTTCAAAGGTTTTAATCAACTGACTAAGTGCTATCAAAGAAACTAACTGCACTTAACCGCTCTTCACCTAATATCTATTTGGTAAAATCAATATTTATTGTACAACTAGAGGCTGCCTGTGACTTCGTAAAACTGACACAATATCTTAAAACAATATAGACTTTGTGTAATTCTGCTTAGCTATAATGTAGCCAAGTTACATTAAAATCTAAAACTAACTTACTTTGTGCGTGAAGTTAGATAGATTTGTTTTCAAAGATAGCATAGTACTTACTTGTAGTAACAAATGCTGCTTTGCTGTCTCGCACGTGTACTACTAGTCTAATCTCGAGGACAAACCTTGAGAATCTTCGATATTGGCGTTAAGGAAACTGTTCTTAAAACTTTTAAACGTGTTGCAATGGCGTCCACTTGTCTCGTGTTCAGACGACCTTTTTTATAAGAGTGCTGATGAAAACCAAATTCGAAGAGTGGGAGAAGCGTAGAGGTCACCTGCGACTTCGTTCGCATTTTCCGTTATATCAGAAAAAGTCATGTTATCTTAAAATTACTTCAGTGCTCTATTTGTTATTTTGATGTATAAGCTATTTTCAAGTTTCATTAAAATCTGTTCAGTAGTTTTTGCGTGAAAGAGTAACAAGTATCCGCATATACTTACTATCTATACATTGGCACTAACATTGACATTATAATATGAATAGGTCTCCGCCAGTTTCCGTTTAAATACCGGATCCGACACACACACACAATACATTTCATATTGAGCTTTATAATTATCGTTTTTAAGTTTTCTCTATGCTAATTAAATTACTTAATTTATTAAAGATTAAACACAACCTAATGGTGCATCCCTATACCAATCTTAAATAATTGGATTGAATCATAGTTAGTTGGGAGTTGAATGTCGTAGTTTCAATGACTTGAGTTGAAACACGTGGACTGGTCTGGTTACATTGTAATTGTCAGGCAGGAGTATCTGAAACTGTTCTATATAATTGAAAGTATACCTAATATCTAACAAATAGAATATACCCATAACAGTAGCTTAACAGCGACTCTACTGTGACTATGAAATGACTCTTTATTTTTCTTTTTACGCACTTAATAATGGTGTGACAAATATTTATTTTTCCTTTTAGGTTTTCCTAAAAGACAGAGTTCAACTTAAGGCTTAATTTATTTACAGGTCATTAAAACATTAATTTAACTTGGAAAATATAAATCAAAATCTGAAATTAGTATTACTCGCGAGTTGCTTCACCAAACACGCCTACGCAAACTTTCATTAAAACTTCCATGTAGAGAGTAGGGAAATTTTATATAAACTTAGTGAACCGACGAACTTCGTCATATTGATACTCCTTTTGTATGTTAAAGGGGTAAACTAGAAAAACTAACAAACATGCTCCGAACTCTCCAAGTTTAGTTGTACTTTCTTATCCCTCTTCCTTTTAAGTTGTGCCACAGCGTTTTCCGTTCAGGCGAGTGCATCAAGTTTTAGGTAATAGGTACAAAGGAATTGTTGTATTACAGGAGTATTCAACTATACCTGTAGTTATGGTTAAGGGGTTTGCGTATGTAGATTGAAAAGCTTCATAGTGATGTTTCATATGGAAAAAGCCAACTGCGCTTGGCGGTTGAATCGACGGATTCATCGCAACTTTTTATCAAATATCCAACCGCCGAGACCGTTCAGTAGCTAATGCCCAAAGGTCCTAAAATACCTAGTTTTTGTACGAACACAAAAAATAAAAGATTTCTCTAAAAAATCCTTTGATCTCCATTACATTATCATATCCAATATGAAAGGGTTACGATAAAACATTAAACGGATTTTTCAACTTCTAAATAACATCTGGAAGTCATGTGAAATGAAATATGTTTTAAAATGTTGAATTTTTCACTCCAAAATTAAACTCTTTTAATTTCATTTCATTCACCAAGCACCGCAAAACTAATGAAGGCGATTTGAGAAAGCTTAAAGGAGCATAATAAATTATTTTGCGAATGAAAAGTAATTCGCGTGGATTTTCTACTGACAATGAGTGGGCTAAATCTGTAAAAGAAAATGGAGATTTTAATGAAGCCAGGCGGTCGGCAGTTTCGTGTTTCTTCAAGCCAGTCGACGTTTCAGAACCTGGTCTATTTTAATCTAACATAATTACCTTTTTTCAAATTTCTAATAACTTCGGGATCTAATTACAAACGGTAGCAATGTAGATAATTATGGTAAACTGATAAAGCGGGGTTTTAAATATGAATTCACATTTTTAAGCTAGGTTGTTACTGGATGAGGTATTTTTGTTTTGCTTTTCGTTGAGTAAAAATCTACATTGTTTTATTTTTAACTTGTGTTTGTTTTGGCAAACGTATAAATACTTGCTATCTTTTGGAATTAACCTTTTAGATATTGTTTAACTACATCGCTATTGCTATGATTAAATGCTATTACTCGAATATATAGGGTGACTTTAAATTAGTGAACGATGGAAAAGGATATGCATGTACTCGTGATAACAAACAACTTTTACTATGGGACCAAGGTCGAAATCGTCCAAAAATTTTTGAACTCCCCATACAAAATGCACCAGCTGATAATATGGGGGAACAATTTTTTTTTGTGATTTCGACCTTGGTCCCATAGTAAAAGTTTTTTGTTATCACGAGTACATGCATATCCTTTTCTATCGTTCTCTAATTTAAAGTCACCTTGTATGTATATTCTGAGAACTGTTGTATATAATACGAGTGTAGGTTGTATCAATTTACTGCTACGTTGCTGTGCATATTCTAAGAACTTAGAACACGGTATTAATTTTGATCTAGGTAGGTACATTTTCCTCTCATTCATGTCTTTTGGCATTCAATCTGATGATTAGATACGAGCAAAGAAAACTGAATTAATTTATTTTAAACTTTTTATAAATATAATAATTTCATCATACTTGAGAGAAGTGTTTTTTCAAAGTAATAGAAAAATATCATGTAATACAATTGTTTCTGTTGAAGCCGTACTAGTTAAAAAGCAGTTGATACTAGAAACATCAGAAATATTTTTGTATAAGGCCGCAATTACCAAATAAAATAAGTAGGAAGCTTTGTAGGAAGTATTTTCATTAGTAGGTGAACAACATAATCAAATTAACTTTTTTTGAGATAATATTTATTGAATTCCTTTTTGAGGCTTATTTACTAATAATGACGTAGAAAATACATTGAAACAGAAATCCAGCTGATCAACATAATTAAGTCTTTAAGTAGTCTACTTATCCCACTCTCAAAATAGGCGATTCGCAACGTTTCAATTTACCGAGGATTAGTGTACCGAACGTAACACCCGACCAGCTTCAGAAGATACGTTTCTCTATCTCTTCCAAAATAATTTTCTACTGAATTGTTCTTACTAATCACCAATGAGGGGTCCGTTTAATTTGGATGTGTGTTCCCCGTTGCGTTCCAAGCACAATCTGTTTTCGCTAACAAATTCTAAGACGTGACTCGTACCGTATAAAGGGATCTGTATAATGCCGCCTTAAGTTGAACGGCTTTCCGAGTTACCTAATAGATGGCTCTGTGTCTCATGGACAATTGGATTACCAATATAGGACGCACATTAGGAGCTAAGCAGTTTCAGTTTAGTTAAATAGAAGTTTTGTTGTGGTAATGTTTATTTATAATCATAGAAAACTAAATTTCGATTTCAGATTTTTAGGCTACAAGTAGATGTGGATTTCTTCTTGCAATAAAGAGCTTTAGTACTTTTTGCAATTGTGTATATCATATAGATAACATATTACGTTGATAACCTATTTAAGATGTTATTATAAATTATCAGTTCATGCGTTTCCGTTTAAATCCAATTTGAGGTAAAATAAATACAAAACCGTCTCGACTTATCTTCTGATACTTGCATACCTACATATCCAAGTTATATATTATTTTATTTTACCTACACCCTATACTATGCATTTGACATTAGACGGCCCACCAATTTAATTTTTAAGTAAACCATTAAAAACATCCAAATTTAAAATAATAAAAATAAATTTCCTCAATTACATTCGTTTGGACTTAAATAGGTTAAAATTTGAATAACGGTAAGTAATATTAAACAGATCCCTATCATTCGGAGATATAACTTAATTAAGGTGATGAGATGAAAACTCTTAATGGAATTTATGATTTTATCACTGAAATGAATCCTTGATATAAATAATTTAAGAATTTGAATAATTTGGATTGAATGAAATAACTTTTATTGATACGTATGTAATGTGAAGCTGAATTTGCAATGGTTTGCAGGCGTCACATATTGATCACATAAAACTTTCTTACTTATTTTTTACCTAAGTATCTACATGGAACCGTAACTCAACTTTTAAGTTAGTGCATCAGTTTTAATGTGTTATCGCAATTTAGGTCGTTATTTATCTAAGTAGGTACATATTTGTCAATTGACTCTTACCATTTAAGGAGTATTCCAGTGATCTCATTTGCACGTTTAAGTCGAAGGGTTCTTTGGGAGGAAGGCCAACGAGATTTACATTTAAAGAGCTCAAGATCGTCCAAATCGATTCGAGTTTGATAATCGGATCGAAAAGTTTAAAATTGTTAATACTCGTAAAGCGCACCCACGCTGATAAAATCTTGCTGAATCCCCCACAACTTTTGCGAGTTATCCCTTTATTATTATAAAATTGAGGGGCATTCAAAGTTTTCTAATAACTTACCCTAGTCCCTCGTTTAAATTCCAGGTATACGGACACCGATCTCAATCAAACTTGGCCGCTCTCGAAGTGTGAAGTTTCCAAACAGCTTGCCAACTTCGGTAATGTTATGCAAAAACGTGTTTTCTAGTGGCCGATGACAATGCTTACCTAATTGTGGGACTTTTTTTGAGGAAATGGTGCATCTGTACCTATATTTGATGAGATTTTTGCTTCGTTTTAAATAATCAACTGTTTTAGTGTCGTATTTCGTCATACTTACGTAGTGGTTTATTCGTCGTAGCTTTAGATTAGAAAAAACTAGGTAGGTACTTAGTCGTTTTTACTTACTTATTTTTGCTGGCAACAGACATCGTTGTTGGTGCCATATTACAAAGCGTTACGTTTTAAAACTTCGGCCGATATGACAGGTTGCCTATCCAACTATAGTAGGTTTCTTTTAGCAATATTTGCTAGTGGAAAATTGTAAATCCTGAGTGCAAGGAAGAGCAAAATTTCGTTTCGTGCCACTGAAACTCTGATCCTTAGTTTATCGAATTTGAGATGCAACTGCAGACGCTATCTAGATTTTGTGGTAAAATATATTAAAATTTTTTATTTTATTTTTGTATGCTCTTATTCCATCTACTAACTATTAGCTATCTACTAGGTACCGTACGCAAACTTGTGACTATGAGGCCCTATTTTTCATTTTCTTAAATACTTATCTAAAATTCTAAAATACTTCTATGATTATAATTAGGTATCGACGACTGATTGGAAGATTTATCGCGATAAATGTCAACCCACGGATGCAGTTGTGCGTAAATGACCTTATCACATATAGAAAATACTTACAGTGAATAATATATTTTCGTATGTATTTTCTATTAGAATTAGATAATATGTTTGGTGTGAATGAAGTGGAACGGACCCGATTTTTTCTTGTCCCAACATGCCGGGATGTTACAGGGAAAATCCATTACGGATTTACGATTTCCTTAAAACAAAAATAATGAGTATAATAAAACCGGATTTGTTGGCTTACCAATACATTACTTTTAAGCATATTGGAAAGACACAAATATTACTTAAGCTAAGAACGTGTATTTATTGGCACATATGAGAAGAGCTCAGTTTAGGTCGCCAACAAGCGAAGAATAGCATTTCTGTAAAGGTGACATTTTCGTTTTTTTTTTATTTGTAAGCTTATATTAGCCTCTACAATATGAATCGAGAATCTTCTGTCCTCTGTCAACCAAGAGCCAGTATTCGAAATACTTCCGATCACAGGTAATTACATTGTTCCTGAGTTCTGAGAACATACCTCGTATTTGTCATAAATCAGGGCGTCTTTCTTTCGATTTAATATCCTGGACGTGTTTTATCAATCCACATCGATGGCACTCTCATATAGAATTGAAAATACCTACCGTGTTTTCCTCTATTTTATTGTTCAAATTATTTGTGTTCCAAGAATTATGTTTGAAAATAGATTCCCGGAAATCAAGTTCATATTTTCGAAGGTAGAAAAGTAGTGTATATTTGTAAACATTAACAAGATAAAAGCTTTTTTCGAAAATGTTTACATACGTATATTCAAAGGTAAATTACCTATAAACCGTAATGGTACTTGAATTTAATAGATTTTTTTTTTAACTAATGCTAGATCCACAAAAATCACAGCCACTGATAGCCAAACATTTTATTTTCTACTAGATAGATAAAATACTTTATTGCATACAAAGAGATGCAGAGAAAACTTAAAATTACTTATAAGTTATAACCGCCTTTGCGCACAATGTTATAACATTGGCAAAGGCGGTCTTATCACTAAAAGTGATCTCTTCAAGACAGATTTTTGAGTAGGACTAGTTTAAGAAGACTGTAGAGTGAAAAATAAATATACTGTTAGCCACGTAGACTTGTTATTTCAACGAGTCTGTGCGGAGCTCGAGTACGTAATAGATAAGACAAGTCAGCGAGCGTGAAAGTATTCCTGCATTGATATGGTTCCGCTGCATCAGCAATCACGTAGCCATCACGTCCGCACATATCATCGCGCGGCCAGCATCTTAGTATATAAGCGTAGCTCTAAGTCATTGCTATTGTCCAGTCCAGTCCAGTTGTCCAGTCCAGTTGTCCAGTCCAGTCATCCAGTCAGTACAGTTACTATATATCACCATGTAACTCCAAATATAAGTTTTACAACCTCGCTGCGCCGTTATCATTGACACCTATATTTGCGGGCCGGAACAAGTCTAACGATTCCAAATGTTCATACCTACATGAATTAAAAGTATTATAGTCGGTGCTCTATACTTTAAATACACCAGATACATTGATCTGCGACTAATTGCAATTTAAAGCATGGTGTGAAATTGCAATCAGATAAATTACTTTAAAATATTGTGTTGAATTAATATTACAGTTTTTTTTCGGGTTTCAAAAGGGCTTTTACGCTCTTGCAGTTATACCGCAGCGGTTTTAGCGGTTTAGTCTCGGATTAGGACATTTGTACGGTGAAAGTCTTTACATAATAAAAAGGGAAGTCTTTTCTGCCTGTATATCCCAACTGAACCCAAACTTTAATCAAATATAAAAAATACGATCGCCTATTTCATCCTTCATTGTTAGCCTTGCTATGTTATGTACTTAAAAATAGTATTTGTATCGTATTGTAATCACGCCATTATAATCCTTATGTAATCACAATGCATGTATGTCTGGGTACAGGCGGCTCGGGATAGAGAATCGTGGGGAAAAAGGAAGAGGCCTTTGTCTAGAAGTAGGACACAGACGACTATAAGTAATATAGGTAAGTATCATCAACTAATATTATGTAAACAGTAAAATAACCTTGTTTATATTTTTTAAATATTACAAAGAGTTTGCAAGACCTCCTTCCTTAATTACTTAAAATCTTAATAGCTACTTTGGTAGGTAATATCAAGTTAAAAGCACCTCGAGACACTACAGAAGCATACAGTTTCATGACTTCCTCATTATTTCATATTGCAGCATATGCAGCAGCTATTAATTACACAGAGATGAACATCTGTTCTTTAACATTATGATTTGTAACATTATTTTTTTAAAATTTGATTTGTAACATTAATAAAAGCATAAAAGCATGCTTATTTTTGCTCTTAGTAGCCTTCTCGAGAAATATTTGCCCAATTTGAAAATAGGTAGGTACCTAATTGGTTGATTTTATTTGAAAATATAATAAAATGATTTTATTGGTATCGATAATATTAATTAAATCTAGAAATACCTATGTGCTTTTGATATATCAACCTACCAAAAAATTGGGATGGCATTCGCTTTTACATTAAATTATTCGCGGTACGAAAAAATGGGCCATTGTCTGGTGAAAAAATTTAACGTCTACAAGTATTCCTTTACCCGTGCATTTGGTAATACTTACCTATAGTCAGTAAAGTAGTACAAGTTCTAATTAAACAAATGGCCTCTAACCGACCAACCGTTCGGCATTAAGTTAAAGTGGCGCGGTATTCGTTGAGATTGATTGTTATTTTGGGGTCGTTAATCGTGGATGGATTCCTAAATTATTTATAGAAAGGTATAGATTTGCAACTATTAATTAGGTAAACATTTCAGTAATAAATTAACTCGCAGCAATGTTTGCCTATTTAACTTTTAATTAGGATAGGTAAGTACTAAGTAAGTATATAATTATAAGTACGAGGGCTGCACTGAAAGTTTTAAGAATGGAATATTTACACTGTTCCTGTCATGTTAAAATCTTTTTAATTGAAGACTCCTTGGTTTTAAAAATCGAATACTATTTATTTATTTAAAAAAAAATTTCGCGGTCTTTTCACGAGGTCTTGTCAAACTTGTTTAGTCGTTGAGAAAATGGAATTGACTCGAGAAAATTCAAGAGCGATGATTTATTATGACTTTAGAAGTGGTTTAACACAAAAACAGTGTGTTGATCGGATGCTTTCTGCATTTCGTGATGAAGCCCCATCCAAAAGCACAATTTATCGCTGGTTTGTTGAATTTCAACGTGGACGTGTCAAGCTCGGTGATGATCCCCGTCAAGGTTGTCCAAAAACTGCAGTCACCCAAGAAAACGTTCATGCTGTGCGTAAGCTGATTGAGGAAGATCGACATGTGACATACCGCGAAATTCAGGCAACTTTAGACATTGGCATGAGTCAAATACAAATAATCTTGCATGAACAATTGGGTGTTAAAAGTTGTTTTCCCGATGGATACCGCATTCGCTCCGTGAAGAACAAAAAGCGGCTCGCGTTACTTGGTGCGTCAAACTCTCGAAAGATTCCACGCAGGATCCTCAAATGCTGTATACAACATCGTATCAGGTGACGAATCCTGGATTTATGCGTACGAACCCGAAACAAAAAACCAGTCACGAGTTTGGGTGTTCGAAAATAAATTAAAGCCAACAAAAATTGTTCGCTCACGGAGTGTTGCAAAAAAAAAATGGTGGCAACGTTTGTCTCCAAAACCGGCCATGTTGCGACTATTGCTCTTGAGGGACAAAGAACGGTTAATGCAGAATGGTATGCTAGCATTTGTTTGCCACAGGTCGTTTCTGAACTCCGTAAAGAGAACTGCAACCGCCGCATCATCCTTCATCACGACAATGCGAGTTCTCACACCGCGCACAGAACAAAAGAGTTTTTGGAGCAAGAAAATATAGAATTATTAGACCTTCTGCCGTACAGCCCCGACCTAAGCCCTAATGATTTCTATACTTTCCCTAAAATAAAGAATAAATTGCGTGTTCAGAGATTTTCATCACCTGAAGAAGCTGTGGACGCCTACAAAACGGCCATTTTGGAGACCCCAACTTCCGAATGGAATGCTTGCTTCAATGATTGGTTCCATCGTATGGAAAAATGTGTCAAAGGGGTTTGAAGATTTTAGTATGGAGAGTGTCCTACCTACAACTTTTTTTTTTAATTTTCCGAAAGTGGCGGCAGTCAATGAAATCTTGACTAATCGATAGTTCAGGTCAATACAAATCGAAAATATAAATGAAAATTTTTTGATAAAGTGTCACGTTTCCGAGATATAGGCTGTCAAAGATAGACTAGTGGCGCCAGTATTGGAACATGAAAAACTGTGTTTTAGTGCTATTAAATGGCACATATTGTATTGGAAATTGATGAAGGATCCTGGCTTATTTTAGCAACCACTCCTCCCTCCCTCCAAGATGCACAGCCTATAATTTTTATTATTTTAGGTATAAATATGGTGGGAATTTAAAGTGGTTTGAAAATAAGAGTTTTTGAAGCAATACCTAAAATAATAAAAATTTTAGGCTTAGCATCTTGAGGGGGGGTCTCTATAAATAAGCCAGGATTATTCATTAAACTTCTAATAACAATTTCCAATACAATATGTGCCATTTATTAGCACCAAAACACAGTTTTTCATGTTCCAATACTGGCGCCACTAGTCTATCTTTGACAGCCTATATCTCGGAAACGTGACACTTTATCAAAAAATTTTCATGTATATTTTCGATTTGTTTTGACCTGAACCATTGATTAATAAAGGTTTCATAGACTGCCGCCATTTTTGTCGAAAAAGGTACATACACAAGTTTAGGTAGGACATTATATTCAAACCCCTTTCGCGGAGAATACTTCGAAAAGCAATAAATACATTTTTAAATAGTAATGTTGTGTCATTTCCTTGATTCTCGAAATTTTCAGTGCCGCCCTCGTAATAATAAGTGTTTGTGTATTTTTTATGTTTCGGGAAAAGCCCAATCAGCAATGACCGATATGGCCCCAGTTCAGACACTGATTAGAAATTAGAAATTATTTATTGCATACCATGTTACAAAAACTATAGGTCTTATAATTAGGTATAAGTGGTAAACATGGACCCGGATTGGGCACAGCAAAAGAATAACATAATTAAATGTGTAACTTATTTCATATTACAATAAACATACTTATTACTATTGATTAGTTGAAAATTTAAAATAAATGTTTTATTATTAGGTGGCTCTTACAGATAAATACTCTTGCAGGGTATAATGGCACTTTTGTAGCAATAACGCTTTTAAACTTTTTTTGAATTTGTTTGGATCTGCTTCGGCCTTTATAATAGTAGGTAGATTATTATAAATCTTTGCTGACATTGAAAATGCACTATTTTGTACGATAGTCATATTAGAGAAGGGAAGTGCTAGCCTAGTACGCGGTCTTAGGTGATGGGGTCTTGAATACAATGGAAATAGATCAGGGTGCTTTTTTACAAAGGTACATGATTCCAGGATATATAAATCCTGCAAAGTTAAAATTTTGTACTTTTTGAAATATGGTCTACAGCTTGTTCTGTTATTTATATTCGCTATAATTCTAATACAACGTTTTTGGAGCAGGAATATATCAGGGGCGTTTGTGCTATTTCCCCATAACAATATACCGTATTGGAGCAAAGAGTGTGCATATGCGTAGTAGGCTGTTAGGGCTGTCTTTACATCAGAATTTTTTTTTTAGTTCATAAAGCGCGTAAGTAAAACGTGACAGTTTTGTGATTAGTAATGTTATATGTTCTTTCCAGTTCTTTCCAGTTCTTTCCACTGATCTTTGATAACCTTTTTCCGCAGAACGCAAAATACTTAATTAATAGGGTTGAACAAAATCAGTCATTCTAATATTGGCCTTTAGAAATTACAATAGTCAAAATTATAATAGGTCTTTACCTATGAAATTGCCGTTTTACAGTACTGGCCATTTCAATTAAAAATATTTTTTGTTTAGCTAAGAATTCTAATTTCAAATTAATTTCATTTTAAAAATATGGAATTCTTTTTCCAAAAACAGTCATTTGTTTATTGGTTAGTGTTACATTTTCATTGCATTTCAATCATTTTTGTCAACATGGATACGTTAAATATTCGAGTAATTATGGAATATGAGTTCCGTCGTGGCAGCAACGCGGTACAAGCGGCTCGCAACATCAACGACGTGTACGGAGCTAACACTACAAACCAACGAACCACTAGTTATTGGTTTGCTCGCTTCCGTTCTAGAAATTTCGACCTGAAAAATGAATCCGCGGTCGTCCGAAGACTTTGGTCGATGCAGACGAATTGAAGGCGATCGTGGAAGCTGATGATACTCAATCTACGGCTGAATTAGCAACAGCTTTCGACGTTAGCATCAAAACAATATTGGTCCATTTGCGTCAAATTGGCAAGGTAAAAAAGCTTGCAAATGGGTGCCCCACGAACTCAATGATCGCCAGCGCCAAGTACGCGTCGAGGCGTGCCGTGCATTGCTCAACAGACACACAAATGAAGGAATTTTGAACCGCATTGTCACCTGTGATGAAAAATGGATTCTGTTTGATAACCGTAAGCGCTCAGCAAGTTGGTTGGATCCTGGTTCAGCACCTAAACAATGCCCTAAACGAAAACTTACCCCTAAAAAGGTGATGGTTACTGTTTGGTGGTCTAGCACCGGTGTGATTCATCACAGCTTCTTACCAAATGGGGAGAGTATTACTGCAGATGTATACTGTGAAGAATTGAACACAATGATGGAAAAGCTGGCACGTCTCCGACCAGCATTGGTCAATCGCTCGTCTCCGCTGCTCCTGCACGACAACGCGCGACCTCATACCGCACAAATGACGGTCTCCAAGTTGCAAGAACTGGGGTTGGAAGCTCTCCCTCATCCACCGTACTCACCGGACCTTGCACCTACAGACTACTACTTTTTCCAGAATTTGGATAACTTCTTGACTGGAAAAAAATTCAATAACCAAGAGGCAGTTCAAAACGCCTTCGAAGAATTTGTTGCCTCTCGTCCTGCTGATTCTTTAAGAAGGGCATTAATAAACTGCCACTGCGTTGGCAAAGATGCATTGATTGTATGGGTAATTACTTCACTTAATACAAATAAAAATTATATGAAAAAAAATCGTTTGAATTTTTTCATACAAAACGGCAATTTTATAGGTAAAGACCTAATATTTGACAAACACAATACCTACAACAAGGACGAGAAAAATATTTTATACATTAGGTTAATAAGGGAAAAAAGATTATGAAAATGAATGATGTAGTGTGGTATCTCAGAAACACAGACTCACAACCATCTCAGAAAATGCTGTAGCAGTTACGTTACAGCGCTTATTTTCAGAGAAAACCTTTGACCGTCAACGGGCAATTAAAGTATAATAATATTCAAACTTTTTGATTTCTGTAATTTAGAGTCATAAGGGTTAACGGTTCGAGTGGTGTCCATACAGGTGCTTTTGTACAAGGATGACGTGCCAGAAACCCAGCTTAATGTACCCCGTGTCCAATAAAAAAGCGCAACTTTTCCTGGATTATCCCTCTTTACCTCTACGTCACGCATAATTTAATGTGCCACTTAAATGTCTACCCTCATCTGTATGTATGAAAAAAGGCAGTATTTATTAGACACGTAAGCACTAAAAATAAGGTTTTCTTAGTAAATGCAAACAAATTGTGAGTTATATAGCATTTGCTTTCGTCGCCTGACGTCCCTCGTCTTTTACGGTCTTTTCCTGAGGTAAAAGTTTACATAAAGAAAGAAAACATACCTTTATTTAACAAACACATGCCATTTTCTTGGAAATCATATCACAAGCTTAAACCCAGAAGATTAAAATAATTCTTCGGTGTTTATTTTCTATGAAATTATTTTATCAAAACTATACTTTACATCGATCAAATAAACCACTAACAGCATCCGATCTATGTATATGTTCCTTCTATGGTTTTTATTTCTATGGTTAATATACCCAAATTATTGATAAATGAAACTAAAATAGTTGAAACATTAAACATTCCCTGCAAATTTTAAACTAACTAAATAAATGTTGTGTGGTAACCACAGTTTTACATTGTTAAAAAGATAATTGTAGAAATACCAGACATGTTATATCAGTTTATTTATGTTGGTGACTGCAGTGTCCAGGTTATTATTATCATAATGTATCTCAACCATTCTTTTATAAATACACCTTACAACATCTCAGCTTGTTAAAGTACTACGTACACTAGAGTTCACAAAGCTCACGCAGTAACTGTAAATTTGTTTTTTTTTTAAAGATTTTTTTAAGTCAGTTCAACAATAAGATTTTATGAAAATGTTGCATAAATACTCCTCGTTTATTTTGCTTCTTTGTGCGACGGTTGGCCTGGGATTTCAAGAAGACCGTGCCTCATATGAAGACGGTCAACAGCAAGTAGAACATCAATATTTTTATTCTCGGTCTCCGAGAGGTGCTGTCCATCAAGTAGGACACATATCCCAAGTACCTAAACCATCTCGACAACAAGAAGACTTAGAATTAACTACTTATCCACCTACGGGTAGCTCAGAATCCACAATCCGAACAATTCACACAAGAATTCGAGTAATAACTGATAGGAAACCGAAAGAAGAAGTGAAAAATGAAATATTAGGTCAGGGGAACATTGTCACTGGACAGGGAAATAAAGTATTTGGATCTAACAACGATGTTTCTGGTGACTATAATACAATCTTTGGTTCTGGAAATAATGTTCCGGGATCTTTCAATGCAATTACTGGTTCGAATAACAGAGTTAGTGCATCGAATGAAACTGTTTTTGGAAGTGGCCTTAATGTGTTGTAAGTGATAAGAACAGTTGTATTTATTTAAATTGGAATCTGTGTAAATAATAAATATGTGTTACTCATTTGTTTTTATCAAACTTTATACAATTTTCGCACATGTTTGGTACCTATGTAAAGCAAATGTAATAGGTATAATCACCCCGCTCGAAATTACTGGAAATGCTGACAAATTAATACATTTGCACATTTACCGTAAAAAAATTAAGAAACCAAGTGATACAACGGTTTCAAACTGGGTGGCATACCTTGTACGTAGAACAGCCATAGTTTTGTTATGATAAGCTTATAAAGTCCTTTTTTCCTTATGTTGATTCATTAAAAACTAATGATTTATAATTCTTAAGTTTGGCTTACAAAACATTACGAAACAATACAGTACATTACAATAAACCAATATAAAAAACCTTTTTATTTGAGTCATTACCTCATTCCAAGATCAAAGTGTGAGCTAAAAACATTGCAATTTTCTAATTAACTTCAGTGTATATTCATACTTATTTGTGAATTAAAATATACATAACGTTTTTGAGGACTTTCACCTTTAGTACTAGACTGCAGATCTAAGGTTGATCGCAACTCACTTAGTAGTAAAGAAAAGCCTAAAAAAATGATCCCGAAATTCTACCTGTGTAGTGTTTTGTTATGTGCTATAATTGCTCTTAGTTTAGCAACTACAGAGAATCCCTCAACCAAGGAAGAGATAAGTGTTGAGAATGTGGAAGGCAACAAAATCAACCTTGACAACCTACCTCTTCCTCCTCCTCCTCCTTACCACAACCTTGACTCTGTCGTACCCAAAAATAAGGATATACACCATGAAGACCATGAAGACAATCTGAAGTTTGATAGATACATCACACAACAATGCTCGGGCTGCAATTGATACTGATTCAGAAACCTAGTATTATTGTTAAATTCAAATCATCATTTCTCAATGCAGATTGTGAATGCCTCAAGTAAAATACTAATGGTTTGTAGTATTTATATTGTATTTTTAAATAAACATAGTTTTGATTTTCGTGTATTTGTATTTATTTATCAACTGCTTTATTTCCACTACTTCTTAATACATATTTCTGTAGACTTATTTAGTTGAAATAACAATTTTTAAATACTTATTTTATTTCAAATAAATTGTTGTCTGATTATACCGTTCAATACTATTTTATGACCAGAACAGCCAGCCACATTGCTTGTTTATAACTTGATTTACAAAACACATATTATGAATAAAATATTAGACACGTAAGCACTAAAAATAAGGTTTTCTTAGTAAATGCAAACAAATTGTGAGTTATATAGCATTTGCTTTCGTCGTCTGACGTCCCTCGTCTTTTACGGTCTTTTCCTGAGGTAAAAGTTTACATAAAGAAAGAAAACTTTTTTAACAAACACATGCCATTTTCTAGGAATTATCATATCACAAGCTTGAACCCAGAAGAAGATAATTCTTCGGTGTTAATATTATAAGAGATTTTATCTTATTTTAATTTATCAAAACTACACTTTACATCGATCAAA
This sequence comes from Anarsia innoxiella, assembly GCA_947563765.1. NCBI lineage: Eukaryota > Metazoa > Arthropoda > Insecta > Lepidoptera > Gelechiidae > Anarsia > Anarsia innoxiella. The sequence continues at coordinate 3,602,558 of OX387403.1, forward strand.
TAAACCACTAACTGCAGCTGGTCTATATTGTTACTTCTGTGCTTAATTAAAATTAAATTAAGCCAATTAAACCCCAATCATTGACAAATGAAACAAAAATTGTTGAAACAAAACATTCTCTGCCAATTTTAAACTAAGTAAATAAATGGCGTGTGGTAACCGCAGTAACACTGATAAAAAAATAATTGTTGAAATATTATTAATATACGACTTGACTGTCTAGGTTATCATTATCATTATGTGCCACCCTATCATTCTCTTATAAATATACCTTACAACATCTCAGCTTATTAAAGCACTACATACACTAAGAGTATACAAAGCTCCCGCAGTAACTGTACATTTGATAATTCTTTTTATTTAGTTTTTCCAAGTCAGTTCAACAATACGATTATACTTTTAAGAAAATGTTGCACAAATACTACTCGTTTGTTTTGCTTCTTTGTGCGACGGTTGGCCTTGGATTTCAAGAAGACCGTGCCTTATATGAAGATGGTCGACAGCAAGTAGAAGATCAATATTTCTATTCTCGGTCTCCGGGGGGCGCTGTCCATCAAGTAGGACATATATCCCAAGGACCTAAACCATCTCGACAACAAGAAGACTCAAAATTGACTACTTACCCACCTACGAATAGCTCAGAATCCACAGTCCGAACAAACCACACAAGAATCCGAGTAATAACTGATAGAAAACCAAAACAAGAAGTGAAAAACGAAATATCAGGCCAGGGGAACATTGTCACTGGACAGGGTAATAAAGTATCTGGATCTAACAACAATGTCTCTGGTGCCTTTAATACGATCGTTGGTTCTGGCAATATTGTTCCGGGATCTTTCAATGCAATTACTGGATCCAATAACAAAGTTGGTGCACCGAATGCAACTGTTATTGGAAGTGGCCTTACTGTGTCGTAAGTGATAAGAACACTTGTATTTATTTAAATTGGAATCTGTTCAAATAATAAATATGTGTTACTCATTTGTTTTTATCAAACATTATACAATTTTCGCACATGTTTGGTACCTATATGAAGCAAACGTAATAGGTATAATCACCTCGCTCGAAATTACTGGAAATGCTAACAAATTAATACATTTGCACATTTACCGTAAAAAAAATTAAGGAACCAAGTTATACAACGGTTTCAAACTGGGTAGCATACCTCGTACGTAGAACAGCCATAGTTTTAATGATAAGCTTATAAATCAAGTCTTTTTTTCTTATGTTCATTCATTAAAAACTAATTATTTATAATTCTTAAGTTTGGCTTACAAAACATTACGAAACAATACAGTACATTACAGTTAACTAATATAAAAACCCTTTTATTTGAGTCATTACCTCATTCCAAGATCAAAGTGTGAGCTAAAAACATTGCAATTTTCTAATTAACTTCAGTGTTTATTCATACTTATTTGTGAATTAAAATATACATAACGTTTTTGAGGACTTTCACCTTTAGTACTAGACTGCAGATCTGAGGTTGATCGCAACTCACTGAGTAGTAAAGAAAAGCCTAAAAAAATGATCCCGAAATTCTACCTGTGTAGTGTTTTGTTATGTGCTATAATTGCTCTTAGTTTAGCAACTACAGAGAATCCCTCAACCAAAGAAGAGATAAGTGTTGAGAATGTGGAAGGCAACAAAATCAACCTTGACAACCTACCTCTTCCTCCTCCTCCTCCTTACCACAACCTTGACTCTGTCGTACCCAAAAATAAGGATATACACCATGAGGACCATGAACACAATCTGAAGTTTGATAGATACATCACACAACAATGCTCGGGCTGCAATAGATACTGATTCAGAAACCTAGTATTATTGTTAAATTAAAATCATCATTTCTCAATGCAGATTGTGGATGCCTCAAGTAAAATACTAATGGTTTGTAGTAAAGTGATTTATATTGTATTTTTAAATAATTCAGAAGAAGATTATTCTTCGGTGTTTAATAAGAGATTTTATCTTATTTTATTTTATCAAAACTACACTTTACATCGATCAAATAAACCAGCCGATCTATATTGTTACTTCTATGCTTAATTAAAATTAAATTAAGCCAATTAAACCCCAATCATTGACAAATGAAACAAAAATTGTTGAAAAAAAAACATTCTCTGCCAATTTTAAACTAACTAAATAAATGTGGTGTGGTAACCGCAGTTACACTGATAAAAAAATAATTGTGGAATTATTTTGTTGAAATATTAATAATATACGACTTGACTGTCTAGGTTATCATTATCATTATGTGCCACCCTATCATTCTCTTATAAATACACCTTACAACATCTCAGCTTATTAAAGCACTACATATACTAAGAGTATACAAAGCTCCCGCAGTAACTGTACATTTAATAATTCTTTTTATTTAGTTTTTCCAAGTCAGTTCAACAATACGATTATACTTCTAAGAAAATGTTGCACAAATACTACTCGTTTGTTTTGCTTCTTTGTGCGACGGTTGGCCTTGGATTTCAAGAAGACCGTGGTGCCGCCTTATATGAAGATGTTCAACAGCAAGTAGAACATCAATACTTCTATTCTCGGTCTCCGGGGGGCGCTGTCCAACAAAAACAAGCAGTGAAAAATGAAATAGCTGGCTCGGGGAACATTGTCACTGGACAGGGTAATAAAGTATCTGGATCTAACAACAATGTCCCTGGTTCCTTTAATTTGATCTATGGCTCTGGCAATGAGGTTTCGGGATCTTTCAATACAATTTCTGGTTCCAATAACAATGTCAGGGCATCGAATCAAACTGTTACTGGAAGTGGCCTTAATGTGTTGTAAGTGATAAGAACACTTGTATTTATTTAAATTGGAATCTGTGTAAATAATAAATATGTGTTACTCATTTGTTTTTATCAAACTTTATACAATTTTCGCACATGTTTGGTACCTATGTAAAGCAAACGTAATAGGTATAATCACCCCGCTCGAAATTACTGGAAATGTTAACCAATTAATACATTTGCACATTTACCGTAAAAAAATTAAGAAACCAAGTGATACAACGGTTTCAAACTAGGTGGCATACCTCGTACGTAGAACAGCCATAGTTCTTTTTATGATAAGCTTATCAAGTCCTTATTTCCTTATGTTCATTCATTAAAAATAATGATTTATAATTCTTAAGTTCGGCTTACAAAACATTACGAAACAATACAGTACATTACAGTTAACTAATATAAAAACCCTTTTATTTGAGTCATTACCTCATTCCAAGATCAAAGTGTGAGCTAACAACATTGCAATTTTCTGATTAACTTCAGTGTTTATTCATACTCATTTGTGAATTAAAATATACTAACGTTTTTGAGGACTTTCACCTTTAGTACTAGACTGCAGGTCTGAGGGTGATCGCAACTCACTGAGTAGTAAAGAGAAGCCTAAAAAAATGATCCCGAAATTCTACCTGTGTAGTGTTTTGTTATGTACTATAATTGCTCTTAGTTTAGCAACTACAGAGAATCCCTCAACCAAAGAAGAGATAAGTGTTGAGAATGTGGAAGGCAACAAAATCAACCTTGACAACCTACCTCTTCCTCCTCCTCCTCCTTACCACAACCTTGACTCTGTCGTACCCAAAAATAAGGATATACACCATGAGGAACATGAAGACAATCTGAAGTTTGATAGATACATCACACAAAAATGCTCGGGCTGCATTAGATACTGATTCAGAAACCTAGTATTATTGTTAAATTCAAATCATCATTTCTCAATGCAGATTGTGGATGCCTCAAGTAACATACTAATGGTTTGTCGTAAAGTGATTTGTATTGTATTTTTAAATAAACATAGATTTGATTTTCGTGTATTTGTATTTATTTATCGACTGCTTTATTTCCACTACTTCATAATACATATTTATGTAGACTTATTTAGTTGAAATATCAATTTTTAAATACTTATTTTATTTTAAATAAATTGTTGTTTGATTATAGGGTTCAATACTATTTTATGACCGGAACAGCCAGCCACATTGATTGTTTATAACTCGATTTACAAAACACATATTATGAATGCCATTTGATATATCTAGAATAAATGTTTATATAACTTTATGCTCTCTTGATCAATTTAAGTAGGCATTGGCTTATGGGTCATTAAAACAATAGAGTCATTATGTAGGGAGCAATATTAACGACTTAGAATGATAAGAATTAATGACATTCGCAAAATATGCGTTACCGGAGGGTCAAGGTCAAAGCTATGATACGATAAGGAATAAACGTTGAAATAAACGTTTAAATATTGCTTCGTCTGATTTATGCCTCATTCTAAAAACAGACTTTAAGGCAGTAACAGTGTATTTAGTTACAATTGTCTTAACAATATTAAAACGTTTGTGTTGAAGAATTTTACGTCCAACTTGAATATTTATGTGCTTATTCATATAAAGTTGACGAAAATGTTTGAAAAATACTACTTTTGCATTTTCCTTATTTGTGCGTCGAGTATATACAGTGTTTCGACTCAAGAAGAACAAATTCACCAAGTGGAGGTGCTAACACACGATGGCAACATTTTGGTACAACAAGAAGATGTCATTTCAGAAGTCCGAATCGACACGCGCAACGGTAACGCAGCAGAAACACGCAATAATGTGGGGACTGAAACAAATGATATACTAGGCAAATTGAATACAGTGATTGGTAAAAATAATACAGTTGAAGGATATAAAAATAATGTAACAGCCGATTATAATAAAGTGGAGGGTTCAACCAATAAAGTGAATGGTCAAAAAAATCAAGTCTTTGGTAATCACAATGTTGTAGAGGCAGACACTAATGAAGTTAATGGTTCAACTAACACAGTATCTGGTCAAGAAAATCAAGTTTTTGGATCTAATAATGTAATTGAAACTGATTTGAACGAAGTTCAAGGTTCTAGGAACAGAATAACTGGTAAAGGTAATAAAGTGTTTGGATCACGTAATGTTGTGACTGGAGATAACAATACGGTTTATGGTTCTCGTAATACGGTTCCTGGTTCTAATAATCATATTACTGGTTCACGTAATACAGTTAGTGCTTCAAATCAAACTGTGGTTGGATCTCGTAAAACTATTTTGCAAAGTAACATTTAAATTATCTGTGACAATCGCTATTCAAACCAGATTATAGGGACAAAAGTTTGATTTAAAATATAAATGCTATGTAGAAGTATAATAATCAATAAATACATAATTATTATGTTGACTTTGCATTTAAGAATATTTTTGTGTATTTTAAATCCTATATTTACGACTTTACTTGTATTTTTTTTTCAAAGAAAAACACGTCTTAACTTAATATCTAATACTTACAGAAATCCTCAATTTTTTATTTAAATGCATTTTTATATTATGGATTATCTTATCAACTCATTTTCATGTCACGTTATATGTGTAAAAAATAATTTAATTTATGTGGTCTTATGAGTACTTAGGTATAATTAAAAACTGGCTGAATATCAAGCATCAAAACAAAAAAAAACGAATCTCATTCTTGTGTTTCTTTAATAAATATCGTATGAGTCTTGTCAGTCAGCGAGAATGTTTTATTACAGCTACGTCCCGTCTCGTCTCTTAATTATTTCTATCCATTTTGTCAAGTAAAAAAACCTCTTGCGCGTTTAAGCGTCAGATTTTGTGATAAATTTAGCTCCCCTCTCCATTTGTGTCTTTGGTTGCATAATTAACACCCAAGTTCTGTATTTCAAATGATCTTTCTCCTCGGAACCCAACTATTTTTAAATCTACACAGGTTTGTGTAAGCACTATTCTGAAAATTACTTGTAGGTACGAGTATGAAAGACATAAGTATTCGACCGTAATCATCGAGCTAGTTGATTGTAGTAGATAGAGTTTTAATAGCTTCCAGAGAATTATAAAATATGAAATAGGTACGAAGTACTAATTAAGAATCGTTGTTTTTCCTCTTTTAAACTTTACAAAATGAATATTAAAATTCTTTATTGTTTGAAGTTGAGAACACGTGAGACAGAAGCCGAACAAAACAGTATCTATTAAATTACATTTTAAATTACTTCATATTTGTTTCTCATTAGGCTAAGTATATTTATAATTTGGTAAACGAAGGCTCTTTACTAAGTTTTCTCTTCATCAAAAACAGGATATAAACTAGGTATTTTTTTATTTAAATTCAATTTTAATATTTTGTGTAAAGGTATCCTTTCAAGCAACGCGGAAGTCAGACTTCGTGCGCATATCTCACCGTTCTAGTTAGCACTATTGCATGATTCATTAATTGATCTAGCGTAGCAATTATAACTTTTGTCCATTACGGGGTAAAAACCTATGTTCATTTTATTCAAATTGTTGAAATTATTAAGATAACACTTCGAGATTTAAATAGGCAGAAATAAAAGCTCACTAACGCAGTGAAATCAGAATTATTCGTCTTATTCTATTTATTGCTTGTTGTAGCATCATTCATTCAAGGTCATTCATTAGATGTTCTATTGGCGCCGAATCCGATTTTTCAGACAGTTATCTCATAATGCGCGCTATGGCGCACGTGCGTGTTCTCGTTTTTTGTTTATTATTTCTGCAACTATGTTTTATTTCGGAAAGTCGCAAATCTACTCCAAGTCGGAGCTCAGTGGGTCACAGTCGTCCATTATCGAATAGCATTTCGGGATCAAGGGGCCATAATTACCCACCGTCCAATGGACTATCCGGATCTGGTTCAAAGAGCCACGGCTATCCACCTTCTAATGGACTGTCTGGATCAGGAAGCCATGGATACCCGCCTTGGAATAGACTATCGGGATCTGGTTCAGGAGGCCACGGCTATCCACCTTCTAATGGGCTATCTGGATTAGGAGGCCACGGCTATCCACTTTCTAATGGACTGTCTGGATCAGGAAGCCATGGATACCCGCCTTCGAATGGACTGTCCGGATCGGGAAGCCATGGATATCCACCTTCTAATGGATTGTCGGGATCAGACCATAGCTATCCATCATCAAATGTGTTATCAGGGTCGGGACAGCGAGGAAACAGTTATCCATCATCACATGGTATACCAAGACCGCAAGTAAATATACATCCACCTCCAAATATTTACCCACCACATAACTGGAATAACGGAATGTCTAATTTACATAGACCTGTGCATCCAAACCCTCCAGTTATTCATCACCATACACATACAACATCGACAGTTCATCATCATCACTATCACTACCAAGCGCCTGTAAGAATCCATTATGGAGGTCATTATAATTATCCAGTTTATAGAGAAACCTTGCCTGTTTATGTCTACGAATATAGAAATTCAGGAAGTAAATACAGTAATTTGTTAGCAGGATTGGCTCTGTATAATTTGGGACTTAACTCAAACAATCACAGGTATCGTCATTTTCATGACACTTATAGACCTCAGATAAATGAAATTTGCAAATTCGGGGTACATTACTATAACGGTATAGATGAAGAAATGGTCATTGACTGCAGATTAATTACAAACTTTATCTTTTCTTATGAAAATGAACGTATTACCTCACCTGGCACTAATACACAGAATTTTAATAAACAAACGATAACAACGACGAAGAATGTTACCACAATTGTGCAGAAAAATGAAGTTCCTGTACTACAAAATATGCCTCGAGTAACCAATGCTTTAAGTAATGACACTTTAGATAATACTGTACGAAACAGTACATCCTCTATTTTGAATACCATTACACCGATTAATGTGTCCTTAGTGGTGAACAACAATGATACATCAATTAAAAGCACTACACAAACTCCAATTTTAGTGTCACCCGTTAATGTTACAGACCTAAACAATATAACAAATACTTTAAACGAAAGTGTTAAATTGAGTGGAGATCTAAGTAATGCATCATTGATTAGAACGAAAAGGGACACAGTAACTACCAATACTGTTACTACAACTACAATGCAAGAAGTTAATACTATAGATGCGAGATACCAAGGGGAGCCAGTTACTGTGACTCCTGGAATGGAATGCTACGTAACTAGATCTACAACCAATTCTTACATGAAAAGACCCGTTGCTTGTGGTCTTATCGAACAGTATTCCACTCAGTCATTAAGAGGTTTTAGTGTTAAGATACTTCCAACTTCCATATTAATTTTACTTTCTTTTTCACTTACATTTTTGTTGTGAAGTGAATTTTTTGTGGTTAAATAAAATTCGTACATTTGAATGATGCTATTGATAAACTGATTTATGTGTTACGCCCATAAACATGGAAGCCCTTGAATTGAAGATACTTTTAAAAATAGAACCACGATTCTTGTTGGAATGTGGAAGCTTTAAAAAAATATCGATTCTAACATTGGTATTAAGTAAGTAATTTATTTACGTTTATTATTTTTACATAGAAAAAATTGTAAAAGATTTTTATAAGGTACTGTTTTGTTAAATTTGGTTCGAGTGAATTAGAAATAAGTGATCATTTATTAGTACATATGAAAATGTTTTGTCTTTATTAAGGATTATGTACCATTCCTCGTGCTTATGTTTTTGGTTGTGTTTATCTATTTGAAATGTTTTTATTAGAAATAAAAGCATTAAAAAACTCATTCAAAATACCAACTTTTTAAATGTAACCACATCGAATCGTTAGTACTTATCTTTTTATTTAGTCGTAAGTATGGTAAATGAGGCACAAAGCCACGGCGCCATTACAAATGATTACAGGAAGCACAGCACATCAATAAACCTCTAACTAATGTGGTGAGAACGAGTCCTTCTATTAATTCTATTAGGGCGATAAAATAATAATAATTCAAAGGAATGGCATGACCGGAAATAATATCCGGGCGTTAAACAGAGCCTGCTGGGGGAATGTGGCCAGCCATTCTTTAAGCAATATCGTAGAAATTCGCGAGGTGTGGCCGCCAATAAGTCTTAGGGAATTTTATAAGGAATTGGATCGCCTTTTTTATTCTTAATCAAGTGAGTGTTTGGTGTGCGTGCTTCAATGGAAACTTAACAACGTTTTGATAGAGTCTCTTTTTAATATTTCTCGGAACTACATATTTTATAGGCGTTTGGAAAGATCATATCGTTTCAAACTATGTAGTCTTTATTAATAAGTCTCACAAAAAAACGACTGGTCTGTATATAAAATTAGGATTATGAAATGTCAAGTATACAATGTTTTATTTTGTTAGATAGCTAATTATCTTCCTAGTTTTATATTATCCAGCAATATCTAAAAACGTTGTGTCATTTGAGGCATTTTGTTTTCATTCAGGCGTTAAATATTTCTTTGGACATTGGCCAGATTGTTCTGAATCGTTTTGTTTAATGAATTCCATATATTTTCCATTACATTTCTATCTTGTGGCATTACAGGATTCCTATTGCATTATAAAAATCATTTATATATAAAATTATCTATATTTTGATACTGGAACACTAAATTAGTAAAAGTTTATCTGTGAACAGGCAACCATTACTTTTTGATAAAAAATAGTAGATATAACATGATTGGAGGCCAGATAAGTCACATCTAATCCAATAATTTTTCAATTTCTAAAGGAAAGACTTGTTTCAAATATCCGAGAGTGTATCTAATTGGATTGGGTCGGAGCATAGCTTGGATATTAGTAGAAGACAAATTGCTACTGTTCACGCTTCGTGCCACTAAATTCCTCTAGTGTACTAATAAATTTGCCTTTGTTCTGTTATAAGACTTGAGGGGAAGTTATTTATAATCAATACTTTTGGCGGTAGAGCATTGTTTTTGGGCCACAAACTTTGAAGCGTGCGAAAGAGCAGTGTTGGTGACTTTGGTACTAAGATAAATGGATAGGAACTTCAAAACATTATTCCTTTTTATATTAAAACAAATAGTTTGATTAAAATGAATCATGTTATAAAGAATTTCAATTATTAGATACGTCTTTTTTTTACAAAACGAACTTACTTGCATAGTTTTAAAAGCAGAATAAAGTGTATGAAAAATATTTCAGTCGTTACGTTCTTAGAAAAGAAAGACAAGGCTGCAGTTTTCTCAAAGTAATAACTAGTTTACTTCTACAATCTTCAATGTAGGTACAGAATTTCTTTACTGCAGATAACTACATCCTAGTTTCCTAGAAGTTGCAGTTATTAAATAAAACTCTGCAAATAGTATTCATAAGTGACTACAATTTTGTTTCCATCTAACTTTGAAATCATTTTTCCATGTTTCTATTCCGACATATTGAAAACTGAGTCTTTCTTATTGAAGTTTGCATGCTATGAATTGCATCAAACGTTGTACGGATGGTTGGAAACAAAGACTGGCCAAACATTGAACTGAATAGACTAGTGTCTATATAAAAGACTGAGCTTTAGATTTTGTTTTATAACATATTTTTAATTTGGAACAAAATTAAAACAACTTAAAAGTAAATCTTCGTCTTCAATAATAAAAACCAGTCTCAGTATCTGCTATCAGGAGAAAACGTTCGTACAAACTATTCCCTCTAAAAACCAAGCAATCGTATGTCATTGGTCTCTTGTGAGCATTTCGTCTATGTTGAAACACAACTATGTATTTCACTACACTACTGACACAAACGTACGACTGTCATGATCTCCTTATTACGTCTTGTCTTCGAACGAGCAAATGGCTGAAAGAGAATTCTTTGCGATGTAAAGGACTTGAAACACTGGAACGATATGGGGAATTCTAGCAGAGAATGAAGACGTCATAGTGTCTAGTTGCGATGTACACTTATACGGACTCGTTTTATAAAAAGGACATTTTCTTTAACAGATTTTAGCACTTGCTTCTTTTGTTTTATCTCTTTGACTTAGGTATAGACATCTGAATATAATGATGTTACTTTATATTTGTTTAGCGATATTATGTGTCATTATTTTTGGATACGCCTCTGCTTGTCAATACAAATGCTTATTCCTGACGAAAAGTACAATAAAACCTTCGTATTATTAAACAAAAAAACAAGTTGGTAGTGCCTTTTGCTATGTTCATGTCGAAATGAAACCAATAGAAGTATCTACCTAAAAGAACCCAAGTCCGCTAATTTAAAATAGCCGCAGTTGTGTGTCGTCGGCAGAGTGTCAATGACATGTATTGACACATTTGGTATTCTGCTAAACAATAGCTTACACTAATTGCGACCAAAATGTGTAAAAAACGCCATTGTCACTCTGCCTACACACAACTGAGAATATTGTAAATTAGTAGACTTGGGCACCAGGTCTGTAGATATATAGGTATGTATCTGCAAGATACATGTAAATAATACAAATAGTAACAGGGAATATGCGGAGCTTTGATTAAACGGCCATCCAAACGCAAACTACCGTCCGATAGCAAACGAAAACTTTCAATCATTGGTAACCGCTGTTTTAATTGCTGAAGGTTTAGCTCGTTTCCACTCGTAAATTCGTTTGCTATGTCGATCGGAACTGCCCCTAATATAATTGCACGGAACCTTTCTAAAAATTTTTAAGTAATATTTTTGGATTGGATTATAAAGATAAAATTATCAAAAATCTAGTTTCCGAGTTTGATTATATTATGATTGTTTTGATGGATTTAGTTTTCAATTATTGCATAAAAATTACATTAAATATATACATTTAAGCTATTGCATAGCTTCTATCGCGGGCCTTGAGCGCGGGGACCGAATCCAGAAATTCCGTAACGAAAAAACCTCACGCTCCCCACTCTGACGGGCGCGGAGGTGTGGCTTGAAGGCCGTGCATCGTCTAACGTCGTTTCAGTTCGGCAGTCTTCGACACACCGCCGCCGGTCGGTCACCACGCTCAAAAACTTGAATTAATATCAAAGAAAAAGAAATACTGCATAAATAAAATAAATAAATAATTATAATTGCATAAGTTGATACAAAATGCTATGCAATAGCTTTACCGCGGCAGTCCCCGAGTGCCACACGTCTTTTTTTATTTCAATAATAAGTATAACGACATTGTAAGTTATATTATTTAGCAGGTATGAGGTCTTATTCATTATTACCTCAAAAAAATATAAAAATACGTATTTAAACTGCAATCATTTCATATCTCTAGATGTGCTATTTTTATCTTCTAACACATGTGTACTAAATGTAGTTGAGAATACTTTTCTCGGGCGAATTTTTGGTTAAAGTTAATAAAGAGCCCTTAAATAAAAATCGCCGAAACAAAGTTGAACAAATTATTTTACAATTCAGTAAACGTTGGATGTAGCTAATCGCCTTGCCGAAACTGCACAAAGTGGTAAAGTTCCCCTGCGGCTAATACTGTTAAACCAATTAACAACTGCATTCAGTGGTTGTTGGAATTCTATCAACAGAGCTGTTAGATTCAATTTAGGCACAAACTTCGATAATATAAGCTATTATTAGATACTGAAATACTAGGATGGAATACAATGAAATGTCAGTGACTTCGGTAATTGTTTAATTTTTGGATTAAATTGCTTATCTTGTTGCATGAACGCCTAATAAGTTAATTTTCCATTAAACATCGTGTTGTTTTCTTCTGAGTTTTGACAATGACAGAGATAGCTCTACGTGTATTGGGCCGTTAGCTTAATTGACCTTTCTTGCAACTGGTTGTTATCAGCCCTTTAACGTCCCCACTACAGGGGCACGAGCCTACTCACATACGAGAGGAGAGTGACTGGTTGTTAGTTAGCACTAAGAAAAAACTATACAATGCTGTTAACCAATTCAGTAAATTTTTCTCTGAGAAATAACTGTCAAGCAGCAAACTTTATTTGAATAAAAGAAAAAATAGCTTCGCAACGGCTAAAGTGGTTTAAAAAATTCAGTTTCAAAATTGGATTTTTAAAACGTTCTATTCCAAAATGCCTGCGCGTTATTCTCAACTACATATCTCCCAATGGTATAAAAACTCAAAACAAAGTAGGTACCTATTGTTACAAAATATCCAAAATCATCTCACTTCGTAAAACAAAGCTAATATTTATGATGGAATGTGTTAAGGCGCCGAAGAAAGCTCGTAATAATATAACAGAATTGCAAAGTAGGAGAATGATGGCTATCCTTTTTCCCTTCACGTGGTGTCATGGCTGATGAACCCTTTCCGCGAAGGCTATAAATTACCCAGTAATGAAGTATCCCTTACTAATGGTGTTTCTACTTAATATAATCTCACCGATTTCTCACTCACATTTTTATCTCTTGATGTTTGCACCATATTAAAGGATTTTTAGGGAATAACTACCGATACTTACTTTTGAAGCTTGTTGTATGTAGATATTGAGTTATTATCTGAGAGTTCATTGTCAGATGTAATGTCTACATTTGGAAAAAGTATTTTATGTATTTTTACCTACTTAGGTACCTACTTATTTATCCTTTTCGAAAAATCTAGTAATACAATTATTTAAAGTAAGTACCTACTTAAAAACGTATCTACACATACATAAATTACGTAAAAAAAATATTTTTATAAAAAATACTTTTTTTCGCGTGGTTTTAATGAGAACAAATAGTAGTGCCCCAAGCCTCGTAACGTAGTTGCTATCGGCAAGCAGTCGGATGATGGATGATCGCCAATGTGCCTCAAGAACTGAATATTAAAAATTATTTATCAAAACTATTCGGATCCAAATAGTACGTATCTGCAATGATATTTCTTTTCAATACAGTCTCTGAACTTCTTGTGGTTTAATTATTTATAAAATACGTTATTTTGGATAGGTCCGTAAAGGATTTTAATTACATTATTTGTTTAAGAGTTTACATAGCAGCGTCTCTTTTGGTTACTATAAACTGTTATACGAGTACTAATTAGATACAGACAAAAACACGATACACCTTTGTAATATACGTATATGTACTAAATGCAGTCGAAAATAATTTTTATTACAAATTCATTATATTGTAGTGCCAAAAACCAATATTTGATTTATTATTTGGTTTTAATCACACAAAATATTACCTACATCCTTGTTAATGTGTTGACTCTTGCAATAACCTTTTTAAAAACTTAAATAAAAAGATTTTACTCAAACTATGATAATTTCACAGTTTACTTCTCAAAATAAATGCTCTATCATTAAATACCATTCCATCTTTACTATGGAAATTTAATGCTTTGTCAATCTGCCATTCACGTAATGTCTGCACTTGAGTTCCAGGAACAACGTTTTCGTCGACATATTTAGCTCTATACAACTCATCTCTGAACGTTTTCAGTTGTTCTCTTATATATTCTACAGGTACTTTGGATATAGCCAGGATTCTTGGCTTTGTAGTCTCCACGTCAGCAATTTTCTTCGCTTCATAAAGTTCGTATACCAAAAAGCGGTCATGAGGTTTTGGCACTCTTAAAAATACAGCGTAATCATAACCTAAGTGTAAAAAACCTCGCAATTGGTAATCTGATCTAAAGCCATCTAAATATTGGAAAAGTTTATGTAGTCTTACTCCATTTGTCGTCGAAAGAAAGGTTATACAAAGTACGGTAATTACAGTCTGAAAAGAAATTCATACGTAAATTATTTGTATAGTAAAAGAAACACAAATGTTTATTGTGGAGATTGTGTTTGCTTTGAAAACATTTTTTGATTAATAATAATTTGGTGTTATCAACCTGTGTAGAGATTTTGTGTAGAGACGTTTTATTATTAAGAAAAAAGTTTTTATGAGAGCATATATTTTTGATACTGTCACTATTTAAAACAATTTTAATTCAGTTTTGCTTAATCTTAGCCCAAATTTGTAAATAACATACCCGATACATTATTGTTTGTCAAATTTCGATTTTTCTTAATATTGTTATTTACTTGACTCGATTTTATCGCAGTGAACGTTTCAATATAAAAGTACACAAACCATTTCAATATTTTACGAGCCTCTAAAGTTTTAATGTATGTAAAAATGTATTTTTGCAACGCATAGTAAACATTTTTCCTTTTTTTTTGCACGAACGAGCAATTTTATGCTTCAAAAGAATATTGTAGTTTTTTTTTACCTTGGTATTCAGCAATTTACAATTCATTTATAATAAAATATGGCTTTGTTTTGTTCAATTGAATACCCAATGGTCTGTCTACATATATCCGGGCCGTGCCCGGGACGTGGCCGGACCGTGACCCATCAGGAGAGTAAACAATTCGTCGTCATGACGACCGGATACGTTGTCATGACGACTTATAATTTCCCTCCTGACGGGCCACGGCCTGGCCACGTCCCGGGCACGGCCCGGATATGTGTAGAGAGATCTTTTATCGGTAATAGTTACACAATAAAGCACAATTAAATTGGTTGAGCTCAGAGGCCCAAATCTGCAAATTTTAGGCAGAATGTCAATGGCATTTTTGACAATGGCAATACACATACATACAAATCCGTCACGCCTCTCTTCCATTGGAAATGTAGCACAATAAATGGACATAAACGATATCAAAAGGTAGAATTTGATTTATTTTCAACCTTAATTTTTTTTTTAAGATTAAAAGGGATATGCGATAAATTAATACACGAGAGGATTTCAAAATATTACCACCGTAATTAGATAATCCCGTGATTTAAAACAGGGAAGGTTTGTAATAAATTATGCGGATGATTATAATTAATTTATAATACGGCATTTTCAATTGCGTAGGTATGAACTCGAATGGAGGTATCTACTTGAAACGAGACCAAACATGTGGATATAAAATGCACCAAAGTTAAAACACATGTCACATTTAAATGTAGGAAACGTATCGGGAAATATCTAAATGCGTTTTTATCTCAAGAGATTCTGCACCGCACTTTTGCGGATTGAAAAAAAAATGGCTTCCCGCGGGAAACTGGTGATTCCCAACACCGAAATATAGGTTGTGGAACTCACTGAAGCTTTGAATTTCGGTTACAGATTTTTCTTAACATTCTATTACTGCAACAAGATCCTATGGGCTCCCATACAAAAACGACACGACTTCGCTTCGTGCAAATCTACGTCACATATTGGTAGAATCTTATTAAAAAGTTATGGTGCTTATTAAAAAGTTAAACTTATTTAAATTAATCTTAATACAATCTTATTAAAAAGCTATGATGTTTATTAAAATTCTACTGATATGTGTCGTATATTTCCACGACGATACGCGACGTCGTGTCTTAGGTATTTATGTGTCCCATGTCCCATGTCCATGTACCTACTCCTTAAATTAAACCGTTATCATTCAGGAAATAATAACTCGGCGTAAAAAATTACATATAATGAGGCCATAAACTTCAACCACATTAAACTTTTTCTAAATTACATTACATACCTACTATATAATATATTCCCGCTTGTCACCTTTTTGCTAGCTCCTCATTATGATTACTGAAGCAGAATGATTAATGTTCTTGCGCTATTGACTTCGATATTTCAAAAGCCACACGGTGGTGTGGTTAGTCAGTCCTCGCATTACAGCAACGCACTTATTTGACGATTATTTACTTCCTTACCATAAATATCGTAATTTGTAGCACCTATGAGTAAATACGAGTACCTATATAACTTGTAATGTAGCTGAAATAAGATTTACATAAATTTGTTTGTACTCGTATGAATGTTTGTCGTTGAAGGTAATCATCTTCGAATCTTAAGTTGAGGCACGGTTGCAGTTTGACGTTTGATATGAAATGCGCGAACTGCGGCAGGTGGTTGGCCCACGGTTTCAGACTACAACTGCAGGAGATTAAACGCTCTAAGAAACAAACTATTTTCCATCCAAGCTAATTAGTATCAAATGGCTGTTTTAATAAGTTATGTTATAAAGATAGAATCAGGTTAGATGCGCTTGCACGTCTCATAAGTCTACACGTGGCCAAACCTCTTTAGCCCAGTGAACTGAATTAGATAGGTACCTAACTGCGTTCTTATTCGACAACCATAAATCATTGAAAACCGACAGCAATAACGAGATACAGGGAAGGATGCGGGCGTCCTTATCGCGAACTCTTCCAGATGAACTGGTTCATTACTGACCCCTCTCTTATCTAGCTTTAACAAATTTTGTAAACGAACGGAGTCAACTGGTCGAAGATGGCAAAGAAACTTCTTGCTTTATCGGCGAAGGTCATCGGCTTATCATGAGAATTAGACGCTTGCTTTAGTGGTTTATCGTTATTAATTATTAGCGTAAAATCAACCAACAATTTAAGTTACTTTCTTTTTATTTTTGGTCGAAGTATAAGTATCTAATGTTGACAATTTTGAAGGCAAAATCTGGTTTTTCACGGTTAAATAAATGTAATAGAAAAATATACATCGTAAATTGATATCAAATGATAAATAGCTGTTTTATTAGACAAGTGGCATCATATTTCGTCACAAGGATATTGTTGAGTACACTATCGGATATTTCCGCCTTCATTTTTCATTAAATTTTCCTGTTTACATGTTTCCTTACAATGTATTGATTTCTTGGCTTCACACATCTGCTAACAGGAAGTGCGTGATAATTTCGGGATCGTCGTTTGTGTATTCGTATTATCTAATTTAAATTTAAAAATACTTATAAATCGTTGTGCATATCGGTCAGAAAACTAAATACACAACTTCTTATCAATTAAATTTAGTAGCTTAATAGATATTTCAGCTTAGAAAATGCACTATTACGTAATTTAGTCTAGAAAAACTTTGAACATAGAAACGGACAAACCGAAGTCAAGTTTAAGTTTGCAATTTGTCTCGCCGTCTGTGGACCGGACAATAGTTTTAAAAGTTTGCAAGATAAACATTTTTGGCAACAGACAGTCCTCTGTGAAACTTCCAGTCGCTTTAGTAACTCGGTAGTTCAGATATGTTCCTTCCCATTGTACCTTGAGGAACACGTAAGTTTATTCAACTTCGCAAAGGTTTCACAAAAGATCATACGAACAAGGAAAATGTCTACAAAGTACATCAAAGAATGAATATGTCATGATTAAAAAGATATGACGGTTTTTTGTGCTATTTTGGTGAACGACAGACATCGAGTTTCGGTACGTTCAGCAATGCCAAGGAATAAAATTAGGCAGTCGTTTTTATTGGGAGATTCAAAAACAAAAGAAAATAGGCATTATACACATTTATGTGTCTCACAAGTAGGGAACACTACTGCTATGTAGTGGCTAAAACCTCAGTCACGCGTAGATACCTCAAGGCAACAGTCTCTTTATTTATGCCATTAGTTCACCGTGAACTTACCGCGAATATTCCTTTTGTTCAAATACATAAAAGGCTTGTATAAGGTTATTTTTGACAAAGCACCTTTAAGTGCACCTAGAACTAGTCGAAGATATTTAGACATATACCTAATAAAGCGAAAATCTATTGTTTCGAGGCAAGACCTGGCACATGAAAGGACACATCGAACAAAAGAACTTAAGAGCTTAAGAGCTTAGCCTTATAATCTAGATTAGTCTGTATCATTTCCTATTTCATATCTTGTTTCATAGATCTTTTTATAGCCGTTCCAGATTTTGTTTTATTCTAATCCTATCCTGCTAATATTATAAATGTCAATGTTTGTGCTGATGGATGGATGGATGGATGTTTGTTACTTCAACACGTAAAAACCACTGAACAGATTTTAATGAAATTTTACAATAACTTAGCTTGTACATCAGAATTACACATAGGCTATTTTATTTTACGATATCTTAATTTTTTCCATGATAGGTATGACGATGAACGATGAATGCGTACGAAGTCGCGGGCGGCCTCTAGTAGCTTTCATGAAGGAGCACAGACATAAAACAGGCTTTCAGCCATCTAACATGAAAAGATGAATTAATTTGCGTCATCAAAGGAAAATGATCAGCATTTTTAAAAGTTTTACGTCTATGCTTAAGATTATTTCAATTAGGTACCAACGAGCAGTTTGATTAATTAAAATCAAAACATAAACACTGATAAAATGTACATATCAACAGTCAAAGCACAGCCGCTAGTGTAACATATAGAGTAGTGGAATATACCTACTTACCTACTTGTGCAAATAAACTCATTGCGACGATGAAGGTCGAATACCTCCTAACTGACACCCGGGGCCAAAATGAGTTATCTATACCACTGTACTTAGAATTCAATTTTGCACCGACTGGCAAAAACACCGAAGTGATTTTGTAATAAATAACGGCAAAAATTCATAATGAGAATACCTCCTAAAATCACAATTTGCGCGTTTTAGCCTGAAATGCTGCGAATACATTCTAACTTACAATATGAATATCTCCTAAGTTACTTTCGAGCAAATTTTTCTGCCAATACTGTGCCAATACCTCCTATCTCTATCATCTGTTAGTGTTAGTTAGGAGTTATTCGTTTCACTTTGTGTCTATGTCAAACTTATTTTGATGAAGTTAAGAGGTATTACTTTATAAAAAAATAGAAAATAATTACGAAAATCTTTATCAAATAACCAAGAAAGTAGTCAGAAAGTAAGAAAGTGAGTCTGTTAAGTCTAGTCTGTGGTCTAATAACAATAAATGTGTCGCATCGGCGATCTGGCTGTCGGAGAACGGTTGCGGATTCGCTTAATCCAGATCGTTCCTTAAACTAATTTTACGTGATTTTTTGTGAAGCTTAGATATAAATAAGTTTCAATATAGTTTCAATATAGAAGTACAGAGCAAGAGACGTATTTTTTGGGTTATCTAATAAAGATTTTCGTTATTATTTCCTATTAAATTTATTAAAAAGTACCTCCTAACTATATCAAAACAAGTGTGACATGGACATAAGTGACGTTAAAACTTCCTAACTAACACTTAACTCGTAAACCACTGGTCTGTACGTAAAATCAATGCTAGTAACAATTTTGCAGCCCCATTTAATAACAATTTGCTATAGAACACATTTTCATAAAAAAGGTACAAAAAGAATTATAACGTTTTTTTCGCCTCCTTTAAAATTTGATTTTTGTTACTTAGGAGGTATTCGACCTTCATCGTCGATTGGTAGAAATGTATCCTGAAATTGTAAATATCATCGATGGACGTAATTTCTTAATGGTCCAATCAATTAGCGCGGTGAAAAATGTTCAGGATAAAATGATATAAACGACCATCCCATACCTGCAACTAATTAAATTAAACCTATTAGCCGATTGTTTAATTCGATCATTTCCGACCGTTTCATATTCGACATTGTATTTGCCGAACATGAAAATGTATTTCTATGTATTTGGTAATACGAGAACTAGGCGTGTTTTTAGTAGGGAAAGTTTTGCTGAGTTGTTAATTTATTAGATTACATTTTATAAGTATTTTAAATCTGCTATATAATATTATAATTTTCAATGAAATAAACAATTTGAAGTACCTACTTACCTAATGATTATTTGGATTAACGTGCTACACTTTATCAAAGTTAACTCCATAACTTGAAATTAATAAACAAACTCATTCAAATTGAAAACAAAATAAACATCTAAGTTATTAAACAGTATATTTTTTAAACAAAACTTAAAATCCCTATTCTGGAATCAGTATTTAAAAATAGCACCTTGGAAGTTGCCCTGCGCAGTTGGGGCGAAGCTGCTGAAAGCTGAATCTGAAGCGATCTGATCGAGTCAGTCACCCGCGCTTCGTTGCCGCAACCACTCGTACCGGCTGCACTCGGATTCTCGAATACTCGAACCCGATATCTCGACACTTAATAATCGAATTCGTAATATACGTAGTGAGCGCTCTTGTCGATTCAATTACCTGTTCATTATGGTGGTAAGGTGATTTCAAGTTGCTTTGGGCTTGGGCTGTATAAAGACGTTTTAAATTTTGGATTGCTCGCTTGGATTTTTAAATTCGCGGTTGGTAAGTTTTCCAGTCAATACTTCTAACTTTGATAATTATAAATAGTGAGGATAACATTAAGTTATTTTAATAAGTTGTTACTTACATAAGGATAATCTTAATTTTCTGTAAATGAACTAAGATTTAACAAAATTAGAAATGTGTACTTTTAACTTTAGGTGTTGATAGAAAAAAAATGCACACGCATTATGTAAGATTGTCAATTGCGGAGGATTTATTTTAACTTAATTGCATTATTTTAATGGGATGTTAATTTTAATGGCCTTTTCTGAACCTAACTGTTAAACCACCTAAAATCCTTTCCACCCTGTAAATGCTTGCTCAACAAAATTTTCAACACATTTCCTCATAAAGAGAACATTTTCGCAGCTTCTAAAGTTCATACATTATCATAAATATTAATCATACAGTTTTAGTAAGTAAAAAAAATACAGCCGATAAAAGATGGTTTTTCATCATCAACACAGTTGATAAGCACAGACAATATAGCATATTTATTTAACAATTTTTTTTAAAGAAATATACTTACGAGCGATATCATTTTCAGCTCCAATCCACAGGAGTTAGGCACTTTTTTAAAATTTGTAGTAAGTAGGTACTTACTTATTGAATTTCTACATGAAGAAAGAAATATCTTTAAAATATGCTGCTATACCTTTTCTTTAGGTGTATGTTTTTACCTTAAAACGCACTTCTTGCAACAAAACATTAAATCAATTTAAATTAAAGACTATGATAAATTATGATAAAATAAATAATGATGTCGTTTAATAAAAAAATAGTCGGTGAGGTTGCAGTATATAAAACACGAATAAATTTTAATTTACAGTGCAAAATTTTTTATCGTCTCTTTCATTAGACTTGATGGCGGAAGAAAATAAAAAATCTTGGCTAACTTGAACACAGGGAAAGTTTTTACTATCAGTTGAAATGGGTCTGTAATTGAATTTCATGTCCTCATTGGTATTCAGTGCCTTTAAAAGAACTAAAACGAATTTCAAGAGTTTTGCTCTCCTAGTAGCTGTCGTTTGAGGATTTAAAAAGTCCATCATGTTGTCTACTGTGGATTGGTGGATTGCCAGAGATTAAACTGAGGCGTATTAGATGAATAATTACGAAAACGGATCTAATCTGGTACGCATTACAACAAATGAACCGCCAAAAGTCAGAAAACATGACGTATCCTTTCATCATCGTGCTGTCTTCTCAAAGCTTCTGATGATTTTTGCATTTGTCATTTACAAGTGTGGCGTGTTTGTATTTCCGCAACTGGCTGTAAGACATAAAATAGTAGGTATCTAAATATTCAATCAGGATTCAGATTTGATATTTGATATACTTAGATCGCGACGATAGAAGAAGTGGCGGGTTGAGTTGGACATCTACCTTGATAGATATCAACTCTACCCAGATTCCAGATGGGTACAATTTTGGGTTAAAATTTTGGAGAGAGAGAAGTAAGACTTTTTCCCAGCAGTAAGACACTGACGGATAAATATTTGAATGTTAGAAAAACTGTTTCCTTAATTGACTGTCGCGTTGTCTGTTGAATAAATGTTCCAACTGCCTTATTAAAGTTTGCCCTCTTTCCTCAGGGGTTAAAATATACAAGAATTAACAAAACTCCTTATAACTGAGCAAACCGTTTCCGGAGCCTTTACAAAGTACTCGTAGTTTTGGCAAACTAGTTTTTGGCAATTGCCAAACTTTTGCGCCTCTACAGACTGCATAATTGTAACTGTAGGAGTAGCGAAACTGATTTTGTTAGTTATTGAATTTGGCCAGTATTTTCAAAAGTACTGCCTATAGAATCATTTATACACATTTACTGTGGAATGCAACTAAAAAGTTAATTTAAACTTTACCGAGGCAACTTTAGGAATCAAATCAATTATTTTTACCTTCGTCAAAGCTTGTAAATGTACCGCCAGCTAATTGATTACAGCATAGACCGATGAAGGTAGGTGGGTGACTTGAAGCTTAATTGGTTTTTAAGTTCAAAAGAAAATTGATGAATTTAGTCGTTATGTAACTTTCTTTGATCTTCTGGTTAATTACTTGCGATGTAATATACACCTACCTACCAAAATAAAAAGAAAATATTAACTGTTTTCCGGAATAACATGCTCTTATAGAAAATTAATCGAAATCCATAATCATTACTAGACACATTATTTAGGTACTTCGTTTTCATATCCTTGATTCTTTCACTCATTTATTCAATTTGACGAGTAGATTTCGTCTCTTAATTTTAGCAAGGGAACTAAATAAAAAAGTGACTTTATATAAAAAACCTAGCAGATCCTTCCTAAAGGACATCTTAAGCCAACAACATCATTAGTTATAGTTCGACTGACTTCGACCGACCTATCAGAACACTATGACAGACGACAATAAACTATTAATATCTTGGACACTTTGTCTTGTTGACGAATTGTCTGTGGAGAATAAGTGATGTAGAATTTTGTAGCTTTTTCCTTACAACTTGTAAAACGTGTCGTGATTTTGTTAGTATGTTTCTGAAACGACCGTCATAAATGTTTAATAATTTATTTTCTTTGGCGTAAATGTTATGTGATACGAACCAAAGTTTGAAGATTAGTTAAATTTATATTGTGTTAGGTCTTGAGATCGAGAGAAATTAAAAATAAATTAGAATCTACGAAAAGCCTAGTTCCTTGTTTAGGTACTCCTATAAACTATATATAGTTGCACTACTTGAAATCGTACATGGCACACATGGCACATTCCACAGGACAAAAGAAATACAAATGGACTCAATGTTGGAAATGTCCAAGTGCGTTGCATTATGACAAAAATACATCAAAATGCAAATGAGCAGCCAACGTCATGTTTGCATTCTGTATACTGTTAATAACTTCCATAATTGCCTGTTTGAATTGAACTGGAATCTAGCCAGACTCTAAAACTAAATCTGGTAATTCGGGCACTCTGTGTGCAATTTGTATGTATGTACTTATTTGGGTTATTCTATTGGCAGTGGTTACGTTCGTTTAGTATTTAAACAAAGTTACCTGCTATTACTAAATACATCATAATCTAGTTGCAGATAAGGTCATTAAAATAACATTTCCATTAATTAACGTGCTTTAATTTAAACTTGAATGGCTTCCGACTGATTAAAAAACACGCAACCACATAAGTACGAGTATAATAACAATGTATATTCTGTTAACGTAGGATAAGAAAGATTGTTTTCGTGGAAATTAATAAAGCCAATGTAATTAAAAATGGCAGGTTAAAATCAGTATTTCATCTGCTTTGTTTATAAAATTAATTAAAAAGTATCAAATTGTGAGCAACGCGTTTCATCAGCGGATTTAACTTAATAAATGTTTTTTTCTTATTCTCGTGAAAAGCAAAAATGTTTTTCAATTCTTTTTATCCTCATCATCATTGAATGGATATTTAATTTAAATTGGTCTTACTTTTATTCTAATTTGAATATATTTTTCTCCGTAAAAAGGTAAGTTATTAAACCATCCCAGCGAATCCGATGTACCTAAATTAATTACGATTACGAATATAAAAGAAAATTTCTGACGAAAATATATATCGTTTGTCGTCGCCGTTTTTAATTTTGGGATGTATTTCGGAACACGGTTTTAATGAAACAAGATTAAGTTCTTTTAAAAAAAATGCTGAAAGTCTAAGCCTCAGGTTAATTGGTAAGAATAACACGAGCAATTAGCCATCTTGTAGCTTCTGCCGGAAAACAAAATCTGTGTTTCCTTAAGGAAAGAGACGTTTATTTCTTTCCCTTAGGATAAAGAGTCCGCTTTAGGGGCCCGAAGTCAAAGAGATCTAATTAAATTAAATTATTATCTAATATTATAATGATGAAATTCAAATTATAAGCTTTATTAACGTATAATTTATGTTTAACACTGTTCTACTTATCCAAAATAAGTTTCTTCTATTCTGTAGATGCAAATATAAAATAATTTGATGGACAGAAACAAAAGTGAAAATAAATAGGTAGGGTATCTACGTACGTAATAATTATGCTTACATGCTTTGTAAGCTTTAAACAAACTTGATGGGTTGCGTAGGTATATGATTTTTAAATACATACTCGTATTATCAGAAATACAAATCAACGCCAACATCGATTTAAAAACAGTTGGGTTCAACACTTGAGTGGTTTGAGAGACATCGACTCACATGTCGTGAAAAAGCTTTGCTTATCTCAAAATTTTATTTAAGTACGGAACTCTAGTAAAGTAGCTTGGTGGGTCCCGTCTTAATACTTGCCAGAGTAAATGAAGGCAATCGGGGACGCCGCAGCCACGTTTTATACTCCTAGTCTCAGTTTAATGTTTAAATAAATGACTTTTTTCATCAAAGAATGGCATCTCAAAATTCCATTGTTTTATTTCTGTTTCACTCTCTTACATCGAATTGGGGGAGATGAAAAGATTTACTGCCAGCGAACGTTGTAAAACGTCGTAAGTTAACGTTTTGTATTTATTGCAAGTATTTTTATTCACGGTTTAAGAAATACATAGAATGTTTTAATGTTGCTCAAGATATGTTAGTACACGGATTTGTATTCAGGTAGATAATTAATAAGTATTCCCATTCGAATATCTTATCAAAAAGTAGGTAATACAGGTGAGGTTATGTGCTTACTTACAAATATCTTTAATTTCTAATTAATTTTATACTCTAAACTAAACTGATATTCGAGATACATTCCGATGAGATTTCAACCTTTACCTTCACGTTATTTGGATACCACATAACGATTTTATTCTAGCAATTAGAATTTCAAGTCACAGGTTGGGTAAGGTGTTATAAAGTCGTATATACATGTGACGCCCTGCAAGGGCACAGCAAACAAGAGGGCAAGTAGTTGCCAGTTACTTAAAAAACTTTATCGTAAAACTATTAGTAAATTAGTAATATAAATTATTAATTTGTATTATATTTACTAGGAAGTGTTTCATTTTGAGTTATCCTATTTTGTGGTCTTACTTGTTATCCATTGTTTCCTCGGATTCAGTAGTGGACTAGCGAAATAGAAAAAAAAGCTAAAGTAGCGGGGAATAAATGGAACGGGTCCAAGTTTTTCCTTGTTTATGTTTTCACACGCAGTCGCGCCCTTCCGACTGTTCGAGCCTTTGAACTACTAATTTCTCCTTTTATTTGTTGTTGGACTTCAAAGACATCGTCATTTACCAATTGCCCGGAAAACAGTCTGAAACATAAATGCATGTAATAAGGTTACATCTTCAAAGTGATTTCTGAAAATCTGAACATTGTAACGTAACTTTCAGAACGATAAAATGTTTTGTTTTAAAAATAGTAACAGTTTATTATATTCATAATTAAATGCAATTCATGTTCTGGTTGTTACACTAACGATATGGAAAATAAATTGCACTCGGGAAAGAAGCTAGAGCCCTCAAAATATCACTGGTATTGAAAGGTTGAGTCAGTTCTGACAGTCCTGTTAACACAAAAAGTGGGTCAATTGATTCCCTTACGAACGAAACGGCGTTTGAATTTCATCAACGAAGTCCGTTGCATAACCATAAGAGTGGAATTCTGCTTGAATTTTACGCCAAATATTTATACTCCTACCTAGCATGAATAGATGAAAAATTCAATTTGAACATGTTTGCACGGTAATACACGTGGTGTTCAGATAATCATGACAAAAGGGTTGATTCCAGTATTAATTTTGAAATTAACGATATTTACGTACTTCATAAATGCTCTTATTTTACTGCTTTTCTAATAACGTTAAAAGTTTTTCAGAAAAGTAACAATAAGAGCGGTTCCGCAATTACATTTGTGGTTCGGCGGGTCATATGGAACCGCGTGGTTTCTTATGCACAAGTGGTCGAACAAAATTATTTAAACGGTTGAACTGCTAAGAAAATTTTTCACAATGATCGCGTGCTAACTTGCCAAAAGCGGGATGCCCGCGTTTGAACCACGACAGGTATTTCACGGCTGAAAGTCACCCGCAAGTGCGCTTACGCCCCTTAATTTAAATATTAACTTTAACTTCATAGACTGCTACTTTATTAATATATATTAACTTTATTATATC
Organism: Anarsia innoxiella; assembly: GCA_947563765.1. Lineage (NCBI taxonomy): Eukaryota > Metazoa > Arthropoda > Insecta > Lepidoptera > Gelechiidae > Anarsia > Anarsia innoxiella. The sequence goes on from OX387403.1 coordinate 3,629,407, forward strand.
ATTAGAACAATTATAGAACTGTAATACTTACTTGTAAAGTCGGCAACTATAAATACTTCAAGCTATGCATAACTAATAACTATTATAACTTGAGACAGTAGGTACTTATACAGGGTGTAACGGAAATACACTATTCTGTTCAGTACTCGTGATACTGAGAGTCAAGACCTTTCTCTAAGAAATAGGTGAAATATGATTTTATTCTTTTACATCCCTTTGGATATCCTGTTGAGTTTCACAAGTAGGTACGAGTACTATCGTTGTATTTCAGCTTGTTACAGGGTTTCTGTTACAGCCTGTATAATTCCCGGACTCATAGGTACACGTAAGTTCGCAGCCGCCTCAAGTCAAACTTATGTTATAAGGCAAGTTATAATGTATGGGAATGGAAACTAGCTACACGCATAATTAAAATTACCTACTGTGACATCTCTCGGCTAGAAATTGTACTGGTATTAAGTAGCTATGAAATGTTCAATTTTGTATATCTTATTCCTTCTATTATTGTGAAAGTGTCTATGTGAGCTGAGTTTTGAAATGACGTGATTTAAAAAAAATGAAACTAATTGAATCTACGAGTAGCGATAGCTTTTAAAAAAGCATTGACATACGTTTTTCATGTGCTATGTTTATTTGCGTATGAATTAAAGATAATTTCAGTTTTCGAAGCGATGGAAAAAAGCCTACACTTATATACTTATTTGTCTCGTTTCTTAACCCCCACTGTCCTAGAAAGGTGTTGTAACCTTGTATGCCGCATTCCTTAAAATCCAAAATATAGCGAAGCCTATTTGTGACATTACAAAAGTTCTTAACAAATAACTTCAAATGCTAACATTTTTTCCCTCTTGTTTCAGATCTCACCACCAATGATGACGTCATTATTTCGAAACGTTATAAAGTTGTCAAAAGTGGAGGTACTTGGACGTTTAAAGTGAGTGTAGTGTAGACCATCGTACTCACGATGGCTCGGAGGACTGGCCTGCTGGCCGTTCTATGGGTGGCTGTGTTTCCGTTATACCGAGCTGATAATCTTGGTGAGTATTTTATATTTATAATTTTTGTATTGGCGCCTACTCCCCAATTCTGATTTATTAACGCCCGTTATTAATAACCTATCCTGATCCGTTTTTTACCAAATCGAGATTGAAAAAACAAAACACAATTGTGTTCTTGACATGTTTTTGGTACACAAGTGACAATTGTGTTTTGTTTTTTCAATCTCGATTTGGTAAAAACGGATCAGGATAGGTTATTAATAACGGGCGTTAGTAGTGGGATTCGCTGCACTGCTTTTATCAGGGATTTATATAATGACACGAAAGCAGCTAGCGCTGTTTCTGAATCTAGCGCTAGCGTACGTAGGTACATGATCTTGGTTCAATGATGACTTAAATTTTTATGATTTTTACACATTACTTAGGAAAAGTTGTTCAGTTTTAAGAACACCTTCGTTACTAAGAACCATAATTATTATTCCTAAATCTGCAAAAGGTTATTACGTCAAACAAGCACGGATAAGATATCATATCAATCTTGAAAATGGAACTTTTCTTGCGTAGCAGATCTTTTAAAGTTTTCCAAACTTACAACATTAGTGTTTTCCTCGCATTTTTGATGAAAAGTACATTAATGTATTCCTACAAAAAACCAATCGAGTTTCATAAGCACTCGAGCACTGGTTATTTCCTCGAGTTGAAAAGGGTCGTAAATTTTAACCCTACAAACGACTCGAATGGAGTTCCCAACTATAATGTAATGAGACTACATTTTGTCGGTCTATTTTCCACACAAACTTCAAATTGGGTTAAGAAATCCTAACAAAAATATTTTGAATGTTTACTGTACGTACATTGATTGAAGAAAGACTTATTAAAGTTATCTTAGGAATTATAAGAACTTTTACATATTAAAAGTTGAATCGCCTCTACGGTTTATCGTTTTAAATGAATCCGTGCCAAAAACTACGTTTCAGGAAGAAGTGAGTGGTCGCTTAAAAGCTAATTACATTCATTTAAGTACTTATATTTTCTAAGTTGGTTAAAGAATCTGTCTTAAGTTGTTGATGAATTTAGGGTTCAGAATCAGGTGTCGGTAAAAAAAATCATACTTCTTTCATACTGGGGAAGTTAATAAAAGTTGAATAAGGTTCTATAGCAACAATATTGTAACGTAACAAATATGACTAAACTAAATACTCGTATAGATCTGTTATTCCCTTAAATATTTGAACTTATAGTACTACATAGTACATAGTACTATGAAATTTAGTAAAAATAAAAATAAACTTTTGCTAAAGGTTTGCATAAACTTTTACAGCAAACTTGTATACTGTGGGTGTTCACTTTTTATATTTGAATGCGGCAAAGTTTGCATTTGTTAGAGTTTCGGTAAGCAACCGTACACAAGTTTCACAGATCTAAATTACAGGTTAAACTTGAACTAAATATATTATTCAGGAGCTTATCTGGGGCGAATAATTTTGGAACTAAGTAGTTTAATTTCAATTTTGGTTATGGTACAACTTAGGTATTATAAACAAAGTTCAGTGGAGGAATTTATTTCTCATAATTAAGTTTATGATACTCTAGTAGATATAGCCGCAAGAGTAAACAATTGCCGCCAGCAAATAAACCAGAGTTTCACTGATACTCGTAAAGTGCAACAGACGCACAGGCAATAAGTATGAGGCAATGAATCTCTAGTGTAAAAGATAGTATTATGTTTAATGTAGGAACTACTTCCTTTCATAAATATGCTAACTACACACCAAAAGCCGCCGGCATGCCGCTGAAAAAGCCGGCGCCTTTGGTGTGTAGATACCATTACCTACTTCCCTTAAAGCCACATTTTAACCTTTTCCATACACATTGTATAAACATCTAAAGTTATGTACTTACTTTCATTTACAAAATTTATCAAACCGAAGCAAAATTTTTGCTAACTTCACAATTTACAGAATCATGTACTTACCTAATCTAATTTCATATCATCTTATTATTTAGGTACCCCAATGAAATAAAGCCGAGCTGTAACCCAATTAAGATTATTAACTTAGCGATACCTTGATCTTGTTTGACGATGAATAAACTTCGCAGAGCCTGCGACTCTCACAAAGACTGGATTTGCGAAAATCTTATACCGAAAACTACACAAGTGTAACCGAGATATCTTACTGATCCCATGTTTTAGAGAAGCAAACCTTTTACCGCCTGCGTACGTGACGTGCAAAATAGACGTGGTTGGTTTGAAACAATAGGTTCTTCTAAAACATGTTTTAGAAGGTAGTCCCACTGCTGCACAACGTAAATCAGTAAACATTCATAATTACAGATATATGATTATTTTCCGTTATGATCAAATTTTAACCGGCTTAATGTTTCAGTTTTTTGTAACAAATCTGGATGTAAAATATCGATTAAATGGCTGTGGAAATATCAGAACCATAGCCACTTAACACACGCTTCACCTATTTACGAGTAATTAAGTTAACTAGAGTATTAAATTCGGAGTTGAAAGGTCACATTTACGGAAGGGGTTTAAACGATCATTTAAAGCTCGTTTAATGGCAAATAATATGACCGGATGACCACGAAATGCGGTTTCGCAATCTGACCACTAGACCGCGGTCAGAGATTTCTGTAAGAGGCGTCTGAGGGCGCTTACAGGCTTAAGACGACGGTGGCTATTAGGAAAATTCCCTAACTAAAACAATGTTAAGTCCTTTGTAAATAGATTACTTTATCTCCTCAGCTAAGCTCTAGTTCATTTTTATTACTTAATGGTATCTAAACACCAAAGCCGCTGTTATCGATGACAGTTTTGACAAATAAAGACCGGCGGCCTTGGTGTGTAGATACCATAAGTTTTTCATGACAGAATGGTTAGTTGAATAGAAGTCAAATGATTTTGATTATTTTATCGAACGAAAATAGCTCTTTTCTTTCTTTTCCTAAGAAACGATAACAATAATCTTCCTGATTTGACTTTCAAGAATCACGACTAAAGTAATCAAAGGCAGATTATTATTGCTACGAAATATCTGTCAGGGCGCCACCCGTTAATAAGAGGTTGTCTTCACTAGGGAGGGAATCGCCGACGATGTTATCTCTACGTCACTTATTTGTAGACCGGCTATGTTATTGCGGTTGTACATGTGTATGGACTCGTCGGGATCTCGCTCGCGTAGCCAGTTCTTAAAGTAACGCAACTTTCGACTGAAACATTCAAATTAAACTTTCCCTGCCTTAGGTAACTTTTAAACAGAACGAATCTACATTATCTAAGCAGTAAGTAAGATTCCTTAAAACTATCTTAGTCTGCATGGCATTGAAGGGTCGGTTTGAATATCTACCTAATTCTTGAAGTATACATACATCGTCTTATCGTTTTAACAAGTATCGTACTGAGCTGTAAAAGTCAGAACGCATTCATAAAGATCTGCGCGCTTTATAAAATCCGATTAATTCGTTAGAGTTCCTGTAGTGTATTTGATTTTCACTGGTTAGCTTTGAATGTGAACTCGCTCTTGTAACTACATACATTCTATTGGATTCAGAACCTCTAGTTTAACAGCGATAAATGTACTTTCGATTCTATGAACGTTTGATGTGGCATATTGATATTATTGTCGTTTGATGCTTTATATGTTACCTGCGGTATGTTCTCTATATTACGCAATGTTCACACGGCCTAATAGTTATAAGATTGATTTTCGTTTTTATATTTGACAAATTGAATCTTTATATTAATAATACTATATATAAAAATATGTATTGTAACGTTAACCAAAGATCCAGGCTATGCATATTATTCTATTCAATTACGCACTGATTTGTACCTAGAAATTCTGTAGTTCCGCATCTTAATAAATATCATTCGCATTTCAAATCCAGACAACCGTGTGATACCGAGAAATCCAAGGCAGGATTTGGATTCACTGATTAATATTAGTGGCTACTTCTTATGTAAGGTTCTCTTGAGTTAAATTAAACAATGCAGAGAGTTTTTTTATATATTTTATTAATAATTGTTTATATCGTTTTCTTATCATCTGGGGCTCCTTTTTTGATAGTTATTTTAAAACAGAGGAATTAACCTGCTATGCTTAGAGCATCAAAATTTTTTAGGCAGTTCGCCTATTGACTAGAGTATGGTAAACTAAGAATCACTTAGGTATCAGTATTATCAAATTTTTCAATAATTATCTTGTACAAGATATAGGAACAGATAGAGGTGTATCTAGGTATATTACATACTTACAGTTAATGGCGATGCTTGCTATAACGCCATCAATCAAGTCTATTAATTACCATGTGAAGTGGTAACGCGCAATTTAGAACTAGATATTATGATTAATAAGCTTGTCAAACGCCAACCTGTCTATTTACACTGAGATTTGGTACTAGACAGTACTGGAAGGTACTAGAATATTCAGTATTGTTGAGATCCTCTAGGCATAACGTGTTTCCTTATTGGAAGCAAATACTAATGGGATTTGACTCATGCACGACAATAAACAGCTTCTACGAGGAAAGCTATACCTACTATTTCATTGCAAAAATTAACTGCAACGTATTTTTTTTTTATATAAAACTTTTACTGTAAGAAAATATTCCATATTAAAATAATACTAAAGATAAAATTAGCATAACAAGAATTCTTTATAAATCGCCGCCACGTTTTGATCACTAAAAGAAAAGTGGAAGGACACAGCCGCAGGGGATTCGTGTAAAATCCACCATCGTCACGATAATATGCAAATGGATACTTTTTCGTCCTTAATCTTTTAATAGCCTTTCCACTTTTCCATTATATTACCCAAGTACTAAATCGTTTGCTAACAAAAGAGATTAGTTGAAAGATTTATATATTTGATATTATTTATGTACCTACTTTTACGCTACATACATATCAAAGCGTGAATTAGAGTTATAAACATGAAATCAGAATTAATTTTAAAAGTGGATATCATAATGTTAGGCACAGGGATGAATGTTTATCTACACTCAATCATATAGAAATTACTACTGAAAGACATTTTAAAATACAATGTAGAGTTAAGTAAAATACCTATCACTCATCTCAAGTGTGCCATTAGTGCGTTAGGTAACTACATAAGAAACTACTTTTCCATTTGTATTTCCAAATAATATATCTAAGTATTACCTTCGACACCTATATGTCAAATAGAGATAAATTATATTCCCAATATCTAGAATCAGCTATCAGTCATTTTAAGGTAAAGAATGAAAATCTAAATATAGTTTTTGGTAAATCCAGTTGGCTTCCGTTAGCTTTTAAAAATAGCTAGCTAAGTTTTTCGATCCATCACATATCAAATCTTATTATAGAGACAGCAGGTGTTGCAAAACTTTAACTTAGTAGAACTCAAAGCGGCACAATGCAAATAATACAAAAGTAAAAGGAAACTTTGTAAATTTTCCTTTTAAACGTAACTCTACTCAACCTGCAGATAAAAAAAGGTATATTTACTAGGTATTAGTCAAATACATAAGTAGGTATATTTAGTAGGATTCAGTGAGGAAGGTACCTCTTTTCTCTTATTACTACTTATATGTATAGAGTTTCCCCAAAAATTGTATATTGATTAAACTTGATCATAATTAACACAACCGAATACTGTAGTCTACGACAACGTTGAAGATTTCTCATTACCTTTATTCGCTATATTCTATCTACATTATATACTTTTACTTGGATTTATAAATAAAAACCTTGAAAAAAAATACTTTACATCATATTTTATAATAACAGCGATGACTGAAAAAACTCCAGTGCCAATTATGTTATGTAAATCAGCTAAATTTCCACCAGTGCCTTACAAATAAAAATAAATATATTTCCCATACTTAGCAGTTATTTTGGCGTGTTAGTTCCGCTTCAGGAAGTAGTTGATTGACTCGGCTGATTTCCAACACGCGCCTAAGGAGGTAATATTTCATATGCCTCACTAACATTATTATGGATTTGTTCCACAAAAGGCACTACTCAATGATGTGTTTACGAGATTTGGATAACTACAAAAAATGATATGGTACTATTTGTGTCCTAAACTGTGTAGGAAGTTGTATTTCGTATTCGGAATAGGATTAAAAAAAAACAATTCTTACGACAAAACATTAAATTATGGAGTCAGTATTTTGTAAAGTTACAGCTACTGTTTTCGAGCACTGATGTTATCTTTTTGGTCTTTCGACGCGCAATTAAACGCCTGCCTATTTACCTCTTGTTAAAAATTACTGTCAAAATCATTCAACTCGCCTAAAAACAACTATTATGATAATGACAACCGTTCTTTTAATAAGTAACGTTTAACCGTAAGGTAGTTTTCACGAAGATTTTCTTCCCATTCGCTACCATCCTTCCTTTTCAAGAGCTCTCAAAACCTATTGACAACTTTTATCGATACAATCCCACTTATTTTTCTATTTCACTTTCTTAATCCTTATATCTGACAAACGTGACGTACTGCTTACGACTTACTATTTACACAAAATTGTGAGAATCTCTTCGTATTGACAATATAATATTTTATTTTTCTATCTCCGTTCTTTTCCAGCAGCCTAATCCTTTACCCTTCTTTGCTGTCACGTGCAGAAAATACCTTCATGAATACGTAAGTATACTTGTAAGTCCCATCAAATCTAAGATATAGTAGGTATCTACTTCGTTAAAAAATTTGAAACAGTTTTTGAAAAACTTTGACAACAATTAACGTTTTGTAATGTAACACATCTCGGCGTAAGTATGTCTTGAATTTTGGCTTGGTACTTAAGAAGAAATGCACGTTGTGCGTGTTCGTAAAAGGTTGATACTATGCAAGATTTTATTCAGAGGCATACCTACTCTATTTTCTGTTTGCGATATTTTATTAGATTTAACACAATAGAAGTAAACTCTTCGAATGTCACCAAGCAGATTTGTTTTAACTAGATATTTTTGCGAGTAGTTACGAGTAATAATTGAAAGTTTTTTTTTGACCCTTGCCTTTGATTCATCATTTTGTAGTTAGTTATTGTTATCTAACTTGAGGCAGCTTTTTGAATAGATACAACAACAAACAATTCTAACCTTCATATTATTAGATATATTATATATTCATGTGCCGCTTCCGCATTGTTTTGTTTTCCTTTAAGCTGAAGCCAAGAACAATATAACCTTTCACCTTGGATATCCAACCTAAGGATATCCGTATTTTCTTTTTATAAGGAAAATACCTTACATTGTTTACTCACTGCTACCCCTTTCAGCCTTATAATAATGTCCGTTCAGTTAAGAAAACATCTCGACACATTAGCGAGACGCCCCACTTAGCTCTTAAAGCTGATGTGGGCGTAGAAAACATGTGTCTGCGAACATCAGCTTTATTTAATGGACATAGGATTGGTAGTCGCTTGCTTCTTGGTGTTTTAAAATTATGAAATGTGCTGATTTAAAAAAGTTATGCTTTGAAGTTAAGAGGCAACATGGCAACGTGGTGGTGAGATAGCTTTGAGTTAATTAGTAGGTAGTTACATGCATTTATTTCCATGTTATTTATTCAACGGATATGTTTTCGTTAAGACCGTTCTTTAGATTTTATCTCCCTTCTATTACTACGTAGATTAACATTCTGGACCCTTATGATGACGTAATGGATCTTTTCGCAAACCTTGACTGACATAAACATGTTACGTAGAAGTAAAGGGACATTTTTTTCCTAGAATTAGGATGAAATAGAAGATCAAAACAGAGGAAAGTGTAAATAAAAGCAAGTATTGTTTATTTAGCATCAAAATCATTTAAACAAAAGTGTTGACAAACGATTAGTTGCTAGATAAATTTGGTAGTTTGTAGTGTTATCTTTCAATTGGCCCACAGTCGTAGTATACGATAGTTCAAACTAGTCTACAATACGGTTTGATTGTGCCAAAGTTGTCCTGCCTGGTATAGTTACAACTGAAGTTACAACTAAACAAACATGAGAAGGTGAATACAAACTCGGGACTCTCTAAGCAGTATGTTACACAAACTGCTTACCCTCAGGTCACAGTGATTGCCACGTAGTGTACTTTTAAAGTTTAGACGTAAAAATATGTTTAGAACTCAATAATTCAAGAAACGTAATCTGTCTATGAAATTAAACAATTTGTTTTTAGAAAGATGGAACGACAAAATGTGATTATTTTGTTCAAGTAGGTAAGTATTCAAGGTAAGTATTCAAGTTAAATTATGAATAGTAGGTATGTATAAAATAATATTTCATGTTTATTACAATCTTGTCCGCCAAGTTTTTAAGTTTCATAGGCAGTTAGTTAGTTCTTTCCAATTAGAAAGGAAGTTTTAAAACATCCTTGAAAGAGATAAACTACATATAGTATGCTTGGTCACGTTGATATGCGGACCCGTTCACTAAATATAAAACATACGACTTACTACCCATGACCCACCTATTTACATCAAAACGCAAGCGCGGGGTAAGCTACGTCTCCGTGGTTGCCACCACCTCAGTAATCGCGTGCTTAGCGTGAACAAACACACATAGATTCCTTACAGATTCAAGGAACCGTTTAGGTAACAATTTTTTCAGAAAGTAAGTAAGTACATAAACAAAATCAACAAACATCTACTCATGAAAAAGCGAAAACATTAATGTTGCGCAGTTTAAAATCACATTATTTCCTTTCTCGTCCTTGAGTTCCATTTGAACGAAAAGGTACAAAGGAAAGAGCATCGAACCTAATTGGAATTGTAAAAATTTTCGGTATCACTTAGGCTACACATCCCCTTTTCGAGCTAGTATGGAAAAAAAAGTTGGTGGCCACTGATGAAACTTACGTCAATCGATAGACAAAAATATTATAAAACGATAGTATTTTGAATAATTGCCAAAAGTGATACTTTCTACTTTCGGAGATATAGGACTCTGAAAATGAAAAAAATCACCACCTTCTTGCACCAGTTCGTCACTATAATCTTTTCGTTTTCCGATGATTTTCGTGACAGCTCTGATTTCCGTGTCATACATACCTCTTCAAAGTAGGTAATGAAAAATAAATTGGTGCAATAATAATTGGATGTTTAGCCTAATTGATACCCTTTTTTTTACTATTCCAGGCTCCATACAAATATGTTCGATGCCATTTTTAAAGAAAAACATAGATATTTTTTATTAGCAACAATACACAGTAATAACGTTTATTTAGTAAACAGACCCTTTTAATTTTGATAATGGGCTTCGGCCTTTTTCACAAGTCTTCTACAGATTCTTTTTCTTCAAATTTTATTTCATTTGATTGTATTTTAAAGTGAGACGGTTTGAGCGTCATTTCAGTTTGACGTTTCATATCAATTACGTCAAAATGTATTCGTGCTGCAACTGCATATTCAGTCAGCATATTGAAATCATGATGTCAATTCGGATCAAGCAAATGTTTGTCAATCACTGAACTGTACGAGTATTGCCCGACTAAAATAATCAAATGTCGGTTGTTTAAAAACATCGCTACTCAATGTTTTTTTATTAATTTAAAATCTTGGTTAATAGAATTGAATGGAATTAACCTACTCGTACATAAAAATGTTGCTAAAAATAGGACAAAGTTTTCATATAGGTAATGGGAGTTGAAATTGTATATTGGAATAGTAAAGTATCTATGTAATCAGCAGAAAAGTCCAAAATGCCTTGACGTAAACGCGATAGCATGGACGTGAGGTCTCCAAAGGGTATTCTGGGTGAGGGTCAAACAAAGTACAAACATAAAACTCTACAAACTTTTTAAGATACAACTAATTTACTTGCAGTACCAGTCTCGTAGAGAACTGTATGGAAAGATTTCTGCGGGTACTTTTGAGCATTAAATTTGTTACCTTATTCAGATTTGGAAGAACAATTTTGATATATAAATCAATACTTACTTAAAAAGTAGATGGTTTTGGATTTTTTTATAAATAGTTACGTTTATGACAATCTTTACACGTAATGCTAAAAATAGGCAAGTAGAAAAGCAGCATTCTTAGCTAAATGCTAGTTGAACACTTTGACATTTTGAGTACTTACCTACCTTTTAAATTTTACGACATAGGCAATAGGTACAATAAAGAGCATAATATGAAACCTACCAAAAAGCAGGTCCCATTGCCAAACTTTCTGCGATATCATAGAATTGTTATGAACAGTCTACATAGCACATAAAATGTCATCAAGGAACCTACAAGAAGGCCCTAATCTATTTCGAGACGCCAAATGGACAAATACGAACTACGCTTTTGTTTTTACTCCGTTTAGGACCGTTTTTAGTAAGAAAGCAAGAAAAAATGTTTACACAGCTAAGACATTAGTGTTTTTTGAGTGTATAGGAAATAAAGTGGCAAATTCAACCTTTACTTTATATTGACACGTCATAATTCTTAACACCTGAATAGGTTTGCGTTTCGAGGCGTCAATAATGTAAGATGTGGTCAACATGTTAAGCTAGGTCGCTTTAATATTCTCCTTTAAACTTTAAACGCTTCAACAGCTTAGAAAATCTTATATCCTTACCTTCACTTTACACTTTAAATGCTAAATAGGTATATAATGATGTATAGCAGTAGAATAATGCTATCTACACACCAAAGAATAATGCTTTACGTCATACGAATGGCAGCTGTCAAAAAAGCCGGGGGCTTTAGTGTGTAGATACCATAAGAAATAACCAAAGAAAATCTACGTAAATAGGGCAAGAATTCTTATGTTTTTAGCTGATTGCTTTGATATACGGATCTCTAAGGGCACTAGGTACTTATTACTTAGGGTATAACAAAGGCGCTAAGGAGCTAGCCTTCTCAAAGTGTACCCAAGTGGTCAGGATTGGGACTAGGTCTTACTCGTTTGATCTATCTTAATTAAGGCAGATTGGCAAAAGCTTCAATTGTTACTGACGCAATTTTGTCACAAGCAAGGAAATCTCTTAGAACAAATGTAGTTATTTTCGTAAATATATGAATATTATATTTTTAAAGCAAAGCAATAGTTTAGTTAGTAACTATTTAGTAATCTGTTGTAATAGTCTCCTTTGACTAAAGCGTAAAGGCGCGAACTCATTAGCGAACTGTAACCGTAACTGTTGCATGCACTGTAACTGTAACTGTAAGTTGTTTGGTAATGGTTGGCAAACCACCCTACGTTTCTGTGTTACATTGCATGCAAAGGTTATGATAACAGCTTGCTAATGAGTAAGCGCCCTAATATTACCGAGTCTTAAATAGGACGCCTAATTCTGTTCGTTAACTTGTCTTCGTCGACTGAACTTCTATTACCCTGATAAACATATCTGAATTTCTAATGAGACCATCCTTTGACCTTGAATAATCAACCTTCAACATTTTAGGCGCCTATCGGATTACATGTTCGTATCCCTTTGTCAAGTTTGGAGCTTTACGAATTAACCAATTGTAATTCGATTTGTTCTCACACTCCCTTTAATATTGTTCGGGAATGTTCGAGTGGGATTATTGGGTTGTCCCCGGAATTCCAGGTTAGTGCTCTACTATTCTCTCCGTAGCTAGTAGGTACCTCTTAGAAGTCTATTTTTGTTGGAATTCGCTTCTTTTATTTTTCGCTTCAAATGTTATCGAGTACAGTTTGTTAGGATAGATTTTTTACCTTTTGTTACGTTATTTTTAGAAACATCTGGGTCCAAACGCGTATACATTCAATAAGAGGTAGAATTGAATGTTTCACAAAAAATACGAACAATCTTAGCCACCCCTCCATGTCACTCACAGAATGTTATTCAAGTACCTACCACTATCTAAAAATAAAGAACAGACAGGAGCTCTTTGGAATGATGTTCAAAAAACATTCTCTGTTCTAATCAACTGACGCAATTCAATACTTTGGAATTACAAACTGGAAATGTTTCCGAGAAAGCTATTAGGTAACCAATAACAATGTAAAGCATTGTTTAGAAGACAACGTTTTTAGACGTCAAACAGCCATTAGCCGGTAAATATGTCTGCAGCTGGTACCTATAGCGGAACAGCGTAAATCAATCGAGGAACATTTTTGTTGACCATGTTACTGGAGGCCATAAAAATGTTTTGATGGGACCCAACCCCTTACATTCCTCAGACATTAATGTCGAATCCTTGTCTCCTTTTTCTGTGACGCTCATAAAACTGAGTGATTCTTCGGAACGGAGTATAATTTAGTCGTGTACGCATGACTTCAAAAGCGTGGTATTGTTTTTGGTACACAAACATTGTTGTTTTATTGTAATGGTGCCTTTGACAGCGCGAAGTGTTTTAAAGTTTGCGATTGTCATGTATGCCGGTAATTCAGTTTCTGTTTATTTCTTAGACTTGAGAAATTTCATTAAGTACTTTCTCGTTCCGTATACACGTACAGAGACCAAAGTTTATTTCCTAAACATCTTTGAAACTTTAACAGAACTAAAATGAAATATGCTGTCTTAAAACTTCCTTTTATGCATTGTTGAACTTCCTCTGTTAATAGAAAGTTCATTAATGTAGCCCTTGAATCACTTGTCTAAAAATAAAATGTATCTTTTTAAGTGATCCTTAACAAAGATGCATGCATTCTGCTCCTAACTGTGACGTCTGGCACTCGTCAACACAATTTATAGGCTCTGCATTCATCACTGTCCTTGTATTTTATTTCATTACTTCGCTACGAGAAGCAATACCAACGAATAATCACTTTTGTTACTTAATATTTCTCATGGGCTTATTCACGCAAGAAATGTTAAATCTGGCTAAGCAATAATCGATAAGCAAGACTTTTTTTTTCCATAAACTTATAGTTACACTGCCAACTTTGGAAATGTTATCATCTTCGTTTTGTATGTTCGGAATTTATCGTATCATAGGCCTTGTATCGATTTTTTATATTTAATTTTACAAAGAATTTCAGCCATGTTTTTCCCAGATTCCTCCAGGTAAAGATTAATAGTCGACGTATTTTTTAATGGGATACGTTCAATTTGCCATCGCGTTCGACGTACCTATACAGCGGAGTATACTTTTTTTTTGTTTTTACGTGAATCGGTATACAGATTTTTGTTAAGAATAAAAGGTTGAAAATAAATCATTAAAAATAGGTAATTTCAATAATTAGTTTCCAATATAAAAAATGAACCTTTGCAGGTACTAGATATAATATAAATTAATCCTTTTTGGATCTTTTAAATCATACATTGTACAATCATTTTTATTGCTTTATATTGTTTCGCGCCAACGAGAAACAAATCAAATTAGTTACTGAGTGCAATATAAATCAATCAATTATTAATATTAACCTGATTTCGGACATTGATTGTATTGGTTTATATCCCATTCCCATTTGTCATAGTCTGTAAAGCGTTTAGTCAGTAAAAAATATTATTTATGTAATAGAAGATTCAGTGTCCACCATGCGCAAAAATATGACATAATTATAAGATTGTATCGCTGTTGAGGAATACATACAGAATCTAAGTAGTGCCACGAGCGTCTTTAAATTTAGTATTCATGTAAACTGTTGAGAATTATGGCGTCATAGTGAGACTTAACAGGACAGGCATAAAGAACACCCTGGTTTACTAAGTCTACGGCATCTTGGAGTTCCGCCAGTGCATTGTCAACTTATTCCAGACGTTATTTAGGATGTCAGCTTAGAAGATTAATTCGTCTTTCTGTGCCGCAACCGGCAATAATTCTGGTGCATAGCCTTGTGTTTGATAGTCAGTCGTCGGTACGCTGTTTTATTTGCGTAAAGTTGTTGTTTTTGCATATAATTCATCTTTCTCGATTTCAATCTTTCTTGATGAAGTAAAAAATATAAAACCATTTATTCTGAAATACTGATTTGTTCCACAAAATATTCTTGTGCTGCATCGCTGAAATTTGGTCTAATTTAATCTAATTTTAATTCAAAGCGTGAAGTATATGTATAGATCCCGCTTTTAGAGATAAGCACAAAATACCCAGCAATCAAAACACTCATCAATGGCAGTCAACAGCTTTACTTCGTTGAAGAGTCCTACAAAAACGACCACCGAAATGAACGCACCAAAGTGAAAAAACTCATGCCAAAAATACTAATCCCCTAACACCCTATATCCCGTAGACGTTTAAATGCAAAAGTGTGTCATTTATGTGACAGGCGGTGAACGAACGTGACAGGGAACCGTTTGTGACTAAGATTAATGCGTTGGTTACCTTGTCTTCATCAGTTCCTCTCATTATTTCGTGAGTGGCTCCCTGGGATCCCTTAAAGATGCATGTAAACCGCAGCGGAGCAGATGCTTAAGTTGCGGCTAAGGTATTCAGTGAATTGATGGTGTAATTTACTAAATAGTTGCTTGCTGTATTGCTTGGTCTACGTCTATGGTTTTCTCTGACAGGAAAGTTGGTTTTAAGTTAGCTCTGATTTTTTTTATAGACAATAAAAAGTTTTATTTATTGTTATTGGATAGAAATAAAATGTTCTTAACTATTTTCATTCTATCTTTACTTACTTACGTAATTATTAATGATAATTAGTAAATCCAACTTATAGGTATAAGAAAAGATACATATACATAATGATGTTTCTATAAGTACGGCGATATAAATACCATTTAATAAATAAACAACGACAAAACTCAAAGCAGAGTTTCTCGGCGTTTAAATAGTTTGAAACATGAATGTTGTGGGATTTCATGTTCCGACAATGATAAAACTTTTGTTCCGCGTTCTCCTTTAAATCGAAACAACGTATGAGTACGTAGCGTCGGCCACGTGCGGCCGATTACGCCTCTCGTCGAGTTTGAAATACGAGCGTGGTTATAAATAGACGACATCCCCTTAATGACCCCTTGTTTAAGCGACTGGTAGAGGCTTATCCCCTTAACAGAGCCCGTTGTAAACATTTTTATCCTTAAAGTTTTATTATACACCATATGGGAAGAGTGTGTGGCCTTATACGAGATAGCTGTAAAATTTAAAACGTAAACAAAGATTTCTTGTTAAACGAGCAGCGATTTATAGCAGATTTAAGAAATAATCAAAACAAGCCATTAGAGTGCATCGAACGTGTGCTTGTGGCTGTTTTCTGTTTTATTGTTATTGCTATTCTTTTTTAAGTTTTTCGTAGTCATAAATATTTAATGCGAGCTAGGTATTTCTAGGAAACTATTTGTAAATACGTAAATAAAACATGATATATAAGCGAATGCCAAGCAGTTTGGAGAATACAGTCGCGTACAAGAAATTAATTCATGCTTGCATTCAATGCAATAGTTCTCTGTTTATTTCGTTTGGAAGTTGTGATTTATAAAAGCTGAAACATTCAATGTGTTGGCAAAATAACTCGGATTTTTTCTATTAAGTTAGTAACAATAAATTGGAGTAGGTACTTTGCTTTCTATATTACCTTTAAAAATTAAAGACGAGCCAGACTACTGCATATAAAGTGTCGTACCGCACAGCACTTTACAATAAATTTTATCAAACAATTACACAATAAATTATTTAACACTAGCTACGGGTCATAGAATACAGTTCCATACTAGACACCAAAATCTCAGTAATGGGATTAAAAGGATAGCAAACTCTAGGGTAGCGTTTTTTTACCTATTCGGTACGGAGACCTAAAAAGCACAAACATTACTTGGAACGAGTAAATTCCTGCATCAGTATAAGCCCACTCATTCAAAGTTAGACATGGTTAGACCTAAATTTATTCCTACATCAGCGCGGAGCGTACATTTTAGCTCGTCTCTGCGAAAAGGAATTCCATGAGTCATCTCAAATAATGAGTCTGACATTGAGTCTAATGTCGTAGTGTGAAAGCTATGGTGACTTTGAATATTACATGGCACTATTTGGTAATTTATTTTGTTCCTCTAAGAAATATTATATTACATATGCATAAAATGTATCGGTATGATATACCTGTGTATGATAATGTTAGTAATGTAAGGTAGTTTTAAGAATCGTGTACGCTGCGCCTGGAAGACAGTTGCTAATAGACCATCTCACTGTCAATACGTGTGTTTCATTCCGCGCCCCTCGCCCCCTGATTAACAGATATGCATCAGTATAGAAGTAAAAACGATAAATAAGTTATGACACAGCAGATCATTTCTACTGTGTAGACCCTCTGTACTCTAGCTAGATATAACCTCCTGAACAAACAACTGACGCTAGCTTTTAGAGTACCATATAAGCTACCGTTTACCACAGATTAATAGTTACTCACGTAAGTTGTACTCTAGTTCTACTGGTCTGTCATACTCGTACTTTGCCATCTGTTATATTTTGTAAAGCTCTGGTCAAAAAGATGGAAACAAATTGCTTGTGTGTAGAATCATCTCTAGAGTAGGTATTAATAAGGCAGAATTTGACATACATTTTTGTAATTAATGTTCTTGTCCTTGTAATATTACCTACAACAAAATAAAGAGAAATCTTTCAAAAAATATTCCTAACAATTGATGGATCTTCTGAGACTTAGAATATGAGCATCCCAAAGCAATGTATCATTTTTCCATTTAAATATTTTTCTTCATAATTTTCCTTATTGGGGAGTGAAAAATCATTTTTTTTTCGATATTTGTTATTTAGGTGGTATCTATGTAGGTAAATCTATTTTGAATATAAATGAAAACAAGAATGAGAACAGTATTTATTTAATTTGCCATGATACAGAGTCCTTTAATAGTTATCAGCTTTATTCATAGTCATAGGTGCTATACGCACTTGCGACTACGGTTTTTCGTTTGATATAAAACCGCGAACCAATCGCTTGTTGTTACTTTCTCACGCAAAAACCACAGAATAATTTTTCTTAAACTCTATTTTATTTGATGTATCAAATACCTATATATATAAATATATATATATATATTAGTAACAAATATCAATAAGTACTTACCTACCTATATACTTCGAAGTTTTGGGCCAAGAGACAGTCCACTACATTTTAAAGCATCACATTTTTCACAAGCACTTCCTTCTTTCGCAGAACTCCTTCTCGGCACTCTCCGCACTCACCAAAAGGCAGCTTGCGATGAGGAGGTAGTGACCCTCATCTGTCCGAGAGGAACGACGATCAGCATCCAGGTGGCGCAGTATGGGGCGTCTGTTACTCCTGGATCCTGTGCATCAGAGCTGGCGGAATACCAGCCCGTGGCTGTTGAAGTTGTCGGAGATACGTCTTGCACTTGGCCTAGTGCTTTGCAGGTTGGTTTTATCCTGGTAGAATGAAGCGTAGGTAATACGATTCCAAAACATGTGACAGCTTTAAAATAGCTTTGATAATGTGTATAATATAAACAAGTTCAAGTGCAATTGAATTGCCTATATGAAATAAAGTTATTTTGACTTTAAAAGCATAGCAACAGGGCCCGTATTCTTCTAATTACCAAATGAAAATGGTGTCTCTCTAGAATGTGAATTGTATGAATTGACACATTTTGGTATTCTCTTAACAGATAAGTTGACAGTGGACAGCGATCGGCCGTACATTTTATTACTTTACGCTATAATCAGTATTCTACTCCGCAATGCCACATGAGTGGCAGTTCCAAACGGTATTCTCTTCGCTATTTGACAGTAGTTCTCTAATGGCATTTCGTTCGGTCGTTCCGTCGTTCAGTCATTCGATTGTTCGGTCACCCAAACACTATTTCGGTGTTTTTTCGAAAATTAACGTGCAATTTATGCAAAAAATGCATTTAAAGCTTATAGAAATAAATATTCTGTATTTTAAAGTATGTCTAAGCTTATTCTAGGTCGAAAAAAATCTATCAATCGGTTGATCAATTTCTTCGAACAATAATTTTTAAATATTGGCAACATCGACAACTAAATCATTCGCAAAGACAAATGAATGACAAAGCCCTCTAGAGGCTACTAATCGACTACTAATCGACTATTAATCGTGGCACTTAAGAGAATACCAAATTTGTGACATATTGCTGTCGAATATTTATCTGTTGGCTATAGTATGGTCGCTTAACTTAATTTAGCGGAATTGCCAGCCTGAACTGGTGGCGATGATCAATATTTTCTCAAGAACATTCCTATGTTCGAAATATAACAAAATATTCTTTTTCACAAATAATGTGTAATCGACTTTTTTATATTATTTCGCCCTTCTCCTTTACGTAAGTAACGTATGATAATTTCCAGTAGTTGTTTCATTCAGTTTAAGTTAAAATTCTCGTACATACTCAAATACTCTGAAATATCTTCTTTAATAACAACAAAGTTTAGCGCTCCTTTCTTTTGATAATACCTAATAAACATAGATTTAAAAGTAATTGAACTGTGATTATATCGGTATCGCCGAAATAACAAGTAAATCTATTCACATACGCTTCTTAACGCTTTTCGTAAAGATTAAATAAAACTACTATCTCTAGTACCTATCTTTAATTAAACTATGTGTTCTGGAAGAAGTCCAAAATAGAAGTTACGCTAAAAGTTTGACTCTTAGAAATACTTTGAACATTCTCTTGGTCGATGAGGTAACTTAAAGTACTTAGACAGAAAGAAATAAATAGTAACCTACATTTTTATTGACAAAGTACCGATGTCGTACGCATTTATCGTAATATATCTACTTACGTATTATTTTGATCTGTATCGTAAAGTTTTATAAAAAATTTTGAATGCCACAAAATTATAAAGTATCGCAAAAAAATTTTCACCGGATTTTGCGTGAAAGAATAACAATTAAAAAATTTAAAAAACCCCCGACTCTAAAAAGTAACAAATAAAATAAGTTGTATTTTGTCAACTGAACATCGCTTAATATTTCATACAAATTGACAACTTTCATACACACTTCATTTCGTCGGGGGACCGCATTCTATTTTCCTTATGAATATTTTAAAATATACTTAACGATTCAATCAAAAAAATTCACAAATATTTTTTAATTTTGACATCACATTATTATTATTTATGATATATCTATGTATAATTTTGCGTACCTACCAAGCTACTTAGCGGTCCCCCGACAAAATGAAGTGTGTATGAAAATTATCAATTTGTATGAAATATTGAGCGATGTTCAGTTGACAAAATACTACTTATTTTATTTGTTACTTTTTAGAGTCGGGGGTTTTTTTAATTTAATTTTTATTTAGAAATTTTTAAATGTTTATTATATAATTATTGCTACTCCTGTTGTCAACATTGCATTATATTAAGAATTAAACACTGATTAAAACGAATCCAAAAACGACATATCTGCTGTTACATTTTTCAAGAATTGATAGAGTGCTGGAAATTCGGATACCATCATCAGCTCCTCATCTCTTGTCACCATTGCATTATATTAAGAATAAAACACTGATTAAAACGAATCCAAACACGTTAATCTGCTGTAAAATCGGATCTGCAGCCGACAAAAAAGCTGATAACCTTGAAATGGCTGAACCAATTTGCATGTTATATATCTAAGAACACTCCCAGAAATCCCAGCTTTAAATTAAAAAAAACCGCATCCAAATCCGTCCACGTGTTTAGGAGCTACAGTGCCACAGACAGACACACAGACAGACACACATACATCGACGTCAAACTTATAACACCTCTCTTTTGGCGTCGGGGGTTAAACATCCACCAAAACATGTTCCCATCCATCCATCCATTAGAACCAACATTGTCATTTATAATTGAATCAAAAGGATATCACATCAAAACCGAACATTACAGAAAAAATTACTTCTAGATAGCAACAAAGTTTATACCATCTAAGTAAAATAATAGTTAATTTATGGACTGGAATACGATATTAAAACGTGAAATGTGCAAAATGATAAACATCTTTTGTTCTCATCAATGTAATCACTATTTTTATTAAAAAAGATAGTTCCAATTCGATTTTGTTTCCATAACAAAGGCATGCGAAGCTTGCAGGCAGTATCAGCGTTAAAATTTAATATGAATGCAAAGTAGATTCTCTCTTGTTCTTATATTCTAAATTGAATGAATGTAAGAATTGAAATAGCCGCTTTATGTAATAGCCTCGTGTTCTTTATACAGGGGCCTATCTCTGCTAATTTAAAATAGTGTCAGTTGTGTGACTATTGAGTGTCAATGGTTGGTCAATGGCATGTTTTGACACATTTGGTCGCAATCAGTGTAAGTTATTATTTACCAAAATACCAAATGTGTCAAAAAATTCCATTGACACTCAATAGTCACACAACTGAGACTATTTTAAATTAATAGACTTGAGCCCACTTGGGCCCAGATAGTCAATATTTAATCCCAATCTCATTATAGGTTGTAATGACATTTACTCAAAAACTTCTCATGTTTGCGTCAATAACGGGGCAGCAAAATATTTACCATATAAATCGCAATTTTGTAAATAAGGCTCTCAATATTCCAAAATAATGGTAAAAAGATAAATTATATGTATTTCGTCAGAAATATTATGTGGCGCAATGGTCCATAATTTTTGAAAATAAGATAAGTCAATATAATAAATACAAATGTATAAGTTGAAATCTTATTGACTACTTTATAGACTTTATAATCGTAGTCTTGATATTATATATTGTTATACGCCTCATGTTTCTTTCACACTAACCAGAAGGAATCTATCATTTCGCCATTCTAACCACACCACTACAAACTATCTAATTTTACATACCTAAACAATTGCACGGTAGATGTATCTATTTATGTAGACAAGCGCTGATTTAGCGCAGTGCTATGATTGGCTTCATTGAACAAAGCGGACAATTAGCCCTATTGCCTGTTCAGCCAACGTCCACCAAGTTACGCCTATTATTCATTGTACGGAGGCGGTTGTACGCATTACAGGAGTAAGTCATGTGGGTTAAACTTTAAGGTGCAAAATGCCTGAAATAATGGGGTAAAATTATATTAATCAAGTTAATAGATAGAAAGGAGTATGTATTTTACAATTGTATCCTTCAGTCTGAAAATAATTTCATAAGCTATTTATGAAACTACGTACTTGACAAAACACGAAAGACAGGCCAAAAAATTAACAAGACAAATCCAGCATTTTTTATTTTATTTTAAAGTTTCACAAATTATATTCCTAAATTATCAAATTAAGCGTAAATGTGCCTAATTATTAATTAAAACTTGAGACGAGACAAGAAAGTCGAGATCAACTTCTCCAAACACGAGGAAAATCTTTGAATAAAAAATATTTACCTTTTCTTGTCGTTAAATAGACTTGTCGTCCGTTTTCCTTGAGTTTTGGGAAAAATTCGACTTTCGACAGTTTAAAATTGGGTCACTATAAAGTAAGAATGTTTCAAAATAAAATCTCACAACGATGAACCTACCTAAGTTACCATATTTCGATTTGTAATTCACACATAATTTCAATCTACTCGAGCTAGCCTATTGGAGAACATATCTAAGAGAGAATAATAGCAGCTTATTCGTTGCATACATTTGAACACATATTTAAATGTAACAACCCCCCGTCTACCAAATACAGTCAACTGTTTCCTTACACGTTATCCATAGTCGTTTCTCTCCGGGTCCAGTTTTATGGCCTATTTTCTGATATGTTTTCGCAATAACAAAATTTTATGGGCATCTGCCGATATGACGTGCACCCTTCTAATAACGTCACGCTTTTGGAATATGACATTTACTTATACGTGAGAAAATCGGGACACGTCCTCTTTTTGTATTTCTTTTGTTTTCCATCAGAAGTGCTATGCTTTACGACTCTAATGCGGAAGAACAAAGAAAATTTCGAATAGTAAGGACATTTTGTACCTACAGCTGAGTTCTAGAGAAAATCATGAATAAAAAAGTTTTTATTGTTCTCTGAATAGTGTGTTTGTTTTCCTTGATGTAACGTTGAAACAATTATGTTACGCACTCCCCCTGTTTTATTTACACAACCAGAACACAAAGAGAGGTGATCTCGGTTGTGTTTCATCAAAACAATGGACTAAGCATAATAAAGCCTTGATAAATTCATATTTCAAAAGACTGATTTTCCACCCCGAACGATTTCTGGTACCTACTCGTATACATACGTTTTCATTTCGGCTATAGAACGCAATCCACGCGAAATTATTTCTTTATTCTTATTAAATTCTGTTTACAATTATGTTGATTACTCTTTTATTTAGGGTTCTCTTTTATTTTACGTTTTATCTTAATTATCTTTGTCAAAAACCTTCCAATTTCTATCCCTATTTGTGTTCATTTGTATCTATTTAGTTTATATTTATCTAGTTTATATCTATTTTCGATGTCTCGTACAAAGATCAATCGTCATTATCTTTATTGAAGAATGTGAAAGAAACTAATATCTTTATGTGCTAGAAAAAAGATTAGGCTTATATATTCTTTTTGAATCGTATACAGAGAAGAGAGCTATATTGGATAAACTCGGTAGTTAGGTGGTCTGACTATTGCTGTTAACATATCCAAAATACAAATAAAATAACTCAAATAATCTTTATTCTTTAGGCAAATACATAGCAGCCACTTGTTTTTTTTTTTTTAAGTTAACACTAGATTCGCAAGGTCGCAGTTATTCCCACAAAAGACTCTAGCAAGCCACTCTGTTGGGTTGATCTTTTCGAAGTTTTAGAATTCTTAAAAACATAAAGATACAAAGGTATTATTTTTTTAGTTAGATTCGCAGAGTCTATAAAAACGAAAATATCAAATAGAAAAAAATTAAAATCAAAAAGAAGAAAACTCGTTATAAAATAAATCTGGTGTACGCAAATGGCTTAGTAAATATATATAAAATCAAACTTAAAAATGAAAAGTAAATAGAAAGCCTTCGGAGCGACTTCGAAGCGACATAAACTCCATCTACGACTTTGAAACACTTTACCAATGCAATCTGGATTGCATTTCATTTGCTTTGAATACTTTGGCATAGTTTGCTTTTAATATTTTCCTCTAGTTTATCTGATTATTTACGTTATTTGGCTTGATATTTCTCTATCGACTCGCCTCCGATTTCGTATGCAGATGAAAATTGCTACTTTTCAATGTTTTTTTTTTATTTTGAGATGCAAAAACTGAACTTTTTTAAACCAACTTAGTCTAATTATCAAACTTGGAGGATATCTGATTTTCAAATAGTGACCCGAATATAAAGTCTTGTAAAAAATGAATCAATTGCATTAGGTACTATTAAACGACTTTAAGATGCCATTTCGTTCTTATTACTCGTATAGATATACCTTAGTTAGCTATAATGCAATTCACATTCAAGTTAGACGTTAGATCTAATATCAGTATCGACCACCAATTCAATTCTAGGCAAATGATTTACATGTATAAATCCGGTATCGTATCAATTCCTGTAAAAAAGTTAATTAATTGAAGACATAAACCCGACCTTACAATTTTATTACCACTGGACACCACTGAACAGACATGCTAACGAAATGTGTAGTACTCATTGTTACAGACGGTAGTAGAAGCGTGCCAGAAGAAAAGACAATGCAAGTTCCACACCAGTCCGAAGGCGTTTGGTGTTGATCCTTGTCCAGGATCGCGGCGGTTCGTCGAGGTCGCATACAAGTGCCGTCCTTGTAAGTTGATTTATATTATACTTATTGATATCATAAGTCTTAACTTGTGTAATAGATTATCTATCTATAAACGATCTCTTGTCGTTTTCACCTATGTCTCCTTGTTTCCATCATTACTTGAAATGATGACTACGACTTTTAAATCTGAACGTTCATATCACGGCATAGCCACAGATTACTAAATGCATGGTTACTAGTTAGTTACTAAATACATAGTTACTAGTAAATACATAGCTGATATAAAAAAGTAATGGTTGAAAAGTTAGCTTTTTATTACAAAGATTCTGTTTAAAGTTACCTACCTAATAGGTAATAGAAATTTGTCCCCTTTTACTTATTCAGCACCAATTTACTTATTTCTCCTTTAGTCAAAGCTAGTTTATTGCTTATCTTACATCAACATAACTTCTTAAAATTTGGTTTTCTTCTAGATGAATTCAGAAGTAAAGTGGGCTGTGAGAACGATGTGCTACACTTAAGCTGCAACCCTCATTCAAGAGTGGCGATTTACTCCGCACAATATGGAAGAACGGAGTATGACTCCATACAGTGTCCACAGCCTAGAGGAATGAAGGAAGAGAGTGAGTATTACCATTAATATCTAAACAGGTTTTCCAAAGAAACTTAGTTTCTTAATCTAAACTAATGAAACTAATTAAGGGAAAGCCTCGTCTTCTAAAAACTCCCTGAAAAGGTATTTTTTGACTAAATAACAAAAAGCTAGAAAGTAAAGCAAAACAGTCACGAAATATATGTGGGCGGCTGAACCACCCCCGTAGTTCGACAATTGCATTAGAATTATGTCATTAGCCCGCCTTCGCCTTCGAACACAAATCTCAAACATCAAACTGCGACGTCGGCCTAATTACTGACAATGTGTAAACAAGCCCTTCGGAGTGTATTACAAATTTCGCTCTCAATAATAGCTTCTTTCTCGATAGCCTCTAATCATTATAAACCCTTTTAACGTCTCCTGTACGGGGGCAAGTGGCTACTCCTTATAAGAGTGATTAGGCCATATTTACCCACTGCTACTCAATATCGATCGACTACTATTGACTAGTGCGCCTATTGGAACATTTGTTCAAAGTCTTTGAACTAATACACTTTCACAAAATACGATGCGAGTGCTATCTATACTGAAATAAGACATTTCATTTCATACGAAACCATTCATAGAAACTTTACCCGCCTAATTTTAACCGCAACTAGATATAAACTAGCGCATATTGCACCAATGGACTTTGGGAGCTGTGGTCGACCCTGTTTTATCAAACTAAGCACTTACTATGCACACTTTGTTCAACATGTTCGCTTAGAGTGCACTGAAACGAAATGAGTTGCGATATTAGATACTTTAGCTTTGTTTTACTACAATGTGAAACCTTTAGGACGCATAACAGCTCAAAGAAAACTTGAGGATTAAAAGACGTCTATGATTTATTATAAATCTGGACAACAGATCTACTTAACTGCCTTCCAATGGTTAAACAAAGGCATTGTCTTAACAAAAACTACTTTAAAGAAAAGCGCGATTGTAGGTACCTACAAAAAGGAGAGATAGCGAGTAATACAATCAATAAATAATGACCCGGCTCGTCACGCGCTACCTGAAACAGTGATCTTTTAAGCTCCAAATCCGAACGTTGTAGCACGTTCCTACACTGCCCAACTCATTCCGCTCAAGTGGATAGTCACCCTTACACTGCTTTAGCTTTAGTGTAATCCGTGGTTCTGGCCAGCGGCTCGTGGTTCGATAGAGCTTGTTAGTGTGTGAAGGACCAGAATAGAGTGCTAAATGTATTCCTGATAGAAACTTAGGTAACTTTAATGGTGATCAAGTAGGACTAACTTGATAATAGCTACGTTTAACATTCTAATAGAAAAGCAGACAATGCACAGAACATTGTTTATTTTAGAATTTAATGGCTTATGCCTTCGGGTGTAGATATTTTGAATTAGCACACATTTTTTTTCAGTAAACGTAATACATATTTTTATTTAACTGTTTACTAAGTACGCCTTTAAAAAATACATTTTTCTCGATATACGAATATGTTGTTGTTTGTTTTGATTATGAGCAACATTTAAGCTAATATTTCTCAGAATATTTAATTTATACATGCTATGGTACCTAAGTAACGAATATATATTTTCTTGTTCGTAATATTCCCTGATTTCGTCTAGATACTAGGATAAACTTCTAGCTTAGTGAAAAACTAAGATAAATTACTATCATCTAATAAATTGCCTTATGAGTCCTTTTCTTCTACCTCTGACATTGAATACACGTACGTGTCAGGTCAAGACTGAAAGTCTTGCCCTAGAATAAAAATTAGGTCTTTGTCTTTGTGAGTTCAGACAGAGCTTAATGTATATTTATTTAAGACACATTAACAGAAAAAAACAGACATAATAGCTAGCACCAATTACAGCGGTGCATAGCATTGTTTTATACCTTAGATTAGCGACATGAGTGTGAATTAGCGACATGATTAATTAATATTAAACTTACATATTAGATGTTCTGTAAACATTATTATTTATCTATGTAACTATCATCTTACAATAAACTGTTAAATAAATAAATTATTATTATTCTTTCACTATTTTACAAAAAAGTACTGCTTAGTTTATTTTATTACCGGTTTAAAATTCTGTAACTCCTGTTTTTATCTACTATTACATATTAAGACTCAATTTAAATGTTCGATGTTAGTGACGTAACAAACAATGTAACATGGGCGAAACAATACAACTTTTCCTTTAGTAAACAAAATTGTTAAATCAAGTCGCGTAGACGCTACTGTGACCCGTGCTATAAAACTATTAATTGTGTTTGATTTTCTTACGTCCTCAGAATTTTAAAACAGAATCATTTTAGTAACTAGAGGAACAGCCAGCTGTCATGTCTCAAATTACACATAGTTGTCACAGTTATTGACAAAAATCTGTATAAAAAAATAGGTAAAAAAAACTTTTTAAGTTAAACGGTTTTATGTTAAACATACATTGCAATTTTTAAGATAAATGTACTAAAAACCAAAAAATAATAAAATAGATACAGTCGTGGAAATTATAAACATATGCATAGACTAGACTAAAATAAAACCGTGGGGCACGTCAATTGTCTACAAATTATCGACTTAATGTGCGATAGAAGAATCGTTTAATTCTTCGTTAGGCAGTTGGCCCGCAGACGGTGAGGAAATTACTTATGTACTATTTTCTTGCTCATGGAAATTCCAATAGTTATACACTCCATGTAAATAAAAGAGATGTTTCAACTAGTTTATCGTTGGACATTCACACTGCTGGCTGGCGAAGAATCGTTTCACTGCTCGTAGTTTTTCTTTAATCGACAAAACATATGATAAAAGTACTACTCGCTCAACACTATGAAACCCTAAAACTCGCTTATAATCGAGCTTGCTAGCTTGTTTCCACATTCTAGCCCTACTTATCACACGTCCATCGTTGTCGGTTGAACAACTGCCTTATTATAGTGTAACATTACAAAACAAACATTTTAATCAACCATTGTAGACAATTGACGTGCCCCACGGTTTTATTTTAGTCTAGTCTATGCATATGTTTATAATTTCCACGACTGTATCTATTTTATTATTTTTTGGTTTTTAGTACATTTATCTTAAAAATTTGCAATGTATGTTTAACATAAAACCGTTTAACTTAAAAAGTTTTTTTACCTATTTTTATTTTCTAGTTTTTAGTTTTTATTTCGCATTCTGTTTAATTCATTTAGTGCTTCATTATTGCAAGGTTTCTTGCCCGTTAGTTTATTGCAGTCCAACTCCTCTATACGTAGTCCCTGCAAAGATCTTACTCTACAAAGAGCCACGTAGGCTCGACCTTCTTCAAACAGTTTCGCACCTAAGTATACGACTGCGTGATCCACAGTGCTGCCCTGCATAAATCTTGACTTGGGTGGTGGATTCAGGCTGGATTAATCAGATACCTAAATTACAGATTCAATTTCTAAATTTAAATCTTATTATTATACGCCATTTAGTGGCTGCGCCCATCTTAAATATTGAGGTTGTATAGTGCACTGTATTCTTCTTGGCAAGCCCTTTTATTTGATACCCATATTGGTGGGATTGATAAAAAATTGTTATCAGCCATTTGGTAGCGGCGGCCATCTTAGATTTCAATTTTGCATAGTACATTGTATTCTACTGGTTGAGCACTTTCATTTGATACCCATATTGATGGGATTGATAAAACCTAAGTTATCCGCCATTTTGTAGCGGCCGCCATCTTGGATTTTAATTTTATATAGTACATTGTATTCTACTGGTTGAGCACTTTCATTTGATACCCATATTGATGGGATTGATAAAACCTAAGTTATCCGCCATTTTGTAGCGGCCGCCATCTTGGATTTTAATTTTATATAGTACATTGTATTCTACTGGTTGAGCACTTTCATTTGATACCCATATTGATGGGATTGATAAAACCTACGTTATCCGCCATTTTGTAGCGGCCGCCATCTTGGATTTCAATATTTTATAGTATATTGTATTTTGCTTGTTGAGCCCTTTCATTTGATACCCATATTGATGGGATTAATAAAACCTAAATTATCCGCCATTTTGTAGCGGCGGCCATCTTGAATTTATAATGATAATGAATAAACATAATTGTATTGTCACCAAAATCCAAAGTGTATACAAAATTTCAGATTAATCGGTTGACAGGAAGAGGGTGAAATTTGAATTACTAAATTTGACCCAAGAATAAAAAATAAATAAAACAAACGGGGTGAGCTAAATAAATAATAAATAATAATAAATATAATAAAAATAAAACCGTTTAAAAACACCGCTCTGCAATCCTATTTCTCTCTCGATTCTCCGCTCTGTCACCTCTCTCCGCCCTAATAAATAGACAGCCTAAAAAGTGAAAATGTTTTATATCTTGTATTCTTCACTTGTTTCGGAATATTGTACTGTATATTGTATGTATACCTACATAATGTATTGATCGGAATTTGTTTGTAGGCAAATAAAATTATCCAATAAAGTGAAAAAAGAGCCTGCGACCCTTTCAGATGTTTCATACTACACTGATCAATGGCTTAGACAAACGTTTTATTGAGGAGAGAAACAAATCTCGTAGCTTCCAGCGAATTGCTTTTATTTTCAAGACGAAAATCGAGTATCCCTATTCATTTTATTGGATTAGCAAAACAGAAGATAATTTGAAAATATAAGTAAATATTACTTGTTGGTACTTAGGATACGACTCTCGATTAATATAAAAAGATTTTCGTGATAAATAGAGTCTCTCTTTAGATTAGAATATATTCAATTTCTAAAAAAGGATTTATATTTTGTAAATATGATAACATACTTATGTATGTCAGAAATAATTAATATGTATTTGAGTTTCAAAAACTCTGTTTGTATTTTAGGTACACCAACGGTACACCCTTCCAAATTTGAATCATAAATGCGAGTGCGTGTTTGTAGCTATAGGTACTCTTTGTGGCTTATAATTATTAACTAACGAGCGTTGTTCTTAACCGATTATTAATGAATGGGAATTAATTTATCACAACATAATTCAATGCATTAGATTCCATTCAAAATTAATCTCATTTTAGAACCCATTCGCAACGACGGTCGTCTAGATGTCGTTTCAATATGACCCTTATTTGGGCCATCACTTGTTATAATATAACCTAAGTATCAATAATAATCTTAATTAATAACATGTAACATGTAACAAAATACAAAATTCCCTTCATATACGTAATAAAGCCTACTACTAAACGTAAACTAAATGAGTGAGAAAATATTAATGAATAACGCGGTGTTTGATTTAATATTTGTCGCCATGAAAATAACAGGAAGAAAAATCAACTTTTTCCTTCGACCGGACATGAGATTGAAACCGGCATTAAAAAGGCCACATTAATCCCTATCTGAAAAAACACAAGACTTTAAAGTATCTTAGACATAAATTCTAAGACGTATTTATAGTCGAACTCGATATTACAAAGAAACATACGTCCACCTTGACTTCTAACGAGAGTTTCGCGTGACCTAAGACGGTCAATTGCTTCACCCTGATGTGTTCCACATGAATTCACTTGTCGCAATCGAGTTGTACTAGTACTTAGATAGAACATAATATGACATCAGGTGAAAGTTAGCTGGAACTTTCAGTAAAATTATTATGTTTGAATAACGTTGACTGTTTTAAGCACGTAAGGAAAAACATGTTGTTACGCAGTTTGGCACAGCTTTATGTGTTTGTGTCTTATTGAAGCTCGTAAATTGATGAAAATACTAAAGAATTCACGTACTAAACACTATTTATACATTTATACTTGAATTTGGTACATTAATGTTTAGAAACATTGTTGATCTTTATAACAATGTACGTTGAAGTACTCCAAGCTCTTACAAAGGTACAAGCCTCATATCTTCACGTGAAGGATTTTTAACTGGGGAAGGTAGTACGTGCAAAATTGCTTAATTTTAATAACCATTACCACAGAACGCGGTGTCGTCGTTTAGTAGACATCATCTGAGAAGATATTAAATTCCTACGGGATGTCTTGACGTAATCTTCACAGTAATTTTACACTTTGAGATTTAAAAAGGAGAATTGAAATTTTATCGTCATAAAATTTTCACTGTAGCACTTTCCTAGTTTATTAAATTTGCAAACAGTGTAAAGAGAAAATTGTGCTTTTCAATTCTTGATTCGTCTATTGCCTTTGTGATTCAAGTCTAGCGGAATATAAAATAAATATTGAAAGCACTTTCTGTACTTATTATTGTGGAATTGGAATTGTAATGTTTTTATCCAATTTTATCGAGAGACTGGGTATTTTTTGAACTCAATCAATCTATGTGCCACATAAATTAGACAGAACATATTAAACTAGGTAGGAGCAATATATAGAGGTATTTATGCCAATTGGCATGAATGCAATTCATATAATACAAAACCTGTGGCATTGTGATTAACCTTACGAAAAAACTAACCATTTTTTTTTACATTTCTTCAAATCTCTGTACAAAACTATCGTTATCCTAAATTCTGACTTATTGTGTTAATAATATCTTTTTTTTCAACAGCCTGCCTCGAGCCATATGCGACAGAGACATCTATGAGGGAGTGCCATGGAAAACGACGATGCGTGCTTGCGGCAGACAGCAACATGTTTGGCAAACCTTGTCGGACTGGCAGCAGGACTTACCTAAAAGTAGTTTATACTTGCGGTAAGTTGTCCCATAAGTATTTTTTACATTTGTGAATCCACAACTAATCGACTTTTCCTCAAACAAGAATTTCATCGTATAAATTTACCAGAAGGAAATACCCAAATTTTCATATATTTTAATAGAAAACGCGAGAAAAATTTCGCCAGCCGTGTTGGATTTTACGACTCAATTGAATTGAAAAAAAAAAACAATATTTCTATTCATTTGTTTAATAATTTCGGCGTCTAGAGAGATTTGGAGATAAAATTTAAAACAATTTTGAAATATCTGCTACAAGATTATCAATGTCTGACCTTCAATCAGGTTAGAAATGTTTTATTGCCTCTA
Organism: Anarsia innoxiella; assembly: GCA_947563765.1. Taxonomy (NCBI): domain Eukaryota; kingdom Metazoa; phylum Arthropoda; class Insecta; order Lepidoptera; family Gelechiidae; genus Anarsia; species Anarsia innoxiella. The sequence goes on from OX387403.1 coordinate 3,661,544, forward strand.
CGTACATTGAATTTTGGTGTTTCTTTCGCCTAACCTAAGAAGCAAATTCCTTAATCTCATGCACTTTATGCAACACGTGGTTATAAATGGAACAAGTTACAGCCATTAACAGCTTTAGAAGTAAATATCATAAACAGCAATTTATAGCTTCAGCCATCGACAGCATATGGGTTAATATTACTATTGTTTACGACATTATCTATGATTATGAGAAACTTTTTTATTATATCCAATAAAAACCTAGGAGTCTCTCGTTTTATTAGTTTACTTATGTTAGTTTTCACATAAATAAATGTTTGAAACGTTTAAGTATAAACCAAGTTTAGTCTTATACATGTGCAAAGATCTCTAGAGCGTTTACTGAATCTCTACCTTATACTTTAAAATCGTTGAAATTATTTATTTATTTCTTTTGTGAAATTTAGGTATATTTCAAAAAGGAAATTCATCGCTTATTTCATAAAGAAATATTAAAATGTAATTTGCTAATGCACGTTTCTTCGAAAGAATTGCTAATGTTTCGTAATATTCCAGAAAATAGCTCATTTTAAAGTACAATTGTTGGAATTTGAAAAATGGAGACCGGACTCTGGGCTGTGCGAGTGCAAGTGCACTCCATTGCTTAATATTTATACCTATTTTATGACTGTAGCATCCACCGGTGCAACAATTTTGTTCTAAATCTGCTCTGCTGCTAAAATTATTACTCTGAGTATTAAGGAATGATTTGTTACTGTTTACACGTTAAATTTTACCAGAACCGAATTTGTTTTGAACAAACAACTGTCAACAAGTAGGTACATAACGCTCTCATTTCCTATAGTAAGGAAATTTATCGGCGATCACTCAAAAACTTCGGCGTTGCTCTTTTCCTGTTTTTTATTTTATATTTTTGTTTTGTTACCGTTACTTCCTACGTTTATTTATCGGAGTTCGGTCTTTGAAACAATGTAATTAATCAGTTTCTTTATATTTTATCGGTGAATAAAAAAGAAATATCAAAAGCAATTTTGGATGACGATCATAATATTATTTATTGTTGAATATGAAATATTTGTAAGGTTTTATTTGTATATTCTATTGAAAATGAGTTTGTCAATAATATTATTCTGTATAACGGTGTAACGTACTGATATTTTATCAATACGAACGCAAAAGAATCCTTTAACTTACAATGAAATTAGTACCTATATAATTACATTGGATAACATTTGATTCCACGAATAGCTAAAATTATATAAACAGTAATAAATATTTCGTTACAAAAACTATTGTGCTCGGAATAGAATTCAGTATTCTTCTATTACCTTCTTGGAACTGGGCACACAGATCTTTCATTTTATGTAGTGAACTATTCGTCAAGACGGGGCAGTATAAAACCTTCAAAGTTTTACAAAGTTCTCAAAGTGGTAATGATGAATCACCTCCAGTCAGTTCTTGAGTTGGGTATTTACAAGACATGAGCAGCCGGAAGTTTTGAATAGCCACTTTGATCTATTTAACAAAAGCATCTTGTAATACGTAACCAGTGAGTAAATAGGATACATGATAGCTTTCTCGTATTTAATCTTCATAAGCTAACAAGACATGGCTTTAACAAGTCGTATGTAAACGGTTTTCAGATAAGCCCATTGTAATTTTATTGTTGGTCGCGTTCCTTTATTATTTTTTTAGACTAAAAGACATGAAACGCGTAAAGTTTATTATTTCAAAAACGAATTCATCACCGAGCTGTCTCATTTTTTTAAATTAGTGATTTTTTATTCAAAAGCAAATTCGAGGTTTTACTTACGAAATTAAATTCTAATTTATTTGATGTCCATGATTAATTTTTCACTAAAATAGTTTACTTTCATCTCAAAATTTTATTACACCATCTTGTCAAAGAAAAATTAATCTAGGAATTTTTAGAGCCTTTTTAATAAATGTGAATGATAAAATATGAAACCAAAATCGTTCAGTGGTTTATCGAATATGAGTCAGCAGAAAAGCTATGAATTGGCTGAAACTACCCATTGCAGGGATGCTATAAGGCTATGGCTAAAGTAGTGGTTTAATAGATATTTTATTAAGTTGGGTTGGTCACGTCAAATTTTCGTCACACTACTTAAATGAATGAGTGGTTCATTTCTTTTTATTAACTAGACGGTATCAAACAAATTAATATTATCTTTTCATCAATAATTCTGAAAAGAAGCAAATTCAAGAGTTCTTTATAATTTTAAAGAAAAAAAATAAAACCTATTACTTACCCTCAATGCCATTCAACTATAACCCCGAAGCTAGTGAATATTTAAATATTCAGACGCGAAAATATAAGTGAGTACCTACCAACAAAGTTTTAAGCAAACATGCCAAAATTTAAGGACTTGTGAAATGTGGAAAGACTTTTTCAAATGGAACGAAGACAAATGTTGGTAAAAAGTATTTTGAACACGCTCCCCGACACTGTAACCTCTCCCTCCAGTCTGGCTGGCGTCTGCTATAAATCCAACATATAAAATGCGAGACGAACCACGGACAGTCCAAATTCCTTCCATTTTTATTATCCCCGAGATGAATGTTGTCCAGAGCACTTCTGTCATAATGACGAACTCGGCGATGACTCTGCTTGTTTTATTTCATTGGCTGTTATGTTATGCGTAAATTATTGCCGCAGGATTTTGTTTGGTGAGGTCTCTGTTTATTATTTTTTTCTTATTTCTTTTGGAAGCTTATCAAAGAGTTTGCTACTGGAATACCTACTTGGAAGAATGCATTTGGAAGCACATTCATGAATGTAGATGCACTTTTTTTGAACTCGCTGCATATTTTTTTTGTCTAGATTGATATGATGGGACTCTATTATAATAAAGAGTTAGCGCACCTAATAATTTCATTTATATATTGTATATTACATAGGTACCTAATCGATGCTGTCGTGCATCATAAAAGTTGTTTTCATGAATTGCCAAAATTTTCATTCAAACTGCTTTGGTCTCCGTCAGCAATATAGCAAACGAATTGTATTGAGCTATGGAAATTGATGTCACTATTCCACATTATTTGATCCAGTTTGTGCTGTGTAGCGTAACTTACGTAAATATACTAGAATACCTAAACATGGACGTTTTCAGAAGTTAGAGATTTCTTTACCTCTATATTGTTTTGAAACAAAGATAATTACGAGTAGTTTAAAAATATTTAATTTGCTATTAAACACCCTTTATTTTGATTACAAAATTGCCTCTAAATCCCCAAACTATATCTTTCTGTGTTTCGGAAGTGTGTCAATAAATGTATGCTCTAAAATCAGGCATGCGTAGCGTTCTTATGCACTAGCGATAACGTTTGATATGAACAACGCTGAGGTAGGCGGTTTAACCGCGGTTTTGGATCGGTATCAATTCAAACGTCAAACCACTGCAACTCCTACGCCCTTACTTACGCTCGTAAGAGCATTTATTTAGGCAAGTATATTAAAAAGCTATTTATGGAAATATTGGCGCCCTGAATTCGTCTCTGTCACCCGCAAAGCGGAAGCTTGTATGTTTGACAGACTTCACACAATAGAAGTTGATAACGTATCCAAATATTTTGATTGGAAATCATCGTTTACGACGTGTTCTGGAAAATTTGTAACTTAAATTGAGTTCTATTTTTATCAAAAAATAATTTTGTCTCAAACCTGCTAACTGTCGTCGTTTCTTCTAGTAATAAACAATACACTGTGCTTTATTTTGGCACCATTAAGTATTTTGTTATTGTAAGCAGTTGGCAGCGGAAGACTATTCCTACACTTTAACTATCGTTGATAATTTCGAAATAATTTTCCTTGAACTTAAACACATGGCGTCAACATACATGGGTAGTAGTAAACTTTTTAAGTTTCCTCTGAAATAATGTCTTTGCCTTCTAAAAAAAGATAACAAATCCCGATTGTCAGTGCCACTTAAAACCAACTACCACAAGCCAAAAATACCGTCACTTATAATGAAGTGAAGTGCCACTTGAAAAGTTTCTAACTAAAATAGACTTTATCTACTTTTAATTAGAGCGTTTTTTTGTTGCAGTACCTCGAACTGTCCTCAAAGAGAGGTACGAAAGTGCTCCAGAAGAGGACGAGGTTGCTCACGACGTGTCCGATCTTGATCACGACGACGTCGGTAAGTGCCATTTTTAATTTTTAGAAAATTGTGTAATAAGGAAAAGGGGATGTTCGAGCGCTCTTAGCTGGAAAATGTACCTATATTTTAACATATCGATTGATGAATAAGACTTTAAAAGTCTTATTACGAAAATGTTTAAGCCATCAGGAGTTAACATATTTAAATCGCTGCAAAATTATTGTGATTGCAATCATTCAGTCACAAACAAAGTATAGTTATTATATTTTAAGACTTTTCATATTTTAATTTGTGTGAAATTATAGTTTTACAATAAGGTTAAGCAAACTTAACCACCTCAAAAGAAAATAAGGAAGTAAGAACATTAGACACTCCAGATAGCGATAAGAAAACTCCGAAAAAAAACGTAAAACTAGTTTATTATTGCAGTAAGAAAGCAATTACAAGGAACTAACAACTACAAACGTGATACTACGCCTCTGATCGTAACTTTTATGTGAGAAAAAAAACCTATAAAGTCAATGTTGTTCCGGCAACTACGATTTCAGGGATACGCTGCCATTAAACCCCAGTTGCATAAAAAAGCTTTAAATTTAATTAAACATTGAGAAACGTCCCTTCTTCTGATGTGTACAATGATTTAATGAAAAGTAGGTAAATGTTAATCATTCTTTAAGAAATAGACTATAAAACTTGTAAAAACAAACTGCCGATGTCAACGCAACCGTCTGTGGAAAGGAAACAAGGTTTTGTCTAGAATTTAAATCATTGTGGATCCTAAAGACCTCTAAAGGTTGGCGTCCTATTTATAATTCTGACTAAGTAATATTTAAATACGTGCTATGTTTTAAGGACGATTAAACTTTAAACGCTTTTTGTCTAGTGTTTAAGAAAGGCTTTTGAATTAGTCAGTTTGTAAAATGAAATAAACTTTAAAGTTTTAAAATAGACAATAAAAATAATTGAAACTCTCACTCACCCATTTAACAAGACGTAGGTAAAAGTATTTCTTATTATTGTCACTGAACTCGATTCGCTTTAAAACTTCACTAAACTACTTCAAAGATCCGATACAAAATATCGGAAGAAACTTGTTCCTTTATTATTAAATGCTGCATTCTGCTAATGAAAAATCCTGATAAGAAAGTCGAAGCAAAGATATTGCGATCCTGAGCAATAACAGTTACGTTTATCAATTTCTTCGTCGCAAAGTTTAGTTATTTGATTTATTTTCGTGCTACTTAAAAGATATAGCGTTTGTATTTTTTGCTTCATTAACGACTGTTTCGATTTTTAGCTGAAGTGTAAAATTAAATTCAAAATTCTGTACTCGATTTCCGATATTTAGAAGTTGTTATTCTTTTTCCTGTGTTCGATATATTTGAATAAGTTTTCCATTAAAATTATAGATACGTACTTATCTACGTACTTATTATTTATCTTTATAGGCTTCAATCTTGAGGACTATTTTATCAAGATAAAAAACCTTATAAATGTATATATGTATATGTGAGATTGGATTTTAATCCAATGTGCAGATAAATAGCTAGATTACGTCTCTCCTCTATTTTTTGCATCAAAGCTTGCTTGAGCAAAAAATAGTTAAAAATCTTACTCAATATTTCTCTAATGAAATGCAGTTCTTTGCTTTTATTTGTAAAATAAATTGTACAATCTGATTTCACCAGACAAGGAAGCGATGATGGTTAAGGTATTCATTCAATATATCGGGACTCTGTTACAATTCTTGAGGTTTTATACGATTGCCTCAAGTCGAAGTGTGGCGGCTATATAGCTGAGCTATAAAGGTGTTCCAACACCAGTAAAATGTAAGGGCACAATCACTGTGGCGTATTTTATGAGCTTTCATGTCGCGGTATTGTTCAAATCATGTTTTGCGGAATTTATTTAGTTCGGGTCATGTTAAGGTTCTATATTTTTTATTGGCGATACAATTATTAGAAAAGAATAACTTTACTTCAGCAAAGTGACAGACATACCACAAAGTAAGAATGAAAACTGTAGATACCTTAGTTATACTATCGTATAGAATTACAAATATATGTAAGTACTTAAATGAAGCTCATTTTATTAGCCTGCTACAATAGGTACCTATAGCTGTAGATATTAAAGGATCACTGTATTCCCTATACAATAGACAACAAGGTTGCAATCTTAGACTCAACAAATACAAACTTTCATCACTAAGACGTTCCACTGAAACTATCACAGCCATAATAATAACCATAAAATGCTAAGAAAATCCTTTTCCGATCCATCTAATAAAAAACAGCGTCGTTTGTGAGAAAACAAGATAATGCTCTTGAAAAAACAGCTATTACGCTTATAAATAACAGTAAGGAATAAGGATGTTCATTTAGAAGATTTGTTACTACTCTACAGAGTTACAGGAAATGTTTAAACTGATTTTCTTTGTATTATGAAGGAAGCACGTATATTAATGAAATCAGTAATTGTGTTAGAGCAGGAGTCTCCGGGTTGCCTCGAGCTTTTGTCTCGTAATCTATTTTTGAAGGACACCGCCTCGTCGCCTGACACTAAGACAGACAAATCCTAACAAATTGTGAGTCCCAAAATCGAGTGCGGATTAAGCAAATTGTCCTTATGCTTTTTACTGTGTACCGTTATGAATTTGATAAAACTTATTCACAAATGCAGACGGAATATGAATTGAGTTGATTTCTTTGTTGAATTGTTGTGAGTTTTTTGCTTTATTAGCATTCGAATACACTACTTATACATATTGTCATTTTATGGTAAACAAATGAGTACCTATTTGTCGTTATATATGTCAAAATGGTTGGCAGATGAAAGGTTAAGTTGGCGATTACTGCACCAACAAGAACCTGGTTCTTGAATATAATTATGAATGAATGAAGTGCTACTTAGATACTTTTGTGGCTGCGATAACTTAATTAAACGATTTTCAGGAGAAATGAAAGACTTAATACTTATATTGCAACTTTTATTAAGTCTCACTCAGTGAGGCAGAATGTCGTTTAATTGAATTGTAACTTCATTTTGCATACCCATACCATATTATTTATATTTTACTGAAATTAAGAAAATCAAATAAACTTAATAAACAAGATGATGATCAACTTTTGTCTTCAACTTTATCGAAAATATCTATTAATTTTAAAAATTGCTTTTGTTGAACGAACCCAATTTTGTTCATGTACCTACGTATTGTAAGTAGTTGATCAATCACATCACATGTCAGCAGACCCAGGCACAATAGTACCTATACTGTGTTTGACTGGTCTGATATTGAATCTTTAATATTCAGAAGTTAAATAACTGCTGCAGATTGTAGTGAATGTCATTAGCAAGGCCCACATCCATCAGAGAAACATTATAAATTGAATTTAAAACCAGCTTTGTATTTGACTAAATAGATAGGTATGAGTAATACAAACATAAACATACCTACGAGTTTTTATCTACATCTTTTTAGGAATTCCAATTATTCCATGCATATACGTGACTTTGTAACAACTTTGTTCTTGACTGTGTTCGTTTGCGAACTCTAAAACTTTACACACTTCCGAGCTCTTCGGTACGATATGCGAGACTTCATTAATTAACCTTTTAAGATCCTTATTCTAGAAGGTCAACAAAAATACTGCGTCTGTCTTGAAAAGAGTTCATTTTAATATTTTGGTAAAACAGTATTATAAAACGACAAATACATCCACAGCTAGCACATTAAAGGTTGAAAATCAAGTTCTTATAAATATAAGACCTTTTTGATTTGTTATTGATCAAAACCAGAATGAGTACTCTAATCCATACCCCATACTATATACTATATTACTATATACTTTATATACTATATACTATATATTAATTAATAATTAATAATATTATAAATGCGAAAGTAACTCTGTCTGTCTGTCTGTCTGTCTCGCTTTCACGCTAAAACGGCTGAACCGATTAAAACGAAATTTGGCACACAGATAGGCTGTAGCCTGAGAAAGGACATAGGCTAGTTTTGATTTCAATAGCGCAGGTTAAGCAAACGCGACGCGAGCGCCGCGCAAATAATAATTGTATAATGCGTACGAAGTCAATAGTCACTAGTAAATAATAATTCAAAGTTCATTCGTTTTCAAACTTCCAGCCGACTCCTTTCTCTAACAAAATCACTCTTTTGCTCATTTCGACAAACAAGATTAATGAGTACATAATTAACAGTATCGTATATTATATACTATCTATTATATGTATGTAGTAGTATCTATTATAAGTTAAATACGATACCCACACATACTACAGACAAATATCCATCTTTATTCAGTGAAGCAGTATCTACTAGTTTTTTATCTAGTCCTGTTTCATTTGTCCTATAGATGAATCAAGCGATCGATGGTGGGGCGAAGCCGCGGTGCCACCCGCGCCGGCCGTTGCGGCTGTACCACCTCAAAGGCCTTCCATGTCTACAAGCATCAATGCTACTAGTAAAGACGAACCCTCTGTATCACCGCCTAGGCAGCAGGCGCCTAAAGATGGTAAGTCATATCATCGTCATCATCATATATTTAAGAGCCGCGCTCTTATCCGTGGAGTAATCGCTATCTTTGCCTCACTACGTCGATACGACGAAGTCATAATATCATATAGGTACGATAAAAAAAAAACTATGGAACTTATTTCGAAATTTAAAAAAGAATTGAATAGGTTGCAATGTCGTTTGATCGGCAAATTATTACAAAATGCCCTTTTTTGGATAAAGATTCCATATTCAAAGTTAGTAAGCTTTTGCATCTAATTAGTAAACACCCTGTTTTTTTTTTATTATCTACAGTAGCCGAAGATGGACTCAATGGTTATCTAGTAGGACACAATCTTAAAGGTCTTGAGATCGCATCCCAGCTGGGATCTGCCCAGCTCACGTTTAAGTAATTAAAGCTGAAAAAACATCTAAAACTGTAATTACCTTTCCGCAAATTTCTGAATAGGATTCATAAAAAGTATATAGAAACCGCTTAATTGACATAGTTTAATTTAAAGATATTGGCCAAATCAAATAATCTACGTTTATATTACTAGATTAATTGAATTCCTTAGCATAATCCTTTAATTATAACGTGGGAACTCAAACAGGGCTCTTAGTTATTATCCATCAACATTGAATTAGATGATGACATCTATTGGTTTCTAAGTAACGAGAAATTGGCTACAATTGAATTAATTGAGTTGATATAGCCTAGATAATTACGATTGGATGATACAATTTGACTTTCACATTGACATACAATTATTTAAGGTGTTTTGGAATAGTCATCTCAATTAAGTTTTCAGGATATCGAGATTTCAAAATTTTAAGGTTAAATTCGATTAAATATTTAAAAAGCCATTAAAATTTTATTTGTAGGTTGACAATAAAGTATTACTGTTGAAATAGTTCTTTTAGTCTATGCTTTTTAGTTTTTTATTTAAGTTACTATTTATTACAACTAGGTATTGCCTATAATACTCGTATAGTAGATATTATATCTACTGTCTAGTATTATTTCAGAGTATTTTTCGCTATCGGCGCTAAATAAAATACTTATCAAAAACGTTGTGAAATTTAGCGAATGACTATAAACTTTAACACATTGTTTTCCAAAACACTCCATCTCCAATTATACCTAATATATGTTATAGAACATATGACGTATAATTTATAGCAGTTGAAAATACATTAGCTGTCACACGCGTTATCGAATACGGAAAACATTAGTGTATCGTATGTACAGGGAATATGCTGTAAGCACTAAGTTACGAACGTGAACAAACTAGTTACAATTTAGAGCTAAATTTAGTGGAAGGTAAAATGCCTGTTACAAATCATACTCAGTACCTACCTACGTACACAATTCAAATCGGAATTGATTATTTGCATAACGATTGGTTGAACAGTATCGTGAATTAGTGAATTAACAATTTTAATAGAAGAGTAATAGATTGTTTTTGTCCAATAGATGAGTTCGACATCATGTACGTGTACATCATCGCAGCAGTTGCAGTAGCCATACTACTTTGTATCCTAGTGGCTATCATCCGCTGTGTGATGCACAAACAGAACGCATCACAGCCCAAAGGTCCAGACGTGTCAGCCACCACCGAGATCCCCAACGGATTCAACGACAGCATATCAGAAGTGGACAACGACATCAACATCACCAGCCTCTCAGGACCTGTCGATACCGTCGACTCAGGCCTGAAACCGGAGATGCAGTTCACAAACGTCGCACTCAGTCCCAAAATTAATAGGTACGTAGGTCGGCCTGTTCCGAATACGTATCCCCACGTGAGTACCAACATGTACGGGCAGGTAGCCGAATTCCCGATAGAAATGCCACTGCGAACTATGCCGCACGGCACGCTCGGGCGAGGGGTGGCGGTGAAGACCCTCCCGCGGGTACAGGTGCCAGACGCGGACCCCAATACACGTAGCTTATACCGGTACTCCAACGCTCAGTACTACTTCGGGTGACAACAAGATACAGGCCAGTGTTCAGACGTATCCAGGACATACTGTTTCTAGATAATATAATTTCTTGTGGTAAAGTGTAAATAAGACAAGGACGTAGTTGAGTGTAATGTCCTACGTTTAAATACGGAAACTGTGATATTAATTGAAACTTTCCTATTGTACAGCAGAGTTTTCAAACTTGTAGACGAGTGTGTTGTTGGGAATTTGAACACTGTTCTTGTTTGTGAATTAAACTTTTCACCTTCTCGACAATGAACATTAGAATTTTTATTTACTTAGCATTTCCTCATAACTTCATGTTAAATTGAGTTACTGTTCTTGTTGACTTTATGTTTTCACCTCTCAGTTCAAAGAATTTTTCGTAAACATTTTAATGAGCGAAGTATGTTTTATTCTAACAGAAAATATTTTTAATCAATGTTACAAATTATTAATGATGTATGAGATTTTGATAAAAACATAAACAATACGAGGAAGAAAGAAAATGCTTTGTTTATTTCTGCAAGATGTTTTTAATATTTTGATACCTACCTATTATTCGGCTTCATTTTCAATTTCGTGTGCCAATTATATTTTCATTTCATAGCTAACGGCTGGCGGTTTTACAAATTAATTAACACGCTTGTTAACTTTGTGAGGCATCAAATAGGTTGAAGTCTTTTGCACGAGATATCAAATTAATTGTCCTCTCCCTTGATTAAGTGTTATGTCTACAGAACATTGATGTCTAACAATCAGTTAAAGAGAAGTTTATTGAAGTTAGTGGTCTATAGCTGAATTCCTTTGGAAAATCATTTAACGCCTTTTTCTGCTATTTCCAGCAAGTCTACAAGTTGGAAAAATCCCTACGAGTGTTGAGAATGTAATAATATCTAAGTACTTTATGTTGTGAGAATAATTTATGCATTGTTTGAATGTTAGTGTTATTTATATTTAAATGAGTTTATTAGTGTCACACACAAATATTTGGCGGAAAATGTTCTGGTTTTGAATACCTATTCAGTTTTCGAATTCCAGAAACAAATATATAACGACTTTTAAAGACGATTTTTCATTTATTCTTTTTATCAGTTTTTATGTTCAATCAATATGTATATCTATCATCAAATGATCTAAATTGTTATAACTAATATCTTTTCTGACACATTATAAATTGTAAGTAAATTATAACTTCTTTCGCGTCCGTCCCGTAAAGCCAGAACAATTTCTTGTCATACTCGACTACGACGTACGAGGAACACTTTAATTACGAAAGATTATAATCATGAGTATAATAAATAACTATGTTATAACAGTACCAAGACTGGTCAATAAAATAACATGACTAAGTTAAAAACAACCCTCGTAGTCGAGTTACCATTCAAAAGGACTGACTCTAAGCTTATCCGAATAAAAAAATATTGTATAAAGTTAAAAAATGTACGAAATAGCTATGTACAGAAAACTTTTTATGTGGTAAATCGATTTCAACATTAAAGTTAATGCACAAAAAGATGTGTGTTTGATTGTTTATACTATAAACTTTATAGTATTAAAAAAATTTGATACATTTAAGATTAGCTTTAATGTCCCACTGCTGGGCAAAAACTTCCTCTTTTTTCTCCATCAAATTCTGCTTCTTCTGATATTTTACTAAAGCTAGAGAAAAATGAAAAAGCAGAAATGTTTTCTAGATTTCCTGTTTCAAAATCCTACTAATAAATAAGAGTTATTCACTATTCTAAAGCCATCTAACTTTGGAGAGCGTTCACAATATAAACTCAAACATCAGAATTTAAATTGCAAAAGCTCTTTAGTTATCACGGAGAAGAAAATCAAATGCGGAAGCGATACAGAATGTGAACAGCAGCGAGCGTCGCATTGCGGCGACAAATTTTATGCGAACATAAAGTGAAATGTCTTAGATGTTACTGTGTGTTACGGGACTGAGGGCGACGCGTTTGGAGAGCATGATTAATACGCATTTAGTAACACTGGGTAAGTATTCATAGTTTGAAGTAACGCACTAGTTATTTTGATGGCTATTCTTTTTCTAGGTTTGTTCTCAGAAGAACACTCCTTACATTGCTATAAATCATTGTTTTACCTAATCTGATTAATCTACTTAGGTAGACATTTAATTAAGTATGTACTATTTCTTCTTGAATTCGTTTTATTATGAACACTTCAGATTCATTAGAGTCGAAAATAACTAAATTACTTTTCAAGGAAATTATAATTAAATTCTTTTGCAACTTATACTTTGCCCCTTTTTCTGTCTTGTTCAATTAATTTGTCCAACTTCTTTCTTTAGACTTAAGAAAGAATTTCAATTTGCTGATACTTATTTGGATATTTTTCCTTGAATGTTTAAATGGCGAATCCTTCTTCCGAGCTTTTATACTTTGTAACTGAAGATCAGAGTTGCAACATTTGAAAAGCGTTAAACAATTAAACTTAAGCTCCATGACCCAGATACCGTCTAACAAAAGATGAAGGAATTATGACAATACGAATTTAAATTGCGAGGTTGTCTTGCAGTAATAAATCAGTAATAAAACAGCCCCTTTAATTTATATTCTGACAAGATGGCTGGTTAAACCAAGGACTGCGGTAAGTTCAAGGGAAAATAATGTTATTAGGTGCGTAGTATTGTCCCTGTGTAATTTTTTATTGTTTCAGTATTTTTTAAAGCAGCAAGAGTATTTTTTCTCTGTCTTCAGTGTCATGAATCAACTGTATAAGCCAACTTTTAACTGTTACCTGTACCTACCTACAGATAAGTTGGTTGAAATATACTAAGCTAAGCGGTGGTGTTTGAATTAAACCGCAGGTGGTGAAAATAGGCATTACTAGGTTTTTAAACAGTTTCAATGGAACTTAGGTATTATATAATTATTTTCGCTGGTAAAATATTCAAAATAATACCGACTCCACCACCTTTGCCAAATACAAAAAAAAATAACGCAGCCAAGAATGACCTAAATTAATGTAGATCTTTAAATGTAGAAATAGATTAAAACTTGCAATTTCCTTCCTCACAATTGAACATTGAGTCTGCTATTTATAACTTTTTCAATTAAGTATAAGAGACTGAGTCTTGGTTGCAGAGAAACGCAGTCAAGGAAATCTTTATTCTTTAAGACAATGAGAAAGTTTGGTTGGAGTCATAATGTTTTAATTTTTACTCTTGTCATAGTTCAACCCCCGTTCCGATCGTTAAGCTATCGGTCGTTAAAACTTTTCATTGTACAAAATTTTATTATATCTTTTATTTTATTGCGGCATCAAGGGGAGTTTTATATGCGAACAGTCAACGCCTAAAAGCTCGATAAAAAAGGCTCAAAGTTAAATCGTCAATCACGTTTCTCTCGATTCAAAATGAATAAACAATAATTTGCTTAAAAATATGCTGGTAGTATAAATTAGGTAAATATAAATTAGCTACTGGATACAATCAGTTGTTTCTACATTTAATTTCAAGGACATTAAAATTATCTACTCATATTATGTATCTCACATATACCTAGAGGTATATGTACGGGTTGATTTGATCTCAATTAGACGAAACCATACAACTCTGTCTGTAACCCAAGTTTTTATACACCCGTTTGTCAACAGCATTGATTTATATTTTATTCAAGTTACACAGATATGAAATAACTCTGGAACCAATTACTTTAGATAAGATTACAAGCATCCTAATTATTTCAAATCTACATATTTCTGTCAACTTTTACAGCAAAATCGAAAACGTTAATTCCGTCGATTTCCACAAAATACTTAATTCATGAAAATATCTCAAATTTATTGATAAACTCCGTCTTTCGCTCGAAGAGAGTCATAATAAATTACCTAGATAAACTCTCGTCGTAGAATGTGTAAGTTATAGGGCTGCAATTTGCTAAAACTAATCATTAATTAGGGTTAATTTTAGTAGGAAGTGGAGCGAAGTGGTCTTAAAAACTACCTAATCTATTTTATTTTTTTTAATAATTTAATAAATAATTCGTGGGGAAAGTTGTTCGGTTCTATTATGGTCAGATTACGTGCCTTGATTTTAATACATTGATAAATACATAAACAGCATCAATAAATTAGTGTAGGTACATAGGAGCCCAAGTTCTGCCCTCTTATGCTGTCTACACACCAAAACCTTTTTGACAGCTGCCATTCGTATGACGTAAAACCGGCGACCTAGGCCGGTAGCATGCCGGCGGCTTTGGTGTGTAGATAGCATTAAAATCATAAAACATTTATATATGCTAGTCCTCAAAACTGAACCAAACAGTTCCCCCTTTTCGCATTTCGGTCCGGTTTTTTACCGAACGACCGGTGAATACCTTTATACAAAATGTTTTGTCACCAACACTCAGGATCAAAATCCCGTGGATAATCCCGACAAGTAAGAACGAAGCCTAACATCCAGTCTCAATTATCATTTTCTGTACTTTTAATTTGTTGATATTACGAGTCACAACCCTACGTAAGTGATTTGAAATCGCCAAACCCGGCGATGTCCGCTCAACAACTCAAGACGATGTTCAAGTAAATTATTTTGACAGGATTAAAACATTAAGCACCTTGGCTCCGAGTAAACTTGTCTAACTAATTGATTGTTTGGGAATGTTCTCAGGATAAGATATTTCCTTGTCCTCGAGAAATAAAGGGTTGTTCCTTCAACCCTTCATTATATTAAATTCAACGTAGTTTATTATAAAATGTATTGTTTCTCGCCATTATTTTAATGTACCTACTTGTACCTATGCACACTATTGCACACACTTTAACTAAGTATGGTTAGCGTTTTTGATATCAAACGTCAAAACACGGAGGTGATGGTTCAGTAGCTTAAATTTCTCAAACCCATACGATTGGGTTATCTATTTAACTTTAAAAAGCCCACGTAGGTACATTCACGGAAAAACAAACCTTTATACCGCTTAAACTAGACAAAGAAACCAGTTAAAGTTTCGAACAATGCAGCGTACGGATCTGTATAATTTATTCTTTTAAAAACAACTATACAACATTAATTAAAAGGCCTCCAGTAGTCAGTTTAAGTGTCTGTTGGCTCTAGCCGCACAAAAGTTTTCAAACTCGGTATAATTCTTGAGAAAATATTCCAAGAAGTTATAGTCTGAAGAAGTAGTTGGTTGAAACACATTATTCTTTAACTGGACTCTATTTTTAAATTCGGGTAATTAAGTTTTGATCTACTAACTTTAGAATAACTATTTTATTTATCTCGTAGTATCGGTAAAACATGTTGTTATTTATTCATCGATGTTGTCTTTGTCATTTGTTTAGTTACATGAATAGATTATTTAAAAAAATATGTAAGTTTAGTTCATGGCCACTTCATGGCAATTTATATTTCACATCGGCATTTAGAAAGAGATAATCGGCTATTGTCGGTTTTGTAGAGTGTTATCTCTATGTAACATTTGTCATTTGTGATTCAAATGCGTGGGGTGTAATCAGCGAAATGTGCACATTGAGTTGCCCAACATTAAATACAAATTACTTTTTATAAAATCTCGGAGCTGTATTATCACAAAAATTGATTTCGAGAGCTTCAAGTACTACCAACCTCTAACTAACTAAAGTATGTATTAATCTAACTAAAGTATGTATTAATTTAAATTAAACTCAATCTATGATTACAAACGCCATTAGGAAATTTTTTAGTGTAACTTTTCAACTGGTTCATGAATTACTGCCCGTACAAATAGGTGGCTATGCGAAACGTAGTTTGCGAGAGTTACGAATACATAATATGCCTCATACATAAAGGTAAACTTAGGATGTCGTATATGTTAACACGCTTTCATAAACTTTAAATTATGTAATTGCTTGTTGTAATAATATTAAAAATAGTTCTTAAGCACGATATTTTTGCAATATAATCATCATCATCATCAGCTCTTTTAACGTCTCCACTACAGAGCCACGAGCCTACTCTCATATGAGAGTACAATATGATAAATTCGGAATATTTAAAGGATTTCATTCGATTTCAAACGAGACGAAAATCAGTTTTGAAGTTGCTTTTTATAAATTCTATTTACAGCAAACAAACATTAAGTTAAGTGGCGACAAAAAAAAAACATTTGGGTGACACGCCGCCGTGTTTGAAATTAGATTAATGCGTGCGTTGAAATCAACGAGAAAGTAACCTATAGAGTACTATTACTAAAGCTTCTTTAGAATTATAAACTTTCAGCACAATTTAGGTTTATAAATGAAGAAGATAGAATTAGTTTCCTCAAAATTAACATTAACATATTTTTGCCTGCCTTCAAAAAGGAATTTACAGACTATTAAATTAATAGAAATGAGCTTAACAAATTACAATAGGCGAGATTTGTTTTTTAAGAATGCAGGTTTCATTTAAGTATTATGAGGAAAGCGCTAAAATTGAAGTCAGTTCTGGTAATAATTACTGAAATGTCGCTGAGATCAGAGGAAGATGTAATCGTCTTACACCTCTAAAGATTGCGTGCTCGTTGACACGATAGCACCACCTTATTTTTAGGGTTCCGTACCTCAAAAGGAAAAAACGGAACCCTTATAGGATCACTTTGTTGTCCGTCTGTCCGTCTGTCAAGACCCTTTTTCTCAGGAACGCGTAGAGGTATGAAGCTGAAATTTATATCAATTACTCAGGTCTACTGTCCCTTGAAGCTGTGAAAAAATCAAACTTCTAAGCCAACGCAATCAAAAGATACAGCCATTTATGCCGCAAATTTTCGACACTTGCAAGGGAATCAAAACCTACAGGGTGCTTCCCGTGAACTCAGAATCTTGAAATTTGGTACGAAGCAACGTCTTATAGCATAGATAAAGGAAAAATTACGAAAACCATAAATTTTTAGTTACATCACAAAATATTTTTTTTTTTAATAATCTTAAACTTACTACCCATTTCCTCATAAACGCGTAGAGGTATTAAATTGAAATTCATACCAAATACTCAGGTCTATAATACCTTTAAGCTGTAGCAAAATCAAACTTCTATGTCAACGCAATCAAAAGAAACAGCAATTTAAGCTGCATATTTTGAAACTCGCAAGTACTTGCAAGGGAATCAAAACCTAAAGGGTACTTCCAGTCGACCTTGAATCTTGAAATTTGGCATGAAGCAACGTTTTATACCACACATAAAGGAAAAATTCCGAAAACCTTAAATTTTTAGTTACATTACAAAATATATATTTTTTAATAAATATAAACTTATTACTTTTTTCCTCATGAACGCGTAGAGCTATCAAGTTGAAATTCATATCAAATACTTAGATCTAATTGCCTTTAAACCGTGAAAAAAAAAATTATAAGTCAACCCGAAAACGCAAAACGCAAAAGTACAACCATTGATACCGCATATTTTGAAACTCGCAACTACACGCAAGGGAATTAAAACCTAAAGACCACTTCCCGTTGACATAGAATCTCGAAATTTGGTAAGAAGCAATAGCTTACAGCACAGGTAACAGAAAAATTC
This sequence comes from Anarsia innoxiella, assembly GCA_947563765.1. Lineage (NCBI taxonomy): Eukaryota > Metazoa > Arthropoda > Insecta > Lepidoptera > Gelechiidae > Anarsia > Anarsia innoxiella. Next base: position 3,679,638 of record OX387403.1, read on the forward strand.
CGAAAAGCTTAAAATTTTAAGTAGTTATACCACCAAAAAAATTGTGATTGTAAACATAATTGTAGTTACAGCAATGACCGCGAGTTATTATACTATGTATGGGGAGGGCAACATTTTTCAAACGGCAAAGACGACCTCACTCATCGTCATTCAATCCCGATGTTTTGGTGAATGTAGCTGTATAATCTAAATGCGTCCTAACTGCTTAAAGTGTTATACTTATAATTAAATTCAATGACATTATTATATTTCTTATTGTTGGTTATTATCAGACAGCTTGCTTGTATTGTTTCTACTGGCGAAGTTTGATGGGACGCTGGTGGCACGGGTGGCACGCGGGGCTATTCACACCTTTTTCAGTCACCATTTACAGGTCTGGTTCAAATTTAATACTTAATTAATATTTTTGAACCAGATTTCTAAATAGTGACTAAAAAACTTAGTAAATAAATAACTTTAATAAAAGAACTTTCGCAAGTCTGCTGCAAGGCTAGTATAAGTGTTTCAGTTATATTATAGATAAATGATATGTGTTAATATAAAATAAAGGATTACTTAAACGATAAAGAGATCTTTGTCTTAAATTTATGCTCCTCCATCTTTCCCCATTGTAATGTTATGAATTTCATTTTGCAATAAAAATACCATAGTTATGACTCGATTGTCGTAATGAACGAACTTTGTAAACCTTGCAGGTTTGTACGGAACCCTCGGTGCGCGAGTCCGACTCGCACTTGGCCGGTTTTTTTTACTGTCGCTCTGTGTTACGAAACAATTTAATAATTCCACTCGAAAAGTTGTCGACGCGGAAACGGAAGGAAAGTGAAGTTTTATTCAAAAAGCCCGGGAGGAACCGTTACAAATTACGAGTGTAAAATGTACTTAAGTATTGAATTTCCTTAAATTACCAACTTAGTTAGAACAAGTTCATATTTAATTTAATGTACCTATCTATTCTTTTAATTGCTAAAGTTTACTTAAGTTTGTATTTCAAAAATTGATCTAGAAGAAAAGCTGTTAAATGTTACGTCTTTTTATGATTTTTGACAATAATTGTCAGCTACAGGTTGGTTCTCATGTTACGATTACTTTATTATTATAGCTGTAAACCTAGTCAATTTATAGGAACTGGAAATGTTTTAAAAACCTATAAAGTAAGTATACTATATAAAAAGTATACTTTATACCTATGTAGGTTTGTGCACAACTGAAAGATAACAAAATGCATTATATATTCACATCTTTATAAATAAGAAAGTAGGTAGGAATCAATCTAAAAATACACTGACGTAAGTAAACAATTTAATCAATCGAGACTCGAGTTCAATTTCTGCGCAAACGAAATCGGTCGTTTTCATTTGTATTTAAACTTGTTCGACCCAGTTGTACGAGTTGTCGTCGTCTTGATTCACCATAACAACACTTAAGTGAAATCTGAATTTCGCCAAGAGGGCCAACGCCACTTCGTCTTAATTGATGCTTCTCAAGGGGACGTAAAAAATAAAACTGACACAGCATAAATTAGGTCATCAATTTTTTTCTGAGTTTCTGCTTTTTGTCAGTTTTTTTGAAGTGTTGGAATAGTTTTCTGTTGTCGAAGATTATGTATATATTATTAAAAGATTAAAAGGCACTAGCGACAGCTTTAACTAGTAGAAACAACTTTACAGCGGCTGCGTAAAATCAACCGCCTAGTGCGGCTAGCGTTTCCGTCATCAAATGTCGTAAAATGGCCGCCATGTAGGAATGATAAGTAAGTTATAAACGTTAAAAATATTAATAAAATACATACTGAATTAGATTTCTTAATTTACTCTGAATATATTTACAAGCATTAAACATAAAATATCGACCGAAAAAGGGTACGCATTGCCCCTTTGTAAATATTTAAGTATTTGCTGAAATATTGTCTGAGCAAGTTCGCGAGTTGTAAAACGAACGATGAACTCCTGTTAACCTTATTTGAATTTATTTGACAATGTTCCAACACGTGATTATTTTGCAACAAGATTTATTAATCAATTTAAAAAATATATAAGTAGGGGTGCCCAAGTCCGTTAATTTACTATACTCTCATATGTGTCGGCAGTGTGTCAATGAGAGTGTCATTGTTATTTTTTATTTGACACAGTTGGTCGCAATCAGTGTAAGCCATTGTTTAGCTGCATACCAAGAATAAAGTCAAAAAAGCCATTGACACTCTGCCGATACACAATTGAGGCTATATTATATTAGCAGATTTGGGCCCATTGGCTGAATATCTATGCTACAAGTTTATCAGAAGTACGACTCCATGAAATAAAAAGAAACATCTTGTTGAAACCAGCTAATCGTACATATTTTGTTTTATCTAGCTTCTTTGCCAACGTTTTTTTGGCAAGCTTACTCATGTAAGTAGACTAAATTGTTAAACCAAAAAGTACTTACTTAAATCCACATAAAAAGAAATAGCCGTCCAGTTTTCTAAAACTTGTACAATAAAAGTCAAATGGTTTAAACTCCTAGTTCAAACTGGGCTACCTTATGTATAAGTTAATAAAGAATACCAAAATTAAATGTTTCGATTTTCAAAAGATTCCTAACCAAAGGAATACGTGACAAAAAGCATATTAATAAATCAAAAAATCCAAGTCCATCCAAGACGACATAAATTGAAGACTGAAAGTTTTTCTCCATCGGCGACGTCGGCCATTATTCTGATAGCGCGCGAACTATTTAAATATTGTAATAGTCACACTTCATTATCATTTTGGTGCAGCCGCATCAGTATTCGAATAGAACTGTTGTGGTGAGATAAAGTTAACGGCTCCCTTACTATGAATCACTGGAAAAACACTATTTCTATTATTACTTATCTGAGAGGGAATTATTTTTATATTTTGGTTTCAGTAGTCTTTTGTAGTTATGCTAAATATAGAGTTAATTTCTTGTTGACGCTTGGTCGTTTTAAAAAGACGAGTTTAGATGATAAAAGTAGGTGACAGGTAATTAGGTAACTCTATTTACCAGACAAATGTAAAAATACCTAAAAGGCAAAAAAAGAGTTCTTAAAAGAAATTCTCGACAAAAAGGTCACAAGAGATGTTGTATCTCAAGCAACTTGACAATTAGACGAATCATTAGACAATTACATAAACTCGACTATAAGACGCTTAAAGGAGTTTGAATCGTTCAACATCTAGCGCTCAAACACTTTTTAATGCATGTACTTTCGTTCTATTGCTTCGCGAAAACAAATAGTAATGGCCTTGCTGGTAAAGCAAAATTCGCATTTTATCGTAAGCCGCACCTTGTGCATTACGAGCTATTTTTTTTTTTTCGTTTTTTATCTACATTTTTAATAGAGCACCGTTCGCCGGACAGACGGTATTTCGTGGACTGTATACGGTTATGTTAACAGAGAACACCCCTTTCACGAACGCTATTTAGAAAATGTAAAAACACATTGAATTTGTTTTACTTTAGATTCCTAGAATGAAAAGCTTAAGTTTGAATTAGAATAAAATATTACAGATGCATGAGTTGGTAGGTGCTAGTCGTTCTTTAATTACCTACTTATATTATAAAAAGTATGTTACTAACAATATCATAGATGAAAGCTTTTTTATTTTCTAATTTTTTTTTTCATTTTTGTCAGACCGACTATGGTCTGACAAAAATGCCTCGATTTGATTATCGATACACGAACTCATTCAATTTATTCGCTTTGAGGTGACTTTTTTAGATTTGGAAAAAATATGTAGATTCTTTGTGTAAAAACTAACGCACGTGTAGGTTTTTATTGCGCCACATGTGTATGTTATAATCAAATATTGATAAATATAGAAATTGAAAAAGATACTTTTAACAATATTATTATTATTCGTTAAGATAAATCATTTGAACTTACAAAGCCGCATTTCTACTTTGTAAGTTACAAAAATCCCTGACGTGGTTCGGTACAATCTTCACTCCAATTGCTTACCTACAATGTTGCAGGAAGTATGTCTATAATCATGTGTTGAGCGAGAAACTTTGTTTTATATCTCTTCAGAGCTGAGTCAGCTTTGTTTGGACCAGCGCAAGTATTGGCTGGTCTTTTTTGTCTTTGAAAATTGGTAGCAATGTAAAAGAGTATAAACTAAATAAACTTCCGAGTCGCATGTTGTGGTTAATATTTTTGTAAACATTGTAAATCCATGCGGTTTGCGTCAAAGAGTAACAAACATCTATCTAAACAAAGGCATTAATACTTATTTGTGTCTCTCACGTTTATTACCTATAATATAGGTAATAAACGTATAGGTCCTATATAATAAATATAATATATAAAAGGCTTTAACGTTAGAAGGGTACTCTACTATGTATACATAGTATAAATATCTTTGTGTTGATAATTTCTAAGAACCTCGTATTGTATTACACCGACGACAGCTTTGACTTATGACTCCTCTATACATTCAGCCGTAATGGGCGACAAAAGAAGAGGAAGAAAATTTCTTACTAATAACACGATTATGAACTTTCTTAGCGGTTTATTTCAAAACAAAAGTATACTTAGCAATTACATGAATTTACGTTTTATATTACGATTGTCTATACTATAAGAATAATTAGAAATGTTTGGGTGTACCTAAGTATAAATAGTTAATCCGGGGTAGCTATCAGTCAAAATAATCAATTGTTAGTTCTACAGCCAGCAGTGATCTTAATAATGTCTACAACTATGCACTATTTATGCTAATGAAACAAAAGACATACCCGTATGAAGAATATAGAATAGATTTTCTTCTGATTTTAGCAACGACATTGTCGGCCGTAGATTTCATGAACTTTTTACAACTATGTAGCTGACACACGGTACAAAAAAGTATTACTCGTATTAACAATATTTTTAAAATACTGAGAAATAAGTGGTATCCAATGAAGTAATCAGTACCGTGCCCATGATTTTTGTCCAGTAATTAAAGATATGAAAAAGTTGCAGTGCAATGGGAAATCATGGCACTGAAAATGAGGTTACGTGACTCGACCTCGGCACTGGGGATGGAACTTAGTTTGCTGTTTTAATTACTGCGAACGAACCCTGTAAAGCAATATTCCGTAGCTAGAATTATTAGTGAACTAGGAAATATAATTCTGCGTTATTTTTACGAATCTCTTAAGAGTCTTAATACTTCCATAGATGAAAAAGAAAACAAGACCAAAATGCCAGCATAAACATCTGACAACAGGAAGAAATCTGTTTTTTAATTGACTCATAAAACAATCATAACATAACTTACTCTAATTTTATCCTTTTCATTTGATTATAGAACAATTTTACTAATGGTTATAAATAAATAATGGCGAGCGTTATTTTTCCCGACTTATGACTGATTTCATAAAGAAAATAAGATAGAAAAGTAAATAAAACTAATTTCCAGACCGGATTTGCAATCCACTTTACTGAAGTTTTCGTCAAAATAAAATAAAAACGGTTGCTTTGTCTCCGGTGCAGCGTTGAACGAAAAATGTTCAAGAATAATAAGTTAAATGAGTACTTAAGCATTTTTCTGAATAGACTAATCTAATTTAAATGGTATTGTTTGGCATTTTCTTTCCTTTCTTTTAATAATTGTTGAAAAAAAGTAGAATTATAGAGTTGAGTGGTTTTAATCATGATTTTAAACAACAGGAATTCCGCATTGAAGATTCCGCAGATTTTATCAATTCGATATCCACAAAATTATATCGCGCATTCAATAATTTCCCGCATAAAAGATGGCTGTCGAACCTTTCAATGCATTTGCCATTTTACATTCCGATTTGTCAAAGTGTTCCAGCAATAGAAAATCTGCGGAAATGGAGCGCTGAGCAGCTGTTAGATTTGCGTGAACTTGCATAATGCTATGCAGATTTTTATCTAAAAAAGGTCGTCCTATCCTATTTGCATTATACATTTCTTTTTTGTATTTACCACTAGTATGGCTCATTTTACTTACTTATGGTACAAAAGGCTACTAGTGAAGTTATTTCTTCATTGAACATCGTGCCGTCGTTAGTAACTATTTTGTAACCCGTGATGCCGTCTTATTTTGTTTTTTTTTTTTATGATGACAGTGTCAGCTATGAGAAGGAATGTTAGCTTCAGTTGATTTTACCTGCATTCTTCACAGCTTACTTCACAGCTTTGCACGTTTTACAAGTACTTAAACTTATTCTATTGTTTGTTTAGGGTACGTGTTTAAGTTCAGATATGTTATGTTGTTTTCGGTTAATACATGGGTTTGAAATTACTTAAATGATCTTGAAGTAACATTATCACAAATGTACCTACCTATAATGAGAAGGAGAAAGTGATCCTCATCAGAAAGTCAAAATAAGCATCTTAATGGCGAACACTTCGCCCACAAAATTCTATCTCCTAAATATAAGAAGCACCCCTACAATGTTACCCTATTTCATATTTATCTTTAGTAAATGCATGCAAATAAGAAGATATTATTTAGGCCACACCGACGGTACAGAGCTGCATAAATATAATGAAACAGAGGTATTTATAATGAAGGTAATAAGTCAGCGCGAGCGAGCCAACCGACTGTTTGTATTACCCTGTAGAGTTACTCAAAGTTTTATAAATCTGCTGCTATTAGAAATACTCCTACAAAATATCTGCTTAACTTTTGGTAGAGGTAGGACAAAAAAAAAACAGTGACAAAGAAGAATAAGGTTGAATGAATGAATGAATGTCTTCTTTCTGTGTGTTCTTGGTGGACGCAAGCCGCTTGGCCAAAATGAGGGAAAATCTTTAAGGTAAGTCTATTCCCAGTAGTGAACATCTTTTGGAAGATAACAATGATCATGGCTGTTAATAAGTAATATAATATTTGATCTTTTGGAAGCTAAAAGACTAAAATGTCATTTTTATTGGATTTTCACAATAAAAAAAAACTCAGGAGTAATAGGTACCTAACTTCTAATCTTTTTAAGGAGTTTGAGAACCGTAGAAGGAAGCGCACGTGTTAATCGGAGTCTGTGACGACGTGAGCAGTTACCCTTCTGCCAAATAATTAGGAAACGAGAATTGTATGAAACGAATGAATTTATCTTGAATTTACATTTAGTTACTTAGAAATAAATTGAGTTAAGACGAGAGGGCCAAATCTTTCAGTTTAATATCACTCCACATTATTACTTAGCTACTACGGTTGAAACAGTTTTTGAACATCATTAATTTGACAAGTGTTCACATTAAAAATTGGGTTTTAAGGTAGAGTGATTTCTATGATGATTAAACGAGAGGGGCTTTCCGATCCCTTACCTTCAATTCGATAGTAATTCAAAGAAATTCTGTTTATCCTAATAACCCAAAAACACTGAGTTTAAAATTCCTTGTATGCCTATTTCACACCTGATATCTATTTAAAGCACATGAAAGATTCGCTTAGATATAACCTTAAAACCCTTAGTCATAAACATTCTTTGTAATCATAAATAACGTTTCTGAAATCGAATAAATCCCTTTATAAACCGTCATCTAAATTGTTGCCAAGTAAATCCCCAAATTCTGCTGAACAAAAGGTAACCGTCTCTACAATTACTGTTGAAACTCACTCTTTGGTTATCAAGACATAGTTCTTGACTAGATACAGACTGGTCTTCAATATTGTGACTTGAATAGTTTACTAATATTTCACTTTAACCTTTCATATCGATATACCGATAGACTTGAGGATGTTATATTCTCACTTAAGAACCACAGAATAGAATAATAAAACTTTCAATAAGTATTGAAGTAATTGAGAATAACATGCCTACCACATAATTTCAAAATAAAATTTATTATTTACTTTTTTATGTAGTTTATGAGTTCCAAGATATGCGGAACGGCGACTGCTAGTTGTTAGAAGGTATATTTTAAATAGGTCGCTGCCATTGCTTATTTTACGGGAAAGCTGCTGAATGTAATTAGAGTGAAACCTTTAATGTGATTATCACTCAGAAGAGGCATCTCTGTACCTAGAGGTGAGTATAGATAGTAGGTATAAAAAGGCCGAAGAAGATGGAGAAAATATTTAAGTCGTTCATTCACTTATAAATAACTTATGAAGTAGGTAATTAGTTTCTAAGTATTTTTTACGTTCATTACTGAGTGGTCTTAGGTTATAAATATATTTTAACCATTTTTATTTTTACTGGTACCTACACACCAATGCCTTCGTTTGTCAGAAGTGTCATCGAAAATGTTTGAAAATGACGCAAGGCCCCGGGCCGGCGGCATTGATGATTAGAAACCATTAAATCTTAATTCTGGTTTGAGTTGTACCTACTTGGATAATAAATTACTGTTAAACATTGTCCACGATACAAAATACCTGAATGCTGGTATTTTACCCCAATCGGACAACGACATTGAAACGAGAAGAAGACCGCTAGTAATTTATTTGGATTTACAATTCCGGTGCTAAACAATAATCCCGAGTAACCTTTATGCCAGCGTTGAATTCCGACGAAACCCGGGATTGCGGTAACAAACGTAAGTAATACAGGCAATATTGTGTTTGAAGTTTATGGCACTAGTTCAACAATTGAGATGTATACGCGATGCGAAATGCGGGAGAACTCGATAATAAAGTAGGTACCTTCTGTAGGCAATTTGTGGAAGAGTTAACTTCCAGGATGTTCAATTGTACTTGCGAAGGTCTGATAAACGACTTTAACAAAGGCGGATAGGCTGCAGTTTGACGTTTGATATGTAATTACCAGAAATAGACGGAAAAATTGCTGAAGAAGATTTTATGCCAAATCGCGGAGGTGACGTAACCGCCCACCTGCCAATAGATTTCATGAGTGAGAGAATTGCTGACAATGTTATGGCCGCGCTATGTATGTCTATATACCTACCGTTAGCATAAAGTAGTGAGAGTAGTCATATTATGTTTACACAAAGCGATGGTATCATATCCTTGCGAAGAAAGGACTCGTCGTAACTCTCCTCCACCTTACATGTGAATCTTATCATGTGTACATAACAAAACTACATGTCCAAAAATGTGGACAAATTCTTGGCTTGGGATAGGTACCAGCTTTTAGGCCGAGATACAAAGCGTACACAATCGTTTCATACTTATTTGATATAGTTTAATTCGAATTTTACAAAGTGTGGACCACGGCTTTGCTAGTTTAATGAATGATTTCAGTGAAGTGGTTCTGTGCCTCGACATGTTTGCCGTAGGTACTTGCCTAAAGTTGCTAATACGTAAATAAAAAGCTTTTTGTAGCGCAACTGAAACTCGAAATGGCTTCGAGTTTTGGAGGTCGAATTCCGAGAATTCCTGCCGACATAGTTTCCTATTTACGTTTTCGCAGAACACTTCGCCGCAACCTTTCACTTACCCCGTACTCGCATTTCATTCAACAAAGTGTACATATTGCCCCTATTCTTGCATTGCAAAGTGCCAACTTGTTCTCGAGAGCTGAGACTCCCATAAATTTCAACCTTGCAGTAAGAGCAACATACATCAAGTCGCTGTCACGTGAAACTTGCCCATACTTGGCCCACGAACTTGGTGCACCGAAAACAAATTTTCTAGTGCAACGGATTACTGAAATGTGTTTGTTTTACTCGGTAAAGTTTTAATTAAGTAAGTTCAAATAAAAATATCCATGGATGGTTTTGTTTGTATTCGAAACAAGTTTTGCGTCTATCGTGGTCCGTACTGAGGACATTACGAGGATCCAGTCAAAGCTCGTTGAATAAAAGAAGTGGTCTTTGCAAGTCTATACAAGGAATAACAACTTGTATGAAGATACCATAGTTCAAATAGGTCACTTCTTATACATTATATACCTATGAGAATATTTCTACGGACATTACTAGTTTCTACCTACCTTGTCTTTAAAAATTCTTTGAACGTTTCGCTCTTTTCTTTCTGAGAATTTCAAAATGACTCTTCGGTCTAGATGTAATGTTTTCCATATTTCAGTACTGTATTTTAAATGAATTGGCTGCTTTAAAATTTTTCTCGTTTAATATTATGGTAAAATTGTGTGTTTTTTTCTGTCAGGAAGAGCTTAACTGAGCTTGGTGTGAAAATATGAAAATCCGTGGTACCGGTGAGGTTTTAGCGATTTAAAGTCTCGCAGTTTCAGCCTAGATTTGCATATTCACAATTAATAAACACCAAACGTTTTTCCGAGCCTAACTGCGTTTGTTGATTGTAGCTGGGCAGGTTTTTATTCATGTTTGATTGTTTATTCATAGTAAGTACGAAACATATATTTTTTGTCTAGTCAATGTGCCGTGTGATTCAAATGAAAAAACTATCGACATTACAAAAATAAAATAAATCTAGGTAGGTACAGCTTGAATCCGTTAAACCGCTGACGCAATCCAATATATATTTGTAGTCATACATTATCCTATACTTTGTATGAGGCTTTCGCTAGTTCATAAGAATGGATGTATGTGGGCCGAGATGGGGGCTTGATCGTATTATCCTAATACCCTTTCATCAGTCAAAAACCCCCTTTATTACTATAGTGTCCGGGATGTAACGGATATGTTAGCTTTACGTAAGAATCGCTCTGATTTGTCATTTCCTAAATCTGTTTTTTTTTTCGAGAGATATTCTTTTTTATATTTGCTATGATAAAAAAAATCACTAAAATCACTAAAATATTAATGTACTTAGATACACAGACGAATACATTATACCTATGTCCGTCGTTTAAGACTTAAATAACTAGTAAGTTACAACAGAAAAAAACATACTTTGTGACGCAAAAATAAGTATATAAGACAACAGCATAGTTTAAAGTAGTAGACGCAGTACGAGGTCTGACCAGGCAGATCTTGAAGAGTTCCGTAGTCTGACCTGCTTCCAAACCTTATGTTTAAAACTTTACAAATCAGACTACGAGCAGCATTTAGATCTGATGCTTACGACGTAAGCAAAGTCGGCCCCCAGTCTATTATTTATTCATATTACGGCAATATTACGGCCAGTTTTCTTTCCATTTATAATATAAAGTACTTGATATACGTACCTGCTTACAAAGTAGAATATCAACTTATTTTATTTGGCCTAGCGTTCTTTTCTTGCGGTCTGCGAACAGATAGCTTCGAGTTTCATATTCCGGGATTCACTTTAATTCTAGCAATCTTTTCTACGACGAAACGCTGACAAAATCCCGGCGAGCGAGCTTGTGGCGACGGAGAATATTACGGCAATTTTATTATGTAAGCTGCAAGAGCATCTGCGCTACAGGTTGGGCGCTACCAACAGTTGAGGAGTCGACTGCACTTTGCAAACTAAACCACCGTTTTAGGTCATAACGTGATATCTTTCTGAAGAATACATGTACTTCTGAAAAGAGTAACAACTTCACTCCAACGTCTCTACAGACCTAAAAATATACTGAACAAAACCCGAAGAAATAAACGCGGTCGTAAAAAATAGAGGGGTATCTTCGGTGTCATAAACTAATTTTCTCGCTAAGTGGCTAGTTTTATTTTCCCCGGCGAAAATGGGAAAGGCAGATGAAAAATTGCCCAATGTTTCGCCTAACTTACACACTACTCGGTGGTTCTTACAAGGGGTTCGGATCACGGCCTCGAGACGTCGTAATTGAGATATTTTTCTCAAACGTCAAAGGTGACTTATTTTCTTTTCACAAAATAATACTCTAATTACATTTAGCTCGTATTTCGAAAATTCAGAGATTGTAGAGTCCAACATTTTGAGACAAAACTCGATCAGCGAAACGAAAATTTATATCTCAATTTCTGAGATTTGATGAATGAAACTTTGTTTATTTCAGATTGCGAGGGACGGGTCCTTGTTAATTTGGACAATTTAATAATGCCATGCCTCGCCGGGATCAGAATGAATATCCGTAGGTCGTCATATAAGCGAATATAAAACGGTAGAATTAGGTTGACAAAGTTGATATCCAGTGGCTTAGCGATAACAGCGATGTTTGACAATAATAGCCTTTTTTGTAAGGCCTTTCCGTACTTTTGAAGTGTATACTCATGCTCTTAAGTTCTAATTAATAATTCGTTGGAAAATTACCAAATAACATTAATAACACGTTACCCATAACAATCCATTTTACATTACACTACATACTTTACTTTTATGTTATTTCCAAGAACTAATTTCAATCACGAATAGGTAAGTTCACTTGAAAGCATTTAAACCATTAAATCCGTAACAAAGTTGAGGCACTTTTACAAACGATTAACAAAGGTGTTGGGAAATAAAAAGTAACTTCTCGACCACAATGTAATACGAGTTAACAAATGGTTGCTTGTGCAGCTGTTTTCTGGAAAATGCGCGCTTCGTCGACCATTACGAATGATTTTCAAAAAATCTGAAAACCTTAAGCATAAATGTGAATTGGGCCAATAAAGTTTTTACATCACGTTGGTTTTCGGAAGCCGTTCCTCTGCCACGTCCGTTCTTCCAAAAGTTAATCAAGATCGGGGAGCGATTACATGGCTTTTAGTAAAAATGTGATAATGGCGACACAAATAGCACCATTTCGGGTCGCGTAGTCGACATTTCCTATTCATAAATTCATGGCCAGAGACGCGCTGTAATGGACAATTTTTCTCCAATAGTCTCATGGCTGCTCTTTTAATGGTCGAAATTGAAATGCAAATGTTGAGCGTTTGCAATTCCGAAGAGGATTTAATAGCAGGTCGTAGTTCCGGTCAATAATTTTTGGTAGATAAGGTGGAATGATCATTTGCGCGCTCTTATCTCATTTCCGGCACGTTATTCGAATGGCCTTTTTCCTGCGATTGGGTAATCTCATCGTTTTTATTTGTATACTTACATAAACCTTAGTATCTCACTGAAATAATCTAGGAATAAAATTATATTGCGTTGTTATTCGCAATGAAACTCTAGAATAAACACACTCGCAAAAACCATTAATCAAAACGTTAACATTCAGTTTCCAAAACAATTAATACAAGGGTCCGGTGGCCAGTCTGCCAACGATTTCTATTCATGCATTTTGCTGGGGGTCACTTCAGTCCTCGAGAGTCCATTGTAACTGCGGTCCTGATTCAACAAAGGAGGTGTTAGCCACCAATCTGTAAATGGAGTTAGGGTTTATCAACATTGGAAACAATCTTATAGGACTAGACGACCATTGATTTATCTTTGTACCATTTACGTTAATGTAATTACGTACGAGTATCTACTACAGGTACCTATTAAACATACTAATTAATTATCGTTCTATTGATAACATGACTAAAAGTATAAAAAGGAAACATATAAAAATTAAATTAAAAATTAAAAAAACCCCCGACTATAAAAAGTAACAAATAAAATAAGTATTATTTTGTTAACTGAACATCTCTTAATATTTCATACAAATTGAAAACTTTCATACAAACTTCATTTCGTCGGGGGACCGCATTCTATTTTCCTTACGAATATTTTAAATTATGCTTATCGATTCGATAAGCATAATTTAAAATTACGAATTTTTATTTCAAAGTTTTTAAACCTTTTTTATATAAATTAATAATAATTATTATAAGCTCCTCCTGTTGTCGACATTGCGTTTCATTAAGAATTAAACACTGATCAAAACGAATCAAAACACGATGTATCTGCAGTTATTTTTTCAAGAATGGATGGAGTGCTGGAAATTCTGACTCCATCATCAGCTCCTCATCTGTTGTCACCATTGCATTATATTAAGAATTAAACACTGATCAAAATGAATCCAAACACGACATATCTGCTGTTATATTGAATATACAACCCTACCACAGCCGACAAAAGAGCTGATGACCTTGAAATGGCTGAACCGATTTGCATATTATATACCTAAGAACACTCCCAGGAATACCGGCTTTAATTTAAAAAAACCGCATCCAAATCCGTCCACGCGTTTTGAAGCTACAGTGCCACAGACAGACACACAAACACACAGACAGACATCGACGTCAAACTTATAAGACCCCTCTTTTGGCGTCGGGGTTTAAAAAAAGATGGAAGTTAGAAAAATTTATGGTTAAATGCAATGTACGAGTAGGTTTATTTTATTTATCTAAAGTGTTGTGCCAAAAATATAGAGCAACAAAGTAGGTAAGAACCGCGAAACCAGCTTTTATTCTCAGTGAAGGCATCCAACTCCGTTTGAGTTGTGAGTGGGTAGAAATTGCGCCATCTGCTCTTGACAAAGTGCAAGATCCCCTACTTTTTATTGCTTTTAAAAATTCCCCATTAAAAACTGAGAGGAAACTCTACTGGATAAACTCGTACTTCCCCTTTATCTGGGTCAATTGAAAAAAATATTTTTGATAAGGTTTGTAGAGTTGAAATTATTTTATGTGGGTAGAAAGCGTAGGTAGCGCATCTACATTAAGAGTCCAAGTTTGCACAGGACGAGTAGGGTAGCGCATTAAATTATTTTATGACTGCTGCATTAGCGTTATTCAAGCTAAAAATATTCCAGTAGTTACGTAATATTATAATAATGCGGTACCTACAACAAAACATCCTCTCTGATGAACTCTAAGGATATTTTCCTACATTTTTTTAACTAATTGAGAATGTATGTCTTTTAAAAAGCCTAGATTTTTTCGTGTGCTGAAATAAGTTGCCACAAACTAACACAGCTCTAGGAAAAACAAAACTGCAGCGAATGCCAAAACCAAAAGCTTATCAAGCGTAGTTTGTTTGAAGTCCAAAAACGCCCAAATGGAGTAAATTTTTGCAAACGAAAGCTGTGTTTTGTTTCTCCACGCTTTTGTACTGAGGAAATAGATAGGCGATGAAGAATCTTGGTTACATTTACAAAACCTTGCAAGTTTTTAACACGCTTTAAGTTGCTACCTGTATAAAAGTTGTTATTTAGGTAGGGTAAACTTGCTTAATTCGTACCAGTTCGAGAAAATGTGCTGTAATTTTAAAACTAATAGATACAGACAGTTTTTAATTATAAGTAATTTTAATTTGATTCATTATTCATTACTTTTACAAGAAATTTTAACTCAAATCTTATTAACTTCTGAGAAAAAAACAATTTAAAAAAGCATTAAAAAAGTACGATTTAGGATTATTGATCTTAAATCGTACTACTATATTCCTTAATCGTACCTAGAGATCCATCATAGGTTCTGATCACTGAGTGCATTGAATCACATTTTCTTCTAAATGTTCCTGACATCATTTTCTGTGCCAGGTATCATTCTTACATTGCTTTATTTTCCTTTTTTTCTTTGTATCACAACATTCTTTCTTTTGTAACGTTTATTTTCTGGTTTGTTCTATTTTTTTAAAGTACGATTTAAGCACATGCATGTGGTACGAAATAAGCGCAAGAGTCGAACTCATTTTAAATTTCCCACCAAAAAAAAATACAACAACCATACCTACTTCATTACGTTAGACGAAAGCACAAATATATCTAATAATACATAACAAAACAATAAATCAGGTTATCACTACCTAGCTTGTATAATGTTCTTATGAAATGCATAAAAATATTACGGTAAAAGTTGAAAAATTCTTATTTTTTAAATAATTTTAACAAGAGCACCGGCGGCGGTAATTTTTTTGGTGGTAACATGACCGACTGTTAGTTACATTTTTTGCCTTGAAGAGACGTTTCTAGCTATTACCAGAGTTGAGATATAGGCGAGGTACGAATTAAGCGCAGGTACGAATTAAGCAAGTTTACCCTACCTATACAAGTGTAAAAGCAAATCTAATAATGAAAATGAATTTAGCAAGTTCTACGATTGTGACTCATTAATTAAATATTTTTAAGGTAGGTATTGTAATAGTTTTACTTAATTGGACTACGACTTCATTCGCATTAAATTCAGATTTTTATGAAGTTGTGGCTTAGAATGAGATAAAAGTAGTGGATATCGACGTCCCTCCATTTTGACGTGAAAGACAGACAAACACCAACAAACACTTTTGCATTTTTAATATCAAACCGCCTCTGCGATTAAACCGCTCATTCGTAAAAGCCCGTTTGTAAAACAAATAAACTAGGAAGTTCTTCAAAGTAATTAAATACTGTCGCTGTAATGATGACTATTCCAGACCCCACTCACGAGCCGCGGGGACCTTAGGGACTCTATATGAAAGCTGGATGTGGCAACATTTGTGTACCTTTGAAATACATAATATTATAGGTATTGTCGGGAAATTAATTTATTTCTAAATGAATTTTGAAGTCTGCTCGTCGAAGAAAATGAGACTAATCGTGCTTATCATAATTTAATATATCGTACCTACTTGTACGTTTTGTTACATTAAAACTAAACAAATAATAAAAATATACATTGTTTGATTGCTTACACAGTGATTTAGAATTTAAATTTAAATTAAAAAATATTTTTTCAATTTGTAGTTCTTTGTGAGTAATAGAGTAAAGGACATAGATGTAGGCATGTAGCCGACTCGAGGCTCGCTCGCGCTCCCTTGATACAAGCTTGTTTGTATAAAGCACAGTCATTGGGATTTTACGACACACATACGTAGGCTTGCCAAATGGGGGTCATGAAAATGCGATTCTGGCTCGATACGAGACGAATATGTAAATAAATTTTTATATTTGCAGAGTAACCTGAGACCATGATTAAGTCAAGAAAATTATATTTATAGGTTTATATATAACCTTTTCATTTATTTTCCTAAATTATTGCTTTGTTTTATATGAAAACTGACAATGTTGGAACTGTATATGACATATCGGCCTAATATTACCTAAAATTGAATAAATAATGCGAATATTTAAGCATAATAGCCTAATGCTATTATGCATATAACATTAATTGTATCACAGACGTGATTTGTAATGATAAATTCATACTAATGTATCATATTATGTTCCGAATATAACTAGGTAACTTCAAATTAAAAATCATTATGTACGAGTAGTAAGTAGCAACAGAGAACAATAGAGTACTAAATCAGATACAAATAAGTAACGAAGACATAACAACATTTTGGAAAACTCAGAAGTATTAGATATCGTGCACAAAAAGTTATTAATCTCAGTAAATGCTGCATCAATATTATGAAAGAATTATAACTTGTTAAAAGTAATATTTCTGCATCTATAGAAAATACAAGCTCTGCCGCAAAAATGTCAGCCATTCACCAAGTTCGAAGCAGAGAGAGTCAACAAAGCTATGAAAAAATTGCACGCACGACCGACGTCACCCGCGAATTATTAAAATTGTTCCGCCATATTGTCAGCCATATTGGAAAAGTTGAGGAGCCTCAAGGGAGCCTCAAGTTACTGCCGTTAATTTGAATGTTTGCGTGACGTTGAGATCACAGGTATTTCCGCATTATCCTTTCTCGCCAAATCAAGCGAGTAATAGCTACTCTACAGAAGGAAACTTCAAGAATAGGTACCTACCTACTTTTGTATAACTTCAAAGTAATTTTCTCGGATCTAAAGTTAAACACCAGTCTTTTCAAATCATTGCCATCCTTGAATAACAATTCGGAAGCGATTCCATTTTTACGCGGTAAAATTCTGATTAAAAAATCTCCTGAAATAAGGTTGTTATATGCAATTTTGCAAATGGACAGTTATTTCTGTTAAAAAAAAAATACATTTCGGATGTTTCAATTTTGTTAACGGCTATCAAAAATAATAAGGCAAGTTTATGTTGGTACTTTCGATATTGTATTTTGAATGGCCGTTTATTTTATACGATATTACTATTTATATTACAACGCTATCTTGGTTAATGGGTGTCTAATAACGCAGATTGTATGGTAGTAATTAGTATTGGCAGGGGCCGAGCAATAAAGTAGCAATCTAAGTAAACTGCCTGATATCCGCCGCGTGCGTGACCGCTCGCAGCTACTTTGCTATTTGGGGGTGTATTGGGTCCACTTGGCGTCCAAGCTACGGCCAAACTTCATATATGTGAACATATAACATTTTAGTAATTGGTCCATTGGTTACAAACATGTTCTTTGTAAACTATTCAGAATTTCATCGAAATATTTGGCTAAATTTGTTTCAGATTCCAAGATTTCGTAAGTTCCGAAGTTGCTAAATGCTTGAAGTAATCGGCAGCAGTTAAGAAATATTGTGAATCTTTAGAACATTTCAACTTAAAAAACTCAAAATATGGCTTCATTGTGACGTCATATTCATAGTACCCAATAGGCTGCGTAAAGACTTTTTAAATTAAGTACCTAAATAAATACTTTGTAACTATTACCTACCTATATGTTTCTACATATTGTAGAGTAAAATGAGAGAAAAAAACGGTCGCTATGGTAAATACAGTATTTGCAGGACATGGCGTGTAGTGGTTTTGGCAACCGATGCAGGTGTTACCTACCCTCACCTCACTGTGGTTGATAAATTTTACTAACGCAATCTCCGGTTCGTATTCGTGCTACCCACCCTCTACCTGCCCGTCTGTACAGCGAAATTGAAAACTTTTTCAATTGAACATTATTTTTATTTCTGAGCTGAATTTCTGAGTACCTATAGGTAATATTTTAAATTAAAGTTCAGTTTTTATTAAAGTCTAGATACAGATAGAGTCTTAGAATATAATATTTGTAACACATAAACGATAAAATATGTGAATGGCTAGTACGAAGACTAACATTTATACGAGTAATAATATCAGTAGGCGGCAGAATAGTAGGACTAAGCTAATACAGTTTGAAGCCTGGATATATAAATAAATTATATCCTTATTTAATATGTAAATAACTAAGGAGTACATGGGTCATCATAACCACATCAACCACTTAAGTGTTTGTAACTAGTTTTGTGTTTGAGTTTATTAAACACGAAATGGGGATGAATTTTCCTAACTATGGTAGGGACCTAAATACTACTATTTAGTTACTAAATCCATTCTATCAAATATGGCATTAGGGTCTTAAATTCTATTTAGTTAGTCCATCTATAATTTAGTTTTAGCCTTAGTTTAAAAATATGTTAATAAAATGAAATAAATATAGGTGGGTATATGAATAAGTAGAAATAAATAGTTCTACTCTAGTAAGTAACTGTAATAAATCATGTATTACGCCAAGTCGTAAATGTACCTTAATAGTGTTATTATTCTCCACGAATGTTTACATCCTTGAGAGCCTTATTCAAACATAATGGTATGAATTCTCTATTGTCTTCTATAAATAAAGCAACAGCGTAGGACCATTCACCGAATGCTAACAAAAACAAGATTGAAATAAATAACTATTACTTTTTGTTATAACCGAAATACCTTTTCAGAAAAAGGATAAAGTGACGTTTTGTTATTCAATATCATGTTTATATTTGGATTATTGCAATTCTCTAAGGTACCATCTAAGGAAATGTCAGTTGATTGTTAAAGTGCGTAAAATGCTGGTATAAAATGGAGCTGTCATTCATCATTTGCATCAAACGCAGCAACACGATAACTCAATTCTCAACAACCAACACCTGAAAAGCTTTCAGCTTTCACTCAACTCCAGTATTGATTTTCATTGCGAGAATAGAATTGTATTCCTTCATCTACCAATCACAAGGCATTATTATTATTTACCCCTCCCCCACTCCGAAGCATAACACAGCACACAAGTGGCTAATTAATCTAGTTGTGTTGTATGAACAGTTGGATAAACATAGATAAATCAGTTCTGCGGAGGATTATTTAACCGGAAGATGCCTGTGGGTGTGCTCACTCGTACAATTCCGCATTTATCTTCGCCAGTGTAACAATTTTCGGCAATGAGTTTATGATTAAAGCCGGCGCGGATTTCCAGGGTGAATGGAGTTGTCAAATGTAATTAAGTCGGGACTTACATTTTAAATTAATTGGTGGAGCATTTTACAATTTAAACCGTCAATTTATTTAACATTTTAAACACCTAGTCGTCTAGTTTTTGATCTTACATTTTTAAGTCAGTGCTCGGCTTCGCCTTTTTGCATTTATTTCGTGTTCCTACGGCAACAAAATTATAATAATACGTATACACTATTATCTTGAAAGTTGCATAAACTGTTGCTGGATACTAAATATAGCTAGGTTACACTAGTTTCTTTCATAATTTGCATGACGCTTGTTGGAACACATTTTGTCGTATACTTAATGTACGAAATTGGCACTCGCAATGCATTATTATAGCCAAGCACTATAATGTATCACCAACACTAAAGCTGGTTTTAGATTCCATATACAAATAGGCTAATTTGAAATAATTTCGTTTAGAGCAATAACTAGCTTTGGTCTGTTTCTTTTCAAAATCAAAGAAAGTAACTTATGAAACGAATATAAACAAATTTCACATAATATTCCTAATAATAACTATGCATTATATATCAACATAGATTATCTTATACGAGGATAATTAATATATATTCAATTAGTAATTAATAATGGCATTGAAATTAGTGTATCTAATTTCTCAATATACGTATTTATAATCTACCTAATTGTAGTATCGTAATATACCTAATAGCTATGTAATTGTGATCATGTCATTGCTTAAACACTTAATTTATCATCAAAGGCGTATAAAACCATTTATTTTTCATTATTACTCAGAAATATATTTTTATTGCACCACCCTCATTGTAATCAAATGAAAAATCTGTGATCTAATAAATTTCTGTAGAAAATCTTTATTTATAATGAATTGTAAATTACTTTTTCATATGATCGAAAATAGAACCTGAACTTAATGAAGTATTTCACCAAAACCTAAGTACAAAACTTTGTCAATTTCAAAATCAATTTATGAACGACTATGTGTTTAATGCATGTTCAGCGTAATCCCTCAAACTTTTCAAATAAAGCAAAATTTTTAACCGAATTTTTATGTCGAACTTCGTGTCACGATATTCAAGGGTAAAAGAGCTTGAAATTTATTAATCTGAAAAATGCCACGAGGTTTTTTGCACAACGAAATATGAAGCAGAATTTTCAGATTAATAATTTTCCACATAAAATAACGTTCAGGTTTTACGCACTGGAGGTGGTGCCGCGCTGGCTCTGCGGTTTGACGTTTAGTATGTTAAAATTACTCCACCGATCGCAGGTAGCGTTTTGATATCAAACGTCAAAGCACCAAGACGAGACCGCCAAGCCGTTTACGGCCTTAACTTAAAATTTGATCTGAAATCCTCTCGAAAAGAAAATGTACTCGTAAAATTAATTTCATGAATTACTCTTCGTCTCAGTAGGTAATTACTTATTAATGAAGTTTGAAATCACATTCAACGCTTACAACTTGCCTTAAATGAAAAAGTTCGTTGATTACGCGAAACAATGCTTAGAAATGGAATGAAATTTTAGAATCTTAAAACTCTTAGATGAAGAGAAAGAAGTGGAAAACTCTATTGATATTATCTGAAAAGCGAGCAATTATTACACAGCTGTACAATTTCCAAACACCCTGTACACCACCTATAAGACTCCAATATCACAGCTGTAGGTATTGGATATGATAAATGGGATCTCATTGTTTATGTAAGCTAGGATGCGAGGTCAACACCCGCCATTTGGGCAGCACAATAATTTCTACGCATTTTCAGTTAATGCTACTTTATTTACCCGTGTATTCTGAGAACAAGATGCAAAATAAACGGGGACTTATTTAAATATTTATGGTTTAATATGATGAAACTTTTTGAGTTTCGACGAAATCTTTAGATAGGTAAATATTTGTATGGCTTCAAAATTAGTTTCGTAGTGGTTTCATAGCTAAAATTACATAAACTGATTTTCAATTTCAACATAAGTACGTTGGCCACTTTCTCGTTCTCTAGTTTTCAAAGTTGAAAGTTTTCCTTCTTATTCACGATTTTCTTTCTTCCTTCGTCCAAAATAAACACGTCAGAAAAATGGGAGAGTTTGAACCACTGTCACCAAAGTGGCTTGACAGTTGATACGTTATCACATTTTTGGGGTGTTCTCGGCTTTTATAACAAATAAGTACTTAGATATTTCAGCTTAAGGCGTATTTTGTTTAATCAATGAAATAAGTACTTCATATCGAATTTTCTGTAAAGTTTCCGTAGGTAATTCGATTAAAGACGTGTGACGAAGCATCTAGCTACCACTAAAGGCCATTATCATCAGTCGTACACTAGACTCTAGATACTAAACCGTCTAATGCATTACCATTAACGAGAATCCTAAAACGGAATAAACATTAATGTCTTCGGAGTATTGTTACGGGGACTAGTAAGATTTAAATGGCTTGGTTCGAACAATAGTTAGCATACATCGGGGATGCCAATATCTTTGCATAACTTAATACCTTGGGTTGTCGCTGACTGCGCGTTATAAGATGGGTTATAGCAAGTGTTATAGCAAGAGTTCTGCGCAGTTGTGGCGCAGTTGCACTTTGACGTCTGATATGAAAAACCCGAATCACGGAAGACAGTAAACCTACGGATTTACACTAAACACAAAAAATCTACAATAAGAAATAAAGCATTTACTGCCTTAATTAACCAACTATAATATTGATGACATTAATAAGAAAATAACTAACAGTTCCAGGTTTTTCTTTAAGACTAATGAACTTGTTTCTTAAGTTCTATAGCACGATTTCTTTAACGAGTCTTCGCTAAGATAAATCGGTTGTCGCGTTTTAATCGCTTTGTTTCTGTATCTTTTATTTCTAGAGCTGCCTTTGAAACAATCCTTTGAGTTGAGACTATTTTAATAGGATTGATGCAATGTCTAGATTTCCTAGAAACTTATTTCAATTTGGCTTTTATGACATACTTTATGATTTTGTAGCTAAACTTTCACATTAACTTGTATTCTCAACAATTAGAAGTTTCTTCTTCTTGGTCAGTATCCCTTGTTTCAAATGTCAAAAGCATTCAATATAATCTGACTAAATAAAAATCATTGCCAGTTGTATAAACCTTGACGTTGACAGGGTCATTTGGAAAGTTCAAAAAAGTGTACGAGTACCTATCTTTAACTTTTCGAAAAGCGCGTCACAATCGCAAACACCTTTCTTCCTAAATGAGATGACAGGAGATGATGCGTTTTATAAATTCTGACTTACAATCAAATTAATCAGAATATTTCATCAATAGAAAGACATGCGTAATCCTAACAAAGCAGGATTCACTCACAGGATCGAGGCTCGTAGGAGCGGCGGCAGGCAATCTGTCAGCGCTTAATAATGCAGAGCAAGCCGGTTAGGGAGTTCATATGGGTAAATTGCATTTCTGGGCGGTTTGGTGGAACCAGTTATAACCAGTTTGTATTCACCTTAATAGTATTTTTTTATTACAGGGATACAAACGAAAAAAACAAAACAAACATGTGATGATGTGTAATTTTTACAAATGATTTGGGAATAGTTTTTGAATTTGGATCATAAATCAGCTATGAGTGTTTGCATAATGAAAAGATTTAACAAAATAACGTCCCTTGACTTGTAGCTAGTCAAATACCCTATTGCTACAACATTTTATTGTATCGTATATCCGCTTATATCGCACTGAGTCCAAGCTCAGCTCATGTTGGAGATGATTGGATACCCATTGTGTCTATTGATGTGGGAGAGCACTTTATTAGCCAATGCCACAATTCTGCACTGAATACAGCAGTTACTACAATCGATGAGATGAGGTATTGCGAAAGGAGATTCATGTCTTATCTAGTCGTTATTATTTCACAGTCAAAAACTTTAGCTCCTATTTCTTACAGATAAACTTTAAGTTCTTATATTAATTTTAGTTCCTATTTCACAATTAATTAATTCTTTTTCTTTGTAGGAACAGCTAGTTCTTGACACGCGCTTAACAAACCTACGGTTGCGGTGCGGTAGGTTTGGAGTTTTTATGAAGAACGCGAACTGCAGGAGGCAGTTGGAATGCGCTTAAGCACGGTTTTTTAACAAACGTCGAACCGCCATGCCACCACGCATTAACCGAAAGTGCCAAAGCATTCTTAATACCATATTTTATCCGTTGTGTTGCTGTAATAAAATAATTACATGTAGGTATGTATTTTTACATTTTCATTGACTTTAAGTTAGTATTATTCTTTTCTGACAGGAACTTAGCTTTTGTGCACTCCTTTTACTGGCTTAACCCTACTTGCTCTTCGCAAAGTATAAGAATCAAAAGTTATACCAAAAGTTTGTCGGTAGCAGTTTGTAACAACAACCAACTCACCGTAGAAAAGTTCATATCGAAACTCCTTTTAAAGAACAGAGGAATTAAAGGTATCCGAAAACGAAATACATTTGACACTTTTGCATTCAAAGTTGATATTTATGTCGGCAACTTTATTCCGATTCGTTTGGCATTCACTGATTTTAATGACTTTTCCATTTCCACTGTACTTGTTTATTGTTCGAGTTTTAACTTCAATTTGACTTTAACCGGCGTTTGAGTTTTTGAATTGAGTTCCGATAACGTTTTAATTCAAGACTTTCGCGTGTTTTATAAATCATTTAAGAAGACATAGAAATTGGAAAATTTTGATAGTCCATTTAATTAGTACTTGGGTACCTATTGTTTATAATTGCGTAAGTACCCTAAAACTTACTTTTAAATGAACGTCGTTCAACATCACAATTTTAATACTATTTCCATTGATTTCTATTTAGTCGGATTATAAACTTTAATGGTATTAACGATGTGAGATGAATTTTCAGGCAGGTGATTTGAAGTAGGACGTTCCCATGGGTATTCAAAAGGCAAGTTTATTGGTGTCGTCAAAAGATAATTGAGACTAGACAACAGAAAATGCTATATAGACTGAATAATATTATTTAATTTTAAGTTTATTACTTTCGGATTAAATTTTTCTAAGACTTTCAATTATAACTTATTTTATTGTTACCGCGATGCAACTCGCTCGCTAAGTCAGTCTTTGAAACATCTCGACACAAATCTCTTTCTACAATTTATTTCATTGCACTAAACTAATACCCAATTGAAGTTCTATTTTAAATCATTATTCTTATTTTGTACATATCGGTAACTACTAAAAGTACTTGTCTCGTTTCATCTCACATTCCATTAAAATTCTCTTTCCCATGTTCACGGAAAAAAAATCTTTATTACATGTTACAGTGTTATAATATTCGCATGTCAGTGCAATTTTTCATCAAGCGACAATATTTATATAAGCACCATCACCCGACATAGTGAATAGCTTCATACAAAATGTTTTGCTACTAGAGCCCACGGTAAAAATCCGTGGAAAATCCACCTCAGCTGATTTTATGAAGTTATTTATAATGTCGCTCACAGCACCTCTATTAAATAAGTTCTCGATGTTTAAAAGTAGCTTTACGGAGAACAAGTACGATGTCACGTTCGTGATGAAGATATCTCGTTAATAATAAGGATTCTCAAGAACAACCATTTCTCAAGAGGATAGCCTGCACAGAGTTTAGTTACTAGCGCCATTTTAATTATTTTTTACGAGTCTTTGCGTTTAAAATCTAGTGGAGTTCACCACTATTGAAGTGGCTGCTTGAAAAGATATTGATACATACATTAATCTCTGCAACGCCCATATGAGTAGGCAGACCACTTTTCATGGAGGGAAGAAATTAATTGTTTTCAAAATACATAAACGGTTCTCTCTCATCAGGGTAGGCTGAGACCTTCTTCGTGGAGGGAAAAAATTGATAGTTTTTAAAATACCTACCTAAATAGGTAACATTTTTAAGTAGAAATATACTGTTATCTTTGGTATTAAGCTTGTTATCTCTTTCCTTTTATTGCAATAAAGGGGTTTGAATATAATGTCCTATCTAAACTTGTGTATGTACCTTTTTCGACAAAAATGGCGGCAGTCTATGAAACTTTCACTAATCGATAGTTCAGGTCAATACAAATCGAAAGTATAGATGAAAAAAATTTGATAAAGCGTCACATTTCCGAGATATAAGATGTCAAAGGCAGACTAGTGGCGCCAGTATTGGAACATGAAAAACTGTGTTTTGGTGTTATTAAATGGCATATATTGTATTAAAAATGGATACTAGAAGTTAAATGAAGGATCCTGGCTTATTTGAGCAACCCCCCTCCCTCCCCCCAAGATGGTCAGCCTATAATTTTTACTATTTTAGGTATAAACATGGTAGGAATTTAGAGTGGTTTGAAAATAAGAGTTTTTGAAGCAATTTATGTTAACTCCCAATACCATTCCCCCCTCAAGTACCCCCTATCTTTTATTTTGTTACTGCGCTGCCCTGTATACATGCTAAAGGGGGTACTGGAGGGGATGGATAGTATTGGGAGTTGACATAGATTGCTTCAAAAACTCTTATTTTCAAACCACTCTAAATTCCCACCATATTTATACCTAAAACTATAAAAATTACAGGCTGAGCATCTTGGAGGGAGAGAGGGGGGTCGCTAAAATAAGCCAGATTCCTTCATTTAACTTCCAGTATCAATTTCCAATACAATATGTGCTATTTAATATCACCAAAACACAGTTTTTCATGTTCCAATACTGGCGCCACTAGTCTATCTTTGACAGCCTATATCTCGAAAACGTGACGCTTTATCAAAATTTTTTCATCTATACTTTCGATTTGTATTGACCTGAACTATCGATTAGTGAAGGTTTTATTGACTGCCGCCACTTTTGGAAAATTAAAAAAAAAAGTTGTAGGTAGGACACTCTCCATACTAAAATCTTCAAACCCCTTTATTTAATAAATACAAAAAAAAACGTAAAATCATGTACAATTTTATTTTACTCGTTTCCGTTTAAATATAGCTAACATTGATTTGTGGTTATTCATCGCAACCACAGTCTCGTTATACCTAGCTTTCATTTTATATATTGATTAAAAATAGGTAGGCTTTGTGGACGATGTCATTGAATATTTTAGTAGCTACTAGTCTGAAAAGTTGGTACAGTATTTTCTCGTTTTCATACTAAAACATGAATATAAATTATGCATATTATGCATAGGTAAAGGCGCTTACGACATCTGATATGAACATCCTGCTTCCACATTTTTTTCATTGAATTCTCAATTAAAAATTATGCTTATGTTCCATATGGTTTTACAAACGTTTAACATTAATGTTATTGTCAAATAAGCAGTAGAGCTGCTTGTAAGAGCCTTTAAAGTTACTATAAAGTCACAAAGTTAAAATTTAGATCAGTATTAATGTTGGCTGGTTAAATAAACCCCAATGCAATGAGATAACAAAATAACTACAGCGATTAACTGGGTATAATTATCTAATCTGTACTAGTTGTGTAATGAGTGTGTGTGAATTCAAGTGTTAAATAGCTGAAACTATTTAATACCCTAAATGCGGGTGATGACCTTAATTTTGGGTCACGTAAGTGATGACCAGAGGTCAGAAAATAGCAGTTTTCAGGTCGAGGTCTTGTTTCATTTTCAGAGGTTTCTCAACTTTATTTCCCAGCAGATTTGATTAGTAAGTGCCTATTTCAATTGTAAAATAATTCAATAACGAATGAAATATTGAACAAACGCATGAAAGGCCTAGCTTAACCTACAGGCCTAAGCGACGACGTCAAAATTAAAAAATACTGACTTGAAAAAGTGGTTACAACTTCGTCGTATGATTAAAACTTAGGACAAATTTAGACCAATATTCGAAAGTATTTAGAACCTAAATCGAGTTACAAAGTCCCCCATCCTCCAGCCTGTAGTTAATTGATCTCAAGTACCCCGTCACCGCGAGATATCGTTTAAACTAATTGCGCGCCATTTGCAACAAAGAAAACGACAATGTTCACAGTAAAATTAAAAATGTAACTCGTAATGTTTCGTGAAATGGAGCGTTCATGTTTTATCGTAACAAAACGAGCAAAAAAATGTTATTGATTTTGCATTATTTCATATTATTGGTGTTCTTCTTTGTTTAGAAACGTTACAAGTGAAACTCCTTTTTTCGGCGTCTGTTTGTTATTGTTGTGACTTTTATCTATAGGTATTTCGAGATTTGATATCATTAATTCTTTTTAAAAATCAAAATGAAATTTATCAAATAAAAGGCCAATTAATATAGGTAAACTATCAGGTAGACATTTAAATTATAGTATTAGCCCCGGTTGACCTTATAGAGCGCTTTATCACTAACACTTCAAGCACGTCCACACAGTTCGTTCTACTCCATACCTCCTAAAGTCCTAACATAAGGCATTTTAAAAACTATGCTGAAGCTGGTATGAGAAAATAGTTTTCTGTTACCCACTCGAGCCATCATGCTTACCTGCTTAGACATTTTTATCTCACATCGACGGAAAACGCCAACATTTTCTTTCATGTTTCAAGCAATGGAATATTATTTTGATGAATGAAAATGGAATGTTCCCGGCGTTTTAAGTAGAACATATCTTGTTACTTAATGCTATTTTTATCCAACTTTAAAAAAGTGGTTAACCTCGTTTTTTAAGCCCTCTTTCCTACCTTTTTTTAACTTTGCGATGAAATAAAGCATTATCATTTGGTAGGCCTGGTTAAAAGGCGTTGCGGATAGTTTGTGGACATTTAAGCAGGTGTATTGCCTATCAGTGAGCGATTTTGAGCTTAAAATATATTTGTGACTTTTTTTGTATATTTAGGTTTTTTTATGTTAAAAATAAAACCATTGAATAACCCATGAAAAAGAAAATGCTACAATTTTTTATCAATATTTCCATTTCCAATCTCTTTTCGCTCACAACCGCAGTCGTATCTCAAAGCCAGAAGCGCCAAACATTTTCCCTGTCGGCACTTGCAAAAACTAATTATCATTTAATCTGGGTTGTAACCAAACCGCTTCCCTCCGGAAAAAAACCATAGATATAATGTTTATTGTCTCCATTTATTAGCAGTAAAATCCGTTAATTTGTTTGCGGTTCGCCAGTAAAACGGTTTACGAGCGCTAACGTGATTAAACCATGGGTTAACGACACCTTCGGGATCAGGAAGTGATACAGATCGCCTTTTGTTTATCTCTGGCCTACTCTAAATTTATGGCTAACGTTCAAGAAAGGTGCTCCAAAAGATACATATGCAACACTTTACTGAAGACGGAGCATAAGTGATGTATACGGGAAAGAAACATGACGGAGGAAAACGATACTCAAATAGCAAGGTTTCTAAATCTGAGATACGAAACGCTACAATTGTTTTAAATTTTCACTTCTATTATTTAAATCGCAAACGAAGGTGTAAACAAAGACCACAGAGGGCCGCTTTACCCGCTACAAATAAGATACTCCCCATTTTCTCTTTAAGCTATTCTAGTCTAGATTGACTATGATATAACTTTATTAACATAATTAAGGCATAGTTTTGTGTAACTACGGTGAAACGTAGCTTAAATATAACTATTTTCAAGCCTATAAAAGTCTTCGCTTACTCTAACGCGTTTGTTAAAAGTTGTTTCTATTTGCAGCGAAACATTTAAGAGTACGAAGACTTGGAAGGAGAACTTCTTGAAAGTAATTAATATTTACTTGCGCTTATACATTTTCTTGATTTGGTTAATATTTAAAACAATCTATATGACTTTTATTTATCATTGAATGATATATTAACGCTGCGAAGTGACCGGGTACGTCAGTCAGAATTAACCGTCAGTTTACTTTGCCAGTGTGCCAATGTCAAGGTTGTTTTGTATAAAACAAGCACTTATTTACATATATCCTTTATGAATACAATATACCTGCCGTAGGTAATATGAAATCCGCAATACGCGTTTATTGTTTTCCAAATCAAACGTCAAACAGGTTCAGAATTTCTACCGCTAATGCGTAAAGACCTTAAAACCTGTCTCACACACTACATATAATAAAAAATCTATAAATCATTGTTTATAGTGCGTAAACGTTAGAGCCGTGTGCCGTGAGGTTTCTTCCCGTTTTTTCTTCCTGACTATACAGGAAGTGAAGTGATAGGTAGTTTTAAAAA
This sequence comes from Anarsia innoxiella, assembly GCA_947563765.1. Lineage (NCBI taxonomy): Eukaryota > Metazoa > Arthropoda > Insecta > Lepidoptera > Gelechiidae > Anarsia > Anarsia innoxiella. The sequence continues at coordinate 3,709,502 of OX387403.1, forward strand.
AATATTACTTAAAAAAATTAACAAAAAATGTTCCAATTTTAAATAAAAAAATACTTTGAGTTATTCATATTACTTATGTGAAAAGAACGATAAAATCTTAAGGTATACGATTACAATAAGAATAAAGCACTTATCTCATCAACTCATTCATTCTTCGCAATAATGTTTCTTCCTCGAAAAACTAGGTCAAATTGATAATATATATCAGTTAAGCGGCTTTGGGTGATAGACTACGTTTATAGTATGCCAATGCTCGAGACAATTTGTTTTTGTTTATCACACATTTGGAATACGCGACGAATATTTTAATCTCCTACCCTTGAATGGACGCGGGCGGTCATGGTCGCACATCCAATTTATCGAACACGCTAAAAATGTTGGTCTGACCTTCGCTAATTATGTATAAATACGATGCAGGATAGTAAAGTCAGTTTATATTAACATTTTTGCCGCGAATTGGTTAAATGTGAACTTAATTGATAATTATGTAGTCATAGTCGTATTGCCAGTTTTGTAGTGCGTGTGATGTGCAAAATATAGGCCAAGAACCTTTTTTTCTAGCATAATAAAGATATTGTTCAAAATAATACGTACAAAAACTTTATTTTTTATTTTTGATCGTGCAATTAATATAAACACATAAGATGGAGTAAGTTCAAAATTAAAAAGCTACTTTATTAAAATATTTCTGACTTAATAGTTTGATCTTGACCACTCTCATGTAACCTTGGTAGCAAATATTTTGCAATTGCTGCATCTACAAGAACCTATTTATAATTTCTTTTTGAATCTTTTTTAAAATCTTTTTGAATATTTTAGGTTAAACAATGGCGCATGCGTAACACCTACTGTAGGTATGGCTCCTGCCATATTTACTTCTGCGTTACAATATTTCGCAGCAATGCAGTGTCTTGTAGGAGAAGACTGGCCTCCAGACGCAAAAGTTGACAGTATGTATTTACTTCATAGCTAACTGGATTACTTTGAATTTAAAAAAAAACGTTATAAAGTTTATATATCTATCGCTTAACGCTCTTAAGATGTGTTAACTTTTTAAAGTGTTTTTAATAACATTTTTCAAACAATCATTTAACTTAATTAAATAAATTGTATTACGAAATCAGAACTCTAGATAGAAGTTTAACAAGCTTTTAACATTTCAGACATGGAACAATTTGACTTTATAATAGTTGGTGCGGGAACTGCTGGCAGTGTGGTGGCCAATAGGCTTAGTGAAGTCGATAAATGGAAAGTATTGCTCATAGAAGCTGGGGACAATCCGCCTATTGAAAGCATCGTAAGTACCTTAATATTTTACAAAAGTGAAGCAAACATGTTGTATTCTATATACGTAGAAATAAGTTTTATCTGTATTTCAGATTCCAAGTATGAGCGGTACAATGTACCGAACTCAATACGATTGGCAATATCAAACAGAAAGCGACGGAAGAACGAATAAAGCAAATAAAAATGAAACAGTATTGTGGCCTCGTGGGAAGATGCTCGGAGGGAGCAGTAGCATCAATGCTATGATATACTTCAGGGGCAATGACCATGATTACCAAGAATGGTACAACGAAGGAAACAAAGAATGGCATCCAGATATTGTAAGAAAATGTTTTGACAAGGCTGAAAGTTTACAAGATTATAAGTTACTTCAAAATCCGACAGTCAGTCAATTTTATGGTCACAGTGGACCGTTAGTTATAAATTCATTCAATAATACCAAAAGGTCTGTATTAAATAGTGTGCTAAGTGCGTGGAACGAAATAGGCATCAAAACTGTGACTGATTTAAATGCAGCCAATGTCATGGGATCTGGTATGTTCAGAGTTACAGCTTCAAATGGCTCCAGAAACAGTGCAGCCAAAGCATACTTGAATACTATTCAAAAAAGATCCAATTTGAAAATTATTAAAAGAACACTTGCCACCAAAATACTCATACATCCACATACAAATGTAGCATACGGTGTTGAAGTTGAACAGAATGGGGAAAAAAAATTGTTTTTTGCAAAACGAGAAGTCATTTTAAGTGCTGGAGTAATCAATACACCTCAATTATTGATGCTATCGGGAATCGGCCCAAAGAGCCACTTAGATTTGTTAAACATTACTTGTTACGCTGACTTGCCAGCTGTGGGCCAGAACCTGCAAGATCATCTCATTATTCCAGTCACTGTATATGGCAATGAGTCTCGACTTAAAGTAGCAGATAGTAATTTCGATACCATCAAGTATTTACGTGATCGGACAGGGAAATTAGCACAAGGTACCGATGACATTTCGGCCTTTTATTCTGTCAATAAAAATGCCACATTTCCACATTTCCAAAATCATTTTTACGCATTCAACAAAGGCGATCCTGTTGTTGATTTATTATTTTCAAGTATTTCCAATTATAAAGCACCCGTAGTAGAATCGATAGCGAAGTTATCTGAGAATAACAACCTTTTTTGTTTTCTTTTTACGCTACTTCATCCCTTTTCGCGCGGTAAGATATTGTTAAGGACAAACAATCCAAAAGACAAGCCTCTTATTTATGCAAATTACTTCGACGATCCAAGAGACATAGAAGCAGCCATTGACGGCATTAAACTCTTAACGAAAATAACAAAGACTGATTATTTTAAATCAATTGGCGGGTTTCTGGGTAGAATGAATTGGCCAGAGTGTAATCAATTCGAATTAGATAGTAGAGAATATTGGAAATGTATTTGTTTGAATTTTGTTATTACGATATATCACCCCGTTGGTACAGCCAGAATGGGAATAGATGATAAAAAGTCTGTAGTAGATAGTCGTTTAAGAGTTCACGGTGTTAAAAATCTTCGTGTAATTGATGCTAGTGTTATGCCAACGGAAACCAGTGGTAATACAAATGGTCCAGTCTTCATGATTGGAGAAAGAGCATCTGATTTAATAAAAGAGGACTATGGTTTAGATATCAATATAGACAAGTAAATATATTATGGTGTTATCTATCACGTTGATAATATTTGATGATTACAGGAAGTGTTTTCTGTTGTTTGTATCGGAAGTGCTGTGACCAATCTAAGGAGGAAGGTATCTTTGTACTGTGTTATAATTAGAAGATTGTTTTAAGACTCTGTTGATAATTTTATAAATTTAAATACAGAATCATATTTTGTATTAATTTCAGATAAGGTAAGTTACATGGATAAGTAAGCAATATATTTTAATAAATAGTAAACACAACAAAGTTTTAAAATCTACTCTCAAAATATATCAAATTCTCATCTAAACAGATTTACAACTTTCAAAGTTTATACTCGGGTCTAGCAGTTTCGCTAACAAAATAGCGTGGGTATGATTTATTTTCCAAATATTGACAAAGTAATGAAACAAACAGTGCCTTTGGTACCTAAGTAAAAGTGTAATTTTATTTTATCTGTAGTCTGTAAGAAAAATATTTAATTTATTAGTTCACCTCCACAGTACCAAGGATAAAGTCAGATATAAAAATATATTAATATGAAGCTTTAATTTGTTTCTTTTATAAGGAAAACTATCATAATATAATCATGCTTAGTTAAAGAATTACTTAAAAGTAAATCTCTCTAGGAAGATTACTAAGAAAAAAGTAAAGTTACACCAAGTTGGTAAGCCGCGCTCAATTCCAAAATCCGAACAAAGTAAAGTCCGTAAAAAACAACCACAAACACACAAAAACCATAATACCCCGCATAACAATATCCCGAATACCCTACAATAGGCATTAAGTAAATAAATTATTCATATCATAAAATGTAAAGGACATCGCCAGCACAATATTTTATTATATACCTACAATAGAGCCTAATAATCTCTGCATGTAAGTGAAATAGTAAAGACCCCATTATCCATTCAGCAAAAACCCCGTCCCTTTAATGTTACGAGGTAATAGAATACTGGTAAACCTTACATTACAATGTCAACCTTCAAACATAAAGACCCTAAGGACCACGAGCTACAAATAAACATGAGATTAAGTGATGTTTTCGAAAATAGCTCGAAGAATATGATACTCTTATTATTATGGGGGAAAACAGTGTTGATACAGACATAAATCATTATTTACTTAAATACAATATTTACGCAATTTGTCACAAAGATAATAGTGACCAATCATATTTTAGTCTGGCAAAATAAGCCTTAATTTTGATTATTCGACCGTCAATAAACTTGGATTTTTCCTTCTAACTTTCTTTTCTTCTAAGCAGTGAATATCAGCGTCACAAGTTGTCAGTGCGGTCGCGAACCCACAATCCTAAGCAGTGCTATTAAGATAACAACGGTCTATCCTTTAAGCGATACGCGTAATAATGTGGGCCTAAGTGATTGTGGATAGGCAGCGTGTTTCAGCCACCACTGGGACTGCGGCATACGATGGAATTTAATCCCAGAAAATGCGGTTTTGTTTCCCACCGCAACCCAACTTTCACTGTAAGCACCATTTCACTATTTGCAGAGTATTTCGGTCGCTATTTAAAGATGCTGCCTTTGGATTTCGAGTGATATTTGGTTAAACTTAAATGTAGACGGAATGGAATATGTATTCTTGTCTTTTAACATTTTAACTTAGAATATTTCTTCCTTTCACAACTAATACATAATTCGTTACTAAAAGGAAGAAAGGTAACGAGTTACTCATATCGCTGTAACTAGATATCTAGGTATAAGGTGGATAGAATTTTGCAAGAGCGAAGTTATATTTTTAAAATTCACCAAGTAAAACATTTGACCCGGTAGTAAGTTCTTGCTGAAAGTTCAACTTCTTTTAAAAGAGTGAAACTTGAGGTTCCCAGGAGCTCCGAAATTACGCAAAGTACCCACAACTCAGGAAGTCCCGTCAAACTTATACAAATTATATGAAGTACGGGAGACTTCACAGTTAGTTTGCTTTTCGTAGCGCTACGAACGTGCATATCGCCCACGTATTTTGAACTTGTATCACGTTTTAAAATAATGGCGAGGGAAAAGAAAAATGTATTTGAGTATGCTTTTACGAAACACCATTTCGTGTTAAAACAGATAGCACAAAGGGTGTTAAAAATATCTAATTACATTACATAGTAGATTACGAACTTAACTGCTATGAAAATATAAAACTTTTTAAATTACATGTTAGATTAATTAATATTCTTTTAAAACAAACTAAGTTAAAAAGTTAGTCCCATTTTAAGAAAAATGAGCATACAAAAATAAAAGAAGAACAAAATAAAACAAAAGAATTAATTAACACAAAATAAGGCGAGCAAAAAAGCAGTCTACTGATTTTTATTGTCTTTTGCTTTAATTTTGTTGAATAAATTCAATAAAATACTTTCGAAGCTTCATTTCGCCAACTCACGATATTTATAGATGTAAAAACTCCTTGGTATTAAAATATTATATCTTCGAGTTAAAAAGGCGAAATAATTAGTGGTCTAATGAGTAAAGTGGTGAAAGCGCATTTGAGGCTGCAGTCGCATCTCGTTTGCGCACAGCGTTATAATGTGCAGCATTTCCGTAGAAAGAGCATCATTAAAATCTTCCCAGCTAACTTAATTTTGTGTGTAATTTGTATTATGATATTTGTAGAGCCAACTATTAAGGCAATAAAATTCCTTATTTGTATTCGAATTCGGTTTTATGAAAAAATTACTACGAATGTAAAGGTACCTGTTGTATTTATTTGAAATCTAACACAAACAAAATTTGTATCTATTTTCGGAAACTAATTGTCTTGACTAAAACAAAAGGAAAAAACTAAACATTTCTGTTATTTTATTTTTAAACTCTCTCAGCGTTATTAAACGAGTTTTAAATAATATAGTTCTAGAACTAATTCAGATACTTACCTAAATGTCATGCCAATCATGACGTATTCTTGAAATGCAGGTATTGAAACCTCGTTTTGTAATAACGAGCTGTTTGTCCGAAAATACTCCAAATACGAGGACGAGTAGTCCAAAAATTAATAAAACAAAATCGACAGTTCCCCAAACATAGCAAATCGTAGCTGACAAAGTTGGTATCAAGTTACTGGATACAAGTATGTATCTAAGTGTGTCACAACCAGATAGTTCCCCAACTCGGGGCTAAGTTCAAAAGTTAAACAAGTTGGTCTCACCGGTGACTGCACATGTTTGGTTAAGTTAAGAGTATTGATTTATTCATGGCAATTACTTACAGTTAAATACAATAGAATACGGAAGAAGACAAAGTCCGTTTCTCTGCCCAAAAAGACTGGACACTTACTTTTCGCTTTGCTAAAAGTAGGAATGTTTAAATAAAGATAGGTTACTTCTAAGTAACGATTTATAGCTACCCATTACGATGAACTTTCACGCACTGTATTTTTGTCATTTTTCGACTCTGAGAAATAAAAAAATTAAAATTAAAATAAATTAAATTAAAATTTATTGTAGACTAAAATAGCCTCCGTACTTAATTCTCGATTCTTTTTTATTTATCATCAGCCCATTTTAATGTCCCCACTACAGGGCCTGGAGCTTAATCTCATACGAGTGTAACTTTTTTATTAAACTAGCCTAACTTAGCCAACCTAGGCTTTTTGAGTAATTCAAAGTAAAACCACGTGAAACAAATACTGCAACAGCGTGTGAAAATGAGAATTAGAGTCCGGAACTTCTAATGGAAAGCAAACTGTTTATAGAGAACGTTCAACCCTGGGAAGGCGGTGTTTTAAAATAGGATGGTTGCAGTATATTATACTTTCAAATAATAATTTCAAATAATTAATAAGTTAATCTAAAAAGACTGAGTGAGATCTTTCTTTATAAACTGCAACTTTTGCCTTTTTTACCGAACCAACTTTAGTTTTTTTTTACTTATTTTTTATTGTTTTTTTTTTAATTACTACTGTAATGTTATTTTCTACTTTATTCCACATAAATGTAAAGACGAAGTAATTTTCGCTGTCAAAAGTTAAAAAAATTATATTCCTATGTGAAATTGCACTGGGTTTGAATTCCCTGGATAACTTAAAAGTGAAATATATGTACGAGTAGAAGTAGGTAAAGAAAATATTCTTTTCTGATCCTTTGTAAACGAAACAAAAATCTAGTTCCGTATTTCAGAACAATCGTCGACGATAGTACCTAAATACGCTGCCGAATAAATAGAGAAGCGAACGTGTGGTTTGTTACAACTTGCTGACCAGTTTTCATCATTTTTTATTTGCTTCTAGGAAATAATGTTGTTCTTCGAAAATGGATCGTGTATTTAGTTTCGGTTCAAAAGCTTTTTTGAGTTTTGCCAAGCGATGTTATTTGTCTAACGTTTTGAGACTTTATAGGGCTGGTAGAAGTTATATTTTAATTTTTTGGTAATATTTTAAATGCTTGAATATAATCTAATGAAACAAACTCCATACCTATTGTTGGGACCGCATTTCCACAAAATATATCATATCTTATTAATAATGTAAACGTTAAAATTTGCCAATTGATAGATGGATGTGAGGATTTTTCCAATTTAAATGCAAGCAAATATTACTGAATGTATTTTAATGAAATATCATTGCAAACATAATGTTTGATGTTAACATAATGTTTAATAGAGGGAAGTAGCTGTAGAGTCTAAAATCAATGTAAATATTGTCCGCACTTAATTGCAATAAATGATAAAATGTTACTATGAAATATTATTGGTCAAACACATTTAACTCGGTTGTTGGTAAGCATATCTTTAGAAGACTTGGTCAAAGATGGCGCAGGTAATAGAGTTCTTGTATACTACAAGAGAGACACCGAGAGTACACCGAGAGTTCTCAGTGTTCTATAACTAGTTTAGAGTCAGTCTAAACAAACACAGAAGTTGAAGCATATCCAAAGTGTCTCAATATAAAAATATGTTGTTTTACTGGCATTTTGCACAACGCTGGCTGTCAAAGAAAATAGCCTCAGCCGCGGCAAGTGGTCACCCTTTATAAATCGCGCTTGCCAACGCCTCTTTGAGTTGCTCTCGGTTTATTTTTCAATTTCCCATCAAAGTGAAAGGGGAAATTTTCGTCGATTTGAGCATACGCTCCGCTATTAGTCTTTCACCTCGGGCCGATTTATCGGAACCTTCTACAGGTTTAACAAACATTTTTCGCTCTTATTTTTGAGAGGCGTAAAACATTTTTCGAGTGAAGTCGAACAAGGTTTACTCATTTTAAGTAAATGAAAAGAAAATTAAGTGTTTGTTTTACATTACTGGTTTATAAAGGCACCAACACGAAAATGTTGCTGAATACACACATAGCTAGTACAACTTATTACCTAATACAAATAACCTCAAAGAAAATATTTATCAATATTTACCTACACATTGATGTAAGATCAATAAAACTTTTGAATAGCTAATAATTATGTATTCTTATTACACTAACAACTTCTTTTAGCATTTCTATGTTGTTTCAACATGTCTTAGATTAATTATTTGATTTAGAAAAGAAACTTTTACATAAAATTTGAGTGCGCTTGAGCCTCTAGCTGGCCCTTAAAAGTTTTCTTCAAACGTGTTCAACATTTCTTATATAAACGAGTGAAATATACCTCTAAATGTAAATAAAGGTATATTTCTATAACATATTTTCAAATGTAAAATTATTAATCTGGTTTCTATATTAAACAGTTTTTTGTTGTACAATTTCTTTGACTAAAGCCAAAATATTTTATCAACACAGAAAATAGTAGAAAGTTGAAATTATATTTCATTTAATATAAACTTAAAGTCCATTAAATAAGCTTGTATTGCAATCCTCGAGTGGTAACTTTAGACCTTTTAAACATAATGTTAACACTAAAATGCTATTTTAAATCATTAAGTAAAGACCCGTGTAGACTTTCTATGGATATATAATTATACTTGTACCAACAATGCTTTAAAACACTGCAATATAATGTGGTAGAGGGTCTATTTGTCTTCCAATCTCAAGGGAGGAGAGTCTTAGTATACGACGTAGTTTTATTCTGTTAGTTGGTGGCAATAAATTCTAGAAGTTTCTAAGTAAATTATATATTCGTGGATAATATTGTAAACTCTTATGTTTTTAATAAATAAAGACACAGTTCTTAATATTATCTTATTAATCAGGTGGTTTTTAAAGATGCAAATTGAACTGTGATATGACACTTAAATGGTGAAAATGACAAGACTGCTCAATCTTTATCCTGGCGGCTTTTAACTAGACTTTTATTCTGAAAAAAGTATGGACGTCTACTCCACCGACGAGACAGTGAAAAGAACGCTATTTTAACGTTTATTTTCACTTCAAACTTTTGTTATAATGGTAGCGTGAACTTAAGGACTTAACCCTTGTCCCTAACAACGGTTATTTTCCATCTCTGAACAAGCTCCAAGGCTCGAACATCAATAACGTCACTGACCTCTAATAATTTACTCCGAAATGGGGCTACAGTTCATTTGTTTTGTGAGAGATATTAATCTTAGAATATTCTAGCAAACAATGAATAGGTATTTGGCTACCTAATGCCAAAGATGGGAGCTAAAGTCACTGGATCACCCTTTGTGGTCACTTCTTAGATAGATGCTTTGTGTAAAATATCTTCTTGACCTTTGTACCTATCGACGATGAAGTGTAATGACCTCCTAACTGACTTTTCATGAATTCGTGATTCTTATGGTTTTGGATATAAAATACAATTTCGCGTGTACTAGCAAGGACACCTACACAGATTTCGTATTTTTTAGCAAATTATTAAGGGATGAAAATAGCTCCTAAGTTCCATTGCATAAATTTTGCTGCCAATATCTCCTATCTACGTCCTACACGTCTTCATTTGGGCATTTTCCGTGGTATTTTGAGTGAAAAGTAGCGAAGAAACGCGAACATTTAATAGGTGTGAAAGAGAGGGGGTTCACCACGCGGCTTGTTTGTTTTTTTGTGCTTGTTTAAGTCACAGGGATTATTCAAGTTACTTGCAATTGATAAGTAATTAGATGGCCAATTTTTTTTTTTTTAGTTGAATTTAGAGTTGAATTGATTTAGATTCGAATAAATTAAGTAAGTAAAATATTATAACACCGTATGTATTACAAAAATACCTAAAAAAAAATGTTTATTAGGTATTATTAATGTAAAAGAGCTAATTCGAGACAAATCTGCAATGATTTTTAGTCATTATTATTTAGACAATGTTCTTCGCAATATTTGTATATTATAATATTGATGATTAATAATAGAATTGAAGTATTTTATCTATGACTACCTAAGTCGAATGTAGATAGAAGTTATTACTTTTATTATAGGTGCGAATGACAGAAATAACACTTCTACAAATTCTAACCTTACGTCCACGTGCCGCAGTCTTGAAATATTGAAATCTGGACCGGGATTTCACCCAATAAAAACGTTTTTCTATTAGTATTTTTATTTATTTTAATTAACAATACCTCCTAACTTAGCCAAAATCATCCATTTTTCGAAAACAATAGCTGCTATCTACATTTATTCCTGGAAATAAAAGGATTTCCTTATGCTTACTATCATCATAAGTTGGAGCTACCTATGATTATAAACTCACAACATAAAAGTTGTTTATTGCTATGTGTAAAAAATAAATAAACGTTTTTTTCATTTCCTGTAAAAACGTCTTTTTTTAAGATAGGAGGTCATTACACTTCATTGTCGCTATGTATTTCTATTGAATCTTGTCAGCTTTACATATTATAACTTTAATAAAGGTTAACAATTTATTTGATTTCAAAAACTACACTTCTGTGACTATTTTCTTATAAACTTTATAAAAACAGTTTAATAAAGCCTTGATAAGTTGGCTGAATGGTCGTTTTAGTTTTCTTCTTTCATCTTTTCATAGTACTTAATAAACTTTTGGACAATTTATGTTTGTGGCTTAACAGTTTTTTAACGTAGAATTATGATTTGTACTGTTTGAATTAGTATTTTATTTAAATATTATAATAGAAAAATGACAATGTTTGTGCCTATGGATGGATTGATTGATGGATGTTTGTTACTTCATCACGTAAAAACACTGAACAGATTTTAATGAAATTTTACCATAAAGTAAGTAATAAATAACTTAGCTTGGATATCAGAATAACACATAGGTTATTTTTTGTTAATATTTTGTGTTTTTTCAAAGATATGACGATTTATGCGTACGAAGTCGCGGGCAGCCTCTAGTTTGATTATGAAGTAGGAGCCCTCAGAAATACAATACTTTCAGTGGTTATTCTTCAATTTTCAGTTTTATGGCAATATTTACATTACATCGGCCCTTGGTAATAAAATGAGTGTAGTCTAAGGTTACGTACCTTTTACGTGTTTGCTTTTAATTTAAATTTTTATTCATTTTACGTCAAAAGTGCGATCAAGGGTTTCCTCAAGAGATTTGTAGATAGACCAACCAAAAATGATTAGCCCCTAAAATAATATTAGGCAGGTACTTTGACTACGAGTATTTACCACAAAAACAATTTTATGCTGAATTTTTTTTTTTGAAGTTTGTCGCCCGTTTTCGTTGAGTTTTGTAATGACTTGAGTTTTTACTCAAAAAAACATTTAATCCCAGTTTAACTAACTTTCCTTTCAGATAGCGATTTGAACTTTATAAAATTGTGCAAAAATAATTCTTTCTCTCGATAAGGATTCTATACACGGTATAAAAAGAACACAACCAACACTTAGCGATATTACTCGTGTAACTAAATCACTTTTCCGAAGAAACATGGTAAGAAATATAAAATAAGAAAGAGTCTCTTCAATTTGTATAAAAAGTTTTGTCATATTTTAAGCCATGTTTTTGTAAGATTTAAGTTACAGACAGAATGCTCCCACGTATGCAACGTACGTAATACATTATGCATAGAAATATTATGGTTAGAAACTTTGAAACACACTACATAGAGCCAGTCCATTTCTACTCTTATTGAGTTACAAAAACTACCAGTGTTCCTTTTTGGTTTGATAAAGAGTTTCAGCTACACCCTGTATTTGAAAAGTTCGCTAGTTAGCGAGAGCTCAAGAGCTGTCAGCGTAAGGTGCTCTTGGCGGCGATAATTAAAGCTTTTCTAGCGATAGAGAGTTCCTTGTTAAAGTGCCACTGATTCATTGAGACGACTCTCGACAAACGTAGGATTGGACCTTTAATTTATGGCTGCAGGATGCCCGGTGGTCAACGAGAATTCCATTCTTGAATTACCTCGTGACGTAAGGTTCTTGAGAGAAGCCTTAATGCTGCCACTGCTCCTAGAGATAGTTTTGTTCACGCTGTTATGTTTGTGCCGATGGATAAATGGACGTGACGATGTTTGTTACTCTTTCACGCAAAACCATTGGATTGATTTTAATAAAACTTTACAATATTGTAGCTTACTTTACAGAATTATACATAGAGTATATTAATTTAAGATATTGTGTAAATTTTCGAAGATATGATATAAAATGCGTACGTAATCGTGGGCAGCGTCTAGTTATAGATACATATTTTAGGACCTTTAAAGGTGAAGTATATGCCAAACCTTTACGCTAAACCGGTTTTATGTTTAATATGAAATTGCGACTAATTCGCCAAACGATCGATTAGTCGAGGTTGGATTTTTTCATGTTAGAAGGATAGTGGCTAGAAATTTTGAATTTTTATCGAAATTATCCAAGTGATCAAGTTTTTGGAAATTGAATACGTTTTTAAATAGGTAAATAGGATTAAAACAATTAAAGATTAATTAATCTCCTGCGCTTTAGCTTAATAACAGTGTCTGTCCTTAAATATCACATTTTAATAGCGATCTCTCTAAGGTGAGAACACCCGGCTTTAAACTCACAAAAATCATAGAATTGCTATAAAATAAAGTAGTCGCAATTATGAACATTAAATACTTAAATTTTAAAAGTTAAATTTAAGATCCAGCAAAGCATCTTCTTTTTTGCTATCGATCCAATTACCATTACAATCCTTCTTAAACCCAATATAGATAATCAAGAACGTAATTCGTATATCAGGATCTAAATACCCAGCAGCACGCGTTGGTAAAAGCCTGTATTAATTATACGAGGATCTGCGTCTTAATCCTTCGAAATATTCTTGTCAGATTTAATCTCTGTGATTATTCGAACACGCACATCTCCCGGAGGTCGACAAGACTTTAATTTATTCCGGGTTTATCTACTGTGTGCTGAAAACCTTTGGTGTGGCTGTAAACAATATTCGCAGGTAGGTATATGCGTCCTTGTTTGTGATTTATAACTAGACTAGAGGCTGCCCGCGACTTCGTACGCATTTATCATCATATCTTGGAAAATTTACACAATATCTTAAAATAATATAGCCTATGTGTTATTTTGATGTCCAAGCTAAGATATTGTAAAATTTAATTACAATCTGTTAAGTGGTTTTTACGTGATGAAGTAACAAACATCCATCCATCCATCCATCGGCACAAACATTGACATTTATAATATTATTAGGATTAGGATGAATACGATTAAGGCCAATGCTCTGGCTTAGAAACAGGTTATGAACACTTTATAATTAGTTTCAACTACAGACTACACTTATGAGTCCCGATTCCAATATATTTATGAATCTGATTCGTATTTAACAACTTCCACCTAATTTCTCGAATTTACTTACTTATTGCAAAGTTTCCTGGAAAAAATTGTGGTAAATATTAAATCCAGTGAAAACTGCGAATGTTAGAAAATCTCATACATTTTATAATATTCCTCGACCAGGGAGAGTCCGGAGGGAAATTATGGTTCATTACCACGGGAGGGAGGGACTCACTAAATTTTAAATATAAATAACTACGTTCTAAAGATTATTGTACCTAATTGTTAATACTCTGCTGGATAAGAACAACCTGAATAATTTCTGTATAGGTACAGTCCTAAGATAGGTGTTCATTTAAAATTGAGTTATGTAATGGATTTAATTATGTTGTCTTATATAAGTGTAGGTATATAATATTATATAATATAATAAAGTGAGTTATCATGGCAGATTGATGGGAAAGGGGGGTATGTATGTGTACAGGTATTGATACTGAGATTTTGGTGCGAAGAAACTAATCTTTATTGTTACCTACTTTTAATATTTTTATCACTGAAATAATTAATAAAGTGTATAATATTTAATTTGTGTTATCTTATTGTAATTCATGTTTGTATAATGTCTGGAAATGTTTAAACAGCTGTTGGTTCCATATTTGAATAGTTGGCTGATTTTTAAATACAAGTTTGCATTAGTCACGCCTACATTTTTATTCTTAGTATTTGTAATACAATTGAAATTTCAGAACAATGTGTTTTCATTGTATCATTTTCAAGTATTTCTTTTCTGTTGCCTTTTATCTTTTTCTTTCTTTTACAAATTAAATTGCGTAAGGAACCAATGAACTTAAAAGTCAGGGAATCATTTTGCTTGAATAAATCACAACGTTACTGGAAATACAATATCTTTGTTCGGAGTCAGCCATAAACTATGGAGAGCCGACCTCGTATTAATCATGTCATTCTACGCATCACTGGCGCCCTCTATACTTTAGGTAAGGCATTGAGCCAGAATTTATTCCCATCTAGCCTGCGTGCTGGAATCTGCATAGCCTTGTGGAATAGGTAAACATTAGTTTCTTTCAAGAAAATACTTTTAATTTTTTATTTTTACCCGACTACAGCGAAGCCAAAAGGAAATTATATATAAAGAATTTAGGTATCTATTAGGTACTTTTCAATCTTTTAAAAGTTAATTCATGTTTAATAGCATAATTAAGAACATGACTACCAATAAGACTTTATAACGATACTTACATCGAAATTAAAATGTACATAAAAAACAACAGTAAATGAAACTTACGTATCGATACCACTAGGTGCGGCTGCATCTAAATATTTCATTTCCTAAAATTTACATATCGTACTCCAAATCTGGTATGTGCATTCAGGCACCTACAGAGTTATTTCCCATTTAAATTCATGAAACGCTCCCCACTTCTTGACACGCCTCCAGACGTAGGCTTCTACACAATATACTCGTAACTCAAATTTGGCCACCACAACCCACAACCGAGGTGTCTATTGTTGCTTTAGCAATAGGCACACATTGTCATTGGATTCTGTATAAATACAGATTTAAGAAGTACCTAACTATACACGTACTAATGGTATAGTGTATACCTACTCACTTTTTTGTGGTTTAGGTAGGTACGAGTATGTATAGTGAATAATACTTTCAAGATATTTATTGATGAAAATAATACAGAGACAATGAAAGTAATGGCAAAATTAAGAAAACCGAATGAGTGATATAAGTATCGTAGTATTGTAGTATAGTAGGCTTAATAGGTAAGCCTATTGTTTATAATAATCAAATATATGATACCTACCTAGTCAACTAAACAATCTTCTATAAATTAAATCTGCTGATCTTTCAGCAACCATAATTATAACACCATTTGGATTGCCAGTGCCTGAAGAAGGCTTTACATCTGCTAAATGCAGTCCACTAATTCCTAGTAGGTACATACAAACGACAATCAACAGCTTTTTTTGCATCAGGACCTATTTTGTTATCGTGGCAATATCACTCACCATATTATCGTAAAGTCAATATTACTTACCTGGATCAACAAAATTGAATTAATGTATGTATTTATATGTCTCAATGCTGTTGAAACGATGAAATTCAAAGTAATATTGAACCGAAATTGAGTCGTGTAATATCGGCTTAATGCTAAACGTCGTTGTAATATTCTTAGTAGGTAACACGACGCACGTAGAAGTCTCCGGTAATTAAATAGTAACTTATTATATTTTCAGCCGAAAAAACTGGCTAACTGACTGATGTTCGCGTCAGTCAATTCAAACATTAAAAATTTTCCAAGGAATTTTCCACGCGCCCGTTTGCGTGCTTAATTTTATTTAAAGAAATAATTTACAAGAAGAGATAATTTAAAACAAAAATTTCATGAAGACAGTGACGTATCCTTTTTTAGAATTAACAATAAATCATATTTATTTGAAACGTACTTTTATTAATGAATCATAACAATGTTTACAAAGTTTTTGTAAACTGAAACAATGTCTTTCTATATATGATCACGATCTTCTTTTATGCTATCTGTCGCACTTTCGGAAATCCTGATAACAGATTCTCACTTGTCAGAGACGGCATCACACTAGCATCGACTACTCTAAGACTCTAATCTGCGTACTCAAAGATGACTGTCTACATCGAACATCTTCGGATTTTGACCTATTTTTGCAGTACCTACTTCATAGTATGCGTTTATATTGTTGATACAAATGCATTTCCAGTAATCACCAATATCTAACTCAAATTCATCGCATTCCAACAACTCAATCCTATCCTACCTAAGTACACTCCTATACACGCGAAATAATCAGACTTGAGAATTTGCAAGCGTTTTTTAATCCTTTAACTGCTGTATCTTAATTCCTTCGGTTCTCAAAATAATTAGAGTAAATACGAGGGTGATCGTGAGGATTCGCTGAATTTAAAGATATATTTCTGTTAGAAAAAGGGTGCAACAGGTTGACTTGGAAAAAATAGAGTGAACGATTCGTACGGGTACCTTGATGGCAATTGATTCCACGACTGATGGTGTGTACTTTGCTACGTTTGACAGGAACAAGCGGGTTGTTGGAGAGTTCTTCCAATATAATGTAAGGTGTTTCAATTTCTGGGTAAGAATCATATTCTTTAGAAAAATAAAATGCTGCTATATCGGTCAAACTTATGTGCTATCCCGTTATATAAATATTGTATAGCTTCTAAATGTTCATTATCATCTTTCTCACCGAGTTCATTGGCATAAATAATAACAGGTTGCAAATTTTGCCCGACAGCAGACAAATCCATTATGCATTGAATATTTTGAGTTTCAAGCATTTTTTTCGGTCCTATTCCCGAAAGCATTAGGAGTTGAGGTGTAATTATTGAACCAGTGAACCAGTCAAAATAATTTCGAGATAAGTTAAAAAGTTTATTCTTTTCCCATGCCATTCAACTTCATTGCCATAAGCAGTTCAAAGATAGGTTTTTACGACTTTAAAGTTTTTTCTATTTTTAATTGTATTTAAATATGCTTTAGCGATGCTATAATGTCATCCATTTGCTGTTGTTACTCGTACTATTTCCGATGCCATTGTATTTGCAGTATGCAGATCAGATACTGTCATAAAACCAATTTCATTCCAAGATTTCGGTACTTTTTTTCTTATGTATGGGTACTATTAAAAATATTTATAACAAGAGGTCCGTGATCTCTGTAGCTATTTTTTATATCAGGATCAAGTTTGAGTTTCGTGTTTTGCAAGCTTCCTGCCTTATTGAGATATTGTCTATGTCAGGATTCCATTTCCTTCATTATCAATCAATCAATTAAATCAGCCCGTTTCTCCCCACTGCTGGGTATAGGCCTCCCTTTTTTTCGCGCCATTCACTACGGTCCTGTGCCAATCTAACCCATAGCGGCCCTGTTGATCTGACGATGTCATCAGCCCAGCGAGCGGGTAGTCGGCCCACTAATCGACGTCCCTGTCTCGGCCACCACTCTGTTACTGCTTTCGTCCATCGGCCGTCTTTTCTCCTAGCCTGGTGTCCTGCCCATTGCCATTTTAGTGACAAGATCCGCGAACCGACATCCCTTCATTATACTATTGTTCATAGTCAAGGTAATGTCTTCTAAAATAAATCATAGCATTACTACTACTGTCTTCAAGCATCTTATCTCTTATCCAATACACAGATTCATGAATATTCCCTCAATTTGTTTGCCCATTGTAAGTTGTTTTAAACTGCCAATCAAATTTTCAAACTGAAAATTTTTATTCTTATTGGAACGTAATTTTAAATTGCGGAAAGCTAACCATTTTTATATTGAAAATGAAACTGACAATGCTTTCAATTGGTGGATCATCCCCAGCTTCGATTAACAATACTTTCCATGTATGCACTTCTGAAAGCCGATTAGCAAGCACGCTGCCAGCTGTACTGTACCCGTATCGACTAGTAGCTACTATACAGTCGAATTCTTCCGAATCTTTGATTCAAATAAAATATTTTATCATTTATCAAATTAACCAATTAAGACATTTATTAAATTAACAAATTAAAACACAATAATATTTTCTCCATTTATTTATATTAAGTGTAGTTTCTAATGATATTTCAAACTTACGACGAAACTGTAACTGAAAGGTGGCTTCATATTTAAATGTAAATTGAAATAAATTACCATCCCCGTGACTTTCAGGAGGCATAGGCATTGAATTTCTCGAAGTCCATGGTGCAGATATTAATCAATCATTACTTTTCAACGACAAAAATATTGAAATATTATATTTGTATTTAATTTCTTTTTTATAATGTAGATTACCAACTTCAATTATCGTCTGTTTAAAAAATAGGACCGTACTTGAAAGGTAGCTATAATATTAATTTTATGAGTTCTTTAACGTACTGCAACGAAAATATACTTTATTGTATAATTTAGCTACCAATATTTTGGGTGAGATCCTTAGAAAAATGTAATAATTTAATAACATTCAACACGTAACAGATTTCTTAGATCACGGTATAATTATGAGCTGAAAATAAAGTGTAGGTACTATAATTGATACTATACAACCAAAGTCGCGTAAATGTTTATAGTTAGGCTATTCAATGTATAGCAAATTACAGGCAAAAACCACCCCAATTATCACTCGACCACTCGACGCAAAAAGGAGTGTTATAAGTTTGACGTATTTGTCTGTCTATCTGTGTGTGCTGTCCGTGGCATTGTAACAGGAATAGACTAGGTAATCAAAATTTATTTTAACAGTCCCTCGTTTTTCCACTTGTAAGATAATATTGTACAGGCCACAGGCAAGAATGATTTTCTGTTCATCCATCATTTATTTACAATAATAATGCAATAACTAGTTAGGTAAATTTAAAAGAAAAGTAAAACAAAGCACTTAGGACAACCCAATCACAATCTCTTGTTTATTTTTTAACTTTTTAGGTAGATCATTCAAAAATTATCGTCAACGTCGTTATGTGTTCCAATAATTCCATAATCTTCTTTGATCAGATCAGATCCTCTTTCTCCTATCATTATCGTTGGGCCGTTTATGTTGCCACTAATTTCGGTAGGCATTACACTAGCATCGATGACACGAAGGCCGGTCATTCCATGTACCCTCAAACGACTATCCACTACTGCACTCTGTGGATCTTTTCCCATTTTAGAAGTACCCACCGGATGGTATACTGTGAGCACCATGTTTATACAAATACATGCCCAATAATCATCACTGTCCAGTTCGTAGATGTTGCAAGCCGGCCAGTCCAACCTCCCCAAATAACCTCCAATCGATTTAAAATAACCTGTATGCACCAACTTTGTAAGCATTTTAATCCCTTTTACTGCTAATTCCAAATCTCGAGGATCCTCAAAATAGTTCGGATGAATCAATGGCGAATCTTTGTAATCTGATGAAGTCAATGTAATACGTCCTCTTGAATATGGATGCAACAGATTGAATAAAAATAAATACAGTGCATGGTTTGAGTTGTGCTGTATTATAGAATTCAGAACTGGTGTTTTATAACTAGCGACTGTTTCTACCCATTGTTTTGTTTTTGTCGAATTTTTGCTCATTATTTTTAAATGGGATTGAAATAGTGGATATGCTGGATTCTCCTCGTTTGAATAGAATGTTAGTATATTTCCAAGACTATTTTGAGCTAAGTATCCTTTTCGGTTAAAAAGATATTCAATGGCTTCAAAGTTTTCTTGATTCTCATCTTCTGGTCCTGGCTCGTCACCATAAATTGTTACTGGGATTATTATATGATCCTGTAAATTTTCACCAACATCAGGCAGATCTACTATACATTGAATATTTTTTGTTTCCAAGTCTTTTTTGGGTCCTATACCACTTAACATAAGTATTTGTGGCGTATTTACCGCTCCAGCACTAGATATTACCTCGAAGGTTGCATAAACTTTAACGTAAATATTATTTTTTACGAATTCCACTCCGTACGCTTCTTTTGTTGTTCCATTCACTAAGATTTTTGTCACGTGACTGTTTTTTGTGATTTTCAAGTTGTTTCTATGTTTAATAGTATTTAAATAGGTGGAAGCTGTGCTGGCTCGTACACCATTAGCAGCTGTAGCATCAAATGTAGCAGATCCTAAACTGCCTGCAACATTTAAATCTGGAACTTTCTTAAAACCTATTTCATCATAAGAATCAAGTACTTTGTCAAGTATGTCTTGCTGCGTATGATTAAACCTGTTTATTGTTTGAGGTCCTTTTTGACCAAAAAAATCTATTGTTCCAACGTCCCTTAACACTGCCTGATTTTGGAAACTTTCAGCTTTTTTGTAATAATCATTAACGGTTTTTGGGTCCCATTCTGAATTGCCTTGGTCATACCACTCCTGAAAATCGTGTTTATTTCCTCTTACATATATCATAGCATTAATGCCACTGGAGCCTCCAAGCATTTTCCCTCGGGGCCATTTTATGGATCCATTATGGTTAGCCTGATTAGTTCTCCCATTATCAAATGTTGTATATTGCCAGTCGTATTTTGAGTCAAATAATGCTTTATCGAGGCTGGGAATCTGAAAACAAATTATGAGTGAAAGACATGTATTTTTAAAAGCATAATAATTTCAGAAATACATACTTCCACACAAAGTTTGCAAATTGTGCTTCATTATTTTTTAATAAGTAATAAAATAAAAAGGTACACTTACGAGACTTTCTGTTGGTGGATCGTCTCCTGCCTCGATCAGCAATATATTCCAATGATTAACTTCACTTAGCCTGTTCGCTACTACACTACCTGCTGATCCCGCACCAATAATAATAAAATGGAACTCTTCACCATCTGAAAAATGTCACCGTTTATTAGGTTTGGCCAAGATACTAGAATGTACTCTGAGCTTAAGCGCCCCTTCGCACTATGGGGCCAGCCGGAATGCGGTCAGCCGTGTCGTATGTGGCCGCATAGTGCGTTATCTCGCTTATAAACCAATCAATGAAAAGGTACAAATGGAAGTGATGGAATGCCTATTCCAAAAACTCATAGATCGTAGGAATAATAATAAAAAATTTAACATTTTGAAATCAAATTACCTTGAACGTTTGCATCCTGTGGCCAGTCTTGTTGCACAAAACACTGTGCAGTCATAAAATAATTGATGGCTGCCGCAAAGGTCGTAGGAGCGACTCCTGTATTAGGAGTTAAACACACGGAAGCGGTCCTTAAAACAATAAATAAAAAAAACTTACATTAACGATATTGAAAATGACAATAAAACTTGTTAATAAATAAATAAAATAGACGATGTACACTCTCTGCATGAGAGAAGGCTTGTGCCCCTAGGTGGGGACATATAATAATATGGGCTGATAACGAACGAACGAACATTTTCAAAGATAATCATTAAGATTTTCTCTTCACAAAGTAAAAATGGTCCTCACCTATTCATGTTCCGCTAAACAACTGCTAACGGCTGCTAATTATCTTTGAAAACTGAAGCACTCTACATAAACGAATACTTAAGTATAATCAAAGATGCATTTGCGTATTGTACTTATACGCAAATGCATACAAAATGTAGGTAGTATTTGAACGCAAATCAAAAGAAAACCTACGCGTCCCACCATTCGAATATATTAGTTATTATTTAGTAAGTTTAATGTTTTTTTCCATTTATTTAACATTTAAGTTATGCCTCCTACCTGTAACGCCCGTTACAAAAAAAGGGCATTTTCTTGTTTGGTGACTAAGTTATTGCGCACATTATAAAATGCATTTAAGAAAGTAAGGTTGTGATTGATAACTTCTTACATTTGCTATGTTTATGAAGGTAGGCTAATATGTATGTGAATTTTTTGCAGATAATGGATAATGGAACCGAACTATAATGTGTTATAAAAATAACTAATGAAAACGTAATTGCGCTTATTTAGTGTAGTTTTTGAAGGTTTTAATATTTGGGGATCCATACTGACACGTTTTTGGTGTCTTGCATCAATAAAATTGTTGTCATCAACAGTTGACAGTATTTTTAAATGGTGCTGGTTTGAATGAAATATTTTTATATTTTAGGGGCAAATACTCTCTGAAAGTAAAAAAAAACAGAGAACAGGTTCGAAGGGATGTTCCAAAGTTCTCGATGAAGTGGACAGGCTGTGTTCCTAAAGAGGATCACAGTTTGAAATATCAGACGTCCTTTTTATAAACATCATCTGCATTTTGCCTTATCCTGCATTTTTCCAAAAATACTGATGTAAATGAGCAGTGTGCATTATTCTTTCTTTGTTATTTTGATATTAAATACCTTTATTGATACAAATATTGATCTAATTTCGTATGCTCGTATTTCGTACGCTCGGTTTTAGGTTTCCATAAAAACATGTTTATATTTTGCTTTAAATATAAGTGGTTTATGAACTTGCTAAAATAAGCAGCAGGCATGATTATTTTATTGTTACTTTTGTATAAATACTTTTATTGCTACAAATATTGGTCAAATTTCGTACTTGTAACACCCGTTACGTTCAGATGTAACGCCCGTATTTTTGATTTCTATAAAAAAATATATTTATCTTTTTCTTTTAATATGAGTGGTCTATGAAGTTAAGAATTTATTTAGCTACGTTGTCACATACTTTTTACTTACGTTAAGTTAAGTAATTCGCAGACTTTTGTTGAGGTTAAGCACGAAAGCGTAGGCCAAATCGTGTAACATCCGTTACGCACATATCTTGCCTTAAATTTCTATACTGCTGTCTATAACTGTTAATTTTAATACAGATGCTGAAAAACAGTTCTTAGTGGAGGGTTCATAAAACTTATATGTTTTCTTTTTGCATCATTAATTAATTCTCAAGTAAAAGTGTACGACCTGTAACACCCGTTACATGGAATGACCCTACTCACCGCAAAATAAAATTAAACAAACTGCAGTAGGTATATACTCGCAGTGTACAGCGATTTTTCCTAATAAGCTTTTTTATGAATGCACAGCAAATAATCCTAATGCACATTATACACGTTAACTCTTTTTCTTTTAAATGTAGCTTCTATTTTAATATTTTTCACAGCAATTTTTTAAATTAAAACCGTTAATATACAATTTGTAATGAAAGTCTACATACTTTTATATCTAAAATGTACTTTCTTTACCAAAACAGGGACAATTAATTCAATATTTAGAAGATAATATAATAAAAACTTTTGTAGAAAGTAAGCTACCAATTTGAAAACAAATATTAAAAACCAATTTCTGCCGTGTGATGACAATACATTGTATCTTGAAAATAAAGGTTTTTGGTGAGCGCCGTTTAAAACAAAATACTTAATGTTTTTTCTTTATAACTTTTAAATTAGATGAAGGAGGAATTTGAAATTTTGTATAGTCGTAGGTTTATTTATGGCTAAACAGGCCGTTTAATAAAAAAAAAAAATTTTTTATTAAACATCGTTAATACCTATAATGTAGGCATGTAGGCGTCCATAACACTCCTAACCTAATATAAAAATAAATATCTAAATAAAGGAACGCGTAACATTCTAAATTTAAAAACAGATTGTCAAAAGCTTGGACTTAGTTCATAAACGGCCAGTTAAATGCAAACGAGGATTAAATAAAAGGGCCAAGTAATTTCTCACGCCCTCCGAACAACGTCCGAACGCTTCATAAAAACGCACTGAACCTTTTTTATAGGCAATGTACACAGATTAAGCACATCAAAAGTGATTTTGTTTAAAAATGTTTTTTAAATAATAGTAAAGGTTGGCAACACGATTATTTTACCGAGAGGCTTGTTGCTACAAACGGAGATCTTATAACATTTTATAACTTTAGTTTGACAAGTAATTTTGCAAAGATTTGATCGAATCATTGACTTTATAATTTAAAAATACATGGCTATATATTTCTTATGAGTTCCTTAACGTACTACAACGAAAATATACTTTACTATGATCTTTACCTACCACGCATAAGAAATATGCCAATACTTCACAAATATTTTAGGTAGTCCTTAGAAAAATGTAATAATCGGACCCCACTAAGGAAATGATGACCGATATGTGACTCTTGGGTCCTATTAAACAAACATTAACGAAAATTGTGTCTATGGCTCTCGAAATCGTAGTAATTTATACCTGCCAATGTTTTGTACGTAATTTATATTTTCCTTACTAGTGAAAATCGGCCGCGACATTTCGGTATTTTATTTTTAATGTTATATTGTAAGTGAGGGACTTCTAAAGTTAGTTTAAAGTTACCTTCTTTAAAAAAACTGATTTTAGAAATTATAAAAGTCATACTTTCTTAAAAACACATAATTCTACATAAGACAGAATTAGTACTTGATAAAAAAGTAAGCTGCAAAAATGTACCTATTTAATTATATTTCGTGACGTAGGTACCTACTTTTCGTATCTTATCCAATAACGTCATTCACTGAATTGTTTACGCTTGCCTATAAACATGAGAAAGTAAAACTACTTACTTATCTATTTTTAAAACCCACGTTTTACTTTTATTGAGCGTTAGATATGTACGACTATATGGATAGTACTTACGATATACCAGCTATAATTGATAAGTCGCATTAATGTTTTTTAGTTAGGCAATAAGATAATATAGCGAATCACAGGCAAATAACAGCACACGTGTTATAAGTTTGACGTGTTTGTCTGTCTGTCTGTCAGTGTATCTTTCCTTGGCATTGTAACGTTTTTCCACTTGAAAAACAAAAGACATTGTACAGGGAAGAAAGATTTTCTGTTGATCCATCATTTATTTACAATAATAACGCAATAACTAGTAAGGTAAATCTAAAAAGAAAAGTAAAACAAAGCACTTAGGACAACCCCATCACAATCTCATGGTTTTTTTTTTTACTTTCTGAGGTAAATCATTTAAAAATTATCGTCAACGTCGTTATTTGTTCCAATAATTCCATAATCTTCTTTGATCAGATCAGATCCTCTTTCTCCTATCATTATCGTTGGGCCGTTTATGTTGCCACTAATTTCGGTAGGCATTACACTAGCATCGATGACACGAAGGCCGGTCACTCCATGTACCCTCAAACGACTATCCACTACTGCACTCTGTGGATCTTTTCCCATCTTAGAAGTACCCACCGGATGGTATACTGTGAGCACCATGTTTAAACAAATACATGCCCAATAATCATCACTGTCCAGTTCGTAGACGTTGCAAGCCGGCCAGTCCAACCTACCCAAATAACCTCCAATCGATTTAAAATAACCTGTATGGACCAACTTTGTAAGCATTTTAATCCCTTTTACTGCTAATTCCAAATCTCGAGGATCCCCAAAATAGTTCGGATGAATCAATGGCGAATCTTTGTAATCTGATGAATTCAATGTAATACGTCCTCTTGAATATGGATGCAACAGATTGAATAAAAATAAATACAGTGCATGGTTTGAGTTGTTCTGTATTATAGAATTCAGAACTGGTGTTTTATAACTAGCGACTGTTTCTACCCATTGTTTTGTTTTTGTCGAATTTTTGCTCATTATTCTTAAATGGGATTGAAATAGTGGATATGCTGGATTCTCCTCGTTTGAATAGAATGTTAGTATGTTTCCAAGACCACTTTGGGCTAAGTATCCTTTTCGGTTAAAAAGATATTCAATGGCTTCAAAGTTTTCTTGATTCTCATCTTCTGGTCCTGGCTCGTCACCATAAATTGTTACTGGAATTATTATATGATCCTGTAAATTTTCACCAACACCAGACAGATCTACTATACATTGAATACTTTTTGTTTCCAAGTCTTTTTTGGGTCCTATACCACTTAACATAAGTATTTGTGGCGTATTTACCGCTCCAGCACTAGATATTACCTCGAAGGTTGCATAAACTTTAACGTAAATATTATTTTTTACGAATTCCACTCCGTACGTTTCTTTTGTTGTTTCATTCACTAATATTTTTGTCACGTGACTGTTTTTTGTGATTTTCAAGTTGTTTCTATGTTTAATAGTATTTAAATAGGTGGAAGCTGTGCTGGCTCGTACACCATTAGCAGCTGTAGCATCAAATGTAGCAGATCCTAAACTGCCTGCAACATTTAAGTCTGGAACTTTCTTAAAACCTATTTCATCATAAGAATCAAGTACTTTGTCAAGTATGTCTTGCTGCGTATGATTAAACCTGTTTATTGTTTGAGGTCCTTTTTGACCAAAAAAATCTATTGTTCCAACGTCCCTTAACACTGCCTGATTTTGGAAACTTTCAGCTTTTTTGTAATAATCATTAACGGTTTTTGGGTCCCATTCTGAATTGCCTTGGTCATACCACTCCTGAAAATCGTGTTTATTTCCTCTTATATATATCATAGCATTAATGCCACTGGAGCCTCCAAGCATTTTCCCTCGGGGCCATTTTATGGATCCATTATGGTTAGCCTGATTAGTTCTCCCATTATCAAATGTTGTATATTGCCAGTCGTATTTTGAGTCAAATAATGCTTTATCGAGGCTGGGAATCTGAAAACAAATTATGAGTGAAAGACATGTATTTTTAAAAGCATAATAATTTCAGAAATACATACTTAGACCCAAAGTTTGCAAATTGTGCTTAATTATTTTTTAATAAGTAATAAAATAAAAAAGGTACACTTACGAGACTTTCTGTTGGTGGATCGTCTCCTGCCTCGATCAGCAATATATTCCAATGATTAACTTCACTCAGCCTGTTTGCTACTACACTACCTGCTGATCCCGCACCAATAATAATAAAGTGGAACTCTTCACCATCTGAAAAACGTTAGACACCGTATATTAGATTAGGCCAAGACACTAGAATGTACTCTGATCTTAAGTGCCCCTTTGCACTATGCGGCCAGCCGGAATGCGATCGGCCGTGTCGTACAAAGTATTGATTGACCGCATTTTGGGCTGGCCGCATAGTGCGTTACCTCGCTTAAAAATCAATCAACGAAAAGGTACAAATGGAAGTAATGGAATGCCAATTCTAAAAACTCATACATTATAGGAATAATAATAAAAATTTTAACATTTTTAAATCAAATTACCTTGAACAGTTGCATCCTGTGGCCAGTCTTGTTGCACGAAACACTGTGCAGTCATAAAATAATTGATGGCTGCCGCAAAGGTCGAAGGTGCGACTCCTGTATTTGGAGTTAAACACACGGAAGCGGTCCTTAAAACAATAAATAAAAAAAACTTAAATTAACGATACTGAAAATCCTATTTATACAATGAAAAATGTTAAAAAATAAATAAAATAGAGGATGTACATTTTCAAAGATAATAATTAAGATTTCCTCTTCACAAAGTAAAAATGGTCCTCACCCATTCATGTTCCGCTAAACAACTGCTGAAAACTGAAACACTCTACATAAACGAATAAGTATAATCAAATATAGGTAGTTTGACGTACTTAAATACGCAAATACCTACTAAAATAGGCTACAGCGTGTGTTTACGATAGTCGCAATGGAATCATTTTGTATAATATGTGAAATAAATACCTATTAGGTACATTTTTATACTCAGTTTGATGAATTTAATTAAGTACTGTGAAAGGTACTAAAAATAACACAAGAATAGCTAGGTATTACCTTTTTTAAACTACACAAATACTCGTTTACTCAATGGTATATTCTTCTTCAGTCTTTAAAGATTAACTGTAGCGATAACAATAATTTCTGTTCAATGACACTGAAAACTAAACACAAAATAAAACGATACATTAAACACATAGATAAGCAGTTAAGGAAACTCTACTTAATTTATTTCTTGAAAATGTACCTGCTTTACCTAAACAAGGACAATTAATTCAATACTTAGAAGATAAGATAATATAAACTTTTCTAGAAAGTAAGCTACCCATTTGAAAACAAATATCAAAAACCAATTTGTAGATGCACTTTGATTAAGTAGATATTTTGAATTTTGAATAATTTTAAATGGATAAGGTGCGTCCAGATAGAGCGAATTGGCTCGCGCGGCAGCCTCGCGAGCCAGATGCTCGGTCAGTGTGGACGTGTTCAGGGCCGTTCGGGCGTACGAATGCTCACCCAAATGGCCGAGCGGCCGAGGCAAATGGCCGAGCGGCCGAGCCATCATGCGCCCGAACGGTGCTCAGGGCTGAGGCGTGCGTTGTCAGATGAGTCCGGCACGCGAACGCGCATGCGCGGCTACCTCGCGAGGCAAATGCTCGGTCAGTGTGGACGTGCTTCGAGGCATTCGGGCACATGATGGCTCGGCCGCACGGCGCTCGGGGTCGAACCGTGGGTGCTGGCACGGTCTTCGCAACCAAACGCGCATGCGCGGCTGCCTCGCGAGGCAAATGCTCGGTCAGTGTGGACATGTTCAGAGCCATTCGGGCGCATGATGGCTCGGCCGAGCGGCGCTCAGGGTCGAGCCGTGAATGGACGCGCTCAGGGTGCCTCAGCATGCGCTGTTCGGGCAGTGTGGACGGTGCTGTCGTGTTCGCGAGTGCGTTTGGACACATCGTGTCGCTTGATACTTTGAGTACTTGATCAACGTTTGAGCAAAGTTGATTCATTAACATAAGTAGGTACATACAATGTTTCTTTTTTATATTCATCCATTCAGGACAAGCAAGGATCAAAAATCATAGAGCCAAACTTTATTAAATTATTTTGAAGTAACTTCCATGAAATAGTCTATAAAAGTAAAATGCAATAAAATTCGTCTTTAATTATTTTTCTGTAACAATATCTCATATTTTCTAACAATAAAATTTTAAAAACGAAATCATCGTCCATCTTAGTTACGAAATATGCCTGACAGGTTGGAACAATATTATTATGTTCAAATGTGTTTTAAAAAGCATAGAAAATGTGTGTGCTAAAACATAAATTCACGACACGACGCGACGCGACACGACGCGACGCGACACGACGCGACGCGACACGACGAGACGCGACGCGACACGACGTGACACGATGCGACGCGACACGACGTCGTGGATTGCATCAAGGAGATTGCTGCAAAAGTTTCTAAATTCTAACGTCACGACCACAGACATCGCAGATGAAAGTAAGGTACAGTGAGCGATTAAGGCCCACCGTTTTGCAAAGCCGCCCAAGCTAAAGCTAATAATAATATAGCCTATGTATTAATCTGATGCATAAGCTACAATATCGCCAAGTTTCATCCAAATCTGTTCAGAGGTTTTTACGTGATGAAGTAACAAACATCCATCCATCGGCACAAACATTGACATTTATAATATTAATAGGATTAGTATTAAGGCACATTGGGCGAATAAGGTCCGCCGTTATGCAAGGCCGCCCAAGCTAAAAAAAAACAATTAAAATATGTTCAATCCGCACTGACTTCCTGGCACTCGTAAAATGGACCACTAGGAACGCAGGAGCCGACCTATATCAATAACTCATCTTAATATAAAAGTAAATCAAAGAAAAAATATTTTTACATT
The DNA here is from genome assembly GCA_947563765.1 of Anarsia innoxiella. NCBI lineage: Eukaryota > Metazoa > Arthropoda > Insecta > Lepidoptera > Gelechiidae > Anarsia > Anarsia innoxiella. The sequence continues at coordinate 3,738,994 of OX387403.1, forward strand.
CTGATATTTTTTACAAGGCCTTGCAACACGCAATATAGGTACCTTATATACCAAATATGTGTAATAAGCCCCAATGTATGAAAGACTTAACTTTAAAATCAATGTCATTACATATTTAATTCTGGCTTGAATACTAATATATTTACTCAAAATAGTAGGTAATAATATATGGATTCTCAAATTTCCTAGGGGCTTAGCACGGCGTGCCGCGACAATTATCTCACGCATGCTGTCCTTATCACATTTAATACTATAGACAGAGATGTAAGCGTGACAAACGCATGACAACGTCTTGTCACGGAGTGCCATGCTAAGCTAGCTGAGGTAAATTAAAGATTTTATTTCAATTTGCAACTAGGTGGGCCTTGTTGGCCCACTGTACCTTAATTGTCTAGATTGTCTATTCTTAGGCAGACATCGAGGAATATGCCTGACAAATTCTGACCAAAGAGCATATAATCACTACGTTCTAAGAAGTATGTCAGTACAATTAAGAAAGAGAGAGATCGTTTTGCTTTGTCATTGCTGGCAACATAACAATATGAATATAGTGTTGTGCAATGGCATACAATTTTTTAATCGATAGTGAAAAAATATTTTTGGCAGGGTTTTTATATTTTAATTTACATTGCTTAAGTAGAACAAAAAAGAATAAATCTTATTGAGTACAAATTTACATTTTAATTTACAAACAAAAAAAAAACACAAAACATTGGTACAAGTATCAGCTAATAATATTATATAATAGTGTGCATTAAGACACACAGGGAGGGGGTGTCGACTCAACTTATTGTCGAACTCCTAGAGAGCTAAAATCTGTTCTTCCGTCGAAACCCATCCATCAACCAGATCTCAGAATTAACACCCGTTCTCTATAATCTATCTATCTCTGGTTTTGCCCTACTGGAGACAGAAATATTTATCTGTCTTAGAATTTTTAGTCCTTATATCCTACCTGAAATTTTACCTTTATGTGTTATTTATCGACGGCGAATAGATTACCGTCGATAAAAATTTTATGATAGTTGACGCGTCCCTATATTTTCAAAAAAGTAAATCTAGTCTTTTTCTTGTCATCTCCCCGCATTTTGACAACGGCTGGCTGTCACGACTCACATATTCAGTTTAATTTATATTGAATTTATATATTTTGGTATGAAATATCTACATGTGAAATATCTAGAAGGCATCCGTGAACAAATTCTTATTGTTCGCTAAATTATTCAGAAGACCAGAGAGTTCAACAAGCCGACATACATAATTATGCTTTGTTGATTTTTCCAATGCGTTCGTAACTGGATGAGAGCTCACCACAACACCTTGTACACCGGCTTAGAAAGCTCTATGAAGGAGGAATATCCTTAGTGCGTAGAGATAAATCGATCTAAAAGCAAGATGATGATCGTGGACCGTGTCAACAACAGCTCGCCCAAAGTGACGCAGATTTCAAACTGCGATGTGGTTAACAACTATGTATATCTTGGTACTATATATCCCAAATAACGGCGGCTACGTGAAGTAAAACGACGTATGCTCGCTCATGTCTCGGTCTGTAATGGAGAGGAAGAAAGTATTGAGGAATCGACATATAACCAAAGCCACCAAAGTCGGGCTCGTAAAATGCTAGTGTTTATTATGTTTCTTTATGCGACAAAGATGTGGACAGTGCCCGAATAGGAAAAAGGAAAGATAGATGCTCTGGAAATGTGGTGCTAGAGGAAGATGCTGGGTATAGCAAGGACGGAGATCCGCACCAACTTATCGATACTACCTATAAGAGCTCGGCATCACACGGCGTTATCGTGCACCCATCACACAGTTTTAGTTTAAAAAACAACATTCAAAAAGTGTACAAAAATATTGTGCCAATTTTGAAATAAAATATTTTTTTGTTATGATTTTGTGTCTGTCCACAGTAGCAGTAGTTTTTCTATGAAGGAGTTACAAAAATCTTTACTTACATACATTCATCGGCACATTCAATAACATTTATAATATACTAGAGGCTGCCTACGACTTCGTAGGTATTTATAAACAATCTTGTCATAATAAATCTTTGAAAACTTACATAATATCTTATTAATTATATAGCCTATGAGTTATTCTAGTGTGCAAACTACAATATTGCCAAGTTTCATCAAAATCTGTTCAGTAGTTATTACGTGAAAGAGTAACATCCATCCATCGGCACAACGATTGACATTTATAACATTAGTAGGAAGTACGATAAAACACACTAAATATACTTAAATATACTAAGTTTTACTATCAATAATAACTGTTCAATTAAAATACATAAGTAACAAAACTTCTTGATGAGGTAAATAGAACATAATGATGATTTAAATATAATTGAACGTTTTTTCATAATATCTATTTATTTTCAAAATAATATTACAATTAAAGCTTGCTGTAAGTTTTATGTAAGTTGCTTCTTAGAGTTGATTGTTGGTGGCATTGGTGGCTTTGCTTTTTTTCTAATTAGAAACGAATAGCACTGGATAAGCTTAAATATATTCCACCAGCATCATCACTTCCATCTTTGTCAAGGGAAGAGTTTTTTGCTCTTGGTAAAAGGAATATAAAGAAAACCTTTGGATACGTAGTATAACACGACTTAAGAAAGAATTGGTTGCTTTTGGGTTGTTGTAATTGCCCGGAGATCGTTCAGCATAGTTAGTAAATGTGCATATATAATAGGTTGGTATATAATTGGCCTTTAGAACAAACACGGATGCCTTCTAGAATTTTATCTACAAGTACTAAGTGCGCTGGGCCATAGTGTACTAGCGTTCAACTACGTTGGTGACCATCGTTGATGACCAGCGCTGGCCCAGCGCTGGGCCATAGTGTACTAGAGGCATAATACATATTGCATCCCTAAAATTAGTGTTAGGCTTCATAACCTTTTCCACCAGCGACGAGCACAAATGATGAAATTCAGTCACTAACAAACGTGTGAAATTGTTAGTTATCAAACACAATATCATTCCATAAAGTCGTATCTTGGTCTTTTCATTTGCATTAATATCTTGTTTTTCTTACTAAATAAGCAAGCAAAATCATTGTTGCACTCGAAATGTAGCTGTCCATTTTGAATGCGCAAGGAATTCTGATGGCTCGGTCTGCCTCGCGAGCATTGCCTCAGTGTTTGGTTGCCTCAACGTTTTGGCTCGCGCGCGCCGCTCGCGAGGCAAAACGTTGAGGCTGCCGCGCGAGCCAATTCGCTCTATCTGGACCACCTGGACGCACCTTAAGAAACATCCCACATTAGTTTTAACCTATTTTTCACAATAAGTTTCTATAAATAAGTAATTTATTTTTATGAAATATTTATATTTATGTAATATGTGCTTAATTACATCTTTGTACTTTATTATTATTACTTGAATAAATAACTTAGCTTTAGAATTCATTTTCGAAAGATTTAAAACTGAAAATGCAGATTAGATTAGGTATGTTTTAGGTTTTATTATTTTAAATAGGTACCTACTTATCCATAAATAAGATAATTAGAATAAGAAGAGTAGATAAATTGTCTAAAAAGAAGACGCTTATAACAAAAAATCCAGAAGGTAAGATTGACCAAATTATATTAAATCACCACGCCTTCTAATTCTTTTAATCAAGCGGGACCATCACACAATGTAGGCGTCCATAACGTTCCTAATGTAGAGTCCATTTCACGAAAGAAGTCCCCTAGCCGCGGCGCTGTACCTAGCATGTCAAAATGGATAATGTTGCCATTTATAAGTACAAATTTACCTTTATTATGTAATTTATTCATTTGTAATTTATCAAATAATACAATTTCCAGCCTACTTCGAGTGTCCTGGTCATTCCTTAAGTAAGTTGGTGTACATTTTGATAAAAACATCTATTTACGTATATTTCTGTTATGCAAAAAGTATATTTGTATTAAGAAAAGTAATAGGTTTTCTACCTACTATCGGGGAAAAGACCAGAAAATAGGGAAAATAGTCCTGTCAAATTTAGTTCCGAAAAAATCCGGGGTACTTCTTTCGTGAAACGCACTATAATATAAAAATCAATGAATAAAGGAACGTGTTTTATTCTAAATTTAAAAACAGATTGTCAAAAGCTTGGACTTAGTTCATAAACGGCCAGTTAAATGCAAACGAGGATTAAATAAATGGGCCAAGTAATTTCTCACGCCCTCCGAGCAACGTCCGAACGAGATCACTCATAAAACGCACTGAACCTTTTTTATAGGCAGTGTACACAGATTAAGCACATCAAATGTTTTTAAATAATAGTAAAGGTTGGCAACACGATTATGTTGCCGAGAGACTTGTTGCTACAAGCGGAGAATTTAAATAAAATTTTGTTAATTTCGATAGGATCACTGGCTGTATAATTTAAAAACATATAGGTAACTATATATTCCATAATAATGTACCGTGGTAACTCAGAACACCTGTACAATTTAATAATTTACATTTTCTTTGTTTAATGTAGGTAAACCAGTTTCAGTGCCCGTTGTACCATCTACAGATTTTATATAATACCTCTCTCTGTCTAAAACTTCATGTTTCATGAAATAGACATAGGTTTTTCTATCAGTTAATCTAAAGATAGTGCAACGGGCACTCAAACTCGTGAATGACAATTGACAAAGTAAAATATTAAGCTTATATAAATACAGCAGTTAAGTATCTCTTTTATTTAAAATAACCATTTCTACAATGCTACAGACTGTTGCTATTTTCAAGATAACAGTAGTACTGACATTGGGGAGAGCTGTAATGGCAACCAACAATAATTCTTACTGACCCCTCTCTAACGCCCGTTATTAATAACATATCCTGATCCGTTTTTTACCAAAATCGAGATTGAAAAAACAAAACACAATTGTGTTCTTGACATGTTTTTGGTACACAAGTGACAATTGTGTTTTGTTTTTTCAATCTCGATTTGGTAAAAACGGATCAGGATAGGTTATTAATAACGGGCGTTAAACATTTTTAAATTACTGATACAGATTGCCATCCAATCAGCCATGCTAATTGAAACTTATTTTTATTACTCGCAAAATTTCGAAAATAAAAGTTGATGTTTTATTATAAATGCGATATAACATGGCAACATTTGTTCAAAGTCCAATATGGCAACCCATAACAATTACACGTAGATGCAAAGAATAAGAACAGTATACATTTGATTCAAACAAAGCAAGTCCTCATTATGACACACACTTGGAATCGTTAATACAAAATGAACACACGGAGAGCGCTACTAAACGCCTTTGTATGAAACAAACAATACCTCCTTTGCACTGAGACGTTGAGTAAAAGGGTACTCTAAGACGGAGACGACAGCTGCATGAATACGGATTTTAAATGCAAGAACGTTGAAACCCGCTCTTTGGATTGCCAGATGACAAACACTACTCACACATCCCGTTAACATATGATAACATGTCCTTTGGCGGTATACAATCGCTGTTTAACGTACTACGCTTTCTCCCAATTCATACTTCAAATTATACACAAACTCAAGCGTTTGATTAAATTACATTAAACCAGTTTGAAGTTGATATGAACCTATTCACACTTACCTTAAGTATCAAAGTCAAAGCTCATGTAAAAAAATGTACGATAAAACCGGGTCCCACAACCAACAATTATAAATAAACTGTCTTTATCTTTTGAATAAAAACAAGAATACAATGTCAATGAAAGTATCAAAAAATATAAATTAAATTCAAGCCACGCTGAAACCGAATAGGTTTTGAAGTTGAAAAACACTCTCTTAAAATCTAAATCGGTATTAGTAAGTTTACATTCCGGATTTGGTTGAAATACCCGATTGTTCTAGAGGCAGTGAAATATTTACTTAGCAAGAGTAATAGCTGCGGAGAAAAATTGTGTTTTACTTCTAGAAAAAAGGCACGCTTTTCAGAAAAATTCAAAACTGAACTAGACAGATGCAGTTTTATGCAAAAAAAAATGTACTGAAATCTTAGAAGTTTGCGTTATTTAACATAGAAATCCGACATAGACTTGTGAAGAATATTTGAAAAAAGAGATAAATGAATTTCCACATTATAAATCTCGTCTTAATCTTATTTTAGCCTTCAAATGGCAGAATTTGCTGACAAATTGAACAGGACGGGTCTCGGCGGGCGGCAGACAATTTCCTTAAAACCGCCTTATGTCAAATGAAATGCTCGTTTCATACGACAATTTGTTACATAGGTAGGTACCCACTAAAGTTATGGTACAATATTTTAGGATAGGTACATACATACATTTGGTCTTTCAATAAGTTTATGGAGAGTTATTTAGAATATCAGGTTTAAGCGTCATTCCAAGTAAAATCAAGTACCTACCACAAATTGCTAAAACCTGATATATTCTCTTGTCATTTAAACCTTATTCCTACTTATCGAGTTTTAGTCCGCTTTATCGGACAACAATGTTCATTTGAGCGTCGTCAAGCGACAAGTATAAATAGCTAACGATAAAAAAATCCATGAAAATTCAAAAGCGAGTGTGACAATAATACATAGCATCTACTTTACTACTTAAATCAGTAGGAACAAAACTTATTTTAGTTTAAAGAAACGTCTCCCAAAGCGAAATCCCTATAAAAAGAAAATCGTTCCGAGATCTCGATTCAAATTTGTTTTGTTTGACCAACCCTTTCCTTAAACAGGCCCTTTAAGTGCATCCCCACATCCCTGACCCGTTTCGATGTCAACTTACAAATAGCTATTGAGATCCTAGATAGCCGGATATATGGGAGAGAGCAAAGATATCTTTCCGATAAAAAATTATATTCAAGCAAAAAATTTATGTACCTACTACCTACCACTTATCTTCTATTTTTAAAGAAAATATTGTTCGCGCCACCGCAGTCATTATTAGGAAATCAACTCATTTTCTTATCAACAATATAACTACGAGCACTAGACGCATAAACTTTAAAATGTTTTCACAAACTGTAAAACTTTTTAGACGAAATGTCTAAGAATAAGTAATGAAAGGAAAGAAACTGTGGGAAACTTTTTGCAGTTAGAATTAAATCCATGAATCGGCGTAAAAGTTCCTTTTGGAACTCGCTCCGTAAGCTTCCTTGCTATATGTTGTTTATAATAACAACAAAAAAGTGACAATAAATCACGGGATATCTGCATAGTGGGCTTCAATCTAAGCTGGATGCTACACACGTCTGTCGCAGATCGGCGAACCATAAATCAGTGCTCACAGCTCTCAACAGCTTTTTTTAAATATTGCCCTACTTACTTACTTACTTAAATTTTTAGGTATATTGGTGATATAATTAAAAATGCAAATGTGTCTGATTAACAGATCCGAATTGATAATAATGATTAGTGAAAAACTCTACATAAAGGAAGTTTTAATATCTTCAATTATGAACCTCAAATAAATAAATAAAAAACAAAAGAACATGTAATGGTATTCAACATTTCATGGTTTCGCCAAGCAATTTGCCTGTATAGCTCGCATTTAGGATAAAAACTTGGGTAGAATGCGCACGCATTCTGTGGGGACGTTTACAAATCGCTACCATTTTTCACACACATCTGATTAAAGTTTTCGCCAAGATTTGCAATGAGATGGGACGTATGCTTACCTAAAGAAATGAATGTTTGAATCGTCCGCATATATCTTAGGAAGTGGAACTTATGTGTTTTTGCATGTTTTGAGTTACGAGACGCAAGCATACAAAATTGTGTCAAACAAGTAGGAGAACTGGAGTTGAGAAAATAGAAATGATTTTCCTTTTTCTTGGAAAGAGCCAAGAGTCTTTGACTTGTTACAGAATATGGACAATCGTAATACTGATGAATATAGGAAATATTTTTAGACTTTTTTAAACATTATAGACCGCCAAGAGAAAAATGCAAAGTAAATAAAACCGAACGTATTTTCCAGGAAATGAGACTTCATTACAGATTTTCATCAGACAAATTCAGCTATACGAATGATAGAAAGAAATGTTCAAAGGAATTGATTAAGCCTATTTCCCCACAATCCAAAAACGTAATGCTGTCTACACACCAAAGCCGCCGCCATGCCGCCGGCTTTTTGACAGCTGCCATTCGTATGACGAAATGCCGCCGGCCAAGCCCGGTGGCATGCCGGCGGCTTTGGTGTGTAGATAGCATAAAACATTTGGCACGTGTTTCTAATTCAATATCTATTCTTTTTTTTTTATTGATTTCTCAAAAAGATATTAAGTAAGGGGCCGTTCAAGTATTACGTAAGCACTATTTCTTTGCTTTGCTTATTTTGGATGACATGGGGGGTAGGTAGTCTAGATGATGATTACGTCATCGGTAGTTATTTACTTTTTTACACGAATGGCAACCCTCACATTGTCTTTGCTTGAAAACGAAACGCATTTTCGGGGATTCCCGCAAATAATACATACGTTTAGGCACTCGCTTTAGAACCGAGTATTTTCTTATTTTTAAAATTATAATATAAAAAAAAAAACAATATATTAATTGAAAAATGTTTACGTAAGCATGGGGGAGGGGGTAAGAGCTTTGCTTACTTTTGCTGACAAGGGGGATGGGGGGGTAAATAATTGTAATATATCTGCTTACGTAATACTTGAACGGCCCCTAAGTACCGAAAAATCAAATCAAGGAATATTGAAGGTTGATATTTCTTTTTATTCCTGTTCAAACGACGTGAAGTCAGAATTATTATCGCTTCATGTCTCATGATGTAACGCAACTATTCAGTGATCTATACACTCGTCCTTTCGGTTGCTGTCACGCGGAAACTTCCCATCTTTGTTGTTAATAATTTCGACAGAATGAGTCCATTCACCCACCATGAATAATATCGGACCCGAGACTCACGTAAAGGTACGCGGTCAATACTTATTTGGGTGACTGCTTTTACGTTATTAGATGAAGTTTTCAAAGACAACGTTGTAGACGGTATCAATAGCAAAAGACCAAAGAGCCGGTGATTTGATTTGATTTCTCTTTGGTAATATTATTACGTTGATGCTCATCAATTTATCAATGTAATTGCTAAACAAATTAAAACAATTTATCAAATAACATATTTATTATTTGAGTAGGAAAAAATGAGTTATTAAGTTCTATTTTAACACGCTGTTTTATTGTTTACAGTAGTAACAGTTAAATTGTTTGTTCCTAAAATAATTATAGTAATTTCTTAAAGCATTGCTGTGATTCTTCACAATGTTTTAATAAACATACAAACAAATACCTAAGCAGATATGAATTAGTAACAGCGTTACAAACTTGGATGTAAACCAGTAGGTAATAAATTAGTTTCTCGCTCCTTATTGAGCCGTCCCTAGCGAACTTAAATACAAATATACCAAACATTGTCAGTAATCAAAAACACATTACATTTATTAAAAACTTTCTATAATATAGCACTGATTTGTTTTCTACACTATACCGAATAAAGGTCTATCTACACAGATCCGGGCCGTGCCCGAGACGTGTCAGGGCCGTCGCCCGTCAGGAGGAAAAACAATACGTCGTCATGCCAACGTGTCCGGTTGTCATGGTGACAAATTGTTTTTCCTCCTAACGGGGCACGGCCCGGACACGGCCCGGATCAGTGTAGATAGACCTTTATTCGGTATAATGTAGAAAACAAATCTGTGCTATATTGATATCAAATGGTTTCAATTAAGGAAACTAAAACCACTAACTGAATCTAAAATCAACGGCAATGTATCCGTGACCCAAAATCCTTTTATTCGGCTAAAAGATTTTGCATCAGCAACAAAAACAACCTAATGTAGTAACGGATACGGAATGAACTGCTCTGAATATGTAATATAAATAGTTTAGAATGACAGGCGCAATCATGAAAAAGGTCTTTGCATTCAACATCAATAAAAGCTGGGTCATGCTAGGAAGGGGTAAAATAAACGATACCTTGCTTTGTTGAACTAGAGAAAAATAGAATGCTGTTTTGAATATAATGTTGATTGTTGGTACATACAAAGATACACACATGCATTGGGTATTACATATCGTTAGATTCTTGGTTTGTCAATGACACCATAAAATACATAGACGTATAATTTAAATACATATTTTTCTGATAAGGTACAAATACGAGCAAAATTGTTTCAGGTACGTATTTTACAATTAAAATGATTACAGCCTTCGTCACAAATAAAATAGAAATTAAGACTTCATTAAACCTGTAGCAGACCCCTTTGTTGTCAGAAGATTATATGCCACCGATCCTGAATTAAATTTAACAGTATTTTTTGCAACGGAATGTTATTCTTTTGCGTAGAAGCCTAGTCCCATTAATTTGATTAAAGCGACGGAATTCTTGAAGCAAACGAGTGTAATAAGACGACGACTTTCGCACACCTTTTTACTTCGAAAATTCTACTTTGTACGAAGTATTCAGCTAAATATCAAAGTTGTATTTATAAAAATAGATTTTCCTTATAACCTACGCGTTTTAATTGACAGTTATTTGCTAGGTACTTATCTTCTTGTTGTCTGTTCACAAAAATCGAACCGCTCAACTGTACTAAATCCCAAACCAATCTTTTTAAGTTCTGTCCTTTAAAGACTTTCAAGAAAATAAATTAAAGTAGAGGGAGGCGTTTTCTAATTTTACTTTTCATGCAAATCTAATTTGTGTCCCACAGCTGGGACTAGATTAGATGAGAATGTCAACAGTGCCTGTATTGATATAGGTACCTATATTAAACCGGGTTTTTCCTTCAAACAACGCAACTATTCAACTTGTGGTTCAGTTGTGTGTTGTGTGATATTAACGATGATTTTAAACGAAAAAATTGAGCTGGCTTCATGTTGTATATGAAAATCATTTTTTTAAAGTAGGTACCAATATATTTAGCATACTCAGGTATGCTGTTTTGTTGAAATGCGAAATCATCATTTCAAATTATTTGTTAATATCCACACGAGTTCAAAGTCAGTAACTGAATTAAAATGATATTTTGAATGCATCAAACATCAAACAGCGCTGCGGTTTGATTTGGCAAACGTATAGTACAAATGCATGAATTAATTCAGTAATATCTTCGACGAGACAGCAATGCATAATGAGTGAAGTGCACTAACTTGGTGAATACGTGTATCCCCTGGAGTGTTTCCTTCCTCGGTTCCAATTTGGAATGATGAATTTAGCATTGCATCTCTGTGACTAGTGATAATTTTGTTACAGGATAGCATACAATTGCATAATTTTGACATGGCCTCGCAAATACCCGACCTTGATCATCTGTATCGATTTCTATTTTATGTACCTATTTGTTTACTTTTAAACTCCGTTTTAAGGCATCTATTTTTACTTCAATCTAATTTGTAGTAGCGTAGATGTACATACCAAAACAACGAATCAATTTTGTGATATTTGAACCGTGATTTGAACAAATACATGTAAGTAGATAGCCGAAATATGAATTAATATATCTTCATACATACATCGTAAATTATAGCATAATTTGATTACCCAATTAAGATTAAGGTATATTCTATATATAATAGAATATATTCTAAATAGGTATCTAATAATTTACGTTATGTACCTACCTATATAATCTTCTATAGTACTAGATACACAATAGAATTAGGAATAATAGAGAATCCTTAACATAAGAAGATAAGATGTCGTCGTTCAACAAAGTTTGGATTCGAGAATACATTTTGAATGCTTACAGCGACTTCGGGATCTGCAAATACCGTCGGGAAGTACCGGCCAGGGAACCAGCGAATGAAAACAGAAAATATTCATCGAAAACGCAAATCTAAATAAAAAACATGAAATGCAAAGGTGTATTTTCAATAAATTTGACCTTATAAAATACCTTTTTTCGGGTACGTTCAAAGTAATGATATCAAGCCTATTTAAAAATATAAATTACAAATAATTCGTAAAATTATTTAATATGTACAGAAAGAAAACAAAAATATTAAAATTACTTACATCTAACTTAAAACTAGGTACCAACTACAATCTAATCAAACAAGCCACCCCGAACCGTACCTACCGCGAAAGTGCCCATAACACTTGCGCTATTCCCGCGCTGTATTGCGAGGGCTATGCGCTGCACTAGGTACGATTCAGCGCGGCTTTCTCCCGAATTATTGCGCAGACGCTTACCCAACTCCCGCACGAAATGTTTTGCCTCCGCACACCAAACACCGCTCACCTCGACGGCGAAGGGGACAAATGTATAAGTTTGCTAGAGGGGGGCATATTTCTGGTGCTTTTGAGTTGCGGCCCATTCAGCAGCCGCCCCAGCCACACGGGTTGTTCGTTGTAAGTGGGAGAGCGCAAATGTGCTCACGCATGTGGCATCCCACACTACACATCGTCCTCTTCCCCAAGGAACTAAGGTTAACCCGTCTGGTCTTTTGCCATCCGTACGGCTTATGCATTTAATAAAATACATATTTTTCGTTGGCAGTAGCTATGTTTCGCGATGAATCCAACTTAATTCAGGTTTTTCAATATACCTTTCAAAATATCTACCCTACATACATGAAATAATTGTTTTTGTATTTTAAGCAGGAGCGGCTCAACCGCAAGAAAAACAAGTACTGCCTTGCCTTGTGGCTCTTTTTAACGACTTGCCGCTAGTTCTTTAGGCACACTCTCAAGACAAGTAGCATACGGTGGACATCTTCGCTCTAGCCAATCTATTTACTGAGTCCCAACACGTTATACGTAATCCGGAAATCAATATAAACTTTCCTATATTCAGGTACGTTTTTGAAATATAGAATATAATTTAATTCATAAATAATACTTATAATCCTAGTGCGTCATTTATACTTTCGTAACCCATCAAAAGGAACTTTGTTACCTATACTCGTACATAGATCGCGCTATGAGAATGTCTAATTTAGCTTATTAACGAATCCGGAAAACAAATACTGATATACGATATGACTGAAATTTCACTAAAATAAACAGCATCTAGTTTCCAATAAAACAGAATTCCACTGAAATATACCGCGGTTTGAAATAAACTCGCCCAGCTGTTGGTCCCGCCTTTATTCATATTAGGGACTCATTTAATTAGTTCCGAGTTGTATTCTGGAGCCGCGGTGTCACTGGATCCGGCACCACTCAGTTTTAAAATAAACAGCAGTACATTTGGCACGTACGATGCTGTCGAGGGAAATACGGGAACGGTGTTGGTCGGTATTAGGAACAAAGAGTTCGCCAATCGTATGGTAGAAGTTAGAGACGAGTTGTGAAAAGTTCTATGCGTTTTCATACCTCATCATAATTTTGTAATAAAAGCACTTAACTTATACAAGAGTTTTTTAACATGGAACCTCTCTGTCTTCACTAAAGTAAGGGTAGTTATAGATGCTATTTAATTTTTATTAAAGTTTCATCAGGCATTTTTTTCGCCGAAATAATAAAAATCTGATTGGACCTCATTAGCACCTCGCTCCACTTTGATGTAAACTATCTAATGAATCAATTAATTAATATTGCAATATGAAAAGTTAAAAGTTTGTAACTTGTTCGTTCAGAGACTGCATGACGAAGTCGACGAACTGTGAATTTGTTTTCATAGTTGACACATGAACTGTCTGCATATTTCGTAATTTATAAGTACGAGGGCAGTGTCACCAAGCCATTCCCTACGTACCATTTACTCCAGTGAGGACCATTAGGTTTTGAAAATATTAGTTTTCAACTTTGGAAGACAGAAGACGGGTACTTATATATTCCCTTAGTTCTGCTGTCATCTTTCTCCTTTATGTCCCGTTGAACTCTACACAAAGTTTGTTAACTTGAAGAAACTGATTGAATTCATTTCCTTTCGTTTTATTTGATATAAATTATATGAATATTCATATCTCACTCAAAGGTTTTGTCCGCTTGAATTTAGAAGTAGGTTAACTTTTAAATGTGCTGAATATAAACATATTTACAGTCAAAAATAGTAAACAAGGTTGTTAAGGTTAATAGGTGTATGAAAACGTAGCTACTGCTCATGCTCACGAAATTCGATCCTTACGCGTGCGCTTCGAATACAGTAGGTATTGTCAACATGAATACAATATTTGTGATAAAAAGATAGTTGTAAGTGACAGAGGCGACAGTGACAGATAGAAAAATAGTAAAAAATATATTAAATCTCTAGAGATTTTTAAATGTGGTGTACTTATGCTTATTAAGACCATTTCAACTTTATCGATCGTAATATCTCAGCAACGGTGGCTTATAGGAAAAAAATGTTTTTTGTACATAATTTTAATACCTACAATTTTTGTCTGGACATTTTTATGGTAATCTTACCGTTTTGCTGCAAATTGCGAAAAACAGATTTTTATGACGTTTGAACTTGAATAAAAAAAATTCCATACATCGGAACGATGGGGAACTTTTACATATTAATTATAATTACATTTAGAACAATATCTGTGATTTTCAGCCTGTTGTGAATAATGTAGCACCAAATTGTTCATTGACTGGGCCGATTATTATCCTAGTTAAATATGAAATGTAACACATTGTTTACGAATAACAAAGTAACGACACATTTAATTATTACGATTTATGTGTTTTTAGACATATATATTGTAATAATTACTTACTATTACCTAAATGGGCAAAAACATCGAGTATTTTAACACATTTTAAAATTAAAAACATGGTCATGCAATTATATGAGTAATACAATACATGCAGGTAATATAATAGGTTTGTACGCATTCAGATTCGAGCTGTCTCAGCGGTTTTATGTTTGAAATTAAACCACATTAAACCGCATATTCAATTAATCCGACCAGGAATAACTCTGCACAAAGAATAATATAATTTACCATTATTGCATATAAAACGCTATTTACATGAAAAATAAAATATATTTAAGTAACTCCTTTCCTCATTAATTATTTAATTTACAGTCTGTGTGTAGTTTCATCATTATAATTTGCGATGCTTGCAATTTTCCCTGATAGACTAAATTTTCTGTTAGAGATTGCAATTATCGAGGGCTGGAAAGTTTGTTACGCTAGCAATGCAATGTTAATAACAAATCCTTCATAAATTAACTTATTTTTCTATATTTTATACGTAATATTTAAACTTATTTCCGGGAAGCTGCGCTTTAAATACCAAAATAAAGAGTTACTCGTGTATTGTCGTAACTCTTTCATGGGTCATACAGACATAGAAAATAAAAAATGTCTCTCCTGTTCCCGAAAGTTAAGGACATTGGAAGCTAATTTCTGGACTTAATATATATCCGAATAATCTGTGCCCGATGTAGTTTTGGCCTGTATAAACATTTTGACGATAACGATGCTCCAGTATCCTTAATCATCAGGAACAGGAAAGACAAGTTTGAACTTAATTATGTGTATGACTCTCATGTACAATAATTATCAATTTAAAAGTTGAAACAACAAAGTTGTTAGTAACTAAAGGCAAATAATTATAACACATAAATCGCCTCACAAAACATAACAAGTGTAAAATAGGTTCGAATTAAGTAGAGTTGTTTTAAAATTAAACTTGTCACTCGCTCAATTTTCCGGACGAGTAATAAAACCTCGGGTTGATAACACAATCACTCGGGCCACGTAGTTTCCTTCGGAGTTCGGTTACAGATCACTTTCACCTTTCAGGAAGTGTTAAATTGAATTACCGGAGGCTCCCTTTTAGTGCAGTGTTGTGTTGAGAACTTTTCGACCCGCCAAATATTGACATTGGCTAACGAAAAAATTGTTGCCACGAAATTGATGTTTTCTTTAAACAAGCGCTTTGGGCTTGAGAGTTTTCTTCCACTTAACTTCTAGTTTACTTTTATTCGTTAAGTTTGATCAAAATGTATTTTTACTTTACAATAAATAAAGTAGTAACTAACCTTAACTAAAACTTATTATTAAAATGTTTTTATAAGATCTCACGCACCTGCTGCGGTTGCGGTTTGACGTTTGATATAGGTAAAATCGCGTCAAAACCGCGGAACTTCACGATTTTGATATTTATTTTCAAACTGCAGTCATTAGTACGTAAGTGGGCTAGGTTTATTAATTTAATTAATTTCTAAGTTTAAATTTCTTCAACCTCGTCTCTACCTAATTTCAATTAATCTTCGATCAAATATAATGTACGCATATTCACACCCTATCTAACAGTATTAACAATGTTCTGCCAACTACTTATCAATCAAGCTAACCTCAATGTATGGTCACATCACTAGCACAGTGGGTGAGTTAGCGAAATATACGACCACCGAGAAGATAAATGTGAAGTGTCACGCTGGCAAACTTTACGGGCTTTCCACGGCCATGGCTTTTATGATTACGCAGCTTCCTACAATGAGAGGATCCTTTTATCTATACTGTTGACGCGTGTTCATTAAAAATCTAAAGCTGAATGAGTGAGCACAGTGGGCACAATTGATGCCACGGGACACAATGTGATTCTGTCACTGAGTTCGCTTTTGAGTAAATTAAGTCTGTTGTCGCATAATGGTAATGTTACGGGCAATGTGATTAATGCGGGCAGTATGCATAATGCCCGGGCATTATGAATAATGCCCAGCTGTATCGGGCAATGTGATTAATTACTATCAAAATTGTGCTATTAATCACATTGCCCGGGCATTATGAATAACGCCCAAAGACCATTGGGCAATTTGATAATAATAGTCCGTTAACTTGAGAATTGTAGGTTGCGATAATTCTAAAGTCGCCAAATTTTTTAAACGTTGTCAGAGACATATTAGTAAACAATTTTTTTAGAAATTTTAGGTCATTGCTTTAGGTAGAATTTAGGTCTTTGCATAATGCCCTGGCAATTTGATTAATTGCATAGTATTTCTCACATTGCCCGCTTATATTGGGCATTATTCATAATGCCCAATTAATCACATTGCCCGTAACGTAAACTCTTTGTCCCTGAAAGTCGATGAGATAAAAAAAAATGTTAAATATGTATTACCAATAGGTATAAATTAGTAAAAACTTGTGAAACCTACTTCACAAGTTTTTAAATATTAAAACAAAATTAAAAAAACTACTAAAACAAAATTTATAACATTCATTTTTATGAGTGGCAATTAAAAACTACACTATAAACATATATATAGATCCAAAATACCGATTGATATCGATTATCATGATTAAAACTGGGAGCTAAACACATTTTTATCTCATGAACACTAAATTACGAGCAAAATCGTTAATTACTCGCCTAGATTGTTATCCAGGGTGAACGATCGTTTTATTACTTTCTATACTATAAAAGTGCTTATGAACCTACAAAATGTGTTGTGTAAGCATTTTATTTAGATCTAGTTGTATATAGTTAATATTAATAACAGTACCTAATGTCGATCAGCTGATTGGGCCCTTTGTTTGAAAAGATACTTATTTTTTCATAGGTATGTTGCATGCTCGTCGGTGTAGGGGACTCCTGACGTGCATGTATGAGGCGATTGATGAATGTCGATGACGCAAAGGTGTTTGGATTGTAGCAAGTGGAAGAAAGTGGTTTCTGCCTACCCCGATGGGAGAGAGACGTGACGGATTTATGTATGTATGTATTTATGTTTCATAAAATAAAAACTTACAGAAAGTTACAGAATTCAGTGTCATAGACAGATAACGTCCTTAAATATTCCTTATCCTTAAACGTAAAACAACAGCATGTATACCTACATTAAAATTTGGCCAGATGCCGAATCCAACCCCTATATGTATTAACCCAGCCGCTCATTTCCAGCGCGTCAATAGTTCACGCATCATAACGTTTTTATTATTACGGAATGTGAGAGGCGACGGGAACATGAATATGAATGCCTGTGTAGTCGAAATACGAAGAAACTGCCGCGTAGCTACATTACTTTATAACAAACTGAAAAAGAAGAAGAAGTTGGTACCTACTGAGCTATTTTACATCAATAATTAAGTAATAACTAAGTAAAGCGAAAAACTATGACAATATCTTAAAATTATGAATCTATTAAATGGTTTTGCGTGAAATAGTAAGGATACATCCTAACTATCCATCGGCATAACAAAAATATATTTATAATATTAGTACGATGTAGCATTGTTCTTAGGTATATAGCCGTTACCGTCCCACTGCTGGACAGAAGACTCTCTCAGAAAATACAACAAGGAAGCCGTTTCAAGTAGCTGGTCAGAGGCTCAACACCGGAAGTCATGAAAGAGTATTTTAGATGATTGAATATGCAGCAGTACTGTACATACCTACTATACGTATTTGCATCTTTTATATTCTTGTAAAACTTGTAAGGGCATCGGTCTATTTTCCTGTGCAAACCAGCCTAGACTAACAACGAAAAAATCCAAAAGTTTACCAACCAAACCATTAACCGAAACATTTCAGACTTTCAGTAACAGAACATCTTGGACCCAAGTCAATATCGTCGAAAAACCTTTCGGAAAACCTCGGGACGATCGGAGATAGCTAGATAAATAAATACGACTGTACTTGATGTAAAATGTAGGTTTATTTATTATAAAGAACGATACTTGTTCTTTGGTCGTTGTATCGCTTGAGGATGTTCAAACGGCGGGTTAATTCTTGTCGTTTAAAACCACTGAGTGACTCAACTTTATAACTAGACTGCCTAATAGGAACAAATCCTAATAGGTATGTATGAAAGTGAGAACCCGGCCTCAGGCTTTACGCCGGGCTCTCACTTGTCGTATGACTACCAGACAACGTTTCAGTATCTATAGTCAACATAAACCAAATCAAGGATAATAGCTTATATTTGTGTGCATCTGTGTGTATTTGTGTGCCAAACCCCTTCCCACGTGCCATCATCCACCATAGTTATTTACATCGACCTGACCCTGTTAGTAATTAGTAGCACACAACGATTTCGACAACTATTCCCTCCGTTTGACCGAACTTTGGGACGTGACGCTAATTAAAAGTAGCGGTTTTAAACTAAATTGCAAATACTTGTGTAAATTTTCGGAGGCTCATCCAAAAAATGGTCTCTTTTTTAAAGCAAGTAGGTAATTAGAAATCATTAAAAGCAAGTAATTTATTTACAACGAGGATTTCTCAGAGGAATAATTATAGAGGTAATGCAGAGATACATCTCTCCGAGTCGGTACCCAGCGATATAAAAAAAAAACAATGACAAAAGATTGACTTTCGTCACACTTAGAAAAAAACTTCCTTTTTACATCATGCTTAAGTATAAGGAAAAGTTGAGTTTCACAAGTAGGTATTATTGCTGTTCTTCGACTTGGATAATTTATTTTTTCCTTTTCAGCCTAACTTTCACAACTTCACTTAAAATCTTGTGAATGAGTTCAAGTCGAACTGAGTATCTTTACAATTTATGTTAGGTACAACGTAGTAGGAACCGCCGCGCAGTCTCGGCGGCTTGCCAAATAGGATAGCACCCTTTCATTTACCTGAACGTCTTATTGCATCGACGGAGTACATCCCACACCTTCTTTTGTGTTTATTTCTATCTCAAAATACCCCGCAGTTTACCGGTCGTTAACTTTGCTAAATTTAGAAGCTCGCCTCTATTTTTCCGAGTTTGCCAGCCTTATAGTCGTGTAAAATTTACTATTATTGATTAAGTACCAAGTGTGGGTACTCTATTGAACTAATCACCGAAACTTAGTCACAGTCTTACCTTAAAATCCTACTTTAATGTTCTGATATTGTCCAAAGTTTAAGTTTTCAAAGTTTCTTTGGTAGTTTAAGTTGTCAATGGCATGCTTGAGTGAAAGTTTGTAACAACACCGAAATCAAATTACAAATTATAGCTTTAAATATCGTGTTTTGATTTATCAAGCGACTCAGATCATTTGAAAGGTTATTTTTATAGAGTTCTAATTACGATAAAATATGCTAAACTCGCGTAACTTTGGTCAGGTCTGAATAAAAAATCCAGAGAGACGTATATTCAGAGATCAATCAACTCACGAAATGCAATTTATAAACTTTTAATCCAATTAGAGTTTTATGGATGAATTAAATATTTATATAACCGAACGCTCCTTTCTTTTGATTGCTCAAAAATTAACTTTATTGCCCTTAAAAACCGACAGCTAACCATTTATCGTTTGAATGCTTATAACTTCTTATCCTTTCCAAATACGGTTCATTTTCGTACGAAAATTACTTTTTTATATGATGCTTATTGTTTATGCGTTAAAACGTATCTTTTTATTTGTGTGTTGTTTTTAACGCTCCACATTGTACGTTTGTAGAAATAGTAGTAATTTAAGATTTATATCTAGATAAAAACGTATTGTGTAGCTTTGTTGCTGCTGTTTTATTATTCGTAAAAGTTCACCAACATGGAGCAAAATGAAACCTGAAACATAATTTTGATAAACTATGTCTCAGCTTAAAACTAGTGTTAGTTAGGTAAAGTTTAGTTTAGTTTTGTGGTTATATTTCATTTATTAGAGTATAGTATTTTAATTAACATATTCACAAGTATAGTATTTTTTGTAATATAAATAAAAGTTTTCATTTATTAGTTAGGAAAATATTTTTAAGTGAAATATTATATTCAATGAATGTGTTGTGTTAGTACCTCACGGTAAAAATAGTTTTCTCAAAGACAATGGAAAACTTATTATACCTACATATTGTTTTGGATAATGGAAGTCCGATCCTAGAGATATAGTTAACGGCTATATGCTACATTGGATTGGTATTAATTCAATGTTCCATATTAAAAAGCTGCAAAAACCTAAAATTTTATACTTACGTAGTAGCTGCCTAAAACAAAATCATTTTAAAAAGTTTTCATACCGCCACTTTTCCCGCTTATGAGGTCGTATGAGAGATAAAACCGGACCATTGCCATTAGTGGCCACATCTATGTGAAGTATGGTTTAAAAACGTTTCCCGTGTCCACAACGCGAAATCTGCTTCGGTACGTAATTTACTGAGTATAAACTGTGTAGAATAATGAAAGCTAACTAAAGGTCTATCTACTCGTCTACACGTCGTCATGACAACGTGTGTGAACGAATCTATAGAAAATGTATGGGATGTTATTTTTCCCTGACACGGCCCGGACACGTTGTCATGACGACGTATTGTTTTACCTCCTGATCTGTGTAGATAGACCTTACGTGTTTAAAACACATACATAGCATAGTTAGCTTTTTTTGTTTCAAATAAAAGTGAAATTGCGGCTATTAACGCTACAATTAAATGGTTGACAATGATCAATTATAATAAGCCGCAACATTATCACTTAGCTGTTAGTACGCCAAAATATGCGGTAAAGCCATATTCGACCGCAATTGTATGACGCGATAATTCCATGGTATCTAATTAAATGGGTCTCCTTAGGTTGACGTAGGTAACTTATTTGTCTATCTTTATCAGGACAACATATCTAAGACAAAACCTTCATTTTATACTACCAGATAGAAAGTCCATGGTAAAGTATCATTGATTGTCAGACAGAGTATACTATTCAGCCCATCTCAGCCGTTGACAGTTTTCCCAAAACTCCTGCCATTGTTGACAAACCCTACAACTATTTACATAGTTCGTCAAACTTCACCACTGATATGTATATTAGCCACGGGACTACGTTTCAACTATTTTAACAACATAACCAAATTTGCATGAGCTGTATTCTGCCGCTCTGGTGTAAATCAAAGAAGTTTCTTAACAAAAACTAACATAAACTATATACTATACGTGGGTAATTATTTTTTAAAATGACCATTGTGACAAAAATGAAACAAAAATGAAAGTGTTACAAAAATTAAACTTGTTACAAAAAATAACAACAATGAAATATTAGGGCTTACTCACAATGCACACTTTATCTTTTACTATTTTCTTTTACTCATGTATTAAATGTCATGCAATGAAATGAAACACAATACCAATAATCAACACAAATTGTATTTTTTTTTATCAATAATGAAATCAATGAAGTCACTATATATAATAACAACATAAAAGATTATTCTCTTTAACTTAAAATATAAGAAAACATAATTAAACAAAATATTTCATTGACATAATAAAATAGAATTAGTAAAAATTATATGTGTCTGAGGCTTTTTTTAATGCATTTGGGTGCGCATGCACAATCACGCTCCGATTATAATGTTTAAATTAGTGGTCCACATTATAGTCACCGATGTGATTACAGCTTTACTTCATTTTTGTAACGTCATATTTGTAACGTCATCAAAAATTGTTACAAAAATGAAGAAGCAACATTGTTTGAAAATAATCTCAAATAGTTTATGCCAACAGAAATCTCAATGAGTGAAATCACCGTGCATTTTTATAAAGATACATAATTTAATTAACTATTCCAATAAACAATTAATGAAAAAGGAGCCGCTTACCTGTGTATTTTGACAAACAACACAAAATGGATAAATTAAAACTGGAATTTTTCCGGTCGACAAAAAAACACGCGTCGTGCACTTTTTCACACAGTAAACGAAATGACCGATTCAAATTCGTTTCTGGCGTGCCATTGACTCATTGAACTGCTAAGTGTTTCTTTTTCTAGTTTTCAATTATTACCAGATTTATTTGTTACAAAAATGATAAACAAAAATTAACACAATTTCGGACGATGTTTTGTACGTAAAAAATATATATTTAAAATTATTTAAATTAAATAATGTATACTGAAGAAATACGCTTTCACTGTTGTCTAGGCGATATATTCACTCATAATTAAATAAAGGTTCCAGTAACTTTTTTAGGTCAAATTATGTAACGTATCTCGTGAAGAGGACAAATAATTTTGTATAGGGACCATCCGAACCCACTGAGAAAAAATAAGTATTATTTTTTTAATTGTAATATTTAATACATAAAACTGTTTAATTCTACTAGACAATGCAACATTGTACAATAATAGGTACTTTTTTGATACTTAAAAGTATATTTAATAAAAAATATCGCGTATGGACAATTTTTTTCATCCAAATAGTCAATTAAAAAAATAATCACCCACGTGGCATTTAACTTTTACTACTTTTACTACAATATTCAGACTACTAATGCCAAGAAAATTTTGCAGTTAAGCGTGTAGTTTACTATTTTCGCATACTATCTTAGGTCAATTTGTTAACTATATTTAGGAAGCAGAGCAATAATAGTATCTTCAAAATCTATTTAAAATTATACCAACAAGCGTAACCATGAGTTCAGAAATTAATTTTCATTCGTTTAAAATCATTATCAAAGCATTACAAATGAGCCCCTCAACATTATTGTTTTCTTACTTCCTGTATTGATTTATGATAGGTCGGACTATACTAGTTGAGTGATTGTAGACAAGAGGAATTGCCAGGCAGCATTGTTTTGTCCACGGAGGTTTGGCCTCGAGTTCAGCAATCAAGGCGACAAAGTTTGATTTTGAATGTTCCGTCATTATAATTTGCAGCAGCCTCAAACGGCTCATTATACCCAGTTTATTCCCATAACATGGTTACCTAGTCAATGTACAGGAACTACCATTGTTTGGAACTGTAACAAAAGTCGGCATCCCTTAGCGCTGCCATTTCATGCTCTCTATATTGTAAAGTTAACAACGTTTTTGTTGTTTATATTACGTGTTTTGTTCGCATTGCTTTGTGTCGTGTAGTAGGCGGCATTGTCTGGATAATAATTGGCAGGAGGTAGTTTATTTTTTTAATTAATAAACTCAAAATAATAATTACTCTAAGCCCTCTCGTATAAAAGTAGGCTCGTGCCACTGTAGTGGCGACGTTAATAGGGCTGAATAAGAGAATAATAAGGTACTTATTGGAAACACTGTTTACAAACACTATTAACACTCTATCTAATAAATAAGGTGCTATTAAATTAAAGAGGAATTCCTTTCAAAGAACTTGTTTAGTACTTTCCAGGCGTTGTTGAAGGAAATTATCATACTTGAAGGAATTCTGGTTAATATTTTCACCTTACGGAACTGTAACAGAGAGAATTCTGAACATCTTGTAGTACGATGTTGTCGCTTGAGGAAGACAACACGGAAATTTTCACCTCCGCTTCTTGATTTTACCCTGGAAACACTTCAAAGAGATCTTAATATCTCAACAGCGAACAACTTTATATTGCACACGATACTAACATGTACCTTTGTGAAGTTTATTAGTAGGTAGTCAGTTAAGTAGATTTAGAACTAGTTGAGCTCTACGCTGTTAAAGTAAGGAGATGAATTATTTGAAGTAAGCAGCACTAAGAGTGGTTTTTGACCGAAGAATAGCACAAACTTTGATGTTTAAATCATTAGGATGACTGCGACTTGTCACTACTAGATGCCGTTCTTTTAATAATAAAATATGTAGGTATACTAAATTAGCGTAGGCATTTGTTGAAATTATTAAAGGTAATTAATTCGAAAACTACGCATTCAAGACAAAAATATTCTCATTTTTTAATTTCGTAAATTCTAATGTTTAAGCCTCGAGCATTACCTTTGTGAAACTTTTCTAATTGCCCTTTTAGTTTGTTACAAACGATGAATTATGAATGCTAATTGGCAATTGTTCCATTGAACCCGTATTCCTGGAGTTACCTTGTTGTAAGTATTTAAGGTAATTTACGTTATTCATTATCGTGAATTGATCTCCTTTTGCTCTTGTTAGTAATCGAATTTAGCCAATTATTTATGGTTATTTATGTTATTTATGGCCAATTATTTACGGCCTAGCCCGGCGGCATGTCTGCGGCTTTGGTGCGAGCATGTTATAACACAGACTATGTTTTTCCGTACAACACAAATAAAATAGCGTAGGCGTTCCTTGCCTTATCAAGAGAAAAAGCGTACCAAATAAATTGAATACTTGTTATATTTTTCCTTCATTATGTATGATATGTTATTTTATGCTTCATGACCACGTGCGGATCAAGTAACGGCGTAGGTATAAAAATACAAAAGGAGATGAAAATAATAAAAGTATTTATTTACATATTTCGCTGACGTCACTGGATCTTAGCAATAAAAACCGTCTAGGAATATTATTTTCAGCGTAGAGCGGCGCTCTCTGGCCCACCTAATGGCGATATTTTCCCCAATCATTTTCATCTGTATAGGAGATGAGTAGTCAAGCCTGTCTCTTCCTATCGTAATGGCGTTTTGCCAAATAGGGTTCAGTAGAAGTACGTAAACGGCTGCTTACAGGAGTAAGGATATCAGGAAGACCCATAAATAAAGTATTTGTTTATCTACTGACACTTCCTGTGTCAGTAGATTATCAGAGCGATTTCACCTTTTCTCTACTGATAGATATCTTGAATGAATTGATTTATTCTGCATCTACGACGACGTTTTGAATGGCTTTGTTTTGAAACATACCTATTATATCTGACGCGCCGCTATCTAATAGAGATGGGCAGAGACCACTTCCTTAAACTTGTAACGATTCAAACCTACCTTTTTCGCTTCATCCACATTCATCAGTTTTTTTTTTCATAAACGACGAGTTTATACTCGTCGGTTTAGACTCTTGACCCCTTGTTTGGGTCATTTTCATTTGAAACTCTATCCTAGTAGTCATAACATTGAGTACCAATTAATACGTAAGCTTTAAAAAAGTTAACTAATTTAAATAGACAATTTTGGCACCATTCAGATATATTCGTACCTAATAAAGTTTTCATATTCTATGATTCATTTGGGGAGTAGTTATAAGTTCTGCGAAGGCGATAATTGCCCCGAGACTAGGAGCGCCGTTTTATAGCCACCAAAGTTTAATTTCTATTTGAATTTTAAAAATATTATTCATCTCTATTTTTCAGACTATAAAATAATGTTCCGAAATTATACTCATAAAATTTGTGGAAAATGGCGTCGGTTTGACCCAATTTTGATTTTTTTTATTAACCGAAGAGTTCTCAACGCACTGGCGATTAGGATCACTATGCATTTGACGGTTGATATGGTGGAGGTACCGTACAATCACTGACATAGAGCAGATTCCTTATAAAATGTTAACCCACTAAATACGAAATCTGTTCAGCTAGGTACCTATAATAACAAACATTACCAAAATAATATAAGGACTCGTTTGTCTTCATATTCCATGAGAGAGATTAAACAAACATACATAACTTAAAATCCTACTACCACAAGAGCTATTGAGAATCGTCATGTTCATCACCTTTCCCAAAACATATAAAAAACGTGTCCTAACCGCGAGCCGACAAAATGAAAACGCAAAAAAGTCTTCGTGAACACGCGATAATTTTTTCACATCGGAATTTCAAAAAAAGAATACAAAGGGCCTCCCAGCAGTCTAGGCACAGTGCCAAATGCCCCCAAAGCGCAGGTGTCTAGATATAATGGACGGGCCCATTAACGGCTCCGACGGACGAAGGAGTGGTTACGTGCGCTCTAAATTAAAAATTGTAAGTTGACACCTGGGCCAGGCTAAAAAATACTTCTACGAGTACTGCGTATTTCTCCCCGAGTTATGAGACAATGGTAAAGTTATTTTTTAAAGGGTTATTTATTTTATTGTCCCATTTTGAACACAATCCTTTAGTGGTATTCTTAGTTAGAGAGTTCGCTATGCAAATTGAGAAGAGTTTTAGACAGAGAAGCAGGTAAAAGGGAAAACTTTGTACCTAGAAGTATGCTCCACTTTCCTAGCTTACTGTAGGTTACTGTAGAAAGTACCCTTCTGTGTATAATTTCAACGAGTTTAATTACTAACGTAGGTACCCATTCGTCTTTACCAAGAAAATTAATTTACATAAACAAAACACAATTTACGGGTAAACAAACATCCTACTCACAAAAGCTACATTTTAATCAAAAATTTTACGTCTCGTTTTGTTGGTAAACTAAGCCTGTCGTAAACCAGTGAAATTAAGGCGATGCGAGTAGTAAACATTCAAATTATACTTTGGGACCGCGCGTTTATTGCCAAATCTTACCGCAAAGGTCAGTAGGAATCATGGAACTCATGAATACTCTCCCTATTGGTTCCCCAGGCACGTACTCTAGTAAAGGGTTTGCCAAGAATTTAAAAAATCTCGGAATCGTACTTACATTTTGTCGCAGTTTATTTTTTCACAGTCTTTTTGCTCGCTGGGCGATACCGCGCCGGATGGTTAAGTTCTAGTTGTTTTGCTTCCTTAATTGCGGTCTTCGGTATATTTTACTTGCTGCTTTGAAGTTAATTTCAGTTAAGATTTGTATACTTTAAATACTTTTTGACTTTATTTTAAAATGTAAGTAATTAACATTTTAATTACTGTCGTTTTTAATTACTTACATTTAGTTTTAGTGTTTGAATAAAACATCAAAGTTAAATTATTTAAGCTCTATTACTATTTCATCTGGCATTACAAGTTTAATGTATTTATTGTGACATGTTTATGATTACTTATAATTCGATTTACTTATTAAACGAAATATAAAGAGAACTCTATGTAAGTATTAAGCAATCCAGCCAATTTCCTAATATATTTCAACGACAGCATTTGGACGGACAAATAGTTTGGTTGTATGCCAGCTCTGTGTCGATATTTAACCGTTAACGCTCTTCGAAAATGTATTGTTTAAGTATGCCTATAGCTATAGGTAACTATACGAGTAAGTATATGTATAGGTATAGATAGAATGATTTGAAGATATATCTATTCTATACATTTGCTGGATATGACAAAGAAGAATCAATTGTAGTGACTTGTCGTCACACCAGAACGCCGAGCTGGATAAAGTTTTCTATTTCTATAATAATCGATCTAACGTTAAGTAATAAATTTTTTGTTCTATTTTTATTTTAAGAAAATTTCATTTGAAAACGTGTTTTTTTCATAATATCTCAGCCTACTTACTTCAAGCCATATAATATACCCATATCCACGTGTGGTATTTTGAATTCCAAGTACTTACAAAGTTTTGAGACGTTCCAATCCGTCTGAAACGTCTGGGTTTAAGTTATACCAAATATATCTCTCTTAGGTCTACAAATATTACTCATATCATATTCATAAAGTTACAAAAGTATTATCAAGCGTGGTTTTCAATTTACCAAGAGCAACTTTGAATTAAAACATCAAATTAGATTTACGGCAACAATTGAAAATTCTAGAATAAATTCAAATTAAAAACTCGAACGGATTGTCTAACTGTAAAGTTTAAATTAAATAATAATTCTGTCTTGTGTCTAGACACACGTCGCCTCTAACCCAAAACATATCATAATTGGTGCATATTTTATGGAAAATGAAAACACACGTCAAATACTTAATTGTTGTATATACCTAGTACGTAATTCATGAGTAAAGGCAAAAAAATCAATTGAAAAAAAGAAAAAAGTGGTTAATATTACATAATTCCTAAAAAATAATTCATTTACCAGCCACAGCCGCCGTCGTACGCAGGTTTATAGTTAGGTATTGCTGATTTTAATAATTGCATGTACATATAATTATATTATATTTTGCCTTCTCTATTAAAATACCAAAATACATTATAGTTTGAGGGTATGTCCCCGGGCATATTGCGGACGCCCACCTGGGCTGGTCAAGCGCGTCCCGCAATTTAATGATTTTTATTACCACTCCTTTCCTGTAAGAAGGGACGGGAAAATTTACCTGCCGTGGGGACCCAGGCCACGTACAATCACGTTATTGAACGTTTATTGGCTAACACATTGAAAGTTACGAGTATTGGGTGCGGGGACTTTAATTTTGGAAGGGCCGTAAAGGGCTATTCATAGTAAGTATCTTATAGTTTATCGAGCTTTACAACTCGTTTGACCCTTATAATTAACTGGCTTTTCGTCTACGACTCCGAGATTTTTGATCTCAACTACATTATATTCAATATAGGTAGATGTATGCTGAATACTTTAGACAACCATATATAGGCGATTCCGTCGAATCTACAAAATATTTAAATATTAGTCGTTAATTTCAGACAAATAACAAGTGAGAATACAAAGATTCAAGGAGTGCTTCGTTAAACAAATACTATACAAATGCTATTCATTTATTTCTCATCCCTCGGCAAAGTTGTTTGGGATTTTTATTAAATATGAGCGTTGAGACTAGACGACGTGTTTTCAACGTGAGTTCAAAGTACGACATACAAATAATAGGAACATAAACGTTAAACGTTCTTTCGCATGGCTCGTTGTGGGCCCGTGTTTTCATAATGTGTTGTGTAAACGAGAGAGAAGAACATGAAATGTGACTGTATTATAAACTTCTACCTTTTTCATTGTTTCATTTTCATCGTTGTGTACATTGACTTCAATGATAACGTAGATGATATTGGTGTTCATCACAAACTTTTAAATCTTTTATATCAAAATTAGGAACCAACTAAGTATTTATCAATTTTTTCCACGAGAAGTTAGCGTCATTTCGTATTAAGAAGTTGGTGCCAGAGGAAAAACTAAGATGACGAATTATCTACCTACAAGAACCTGGCTCTTAAATGTGATAATAATGAAAACAGGAAAGTTATGGAAGTTATATAATATACTCGTAATTCGATAAAATAATGTCATTAAACATAACCCTGCTACAACAAAACTCATGTCTAGGGTGTACAAATCTTAAACACACTCGACGTATGAAATTCTACAAGTTTTTCCAAGAAATAAAAAAATATGAAATCTCAAATTTTAATTGAATTTGAACATCTAAATCTTTTTTCTCTTTTGGTAAAATCCGAAACTTCACTCCGGTTAAGTGAATAAGTAAACACGACGAGACGGATATCGCATATCGAGATAAACTGCTTGCCAACATTCGAAATGGGTAGACTCGATTAAATCGTGTTAATTCCGGAGATTTTTATTTATTTTTTTCAACGATTTCAGAAACCACTTAGATACGTAGTGGAAGATCAACTTACATCAACCCTTGCCTACTTAGGCTTTCATTTTCCAAATTTTTATTGTACCGAAAAACAATTCACAATATAACTTAAGTATACGACAGTTTATAAAACTTATCCAGCTATTTGATATAGGTTTTCGAAACAAAAAAATATCTTAACTTAAACAGACAAGCCAACGTAATCTTTTCATTGACTTGTTTGGAAAGTTGAAGCACCTTTTACTTTTACCAAACTAAAGAAGCGAGTTACTTAATTAATCAATATTTTAGACAAAGTAGAAACATCGACAGGTCTTCGGACTAGGCTCTGAGCTGACGTCAAACAACGGTCGGCTGTCGCGCCAACTCATCTTTATTTCTGATGAGGGTGATTATTGAACGAAATAAATAAATAATATGACAATAACAGCTTGTGCCGTAAACCGTCAATCTGACAAATGGAGGAGTTAGTGCCAGTAAACTTTATTGGACCTCGACGATATTATTGCATCTTAAAAATATCATAATTTTCGTGAATCGCTCCTTACAAGGCAGTAAAAGAAACTTCCATGGCACACTCAAGCGACTCTTACGTGTTCTACTAAAGACATACACTTTATTTAATGTGCATATTGTGTGTTGCCATAAACTTGGCTCGCAAGCAAACGACTTTTTAATTTTAGTCTTCCAAAATGCTTTATTTCTTCCAAACGGGTAGTTAAAACCAGTAATGTTTTTCGAATTAATTTGCGGAACGAAACAGCACGAAATTGTGTCATAGTTTAAAATTTACGACTACCTGCACTAAATATACTCTGTGTGTTACTTAATAAAATAGTATCTAAATTAAAAGAGTAACATATTTTGTAACTGTATGTATATTTACCAGATACGGATTCACTGTTTATTTCACAAGAATATAACATAAAGGCAGGTGATTATTACGAAACACAATCAGAACGTATCTATTTACAATGGTAAAGGAAAATGCCAAAGCGGATATTATCTCAAAAGAGCAAAGAAAAGACATATTAAATGATAACACACATGATATTTCTGATGCAATTTTTCCTCTGAAAAAAGACTACGCTAAATGTTTTATGTTGAGGAAAACGTTGACAATTTAGTAGTGAGGCAGTGGTGAGACGACAAATTGGTGCTGAGAAAAATGAGCTCCAACATAGTTCCGATGTAGGGGACATAACGCCACAGAAACTTGTCCACAACTACTAGGTTGTAACGAGTTCGTACAAATATTCTCGCTTTTTCGCTGACAGAAATGAAATATGGCACGAAATGTCCAGAATAAAACAAGTGGTTGGCGAAACAAGGAATTTCAATTAACGCGCTCTGTCCAACCTATGAACTATTCGCTTAAAATGAGTAGCTAAGTACGTTTCTTCTATCTTTGAAGTTTCTTTAATCGATTAATTAGAAAAGATAAAGGCTATATTAAATGATCAGAAAGAGAGAGACCAGCCATAGGTCTGGTTATTTTACCTATGTCACGTTGGCTATGATTTAAATGTTGCAATATTATTGTACAAGTATAACAATAATATTGTACAAGATGTTAAATGGTTTGATAAATTAAAATAATTTCGTAAGAAAATATTTTTAAAACTTTAATTATAGGGCTAACACCTCTAGAACTCCAACAGTACTACATGATGGATGACCAACTCAGTTTCTTCCTGTTAAAAAAAGAAATAAAATACTTTCTTAGGTTCGTATATCAAAGTGTCTTTGTTATTGAGCTTTCTTTGAGTTTTTGATTTCGTGAATAGAGTAGTCTTGCTAAAGGGAAGTGGGTACTTGCTAGAAAGTATATTAGCTTGTACACTTATTTTTAAATTTGAAAAAATCATTTCAATGTAAGTAGTTAGAATTTTATTTTCGTAGCACTAGAGTTTAAATTTTGGAATTGTGCAACACGAAATTTACTTTAGTTTAAATAAAGAGAATTGTTCTAAATTAGTAACAATTGAGTAACTTGACGAATTAAATTAAATTCCAACATTTTACAATTACGAGTGGTCCGAGTGGTTACGATCCCACCAAAAACATAAATGTGAAAAAGGGTGGCCAATTCAATATGAAAATTATGTTGAGAGCTTTGCCGTAAAAAGTATGGAGATCTAAATGAGTGCCAATTCATAGGTATGCAAAATAGAAATATGTATTTTTATAGAAAAAAAAAAATAATGCCTATTATGAACAAGTAATAATAAACTCTATTTCTTTGCTTTGTTGGATAACTTAAAACAATTGCTGTTATTAAAAAAAATATAAGATCTTAAAGGAGGTTAGTTTTATTTGGCCAGTTTCCATTAAATCAGTCATTTTATTTATAAACTTATTCAATATTTTAATTCTGATGAAAACTGGCCAAATAAAACTAACCTCCTTTAAGATCTTATATTTTTTTTAATAACAGCAATTGTTTTAAGTTATCCAACAAAGCAAAGAAATAGAGTTTATTATTACTTGTTCATAATAGGCATTATTTTTTTTTCTATAAAAATACATATTTCTATTTTGCATACCTATGAATTGGCACTCATTTAGATCTCCATACTTTTTACGGCAAAGCTCTCAACATAATTTTCATATTGAATTGGCCACCCTTTTTCACATTTATGTTTTTGGTGGGATATCATTACTTTTTGTACAGAGAACTAGGCAAGTAGTAAGATTTAGTTCTTTTTTTTGCTTTTCCGCTGCGTCGTAGAGTGCGTGCGTTTCATAAATATTCTTAAAAACGCACTATACAAGTACAACGTAAGTTTGCTGCTAATGACGTCAGTGTAGCGTTTTCTCACTGGAACTAGGACTGAGTGAGTGAGACAACAGCGGCAAACTTATAGTGAACGGGTTGTATAAATACCTAAAGTAAGCAAAATGTTTTTTTCCTTTGCTTACTCGTAATTACCGAGCTGGATTCCAAAGGGGTTTGAATATAATGTCCTACCTAAACATGTGTATGGTAACTTTTTCCACAAAAATGGCGGCAGTCTAAGAAACCTGCATTAATCGATAGTTCAAGTCAATACAAATCGAAAATATAAGTAGATGAAAAAAATTGATAAAGCGTCACGTTTCCGAGATATAGTGTGCTTTTCCACCAGAAATGTGCTATGCTACGTTGCTACGAATGCGTTTGAAATCCACCAATCATATTCATTGTTTTGTGGAAATGGATTCAGCTAAGCTATGTTTTTCATATAGAAGGATGCGTGCTATGGATGTGTGCTATGGATGCGTGCTATGGATGCGTGCTATAGATGCGTGCTATAGATGTGTGCTATGGATTCGTGCTATAGATGCTGGCTATGGATGCGTGCTTTCGAGCAAAGCTATGTTTTTTTTTATATTATCGAGATACGTAGCATAGCTCGAGATGCGCATCTTCCTCGCACAGCCACGTCCCGCCCTTCAGTACTCCATTTAGCACGTATGCAGAGCAGCGCAGTAACAAAATAAACGGTAAGGAGTATTTGAGGGGGCCATGCTTTTGGGAGTTGGTTGACAAAGGTTGCTTCAAAAACTCTTATTTTTCAACCACTATAAATTCCCACCATATTTATACCTAAAATAATAAAAATTATAAGTAGTCTGAGCATCTTGGTGGGAAGGAGGGGCGTTGCTAAAATAAGCCAGGATACTTTATTTAACTGCTAGTATCAATTTCCAATACAATATGTGCCATTTAATAACACCAAAACACAGTTTTTCATGTTCCAATAGTTATTGGCGCCACTAGTCTATCTTTGACAGCCTATATCTCGGAAAAGTGACGCTTTATCATTTTCTTTTTTCATCTATTTTTTCTATTTGTTTTGACCTGAACTATAGATTAGTGAAGGTTTCATTGACTGCCGCCACTTTCGGAAAATTAAAAAAAAAAGTTGTAGAGCACTCTCCACACTAAAATCTTCAAACCCCTTTCATCCTTCTTGGTCATTTCGAAGTACCTAGGTTAAGATTAGCTACTTTAAATAGTCAGTCAATCAATACTAACTAGTTCTAAATTTCAACTCCATGGGCATAGTGTTAGCTGGCCTAATGGTAAGCGTCATGGTAAAATGTTTCTTTCGATATTTTTAGGTCCGTGGTTCGATCCCACATGAACGAATTTAATTTTTCAACATTTTTCTTTTTTGTTAAATATAAATTGTGTCTCG
Source organism: Anarsia innoxiella (assembly GCA_947563765.1). Taxonomy (NCBI): domain Eukaryota; kingdom Metazoa; phylum Arthropoda; class Insecta; order Lepidoptera; family Gelechiidae; genus Anarsia; species Anarsia innoxiella. The sequence goes on from OX387403.1 coordinate 3,772,988, forward strand.
ATAACTGTTAATTTAATAAGTTTTAATTTTTTATTACTTTTCTGATACATTTACCACTATAAATCACTACCACGTAACGCCATCTATAAAATTTAAATCCGTACAAGTCTACGTTTCTGCGATATTATGTGGCGATATGTTACATTACATACATACAATGAATATACATACACCTAACGTTTATAATTTAGATCAGAGTATCAAATAAGCAGATCTAAATTTCGTAATACTATCAACAGTTATGGTTGGCGCAATAGTTAAGCGCCAAGTAAGAAGATACCTGAGGTCTTCGGGTCGGTGGTTCGATCCTACGTGGATACATTTTACTTCTTATTTTTATTTTATTTTTGTTCATTAAAATCTATCTTCAAATAAATCTAATGAAAGACGCAGCATAAAACGCAATCTAATAGGCGAGTTTTTTCTAGTCAACCGGGCATAACGAAGACGCTGGCGCGAGTGAGCGCCGCTAAGAGCATACTTTGGTTCGTTCGCATTTTAAATCGTATATCACTTGTTTTTTGTTTGATTGGCTGGAGTGACAGATTAGATACTTTGAATAAGCAGATCTAAATTTCGTAGTACTATCAACAGTTATGGTTGGCGCAATAGTTATGCGGTAGTAAGAGGTCTTCGGGTCGGAGGTTCGATCCTACGTGAATACATTTTATTTTTTATTTTTATTTTTTTTTGTTCATTATAATCTATCTTTATGTATCAAGTCATGTCCTTGTTATTAAATAAAATCTAAAAGAATTGTATAATTTTTTATACCACTTTTAGTGTATATTGCAAGTTTTTTGTATGGGGATAACAAAAAAAAATTGACTTTTTTAAAGTTTTGGATTTTTTCCTACGGTCAAATGTAATTATAGAGCTGAATTCCAAATCTCAACCTTCTAGGTCATCTGGAAGTAGGTTAGGTTTTGCTACTTTAATCAGTCAGTCAATACCCTATTTTGCGATTTTTGGAGCTTCATATCTTCGTAACCGTTTAAGCTAGCTTCATGAAATTTGGGCTTCCTCGTGACGTTATCGATATAATTAAACATGCGTAGTTTTATGTCTTTACGTTAAAGAACTTTTGAGTTATGGAGGGGTGAAAAGTCGTACGAAGTGGTTCGTGTAAAGATACACTGTGGCGCTTTGTCTTTGAATTGGCCTGACACGCTGCCGGCGTGTCTCGATACGGGAACTAATTTCATTCAGTAGCCAACAGCGTGGAAATTGTTTTCGGATTCATACGCTATGCAGAAGTACATCTGTTAATGTTATGAGTTACCGAGGTCTAAATTAACAAACTGTGCTTACATAGTAATATAATTATTCGCATAATATCATGAAATTACTAGAATTTTAGCAGAAAAGGCCAATGAAGTACGTTATCCATTAAAAATTGAGCCATCTCCTTTGGAACAGCATAACTAAAGATGTATGCTGCAACTAGCCTTGACAAGAAATCTTTCACATCACAAGCTTTACTTTCGGATTTATTTGTTTTTATTCTTCAGAGAGTAAATTCCTTTTGGTTAAAATCACTTTCAGAAACACTCAACTGTATAACCCGTTTTTTTTTAAATTAACCCTTGCCAACGTAATATTTTTCGTAGTGGTATTGATTTGCATTAAACCAGGTTTACCTACGGGTTTATACAAGTCAGTGTAATTTTAAAACTGAGGTATTTTCAAACTGATATCCCGATTACAACGCCTGTTGCTGCGCTGACCTTTTTTGCTGCTACGCATTTTTTCTCTTTTCCAGCAGTGAAATATTTACGGGATACATAAAAGAAGAACCTTTAACACAGTTTACACAGTATTCTACCCAAACTATAAAACTGAGTACAAAGTTATAAAAAACTGAATCATCCCGCGGGAATTTTATCTGGGATAAAAACTATCCTTACCAAAGTATCTTATCCACATTTCATAAAATTCGTCCAGTCATTTTCTTGTGAAGAGATAACAAAGTTATAAATATACCTATCTGCTTACCTACGTACCTATTACTTTTACGTCTTGAGGGTTTTTCCTATCTTTCACCGTTTATGGTTTTAGACATTGGCAACATTGAATGTTTCTCAAAATCTTTGTGTCCAATTTCGTTAAATCCAGCCCCCCAGCTTCCCAGCTCGCGGAACAAAGAATACTTAATGCCGTCCGGTATTGACTAAAACCTCTTATCCCACGCTACCATATTTGCCTGATTGGCTAATTACAACACAGATTACTTCTTTGGTCGTTATCTGAGCGCTCAGGTGCGGCATTTGGCATACCCTGTATCTTTATAAGCCCTCTGCTGACTTATTTCTAGTGATATGTCGAGCAATGCTTCAGTTTATATGATTCATATTTGGTAATCACACCTGAAAAACGGTTGATGGTTAATTGGTTTGGACGATTTACTTTTGTTTTCTTTCCTTGTGAACATAATTGAAGCTTTATTTTATATTTAGTCTAGTTACCTATAGGCAGTAAAGTGGAGTAGTGTTGACTATGAATTTGAAAGAGTAATTTCCAGGCCCCACCTATACATAGATATACCAAAGCATTTGCAGCTTGCGCTTTGAACGATTGGATTATTTAGTAGGATATAAATGAATATAGATCTTAGTAACAACTGTAGGTATAAGATTAAAGAAAATACAAAATGTTGACGTCAAAGTCCATCGAGGTAGGTACTACGACATAAGAGAGCTTGATACTTTTTGTACGTAGGTACGAGTAGGTAATCTATGTGCTTGAAAAACTTCTTATAAATTATTATCATTATTTAACTAACACAGAATAATGTTTGCAATGTAGTTGCTAAGTTACAACACTAGTTATCTCCGAATTTAGGATAAGTGAGAGAAACATGCCGGCTTGCCTTTAGCGGGGAAATAATTCAGGTCGGGTCATTACCATCATTACTGTAATGGCTAGAGGCGCCAGTAGGTGGCGCTGAATTTTTTATTTATAGTCTTCACTGCAAGCGGTATCTCAGACTAAAGGCCTGTTTCACCACCCACAGATAAAATTTATCTGACAGATATTTTATACCTGTCTCTGTCTAAAATATCATTGTTTATGCAGTATACATAGGTTTGTCTGTCAGTCAAATTTTTGTCTGCAGACGGTGAAACAAGCACTCTGTATAAAACATCATGTTTTTTGAAGCAGACATAGGTTTATCTGTCAGTTAAATTTTATCTGTTGTAGGTGAAACGAGGGATAAGTTACGTAACAAAAATATCTCACAGACGGACGCCTCAACTACTCGTATTAAACTGAAATCGAGGTGACGACCAGCTGGTTTCACTTGTCCCTGGTTTCTAGGAAAATATTTTGCTATTTGTTTTTAATTTTCTTCTGTCAACTAGGTAACTGAGGAGATTAATTGGTATTGACATCGTTATAAGGACAGAAATAAGTTTTACACGTGTCCCGAACTTACTAGTAGTAGAACCTGTATAATATTCTTATGATCTTGATAATTTGCTTACAAAAGCTTTTTATTCTAAAGTTTTTGCGCATTAGTGGTCGAGACAGTAATCTTACTCTTTGGAGCGGGCATACATTTATATACTATACTGGCAACCAACGGGTGAGTAGTTTGACTGTTAGTTCAAAGAAGATTTTACTTCTATTCGATTTATTTATTTCGGAAAAATGAACAAAGATACTTTTTTAAATCTTAATGATAATAGGTATTCAATTCATGATTTTTTTTTGTTTGTTTTCTGTTCAAAATGTGTTTTAAAAAAAATGTGTGTTATTAAATATGTTAATGTGTTTGTTTGTTTGTGTGTTGTTGAATTTGTTATATTTACTTTGAAATTATTGTCAGTTTGATGCATTATTTGAGTAACACTAGCTAATGCCTAACTAAAATGGTAGTTCTCATAAATGTGGTAAGAGAATGGTACATTTAGGCTTAGCGCTTTAAGCGAACGAGACAAGATGCTTACTCAGCTTGCCACTCAGCGTGGTTTAGCTCGAGCTCAGACGTCACTCGCACTAAGTACGCCACGTCTCTGGTGCAGTTTCGCCACTATGATGCACTAAGTTCTCTATTAAACAAAGGATCGAACTATCAAAATCTGGTATACGTGAAGATCTATAGAAATATAATTGAAATACAAAAGTGTGGAAGGTAACGTAGCTAAATACAACTTTCACGATTTATTTTTAGGTTAAAGTTAAATACCTGCTCATCAAATTAAAGTTAATCATTAGGTGTAAAATACTGCTCATACCAGTAGTATTTGCTTGGTTAAATAAGGGCACTCCCTTATTCCTTATCCCAAGAGTTAACTAAACCAAAAACCCTAACATTAAATATACAAGTATAACTACTTAAACATATCAAGTAAGTACATAAGTGTAGTACTTAATAGGTCTGGACTAGACTGCTTAATTAAATACCGAGTCTCAATTTCACTAATGGGGCTTTTGTAACATACCTGCGTCAATACGAGAGGTTGTTGATACGCTACGAACCGTAGCAATGTGCTACGATGTGTAGCATTTGCTACGAAAGTTACCGTAGAACGTCTTCATCGGTATTTACTCACAATTTAAATAAATAATTGAAAGTTTGTGAACATTTTTTTTATCAAGCCAAGTTTCAGAGTTTAAAACATCAGCTGATTCAATAACTAGCAACTTGTCAAAAATGAAATAGGTACCTATAATTCCAAGTCACAGCTAAACACACTTCTCATTTTTTAAAGTACTATAAAAGTTATATATCAGAAGCAACAACACAAATTATGGCCAAGTACATTAAACGGAGGTAAACATTATATGTGTTGCGATTTTGTATTCAATTGCGGCACTTGAGGTTGAAGTATGGCGGTGGAACAAATAAAAGAAGCGTGTAATGTGATTTAGTACATCCCGTATCAGGAGCCAGCATCGGGGGTCAAACGGCAGGCAAACCTCGCGATAAATAATACCCCGCAGTCTGACACAAACACGGCCAAGTTTTACCCACGTCAACATACCGACAGCATTAAAATATTGAAACATAAAACATACCTTGTTACAGCGTCTCTGCATTCTATGGGATTTGGTTTTTTAACGAAAGAATATTCTAATGCTATCTACACAAAAAAGCCGCCGGCATGCCGCCGAGCGAGGCCGGCGGCTTTACGTCATACGAATGGCAGTTGTCAAAAAAGCCAGCGGCTTTGGTGTGTAGATACCATAAGAACTCCGATAAAATATGTCATCTATCAATAGTGAATAGTTATTCTGCGTTTAAGAAGCAACGAGCAAATATAAGCTCATTGCTTCTTGATTGCAGAAGCAGTTTGTCAAATATTATCTTCTACTTTATGAATGGCATACCATAAATTTATAAATGAATAAAATCCGAACTTTGACCACCTCTGCCCGCATCCAAGTCATATTTCTTTACCTTAGGCAAATAAAGAAAGAAATACATACATGGGAATGGTTTTTGCGACGTTTTATATAACCGTCAATTATTCTTTTCGATTTGTTTTATTATTTCGTCGGCAAAATGTGCTTGGGCTTGATTTCACGGAACTGTAATTGATCGTAAGATTTTTATCGAAATATAATACCAATAATATCTATCATTTTTGACAGCAATAGCTCGATACATAGAATCGATCTTCGATTACTGATAAATAGTAATTGTTTAATATGTATCCATCAAACACAAAATAACTTTGTTAAAACTTAGTTTTCGTTAGTGTCAGAATTATGTAGCTATGATTGTTAGTTTGATAAAATACAATTTTATACGAAACTCTATTTATCTTCATTTTCATCTTGACCTTTCCATTTGGGGTCAGCTTTGTGACTAAAGCGAAATCACGCTACGTTCCAACCACAACGTGTTCATTATATGACATGATCCCTTTAGCTTTGCTGTCAGCTACTTATATTATTTTATGTAGTCGTAATACCACTAACTCTCACAAAAATGTTTTGAATAAAAGTCAAGATTAACTTTTATTTGAGTGTTATTCGAGTAAATATGAGTTGATATTTCAAACTGGAGTTTATTTAACAATGTTTTTAGAGGTTTTATAAAGTTGCGAGATTTGGTAAAGCTACATTTATGAAAGCAAACCTCATTTATATAAAATTTTAATACCTTAGCTTTAAGTTTTAAAGACTTAAGTAGTTGAAGTAAATACCGATTTACTTAATATATTTTGGAAATGAAAACAATTTGAAACATAACTGTGCAGAAGCCTTCAAAAGCATAACATAATTCTTACTAAATAATTCAAAACAACAAAAGTTTGATGACGCGCCGAAGGACGAAAGAAACTTCATCGTATCCCAAAGATATAGGTTAAATCCAAAGAATTCGCGACCTCGGGTTACATTGTTTATTACATTTGGCTCAGATCCAAGGTATGCAGATTCCCTCATCATATTCAGATCTTGGAAGACTGCAACATAGATGGAAGACAATTTGTTTAAATAGAGAGTACGTGGGAGTTTTACAGTCGAATACAATTTATATCACGTATAAAGTTCACATTCGTCTAAAACGTTTATGTCAGCTGCAAAATTATTGCATCTCGAAGTAGGTGAAATAAATCAAAACAAAGTTTGTGTTTAGCAACATAACATTACATTAAGCAGTTCAGCCTGATAGCAATTCTTCTCTTGTCGTTCGAAATGACTGTCAGAAGCCATTTGACTATTATAATGGTATAATTAGGGTATGCAATTGAATGGCTTGGCTTTAATATTGATTTCAAATGAAAGTATTATAATTGCCTCTCAATTTAATAGACTAGACTGTATCCGCATCTACAGCATTAAAATATTGTAGAATTATAAAATCACTCCCGCAGTAAATAACAAATAAAAAAACGACGTTAGTTCGTATGTAACTCAGAATTCGAACACTAGAAACATGTTCTGGCGAAGCTAATCTAGTTTTGGTCCGGTTCCAAGCTGTACGTTATTCTTTTTAGTTACAAGCTCTTTCTTCATTATCAGATATCCTGGAAACTTCTGGAGAAGTTGCGTTACGAGATCCCGGCTTTCTGAGATATAAGGAATGGTTGCAATAAACGTGTTGTTAGCGAAACTTGAACAAAAGTTCGTGAATTAGAACTAAAAAATTGCTGCACGGATTGAAAGTTCATATTGTTTAACTCCAGTTACTTACAGATAAACTTTTCCAGTAATTTGTCCATTACCGTAAGGAACCATGTTCTGATTTATGATTATGACATTAACAAGCTAAATGATAATGATGTGTTAGCTTGGAAATTACGACCATTTTTTCAAAAAAGTGTTAGTAACCTATTTTCATTTGCATTACCAAATTTTCATTAAATGTTTATTATGCAGTATAGTACACAAAAAAAAAATATAAGCATTGGTAGCCCAGTTGGTAGAACGCTTGCCTCGAACTCCGAGTGCGCGGGTTCGATTCCTGGTGCAGGCACGTACCTCTGAGTTTATTTCTCATGTACGGATCAATTTATTCGATTACCACTTGCTAACGGTGAAGGAAAAACATCGTGAGGAAACCTGCATACACCAAAGAAGAAATTCTAAGGTGTATGTGAAATCCACCAACCCGCACTTGGCCAGCGTAGTGGATTACGGCCTATCACTCTCTGTATGAGAGTAGGCTCGTGCCCCTCGGTGGGGACATAGATGGGCTGATAAAGAAGAAGAAGTACACAAATATCGGTTGACCTTAAATAAATATGTAAATCGCGATAGATATAACTGCTATTTTATACATTTTAATATAATACTCTTGTAAATTAATATACTCGTGAGTACCATAGGTATTTCAATATTGAAATATCCAGGAACAGCAATCGAGACACGCCGGCAGCGTGTCAGGCCAATTCAAAGACAAAGCGCCACAGTGTATCTTTACACGAACCACTTCGTACGACTTTTCACCCCTCCATAACTCAAAAGTTCTTTAACGTAAAGACATAAAACTACGCATGTTTAATTATATCGATAACGTCACGAGGAAGCCCAAATTTCATGAAGCTAGCTTAAACGGTTACGAAGATATGAAGCTCCAAAAATCGCAAAATAGGGTATTGACTGACTGATTAAAGTAGCAAAACCTAACCTACTTCCAGATGACCTAGAAGGTTGAGATTTGGAATTCAGCTCTATAATTACATTTGACCGTAGGAAAAAATCCAAAACTTTAAAAAAGTCAATTTTTTTTTGTTATCCCCATACAAAAAACTTGCAATATACACTAAAAGTGGTATAAAAAATTATACAATTCTTTTAGATTTTATTTAATAACAAGGACATGACTTGATACATAAAGATAGATTATAATGAACAAAAAAAAATAAAAATAAAAAATAAAATGTATTCACGTAGGATCGAACCTCCGACCCGAAGACCTCTTACTACCGCATAACTATTGCGCCAACCATAACTGTTGATAGTACTACGAAATTTAGATCTGCTTATTCAAAGTATCTAATCTGTCACTCCAGCCAATCAAACAAAAAACAAGTGATATACGATTTAAAATGCGAACGAACCAAAGTATGCTCTTAGCGGCGCTCACTCGCGCCAGCGTCTTCGTTATGCCCGGTTGACTAGAAAAAACTCGCCTATTAGATTGCGTTTTATGCTGCGTCTTTCATTAGATTTATTTGAAGATAGATTTTAATGAACAAAAATAAAATAAAAATAAGAAGTAAAATGTATCCACGTAGGATCGAACCACCGACCCGAAGACCTCAGGTATCTTCTTACTTGGCGCTTAACTATTGCGCCAACCATAACTGTTGATAGTATTACGAAATTTAGATCTGCTTATTTGATACTCTGATCTAAATTATAAACGTTAGGTGTATGTATATTCATTGTATGTATGTAATGTAACATATCGCCACATAATATCGCAGAAACGTAGACTTGTACGGATTTAAATTTTATAGATGGCGTTACGTGGTAGTGATTTATAGTGGTAAATGTATCAGAAAAGTAATAAAAAATTAAAACTTATTAAATTAACAGTTATCGAGACACAATTTATATTTAACAAAAAAGAAAAATGTTGAAAAATTAAATTCGTTCATGTGGGATCGAACCACGGACCTAAAAATATCGAAAGAAACATTTTACCATGACGCTTACCATTAGGCCAGCTAACACTATGCCCATGGAGTTGAAATTTAGAACTAGTTAGTATTGATTGACTGACTATTTAAAGTAGCTAATCTTAACCTAGGTACTTCGAAATGACCAAGAAGGATGAAAGGGGTTTGAAGATTTTAGTGTGGAGAGTGCTCTACAACTTTTTTTTTTAATTTTCCGAAAGTGGCGGCAGTCAATGAAACCTTCACTAATCTATAGTTCAGGTCAAAACAAATAGAAAAAATAGATGAAAAAAGAAAATGATAAAGCGTCACTTTTCCGAGATATAGGCTGTCAAAGATAGACTAGTGGCGCCAATAACTATTGGAACATGAAAAACTGTGTTTTGGTGTTATTAAATGGCACATATTGTATTGGAAATTGATACTAGCAGTTAAATAAAGTATCCTGGCTTATTTTAGCAACGCCCCTCCTTCCCACCAAGATGCTCAGACTACTTATAATTTTTATTATTTTAGGTATAAATATGGTGGGAATTTATAGTGGTTGAAAAATAAGAGTTTTTGAAGCAACCTTTGTCAACCAACTCCCAAAAGCATGGCCCCCTCAAATACTCCTTACCGTTTATTTTGTTACTGCGCTGCTCTGCATACGTGCTAAATGGAGTACTGAAGGGCGGGACGTGGCTGTGCGAGGAAGATGCGCATCTCGAGCTATGCTACGTATCTCGATAATATAAAAAAAAACATAGCTTTGCTCGAAAGCACGCATCCATAGCCAGCATCTATAGCACGAATCCATAGCACACATCTATAGCACGCATCTATAGCACGCATCCATAGCACGCATCCATAGCACACATCCATAGCACGCATCCTTCTATATGAAAAACATAGCTTAGCTGAATCCATTTCCACAAAACAATGAATATGATTGGTGGATTTCAAACGCATTCGTAGCAACGTAGCATAGCACATTTCTGGTGGAAAAGCACACTATATCTCGGAAACGTGACGCTTTATCAATTTTTTTCATCTACTTATATTTTCGATTTGTATTGACTTGAACTATCGATTAATGCAGGTTTCTTAGACTGCCGCCATTTTTGTGGAAAAAGTTACCATACACATGTTTAGGTAGGACATTATATTCAAACCCCTTTGGAATCCAGCTCGGTAATTACGAGTAAGCAAAGGAAAAAAACATTTTGCTTACTTTAGGTATTTATACAACCCGTTCACTATAAGTTTGCCGCTGTTGTCTCACTCACTCAGTCCTAGTTCCAGTGAGAAAACGCTACACTGACGTCATTAGCAGCAAACTTACGTTGTACTTGTATAGTGCGTTTTTAAGAATATTTATGAAACGCACGCACTCTACGACGCAGCGGAAAAGCAAAAAAAAGAACTAAATCTTACTACTTGCCTAGTTCTCTGTACAAAAAGTAATGATATCCCACCAAAAACATAAATGTGAAAAAGGGTGGCCAATTCAATATGAAAATTATGTTGAGAGCTTTGCCGTAAAAAGTATGGAGATCTAAATGAGTGCCAATTCATAGGTATGCAAAATAGAAATATGTATTTTTATAGAAAAAAAAATAATGCCTATTATGAACAAGTAATAATAAACTCTATTTCTTTGCTTTGTTGGATAACTTAAAACAATTGCTGTTATTAAAAAAAATATAAGATCTTAAAGGAGGTTAGTTTTATTTGGCCAGTTTTCATCAGAATTAAAATATTGAATAAGTTTATAAATAAAATGACTGATTTAATGGAAACTGGCCAAATAAAACTAACCTCCTTTAAGATCTTATATTTTTTTTAATAACAGCAATTGTTTTAAGTTATCCAACAAAGCAAAGAAATAGAGTTTATTATTACTTGTTCATAATAGGCATTATTTTTTTTTTTCTATAAAAATACATATTTCTATTTTGCATACCTATGAATTGGCACTCATTTAGATCTCCATACTTTTTACGGCAAAGCTCTCAACATAATTTTCATATTGAATTGGCCACCCTTTTTCACATTTATGTTTTTGGTGGGATACTGGTTTACAATAAACTACGTAGAGAACTATTTTGTGTATAAACCTTTTGAAATACTTACTTATTTATTGCAATACTGCTACAAAAGAGTAGGTGTGTAAAGTTTTCCTCGTTGGTATTGATAATCCTGATTTGTGAGAGAACCGGTAACAATATTTGCAATAGGAAATAAGTACTCAGTTTATCTATGCGAAACGTGCCATAACGTTTGATTTATAATGCGTAAGTGTGGTTCGTATACGGTAGCAGATGTCTGAAAGCATCGATAATCATATAACACACAAATTATGAAATACCAACCCATATTGTCAATTTATTGGTATTATTATAATTATATTTTACTTTACGTAACAGTTGTAATGTTGGAAAATACTAAGCTCTTACTCACGAACCAGAAACATAAATAAGAACATCAAAAAGGCAAAATTAAAAATATAAAACATTGTAAAGTTAAAATAAAAGCTACGAAAACATGCAAAGAGTTTTTATATAAAATGCTTTAAAATATTTCGCAACAATATGACAAAATCTACGTTTGAAATCATAAAAGCAAATAGCTAACGTAAACAAACTATCAAGGATAAAGTCTTATTGTTCTACTAAAAATAAGGCGCAACTTTTTACGAAGTTAAACTAATACATTAAGTATTCGATAGACACCATCACATAAGCACCTCTTTAGTATCATGTGTTTCGGAGGTGCCTACTAAACTTTTATGGCGCAAAAAGATTCTCGACACGTTCCCAAACGTTGTTACCACTTCATCACTACTTCTCGAAACAAAACACTATCGAGGGATTGCCGAACACTAAATATACGGTAAGTTATAAGAAAACGCCAACTTCGCAGTCATAACGTCTTGCTATGGTTGTTTTATTTGTTTTACTCTTACTTTTCTTCTCGATAACTGAATATAAACAGTGATTGTAGTGGAAGTTAGGGAGCGGGAAAAGAATAGACATCACGATATTATAACTTGTGAATCAATAAAACACAGTCGCATTTTGCCTGTCTGCACTCGTTTTTCATCATATCGCACTAAATTATATTATTTTTGTTTTAGTTTTATGCGATTGACAGAGTGTTGACAGAAATGGACAAATAAACTCTTGAACCAAATGAACAAGCAAAATATTTAATGAGTCATGAATTATAATAGTGGGAAAGAAAACATCTTGGCTCTATAACAAGCTGCGCAACGCAAAGAAAATGCCTTTTAGCGACTTTAATAATAAAACACCTAACCTTTCAAGATGTGCGATGTGCGTAAGTACCGTAATTCCCGCCGTCTGGGCGACGTTCAACAAATTGCTTAAAGTAAAAATTGTATTTTCTAGCCGCGCATAAATTTCGGACAAAATTTAGCACCAAAACTTTACAGAATAAATTTCCCTAATACAACACTCGTAAGTGATAATAAAATCATATTAGTGTCGTTTAAGAAATCCGTCCCTGACAAAGACGCGGTCTTCGGGGAGAACTTTTAAAACGTTCACGGCTAATGACTCAAAAGTTTTTGGATACGCGAAAAAAAATACCGAACTCCAAATGGGCGGGATCGTCTAAAGTAATTTGCTTGAAGCGACTAGTGATGTTCACATGTTGAGTACCTAACATACTGACTACTTTGTTACTAGATACATGTTAAGTTAGTACTTTATATGACGTATTCAAACTTTGTGGATCAAACAATTTATATTCTCCTTTCTATTAAATAGAAAAGAGAAACAGAAAACTTGGTTGCATAAAGAGTTCATTATCATTCATCATTGGAAATGTCGCCCTACGTCACTATAAATTGTATCATCAATACAAACCATAACAGTTTCACAGTCTAATCAGATACATAATTTCAATTGTAAACGTTGCGTAATTTCTATTGAACAATAACAATATAACACCCCTCTTTTGGAGTCAGGGGTTAAAAAAAGTGATAGAATAGACCGACCATCCGTAGAACGTTTGATAAGTTAGAGCAAGTGTTGGCGTACTTTTGTAACTGTTACTTAATTAACAGCGATCCAAAAGTATTCAGCTACAGCAGACTCTAGAAACGAATGTATACACGGTGAAAAGAAAAAGTTCCAGGGCGGGCTGATGTGAATAATAATAATGCGCCTACGTGACGCTCATTTGTACATATTATACGACGGAGACACATTCATTGCACACTGTCGTCTTACGACTGCTTGTTTTTTTTAAAACGTAGCAAGGAAAGGAAAATACGGAATAAATAAGCTGAATGTGAAATTTTCACCCATTATATACCTACGCGTTTAAAAAAAGACGTAAAATGATGAAATCATATTCATGATATACCTACCTACGCAAGAATATATTCTTATGAATTTAATTTTTACCTTTTAGGTAAGTAATTTAACATTTTAAAGGTGAATATCAAATTGTTGTCAGGTTTTCAAGCCGTAGCATTACAGCAAAATGACAACTGTAAATAAAAGTGTGGAAGAATTGGCTATCAGTTCACATATGGAGCTAGTGAAGGAAAGAGCTATTCAATGAACTTTTTTTCTTTTGTCATTGCCTATACTTTAAAGCTTATATTGGTCACTGCGATCATAAATGCTAAGTATAGTTTGTTCCCTCTAAAAACTTCACAACAATTATATAATTTTACCTAGTTCATTTTTAAAGTAGAAACCTTCAGTCAAAGCTGACGATTGAAATACTACATTTACTATTCAAAATAGGATGAAAGTTCAGCTGTTAACTAGTATACTTTCCTGACCGTATTTACTCAGCCCGCTTCCTTCGCTTATGAAATCGTACATTACATTTATACTCTGCAGCGATTGAAAACCTCCAAGCGCTTCAACTGAAATGAGTCTTCTTTCAAAATATAGACAGGTAACTAGGTATTTTCTTTTACTATAATTACAGCGTATCACAGGACAGACCAATGAATCTAAAACTCTATTACACATAGATATAGCTATCACCATCACACCGCTAATTACTTGAAGCTCAATTGTTCAAATTACTCCTGATTATAATGTACTCGTACGTATATGTATGTATATGTATAGATAGAGTAGAGCAAAGCAGAAAACTATCGTAACAAAACAGATCAGACAAAATAGTTTCTCTTCCCGATCCACTTTGCAAGAATTAGTGACCCTCACACACCCATAAAAAGCGCGCAGAAAGACTATGTTGTAGATAACACAGAAACTTTTTTAATCTCATTTATATTCATAGGGCTATACGTATGAGCCATTCATGAATATAATATGCCTAATTCATGCGAAAGCCCGCAAGAGAATCAATTTATGTGAGGATCACTTTAGTGAAAACAAGAATGAGCGAGATCGATTCCGAATTGATGTCAAAAAGGAAGAGTAAGTACATTGGGGAAATAAGGCTTGCGTTAAGATTGGGTAAATCGAGATAAACGAGGCTTGAGAAAAAAATAATATTTCATCAGCCTATTGTCACTTATTCAGCGGTTAAACTCCTGTTTATCACTATCGAAACAAACCTCAACAATAATGCAATACTCAACTGAAAACTGGCATTTATCTAGATTTCCAGTAGGTACTCGTACGTAGACGTCGATGTTAGACGTAGTCAGCACGTAGGCGCAACTTTACTACCCACCAGAACATAATATTGTATAGCTATCCGACAACCCAGATGAGTGAACCAACGGAGGCGCTACAGGCCAGTGAATTTCAAATTTTCCGGAAAATACTTCCGCCATTTAATGATGGAAATCACGCTTTGCTAGCAGTAAACATTTTACAGTGTCGTTATTATTTACGTACGAACCTACGCTGCTATAGAACAGTAAAACAATATTTTACGATCGACTGATCCGGGCTCAACATAGCCGGCATAAAGCGATACAATTTCCTTTATGTTTTAGAGAGCACGGTGGGGCATGCCCCAGTGGTTCCTGCCCCGGGGATGGTTGGCAATCCTCAAGCGTACGACAATGCATACATTCAGTTTTCGGTCCGTCTGTCCCCGTAAACAATATGTGGAACCTACAATACAGATACGTTATTCAAACTCCTTTTCTTATAAGTCTATTTGATCTCAGAATTCGATAATATATTTATGATCGTCGTAAATGGGCTTTGTAATAATTCTTGACATTTATTTTCGAATTTATAGCTGGTATTAGAATGAAGCAGATTGTCAAAGTTTTTAACGAAGATGTATAGCAATTTCTAGTTTTGTATTCTAGTTTTGTAAGTAAAAATTTAAATAAATAGAGTCGTAGTATTAAGGGTCATTTATTAAGCATTAGTAAGGTCTCCACGGTTTTAACTTTAATATAGAATCGCTATAAGTCCGTCGCTTCAATCGTCTAGCTTGTTTGGGGTTTTTGTGTAACAAACGTCAAACCAATAGTTTAACCATTGTACGTAAAGTATTTTTATTTATTTACGTAAATAAATCGTTTTTATTCAAAGAACCTTAAACAGGCTCAAGATTCTATTCTAATTCATTACATAAAAGCAATTTCGGTCCAGAGAAGAAGAAAGGAATTGAGAGTCGAAGAAATGCTCCCTGGTGGCAACAAAAATGTTACAAAATGTTTGTACTTCTTTGAATTTTCTAAATCTTTTTTTTTTTTCTTTAAAACGTAGTAAATAGGTACCTACTTTAGTTTACTAATTTTCAACATTCATCATTTTTTTTATATTTATAGTACTGTTATTATAATACTGAGTAATATATTAATTCATATTTTAATAAAGGTATTTCGACAAGAGTTCGCAAATCATGTTTCCTAGACGCATACAGGTTTAATAGATAGGTCTAGTTTCAGAACCAACGCTAGAGTGGGTAATTAAATCCCTCTCCCCACTTTTAGGTATCCGTTTGTTATCTATCCAGTATTATTATGCAAAATAAATAAAATGAAAATATTACAATAACATGTACATTAACGACCTCTGAAACAGAAAAGCCGGCACATTTAAAATATCTTGCTAGGCTTTAATTTTACATATGCCAGCTTGCTGCACGCAAAATAAAGTCTTTCAATATTTCATAGTCAGGAAAAAACTGACGACAGTTCGATACTTTAAGTACCTACTTAACAAACAAAAGTTTCAAAACAGCAGTGTTAAACAAGTATTCACGTCCTCGGAAATTGGAATGTTTTTACATTTGATCTTTACGTTGTATTTTATTAGGGAAGAGCATAAAATAAATGAGAGTGAGCCGCAGGTGGTCCCTTGAACACACGCCTGGGAACCATCCGCTTTGATTGAACAGATCACACAGAATGCCCTCAGATAATCGCAATCTCATACTAAATCGAAAAACGTGTTAGAAAAACGCTATTTTACACTTACCCCTTATTTTTATGCTTTTTCTTGTTTTTAAACCTTTTAGGTGACTTCTTTTCTTTATAAGAAAGCTGTTGTGAAATATGTACTTATCCTTTCTGTGAAGAAAATATTTTGCCAGTCATTTATGTGTATTATTATAATTCATTTGAAGATATGACTCGGACAGATCGGCCCTGTACTCGCACTGCTGTAGAGATATGTAATCGGTATTTTCCGAGACAAGTGCCCAAGCAGCGCGGCTAGGACGGTTGGTGGCCTAACGAAACAAAAACAATTCGTGTTGTTTTTTATCATTTCAATTTATTTACCTAAATATTTGGTTCCACGATTCCATTGGGTTTCAAATTTTCCTCCAGCGCTAGTTTCTTTTATCAATATCTACAAAATATATTATTCCAAACGTCTATAAAGATCTCGTGATTGTCAAGACAACACTACATTAGGAAAACACAAAAGCAAAACGTGAAAAACAATCTCACATTTTGCCTTTTTCTCGTCGAAATCTCAAAGTAATATTCCCCCTGGTTTTTCGGCGTTACGAAGCTGCATATTTTTTATTCCTCTCTGTGTAATCAAACGACAAACGGAGAAATCTAAGGGAATGAAATTTGCATACATTTAACCTTTGATGTACATATAAACGCTCCATTCCGACCTTTTTCGGTAGTTATTTGGCAGCCGATTGCGTTGAATTAATTAACGCCATATTATTCGAAAGATACGGGGAGATAGCACCCAATACAATGTTTTATGGCATTGTTCCAAAGAATAACGAATCGATTCATATTTTAAGTTGAAATCATTTCATTTTAAGCGTAAATTTACGAAATTTTCCCCTGGCAACTAAAGGTAAAACACGGGGCACGATTACTTGACTACGCTGTCTCTCCGTCCGTTACCTAACTATATCTCAAGAACCTTTGGTAGGTACGAGTAATTCCTACAGATTTGAAATGTCCTCTACCTTCAGAACATACACTTTTGTTAAGCTTTCACATTTTACATATATGTATTTACCTTTAATAAGGACTGTAAGTAAATGTTTATTTTAATAAGTTGGGCTTTTTTTAAATTAGGTATTTGCTTTAAAATGTACGCTTCTGTCGCATGCCAAATTATTCTGCATGCAAAATATTATATTCGTATAAAACTTGTACCTGCGTTGTGATAAATTCATGTGATCAATGGCACCTGTCCTTTACCCTAATTATTATTCGGTCCACATCTCAGATCTCAGCTCTAAAGGGCGGTCCCATTGCAACTAGACAATTCCAGAAGGAATTGAGCATCCGCAACTTACCCAACTTAAGCACGTGGTCTTTGTGTAGGGTAAATCCGGGATATTTGCCTCAGCGGGATAGACGCCCGAATTCAATATTTTAAAATGTAAGAAATGTGACCAAAAAATTACCTTACAATATGATAGCACCCCTCCCCCCAATCAGCATGCCGCAAAGCACGCGGCTGTTTATTGCAGCGTTATTGCGAGTATTGCGAGACACTCTATTATTATCGTAATTTTACTTTGGGGATGATTTTAGAACTACTGAAACTTTCTAATTTACCGGTAAGTTAATTTTATTTTTGGTTCTTAATGAGAACTGAAGTATAAAGATTATTTTAATTGTACTTTGAAAATAAAATACATTCATATAACTTATTTTTTCTTAGTTGGCGTCTATCCATGCAAAAAGTGATATTTGCCCTAATAAGTTTCGGGTTAGATGCCCTTTGGGCATCCCCTTTGGGTATCTAACCAAACTTATGAACTTGTGATTAAATATTATATTTTTAAATAACTTGTACATATAATAAGTATGTGTTTATGTTTTTAGGAAAACTACCCATTCTTGGATTCAAAAATGAATATTGGCTGGATATAATTTTAAGTAGTTTTGACAAATACTTTTGATATAATTACATCTTAAAAAAACACGCTAAAGACATAATTATGCATATTTGACAAACAAAAATGTAAAAAATATTTAACATGTATAAAATGTTTATTTTATTCTGAAGGGCACCTATCCCCTCCAAAAATTTTGGTACAGGGCATATAACCGGCCAAAGTGGCATTTATCCCGTAATTCAATTTTACGTTTAAACCGAAATAAATCATTTATTTATGGATTATTCTACAAAATGCAGCATGATATAGTTAAATAAAGTAACAAAGACTGTAAACAAATTTATGCTAAGTGTGTATTGTTTTTATTTTACGAATTATAAGTGAAATAAAATTGGGTTGGCATATATCCCGGATTTACCCTAGTAAATCTTACCTATAGGTTTACCTAACTTAAACCTTACCTATATCTAACAATTTCCGTTTATGATACTAACCGGTCTAAGATAAACACATCTTTGGTTCTCGATAGATTTAAGTCGATGTTTATTTACTAATATATTCACATTTTTCTTTAAAAGTTTTGAGTAAAAGTGTCACGAAAAACGGATGTTCTCTGCATTGAAGCAAAACGGCAGACACATAGATAAGATAGGCAGAAGATCGACAGAGTTGACGTGAAAAGCCAGAGTGAGTGATGGATGAAAATCAGGTGGGAGCATTCAACACTATTCAGAAATCACTACATATCACGAGTAGATAGAACATTCCTTGTTACGTTCTCATGTCTGATTTTAAATAAAACAAAATACTATCAATTTTCATAGGATTTTTCCATTTGAATTTTCTCATAGATTGTGCAATTAAAAATGTTGTTACTCAAAGTACCTACAAGTAGGTACCTGTAACTAGTATAAATAGGGACGCACCGTTATGAAATAAGTAAAATATCACGACTAGCATTTGACTAGAATTCAACAATAACATAGTCTAAAGCAGTGAGCAAAATACACCCTTGTTAATCTGTTTACTTTAGTTACCGTCTTTGACTAGCCAGGACGACGTATTTTTTATCTTACTCGCGGGAAATTGGCTTGTCAACACCCAAGCATGCCTTCTGGCTGTCAATGTTCGCTACAGGATACACTTTAAAATATACCTATTCATATGCTTCCATTTTCACCTTCTCATATTATTTACTACTGAAGTAACAGAGTGATGTGGGAAAAAGGGAGTAAGAACTTACCTAAGTGAAGGCTTTTTTCCCTCTCTTTTAATTTTATACAAATAAGGAAATATTTCGCCGTACTCTTTCAGCTTAAATACATCTACTTATAGCGGATAATGTAATGATAGTAAAATTAAAATGTACTGAATCATTGCCAAAGGCACTGTACTGTAATGTCAACTTAAACAAGTCAGATATGATGTATTTAGAAACCTACTTACAACCTTATTATCTTCAAAACAATTTGATCAAAGAGCTTTACTTTTTACAAACTGAAACAAAAAAAATTAAAGAAAAAAAAACCTTTTTAAAAACAAGCTTTTATTATTTGTTTATAAAATGAACTAAAAAGTTAAAAATAAATTAACTCTAAAAAGAAATATAACACTTTGTAACTTGATTGTAACCTTTAACGACAAATAAGCGTCTTCGTCTAGGACAAAATAATTCCATATTGTACAAATTTATTTAATTTTAACACTAAAACTTTTCACCATACATAATTATTCAATCTCGTCCCCCCTCTTTATCATAGTCCCCATTTATAAATGAAAGCGTGTTACATTGTGATAGCTTGAGGAAAATGAGTATTTAATTAATACAACACAACATTTTTCTTTTTAATTTGTTAAATACAACATATAAGTTGTATTTAATTAATACATCACAACATTTTCCTCAGGCTATCACAATGTAACACGCTTTCATTTATAAATGGGGACTATGATAAAGAGGGGGGACGAGATTGAATAATTATGTATGGTGAAAAGTTTTAGTGTTAAAATTTAATAAATTTGTACAATATGGAATTATTTTGTCCTAGACGAAGACGCTTATTTGTCGTTAAAGGTTACAATCAAGTTACAAAGTGTTATATTTCTTTTTAGAGTTAATTTATTTTTAACTTTTTAGTTCATTTTATAAACAAATAATAAAAGCTTGTTTTTAAAAAGGTTTTTTTTTCTTTAATTTTATTTTTAACTTTTTAGTACCTCTATTTTTAATTCGAGATTTACTACGACGTAGTTCGCAGCGCGTAGCAGCGTTATTCCGTTATGAAGTCCGTAGTTGAGGTTGCGTCGTTTAATTACGGAGTGCCTATGGCCACCTTCCGGCTCCAACATCAGACCCTGGTTACCATATAGTATCAAAGTACTCGTCAAGACTAATCCAATGAGCCCAAACTAGATGGGGTTGCGTCGTTTAATTACGGAGTTCCTATTTCTACCTTCCGGCTCCATCATCAGACCCTGGTTACCATATAGTATCAAAGTACTCTACAAGAGTAATCCAATGAGCCCAAACTCGATAGGGCTGCATCGTTTAATTACGGAGTTCCTATGGCCACCTTCCAGTTTCATCATCAGACCCTGGTTACCATATAGTATCAAAGTACTCGTCAAGACTAATCCAATGAGGCCAAACTCGATAGGGTTGCATCGTTTAATTACGGAGTTCCTATGGCCACCTTCCAGTTCCACCATCAGACCCTGGTTACCATATAGTATCAAAGTACTCGTCAAGACTAATCCAATGAGCCCAAACTCGATAGGGTTGCATCGTTTAATTACGGAGTTCCTATGGCCACCTTCCAGTTCCATCATCAGACCCTGGTTACCATATAGTATCAAAGTACTCGTCAAGACTAATCCAATGAGCCCAAACTCGATAGGGTTGCATCGTTTAATTACGGAGTTCCTATGGCCACCTCCCGGCTCTATCATCAGACCCTGGTTACCATATAGTATCAAAGTACTCGTCAAGACTAATCCAATGAGCCCAAACTCGATAGGGTTGCATCGTTTAATTACGGAGTTCCTATGGCCACCTTCCGGCTCCATCATCAGACCCTGGTTACCATACAGTATCAAAGTACTTGTCAAGACGAATCTAATGAGCCCAAACTCGATAGGGTTGCATCATTTAATTACGGAGTTCCTATGGCCACCTTCCAGCTCCATCATCAGATCAGCTCCATGTTACCATAATATTGCATTGTCACGCGATATACATAAGCATGCAAAATTTCAGCTCAATCGGAAACCGGGAAGTGGATCAAATTTAAGTTGCAAGATTTGATTACAGAACGACAGACAACGGGACAGGTGAAACTAAATAAAAGCTTGTAAAAAGGACGCGATTTTTTTCCAGAAATTAATGTCTCTATTGTAAAAAGTCACGAAAGGTCAAACACATCTAAAATATCAAAGTCTTTCCTCTAAAGACAACGTTATGTCATGATCATGAACGATCCGCGTGGGCGGCACAGGTCCGGAATCAGGAAAAGTGGCCGCGAGTTTAATAAAATTAGCAAGTTCCAACAATCACCGATCCTTTTATTTACCATCTGACTACAACTTGCTTCATCCCTGACAATGGCAACTGTTTATACATCGTCATCGCGGTGAATTTATAAAAGGGGATAAAAGCCTCTCATTTGGGAGTCTTTCCGCGGCTCAGCTAAGGTTAAACCTCATTTACTTCGTGTCAACGTGAAATACGGTAATGTCTTTCACGATTTTACCGCGCGAAATTTAGGAGAAAAGAGGAAATAAATTTGAACAGGGAACAATCCGAAACCATTGCATCATTAAACGAGATTAATATCCCCTCGAAGGCAACCGCGTTTCTCTTGTTGAAGAAATGTGTCTTGTCATCTTGTAATGCGAATAGGTACGACAACGCAAGCGGCGCTCAAATGGAAAACGGCGAATTTGTTATTTCTTTGAGATTTGAGTCTATCTATTCCTAAGAGACCGAGATGAAACCCCCTGGGACTTATCCTGCGCTGTTTTTCTTGTCAACCAATAAACGGAAATATTTAGGCAAGAATATGTGTTTTTTTCTGTAAATACTTTATTAGTAAGAATATTTTCAGACTAAGTTCACGTTTGTACTTATAATAATATTTTACAAGCTGGTAAGTAATTGTATACATCCTGTTTTATCACCAACAACACAAATCGAGTTGAGTTCGAAGATAATCAAGTAATCCGAAAGCAACCGCCGAATAAAATAAATTGATCCAAATAATCACACGCTAAATCAAGTTTCGAAGCCACCCAAAGTTTGCTGTAGGTAATTTTGTAGGTTAACAACAAGCCTCAAGCAAATTTCCAGCTAACGAGTTTCGAGTGAACCTTTCCCAACTATCGATTCGAGCTACGAAAAACGGTACACTACAAAGTTTATCCGATTTACTTATTTAAATGAAACTGTTAAAATAAAGTGTGTTTCGTTCCCAGAGTGCGACAGTGCTGTCGGATTTATATTTAAATCTGCCCCGAGTTGCTTGTTGCGAGTGTTCCGAGGTAACCACCCTCTCAAGACTCCCCGATCTCTTTTTAAAGAGGTTAAGTCCTTTAAAAGTTCGCAACTAGCTGCACTTTCGGTAGACGCTGCAATCTGGGTGCATTACTGCGATTACAATCTCTTAGTATTCTTGTATCGCATTCGTTCCACGGTTATGCTCGCCTTTAAGTTTGAATTAAAATAGAAATAGGTAAAACACTCTGTGGTCTTTTATAACATATACCAACCTGTGAATTCGTGAAGATAACAGATTTAAGTTAACAAAAACAATCACGTTATCCCACTGAATGCATACACATCGTATTACAGGTACGTAGGTATTTACTCAATCTCGAACCTCATCCAACTCAATGAACGAAATAAAACCAATGTAACGAACCTTCGATTGAAGGCGATTAATTTACTATACACCTTTATTCGGCTGTGATCTAGCGGGTATAATAAATACAGCCGGGTGGCCAACGCGTCGGCTCAATGAGCCAATATCACCCAAATTAATGACTCAATACATCCTTTTTCATCCCCATTTTATTTAATCCCACACAACACGTCACGTCGAGAGAGAATCGCGCGGTCCTCGAAATTCTGTACGCAATTTTGCTGAAAATTTAATTCAGTGTTATATTGTAGCATGTGATAGGTACGTGTAACAATACTCTAAATCAAATTCGCACACGTTCTTCTGTAAATATTTACGCAATGCAATGCTGCCCTCAGTCCTGTTTTATTTGAACTCATTACAATCATTTTATTACTCCTCAGTTACAGAAAAGGGTAACCTTTAATATTTTATACTTAATTTTGGACAATGACAGGTTTAATTAACTTTTCTGCAACAGACTACTCCACACGAAGCATATGTAGGAAAAGTGTGAGTTAATTAAATTTTCACGAATCAGATTCAAAATTAAATCGTTGCTCTCAAAATCTCCTTTGAAAATTCCAAATTGCTTTGCGTTGATTAATTTCATATTTATTCATGTCACATACGAGCACTAAATAATGTAAGTACCTACAAACAAACAGCTGCGTACTTAAGAAAGCTTCCTTCACTTTACATGTAAATAAATATCGGAATGCTACGCCCTTTCTTAACATATAAAGTAGGTACCACACTAAGATTTAAGTGAACTGAAGCAACAACAATTTGTTATAATTAATGAATAGGTACACAATTGTATGCCTGGCAGGTAAAGTCAATTTGGAAAACGCTTTCAACGACGACGTCCAAATAAACGAGTTTTGTTTTAAATTTATTTAAAGAAGCTACTGGTTAAATGCATATTAATTATAAGTGTTTTAACGATACTTAATTAAGCACGTATACGTTTGCTTAGGTACTTTTCTTGGTATAAGAATTGGGAGTAAACATTATTTTTTACTAACAACCGGTCATTACAAATTTTGACTACATACTAACCACTTTTTAAGAATTTAAAAAACAGTGCAGTCAATTAAAGTAAATCTTGCTATTACTTCCTGCAGCCATTCTACTAATATCTTAAAAAGGATGAATGTTTACGACTCCTTCACACAACACCCACTGAACAGATTTTAATAAAACTTTGCAATACAACAGCTTGCATATCAGAATTAAATTATACCATGAAACTCAGTGTCACTTCCCCTTAATACACTTTCATTGAGCCAGAAGAAATAGCCCCGTTCAATAACCCGTTTTGTAGGTACACCAACTCTATTCAATTGGTTGACAATAAATTGTACATCAGCGCAATCGTAACGCGAAAGGGGCTTTATTCGATGGAAATTTGCCTTTTGTCAGTGGGTCGACGAATTCTAGTGAGTTCTAAGCGATACAAAGCGAGTTCCCAAAGTTGATTGTGAGGAAGATCTTGCAACTTTGTCTTTCTTTTGAAGTTTTGTTGAAGCTTCAATTTATGTATGTTTATAAACGTTTTGCATATCAATTTGTCAGTAAGCGTTTGACATACACGTTTGATATTCTAAATAAAAAACAAGGAAATATAAATATTACGATTTCTTGTTGATGTGTGCACCTATTTTTTATGTTTTGGTACAAGCATAAGGCGATATTTAGTTTGTTTTTTATGATCGCCTAGCAAGATTTTGAACATCCTTACTTTAACATTTAGGTACAGAAATTAATTGCATAATTCATATCGAAAGAAAAGTATGTTTAAAGTCTCATGTTTCACTTAGGCATATAGGTAGGTACTCGTTCAAGATAAAAACATATATTTATTTATAATATGTTAAAATGTGTTTTTTTGAGTGACGTTATTTGATCCTTTTCACACAAGCTTATTTTACGAAGAAAAGCAATTAGACTTCAAAGTGAGTCTTTATTCGCTTCTTGTTAATAGCATGTGAATTATTATACAATTCTTTGAAGACGTTACAAAACATTCAATTACATCGGGCATAGCATTTTATTCGAAATACCACATTTTGTAGTCATATCTTTAAAATCACTCAGTATCTTGAAATAATGCAGTTAATAGTTTAATTCTGATGTTTGAGCTACAATATAGTTTAATCTAAATGTGTTCTGAAGTAAGTAGATGAAAGAGTAACGAACATTCATCCAACCAAACTCACATGCTCACATAGTCACAAACGTCCTCGTTTATAATATTAGAATAAAAGCTAATGGCATCAATATCTTACAATAAGTCAGATTAGACGTCTTTGTGAGTCCATCTGAGTAAGGGTTTGCACAAAAGGTTTATATGATCGAGACTTAACAAAGGCCCATCGATAAGATAAGAATGAAAAAGTTCCTTTCTCATGTAGGATTTCTTTACCCGACAGCCGTCTGTTACACTACAAGCACTTACTTTAGTGAATAAAAGTACCTACGGCCGTTCGTTGGCCTAAAACGTCACAATCATCGCTTTTTGCTTCAACGCTGTTTTCTTCCTGAGACCAAAAGTAGTAGGTAAGTGAACGAATATTTTTGAAGTTGGAAAATGTAGAATCTACTGGATTTATGTAGTCATGTAGAAACTACATACTGAATGTATTTATTCATTTGTATTTATTATGAGCTGGACGCCTTCTTGGATGTCTGGGCAGAGGCGGCCCAGGATAGGGAATCGTGAAAGAAAAGGAGAGAGGCCTTTGCCCAGCAGTGGGACACCGATGGCTAGATAAAATAAGATAAGTTTTATTCGCGTTATAACGATAATACTGTTGATTTGTTTTGACAGTGATTATAAACAAATTAAAAGACACTTTGAGATTATCATAACAATAAACAATTTTTACACACCACAGCCATTCTATAATAAACTGTATCTCTACTACTCAGTCATAACCGAAATAATTTGCTAAAAACAATTATATGGTATCACGTACTAGCCCATGGTATACCTACTGTACAGTGTTACACAATGCTACGCTATTTTGCGACGCTCAACAAGCTTGAATAATGGCCACTAAAGGCATAAATGTGAAAATATTATTGCTCTCTAAATTATCTAGGTCGTCAAAATAGCTGTTTTTGATATAAAAACCGTTGTAAAGCTGTATAATCTCTCTAAAATCAATTAGTACATTCCTGACCCGAATTCTTCGGAATTGAAATCTATTGTAAACAGAATCTGTCGTTATGAATTGATTTATTGAAGTTTTGCCCGAACAAATGAAACCACAACAAATACGTAGGTATATTTCTTCTTAGGTATTGTTACGTGATTCACTTCTTTTTGGTTTTTCCGCACGACGGCACGATGTATTGTATGGCACACCATAACACCCCGAATGAGTTTGCATCTAAGTAATTATTTTATCGAAGTAATTCACGTAGAAAATAATATTTTACTGCGATGGAAGTGTACAAATATATATTTTTTTCGTACATGAAGAATAACATTAATACATATGAAATCTGGATCAAATGCAAGCAATTGCGTGGAAACGATTATTTGCATAGCAACCTCTGCTCTCAAAGCAATCTCGCAACAAGAAAATTGGAACGATATCCAATCTATTTGTGCGTACGATTTCATTTATCTGCTTCCCATCGCAATGTAACTTGTAACCTTTTTTGTTAAATTTCACTAAAGTTTTGTTTTTTTATCAATCATACGTTGAAATCAATCGTGGTAAGTATTATCAATTGTTACTGGATTCATAATAAAATTTTAAAATTTTACAAAACTACAACTGCTGCCTATAAACCTGGTACACTATATTTAAAATGATCTATTGATTTGTGGAAATTAAAACCTTTTTTTACTAAACTACTCGTACTTAGGAGGTATGTACCATATATACCTATGTGAAGATTAATAATTTTAGACAAGTATACTATAAACCTATCTACTTTCTCTCCTTTAAGCTGTAGTAGGAATATACATACGTACAGAATGTTCCCCAATTTTCTGGTCCCTACAAGCGGTTCCGTGGTGTAATTACCTAGTAATCCTCTAATAAAGACTCTCTGTTCGCAGCTGATAACAAAATTGACTTACAAGAAAAATGGTTAACGGGAATCTTGAAATATCACTGCTAATTTCATCTAATTAATTCTTATACGTGTAAAATGCAATGGCATTAATATTAAGGGGGACTCTACAAAAGCGTGCGAGTTCCTCCTCATCTTGTATGTAAATATGTATTGAGGAACCAAAATGTTAAAGTGACAACTGTAATTTTATGGATGTCAATATATACCTTCACAATAATAATAAAGAAAATATTTGTTTGTTTGTTTATGTTCTCGGAAGCTACTGGACCGAACTTAGGTATATTCTGTCGGAGAGACACAGGTAGATTAATTACATTGTTTTTTTTATTTGATTTCAGATAGACGCCTAGCACTAGATCCTACCTACTTATTTTAGGATTCGCAATATGATAATATAGCTAGAGGAAAATTATAACGGAATCAGTAAATTCCTGTTGGCTAAGTACGGACTGCAAAGTCATTTGCATTTGTGCAACTCGGCGGTCCACTTTCCATAATTTCTTACCGATATAGGTACCTACGTTAAATGTCCTATTTCTACGAGTTGCGAACATTACAGTTAGGTACTTACGTTTATAGTAACTAACTGATAATGGCAAGATGCAGTAAACGTAGGTACATAATAATCTGAATCTTTTAAATACAAGTTACATTCTCCACTCTTTTCAGGTAGATCAAAAGATCTCCTTAATGAATGTCTACAAATTATTTGTTATCGCAATAAGTAGCTAAAGTTATGCAAACCTACACCTTTTACGTTAAAATAACAAATATGTGGGTAGATCAAAAGATTTGTATATTACTTACGTAAATGCCTACAAAAGTGTTTTTTTTTATATCGCTGTGAACGACCTAACAAGTACCTAAATTCCAAAGTAAAATTCAATACACGTCAACAAATCTAGCAATAACGTACTTATACCTTCTCTTTACTTAAGTTAGATACAATTGAATTCATATGTATGAAGAGGTACCGAATATAAAAGAAAAACATCGCTATTTCAGATAAGTTTCGTAATCGCGGTGCAAAAAATATCCGGAATACGTAGGAAATGTGGCCGGGACCCAGCTGCGACGATACGCGGTGTATAATTTATTAATGTCTCATGTACGTACCAATATCTACCTATTATAATGTAACATACAGGTGGTAGTGAGTAATATCCACAAAATCTTTAAAAGAGGATATTGTGGGATAATATTTATTAAGTGATCGATCAAAGAATATAATAAATCAATAAAATATTTAGAGACAAAAACATCATTCATAAATTGCTTACTACATTTTGACACATAAAAACGATTAGATAAGAAATAAAATACATATACCTATCTAGATATATTTTTTGTACTTAAGGGAAAGATGAAATGCGATGTCCTGTAGATTTACCGATAGGCAGATAGGTAAACTCTATACCGAAGACTCCACCGACAAAAGCAATGCTTTTAAATATGACGGTGATGATACTCTATACTACACCATGTATGTTTTTGGGGTTTACATAAAAAGAGGAGCTTTAATTTATCATGAAATGAACCTGTAGCGCTGTTAAGCGACGGGGATCGGATTCAAATGATACTCTTTATTTCCAGGAAGTGTAATTTTGTAAAATCAAATGCCGACTGAATAGAAAAAGATTGCGAATTTAACAAATTAAAAAAATACCTTTCGCTGTCTTCATTATCGTTTTTTTTTTCATATACTGACTAGTCACTAGTGACTAAGTAATAGGGAGTGATAAATGCAAAAACTAAGTCGCTGTTTAAACCAAACTGGCGTCTAATGGACCCAAACAGATAGTAAGTATTTGAATGATACCAGATTATGTATGGTTTTAGCGGGAATATGGGAAAATGAATGGGGAGATAAAAACAAACGGTTAATTATGAACGCATTTTATTATTTTTTACAAAAAGTGCTCAAATTGTCTTCTCCCGACCTTTATGCACAAGTGGCACCTTCTAATAAAATTACGGCCTAATGAGCAGCTTCGAATACCTACTTTTTGCAGTAATTCAATTTCAGACCTTATTGGTTTTAAAAAATAATTTAAAAAAAAGACCGGTGGTTTATGTCAATCAGGTATCTGTCACCAGGTAGTAATGATAACCTATGCAAACCGTATGAAAATGTTCGTTACCTTACGTTTCATGCTGCACTCGTATTTTCTGCACCGCATCGCCACTGTTTTGCTTGTGATTTTGACGATTTAAAGCATTCCTACCGGATTCTTGTTAGCTTGTGACTTGGACTACTATTGTGTAACGGAAACAACGACTTAGCGCTCAACCGGACTTTGATTTGCTTTAGATTTTGGACTTCTGTAAAACAGTCACGATGCCGGATGATAACAATCGTTACGGTCATAACGAGTATGCAGACATGCACCTAATTTATGGTGAAACGAGGCAAGTTTGGACTCGTGGTAATGTAACTTATAATGCTCGGTTGGCTGCCAGATTGTATGGTGAACGATATCCTAATCGTACGCCGACAACACACGACATTATTTTAACTGTAGTAAATGCTTACCGCGAGGGTCGGGTCCCAGGAACCAGAGCTCCAGGTAATGGAAGACCCCGCACTATTGACGATGACGTAATATTGGATGAAGTTCGCCGGGAGCCTGGAACCTCAGTGCGAATCATTGCAAGGCGCACTGGCATTCCGAAATCGTCAGCTCACAGAATTTTGAAACGCAACTGATACTACCCGGACCATATTCAACGTGTCCAAACGCTTCATATCACAACCGATTTATGAACGACACATCGAATTTTGTCGCCAAATGATTGCTAAATGGAGAGAAAACCCAAATTTTTTAAATGACGTTTTATGGAGCGATGAATCTGCCTGCAAACGAGATGGTTATTTAAACCTGCATAATGTCCACAGCTGGCAGCTCTCAAACCCTCACGAAAAAAGAGAAGATCGTTCGCAACATCAGTTCAAAATTAATTTTTGGACAGACATAGTCAATGGCCAAATCGTAGAGCCATTCGAGCTGCCAGCTGTCCTGAACGGACAGTTACTTAAATTTCTAAGTTTAATAAAATTAAGAAATAATTTACCTATTTTGTTGGAAGGGCTGGAGACGTACTCTAAAGAACTGAGAAAGAGGATGTGGCTTTAAAATGACGGTTGCCCCGCACATTACGCTCGACTTGTTCGCGAGCACCTCAATGAGGTATTTCGTAATCGCTGGATTGGGCGTCTAGGGTCAATCCGATGGCCGTCACGTTCCCCTGATGTACACCCTTTAGATTTCTTTCACTGGGGATGTGTGAAAGATAAGGTTTATGCAAAACCAATTAGGTCTGAAGTTGAGCTAAGGCAGAAAATATTTGGTGCTACTCAAGAAATCTCTTCAATGAGCATGGGAAGATTAAGCCGTAATTTTGTTAGAAGATGCCACTTGTGCATAAGAGTCGGGAGAAGACAATTTGAGCACTTTTTGTAAAAAATAATAAAATGCGTTCATAATTAACCGTTTGTTATTATCTCCCCATTAATTTTCCCATATTTCCGCTAAAACCATACATAATCTGTTACCATTTAATTCTACCTGTTTGGGTCCATTAGAGTCCATTTTGGATTAAACAGCGACTTAGTTTTTGCATTTATCACTCCCTATTACTTAGTCAGGCTGAAAAAGAGACACCCTACTAGACCATTTCTCTTAACTACTTGATTTTGTCAACTTAACTGAACATCTAAGTTTTTGAAATAATTAGTAGACTTAGTTAGGTCTTCGATGTCTAATGCCCCGAATTTGTTGTTTTTGCAATACAAGTTATACCATTCTGGATTTGGCATAGTATAAGAAAGTTTTTACAAGCATCTGTTTATTAAGTACAGAGTAATTTTTTTTCATGGTAGCTGCTCAAAGTTGAGTTAATGTTTTTTAGAGAGAATTATAGTTAACTTCGACAGTAAATTTGTCGATGTTCCACTTTAATCATAGATGGATAGATAGAAATACTTTATACTTAATCATCTACTAATTATGTTCACCACATCATAATTAACTATCGGATAAGCCGTTAACGTACTTTTCTTTTTAATTGATTGAATATTAATCGCTCTCTGATACAAAAATCATACAAAAAGTGGTTTATTTTTCAAAAATCACCTTTCTATGAGCATGTTGAGCTTATTCGATGCACCTTAACTCCATCTACCTCCGGTTTCAGTTTGTCGGCCTATTTTTGGGACATCCTGTATATTCATTTAATATTGAAAGTTTGAAACCCATTAAAAATCTTATTCACTTACCAACAGAACATAAGTTCAAACTAACCATAACCAAGTACCTAACTCAAATACTTAAATGAAAAAGTTCTCAACCAGAAAATGGCAGCAAAATACAGACTTAAGTGTTCTAATTAGAACGTCAGTATCTTTGTAAAATGGTGCAGCGGCTGCTACTGCAGTCGACAAGGCGGTCGCGGTTGTGGAAGCCGAGCGTCCCAACATTTTGTAACTTGAAAACTTTTCGCTTCACACCGCAAGACATTTCATCATATTATCGAAAATGAGGTTATCTTACTCACGGTAGAAGACAGGAAACTAAAGCAAGACGCTGCAAGTTTAAATCTTCATTAAATGCACTAAAGTTTCAGTTTGAAACTCCGTGTTGCGGTTGTTTTTGCAGCCCCGACATGCTGTTAACCTTATACACTTAAAAGCTTAGGGATCTTGAGAAACTTAAAAATGGGACTCAGGTATCGTGTAATCTAGCTTTCTACATTTAAAAGTTATAAAACATCTCTTTCCTCGTTTGTCAAACCTAGATGTACACAAAAACGGAAGAGCTGGACGAATAATAAAGTTTTAACTAATGGAAATCATTGAATAGGAAGGTTTATGTTTTCATCGCAACCTGTGAGCGGCAGCTCTTAGAATAATTAATAACAAAGTCGAATACCTTGAAACTAAATTTCTATACCAACGTTTTGCATTCGTACATCTTAAATGCGTCTCGGCTTTCTTAAGTCTTATTCGAGTTTGGTAACTCGAATACACAGCCTTAAGAAAGCCAGCGTCACGCACGTTGTGCATCGAACGTGATAGCAATGCTACATCCCTAGGGGTTAAACTGTCGATAAATATTTGCGGAACACTGCAAGCTACTGCAAAACAGCTTGTACGTGCAACTACTCGCGATATACAGACGTTGCCGACATTATCTGCCTAGGAGACATTTATAAATTGGTACAGTTCTCGTACGCTGCCTCTTCGCTCAATAAAACCGTTCGATCATGTTGTGTTTTGCGCTACTCGTAACTGCTTTAGGAGCTTCTGTCGGTTATTGTCTGTCGAACCTTTTATCAGGAAAGTTTTACAGTAACATGGCCTGAATATATGTAAGTATTAAATCTTGAGGGAAGACAGAACATCCTGTTACTTATAAGTAATACTTATGCAATATTGATGGAACTGCCTCCGTGGTTTAACGTTAGACAAGACACTGTGAATCAAACGCCTACTTCAGTTCCCGTTTCTCTTAAAGCCTTCAAACTGTAGAATCGTAAAATGCTGGAGCGTAAAGCTTTGATACTAAGTACCATACCAATATATTTACAACTTATTACATATATGAAATTACAATAAAAGGAGTACTTTCATTAAATTCAGGGACTTCTGGTAACGAAATAAATTTTAAAATTACACACCTGCGCTGCACATTGTATGCAGTAGGTAATTTAAAGAATTCCGCTGAAATATCCCGCACATGTTTTTACTTCAAAAATGTTTTTGTTAGCTGCAGTTTTTTAGAAAAATCAGAGTCCTGTGTGGGAGAGTAACTAATTATCCACCATTAAGAACATTCCCAGAGTTTAATAGTTTTAGAAAACTTTTTGAGAAATCTGACCACATTTATTTGAAGAAATGAGCTAAAAGTTCAAAGTTATCTTGAAAATTTCTTCAACGTTGTGTCACAGTTCCTGTGTTTTTGTGCAGAAACGATGTCATCGTAAAGATTTTCTTTCCAAACCATTCAGAATTTCTGATAAGCCATAGAAAGTAGATAAGATATGGTATGAAAAGACCATTTAAGTTTTGAGTTGTAAACTATCTTATACGACTTCAGACTTGTTTGTATAAAACTTCTTCTATTCTCTACTTGTCGATACGGCTTAGCTGCGTTCTCCCAGTATAAAGATTTACACGATTTTAAATACTTTCGACTTTCAGAAAGATTTAAAACATCAACAATGCGCTTATATTCGGACGCTGACTAGCAGAATCAGCATTCAAATTCTTGGAAGTGGCGAAGACTGGACTAGACTTGCATAACCAGACTTCTTCGTGTTAAAATCACTCACAAAATTCGACCAAAAACAAATCAATGTCGAAGATTTGTTTTTGGTCAATGTTTCAATTATTAATTTATGTTTAACGTACGAATTATATAACGTACGAATAGACAAAGGCAGTCTGTTTTTTATAAGCGAACTCTACAGTTTAGTTTTTTCCACAAATTTTTAAACAAGTGGCAAACTTAATGATGAAATTAACCTTCTAAATAACCTTGTACGTACATATTCCAGGTAAAATTATATTCCACTGTTTTCATGAGAAGTCGTTCAATTGTTTCAGCATAGTTGTATTCTTGAATAAAGCCGTAGTTTCTTATGAACTCTATAATTAGTAGATGGAAAATACTCTGTTTGTTGGAAGCGTATTTAGAGGAAATTGGCTTTTATATTAGGTATAGGTACGTATATTTTTCGCCACTTATGCTTTGAATTAAATCTGAGATAAACAGAAAAGACCCTCCAATCTTATATCATCTGAGAATCCAATTTATCTCTATGATGCTCGTAATGGCATTACCATAATAATTATGAAAACAAACACGATGCCTATGAAAACATCAAACTGACCTAACCTTGAACTAAGCACATACTATATCATTAACACATTTCCGTCATCCTAAGACAAGACAAGCCACATCACACCCTCACTTCATAATAAACGCGTTTCTAATCTGCTATCAAAACTTAATTAACAGCTGTAAACGGCTAAGTGATTAATAAATTTATGGTAATTTTGTTTGGAGTGAAACACGGTGAAAGCCAAACGTATTGGACGGATGTAAGGCAGTGTTTACATAATCAAAATTGTAATTAGCAAGCCGTCGATCAAGGGAGCGACCTGTCATCCCTTAGCTGCTGCGTCATCAATTTTCTTTGTGAGCTTCCATCTATTCAATGAACGCATTAATCGAATCTGTCTGCTGAGTATTGCTAAATTCGTGGTTGTTAACGCACTTCGAGTTCTTATCACTATTGAGTACCTTAAGCAGAACTCTGCGGTCTTCCTACTGCCCCTGATTATATTAGTGCGCATGATAATTACACTGAGCCACTTGAACGTAGCTGGTTGGTTCTCAAATTAGCAGTTGGCGTAAGATACCAGAATCGCCTTCTAGCTACCTATATATGAATATCTAACTACTCGTAAGTACAATCGATCAAAGAATTGCTCCCACATTAGTCTTCTTCCTCTCTTGGGAAAATATCGCTGTAGGCACTTATTTGAAGCAATATTGCAGGTATAGTATGACTTAAGTCCTAAGTAAGTGATATTTTCTGAAAAGATAAAACATATAACCGCAATGTGAAATGAAATGAAATGTACGGAGACACGGTAAGATAGGTATTTAAAGGTAGTTCCAATTCGATTACCTACATTAATTTATATCAATACCGGAAATCTCTATTCTGTATATTTCTGTCAGTCATTGATAAATAACAAGGTTAGTATGTAATAATGAGTCCAAGAAGTCGAATAAAACCATTTCCAAGTCCCTGTAATATTAAATTCAAGCTTTATTATCTTATTCAAAACTTATGCCTACGAATGACATAAACTTCATGATTGCATTGTTGACACAGCTGCTTTTCTAGGCCTTTAACTTGGATATTTTTGAAAGTGATTCAGTCTGCAAAGTTCGAAATGTTATAACAACATTTTGAAACTTACGCTAAGTGTAATAGGGTTAACTTTTGTTAATAAGGTTAAATAGATACCTAAACTTTTGGTAAATACAAGAGTAGTGTTAGCTTTTAATATTCTACACCCTTTTACATTCAAACTTACGTATTATACTTAGAGCTTCTCTGCAATTCCGCACCTGCGGTGGCAGCTCAGCGCGTCACCCGCGAATGATAGTTTTTTTATGAAACCGCACGGTTTCTTATTATGCATTAGGTAAGTAGATTGTAATTATCTTCGTGGTTGAACTGCTAAGAAAATTATTCAATACATGTCGCGTGCTGTACCTGCGGAAAGTGGGCGACGACGCGCGGTTCACTAGCCGGTAATTTTAACTTAGATAGTTTGCAGTAGGTATATAACTATGTAACATGGCTAGGTTTATCACATGAATCTAAACAGATACCATAAATGTTAACGTTGTTAATAGTAAGTTCATATGACGCGTCATTTCAAAACTTCTCGAAGTAACTACATCGGGGAACTAAGCGTTATAAAATGTTACGATTATGGCTACGCTACGGTGCGGGAGAATGCTATGGACTGTAACTCTATGTAAAGCTTATCATCCACTTCGTTGTAATCCAACGGGATGTGGGGTGTAACTTTATTTATATACTTTAACCAGAATTATTTTAGAAGCATTGCACCCTGC
Organism: Anarsia innoxiella; assembly: GCA_947563765.1. Taxonomy (NCBI): domain Eukaryota; kingdom Metazoa; phylum Arthropoda; class Insecta; order Lepidoptera; family Gelechiidae; genus Anarsia; species Anarsia innoxiella. The sequence goes on from OX387403.1 coordinate 3,808,946, forward strand.
AAAACCTTTTCGCAGAAATGTAGTGATTGAAATTCCATCCTTTAGGACTTCATAGCTTTAATTATATCTACAAATTACATCAGCACTGATAGCTAGTAGCAAGAAATGTCAATTAAATTATTACTCCATTACACATAAAGCTGTCAATGTCAAAAATCTGAATAAGACAGCACGATGTTTAATGAACTTCATGCAACTTGGGGTGATTTGACAAGAAGACGTATTCTCAATCAACCATGCCATTATTAGTTTAATAACCTGCATACTCGGATAACATAGCATTGTCATGTTCCATAGTTCCTTACAGTAGTGTAAGTAACAAGCATAAATTAAATAATAGTTGCGACTAAGTTATGTGCTACCTATTTGGTTAGCAAAGTTCTATACTAGCTTAACTAAGCTACTCTTGTCCCGACTCATGTTACAGTGTTCATACGTCCCAGTATGTTTCAAAGATTTAGCGAATAGTAAACTATGTATTATGGTAAAGGTTTGACAATGACGGTGTCAGCTATATTCTAAGCATTGATATGACTATTTCTCTTCGCGCTATTCATCATTCATTCTAGTTAAGACCGTTGCTCTTGTCGGTGGTGGAGTCTTCGAATCGCCACTCTGCTCTATTCTGTGCCGTCCGTCTGAGCACCTGATACGAAACAACTTCTATTCCGTCTTTTATTTGACCTTAAGTCCTCCGTGGTATCCGTCTCTGCCGTTTTCCTGGCAATTCTCATACTATTTAAATAAACTTCTAATATATCTCGAAATCTCTTCACTTCTAGTCTCAAATCTACGCTTGCAATGTCCTACAGCCTATGTATGAACAAAACTCATAATAACTCGTATCGTCATTGTCAGGACGGGACTATGCTCAATGGTGCCATTCTGTAGTCCTCTCTAAAACTCGAGCCACTCTCTAAAATAGCCTACTCGTTGTTATAATGACTAAAGCCTTTACAATTTATAAGATTAATATTGGGAACGGGAAGTCATGTTTAAAAGTGACAGTTGTTAACATTATCCGACAGTGTTAATACTGTGATGAATACAATTCTATGCTAAGTTGCTATTTATATAGATATACATAGGATAGAGTACCTATGCTACCTCTAGTGTCAACTTCAGGTAATAAAACTATAGAACTGTAATTACATTAACATGGACATCAGGTCAGCGGCCATAAGCGGTAAACATAATAACATGTCATTGTTAAGTTATGTAATAGAAATAAAAAGTAGGTATAATAGAATTAAATTAGGTTCTTGTTCCTCAAAAATAAAAGCTTTAAACAATTAAATTGTAGGTAAACAATACAGCACCCTCTCGTACTCATAACGTAAAGTTTTTCAAATAGAGCAGAGTATCAATGACTTGGAACACTGAACCTTTTCACAACGCTCCAAAGTTACAAATAGATTTCCATTCGACGCGTTAGATGTCGCTCAGTTGGCTCCTGAATCTATAATTATGTTCATCTGTCTCGCTCAGGTCAGTTAAGAGTGACTAGAACAAATGTATGTACGAAATATAAGGTTCCAGCAGCTGACCAATTAATGCCATCTGCGTGTTGTTACCATTTCATAAATTAAACTAATTATGACTTATATCTCTATATACAAAGGCCAAATTACTTTGATCTTAAAACAAGAGTCAGAAAGCAAAAAAAGAGGCATAAAAACGCGATAATTTATACATATCTAAATAGTTGACACCTCTTTTACGGTCGTGACCTTCCAAAAGTGATGAAATGTAGAATTTAAATAAAAAAGAAGACAATAGGTACCTACATAGGACAAACATAGAAAATACCTTAATAACGTCTTAGTTAGGTATTATAATATTACTAGTGATAAAACTATAAGGACCTCAGCTAATTAGAATTAAACGAAATTATAGGCGATTGAAATAAAACAAAATTATTTTCTAAGTATCTATATATTTATTTTCTGTCTTGTAATTGTGTATAGGTAAGTACCTACGCTTAATAAATACATTGTAATAGTGATCACAGTCTGATAAATCTGCATTTATGCAGGTTTTACTTTAAGTACCTTAATAATTAAGTAGGTTTGTATAATTATCTATTATGTAATATATCGAGTATCTATGCTTTTTTACATTTTCTACAACCCATTCATGCCACACTCTAAAAACTTTCTCGAGGAACCGCCCTGGACTAAACTAACTAGATGTACACTAGGCCAGGCGCATCATGGCCCAGCCAGATGTTATCAAATTTTTTAAATAATTAGACGAATTATTAGAATTAATTAAAAATATCGATTTTTGGTTGATTTTACGTTTTAGTCTCGACACGCCTTTGTGTCACTTCTCGTGAATCGTGTCTAGGACAAAATTAGGCAACATATTGATTCTCTTTTTTACTCATTGGTAACAATTCTTTGCATTCTCCACTCATAACATCATCAATTTTAGTTTGCAAATTAATACCCTCGTAATTCACATACAAATCACCTTGCAATTGTTCTTGTATCTCTCTCAAGCTCTTGCCTTTTGTTTCAGGGACGTATAAAGAACTAAACACACTACCAGATGCAGCTGCTAAAGCTAAAAACCAGAATACGCCACACAGGCCAGAAATATTCTTTAAAACTTGGTAACCTCGTCCTACAAAGAAGTTTAAAGTACCACCATAAATACTTAAAGCTGTAAGCGCAATAGCCTTTATATTTAACGGGAATATTTCCGCTGGTACGACAACTATAACAGAATAATAACCTAAAGTAGAAATAATGTTACTAGATATAATACCAACGAATGGTAGAAAACTGTAAGGTTTCATGGTCTCTCGGGGTATTTCTACGACTTCTAATAAAAAGAAATAAAATCCAACACTGGCTAGTGAGACAGCTGTACCGAGGTATGAGTATATGAGTAATGGCCGACGACCGATCTTATCTGCTAGTACTGATGACATCACCCCTGAAACAGAAACACGATAATGTTGACAATGTATGTGAAGGAAGAAACTGTTGGAAAAATAGCAATTTGTTGATCAAATCTTTTGCAAGTTTCGTGCGTTGTCAATTGAAACAAATGAAGATCGTGAGAAAATTGTTAGCGGCTCTGTATCTATGCAGTATAATAGTCAGGGACAGTGTTCTTGTTTTAAATATAAATAATATAAGTTAAACAACTTCGGCCAGTACACAGAAAACTAAAAGAAAAAAACTATTTCTTTGATTTAGAAACTTTTTTTTAGCCTATTTCGTCCCACTGTTGGGTAAAAGCCTCTTCCATGCCTCTCCAAACACTCCTGTTATTAGCTGCTTCCCTGTTTTAAAAACTTACCAGTTACAAATCTGACGGCACCAAATATAATGAAAATAAGTGAAAGTTCAATAGCAGTTCCACTTTCCATCATAATTAATCCTAGATACTGCGCTAGGACAATCTGTCCCGTTAAAATCTGTGTTGTCTTTAACCCTGAAAAAAATAAAATAGATATACAAACTATCCTGTAGCTGAACATTGAAGATATAAAATAGTAAAACGAGGCCGAAACGCCAAAGCGTAATACACGTACGTATGATTAACTTAACATTGTTAATAGGAAGACATCTCTACATCCCTACACGCGTGTGTCATTTCCTCTCGTTTAAAATAACTCTCAAAACCAATCAATTCTGCAGATTATTGTTACCTGTAGCAATAGTAATAGCTTTCCTATATTTCTTGCCCGTAACCAATTCTTTCACTGTACTGGAACTTCGCATTTCGTTTTTTACATCATTTTTTAGCTGAAGCAAGTCATCTTCTAATGCCTGCAAATTAAGAAATATTTTCATAATTATTGCTCTTGTTACAATACTAACAATATACTCGTATTTGCCTAAAATTTATATAAGAATACCTAAAAGTACCTCTATTGTCAGTGTACAGCAATCATGTAGTACATACCCATATTTTCTTCAGCTGTTTGTCCGTAGATACGTAAATACGATGCAAAATGCTGTATCAAAACTAGATCAAACAAGCAAGAAAGTTATACTAGAACTAGAATAAAAGCTGACCTCCAATTTCCGACAGGCCATTCCAACACACCTTTTCATCCTTGTATTTCCTTATTTTCGATAACACTTTTCTTGCAGCGTCCACTTTACCATCTTTCAGGCAGTAATACGGTGATTCTGGGATCCAAGAGCACGCAGCAAGGTAAATCACGGGTAGAGCTAGCATCATGTAGTTTAATGTGATGTAAGACACAAATGGCCCGATACACATCATGAGAAAGTTTCCAAAATTGAACATGAATCTTGTGACTAACGCCAGTTTTCCTCTAATTTCTTTATCTGCTATTTCTGCCATGTAAATTGTTACAACCTGAAAGATAAGGAAGACTATGATGAAAAGGGAAGGACGCTTTCAGAAATAGCTAAGTAGAGACAGCCGAAAGTCATGACACAAATCTAGATAAGATAAAAAGATACTAAACTAATCACAGAGTTATGATTCTGCCAATAACATTGTGTAAAGACAAATGCATACATTTTATCATTGTAACCAATAAACAGTTTTAAATTGAGTTCACTAACACAAGGATTTGAAAGTACTTAAATTGAAGTAAAAAAGCAATTTTAAAGAAAATTACTTACAGTAGAAAGCATGCCAGTTCCAACGCCGCACAAAAACCTTGCTATATACAGACACCATGCATTTACTGTAAATGCTATAAGGCCCTGAAATTAAAGCATAATTGTATAGGTACAACTATGGAAAATAACAGACATAGTAATATCACGTTGCCATTTGTAGGTATAAACTGCATTGTCACAGAGCCTTATCATAAGAGAAGTGTGATCACTCTTTGCTGCTAGTCGTTGAATGCTCTAGCATATTTTTGATAAGTCAATGTTGTGTAATTTGTGCTTCTATTTTAGTTTTTAGATGTCCTGAATAAGTAGCTGAATAGAGTTGATCTCATTCACATTTAAGAATTACGCTCTTAACGGTAGAGCTCCTTCTCTCTATTCCCTCTTGACTTTCAAACAGTTGATATTCTACACTAGGTAGGTAATTAATTATTTAACGTGATGTAACTTACGACTCCCGCAGCACAGGGTAGTATCGCAGATAGAATAGTAGCTTTTCTACCACAGCGATCTGCTATGAACCTGTTTAAGAAACTCCCTGTTACAAAGCCAGGTGAAGTGATCGATACCATCCATGCTATTTGTTCCTGAAATATGAGACAGTTTCAAAATGAGCGAGATATCAAAGTAGAGAAAAATACGATAGCTTACTTAGTACAAGTGTATAGGACCTAAATCCCTGTGTTAGTACCCACTCTATTGGTTTTTAGACAACTATAGTTCCAATACTCTATATCATAGAATTGGTTTCATTTTGTAGATTTTCGCAAATAGTTGTGTGCTTACGAAGATAGCGACATATTTGAATAAAGAGGTGATTTGTCAAACTTTGGCCTTGGCTAGATAATGTACGGAAGTGTACCATTTATGGAAACGTAGGTAAATGTTTATCTAATAGTTACGCTATGGTAAGGTCTAGTAGTCTAAGTCTAGGTCACAGAAAAACCAGACACTAGTCCATGCTTATACGAGTAGAATATCATAACTCTACAACTGGTATAGAATTAACTTCTAGTAAAACGATGTTAAACAGCTTAGGATACCTACATCTGTTATTTTTATATCAGTCTCGTTAGTACGGAACTTCGGCATGACAGGAGCAGGCCAGGAAGAGAGAGCGCCGGTCGTAACCATTCCCACGGATACTGAAAAATTAATAAAAATAATATAAGTAAAATAACTTTAAAAAAGTTCCGATACAATACCATTACAACGGTTTGTTTCATCAAAATGGGTTCATTTTACGTGTGACTATTTTAAAAATATGTTTAATTTAGAGTATTTTTTAAAAATAAGACACACCTATAAGAAATAAGATAAGTAGGTACTTACCGGCATAAGCGACGAATATTTGAACTTTTCTGTTGCCTTTTTTCTCCATCTTGACTTGATGTTAAAACAATCTGTAAACAAGTAGGTAAGAATAACTGTATGTTAGCCGTTAGCTGTTACCTATGGGAAGAATTGTCGTACTTTATGCCAAACTAGGAACTTGATTGCTTAACATAAAATGAACTAAGATAAAGATAGTGACATGTACTTGTAACCGGTTCCGAAGTGGTCATTCACTTTTATCTGTAAAGCATAATAATGTTCGATTTTAACATAAACTTGAAAAAATATGCGATAGATGAAGCAGAGCAGTAAATAAGTAGTTTGAAATATTAAAAGCCTGAGAATCTAGACATTTATTCACATTTATCAAATCTGGGAAATAAAGAGGTTTGGTCAAAGACATGTCACTGCGATAAATGGCGATAATGATAGTCTAGACAAGAAACACAAGTACGTAAACGTAAACCTTCTGTTTTATGCGTGCCGTCTTCTTGCTTCTTAGGCCAAACTTAATCAACTCGATAATGTTTGAGGTACCCAGGGGGCAGCCAATGCCAATTTGGCTACCCCTATTTTGATGATCTTTTCAATTTCAGTATTTTCCTATCTAGACTTAAAATTAAACGTCCATTTAGCATTAGTTCTACTATAGAAGGTAACTACCATTTAGTAAACTATGCACTTCTTACTTTAAAGTAAGTACCATATTTTCGCTAACAATCTTGTATGGCCGTTTTTATGGAAACGTGTCCTATTATGTAGTCGATCATCGACAAACGGAAATTCTAAATGTATCTCGAAAGCCACACAAATCTGCCGAATCATTGGCAAGCGATAGAGATTGGTACTTTTTGAAATATCTAGATAACTATCTCACAGATTTATCTTTTCCAAAAACAGTTGGAATTGTTTGATACTTATATCATACATGTATTGATTCACACTTCATTTTTTTAATATTTGTATTGTATTAATCAGCACTTGATAAAAAAAACATTCAAGTTTTACTTAATTTCCACAATCTTAACAGAGTATATCTATTTTGCAAATTCTCAAGCACCACTTAAGTATGCTTTGAGCAGAGCTACATTGATGTGTAGTGTTTGACGTCAATGCTTAATTTATTCAGGAACTAAGTGCAAATGTAGGATAATACAAATAATACGATTAAACTGTTAAATTGATATATAAATACAAATACATTACAAAGTAATACACCTATTGTAAAAGACAATACCAAGTTGAAGATTGCCTATATCTAGATACATATCTTATCTAAGTATCTAATCGTAATTATTGTGCTGCTTATGTATCAAAAGTGCATCATTTCTGGTGTAGATAACACCAAATCTTAAGTCTATTTAATTGTACCTAATATTTTACTTTTTATTCTGATTAATACGACTCAAAGGATACTTATACCGACATGAGTAGGTACTTATAATATTTTCAAAGTTATGCGTTAGAAATAAGGAAATTATAATTAAAGGACCTATTCTAAATTGTCTTTTAAAGTCATTACTTATATAAGGTAATAATTCTATTAAATAGTAAGCATCTCTACATTGCTGTAAGACGATCAATGAATGAGCTGAGTTTATGAATTGAATTACCTAAGTAGGTAGGTACGTAAATGTATAATCTGATGTTGCCAAATTCTGCACATACCTACTGGATACAAATGTTGTCATTAAACATGAACTGTTTAGCAAAACATACATGATACCAAGTGTGAATTAAGTAAACAATATCTCTTCTTCAGTCAGACTTCTCAAGATTCAAGTCTGTAAAATATCGCGTTGTAAGTATGGCACGCGACCAATCACAATTCTTTTTTACGAACGAATTTCATTATAATCTTGATCCGATCTGAGTAGAAAACTTTAAAAACATATTTTAAATTTTCAGAAACTTTTGCGTTTTTTTTTCCTAAAAATTTTTCTTAAATTCGATTTCAATGCGCTACATTTGCAATTTTGTTTCAAAGTAAATAAATTAAATCGAATCGGTATCTACATCTTCTACTCCCATTTTGATCCAAAAAAATTTAGGTAAGTAGGTAGGTACCTACATACGATTTTTCTCCTATTTGAAAATAAATTACCTAGTTATTTAACAACTGATACTCTGAAATATCTGGTCATGAATAATGTTATTGAAATGATAATAAAACAGAACTTTGAACCGTTTGAACTGTTTTAATTTATTTAAGTAGGTATACCTATATACTCGGGTACCTACGCATATAAGCAACAAATAAGTATCTAAGTAACGTTAGTAAGTAATCGATATTATTGTAGGATTTATTGGGTTCAATGATTAATATATCCAATTTTTAAATTATTTTAAAATAACCTCGATATATTGTCCGTACCTATTAATCTATAAAAAAAAACAATATTGAAATAATCAATAAACCGTTAATTAATTATTTATTATACAGTGGGTACCTACCAACTTAACTGTAACGATATAGACGCGTATGTCTAAAAATTATTTGATTCTTGTACGTACCTACATCAAAACAAAATGTTCCGTCTTCTTAACATGTGATTTGATAAGATGATCGCAAGAAAACCAAGAAAATCATCTAATCACTAGTCACTAGTTTTTTTAAACTGCCATCCATCTATAATATTAGCTATTTAAATGTTTTATACGTTTATTATTACGTAAAGTATTATTCAGTCTTTTACGAAACGCAAAATACGTTCGATGCTACAGACTAACGGTTAAATACTGGACGGGCGGACAGACGCGACGACGACGGGTTGTTTGCAAGAGCCGGCGGCGGTTTGAACAGTATCCAACACTGACCATGCCTACGACATCTGTAAATATAGAGTACGTACGTACGTAGGTACCTATATTTATAATTCTGTGTATCAAATTCGTAAGAAGTCATAAAACGCACAGTCATTCATGTGACTGATTAACATTTTTAAGCGTGTGAAATAGGTACTTTATGTATTAGAACACTTTGTTGGTGTTCAAGAAAATTGATGTTTAATACTTACCTACCTACCGCTTTGCTATAATTTTGACTTGACTTGTTATGTTAGGTACTTACCTATCCTTTTATTTTTTTTACTACAAAAGGCACTGACAAATGGCACACGTGCTTCATTGTATCTCGGAACCGTCATCGCATCCGTGAATGTTTTTAGACATTATACAAAACAAATGTATCCATTCAACTTCATTAGTTGGAGTTACAATAATCATTGGCTTAATGATCAAACAGATGCTGAAAAATAATTCATTTTCTTATTCATCTATTTGTTTAAAGAGGAAAAATATTCTTCAAACATACATATTAATATAGCGTGATTCCCTTCGCTAGGCAAAGGACTCCTGTTGGTTACCTATAATATGTACATATACCTAATATGCCGTTAGAAGACCGTGTCCACCAAGCTATGGTCTATTCTCATTACATTATTTTTAGTAGGTACTCAATGTTGCATTATTACATTTTATGATCATAATATCTACCTACTTAAGAAATTACTATAAAGAGATCATCTTTTGTTTGCTGGCGTTAAGGCATGCATTAAATGTCTTAAATGTCGCTATCTGATTCTTAATCTTATCATTATCAAATATATAATTCACACGACAACAAGGTATCTACTCGAGATGAAATAAAAGACTGCATAGGTATATAATAATTTTGCATTTATTTTAACCCTTTTTTTACAGTGAAGGTCACTTAAGGTCGTTGTCAAACGAGAAGGGTAAATTAAAAGTAGGTACTTAATAAATAAACTTCTAATATGGCTTATTCTGCTACACTGAAGCCTATATAATATAACCCCATGAACTTACCATTTTGATGCATCTTTTGGACTAGAATTTCACTGACAAAGTGACTGACAGTAAAACTCTAGCGTCAATTGTTTGTTCGTTGGGTTAAGTCACATTCTTAAGTCCATGAGTAAGTCAGTTTAAGTACCTAAATGAAAAATAAGTACCTATCTAGTTGAGGTTTACCAAGTTCAATATCTTCAATATTCTTTATAATAAAAATCAGATCACAAAACATTACTTAAATTTTTACTTACTCTACTAACAGACATTTATTTAACCGTATTCTAAGTTTAATGCCTTATAAAATGTGATGTTGAAAATAATAATGAATGACAAATGAATGAATCGAGCACTTAATTAAGTAAAACATTCGTATAAAATAATAACTGAAAAAGTAAATAAACACGAAACAAAAGTAAAAGTATCAAAAAAGTTTTATATGTGATGTCATCCGTGAGTTGTGAATCGAACTTAGAAAACAAAGTCATAAACAATTTGTGACAATTTTAAATACATAGGTACGTTCTTCAATAACAGCCCTTTTCCACTATAGGGGTTCGCCTTCACTCATTGAAAACTACAATTCAAATAGCTAATCAGAAACTATTATATTTTCACAACAAAATTACTAAGTACCTTTTACTGATTATTGTTTTGTTCGATTTTACATAAAAAAATAGTTTTTTTTATTAACTAATCCTACTTACGCCTAAAGCCCCCATGCCACTTGTCGTATCTTGGTCTGTTTTTTATGTGACGACAATTTTATAATCGCGCCGTCACCCGAAAAGTGTGCATCGATTTTGAATTGATTTAGCCTGAGCTCACAAAACTAAAAGCCCACTATAAATAGGAATGAGGCCTACTATCACAAAGTATGTAAGAAAGCACCCGTAAATTACATAGAGATAGCTCAAAGCTTTTTTAAAAATAAGTACCTACCTAAGTACTTACATGATTACGTAAAAATTTCAAAAACCTGAATTTTATAAGTCATAAGTCTTAACACTATACACTAGCAATAAAACTTCAGTCTTTGATTATAGCCTCGAGACATTAGAGAAAAAACATAAAGGTAGAGGTGAGTGTATCAAATTTGTGTACCAGTAATGAATTATTTTCGTGCAGCCATTGTTATTTTTTATTAAGTTCCTCAAGTTCCTGACACTCATGCACTTTGCCGTTTGCAATTTGTTCAAATTTCTTACTGTTCACTTCTACATCATTCGACATATAACCTTGAAGTTCCCGCTGAATCTCTTCCAAACTTTTCCCTTTAGTTTCAATGACGTATGTGAATGAGAATAGGGCACCACAAAACGAAACAGCTGAAAAAAACCAGAATACCCCACAAAGACCGATCAAATCTTTCAACTCTTGATAACTCCTGCTTATAGTAAAACCGAAGATTCCAGAAAGTATCCCCATACAGGCCATAGCAGAAGCTTTAACATTTAAAGGAAATATCTCTCCAGGAATGACAGAAGTGAGAGAAGTGAATCCTATTGTTGAGATAACATTGGAAAAAACGATTCCAGCGAAACTAATGAAGCCGTATGAACTGAGAATGGCTTTGTCGATTTTGAGCACTTCGAAGCAGAAGAAGTAGACGCCGACAGTTGCGAGGGATAGACCCGTGCCGATGTAAGAATAGATGAGAAGAGGTCTTCGTCCAAGCCTGTCGACTAGGAGAGATGGCATGATACCTAGAAAAGAGATATAGATGTTGACATTCGAAAATGGTCGTTTCATCTCTAGGTCTCATTGGACACGATTTAGCAAAATAGATGATAGTTATCAGTCAGTTGCAAGTTAAAACTATGGCCGATACCTACCTACAACTATAATATCTAATAAGTTTAATGAACTTTCTGAAATAAAAGAAATACCTAATATATATAAATATATATGTTACGGGCAATGTGATTAATGCGGGCAGTATGAATAATGCCCGGGCATTATGAATAATGCCCAGCTGTTTCGGGCAATGTGATTAATTACTATCAAAACTGTGCTATTTATCACATTGCCCGGGCATTATGAATAATGCCCAAAGACCATCGGGCAATTTGATTTTAATAGTCCGTTTACTTGAGAATTGTAGGTTGTGATAATTCTAAAGTCGCCAAATTTTTAAAACATTGTCAGAGACTTACTGGTAGACATTTTCTTTTTAAATTAGAAATTTTAGGTTATAGCTTTAGGTAGATTTTTGGTTTTTGTATTTTTTGCAATTAAGATTATTGAACTAGCGTAGAAAAATAATTTGGCATCTCGTATGTTATGTTATTAAGTACTTCAATACAATTAAGTTTTTAGAAACTTTACGTATGTGCTGCATACCTAAAGGAAAAAATGCTCATAATGTCGGCATTATAAGTTTATAAGTTTCTAATTTTAATTAAGATGATGTAAAACGTACTACTTATGACCTACTCAATCTTCCTGTGAAAGGTTAGAAAATTTAACAAAGTGCCTTTTTAATAATAAGGCACCTAGCCTTTTTGTTATTACTAGGGTTAATACTTTTTTTTACGAATCAATTTCAAAATAAAAGTGTAAAAACAACTGTACCAAAAATTTGAACTCAAATTTACGGCAACAAACCGGCGGCGGCGCAGAGGGCGTACGTAAATTTGGGAAGAAGCAAATGTCCAAAGTTTATAAAAACTATGAAATGAGAATGAAAATGATAATGAGAATGAAAATTCATTTAATCCTGTAGGTTAGGTTTGAAAACACTTAAGACGGATCATTTTTTAAAGTTAATTCTAGACTCGTAAGAGTGCAGTTTTCCCCAGAGAAGAAACAAAAAACTCTGTAGCAAAAAACTTTGTAGGGTTGCTCTTTTCAATTTAAATTTTACAAATCCTTAGGCATAAACACGGAAACAAACATTAAAATTTACATTTCAATAGAGCTTAAATCAATAAAAAAATTATAAAAGATTTGCCCCTGCAATATCCAGAACAAGGTATAGGAGGTAAGTAAACGGGAAGATGAAAAGTAAAAGGCTTAGCTTGATAGAATCCGCATAACATGACCAGTTATTACAGCAGCACGTTCACACAGATCTCACTCAACGCCTGCGCCAGCCATCAACCCCTTCCATATTATGTTTTAGGGATTTAGGTAACATTTTAGGGAAACCAGCGCATGTCACCCTTTGACCAGTTAGAGAGTCCGGAATATCTTAACCTTAACTAAAACCCAACTTAACTTATGAAGAAATGATGAGAATTTTAAGTTTCATAATACCTACCTACATATTTATTTGACTTTTGGTTAGGTTTGGGTTAGATAAGGTTTCATAGTAAAATAAAAAAGTACTGAAACAAGTTTATTATCACTCTGCCCAATAGGTGACGGGCATTATGCATAATGCCCGGGCAATGTGATTAATTGCATAGTATTTATCACATTGCCCGCTTTTATTGGGCATTATTCATAATGCCCGGGCATTATGCATAATGCCCAATTAATCACATTGCCCGTAACATATATATACGAGTATGTTCCCAATTGTAGACCTAATCATAAACTTAAAAATGATACTTACTGACAAAAAACCGAATGGTACCAAATGCAATAATGACTGAAGGTAAACTCCAACTGATTCCACTCTCTTTCATAATGAGACCCAAGTATTGCTGTACAGTCATCAACCCAGTCATTATTTGTGTGGTTTTCAAACCTAAAATAACAAAACAATAATAATTGGCAATTGAAATATTTACATTCTATATCAATCTTGAAAGAGAGTAATTGTCACATAGGTAAATAGTTGTCTCATATTTTATACATATAATTACTAAAGCCCGCCTGCATCTTCAAACATATTTACTACATTTTACTTACCAATAACAATAAGGATTGCTTTCTGGTATTGTTTTCCCGTAAATAGTTCTTTAAGTGAGCTAGAATTTCTCATTTCGTTTTTAACATGTGACTGCATTTGCTGTAAGTCGTCTGTTATTGTCTGAAAATTAAATGTTCTAGATTTGTAATTACTTGCGGTTAATTTTGATAACTGATTGTTAATTTAATAAAAGGCTTATTAAGGTTTTTATATCGATTGTTTTATCGGTAAATACATCGTCTATCGATATGATTCAACATTTGATTACTTATTATATCTTTGGGCCTGCCAAACGGACAACCGATTTCTGTAAAGTTAGCAATAATACTTAGTCGTATTTATGATTATGACAATCTATCCTCATTAGACTATATCAGTATCAACATGACACTAACCTTTTCATCAGTATATCCTCGAAGTTTCACCAACACTTTCCTAGCTCTCTCCACTTTGCCCTCCTTCAAATAATAATACGGTGACTCGGGAACCCACCAGCACGCAGTTAAACACATAATTGGTAACGCAAGTAGCACTTGGTTGAGAGCCCGATATGATAGAAATGGTCCGATACACATCATCAGAAGATTCCCGAAATTAAATGAGATCCTTGTACAGAGAGATAGAGTGCCTCTTATATCCTTGTCTGATATTTCTGCGAGGTAAAGCGTCAGTGTCTGTTGAAAAAATATTTTGGTTATTTCTAACTCTACTTGCGACAATTAATGGTCAATCATGGGTAATAACAAGGTTTTTTTTTTTGTTAAGTTATTACATCCACCAGAGCTCAAGTTAAAATGGTTTCGACGACAATAAATCAACGTTAATTGATTCGAAGTAGTAGCCAAATTAAAGTGATTGTTTAGCTAACAATAACAAACTCACAATACTGAGTATACCGGAAGCGAATTGCCACAGGAAATTTGTTATGTATAGTATCCACGCTTTGAGTGCTGTTGACACGATAACCTGAAATGTAAATAAAAGTTTTGACTGTCTTAATTTGCAGGTTTAAGAATTCTCTTTATAAACATACTTAATATAGAACTACTTTAACAATGTATCTATTAAGATTTGGGTTTTTCCCTGAGACCCTGAGAGCAGTTGTGTAGGTAAGCACCTCATTTATTCTTAAAGGGATATTATTTCACGCTCTGTCTATTTATGTTTCTATGTTGAACAGGGTGTTGTTTCAGTCTAAGATAAGAAATCAGACACATCTCTGCCTATGTAGGTATCTAATAATATTCAACAAGAAAAATCTTTCTTTGCATACAAAGTTTATTGCAGTTAGACTCTTTGTTTCTAGAAGATATATGTTCATTCATGAGTAGATTACGTATCTTGATTATAATTAAAGAGTGGAACAACATCTTGTAATATAACGATCCATAAGACACTGCTTACTTCAACTGTTAAAATGTTAATTACTACCTACATTTGCTACAATTCGTTATTTATTGTTTCCGACTCTACATTTTGCTTCTCTTGATATTTAAATAAGTTTTTAAATGAGCTCAAATTAAAAAGAAGAGGTTTTTTTTGTTCATAATCCTAGTCATGGCTAAATGACGTGTAATATCGAGAATATATTGTTTGGACACGGCCACTTACCAATAATGACGAGTAATAGACGAAATCGATTCATTAAAATATAAGTTTGTATTCAATATTACGTCTACGTATGATAAGTATAGAAAATCAGAATTTTATGTATATGGTAGTAGGTAAAGGTACCTTACTCGCTGTCGGTAATCACCGCATATGGAATTATCAAATACTTTTAATGGTTATTTTCATATCTTTTTTAAAGTGGCCAAGAGCAAAGAGATCCATATGCTCAAAAATTATAATATCTGCAATAAACTGTAAAATAAACTTGTTAGGTACCATAGAAGCTTTCTTACCATCCCAATAGCATAAGGTAGTGTACCCAATAGAAGTGTGGCTCGTCTCCCAATGCGGTCCATAAGCAGTCCAGTAGTCATACTTCCGGTTATAAACCCTGGTGGACCCATGCTTAACATCCACGCTATTTGGTACTGCAAATAAATTAATTGTAGAGTTTAACCCCCTTATCACAAAACGAGGTTTCAAGTTAGTCCGACGTTAGTTCGTTTCTTTTGACGTTTCGGTTACCTATGGACAAAACGTCAAACTTAACGAGTAACAAGTGAATATCTTTTCGCGCTTACCTTTTACTATTTAACCATTATTTTGGGTACTATCTTACCATAATTTTCTCATGTACCTACGAGTAATAAGGTAAGGAAAATTGGTTACAGGTTATTTGTTTTCTAAATATCTCTATTTTTTAAATTTATTCCAAGTTGAAACCAAAAAAATTATCACCTACTTATTCATAACATCAAACTGTGTTTTATTTTTTGTCATTTTTTTTTTCACTTGGACTTAAGTAAGTACGTACTTATTCTATTTAATAGTTTTTATTATGATTCAAAACAATCGAGTGACTCTATATTGATGTTTTCCCATCGTTTTGGTAAGAAAAAACTAACAATGATAAAACATTTTATACTTAATGATTTATCGGCTTATAAAAACGTACTTAGTTGGAAACACAGTTGGCATGGTTGGTAAAAAACTTCATTCAGAAACGAAGTAGGTACCTACTAAAGACTAAGTACTAAACTTTTTGATTCAGAAGGAATTTCCACTAGATAGGTAAGTAAAAAAGTAGGTAGGTGCGGTAAGTGTTTATTGTTATTCTTGAACTTTTTGTGAATGAGTGGTTACAAAGTAATTAATAATAATATTATGTTATTTTTACTCACTTTATCGACATGCACGTCAGTTTCGTTGGCATTAAGCTTTGGTATCACAGGTGTTGGCCACGCTGACATGATGCCCATAGTTAAAGTCATCATGGACACTGAAAAATGCCAACAACAAAAAGTACCTATAGATAAACAGGTATACTGTAACAGCCTACGTATTACCAGTGGGTACTAAATTAGATTCATAATAAAATATTTCAGTAGGTAAGTAACCAATGTCAAAGTTTTACTAGAACATATCTCAACTGTTAATGTTACGTAGCGTATGTTACTTAACAACTGTTAACAGTTAATTTAGGAAAGAACTAAATGTCACATCTGTAACTTTTAAAATATAAAAGATACAAGGGACTATACAAAAGAGACCTTAAAACCAACTTCATTGTTTAAGCAACAACAATAAAAAGTAACTCGAACCGTAACAGAAAAAAACTTAATTACTTTCCAAAAAACTTAAAAACTATGCTCAGGAATACTTACGCGATAGCGCGATTAAATATTGTACTTTTCTGTTGCTTTTCTCCATCATCTAGAAACAAATACGTTTTGGTCTTAATTCAAAATGTTCTCACTTTAAAATATTAACATTTTGTACCTACCTATGTATAGAGAATTGATAAATTTAAAGAGTTCTTTTGACTTTTATTTTATTAATACGCTCAATTCAGAACATTAATATTTACACTCGTGATAAGAAGAAGTGCTCACACGTAAAAATATATTTTATCAAACATAATATTATTTAAGGTGCGGTTAGGTAGTTACCAAATCATTACATTTTAGTAACCAGGATTTTGCTAAAAGTCTGTTTTTTTCATAAAATTTTACATAAGTAATGTAGGAATATTAATATTTTCGTAATTTAGCTACGTCATGGTTTTCTATAAAAAATAATCTTTAAATGTTGGAAGAAATACGTACTTGGATTGCTCTATAAAAACCACCTTCTATTATAAAAATCTTCTCTATACTAGTCTAAACTTTAAAAACATTGTTTCACAAATAAATAAGATTTACATTATTACTGAATCACGTTTGGTTTATAAACAAGAAGTATTTATTTATAGATACCTAACTAATGATATGTTGTAAGTAGTTATAATAATAATAACAGTGATGATTACATAAATTCCATGGTGTTTCATACTGGTTACTCTAAACTAGTGAAAATCGGTCTGGGTTTTAAAGAATTGGAACAAAAATGTGATGAACTGTTTTTTAAACTAGATTTTAGATATTGCTTGGCATCAAAGCTTTGCCATTGAAAATAGGTGTCGTGTTTTGTAAGGTTATTAGATCTATTTTGTTATTTTATACTAAAATAAACATTAACCTACACAGGGAAAACCACTATTCTAGATTTAATGTTTAAGTAGATACCTACGAAAAAAAATTACTGGTTCCCTGATTAACACAGACTCTTAAACTCACGTCGTCACAAAGAAACTACTAAATTAAAACTGGGTACTACAACGAACGTTATCCGTAGTGTACTGAATTGTTCCTACATACGTTATCCCTTTTTATGTCTACACCCAAAGCGATAACGGGCACAACGCAGGGGGTTTCCAGAGTGCGTAGGAACCTATTTAGTTAAAATTATGGCATTTCGGGGTTATTACCTCACACTTAACTTTAATAAATTATAAAATAAAAACTCAAGACCTCTCAAGGGACTTTTTATGTTAGGTCGGTTTCGGTACCTACTAAAATGTAAGAAGGTACTTAGGTACTTGGTCAAATGAGAACTCACATTGATCCAATGTCACCCATATTAATGGTAATAAAATAAGTTTTCCAAGAGAAGAGATCAATGTACAATCGATAATAATAGGCATTTATTAAACCTATTTATTAAATACTTTAAGGATTTAGGTACCTACTTAAGTATATAGGTATTGTAATACAAAAGGTAGGTACCTACCTGTTATATTAAATTATTTAGTTAACTGCACCGAAAAATAAGAGTCTTCCTCGTAGGCTTAAGTACCTAGGTATAAAATAAATTAAATACCTACCTACCTACCTATTAAGTATGTGGTTAAATGAATTTTTAAAAGTTTTAACTAAAATCCAAAACTCTACATTTTTAAAAGTAGGTAGGTAATGCTTTTGTAGTTTTTGTGGGGTGACATTTTGAGTAGGTAAGAACATATTTTTTTGAAAAAATGTATAGGTACCTAACCTACCTAAGAGTTTAAATTTAAATAAAATAGACCTTATTTACCTATCTAGGATGTCTAAGTCTAAATATTAAATCAAACATCAAAAAGTAGAGTTAGTAGGTAAATAGAAAATTAATTACACAATAGGTTAATTTAATAGTTAGGTAGGTAAATAACTTACGTGAAGTCAAAACTGTTCTTTGTTTATCAAAAAAAAACAAATGTTCTGTTGATATTTTGACATTGGGTGTCTAAAATAGGTATCCTTAGTTATAATTTTATTGTTATGCAGTAGGCACCTCCCTAAACTTGGTTCCTTTGTTATTAAGTAAATTGACTTTTCATTGGAATGAAAAAAAAACACAGAAACTTTTGAAATGTATTATCTAAAACAGAGCTTGCAAAAACCTAACCTAAAAGTCTTTGAACTTTGGTTTACAGCAAACACAGCGCTTTATACAGAGAATCCGTCTAGACAGACTGGTTAGCTAGCTAAACTTAGTATTACAGATAAACATCTCATTATTACCAACCCAACTATGAAATAAATTTACATTTACACTTACAACCGTTACTTTTGACTGTACATTATGAAAATAAATTGGAGAGGAACTTCAAACTTTGTCGTTATAAGATTTAGTTAAAAATAATAAAAAGCGGGATATTCAAAATTTCGCGCGAGTTTGCGCCATTTTGTGACCATAGAGCACGATTGATTTTTTAAATCTTAACTTGGCAAGGGCATAAATCAATTCTGCCAGCCAGACATGAGCCAGGCCTAAATTGAATAATAAAGAATAAAATCACAATCTATTCAGAATATTTAATTCTTTTAGATGCAATTATATATTGTTTGATTTAATGATATAGCCAAAAATCGTCTTTATGTAGGTAATCGTTAAATCGTTAAATGAATCGTTAACCCTTTCGGTCCGGTCTAGGGGTGAAGTGCTAGGACTGAAGGCTAAAAAACGATTAGATAGATTAAAATTGATATCTAGTACCTATAACAAGTCTCTAAGACGTTTTTTAAGCACATAAATTGCAATTTTTAAATTATGTCCCATCAGTCCTGTCATTAAAAAATTTTATGACAAACTGCTATACAGTTCGTTGATATTTTGACATTTTATAAAATAAAAGAAACTACTCTAATTTAATTCAACATGACTTTAATTATTATAAAAAAGTAGCTAATAATCAACATTTTTGAGGAATTTCAAACAATTATCTTTAGTAGTTAACAAGCACCGATCATTTTGTCATTATAGTCTAAGAGATCATCATTAAACATTATCTTTTGAGGGTAGTCAAGTGACTGATGGGTAATTATGTCCCAATGTTAGTATTTTTACAAAAAATGATGTATTTTTGTTTATATGGCAATAATAAAAGATCAATTAGGTCACACAATATTATTAACATAGAACTTACCTGAAAACATCAATAAAAACACCTCAAAAATTAAAAAATATCCGTCACTAGTTCGCACTGCTATCGTTCAATTGAGCACAGACTCCGAACTAATGTTGCTAGCTTAAAACTACCATAGTCAAAGTCTGACTAAATAAGTAAATCACGTTTTGGGATATAATGTCCCACTTTAAAGGCAAAAATAAAGCTTCAGTCTTCAATTGACTTTTTGTAGGACATATTGTCCCTTCAGTCCCAGTATGGTATAAATAAATATACACCATTAGGCCCCAAAGGGTTAAGCGGTAGTATATGGTCATACCCGATTTGCGATAATTTGACGTAAGATTTTTTTTATCTATAGTTTCCCTTTTGGAAAGTGTCGTGTGGCATTCATGTGGATTTTTAGGAAGAAACGATAAATTTAATCACATAATAACTACGGTTTAGTTATGTCTGAACACGTATTACCGGCCGAAGAGCCGGTTAGGTTTATCGCACCCGTAATTCAAGACAATCCCACAGGATGGGGGCCTTGCGAAATGCCGGAGCAATTTCGGGACATGCCCTATCAACCGTTCAGTAAAGGGGATCGGCTAGGCAAAATTAGTGACTGGACTGTTGTACAAGACAAGAAATACCAGAGTAAGTGGCTAAACATCATTTCTGATCACTTCGACGTGAGTTGCGGCTATATCATCATTACTTGTTGAGGTTATGATGACGCTTACTCAACTTGTATGTAAAGAAGTTTGTAAGTGACCAAAAACGTTGGATTATTGAACTTACCTGACTTATAGTATAAAACTAAAATAATTATCATAGTTTTTGGTTGCTGCAACTTATTCAATCATTTTTAGCACTGTTTATTTTTAAAATCCATAAGCAGTTAGTCCACACTAACCATCTATTATTTTCTAGATAAGTATGCATCCCAATTCGGCGCTGGTTCATCGTATGCGTACTACCATGATGAGGACGAGTCGACGTTCCACCTTGTGGACACGACTCGGGTGCAGAAACCTCCGTACCAGAGAGGTCGTGCTCGTGGACAGCGAGGACGTGGGGCTAGGGGTGCTCGAACTCCAGGAGGAATGACTACTTTGAGCAAGGTAATTAAGGGATGTTACTCTTAAGTAATATATTTTTAATGTTTATTTGTAGGTACCTATACTCAGTGGCGTGCACAGACTTTTCGGTCAGGGTAGGCAAAAAGAAAATCATGATTTCTTGATCATCGTTTAAAGATAATTTACAAAACCCCACAGAATAAGTAACTACCTCCTACCACCATCACCATCATCACAAGTCACAACTCAAATAAATTTCACAATCTATACTTATACATTTTAAAAATCAATTTAATAAATCCGCGATAACGCACAACAACAAAAATACATTTTAAGGTTATGTAACAAAAAACAATAATAAATAATTTTGTCTAATTACTATGAAACTAACCTACTCTTCATAGTGGTCGCATAATGTCAAAATATAATACTACAAAAAAATAATGGTTGTGAATTGCGTCACAATTGCATGAAGTAATGCGTACTCCTTAAAATGGTCGCATAATCACTATAGAAAACCGAAAAGGCACTGCCTACCTTGGACGCTTGTGTGCGGGGTTTTTTCAAAGTGTGCCTGCGTATTTACAGGCACGCACACTACCAAACGAGCTGTAGTTTTCGAGGCAAAAAAGACAAAATTAGTTTGTGCCTTTCCCGCAAAAAGAAGGAAGCGGCGCTAGGTGCGCGATCAATCGAAGATGGCTCGATGGTATAATAGCCCGCTCGCTTAAAGGCTTAGTAGTACTATAATCAATAGATAGGTGGCGCTGTTAGTGTAATTAAATTTTTGGTGTATTTCTACCAACGTTATTTCGATTGATTCGTATTATTTTATTTACGGTTTGTTTCAATATTGTAGGGTAGGCAATGTCTTTTTGCCTTTATGGAGTGCACGCCACTGCCTATACTACAGCTAAGCATACAGCAAGCAAAAAAACTTAAGTGGGGCATTATTTCACCTTTGTACATATTTTGTTCACAATACTAACAATGTAGCCAAGCAACATTAATGACAAAGATTTTTAACTTTTACAGCAACGTGACCGTAAACTAGGCAAGAGATGGGGCCAGCGTGGTGCTCCCATGAAGATCAGAGATGCATCAGTGACTGTACGACCCACATGGGTTACTATTGAGGATATGGACTTCCCTCGCTTGGCTAAGCTTTCCTTGCCAGGCATTAAAGAAGGTATGTTATTGTTAAATACATATACAGTGGCAACCATAAATTATGAAAATTCTACTGAAATGTGGTTGTTTGAAAAAGACATTATTATTTGAGTATATAATTTTCAGGTGAGGACATCGCCTGCTGCGGTACCTTGGAGTACTATGACAAGGCTTATGACAGAGTCAATGTCAAGCATGAGAAGCAGCTGCAACGTATCGACCGTATTTTCCATACGGTAAGCTTTTTCAGTATTTCTGCTTTTCATTTGTTTTTATTTCAGTACTTGAGTTTGTTACTATTGTTTGATATAAGTACCTATTACCTAAGCTACTAGAGGCCAACTGCAACATACAAAATCAAGCTTACATATCTGCACATAACATTAATACGATTATCAAGCAGTGATACTCATACTCTTAATCAATAATTACTAGAGGTGCCACGAATATTCGGCTACTATTCGGTATTCGGCCTATTCGGCCACTTTTTTTGGTATTCTAAAAAGTGGCCAAACTGTGGACAAAAAAGACACATCATATGACTCAAGAGTTGTATTTATTACCAAATTACAATATTTTAATAAGTAAAATTAATCAATGGTAAGTTGTGATGGATAAAAACAAGCTTTTCAGCATTTGATGGTAGCAAACGATTACGCTTTTCATCGTAAATGATACCAGCTTCAGAAAACATCCTCTCACTATACACGCTACTCCCGGAGGAACTTTTATATAATGATCTGACAAAGCGGGCCGTGACGTGCCTACTCGCAACAGAAACAAACATCAAATGACCACACGCACGCCGCATGCCCGCCCGCGCTCTAGTGAAACAAGTCTAGTGAGACAGGTCGCGACACGATTTTGCGTTCGACAATGTTCGGCGGCCGAATATTCGGCGCTTCGGCCGATAGCGTGGCCGAACATTCGGTATTCGGTATTCGGCTAAATCACTATTCGTGGCAACTCTAATAATTACCGACGGGCATGTGTGAGGCGTTGTTTGTGTGATGCAACTGATTAGTGTGGATGAAGCGAAAGAGATGTGTTTGGATCATAGCAAGTGGAAGGAAGTGGTCTCTGCCTACCCCAATGGGAGAGAGGCGTGACGGATGTGTGTGTGTGTGATTTAGATTTAAAGATTACATTTGTCTACAGAAATGTCTTAGAATTATTATTTTTACAGGTCACAACAACCGACGACCCCGTGATCCGTCGTCTCAGCAAGACTGTCGGCACGGTGTACGCCACTGACGCTATTTTGGCCACGATTATGTGCTGCACGCGTTCCAACTATTCCTGGGATATTGTTATGGAGAAGATTGGTTAGTAGATCATTTAAAGTCTACCTTTATACTGTCCAGCTGAACTGCTGGTTGTCAGACCCGATATCTAGCAGTACAATGGCGTTTTATCGTTCCCTTAACCAAGCCTTGTTACTTGACCGAATTGAATGCTCCCATGAGGTTGGCATAGCCACTTAAAGTGGTTGAAACCTCGACAAAAAATTGATTTAAAAAAAGTTTTACTTGTTAGAAGACATTCTATGTCTTCAAATATAGGCGTTTTTCTAGCCTCATCAAGCTGAAGCGATGCGAGTGGTCCATACATTGTGTGCATTTCGAATCTCCTATAATATCGATTACTGGCACCAACGTATGAACCAGTGACGCTCAAGAGTTTAAAGTAGCGCAGCCTTCTGAGGTATTGATGGTGGATAGCATTTAGTTGTAATGTGACAGTAATATGAATTGCAGCTATCGCATCGTGACTTATGCGGAAAGACATAAAAGAAGATTCTAAGAGACCATCAAGCTAAAATTAACATAATTATAGGTGACAAGTTGTTCTTGGACAAGCGTGACAACACTGAGTTTGATTTGCTGACGGTGAACGAGACGTCAGTGGAGCCACCAGCTGATGATGGAAACTCCATCAACTCTCCAAGGAACCTCGCGCTTGAGGCCACTTTCATCAATCATAACTTTAGCCAGCAGGTACTTAAACGTTTCATCATCATTGTTTAAAGAAGTTAGTTCTCTGAAAAGAGTAAGGACTCATTTCACGACTTACAGTTAAAATTTAACTGACAGATAAACCTAAGTGGTCTATTTCATTAAACATGACTTTTTAGACAGTGACAGGTATAAATATCTGTCAGTTAAATCTTATCTTATCAGTAGGTAGTCAAACAGGCCCTAAGAGTAAGAAGATATTTGCTAATATTTGAGATTCTACACTGCATGCATATTCTCCTTGAAATGTACCTATCACTTTAAATTTTATTCTAATAACACAATATTTAGGTTTGTCTTCAAATTTTTTCCTTGTCCAGGTGCTGAAATCTGGCCAAAACGAACCGAAGTACAAGTTCCAGGAGCCAAACCCGTTTGTGTCTGAGGAGGAAGATGGAGAAGTAGCTTCCGTCGGTTACCGCTACCGCAAGTGGAATTTGAACAACGGTGTTGTAAGTATTTACCTATTTACATACATCCTTTACCTACCCCTCTCTCCCATCGAGGTACACTACTTCCCTCTACTTGCTACCATCTAAACACACTTCTTTCGCTTTATCCACATGCATCAGTTGCCTGATACATGCCATACATTTTCTATTAATTTCTATATAATGTGACCTACAGTGGATTTTGGGTTCCATACCCAAAGCTTAAAACAGGACCATGCCAATTTGAATCAGCAGTTTCTAAATCTCATACAATACTTCCCAGGTACTCGTTGCCCGTTGTGAACACGACGCGGTAATGCAAGGGCCTCAAGGAGAGACCCAGTTCTTGACCATCAAGGCCCTTAACGAGTGGGATTCCAAACTGGCCAACGGAGTGGAGTGGAGGCAGAAACTGGACACTCAACGCGGTGCGGTACTCGCTAACGAGTTGAGGAACAACTCGTGCAAGCTTGCTAAGTGGACTGTGCAGGTAAATGTTTTGTTTGCAGCTACAGATTTTTCAGTAGGATATAGTTTGAGGTTTCCGTAAGGTAGACTGATGATTTCGAGTCTTGCAAGACTGACGAGCTGATAAGCTGTTGGCTGACGGTTACACTAGCATAATTAAACGCGACGACGTTTTCTCGCAATATTTTAAGTTGTCTAAAGCCTGGCAGGAAGAAAGGTAGAATAATACGAAAAAAAAACCGCATTACCAGCCCTGGTTTCAGTATAATTCTCATTGTGCCAAATAGATCTAAGGGCCCATTATAATAAGCTGCGTAAGCGCAACTATGCAATTATTCTAATTTAATACCCTCACAGGCTCTCCTAGCCGGCTCAGATCAGATCAAGTTCGGCTACGTATCCCGTTCGCAAGTACGTGACAACTCGCGCCACGTCATTCTCGGCACCCAGCAATTCAAGCCTCACGAGTTTGCAGCTCAAATCAACTTGTCTATGGACAACGCTTGGGGTATTCTGAGGTGTATCATCGATATCTGCATGAAGCAGAAAGATGGTAAGTTTATGTCTGTTTTGTAGTAAAGTACTTAAGCTAATTGCAGGAAGGGCGTTAAAGCTAATGCTCAGTTAAAACTTCAACCGTTTTGTCAAAAACCAGACGAAGAAGACTGCTTAGCTCAATCCTGAATAGGTAGCTTTATAGCGTTTCCTACTGTAAAAGAACCATTAACCTCATTAGAAGTTTAGTGACCTGGGTTACAGCAAATACTAACCTAACCTAACCGCAGGACTTAATAAGTATGAAGACAGGTGCAAAGAAACTGCAGTAGTTTTTAGTCGCGGCAAATAGATATTTGGATAATGAACGTGTACTGCACACTAGCGTACAAACAAATGACCATGACCGACGGTAAACGTCTTTGACGTTTCTGTTGGTCGTGACCGAAAAACGCTATTTATAGTCTGTTTAAATTACGCCTGTCCCAAGTTTCTGTGTTCTAAAAGAAACATTACCTAACTAAACACTTTTGTCATCAGGTAAATACCTAATCATGAAGGACCCGAACAAGCCGCTGATCCGTCTGTACGACATACCCGACAATACTTTCGAGTCGGACGCGTCCGAAGACAGCGGCGACGAACCGGCCGACACTCCATTCGCTCCTTTATACTCCTACGGGAACCCCAAGAGAATTTAGACCTTGAGGTAAAAACGTTACAGTCTCCTTTGAAAAATCTTTTCGAACTGTTACTTAAACGTCACCCGGGAACTTTCTATTACGATTTCTTGTCTTATATCTGTATAGTTCAGTATTTTAATTCCGTTTCGTAATTTAGCCGCATTGTAGTACGCAGTTAAATAAGGAATCGTTATATTTCATTTATTTTACTTATGTATTTTTTATTCATCATAATACAGTTATTTGGTCACATTTTATGTTTGATTTTCTTTCACTTTGGCAATACAAATGTATACTAATATATAATTATGTAAATCCTACCTTTCTACTTACAAAATAGGTATTTATAAAAATAAATCCACCGAAAATATTGAACACAGCATTCTCAGTCAAAAACTTATGTCTCAAATAAAATCTTATATGGAACTTTTCGAATGTTCAATCACCATTTTCTTCTTCGTGTGTTAAATCACGAAGGGCCTGAATTTCCCTATTCTCTAACCTATCTTGTACTTCTTCTAACGTTTTACCTTTTGTTTCTGGTACAAAACAGTAAATAAAGAACACACCTAAGTAAGCTACTAATGCAAACGACCAGAAAACTGTATAGTGGCCGAAATTATCTTTGATACTTTGGTAACATTTCGCTACTGTGAAACTTAGAACACAAGCTAACATAGTAGCAGAGCTAGACGCCACCGTTTTAACATTAATTGGAAATAGCTCAGCTTGCATTACATAAGGCAAGTTACCTATACCAATTGCGTATAAAATATTAAAACCTAAAATGCCTATTAGAGGTAATGAGGAAATGGAGGATAAAACTTCAGGACTGGCACCAATAGCGTCCTGTACGTAGAAGTAAATGCCGACTAATGTTAAAGATACAGCTACGCCGAGACAGGATATGAACATTAGCACTCGACGGCCGAACCAACCGGATAAAAACGTTGCACCAATACCTGAAAAAAATTAGCCATTTATTTAAACGAAATATTATTTATGTTACTGGTTGCGGTGTATGAATATCACAACAATCGACAAATGGTGACAAAATCAATGAAATTTTAATGATTTCCTTCCTATCCAGTTTACATTTCCTCAATAATAATTATGTAATGCTAAGTGTACCTGCTGCCAATTGCACAAATCCATACACGATACTGACGTGCGGCCCTGAGATGGAACTGCTCTGTCTGAATATGATCTCCAAATAAGATTGGATGGCTGCGGCCCCTGTCATGTACTGTATCACTTTGAGTCCTGGAAAAATTAAGTGATCAGTTAGCAATGCTATGACGTTTTTATAACTATGAAATTTCTGACGAAATATGGCACCTTTTTACCGGACTTTTTGCTTATGGGCCCGTTTTATCACTTACAGATAAAATCTCACTGACAGATAAACCTACGTCTATTTCATAAATCAGGACGTTTTAGACAGTGCCAGGTTAAGTTGTGAAAGAGGCCTATTTTTCCTTATTAATGACCCACGCTCGCTCATGGTTTTTTTTGACTCTTATGTCCCTTCGGCGATACCCTGCATTAAATAACAATAAAAGTAACATGACAAACCTGCAACAACATAAACTGCCTTCCTATATCTCAAGTTAGTGACAAGTTCTTTGAACGTGGTTTTGTTCTCCATGTTTTCTTGGACGTGTGCTTTTACAACAACTAGCTGGTCATCGGCCCACTGAAATAGTGTTGAATATTATTTATTAGTTAGGAAAATGCTTTACGAAAGACATATAAAAGTTATAAACTATGTTGTTCATGTCTGTAGTAAAGATACGCTAATGTTTAGATGTTTAGGGAAATAATTGAAATATAAATTGTATGTAACTAAATCCTTGGTAAATCCTAAAAACTCAAGACCTTGCTAATTATTATGAAGGTTTGCGCCTCTAGAACCTATACGATAGTGGTTCATTTCTTTATCTTGATTCCCTGCTTGTTTGTTGTTCACTTGATTCCTATCTGTCGTGAAAAGAAAACTATATCCGATTTTAAAGTCTAATAATACAATAACCTACTTGTACGTATTGTAACGTAAATAACTAAAATACCATAAATGCAAACTCCTTGCGTCACAACCGCGATTCCGTATTTGTTTTAAACAACCTCGTTCTTTATTTGATTTTGATAGTGTACAAACTCAGGTGGTACGTAATATAATCAGGTGCAAGTAGATAGGTCACCTTCTCATCTTTAGTTCCTTTGATGATCATAAACGCCTTTTTCGCTTGCTCCACTCGGCCGTCCTTCAAATGATAATAAGGAGATTCCGGGATCCAAATGCACGCGATAACGTACACTATAGGCATGGAGATTATGATTGAATTTAAGGCGGTGTATGAGACAAACGGTCCCATTCCAAAGATGATGAGGCTGCCAAGATTGTTCATTACTTGTACTACCATACCGAGGGCGCCACGGATTTCCTTGTCCGCTATTTCTGTTATGTATATCATTGTTACCTGGAATATAAAGTTTTTTTAAAGTAAGTATAATTTGCGACTTTGAATTAAGTGCTGGGAGATCTAGTTTGGCTTCCGGGCGGAGGACTACGAAACTAAGAGGACGTTCATTTATTTTCTTAAGTTACCTAAAGTAACTAAATATTTTTATTTACATCTTCTAGAAAAAGAGGTCGTTAGAAAAAAATATTCTATAAATTGCACGAACCACAGCGGTCATTCCTGTCGTCATTCCCATCAGAATCCTTGCAAAGATCATCAATCCAGGTGTCCTCGTGAACAATATTATTGCCTGAAATCAATTCAACGGTGAATTTTGTAGGTTTTCATTACGTATGGCTTAAAATAGAAACAAAAAAAAAGTAAGTACTAGTTACGACAAAACAAATCCTTACACGTGCCTTACACTGACAGTGACAACATAGTATGCAGCAATAGACAGCCTTATTTCTCGGTAGCAATATATTCCAGGAAACTGATGGCTAGCAAGTAAAATACGGATGGAGTAACTACCTACTTATAAACAAAGGGCAGTCCGCAACCGCATTTATCGTCGTGTATGCCATACCTATTTTGGGAAATCACACAGTAGCTTAGAAAATGTCTTATTAATTTCATTAAAATCTGTTCAGTGGTTTTAGCGTTAAAGGGTAACAACATTCTACCTATCGGTTCACAAAGTTTATATAATATTAGTAGAAGGTAATATTTAATTCATCATCATTATTAATTTAAGAGTTAGACTCTTGTCGGTGGAGCGTTCGCCATCTAGGCCTATCCTCTGCCAGTGCTTTGACTTCTTGATACGATATGACGTTAACTTTCTCTTTCACTTGAATGAAGTAAGTACGTCGCGGTCTTCCTCTGCCTCTCTTTCCCTCAACCTTTCCTTCAATAATGTTTCTTAAGAAACCGTCATGTCGTATCAAGTGTCCTATCATCTTTCCTCTTCTATTTTCTACAGTTCTTAACAAGCAGAGCTTCTCGTTGACCATGTTTAACACTTCCTCGTTACTCTTCCTCTCTGTCCAGCTTATCTTCTCCATCCTCATCCAGCACCACATTTCAAAAAATTTGAATACCTAATTAAGTGCTAATTAATTGCGTAGTTAAATAGGTATTTCAACATACCGAACCTATAAGCCCAGGAATTGCTGTAGCGTAGATGGTGCGACGTCTACCAACTCTCTCGCTCAGAACTTGGCCGAAGAAACAACCAGGAAGAGAACCCATTGATAATATTGATACCACCCACGAACTTTGGGCCTGTAAATATTATTAATAAATATGCCTAAGATATAAATTGGCAAGACCTAATTAAACTAGTAGGTACCTACTTACTTTTTCGGATGGCATCGTGTAAGTACACCGACTAAGGAACTCAAGGTACCTTTATACATAAGGCTAAAGGAGAGCAGCACCTTTCAGACAGGACTTAAGACTTTAGAAAAGGTAAGTACCTAAATGAAAAGGTAGTTACTGCAAAAATGCGATCCTGAACTTCGATGCCATTTCTGCTGAATGATTTGGGAGAGGCCCATGCGTAGCAGTTATGTTTACAATGTAGAGTTAAATACCATTGTGTGTACCTATTACCTTCGTTCCTTCGATTATTACTTACTTACATCGGTAATATCAATATTTGCTTCATGGTTCTTGAACTTTGGTATTGCTGGAGAGCCCCAAGACAGAACGGCACCGATGTACGCAAACCCAAGAGATGCTGAAATTTTCATTTTTCTTTGATAAAATCTACTCAATTATTCATTCATATTTATGTAAAGAAGCTGACGATAAAAATGTAGTGAGTACGTTTATTTTATTCAACTACTCAGGTAGGTAGGTATTCCAACGAATCAGATTTTACAGTTAAAACAAATTGAATGGTATGTGCTATGCTAATACCAGGCCTCCGTCACTCTATGTACTTGCGCGCTATAAATACCTACCGCTCAGCGGGCCGCTTGCGGACCAAGCGAAGCGCGGTTGTCAAAACGAAGTATTCGCACGTTGTTCAAATTTTGATAGTTCCATTCGTTTTTTTATTTGTTTTTAAAGTTTTATAATTTTTAATAATTAAGTTTTTTAATGAAAAATATAATAATAACCGAGAATTTAGAAAGATAAAAAATCATTGAAAATTAAAAATAAAAACATGTTAAAAATAAATATTATATTAAAAACGATATAATTTTAAACTGCCCCATAAAAGTCGGAACATATTCATAGTTCTAAATAACATAGTCACAAAACGTTTTGTTAATTTAATTTTATCGAAGAGGCAGCCCCGCGATTTTTACGGGATCGCGCGGTGCGAAGCAATCACAGCTATACGCTTGAGTATTTAGGCACATTTTAGCATGCAGTTGTTTCTGACGTGACAGTTGGGCTATTGCGCACTGTTAAAGCGGTAGGTATTGGATATTTTCTTCTGAGTGAAGTATCTTACGTAGTAACTATTAGGTAATCTGTGCTAATACTTAGACTAAATTTTTGTTATCTATCATAATAATCTACCGATTAGTAATAAAATAGGTAATCAAATCGAAAAGAAATCCCTACATACAATTCTAAAGTTTTGAATTTCCCGCTAAAACTTACCACACAATCCGGCCAAGTATTGAACTCTCCTGTTGCTGGGTTCTGTCATTGTGAATATCACTTTTTGTAAATAAATCTATTAATGTCCACCTACAATCTTCACGTGCACAAATATAAGACTACACTCTACAAAACTACATTTTGAATTGAGAGACACCTTGAGAATTAACTCATTTTATAATTTATTGATAAGTAAAGAAAATAGGTAGATAGTGTGTATTTTGTTTGGCAGAGTCACCAGTCATTATCACTGCCGGCACGTCGTTCGACGCGGCCTTGCTTTTGAATATGCTTATGATGTCGGCGACGACGACGTCAGCAATATCTACATAAGTATACCTAACGAGCAAACATATAGGTAGGTACCTACCTACTAGAGGCGCGCGCGCACAATTTCGTCCAGTTATTCAAACAAAAACTTCTATCCGTCAGGTGGAAAATTAAAGAATTTTTTTTTTTAAATCAAAGTTTATTACTTACAAACGTAGTACCTACTTATGTAACTATTAGTCAAATTACTTTCAAGCTTTGTATGTAAGCTTTGTACTTACCTACCTATAGAAATCTACATATAGAAATAGTGTTTACTTTGGCAGAGCTGAGTACCTACCTGCTCTCGGAAAAGGCTAAAATATTAAATTGCTAAAATTCCACCTAGAATATGTTAATCATAAAATGTTATTTTGGAGAAATCAATATTTCAAACAGTTGTTTAGTCTACTTAAGAAAATATACATTAAGATTTTTCTAGGTAGGTACTTTCTTTGCTGCCAGAATCAACACCATATATTACATTTACCTATCTCTATTAATTAAAATTAATTCAACAGTCTTGTTTAACGTCGTCTGGATGGGCTTTTTTAAACTAACTTATTTTACTTAACACTTACCTATCATTTAGCTTAGAATAGACATAAAAATAATGCAGTTTTACCACTTAAACATTCATTTACCTATTAGTACTATTTCCTATCTTGAGATGTTATACAAAACTTCCTTTTAATGATATACATAAATCACAATACCATGAAAATAGATTACTAACAATAACAAAACATGAATCTGAATAATACATTAATTTTATTCTGACTTACTTTAAATCAAAATACTTGAATTGCTTTGCAAACGAAATTGATAATCTATTCATGCAAATGTTAATATTTACCCGACCTACATGATTGCAAGCCTCATCAAACATGAAACTAACAATCTAACTTACAAAATGAATATCTACAAGAAAGTAAGTTAAACCATTTTATGGTTTCGCAGAACTTTTAAACAAAAATAATTTGGACTATTTTTTTTTGGACTACCCACCATTTTTTATTCAATTTAAGGCTGATAAGGGACCCCTACTTACTTAAATCAAGAAACAAAACAATCTGTACAAGATTACTTAAAAAAATAACTTTTTATGCCAGGTACAAAATCTTCTGGCATATTTTCAATCAAGTTCCTTATTTGCATAGCAACCATTGTGTTTTCAGCATAAATACTCATCACATCATATGGTGGTAGTACCAATACTGAACCCATTCTTATATTTTCACCTTCCTCAGTAGCTGGTAATAAATTTTCCTTCAACCATCCTATTAGTTTACTCTTTCTGTTTAGTAGTTCCGTGGGTTCACTTTTAATCTGTACATTTTGGACTGGAGGAGTGACGTTTATTGGTGGTGTTACCTCCTTAATGTCCAGTATGCCATGGCCAGGTAATAATTTTGTCTCATAACTTGTACCTTTTGGTACCGAGATTATAGTGCTGAAAAAGAACATGTTAATTAGTTTCCTGTGAAATTATTGTAAAATGAAATTGAATCTAGACT
This sequence comes from Anarsia innoxiella, assembly GCA_947563765.1. Taxonomy (NCBI): domain Eukaryota; kingdom Metazoa; phylum Arthropoda; class Insecta; order Lepidoptera; family Gelechiidae; genus Anarsia; species Anarsia innoxiella. The sequence continues at coordinate 3,842,175 of OX387403.1, forward strand.
TTAAAAGTGTCAGTAAACTATTAGTAAAGGCTATATCCAATTTTGTTGTTATTCCAGGTTAACATTTGTAGAACATAGGTCAAGAGTCATGTTAAGGTTATAAAAATGAGACATCAAATGCTATATGACATGAGACTAACTCACAGATAATGAAGGTAAGTTTCGGATCTCTTCCACAGGTTAGATATTGTTTGAAAAGGCTTAGGACAATACTGGAATTAAAATAAAGAGAGTTGCGCAGCTCTAAATGGGTCACCTACCTATTTGTTACTGGATCAATACAATGTAGAAAACCCTCGAAGGAAGTGTTCTTTATTACATTCACTTGTACATATTTGTTAATTAATGACACGACATATTCTGGGTCTTGTTTCATAGTATCGAAATTTGATTTTTCTTTTTCATCCATAGTTTCTTTCTTTGGCCAACAGGGTTCTAAATTCTGTTCCTTGTTATTTAAAATTACGTCTTATAAATTGTGAAACACGAATGCGCTATGAAATACATTATGTTAAGTACGATAATCTATTTACCAAGCAATAAAACAACAATTAAAACTGAAAATCTGAGCACTGAAAAAGAATACGAACTGAATAAAATTGATGAAAGAAATGAAAGAAAAAGATGTATAATGTCAATGTCAAATTCCTTTTTTTTTAATTTAATGGCCTGGTAGCAAAGCAATGACTTTTTGACCCTGAGTTTTGACTTTTGACCAAATCCGTCCGTCTGTCCATAATCGTGTCAGGTGGTGACAGTAGTGTGGTATTCGGATAAAGTTCGGATAGGTCAAAGAAAGACATAATGTAATCGATTATTCGATACAGAATAGATTATAAACTTTTTTTTTATTTAGTCTGTAGACAAGGCAAAGTCAAGTCAGCCAGTTTCTCTGTTTACATGCCGTCGTCGTCGACTTTCCAGAACTTTTACAAATAATATTTTTTCCAGAAGTAATATTGTTCTGTGATTTTTTTAACCCGATTGCAGATTAAAATAAGATGCTCCTTTAAGTTCCTTATAGTTCTAATAGGTATGTATAGTATCTACCTAAGTAGGTAGACCTACCTGCCCCTATCAATTTACCTTTTTAATTAGGTACCTACTTACCTACCAATATTACGCCTACCTAAACATCTAGGTACCTACCTACCAACTATACCTACATAAGTACCTACCTACCTACCTACTTTATTTTATCTTTTTAACCGACTTCAAAAAAGGAGGAGGTTCTCAATTCGTCTGTATGTATAATATTTTTTTTTTTTTTTTTATGTATGTTCACCGATATTTTCGTCAATTATAGACGGATTTCAAAATTTTTTTTTTTGTTGGATAGTGTTCACTTCTGAGGTGGTCCCATTTTCACCAGTCCAGGATCTGATGATGGAATCCAGGAGAAATCGAAGGCAACCACCGAAAATTGTATGCTCGTATGGTGTTTTTACCCGACTACGGCAAAGCCAAAAGGAAGGGTAATGTTTTTGGCAGTCTATGTATGTACGTATGTATGTATGTATGTTTATATGTATGTATGTATGTTCCACCGTAGCGTCTAAACTACTAAACCGATTTTAATAAATGAGGTGTCAAAAGATTTGTAATAATACAGCGGGTGACATAGGATACCTAGTTTTGCAATAAGTTTAATACTTTGCCCACTAGTGGGCAAAAAGTCACGAAGAAAAAATAAAAGTTTGTAAATGGTGGTGTGTGGAATATCAAAATCAAGAGCTCAGCGAGTACATTCCAAAAATATATAGGTATATCACTAGGTTTTGCGCACGGATTTGCTTGTAAACTAGTGGACAAGAAGTCGCGACGAAAAATATAAAATTTTTAGTGTTATGTACTCTATCAAAAACTTTAACACAACTTAAAATCATGAAATAAACTGACTTTTAAAAAAAAAGTAAACCGACTTCAAAAAAAACACAAATGACAAAAACTTTAACCAGACAAGAGCATTACCTACATAACTAAAAAGCGATAAATAACCTAATTTATCTACTTAATGCATATTATATATATGCAATTATTTAAATATTTACAACTTAATACCTAATACTTTAACAAAGTCATCTTTAACTATTTAAATATTTACAGTTATCACTCATTTTTGAAGTCGGTGCCAGCCAAACAAATAAATGTAATTAAGAAAACTGACCGACACAAAAATTCAAAGCATGTATTGTATTTGAATTTGATTTGACGGCCGCGCGCGTCAAACAACACAACAGACTACTTTACCTAGGCTGCAGGCTGGCACCGACTTCAAAAATGAGTGTTAACTGTAAATATTTAAATAGTTAAAGATGACTTTGTTAAAGTATTAGGTATTAAGTTGTAAATATTTAAATAATTGCATATATATAATATGCATTAAGTAGATAAATTAGGTTATTTATCGCTTTTTAGTTATGTAGGTAATGCTCTTGTCTGGTTAAAGTTTTTGTCATTTGTGTTTTTTTTGAAGTCGGTTTACTTTTTTTTTAAAAGTCAGTTTATCTTACAGATAAGACACAGCGGTCGAGTGTCATGTTAAGTGTGATACGCTGTATATCGTTAATACTTACAGTTGTGTCTGTTACTAAAGCAAATATCTCAGAAAATAAAGAAATGGCTAAAATTCTACCAAAGACTATAAGGGCAGTGGGTCTATACGAGTACTTGCCTATATCGGATCCTAAGAGCCTTGTGGATTTGACTGTGGACTTACCGGTTATTGAAAAACATGATGTCCTAGTAGAAGTTAAAGCAGCTGCTATAAACCCAATTGATGCGAAGCTGAGAGCACCAAAACCAGGTACACTTACATCCCCAAGAATTCTAGGCTGGGATGGCGCCGGTATCATAGTTGATAAAGGAGAAAATGTAAATAGTTTTAACATAGGAGATAGTGTTTTTTTCACTGGTGATATAAGAAGAAATGGATCTAACGCTCAGTACGTTGCTGTAAACGAAATTATGGTTGGACTGAAGCCAAAGAATCTTAACTTTGAAGAAGCTGCAGCTATGCCTTTAACATCTTTGACTGCATATGAGGCGCTGTATGACAGGTTGTTATTATCAGAAAAAGATAAAGGAAAATCCCTTTTAATTATAAACAGTGCTGGTGGTGTGGGATCCGTTGCATCACAATTAGCTAAATACATAGGACTGAAAGTTATTGGAACAGCTTCAAGGGAGGAAACTCAAAACTTTACAAGAAAGTTTGGTTCCGACATTGTTGTGAACCACAAACAAGATTTAAAGCAACAGTTGTCAGAAAATAATATCAAAGAAGTGGATTACATAATGGTGAACTACGATCCATTCCCTTATTGGAATACATTGATGGAAATCATTAAACCACAGGGCAAGATATGTTTGGTAGTTGATTGCAGTCAACCAGTCGATATTAGGCCTTTGAAAGATAAGAGTGTAACATTAGTTTCAGAAATGATGGCTACGAGATTAAAATATGACACCGAAGATAAATTTAGACAGCATGAAATTCTGAGAACAGTTTCTAAGATGCTTGAAACAGGGGCTTTGAAAACGACGTTGTCTAAAACCAAATCTCCTTTTAATGCAGTTACTCTTAAAGAAGCTCACAAAATGCTTGAAGACCAGACTTTGGTTGGTAAATTAGTTATAACTGGTTTTTAAGACATTGTGGTGAAATAAAACAATAAACTACTAAGCAAAATTATTTATTAGTTATTTAGAATACTTGGATCAAACTCCTGGCCTTTGAATGGAGAGCCTTCTGCATTCCAAGCTTTCTTTAATATCTCAATGTTTCTGATTTGGTCACTTGTTGGAAGCCCTTGCATTTTTCTGTCTTGATTCCACTGCAGTTCTCTGACCTTTATAAAATACCACAAAGCATCACTTTATATGGGATAATTACAGATTTATATGTAGCTACATGTTAAATTAGTCAGTTTAATGACTTGTAGGTACATACAAGTATAATTAACAGCTTACCTTATCCACATGATCATCTGGTAATTCATACAATGACCTGGAGCAGTCTATTTTGGACAGATCAATAGGATCTTCACTATTTAGCAGTTTGTTCCACCAGCGTTCTTGAATTTTCTCTGGAAAAGAAATAATTTTGGTATTAACAAAATACCAGACAATGATAAGCTACTTACTTAGTACCTACTTATTTCTTCTATTGCAAAGATCAATTTTATATTGAAAATGTCCACTTTAATACAGGAACAGTTTTACCTAAATGTATCAATAGTTTTCCTTCACTGATACTCCAAAAGCTTTCTATTGTTTTTATTTTGTATGGCAGCGTGTCTTTGATGAATACTTCTCCATTACGATAACCCACACAAAGGTCTCCTGGATTTATTGTTACTTTGAGATCTTTTGCTTTCACATTTGCTGGCAATTTGATTGTGACATCTGTAATATGATGTAAAAAATGTTAGAAGATAATTTTCACCAAAATTAGAAGACATTTTTTACATAAAATCTGTTCTTATTCTATCCTTTATTGATTAAATTACTTATGAGCAGTTATTGCATAATCTGTAAAAGTAAAACATACATACCTAGTTCCATTATAGTCTGTGACCAACTATATTTATCTCTCTGTGCACCGTTGTATGTTTCACTATTCTTCTGCGTGGGTATGATAGGAGGCTCACTATTAGAACTGTTGTCTACAGATGTTCCGGTTTTGTCAACATTGTGTGGATCAGGAGGATTCTCTACATTCTGTTCTTGTGGTACAACTTCCTCTTCAGTTTCTTCCTGATTTTCTTCATTGTCTTCATCAGCAATAACCTCAACTTCTTGAGCAACTGTTGAACACATTATCTCATTGTTGATATCGGTAGGCTTGTTGGCGCCATTAGGAGGTTTCCAGTTCTTCGGGTCACATGTTCTCAGTACTTTTATTACGAGTTCTTCAGCCACGCCAGGTGGGAAACCCATGTTTTCATACGGACCCTCAGGCACATAGTAAAAGTCCGTTCTGAAACACGTAATACCCATAACTGCTTTGTAATTATATAGGAAATTAACCCAAAATGAACTAAGATCTTACCGTCTGCCCAAGAAACTGAAAATCGTGGAAAGAAAACCAAGAATTGAGTTTTCGTTCACCAAAATTTGTGTAAGGACTTCATCGTATTGTGTTGAATTTTTTGTGCCTGACATTTTATTATTTATTTAAGCGCTTGTAATAAAAAATACTGTTGTTGAATTGTAAGTATTATACGAAGACTATGAAGCAAGAAATTATTCCAAACAAATCTATGCAAACAATTTACTAACAACCGTCAATGTCAAGCAAGACAGTGAAATTCAGTGAATGACATGACAGTGACAGTGCTTGTGTGCGTTCATAACATGCAGTACCGTTTGTTACAAAATGAAAAACTAAGGCTTAATAACATCATTGCAGCGCAATATAATATTAAGAAGCTAGACTTTTTCTTTACTTAAAAATAGCTCGTTAAAATTAAAACCATTATGGTACTCATTGTCCTTATAAACATGAAAAAATACAGAATTGAAAAATTAAAGCTAAACCATTATAAATGTAGACCAGATTTTGAACGTATTAGTATACCAAATGCAAAAAAAAAAAATTACCGTAGTATTGGTAGGAAATTTAAAAACTGGCAACACAAAAACCAGTTTTTTAATTTACATTCCCGCCACTTGGAGGAGTTGCTTCGCTTTCGAAAGTTTCACATCCGCAAGAGAGCGGCAAGGTGAGGCAAGGCAAGACGAAGTAGGCAAAGAAGTCTCGCGCGCGAACTCGGTACGCTGCAGGCGATGACCGCATTCATATGAGTTTTTATTATATTGTGAGTGTGCTGTCGTGTTCTCCGTTCCGTTAAAGTGCTGGCGAAAATGCTGTATAGGTGAACTATCGGAATTTACAGTGTTGTGATTGTGATTCCTATTCTATAGCTCTTCTATTTTTTTATTGTCTCTCAGAAGGTTGTAAAAATGCCTTGCTCAGCAGTAACTTTGTCTATAGCGACCATTACAGCTATTGTGGCCGCAGCTTTGATGGCAATAGCATTCTCGACAGATAACTGGCTTTATATTGAAGTAAAGCGCACAAACATTCAGGTAAGATCGAATTAATTTTGATTTATTTTTAACCAGGAAATAAATATCTAGGTACCTTCATCTACCTGCTTATGTATCTACTAACTTCGGAATTCACTAAAACCAGTTATTGTTAGGAATACAATTTTATTGTATATAAGTATTATTAAAATTAAAACACTTGACTGACTTCAAAATTTTACCATAGGTTGGTAACGTATATAATTGTATAATTTCGCTTACTAGGTACTAAGTACGTAACTGACTAGGTACCTAGGTAACTTCCTAGGTAGGTACTTTAAAAAAACCTTTGAAATAAGAAGAAAAAAAAAGTAAGTAATTAAGATCTTAAGCAGGTAGGTTCTTAACGTGTAAAAGATAGTAGGTATCTCAATGGAATGATCAGCTCCCTTTCAAAAAAGGGCAAATCTACCTACCATTTATTTTATTTTGATTCTCACCAAAAATATAAAATGGGTACTGAATAAGTATTATTGGTTCAATGCCGCTCATGAAGCACGAATTTCTGTTAACGTAATCCATTCTACGCTTAACTGCCTAATCTGGATAATCAGGTGTATAAAATGGGTACCCTCACAATAAAGATGAGCGTAAGGTGTGGATAACTTGCAACATTTCCTCTCATTCTTTGTGAGTTTGTTACCTACTTACAACAAAATAGCCGATGAAATAAGGTCGATAAATAGAAGTAGCCACATTCTTTTTGAGTCCTTGCTGTGGCACCGTTATTGTAGACACGGTAAGCATAAATATTCACGGAATAAATGGCACGAACAAATGTGTGAGTAACTGTACCATTCCGTGAGGCGACTCCTGCGCACTCATTCGTGCAGATAACGAACACGACAATTACGTCTGAGGCATCTGCGCTGATACTTATAATTAAGTAAGGAATGAGGATCAAAATGTTTAACTATATCATAAAACAATAACAAGGCGGAAAGGAATAACTCGAAAGAATTGGGACATGGCATGCTGATTTGTTTATTATATGCCCCTTACGAATTTTTTGCACCGCTGTGGCTCTGGTTTCTTTCAAGCGTCACATTTTTTGCTGCCACCAGCAACTTGTTTTGACGCACCTACCTCTACCTCTTGTTAGTCCGTCTACCTGCGCCGATTTTATGTTTCCTATCCTTTCTTTCCAAGAAAACAAGATATAAAAAGATCTTGCGCAGACTTTTTATAAAATTTCTGATCTAAACTGCAGGCTTTCTTCTACTTTCCTAATAAAATTAAAAGATTGTTACCTAAGTATCTTATAAACATTCTTTATAAGAAAAAAAATCAATAGCTCATGATAGATTTGGTCAAACGAAATACCTACCTATTTACAAATCGTAAACTAAAACTAAGCAATAAGTAAATCGTATTCATTATCGTTTTATTATTGCGCTACGTGATTTTTCTTCTATTGTAAAGTAATTAAGTAACAAACTTACAAAAACTAAAGCGATATAAAAGATTTGATAAGATAGCCTATAACGCATATTTCAGCTTATGCACACAGAACATATTTTTTAAAATAATTAATCAACCATTCTTAATATTAGAACGATAAGCAATTTTTTAATTTTTTAAATTGGTTTGATGTCTTCAGCATTTGTTAATGCAGATATTTTATCTAGCATCGCAGGCAGCTAAATGCATGCAAATTTTATTAAAATCTCCTCAAGTCTGTGATTTGACTTGGATAACATACTAAGTGGAGAGCACAAGAGAAATCGATCGAGAAAGTAACGAAATCTGTGAGAATTTAAAATAAAATATTCAATTGTTGAATAAGAACTTTCTGCTATGTAATCGTTTAATTTAAGGAGAACACTCTAAGGCAAATCACTAGTTCCACTAATTTAAAAATAAATACATTGGTACTTTAACAATTTTATACTTATAACACATTTTTTAAATGGTAACAGCGTAGCCAATGCTCGAACAGAACGAACTATCTTCATTAACACCTCATTTTTCTGGGAAGTCGGGTTAAAATTCCTGTAAAAAGCTATTTCCGAAATAAAAAATCTACTAAAAAGGAAGAACAAACTCTAAACAAATGAATGGAGTTTGTTTATTATTCTACCTGAACAGGGACCGGATGTTCTGTTTGTTTATGTCGTTATAAATAGACAAAGAAACGTCGTTTTACTATGTGTCTAAATAGGGGTGTTAGAACACCTAAGCTGTTCAGTTCTAACTTTAAACATTCAGTTTTCGTCATTCATTTCAAATAATAAGTACTATAAAATAATACAAATAATAATTTAAACTACCTGTCTAACATTAGGTACAAGTGTTGCCTGGAAAAGGCACCGCTCGCTAAATTGTCTAGTACTATAAATCGATTGTAGTTGAAGCTACTTACCAAACAAAAAACTATCAGGAGACACTGTCACTCGTGTACGTCATCCACAATGGGTGATTAAACTTCCCCAACCTGCTTTCTTGGCACGATACCACCTACCTACTTCTCACGACTTCCGCTCAATACATAATACGTTTAGTCTATTCCGCTTTCTTGCTTAGAAAATACTGCGTCTACCCAATTCAATACTTTTTCAATCGATTTCTGTTTTTAGCTGATTTATTAAAATTATTCAAACATCAGATCAGAGAATCTTGGAGTGAAAATAACTATAAATGATTTCTGTACTTTACCATGTCATCAAAATAGAGAAAAATGAATTACTATTTGATAGTATCTAATCGTAGTCGTATGATAGGACTTGACTAAATCAATCAATAAATAGATGTTCAAACGAAGTTGGACTTGCGTTATCACAGTAAGTTATCTTTTGTTTTTGGACCACATTGCTAAAACAATTTCTAGCTAAACTCAATAATGCGTGGCTTTTAATTCCATTGCAAATTTATTTAAAATTGTAAAAGAATTGCATTAATGTGCGTACCTGCGGATATTGCACGGTCAGGCGCCATTGCAAATAGTAAGTGCAGTCAGCCACTTCCTGAGACGTCATGCCATGCCGTACTTTATGTCATTTTTTATTACCATTTATTTGCTATTGCGCGGAGACTTTCAACTTATTTATTATTATTCGTTTTTAGGCTGGATTCGTTGAGATACCCACAATTTATCGATAAGAGCGCGTCTAGGTACTGAACTTATCTACTGTATTTTTAGATGAACTTCTAGTCAGTGTTGGCAACACCAACAAAAAGTAATTTAGTATTTTTTTATGTAGCAACACTTTTCTTCTAACTCCCGCTCTGCTACGATTACGTGTGCTATGCTCACTATTGTGTGTAAAAACTAAGTGAATAAATCCCAGTTCCTTCGTGCCAATACTTGAAGCCTTTCACTTCATTTAACAACCAGCCTCAAGATCTGCTGCCTACAGTCAGCTTTCCCAATTAGAATTCGAAGCAGATGATCGTGTTACCAACTAACTGAACTAACCAACTAAATTAGAAGATATGAATATAAATAAATATAGGGGACATTTCACACACGGTCATCTGACCCCAAACTAGATAATTATTATGACGATATTATGATAAGATATTATACCTCCAATCGACAAACAGTTCATCTAAAAACTCAGTTTCACAAAAAAGTTAATAGATTCACATCTATTTTTTTGGTTTTTCCATTTTGAAAACTGTTGATCAGTTAACCTGCCAAACAGTTTCGTGGTTTACTAATGCCGTCCGTGATTTCTTGCGGTATCGCCGCTCACTGTCCGAAAACCAAATATTTAGAGAACCTGTGTACCATTAAGATAAGAAAAGTTAAAGTAGGATCTAAAGTAAATATACTTACGTGAGTAGGTCTATCTTATTAGCTTAGTGTAGGGATTATATCCCGTAGTGTGAGCTGGTAAGAGCGGTTGTAGTTTTCAAAAATATTTTAGTTTTGATACCTTACAATAAAGTGACGTTTGGTCATTTGATACAAGAGTCCGACAAAAGATTGAGCAACTGCTGTAATGATGACATAACGAAACGCATCGGGAGCGCTCCGAATCGCCATAAAACAAACAAACTAAAGCGTTCGAAAGTGTGAATAATCCTCAGTTTGATCTCTATTACAAATTACAACCTTTCACAACGGCTGGCTCTTTGCCATTTATTATAGTTTTCCGGCCTTTCACTGAGCTTTGATGATTTTGGATCACGACTGACTGACCTACGTGTGTATAAATTACTTTGTAACCTAATTCAAATGCATTGTCATCAAATAAAATAATCTCCAAACCTATTTTTACAATTCATGGAAGATGATTTTAAGCTTTGGGTATTATTGTATCTTGTTTATCTTAAAAGACACTACCGTTCTTATAACAGACGCATAAACATTATTTCAATTGATATCTATTTATATCTAAACGAAGATTAAACAATGGATAATGCATTAAAAACAATAAACCAAACAAATAAACACGATCTTAATAAGTAAGTAATTAGTAACAAAAATGAGTTGTAGGCAGATAATGAATAATGATTCACTATTTGTTGTGTTAAGCAAACTGTTTAGTTAGTCACACTTACGTACAGATTTTGAAAAAAAAAAGATCTTTCAAGATTTGAAGACTATTTATAGACATTCCATAGCGAATAAGTATAAATTATTCGCTCTCACCGCATTAGGTAGAGATTGGGTGGTAAGTTTTAGATTAACCGCTTCAATGAATAAAAAACTCACTGAAATGTTAAATGAACTCGAAACTGATTTTACAACTTACGTAAGTCGGATTCAAGCAAAATATTGATTTTATAAATGTATGTACGTACATAATTCATTGACATTAACATGTCATCAAAATTTAATTCATTGTCGATGTAATCATTGTTTTGAAAGTAAACCATTCAATCAATAGTGTATAGGAATTAAAATATTTACGTTTCTAAGTTGTTGCTCATTGTTAATTGACAAAGCAATTTGTTCGGAATTTTAAACCTGTTGTAGTTATTAAATTATTAATTGTATAAAGTAACTACGTATTTATTTTTAACACTAGATCTAATAAAATATCTGGCAAAACGGCAAAGCAGAGAAAATGCATTTTATTGTAAAGCGCGCTATGTATGCATGCAGGCGATAAAAGCCGAACTGCAGTAAGCTGGCGTTAGAGACATTGATTCCTATTTTGTTTGCTTGGAATCAATCATCTCATAAGAGTGTACGCGGTAGTTCGACCCTTAGTATGGTACTTATCGGTTCCGAAATAATCGAATTAGAGCTCCAATAAATCAATCGCTGTCTATGCCATAGGTTAGTTTCTCCAATGACCTGCTGCGACCTCACTCGTTTCTTCACGGTTTACTAAGCTCATTTAAGTTTTGCAATCGCAACATTAGTTCGAATTCCTCATTTTGTCTTGGAATGTGAAAGGTGTCATGCGAACAGCTAGTCGATAAAGAAGTTTAAGGAAAAAAAATCTTGCCACACAAGTTTTTTACAACACACATAGGTATAAGTTATGTTCCTAAATACTTATACCGAAAAAGAAATGCACCTAATATTTATTTTTAAGGGATATGAAATAAGTAGAAAATACGACAATAAAAAATGTACCTAAAGAAAATCAAAATAAATCACAGTTATCTAAATTAGTATCGTGCGTGTCATGTTCTACGCCTGAGTTGTAGTGAAACTTGTCATTCGAAAACGATTATCCAAGCGCGAGAATGTAATATTAATTGATTAAATTATCTTAAAAACATCCATAGTTATCTTTTATAGAATTTTACAGATTTCTTTTGCTGTTTTTACATCAAGAATGAAGCTACTTTTGTGATACCTATCCCATAGTCTCTTTGAAATGCTGTTCTAGAGTCAAATAAAATCATTCCAAGTGCGTATTATAATTATAAGAGTATTGGCATATAAATATCTGATCTGAAACTGTATCATATTTGCTACCAGTGGACCAAGGGTTAGGTTAGACCAACACAATAATTTACAAGGCAAACAAGCAAGTAAATAAATAGAAAGACATTAAGAGTTATGTAGAGTCAAGACTAAGAGTAGAGTCGATGAATTAGGTCAATTAAGCATCTACTTAAAAGTCGGGTCATATAATACCTATTTTTACATTCAAAGTATTTAGCTGCATACTTTTTTAATTAGATAGCTATATTTTAAATATCTCCATCATTTGTTCTATTGTTACACAAAACGTGGGACATGTGACTGCTTGGTTTTGCTATTAAATTACTTGTGTGCGAGGGTTAGGCTACAGGTATTAAAGTAGGTAGGTATGTATTACAGTTTATTTAAACAGACAGATATGTACTTATGTGCAGTAGATAATGAATTACAAACCGAATCTAAACCGATATAACTTAAAATAAGTATGAATATATTTTTTTTAAGTTGCTTATTGCATATGAAGTTATACATGTAATTTTATCTCTATTATACAAGCAGATGTAAGTTAATATCTACGGTTAATTTCAGTAAGGCATATGGCAAGACTGGCAGGTGGGAGATATAATTCTGCTCATGACGCGAGCCAAGCGAGCCTTCTTTGTCATATTCCGGATATAAATACTATCTACTTATGAAGGTCTTATTACGAAGTTATTGTTGTTATTGTCAATTATACCTAAAATACTTACGTAAGATCATCTAAATACTTGTGTTACAAAAAACTGAAGGTCTTTAATACGTACATAGCGACTCTACCAACAAGAAATCTTATTTGCTTACTCAATTATGTTGAAATTCCTACACCGAATTGATCATTTTATAAGAAGTGTTCATAATATTCCCGAGCGTTGTGGCAGGCTGCGAGTCCCGTTCACCTTGCAATGTCGAGTGTAAGGTATTCACCCCACCTGAGGCAGGCCTACAGGCATTAAACAGGATACGATCGGCCTTTTGAAATGTGGAAATTCTATTGTTAACTGTATCGTGTTGAAATAAAAGCGAAAATCGTTTGAAGTTTTAACCCAGTGTGTAGGTTGCATAGTGTCCTAACTACCGGATCGTTTTTAAAGGTATCCTCAATTGGAAATAACTGAAACAATCCCTATAAGTGTTAGGTAGGTACTTTCACTTGAAAAGAACGACAGATTTTGCATTACGGTTTGGCACGTTAAATGGTTATTTTGAGTAATTGGCTCTTATTTCGTATTTCAATACAAAAGACATCAACGGGCGCATAAACACATTTTTAAAAAATCGAATACTAGCTTTTGTTTTTCTTTTGTTTTCTTCAGTAAAATGCATTGTTGACGTTTGATTTCATTTAAATTTTCAGAAAAATAAGGTATTTCCTTCCTGTCGTTAGTGTTATACAATGAAAGGCTGAACGTGAACGATAGAAAGTATTATTATAGATTGTTGGTCGTCAGACTTGTATTGTTTTACATAAACGTTAAGTACATATTGTATCTTGTATTACAATGCCTTTCATGTATAGTTTAGTGAATCGTTGCAATTTTATGCAGAGTATTATGTCTATACGACTGAGCTTCCTGTTTCATAATGTCATACCACGTCATACCAATTTTGTTGTGTTAACTTTTAAGCTGTTGGATCGTCCGAACCAATTTAACGCTTAATTAATATCGAAAAGGGCAACTGCGTTAGACGACTGATAGATGGATTTGTCGCGATTTTATACTGATGATCAAACCGGTTGGTGCAACCGCCAATGTGTAGAGCCCTAAAATTGCCTATAGCTAGGATTTTTCTTATTTCTTAGCAACAAAAAAGTATCTAGCTAAAAGATGCATAATCTCTACAATCTTCAATCACGAGCAGGATAAGTTTTCGCTAAAAATAATATTTATCTTTGAGCGCAAATAGAGTCTGCATAGCTAAGTAACGGCATGTGGACACGTCAACTAGCGAAAGTAGCAGACAATGGGTAGTAATTAGTGTACGCGGGATGCGAGGGAAAAGTCGCCGAAATTGAAAGGAAATGTCACCACTTTACATCACGACATGGATAACATGTTACTGGTTGCATAGGAATTAGCCTCGGAATTAGGTACGTCCTTATCTTACGTGAGATACTTACACGAGACGTTGTTAGTGTCTTATAAACAGAGTGAGTGTTCTTTTATCGATATTTAAAGTTTCATCAAATTACAGCTCGATGGACGACAGTTAAAATATCTCGACGAGTAGGTACAGTCAGTACATAGGTATTATACTTCATACCGGTGAAATCTTATTTCAAAAAGTTAAGAGCAATTTCAGAATGATTGTGATAAGATTCATCTGCATTAGGCTTATATATATTTCTCAATAGAAAATGTAAAGTGAGGTGGAATATAAGCTGATTTCAGTATACTCGTAGCTATCAAGTTTTTCTAATTAGCGTCGTAATAATAGTTCGCATCGCATTATCAATTTGTGCGTGACTATTGTGACTACAATGAGAAAATACATTTTATTTATTAAAGAAACTGCGAGTAGATATTAATACAATATAAAATCACGTTTTACAGAAACTTACACTACCAAATTCGATCATTTTAATCGACTAACTGTAATATGAATTAACTTATTTCGAATGGGATATTAAAGAGAAAATACGAATTGTCTTCAACTTAATTAGTGAAATTAAGTACCTACGTATTAAATATTGTATAAAATGTATTAGTTATATGTATTTACTCACTTTCATTAAACTTTCCCATTGGCATTCGACACCAAAGTAAAACGGACGAGCGATGAACTCTCGAGTTGAAAGAACGTTTCGCTTCGATGGGTTGTCTATCATATTCTTTTCGACCTAATTGCTTACGTATTAGAGTCGGTGATTGCGTCAAGTATATCGCATTTGTGTAAGTTGTTCGTGGGAATGCGATCGGATTACTATTTTATATTGGGAAAATTGTAAGTTGGTGTCGAAATGACTTTGTATGTGTACGAACTACGAACGCAGAGGTTTTAACGTACATGTGACGATATCTGGTTTACAATTAGTGTGGAAGACACGGTGTCAAGTTATAAATAAACAAGTGGTCACTTTATAGGCGATCACGTTTCTTATGCAGTAAGCAGTGTTGCTACTTGAATCTTGTCAACGAATCATTCAATTGGTATAAACTGACTGTTATTACTTATTATTATAATCAGAATCATTAAAACTTTGATAAGGTAAGGTACTGTCAACTAATGTAATAACTTCCTGTAAAACCTATGGTGTGCAAAATAAAGAATTAGAATTTAATATTGAAGATTAGTACATTATAATGTTTATTATATAAAATCATCATCTTAAAGTCTATAAGTAAGTACTGTTCGATCTAACAATTGACCACAAACCATTTTGTCTGACTTTTTATATTGTTTACTGCCAACATTAGGGAAGTCCTCTCTATTGTTTTTTGATGACTGTTACTCCATAAAAAATCGGAAAAACCATTAACCTAAGAGATATTAATAACGTATCATTTCCTTCAAAATTTCTATTAAACTCACATCTCGGCTTTTGTGTAGAAACACTAAGCGAGTGCTATCGCCCCTCCCTCTCGTGGAAACTAATGTAACCGGTTTGCGACTGCGTAAACACATGCCATTCCTCTATCTATGTAATTCAACTTACTTTGTCTTGAGAATATCGCCTTGAAAAACCGTGGAAGTTGAAAGTCACGTTTTTCTCTGGGGAACATAAGTGAAAACTTTTAAATAAATTATGCAAAACCCTTAGCTTGCTAGAGAGTAATAAAAAGTTTTCCTACTTGTTTATAATTGTTCATATTAAAACCACTTAATTAGGTACATCAATCCCTGCATTATGACAGATTGAAGTTAAGATGATTCGGTTAACACCGCTTACCATAATACTTATTATTATAGAAATAACCCATATTGGAATTCGATGAATTCTGAAAATTACATGTTTCATCAATCGTCCCACGCACCACCACTCAAACGGCAGTGGTATGAAAGTGACTACATCGATGATGGTGGTTCAATGATGTTAAGACATTTTGTAGGAAAACAGCTAAGTCCAAACGTTCTCTCTATCAGTAAATGCCCTAAATTTCTCGTTCCTCAGAAACCAGTTTCTCACAGTGAATGGGCGTTTCCTATGGAATACCGATGACGAAGCAAATAGCGATATTCCATTCTTTCGTGTAGGTATCTGTTTATAAACGAAATTTCTACTATTGTGCTTCAATTGTTCTATAGAACAACGAAGTAGCGATGAAACATGGGTACCTTACAAAGGTATTACGAATATGGTTACCTTTTACAAAAATCGCAGTGAATTTAGTGCCCTAGATGTGCAGTCTGAATCATGTTATGCAAATCACAGAAACATCATGACTCGAAAACTTGACTAGAATTAGGAAATTTTTAAACTTTTTCGCATAATCAGATTTTCTTTACAAGAAAATATGGACAATCCTATTTGTGTATTTACTCGTAGATTAGGGGTCGTTCTAAACTAAATTGTAATATTCCATTGTCGATTCGATAGGTACTCATGATGATCTCCAGTTTGGTCCCTTTAGAACGGGTTCTCGAATATTATTTCGTCACTAGAACTAGATACCAATAACAATATGGCATTAATATGTTCGATGCAATGTCGAAATATCGAATCGCACCTATATCGTTATTGGAGCCAGATTCTTTATTAATTAGGACCAGATTGTTCTTGAATATTGATATAAAACAAGTTAGGATAAATTAGGACCAGATTGTTGTACCGTTTAATTCTAAAATTCCATTTGGAAACAGTCATGTGATCAATGAGGAAGAAGTGCTATATTTTGGAATATACTGAGTAAATAGGTACGTTTACCTTTTTATGATGCGAGTTTAACAAAAGCTATCTGCCACTCATATTTTTAATCAAATACTGAAATTGATAGATATATAAAAAGATCACATAACAAGAACATGTTTTTGATTCCTGTTGCTACCAACTTACTATCTTACTTCTATAAAACTTTAGATCTGTATAATATTTCGCTAGGCAGTTCTCCCGTGCGCCAGTGCAACACGTTCAAGGTAATCAAATCCCCGCGTCCCTGAGAACCTGTCAGGAATGCGGGATCGCCGGTTCCGCTGCGTAATCACCACTACAAGAACACACGCTTTGATCCACCGATCTCTATTGTGAACACTCAGATTTAACTCATTATCATTATAACCATTGTTATTAAAAATTTTCTGGTTGCAGGAAGTTGATTTGAGTTTTGATACTTATTGTTTTGTATTTATCTTTTAATGTAATCTTTTTCATCACCGTACTTGCCTATTTACTTACTTATTCTTGGTTTTGCTGTTTCCATTGTACGAGAATAGGTATTGCTACGTTTATAACGTAATAGCTCGTGAAACTCAAACATTACTTTTGCTTTTATAGGCAGACAGGGACCTATGTACATTTACCTACTTAATAAGTGTCATGAACTTGGAATTTACCAGAATGTACTTATTGTTACAGCAATATGCAGCGG
Source organism: Anarsia innoxiella (assembly GCA_947563765.1). Lineage (NCBI taxonomy): Eukaryota > Metazoa > Arthropoda > Insecta > Lepidoptera > Gelechiidae > Anarsia > Anarsia innoxiella. The sequence goes on from OX387403.1 coordinate 3,859,662, forward strand.
AGAACTCAGCGGGCAACTCTCAGATACTTGAGAGTCTCAACAACAAGTACTACTTCTACACAAGGACGAGGGGTCTATTCAGGATTTGTTACCCCAAGGAAAGACCACCAACCAGTGAGTGTCATTTGGTATTCTCCTTTCTTCTGGTTGGCATACTATTCTTCTACTTGGCTTCTAGTAGTCTATAGTCTTCTTTACAAATCAATTCATCGCAGTTGAGTTTTTTTAAACCTAATTCCACGTGTGACGCTTATTTTTACGCGAACCTTTTTAAGAAACAGTTATGGTGTTATAACAACCTTAACAGATTGATTTTATCTTGACTTGCACAATGCCTATAAGTAGGTACATAAAATTGCAGGTCTAAAAAAATACATTAGCTAATAATACCTAGTAGCTATTCTATTTCTTTAATTGTTTATGAGAACTATAAAGTTAGAGTTTAGCGACAACAATAATTTAAAACAAAATTGAAAGCAATTCATATTTGATTCGTTCAAACAATAACCGTTTATAACACTAATATGACGTAGTATTTTTTTCCCATGGCCAAAGTTAGCCAAGCGTAATTGTTTACAAATAGCCAAAGGTTAAGAATAATTTGCAGGCAAAAAATATTGCCAAATGGAAGGTATTTACTTGCTTCAAAGAAACTAACGTCTATGCATGAAAAGGGAAATAATTTTTACAATTTATATACGGTAATTGATTTTATCAATGGATACAAAATATGATTTACTTTGATACTACTTGCAATGTAATTTCTAAGATAAGTAGAAAAGTTTTAAATAGATACCAAATATCGTTAAGTACTCCAAAATTGCAGTTACTTTCGATTGTATTTTAAACTCAAACATTAGACAAAAACAATGTTTTGTAATAACATCATTAAAAATAAAAACTTGGACGCACCCAGGATTAAAGTCCGCGTTTCTTCGAAGAGGTATATATACGAATAATAAGTACGTACATAGGTAGTACCTAATTTAGAAGTGTTAATTTTTGTTATAAGATTTTGTTTGGCAGCATCTTCCTAAATTTTCACGCATGGACTTATGACGTTTATAGGTTTGTTCCTAATTCAAATTAGCAAATACCGCGTCAAACAAAACTAAACATAGCGGTCCACATAACCACCTGCGCTTAAAATTGCGCTAAATACCTACCGCGCTCATCAAAAGCACTTGATTACACGTTGAGCAGTTTCTTAGAAACTCGCAAAACAATCATAGTTCTTACTTTAATTGATCGAACGTACATGGTAATCAGTAGTTTGAGCCCATTGGTGCGTAGCTCAGCAAGACTTGGAAAAGAAATGTAGTAAAGAAGTGTAGTCTTATTAAGCTTGTAATATGATTGATATTTCGACGATGGTTTGTGTGGTCAGTGGAACAGATGGTACGGTACTCGTATATGGCTCGGAAGCAGGTGTGGAACCGTTGTTGGAATACGATAAACATTATCATCGCGGATATTGGTTTGAGACAAAACGTGCGAGCGCCGGTAATTGTGGACTTGCTTTTGTTATAATTATAATAAACTTAGTTTTAAAATGCTGTAAAAGTCTAGATAACTAATCACTATCTATTACTGGACCAAATGGCAGATTTCTTGTCGTAAAACTTGAGTTATTAACTGACATTAATGATTGTACAGTTCAATTCATATTTCTAAGATACATTTTCATTTCGGCTAATAGAAGGCTTTATAAATTGGCGTAATGTTATATCTGCCTCTTTACCTATTTATGTACCTATATACACATTTAACATGTTATTAATTTTGATTCAAAATTAAAAACTCTCAACGAGTTCAGTTATGCTAATTTTATAGCCAGATGGACCATCAAATACTCGTTTTCACTGAACAGTCTCAGACTCTCCGTATTCAATGAGGTATAAAACTAAGAATTTCTCTCGGACCGGTTTCGAAGAAGCCACCACCACAGCACCACGGGCGTTTTAAAATCTGACTACAATTCTCGTAATAACACAGTGCACAAACGGCGATCGATTCTGCTATCCTCCAGATATGTTATGATCATTATTATTAAGCTACTCAAAGAAATTGGAGCGATAAATCAAACAGCAGTCAAGGTTTTAATGTCAGAGAAATTGTTGGAAAGCTAGGTTAGAATGCACTCGCGTAGTTTATATTTTAGAATAACCAGCTTACGAAACGACGTATGTACATAATAAATTAGTTTTTTATTTAAAATAGACGTGAGATTGGCAGGTAATGGCATGTGATGAATGTGATACGGTGGCCAGAATAGAATCACTCTTAATTTTCTCCGTAGGAACTAGAGCGTTGGAGGTTACTTTACTTTACCTTGTCAGTCGGACAAAAGTATAACAATTTTAACAACAAAAAGAGTTTCAAGTGTTCCATTCAAAAATATTTCTTATAAATTGTTCACGTGTTGGAAGAAGAGATATAATATTAATAAACAAGACTGTAATTTGTTCATAACTTTATTGAGCTACGTGGACTATCTACTGACTATTGGGTTTTAAGTAAGTACCTATAGTATACGACAAACTTTCCATTGCACATGGTATTTTATATGACATATATTTATTATGCTGATATAGGTTCCTTTTCGTATTTGCCTCGTGTTTATTGCTACCTTCTCAATCAGAAAAGTTATCAGATTGCCTTTTATAAATGCCAGACGCGCAGTTACCATTCATCACCTTAATTTTATATTAAAGTTCCGAGAACTCTCTTTTGTTCATCTTCAATATTTCCGGTGTCAACTGGTTCTCATTCGAAAGTCGTGTTTAATGAAGGTTCAAATATTCAGCTCAAGTTTACAACGCCATTTATGAAACTGGTAACTATCAATTATGTGTGACGAATATTTTCACGAAGAAGCGAAGGTCTAGGACGATCGTGGTTTTGGATATGCACTAAGTATAGTGTCAGAATAAGTTTTGAATTTTGATGTTGTTAAACGAATGTTTGGTTGGTGTATCTAATTTGGGAATCAATGACGATCGTCTATTTTTATTACTTAGACTACAGATATCACTTTCAAAGCTCTGTTTTAAAATCTATGTTATAAGTCTAGACTGCAGCCCGCTCCTTGACCTGCGCAAGAGTTTTGTTCTCATGATCATAATATATCGTACATAAGTAATAGTGAAACTTATTTAGTAATTTTATTTATTTATTAATATGATTTCTTTGTATTGCAGTAATTAGTATAGTTGGAGATTGTAGCACAAATAATTTTATGAAGGAAAAAACTAGATGAAAAGGTGTTCGTCTACATCTGCTTTCATATTATAAAAAAATAAATTGCATAGTTCTTGCTTGTCATCCAATTATGGACAAATAAATAATTAAGATGGCCTTATTATAGTCTTTACATTAAAAATAAGATCATTGCTTGCCAATCGAATACACATAAAAAACCTCTGTTTAGTTTCGACAAGAGAAACAAAGACAATATTGGTTGGATGGAATGTGCATAGCGTAGTACATAGCGTACGATAAAACATAGCATTCAAACAATGTCCCACGCCCAAGGCTGATTGTTCGTAGATATATCACGTATCTATCTATAGCCTGTCACAATCACAACTTTAGCGCCAGGCTGGCCTTAACTTACCAAACAAAATGTGAATACTAAATATCTGCAAAAATAAGGATGATAGGTCTTTAATACTCCGTACGTACGTATGTGTATCTACATTTAGCAAAAAGTTAATAGGACATTTTTTTATGTAAATATGATCGTTTTTATTTAACCTTAATACTTTTAAACAAATCTGTTAAATACACAAACAGTGAGTATTGTGAAACAGAGCCTAAGCATATCTAATAGACAATGCCTTCCGATTCCGACCCTATACAACGGCCGTCGCCCACTATTGGTATAATGGCATCCGAGGTCACGACCTTGACATCCACGCTTTTAAATTTTAATTGTAATCTGGCATAACTTATTTTATAATCAAATATTATAATTTATTAACTGTAAGAAATATAATTTGTGAATTAAAAGGTATTATTTTAATGTGAAGGACAACAATTAAACTGTAGTAAAAATAATGTCATTAAAAAGTTGGGTTAATATTATTTCTATTAAAACGATATATGTAAAGTGGAACTGTTGTAGCACCAAAAGGCCAATGTTTAGCTCCAACACCTACACAAATTAAAAAGTAAAAGTGACTAACTAAACTTACGAACAATTGGCAATTGCTTCTATATTCCGTGACGACAACCAGACTGGTTGAGCAACCAGACAATACGTTTACCACGATATTTAATGGTTGCAGATCATGCGATACAATAGTTTGTTACTTGGACGTGACTATGATATTTTATTTTAAGCATCTTCTTACGTATCTTACGAAAGTTGAACGATTTGTTTAGTTGTAGGTTTTATTTCCACCTAGGTGCTGCATTTTTGTATTGGCCTATTGAAATGAAATGAAATGAAATGAAATGGAAATCATTTAATCCTGTAGGTTTTGACAACACTTAAGACGGGTCATTTTTTAAAGTTAATGCTAGATTCACAAGAGTGCAGTTTCCCCAGAGAAGAACCTAGCAAGAAACTCTGTAGGGTTGCTCTTTTTAATTTAAGTTTTACAAATCTCAGGCATAAACACAGAAACATATAATCAAATTAGTATTTCAAAACAGCTATCCATAAATAAATAATAAAAAATTGACCCCACAATATCCAGGAAAAAGTAAGGCAAGCAAATGGGAAACAAAGAAGTGAAATGCTTAGTTTGATGGGATCCGCATGACATGACCAGCCATCACAGCAGCACCTTCACACAGGTCTCAACGCATGTGCCAGCCATCAACCCCTTCCACATATTTTAGGGAAGTAGGAGACCCGACACATAGCGCCACCACTGCAACGGCGTAAGCGAGCATGACATGTCACACGTTTCGCCTTATTCATAAGAAAGCTTAGCTATTACAGAATTACATTGTTTTCCAGTGTTGGGCAAAGACCTCCCCCCATCCTTCCGTCCTTCCCTATCACAAGCATTTTCTGCCCAGTTTGCCAAGTATGTTATTATTTAGAGAAAAGGCTCCATGTCTCAGAAATCCGCAAATTTCAGAATGGAGAAATCTTTGCTCCACAAACAGACCGGTCCTGGTATTACTTTGCATCTCTCTGTAATTGTATGATGCGTCAACCAATTTACCAGTTTTATCTCGTTCGCACTCAGGTACTTATCCAAACAGGTAGCCAGAGTTATCAAACAGGTGGACAGGGTATCGAATTTGCCAGAACAGTATCATTGATGTTTGTCCTCTTTTATTTCTTACAACCTTAACTTTTTGAAAGCAGGTAGACAGTACTTAAATTATTATAACTTCCGGTAAAAGTTTACTTTTTGAAACTGAAATCTTGACGCAAGAAATGTGGGTTCTTTCTGACTATCTGTGTTACGATGGATAGGTACCACCTATCAATTATCGAGTGTCTGCCAAATACTGCCAATAGAATGGTCATGTTTCTATGTCTCTCATGAATAACTGATTTATTACTACCTTTAAACTTAACATGGGTATTGGAATGTGTGTCGCATTTTCGTATGAGTTGAAAATAATAAATTACGAAGGCATGAATAGAGAGTTCCCGCAGTTTCCTGTGACGTTTTGACATTCTAGGCCACGTTACGTTACCTTGTTTCATTTCTCGAGAAGCTTCTAAAACCAATTTACAAACGAACATTTCCAACAAACGAATCACTGGAAACCGGTTCAAAAGACAATAAAAGTACCTGTTTACTAATTACCAAAGCATGCTGATAGTAATCTTGGCAAGACAAGACAGTATGATAGGGCCATTCTTCACCAAGAATGTTGTCCTAGGTTGTTACACTCCACCATGACTCATTATTAAGTAAACACTTGTAATATGGCTGGTTAGATTAAACCGTTTTATGCTCATAAAATTGCTCTGAGATATAGGCCAGTGAATTGCCTAGAAAAATCTACAGTTTGTTTGTTTGGTGGGTTGAAAAAAACTATCAATTTACATATTACGTTAAAATAAATTACATTTTGTTCTTGTAGGGTATCTGAGCTGGCTGTTAGACACCTTATTGCAATCATCAACTTACCTGCCTTTGCTATTATGTTAACTCCTTTCAAGAACATTCATAGTGACTGTTGTTCTGCAAGGGAACTTGGGTTTTACAAAGGGGTTTGAAGACTTTAGTATGGTAAGTGTCCTACCTACAACTTTTTTTTTAATTTTCCAAAAGTGGCGGCAGTATATGAAACCTTCACTAATCGATAGGTCAGGTCAATACAAATCGAAAGTATACATGAAAATTTTTTGATAAAGCGTCACGTTTCCGAGATATGGGCTGTTAAAGATAGACTAGTGGCGCCAGTATTGGAACATGAAAAACTGTGTTTTGGTGTTAATAAATGGCACATATTGTATTGGAAATTGATACTAGAAGATAAATGAAGGATCCTGGATTATTTTAGCGACCCCCCTCCATCCATTCATCTATATTTTCGATTTGTATTGACCTGAACTATCGATTAATGAAGGTTTCATAGACTGCCGCCATTTTTGTCGAAAAAGGTACATACACAAGTTTAGGTAGGACATTATCTTCAAACCCCTTTAGTTTTACTTACTTAACAATATATCACATACATTATGTGATTGGTTATATTTTAAAAGTTTATTTTATTTCGGAATTCTTTCAATTTCATAAGTGGTAAGAAAATGTAGTTATAACAGTGACTTGATATGTATTTCACAACAAAAGACACTTGTTATGAAAACATTGCAGGTTGAAAATGTCATACCTTTTATGCCGGTAGCCGGCCGCACTTCCATTCAATAAACAGTAGATAGGTTAAGCACAAAATAATTTAAACTCTCTTTTAATCAGTCACATATTTTATTCGTTTTACCAATATTTTGTGGTACTTGAAGACATAATCGCAGAGTTTTTGCGTTGATTATTTCAAAATCATGTAATTGAGAGTTTATCTGTCGTAGGAAAACATGCAATGCTTAATTTTCGAAGCTCAAGGATGGGCTTTATTACCGAGACGATTATAATCTGGTTGTAAGGTTTTTCATTTGTGTTGTAGAATTGTATTTATTTCCATCATATTTGGGTTCTGCCGGATTATTTTCTTACAAAATTCAGTAGGCACTAAGAATAAACTTACACACATTCTTGTCATAAATATCACAACCAAATGCAAATAAAAAAAGAAAAAGTACTTAGTTGATAATCAACCGCTATTCGAACGTTTAGTCGGTTATTTGCACAGTACCTCTACAATACCTTACTCTATAATTCCTCATTATTCTAGAATTCTAAATTAATTGCAAACATTTTATGGAACTCTAATACCGGCTCGCAGAAGGTCATTGCAAATCATTTCCTGCAACAAAAACAATATTGCTTAGTGTCTATTTAGATCATAACTTGAATCTTCTTCATGATGCTGTGATGTCATGGATATTACTAGCCATTATATCGTCGTGCATGATGCCATCATGTTGTGTGGGCAAACAATAGATTAATGGTTTTAATACCTTGTGATTAACCAGACAGGTAATTAGCAGAGTAGCAACATATAAGTATGGTGTATTATAAAGTACCTACATTACTTAGCCATGTGTTAGACTATTAGCTTCTCTGTACCAGTCGGATATAAATGAATTGTAGGTATGCGTTTGATGGACTAAGTAAGTCGTATAGAACATGTTAGCTGTGCGGAACCAAACGGACACGTATTTTGAAATTATATTCCATATTTTTTAAATTCGCTTTAAATGCGCTAACAGTCTCCATTAACAGTAACTTTATTACAAGTAAATTAAAAAGCATTTTGTAACATAATGACGGTCACCGTCTGTTAATGATATAACAAGTCTTTATTTTATATTACCCAATATCTTGAAGTCATTTACTTGATTTTCTTACGTAAATACTTCACTTACTTTGCAGATGAATCTAAAGCATGTAGTGTCTCTTACCATTGTGTTGGTTGAGGCCACCTGACTTGTCCTAGATTTACTGTAATTATCATTGAAGAACAATGTACAAACACTTATTAATATTTCCAAAGATTCAAGTTGGTTCTACCTGTTTGATGAAAGACTTGTTTTTGGAGACGATATATTTAGTTCTTTATTTCAAATGCAGGTACTAAGTATAAATGCCCAGAGCCTATTTAACATCTTCATCTGTTCAGTCTGCTCTTTCGTTTCCGGTAGTTAAATTATCGTTAAAATTTTGTAAAGTGTGTAGTGAATCTACGCTAGCAATTTTGTAAGCAGCTGGCGTATCGTGAAGGAATGTCGACCAAATCGCGTTTGGAGACGTGTGCCGATTTCTATACACCGATAGAACAGGTTGCACTACCCAAATCTATTCTGAAGAATCAATTGTTAATTTCATATGGACCTATTTGGTCCGTGGTCATTGGATACTTACTTCATTTATCAGAACATCTTGCCGCAAGCTAAGATGTTTGTCACGGATAAACCTTTTCGATTCTATACATATCTTCCTTTCCTGTTTTCCTAACGTAACAGAAATCAACTTAAAATTAGTTTCTAATTATTTTAAATTAAAGAACATTCCCAAGCAATTAACATATCGTAAAATTAAGGATATTTCACATCCGCTCTAAAAATGCTTTTAGATCATTTTGCCGGCTCATAAAGCGCGAGTTAGTGCTAATTAATAGGTGATACGGTAGAGCACATTAATCGCAGTTGCAATGTAACACAACAACATTTCATATTCCGACGGACGTACGAGGCGGTACCGTAATACCGTTGGTTGACCGTGCGCACGCGCTTCTTGTTTCACACACGTTGTACTCGGATGATCATTTGTCACAGGGAGTTTTTATTAGGTATATCTACGCTCAAATAAACATGTTCAGAAGAAATAGGTAATTTTCATTTATTGGTAATTAGAGCATTATGTCGGTAATTACGTACTCATGAATATCTAGGAATATTACATTTTTGAGGTCTGCTTTACCTACAGCTGCATACAGCTCTAAAATCTGGAAAACATGACACTTTTCGACATTTTATCAATACTTTTTTTCAATTTGTATCGATGTAGGTAGGTACTCCTAGCTTACAGCTAATTTAGGTTTCATCGCTGGTTAGCATCAGCGTTATTTTATTGACATTAAAGTTTAACATAAAGAGAATTGGAAGTTGTTTATAAGACAGCATTATCAAGTATAACCAACCAATCGGTACATGAATAGGTATAAGTACGGGGAAAGTAAGTGTATAATGTCTATACATATTCGATTTTACAAAGTGAGCAAAGCGATGCCTCCGCTACTTAGTACATTTCCTGAATAAAAACAATTCACGTTGCCATCGATTGTTGCAGTTAGATTCATTATCACATTAAAAAACTATTTATCTCAATTAATGAGGCGGTCTCACGTGATATCTAGTATCAATAACTGCACGGTATTTTTATCTAAGAATACTCGGCACCGATCTTTAAATATTTGTTCTTTTATCCAAATCAGATAACTTGAGGTATGTAAATGAAATTAGTTCGTCGGCAGTTTATCGATCACGCTCTGTATGCAACACGTATGCAATCTCTGGTTAAGAAATATCAAAGGATTCAATATATGTTCGATTTTATAACAATCTAATTTATATTTACTAATTGTTAAATATTTTATCTTAGATAGATGCTTGATAATTATTGTTAATATACCTACCTTAATTCAAAATAATCTATATTTTATTCAAGTTGATGTAGGCATTCTATTAATTTTCACCTTCACAAACGAACCTACCACTAACATGCTAATAAGAACAGCGATTGTAATGTAAACATATTTTTACAACTCTTGGAGACTTGTATGTTTAAGACAGTACTTATGTGAAGTTTTTTTTTATAAACTACCTTTACATCACTGCCGATGGTAATTATTCAGTCGTCAAGGTTGGAACCTTTGTAAATATTTTCTTAGTTACGATTTACCTACGTTTTAACTGTTATAGTTACGTATAAACTTACGATAAAACTGAATGTGAATTTGCAAAATTAAATCAAGTGTAGCAATTGGTCAGTTTTAATTAAAATACCTGATGAATCCTGTAAAACGAAGGCAGGAAATGATCGACAAAGTATTTCCTCAGTTCACTTCTCCCACCAAATGAGTAAAGCAGTTACTAACACTTCAGAATTCGCTTTCACTGCTTTTCCAACGTACTTGGCCGGCCGCCTTGTACTAATTACTTGCAATACCACTTCGAGTATCGAAACTCGATTGGCAATGAAAGTGCGTGAAAAGATTAGCCACTTTTATTTTAACGATATATTTTTTTACCGTTTGACATTAAATAGTTATTAAGTTAATTAAGTAAATGCCTGTTCAACAGATGTTTACCTAAATATACATAAAAGTAATATCGTTAAATAGCTGGACAATTTCGCTAATTAGAAGATATAATATGATGCTTTTGTCTTTTGTTTTCAATGAACGCAGTACCCATTTAAGTTACGTATATCTACTTTTATTTAAACTACACTAAAATCAAAATACATTTTCAAAACAATCTTATTAGATAGTTTACAAGTCTAATATAAGAAATGGTTATGCAATTAAAGCAAACGCTAAAAAACCCTTATCGATATTTTTGCGTATTGACACTAAGATCCCACAGCACACGCTTAGCCCAAACATCAACTTTCGTATTTTAAGAAAGTCACGTTATATTTGCTTTTTCTTTGGCAACTTACACATGAGATGAGAACTTTCACTGATATTTAGACAACTTGTTGACTTTTTTGAAATGACACGAGAAGCGATGACTTAAGAATAATTTGCCTCTTAATAAGAAACAATGATTTAGTTTTACCCACTAATTTCTAATTAATCAAGAATTCAAGTCCACCAGTCGACACCTGCCTAAGTCCGCGAGGACGCTAATTGGGAACGGCAACTTTCTCTAACCTGTGCTTACATGGGCGTGCTGAAATGTCGCGTCGACCCGGTCACCCATTTGCTGTACCACGTCCACTGGTACAAGTGACAGACGATTCGTATCTTGATGTATGGGGACGAAGGACTTTCTCGTATTACTTGAAATCTCGACCTCAATGTAAACTAGCTAGGTTGTTGTTACTATCTTTGAAAGAATTTAATGTTGTGGTACTTAATTATAAGTAATTTTTTTTTCGGCTTATTGTATGATAACGAAGTGAAAAAAAGAATTCAAGATCATTGGGCCCTCAATAATGGATAACCAGAAACCAGTTGTCACAATTTATTCATTTTCTCGCTTTATCGATAGTAGGAACGTAAACTGCGAAAACCTGCTACCGCATGCCGCCTGCCAAACATTTAAAAATAAAAACTTCTTGCTTTATAAAAATAAGTGTAAGTGCTATTTCTTATAGAAATATTGGTAATTCAACAAATCATTAATACGTTTTAATTTTACAATTTAGACCACAGACAGACGATATTCGATTCATCCGTTTGTCACCGGATTGCAATGCATTCCGCAGGTAGTGGGTAGAACAATAAGGACGGCATATTAATACAGTTACTGATAGAATATTCATATCGTACCTACTCTCAAAATGTGCACCCGCGCTTATTTTAGTTGCGTAATTATACCAAACCTTGAATAATTTAATAGAAATAATTTCTCAGATATATATCCAAGCACCATTAGGCAAAGACTGGTGCAGTATTCTCCTTTAATATTAACCAAAAAAGTAATTAAACCTGAGTTGGACTACATAAGTGTGAGAATTCTGTCCGCCCTAGTTTCAATAGAATTGAAACTTTTAAAGTTATATAAACTAACCTGTGAGGTGATTCAGTCAACTATAGGCAGACACTTGTTTAGAGTTTAAATAAATAGGTAAGCGTTGACTTAATTAACTTCATATTTAGTAACGTAGCCGGTTAATTTGGGTACCTATGTAGAACCTGCTTAGGTACATACTTCTAAAATACATACTTATTTTTGAATATAGTTTTAGGTCATTCCAATTACGTAGATTTTGTATTAATGCATAGCCTACTTGTCATGTAGATGTTAGTCTACTTTAGGGTTATGATGGCAAAATAAACAAACGAGCATCATCTCTCTGAAACAATACATTGAAACCACTTCCAGGTTATTGTGTAGTTTCTTCCCAGGTCATCGTACCACAACACGGACTACTATATCGTGTAAGATGAAGTCTATATTGACTCCCAGTTTCATGAAAGGCTTATAAAGTTAGCAATTCATTGCATAGATTGTCGTTTTTTTCTGATCTTTGACAATGGCAGTGCAATATTAGCTTAATTGACCTTTCTTACAACTGGCTGTAAGATACCACACAATGAATTTTGAAATGAAGATTGCCATAGGAATTCGCAATCGCTGAGTTCTTAAAATTGGACATAGCTTTGTGTTTTAATGAACAAAAACGAAATTGATATGATTTGCCGATAAGTAGTATTTACTGTTACGTTACGTGAACGACTTTTATAAGTGAAAGATAACTTTTTATTTTACTAAGTATTCATTAATGAACTTATCAAACGAATCTTGTACAGTTAAATTGCCCATAATCTTATTTCATTGATATTGTAAAGGTTGATCGGCGCTCAATAGTAGTTTGTCGGATCCGGAACGGCCCATGTCGTGATTCACTAATTTGGCATTTACCTTGCTCCACCACCTTCAAACATCACCGATTCCAGAATCCAAGTAGATGACTGTATCAAACAAATGACGACCTTTCTATTAAGCTCAGATTATTAAACTGTTAATTCATTTGAAAGAAATATTGGTTAAAATCCTTGTATTTGTATTTCTTTTAATTTCAGTTGAGATCTACTTATCGCCAGTGGAGACACACTGCAGCAACGTGGACTACTTCATCCCTGACGAAAACAACGAAACCAGGGGATTGTCTGATGATGCCATGAATAGGTATGTTACATCAATCATTCATGTATTCAACTTATCAAGCAAGTGGCATTTACATGCACCTTGGGACGTGGCACTAATTGGAGAGAGATATATTAAAATGTTTGAATTTGTATTATAACAGTGCAGGTGTTTATTGGTTTCCATCATTCTAAACCTGAAGAAACCCATTCACAAAGTAGATCATTCATCAAAATGTCGGAGGTCACCTTGTGTTACAAAAAAAGTAGCACAAGCTCAATACGCTGTTGCAATTACAATGAGGACAACAATATTTATTAATACATTCAAGCCAATTTTACCTATGTACTTAGTTATTGTTATCGCTTAGATATTCAAAACCTCTACGAAGTTTTTATTTTAATAAAATCAATATTTTTGCCTTCACGCATCTTAAACACCTGCCGTATGGCGCTGTACTTCCATGGTCCAAAATTGAACACATCTGTTTACAAAGAAATATGTAACAATTCCAGGCTTCACATGGCGCGATCGACTGTGGCATTGTTCATGGTAGCGTTCCTAGCGCTGTTCATCGCTTTCTGGACCGGCGTCGTTGGCTGCTGGAAGCGGAGTCCCGGAAATATCACCGCCACTGCCATACTCATGCTTGTCACTTGTAAGTTATTACAGATTATTGAACCTTAGATTATAAATCATGGATTAAACAGGCAGTGCCTATGCTTTATCATATGTGGAGATTGATATTGTACCAAGAAGAATGATATGAAGTTAAGAATTATAAAATATTATATTGAAGTATTTGAAAGCAACTACGACAACTATACACTAAACATTTATACACAGAATTATGGCCTATATCTTTATGAGGAAATATGCCATTACAGGTTTACTGGCAGCAGGCGCAATGGCATTATGGCACGGAGTAGAGTTCTATGAGAAAGAGAAAGTTGTCGGCGAGGAGTTCTATCAGCAGTGGCCCAATGTACGTATAAAAGTTTAAGTGTATTTGCCAATACACCTCTTCATTTCTATGATGGAGAACAAGAAAGGAGACCTTTGCCCAGTTGTGGGGCATCATTTTAGAGTAACTGCATCTGTACGACTCTACATAAATGCTACCAGTAGGTAGTTATATTTCCGATGGTAGTATAATAATATGTTATTTGTTGACGATTTCAGTTCTTTCATACAATTTTAGTGGGTAAGTACCCATATTAAACCATAGGTAAACCTGGTCATTTTAGCATCTAGTTACTGAACTTCAATATTCCTTTATTCCAAAGGATTTGAAAGTAGTTAGCTGTTACGTTAATATTGTTTAAACTGCGATTATAATGATATCTATATCTAACTGAAGTAGGTACTGATTGAGGATTACAAACGCTCCACGCAAAATGACCTAATCTTAACCAATTTCCTAAACATTAATAAATTGTCCATCTCAACTATGACCGGCACGAACAGGTGCTAAAAGACAACTCGTCGATATGGTACGATTGGTCGTACATCATGGCGTGGATATCAGTCGGCGTCTCTTTTGGGAGTTCCATACTCTTCTTCTCCGCAGCCGTTTGTCTCAGTAAGGAGAAGCAACGTGAACAACAGAATAATGTCCAATACATTATGCCAGGTTAGGCCGCCATCTTAAGGCACTGGGTTTTGATCGCGCCCTCTTTACGCTTTGCGGTTAAGGCAAAAACTTTTGTAAATTATTCTAATTTTAATATTAGTTTTAAGACAAAAAGTAAGTATTTGAAACTAACAAAATGCTTTTCTCTCTTTTCATGTTTCTATGAAACTTGGCTACTGCGTGGACGACGGACTTGCGACCGAATTAACGCATTGTAAAACGCGCTATTTCTTAATATCTGGTTTACGCCAATAATGCAATACCTACTACTAACATGCTTTCGAAATCATAACCGGGGTGATGTACATATCGAACGTATAACACGTAAACACTGAATACAACTTGACTACAATGAATCTAAAACTTTTTATGGACAATTCATTGATTAATACGAAATGTCATAAAATCTCACTTGAAACATTTGTCGCAATAAACCGGTATAAACCAGATATTGCGAGATAACGCTCGCGTGTGGTACGACTGGTCGTACATGGTCGCGTGGTGCGGCGTGGGTCTCTCCCTGCTGTCAGCCATCTTGTTCTCGTCTGCCGCTATTTGCTTGCGCGGCGAGCGGGAGCGCGAGGAGGCGCTTAACATGCAGTATCTCATGCCCGGTAACCACAAAACTTAAACGATTAATGGATTAATTGTATCGATGTCAGGGTGTGTGTGCCAAGTTAAATAAGTTAAATAAGTTAAATTTCACCAAGCATTAAATAACAAGATACCTAAGGTTAAGGTGCCGAAGAAAAAATATATCTTTAAGTTGTAAATACAGCATTGATAAATTCCTGCTAGCTTGGGTATTAATAATGTATTTCTAGGTCCCAAAAAGAAAACCGATCACGTATTAACTTTCGATTGCACTTTACAGTGTACCCGCAGAAGCAGCAGTACGCCTACGCCGGGTACCCGCCACCCCAAGCTTACCCCGGGCCGTACTACCACGGCTCGCAGTATGGCCCCTACAACTACTGAGCATGCGACCAGATGAGGGACCTCGTGGCGGCGCACTTCGCCAACGCCCCCGCCCCGCAGGCACCCGCGCGGAACTCCTCCCCCTCCCCCTCCCAGCCGCCCTACCCCTCCGCCGCCTCGCTGGAGACCTACAACTCCCACCGCAAGCTGCGGCGCCCCAAGCTGGGCGACAAGCGCGTGTACCGGCCCGTGCGCCGGCACACGCTCTCCCGCATCGACGAGACGCCGCCGCAGACGCTGCGCCCGCGCTCCAAGAGCCTGCAGCACTCCACCGACTTCTCCTCCACGCGCCCGATCCTGAGATCCCGCTCCAACATCTCGGCCGACACCAGCCGCAGCGTGCCGGTGTGCAACCAGAGCCAGGAGATCGGGAACCAGGTGGAGTGCGGTAGTCCCCAGTACGCCGAGCCTAAGGGCTACGACTCGGAGACGTCGTCGTTCGACAGGCTCGAGGATCGGCCCGTGTCGATGTCGGACCTGCCGATTATGGTCCCCATAGACCCGGCGACGGGCGCCTACATCCCGTACCCCGAGTACACGTATTACCACGACGACAGTTGCAGGCTAAACCGGTTGAGGTGGAAGTACAACAGGAGGAGAAAATCCTCTAGCAAAAGTAATTTGTATTTAGCATTCATGTATTAGCGCGGGTGTGTGTATAAGTGAAAAGTAAATTGAAACATGTTAAGAGTTTCGACCGAAGCTGATGCAGTAACGCCACGACCCATTGTTTTTCATAGTTTTGAGACTTACTTGTTTTCTAAATCCACGCAAGTAGCTTTGTTAGCTTATTTAATGGGTGGCCCGAATCTGGTTGATTTGAAGATGTAAGTAACTTTTACTATTGGCACATTTTAATTTGGCTGAAGCCCGGGTATATTTCTGAATTTCCAAACGGTATCGACGTCGAGGTGAGGCTCGCTTCAGCTCCTGAGCACGGCTATACGAAACTCTGACACCACTGGTCTCTTGGAATCTCCAAGTTTCATTTCAAATTATCGTAACGAATATCGAATTTTAGTAAATAATTCACAAGGTGTACTTATCATAATAAGGTATTGTAATTAGGAGTAAGTTGTGTCCACGACTCCGCCATAAGAGAATCGCAATCAAACAAAATATGTTAGTATAAATATGTTTTTATCTCTGAAGGTGATTTTTGTATTGAAATGTTGTGCCTTCTGTTAGATTATAACAAAAATACATGCTCATAATTACTGAAATCAAGATTATAAGTGTATCTTATAATGTAATTTATTAGAATATAATTATGTAGTTCAATGTTTACTATCGAAAGCAGTTAGTAATCATGTATTGTATTGTGGAAAGAAATAATGATATATTTTGTAATATATTTTTTATATTCTTTCTTGTACCATTAGATGAGGATATTGGACTGAGGATCAAGATCCGTATTATGTAAGATCCTTACCTACTCAAGTACACTTCTTTCTCCAATAATCTACAATGTATTTAATTAATGAATATGTCTTAGTCAGATATTAATATTAATGAATCTTAGTTAGGTCTGCGGAACTTTTGTAAATTAATTAATTTAGGTAACATTTGGGTACGATATTAGAGATTTCTAGAATTTATTATCTTTCGAATGAAAAATGTATTTAAAATAAAAGTGTAAAATCAATATCGATTTTTAGCGTTAATAAAGAAATTGATAAGTATTTTCAGGCATTTTATTTTAAAAGACTTCTAGTACTCGCTTCTTCATTTGATACTTCGACCAACGGTTGTCCAACTTTGCTTTTGGCTGTGGTTTTTGGTCACTTTGAGATTTTTTTAGGGTGTAATTAGGTGACAGACATATAAAAACACTTTCAGTTAAATATGTATTTAGGCACATTTAGTTAACGTTACTTTAAATTAAAACATTTTCAAATTCAAAACAAAACTGCTTTGAGCATTGCTTGGCTGCGTGTCGGTTGCTCTCAATGCTCTCTAGAGTAGAATGATAGCAAGTGTTAGTGTCAGATCGGAACTTTCATTAAGCTTTCATTTGTATGTGATTTGTACACATTTTTACATGAGGTCAATGATTTTTACCAAGAATTTAAAATTATTATTTAAAAATTATTGAGCCTATTTCTTGTAGTAATTTAATAAAAAAATGAATTTATCAACAACTGTAATAGAACAAGAAGATGACGATGAACCCTTAGATCAACCAGAAGAAAGTGATGAAACTGTTTCTCACATAAGAGTATATTTTTAGTCATAACTTAGGTAGGTACCTATTGAAATCCTTTAATCTTTAGTATGTAGTACTATTATTTTTATTTCAGACACCCCAGCCCCAATATCAGATACCCTCCTCGCGTCCAAATTATCTGCTAATACGTCTGATTCGGAAATGTAAGTTTCGAAGGTAGTAGCTATATATAAATATTTTCAAAAGGGATTTTTTCAAAAAGTAGCAATATTTTTATCGCCTAGTGCTACGACAAGAAAGTGTCTAACTACGAGTAGGTACTAATATAATCATACATCACTTACATGCGGGTTGTAGGAATCGCTGTTTAGTAAGGGATTGCTTGCGTTCGTCTAGCTAGACCGCTTTGAGGTTTTACCACAGGTTTTACTCAATGGGTAGTTAGTTAAATGTGTTTCTTAATAGCTAAAATCCAATTTGTTTACATAACAGTTTATTTTAAGGTCTTATTACTTTTGTATTTTAACATGTAGAATAATAATTTTGTCGACTGAGTTGCTTTTCTCGAAGAAATGGCAAATACTTTGGATAAATTAGGTTTATTCTAATTCTAAATAAGGTTACATCATCCCGCAACGATGGGTGTTGGGTATAATGGGTCTCCTTGGAGTCTGTAACGCGTACACAATGAGAGTATGTCTGAACATAGCGATTATACAAATGGTAACAACAACCCCGACTCATAAAAAAGGTGATCCTAATTATTGTCCAGGAGAAGTCTTAGAACCAAATGTAACTAGAATTAAGAAAGTAAGTACCTAGCTTCAAAAAGATTTCCTTTAAGTATTTTCGTGCTAACAATTTAGTAGAGCCGATTTTACTGTATGTAATATTTCGATTATCGTACACAAACGTGCAGATGAGGACACATGTTCTTGCTTTCTTTAGGATTAAGTTCTTAAAAATTGCAGCATGCTTGATTTAGTGTGCTGATTAACATTGCATGAAGTCTTTTAGCTAAATGCGACCACGCACGCTAGACTACAAGGCGGGTAATGTGAAAGACTGGCTTAAAGGCAATGAAAAATTATATGTTAAAACTATGTGTATGTAAATAGGTAGGTATTCGACTAGGTAGTCGAATAACAAATAGCACCATGTATCCTATAATAATATGATTTTAGTATGCTATATTTGACTGGAGTGAAGCATTGCAAGGTCTCCTACTGAGTTCATTTTACTATGGATATGCAATGACGCAAGTCGTAGGAGCAATTTTATCAGAACGCTATGGTGCGAAGTGGCCTCTTGGTGTGGGCATGCTGATCACTGCATTATTCACTATCGCCACCCCATGGGTGGTTCGAACCGGTGGAGCTTACGCTTTATTCATTCTTCGAGTTCTTAAAGGTATGGGTGGGGTAAGTTTATTGCAAGTCTGTTATAATAGTGATCCATCAAAAAAATTATTAAAATATAAAACATCTTAAATATCTAGAACATATGTTTAGGTCTTGTCTTCACATTTTATTTGAGTGCCTTTTAAATGATGACTACGGTCCAAACATTACAGTGCAAATGGTGGTTATATTTCTAGGGACCTATCATGCCTTGTTTAATGGTGATGCTCTCAAGATGGACTCCTCCTCACGAGCGAGGTTTTCAAGGTGCTCTTGTATTTGGTGGAGCACAAGTTGGCAACATATTTGGTAACTTTGTGTCTGGACATTTAATGGCCAACGATAAAGATTGGGCCTATGTGTTTTACGTTTTTGGTGTTTTTGCCATTATTTGGTTCATTCTTTGGGTAAGCAATTTATCTTTGAAACTAGTAATATCATCCATATTATTCAAGTACCTATGTCGAGCTATGCGTAGTTTACTTAGTACCTACATTACGTTCAAGAAAATCCCTTCAAATTAATAGAGCATTTTTAGCCTAACCATTTGCATGTTTCTTTGTCGTAAACATAATAAAGTCACCATACGGCTCTAATAACTTAATTGTTCATATTTTGCAGTCAGTGCTGTGCTTTAGTACACCGCATTCGCATCCGTTTATCACAGATAAAGAGTTGCGTTATTTGGACGCCACTATTAAAGTGCAAAATGTGAAAGATAAAGCGCTGTGGAAAGCTATTGTATCTTCAACTAGTGCTTTAGCTTTAGTTTTTGCCGCTGTAAGATTTTTTAAGACTTTTTGTTTTGAGATTTTCTTCGTTTTAAATAAGTTTTGGTTTAAAAGTTGCTAATTCCACAGATAGGTCACGACTGGGGTTATTATACAATGGTAACGGATCTACCGAAATATGCTCACGATGTTCTTAAATTCAATATTAAAACCACTGGCCATCTTATCTCTTTACCATACGCTGCCATGTGGATTTCCTCCCTAATAGCAGGTTATGCTTGTGACCAAGGTGTTAAAAGAGGCTGGCATTCTGTCAAAACGGGAAGAATTATTTATACAACCATAGGTTTGGTCTAAAATAAGTATATTTTGTTATCTCTTAATGCAATTGAAGTAGTAAATAGATGCATTTAGTATATTTACAGATGATATTGAAATTAGACGACATTATTTCTGTGTTTTTGCTTTAGCTGCCACAGGGCCTGCCATTTGTATCATATCGGCTTCATACGTCGGCTGTAGTCGGAACTCGGCAATGGCTTTATTTGTATTATCCATGGCTCTTATGGGGCCTTATTATGCTGGCATGAAGGTATAGTTTTCATATTATATTTGATTATTTTGTGGTACACTATTATAATCCTATCTACTAATATTATAAATGTCATTGTTTGTGCCGATGAATGGATAGATGGACTATAGATAGCCTGATTCTGGTATCCTTTCATTTTCGTTAAAATCTGTTTTGTGGATTTTGCGAGAAAGAGTAACAAACATCATCACATCCATGACATCCATCGGCACAAACACTAGCAATTACGTTATACCATAGGTAAACGCCTTGGATCTGGCCCCAAATTACGTAGCATCACTTACTTCGGTGGTCAACACAACTGCGACCTTCTCAGGAATCATAGCTCCATATGTTATGGGTTTAATGACGCCTGATGTAAGTGTTTGAGAAGAAATTAGTTGAAATGTAGTATTTAGTTTTGATTCATTATTATATTTGGTTTTTTTTTTTGGAATTTAGGTATACTTTTGTATTTAAGTTTTATAGTTGCTTAGAACCCAACACCAAAACTCGGTTTAACTTATTTTTACAAATATTATATTTTTTACTTCATGCGGTTTGTTAAATACGTTTACCGTACTCAGTTGTTATTGCAAATGTAGAGAGCTTTGGTAGAGACGATCACTATATATATATAAGGTGGTTTGGAATACAAGCTAGTCGCATTTTTAATGAAGTGTTTCAGGATCTGGATATTAGTGTGTAGGTATCCATCGTACCCACGATATAGGTATGGAATCCTAGTGAGAGACTATGAGTGTAGAACATTTATAAATTTATACTTATTTTCTTTTACAGTCAACTCTATCCCAATGGAGATCAGCTTTCTGGGTATGTTTCGGTGTTCTAGTAGGTACTAATATCATATACGATATTTGGGCCGAAGGAGAGCAACAATGGTGGGATGATGTGGAAAAATTTGGGTATCCACCTAATTGGAAACATGACTCTATATTGCCTTACTTGCCTGTGCCAAGAAGATATGCGAAACGGAAGCTAAGAAAAATGCGTCAGCTTAATGCAGCAAGATGAATTGTGTTATGTATATCCTAATAATATTCTAAACGTCAATGTTTATGCCGCTGGATGTTTCATCACGTAAAAACCACTGAAAGGATTTTGATAAAACTTGGCAATATTGTAGCTTACACTTTAGAATAACACATAGGCTATATAATTTTAAGATAGCATGTTTTCTTTTTTTTTCAAGATATGACAATAAATACGTACGAAGTCGCGGGCAGCTTCTAGTGTTATTATAAAGATGGTGAAGGATGTGGGACGGGCACGTTTAAGTATTCAATGTGTTTGGACATGGTTTGAAGCAAGGGGAGGTAGTATGAACTATTCTACGGGGTGGCTTTTAAAAATCAACCCCCTCCAAATAGCGGTTATCGTTCAAACCTTGAGTAAATACATTGTAATTATATAACTTGTTCAGATGGAGTCATTGTGCAAGTGCATTGCATCGATATCCACGAGTACTTACTAGTTTATTCTATGGCTAAGCACAAATTCACTCTACACGCCTAATCAATCTCGTATGAGAGTAGGCTCGTGCTCTTGTAGTGGGGATGTTAAAAGGGCTGATAATGACGAACCTAATGTCACGTGGAAATCTTATTGGTTTTATACGAAATAAAAAATAAAATAAAAAAAAAAGTGTATGTTAATGTATGTTTTAAATGGTATTTCTAAGTCTGTATATGATAAATAAATAAAAAAAACAAACGTTTGAATTGTATAAATCTGTTTTTGTTAATCCACAATCTAAATAAACAACGCTAGAATCTTAGAGGCTAGAATATTTTCTCCTTCCTGTCAGCAGATTTGTATTTACTGATAGAATATTAAGTCAAGCTCAAAGGCCCTGCTATTTTTATTTAACTGTTGACTTAGATAAGTATGTAACTAATGTCATACGCTAATCATGACTCCGGCGATTCTCTCTACAAGTACGGAATACTAATACGAGATAAGTATCATGTTTCTTTAAGTAAGTATTATTGATAGCCAATAATTGATGGTTAAATGGAAAGATAGCCTGCCGAGCAAGTCAGGAAAAGTAGGTAGTAAAATATAGGTAAATTTTCCATATGAAAAGTTTTATTATCAGATCTGAGTAATTGGAAGATATCTTACTTGTTTCATTATTAGTAGGTAACTATGTAGATTTATGTAATTTGTTGAATCCTAGAATAAATAAAATCACAATGTGTCGCTATGTCAACTGTTTACCCACGGTGCGGCGTTTACCTGTTTATTGCATATAGGCTGGGAGATATTCTTATCTAATGCCTTCTGTTTGATTTGAAAACAAATTAAAAACTATAAATTATTTCATCACACGTGAAATGTTTTATTCTTATCATTGAAAGTAAAGAACCACAAAAGAAACTCTCACGACTAGAGTAAACGATAAAAGTTAATTTAAGTATCATATACCTGCGTTGTATATCAAATAGATATTTTATAACGTGTTAAAGAGGGTCGCCGTCAGTATGGAAGACTCTGAGGCAGCAATGCAGGCACATAACTTACTCGGCTTGAAGTCACAAACGCCAGACCAAAGAAAGGCCAATGCTTTCCATCGGACGCTGCGGTCAGGTAAGCTAGTATCATCTATGTACTTTTGTAAAACTTTTTTCCTTTTTTACCAGAGCTATAGAGCAAATAAGTCATTCTACGATGACTTCTGTTTCATCAAGTCTGGACAACTCATAAAAACAATTAATCATCTTTATCAAAACGGTTGCTGAATGACATGAATGGCCACTCACGATCATTAGCTATGTCGTAGTTCAATAAGATAGTAAGAATGACTACCTACCATTTACCACAATGTTGTCAGAATTAGTAGAAATCCTGCGTAATATTAACATACAACAAGATTATTTTTATAGGTTAAGTTTCTAGGTCTAAGGTCTAAGAAAGGCGAAGGTCTCAGAAGTCTCGTCCCATAGAAATAGACACTTCAATCACAATTTTACAGAATGTTAATTAATTACCTACCTCTATCAAGATGTCGACTGCTCAGTAACATTATTAGATGTTTGATCAATTCATTGTGTATAATATAAATGTTGTGTTGTCTCAGGGGTTCCCAAACTTTCCTAGTGAGGTTTGGCGTTAAGGCTCTGAACTTTTCTTTGCACTCTACTTTATTCTCCACAGTCTTTTAGGGTGAAAGATTTACATTTTAATAGTAAAGTTTCAATACTTTTGCAATGTATTTTTATAATACTATAAGCCTACTAAAAGGTTTGGGAAACCTATGGTATCACGTAACTAAATGACGAAATTGTTTTAAATTAAATACTTTCATTAAATATTTAAACGGTGATAACCACGTGATGACATAAAATATATATTACATAAGTTTATTACAGTTCAATGTTTGTTTGAATAAACTGAAAGGATATAATTTTATTCAAAGTTATTGTTATCTAGTCTTTTGTACTAAAACTGAAATGTTTGTGTTCGAACTATCTAAATATAAGCAGGAGTAGAAACGTAATTTTGCACAGCTAGGTGTTCAGCAAAAGTCTGAGTGTCGATCATACGTTTTCCAACGCTCTAAAATATCCTAGAGGAAGATCATTCACGACTAACCTATCAATCCTAAGAACTTTTATTCATTCCAGTATGTATGATTCCTCAACGGTATATTTTTGGAGCCATGGGTTTGTTGGGAATTTGCAACGCATTTAACATGAGGGTGTGTTTAAACCTAGCCATCACTCAGATGGTAGATCATACTAAGACCGCCACAATTCATCACGAGGATTCTTTGGGCTGTCCAAGTGATCTTGCTAGTTCAGTTAAAAGCACTATCGTTCGTAATCCTGTAAGTAATGTAATGTTCCTTTTTATGTAAAGTTCTTACAAACAGTTTGTTATGGCTTACCTTAAAAAACTGTTTGTACTTAAAAGTAATGTATTGTCTCCAGCACGCTACATTTGATTGGGACGAAGAAACTCAAGGTTTCATTTTAAGTGGCTTTTATTACGGATATATTTCTACTCAAGTCCTCGGAGGGTATTTAGCAGAGAAAATTGGCGGAAAATGGACTCTAGGTGCAGGATTACTTAGCACGTCACTGTTTACATTTTTGACTCCAATTGTAATAAGAAGAGGAGGAGCAACCTGGTTGTTTATTCTACGAGTTCTTCAAGGGTTAGGAGAGGTACGTACATTATAAATTTCGAAATCGTTTTACATTTCCTTAAACTTTTTACGAGATCAAAGTATCAACGAACTACATTTTTTGTTTTATTATCGTAGAGAACTTTGATTTTAAAAACTGCAAAACTGATAGCTTGGTAATATTATTATTTTGTAATCACAGGGTCCCACAATGCCTGCAATGATGATAATGTTAGCAAGATGGATTCCGCCTCAAGAACGATCCATGATAGGCGCTTTTGTGTTTGGAGGAGCTCAAGTCGGTAATATATTTGGATCCTTCATGTCAGGAATTTTACTGTCTGGTGGCAGAGATTGGGCGTATGTGTTTTATTTCTTTGGCGGATTTGGAATCCTTTGGTTTTTGCTATGGGTAAATTGAATTAGATTTGGATTGGTCATTGGAGACAAGAAAGTACGGTATAAACTGAATTTCTTATATTTTGCAGAGTATCCTTTGCTATAGTACACCGAACACACATCCATTTATTTCCGAAAAAGAGTTAAAGTATTTAAATGATAATGTGATGGCTGTGCAAAGCTTTAAGACCAAGGATCCCGTGCCGTGGAAAGCGATTCTACGTTCAGCTCCTGTGTGGGCTTTAATTTGGCCTGCTGTAAGTTTCTTTGCCACTAGCGCAAGTGATCAGATTGTTTTCTATCTGCCAACACTTTTGACCACTACTATTTACTTTACAGATTGGCCACGATTGGGGTTACTACACGATGATGACGGATCTTCCAAAATACTGCCATGATGTTCTTAAATTCGATATTGCCACCACTGGTACACTTACTGCGTTACCATACATTGCTATGTGGCTTTCTGGGCTTGTCTTCGGGTTTATATGTGATTTGTGCATTAGGAGAGGCTGGCATACGATCAGAACTGGAAGAATTATTTACACTACAATAGGTGAGTATATTTAAATTGCTATACATATAGTCAAGGCTTGCTTCATAATTAATCGTCTGCAATAGACGTAAGACCTAAATATAGTACCTATAAAATATGTTGAATAGGCTCAAAAAACAAACTTTTTTATGTAACAATTTTGTTATTTTATTAATTGTTAAATGAATAATGAATATCTTCTCTATTACTTTTTTGATAGAATTTGGCTCCATTAACAGCTATTTAAAATAAAGTGTTATCTTTTCAGCTGCTTCCGGGCCCGCTATCTGCATTGTTTTGGCATCATATTCTGGATGTAATAAGACAATAGCTATGGTGTTTTTTGTATTGGCTATGACTCTAATGGGCAGCTTTTACTGTGGAATGAAAGTGAGTATAATTATTTAAAATTTCTGATGTGATTTAATTGGACCTTATTTCAAGTTTCAATACTACGTGATGTGATTTGGTTCATTGAATACAATGGTTAATTAATAATTTTATTTTTACAGATAAATCCTTTGGATTTAGCACCAAACTATGCAGGTTCATTGACTTCACTGATAAATACAACTTCAACTATAGCTGGTATCGTCACACCGTATGTTGTTGGTCTGTTAACGCCTGAAGTAAGTTTTACCTGCTACTAGAATAAATTTAGCTTGCAGACTTGACACAATTATCTATTGCTACTTTGATTACGAGTACCCGAGTAGGTAATTTGAAATTAAAATGAGCTTTTAAGGTAACTCTTAAGAGAGTACCTTAATTAGCATGAAATGAGTAACTACGCTTTTTATCGATTTATAGAGAACTAGAGGCTGCCCGCGACTTCGTATGCATTTATCGACATAAGTACCTTGAAAAAAAAACATGCTATTTTAAAATAGTATATTAATATAGCCTATATGTATTTCTTACACATAAGGTACAATATTTCCCAATTTCATCAAAATGTATTCAGTGGTTTTTATGTGATGAAGTACCTAACAAAAATCCATCGGCACAAACATTAGCATTTATAATATTATTAGGATTAGGATATACGTAAGTAGTGAGCAAGATGAAAAGAGAGTTTAACAAGTTTTATTTTTTCAGTCAACTCTAGCGCAGTGGCGAGTGGTGTTTTGGCTATGTTTCGCAGTCCTAGTGTCTACCAACGTGGTGTATTGTATATGGGCAGAAGGAGAACAGCAGTGGTGGGATGACGTCAGACGGTTAGGATATCCACCCAATTGGAAACACGGCCCTTTGGTACGCGATGAGGATAAACAAGAAGAAACTACTAAACTGTCAGCTGAAAAGGATACCAAGGAATGAATCAAGTGATTTGGTTATAAACATAAGTCACTTTAAAATATTTTGAAAAAAGATGTTATAGATTATTTCAACTTTTAAAACGTTATAATATTTATATATGGTTCTTCTCCTTTTATAAATTAAGCAACGTCTACTGATCATTGATTAAATAAACTAGTTCTTATTGTAAAAATATAGAAAGTTTCAATGATTTTTTTTGTGGTTAAGTTAGAGAGGTTCTGCTTCAAATTCTCGGTTGTAGCTTTGAGTAATTTATCCACAATAAAAGAACTATAACAATTGAACCGCATTCCAAACACAAATATCATTTTGTTTCATAAACTTTATAATTAGTATGAAGGACATTAATTACAGAACGTCCAGTTAAATAGTCAAATTAATTTTGATGAGATCACTAGCTTTGAAATTAGTATATTCCGTATGAATGAAGTAATTAGAGGATAGGGACATTTAATAATTTTAACCTTGTGAATGGCGGACGCTTGTCTGGACCACTGAGTGGCGAATTAATCAAGCATTTGGTGCATAATAATTAAGTATTATTTTTAAAACTTCGTTGACATAGTTAGTTTGAAGTTTATGTAATATTTTGACCCATAATCCCAAAGTCTATTTGTTTAGTTTTAAAATTATAATCGCTGTATATATCGTTCCTGTATCTGCGAATACAGATTTGTTATCGATTTAATATAATTGAAGTGCCATAGATAGAGTTAATATTGTTGACCTAGTTTACGTTGTGATACAAACATGATCGTGTTACAATGCTATGAGATTATTATGAGCAAGTACAACCAACGCTTTGTCAAAGTCAAATCATGTAAATGGAGGCACAGCGCTCACAGAGCCGGTGCTACGATATTCAAATACGTTTGCCGTTTAGTATCCAGCTAGAACAACAACCATGCACGGCTTTAATTTAATTGTGAGCTTGAGCTTGTATACAGCCCTATTCGGATCGAATGTAGTATCGGTAACTGAAGCAGAAATGAAAGCAACCGCCCCAATTTGACCACTTACGGTAGGCTAGGCTTCTCTAGTGCGCTTATTGATCAGAATAACAAAGCAATTTGCACTCAGGTCCAGAACTAAATGATTCCATTGGTCTTTAGAGGTGGAAAAATAAAAGTATTTATTTTACAATCAAGTACAGATCAGCCTTAGGTAATTTATATCATTCCAAAATTGCTTTAAGCTTTTTGAAATAAGAAGCTCCTGTGTAAAGCTTTATACTTATGCCACCTTATGCCCTTGTCTGTGTCATGCAATAATTGGAGCATCTTATAAGTAGTATATACCTAAGTCACGTTATGTTTAAGATCTTTTGAGAAGTTAATTCTGGGCGTCGTTATTATTACCACCCTATAAGCTCGTAACTTAATCAACAAACAGCCCTGCATGTTGCCAGGTATAATTATAGGCAAGAGTAGAGTTTAGATGTATTTAACCAACAATGTTGTAAGTTGTTTGTTAATGAAAACGAATGACTGATGAGGTACTACCAGGGTATTACCTGACCTTTTGCATCTAATGGTCAGACTGGAGGATGCTTATTATTGTATTGGCCGTAAGTATTTATTGAAGTGCTAGACTAGAAGTCACGGGAAGGCCTCTGCCTAGTACAACAGAGCAAGATGCGAATGACTAATACAAAAGAAATATACAAACAAAGTTGCCAATTGTAGTTACAAGATATTAAGCTTCATTGTGTGAATAACACTTCATAATGAAAAAACATAATTTTAATTATAAATTAATTGATATTATTAAAAAAAATTGGTCTTTGTAGCAAGTTAACGTAGCATTGTTGTGACTCAATAATAAATTAAATCGATATTCCAATCACGTCTCCCTGTACTAATTCGAACGTAGGATTTACTTTAAGCTAACTTCACAAGTACTTATAAACAAGTATCTAAAATGTTACATTGGATATTGTTGGAGGACATCTTATGATACTTAGCGATGGCGACGCTCGACGGCATCGGTTAGGGTTGCTACGTACAAATTCTGATACATGTATGTTGAGCAAATGTCTGTTCTTATAGTTTGTTGTTGTTGTGCCAGCTTGTGGACATCCATTGCTGGACAAAAGCGTTACCCAAGGATCTCCAAAACGACCAGTTCTGTGCTGCCCGCATCCAGCAACTTCCCGTGTTTTTCACCAGGTTGTCGGTCTTAATTTAACCGTTCTTAACTAAGGAAACAGGATCCAAAATGGTGCAATTATGGCCGTACCTTTGTAAGATCAATATGTGTAGCAACCCTCAAGTCTTCGGCAATACTTGAGACTTGAGACGATAAATCAACTTTATCTCATAGCATATACAGCGACAGATAAGACAACAAATCAATCAAATTGAGGTATTATGTCTGGGAGGCGATATGCGCAATAAAATGAAGATTCAAACAATTTATTTTCGGTTTTCCCACATGTGGTCCGAGTAGTCGTATGTTTTTATGCACACGGTTAGTATTTTGTTAATAATCATCGAATGGTTAACAGAAACTTTTTCTTAGCACTTTGATTATTTGAAGGATACCTGTATGTCAAAGCCAGGTGTTTTTGTAACAACAAACTAACAGACGAGACTTTATTTACATTGAGATACTTTAGTTCAAGGTCGCACACAAAACAATTTATTCAAATGTTTGAGTCCCAAATGTAAATCTAATTATAATACGTAGGTATTATTATCGTACTTACCTGTATGTATGTGACATGGTTTAAATATCTTCATTAAATCTAAAAAAGTATTACAAGACTTGAAAGAATAGGTAGGTAGGTATTAATATGTATTAATAATTATTAGGAACCATATAATATAGGTATTACATTAATAATATTTGAAAGTACCTACTTCGTAAACATCATAATAATTTATTTGTGTTATTGTACAAAGAAATGAAATCAATCTAGAATCATTACAGATTAGGTATTAGTTTTCCAAATTTTCCTAATATATTCGATTATTAATGCATTTTATCAGAAAATTTCACACGGATAAGATAATTAGGTTTAGTAGTTTTAGAATTATACAGTCGTTTAAATGCCTTACGTAATATTGAAGTTTAATCACCGTTTAATACCTACTGTAAAATAAATTGTCAATAATATGATAACGATGTACTTACCTACGTTCGTGAATTGTACTTAGCTATGGATATTGGCCTTTGGTAGTGACCTTTTTGACGTAACGCAATTGTTGTGATTATTTCTGGAAAAGGAATTATGCAGGTTTCATTTATTATACTGAATATTCAATGTGTTCGTTAATCATGATTTAATGGGTCTACATGTTGGCCCCGAGATCCGATATCTTATAAGATGTGCCAGCATTATAATTAGTAGAGATGCGCCGAAAATTCGTTTACTATTCGGTATTCGGCATATTCGGCACCTCAACCGAATATTCGTATTCGGCCGAATATTCGGTTAAAATGACCATTTATTCGTTTAGTTTGTTTAGCAGTAATTTGCTTGATAAAACAAGATATTAACTAGAGATGCGCCGAATATTCGTTTAGTATTCGGCATATTCGGCACCTCAACCGAATATTGTATTCGGCCGAATGTTCGGTTAAAATGACCATTTATTCGGTTATTTTGTTTAGTTATAATTTGCTTGATAAAACAAGATATTGACCTCATATTAAATTATTTTAAACCAAGGAGCAATCAATCTTATATTCATTGTCACATCTAGGTATTACATGAGTTATTAGGTGATGATAAACTAAAAATAAGCTATCTATTATGTGACACTTGATTTAATTTAAGAAAGCTAGACATTCTGCTCTATCTGGTAACAGTCAAAGGCGCTTTTTACCTATTTGTTGTATCAAAATAATTGTGAAAGAACAACCGAATAGTACGGCCGAACTATACTACTACCGGTTCGGTAGAGGTTTAAACCGAATAGTATTCGGTATTCGTTATTCGGCAAAACCCATATTCGGCGCATTCCTAATAATTCGATATTTATAAGTAATAGAAACTTTTACTTGATTACTGAACTTTTTTTTATTAGTCATCAAGATCCGACTGCTGGGAAAAGGCCTCCAAGCGTTCCGCCAATCCCGTGAAAATCCATCCAGATTCGTCGCTCCATCTTCTCTGAACTTATGAAAAAGAAAAATATGCCAGTGTCCCACTTGTTGTGTGTCGATCCGGTATTTTATTGGACGACAATATTTATGAGCGCCGATAAGTGTATGTGTATAGCTCCATACATAATGTTCTACCACTGAAGCTCACTATACTATAAAATCCGGGAAAATTCCCCCAAAAAATGGGAAAAAGGCTTATATCAAAAGGTAGAGCAAGTATATGACAATGCAAAGATTTTCAGTTACATATTATTTAACTTGTGAAAAATCATAATAAATTATAAGTACCAATATCAAATTGATAACGTTGCGATAGAAATACATTAAGTTTCAGTCATTTGTTAAATGACCTAATAATTAGCAGAAAGAGAACATGTATAAATATACATACATATACCTATTCTCAATTTAAACAGATTTCTGAACCATTTTAATAATAATTAGCAGAAAGAGAACATGTATAAATATACGTATATACCTATTCTCAATTTAAACAGATTTCTGAACCATTTTAGTAAGTATATAAAACTTGATTAGACCCGAAATTTTAATTCAGATAGATCTACTAACGAGGGCTATTAAATCAGAATTAAAAAAAAGCTTTGGCATTTTAATTGGCGATGAAAAAAAGATGTTGGTACCTATTTTTAAACTAGCTACAAAAATTCAACTAATTCACGAAAACCAAGGACGTCGACTAGCTCGGGTCCTACTTAATATACCTGGCTGATTCGCCGGGCGAAGAACGGTGCTGTTTGCCGACTAACAACAGGTATCGGTTCATATGTGCTGGATAAAACGAATAACGATTATGCCACTCAAGGCCGTCAACCTCATGCGGCAGGCTTCGCCCTGTGTCACTAGCAGCGTGGGCTCTATGACAATATTCGCCATGTGCGCAAACGCAGCGCTCGCGTCCTAGAGATCAACTGTTTCGATAAAACTATAAAATAGTTTGAAAAGTCTCCCAGTGTTTGTGGTTAAAAAAAAACTGTTATTTTAAAAAATAGCTTGTCGAATCTGTGATTTTGTAGTTGCTCTGTTTTATTATTATTTTATTATTTGTAAAGTAAGTACCGAGGTACACCTAACTACACGCTTTTATCTAATGTTTGTAAATCTTATAATACCTATAAGTAATTTATTTCGTATGTCTTGCTGCATTATAAAATTTGTTTCAATTTATTCTAGAAGCGTAGGCAGAGTAGAGCCTATTTGTGTGTAATACACTGTTAGGTAGTTTGAAATTCTAAATAATCTACGATAATATTAAATAATAGTTTTAAAATTCTTATTAGTAAGTATTTGTACAGAAAATGTTTTTCAAAACATTTAGCATTCTATTTGACCAGTTAATGTGATTAAGTATACATTATTGTTAACAAATTAGACGTCGCGCTGGCGTTTATAAACTTCTGTTTTTGAAGTAGGTACTCGAAGGTACCTACATATTATAAAACAAACAGGAAAATTAAAACAATGTAAAACTTTAGTTAGAACGAAAACGGTCTTTATAACAATGTCCATAAAACACCGTTCGCATGTTTACGGAAATAGGTATTTACTTGGCTAACTGATCTACAGTATTTCTTACTTATTTCTTTCAGAAATAAAATAAATTCGAATTAGGAACAAAGTTCAATAAGTATGGAGGACACAGAGGCGCCAACTCAGGCGCACAACCTGCTCGGCTTGAAGACACAAACGCCGGCTAGAAGAAAAGATAATTCTTTGTTTCGGACGCTACGATCATGTAAGTTTACACTATGCTTTCTTGCTGTTAACTTTTCAGATAATTTGTGAAATTAAACTACTTACCAAACAATTAACATTTTCTACGTTGAATTCGTTATTTGAAAAAAAGTTAGGCTATTTACAATCTATTTACTTACTTAACAAGTACCGTTTTCTTTTTGTATCATATTTGAATGATTTATTATTACAATGAATTTAAAAATTTATGATTAAACACTCGTAGGTATATTGAACAATGAGTTAATTGAGTAATTACCGTTTAAATAAAGAACTTGATTTTAAATTTTAGACCAAGTTTTTGTCCGAATTATTTTAAAACCTTATTCGAATATTATTACATAAGGTTCTTCACCTACATTGTTCTCGTAAAGACTTGATTTATTCCGATGTTACCCGTATAAATATTTACCACAACGCCTCACTTAGGTCATAAAGGCTAAAGCGAACTAAGTAATGGCCAGAGACTTGAATAACAACAATGAATTTAAAATACTTCGTTTGTATTTACAACGAAACTTTTTGCAACTTTTTATAGCTATACGGCCTTTCGTTCTCATAAAGACAAAGTAGTTAATTTTTACCAGTAGTGTACACTAATTTATTTATTAAGCACCAGTTTATTTAGGTAAATATGCCGGTATAACCCGATTCCAACTGTAACTAAAAGTATTATAACGCCAGTAGTGGTACAAACATTAAATATACCTACCTATAGGTACAATAACATAAGTATCCGGACTAGGACATAAATATGTTTAAAACAAAAGAACTAGGTACTCGTATTATTCTCTTGTGATTTAAATTAGAGTTGAAGTGTAAATAAACTATTTTAGCATAATTAATGTTGTTGATAAATCGTGAAATTGAAATAAAATGAGCCGGAGTAGACAAAGCGATGGCACCCATATTTAAAACGTGTATAATAAGTAACATAATTTAATATTGTTATATTTTTTCCGTATTTAAAACCTCAAACAGCCTTGACTGCATACATAATTATCATATCAGATGAACAAAAAAATTGGTAGGTAACATATAGAGCAAGCGGTCACGAAGTGTATCAAAGTCTTGATTAGACTGAGACTAAAGTGATTATAATAAGTATAATATTTTATATCACATACTAACATTATAATTATTGGAAATAATGGTTATACTGATTTTTAGGTACACAATCAACTTTATCATACATAAATCTAAAAACCTATATAGTTAAACCTATATATATAGTACATAAATCAACCTAAAAACCTATATAATACCTAAATAAATAAATTATATATAAGTACATATTACTATACATACATACCTACATACAAACTAGCATCTACACCATTAATTTCATACATATGCCTGTTACTGCAAATCTATTTTATTCATTCCTATCTCCTATCCTATCATTCTCTCTTTCTCCCTTCTCTGGCTCCACTGAAAATCAGCGTCATGTCTCTGGCATCCATTGACATGACACTATGCTGAGTGGAGACCATTTTCCAGTCCATACCTACCTTCTTTCTCATTTTTGTTTCTCCGTTCTATTTTTATGTTTAGTTTTAAGATTCTAAGTTTTAAGTTCCTTTTTTATTTTATTATTTGTTTTGTGTTTAATTTTGTTAATTTTATTTTGTTCCTGTACTCACATTTATATTGGACTGGAAATAAATATTTACTTTACTTTACTTTAAAGCAATTTATCTGTGAGCCCGTGAACTCTATCAATCCTTTAAAAGTATCAACAAAAAAGGAATTGAGTTTATAAATATTTAATTTCAGAATGTTACAGTTTTAAACCTGAAATAGGAAGGATTGCTTTTGAAAATTTGTAAATGTTCAATGTTACCAATTGGGACAAGAATGAATTTCATTATACGTGTTATTGTTAAACCACCTGTTTTTTTTTTATTTCAAGGGGTCTCATCGTCTTTATAGTTGCTTTTTATTGAAACTGTTCATTGCTTTAGTTTATTTTAGACTTGAGAGCAATTTCTGATGCCAGATAGTGGTTTTACAGAGAAAATCCTGTTAGAAAGTGGTGTCTAATCTTATGTACTTAGTTTAGCAATTTCAGTATGTTAACATCAATGTGAAAAACGAAGAACCTACTTATCTACTTAGTTCTCATTCCTTAATTTTATTTATGGAAAATTCACGAAAATATATTTAAGTTTTTGTTACTATTTTACCGGAGTTAGTTATACTATACCGTACTTAACATAAATGAAGCCACTTCAATCCTTTTAGTGATATCTATGAACGCAAATGATAACTGATCTTACAGCTAATACAGCTTACGACATTAGTTATTAATAAAATTAACTGTTACCAATACAATTTCATTTTATTTTAATAATACTAGGTACTTAAGTATATGACATTTGTGTTAAAGGCGCCAAATCCTTTCGACCCTTGTACACCGATTTTCGTAAACTGTGGCTCGATTGTGATCACATAATCGTAAAACCGGTGGACTTGATTGTATTTTCTCGGTATTAAGTTTATAGGTTAGGTTAGCTTTTACATTTGCTTGCACAATATTGGATGTAGGTACTTAACCTATTGTCAAACGACGATACCATGCTAGAGGTTAAAGTTTATCGTTTATCAAAGAGGTCAAATCAAGCTTAATCACACTGTCTTCAAGGTACAGTTTCAAATGACTGAAGACGTTTAAAAAATGATAAGCTGTTATGTTTTTAAATACTACCTACCTAAACGCAATTCTGCTGTCTTTTTTCGAGAAGTTTGTTATCTTCTGCCAAGTATATATTTGAACAATAATAACTACATAGGCCTGATTCAATATTTACTACAAAATGTAATCTTATCTATTGATTTCTTGAACGTATCTCTTGATATTTGTGGTGTTGAAACGTCTAGACACAAACGAAAATAACTAGTCTATCACTAGGTGAATATTTACCGAAAAAATGTTTATTGTCTTATTTTGATACCAACAACTCCGTTTGACCTTTTTTGTTCAGTTGTTTTGGATTGAACGGAAAAAACATTTAATTTTTATCATGTTTTTGTTGATATTGTTAGGACTAATGAGAATTAACTAGAATTGGAGTATAAGTAAACAAAATAGGTACCCATGTAAACAATTTTATGTAGAAGAGAAAAGATGTTGCGACACATGTACCTGACGTTTCAAATAGATAGGGAAGAAAGAAGCTGTCTAATATTATCAGTTTTGAATGTTACCATATTATATAAATTATATAAAATTATATAAAAACTAAATTATTATTGGTAGAGTTATCATGACGATCCCCTGAACTAATGAGTATGTTTCTCCCCCTTGCTTAACAAATGTCAAGGTCATACTATACTGCCACGGACATATAAACCAGTGACGCTCAAGCTGTTAAGTTCATAACTTTTACCATTTAGCTCTAAAATTTTGTAATTACATTTCCAGGTTGTGTCATACCCCAACGTTACATTCTTGGAGTAATGGGTCTCCTGGGTGTTTGCAACGCGTACACCATGAGGGTGTGCTTGAACCTGGCCATCACTCAGATGGTAATCCCTAAAGAGGTAGACGATTCCAAACCCGTGGACCCTTTCGCGTGTCCCAGTGATGCATCTGATTCTGTCAATGGTGTTGCTGTACGAAATCCTGTAAGTTTAAAAGGTTTAACTATTTTATGCAAGGTATTTTCTAATTAGATGCAATTATTTTGGGATATAATGTTCCATGGTTAAATTAATCGAATATCTCAATATAAATTACCAGTTTAAGTATTTGCAGTTATTTAGAAAATACCTTTTAAAACGAAGCTATCTGTTTCATTAAAAAATTGCACAGTTTCAATTGCAATTGGCTCGTTCACATTCTAGAAATATAAATGCGAATTATACGTTCTTAGACAGAGTGAACTGGCTATGCAAATTAATGGCAAAATATATCTCTCTTAGGTAAATAGGAGTTGTAATAGAACTGCATTCTATCCTTGTATACTGCTACCAGTTTAGAGAGTAACCTTTGACAGCAAAGCGTGGGAAGTTCGGCGACTGTAGCATTTGCTCAATTAATTAAAGTTTGCTAAGTACTTATTTATACAGATGAGTAATTTAAACGATGAATAAGGTTTTAGCTGTGTTATTCTGAGTCTACTGCATCATTTCCTGAACATTGCATTTACTTCTCTCTACTTATATTTTGTATTACAAATCTTTTTATTAAAAATGTTAGTCAACTATTCATTACAATCCTTCTTAGTACCTACCAATCTAATTAAATTGAATGCTCTCTTCAACTTATGATTAAAACTTTCATTGCCAACACAAAACGGCACAATGCCTTTGAATTCTAACTTTAACTTTAACCAATTGGTAGTATTTTCTATCAAGAAAAGTCTAGTAAATCTAGAGGCCACCTTAAAGAACCCTATCGTAAAAACAGTACAAGAGTTTTTGCCATCATCGATCATAGTAAAATTTGGAGCACTAACTCCTTGTTAATGTTTTGCTCATTTAGTTGGAACGCTTGAACAGAATGGTTACAGACAGGCACCACTGAACTGAACTTTGATTATGTATTTACAACCTCTTAATTGCTTCGGGAACATGTTTACGCGTCAAGATCAAAGTATGGAAAATACGGTAACCATGACACGAATTTGTAATGTGGGACATTTATTGGTAGGTATCTACTCTAATAAAGACGTCCATCGAAATAATAAATAGTTAGTTTATTTCATGATGTCAGTTTTCATCAGCCGCAGACGGGACATAAAACTCTTGAAAATTATTTACCAAATGTAGACATTAGTTTACAAATATGAATAGAAAAATGTTGCTTTAAATTACTCTAACAAAACGATTAATAGGTTTCACGATTATTAGGGGTTTCTCGTAGGTATATGCGTTCTAACAATTATTCAGATTTTAATTTAATTTATTAATGACTAGGTATTATTACTTTATAACGAATAATTAAAACCTATTTTATTCATATAGTAAATAGTCAAAGAACAGGAAGTTTTTAGAAAAAACAACTTTGCATTTTGCTACTGAGATAAAACAACATTCTTATAGTTACAATCGCTGTTTGCGCAATACACAAATGTAATACGATGATTACTTTGTGTCTGTCTCAAACCAAAACAAATGTAATCAGCTTTAGATATCATATAACTGAACCGCAAACCTAGCAATTGCATCAGTGTTTATATAGCTTCATATATGTGTGAGATATTTCGCGATTTATTCGATGTGATATGAATCACACACTGTTTGAGCGTTACAAAATCAATTGGTTCCTAATAGTGGCACTGATGTATGAACTGATGAACCAGTCCCTTTAACTCAACAGATAGGTACACTATCTAGCGAATAGATATAAAAATAAAAATATTTATATCTTATAAGTCAACTACCTACTTACTTAGTAATTAATTTAACTTTGTACAGTTTGCTACAGGTAGGTAGAGTTAATCTCTGTAGAGCATATTCATGTAGGGAGCTAGTTACCATTGCCAATTGTCACAATGTCTTGACACTGCCTATGCAAGCAATACAACAGAAACTCCAACACCAAAGTCGGTAACTAGTTTTCTACGTAAAAACGCTTTTAGAACAATTTTAGAACGTATTTAGTTTTTGTGTGACAGCTGAATTGTGGATGGTTTTCATTGCAAAGTTTCCTTATTTGTAAAATCGTCATTTGTTTCAGCATGCTATATTTGACTGGGATCAAAAAACGCAAGGTCTCATCTTAAGTGGGTTTTACTACGGTTATGCTGCCACCCAAGTTCCTGGTGGATATTTAGCTGAGAAATTTGGTGGCAAATGGACTCTTGGAGTAGGCTTACTCAGCACAGCACTGTTTACTTTCCTAACTCCTATTGTAATAAGAGGGGGAGGGGCAACCTGGCTGTTTATTCTACGTGTTCTCCAAGGAATGGGGGAGGTACGAAATTACACATTGACTTGAACTTCTCTGTACCTACTTTCCACCAACTTTCAGAGTTCAGATTTATTTCAACGTGGAACACTGACCTACTTTTTCCTTTTATTTTTCATCTCCGACAAAGTCGATGAAGTTTGAACGAGCAAGCGCTATTTGCCAAGAATTGAGAGAATAGCAATTGATATGGTATTTGTAATCTGTTCCAGGGTCCCACAATGCCAGCTTTGATGATAATGTTAGCGAGATGGGTTCCACCTCACGAGCGCTCTTTTCAAGGTGCGCTAGTGTTTGGAGGAGCACAAATCGGTAACATATTTGGATCGTTTATGTCAGGAATTTTACTATCTGAAGGCAGAGATTGGGCGTATGTGTTTTATTTCTTTGGCGGATTTGGAATCCTTTGGTTTGTGCTATGGGTAAATATTCTAATTTATTGATTTGTTCTGCCGATAAACAGTTTATCGAGGTCATTGGAACTGATAAATGAAAACAAAAAGAAAACCGATTGAATTTGTTTGTTTTGTAGAGTCTGCTGTGCTACAGTACACCAAACACTCATCCTTACATTTCCAAGAAAGAGTTGAACTATTTGAATGCTAATGTGACGACAGCGGAGGCGTTGTCTGCCAAGGACCCAGTGCCGTGGAAGGCAATTTTACGATCGGCACCTGTTTGGGCTTTAGTTTGGGCTGCCGTAAGTTTGCTTCTTTTGTTAATCATTCGGAATGTTTCTAATTATAAAATGCTTGTCAATAGTTCAGCCGCAAAGCCCTATCTTAGGGTTTCGACGGATTTATTATAACTTTTCCTTATCTATCAAGCATAGAAAAAACCTTTATAAAAGTATTCGCTGGAAAGCTAGCTTTTTACATGAAGGCGGAAATTGCTGCACGGAATAAAAGAAAATAGAATTTTTAAACTGGGAACAGAACAATAAACCAAAAGATTAGCGCTTTGTTTTGTTTCCGACTGATTGTGGTTTAGATAACCAAAACACTTATTTAGATCAAAGGTTTAAGCAAGACTATAATTGTTTTTAATGATGTTGAGTTCCATAGCTATTAGTGTCAAGGCTAATGGTACAGCTTTTCGTTCCGCAGGTTGGTCACGACTGGGGCTACTACACAATGGTAACGGACCTTCCAAAATACTCCCATGACGTTCTCAAATTCAACATTGCAACTACCGGTACTCTAACTGCATTACCATACATTGCTATGTGGCTTTCTTCGTTCCTCTTCGGGTTTGTCTGCGATTTGTGCATCAAGAAAGGTTGGCACACGATCAAAACTGGCAGAATTATTCATACTACTATTGGTAAGCGTATTTGTATGAAGTCATGCTAGTATTATGGATATATAACGAAATAAGTGGGTCATATTAATAATTCAAACGTTTATTGGCGAGATGCGATCATTCATCAATACCAACTCTATCAATGAGTTGAAGGGTCGAACGAATGGCGTAGACTTTGTTTTATTTTATGAAAGATGCACAAAACAGTTTAAACAAAAGTACTTATAGGAAAAAATTAAATATATTTTTCGAATTTTATGTCGTATTAGCTGTGCTTTTTAACTGACTTAAAAACAATCTAACGAGAATACAGAAGGTAGTTCTAATACAGAAGGGCAGATTTTTCAATATATTTATAAATATTCATGTTTTAAAGTGAGTGTTTTAATTTAGCTCTAGGGCTCTAGTCAACAAACTGTTGATGTTATTCCTAACCTCTTGCTGTAAGAGGTTTTTGGTACACCGAAAGAAATATGAATAGTTTTTTTTCTAATGAATATTTATGATTTGTTTTAGCTGCCACCGGACCTGCTATTTGTATTATCTTAGCATCATATTCTGGATGTGATAGAACGGCAGCTATGGTATATTTTGTCTTATCCATGGCTCTCATGGGCGGCTTCTACAGTGGTATGAAGGTAAGCCCAAACTCGATACTTGCTTGGAGTCTAAAAATAAATTAAAACAGGTTGGCAAGGTCTGCTTATTTAAGCAGTCTGTTTATAAGTTGAGCACAAAGTCGTTACTGCTAAGTATATTTTTTGTTAAAATTCAGATTAAAAGTTTCAACTGTTAAAATAAACTTTTTATATCGAAGTACTACTTAAGTTGTTTGTTGTATTCACAAATTATTACTTCGAACCTACACTTGTGTCTTTGTGTGACAATAAAACAATTTCTCATGTAACTGTAGGTCAATGCTTTGGATCTGGCGCCAAACTACGCAGGAACGCTGACATCACTAGTAAACACAACTTCAACCTTTGCTGGTATCGTAACGCCGTACTTAATTGGACGGTTAACGCCTGATGTAAGTCTCACTTTTACTTTAACGAAAGATTACTTTGCTCGCAAAAAAATGTTAGGCGTTTCATTATTTACCGTTTCTAGTAGAGAAAATGTTTTGAATTTTACCTGTAGTAATGTTAACATATCTATCGAAAAATATAAGTTATTTCTGAAAGGATAAAAAAAATGGGGCATCTCAGTGTTTATTCTGAGATCCCTCGCAAAAATAGTTTTTTTTTTATACTTCCATACAGAATACAGACTAAGCCCCAAACCACACCTCGGACACTGCCGCTAAAATGTATGAAAGAAACGCGTAGCTTCGCACACAGTCTTAGCTAGTGTAATTACTAATTACACGCATACCGTGTTTGTGTGAGTGAAACAGGACGTGCTAGGGTTGCTGTCATTTTGTTTTGCCTTCATTTGTTCGTCAAATAACCTACTTATGGTTTGAATTTAACTATTTTAACTTTTTATTAATATTATAATCAGTTTAAATTACAGCAAAAATAGTAAATAACAGAAATTATATTTTATGATTTAGTTTTGTTTGTTTCATTTACACTCATTGATATGCTATCATGGCATAAAGAATTTGATATAGGAGACCCCGTATGTATTTTTGGATTTTCTTCGTGTATACGTAAAATATTTTTTGGTCATCCTTGCTATATGGTAACTGTGAGGTAACCGAGCGCGGGGCGGCCGCACTTTTAGGGGGAGACAGAGAGTGTCCATACTGTATGTAGTACTATTTATTATACTGTGCCCAAACTCACCTTTATATGAAACGTCTTAATAAAGGAAAATACAATATTCAAATACCTACTGCTAGAGGATCGATTTGAAAGAAGTAGGAAAACTTAAAGGAAAGGTTTTGAGCTTCGAGAAACGCAATTGCTTTCCGATTTCTTCTAGATAAGTAGTTAATATTGAGTAGGTACTTACAAACTACATAACATCCTTCAATGTTTTTTACAGTCAACCCTAGCACAGTGGCGAGTGGCGTTTTGGGTGTGTTTCGCCGTGTTAGTGGGGACCAACGTAGTGTACTGCATTTGGGCCGACGGAAAGCAGCAATGGTGGGATGACGTCAGGCAGCTTGGCTACCCTCCTAAGTGGAACCACGGCCCTTTGACACGGGACGAACCCATTCCAGAGGAGGCTGTTACACTTTCCAGTCACAAAGAACACGATAAGGAGTGATGACTTGTGCAATACGAGAATTTATGTAAGCGAACATTCTATAATAATTTTATAAGTATCTGGACTATAACTAAATAGGTACCTGTTGTAATTATATCGTAAAATATATGATTAAGGACATACCCTAACATCTGACCATTCAAAAGTTGTATTTTTAAAATTAACTTGTTTATGTTTAGTGCGCAAGTTTGTTAGTTATGATTGTAAACTTTAATTTTGTAAAATTGTTGTGAAAGTCCAATTTAAGAGATTTGATCGCGTGAAACGTAAGCCTGTGATTAAATTATAGGTTCAAGTTATAATTTAGATTTATATCTAGATGTCGTGAATTGTTTTATTTAAAACACGTTTTTATTTTAATATTTTTTTATCTCCAGTTATTATACTCGATTACTTAAATTCTCAGTTAATTATGACAAAATAATGCAATCATAAGGAAACGAAAATAATATATTATATCTGTACGATTAATATTGTAATGGAATTTTATACTCTTAATTTAAGGTTGCATGTGTTTAAAAAATAAGCATAATCATTTCGTTACAAGACCAGTGTAACTAGTCAAAAAATCAGTTTTAAGTGCAAAGTACTTTGAATAATATTTTTTATCAATAAATTAAAATCTATTAGTATTTACCACATAGATAAGTATAACTTGCATGTACAATTCATTAATAGTTTTGCCAATAAAGTTGTTCAACACTTTTTGTTAGTTAAATAAATGGATTTTTTTTATTTATAACATAAGATGAGCAATAAGCTTCGTATATTTTTGTACCAACATCGAAAACTTTGAAGACATTAAATAAAATACAATAGGTGTCAGTAAACTGTTTATTGCATGTCACTCTATAAGAAACAAAATAAGCTTTTACCTTTTACCTTACCCATCTGAAATACACGATACAATTAAAAATGTCGTTATAAATTCGACGCAAGGTTACTTTTGACAAAAACAAGGAAACTCAATAACAGTTAAAAGTTTTGGAAAATGGAAAGTACCCAAGAAAACAATATTAAATTCTTCCTCTACCTAAAAAAGAATTATAACATATCAAAAACAATTGAGGCTTTAATAAAAGACGAAAAATGGCTAAGACTGCTTTCATCTTCTTCCTTAAGCCTCCGACAATGAAATACCTAATGACATACCTATTAATACCTACTTAGAGTATCATAATGTTCTACTTTATTATATTTGAAAGTAAATTTTGGGAAATGCATAACTCTAGATGAACTTAAAT
The DNA here is from genome assembly GCA_947563765.1 of Anarsia innoxiella. Taxonomy (NCBI): domain Eukaryota; kingdom Metazoa; phylum Arthropoda; class Insecta; order Lepidoptera; family Gelechiidae; genus Anarsia; species Anarsia innoxiella. Next base: position 3,903,001 of record OX387403.1, read on the forward strand.
ATAAAGAACAATTCTTTTAACAAATTATAGTCTTAAAACATAACATTAAAATTAATATTCCTTCCTTATGTAGCGATGTTTAAGCATTAGAAATAAAGTAAAAAAAATAATTAAGTACCTACATTACTTATGAGAGCATTAAAAACAAAACTAATAACAAATTCTCCCTTATTATTATCATTACTTATTTTCATATAACAAAACAAAAAATAAAATAAAAACTTATTGTTACCTATTAGTGAAGAAAGTTTTAGGCATGGTTATGCATATTTTCAAACATACTTAGTTCTAAACACCTCCTCGATTCTCTTATATTCAGCGTCACCTCAGAAATAGCACGCTCTAAATTTTGTTTCTTTGTCTTTAATTGTGTCAGCTGAAAACAACTAATCATTGAACATTGAACGAACAATATATATATAGGTACTACTACTGAAATATAATGTACCTGCAATAATGAAGACATGTTTTAATACAATACATGTTGGATATATCTACGTAGATTGATCCCTACTACAAGGCTATTACCATATTGCTGCATCGCTATGTTACCATTAGCCAACTACACTACACGTGCCCGTACTAAGCTCATTAAAACAAATGAACATCTTCAATATGACTACAAAGTGGGGCTCATATTTATGATCGTTACAAAAAAAGTACCTACGTTATAGAGGTAAACACGGCTATTTTGTTTGTCATCATTAGTCCACCCACATCTCTAATTATAATGGCTTTATTACAGTACTTATACTTACTCAATTTTCAGATTTTTGTACGATGAGAACTTACCAATTCAATCGAATTTTGGAAGTCGTGCAACAAATCTTTTCTAGTCAGGAGTCCTGCTTTTTTAAGTTCTCTATTCAGTTCATTGCGAGTTTTTTCGAGGTTTGCCTTTAAAACACAATTATTATTTTACAACCCAGTTATATAACTCAGCCATACCTGGGTTTGAATCCCAGCAGAGTAGATAAAATTTAGATGTCTGTTTCAGGTAGGTATGAATAAGTAGGTACTTGTGTGTTTGTATTTGTGTACATCTATGACACCTACGGCATAGGCTTTAAGAATGGAACATTTATTTATTTATAATTACGGTTAAATACTGAAAAATCATCATCATCGTCATCTACATGCATCAGCTACATGTATTTTTACAATGTAATTTTTTTATACCTTTATTTCATTGAGACCGAATCTTGCCTTCTGGAAGTTGATTTCGGCTTCACCATAGTCACACACAGCTGCTTCAATAACCTCACTGTTATGATGAATTTTCTCTCGAATATGTGCAAGCATCATATTTAAATTCGTGCATTTGGTGCGGTGATGTATCAACTCTTCAGTACGTTCTGTAAGTAAAGTAAAATTTGTATATAAAAAACTTGTTTTTAAATAAATTCCACTACCTTGGGATGTCCATCATAATGGGCTACAAGTATCACAAGTGGCATCAATTTTATGTAATTATTTTATGGAGCCTTTTTATAATAGGTTTGATTCGCGATTAAGTATATAAATTGCTTTCTTCTTGGGCAATCTGTATCCGAATTCCGAAAGGGATACGACAAAGTTAATGATTGTAGGTAAATAGACTACAAAACAGCATTGTGCGAAGTCCTAACATGCATGTTTACTCAACTAATTATTGGGCTGTGCATAATTATTTTTTTTCAATGTATTTGAATACCAAGGACTAACCTTCTATTTTACTCATGTTGCCAAAATGCTCAATTTTTAAATCCTCGTAGTCGGCCACATAGAGGTCAGGTCCTAGTTTATCAAGGTTTTCCATAATAGATTCTTGCTCACTGACGATATTTCTCAGCTTTATGAAATTTATCCTCATTATTGAAGACTGTTCAACTTTGCGACGTTGTAAGTTCAGCAATCGAGTAACTGTCTGGAAAAAGGAATTCTTATTAATAGTGACTAGCTCTTTCTTCATATTTTCTAAATTAAATTAAAACGGGATTGCTTTAGCAACTTAATATAGAAACCAATTCATTATACTAGGTAGGTATACATGTAGGTATAGTGGAACGGTCTTTGCCACCCCTAAATAAATACATGGATCGAAGATTTAATAAAGGTGGCGACAACGTAAAGCTTTTGGGAGCAGAGAGGATAATACCAATCGATTTTCGAAGATCACACAATGTACTTATTAGATGCTTTACTGTTATATTATTTAGAGTTTTAGTCCGAATGTTAACTTATTTATCGCGGAATATCAATGCATAAACAAACAAAAAAAAAAAAACGAGTTGACAAAGTTACTTTATCAGATATAGTTGTGCCCTTATGAGAGTAAATGAGTCCAATTCCTGTACTTCTTTCAAGGTTTTGCAAATCATCAATTTTTTTTTGCGCATTTTCCAACTTTTGTTCATATTTGGCTCGACTTGCACTTGCTTCTTCCTGAAGCTATAAGCAGAAGTAATTTATTTCGTTATTTATATTTATGTTACTAATACTAACTTATGCTTTATATTAGGTATAGACTAAATATAAAGACAGAATTTGCCATTTAAATAAATAAATAAATGAAATAGCTTGGACTTTGTAAAATTACCTGAGTTTTTTCCTTTTCTAAGTTATTTATTAAATCTTCATACATTAATAAATTGGCCTTATAAGTTTCTTCCATGTCTGCTGTCACTTCTACGGATATTAAAGCATGAGCTTGGTGTCTTCTCCTGAAATCATTATATTTTTTACTTTTTAGTTTAATACTTAGTTTTAAAATTAGATTGATTTGAAACAGAAATGATTACTTGTAATACTCTGCGAGTCTTCGATGCAGAAGATTATTTTTTAATTGAAGTTGAACTCTCTCCATTAGCAGTTCTTTATGAGAACCCAAGCATTTCTGACGATCTATTGCAGTAGGGTCTATTCCAACGACTTTTGGGTCTTTTTTAAACTCTGAAGTTTGTTTTTCTTTATTTTTATCTTGAATAGCAGACGTTGCTGACAATGATAAAATTATTTCAGTTAAGATAACAGATACCAATGGCACATTTGTATTCGACTACTTACCATCAGACAAGTCGAGGCTATCTTCATCATTTTTTGAAAGTTCGGTACTTTTTTCAGCTGCCTCTATATCTTCATTAGCCTAGGAGAAAACACGAAGATATGGAATTGATGATATCTTAAATCAGAACATTTTGTAAGGAAGAATTATTACCACACTTATTGGACCTGTATTTACAAGTACAGATTTCCGCAAGCTGTGGGCGCTCTATTTGGCTTACAAATGAGGTTACCGTTCTCTACTAATACCAAATAACTTTTCGATTACAACTTTAGCTTCATGTTCTATTTCCTCTTACACAAAAAACTGGAGAAGCCTTTACCTTTTCAGTTTCAGCCATAATGGGAGCAATTCAAAGTTTTTTGCTTCACGAACAATTCAACAAAACAAAAGACCAAAGAAAGCCATTTACCTAAATATTTCTTTTGTGGTCGAATTGAACAATTTTATTCAATTTATAGGTAAATGACGTGAGCGATGCCCAAGGACGGTGATGCCAAAGAAAGAAAAAAAAACATGCCCAAAGGTGCGCCAAAGCATGGCCAAACTTGGGCCAAGTCAATCATGGTGAAAACGTGATTATATGCTCTTTGGTGAAAACGTTCATATAAAAATTCTTGGTTTATTCTCTGTGCCTTTCATCTTTCATTAATATTGGTCCAGTGGGTCCAGTGCTGAGTTTATGTGTTTTATTTCGTAAAGGTGTATTCTTGTGCGTAATCTATTTATTATTGAACGCTTTACCGAATTTTATATAGATTTATGCTCTCTTTATTTATTTTTTTGATTTATATTCTAAGTAGGTAAGCTACAATTACTGTTTTGTCATTGATAAATTGATTTTGGCTCTTTATTTAAGTTAACCGGCCAATAAACCAACTCGACCATGATGTGGAATCTGTGCACAAAGATAGAGATGATGGCATTGATGTGTTAATGAGCCGCGTGGAGCATTGACTGCTATATAAAAGTAACAAGGGAAAGAAGATTAATTCTAAGAGTAAATTATTAAAATCTTATGTACTTACTTCCTGCACAAACTATATTAAATAAGGGGCATTAGTAATAAGAAAGTAAATAAAATTGGATACGAAATTTTAAATACTTTTATTTGCATAATTAAAGATTAAATGATTAACAACTAGTAGGAAGTAATGATAATAAAAAACAAAATAAAAAATAGTTATTTTAATTAATATACCATAACGTCATTTTAAAATAAAAAAAATTAAGAAGATTTTTATGACATTAATGGCAATATTTATGACTAGCAGTAGCAGCATAAGTGTAATCCTACTACTTAATATTATTAATATCAAAGTTTGTGCCGATGGATGGATTTGAATATGTTGATAACTCTTTTACGCGAAAATCACTGAACTGATTTTAATGAAACTTTACAATATTGTAGCTTGCACATCGGAATGGGCTATATTATTTTATAAGATATTTTGTAGGTAGATATAAGTTTTCCGAGATATGATTAAAACATGTAAGGCTATTATAGTATCATCAAGCCGGATAGATCAATCATCCATAGAAACTTCATTCAAATTGGGATCGAAGCATCTCCTTGCCTCACGAAGTTCCATAGCAACTTTAGCTATTGAACGCTCCAACCTTTCTTTCTTATCTTTTAACTTTATCACCTGCAAAGTATACAATTCTTATGTTAATATCTTCAGTCCTCAATGTATAACATTATTCCATTCAATGACCTTTCCAATAATACTATCAGACACATTAACATTTAGATTGCTACGGCACCAATCGTGTTCTATATTAATCCAGGTTCAATATTATGTTCTGTAAATAAGGGCCTATACGCACAGCGATTTATTTCCGCGCGGTTTTTATTCGCGCGATTAATATCCGCGGTCGGAATTACGGCTAATACGCCTTATGCGCCTAATAATAACGTTTAATTTGTATCAATTCACAGATTTTTTTTGTGCGATTTTTCCGCCATTGTGAATATTTACATATAATTCAATGTGCTACAGAATTGCGAATAAAAACCGCGCGGAAAAAAACTTCGATGCGGATAGGCCTAAGTCTCAAATTACAAGTGACACATACCAAAGCTATAGAATTTTGGTAATCATGCAGCAGATCTTTTCTTGTCAGAAGACCTGCTTTTATACGTTCTCCTTCTAATGACCATCGAATTTTATCACGACGAGACTGTAAAAAAAAACCAACATGAGGGATTGTTTAGAGTCGCGTTACAGTGTTGTAAAAAATTTTGAAGCAGAGCTTGAGGAGATGACGTTGCCACGAGTGATAGCATCGCCGCAGGATAATAATCTTGATACCAACAACTGTGCCAGAAATTTCTTTTAACCTATGTATGAATGCCTTGAAAATGTTTTCAAAGTAGTTATTGTAACTTGAGAGTTTGCTAATGCAATAAAGGTTAATACCTTTATTTGACTGAGACATTCTCTAGATTTTTGATAATCCATTTCAGCATCACCAAGGTCACATTCGGTATTTTCAATCACTTCGCTAGTGTGATGCATTTTTTCTCGAATGTGCGCTAATATTTGATTATGTTCAGTACATCTTGAACGATTTTTTATCAACTCGTCTTCTCGTTCTGTAAATATTAAATTATGATAAATAAAGTGGCTAAAATATAATATTTCTTGAGCAATATTTTCACAACAACTCGATAATGATAGAATAATGATAGATAATGATAGATATGATAGTTTGGCTTACCTTCGATTTTGTTAGTGTAATTCAAATAGTCAACTCGAAGCTGTTCATACTGAGCTACATACAGATTAGGTCCTACTTTTTCAAGTTTTCTTATTATAGCTTCTTGTTCGCTGACAGCATTTCTCAGCCTGATGTACTTAAGCATCATGGCTGACGATTGTTCTGCCTTACGGCGTTGCAGGTGAAGGAAACGGGTTACAGTCTGAAGAGCATCAAATAAACTGTTAACGGTACCAGCTATCGAAGAACAAAAAGTAATAAAAAAATCGAAATTACTTTTTCTGAAATAGGTTTTCCTTTTTTCGAGTAAATGAGACCGGAGCCAGTGTTCCTTTCATGTTCTTGCAAACCATCAAATTTCTTCTCCGCATGACTTAGCTGGTCATCGTATTGCAATTGAATTGAGTCTAATTTTTGTTTTAGCTGAAATTATACACTTGTACAAATTGTAAAAATTTTATTATTAAAAATTTTACCGTAATCATTCCCCACTAAATTAATAATACACCTCAAGAGATTGACTTATCTTTTACCTCCGCCTTCTCTATTTCCTCTTTTTCCAACAGGTTTGAATATGCGAATAGTTTCTGTTGATATTTTTCTTCCATATCTGCTGTTACTTCTATGGGCTTAAGGACATGTTCCAGTTTACGCTTTCTGCAATTTAGTTCATAATTACACATTCATCTTCATCATAAGATTGCTAACAATAATAGAAATTCTGATAAATCAAGAATACTTGTAATATTCTGCAAGTCTTCGATGCAGTATATTATTCTTGAGTTGAAGTTGTGATTTTTCAAAAAGTAGGTCTCTATGGGCACGCAGATATTCATCTCGATCTATGACTATTGCACCAGAAGCAACTCCCTTTCCAATCTGCGAACTTCCATGGTCATCTTCTACATGTGAACTTGCTAGAAATTGGAAGCAATTAAACATTATAGTATCAATAAAAAGGAATTTAAAAAAATACTACACATTTCGAGTAAATTTTTAAAAACCCGCCAACACAGCCAACATCAATAAATTTCTATCTACCGCAGTGAAACACTATCCAAATTCTCGATAAATTGTCATTTACGAAACCTTTTTCTTATAACGAATATAAATTACGCCCTTGTGCACCATTATCGATGTGTAAGTTGTTATACTTATACTTACCACTGGAAGTACTGGAGTCACCGTCAAGTTTTGTTAATTGTGCCGTACTACTATCTTCTACCTTCAATTTATCAGCAAGTTTAGGTTTAGGTTTAGCCTTAAAAATACAAAACTCTTATAATCAAAATGTAATTAGAATGTAAGTGACGTACTATAAACAGAAAGCGCCTCGAGTAAACAGCCTTGAGATTCCACCCCATTCAGAACAAGCGGACCATAAAATGAAATATGCAAATGACATCAAGTCAAACATTGCGTTCGTCGGCGGGTTAAATTCCATGACATTGTCGACGCCACTAAATAATAACAAGCCCCTGCGGCCTTTCGTGACCCTTAAAGCAATTGGGGAGAAAACTTTGACGTGCCTTCAGATCGCATGTCACAAGACACATTAATTAAATTGCAAGGAATACGTAGCAGGGCATACCTTTTCTGCCATATCGCGTGATCAGGTTGAATTATCCAATGTTTATTGATCTGTTGGTTACATCCAAAATTATTTTATTCCATTATCAGTTTAACACAACATGCGAAGAGTAAAAACCACGAGTCAAACGGTAACTATAGCAACTTCCAAACCAAATAGGTATCGAACAAATTTCTTTGAAAATACAACATGTAGTTGCTAGGCAACAAACTCGAAGTATAAAGTTCTAATTTTGCTTGTACAGACATCAAAGTAGTATGCCCTTAATTTGTGCAAGAGAACGAGTTTTACTTGTTATCACTAACTGCATTACTACGAAAATTTGTAGGATTCAATTATATTTAAAGACTGAACAATTTCTTTCAGAAGTCAAGCGTTTTTTATAATTATTTACAATCGACAGAGTAGGTACATTTGGTATCGATAAAATATGCAATTTACTTGCATACCGACAGGTATTTTGTCTTCAGTATGTGGTTTTTAGGACAGTAACCTTTTGTTGACGTTGGCAGTGTCACAGGCAGACACTGGGTGGCTGCCAAACTTTCAACAATACACATCTCGAAATAGCATCCGGCAAAAAGTTAATGCGACATTTTTTTCAACTGAGAAATCTGATAATTCATATGTTTTGTTTCGGAATTTTGGCTTCATAACTCTTTCAGAGTTACTTACTGAAATATTTCATTTCAGATTTGCTTAATTTTTTTTGCGCGTTATTAACTGATGTCCGTACCAATTAAAAAGTAAAGGATAATTATGAACAAGTTACAGGGTTCTATCTAATATTGATTAAATATAGTAAAAGTCAAAACGTAAATCGAGGCATTTATTTATAAAAAGAAAGAAGTAATTACTAAGTAAATAACAGCAATACACGCAATGCAATATATTGGAATAAACAATGGCACTCTTAAGATATATTCCGTAATTATAATAATAAGCTTAGAAAAATGAGGTACATGAACACATTATATAAATACTTACACTTAGCGACTGCGTTTTTTAAAGGCCTGATATTTTAAATAAATGATTACTAAATGGATACTGTCTTTGTTGATGAAAATACTTGCTACTTACATAATATATATTTTTATGAAAGTACACTTTCAAAGTAACGTTCAGCCTCGTGGAATTGATTTTTTTTAACTCAAAGGGAGTATCAAAAACCCTGTTTTTATAATTTTCAAATTAGGAGAGTAAATTATATCAAAACTTATATTCTCCAATTTATATCTGTACTTATTAGGCGAGTTGAGGATCAAAGTGAACAAATAAATTGATCAAGTACAAAATCATCCCTATCCGGGTTAAACGTTTTTTAATCGTACCTTATTGAAATAAAACATACTCGTAAGTTAGTGATATATTTTTTAATCAAGTTTCAATCACTTATTAAGAATCTAATATTGGTATTTAAGTACTTACTTAAACTCATGAAAAGAAAACAGAGTAAGAAATAAAACCAAAAATATAAATTACATATTAAACATGATAAAACTATTAGACCGAAATGGCAGACAGAATATGTAAGTAAATAATAAACAATCGGAATTTGAATGTGAAACAAGTCGAAAAACAAGTACTTCTTTAGGATTTTTGTGCAATAGCTGCAACCAAACATTATCTCTCATAATGAATTCAGATTGTGATAACGAGAATATGAACTTGTAGTAATTAGAACCGTATATCAATTACGTTATAAAGACTATTTACCTACTACTGCACACGCGAGCTACAAAATCGATTCACCCTTTTACAGAAACTCAACATCGCGTTAATCTATAAGTAATTTACTAGATTTCAGAAGTATAAATTGTAAGCTGTTGTTAAACATAATATATTTGATAGCCATGTAGTTCTTTGTAAAAATATGTTTGGCTAATAGCTCGGGGATGTAGACATTATTGATGAAATTAGGCTGCAAAAGTATACTTGTATGAGAGAATGAGGTCGATGTGGTCACAAAACTAATTGGGATGTGGTGATTTCAACACTTACATTACTATCCGACCACGAGTAGTTTTGGTCCCAATTTTTTTTATTACAACCATCTTACGATGATGTGAGTAATAATTATCTTCATTAAAATGAGTCTTCAATGTAGATAAAAATTAATTTGTACAGTATAAAACTAGAAACAGATTTTCAGAGAAAATTACGGAACATTATCTTCATTTAAAAATACCGACTAGAATTCATTTATAAAATAAGTAATAATAAACTTACCACCTTTCATTCCACATTAAAGTACTTGAGTATAACTATAATACATAAAAGTATATTTGAGAAAAAACGAAACAGCTAGCTGAAATATTGGGATATATTAATAGTCCATTATTCTATTGGAGGCGAGCACACAAATACATAAGTTCACGTCAATTCGCAAGCGGGATATAAAATTTGTCGCAATAAAGATATTTTTGAAGGTAGTTCAAGGTTTAAATAACTGGAAAATTACATTTTATATTTCAATATATTGAACATTCTGGCGGTCCTTATTTTAATGTACAAATAGGAAACTAATAAAACAAATACTTTGATGCAACATTTCAACGTTGCAAGTTTTAGATACATCATTCCAAAATAACTAGTATTTCTATCGAAGCCACGCAATCGTAAAATCGAGACGGTAGGTAGTGCTCGTATACGTTGCTGTCACTTCGAGCACGATCGTATTTCTCATTCCGTGACAGATTTGGTAATGCGTAAAGACAAGAAAAGAGCACACAGGGGAGCATCAATGTTGTACTCGAATGGTGACTGAGAATATATAATTAGGAAATGTTATACCGCGTGCCCTTGGTGTTCGTAATATGGAAGACTTGTTACAGTTATTGGTCATTTGAGCAGTGTTCAGTAAAGTAAGAAAGCCAAGCAGGAGTGTGTAGTTGAGCCTGGAGCGTCATCGGCCGATGATCGTGGGTTCGTCTGCCATAGCCAGCTCGTCTGTCGCCGCCTTGTCGCCTTTCCTCTTGCGGGAATACCACAGAAAGGAGACGGCGGCGAAGAAATTCACCAATACAACCAACCAGGCCATGAAGAAACTGATGTGGTAGCTGTTAGAGAAGAGGTATTATTGTTAATGTTAAGTAATCATTACCTACTTTCAACGAGTAAACATTTTGTTCGGTTTAAAAAAGTTGTTCAAGGTACAGATTGTCTCATACCGATAATACATAATTAATTGATGAATCTTTTTTTTAATATGACTAAACCAAATAGGAAATTATTAATCAGGTCCATAAAATATTGTTGTTTAATCAATTTCAAATTCTACTTACTAATGATAGGCTCCGTCTGGATAAACATATCTCACATTCTTCTGCAAGAAGTCCACGCATGTCATCATAACTTGCACTACGACGAACGTGCAAGAGGCTAAAATAAAAGAAACAAAATTACTTTCTGTATAAAAGCTAAAGTGTGACGGCAGTTTGGATCACTGAATAATTGCACCCCAAGGGATTATCTGTGAGATATACGGGCGGACCTAAACAAACAAATTAATGCAACGGGCAATGTACTCACTGCTAATAAAATGTATACCCGCGGCTAGTCTCTTGAACATGTAGCGTGGGTTCTGAAAGGTGTAGGCAGAGAAACCGCACCCCATTGCCATCACAAACAGACTGATTATACCAAACGAGACCATGGTACGGACGAAGCCTGTTGAATAAAAGATGCAACATATTATAATTAAGACAATTCCTTAGTCTTTCCTTAATACTATTAATATAAATAACAAAGAAGAATCACTCAAGTTTGTCAATCAATATCTGGTAGTTCTTTTTGATTTTAATATCTTTTACATAGTATTTTGTTTCCTCTGACAGAAGAAAGAATTAAAAGGAAACTTTACTCTAAAGAGCTAATATGTAGGTTATAATTAGCGGTTCTATGTTTACTAAGTATATAAACGCTGTTTAAATTACGTCGAGCATGCAATTTCGTGACAACACTAGCTGTCTCCCTGCTACCCTGTTATTTTAAACCATAAACGACGATAATTAGTACAACATCCAATCTCGCATCGTTCGTTTAGATTATAAACGTTAATCTGGTGAAGCAACTCATGCGGAAAATGAAATATTCGCTGCCAAAAATGCCAAGTATTGACAAATTCATTCCAACAAATATTAGCTCATAATAATTTTGTATGTACAGATTGTGGGTAAACAAAATGAAAATGCTTGAATACTAAGTACATATTCAATACACTGGTAGGTAAATGCCCTTTTAACTAAACTAAATAAATAATTCTCTTTGCTTGCAATTTTCAAATCATCTAGACAAATATAACGAATTTCCTTTCTACTAATTAGTTACGGGAATTCAAATACAGGTAAGTCCCTCACGTAATAAATTATTACATAAGGGCAGTGCCTTAATTCGGTAAATGTACTTATACTTTCCCAGGGTTGCGTGAGAGGTAGGTATTCATGCCGGATATGTCGCATAGCGTATTATCTTGGCAGTAAAATTGTAAAGTTATTTTGTATTACAACTTGGTGCAGTAGACTGAAAGTTATGCTGTTTGAAATAGTTTGAGTAGATATTTAACTGCAACATAACCAAATTAAACACAGTAAAACTAAAACAGATTGAATAGCATTACTTACTTGCTACTTCTAAATTGTAAGCAGGATCTATGATTTTTGATTTGCTATCAACCAATGGCTGACTTAAATAGTTTGTGCAGTCTGAAACAAAAAAGAATGTTGTATCTCTTGAAATAAAGATTAAAATACTTACCTATGTGGATAAAATAAAATTAAATGATTTAAGTGTGTAATAAATATATATAAATAGGTATATTTATGTACCTATCCTAAAAATACCAAGTATAACTTCTTCGAGTTGCCAATGAAAGATAAGTGAATTTAATAATAAAGGAATGACATGAAAAGAAAACGACTGTAAGCATTTCAGTCTAAATTAAATTTTCGAGAAGGACGCGGTGGTCGCAATAAATGTTGTTATTTCATTTTCTTTGTAACAAAAACACGTTTATGTACCAAAGGCTGGTTTCATCAAACGCAATCGGTATTATAGCATCTCGTTTCATAATAATAAACATTCAGTTGCTATTTAAGATTATATTACGTATAATAGCTAGGATAATTCTCTACTGTATAAACTGGGAACCAGTAATGATAAATTAAATTGTACGTTCTAGGTTTTAATTATTTTAATAGTTGCCGCGACGACGACGTCATCGTGATAAAGTCTGTAATGCGCCTTGGCTGATGGCTAACCTAGTAGCAGACAAATGAGTAATGAAATACGACTCATAAAAAAGAGAAATATGAAAAAAATCACATACCTACCTACTTAAGTAGATACCTAATAATATCAGTATCTGGACCTAGGTATTTCTTTCTAAAATAAAGAAGAAAATAAACCACAAAAAGCATTGACTATCCTGTTTATCACTTCTTAAAGTAGCTTCTTTATTATATATTGAACATTCTCATACCCCTAAAAGCTTTTACGCTTACTTTCCCTATCCTTAATATTATAGAATACTTAACAACGTGCTATCCTTTACGATACACGTACGCTATAGAAGGTTCCGGTAGGGTTCGCTTATCTGTAAAATGTACTTGTATGCTAGTTCCTACTAAAGCTGTATACATAATCCGAGGTTCTTAAATAGGTATGCTTCAAGACAAGACGGTGTAGGATAAGAAAATATTTTGAAGAATAGACAAAGCTTGTACATGATCAAGCTTGTCATTAAATAATTATAGGAAAGTGGATACTTATAAGCGTGCAATGAATGACTACATATTTGACTACGTACGACCAATTGCGGAGAATATTATAGCAGAATTTGATACTTAGGTACTACAAATTTTTAATATCGAATATTCCATTTCATATTTAACTTTTCATAGAAAATCAACTATTTTTATGATATCAACCATCTGAAACTCAATTTGCGTAAAAAGGGGCATAACAGTAGCATGTCCTTTACGGCAATTGAGTTTATGACCTTTCTACGTAAGAGGTATTTTACTGTAGGTATATGTATAGTTACTACATATAGAATGTCTTTATGGACTCTGCTTTTTACTGGTCATTTAAGTGAGTAACTACAGCTGACATTTTCAAATTATATGCCACAGCATAGCTGATGTACTGTTATGACATGATTACGAAGATTTAAAAGTCCCTGAATTGAGCATAGATGTTGATCACTTTTCATATTGTAGGTACTAACGGCAACGCAATCTAACTTAAACTACACATAAGCAGAGTTTGAGAAAATGGTTAACTCAGAAGCGGGCTGTAGGTAAGACTCTGTGGATAAAGTAAAGAAAACGAGGATATTGTGCCCTGTTTGCGATCCAAGTGTCAGTGTACTCTCGTAAATTGAGAAACGAGTTGCGTTTACGACAATTCTATCGGTCGAACGTCGCTGAGTGTTTACTGCGGTCGGTTGTGTTATGACCTCGTAAATCTCGACCCTGCTTTTAATTACCACACTCACTGTTCCATTGTTCTAAATAGATTATTTTAATTGTTTATATTCTAACAGCGGAAAAATTATGTGTAAGTATTTCTTATAAAATGAGCTATTGGTTATGAAGCTGTGTGAAGGGTTGAACTTGAAACAATGTGCAACAAATCTATGTCAACCGCCTTACTATGTGGCCTTACCCCTTACCGCTACACACATTATTATCTCTGGATACGATAAGTAAAGGTTTTAATTGGTAAGTTTTTAGGTAGACTTGGTATCGTCCATAAATGGCCTCAAGTAGAAAATGATATAAGTGAGAGAGCTGATTACTTTTCTTGAAAACATTTACCTGAAATTATTTCTTAGAATTCATATTTCGTTCGATGCAACTTCATAGAAATTGAATATTGATATTACAATCCAATTTCAATCAGCTTAGTAGGTATTTAATTAAAACTTTTGTAAAGTCATGGTGAAATCATAATTTGAAACTCAAAATTCAATCATACCCTGTAGCCGCCCGTAATTTACGAACTCAATTAGAATTTTATCGTTCGTAACAGGATTTAATACGAGTCATCCGATTTGAGAGAAATTTAGCCTTTAAAATCGGATGGTGTGAAATTGGAACTGTGAAAAGCCTATTAAATGCAAGCTGGCAACTGCAAAAGTTCGTTACACTCAGTTTACAATTATACTTACTTATATACCTACATACGCCTACTTCAGCTAAATATATAAGTATAGTTAAATGGGTAGCAAAGTATCATTCCACCGTAAGTTCGCATTAAATTATTGTTGGATTAAATTAGTAAACTTAATGCAAAACGCTATTCAGTTTTGCTAGGTATTTTAGAATAATATAATATTCTGAAATATCTGTACAGTTGTGTCTCGCTTTAACAATAAATTTTTAGACTCGAAGATGCTAAAATTACCACGCAAAATAGTGTTGTAGTCACGTATCTCTGAATTATTGAGAAATAAATTTCATTTTTACGACACACCCCACGAAATATGAAAGAGACATCGCATTAGCAACATTTGCGGCAAATAATAAGAATGATTATAGTGATTAATACCAGTCGTAGCTAATAAAAACGTTTGAACAATAATTGTTTTCTTTGTAACATCGTAAATCTACATTCTAGCTGTTTGATGCGTTACGATTGTATATCAGAAAAACTATTGTAATTAGTCAGTTTAGACATGGAATGATAGATAAACACATTCATATATATATGATAAATTAATGTAAATTAATAACGTAAGCAAGTACTTCTACTTTCGAAAAATAACGCGCTGATTTGTAATCATCACTTTTGAAGTATTTTGGTAGACAACCATTCTTCCGCATATAGCTACAGGCTCACAAAAAATGCTAGAACCCGATATACTGCTTAGATAACTCTGTTCATTACAGCGATGTTTGTTTCTAGTTGGAATCAAACCCGCGACCATTGCCATTTACGAAACTAAGAATATTTTATTTATAAAATCTTTAATCTTGTTTCCAATTTTCCACATTCTTTCAGTGCGTTTTCGTTATTGTTTACATTTCATACAAAGTCAGTTTACACGTCCCATTATGCGTCGAGTCCGCGACGAAGTTTTAGGTCGGCTGTCGACTTGAAAGAACTATGCGGTATTTTTATCGGTGACTATAAATCACATTGTGTGGGACGCGACGGACGCCTCTGTTTATTTTTTGGGTTAAAATTTAGCTGGTTCTCAGATACTGATATAAGCGACTCATAACGCCTATGATTCGGTAAACAATTGTTCTGAAACACTTAACGCCGCTCAGACCATTACCATTCTGTATTCATTTTCATTGTAAACTCAGCCGAGTGAAGCGGCACAAACAGGCAATGTAAACATGCCTTGTTAGTAGACAATAAAAAAGTTTGTATTAAAATGAACTCGCTTAGTTCATTGTTCATGCAAATTAAGCGTAACTTACGAGGTCTCTGTTGTGAGTCAGGCTTTAATAAAAGTCCGTGCATGCATACTATTTGCATAGGTAGGTAGATACTATCTAGGTAGTTAGGATTGAGCTTTACATCTTTTCTAATGCAACAGGATCAGCACTTTTCCAGACCGGCTTCCCAATTCTAATTGCATACGTTAACTGTGGGGTTCGTTAAGCGTGCTGCAATCAGTATTATGATTGATCTTTAATTTGAAGTACGTACTAAGTCAGCGCTTGTTCGGGAACCAGCGCTAGCGTATTGATCAGAATTGGCCCCTGGGACAATTTCAATTACATTGCGCGTTTGTTTTTTGAACGACATTCTATTAGCGACCTGATGCGTCAACCCAAGCGTAGTCAAACACATAAACACGATTTAAAATTCCGATTTCAATGTCACCACACGTGGTGAACTAAAATAGTCAGGATTCTTGGGAATAGCTCTAGCGTTGTGGATTTATCTAAAACATCGCTCTTTTTATATATTGCACAGTGGTTTCTATGTAAGTTTGAACAAAACACTTCCTTAATTCCTGACCTCCTTCCGACCACTACTTGTTGTCTGCTATCCTACCATCTTACCTCACTCATTCATCACACTTTATATCTATTTCCTCTCTGGTGTATATGTATGTATGTATGTAATATTTATTTTATCTATTGGATATCTATTTGTTTATTTTTATTATAGGTACTATCTATTTTTGGTATGTATATGTAGTTATGTATGTATGTATTCTGTATTATTTGCACAACCCGCAACCATTATTACCTCTTTCTCGTTATTTCTTACCCTAAGGTTGCCTGGAAGATATTCTACCTAGCAATAGGGCGCCTGTTGCTTCTTATATTCTTGTTTGTGTCTGTACCTTATATCTTTTGTGCAATAAAGAATATTTGTATTGTATTGTAAAGCTCTACTTTAACATTGCACACTGGTTTCTACATCCGATAGGAAAAGTTTAATACATTTAGGGGAAAATTTGTAACTTTAGATTGAGTTTAGAAAAAAACACGCCTTGCAATTCGGTTGAAAATCTTTTAGAAAACAAAAAAGTAGATAATTCACTTTTGTAAAATAAAAACACTTCGCTATTTTATTGTAATTTTCCTGTCCCTTATTGGATTTGAATCCAGCGTGCGTCGTGTCTTAATGGGGTCATCCGAGCATTCCGAGCGCGCCGTGTGAAACCATCGCCTCCCGCTGTCTTAGCTGAAACCACTTCTATGTCAGACCATATAATACTTCAACAAAAACTCTATTGTTGTTTCCATATTATGAGGTTCTGGCTATTTTTGGCATAAAGCTGATAAAAGTTCTTTATGATGTTTTTTCTAACCCAATATCACCAATATCGGCTTTAGTACGTGTCACGAATATTATGATATGTTTCGTAATAGCTGAAACCGAACACCTTCTCGGTAGACTGACTTATTTTCGATTTACCATCAAACTCATATTACAACATTATTTTGGATATTAACTTGAGTAAACGATATCGGAATCCTATTTATACGTATAATAAGTATCAAATTGTGCTTTCACGAAAGTATCACCGGATAGATTTTACTTAACTATACAATATTGTAGCTACATACATAAATCATAATAAAACACATGCTAATGATTTTAATATACGACGAAACATGCTTACGAAGTCGCGGGCGGCAGCTAGTGTTCAACATATCTCATGCAAAGTGAGTCATTTACGCAATATTGTTAGTATCAGAAGCATAGACGTCGTACGTGTCTTAGTTTACTTATTTACAAGTTTATTAAGTTTTTTTTATGACAGCTACGAGGGAACTTGATGTTGGTAAGCCAGCTACACGTTTAGAGTAGGGTATGCTTAAGTATGCGGCTGAAGCCAAGTCATAATTTTTTGATCCCTTTTCGTTAGCTACTCAATCCTTTCAGAAAATCCTAGGTTTTTAAACTTCTTTAGTTAGAGATTGTTTATGAATATCTAAATATATGTATTTACATGCTAAAAAAATCTAAGAAAGACGATGCAGATGAACGGGTAAAGTTAACCAACTACTGTCGAATTGCTGTCGAATATTAAACATTCAAATGAAAACTTTTTGTGTAAAACAGTCAGTATTTTTGAAATATATAAAAAAACAATGTGTCACCATAATGACAGATGTTTCAGTCGTGATTTTGAACGATTTTGTCTTAAACAAAGTAAGATTTTGTATAATTCAGCAATTTTTATTGTGATCGTGTTCGGTAAGACCTGTAAAACTTTATCGGTCTCGTAACAATGTTCTTGTCGTCGTTATATCGGTAAATATTGTTATATAACGTTGAAGACTTGTATTTCAACTCACTAACCCTTATTTATATCTAAAAGGTGGATTACCTGACTGCTCTTTTCAGAATAAAACACAAAGCACACAACCTTTGTCAGTGGAATACAACATTTTCAACATCAGCAGCATGGTCGGACAAATTCTACGTGAACTATTTGAAATATCCGGATATTTTGAGGTTTCATGGACCAACTGGCGAGGAGGTAGGCCAAAATATGACAGATATTTTATGTTTAAGTGCTAATGTCACAAATGGTCCATCGTTATTTTATAAAAAGCCTTTAAAGAGACATAAGAGAGTCCCTAAGTTATTTATAGTAGAAATAAAAGCTAAGACATTCGTTAAGTTATTCTCAATCCAACTTGGTGCTTCATTTCAACAATTTTATTCAATTTCAGATAACAAAGGACGTAGATTTGAGCAATAAAACGTGTGTGATTACGGGTGGCACCACAGGTATCGGAGCTGAGATAATACGCGTACTTCTTGCCAAAGAGTGCAACGTTGCTATGGCTTGTCGCAACCCTTATGCAGCAAATATCGTCAATAAACAGTTTTGGAATGATTCCCCGCTTTTGACTGTGTATAAAATGGATCTATGTTCTCTTAAATCTGTTAAACAATGCTCGGAGAAAATTTTGGATGATCAAAGGTTAGTTTATGGATACGTAACTAAAATAAAGGAATCTCGACATTGCGTCATCGTTGAAATAGGCTCGCGTTATGTCACAACTTAAACGTGATATTTATTATTATGTTACATAACTCGTTGGACAACTACGGTGAGTAAGAGAAATACTTATAGAAATCTGCTTAATAATTGATGTAGGATACTGATAAATCATATTTATTTCAGGAAAATTGACATGTTAATTTTAAATGCAGCAGTTTTTGGATATCCGTGGACTATGACGCAGGACAAATTAGAAACAATATTCCAGGTTAACTTCTTGGCTCAATATTTATTTCTAATGAATATTGAGCAAAATTTAGATCCAGATGCGCGGATCGTATTCATGTCGGCAGAATCGCACAGGTGTGTTTACATAAATTATTAGTTTGTTCATTTGATACATACAAGGTATAAATACGTCAGAATCGTTTAGAATAGACCCGAAGTCAAGTTAAAGATAAATTAAATAAATAGATTTATTGTTTATAAGACTGCTCATATAAGCGATTGAGTCTAAGGCAGCTTACTGTTATGTTGTTCTAATTTTTAGACATGTAAAGTGGGCAGTGCGAGATACCTTATCGCCAACTGAGGAAATGCTTTCACTCACAAAGGATACTTACACATCTATTAAAGCTTATAACACCTCAAAGTTGTGTGGACTACTCTGTATGCACTATTTAGCAAATAAAGGCAGGACTGTATTTTGTGCACACCCCGGATCGTTCGTCAATACAAATCTCAGTACGAATTGGTGGCCGTATGAAACGTTATATAAAGCTATGAAGCCTTTCAGCAAATCTGTGGTAATTATATTAATTAGAAATCCTGTCCTGAGTTATTATAACACTAGGGGCTGCCCGTGACTTAGTACGCATTTATCTTATTATGTCTTGAAAAATTTTCACAATATCTTCAAAAAAAAGGCCAAGTGCAAGTCGGACTGGGGTAATGAGATGGTTTCCGTGTCATTGTCTTTATCAATGGCAAGAAAATCACAGGTCTTTTGGGAGCCCCCTTAAATAATTATTTTATGGCCTTTATATTAATCTAATGGGCCAGCTGCAATACCTATTATTTTTTATCTGTTCAGTGGTTTTTGGTAAAAGACTAACAAACATACGAATGTTAATAGCTCACCCTGGAGGATATTTTAGTTTATAACTGGAATGAGGGATTATTGTGAATATATAGTATTTTGACGGCAACTGGTTTAAATAAATTTCTCGTGACTTTTACTGACTGTACTTATACGAGTCTTGTCTTTAATATTTAAACACAGTAATTTTAAAATAAAGTTTCTTACATTGTATTTTACGAAGCTCTGAGGGATTTGAACGCTTTGTTCCATTTATCTTAACGTATTCTATTTGAAACTATATTATTTTATGGTTTACGTTAAAACTAATTTAAAATGTTCTGTCTCGTTAGCCTCAAGCTTCTTGTACACCTCTCTTCTGCGCCACTTCCCCGTCACTCAATGGTCAATCAAACTTATACTTCAAAGACTGCAAGGTTTGCATCCCCAGTGATTTGGCGTTGAACAGCCATCTAGCATTTAGAATAATGGATTTGACTCACTGGCTCATCAGAGAACGGTCTTACTTGATCGAAGAGGTACCCAAAGCTAAGACTGTCGAATATGAACAAAAAGATATTGCAAAAGGTTCTCGAGCAATGGAAGAAAATGTGTTATCTGCGTAGATGAAGCGTACATTATTTGAGGTTCTTTGTTTTACTCTATACCTATTAATACGGAGTGAATAATGTTTCTCCTAAATATCTAACCCCATTTACAAAACAAGTTTTAAAGATAGTTCTAGGACTAATGTAGTTTTTTGACATTTTGTCCATAGCCGAAACGTAAAAAAATGTCATTAGTCCTAGTACAATCTTTAAAACTCGTTCTGTATTATGGGGGTAAATGTTTACCAGAACACATGTTTTTTGTTCCATTTAAATAAATGTATTATTTTAATATTACTACTCGTTTTCACTATTTATATTTACTATTCGATTTTGTTTACAAGTCAAGTATTAAATCAAGTAATTCAATATAAATCTTACCATCATAACTACATTGACCATAATAAACTGAATGTTGTAGATACGTTGTTCTACAAGTTACGGAACCCTAAAAAATTATACTGCAACCTGTACCAAGACAGAATTTTTCATTCTCTCTTCAAACAGAAAATAGCCACACAAAAAATAAACCAGCGGGAGTTAATGGAGTTACGACTGAGCAAAAACAGAAGGTGGCTACGAAAAAATAAACCAAGAAAAACGTTTCAACTCGACGCGGTGCGATAATTCTCGTAATTTAACGAATACAACCCTATTTTTTCTTCATACGACATAATATTATGTTGAGTCGTACACAGAATTTCAAAGAAGTCCTTTAGGAAATTAGTGCAGTTAGTACTTAAATTATATGAGCTAAAACTACATTGGAGACAGACATTCAGAAGAGTTGTTTTTTTCTGAGTTTTTGTGAACTAAAATAAAAAGTTAAAACAATCGGATTGGCAGGCGTTGGAGCAAGTACTGTGTTCAGCCAAAAACTGAAAATCCATAAGCAAATTAGGTCGCCTTCTTTGCCATTTCAGTTTTAAATAAATATATCAAACAATCAATTTAATAATATTGACCAAAAAGGAATGCGACGCTTGAAAGCAAACATTTTGTAATAAACTGCATTCCGTAGTCGTCAAAGGCATGGACCTCAATGAAAAAGTACGGTCTACATAGTTGGCCTACATGGAACTCGTAGGTACCTCGCTTTGTAAAGTTTATCTCTTTGCCTTTAATCGTTTATTTTATCACATTCAGTGGCAGCAAAGCATCGCTGCTATGCTATTCTGTATTGCAATACGGCATTCATTTCAACGCTACGTCAGCAATTATATTCGAAATACTCGAATTAATTTTTTGGCACAGCTACATTTTTCACAATAATTTTATTTCGACAGGACGTTAGTTTATTGCCTATTAGTCTTTCTACAAATAAACACGATTCAATTTGTAGATTTACGTGCGATGTTACCACTACGAACTATAAACTTGTGGTAATAAACAAAAATACTCATGGGCATAAATTCAGATGTATTTACGATAATTTCTCTTGTATTTGTAATAGTGTAATGTTTTTCTTTTGTCTCTGCAAAAAAAAACGTGACTGAAAAAAACTATGTAATTAAAACAATGAGCCATTATAAAGCACTTACTTATAACAGTCGTCCCCTTCAAACCAACGGTGTCCAGCGGCCATGGGGTAGTTGTGACAGTCGCGTTCGTCTTTGTCATATTTTTCACACCAAACGGTTCAAATATTTCTCTGCATATCTCCCAAACACCCGATTCACTCCTTATCAAGTACCTTTTGCTTGGCAGGTAAATACCTAGAACAATTGACGGTGTTAAAGAGTGTATGCTGGCGTCTATCCAAATAGAACGGTAGGCAGAAATCAACGGCCAAACACCTTCCAAGTGGTGATTTGTTTTTTCTAGGAAGTAATTAAGTACACATAAGTTTTCAATTTTACATATGTTGGTGTTCCTTACAATCTTACTGATCTTTGCTAAAATTAAAAGATAATTGTTTAACTTCCAAAGAGTTCTTTTTTATAGCGTCCGTTGTTCCATTCCATCCTTCATGAAGCTCCAACTTTGTTATTGCATGGTTTCACAATACGTATTGTGTCTTTGTAGAGGTAGATCATGGTAAATGACCCATAATAAGCTGGCAGTGTAGTGTAGACTGATTTATGAGTTTTGGTTAGATTAGCAGCGCTTTTAATTCGACAAAGTAAAACTATAGGTACCTACCTATTCTATTTTTATTGCAACAACAATACCAGTGTCATAGTTATACCAACGCGAGGTGTGCTTGCCCCGAGTCAGAAATAATTTTAACGGCCAATGACCCCGACGCTATGTGCTTCTAATTAATAATAGCTTCAACGCTCTGTAGAGATTTAAATAATCTCAGTGAAGTGAGAAATTCACCAAATTTATTTTTAATGGAACAAACATTTGCATTTTCTTGTATGTCATCCAGCCGCCAGATGTTTTTTTAATAGATCAAATTACTCTAAGCAGTATAAACAAGTTGTTTTAAATAAAAGTAAAATGCTGAAAGTGAAATAAAACACATGCTTTTTGAAATATTTTTGTTATTTAGATTTAGGTATCTTACCGTTGCTGCCCGCAATAACAACAACCCATTTGTCTGTGCATACGGCCGCAATCCATATGAAGGTGCAAAGGCCGATGAAGACAGTACAGGCGAAGAGTATTCGTCTCTCAATCACTAGAGCTTGCAAGAGCGGTCGTCGCTCAGCCGCACCCACTGACGACGCCGTCGACATCTTATCTGTCTCCATCATTGCTGCAAAACAAGTGAATAAGAGTAAGTCCAAGAAAGGAGTAAAGGGAAGCATGGGACAAATGTGTCAAAAAGACAAAAGGAATGTGCAGGGCACAACGCAATAGCACTCCAGCGTCAATAGCTTAACAATGATATGTACAGTCAATACTAAAGTTGTGTTTTAGCTTCAAATACATATCCAAATGTAGAACAAAGTAATTTAACTATGTCAAGGCGAGGGTCGGCTTGTCATTCTTTGAAACAAAATTCTCTGAATTATATTACCTACGCTGTAAAAAACTTCAAGCTATGAGTAGAAAATAATTAAATAACCCTTGAAAATACAATATTCTTCCTTAAATATTACGAACAAAAGTAGGTACCTATATAAAACCAACGTACCTAAATGCCAAAGCGCATCAAAACAAACAAATCAGTCCAAAGCAGTAGTGTCAGGTCCATTATGTATGAATTTAATTACCAATTATCTGATGATGCGTCTTGCTTACGGTATTGAAATCCTGGCGCACTTCCAGCCTAATATATTATCATAATCGTTGAGACTTGTCTAGTTATGTAACGGCATCGTGATAATTATATAAACAAAATGAGTCAGTTTCTCGCTTTGCTTTGTACAGGTTAAAAGGTTTTTTAAAGCTTTGTCTATATCTGAACAGTTTCCAAGAAAGGATTAAGAGTACTTTTTCTCTGATGACGATTGACGGGGATTTATCGGTGTATTCCATGCTTTATTAAGGTTAGTTTCTAATGTTATTGTTAATGTTCTCAACTTTATGATTATTTCCTTTAGCGTCTGTTTGTTACGTATATAAATATCGATTACGAGGAGCTAGATGAAAGATGTACTGCTATGATGGTAAAGTAAACTTTGATACTGACCTACCTCATAAACGAAAATCAATGTTTGGGTATTATCAAGATTGTTTGAAACGAATTTCAAAGCGAGATTATCTTCCCTTTATTTTATGGGCAAATCTATTGCACTTGAACATATCGATAACAATGTTATTCTCAGGCATAAAGATAAAGCGATGTCTTCAAAGATATTTCAACTCGATAAAAGGTCGGACTTCGTGCGATATCTTAAATCTTTAGACTAAGGACACTAAAGCAAAGCTCTATAGGACAATAGAATCATCTATTTATAGTATTTATTTCAACACATAGGTATAGACTGTTATTACTTACATTAATAAATAGAGAAATATTAAGAAAAGAAAACGATTCAAGTTAAGACAAACAAATTATTAATATCAGTTGCTACGATTTAATTAACATAGCAAGATGCTATCAGCTTACAATCGATATTTTCTCATAAAGTTGGTAAACAAATGAAGTAAACGAACTATAATAGATACTTTTCAACATAAAATGAGTCCGTAGTTAATAAAATTAAAGGAATACAAAATGTCCAGTGCAGGGACTAGACGGCAGCCGGTGATGGTACGAGTTTACGAGTTCATGCTAATATGTACCGTCGTTCCGTTTTAATGTTAGCACTAAATCTGTAATCGTGGAAAATAATTGTTTCGCCGCGTTTTCATTGCGTCGAATACAGCATTATGGAAAACTTCTCAATACTTTATATACTTACTACATATTTTTATTGAATCATTTGAATTCTGGTTTTTATTTTAACTAAGGGTAAACCCCTAGTTAAAATGATTTTCTTGATTAGTATTCAATTTTAATTTGTGATTCAGAAAGTTAGTTGAACTGCCCGTCTCAGGTAAATGCAGCTAAATTGCTTTTAAGTATATAACTTTAGTTGAATTATCAAATATAGGAGGAAGATTTTTTACAGGATAAACGGCTATTTGCTCTCTAATCTCGGAACTTTTTAGAAGTTTAAACATTAAGATACATATTTTTCGGAAAGAAGAGAAACTCCAAATGCTGGAACAAAGGACGTTAAACATAATGATGGACTTTTTAAGCAAACTTATAAGACTTTTGGTGTAAATCTTCATGACACTAATACTACCAAATTGCTCGAATGTGAAAATCAAAGAGAGCGCTTGATTAATAGCTGAATTCTCACAAGATAAAAGAAACCAGAAAGTAAATGTTTTTTTGTGATTTATAACCTAGTGTGAAGTTTATGCCTTCTACAACTACTGCCTTTTGAGATTTTAAAAGCTAGTATTTATTTGAACTCAGTTGCGAACTTCATTACATGTATCTATGCCCTCATTTCGCAGTCTACAACATTCTATTTTATTTTCGTCTCATAAATGTTATTAAGACAGTGTGATAGTTTATGTTAATAAAATAATGGTAATATTAGAATTGTTTCATTAAATATTCCATGTTCTAAAATTTTTAAATTATAATCAGTAGATATAAATTAAAATCTCAGAAATTTGTGTAGTGTTGCTTTCGAAAGATTTATTCCATAAATGTTTCCTCCAGTGCTATTCAGAGACCCAATACATCTTGTGTTCTACGTCACCGACATATAAAATAGAGGAAATGGTTCGAGTGACGAAAATGTTACGAAAATGCGAAACGCTGGATCTAAATTTAAAAATGTCTGTTCAGTGTAGATCGACGCTCGCCTATGTTTACACAAACAACAGTTTTATTATTAAACGCAACTTTTCGGTTTGGAAAAACGAAACGATTTCCTAGAATTGTATTCATTCAGTCACGTGTTGGTCTGTGAAAAATTTTTCAACGCTTCAAATACTTAGTTAATTAATAATGAACGCTTGATCTCTTAAAACATTATACAGTTTATTTCTAAATTAAAAACCCTTACATAAAGATACTTTGAGAAGTTTAGCAGTTTGTTATGAAAGATAAACGTTTTACTCGAGGAATTTGTCTCATTGAAGATTTACATAAATTTGGAGCAGTTTATCAGCGGTTTATTAAATCGCATGAAGTTGTTAAGTCTCGTATCCATTAAGTTTGTTAATCAAACATGGGGCGCTAGCGTATGCTAAGGCCTGGTTCTCCAAAGTGTTTGTATTTACCCTCTCAGGATAATCGTTGGGAAGTACTTAAAGCGTTTGCTAGGGATGAGGCGAGACGAGACGACGGGCGCCGGCGAGCCTGATCCAATAGGGTTGTTGGAAATTACTTTAACCAAAAGTGGCCTATGAACTAAACTTGAAACTCTTGAAAGTAGATACTTGCAAAACAAACCTTTGAAGATTTTGAGAGGCACGATAGCAAATAGACACAAAAACAAACCGTTACATTATAAAATAAAGTTGCCCTGACTTTATTTTCGTAACTTGTTTGTCTTACTTAGTTACGTTATACTTATACACGATATAGTAACAAATAAAAACGCAGTTTGTGTCATACAAACAATAAACCTTAGTGATTGTTTCCAATCCACTTCAAAAGCTCTGTTGTCATACTGAGAATTATCTACTACTTTTCCGATATTGTTTATATAGATATCATATTATTAGGCATTGATATATCCAAAGTACCTGATCTCAATGAAATAAAGGAAATTGTATTCTGTTAGATTCCTTCTACGAATAAAAAAACCAACACTACGAGTCTTGAAAGAAGAACTACAAAAAGTATGTTTCTGAAGAATCATCTGAACAGACTGTCGCAGTCCAACTTTGTTACAAAAAGTTATCTTCGTACTCACGCGGCAAGCAAAAAAACGCAAGCGATTGGAAAATATAGAGAGTTTGGGTGGCACGAAAAAATATGCCGCAGTGACAAATGTTCTAGCCGTGCCAACTATTTACGTGCCACTAATGACAAAGTAGGTATCAGTTCGGGTAATAGCCACACCCTTTAGCCGTAGAATTTCCAATGCTTTAAGTAAGTAACTAAATGATCGTAGTCTTATAGGCGATACAAGACCAATTAATGCCAACGATAAATTCACTTGTTTTATGCTTTAAGAACCCTACTACCTATATAGATATTTAGTATTCAGGAATAATAACCATAAAACACATTATCAATGTTTCGAATTCAGTTGGTTGCTAATAAAAAAGAAAATACGTCGGTGTTAATTCGACAGCTTATAGTATACTCTACATATAAGCTCTACTAGCTAGAACAAAAATTATGACTGCCATTATTACTTAGCTTGAGCACCAAAAATCTCCATTTATAGGCACTTGTAAGTACACAATAAGATGGGCTCATATTTACATTTCAAAGTGATTATGGAAGAAAGCCAAATGAGATCACTTTGCAGATAGTACCTATTCATTGTAATTTGTAGTCCATTAGACACGCTCTCTATTTTCACCTTAGAAAGTTAATGCCTGCTCTGTTTTATTATAAGGGCTCTTGGCAAGATAAGATTTGGCCGTTTCATATAATTATTACATGGTGAAAAGGTAAGTACTGGGTACCTATCTACTAAAACACGTTGCGCTGTGTGATAACTACGAGTTCCGTAATATGCTTTTGCCGAAGGTGTCAAGTTCTAAGGTTAGAGAATAAAGAAGCTAAGGCCTACGTCTCTCAAATATCTGATAACTGGCCTGCGTTGTTATCGCTAGTACCCAAAGCTTACTTAGGATTTGGGGCATGAAAATTTCAAATTATTTCGTTTGAAGTGAATTTGGCTTCCCGTAATATTCGCGTTCTGCCAGCTAATCATTATAAATTAATTACAAAGACAAAGCTCATTTATTATACATGATGCTCTGTAAGTGCAAGGTACAAAGGAAAGCCAAGTACATTGAAGTGTCTTATACTCTTAGAAGATTAATTAAAGATTATTTCGTAATGAGTTACGCTATTCATTTTTTACTCGGTTTCGTTTAAAAGAAAAATGAAATCATTATGACGATAAAACTATTCGTTTACATTCGGAATCCTAAATAGGCATTTGCAGTTCGGTTACCAAAATGTTTCATACCGAAAACTGAAATATTTGCTCTCTCGATGATCAACAACATCGTATTTCTGCAAATATTCGTTTGGTTTCATAACCATAACGTGTTCATTCAATTTCAGTGATGGCCTTACCGGTTGCAAAAGTAATTAAGTAGCTAGCTATATTCTGTTTATCTATACTCCACTTGAGCGTAATGTATCTGTGTACTGGACTGTAGTACCTACTAGCTTTTAGTGATAAGAGCGCGGTATCGTAGCGTACTCTATGACTATTGCATTTATGGATTTTTTTAAAGTTTCCTCTTTATATTAGCTCATATCCATTTTCTTGGGTTGGGTATTATTTGCTTATCACGAGTATATGTAGAGTGTTAGTAGAACTATAACAAGAATGAAACAATATTTGGAAATTGAAGGTTGAATAACTGAAAAACGTGTGACCCAGTGATTAAAAAACATGCTTTAAAATATTGTGTCGAGTAAAAATAAAAAAGAAGGAAATAGACAGGATGTTACAACAGCTTATTAAAGGAAAGGTACATAAAATAAACCCACGCAAAGTAAACAAACAACAGCGGTAACTAAGCGTATCGAATTATTGACTGTATTGAAGAATACAAAAAGATAAATCAATGTAAAAGTTTGAAGAAAAGAACTGTAATGCTGAAAAAAGTTTTCAGAATTTTTTGGATAGAATCCCTAATTGTCACGTGAGTCTAGTTGGCAACTGAAGTATGATAAATTGATATGCTCAGATATACAACCAAACTTCAGTATCGTTTAGATTACAAATCAGTCACTCTCTGCAACACCCGCGTGTAATATTGTATTGCTTCTACTAGTGTGTTTTCGATATTTTTACAGCAGAAGCCCTAATTCATTATAAAACATGTTGTTAGGACAACCATCAATCTTGTTAGTCGTGCATGAGTCGTGCTCTATCTATATTTTCCAATAAGTTCTCTAAATACCTTTAAGCAATTTATAAATCAACACCAAAATGTTTCAATAATATTAACTAACCTGGCTGTCAACAAGTCGTATAGCTGCCAGCTCCCGGACACCAGTTGATGGCCTCGAATATTTAACAACTAACTACCTGTAACATTTCACTGGGTACAATTACATATTTGCTAGTCACTGTACACTGAACTGGATTCTGACATGAAATGTTTGTTTCGTATTCTACCGCGCGGTGGTGAGGAGCGTGAACCACTCTGCGTAAAGTCCAGGGGAATACTGAAGCTTTGAAAGCTCGCGCGATTCGCTATTGCCAACGTTCGCCTTTTGACTCACATCATCACATGGCGACGCGGACGTGCCTGTTGCCGGGCTACCTGCCTCCCTCCACCGAAATGGAACACGTTAAGCTCGATTTACACTTTTGAGCTTTGCTGTTGAAACTTTCTGAACTTCTGTCTTGCAATTAGAGATTTGAGCCAATGAAGGATTTATTGTTAAGAATAATTTCTAGTGCTTAGTATTTTTGACTGTAAAATTAGGAGTAAAGATGATTCCTTAGGTTTCTTGCAAGCGTAGGAGTTATTCTTTGTCCTAGCTTAATATTGGCTGTGACTTAATTCATGTCTAATCTGTGTGTCTTAATTTTTGTCCTAATTATTAAAATGAGGTAGGTTTAAAAAAGAGGACCGAAATGTATGGCTTTTTAAATCAAAATAAAAAAAAATATAATTCTAACATGACGCTTGCCATTAACCGGCGTCAAAAGTCAAATCAAAACATAAACAAATATCAATCTTGCACGTTGAATGTTTGGAATCGAAATTAAAAAGATAATAAAATCAATTATTCTTCATACTTGAGACGAATTCTAATGTCAATAAACGGTTGTATTTGAATAAAGCGTGTTAGTGAAAAATCTAATCAATGCTTTCAAAGGTTTTTCTAATGGGTTAGAAAAAGAAGTCTATTTTATCATTACAATCTTAAAATCAATTAAATTAAATAAACAATTGTTTACTTTTCACTGTAGATATTTCAGTAGCCAACGCTTTAAAAAAGTGACACATTGTATTTTTGATATGGATGGAACTATTATTGGTATCTAATTGTTTATCTTTTAACTCAGAATGTCTGCAATTAGAACCTCAACAATCTATATTTTTATCACTTTTCGTTATTACAGATTCAGAATTATTATATCATGAGTTAATAAAACAATTATGCCAAAAGTATGGCCGATCATATTCTGAGGATATACAGAATGAGGTAAGTAGGTACATAAATCAAATGTGATGCAATTAGTCCTCGTAATTATTAACATACAAAGTGAATATTTACAGATGTATGGCTACACCAGCCACGAAGTATCCACAAAAGTGGTAAATCTGTTAAAACTACCGGTATCGAATTTCGTATTCGAAGCTGAAATCGAGAAAATGATGTTAGAAGGTTTACGAAAAGTGTCACTACGTCCAGGTTTCTATAAATTTTATTTTATATGTATATGCTATCCATTTCATGAGAAATTATCATTTGCTGAAAATACCGAGCAACTAGTTTTGAGAGGCCTGACAAAATAATATAATAAATAATATAATATATTGTTTCATAAGATATTATTAAATAAAAGCAATAAACATATCAATAGGTGATAAAAAGTAGGTACTTTTGATTTGTACTCTATATGTATAATATATGTAATATGAGAAGAGAGCGACTTTTGTCTAGCAGTAGGCCATTATGACAATAATTAATATTTTCATTACAGGAGCTGAAAGATTATTGAAACACCTCTTTAACAATAACATTCCGTTAGCATTAGCGACTAATGAAACTTCAAAAGCTGTCAAACTGTACGAACAACAACGGCCAGATATTTTCTCACTTTTTCATCATAAGGTATCATTTACTTAACAAAATTTTATACAATAATAATCGTATCAAGTTATTTTTTAAACGACTTCAAAAAAAAGGAGGAGTTTCTCAATTCGACCGTATATTTTTTTTTTTTTTTTTTTATGTGTGTCCACGCAAAACTTCGTCGTTTATGAACCGATTTTGATGATTCTTTTTTTGTTGGAAAGGAGGTATCCCGAGGGTGGTCCCATGGTAAGGAAACCAGGATCTGATGGTGGAATCCTGGAGAAATCGAGGGAAACTATCGAAAAAACTGTATTTTCGACTAGTCTGTTTCTTATGTTTCTTCACACAACTTCGTCGTCCATGAACCGATTTTGATTATTCTTTTTTTGTTGAAAAGGGGGTATCCCAAGGGTGGTCCCATGGTAAGGAAACCAGGACCTGATGGTGGAAACCTGGAGATATCGAGGGAAACACTCGAAAAAATTGCATCGCGACTAGTGTGTTTCTTAATATTATGCAATAATAAGAATTTTAAAGCCCTAATATTTAATGAGGGTCTGACGTTGACCTGATGATGGAGCGGAAAGGCAGTCGAGGGAACTCGACAACGGTTTACAGCAAGTACTTTGTGTTTGGGCTTGATTAACTTATATTATTGAGACCTTTCATCTAAATGGGTTGTGACTGTTATTAGGGGTCTGATAATGAAAATGAAGGACAGTCAAGGGACACTAAAAAATGTGAAATAAAAAATTTTTGCCAAAAAAGAAACAACTTCAAAACAGAAACTAAAAAGTATGAAATAAATTAACTTGTACAGAAAATTTCGAGTTTATAAGTGATTAAAAGAAACATAAACAATTAAATAATTATGTCTTTAAAATTTTTGAAGACGGTGCCACCTGTTTCCTTGAGATGTGAAAAAGATTGAAGTACCTATATTACCTATATCTAGTTATTGTTTTACTTGGCACCGTCTTCAAAAATTTTAAAGGCATAATTATTTAATTGTTTATGTTTCTTTTAATCACTTATAAACTCGAAATTTTCTGTACAAGTTAATTTATTTCATACTTTTTAGTTTCTGTTTTGAAGTTGTTTCTTTTTTGGCAAAAATTTTTTTATATTCACTTGTTTAAGGTAACGACGAGTGATCCAGAAGTTCCCCGTGGAAAACCAGATCCGAATATTTATTTTGTAGCCGCTCGAAGATTTTCAGCTAATCCTAAAGCAGAAGATGTAAGATTTTTAAACGGTTTTATTTAGCTCACCCCGTTTGTTTTCTTGGGTCAAATTTAGTAATTCAAATTTCACCCTCTTCCTGTCAACCGATTAATCTGAAATTTTGTATACACTTTGGATTTTGGTGACAATACAATTATGTTTATTCATTATCATTAAAAATTCAAGATGGCCGCCGCTACAAAATGGCGGATAATTTAGGATTTATTAATCCCATCAATATGGGTATCAAATGAAAGGGCTCAACAAGCAGAATACAATATACTATAAAATATTGAAATCCAAGATGGCGGCCGCTACAAAATGGCGGATAACGTAGGTTTTATCAATCCCATCAATATGGGTATCAAATGAAAGTGCTCAACCAGTAGAATACAATGTACTATATAAAATTAAAATCCAAGATGGCGGCCGCTACAAAATGGCGGATAACTTAGGTTTTATCAATCCCATCAATATGGGTATCAAATGAAAGGGCTCAACAAGCAGAATACAATATACTATAAAATATTGAAATCCAAGATGGCGGCCGCTACAAAATGGCGGATAACGTAGGTTTTATCAATCCCAT
Organism: Anarsia innoxiella; assembly: GCA_947563765.1. NCBI lineage: Eukaryota > Metazoa > Arthropoda > Insecta > Lepidoptera > Gelechiidae > Anarsia > Anarsia innoxiella. The sequence continues at coordinate 3,935,649 of OX387403.1, forward strand.
CAATATGGGTATCAAATGAAAGTGCTCAACCAGTAGAATACAATGTACTATATAAAATTAAAATCCAAGATGGCGGCCGCTACAAAATGGCGGATAACTTAGGTTTTATCAATCCCATCAATATGGGTATCAAATGAAAGGGCTCAACAAGCAGAATACAATATACTATAAAATATTGAAATCCAAGATGGCGGCCGCTACAAAATGGCGGATAACGTAGGTTTTATCAATCCCATCAATATGGGTATCAAATGAAAGTGCTCAACCAGTAGAATACAATGTACTATATAAAATTAAAATCCAAGATGGCGGCCGCTACAAAATGGCGGATAACTTAGGTTTTATCAATCCCATCAATATGGGTATCAAATGAAAGTGCTCAACCAGTAGAATACAATGTACTATATTAAATTAAAATCCAAGATGGCGGCCGCCACAAAATGGCGGATAATTAGGTTTTATCAATCCCATCAATATGGGTATCAAATGAAAGGTCTCAACAAGTAGAATACAATTCACTATGCAAAATTGAAATCTAAGATGGCCGCCGCTACCAAATGGCTGATAACAATTTTTTATCAATCCCACCAATATGGGTATCAAATAAAAGGGCTTGCCAAGAAGAATACAGTGCACTATACAACCTGAATATTTAAGATGGGCGCAGCCACTAAATGGCGTATAATAATAAGATTTAAATTTAGAAATTGAATCTGTAATTTAGGTATCTGATTAATCCAGCCTGAATCCACCACCCAAGTCAAGATTTATGCAGGGCAGCACTGTGGATCACGCAGTCGTATACTTAGGTGCGAAACTGTTTGAAGAAGGTCAAGCCTACGTGGCTCTTTGTAGAGTAAGAGCTTTGCAGGGACTACGTATAGAGGAGTTGGACTGCAATAAACTAACGGGCAAGAAACCTTGCAATAATGAAGCACTAAATGAATTAAACAGAATGCGAAATAAAAACTAAAAACTAGAAAATAAAAATAGGTAAAAAAACTTTTTAAGTTAAACGGTTTTATGTTAAACATACATTGCTATGTTTAAGATAAATGTACTAAAAACCAAAAAATAATAAAATAGATACAGTCGTGGGAATTATAAACATATGCATAGACTAGACTAAAATAAAACCGTGGGGCACGTCAATTGTCTACAATCGTTGATTAAAATGTTTGTTTTGTAATGTTACACTATAATTAGGCAGTTGTTCAACCGACAACGATGGACGTGTGATAAGTAGGGCTAGAATGTGTAAACAAGCTAGCAAGCTCGATTATAAGCGAGTTTTAGGGTTTCATAGTGTTGCGCGAGTAGTACTTTTATCATGTGTTTTGTCGATTAAAGACAAACTACGAGCAGTGAAACGATTCTTCGCCAGCCAGCAGTGTGAATGTCCAACGATAAACTAGTTGAAACATCTCTTTTATTTACATGGAGTGTATAACTATTGGAATTTCCATGAGCAAGAAAATAGTAAGTAATTTCCTCACCGTCTGCGGGCCAACTGCCTAACGACGAATTAAACGATTCTTCTATCGCACATTAAATCGATAATTTGTAGACAATTGACGTGCCCCACGGTTTTATTTTAGTCTAGTCTATGCATATGTTTATAATTCCCACGACTGTATCTATTTTATTATTTTTTGGTTTTTAGTACATTTATCTTAAACATAGCAATGTATGTTTAACATAAAACCGTTTAACTTAAAAAGTTTTTTTACCTATTTTTATTTAAATGTTCAATAATAATTTTAAAACACGTTTTTAAGGGCAATCGAATGATGCTGAACTTGAAACACGATGAAATGAGATACTTAGGCCCAGAACACACGGTGAAACGCAACCGCAACGCAACTGCAATTGCTAGTTACTTTTGAGTTGCATCGAAGTTTCTGCTATAGACTTCTTTAGAAAACCACACACGACGCAACTAGTTTGAAACGTTTCGTTTCAGTTGTGTTCTGGGTCTAACTCGACAGTAAGAACATATTAAGTTGTTTTTTATTTAATGACAGTGACCTAATGTACCTAGTTACATTTTTTTAGCAGTAGTTTGGTTACTTAAAGTATTTTCATTGGGTACCTGTCATTCGACATTGTAATTCATTGATCTATCTTTATGTATATCTTTCCTTAACAGTGTCTCGTATTTGAAGACTCGGCACCAGGAGTTCAAGCCGCCATTTCTGCGGGCATGCAGGTTTGTTCTTCATTTTACTCGAAATTTATAGAAACACTTTAAAGGACTTGATGCCAAGTTTGTTAGAGATTAAAATTCAAGACATACCAAAATGAAATTGTTACTTATATAAAATAGTTAGATTTTAGTATAAAAGATTATTGACAATAATAATAACAATAATAGATTAATAGACACCATAATAGATTATTAACGTTTTTATTGCGATAGATATAAAAATAGTTACATAATGCGTACGAACGGAGAATGGCCGGAAATTTTTAATCAAATGTTTTATACAACTATTGTTTCAGGTAGTTATGATTCCAATACATCCTAAAGAACTAGAAAAAGTGAAGACCGCTACTTTAGTTGTTAATACGTTGTTGGAATTTAAGCCACAGATTTTCGGCCTACCTCCCTTTGTTGAACTGTAAAAAATTAATTATTGTATCTATTTATAGAAGATTGATATTTTATGTTATTGATGCCTTTGTTTTTAAACGGTTTTATTTAGCTCACCCCGTTTGTTTTCTTGGGTCAAATTTAGTAATTCAAATTTCACCCTCTTCCTGTCAACCGATTAATCTGAAATTTTGTATACACTTTGGATTTTGGTGACAATACAATTATGTTTATTCATTATCATTATAAATTCAAGATGGCCGCCGCTACAAAATGGCGGATAATTTAGGTTTTATTAATCCCATCAATATGGGTATCAAATGAAAGGGCTCAACGAGCAGAATACAATATACTATAAAATATTGAAATCCAAGATGGTGGCCGCTACAAAATGGCGGATAACGTAGGTTTTATCAATCCCATCAATATGGGTATCAAATGAAAGTGCTCAACCAGTAGAATACAATGTACTATATAAAATTAAAATCCAAGATGGCGGCCGCTACAAAATGGCGGATAACGTAGGTTTTATCAATCCCATCAATATGGGTATCAAATGAAAGTGCTCAACCAGTAGAATACAATGTACTATATAAAATTAAAATCCAAGATGGCGGCCGCTACAAAATGGCGGATAACTTAGGTTTTATCAATCCCATCAATATGGGTATCAAATGAAAGTGCTCAACCAGTAGAATACAATGTACTATATAAAATTAAAATCCAAGATGGCGGCCGCTACAAAATGGCGGATAACTTAGGTTTTATCAATCCCATCAATATGGGTATCAAATGAAAGGTCTCAACAAGTAGAATACAATTTACTATGCAAAATTGAAATCTAAGATGGCCGCCGCTACCAAATGGCTGATAACAATTTTTTATCAATCCCACCAATATGGGTATCAAATAAAAGGGCTTGCCAAGAAGAATTCAGTGCACTATACAACCTCAATATTTTAGATGGGCGCAGCCACTAAATGGCGTATAATAATAAGATTTAAATTTAGAAATTGAATCTGTAATTTCGGTATCTGATTAATCCAGCCTGAATCCACCACCCAAGTCAAGATTTATGCAGGGCAGCACTGTGGATCACGCAATCGTATACTTAGGTGCGAAACTGTTTGAAGAAGGTCAAGCCTACGTGGCTCTTTGTAGAGTAAGAGCTTTGCAGGGACTACGTATAGAGGAGTTGGACTGCAATAAACTAACGGGCAAGAAACCTTGCAATAATGAAGCACTAAATGAATTAAACAGAATGCGAAATAAAAACTAAAAACTAGAAAATAAAAATAGGTAAAAAAACTTTTTAAGTTAAACGGTTTTATGTTAAACATATCTACATTGCAATGTTTAAGATAAATGTACTAAAAACCAAAAAATAATAAAATAGACACAGTCGTGGGAATTATAAACATATGCATAGACTAGACTAAAATAAAACCGTGGGGCACGTCAATTGTCTACAATCGTTGATTAAAATGTTTGTTTTGTAATGTTACACTATAATAAGGCAGTTGTTCAACCGACAACGATGGACGTGTGATAAGTAGGGCTAGAATGTGGAAACAAGCTAGCAAGCTCGATTATAAGCGAGTTTTAGGGTTTCATAGTGTTGAGCGAGTAGTACTTTTATCATATGTTTTGTCGATTAAAGACAAACTACGAGCAGTGAAACGATTCTTCGCCAGCCAGCAGTGTGATGTGAATGTCCAACGATAAACTAGTTGAAACATCTCTTTTATTTAAATGGAGTGTATAACTATTGGAATTTCCATGAACAAGAAAATAGTAAGTAATTTCCTCACCGTCTGCGGGCCAACTGCCTAACGACGAATTAAACGATTCTTCTATTTATTTATTTATTTATTGTTGGTTTGCCAACAGGTAAGACAACCAAAAAAGAATACAATAGTACATGTGTAGAAATAGAAACTGATCGTCTACCCAATTATAGGCAAACACCGCAAACGTTATTTACTTACAGCGAACTAAGAGCGCATGCTGACTCTTTACAATATTGATACTTAATTAATTAAAGTTAAATATTACATGCAATGAGAAACAATAATAAAAACAGCCAAAGAAAATTTTAAAAAATTATAAAGTAACAATAAACATACACCGAAATATGAGTTATTTGGATTCTAACGGGTAAGAATATTATCAAAAAGAAACTTTCTGAACGCCGGAAGGGAGCCATGCATCAGGTCACATTTGTGACGGGAAAATAATTTATTGTATTCGCTGAAAATACGGTGGAGTGTGCCGTGAGAGCCAGATACTGTTTTGTGGGGCTTCACAAAGAGTGGTCGGAAAGTCGACAGCCGAGAGTTTGGTCGTGGAACTGAAAGGTGAACTTGAGCCAACAACTCAGGACTATCTAAGAGTCCATTCATGATTTTGTATAACAGTATCTGGTCTATAACCCAGCGACGATCCTCCAGTGGTATCAGCTTAAAGTACTTCAACCTGGATCTGTACGACCGTAGCTCAGACAGCTTTCTTGCATGGATAGTAGCGAAGAATAACAGTCTTTTCTGAACGCGCTCTAGTCTGTCGATATGACATTTGTAAGAGGGATTCCAGACAGGAGCACAGTATTCCAACACGCTACGAACTAAGGCATTATAGATTATAAATAAAGGACGAGTACCTTTGAATTTTTTGCAATTCCGCCATACAAAGCCCAGCATTTTAAAGGCTCTATTAATAATGGAGTCAAAGTGGCTAGTGAAAGTCAACCTGCTGTCCAGTATAACACCCAAATCCCTTATTTCAGTGACTTCGTCTAAAATCCTTCCGTCTATCTATCGCACATTAAGTCGATAATTTGTAGACAATTGACGTGCCCCACGGTTTTATTTTAGTCTAGTCTATGCATATGTTTATAATTCCCACGACTGTGTCTATTTTATTATTTTTTGGTTTTTAGTACATTTATCTTAAACATTGCAATGTAGATATGTTTAACATAAAACCGTTTAACTTAAAAAGTTTTTTTACCTATTTTTTTATTGGATCTAAGTTGTAATAAACATTTACTCCACAGACTAACTCTCAATGCTATAGGTACAGATCAAGTACAGATAGGAACTGAAATATTTTAATTGTAACGTTCTATAAAATGTCTTTGTTGGAACCAATGATATTTTATAAGTACAGATATGTTACCTTCATAGTAATTGACATTTTAAATATGTGCCGAAAAATGATTACAATGACAGCTGATGACAGCACTTTAATATGCTTCAAATGTCTTCAGTGCATATAGAATAACATTTTAGTCGCAGAGTGGACACTTTCTTGAAAAGTACCTAATAGTAAGAAATAAAACATCTTGTAAAAGTAAAGATTTTTTATCAAACATTTTTTTTAATTGTTAATAAACGCACACGTTTTTTGAGAACTGCCTTTCTTGGTGATTCTAAAATATCTTCTAACTCCGGTAAACTGACATTATCCAGACTTGACGGAGAGTTTTGAACATTATGAATTAGTTTTTTCTGAAAAAGAAAATAATATTATTGGGTATGGTACGCTAAAACACGGATTAAGTACCGGTACTTAATCGTTTATATTTACATTCATCCATTTTATTATTATTTAATAGTTTTAATATTTATTACATAAGTCCATTACATAATATAGATAGGTAGCTATCATAAAGAAGAAGTAAATTGAACAACTAAAAATTAGGCATAAATATGCTACCATCAGTCGCATGTGTAATATGTATATGTCCGTAGTAACTAATCTTATGTCCCGCATCCTTATCGCTTTCGCGTCAAAATCAATCGCTCTTTCTCTCATTATCTGAATTATGGCGTCTTTGAATCTGTTATCAGATTGTATGGAAAAAAAATGAAATTTATGTAATAAACGTATCATTGCATACTCACGAGTGGTATGAGGTGATTTTTTCACTTTCTTGTCGTAATTGGTACACTTTCGAAACACGCACGAAGGCATTTTTTATTTATTTAGTCAAATTTTAGTACCTGACTGGAACGTCATGCTCTTGACTGCGCTTGTCGCAGACTAACTATAAGTTGTCATACTTGGGTCAATTTACAGTCTTCAAAATACGTGCGCATACAACATATCTGCACCTAGTATAATATAATATCATTGGTTGGAACCAGTTGGGACCAAAGTTGTGACTGTTTATACTTTTTATATAATTATGAAATAGAAACTCTTTACGAGCTGTCGGTAATAGATGGATATTTCTAAAATTAAAAATATGTCATACATGACGCCGTAATGTCATTTTCTCCATTTTTATGTGAACGAAAGTTGAGTGATTTGGTGATTTGTTCCATGATTTTTTTGTAAGCGTTTCTTGAGTATTAGCTCGTCTATTATTTGTGAGCGTTATTTCATATTTTTTAAGTAGCATATTTAAATCTGTCTAAATAATTTGCAGATCGTACTTTTGTGTTTAGCCTACGATTCAATAAAAGCAACATGGGAGCGATACTAGGACTATTGTGAGTTTTTTGCAAATAAAAATTACCTACTTATATTATAAATTCACTACGAGTCAAGGTGTGTTTATTAAGTTTACGGTACAGACCACTAGTTTAGCGTAGGTACCGATCCGTAGCGTACAGATAATATATTACAAATATTACAATGCTATCCTAGCTATCAAATGCGTTCATAAAGAAACGCCATAGAAGTTCCCATAATGATTCAAATGTACCGAATTCATCTTTGCCCAGAGGATGCTAGATAAGCGATACGTGTATACTAGGGAAACAGCATCCATAGCACTTTTCCATTGTACGCATCCATAGAAAGATTCCATTACTCGCACTCATAACAGGAATCTATAGCACCTTAGGGATATTCAACCGAATGTTTCTAACTAAATAAGCCCGAGTTGAGAATCAAACGAGAGCCGAGAGGGGATTATTAATACATAATACTCCTACCTATATTGGTAGCGGGTATTTCAAATTTGTTTTTTTTTTTACATGACATGATTCAGTTGGAAAAAAGACGACAAGCATCCTATAGAGAGCTTCTTTCCAAGACTCAAGAATATTGCGAGATATAACTGGAGAGGAATCATATCGCCTTGGCTTCCATTGTTCCTCTATTTGAAGTATCACAGTCAAGACGGGGTAACATTTACAATCCTATAAATATTATAAATGTAAATTTTTGTGCCGATGGATGGATGGATGGATGGATGGATGTTTGTTATTCTTTCACACAAAAACTAGTGAACAGATTTTGATGAAACTTGACAATATTATAGATTAACACGTAAGTTACATTATTTTACGATTTCATGATTTTTTTCCAAGATATGACGATAAATACGTGCGAAGTCGTGGGAAGCCTCTAGTTATACTATAAAAGTACTTACATCACAGTAATATTTGTTTCTATTGAGAATCAAACCCACAACCTATTATGGCGTGATATTTATCATATATAATAGGATAGTGCAATAAAAAAAATTTCGCCAAATGTCCTTTACGCCAATTGAATTTATGAGTGTCGATATTATATAATTTGGTAAGATTTTTTGAAATGATGTTATTTTTGTTTTAGTTTAAAGATTCAGTGTCTATAATATGGGTCACCATGTTTTGGTTTCTCTTGATACAACCAGTTAACGTACCAGTAGTGGGAATGTTTCCGATCGCATTCTTTCCATTGCTTTGTGCATATGGAACTAAACCAACCTGCTCGAGCTATTTTAATGTAAGTAATAATTATGTAGCAACAGCTTCAGTCCATAAAGGAAATTCGATTCGGTAATACTAAAGTATGTGTATGGATGTTGGTCCGTCTTTCACGGCAAAACGGAGCGACAAATTCACGTGATATTTTAAATGGAGATAGTTGAAGGGAAGGCTATTTTATATTTTCTTTCTAACTTCACATTTTCCTAAGATGGGTGGTGGAACTTTGTATGGAACAATTATGGAGCATTCCATAATTTTTAAGCGTGTTACCAATCTGTTTAAATAAAATATATCGCGACAGTCGTAAGTGCATACTCTGGAATATGTTTCATTTCTGGGCAGTGAATTTTTTTTGGTCCTAGAAGTTTCAGGCTGAGTTGTATCGTGTTTTAACGCGGACGAAGCCATGGTCACAAGCTAGTAGTCTTGGTTTTCCTTTTAAATTAGCTTTTTTACCTTACTTTTATTAACATTTAATGAAGTTTGAATTATGTTTTTCAGAATACGATTGCATTATACGTCATTGGTGGTTGGATCGGTTTTCTTATGAATAACGCTAACTTCGATCGTCGTATTATGTTGAAAATTTTAGCAAAGGGTGAATACACTCCAAATGGGTAAAAATTATATTCTCATATCTTTTAGATTTGAAAAGTAAGAGATAGGTATCTAATTCAATTATTCATATTCACAAACCCAACAGTAAACAAATTGCTGTTTTCTTTAGCCATTAATCGAATAGAAAATGCTATTAATATTATAAATATCAGTTTGTGCCTATAAATGGACTTTCAGATGTTTGTTACACACGCAAAAAACCACTGAACTGATTTTAATGAAACTTTACAATATTGTAGCTTGAATATCAGATTTTTTTAAAAAAGTAAAAGGAAATATGTATAATTTGCCCAACAGTATTATAATCCGAGCAAGCCTTGCTGGGTACGTCATGTCGATATTCAGTAACCGGCTGATTGTAACTGCTCAATTGATGGAGTACGTAAATACGCCATTAATGAATTGCAAAGTAAGTACCTCGTTTCTAAGTTAGTAAGAATTGGGTGTGTTTGCATATCCTCTTCAAGAAGTGATGTAATAGCATGATAGTGAAATATTAACATAATATCTATATTTCTCATATATTGTACTTATCATTATTTCAGACTAAAGCAGGAAAAAGTCCAAAAGTCGATTACGACTCTCTGCGATATGTTGTATGTAATGCAGTACAAACATCTGCGACTATTGGTATGTATATCCTAATCCTAATAATACCTATTATAAATTGCAATGTTTGTACCGATGATGGATGGATAGATGTTTGTTACTTCATTACGTAAAAACCACTGAACAGAATTAAATGAAACTTTACAAAAAACATAGCTTGGACATCAGAATAACACATAGGCAATATTATTTGCAGATATTTCGTGTTTTTCAAAGATAAAGACGACAAATACGTACGAAGTCGCGGGCAGCCTCTAGTTTATACATAGTCTTTTTAACCCCAATCCGAAAATAGGGGTGTTATTAACTTGTTGTAATGCGTGTGTCTGTGACTTACTGTGGCACCATAGCTCTTTAAGGGTTAACTGATTTGGATGTGTCTCCAAACTTGTAACCTTTGAAATTATTTGAAATTATGTATTTGTCAATTTTTATGATAGAGGCTGCCCGCAACTTTTTTCGCAATTATCATCAATCTTGGAAAATTTACGTGAAATAATAAACTCCTGCACTATTTTGATGAGTAAGTATGTAAACTACAATGTTGTAAAGTATTATTAAAATGTGTTCAATGGATTTTGCGTGAAAGAATAACAAATATTCTCATATCCATCCACCATCGGCACAAGCTTTGGCTATTATTAGAAGTATGGGAAGTCCGGGGTAATTGGCCATAGTTTTTTTAAAGCCATGTACAAATAAAACTACATGGATGTAAGTTACAATTATTGCTTTTAATTAAACTTTGGACATTTGTCTACACATTTATGTAAACAAAACGAGTCATTTCTAATAAAATCATACTTAAAAATGACAAAACAAAAAAATACAACTGGCCATCTCTCCCGTAGTGCCCGGGAGAGATGGCCAGTACTCAATCTGGCCTTTACATTTTTAACCGAGTAGTTATCTTCTGTTCTTAAGTTTCTTTTTCTTCCTCTGCCCACACTTTGAACACATATTGTCGAATTATGTAAAATTTTCGTGCACCCACAGTTGATTGATTTTGCAGTGAAGCAAGTCCTCGACAAAGCATGTTTCGCAATGACTATCAACGCACTCAAACACTTATCTTCTTCTCGTCCACCCTTTTCATCTGAAGACTCGTAAAAATTAGCTTTTCTTCATCTTTACTGCAATCTAAGAATTTTCGTAACATTTTCTCATAGTAACACGAAATGTGGCCATCTCTCCCTTTTTTTCGGGACAGATATCCACGCCAAAAGAGTAACAATACCTGTGATTTATTGTCTTTATTTTAAAGTTATATTTTAGACCGGCTCATAAGTAGTCCCGAAAAACATAAAAACTCTGAATTTGATGGAAACTTCACAAACACATTATATTTTGTAAACTCACAATTTAATTTTCACACTAGTTAAAAACAAAAGAGGTAGATTATACTTACTTTTCTTTTTATTTTCGCTATTGTTTTTGCTTACCGGTTTTATAACACACAATTCGAAGCAAGCTAAAGGATTAGCAGCACCATCTAACAAGCGTTTATTGCACTTTTTTGACTAGGCCATCTCTCCCGTACGGCCATCTCCCCCGGAATTACCCTATATTAAAATCATGTATTTCCAATTTCCATTTTAATACTTAAATATTTTCAGGAGGTTTAGCTTTTGTACATGGATCTCAATGTATAATAACGTTTATATCCTCGTACTCGGTGTAAGTTATTTTAATTTATTTGTAAAGTAATCCTTTATTCCTAGTTCATTGAAATCTATATATATAAAAATGAAACCCGTTTTCCGTTGTCACGACATCACGCCTGAACGGCTAAACCGATTTCGCTAATTCTTTTTTTTAAATGTTCATTGAAGTCCAAGGATGGTTCTTACGGTGAGAAAAATTCGAATAATTGCCGGGAAAACCCTAAAACAGACCTTTTCTTTTTCCCATACAAATGTTTTCTTACTAAAATGTAGATTCAATTTGAACTTTATTCATACACAATAAAGTTCATTCTAAGGCGGGACGAAGTTCGCCGGGACAGCTAGTACATAATAAAACAAAAGAAACTAATTTTCAGTGGAGCCAGAACTGGCCCAACTTAATTTAATCGTTTATAGCAATAATGTATTTGACACTTGTTTTCTAGAACTGCACCTAATTACAAAGATATTTTCAATTATGCGTCATATTCTGCGTTTGCTATACCAGCCGGACTTGGAGTTTTCATAGCTAACCTGATATACAACCTAATGCTATGTAAAGTATTCGCGTAAGTGCTTTAGTACAATATTGTCCAAACTCAATGAAGGTAATTTTACATTACCCTTCCTTACCTTATCTTTGCCTTTACCTTTATATTATGTTTCTATCTGTGAAAACCTGTAATTGGCTCGTTTGATAATTTATTATTTTCTATTATGTTTATTAAAGCTGTTGGTTTTCCAATAAATAAATTAATATTGTAAATACACAAAGTTTTCTGATGTGTTGTAAATACTTAAACATATCATTTTCACAAACAACGTTTTCTATAGAACCTATAGTTTTCTATAAAAAAAATAATTATTGTTTTTTGTTTAATAGAAAAGGTTCTTTAACTCCAGCTGAGAGTACAGCAATAAGCAAGGAATTAGCTAAAGTAGCGAAAGACAATATTCCACCCGAAATGTCACTCCATGAATATGTAAGTTCAGGCACCCACTTTATATATCTTTAGATTGACTCTGTTAGCCCCTTACGATACGTACAGGCGCATCAAATATCCTGCTAGTCTGGAAGACTAGTCACCGCGAAGTATCTCACAAACATTTGAATGCAAGTTAGCACACCACGATACTGGTATAATATGTAATGCGAGATACTTTGCAGTGCTTGTCTTCGAGACTTGCCAGGGCGTGTCGTAATGGGAGAACGAGTCTTACAGGGTCTAGATAAAATCTTAGGGCGGGCGCACATCTGACGGAGCGCAGCGCAGAGCATTTTCGATTGTCATACTAGTATCGACATTGTTGTCATTAGAATAATATTCAAAATCAAATTCTAAAAGAAAACAATTCTATGTAGAAAATGATTGGCTAATCACTAATCAACAATGATTCTTTGGAGAGCCAAAATTTTTATAAATTTGTTCGTAGTAAAAGATGTTTATTTTCGTACGTAGAATCAGCCTTAAACATATCGGTATGTGACACTTTACGTAAATTATAATATATTCTTTTTTGCAGTACGCAGTATTTTTTACAGTTGCATTTCTTGCGGTGAACATATTCCGTTATAGTAGTATATTTGGCAATGCAGGCTGGGCAGCATTTAGCGTGATTAATGGAACAAAACCTGCGTAATTGAATTTTTAATTTATATTTTTATTAATAACACATATCTCGTACGGATATGATAAAACAACCAATAGAAAAATCACCAATAGAATTTATTGACATTTCACTGAACCAATTTAGGGATTTCTTCAATTCCCTAGTTTTGTTTAGGGAAAAGACAAATCTTGTTGTAATTTTAACATGCTCAGTGATTTGATGAAATCTTTTAGGGATTAGGCAAATCCCTGTTTTTATCATATCCTTGCGATACAAATAACAAGTTTATATTAACTGTTGCCGTTGATTAAAGGTAATTAACTATTTTATTATGTTTAGAGCGGGAGATACTGTAGCGGCTGCAGGGTTTGCGATACTGCTTCATATTTTACCAAATAGCTTCGGATTTATGATGTACTTCAGAACTTTAAGTGAGTTAATGTTTCCATTGTCAGTCGTCTTTTTATTTATGTCATGTCTCATTGCTCAGTATCACAAGTACTTATTGTCGCTGTGTTTTGGTTTGTTACATCCTTTCCGTTCAACTCAGTATTATTGGTACCATCGATCCATTTATCCTTCTTAGTTTATAGCTGCCCAATGCTGAGCATAGGCCTCTCTAAATCTTCTCCTACGATGCTACATCCAACAAAACCCCGCGGTTTTCATTATTGGTACATTACTATTTTTGGAAGGTCGTACTGTTGTAATTGTTTTTTCTTTATCACATTCCAGAGGAAAGCCAACTACTAAAGAACCCAAAACCGGAATCGGGTATATTATTTTGGAAATATGTAGACAAGAATACCAACTATGCGTATATTTTGTTAATGGGTGAGTGAGGATTGTTATTAACCTTTTTTTCGATTATCCTTTTGTTAAAAAGACGTGTAGATACTTTACTGACCTCTTCATTTACTTGATTTGAATTTTTCAGGTGGGGGCGTCGCGTTAGTAAAAGCTATTAAAGCTACTGGTTTAGATGAAGATCTCCCTGGAAGTTTTGACTTTTTAACTAATATGGGTTGGCCAGTTGGTCTTCTAGTCATTATTCTTTTCTCATCTGCTTTGTCTACTGCGATGACTGGAGTAGCTGCCGCAATAATGATGATGCCCGTCTTGATCTTCTTGGTATGTATTTTATGATTTTTTACATTGTTTTGATCGTAAGTTACATTTTCAGCTTTTTTGAACTATTTTTTAATGACAGCTTTAATATTATTGGTGTTTTTGTATCGCATAACTTCAAAATGCATGTACTAGTTTGCATACAGTTAATTAGGTTAGGAAGGTACTACAAACCGAGTTTTATATATAAAAGGCTGAGGTTACAGTGATTTTCTTTTTTTAAGGGAGGTGCAGGTGACTGGGTGAAGTACGGAGCAATAAACTGTTTGGCATGCGGAATAGGCTGTAATTTTGGCTTTGGTTCACCATTTCTGTATACGCCTGCATACTTTTGCAAACTTACTGCGAAAATACCTTACATGGGACAGGTAAGGTATATTTTAGTGGGTCATTAATAGAATACTATCAACCTAACTGAACCCTAACCATCTAAAAGCCCTAACCGCCAAAAGGGCTCGCGGCATACAATGGAAAGGGTGGCGGGGTGGGCTCGACACCTTCATGGATGTCTGAACAGAGGCGGCTCGAGATAGATAAGTTTTGCCTAGCAGTCAGACACAGACTGCTAGATATGATGATGATAACTTAAACCAAGAGAAACAATCATAATTAAGCAAAATTTCTTGTATAGCAATCAGCTTACAACTAACTAACTAACATAAATATAACCTAAACCTAGTAGGTTAGTATATTAAGAGGATTTTTTTTTCAGTTCGTATGCGGTGTCGGAAGCTCCATAGTTTGCTGTCTCGTATCATGGATATTCCTCTTCACGTACGCTCCAATATTTTTTACGGTCGAGGTTGCAGAACCCGAACCTTAAAATGTATAAGAAAAAGTGCGGAGAAGTGTTTGCATATTTATGAACTAAGATTTTCATAGGTTTGCAATAAATAGTTGTAATAATGTATTTAGTTTATAATTTGTGCATGATATAATTCATTAGTGCATCTGTACAATTATCTGTCTACTCCCCCTTTCTATACTCACGCTATCCATTTTATTTTCCATTCTATTTGTTACATAAGAATTAGTTAAGATTTTTTTTATTTTATATTAGTTAAGAATTAAGTTTAGAATTAGGTTATGAATCTTAACCTATTCTAATCCCTTCTCATCATTTTGCCTCTCTAGTTTTATTCCTTTTACTACTCTTTTTATCTACTCCCTTATCTGCTTCCTCTCTTCTGTTCTCTCTTCATCCTATCTTATTCTTGATTAGTTTCGACTTAATTATTTACATCATTGGCACAGTTTGCGTGAGATTGAGAAAAGATTGCCATTGAGAAAGGAAACAAATTATAAACCATACATATATACCAATCTTTAGTACAAAATTACTAATTTTTTTTTGTTGTGTCTTACTTATTAATACACTCTACTTGAAGAAAAACACAAAAACAATTTTGTTTAGCGTGCGGTCTGAGAGGCCACTTAATAAAGGGTATTACTTTATAGGTAATGGTAAAACGTAGGCACCTCACACTCTAGGGATAGCATTTTGATAACTCGTACAAAAATTGGTAGCAAGCTAAAGAAATAATACTTGATGATGGAATTTGTAGCACTGAAGTAAATTTTCAGACCGTGCGGTTTGAGAAGCATTGTTGGAATATTTTTTTTTGCATTAACTTAGAAGAGTTGTTTTTTATATTAAGTAGTACTACAAATTACCTACAAAATATTCCCATTCATCTTAATCGTTGAAACTGCCCAGATTTAGTAGGTAATATGATAACTGACATTGTTCATGTGAGAGGCCACATTCTTGGAGAGCTGAAGCTTTCGATCTATAATACCTACAAATGTATTCTTCCAGCTACAATTCTTTCTAAACTCGTACTAAACCTTGGTGTACAAGAACTTACGTTTTACGCTGTGGCCTCTCGATGGGCACGCACATGTTTTACCCCAACTTTCCTAGGTTTTCCTGCCTCTCCTATTCACCTATATTCACATCAGTATCCATCCGTAGTTCTTTTTTATTTAAAATATATTACTTTATGTTCTATGTGTTACATACAATTGAATTTTAATTTAATAAAGACACTAAAAAAGTTAGATTTTCCTTCTTTTATTGAAGTTATATACTAATACATATAGTACATTACATTCCAAATATATTCTTTTATAATTTGTTCAGGAAAGGACCATGGGTCTGGGAGTATGGAGTCTGGGTACAAGATTTTATATAGGGTTATTATTATCTCAAACGATAGAGCTTAAGACGTTGATCACTTTATAGTATGAGGAAAAAGTCGAAAAATATCTATAAACTAATGTTTTGCCAACTTGAAGTATGAAAAACACATCTTGTATGAAAAAATCTTGTAAACATGTTCCAACAGTAATGCGACCTATATCAATCGATAGCTATTCAAACGGCGAGTATTTCACCAATAGACGCCGTTGTCAAAATCGAAGGCCAACTTGCCGTTAATGAACGTCAAAAAAATTGCAAGTACCTGACTAGTCTGTAGATATGCTCCAACAGTAATGCGACCTATATCAATCGATAGCTATTCAAACGGCGAGTATTTCACCAATAGACGCCGTTGTCAAAATCGAAGGCCAACTTGCCGTTAATCGACGCCAAAAAAATTGCAAGTATCGGACTAGTCTGTAGATATGCTCCGACAGTCATGCAACCTATATCAATCGATAGCTATTTAAACGGCGAGTATTTCACCCATAGACGCCGTTGTCAAAATCGAAGGCCAACTTGCCGTTAATCGACTCCAAAAAAATTGCAAGTACCTGACTAGTCTGTAGATATGCTCCGACAGTCATGCGACCTATATCAATCGATAGCTATTCAAACGGCAAGTATTTTACCCATAGACGCCGTTGTCAAAATCGAAGGCCAACTTGCCGTTAATCGACTCCAAAAAAATTGCAAGTACCTGACTAGTCTGTAGATATGCTCCGAGAGTCATGCGACCTATATCAATCGATAGCTATTCAAACGGCGAGTATTTCACCAATAGACGCCGTTGTCAAAATCGAAGGCCAACTTGCCGTTAATCGACGCCAAAAAAATTGCAAGTATCGGACTAGTCTGTAGATATGCTCCGACAGTCATGCGACCTATATCAATCGATAGCTATTCAAACGGCGAGTATTTCACCAATAGACGCCGTTGTCAAAATCGAAGGCCAACTTGCCGTTAATCGACTCCAAAAAAATTGCAAGTACCTGACTAGTCTGTAGATATGCTCCGACAGTCATGCGACCTATATCAATCGATAGCTATTCAAACGGCAAGTATTTTACCCATAGGCGCCGTTGTCAAAATCGAAGGCCAACTTGCCGTTAATCGACTCCAAAAAAATTGCAAGTACCTGACTAGTCTGTAGATATGCTCCAACAGTAATGCGACCTATATCAATCGATAGCTATTCAAACGGCGAGTATTTCACCAATAGACGCCGTTGTCAAAATCGAAGGCCAACTTGCCGTTAATCGACGCCAAAAAAATTGCAAGTACCTGACTAGTCTGTAGATATGCTCCAACAGTAATGCGACCTATATCAATCGATAGCTATTTAAACGGCGAGTATTTCACCAATAGACGCCGTTGTCAAAATCGAAGGCCAACTTGCCGTTAATCGACGCCAAAAAAATTGCAAGTATCGGACTAGTCTGTAGATATGCTCCGACAGTCATGCAACCTATATCAATCGATAGCTATTTAAACGGCGAGTATTTCACCCATAGACGCCGTTGTCAAAATCGAAGGCTAACTTGCCGTTAATCGACTCCAAAAAAATTGCAAGTACCTGACTAGTCTGTAGATATGCTCCAACAGTAATGCGACCTATATCAATCGATAGCTATTCAAACGGCGAGTATTTCACCAATAGACGCCGTTGTCAAAATCGAAGGCCAACTTGCCGTTAATCGACGCCAAAAAAATTGCAAGTACCTGACTAGTCTGTAGATATGCTCCAACAGTAATGCGACCTATATCAATCGATAGCTATTCAAACGGCGAGTATTTCACCAATAGACGCCGTTGTCAAAATCGAAGGCCAACTTGCCGTTAATCGACTCCAAAAAAATTGCAAGTATTTTTTTGACGTTCATTAACGGCAAGTTGGCCTTCGAATTTGACAACGGCGTCTATGGGTGAAATACTCGCCGTTTGAATAGCTATCGATTGATATAGGTCGCATTACTGTTGGAGCATATCTACAGACTAGTCGGATACTTGCAATTTTTTTGGAGTCGATTAACGGCAAGTTGGCCTTCGAATTTGACAACGGCGTCTATGGGTGAAATACTCGCCGTTTGAATAGCTATCGATTGATATAGGTCGCATTACTGTTGGAGCATATCTACAGACTAGTCAGGTACTTGCAATCTTTAAGAGTAAAAAACAGTACTTTGACTTTAGATATTGAGTGTGTCGCCATAAAAGGAAATAATATGCATCCTTATAGCTAACAAATGACACTACTTTCATTTAATTCCAAGATGTGTACCCAAAATTTCCCAAGGTCCTTTCCTATATGCATGATTAGTGTTTCACCACACGATCAGAATGATTAATACCATAAATATCATAGTTGCTGCGATTTTGGAACCCAATCAGGCTTACCATTGTCCATTGACCATATTACAGGCGCATAAATTAACAGGGCAACCCAAAGGATTAAGATAGTTCCTAAAGTAGGCACTGATCCAGCAATTATCTGCAAAAATATATTCAAATAGAAAACTTCACACAACAGCAGGGGCAATAATGTTGGAACCTTAGATGAATAATTGGTCTCCACGAGCGAAAACCATGGTTGGAACTTGGAACTATATTGAACTGCGCTCGACTGTACCTATGCAAGGGATTACCTATATATACGTAGAATAAGGTTCATATAGAAATTCCAAAAAATATACTTGCCATTTTTTTAGTCGGAATATTTGCAGCGCCTTGCACGACTAGATTACCAGGGGTTCCTACGGGGATCATGAAGCAAAACGAAGCTGCCAATCCGCAGCCTAAGTTATAAGGCAGTGGGTTTCGTCCAATTTTAGTCGCCTGTAAAATTACTTATTATGGGTAATTTTTTGGTTGAGAGTGCTCTTTATAGTACTTCATCGCACCACATATTGTTGCAATATTAATTTTATACAGAGTTAGAGCTTAACTTAAACTTGTGATGGATAGTTATAATCAGCTCAATATTTAATACCAACCAAAGTCATCCCTATAGGCACGATGACGTTCGCAACTGCAACGTTTGAAGCGAAATTTGTGACGAAAACGGTGAAAGCAATCACTATGAGAAGCACCATGGCGTTTGAAAGTGAGGACAATCCAGACAAGAAGTCTCCAATTCTGCCATTCAAGTCTGTGTAGGCTGGACCCGCTGCCGTAGATAGCGCGAATCCTCCACCTTAGGACAAACTCATTGAAATAAAGCGGTTTAAATGAAATTAGAAAGAAGACATTTATACGTCTTCTTCTTCTTCTTCTTATGAATCTTTAAGAAGGTAAATACCACCTACTTGGTCTTGCAGGTGAGTGTACGCATTAAAGTAATGCACTTACCTAAAAGAAAAGCAAAACTGTATGGCAGATTTTCATTCATTTCCCTCCAACGTATAACACTCGGTATTCTTTTTGGTAGGTCTCCGTATTCTGCAGATGAAATATATTAAATTATTCGAATTATGTACCTATTTGTACTTCTAAGTGATAATATTTCTAATATCTAACCATTGCTACATCTACACAATAGAAATTATTAAAGAATTACGTTCAGCAGTGAAGTTTTTAAATATATCCAATGATGATGGTAAATATAACATTAAAATACAAATTCCCATTGCTGTGACTGAATCTCCAATCCTGAAATTATGGATATCCTATATTATCGCTTGATAACATCATCCCATATTTATGAAAGAAGATCTCTCCAACGTCAAGAGACTCTTTATTATGTGTGATAAAAATTCTAAGAAATCATTCTTAATTTATCCCTACACATAGCTTTATTAGACTGTTATTGGGTAGCATTTTATTAAGATTTATATAGTAAATAATTTGCCTGGTGAGCGATTTATTGCATTCGCAATAATATAAACCCGACATGTGTTAAAAATAGTGATTAAACACAACTTACTTACATCTTTTTGTGTGCTCCAAAATAGTATATTATTGCATCAGACCACCCGTAGAATATGCCAGGTGAACGGCAAAAGAATAATAAGATGGCCACACTGAATAGCACCACAACCATCTATGAAGAAAATTTATAATCATCATCGCTTAGGTAGATACCACCGAGTGTACCGAAAATACTTTATTATAGAAACGCATCATTCTAAGATGCAGTAAATCGAAAAAAATAAAGATGCGCACTCATTATTCGAGCTGTTAACCGTTAGAGTTACGGTTAACAGCTCGCTAATGAGTAGGCGCCCTAATATAGCCAATTTTGATGCTGAAATATTTCGTACTTTAAACATATCATCGCTTCCAATAACATATCACTTACCTATAAGTATATACTTACTATTTCCCAAAAACTAATAGGACCCAAAGCCGCCGCATCTCTCTCGACCACAATTTTAGCTGCCTTTATCCCTTCAGGTGGTATCACTGCTGCTTTTGCTGTTTCACTATTAGGCCTGAATTCATACAATTATAATAATTTCATTATCGATTATCGCTATCTACAAGTCACAGTGCTAGGACTACATGTATATGTTTTGCCATCTAGCCTATTTTATATTAGCAAAAATTAAACTAAATTAACCTTAGAAACCCGAAGTAGTATATGATAAACCATAAATAAAGGCAGCCTTCCATTATAATCATCACTGGAATCGTGAACATTGAAAAGCTTGGAAATGTTATTATTTCAGGTGCATCTGGATACGCACTGAAACGATGTAATTAATCTACTATGTAAAAATATAATTTTAAGAGATTGCGATTTCAAATTGAAAATACGTCGAAATCTAAAATATACATTGTTTCCTCATTGGGTCATTAATAGTTGTCTGCTGTTGCTTAGTGTAGTGCCTACCATATTTATTATTTTGATTTCTTAACATGTACTACTGTTAGTTTTGTTAAGTACCTTTCAAAAAGTCCTTTAAACGCTAAATTAGTTGCTGTTCCAACCAGAGTTCCAATTCCACCTGCAGATAAATCAAACTGAGAACAAATTTCGCCAGATTCATGATTTAGGCAAGATATTTCATAAAAATAATGTTTTTTTTAAATATCCTGGGCTTATGAAATGAACTTGGTACCTATTGTTGCAGAAAAAGTAGAGGCACAGAAATAACAAGTCGTTATATCCGAAGCTACCAAGCTACCATCAGCTGATGTTTCATAAATTTGTAACAGCCCTTGCTGGAAATAAAATTTGACGGTTTTTAATACAGCTATGTTATTTTGTACTGCTGTCTTACATTGGGGTAAATCCGACTTCGACCTGCTTAATGCAGAAATATCTTTAGATAGGTAGGTATGACAAAGTATTTTCTGAATTACGTTAGAAAATTACTCCAAACAAGCACTTATTTAATCTACTTACATATGTACTCAAACAAGGTGACTTACATCTTCAAAAACTTGAAGTAAAGCAAAGTTAATAGGAACCATCATGGTCGTTGCTGCTGTATTTGTAACCCACATTGACACAAACATTGTTATGAATGACATTGCGAACAATAATCTGCAAATAAATTTTAATTAGTCGAAAGTATATTCTAACTGAAGTTTGTATTCTCAATTTTCAATTGTCACTGTACCTCTTGATGCCTATTTTTTAGTTCATTATTATTTCTTTGGCCATGTCACATAATCACAACGTAAAAAGCTTAATAATAAGTTTTGTGTTTTACACTTACTGTACTCGTACCTACGAGTATCTAGTCAGAAAGATATAAGGCAATGATTATTCTACCAAAATACTCTACACCACTGTTTTTAGGTACTCGAAGATCTTAAATAACGTCATCAATCAGCTTACTTATAGTGAGAGTAGCCAATCATTCGGATAGCACAGTAACCTATCCGACGATGTAATCCTGATTGCTCTACGGCACTTGCAAGAATAAGACTGCCCAAAAATACGAACACTGTGTTCTGAGAAGAAAAATGAAGGAAAAGCGTCATCATCATCTTCCATAGAACCTCCATTGATGCAGATAGGCCACTCTGGAAGGTTTCCATTTGTATCGGTGGGTAGTAGCTTATATTCGTGGACCTACAGGGCTCACCAAGCCATCTCATGGTGTTTGTGTTCGTGATGTTTGTGGAGATCAGATACTCCACTAACTATCGTTCCGCGATCTGATAATTATATTTAAAAACAAATTCATCATTTTGTTGACGACTAAGACTATTGTCTTGTCTGTTAATTAGAGTTTATGTTAATTTTATTATCTGCACTACAAAAAAGGGCAAACGCAGCGGAACGTATACAAACAAGATGGACAGATGACTTATTTCACGGTGGATTCAACGAATGGAAACTCGTCAAAGGCCTATATCCAACAGTGGATAACTTACGGCTGATAACTCTTTAGACTATTAATATGATTAATGAACAATCCTTACATTAAAATAGCAGATGCATGTAGTATCGGAGTCCATAACACCAGTCAGTGGAAATATTAGTAAAGGCAAAAACGAAGTGACAGGTAAAGCGATACATTCAGTTACCCAGTATAATGCCATGACGACTAAACAATAAGCACACCACTGGAACTTCTGTAAACAGTAAGTATAATACCTATCTGACTAGTGCTTTAAGAAAAGTGAAGTTATTTTATTGTGTTTCAGTAACAATTTGAAGCCCATCATAAAATCGGCCATCTAATTTGTGTTTAATGACTTACCTCTGTTGGAGATAAAAGAATTGGCAAACATATTAATGGAATCAGTAATGCGACAACACCTTTCCAATGGACTATAAAAAATTGCTTTAATCTTTCTTTGAGTGGAACGATTTCGCCGTCCACCACTCTGGAAAAGCAGAAATGGTTGTTTTTTTAATTACCATCAATGTTATGGATTGAGAAAGATAACTTAATACGTATGTTTTGGGTTCTTCTTTTTATTTCATGTTATTACAATTTTGTGTACGTACTCTGCTGCAGTGTCTTCTGTCGTTGTCGGATTTTCTTCATTTTCCATTGTAAGCTTAAATTACTTAAGTATCCCGTTTATTACTAGAAATACCTATTCAAAGTAGGTAATTAGTTTAGTTTTATGGAACGATGAACAAGAACAGGTTGGTCATGATAGTGATATCAAAATCTAGGCACTTTTGTTGGAAAAATATAGACCTATTTAGTTTTTGAGTCATCAAAATAAATGTTCAAAGATATAAAACATGATTACACCAATGGCAGTGTTTTTATTATTTAAGGAAATGTAACAATGAAAAATTTAATAACATAAGTCACGTACCTATCTACGTAGGTAACTACGTTTCTTAAATTCGAAAGTCACTTGATCGTCCGTCGCCCTTTCAAAAGGTGCGATGACAATTTTAGGAAGGTAGCATCATCACTATCACTTGTCGATATGCTTTATCTTGGGGAGCCAAGGGGCCACAGACAGGGGTTAAGATCAAACTGGCGTAGTTCTGCGGTAAGGGTCGGTGCCCACCGCACGGTCATGGCGGCCGGCTGGCTCCTCTCCCCCGCGAGCACCCGCCCCGAACGTCACCAACTCTTCCTCTCGCGAGGGTGGAGGCTCTACTGCTGAAGAATCCAAAAATCGTGCGCTCGCTACCGAAGCTTGCGACTGAAATATCGATGCGCTTCTCACACCACTCAGTGTATTCGCACTTTGAGGTACCTCTTTGAATTCTTCGAAATAATTATCGCACGCCGTCGGTCGCGGCCCCGCCGGAAATCCGTAGAGCGTCGATGATGATAAATCTTTTAGCGAAGCTGAATTTAGATTCCCTCTTCGGCTTTTATGAATGGAACAATGAGGCACTTCGTCGCCGTCGAAAACAAAGCGGCGAGTCTCCGCAGGAGTGGCCGCTGATGACCCTGTCGGCGGGTACGTATCTCTTTTCATCATGCGCCGCTCTAATATAGTGGAGTCCCGCTCTCTGAACTCTGAGAACGCATATTCACGATCCCAAGCGCGACAATCAGCTTTAGCCTTCTCTGTTAGCTCGGTGATCCAGTCTTTTTGATACCATTGTAGAAAGAGAAATATGGCAGAGGTTCCTGCTAGCTCAACAGCTACAAATCCGCTGAGATATAAACCAAACGAGTACCCGTAGCTGTATGACATTCTAGGAGTGTCGAATACAGTCATATAACGTAACTTGTGTCCTAATTGTGACTTGAATACGGATATGTACATAACGATGCCGGTCAACATGATGAGACCTGAAATAAAAGAAAAAATATATCAGTGTACATGTCTTTAGATACCACAATAATTAAATTATGTAGTTACACAAAAGAATAGAACCAGCTTGTTAATTAAACCACATTTACAAAGTTTAACCGTATTCAAAGTATACGTACCAGAAATAATGAATAGCACCCCAGCGATGAAGGTGCAAAGTCGTCGTCCCTTTACGCAGTGGCCCAACACGCAACAGAGCGCGCCCACTGCCTGCGTGAATACTGCTAGCAGGAGGGGAGCCGCTGAACGAGTCACTACATCTGTAAAATATAAATAGTTTATGGCAGTTTATTGGTAATTGTATATCTCTTGTTAAATCTTTGTTTAAAATAATATATTAGGGCTACAACAAAATTTCATACACAAAACTGATCTGTTCCGAATTTCTGATATTTGAATTAACCTTTATAATGTTCCTGAGTGTAAAGCCAAATTGCAAAATTGTGAGTTAAAAAATATGTTACTTACATGGTATAGCGTTAGTGGAATCACTGGGATCTGGAGAATATTGTGACAGCGGGAAATACGGTATATCCCAACACCGGAATACTGTACTGCCAGCTGGAAATGTTAAACATAAAATTATTAGAAATGTTATTCATAATACGATTATTTATTTGGTGCGATGTGTATATCTCCATTAAAACCGCGGCTTGCTACAGATACCTATCTACTGAACTCTATAACGAGACGGAGTTTAAATAGGTACCTATAAAGATCTTTTAAGAAATCGGGTAACAATGACAGTCATAAAAGCTTACTCAATTAAAAGTAACCAAAGCAAATAAAATTAAGAACAACACAAATACACCGGTCCTCGGCGTTCAAAAGAACAAATCCTTTAGAAAGTTATTTAAATTAGTTTCAATAACTTAGTCGCAGCAGTAAGAATCTAATTAAATCTTGTTATAAATGAAATCAATTAGAAACCAGAACAAGGAATCTTTTAAGATATTACCTGTTCATTTTACGCTAACAAAGAAGTTAGATTCTAATTTCCCATGAAGTTCTTTGTACAGTTTCTAGACTATGAATAAAACTAGGCAGACTACTATTCAAAGTGACAGAGTAACAGCAACATGTTCATAAAACAAGCGCCGGCGAGATTTCACAATAGTGTAGGCTGGTGTGGAATATTTCCGTGACTAGGACACGAAGCTAGGTACAGTTCTGTTGTACTACGCGTCGACGCTTCCGTCGTCGTCGCGACGCGGCGTGCCGCTCAGAAAATGCATTGTACTCGCTTTCAGGGATGTATTCGGGGAATCAGAACGAGACAGATCTAATTTATTCACAAATTAAGTTTGAAAGTATGTCACCTAATACAGTGTTTCAATTTTTTATCACTGATATAAGCCCTAGCTGCAAGGCTCACCACTAGTGCGCTTAGTGCAGGTACCCATGCGAAAAAAGGCACACTCAGGGTCGATTATTTTTAAGACAATTCTGTAACTTTGTGAAAGCGCAATAAAGATTATTATTCTAATATCACTAGCATACGTGACTAAAAACTCTCCAATCTTAGAAAATCCGAAATAACAAGCTACGTAAAACCTTGGGAATCAAATCGGTCACCGTTGATCTGAGAAACCGAATTCGCGAAACACGTCAATTCTTACCTACAACGACAACACATGGAAAGCATCAGTTAAGTAGCCACTTCAACGAATGCGTGCCATTGGCATAACTATTATTTGGTCTGAGTACGTGCCCTTTCCTTTGTGGCTCCCTTTCATTGTAGAGACTGTCCACGTGTCAGTTAATGGCCATCATATTGTAGTCTATTTTCCTCATAATGGTACCTACTGACTTTTATTTTATTTTAAATTCGAAAATTGTTTTTTTTTTTATTTCTACAACATATTTTATGAAAGTGCAAAGATGAAGTTTGCCATATTATTACGTCTGCTATAAAAATTTAGTCACCAGAAAACTACTTTTTGAAACAAATCAGCCTAAAACTTTGGAATTTTCTTTTTTCTGACGATTACTTCTAAAACTTTTAATAAATACAGACACTTACGTTCAGTATGACATATCCTCCAAAGTCCGGAGACAGTGTGTTTGGCGACGAGGTCATGCTTCCCAGTGCCGTTGAACGAGGGGCTCAGCATGTTCTCCTGGGTGTGCAGCCAGTTGTTGGTTGAGACTGCGACCAGCACCGCCACCACAGCGGTCCCAGCCGACAAAGGAGTGAGCAGCCACAGGCACGCTACTGACGAATCCACCTGCGCCACTAAAGTTGGCGACGGAGGTGTTGGCCTGAAATTGAGGTAAAACTCGTTGAATATTTTTCAGAGGCGTTGTTGTTTTGTGTCATATTGAAAGATTAAATAAAACTTCGTACATCCAACGGACTCACCACAAAAGTTATTACTTTCTGCCTATTTTATTAACAATTTAAAGCACAATAACCATTAATTTCATAAACGTACCACGAATATACTGTTTTCGAAACAAAACAGCACGGTACAGTCATCATCATTCTAATCAAAACTAAACGCTGAAGTTGGATGTAAGTACTCATTATTTGTATTATTTATATTAATAAAGTACTAAATAATAAGATAATGATATTAGTAGGTAGTACCTTGGCGGTCGGCGACTGGCAATGGCACCGCTGAGCGTGGGGGCGGGCTGCGCTCGCGCACCACGCGGCAGCGAGGCGTGCACGCACTGCGCAACACCGCCCCACATTCCTTTCTTCTGCTTCACTGAAAACATACACAAAATACTTCTAAGCAATTACAAATATTATGTTTATTGCAAATATAATAAAGTGGAATAATTTTTTCGTGACGTTGTGCCTTTTAATTTATGCGATACATAAATATACACATAAAATGGTAAAAAGACCGAAGTTAGCGAAATACTTGTACCAAAAGATTTCAGAAAGTTTTATTTCTACGAGTATTTTTTGTAATAATGATGTCTGTACACAAATTATTGGTAATGATGGTTAATATATTACTTCCATTACACTAAAATTATTGCATTGTGTTTATTTAATGCTCCAAATCTCCAATACTGATGTTTAGAATACTATTGAACATTAATACAGCTAATGGATACCTGTGTGAAGCATATAATATCGCTTTGTAAATACTGCATCAAGCCTTCCTATATTTACATTGTATCTTTGCCAATCGTTTATGTTACGAGCGAGCTCGTTTTCATTTATTTTAAATTAATATCGATACTCGTTGTTGATTACTTCTTTTTACCCAAGATAGAACAAGATAGAATACAAGATAGAACGGAGCAGGTATATGCGTTTGGGGTGAGAGATGTTTGTTTGTTTGTTTGTTTGTTTGTTTGTTTGTTTGTTTGTTTGTTTGTTTGTTTGTTTGTTTGTTTGTTTGTTTGTTTGTTTGTTTGTTTGTGTGTGTTTGTGCAAAGTTAATGTTCTCCTATCTTCCAAACTAATGATCCGATTTTGATGCGGTTTTCATTAACGGATTTGTGTTTGATCAGTTCATGTTCTTAGATAGGTATCATGGCTGTAACTCACTAGGGGGCGCCACAATATCAGTGCAAAATAAAGTTGCCTTTTCTATAAGTCAACATTTAATAATACTCATAAGTGTATTTTATGTCATCTTTATACATCAATACTTAATTGTATTCGCGTCACTAGAAAAACTTTAGCTGGTTTAAAGGCAGCCCCCGACGGATATTCCTCGGTCGAGGGTTTTGAGTTATTTTATTATTTTTCGATTAAATTACCGTCTTTTCAAAATTTTCAATTTGGCTTACTTTTTTAAATATTTACAACACGTATTTATTTTTACTTCTTTATTATATTGCCATCACATATTTATTTTATCATACCAATGTTTTAAAAAGTAAGAGTACTTAAGTAAGTTTTTTACAAAGATAAAAAATAGTGTAACCCTGCGCCTACTAATCGATTGATTAATATTCGAAGTATTACTGACTCGTCTTCATACTTTTTCAATAGAAAAGCTACTTATGAATATAAAAGAATACTGAACTTCGTAGAATTTCATTTATTTTCTCAGCAATTTCACCTGAAACGGTTCAGTGGTTTTCCCGGAGGATACATAACATAATAGAGATAATGCTATTACCAATACGTATTGAACTATGTTGTAGTTTCCCGGTTGTTTTATTCCTAAGTAAACATTGTTTCGATTGTACGTACGAATACAGACTTTACAATCGAGTAGTGAACTGTATCGATCAATTAATTAAATGAGAGGCCCCGAGGCGGCGTGATGTAATTACCGAATAATTTCGTAGTTTGACAATATTCGCGCACTCTCTAAACCTTGTTATTTGAAATAGATTATACCTCTAGGCTGAAGACGTACAAGTACTTCTCTTCGTTTATTGTGTTTGTGTTATTCAGCTGTGTAGGTGTTATATGTGCGCATCTAATTATAAAGTGATCTCGTTTCATTTTGTTAAAGAGACTGGAAAGTATGTATAAAACACTTTGTCGCAGCTTCTTGTTCAGGGTTTTGCGTTGTTTTTTATGCGGAAAATGCTACCGCATACAAATGTGCGCGCATAACTACGTAGTCATCGTCACTACAAAGAGGGTATCAAATCAAGAGGTCGTAAATCCAAGAGGGATATTGGTCACCAGACTAAGGGGCGGACACAATCACCATTTGGTCACACTCAAACATTTACAGTGTGCTGTAATTTCCGGTCGGCACTAGTTGTACAGCTTCAAATGGCAGCACCACAATTTAAACTCGAGTGTATTGATTTATTTTATCTGTTGCTACTAGAATAGTTTTTACGGACGTTCAGTTTTCATTATTTCGTATATTTTAGTTAAAATATTGAGAAAGTAGATACCTTCTTAAGAAATTTCTAGAGTTAAGCATTTGCTCAGATGGCTACTAACCACTAGAATGATGTACCTACTAAAACTGTATAAAGTTAGGCAGTCGGGTTCAGGACATAAAAAAGGGGTTTCCATTCCGAATATGTATAAAAATCTATGGATATCTCATAAACGTGACTGCTATATTTTACACCTACTTGTAAACCCGCGTGTGTGTGTATGAATAGTGAATTTTATCGGTAGTCGAGACATAAAGAGGGAATCCGGGTCTCTGGTGCTGTATTTCTAAACGGAATTGCGACCCTAGCAGGTGGACATTGATATTCAACCGTCGTGTTTCACGGTTAGCAAAGAATTTCCCCAAAGCAGTGTCAGCTACATTTTTCGTATACTCTTCGCTATATCGGTATACCCTATCTCGCAACATACCTATTGCGGGTTTCTATAATAAAATTCAATTATTCCCATTTTCCTCCCCGTACACGCACTTTTCTTAACAATTCTTGTAGAACGAATTTTATTACAACAAAGCCCTTTGTCGTGCCTTGTAGCTAATTTTCATTAAATTTCAAAATGAGTTTTGCATCTCTTGTGTTCAAAGTTGACCTCTTTTATAATGTTGTTTGTGATTACTTTATTAATTAACTCTTTATTAACGTTGATTTGATACTTGTCACTATAATGACTTTTCGTTACCATTTCGGTTTAGCTTTCCAAAGTTACGACTGGGAATTAAGTATATATAACGAATGTAAAAATAATTAATTAAACTCCGTTGATTAGTCTGGATGCAAAGTAATTGTATTTAACTAGACTTTTACGTAACTAAACCCCATTTGCTTTTTATTAAGGCAGCTCAGCGCCGGCAACCTCAGGCTTTTGCTCAATTAATGAGCAAAAGAGCTTTAAATTACGGCAAATTGCGGGTCGCCAGACCAGTGTAATTGTAGATAAAGCGTCTTATTTATATCTATTTCTCGACTACAGCGACACCTTGTTATCAGATCTCAGTTAGCAGCTGGCAACAAAGCGGTTGCGGCTTCCAGTTTTGCTTTACAGGTTTTAACGAAATGCGATTTTAGGTTACAGGGAGGTACATCACATTTAGTGGAAATAGTAAAAATTAAGAGGTACTCAATTCCTCTGGATATTGCAAGAGTTTAAAAATACTTTTCCAACTTTTTCCAACAGTTCAATGAATCTTTTAAGATTATTTACAAAAAAAACACGTTTGCTTGTTTGCTTTGAAAAAGCTACAAAAAAGGCAAAAACATACGTCAGTTTAATAATAGCTGCAATATGTTTGATACAAAATCCACGTTGGTACAAAAAGAATGCCACTCCAATAAATAAAACAAATAACAATAAATACCCAGGCTCCATGAAAATAACTCTTTGTGCCCGCACAGGAATTCACCCAAGTAGAAAATTAACTTCAAGTCTTTTTAGATATTTGTCATACGCCAGTAGGTATTCTGTTTTTTTTACTTTTTAACGTTATCAAAACTCAGAAAACATGAAAATCTTAAAATAAGTAAGTACTTTTTATTTTTCACTTTTTTCAAACATTAAAAAGTTTCTTAAGAACAGAATGAAACAATTTGTATGTTGAATAGTCAAGTAGAAAACAAAAGGGAAGCAGATAACTATAGAAATAATTCCAGTGCATAGGTTATAACAAATATTCATAGAATAGTAAATCAGTTACAACATCAACACCAGAATTAATACGAATATTACCAACTAATACGAATTAATCTTCGTCGGTCGAGAGATCAGAATAGATAAGTGATTATTTATCATATTGCATACATGTAATTGCGTCCTGATTAATAAAGCGTGTGTTACTTTTTAGGGATTGTACAGATCATCAGCATAAAATGAACCGCCTAAGCGGTTGGCTTTTGAAATGAAAAAATGAAGCTCCAAAACCGCCCAGCGCGTTACGCGTTTTTTTTTTATAAAACGTCAACCATGTGAGCGATTGATTCCACAAGTAATGAAATATTTCGATTTTATGATCTAATGTTAATATTACTCTCCTCAATTTCATACATATAATTGTTATCAATGGTATGAGAATAAATATGTGAAAACAAGAATGCTAATGTCAGCTATCAAATATTTCAGTTGACCTAGACGCACGATTAAAAATCTCATTTCGTAAGCGGAATGCGTGCCTTTAGTAGAGGTAGGTGCGTTTTTAGGACAGCGCTTATAAATAAAGGCTTTTGTAACCAGAAGATTATTTGACCTTTATCCTAATTTAAATAACCTAAATATTCGTACCTATTACTCATGTACTTATAACACCTAATGTACAGTAATGTTCGGAGTAGAGTTACGACCTCCAGACAGATATATTATATAGATAGAGAGATATCTATCTACGTAAGAAGGTGGGTGCCTAAAATAGGTTTTAAACTGACGTCATTAAGAGTTTTGGTAAATTCATGAATATTCAATATAAAATATCAAAACTAAGCGAAAAATATTTCTGCTTGAGACGATATCGATTTCATGAGATGAGAGTTATAATTTAACATCAGAATATTTAATAGGGTGCTCACCGTTCTGAAGCCGGTCGAATGAGAGACGAATACAAAGTTTCTAATAGTAATGACAGCGATAAACGGTCCCATTTTGGTCCCATTAAACATAATTACGGCGTCGGTCCACAAAGACAAGCGAAAGTCATCTCATCGGAGGCGCAACTTATAAAACTCGTAAAAGTAATTTTGAGCGACCAGAAGTATAAACGATTTCCTCCCTGTATTTTTCTTTAACATTTACAATTAATGTCGTACTTTACACTTTATAAAAGGTAATTAGATATTGATGTAGGTGGCTTCGTATTAATATGAAATAAATATACAATATAAAAATTATTCGAAAGTTTACACAAAATAAAACGGTGTGAAATAAAAAGATTCTAGAATACTCTGAAACAATTTACTAGATTGAAGGATTTTGTTGTTAGTAACTGGAACTACACGTAAGAAGATACAGAGTTAGTCAACAATGTTAATGTACTCACATTAGACAAAGGGTTTCGTGAAACTAGACAATTTGCTGTTGACTTCCAACTGAGAACAGAAACATGTCAAGGGCATTCCAGGAAGGCTTAGCTGACTAGGCGAGATAATAAAGCTAATACTCGGAGCAACATACATACGTATCACGTGAATTAAAGTAATAACACGATACCTACTTGAAGTGGGTTTGGTTATGGGGCCTTTACGTATTAATAAATGACAAAACCACTAAACTGTTCTTGCAATCCAATATAAATCACATGTGAGAGAATGATAATGACGTTGCTGATAAGCGTTTGTTTTAAAAGTGGGGTTTTACAGTTTGTATACTATGGACGGTTGCCGATCAACCTATGCCACTATCGATTCGTTGGTCTAATAGGTAACAATCCTGCATAGATACCTACATATTGTGAAAGGAGCGGAATAAAACAATGTCCGACATGTAAGGACGTTGTTGTCCTTACAATGAAAGTTAAAGTTCCTGCACGACACAATAATAAAATACTACAAGCAATTGTAGAAATAAAGCTGCGTGCGTGATATGACACTTGTTCTACCTCGCGCTATTATGTACAGTACAGACGACTAAATGTGATATGAGTTTTGTTTCAAAGTTTAGATTGCTCGTATGAACCTACATTTTTCTCATCTGTTTTCTAAAAATACGTATTTGAATTCTGTTCTTTTTAACGATCATATAGTTTTTGTTTAAGTAACTTCCTATTTTGTTATATAGTACCTACTTAGTTAAGGGTATTTTCTATGTAGTATAAACTTAAAGGAATAGGTAGGTAATAATTTTTACCAAATTCTGTGACATTTATTTGAGGCAAAGTGTACTTATGCTCATTGCCGCCACGCAGATGTCGCCAAGGCTTTAGACGCCTGCAATTTATTTAATGTGGCCCCGCCTACATTTTACGAGTTTTTTTTACCCGCTACGATGATACCGCCTCATCTTATTGAGCCGTTTGCTCCACTTCCTCAGGGAGTTCTTTTTATTAAGTGACGGTGCTTTGCAGCTTCCCAGGATGTTTTATCAAAAACTTTTCTCCAGCCAACTTATTCTCTTTAAAATTTAATACTTAATCTTAAACTCTGTAATGTTCACAGCAGATTTTTATATCTATGATAGAGACAATATTATGGCGTGTTTATGACTGTTTTTGTGATATATACGACTTTTTTGAGCGTATCTCCTTTAGCATTGTTTACATGTTTCATTCGTAAATTATTTATTAACCAATTTGATTACCTACATCGCATTTCAACTTGTCGTGAGTCAATTTGGTTTTTGTCAGATATTCAATTACGAATATATATGAAGGCGCCCAGAAAACCAGTTACAAAAAGTACATAAGTAGGTACTTAAATGCGTAGTAGGTACATACATACATATCTATCACACCTCTCTTCCATCAGGCTAGCTAGGCAGAGATTACTCCCCTCTATTAGCTACAATCCAAACACATCTCTAGTGGCCGTCTTTGTAGTTTTATCCATAAATGTTCTATCACAGAAGCATAACGAATCTAAGAGACAACAAGTAGGAACAAGCTCTTACTGTAACAATATGAAAATATTCATCAGTATTACTTACTTTACCACTATTATTTCATAATATGTCCCACTACAAGTGCTGTCCAAACTCATACCGACATGCATTAACAATATTAAAAGGTCCTTTAGCATCAATAGTCACAGCAGTAACTTGGTTTTGTTTACCTTCAGGCTAACTACCTACATATTCATTTCATCGTGTAGGTAGTTCACCATATTTGAGAACAACTATTCCTTTCTCGTGCCTACAACGTAGAAATTATTAGAATTTGGGGGACGTGACATGAATTATTGCAAGTTATTTTGGGACCTGTTACCTATTAGGTACAAGACCATTTATCACGAAGAAATATTTACAGCTTTATTATATTTGATATATCTGCTCGCCTCTTAATATTAAACTCTATAAAATTTATACCTAATGTTCCTCTTTATCTGGTCTATTATTAATACACCACATAGATGTCTCAACACAAACTTTTTTCGTGTCGATCCGACTCAAGCCCTCATGATACTAATATCTATAAAATTTCGATTTTCATTCATAACAGTGCTAACGAATACACCACTTGAAATCACATAAATATGACTGACTACGTTTCATCAAAAGAATCGATCGACTATACTGAAAATGATGGCGTCAATTTATTGTTGATTCGACAATGATCAGACACGAACCAGACTTTCTAAATAAATTGACACTGACTGAAATCAAACAAGTTTCAAAATTAGATATAATGCAATAAAGCCGCGCCTCGGGCATTCTCAGTATTTACCTTAAGTACTTGTTTACCGTATGAAGTGGTTTGCGGTGTTACTCGGTTTCGAGAACTTTAAGTTTCAAACTTTATTAATATTAGTAGTACATCATTCATTTTGGTATGAAGAAAGTCAAAGCTTTTCGTGTAATTACGTAAAAGTAAATTTCATCAGAAGTTACGTTGTAGAGTTTCATAGTTTTCATATTATTTTTAATCACAAGCACAAATAACTAAAGTATATATGTATAATACTTACTACGTTTTGGTAAGTATTATTAATTATCGTCCCTACATAAAATTACACAAACTAGTTATTATATATTATGTAAACAATAATATTTTAGAGTAAAACCGCACCACCTACGCGAATCAAATTTCCGACATGCTTTATCAATTCCATTAATTACACACACTATTTTATCAGAGTGCAGCAAATTTTATTACGGGATCAGTGAGCCGATGGGTAATCTTGTAAAAATATTTTCTGCCAATCGATCACTGCCTTGTTACCTGCCTCTTTAGTAACAAATGCTCGATCATGCTCACCTATTAGGTACATACATTCACCGGGAGATTGCGTTAAATATTAGTGGGAAGGGAAAATGGCTCAGTCCCAAATCGCAAGCCGCGGAAGTAATGTGCGATATGGACTTTGATCGATGAGAGCCGTTCGAGATCTCGAGCACCTAGTATTATATATGAGATGACATACATCTCAGATCTGTAATCATTGTAACTGATGTCAATGGTACCTAATAAAGGGCATTCGTAAAATACACGGATTTCATCCAATTTGGTATAGAAGTATCCGTTTTTTATAAAATGATACAATATTTCCGTACTTGTTTACAGTGTGTTTGAGTTGTATATTTTGTAAATGATCACATTATTTAATTAAAAACACAAAGGTACTTAGTGCGATTATAAGACAGATAAAATATTGTCCATAATTGGTATAGGATTTTAAGCATCAGATCAGCAAAGAATGGAACAATATTTACATATTAAATATTCGTCTTTTTTTCTAACTCTACAATCAAACATTCAAGTTACGAAAGTCAACTTATTTATAAATTATCGGGATTTATTCAGTGGTCCCAATTACGAAGATATCCCGAGACGCCAAGTTAGTAATAATATTTTAGACCCACTTTTGAAACTTCCACATATATATTAGTTTAGGAGAGTTACATTACAGTTTTGCAACTTATACAAACTTTAGTCATTTGGCAACAGTTATTAAGTACCAACTTCTTGAGGTACCTATACTCCTACCTTAATTGGAGGCGATCGAAAATTTTCCTTTACGCTTACCTTCAATACAATGTTATACACGATTATTAAAAGAAGGTGTTCCGCAAATGCATAGTTATATTATGTTGTATGGAATACACTTTTGTTATGTTGAGTAATGTGAATCCAAAAGTCATGAGCGACGCATTTGCTGCCCATATTTACAGGAACTCACATTATTCCAGGTATTTTTAATAACTTTTTGGCTTTATCAGTCATCCGTTAAAAGCTTTTGTTCGCTTTGAGTCTATATATTTGAATGATTTTAAAATATTAATGAGTCTTAATGGAACAATGGATGTTAAAAGCTCTAGCCTCCGTCATTAAAACACAGTTCTTACCTTTCAAACTCGCTGTAGTAATCGTCTGAAAGATTAACTTCTCGATAACTTCTCCAAAGATAAACTTGGCCTCTTAATATTAAATTATTCCAAAAGTTTTAGGATACGGAAAGCGAGATTTTTGGAAGTGCTAATTGATTGATACTTCAGTTCGCAAAGTTATCGCCGTTCTTATATTTTTGTTGTACCAAGGTTAGATTATTGTTATTATTTTCTTTTGCGTGGGTCTTTTTTTGTCTTTTTGTAAGTTAAAATTGAAAATTACTTTGTGTACATACTTTACATCTAGTTTAACCATTTCAACCTGACTTACAACAAAAAGCGATCATTGCAGCCATAAAATGAAAGTCCTATAACAAATTTAAATTGTAAGGCGATTTTATATCGGTTCATATGATTACAAGGGTGTCTGATTCAATCTCAATAAAAAACCTTGCAGTAAATTCAGGGGAAACTATTATCGTAAACCACTTGTATGGTGTCTGTCCAATCGGTTTCACTCGAATGAGCAACGACCGGTCTATGAAATTGTATGCCTTGAAGTACAACATTGATAATAATAAGCAAATAGCTTCTGTTAGATTCTATTCGATAAGTACCTACTTACTTTATGAGAAAAATAAATGGATGTAATCTAGATATGAAACTGAATATTTTTTTCAAGAAACATGAACGAAAAACAAGTAATAATAAACATATCTTGACCCATGTTTTTTAGAAACTTGTTCAGTTTTATGAACAGATCCCTTGATTTTCGGAAAGGAGCAAATAAACAACCTATATAAGGTGGCGTCCTACCCAGATTGGATAAAATCATTGTGTTTCGATATTCAAATTGCAATAAAAATTCAACTCAAAAGTATCTACGCGCTTCAAAAACTTTGACACAAGCACGGATCCATAGCGAGGAGGATAAAAGTTTTATCTTCTAAATACTTTCCTTCTTTTTTCCCTTTACAAATTCCTAGATGGCATTGCTTTTTTTAGGTAAAAAATAATATAATTTCATATTTGAAAAATGCAACTTTTAATGTAAAAAAAAGGAAAACGATCAATGTATTTTGAGGTTTTGGGAATTATATTATTTTCTTTTAAACAAATAATATTTTACATGTTTTTAAAATTCCACCCTATAACAATATGTAGATTGCTAAACCGTGTGGCCTACCTACCTATATAATATTTGGTATAGAACCGCCCCCATTTCAATTTAGCAAAGTAGTCTTAAATGTCTACATTTGGAGGATGAAATAAAACAAGGGATAAAAAGGCACGCTTGGAGGCCTAAGCTGCCATCTTGGTTGGAGATTAACAGCCATAATCAAGCAATTGGGTGCGGATTACAGCGATTTTTATGTAGCGAAGTAGGCGCTTGAG
Organism: Anarsia innoxiella; assembly: GCA_947563765.1. NCBI lineage: Eukaryota > Metazoa > Arthropoda > Insecta > Lepidoptera > Gelechiidae > Anarsia > Anarsia innoxiella. The sequence continues at coordinate 3,973,165 of OX387403.1, forward strand.
CCATCAATCAAGCTGGAAACTCCGACAATAACAATGACGAGCGTGCTCGCCTCGTTGGCGAAATGTAGGCCAAGAATAAGATGGTGTATGTAATAAAATGTGTATTTAATGCGCGCTGAAACATAACAATGCATGAGAATTTGGGTGCTTAAGGTACAGACTCGTGAAAATCATGCGGATATGTTAAAATGTTTGCAACTGTTCTTACTTTTCTTCTTTCTTTATTATAATTATTAGGTACATTTATGACACAGCTACTTTAAACAACCTGTACCTGTAAGTAGGTTCTTACCTAAACAAAAACGTTGTTTAACAGTCCGCGTATTTTCAAAATAAATAAAGCGTAGGTAGCCTCTATTGATTTGTTCAATAAATTAAGGTACACTCAAAACTTTCCAAATCAAATTGAAACGCAATTTCCCTTTAGTACCCTTCAGGCAATAATATTTGCAAACTTACCGACCGAAAATTTGAGCAAGTGCCGTTTTTGCTTCGGGCCTATTTTCTTTATATTAATTGTGTTTTAAGATAAAAGGAACTAATATAGATAGGTTTCAAAAGGTTACTTTCTATCTGGAAATTAGGTTTAATAATATTTTCACTACATAATAAAATGAGGTCAATTTATCAATTTGATATTTAATTAAGCCTCTTTTAACACAAAATAAAAGATAATCGTTACATTTTGAAGAAGGCCGACGTAAATTACGAAATGAGTTTAATTATTTTAAACTTCTTGAATTCGGTTGTCGTTAATAAAGTTAAATGACGTGGTTTTTTCGACGAAAAATAGGCATTTTCTACGACAATTAAGGCTAATGACCCTATTTTTTATTCCAAACTTATTGCCTGGAAAATGACTGTAATCGCAAGACTCATCTGTGAAGACTTTCTAAGAGAACTTTCGTTAAAGGTTATTAATCACTACATTTCCTTTGACGTACAAATTAGAAGCAATTTTAAAGAATGACAAAGAATAACATAAGCAGAACTTTGATACTGCCTCTTGATTGATATTTAAACATCAATATTATGTTAATATTTTTCGAACAATTAAAGTGCAATAGCGTACAAGAGTCTTATCTTCTTATCTAGCCGTTGTTGTCCCACTGCTGGGCAAAGGCCTCTCTCCTCCTTCTCCACGACTCTCTATCCTGAGCCGCCTCTGCCCAGTCGTTCGTGAAGGTTTCCAGTTCATCTCGCCACCTTTTCCGTGGTCTGCCGCGAGGTCTTTTTGCGGTTGGTTGCCATTTGGATGTTGTGATTGCCCAAAGATCGTTCGGCATGCGGCAGACGTGACCAGCCCAAGTACAAGAGTAAAATCAGAAATTATAACTGTGTAAGAGTATGATTTGGAAGAATACGAAATAACATTCTTGAATACAGAAACAGTTTCAAACTTGACTCGCAACTTGAACCAGATTCTCAAAGCAAATAATATATTTTTGCAAATGCCATGTATTTTCTGACACAGAAGCTATTTTCCCGGAGGATTCTATACAAGACGTGCAATAAAGAATTCGTGAAAAAAGAAAGTCGGAATCGTCTCGCACCATTACGATCCTCTTCTCTGTCGCACTCACGCATAAAACTTTCATTTAGTCGCCCTCACGAGTTTGCTAACTGATGAAGACAAATCCTTATAAGCAGAAAATATACCTATAAACATTTCACTCACCACTTTTCATCAAGTGAGTAGGAAATCTTACAGTTTCTTAAAGTAGATACGAAATTAATGAATCCACAAAATAAATGTTTTCGTAAACTTCACTGGTTTATTTTGGAGATAGTATTGTTGCTTGTATAACTTGATCAAAGTAGCGATGTAGTTTTACCCTCGTTACCAAACTTTTAGACGAACACAAGGTCGGTGGCAATAGATCAAATACGTCTCTAAGTTAAATATAATGTTATCTTTTAAACAATATCAATTAATCTCATCACGGGATTGACGTCGATTTTGTTTTATTTAAATAGTTGTATAAGAGATGTTATTAGAAATGCATGCACTCTACATATTTTTCAATCCTGATGCTATGTGGGATGTAAAGGCTTAAATTATTGTCATGGAAATGCTAGAAGCTGGTATTCCTGGTATTGTTTTAATAAATAAAACATCTTACATTGTGTAGGAAATTGAAATATGCCAATTATCTAGTTTATTCTAGCACAAAATCATTTTTCTGTACCCTAACAAAGCATTTAAACTACAATGTTGTATCGTACCACTGTACAAATCGACAATAGACGCACAAACAGCATTTTTGAGTAGCACTCGCAATTCTCTTTATGATCTACTTTGTGGAAGTCCCCACTCACCACTAGTACCCTGAATGTGACAGGTGTGGGCGCTTCAAAGGGATTCGATAAGAAGCTAGCCCGACGGATTGATGATAAAATATGAATGTAAATAAAATATCAATCCTCTTACAAACGAATCTACAGAAAATCGATTCGCTAATTAAACTTGACTTAAAAATAAATATTTGTAACGGTTTTAAGTTCTTTTCGGAAGATGTTATATAACTAAGTAGGTAGGTTTTATTTATAATCTTCACAGAAATTCTTTAAACGACGTGAAAATTCTGATTAACATTCTATTAATATCTTTTTTGAGAAGTAGGTACCTTCTAGTATTTACAGAAATTTTAATGTTAAAAAAATAACTGAGATAACACTATTACCTAAATAGTCCAGTTATAATTCGGATTTAAAAAAAAAAGACTATAAAACTTTGTTTTTGTGTTTACCTAATTGGTTGTTTTCTGACTTCCAGCTTTACGTCGGATTTCCGCGTCGAAACTTCTCCAGTTCCATGTCCCACAATAATCCATCAAAACAACGCAGAAAGTTCTTGTTTGGACGATTAACGAAATAAACTGTAGTCTAGTTAGTATTCATGGTACTTGCCTCATTTCGTATTCGTGGGGCGAACGAAAATGAAATATGGACTATTCTCCGTGCATTCTGAACACGGTGACTTCACGATACTAGTCTACCCTTTATTGGTCATATTGTTCTACATATTAAAACTTCCTTCATTTCCATTAATTTTACAAAAGGCAAAAAAGCGTTTGATAACCTTTTTTGCCGGGCAGTAAATGTACCTACAAGTTAACAAAATTTATGTAACACAATAAGTAGGCGTTTGTATAACATGTTATAACATGTTATATAAGACACACATAATGCAAGTCACACTCCATAAACAAGTCCATGTTATGAAGAGATGTAGGGCAAAAATTACACTGGGAATTTGGCCAATAAAGGGGAGAGAGACAAAGCCTCTGAAAATCGCATTATGTAAGTATCTTACATCTACCATTTTCACCCTCCACGGGAATATTTCACACATTATCTACCGCTTCATCTAGAAACGAGACATTTATTGTAATAACTAGTATTTTAGCCGCTGAAAACCTACGCTTATCAGCAGATTCTTGTTGCTGCCTAATAATTTAAAAACTACCAGAAATTGCGTGTTCATTAACTTTAAATTTATTTGCCAGCCTGACCATTTAATTTTTTTTAGGCTGTCAATAAATATTTGAAAAAATCATCTTCCAGATTTAAGCAAGGCTTTGATGAATTGGAAACATTCCTCGGCTTAGAAGGGTGTCCGGAAAAATCTTGTCACATCAATCAAAATCTATCATAAAACGCTTTTCATCGATCAAAGCGAAAATACGTTTAATCACGATTAATATTATTAAATAATAAACATGAAACTTGTTTAAACACGAAACAGGTTTTTGCTTTACCGAAGTATTCTAATTAAACCTTTTTACAAATTGAGGTGTCAATAAAATTTGCTAAATAAAGTAAGGATTGCGTTTATCAAATACGTATAAGTACCTACTTCCCTAATTTTGTGCCTATTGAGAAGATAATTAAGGTAGTAGCTCATTCATTAATAAAAAAAACAAAACTTAGCGGAAGATAGTCAATTATACAGACACACGAGAAAAAACCATCAAAACTGAAGTCAGACAATGAAATTGATTTTCTCTAACACGCATCGTGAGCGTGACAAAAACCTGCTCGTGAATAAGTGGAGGTATCTATTCCCATTCGTCGAGCTCAAGAATGTATGGAAATGTGATGGAGACGTATCGAATTCTAGCACGATTCGAACACTACTGAGTGCTCTCTGCACTTCGTTTTATATTCTCAGTATTTTTGTTTCTTATTTGATGCTTTTTGTGCGGGAAACAATGGTATCCATTTAGAGTATACCGCATTACGAGGACCGTAGTGCTCGAGAAATCGAATTACAGAAGGCATTGTTTGTGCGTACTGCTTTTCAATAATGGAGAAAATATAGCGGAAAATATTTCGCAACAAAAACGTCTTATTCATATATTTTTATTCATTTTTGTGAGCTTTTAGAGTAATGAAACTTGTCTTGTCACTTTCAATTACATAATGTACTTGCCTAAGTATACATCGTCATGTGTTTAGGTATTCATTTCAAGGAAAAAAGCATAAACATCATTTATAAAATCATAAATGCATATTTTCTCGTCCAAAATACCGCAGTGTCTCAAGACGAAAGTCTTTAATCAGTGCGTGTTGCCAGTGATGACTTATGGCACAGAAACGTGGTCCTTAACAGTGGGCCTCATAAGAAGGCTCAAGGTCACCCAAAGGGCGATGGAGAGAGCTATGCTTGGAGTTTCCCTGCGTGATCACATCAGAAATGATGAGATCCGCAGAAGAACCAAGGTCACTGACATAGCTCGAAGAATCGCAAACCTTAAGTGGCAGTGGGCGGGGGCACATTGCTCGTAGAACCGATGGACGATGGGGCAGAAAGGTTCTCGAGTGGCGACCAACCGGACGACGCAGTGTGGGAAGGCCTCCAACAAGGTGGACTGACGACTTGGTTAAAGTCGCGGGAAACCGTTGGATGTGGGCAGCGCAAGACCGGTCGTTGTGGAGATCCTTGGGGGAGGCTTTTGTCCAGCAGTGGACGTCCATAGGCTGACATGATGATGATGATGAAATGCATATTATTCTTGAGTTTGTAAGAGAGATAATTTCATTTCAATTTAACTTTGAATAACTGGAACTCCTCAGTAATCTAACATCTTTAAAGGCTTATTTTATGTCTTGTCGTGGAAACGTTACACGTGTCCGAACGAAGGTTCAAAAGGTTATCACAGTTTCTGTACCCCTACTCGGATTTGTGTAGTAAACAGTAACTTCAGAAAGTACTCTAGAGTCAAGCGTTGTCTTGCAATTCCTCACGTTTAAATTCTCTGTCAAAATTACTCTTCATGGAATTACTCAACTGTAAAACCCAACTTTTTAAATGACCGTCTGTTAACTTTATGATTTTGACACCACCAACATTAATTTTTATTTTAGTCGGGTTAAACAATTGAATGGTTTTGACAGTTAGCTTACTCGTAAATGAGAGAATTGGCCCGCTGCTGATTAAAATACGTATCTATAAAGCAGTTTTAGTTACCTTCTGCTTTTTAATAAGTTTGGAGTATCGCTGTTATATAATAGTTACATAATAGTATAATCAATGATATTTTATAAGTACAGATATGTTACCTTCATAGTAATTGACATTTTAAATATATGCTGAAAAATGTTTTCAGTGCATATAGAATAACATTTTAGTCGTAGAGGGACACTTTCTTGAAAAGTACCTAATAGTAAAAAATGAGTATTTAATTAATACAACACAACATTTTTCTTTTTAATTTGTTAAATACAACATATAAGTTGTATTTAATTAATACATCACAACATTTTCCTCAGGCTATCACAATGTAACACGCTTTCATTTATAAATGGGGACTATGATAAAGAGGGGGGACGAGATTGAATAATTATGTATGGTGAAAAGTTTTAGTGTTAAAATTAAATAAATTTGTACAATATGGAATTATTTTGTCCTAGACGAAGACGCTTATATGTCGTTAAAGGTTACAATCAAGTTACAAAGTGTTATATTTCTTTTTAGAGTTAATTTATTTTTAACTTTTTAGTTCATTTTATAAACAAAAATTAAAAGCTTGTTTTTAAAAAGGTTTTTTTTTCTTTAATTTTATTTTTAACTTTTTAGTACCTCTATTTTTAATTCGAGATTTACTACGACGTAGTTTGCAGCGCGTAGCAGCGTTATTCCGTTATGAAGTCCGTAGTTGAGGTTGCGTCGTTTAATTACGGAGTTCCTATGGCCACCTTCCGGCTCCAACATCAGACCCTGGTTACCATATAAGTAGTATCAAAGTACTCGTCAAGACTAATCCAATGAGCCCAAACTAGATGGGGTTGCGTCGTTTAATTACGGAGTTCCTATTTCTACCTTCCGGCTCCATCATCAGACCCTGGTTACCATATAGTATCAAAGTACTCTACAAGAGTAATCCAATGAGCCCAAACTCGATAGGGTTGCATCGTTTAATTACGGAGTTCCTATGGCCACCTTCCAGTTTCATCATCAGACCCTGGTTACCATATAGTATCAAAGTACTCGTCAAGACTAATCCAATGAGCCCAAACTCGATAGGGTTGCATCGTTTAATTACGGAGTTCCTATGGCCACCTTCCGGCTCCATCATCAGACCCTGGTTATCATATAGTATCAAAGTACTCGTCAAGACTAATCCAATGAGCCCAAACTCGATAGGGTTGCATCGTTTAATTACGGAGTTCCTATGGCCACCTTCCGGCTCCATCATCAGACCCTGGTTACCATATAGTATCAAAGTACTCGTCAAGACTAATCCAATGAGCCCAAACTCGATAGGGTTGCATCGTTTAATTACGGAGTTCCTATGGCCACCTTCCAGTTCCATCATCAGACCCTGGTTACCATATAGTATCAAAGTACTCGTCAAGACTAATCCAATGAGCCCAAACTCGATAGGGTTGCATCGTTTAATTACGGAGTTCCTATGGCCACCTTCCGGCTCCATCATCAGACCCTGGTTACCATATAGTATCAAAGTACTTGTCAAGACGAATCTAATGAGCCCAAACTCGATAGGGTTGCATCATTTAATTACGGAGTTCCTATGGCCACCTTCCAGCTCCATCATCAGATCAGCTCCATGTTACCATAATATTGCATTGTCACGCGATATACATAAGCATGCAAAATTTCAGCTCAATCGGAAACCGGGAAGTGGATCAAATTTAAGTTGCAAGATTTGATTACAGAACGACAGACAACGGGACGGGTGAAACTAAATAAAAGCTTGTAAAAAAGAATTTTTATCAAAAATCGTAAATTTTTTTTTGAAATGTTAATAAACGCACTCGTTTATTTGAGAACTGCCTTTCTTGGTGATTCTAGACTATCTTCTAACTCCGGTAAACTGACATTATCCAGACTTGACAGAGAGTTCTGAAAATTATGAATTAGTTTTTTCTGAAAAAGAAAATAATATTATTAATAGTTTTTTGTAAGAAGAAGTTAGTAAGTACATCAGTAGATAAACAATAGGTACAGCATATTTCTAAAAGAAATTTCTTCCTACAGACCCCACAGAGAGACGTGAAAGTAAGAAGGCATTTTTGCATTTTTTATTTAGAATTATTAAACGAATTAAATGATGTGATTATGTCAATTAAATAATTTATTTTAACTACAACTATAAGTTTTTTCGAAACCTTTTTTCGAAACATTTTTACAATTTAAAAGAAGGTTGGAAGTGATTGCTACAGATTCTGCTAATTTTTGATGGTGTCCAATCTGGTTCGCATCTTTGATCTGATTCTATAAAAGAAAAAAGTCATTAATTTTTACTATAAAAGATTATAAAACTAGAATTTAGTAAAACCATTTTAATATTTATTACATAAGTCCATTACGTAAAATAGATAGGTAGCTATCATAAAGAAGAAGTAAATTGGACAACTAAAAATTAGCCATAATATGCTACCATCAGTCGCATGTGCACTAACTAATCTATGTCCGTAGAAACTAATCTATGTCTGGCATCCTTATCGCTCTCGCGTCAAAATCAATCGCTCTTTCTCTCTTTATCTGAATTATGGTAGGACATTATATTCAAACCCCTTTATGTAATAAAATGTATCATTGCATACTCACGAGTGGTATGAGATACCCCCCTGTGATTTGTTCACTTTCTTGTCGTAATTGGTACACTTTCAAAACACGCACGAAGGCATTTTTTATTTATTTAGACAAATTTTAGTACCTGACAGGAACGTCATGCTCTTGACTGCGCTTGTCGCAGACTAACTATAAGTTGTCATACTTGGGTCAATTTACAGTCTTCAAAATACGTGCGCATACAACATATCTGCACCTAGTATAATATAATATCATTGAGTATAATAGTACGTCTAGAGTAGGCGTTAAATATCGTTATTCTAATGATTAAATTAAAGGTAGAGCCTACGATCGACTAAGAAATAGTGGTTCATTTCTCATCATCTGGATCAACCAGGATCAATGTAACTCTGTCCAATGAACTATATTCATTATACTAGTTGGGTGTTAGTGTCTATGATTAGGTATTCGATTTCCTTTAAACAAACATGTCATAATTTCCTAGAACTGATCAAAGCCTAGATCTCCATACATTCTGCGCATTTCTTTCAATTGATATTTTTCCTAAAAATCTATTAGGAATCACAAAAGGTATAATATACTCGTACGAGTAAATAAATAAGAAAGATAAACAAATATAAATAATAGAGATATAATGCAGTCTTTTTAGAATCCAAATTAAATTCTACCTTATTGCAATGTTCATTTTAATGTTGTACCCTTAAAAATAAAAACGAAATTTAAAAATAAGTTTTAATCGCAAAATGTTGAGCAACAAAGAACACAACACATGTTACCAAGATGTTACCTAATAACACGATTACATTACAATGAATGTACATTAATATACAAACACCTCATAATACATAAGCATAAAGTAACTGTTTCCCCGTATCCCACCGGTACAATAAAGAGAGTAAAAACAGCAATATACAACCACTAAACAAAGAATATGAAGACGTGTCGTAAACATAATTAAGGCATTCACAATATGTAAGTATCTTACTCAATATGTTCCAGTTATCCTGCTGGTGTCGTACCATAATACACACCTCATCTATATTTATTACTGTGCACATAAAGCTAACAGGGAAAAGATCGATGTTGGTACCTTCTCCCCGGTGTGTAAAATGCGATATTCGACTCCGTTCATACGGGCTTAGAGGAAGCGGAGGAATACAAGTACCTAGCTATTTTCGGTACTGGCATTTTTGGTAAGGATTAGTCCTTGTAGGTCGTATGTTAGCTATTTCGTCTTAGCTTTTTACTAAATAAAAGGTACGAGTAAGTACGAGTATATCCAGTTAAGGCCGAAAAAGCATGGTCATTTATAAATGAACATCTTTCAAAAGCACATTCAAATGTTACCATGTAATTATGGTACAAATTCAAATGTTTTTGTGTAATGTAGTCTAAACAAAACAACGGCGAACAACACAATAGATTTCCGTTCTGGACCTTCCTGTGCCGCGCGCCGGCCTTCATGTAAACAGCTGACAACAACCAGAATGAATATGCGACTCGCTACAGGGCATATTCATTTATTCACACAATGTAATGATAATTATATTCACATTTCATGATGTTAAAATGTAATTCCAGAATTATTATTGAATTATTTTTAAATTGGGATGTTTAAATATCGGTGATGTAAAGTTTTTGTTCATTTATATCTGTTGTAACACGGTTATTCACTCGTAGCTTACTTCTACGAAACGTTCAGTCTTGATCTTACGAACCTGAAAAGTCAAACAAAAGGTAAATGCAGCTACAGCTTATTCCTTTTAGTTTCTTCCGGAAGATCCCGGACAAAGAGGGATTGTAGAAGATTTGCAGTTTTAGATTTAACATTTTTAAAATAAACATGTTATTTTAAAATTTTTAACGAGGTACGAATTTGTAAAGCAACATATTTACTCTGTCGTGTTTTGTTTCAAATCTATATCCGGGGTTACCCTTCCTCGCTAATTAATTCTAACGTTCGAGGGGATTCTGTGAAAAGCTTCACCCGTTTATAAAGAGATTTCATATGTTACATTCTTGGATAGGTAGGTCAAATGCTTTTGTGTACGGGAATTGCGTAGCTATTAGGCATGTAAAATATAATATAATTAAAGCAAAAATAGAAAGGGGATTGTTCAGAGGCTTTTTGAAATCAGCATATTTTTTTTAGAAATTTGAAATTTTACTTTGTTTGTTTATTCGAAACACCCTGAATGCTTAAAACTTATAGAAGTGAGATCAACTGACCATACCGCCTTCCGCATCACGTACGCTACTCAACCGCTGCCGGTATTAAGCACGAGTTGTGAATACTTATATGATTTTGCAGGTAGGTACAACACAAATTCATTTCTAAAAATACTTTTTTTCATCATAGGTACTCAGTCAATCATAAGATGATCAATTAATGTGATGACGTTGATGTAGAGCTGTAATAAATGACTGATATTCATTGGAGTTTCCCATCGTTAAAGAGTGAAGTTACCTGTGATCACAACTACAGGAATCTTAACGATGAGCGAGACATTAGTTACGTAGTTAGTAACAAAATTGAATAAGACATCGCACAATGCAAATTTAGTAGCTACACGTTAATCCCCTACATGTAGTGAAGCTGTAGTTGCTGCGAAGCCGTCCCACTCAAACTTTCAACGAGTTGTGTCGCTCGGTGAAATAAAAAGCCTCTGCAGAAACTCTCTTCATTTGAATTAAATTTTAAAAAAGAACAATAATAACTTTGGAAGCAACCAGTCTACTAAACTTGTTTATTTTTATCAGTTCATAATTTTAAAAAGAAGCTGCAAAGAAGCAACAGGACTGTCGGGACTACTATCTTTGATGTTTTATTCACTGTGTACTTTTAATTTTATTTCGTTCATTTATAAATGCAAAAAGAAAAATATAGCATCCATGAAAATACGATACACAGATCTGCTTTATAAATATAATTGTTTGATACTAACATTATTTTGTTAAACGAGACACATCTCCATTCTAATTATATTATGTTGTATGTATTGTGCACTAGTTTAAATCATTAGCACATCACATAAGCGAATTTACATAACATACAGTTTCAGAAACAGCCTTTGTGTACTATGTTGATTTTAAATCAATTAAAACATTTATGTTGATGGTCCCGCCTACTGATGAACTGGTGTAACGAAAATGTTAAACAAATTAAACTATTTCAATTGAATTTGAACAAGATCATATAATATACCTAATCATATTTCGATATTGTACACGTGTATACTAAATTAATAAATAAAAACAAAAAATACGTAGGTATAGGCTAATTATATGCATAGGCTGAATAAGGTTTTGAGCCTTCTATCCTAGCGCAGTCCGACAATAAGTGAGCTTTGGTCCAACGCGAATATTATTGTTTAGGACAAGCACATTTAAAATACCGAATTGAAATTCGAATTGAAAAAAATGGCTAGGTTGATATATTTTTTATTTTAATAACCTTTTCATTTCACCAATAAATCACCTTTTCAAGTTACGAGGAAAAAAGAAAATATATTTTATTTTAGGCAATCATCTATTCACTAGGAACTTCGCCAAAGAGGCTTAAGCGCCAATCAAACAACCTTAGACGGATTGCCATAACAAGTAGGAAAGAAATAAATACTTCCTATTCGAAGATGAAATGAGTAAGTATTTACGTGTAGGTACTTAAGTAGCCATATAAGTACATTTTACATAACGACAGGTATTCGCCGTATGTCATTTAGGAATTTCAAAAAGATCTCTTTGTTAATTATTATAACTAATTGCCAAAATGTACATAGAAAAGCCTCCAGTAAGTACCTTTATTCCTTTTAAAAATAAATTAAGAATGGCCTTAAAATATGTCGGGTCTAATAAGTAATTCCTTTTAACGAAAAGGTAATTTTATTACGTCGGTATTTTCATTCGGATCCTGAAACGATCGGTATCTTTTATGAAATCCTTAGCCAAGGTCCTTCACCAATCTAATGAATAAGTTGTAATAAAATTATTCGCGCAAAATTATGTTGAACAAAAGTAGTCTGAGCGTACGTGTTATTTTATCCACAGATTACTGAATAGTTATTACGTAGTATATCTAACTATGTGTATATACAAAAAATACGTGTATTTAAAAAACAAGATATACAAGATGGTTATTATTATAACTTCAAATAATCTAAATTACTTACGTACATAAGTATAAAATAGGTATGTAAAATATTACAAAAAGATGCAAAATGTATACAAAAAGCAGCAAAACAGGAAAGATGTCATCTAATAAACAATTTTCCCACAATTTCCCATACAACTGTCTGGAAATAACTTTATCTTCGTTTTTTAAAGAAGCACGGAGCTTGTCACTTAATGTCACCCTCTAACAAGCGTTCATACGTCAATAAATAAAAGCACCTGTCAAGTAAAAAATGGAGCTCCTTTACATGAACAGAAAAACTGTATCATGTTTGCATGAATATTGTAAAATTAATTAACATTTTCATTAAACATGACATGTAATGTAACATAGCTTTTATTTTATTCGTTTAAAAAAAACTTTTTTTTTTAAACCGGCGTTTTTGCCTCTTTTCATAAATAAATTAAATATTTATTCAGTGGTTACATAGCTACTTAAAATATTTCTTTCAAATCCACAAAGAATAAATAAAATTACTTACCATATACCAAAGTTAAAAAATGTCCTTAAAATTCGCCAATCCGTCTTGAAGTTTAGTTCACCATTCTTCACGTTTACTTTGACTATCACTTTCGTAGCACAAAAGAAGTTGTACCACTTTATGATCTGACAAACAATTTGTCGTATCGAACCTCCCGCTACGGCGTAGTCAGTGCTACGACACGTGCGACTCTCGTAGCAGCCCCGATACACTGGTGTAGCGGCTACGAACTACACCGCCGAACTTAACCGACAAGAGCCGGGCGCCCCCGAGACTATGTAAGCAGTGATTGATATCAAATGAAATGTGAGGAATGAGTAGTTCCAGAGCTCTTTGTTTTAAGGATTACATTTTTTTCTGCCAACGAAACTCGTATATCTCTTAGGAAAAAAGCTCTCTATGCTGTGGCTTATTGATAAAAGGCGTCCATTTGTTTTACTTATTTCTACGCTATCTTGTTCTGGGTAGTTTTTTTCTAGCTAGAGTGGTAAGACGGACAATTTGCCTCGCATTAAGTAACAGAGACCAACCTAGATAGGTTACTTGCACTGTTTCTATAATAGTGACCGTGGGAATATTTTAGTACCTAAGTACCTATAAATATTGTTTTTATTTAACTAAAAATATCAAAAGAGATCGTGCCCCGTTAGCTGGTTCATAATAAAAATTCAGTAAATCTAAATCACTTCAAATAATAAATTAGTGAAATCTGGTCACGAATCTCGTAGTCTTACTCGGCACTTGTTTTAGGTCAAATTTGACAAACAATAACGTATAATGATAAATGATTCAATAATGTTAAGCGCTCGCTTTTTTATTTAGATCCAATGTGGCCAGTGACTTGACATGATTAAATTGTCCGAGGGAGGCCTTCATCATTAATACATAGGCACGGTATACCCTCTGATGTACACTTGGGACATAGAACGTGCATGCATAAGATATTGCCTCTCTCACTATATTTGGAATGTTATTGACCACCATGAATATGCTGATTTAATCAAAAATGCCAAAAATAAATAAATGGCGTGCTACCTCGTCCCCGCCAACGTCTGTCACCCCGCAGGAATGTCGCGCACTAACTTGCCAAACTATAGATAAGTAAAATTAAATTAAATTACATAGTTTAATGAATAAATGCCACCTTTATCATCACTTTTAATCAGCAGTTAAAGAAAAGCAAATGATATGCAACACCAATTAGGATGATCCGGTGATTGGGTGTTATAATGAAATCGGACCTCTCCGTATATTTACGTTTGAGACCGTACAATATACTCAAATAAAAATAAATTAAAATATATTTATTTTTCAAAATGGATTTAGTAAGTTTTTTCAAGTAAATTCCTCATCAAGCGCAAGTGTACGCAATGTTCACTTAAAACAAATGAAGTGCCATGAACAGATCAAAGACCACTTGCAGAGATGATGGTATAAGATTCGTTTACCAACGTTCGATAGAATAACTAACAAAAGTAATGACAAAGGAGACGAAGTCGCACTCCGCCCGAGACCCGCAATATAATGGCAAATTGTATTATCTCGGAGGAGCCGATGATTTGCGGATATTGAATTTATTATTATTGTCAAGGGCTCGTCGTAAAAGGGTTGGTGATTAAACCCTCCCTACGGATACCTACCCACTTAGGTAATTTGAGAAATGCCAAGAATATCTTCACAACTGGCTACCCTCCGGGTAAATATGACACTACAGCATTATTGCGACGGAAAGTGGTCCCGTGCTGGTAAAATAGTTCAACTATTTTCGTTGTTTGTGGTTATTTTGTATTGGAGTTGTAGAGGTGGTCGGTGTTACAACTTATGGTGTCGTATTTTCCTTTCAATTTTGTCCCGAATAACTTAAATTCAAAGACGTTTCGAAACTCTTCACGTACTATCTAAGGTTACCAAGAAAGCAGTTTGGAACTTGAGAAGTCTATGTATAGAACTCCCAAATTTTCGTGTTATCATTTTCTTCTATCCATTTCTGTCCTATAACTATACGTGAATTACTTGTTAATTAAAAGAAACAAAATTAATAATCCAAAAAATTATGAATATGTAAGTACCGAATAATGATCTTACAAGATGTTACCTATCTATTACCACCTACATTTACATAGCCATTTACATACAACATACATACCTAAATCTAAAACCAATATTAGGCTGTAAGCATTTATTAAATTCTAATCTGATTATCTCACGCCTAGAAGCTAGTGTCTTAATTAAGTAAACTAGGCAATTCATTAAGGAGTTGTCACGAATTAACTTTGACATAACGTAATAAAAGGGGAACACTTTGCCTCTGTTTGTGTTAGACGCCTACGCTCTCGCAGACGCGATAATACCTGCTTTATACGCAAGCAACGTAATCTTAGAGGGATTAAGCCCCCAGATATTTTAATTGGCCTCGTATTTAAAACACACAGCTTCTTCTGTTAAGAGAAATGTAAAAGGTTACGGCAGAACAAAACTAAGAACTTAGGTAAGTACCTACTTGGTAATTTGTAAAACGTTATACAAAAATTGTTGCGACCTAAGTATTTCTGAAATATGCTATCTTTTAGTTAGCAGAATCAGAAAACACTTCTTTAATTTATTTCAGTGAATTTGTTTTTACCAAAAACTATGTTATTTCGTTCTCCCGATTTGAAACTTATTATAACTGAAACCATTTAAATGGACGTGAAAATCGTGAACATATTCGGAGTTAGAAAATCTTAGGTATTATACAAGATTTCCATAATATTCAAAGTAATAAACACGATCCCTGACGTTTATCACGAAACACGATTCTCACTTCTATTAACATCTGCAATCTGACACTAACTTGGATTCATACTTTTATTTTTCTTGCTATTCATTCTACCAGTTTTTGAAAAGAAGGAATTAAGCATGTATATTGTTGATACGACTTTTATTTAAATCAAAACTTTTAGTTTTGATCTTTTTGCGATAGTTCCATCAAAATATTCAATTTTCTTTTATTTATTCATTCACAAAAACGTATTTAACCCATTTTATTTTTCACAGAAAGTGTTTTATTAAAACAAAATTTGTAGAGTTCATTGTAAAAGAATGAGTATAATTTCACGACCATTTAACTTAACAATAACAGTTTCCATTAGCGAGCACTAACTAATGAACACCAATGACCAGCTCTTTAAACGACTAGCCGGGAGAGACAACGTTTTAGTATTATTGTATTAATGATAACTGCCGCCACTATAGCACAGTTGGGGAAGCGTGATTTCCTTACTGAATGATAGTGAGTTCGATTCTTACTTTAGTTATAGCTATATTAGTTTGATTAAGGAGGTTTTATTCCTACTGTTCACCGCGTTGATAGGTAGTCGATTATGCACTTGAGCTTGTTTGGCGGTGACTTTTAACCACAGCTTTTAACGTTCGATTGAAATATGAAACAGCAACGTTTGGGACAAACCGTGAAAAAAATCTGTAGTAAACAAAAGAGCGATCTAAACAAAAGCAATTCGTAAATACCAAACCGATCAATCTTTGCAAAAAATGCACATTGGCTTTGCCGTACCGAACTGTACTAATGTGACTTTTTACCGGGCCACGTTTTCCAATATGGGAGGTATGGTAGGTAGGTAGGAGGCCTTTTTTGCTCCATGCCAGATATTTGCTAACAGTCTTTTCGAAATTGGATTGAGTTTTCTTTCTATTTTATTATTGGATAATACATTAAATAGTAAAGTTTGCCTGTAATAATTTAATTACATGAAAGTTACTGAACTGGAGATATCTAGAAAGTTTCTCATAAAAATCATATTTCAAATATAGGTATGCTAAGATTAAAGTTTACTCAGTACTCCATAATATTTAAACGCCCTAAATATTACGATAAAAGTAGAACGAACTGAACAAACCCGACCCTATTCTTCTTGGAGACACAAGAATAAACATACAAATTGCGAACGACTACCACCGTCGTTTCTCTATGCAGTTTTAAACCTGCAGCTTTTCGACGAGTTCTCGTGCTAACAAGCAGCCAAATCGATTTGACACAATTTGCGGTACAAAGCCTTCCTGCGCTGATACTTTTCATACGAAAGACATTTTTTGTAGCCGATTTTAAATTTTATGTTTTTAGTATTGGTTTTGGGTTGATTTGCCTGAGGCATGAATGTAGCGAAATACGAGTAAACGTAGAGTATACGTAGTAAAGATTTAATTATTTTTAAGTTTTTTAAATGTATATTTCATACAATTTGCAGCTATGCTAGTTATTTTTGTGCATTTTTCATATAGGTACTAACAAAACGATTTCCTTTTCTACACGCGTTCTCATGTTGGAACCGATGTAACAGAAAATATGGTGGTTGTGTGTCTGGTCTGATACTCTGATCGCAGTTTATATCGTATGAATATTTTTTTACAAGGGATCTGACTGAAAGTCCTGCCAATGCAAATAGCTTGATGTAAAATGCTCTTCCACTGGAAACGATAAATAAACGGCTTCGATACATGACATGTGTGAAAACAACGAAAAGTGTTGACTGCTGTGCTGGACCTATTTAAAAAACACATAGCCATAATAAAACGATTCATTCGCATTGGCTTAATAGTGGGCACCTAACGATATATAAACCTGGGAGCGGGGACCATGGATATGGCCCATCGTCTGCACATCTGAACAGTTATGGCTTTCCGAATACGATATGCGACCGACGCTCAGCCAGGTATTACCCGTTTTATTGCATTCAATTTTATTTTATGCCCCCTTCATTTTAGAAGAGGGCTTCTACAAACTCTCTACTTACTTACTATTTTCGTGTCTATTGAAGTTTGGTTTTGTGAACTGTTTATTTTTATTCACTTTTTTTTTAAAGGAGAGTAATCAATACTTTATCTAATTTTACTAACAAGACGAAAGATATTTGTGAATCTAAAATCTAGGACAAAATTGCCTTCGCCTTAGGTCCAGCAGTGGACGTCCATCAGCTGACATGATGAATTGTAAACGATCATAAATGACAACGCAAAATTACACTACAAAATTAGCTTAGGTACTATTTACTATGTCATCGATACAGCATACCCTCGTACTCTTAAAAATATCCAGTTTTATCTAGTCTTGCCCTTTTCATCCATTTCCGATCTTTAACATTAAATTCTTTATTTGGATCAAAATTGACGATTTAACGGTGACACCGGTCGTGTCACATTTGCTGTTATTAGATCAATAAAAGTCACTAGGTGTTTTATGATCATAAAAGATCAGATATTGAAGTTAATCGGAAATTTTAAATAATCCAGTAACTAATAGAGTCCCTACTACGAATTTGATTGACGATTTCAAAAATTACTCAAGCGTATCAGATTAAGGCAAAAGACAATTGAAATACCTTAGGCCCAATTGAGCTGACAATCTTTATAAAGAGATAAAGGAGTCTTTATGATGTATTTTTTACATTATTTTATTAAAACTAAAACGTACCTAGTAGTTTTCTCGTTACCACGTTATCTTTAACTTACAGTGACTACCTAACAACACACAGTCATCCTACATTTCGTACAAAAAGCCATAAGGTAATCAACTATTTCTAGGTAATTTATGAAACACAAGACCATAGATTCAATTGAATACAGTCTGAGTAACATACCTACGTGAGTAAACAAATCAAGTAAAACAGCAAACTCATAAAGTTACGTCTTGATAAATAGTTTCTTGGAAATAAATATCCTTAGGGCAAGGGTTACGGGTAATAAACGAATAGAATGGATCTAAACATGTTATTTGAAGAGCTGACAAGCTAGACGAGTATTCATGGCGAACACTTATTTACTTACAAACAAAAGGCTAAAATATTACTTCTCGAACGGTTCGTTTGTCTTGTGAATGCTTTAGTGTTTATTGTTGGTCTTTTTTACTCAGTTGGGTATTTAACATAAATTAGTTTTTAAACATTATTATTAATTAGATTTAGAACTAACCAACAAAGGCTATACCAGTTTAATTTCAACCTTAAGTTTCCACAACAGAAATAAGGATGGTTTTTGTCGTATCTGGCACCACTCAGGGAAAATATCTTTTTATTCATGAAAATTACAAAAATATGGTAAAAGAGAAAGTATTCATAAAAGAAGAAAGTATTAAATTTATATTACATCTCCGAGTAGATTTGCTTCAAATCAATTTATCTTGCAAACACAAGATTCTCGGAGCCAAGGAAAAATCTTATTTAAATCCAGCGACATTTCTGCGTAATCCGGATTCTACACAAAAGAGTCCCCTAACTATCATGAAGTAGCAGATAAGTGCAATCTGGTAAAAATAAAAAGACTGTAGACTTGAAGAAGAATGGCCGGGCTTTGCTACTAACGACTGAAGTCCTATCTAACAAACAAACGGTAATAACAAGAACACCTTAACGCGCTTGTGATAAATTATATTTTGTTATCAAGTGACAAGAAAGTAAACTAAGTGGCTCAACTTTTTGTGTTTTGCTCGAATTATTCAGACGCAAAATTTAATATTTGGTAATAAAATGGAAAACAAACTGACTTACAAACATATTTATAACATCGTTTAAACATAACTACTATCAATTTAAGGAGCTACGAGAAAGATAAATATTCGAAATAATCTGTTCTGTGACAAGTGCTGGCAAAATTCGAATTTTACCAGCACTTGTCACAGAACACAGAAGCAAAGGAAGCCATGTTTCGTATTTTGCTTATGCATTAGACCAAAGGATCCCGCAGTTGGAGACAATGGCGATCTTATACAAAGTATTCCGACTTCGCGCAATAAAGAGCATTGAGTGAAGGGGTGGCGTAGATAAGACTTTTATCCCAAAAGGGACTATTTCACGCTCTGAATAGAATTATTCAAACCGAGTAGTTGATTATGAAATAACCTGAATTAAATTATGAGTCGGGGTGTCACAATGAATCTTTGTATCTGATCTTCTAAGTGATAATTTTATGGTTTGCGCATACTTATAGGTATGCCTAGTCGAAATTATTATTATCCCCATTCCACTTTCTCATACCTAGAATAAGAGTTGTTTTTTTTATTTCGAAACGTTTACATAATTTGGTCTTAATAAAAATATTGTTTGCAAGTAATATAGAACAACTTTGTAAAAGTTTTTGAGTTTCATAACTACAATTACCTGCCAACTTCTTCAAAGAACAGCAACGAGGTTCTGTGATTCTGATATTGCACTAGAGACTAGCTTCAAGATTTTGCATGTTTAAGACGGGCATTTGCTTACAGATCGCGTAAAAATTACAAGAAATACCAGAATATTATTTTCTATTATATTCCAAAACGTTATACTTGGTATTTTCACAATAAAATATTCTATCGCATAGAGAATTCCAAGAGCAACGTTCTCCAGCAAAAGTCTTTTTACATAAACTAGGGTAGTATGAAAACAACGCGGCCCATAGAATTTAATAAATGTAGGCAAGTCAGACAATGCAGATTTTATTCTGACATTTTCTACAAAATCTTTTGCAAATAAACGTTCTCTCTGTGTAGAATCAAAGCTACAGTAGAGAAGGCGTTCTCCCTCTCTCTTCATATATCTATTGCATGGCTCTTATTTTGTAGGTGTGTGTGTAGCAATTATTACCGAAATAGGTTAGCTAATCGAAAACTGTGTGCGTTATTAGTATAGTTATCAAGTGGGCTTTTCATGAGATAACAGATCATGTTAACGGTAGGAATCCGAGTGGAAAACCAATGATGAATTCTCGAATATTTTATAGTTTGAAACGAAATTAAAATACTTAGTAGCATCTGTATTCAGTGATGTTGGTGAGTTAAACGTATTGCTGGTTAAAAACAACACACAGAAAGGTAATAAAATATGCAAATTGCAAAACTTCATCAAACCGAAAGCAGACCGCAATTAAAAGCTAACTAAAGAGCTGAAAATAATCAAGAAACATTAACTTTTAATTCAATTAAGAGTGCAAATCCAAGTGCATGGAACGGAAGTAAGTTAGCAAATGCGAGGACAAAATCCCACCTTAAGACCTTACCGGGTGCGGGAGGAGACTTAGTTAATTTTATGCCGTTCACGGATACTTTAATTTCTCGCTCGGTTGATAATTTTCTGGCGCCAGCATCCATGGAGAAAATCTGGGTGGAAGTTCACTTGAATATTATTTAAATGCAAGCGCTGTATACAGACACAGCCGACTCTAATGCTTTATTGCAGTTACGTTTTTCAGGGCGCTTGCCTTTGTGAAACTTCCAAACAAGTACATAGACTTTTGTATAAATTAAACTGATAAATGAAACAAAATATTGTTAACTAGGCAATAATACAAAATCGTAATAATAATGCACAGGAAGCTTAAGTAAATACATAGGTACTGTTAATTATAAAAATTTATATGTTGGCGATTGCTGTTGATTGAAAATAATTTGTAAACAATTTTAGCATTTTGTGTTCACTGTTGCCAATTTCATAAACCTTTAGTTATAATCTCTGACGACAAAAGTGGTCGGATAGATTGATTGATGAAATTGGCAACACCGACAAAATATATTCTTTTTATGAACTTGGTGTTTTGACACTCTGTGGAAAATATGTTCGGTGATTAATTCAATTTTGACGACTGAATGTGAATAAACATGTTGTAAGATTAATCCATCTTTTATCTGGGGGCACGGCCGTGCCCCCGCCAAGTCGAGCCAAAAAAAACGGCCGTACCATCCTTTTCTCGAAGCAATTCAAGGCCCTTTTGACCCCCCTGTAGCTTACTAGTGGATAAAGCTAGAAGCCAATTTTTTTTAACAATCGAGAGTATATACTATAACTAGCTATTGTACCAAATTTCGTACAATTATTATCAATAGTTTAAAAGTTACCGCCAGTCAAAGTTCACTACTTTTGACACTCACTGACTCACTGACTCACTGACTCACTGACCGATCATCAAAATTCTAAGGTACTTCTAGCAAACGCATAACCTTGCAATTTGGAGGGTAGTGCTTTTATACGGAGTAAATTCAGGAAAAACTTAAAAAATATTAATTTTTAACTGCAATAATAAGTTAATCGCTTGTTTTTATTTGCGGTTGGTAAACTAAATCTTTATACAAAACTTCACTGAAACTCATTTTCAGAGTCGCAAAAATAAGTTTGTTAATACGACCGAGGTTACTTGCGCGTGACAAGTTTTTACCTGTCGCGTTGTCTGTAATCAAATCTTGCAAGTTAAAATTTGACACACTTCCCGGTTTCCAATTGAGCTGAAATTTTGCATGCATTATGTATATCGCGTGATAATGCAATAATATAGTAACATGTAACTGATCTGGCGATAGAGCTGGAAGGTGGCCATAGGAACTCCGTAATTAAATGACGCGACCTTATTGAGTTTGGGCTCGTTTGATTTATCTTGAGAAGTACATTCATACTTGATGGTAACCAGGGTCTGATGATGGAGCTGGAAGGTGGCCGTAGGAACTCCGTAATTAAATGACGCAAACCCATCGAGTTTGGGCTCGTTTGATTTGTCTTGACGAGTACTTTCATGCTTGATTGTAACCAGGGTCTGATGATGGAGCTGGAAGGTAGCCGTAAGAACTCCGTAATTAAATGACGCAAACCCATCGAGTTTGGGCTCGTTTGATTTGTCTTGATGAGTACTTTCATGCTTGATGGTAACCAGGGTCTGATGATGGAGCTGGAAGGTGGCCGTAGGAACTCCGTAATTAAATGACGCAAACCCATCGAGTTTGGGCTCGTTTGATTTGTCTTGATGAGTACTTTCATGCTTGATGGTAACCAGGGTCTGATGATGGAGCTGGAAGGTGGCCGTAGGAACTCCGTAATTAAATGACGCAACCCCATCGAGTTTGGGCTCGTTTGATTTGTCTTGACGAGTACTTTCATGCTTGATAGTAACCAGGGTCTGATGATGGAGCTGGAAGGTTTCCGTAGGAACTCCGTAATTAAATGACGCAAACCCATCGAGTTTGGGCTTGTTTGATTTGTCTTGATGAGTACTTTCATACTTGATGGTAACCAGGGTCTGATGATGGAGTTGGAAGGTGACCGTAGGAACTCCGTAATTAAATGACGCAAACCCATCGAGTTTGAGCTCGTTTGATTTGTCTTGACGAGTACTTTCATGCTTGATTGTAACCAGGGTCTGATGATGGAGCTGAAAGGTGGCCGTAGGAACTCCGTAATTAAATGACGCAAACCCATCGAGTTTGTGCTCGTTTGATTTGTCTTGATGAGTACTTTCATGCTTGATGGTAACCAGGGTCTGATGATGGAGCTGGAAGGTGGCCGTAGGAACTCCGTAATTAAATGACGCAACCCCATCGAGTTTGGGCTCGTTTGATTTGTCTTGACGAGTCCTTTGATACTAGATAGTAACTAGGTCTGATAATCGACTCAGAAATATTTACCGCCCGGACTTGTCTAAGTTCATAACAACAAAGCCTCTACGAAAGGGCAAAAGGGATAGGGAGTGGGCTTTAAAAATCAGTTGCTGATGTAGGTACAGCAAATCTTAAAGGAGCCGGTGAAAAGATGGATTATTTACAAAAAGAAGTGAGATCCCACCAAAAACAAAAATGTAAAATTCCAAGTCTCGCTGTGTTTTCCTTTCACAGTAAAAAGTTATGAGATCAAATGTCAAACCAAGTCGTATGTACGTATTGCGGTGGTTTTGATATACGCCACCTTTATTTTTCTATAATAAATACCTACAATGACTTGGCAATCGCATGACTTGCCGATTACATGGCTAACCAATCGTCTCTATGCTATCTGTTGCAGTCTACCTATTACGAAATCTTCTTCGGGTTTGATCACCAGTTTGCTGTTAAAACTTTAGTCTCATACTATCTATATTGATATAAGATAGGAATGTCAGGCCTGTAAATTTGTCAATCAAGCCAAGGCAACACACTTGTTTTGGGAGAAGCACACGCTCATAATTTCTAGGGACCTAGTAAAGTGATTTGTTGTTTTCATGCGATTGCCAAATCTTTGTAGGTATTTATTATAGAAAAATAAAGGTGGCGTATATCAAAACCACCGCAATACGTACATACGACTTGGTTTGACATTTGATCTCATAACTTTTTACTGTGAAAGGAAAACACAGCGAGACTTGGAATTTTACATTTTTGTTTTTGGTGGGATTATATTTTACAGTACCTACTCCCCCCGGAAAATTAGGAGACGTAATCTACCTATGAAACTGGTCTACTTTCCCCAAGATATGAACCAAAAACAGAAAATGTTTGCATCTATTTACAATAAATCGATCATATTCAAGTATTTACCTACTTGTTAATCAAATACATTTTGCCTCTCGTTATTTGTCATCGTTTCGGTCAGTTCGACTTGACGAATCGAGATCAACTCGTACATAAATTAAGCAGGCCGGTTAACGACTGTCGACACTCTGAATACCATTCGCTATAAATTACTCTTTTAAACGAGACTTTTTCATTGTCTATCGGGCATTCCTGTAGAAAATGTAGGTATTGTTTTGTCCATTTATTAGCTCCAATATCTAAAAATGTAGCTACATATGTATAACCAAAGATAAATACAACTAAAACATAAATATCTCTCTGAGTAAAAGATACCACTTTAATTAAATTTTACGTTTGGTCTAATCGTCTAATCTTTTTCGATGAATAACATTTTGCAATCTTTCAGTGACTTCAGAATGAGTTGAAAATCTTTGAACCTTTCTTAAACATAAAAGCCAACCTAAATATCTATCGAATATTATGATAACGTCTTAAACATCAAGAAGGCGGATTGAAGCAAATAAAAGTCAAAGAAAAAAACCGTTCGAAGGAACCATTCCTCTAAATCAGAGAGGTTAGGTTGTTATGAAGATTGGGAGGGAGTAATAATCGTAAAACACACGTAAAACTCATCGAGAGGCGAACCTAACGCGCTCAGCATGATAACTGTTTGAATGGAATCACTCATTCGGACATAACAGCTCAAGTTCTTGATTTATATGACTATTACCAAACTGGTTTCCACTTGACAAAACTGAATAATTTTACTGGAATGAAAAGCTTAGTACTTATAGGTATAGATAGACGAGTAGAAGATTATAGATTGTTCATTTAATTCGTTATAACTCTATCTCATCTCTCTCTACCTGTAACTCTATCAGTCAATTACTTTTTTTATTATTATTCCATCATAACGTTTAATCTAATTAAAGAAGGTACTCTTTGTACACGTACATTACTGTAAAATACGTGGACCTATTACTTAATCTTTTTGCTTTTTCGGGACTTCCAATGCGTTTGAGATACTCGCCTATTCTGTGAGTTCTTTCATTCGCAGTATATATACCTTTTGAACTGCCCTCGCACTGAATTGCACTGCTTTGTATACAGCAATTAATTTAGCATGATAATGGAAAAGTGTTACTCTTTCATTTGAAGCGCTCGATACCCTTTCAAAAACAAACCCACAGAGAATAGACGTTACAAACGAGCGTCATTTATCGTGTAAATTCAAAAATGTTAAATGCTCTATCAAAATATAGTTTATACTGTTTCAACGTTTGCCGCGTAGAAAATTTAATTGTAGTTCCGGTTTGCCGCCAATTTCATAAACGTTAAAAAAATATTCAAACAAAAAATATGAACTCTGACTGAAACAATGTTAGGCATTATGTTGAAATTCCTATTCCATGTGAGTGCCCTGTTCTAAATTGATTGAAAGCTCTTTGAAACAGGTACTAAAAATATATTTGATAGGAAAGTGTGCATTCTTTCTTTTTAATATTGTTTACACTTTTACCTATTTAAATAAAGAACTGAAATATTATTTGCAAAATACTTGTAGTTTAGCTAATTGAAAAATATAAAAAGTCTTTTATTGTTTTAATTTAGCGAAACTTTGTGGGAAATATCGAAAATATCCCATCCGAGCAGATAGTTACCACTTTTTTGTGATTCAACATGTTTTGAAGGTCTCTTCGCCTTGAAACTGCTACTCGGGCAAGCGCTACATGAACCACTGTGATTAAACATTTTGAACTATATTTCACGAATAGTTAAAGTTCCGCTGCATCAAAATCGAGAATTCGGCCGTGTGGAGTTCGTTAAAAACACAATGGACACTTATATCCCACATTTATACACGCAAATATTCGGAATACGATCGCGAGACTTGTAAAACCAACATGCATGTGTCGAAACTGAATTTCGTGACGCGAGCGCGGCCCGGATGCGTTATTTTTGTTTCCACGCCACTCGCACTCTGTTTATTCAATTTTAATAACAATATTTTGCTTCGCTGCCCACTTGCGGAGCTGTTTTTGGACCATATTTCATGAGATATTATAATTAATTTTCTCGAATAAAAAACAAGTAAGTAGGTACATTATTTAAGAAAAACAACACTTTTCTCGCGTAAAAGTGTGAATGTTAAATATGAGCTAGGTACTTACTTATTTTTGTGCTCCATGGAAGAGGGAAAAGCTTTTTTCGTTTGCGCATAATGATGTTCATTTACTGACTTATTAGGTAGATGCGTTGTGAATAATTTTCTAACAACGCTATTTTTCGTTAAAAAAGCTTTTGATTGCTTTTTACAAGATTCTTAAATTAAAATAAGTACTTACTCAGGTTAGCTCAAATGCTCAAATCAACGTCGTGTGATTAAATATTTATTTACAACGTTCCATATAATAAACTTCGATTCAAAGTAAATCAATCCCCTGCTATGATAACAAGACATATATTTTAGTAGATTTTGCTAGTGACAAAAGCAATATTCGGTAGGTCCATACCGTTTCATAAACTACCTCAATTTTGTCTCTATTCATGGTGCCTATGAATGGCTCTGTCTGCGTCTAACTTCAATTACTCGAAGCTCGCAGCTATGACTTGCAAACTGTGGTCTTGGCCTAAGTATTTGACGCCAGAGAAGCAGAGTAATTTAATTGCCTCTTATCAAACCTGGCTTGAGTGGCTGATCACGTTGCTTTGCTGTGAAATGGGGCTACAATCTAACATTCATTTAGCTTGGTTTAATAACAATTCAGTACTGAATTCTAGACTTAACAACCTTTGCCAAATGACCTATATTCTAACAAGTATTATAATTATTGTAATATACTTATTAGATTTGAAAAACAATGACTTAGTTTGAATATTTTTTTTAGTTTGGTCTCCTTAATATTTCAATTATATTCACGAAAAGCATTTTCTTTATGCGCTTACTTCAAAGGCACGCTTTTTATGCACAAAATTTCATGCTCAAACTTTATTTAAAGACCTAATTAGTATAGAACATTATAGAGAAACTTTCAAGCTGCTATATATAACCTCTTTATAAGTAAGTACCTAAGTATTTTAGTTTGGCGCCGCCATTTTAATAATAAAAATAAACATAGAACTTTTCTAATAGCTTAGGAGAAACTTTAAAGTTTAAATTCATAGAATCAGTTATAAGAGTTTTTGCTGCAGCAATAATAGTAACCAAACTAAGTGAAACTTGTTTTCAATATTTTTCCAGCAAAGCTGCTCACTCTAATATTGTAATGTTTGCATGTAATTTTAATTACTTATTATTTGTATGTTTCACTACCTATTCAGGATTTTATCAATTTGGTATGGAGAATAATCGCCTACTCATAGATTAACAAAGCATATTGATAAAATTTAGTAGGTTAATTTTTAGAGCACTGCACTGCTATCTGATCTTTAGTTTTTGCTCTTAAATATCGTTCAAACATTTCCTTGAACGTACTTACTTCCTGCAAGTATTTGAGCTTCGTAAGAAGTTACGGAATCTACATACTTAGCATGAAAAAGGGAAGTGAGTCTGTATCCGTATAGTTAAACACTAATGAACTCCACGTGTGGACTTGCAAAGTTGGTCTAGGCACCGATAGTTGAGAATATTGGTACCGCACGTCTTCCGGAAATTAGCGTTTGATCAGACATAGTAGCGTAACGTGCTCGCAAATTTTGTAGAGTATATTACATTTTGATGTCCTCATCAATTTTTACGTCCAAAACTTTGATACTTGAATCTTCTTTCTTCTATGTTTGTATTTAGGTACCTATATTTATCATCAAAACTAAAAGAAGTATCAAAATTAAACATAGCGTCTAGAAGAGTAAGGTTTTTTACCACCTGCCTCGCTTGTTACATCAAAAGAAAACAACATCAACAGTTAAGTATGTTTTAAACTTATTATAAAATAAGAAGTTTTTGACGATCTCAACAAATAAAACACTTTCATCTTTAGTCTGTCTCTTCTCAATGGTAAAATCCCACGCACAAAAAAGTTCTAAACCTCTGCTCTTATAATGCTTTCTTTACTAAGTATATTTCCTTGTACGCGCGTATTTTATTTCAACATATTTTTGTTGCTAATAAAAAATATGGTTCATAAAAAATTATATAATGCTTATGGCACGCGGGGTGTAAAGATAAGTTTACAATGGTTATTTATAGTGGATGAGCAAAGTAAGCAAGGGTGCGAAAGGGGTCACCACAGTCGGACGACCATAAATTTTTCATCTCATTAGGTGCTAGGGACGCCCTGGATATGCATTTAGCTTCATTAGCTCTAATGTTCTCTGGGCATCATAGCTCGGCTGCGGTGCGTAGGTATGTTAATAATGCACCGACTGTTCAAAGCCTAATGTTAACCCGCCTGTAGTGATTCCGTCAAAAACAGTCTATAGGCATATTTCGTTATTTTTATAGCTTGGAACGTTTTATGATGAAATTTTATTGTTACAGAACCTTTTATAACCTACCACTAACCTAGCTTTTGCCTGTCATTTTGTTTATAGTGTTTTGATTTTTGATCAATTGTTTTTTTTGTCCTCGAAATCACTGCTTTCCCCCTGTTTCTGTTTTCTTTGACTTTTCTGACTAATGTTTACATTAAAAGATTAAATATTTAAATATAATTTTTAAAACACATTTAAAGCAAATACGTCTGCATGGGAATAAAATGAATAGGCATTCAAATATTTTATAAAAAGAAACAACGTAAAACGCCAATAGGCAAAACCTTTTACATATCGGATGAAAAGGGAAAAAGATAAAGAATGTTGCCCTTTCCAAATGAACAAAATGCCTAATTTCACAAGTGAGCTGGTTCCGTTTATCTTTTTCCTGCACGGATTCAGTACCACGGTCCGGCCGATGTTCGATCCCATCACAATGAAACGTATCTGTATTGCCTTCCCTTTGCTTTCAAATCTGACTTTACGCGCTGCTCTGTGATTAATTAAAAAGAGACGGACGGAAGCTCGATGTTAGTTTTTTCTACTCACTACGTTAGAATACTTTTTTTTCCAGTTTTACTTGGTACCAATCAAAGAATACGAAAAACTTTAATTTTACTTAATAAATCTAGCTATTTACAAGTATTTTGAGACGGTTTATTATATGACGTAACAGGAGAAAGGAAGCGTAGAGATCAAATATCACAATATACCAATATTTGGTATCGACGCAGGCGTTAATTGTGCAATATTGTTATTAGGGTTCTTACCGTACACAGCAAGAAGATGGCAATGGTGCTCCAATTTGGTTAATTAATGGTAGTAATGTGAATACGCCATTATAATTAGGTCAGTTAAAGGGCGCGTTGAGTAGGTATTGGTTATCTTCAATAACTAGAAGATGATTTACAAATAGTAGGTTTTCCTTCTACTTCTAATATGCGTAGTACGATTGAATGTTCTAATTAACAAAATGAAGAAGAATGTGAATTAGTACTAGTTACTTAAAAATAAAGCAAATGGACGGTAGTATTATTAAAATATTTGACAAATCAAGAAAGTTCATTGAAATTTACGTATTTATTTCTGAATAAAAATGTTCCTGGTAGGAATAATATTACTAAGTATTTATTATTAGTTTTTTACTCTCTATATTCCACTTACTTTGATTCCGTGTTTAGTTTTCCAATGCAAGTAGGTAGTTTACACTAAATCATGGGAGTATATCATTGCGAGTGTGATTCGCAGGCCGTGCGTGAACGATTACAGACGTGACATGACGGGGCGAGCCGGAATCGCAATTTTACGCGCCTATTAAACGAAACAAATCACCATACAACGACGCGACCCTCGGGCTGCTCTCATATTGCACTATATACGTTGCACTATTTTATTTTCATCTATTATTATCTCATCGGAGCATACGATAAAATCAATTCAGTAACAACATCCAGTTGCTTTTTAATCAATTCTCCACTTTGTTGAAAGCGTATCCGTAGCTTACAAACTACACTTTAAACTTCGTAGCATCCATCTATTCGTTTCATAGTTGAGATGCTTTTTGATTTATAGTACCAGTTTTCTATTCTCCATTATTTTTCTTCATTTTAAAGCGCATAAAATCGCCCAACAGGTAGTCGGTTTTAGTAAAGCCAGTGGAAAATCTTTTCCGTAGCGTCGTCAGTTTTTATAGTCAGTGGGAACTGGAAAGTACGGGTACATTTTGGTGTCTTTCTTTCTTTAGAATATTCGTTTGTTTAAGCCCAGGCGTAAATAAGAACAGGCCGGGGCTCGCTTACAATAAAACGCTGTGAATTTCCTTCGGCCGTATTTTCGAATGGTTTCAACTCGCGCGGAATGTTTGTTTGAGTTAGGACCTACGTCTACCTCTGACTTATGTGACGGCAGCAGAAGAATTTCGTCGCCATTTACTGAAAACATTACGTAAACAAGGAAACGGGCACATTTTTGTCACACTAGATCGTTTTATAAGTATTTAACCGAAGACTTGGAGCAATTAGATTCTCGTTTTTTAGAAACTTGGTATGCGTCACTACTTTTAGGTAAGTTTATACTACATATACCTACCTATGTATTTCAATATTAATATTTCATAAATTAAAAGGATTTGTAATTGTAATTTTGAATTTTGTGAATTTGTGGAAAGAAATTCGTAAACGATAGCCCAAGCCCTCTTGCTATTTCGCTTTTCAATTCCATTTAGGTACCTCGCATTGTTTTGCATCAAATATTAAACATTTTGTATATTGAATGAAGTCCTTCAAACGGGAAAATTGATAAAAAGCTTTACTCTGCGATAAATAAAACCTGGAAATCCGGGACTCCAATAAAAAATAAGAGATAAAAGAGCGGGGTTACTTTATTATGTTTTCAATTTACATTGTTCAAGTTCATCCGCCTAATATCATTGTCTAGGAGACTCGTTTACGTGTTATACGTTACAAAACTGCCTATTTCATAAAATATTGGCTCGTAACTATTCCATTTCTACAATAGCAAGTAATTATTTAGCTAATTACTTGTTAGGTATTTATTTAGGTATATGAGTTCATTATTCAGAATGTAAAAAATGATAACGATTTTAAGCACCTAAATATGATATTTTTATGTTGGTACTCGTATCTATCTCTTCTAGTAGCAAACAAAACAATATCTCCCGTCTCTTTACCCACCCACAACTTTGTGTCTCAACTTTGGCCCAGCTTAGTGGGCATTGTCCCTTTGCCAACCAGGGATTAGCGAATTAATTTCGCTGCGTGTGAAGTTTTAATTATTAATTTCACTGAAATTAGAGAGGTGCTGGAATATTTGAATAATCTCAAGTCAGTTCCGGGTCTGTTTATATTTTGTAGAGATAATAAATTATGAAATCTCTACGCTTTTACCAATATTGAGTCATTTTTCCTATTATTTATTTAGGTATTTTATCCATCCTAACGAGATATATCTCGGTGTTATTGGTCAACCCGATCTTTATCTGACTCAAAAAAAAAACAACTGAACGAAACTCTTTACATTTTCAAATCGTATCTTACGTACTTAATAGGGCCGTTCAAAGTTACAGAAACATCCATTGGGATAAGTTAACATGCCACACACTATCGCTCCCTACGGGTTAACCGTTAACCCTAACAATAGGTATAAATCATTTCATATAAGTTTGTTGTTCACATCTAGTTTAGACTCACTACAGCAGTCACTACAGCTATGTGTAAGGTATTTCGGGGTTTATCTTGTTGTGGAATCCCTGTTAGTTTGCTGACACTAATCATGTATGTCAAGCGAAGGTTCCAGATATACGCATTATGTTGGCTTAATAGGTATGTACCAAATATCAGGGACCAAACATCACTAGTAGGCAATTTATCAATCAGATTTTATTAAAACCTTGTAATCATCATTTCAATTTAAATGTCGGTACAAAAGTAATTAACGTTTATTTCGCCGATGTATTTAAAGCAACATTTGTACAACTACAGCTAAATATTTACAAGCCGTTTAAATACGTTGAATATTTTGAAAGCGCAAGTCAACAACGACTACCTTGTATACAGACGGAAAATGATTCTGACGTCCCAATATGTTTGTGAAATATTCATTTATTGCATTCCCTTGCGACGAAACTAGGTACTTAATTGATTTCATATACAGTTTTGTTTACTGTAACCTAAATAGACAAAAGAACTGAACTTAATTGAAGTTTTACTGAGAAATGGATTCAGTTTATTGCGAACCAATTCGGTGAAATCGCTAATTAACCACGATCCTATAACACGTCA
This sequence comes from Anarsia innoxiella, assembly GCA_947563765.1. Classification (NCBI taxonomy): domain Eukaryota; kingdom Metazoa; phylum Arthropoda; class Insecta; order Lepidoptera; family Gelechiidae; genus Anarsia; species Anarsia innoxiella. The sequence continues at coordinate 4,005,427 of OX387403.1, forward strand.
ACAGCATGTAAGGTATTTGGATAAAACTTATGAATAAGCTACCTGCAACTTATTAATGTATGTGCGCTCAGTTCTACAATATACGGTGTATCGACCACACGGTGTTTTATTTATCAGTGGCGACTGAGGATTTATTGGTGTAAAAACATGTCAATTGGTAAAATAGGCGAGTTCGACGTGCAAAAAGGAAACTGGCGTTCATATTGTGACAGAGTGGACATGTATTTCTTAACAAATGACATAGCAGTGACAAAGAAAGTGCCTACGTTAATCGCCATTGTGGGTGACGCGGCGTACGAGTTAATGGTTAATTTAGCAAGTCCCAAAAAACCATCAGAACTGGACTATAAAACGTTAGTGAGTCTAGTGGAAAAGTTTCTTCAGCCTAAACCGTCAATACTTGCAGAACGTTATAAATTTAGGCAGTATCGGCAAAATGGCGGATAGACAGTTGCCCAGTTTGTTGAACAATTAAAAAAGTTGTCGCGTAATTGTGCTTTTGGTTCTAATTTAGACGAAAATTTACGGGACCAGCTCGTGTGCGGTATCTCAAGCGAAGGAATCCGCCAAAGACTGTTTGCTGAGGAAGACATTGATTTTGCAAAGTCATTGACCTTGGCCTTGTCGTTGGAGGCTGCCGAGAGGGACGCAACTGTGGTAGAAGGCAAAAGGAGTCACGGGGTCGATGTCACAGGAACGGAGGCCGACTTGAATAGCTTGCAGTCCATGGGTTGTAGGGGCTGTGGGGATCGACGGCATCAACAAAAGGATTGCAAGTTTCGGGACTATGTGTGTAGTCGATGCAATAGAACGGGTCATTTAAGGCGGGTCTGCCCAGCGGAGTATGAAAATTATAATTATGGAAGCAGGAAGCCGGCGGCGGCGACAGGGTCGTCAGAATATCGACGCGGCAACATCGCCAGCGGGCGTCGCGGGGGACGCGGCGCGGGGCGAGCGGGCCGTGCGAGCGCGCGCCAACTAAGCAGGCAGCTTGCGTGGGCTCCGGCGCAGTACGGGAGGAGTGCGCCAGCGCACTTTGTACGGGACAAGGCGGAGCCGAGCGGAGTCACGGAGCAGTTAGTTAAGCAGGAGTATAAGGAAGAGGTCGAGGAGTCTGAAGAGGAAGATATTTATGAGGAACCAATGTTTCAAATGTCATTAGGAAAGTATAAGCCGGTAAGCACGCAGATTTTAATTGAGGGCCAATTGTTGACAATGGAAATAGATACGGGGTCCGCTTTATCGTGCATTAGTGAAAATACCTACAAACAATTATTTAGCCATTTACATTTACAAGTAGGTAATTTGACAGTTCGATTCTATGATGGAAGTTGTATTAAACCTTTAGGATACTTACAAGTGACAGTTGAATATGGATCAGAAAAAAAAATATTGGATTTATATGTAATAGGGAATGGTACTACTAGTTTGCTAGGGAGACAGTGGCTAGCGGAGTTGAATATTAGTGTACCAAGGATACCAGTGAATCATGTACAAACTGACAATGTATCTTTATGTGTATTAAGGAATAAATTAGAACAACAAATTTATTGCAGATACAATGATTTGTTTACGGAGGGCCTGGGTTGCTACACGGACGAGCGGGCGGCGTTGCGGGTGCGCGAGGGGGCGCAGCCCGTATATTGCCGCGCGCGGCCGCTGCCGTACGCACTCCGCGACCGCGTCGACGCCGAGCTGGATGCGATGCTAGCCGCTGACGTCATCGAGCCCGTGGAGCACTCCGACTGGGCCACGCCACTGGTAATAGTACACAAGCCGGACGGGGCTTTGCGTGTTTGCGCTGATTATAAAACTACTTTAAATCGAGTATTGTTGGTTGATAAGTATCCGGTACCAAAGATTGAGGACTTGTTCGCTGAGTTGAGTGGAAGTAGGTATTTTACGAAGCTTGATTTATCACAAGCTTACAATCAAGTGTGTTTAACTGAAGAGTCGATGCCTTTAACAGTAATTAATACTCACCGCGGCCTTTTCAAATATAAACGCTTAGTATTTGGATTAGCATCTAGTCCGGGTATATTCCAACGGATAATGAGTCAATTACTTAGACATCTGCCACGAGTTACATTTTTTTTAGATGACATTTTAATTGGAGGGGCAACAATTGAGGAACATATACAAACATTAGAAACAGTTCTAGATATTTTAAAGAGAAAGGGTTGGAAAATTAAAAAACAAAAGTGTGATATATTGGTGGAGGAAGTTGAGTATTTAGGATTTATAATAACGGGCAAAGGAATTAGGGTCAATAAAAACAAAACTGAACCAATTTTGAAAATGACAGCACCAACCAATGTCATGGAGTTAAAGTCATTTTTGGGTATGATAAATTTTTATGGAAAATTTATAAGGAACTTAAGCAATCAATTAGCTCCCTTGTATGAGCTCTTAAGAAAAGATAGGTACTGGTCTTGGTCTAGGCAACATCAGAAAGCGTTCGAGGTGGCAAAAAGTTTATTGAGTAGTGCAGATATGTTACATCATTACGATGTGAGTAGGCCAGCGATAGTGACGTGCGACGCGAGCTCGCGCGGGTTAGGTGCGGTGCTATCGCAGCGCGGCGCGGACGGGGCGGAGCACCCGGTGGCTTACGCGTCGCGGTCTCTCACTCCAGCAGAGAAGAACTATAGTCAGATCCATAAAGAAGCATTAGCTATTATATTTGCGGTCAAAAAGTTCCATCAGTATTTGTATGGCAGGAACTTCACGCTACGCACGGATCATAAGCCCCTTGTTAGCATTTTCGGTCCTAACACGGGAGTACCTAATATGACGGCTAGCAGATTGCAACGGTGGGCATTAATATTATCGGCATACGATTTCGATATCGAGTATGTCAAGTCGGAGGCAAACATAGCCGACGCACTTTCAAGGTTGATAGCTATGTACCGGGCTGACGAAGCAAAAGGGGACGAATTACCGGAGCAGACTTACTTACATTTTGCGGCGGAGGCATTGTTGTTAGATTATAAAATTATAAAAAGAGAAACAATGAAAGACCCATTGTTGAGTAGGGTATTAGGATACATTAAATTTGGCTGGCCAGCGGAAGCGGAAATAAGGGAGATGAAACCGTATTTTAATCGGCGTGATGAACTTTATACAGAACTTGATTGTGTCATGTGGGGGCACCGGGTAGTCGTGCCGAAGTCTTGTCAGCAGGCGGTTCTAAAAGAATTGCATGAAGCTCATATGGGGGTGGTAAAGACAAAAAGTTTTGCTCGGAGCTACGTGTGGTGGCCGGGATTGGACGAGGCGGTACAGGCGACGTGCGCGGCCTGCGAGGTGTGCGGAGCGCTGGCGGACGCACCGAGTGCGCACGCACCGCGTTCGTGGCCGTGGCCGAGTCGTCCTTGGACCAGGGTGCATCTAGATTTCTTGGGGCCTATTGTTGGGGTCAAGTATTTGGTTATCGTGGATGCTTGTTCGAAATGGATAGAAATAATAAGGATGTCGACAACCTCAGCAGGAGCGGTGTTAGGGAAGCTTAGGGAAGTTTGCGCTAGGTTTGGCATTCCAAGGCAGATAGTAAGTGATAACGGTCCGCCTTTTTCGGGGGAAGATTTTGTAACTTTTTGTAAAAAAAACAATATCGAACATATTTTTTCTGCGCCTTACCACCCAGCGTCAAACGGCGCAGCTGAAAATGCGGTAAAAATATGCAAAAAGACAATCAAAAAAGCACTACTACAGCAGCAAGATCCAGAGATAACATTGCAGCGATTTCTGCTAACATATAGAAATACCATACACACCACAACCGGGGAAACTCCGGCGCAGTTAATGCTAGGTAGGACGGTACGCACGCGCTTAGACGGTATCCGGCCGGATCGCGAGCAGCGTGTGGCGGCGGCACAGCGGCAGCAGGAGCGGTGCGCCGGGGGGACTACGAGGGAGTTTCAGGTAGGTGAAGCGGTCTGGTACAGACTGTATGGAGGTAGCATCAAGTGGCACCCGGGTAAAATAACGGATAAATTAGGTGACACAGATTATTTAGTACTCAATGCGGAAGGTATCACTACACATAGACATGTAGATCAATTAAGAAAGCGGTTACTTAATGGTACGGATACTTATCAACACTCAAAGGACTTAGTCGTTAGTAAAGATAGCAATAAAACAAAGCGCAAAGACCGGTTACGCCCGGAGTTGATGTCTTTGCCAGTGCCGGGGTCCTCGGAGGGCGGGCTTGGCGACGGCAGTGGCGCGGCGGTGGCGTCCAGCGCGGAGCCCGCAGCGCCGCCGCCACAGCCGCAGGCCCGTACGAGGCCGGTTAGAGAACGCAGGCCGCCCGTTCGTTACGGTTGGGATTAATATTGTTACATTCTCGTATTTTATTATATGGTAATTTCCTTATATTTGATTGTTTATTTTTACTCTTTAATGGGAAGGATAAGGGATCCTTTTACAAATAATAGTAATGTAATAGGTACTCGTAGTTAAAAGTAATAAATAGTTAATAAGTAAAAATAGTCTAGGCCTTAAGTTAATTTAATTCAATCAAACATTGTATGTTCTTGATTTTAAGGGGTAGTTATTAAGGGTGGAGGTGTAAGGTATTTGGATAAAACTTATGAATAAGCTACCTGCAACTTATTAATGTATGTGCGCTCAGTTCTACAATATACGGTGTATCGACCACACGGTGTTTTATTTATCACAGCAGACCAAGCTAGCTTTGATTTATTGAGACAAACCGCACCATAAACAGTACCAAACCACGAACTTCTTATTACCTACATATAACTACAAGCTATTATAAAGGTGGCGATAAATTAAACACATTAACTTAATAAAAACGGATTATTTTTCCTACTTTTTCTTTCCATTGTAACTATATTCCTTCCCGTTACAGTTCTACGAGAAGTATTGTGAAGGATGTCACATACTTACAACATAAGGTTTTCCTCAAAGCCTGTTCGTATGAGTATGTTAGCGAAGCGAAGTCAATCAATTTACTTCCTAACTAATTTACTGGGCATTTTTACTTAACATAGCTTTCAGTTTTGCAAGTTACCTACGTGCACCTATGTGAGTATGTTCACTTTAAAAGATACGTCACTTTCCATTGAATGACCAATAATATAATCAGGTTCCATAATTCCACAATTATGTGAAGACATTATTTTACCAACAACTAACATAAATAAAGGATACAAATAGAAAAGCCTACCAAGTGTTATGCGCATCAATACTAGGAATTTTGGCAACATTTATGATTTATGAAGCTATGAGGCTGCAAGTAAACCTATGTGACTTCGACTATGGTGGTAGTTCTTACTTAGCTTGTATTTTTTGTTAGTTTCCCGCTAACATGATATTTTTTGCGCTCCTATTTGCTGAGACCGGCGACTGGTGCTCTTTGTTCTAAGTTGGACGTGTTTTGTTTCATGTATAATTTTATTTTGTACAAAATTATATTTTTAACTTGTGTCATAATGTTGGCACAAGGTTTTTATCTCTTAAATAGTAATATAGCTGGACAGGTTGAGCCGGAAATTATTCTATTACACAACACAAGGGTTTTAAGCTTTTAATGTTATTTAAAAAAAGTTGTTTGTAATCATAGAGATAATAAATACTCATACTACGAAATGTACCTGTCTTTTAAATTCTCGAACGTTGATTTTATTGCCAGCCAAAGTATTGTTATTATAACATACTGGTGTGATAAGCAATTCATCCTTTTTTTTAATATTGGATTAATGAGATGTGTAAATTTTACACCATCAATCATACTTCATAATTCAAATATCCCGATGGAAAATTTTCAGATTAATTTTCTCACCTATTTTTAACGTATGAAAATAAATGGAAAGTAATCGACTTATCAATCTCCGTATCTCAGAGTTACTTAGCCTCTCGTTCCATTTCCGCAATATTTCAAAGGTACTCGTCTATCAAACGCAGGGTACTTCAAATATCGGTGAATCATCGACAGCTTCGAACCTCCAACACGGACATTCTCCGCAAAAGTTTCACCCTGTAACTATCATGGAGAGAGGTATCGACTGATAACTAATATATGCTTTGTACAATAGTCGCTTATTGAGACTTGAATGAAGCACGCTAACAATTTTAATTTTTTCAATGCATTATAGAGGCTGACATTCTCAAGTAAATTAATCTTATAAATAAGTATACAATGAATAAATGCAGCAAATATACTTAAAGCTAACTAAACTGGCTGTGCCCGTTATAGTTCAGTCGTAAAATTGATTGAATTAAGAAACAGAAAAGATAATTAGAACCTTGTAAGAGTAATGTTTGTCAGCTTTACTACTTCTCTTCTTCTAAGGACAAAATGCCGCAGTTATGAAGAAAAAACCATTTTCAGCATGTTAGTGTATTTTCCGTCATGATGAAGCATTCTTATTTTTATCACGATATTTGTTATCAAAATATGCGGAATATGTTCACAGATGTTAACTTTATAATTATATCCTACTCCACATATCTCAAAACAATTCAAATTGAACAATGCACTTAAGAAGTTACGAGTAACTTCGGCCTCAATATGTTGGTGAGTGAGGTGTATTTAATTAAATAGTTAAAGTACCTCATATCATTAATTATTGTTTCGTCACTTTGGTTCTTGGAAGTTTTAATAATAATCAAGTCGAAGTTTACTAGTCTATCATTAAACCGCACCTCGTAACTTTTGAACTAGTTTTTTAAAAATATACTACGAGTAAGTATTTTGTCTGTATCGCAAACTACCTATATAAAAACCACCTATTTAGGTAAGTAAGGAAATAATAAAATTAAAACTCTTTTTGAGAACCAGAAAACGTGGAAGTAGAAAACCTTTTTTGAAAGATATTATGATTTCTTAAAATTACACGAAATATGAAAAGAAAGAAGGTATATAGGTATGATTAAGTTATGAAAAGGTATTTTTACGTAGAATACTTTAAGTACCTACAACATAGCTGAAATAGCAAAAACAGGAATTATTATTGAATCTTATGTAAAGTTAAGCCGTACGTAAAGAACCTTCACCAGAAATTCGCAAACATTCAAAACACGGATCTTTGAAACTCATAAACTGTACCTTTTAATAAAATCTTTCGCATTCATTATTGTTCAGTGGGACTTGGACGTACCATTATTTAAAATTGAAGCGTTCTGACTGCGGACAGAATAACGTAGGTTTATTTGCCTTTATGATTTAATTACGCAGAATTGCCTCCCTTCGAAGGAAATACAGAAACAACAATTTTAATTATATTCCACTGCGGTTTTTATTCCGTTTTCATGCCGGGACAATGTTTATATTAGCTTAGGTAGGTATTTATTTTTCACAATCAAAATTTCATTTCGTTCCTTTCTTTCATTAAACAGAAGATACAGAGCTCCAAAGTTTTATTGAATGTTATTAATCAAGAACGAAAGCATTTATATTGTTTTAAGCTTAAATATACAACATACTAAATATTTGAAAACTGTCTACTCTTGTTTTACCAGACAATATTTTCAGAAAATTATGTCCTTATGTTATTAATTTAAAACCCTTTTGAAATTCTGTTAGCATCATTCAATGTCTACTTCGATAGAATTTTTATTTAAGGTACCGTACTAACTTCAATTTTGATTGTGATAATTTGATTGTTAGACAATTTGACTTTTCCTCTTTTACCAAAGTATCCACTTTTTACCTATACAATTCATTTAAACAATACAAACAAAGGAGGAACGCGTGCGAAACAAATCAGCATTCGTATTCCGTCCGTAAATTTCCAATCGAATGGTCACCAGGCATTTCCTCAATCACAAACGACTTAAAATTATTTTTCGACAATTTAAATCCATTATTATTTTTGAAAAAGTAACGTAGTTGAAAACGTAACGTATACAAATAGCAATAAAAAATATTCTTCCACAAATTCTTCCAAATTAAACATATTTTTAGCAAATTTATTTTTAAGTAGATAAGTACTTATATTTAAATTTTCTAAGCGCTTTATTAGTATTTTTAAATATTGTTGTACTTGAACTTATAATATCGTTTCACATAATTATCTATATGTGATAGGTACCTGCGCTTTGTGAAAACATAATTTTAAGTTGCTATAGTGCATTTGCAAACAACACAGCATATAAGTATTTATTCAGATTAACTTTATCACTAGGCAATGTTTTTATTGAAAAATCTTTTTATCTTTCGATTGTTTATTCATAATACTTATTCAATCCGATTTACGGATTGGGGACAGAGAATAAAACAACACAGAGTCGAAAATTGTCCAGTTTCGTTGTTGTTGGTTCAAAGTGTGCAAGTTTGAATTTATTTTTCGGCAAACCTCCTCGTGCTTCTAAAATCATTAATCAGACTTCACTTTGGCAGTGACCCAACGTCCTTACTCCCCTCTCATTTGTATTTACTGAAAGAGTTCCTGACCATAAATCATTCTATTTTGATGAATGAATGCATTCAATTTTTTCAAATCGCCGAGGGCCATGTTCGGATTTAAATTAGAGTGCTTAATCTTGTGATTCAGGCGACAATGTTTGGACCAAGTTATCGTTGATTAATTTGAAACGTCATTCGATAACTGTTGTTAGAGAAATGCAGGATTTACTTTCTCGAACAAGTTATGAGAGTTATTAGTCTTACAACATCTGTAATGTCGTAATTAGTTGTATAGGAAAATTTAAACTGAGGGAAAAAATCTGAATGTTTGAATCGTTGAATACAACCGTAGGTATTATAAAAGTCTTATTTCAAGTATGCTTTTCTCAAACAGCAATACATTCTCGTGGCATCCGCTTTCTCAATCGTTGTAGTCAGAGCTCAGTCGATAGCAAGGAATGGCCCATCTCCGGCCTCCGTTGCCGGATGATTGCGGACGAGCTTTTACCGCTCGAGCGTTACTCTTACTTCTTAAGATAGTGTAGTGTCTCGTCACAAATACCGTTCCTTAAAATCTTAAACCTGACAAAATGCCAGAAATTTAAATCCCAGTCAATGATATGCTAAACTTCAATAGAATATGCAATGAAGGATTTTTAAGTATGTGAAAACATAAAAGACACAATATTCTCGTTATGCGCTGTAGAAATACGGTGCCGAGTGTAAGAAGTCAAAGTTAGAAACACTTTCCCCAGTTCACAGACACAGATATAGCCGGGTAACCTCCTTTTGAAAGATTGCTACGTTTCGGGACCCGCCTTGTGCAAAAACTTATGACGAACGAGAGTTTTTCCCGCAAAGATTTTCCTTGAGAAATACACCTAATAATAAATGTATTTTAGTGCTGTACCGTCGGAGTCTTATAACCGATATTATAAGACTGGGGTGGTCGTAAATGTCGAAACGAAACTTTATAAGGTACCCTATTGCAACCCTAATTTCGGTGGGTAATTAATCTATTGTAGTAAACAACCCTAAGCCTTTGTCCAAAGACCCAAAGCACTTGTGCGAAAACATTTTTGTCCTTTCTTAGCTTTAACTTTGATAATCCTATTTAAGTTTCGTTTCGATCTCATTACCTACCTACAAAGAAAAGTTATGAAAATAATTTAGATTCGATAAAAGTAAGGTATTTATTTGAAGTTAGGATATTTTATAATAAAAGAACATTATTTTCCTGCTCCCTAAAGAACCCTAAAGAACGAAGCAAATCCACATTTTTTTAGGTATTATATGACTTGTTCTTTATAAATATATCTTCATGCATTTATTTCAATAAATGCATTGTCTGCATTTACGGAAACGTATTTCTGTTTTGTCTTTTGCTTGAAAACTCGCAGTAAACAAGTTCGACACTCAATCCTTTGTGGGATACTTTTGAAAAGTTCCTCTATAAGAAGGCTAGAGTTAGACCGCAAAAGTGACAGCCATAGAGCTAAGTAAATTCATACTGAAGCGACATTTAATTTATATTTATTATATGAAACTGCATTACTTATCAATAAAGTTTCATTATTTCATGCTCTTTAACTTTATATCCAGATATAAACTCTAATTCCAAGACAACTCCAGTTTATATTCCATCGTGAAGACTAGAACACCTGAAACATAAGAACACGCCTACTAACGGAGTATACAAATGAGCACGTTTGTCAACGTCATGGAATTTCTTGTCGACGTCATGGAATTTCCAGCGTCATGAAGTAGGTGGCTCCTAAAAGTCTCTCGGCCCCATATTGGAGACAAGGCGGACGGCGACCGCAGCGCGTTACTTCCGCTACTTCACCACAGCGACGGAGATGAGCCATTTATTTTTCTAAGCTTTAAAGTATAACGTTACCGAACATTTTATCTTTTACGGGTTTACCAGGAACGTGGCTTGTATTATTCATTGGTTGCTTGTACACGCCTTTCGCGGGAGATGAGTGGTTGACGATTTTTGTAAAGTTTTCAGCTTTACTTATTGACTTGCCTATTATAAGTGGGTGGGTAGATAGTTACGCCTACAAAAATAGTTTTGTAGGCTCGTGATAGGACCACCCTTTAAATCTTACAACTAATAGTAGATAATAATTCAAAGTGCTTTTTCTTCGAAGGACCACCATTATTCTTATAAAACAGGCATTATATTTCAGGAACATGAGATTACTTGCCAAGTATAGATGTGCTCCTCTCCCACATAAGGTACTCTACGTTGACCTTTACTTCGGAACAAAAACCTCAAATATCCTAGACCCAAGGGAATATTCAAACTAACGTGTGGAGGAAAACACTCGTTTTCAGCATATAAATGGATAAAGATATAAAGTTCACGTTATAAAAGTTTATTTGCGCGGATATAAGAATGTGCAAAGTTTTGCGTACGTTTTTACGCGTGTTTATGATTTGAAAACTAGATAGGCTGAGATATTTTTACCAACACATTTATCGTAAGTTTATGAGGAAAACTAAACTTATCATAAGTTAAGAATTGAAACTCAGACAAACAGTATTAAAAGCGTTAAACTTTCTTTTATGTTCTATGAAAAATAACACCAATAAAAGAGAGGATAAAAATAAACAGTCGCGTAGGTGTCGCAGCAGCAATAAAACATTTGAAAGTATTTTATTGGCCGCACACTCAACTTCACTCAAGCCCCAAGCATCCGTGAATAAATACTAAAAAGCATCACGAGCCTTTTTCTCGAGACGCCTCTCACTTATTCTTTCGGGGTTATTCGCCTACGGAGCCGCACCGAGCTCATCATTTGCATCCAAATAGCTCCTATAAATTCGCTACCCGAATTTTCACCATTCCCCCGTTCCTTGGGAGCAATTAAATACTTTTTTCTCGTGGTTCACGCCGCCGCGTGCTCGATTTTCCGGTGTGAATAAATTCAGTCCAGATTGCACTCAAAGCCAGCTTCATTAGTTGAGTAATTCGATACATATATGACCCAGACATATTATTATTTCCGTCCAATGCCACATTAAACAATTCATATGTATTTATTGGCAAACTGAAATTAGAAATTCAATTATTACCATTGATGTAGTATATTAATTTCTATTTTTGATCATTGTTTTAAACCACAATTATGCATTGTTACATAGGTCTTACAATTCTTAATTCACTCTAATTAGATTCTCCCCAAAGGCAAAGGAAGTAGTGTAATGGATTGGCAATTATATCTTGTCGTAAATGTAAATCGAATTATTTATTAAAGTTGGTATGGCTTGTATTGGATAAGCCAAACAGCACATACTAAAATAGTCGTCAGCACATTTCGAATAGGAGCACGTCGTGCACGAAAAGTGTCGCAGTAAAAATCCTAACACGAAATAAATCCGTCGTTTAGCCCCGTGCGACTGCCTCGTACTGCTATCTAGATGGCGATTCATCAGAAAGTCGACAATCGAATTATTTTCCGTCGACGGATGATTTCTTGTTATGGTGCGAGCTAAGTCCGGACGGCCCGAACCGAATTCAATGGTCCGGATATGATAAGCGTTAAACATTATAGCCACTTAGTCGTGTGTGCTTCAGGTATCTAATCCGTTTGTTTGTTTATACTGAATATAAGAATTAGCATCGAGGTGTTTTATTTTTTTTATTTATAGCTTCAAACTATGGAGTCATCATGTCTTTAGGATGTCTACAGAGACAAAAGTTGTTTGATGAAAACTTTATTCTTCTGTCTAGAGCGGAAATTATCTGTTCAACTATCACAGGTCTGGGACTAAAATAAAATAAAAGTGAACCTTGAGTACTTTTAATAAAGTATGAGTATATACGTATTAATAAGTTTGTTTATATCAATACGCAATAGTGTGTGCATGTGTGTGTATGTTTGTCTGTTTTTCACGGCAAAACGGGGAGACAAATTGATGTGATTTTTTACGTGAGAATAGTTGAAGGGATAGATAGTGACACAGGTTATTTTTATAAGGACTTTTCTACACCAACTTTTATGCAAACGAAGCCGCGGATAAAAGTTAGATAATATATTTATTAAGTTGTTAATGTTTTGGTAACCTCAAACGTTTTGATTAAAAGCACGCACAAATGAATTTATGGATATAACTGAAATATTATGAGTATTGACTGAATGTACTGTACCTAAATGGAAATGATACGTGTTAAAATTTACTTTAAGTAGACATTCCAGTAATTGGATAGGTAACCGTAATTGGTTTGGGTTCAATTGAACCACAAAATTCAATCATCATAGACTAATTAAATCAATTAGTATTTTGATCCAGTTGGCAATTAACCAGGGCGAGTTTGAGATTATGAAGTAATATAATTTCAAATTGGGACGTGTTACAAGGTTTATGAGAAAAATAATTAAAAAACGAATTCAATTTGGCACCGGGTGGAGTTAAGAGAAATTCTTAGAGACAGAATGTAGAGCAGCGTTAAGCAAACAACATGAAAGATTAGTATCAACGTTGTGTGTAGTGAGTGCGAAACCACTAAATACAAGCCAGATGTCGTGTTAATCTGGTTCCACATGAGTAAATTACATGATCGCGACGCCGGCGCTGGCCCCCCGCCAAATGGGCGGCCGCATCAGCCGCGACGCTGCGATCCGCACCCGATAATTCCTTTCCTTCGCCCCTGACTAAGGAACTTCTTCAGACTTCCTATCTTTTATAAAATAAAAGTCTGCTTTCAGCTTTATATTGTATACAAATGGGAAACTAAAGTTAGAAAACTCATTTCGTGGTTCAGCCGAAGCGTTTATCTTCAACATATTGCATGTTAAATTTTCCTGGTTGATGGAAACTATACGCAGCCTATTTTTATAAGTCACCTAGAAGAAAGTTAAGGTTAAAGTAGCTAAAAATAAGGTTTCCGAATCAAGGTAGGTTATAAAAACATAAAAATATCAACGTTTGAAGGTGGAAAGCTTTCCCTTTTATTAGGACAATAGTAGGGTCTTACATACGGTCGCACGCCACGTGTTAATAATGTTACTGTCAAACTGTTTCTTGCTGTGACGTGGGTCGAAAGGGGTTTAGGTCTTTGCGATTGTGTAACGTAGCAGTATTTTACCTGGCCATGCGAATGATATAGAACCAATGGGGTTTTTATTACATTAGCTTCCAAAAAAAATGATTTTATGACTTTATTTAGTCATCGATAGAAACCACAGTATACAAATACTAATACAACCAAAATAAACCAAGGCTTTAAACGTAAGGAAGTATCGTATACAACATAATAAAAAAAGTAAATAACGAACTCACGCTTCGAAGGTAGGTAATATTGAATGAATTCAGTGCAATAGCTTCCGTAGAATTTTTACAGTAATTTGGATTCAATTCACAGCAACCGATGGCTGGCAATAAATAAAATGCAACTACAAATGAGGCTGGCTGGAAGTAATCCAACTTTTTATCTTTTACTGCACACGATTTAACTTTATGAAGATTACCTTTAGATTGCGGAAAATGGGGTTACATTCATTTTGAGGGTTGATAGCATACCAGTAATACAAGTATAACAAGTAATCAAAATTATTGACTCATTGTTAGTCTCGAATGATAGAGATAGAAATTATTTACTCAAGAATTCTTCAACGCATCATGATGTAATATGAATTACGTAACGACAGAAAAGATGCAATTTTTTTTTTGATGACAGCTAAATTACGGCGATCAATTTCATTTTTAGATGGTTCATAAATAATTCAGAATTTAATCGCTGCGTTAATTGCTTTGGCAATGGCAGGACGCTGGCGTACGGGTTTTTTTTTGTTTTCAATTATGATTCGTTGGCATTTTTTATGTTTACCAATGTCCAGTCGGATACTAGATTGATGACTTCCATAATAGTATATACCTACGTATTATATATATATTACTTACCTACTAAAAATATATCACTGTTTTTAATGTTGCCTGTTGGGATGCTTACAAATAAACAATTTAAAATCCAATTAAATTAAGAATAAAAAAAAAATTTTAATCGTCATTTATTTATTACCTTCATTGTTATGGAACTATAAATACTTCAATAAACAACAATAAAATTGCAACGAGTTGTTACATAAGTGTCGTTATATTTCTAGAAACCGAGCTTTGGACCAAGCCCAAAATTATGAGCGTAATAATGGGGCATCCACTTGAAATATTATGCAGTCGAAGTTGAGTAAAATGTGGACATCCGGAGCTTAATTTGTCTCTGAATATGTATGTTCGTCCGCGACTTTATGATGTGCAGTTTAATACCTACTCTGCAGCAAACCACATGTTGTGTAGGTATGTTGAGTATGTCGTTGCCAAATTAATGTGCCTTATTAATCATGCAGATTTAAACCATTTTGCAAAGGATTTTGTCACTTTACAAATAAAAAAATCCTGTAGACAAGTTCAACACAAATTTTATTTGCCATTGTTGTCACGTAAGCACACAGGAATTTACAGCCGTTATTTCATAACACTGATTTCACTCACAAAATATAATACCTACGATAAAATACTTCTGTGATTACATGAAGACATATTCTCAGGTCTGTAGTTTGAACGATGTATCGCGAAGCTCTAAACGGTCGACGTAGATATCTTTAAGCTACTTTATTATTAGTATTGGTGCTATGAGAGACAGTCATATTAAGTTATTATTAAAAGGTAAAGCACCAACTAGATATTATGAGGAACCTAATCTTAAAATTCTATCTGGGTCCCGCATAAAAAGTCCGTAACACGTTGTTTGCTGAGAGACAATCCAATTGTCAAAGCTGGTGCACTGAAAGCAAACACCAAATTGCTCGCTAACTCGAGATTACATGGCGTGGTGCAACCTAAGCCCCGCCTAACCCCCTCTGCCGTGTCTTGGAGGTGTGATTCATAGAAGCTTAGCGAGTTGCCGCTCTTAAATTCTTTCTACGAGCTAAGCGAAGTTCTTGTAGAAAATCCGTGGAAAATTCTCAGGAATTGATGGTAAGTACTATCTGTGATATAAGAACTAGAATCTTTGCTAATGCAAAGTAAAAATAGGGAATAATTACGATATTTACTTGACTTACGTACGTACATGTTAAATAGTTTGGGAAAACGATTGCAAAGCTTGGCCTTGGAATGAACAATATTTAATGCTTTTGTAGAAACCAATCATCCTATAAGTAGGTTAAAACTTTTGTACTTATATACTAATTTGTCACCGGTTTTCTTCTATTGGTTTGAGCCAATTCGCACCGATTTCGAGTTCGTATTTTATGTTGTCAAGCAGCAATTAGAGGCTATTGTTCGTTAGGTATAAATTGTTAACGCGGCATTAAATCAATTTAATTTTGCTTTAAAATTGTAGGGAATTAATTTAAGCGAACTCTCTCAGTCAGACTGGAATGCACTGGAGAATTTTTCGAGTAATTTGGATTCTATTCACAACACCGAAGCGTCGAAGGCGGGCGCCAAATGAACCGGACTGAGCTGCATTATGCCAAAGGCGAAGGAAAGGCATACTCATTGCAGCGCTTCGTATTGCGTTGCGCCAGGATGATCGCTTGTTATTAAAATACCAAGCCTTTTTTTTATTCGCAATCTCTATGGCGGAAGCAAAAAATATGAAGCAAGTCTCTATGCGAGTTAGTTACACATTTTTTCTTATGAAATCGATATCGTATTTCAAGTAACTTAAATTTTCAAGAATTAATTGAAATATTTTAAGTATTTTATTGATGTACAACAAAGTAGAAATTCCATCTACGTGCGATACGCGTGTATCCTAATTATTTGAACTCACAATTTGCTGCCTATTGCCAGCGTATTGCAACAAACAGGACATAAACACAGCATTATGTCCTTATCGCCTAAGTTGTAACACGATACAATACCTAATTGGATGTAATGGCAATTTACACGACAATATTAATCCATTTTACAGCGTCGGCTTTGTCATTTTCAAATTGTTTCGGGACGTAATCGAAATTGTTCTGATGTTTATGGGTACTAAATCTGTGGGGTTTGTTCTGGCTTTCTATGTTTGTAATATAATGCTTCAACTTTGTCAATTTCATAAGAGACGGAGTAGATAATTCAAATAAACTTTCCTTTATAAAGAAATACGATCCCAAAGAATTTGTAAAGTTACTCAAACTTTACCTTAACTTAATAAGTTCTTAGGTGTAGGATATCGTTTTTTAAGACCTGTGAAGTTCATTTGGTACCTACTGTTAAAAAATGAAATGAAAGTAATTTGAAAAACCCTTTTAGCGGATGTTATGTACATAAACATCGTCTTTTTACGAACTTATCATCGCACTAGTTAAACCAATTGATCCAATTCCATCCAAATAACAAGAAAAGAATTCAGCTAATTCAATCTGTAGTGTTTTTCTTGTGAGTTTCCTTGTGTTCGGCTTACGTTACAAAGCGCTGGCTCCGGGTTAATCAGCTTCAATTTGGGACGATAAATTGCAACATTCGTCGATTATTTTTACAACGCCTCTCGCGATTCTCGGATATTATTAACGGTTAAGCAAGCAGTTTTATTGTTTTTACTTGGGTACGGTAAAGCCAAAAGGAGGGTATTTAAGCTTTCGCTTTACTGCTGGGACGGATATGATACTTTGTCAAGGATCCATTTGTTTATATTTGAAAATTGTTGTATTATATTTAATTTGTGATATAGGTACCTAAGTATTTCAGTTCCTATCTCATTATGTTCTTGCGTTAATTTGGCAACAGCAAACAGCAGAACTTTCTTACTCGAGAAGATAGCTTGTAAGAATTCTACAAGAACGGTAGCTCCCCTCTTGTAGGATTCTTTTAAAAAAATATCACGCCAATAATACAGTGCAGCACAATCGTAAACAAAAAATTCTCAGTATATAAAAGGCAGTGAGTGAAAAGAGTAATTTTCTCCTCCATAAAAACAGTTACGGAGTTATTTATGGTGATACCGCAATCTATACAAGGGATTTCGCCTGGGGCAGAGCATTAACGATTATCCGGGTTTTTCCTACAAAGAAATATTACTTTGACAAATAAATTCGGTGTAGGCATTCCTTTTCCTTTATTACCAAGAAATTAAAAAGAATAATTTATTTGTCCAAATACTCACAGCTATTAATAATCAAAACAATGTTAAAATTTCTTGGTAGTAGCACAGATAACTAAATAGTTACTAACGTAAGTAGCAGTAAAAGATACAAAGTAATATGTTAATATTTATGCAATGTTGTTCACTAATTCACAATCGTACTAAAACAAAAGCGCTGATATAAGCTGAACGGATCCGTATAGTCAACCAGTAAAAATAAAAATTCATTGGAGTTCATTTTTCCACACATTGTAAGTAAATCACGGTAAAACAAACACTTGCGAAGCTTTTCTCCGAGACTACACTGCTGTGTTGCGTTACTGCGTCTTTCTTCCATTTTTATGACCTGCCACATTGACGCTTGCGATGACTGACGTCATGCTTCGTAACGTAGTATCAACTCGCTTTTCCGTATTTTAGGGTCCGTATTAGGATTTATTTATAGGTCTATAGGATATAGTATTTATAGATTAGGATTAATATTTATAGGTCCGTATTTTGTAAACTGGTTTCACCTCTAGATCCATCTTTTTCTGTTCTCTATCGTCCCTAGTTCCTTTTCAATCTATTCAATAAAAAAGGACATAACTATACTGCAGTCGCCATAGCATTTTGTGGGAGAAAAGAGTCATTTTTTTGAAACTGATTAATATAATTTATTAAGCACAAAACATTCCCATTCCTAATGACAGGTCTCAAAGAACGTGACATCACGTTGCGCGCGCGCCTGTTGTCTGGTCGCCGCAATAGCTGATGCGATTTGCATTAGCAACTATCGCCTAACCACTCGACAAGTCGGCGAACAAAGAAAACTCGTGAGACTTGGATTTACGTAATACTTAGCTCCGGTAGAGAATTTGTCTGAATGCATTTGAATTTAGAGGCATAGCCTTTTACCAATAACGGTAAAGTTTTTTAATGAAACTTGATGTGGACTCAGTTGTGCTCCTAAGAATAGCCACAGGAAGTTTTTGAATGCCTACAATGTACTTAGTTCATTTTGATTCTACATACCGATGAGACCCAAGAAACATTTAACCGCAATACGAATTCGATAGAGAGCCTAAAACACCTTCTACTCGTAAACTCTGTTACATTTTTACGTTCTTATTGAGGAAACACTTTACTTTTTCAACCCTTTTACAAATTAAACGAAAAAATATTCTAATACCTTGTTACACTTTCTTTGAATTCAATTCCATGAAATTATACAGATAATGCGATAAAAATATTTATCAATTTGAAATGTAAATTCATCGAAATAGCTGAAGATCCCATTAAATTAAATTGATGTCTAAATTTGTAATTAAATCACAAAATAAAGCATTAAGGGTGCGTAGCTAAATATTGATCTAAATTACATTGTTAATTTCAAGTTGATATCATCGGAAATTTCCTCCAGGAGAGTTGCTCGGTTTAAGCCCCGGGGGTTTTCTGAGTTCATTGTTTTGTAAGAGAAAATGAGCTGTTGATCGATATAAGCTGCCGACTTATGCGATTAAAGTGGTCTTATCTTATACATTTTCGCTCGCGTGTGAAAGTTTTTGTTGAATTTTACGCAGTAGAGTGTTTGCTGATAGGTCGTGTTCAAATGATATTATATCACCATCAGCTATAGGATATCCGTCCACTGATAGACATAAAAGTCTCTTTTAAGGACTCACTTCGGTTGGCACTACCTTGCATTCACCTTGGACCTGTCGCTTTCAACACACTGTCCATCTTGTTTAAGGACGCTACACTTGTTATTGATATTATTTATTAGATATTAAATTAAAGGTGTGTATTGCATGTAACCTAATTTCAAAGTGTCAACAATAAGCCACATCATATACCGTTACATGAGG
Organism: Anarsia innoxiella; assembly: GCA_947563765.1. Taxonomy (NCBI): domain Eukaryota; kingdom Metazoa; phylum Arthropoda; class Insecta; order Lepidoptera; family Gelechiidae; genus Anarsia; species Anarsia innoxiella. The sequence continues at coordinate 4,024,736 of OX387403.1, forward strand.
AACTATACTCATTAATATTTATCACATTCGGTGTAGTTGGTAAACACCCAATCTCGTGCAAGTGTTTGCTACCAAGTGTGCGCAAACACCCATCGTGACCATGTGGCGCATAAAGCTCCTTCGGTATGCGGGCATGCGATCTGGCCATGATCAACTTACTACATGTATTCTATATAATATAGATCATTTCTGATTAAAAATTACACAAAAGTATATTGTTAGACAATTTTCTTATTGCAAAATACTTCGCTTTTCATTTTATGGCTACCTACTTAGCTCGTTAGTAAAAGTTTGTAATCTAATGATCGTTAAAAAAGTATCCCTTTGGTATTACATATGTAATTGTAAGCATTTTTTTGTAAACAAAGAAGGAAGTAGGTGGATATTATACAAAGTTCAGCATTCCCATTTTCTATCTTCCGCTATGCACAGACTAATATTTATCCTAGCTAGGAAAACCAATCAAAATCTGTATCCATTGCGGAATGATTTTCCACCAGCTACTGATATTCTAATCAACACAAATGCATCCTTATTTATGGCTGGAAATATTCAGCGTAGGATTACGAGTAGGTATATAATAAAGGTGCTAGCACGCCGCAAGCTAGCCAATTCGATTATTGGTTTCTCATGATGGTAATTTAATGTTACAGGTATTAATAGGGTTCTACGAACAGGCAGTTTTAATTTCTATTAAGATATTTATAAATAACAATGTTAGATAAATATTATATTGCATAATTCTTGGGCCTAAAGTTGCACAAGACACAGATGAAAGCCAACTTATAATTATCGGATTATAAATACACTTGAATAAGTACAATCGTCTATCACCATCTTCATTAGCGTATTCAGCGCTCGCAGAAACGATCGCTTTCAATTAGAAGCTGTGACGTCATTAAAATACTATTTCCCATCTATTGTAGGAATGCAGCTAGATGCAGTAGAGTCTAGTAATCAAGCTATTACAATGCGTTTGGGCGTCGGCCACGCCGCATTAGTGTGCGCGGTGTACTTTATCGCCCACAAATCGAAGCCGTTAACGAGTTCAAAGCATGACCAAGTTTTCAAATAGCTACTTCTTGTACACTTGATTTAGGTGTCTTGTAGTGTTATTTTCAGGGCTGTTTTCTTGGTAGTTAGCAAAGTATCCGACCACAAGTGCTATTTGAGGTGACTAGCCGTCTTGGTGACGGATTGAATGTAACTACGACTGTACATTTTGATATCTTTGGATACTTATTTGAAAATAAGCTTAAGGAAACCACCACTGTGATATTTTACTTCCATCGTTTGCTTCAGTATCTAACTGTAGGTACCTTGATTCTAGCAGCCACGTGTCAAGCGTTGATAAAGTAACAGTCATAAAAACACAATTTGTAACAAGATTTACTTTTATGATTTCGAATGTTAAACATTAAAATTGACGGTCTCCGAATATTTTATACATTTCGATTGCCAGAAATGATTACTTTCCTCCTCGAGGGTCCAACGAGTGGCAGCTACGTGACAGCGAAGATTGTAAAATTGTTATTCTAAGCATGGTGAACAACGTCTGGATAGACGAAAATTGTTTCGCTGATAAAAATATATGCGTGTTTCTTCAAACATGTTGGGAAACGTTACGGTTACGTCAAGAGCCTACTCAACTGGCAGATGCTCAATTACCTTCATGTATTCTTATTCAAATATATGATAAGAGGGATAATTTACCAGTTGGTGTTCGTAATACTTCACGCTTGAATTATGTATTATAACTGCCTTCAACTCTACTTTCATATTTACGTATGTTTCTTGCTATAAACGTTGATTCAAATATTTGCACATTTAGCCATCGTCTAAAAGCAAATTGCATTTTAGTCTCAGCCATTGACGAGCTTGCTACATGGGGTTTGATGGTACAAAATCAATAATATGATATGATTTATTACTGGCTGTCTACTGCGAGTCACATCTCCCGAGATGACATCCGCCAGTATACGTTATACATACCAATGTTCATAGTACAAACGCCAAGAAATCTTCCAGTATACTTAATCCACAAACGCTTAAACAGATTTTCACACATTTTGTACTAATCTTTACCTCATCAGAGCAAGGAAGACGACGAAACGCAATATATTTTAATATATTTACCAGCACAAGCTTGTAATGAATGTTACATGAGCATTATGGATAAGACGGGTAGGCGAAATGAGTAGACATGTTGCTCGTTGTTGTACATTAATTGTACTGCTGCTTTCTTGAATGTAAATTGGGGAACAGACTTGGAAATTACGAAGTCTTATGCAGCGCAGAGCTGTAAATGCGGCAGCGACTCAGCGTACTAAAAAGCTTGAGAGTCGACATCTATCTACTTAAGCGCCAACGCGACGCGAAATTTTCGTCTTACTTAGTTCGACAGTTCAGGAAGGTACCTTCTCCTTATATAACTTTTGGATGAGTTCGAACCACTATTCGCAGAACGAACAGGTATTTTATATGCTAAGTACAAATATACAACAGCGCAGTTTTTATTTCAGATATATTGATTTCCATATCTTAACTCCATCAAGTTTTCTGTATGACTTGCTGCCTTCCTCATTGTACTACTTAACTAGGATTTCCTTTCAAGTTTTAGTTAGTTACGTAAGTTGGCAGAGCGTATAGTGTAGGTATGCAGGAGTATTTCCTAGTTTCAAAGCCAATATAGAAACAATGCTGGCAGTGTCGCGCTTCGCCTTATAAAGTTTGCCTTCACTTAATACAAGACTTCTACCCCCTAGTTTCAGTCAAGGAGGACTAAAACCTATGTGGGGAAGTAACTAATCAATAATGTATTTGTAACGAATTAAAGTCCGCTCAGTTTAGTTAGTATCTAGTTAGTATCCAAGTTTGAAACCAGTTTTTGCTATGCACCTAGTTCTGCTCATATTACTAAGCAAATTTATCACGTTGCGGTGTTTTACCTAATAAGACCAAGAAGCCACTTGACTTGTAATTACTGTACGTGCAGTACATTCATAAATAAGTTGATTAGTTTTTCTGATCTTAGTCGTCTCATTACGAGCTTCTATTATCTATGCCTACTTATTTTGTAATTATGTAGAGCTAGGTGATCTTAAACGTACTGGAAGGTGCTGAGACGCTATTCCACTTTAAAAATAAACTACTACAATAGTCTAGCAACAGATGGCGACAATGTGCCAAGTTTGGGGATAAATCTAACCCTTTTAATGCTCGCCCGCTATCGGTTACGTAGGGTCAAGTAGGTAAAAGTGATTTAGAGGACCCATAAAGACAGCAAGGAACTGGCTATATTACTCTTGTCAGCACCCTTCAACCTCGGTTTCCAATGAAATGTAGCTCCCTGTATAACACGAGAACTTTCCGATGGGGTGGAAACCAATATCCAAAGTAGGTCACGTTCAAGTTTGATATTATGCATTGACGCAAAATGAATGTTCTTTGCGTATATTTTTCTTAAATAAACTTATCAGCGATTCCAAGTCAATCTTCTGAGATTATTGTTTGCACGGAAATCGTTACGTTACATTTATTGAAGTATTTTTTTGTTTGCCAATTATTTATTTTGTTCGCTTTCGAGATATTGTGCGTCTAGAATTTTTTATCATCAATTTCGTTAATGATTAAAGATTGATTGTGCTTTTTCATCTTTATTATTCTAAAAATTAACTGTCAAAATGCGATAAATGATGAGATTTTTTTTTACTTGTCATATTAAATAAATGTTACCTTATGTACTTTTACTCTATTATTTAAAAGAGGAACAGTTTGACTATAATATTTGTATCTTTGCTTTGACACCCATTGCCACGGAAGATATATCAGATCGGTAACGAGCAGGTAGGTAGGTATTTGTTGAATTGGGATGATGACTACATTCAAAAAATTGAATTATAATTAGTCCGTATTTTAGGCTATCAAAAAATATTTGAAACACATTTTTTACCGGATCAAATACATAAAAAAATACAAAGATACAGAGCATCAAAGTTACGGAGTGGGGGTTTTTTTTTACGTCACCATCGAGTAAAAATCGTACTCAAATGTGACGTCACGAGCAACTTTAACCCAGTGTATCTTTGTTATTTTTGGTTTAAAAGAAAAAAGAAAAAATACGTGTCTAATATTTTAAAATAATCTATGTGATGGAGTAAAAAAATTTTTTTAGTCATCATGCCTATTGAAGCATAGTGGAGCCCGACGTCCGGTCAGGAAGCAAGTTAAGCAAGAACCTAATATCAGTATGAATAAAGCACGTTCCGAGCAGAGCGTCATACTTAGGTACTGCTGACGTTGGATTAAACAAGGATAGAAGACACATAGGTACATTTGGGTATGAAAATAACGCTTTCGATAAAAATACAAATATCAGAATAGAAAATGTTTAAAAAAACCTATTTGGCTATTAAAATTCATAAAGCAATGAATTATGTATAAATATGTCTTTTTTTGTTTTCCCTTCGACTTCTTAAGGAAAAGGCAATAACAGTTGGTAAAGTTTTCTTTAAGGGCTGAGGTAATTCCCTGAGGACGGGAGAGTTAATTTACTTAGTATTAGAAGAGTTTGTTTAGGGCAGCCCCGCCAACACTAGATAATAATGTAATATAAATATTTCGGAAACAAATCAAATTTTGCTGCCCCTTGACATTGAGTTGTACATAAACCCTTTCCATGCTAAGGGTATCAAGTGTTTGCAATAAGATAATTTCTTTAATATCTCTTCTGAAACTTTACAAAGAGGAGTTGGTGATTATAGAAAGATTCCTGGAAATCGAGCTTTGAAACTAAACAGAACATTTAATTGCAAAATGACGGATTTAAAACAAAATTTTTGACCGTTTTATTAACTTGAAATGATAGTAAAACAGTGTACGTACTAAAACATTTAAACTTTGCCCATCGACTTAAAGCAACTTGTGTAACGTCCAAGGTTATTACGTGTTATTTATTGCCTTAATATTAAAACGTCAACTTTCAAGTGACTTTCTGAGGAGGGACTCGCATTCAGAATGAAAAATGAGCCGCCACAAATCCAACCAACTTGTGTTGGTACGTAATACCCTGCGGTCTACATTTTGAATATTATAATTTAACAGAAAGTTAGGCAGTAGGAATGCCGCTTCCGTCTAGCATTGGAAACCTCCACTACCACGCTGCTGATGCTCCACGGTATGGTTGTCTTGGCTGCTGGCCAGCCAATTACCTTCAAGCAGTTTTTAAGCTATTCTAAGGCCTCCCAAACGACGACGATATTCGAGTCGAGACGTAACGTTTAATGTGCTGTCTAAAGAAATGTAAAATACTACGATCAAGAAATATTTCGCGATCAGAGCACAACACAAACTGCTAAATTTTGAAAGCATATTTTACTACAGTTTAATTATTTATATAAAATTAAATTTAGTTGAATGATTACAATAATCAATTACTTATAATGTTAAACTTGTAAATATCAAAGACAAAGTTTGAATACCTATTTAATTATATTAACAATAGACAGCCAGTGGCTCTAGCTCAAATTCAAAATTAAAACGTTGAAGACTTAAGAAATTCATCAGTGTTAAATTAACTTCAAAATTTGCATTGGTAATTTTATTTTACGCACCTCGCCTGTCCAATTATGAAGACAGGCTACAGTTACAAAATTCTTGAAAAGATTTCATAATTCAATTGTGTTCTTTGGAATTATTAGATTCGGTGAATGATTACAGCTTATGCTACAATATTATGATATAAATGTTATAAGTTTCTTTCATAGTTACTCGTTTGAAATCATAAAAAATATTGAGACCATCCTGTGACGTTTTATTGCTGGGCAAGTGCCTCCCTATGCTTTTCTGATTCAGAGTGGTTCTATCTGTTTCCAAAACAATCAAAGGTTTCGATGTAATACTGTAAAGTGTTTAAGAAGTAGGTACTATTAACCCAATGATTGAAAACTAAACAAGGTTTGAATTATACAAATACCATTTCTTTGAAAATTCAGGTTTAGAATCAAAATGGAAACAATGGCTGGTACTATTTCAGTGTCCTTCGGCTGACAATAAAACTATGGCCGTTTGGACAAAGACAAATACGCTTTAAATCCCAATTAAAATATACGAAACAATGCGAATGGCTAATAAAATTCCTACTTGAACAAAAACAGACATTGAAGTAATGGTAAAATCGACGCCATTAGGAAACCGACGCGTGCGGAAAACGTTTATTCAAATGAGCGATTACAATTAGAGTTTTGTTAATAAGTAGGAAAATTACATCCATTTGACGAAATTCCTCTGTGAACCTGTGATATTACAACATGGGTCTTAAGACGTGTGCTCTAGCTACTCATGCGTCTTTGGCAATCACACACACCCAGATTACGAGTCTCACCGAGCAGAAACTTTGATGAACTCACATTTAAATTTCAGATCGTTGAGAATAAATTTGCAATGTAATACCCTTTCCTGTTATATTTTTTATCTCTTCTTCCTTTTGAGAAATATCTGTGAATGTTTTAAGAGAGGCTTCATTAACCTTAGGTAACAAGATAATGAAACTTTTTACTTTGGAGAGTTCTTTTCGACGTAATCTTGAATCTAAGGTAGTAAACACATGATCCCACCAAAAACAAAAATGTAAAATTCCAAGTCTCGCTGTGTTTTCCTTTCACAGTAAAAAGTTATGAGATCAAATGTCAAACCAAGTCGTATGTACGTATTGCGGTGGTTTTGATATACGTTACCTTTATTTTTCTATAATAAATACCTACAAAGATTTGGCAATCGCATGAAAACAACAAATCACTTTACTAGGTCCCTAGAAATTATGAGCGTGTGGTTCTCCCAAAACAAGTGTGATGCCTTTGCTTGATTGACAAATTTACAGGCCTGACATTCCTATCTTATATCAATATAGAAAGTATGAGACTAAAGTTTGAACAGCAAACTGGTGATCAAACCCGAAGAAGATTTCGTAATAGGTAGACTGCAACAGATAGCATAGAGACGGTTGGTTAGCCATGTAGGTAATCGGTAAGTCATGCGATTGCCAAGTCATTGTAGGTATTTATTATAGAAAAATAAAGGTGGCGTATATCAAAACCACCGCAATACGTACATACGACTTGGTTTGACATTTGATCTCATAACTTTTTACTGTGAAAGGAAAACACAGCGAGACTTGGAATTTTACATTTTTGTTTTTGTTGGGATCTCACTTCTTTTTGTAAATAATCCATCTTTTCACCGGCTCCTTTAAGATTTGCTGTACCTACATCAGCAACTGATTTTTTAAAGCCCACTCCCTATCCCTTTTGCCCTTTCGTAGAGGCTTTGTTGTTATGAACTAGACAAGTCCGGGCGGTAAATATTTCTGAGTCGATTATCAGACCTAGTTACTATCTAGTACAGTGGTTCCCAAAGTTGACTGGGCTACGACTCATCTGAAATAAGTTTACAAACTCGGGACCCACCTCTAGGAAATTTAAGCGATAGCAATATGAATAAAGGACTTTTGAAAGAACAAACTATTTTAATACAATCTTTTATTACTTAATTATATAAATTTAATGGGAAGGATGAAATTGTTTCCTATGTTTCAGTCGCCCGCCGCCCGGCCGCTGGCTCGGACGGTTGGTACTATAGGCAGGGCCCACTCAATATTCGCTCGCGACCCACCAGTGGGTCGCGACCCATAGTTTGGGAAACCCTGATCTAGTATCAAAGTACTCGTCAAGACAAATCAAACGAGCCCAAACTCGATGGGGTTGCGTCATTTAATTACGGAGTTCCTACGGCCACCTTCCAGCTTCATCATCAGACCCTGGTTACCATCAAGCATGAAAGTACTCATCAAGACGAATCAAACGAGCCCAAACTCGATGGGTTTGCGTCATTTAATTACGGAGTTCCTACGGCCACCTTCCAGCTTCATCATCAGACCCTGGTTACAATCAAGCATGAAAGTACTCGTCAAGACAAATCAAACGAGCCCAAACTCGATGGGTTTGCGTCATTTAATTACGGAGTTCCTACGGTCACCTTCCAACTCCATCATCAGACCCTGGTTACCATCAAGTATGAAAGTACTCATCAAGACAAATCAAACGAGCCCAAACTCGATGGGTTTGCGTCATTTAATTACGGAGTTCCTACGGCCACCTTCCAGCTCCATCATCAGACCCTGGTTACTATCAAGCATGAAAGTACTCGTCAAGAAAAATCAAACGAGCCCAAACTCGATGGGGTTGCGTCATTTAATTACGGAGTTCCTACGGCCACCTTCCAGCTCCATCATCAGACCCTGGTTACCATCAAGCATGAAAGTACTCATCAAGACAAATCAAACGAGCCCAAACTCGATGGGTTTGCGTCATTTAATTACGGAGTTCTTACGGCCACCTTCCAGCTCCATCATCAGACCCTGGTTACCATCAAGCATGAAAGTACTCATCAAGACAAATCAAACGAGCCCAAACTCGATGGGTTTGCGTCATTTAATTACGGAGTTCTTACGGCCACCTTCCAGCTCCATCATCAGACCCTGGTTACCATCAAGTATGAATGTACTTCTCAAGATAAATCAAACGAGCCCAAACTCAATAAGGTCGCGTCATTTAATTACGGAGTTCCTATGGCCACCTTCCAATTTTGGCCTTTGGGTGCCAATTCTTCGCCAGATCAGTTACATGTTACCATATTATTGCATTATCACGCGATATACATAATGCATGCAAAATTTCAGCTCAATTGGAAACCGGGAAGTGTGTCAAATTTAACTTGCAAGATTTGATTACAGACAACGCGACAGGTAAAAACTTGTCACGCGCCTGTAACCTCGGTCGTATTAACAAACTTATTTTTGCGACTCTGAAAATGAGTTTCAGTGAAGTTTTGTATAAAGATTTAGTTTACCAACCGCAAATAAAAAGAAGCGATTAACTTATTATTGCAGTTAAAAATTAATATTTTTTAAGTTTTTCCTGAATTTACTCCGTATAAAAACACTACCCTCCAAATTGCAAGGTTATGGGTTTGCTAGAAGTACCTTAGAATTTTGATGATCGGTCAGTGAGTCAGTGAGTCAGTGAGTGTCAAAAGTAGTGAACTTTGACTGGCGGTAACTTTTAAACTATTGCTAATAATTGTACGAAATTTGGTACAATAGCTAGTTATAGTATATACACTCGATTGATAAAAAAAATTGGCTTCTAGCTTTATCCACTAGTAAGCTACAGGGGGGTCAAAAGGGCCTTGAATTGCTTCGAGAAAAGGATGGTACGGCCGTTTTTTTTGGCTCGACTTGGCGGGGGCACGGCCGTGCCCCCAGATTTAGCTCAGCAATAAAATTATTTAAAGGAAACTAATTAAAGATCACGAGAAGGTTCTGCTTTTTCGTGATCTTTAATTAAATAAGAAGCATATGACTACTTATGCAAAAAAAGTAGCTAAGAACCTTCTAAACTAAACGACATTTTTTATGAGGTTAGATTAATAGCATGAGAACATATTTAGACAGTTAGCATAGGTATAGAAATCCGCGGTAATTTATGTATCCTCCTCCTACATCTTACCACTTGTAATGGCCTCTATGCATACCTTCGATATTGAGGGTCTAAGATCGAATGGAATCTGAAATTAATAGCACTCGGTGTAATTACTGTGGGTCTGAATTAAATAAAGGACCATTAGCGACCTAGTACCAATTCTTGAATGGAAATCATTTTGGGTGACGCAAAAGAGCAATTATCGACAGATAATTGTACAAATTAGATGACCTTAATGAGGACGAATTTGATTGTACCTCTAAGATCAGCATCTTAACTTTGATACTTATTCGCTTGTAATAGAAATGTGTTTAGATCGAGAATTCTGTTATAAGTGCCATCAATCAGTATTTAAGAGACGATTTAATATAGAGAACATTTTGACCTGTAAAATTTCAGTCTATTTTACATGCAATTAAATTTTATTTTTATCTTAGGATAGCGGTCTTAAAAATAAGAAAACGCAATAAAAAATATTGTTGGTTTTAATAATGGAATATTCATCTTCATGTATGAATAAGATAAAAGCAAACAACAGCATAGTTAATATAAAAGTCTATTCTAAATGGCTTCTATTTGATAAAATTAAGATATCTTCTAATATAAATATCAATAAAAACTTAACTTAAAATGTTCAAATTCTCATATCTCTACGTATAGTATTCTCGTCTACAATTAACAAAGTAGGTAGCTGAAGCGCTGGCTTCTGAAAGTATCCAATTAAATACAATTTTGTATCTCGTCGTAACTATGTACCTAAAACACTTACGTGCCTTTGTGTCGCTAATTGAATCATGAGGCTAAAAGGCAGCTATAATAGATACCTATATAATCCTGAGACTGTCGACTAAAATACCTTTTAGTATGCGCTCTTTGGAGTATAACCTAATATCAGTAATTACTAGGGGTGATATCGGTTATGTAGTTAAATGAATCACTCAGACATGTTTACAAGAGCAGGTGCTAGCTTGAACATAATCGATCACTGGAATCACTCCCTGAGGGAAGTCAGGGTAGTCGCTGAAGAGTTTCCTGCTTCTTTCTTAGCATTGAGTGGTGTACGTTGTTTGTTAATGGTTCGCGAAACACTATGTTTTTTGGTTACAGTGCTTGCAAAGGTTACGGTAACAGTTCGCTAATGAGTACATACCTTAAATTTAGAATAATGTCATGTTAAACTATTCCTTACCTATTTCTTATATTTGAGGTAATTTAAAGTTAAAAATATGAATTTTTCGAACATTTCAAAGTTATATTTTATCTTGGGATAGATGGCAATGAATTGCCCTGTATAGCCGTTAGGTACTTTTTCGATTTCGTTTTCAGTGACCTAAAATAGTGGACGGTCTATCCGATTTTATTTTTGTCTCGGGCGTCCAATTTGCTGCTTTTCATCTAAAGAAAGGTGCACTTTGAAGTTATTTTGCTACAGCGAGGATAGCGAGTAATAACATTTGAATGGTAAACTTTTGCAGCTATGGAAATTGCTGGCCGAATCGAGTTAGTCTTCGTCTCTGAGGACAGAAAAAGTGTAACTCTTATTTATTTCATTTAAAGGACGGGATAGGAAAACTAAGTAAAGTCTAGTCTAGACGACATTGAATATAAATGGAGCAAGAGTACGACTAACGTTACTCTTTTAGACAAATTTAAATGAGTAAGCATTTATAAAGAAACAGCGCAAAGTAAAGGTACAACTTAAAAATCTACGGACTTCGTGAGTGATGTTACTAATTTAATTCATCTTATTAAATATACAAAAAATACTGTTATACAAATGAGTTTCCATACTAATGATGGAGTTGATTTTTATTCCTATTTACCAAATATATAGACTTATAAAACAGGTCTCACCTTCGCCATTTTTTAACAAACGTAACATATTCTTTCTTTACGAAACACATTGTGTCATATAGATTTTAGCTATACAAATAACTCCCATACAGGAAACAACTAAGATATCCATCTTATCGGCCCACGGGGTAAAGTCAGCACAGAGCAGAGGAAATGTATTTGCTGAAAAAAATGCAATAACAATTGAATGTAACATTTCATTACTGAATAACACAATAATAACTAATACTTTATTCAGCAAAGAAAAGTACAGCACATAAGGGTACAATACATGCAATACATAGGTAGATTTAATATGTACCTATATAGATCCAAGTTTTAACATTTACCAATATTAGGTACATACTATCCCTATGCTCCACATGGGTCTCGCAAGAGTACTAAGAGAATTAGTTAACCCTAATAATGGTGGCTACGTCACGATGTACTGTATGACAAACTTTGTTCGAAGGCCAACTCAGGCATATTAAACATTTGAGTAGGTTTTTTTTCTTTTATCCACTTTAAACATGTGCCTTAAGGTTGATACTCGAAAACATCTGTCCATCTAACCTTGGATGGTTGGATGGAGATGTTTCTTCATATGAAACGAATATCCTTTCAAGAGTAGTACCTATATGGATATACGTTGTGAAATGAGAGCATTAAACAAAGATCAAGTTGATTTTGATGGCAGAGATTCAGACAGAAATCAAACACTCATGTTTATATCTACTTAGATACTTCATTTAATGCCAAAATCCATCAAAGTTTTAAATAAAAAATGACGTCATTATAAAAATCTTACCCTCGAGTACTTAAATCAAGGACTGTTGAGGCGAACAATTAATTATTTCTCAAGTCTTTGTCTACAATTTATTGATCAACTTTAAGATGAGAATACAAAACAAAGATACCTGAATGCGGTGTACGTTTCAGCTTAAAACGAAAATAAACTTATTTTTACTAACGACACCTAAAATAGTGAAACGACCAACTGCTGAATAACCAACATTTCTTAGAAATTAATGAAAGCTTTTAAAATGTAATTGGACTCATTTATTTGTTTAAGTTTTACCTGAGACTTCGTATATTATAGACTGGAGGTATTTTTCTTTTTAACAACCAAGTGAATTATCTCCAAAACTACCTTAGATATAAAAATCATTTGTATAACCTATGTAGTAGAAAACACAATGATGCGACTTTTGAATTAATAATTATGTATCAAATTGACCTATCTTTTATGGTTTTTTATAAAAAGTCCCTGAATAAAATCCCTCTTAAATTCAAGGAAGATCATTATGAAAGTGTGGTCCTTTGTTTGAAATTTCCGTAGAAGCAACGGTGTAAAGTAGAGAAAATATATAACTTTATCAAACTGTGAGCTCCCGGCCGGTTGCGCCTAGCACAATTTCCTACCAAGCTGGCTGGCGAATGCATTTAAATCGCCTCGGTTATCATTTCTATTACGAACGTACTATGTAACAGTGTACCCGTTGCGGTTTCCGATGGTCCAGAAAACAAAGGCAGCAATATGCCTTTGGGAACCAGTTTTGCAGAAACTGCTTTTCAGAATTCGAGAGCTGTATGAAATTCGGATTTCGTGTAGCGTATCTGTCTGTATGTTTGAATTATACTCTGGAAAAAAGCGGTTTGTTATATTATCAGAATTTTCCTCATCATCAACTTAATAACCGTGTAACGAATCTTAATGAAGAACAAACGCGAGATCTGAAGTGCCTTACTAAATTAACCATGGGGATAGCAAAAATGTAACGAACCAAAATTTGAAATTTGCGTCGCGTCGGTACCGTAATTTAAATTTGTATGAACATGTTTCGCGAGCATCGTCCCCGTCATCGAGCTCCACGGTTGATATCTACGTACGTTAGCGATGTGTCGTTATCGGTTTTTCAAATAACGCAACGGCAACGTTATTCCTCAGCAAATATCGTTGTCAAAACCATCTATTTTCGACAACTATCTATTTCCACAACAACAGTTATGAAATACATTTTATGTTGTATCACATTGTATTGGCTATTAATATTGAGTCTCAACGTTTTCGTGTACATAACATACAATACGTATTTATTTAGAATAGTCAGACATAAATGAATATTCCTTATAATAAACTGTTTTGGGTCTCTTTCTTACTTTTTAAAACAATAAAAAAACTCGCCAACCATATAGAAGGCGCCAAAGAACCAAAGACAACGAACGAAAGAGCGGGAACGGAACGAACACGAAGACCGAATCACTATTCACTAGCTGTCAACGTCAGCAACGGGCCAACGGCGGCAACGTCACAACGGCGGGCAACGTCACAACGGCGGCAACTTCACAACGGCGGCAACTTCACAACGGCGGGCAACGTCACAACGGCGGCAACTTCACAACGGCGGCAACGTCACAACGGTCACAACGATGTGTGAAGTGTCAACGTCAGGTTATATCAAATAGACGGATAGATGGTTGTTGCATAGCTAGATAGCAGGTTTTAGTTGTCAGAACAAATAGCAGGTTTCAAAAGCGTCTATCGCTAATAACGCCCACCGCTAACGTACGTCGCGAAATAGGAAGATGACATAACAATTTCCTTCGAAACATCCCATCTGTACACAATGTCGCAGGGAAACGGTATAATCAGGGATTTTGCCAAATCCCCAGGCGACTAGAGTGTAATGATCGTTGTTTTCCTACCTCCGGAACCGAACTTGAGATTTAGGCCAATTCCTGAAGATTGTTTCGCAGGAAAGCAAAGTTGTTAAATAGATTTCTATTCCATTGTTGTGTAGTCGGAACCTTTGAGAAATTCAGCGGATAATTTCAAAACAAGCAAAACAATTACATTTATTATTTTAGTATTGATATAGGTTGTAATATAAATTATGTAAACATCACTTTATGCAATTAAATTATGTCACATATTTTTTTCACGCACGAGCTTACAAGATTAATTGGGTTGTATTTCTTTGAAAGTTGTTTATACTCGTACATACATACATTCAGCTGTTGAAACAGCCTCGTTTCAGCGGCTTTAAAGTGGATTATAATCAATTTGAGATTTTAAGTTATTATAAACTCAATATTTTAAACATAGATAAAATAAACAAAAAATACATGGAAATATTAAAAATATTATGATAAAGTAAAAACTTGCAATATTTTAATACCTACCTTATAATAAAAGTATGTTTTATATTTTCTTCAGCAGTTTTAGCGCTCTATAAAAGCATCGTTAAAGTATTAATACATTTCATAAATCGTACGATATTCGGGTTGTAAAGGCTAAAAAAATAGTTCACGCAATTTTAGCTTTGACATAAATCGTGCGCAGGAAGCGTCGGAAACGTTCGCAGAAGGCTCTCGTGGCTCGAGTAATTTATAACGTATCTGCTGTGATACATGTATTCACGATCTGATCCTGTCTATACTACCTCTTTGTCAGGGGTTTACTTGGCCACTCAGTCAAATCTATCGTCTACCGCTCGAACTTGACGACACTCGGTGGTCTCCAATATGCTGCATTTCAAATCAATATCGATATTAATTAACCTCTGTCTCAATTGAAGCATATTTTAAAAACTAATCTCAGCAGCTAGCTTTTACAAAAATAGATTTTCTTCAGTTATATTTTTTTAAAGATCAACTTACTCGTTTATTCCCACGCCATGATTGATTTTCTTTTATTTAACAATGCCCACATAAATGGGTATAAGTTCCGAATACTAGCTATCAGAGTAATGAAATACAAATAAAAAGTAATTAAAAAAATCATATGAATTTTATGTTTAAATTAAAAACTACCAAACGATACCAATTTATCGTCCTTTAAACCAAACCATGTTTACATTTTTATCCAGTTCAATATTATGTCGATTATACAGAGAAAACACGAGAATAGTGCCTCCCCGGAGGCACGAGTCATGAGGCACAACGTATATATTACCCTCGGGACAATACATCTAACGTTTTTCCGCGATAAGTAGCTCATAGGAGATACACTGATTTATAACAGGGCGGAAAATATTACCGTTACTTGCCAATACATCGTAATAGTGTAGAAAAAACAGTTAGGTTCTTTTACGATATGGAAATATTTTATTTCAATATAATAACGGATTAATTTACTGAGAACATTGCCTAGTTATTATTTAATGAAGTTATACGTATATTACAAAGAAGCTTTTCCTAAATATATACGTTTTTCTCTCCGTAACAACAAATAACGAAAACGAATAAATGAACAAAATCGATAAGGAATTATTCAGAATTGTAATTAAGAATATTAATATCCGATTATTAAAATTCGTTAAGCACCTCTCAAGGTAGCAGCCGGTGTTCCCAAACAATAATATTTGCAGAATAAATTAATATTCGCCCAGCTGTAATTTACGTGCGTCGAGTTATAACGTTTATTCTACCTAGAAAACATGTTGTGATGAATGAAAATGGCGACATACGTCCAAACACGCACCATCTGCTCCAAAAACATTTTTCCTATGAATTTCATAAAACTACTGACTCAATCCTACATTGAATATACTCGTAACCCTTTTTCAAGCAATAGCACATCCTGTGCTATCATTATTCAAACAACGGCTTTACATACCTACAAAAGATAATATAATTTTCACCAAACTTAACTTAATTCAGTATCATCCTTCGAAAACAACAATGACATTCAAAATCTTCTTGCTGACGTCATAGTGCTGGTTCAGTAATAATGTTACCTATAGAGCTCTATAGAGATACTGAAAATTAAGATAAACCGGGAAACCATTTCTGAAGTATTATAGAAATAAAGTTTATTTTTAAATAAATAGGCCAATGTAAACCATGACAAAGCTGGGCAAAGCTTTTATAAAAATTCTATTCTAATATTAGAAAGAAAAAAATATTATTTTGATTTTGAAAAGAAATGTAAGTACTTAGAAAAAATCAACGGTTCAGAAGAATAATTATTCATTTTTCAAAGTTGTAGAGTGCAGAAAATAAAACTAGTTTTGAGTGCAGTGAACGCCAATGTCGGTTTAAAAATGAATATCGAATCAGCTATTATCACCAAAGGGGTTCCAAAAATATGTAGAATGCCGCGCTCTCCTTTTATTGCGTTTTACTTGAATACGCCAGAATCCCCTGGTTATGCTATTCACGGGTATAATGTTGTGTAAGTATATAAAAGTATTTTTGCCATGTTCAATACAGCTGCAAGTGGTAGATTTGAGCTTAGAAACACCTCTTGTACTTTGTAGTTAAGAGACGTTATTTATTACAATTTAACCCTTACGTTCCCAATGAAGCAGGGGACCAGCAAATCAACAATAGTTTATATTGTCCTTTGAAAACCTGGAAAACAAAGGGTTCATTAGTTTAGGTTTTACGTTAAAAAATCTAGATTTTTTCTTTGGTTTCATTTACTTTTTGAATGGCAGAACAAAGGCTAAGAAGTTCGGTTACTCTACCGACAAGAGCCTGCCACTAAATTGTATGCGAATTACAATTTTTGCGTGCCATGATGACGTCAGACATCAGCTATATTACAATTAGGATTGTGTGTGAAACACATTACTACTCCCTCTCACACTAGTGAGTCATTTAATCACTGTAACTGCGGCTAATGTGCTACATTATTTCGGGAAGAAAGCTGGGAATATATCGTGGAGACGTGTTGTAATACAAAATATTAGACTATTAGTTTCGGTAGCTGTCAGATAAATAGGGATGAGTAAGTGATATTATAACATTGTGTGGCTTAATGGCAAAGGAAAGAATAGAACATTAGGTACCTATTATAGGTGTATTGACAAAATATGAATAGCACTAGTATAGCGAGTATATTATGGATTTGAAATGTTTCTAAACCTGCTTAACTAAAGAGGACAAACACTGCATTTAATAGTACCTAACTCCTTTAAGCTCTACCTAGCCTCTACTGCGTAGATATTTACTTTCGAAATAATTGTTAAATAGAAGAAATTACTGCAAATTAATTAAATATTACGAATGCTCCCTTAATGAAAATTACTGAGTTCCAAATTTGTAGCCTGTTAAAAGGCAGGTTAGATGTTAAATGAGACATAACATTTTTATTCGAATTGAGAACAAATATTCGCGTATACTATTCATATTGATCAATCAATCTATTGCCCAATAAAAGCTGTTCATAATAGAATTCCAGTATTAATAAAAACCATATATCATTGTTTATGAGTGCATGAGTTATGGTAGGATAGGCTAGCCTATGCCAAGCCCGCGCCGTTGTTCACTCGCACATTAATTACAGCGTGTCTCGTGAAATATGAACCTGCGCCGATATCAAACCACCATTGCAGTATGATGCCGTTGAATTATTTATGAGACGACGAACATTGAAGGTGGCCAGATTTAGCCGGCTTTCCGTTATTTACACGCGCCATCTATGCCACATGATCCCGAAATTGTGACCCTACCGGTAGCCATTCAAAGCTATGAAAATGACTAGCTCTAAAAAAGATGTGCAAACTGAAACAAGACAAAGAAGTACGAGCATGTTCTATAGATAAATCAGTTGGCAATTTTCTCTACCATCTCAAAGGTAGGTAGATCTATTATTGAATATTTTAAACAATATGTCCATGAGAAAAAGTAAATTCGGTGTATTTATTTAAAGCCTCAATATTATGTTATTATGATTGTTGCAAACTTACTGGCCAGTACGCAACGTTAATCATAGTACTTAAATGAAAACCCCGTTCTCTATTTAAATCTGTTTGATGCGGGCTGCATATTCACATTTCAAGCGAGACTAATTCATTACAAAAGACCACGCAAAAGACAAAATAAATGTTGTTCGATTATTAAAAAGTTTTAAAATTCGAAAGTACGCTTCAAAGATGTTGTTTTCTATTTTTATCTAACGGATCTTGTCGAGCAATATCTGGTAAAATATTTTTATTTTCATTTTCTTAATAATATGATTTTTAAGGTCCTTATAACTTCTTAAAGAGTTAATAAAAAATACACAAGATGTAGTACTAACGTAATAATTTAACGAACCTTCGAAAGAGAAAATCTTATGAGGATTACTGTTGCCGTACAGCATTAGATATCGGCTAGAACAGGCCTTAAGTTGCACACAGCGGCACAGATTACGTGAACAGAGTAGGATGGGATTAAGGACTCTAGTCGCATGTACCGAAAGATCGAGAAAAACACTGCTTTCTGAGGGAACACTGTGACGACAGCCATTAATTAGTGACGACCACCAGGATTGAGTTACGCTCCAGTAATGGCCGATGATCTCGAGAAAAATAATGATTTCGTTACCAATTACTTATACGTTAACATTATCAAAATATAGGTCGCGCCACGTAAAATGAACCCTTTTTTTTTTTTTTTACGTGGGGAAATCCATCGTGGATACCCTTCGTTGCGGAGAAAGACGAAGGGTTATGCCGGACTCCTACCGGCTAAAACCCCACGGTGTTTCTTCTCGCCGCCAAGTGACGGGGACACGGGAACGCTTCCGCACACATCCGCGAACCCCGTCGGCGGTGTCCACCAAAGCAGACCCCTCTCGGGCAAATGCCCACCCTCTCTCCGCGGCTAACGTGTCGAAACACCAAACACGTCAGCCGCACCTCCTCGAAGACCAACCAGTGGTGAGTGACGGACTCTCCGATTCCGCCACTCACGGTCTCCCCGCAGCGAGCCAGATTTGTGGCCCCGCTACATGCCACACGGTCGCAGAGGATAGGGAGAGCGGCCTCCGGAATACCGACACTCCTCCTCCCCTGCGACCCCACCGCGTCCGCCATCAAAAAACGGTGGCGACCCCGTTTAGGCCACGGGAGGTAGGGAAAGCGGCGCGCCGTGATACCGGCAGTCCTCTCCCACCGCGGCCTCCACCTCTCAGCAGCTGGACACGGGAACGCTTCCGCACACATCCGCGAACCCCGTCGGCGGTGTCCACCAAAGCAGACCCCTCTCGGGCAAATGCCCACCCTCTCTCCGCGGCTAACGTGTCGAAACACCAAACACGTCAGCCGCACCTCCTCGAAGACCAACCAGTGGTGAGTGACGGACTCTCCGATTCCGCCACTCACGGTCTCCCCGCAGCGAGCCAGATTTGTGGCCCCGCTACATGCCACACGGTCGCAGAGGATAGGGAGAGCGGCCTCCGGAATACCGACACTCCTCCTCCCCTGCGACCCCACCGCGTCCGCCATCAAAAAACGGTGGCGACCCCGTTTAGGCCGCGGGAGGTAGGGAAAGCGGCGCGCCGTGATACCGGCAGTCCTCTCCCACCGCGGCCTCCACCTCTCAGCAGCTGGACTGCCCATACAGCCCAGCCACCCGCCTCAGCTGCGGAACCCCCCATAAGGCCCGCAGCCTACGCACCGTCTCAACAGCCTGTGCCGCCCATACAACACAGGCTGTCCACCTCAGTAGCGCCACCCAATAGGTTCGCCACCTACAAAGTACCGCTCAACCCAAGCCCGACCGGAAGGCATCGGGGAGCGGTCCTCCTCGGGTTCCTCTTTGCTTCCCAGCAGATGACCAGTCCGCCGGTACTGAGCCCCCCCGCCACTACAAGGCGAGAACCCACCGGGGGGGACGTAAAATGAACCATAGCTGAAAGATGCGCATTAGACGATTTTTGAGTCTGACGTTTAACATTTGTTTTAAAATACCATCGCGCACAAAAGTGTTTAATTACAGTCATGGTTTTACGCACAAAGAAAATATTATTATTGTAAAAATGTAAAAAAATATTCTAAAAATTAAAAAAAAAAAAAACAAATTTGTTCTACCATTAAGTTTTCATGGGTGGTGGCGCGAAAATCAGATGAGGACGCGGTGTTGATGCCAGAAGTGGCGTTTTTATTATCATCGTTGTCGTCACTTTCATCATCTTTTGAATCAGAATCATCATCCCCTACGTAAGTCTATAAGTCAACATACGTACGTAACCGCGTGCGAAAGACTCTTACAAAAATGAAACAATAAATAGCCCTAGTACTTTCGAGCGTAACTGTACCCATGCGCGAACAAGTGATTTTCATTTGTTTTTAAAGTTCTTTTTACGAGGCGCGACCTATATCTGCCAACTTATTTACATTATTCAATTTTGTTTTTTAAAAAGCCTATTTAGTAAAACATTAACATCAAACGAAATAAAACCACATCGTGTTTCTAACCGCTGTCAACCTGTATTTTACTAAACTGTACCTATTTTAACAAACAAAAAAACTTCAAACCACAATTTCGTGCTTGATATTTTCAACATTATAAAAATTAATGTTATGAAAAATAATTAAGATTGTTCATTTCATTTTGGAAACAAAGCTTGTTAAAACAAATATACGTACCTATGTAATTTTATAAAATAACATTTTAGAGGTATAAAACAGTAAGTACCTACTTGACGAAAGCAGACAGAAACGGAAATTTGTTTAATCCAACTCGCGTCAGATTCAGTGACGACAGTAGTGACGTCATCACGTCGTCGCCGACGGAGGATTTAAGAATGTTATTTCATAGTCCGTGAAACAAAAATATCAAATTGTGTTTTTAACTTTCTCCTTTTTTGTATCGTTAAAGCTTGTTTGGATCTTTCCTGCGTCTGGCCAACTTTCATGTACAAATCTTTTGCCAAGTTTTGGTAGGTACTTTGTTTATAGATATGATAATAACTTACGTCTCAATTTGGCTGAAAAACAGGTGATAAAAGTGGTGTTGTTATAAATTATATAATTTTGAACTTAATTAAATAATTGGAGTGAGTTTGTAGGTTTTTCAAATTCCGCCCTCCTACAATTCGGTTTAATATTAAAATAAAAAGTGATATTAAAAAGTGGCAACAGGTGTTCAATCTAAATATCAGTAGGGACTGCCTTGGTAAATCATCACGAACAGTGTAAGTAAGACACTAAACCTAGCGCCATTGACTACATTGAGATAAATTAGGCACACCTGTCCCTATTTTATACATATTTCGTAAATCGTTCACAAGTATTGCGCCAAGTTATTCATATTTCCCAACTTACCCAAATAAAACATCAAGTACGAAAATTATACAGACAAAAGTTTATTCACTCCGAATGAAAAAAAATGCCAATGAAAGTAAAATAGGTTTGACAATAGTTGTGTATTTTGTAGCAGCGGCTGCGGCACTGAAAAAACTTTTAACATTTTCATTAGCACAGTGGGCCGGAAGTGGAATATATAAATTTTAATGATTTGAGTAAGTTCGGCGTGTAATGAGCCTTTGGATCACTTCCCCTGGGCCCCGGATGATGTGAAAACGTGAAAGTTTGCGCCAACCGGGATTCTTCTAAAAGCCCATAAATATTGAGAGTGTAATTATGCCCGTGTTATTTTGAAGCAGATTTTGGCATCGCGTGCAACATGCGAGCATTTTACAACGCGTGCGAAGTTAAAAGACTAGTCGCTGTACGGCGAAGATGACCATTTTCAATAGACTGAATTGGGGAAGAAAATAGAATCACGCTACGCTCTCCTCTAGGCAACCTCGCACTATACTAGCGGTTACTTTTGTTTATTATTCACAAGGGTCCGTAGCTATAAATAAAAACATTTTTCTCTTGACTTAAATCGCAGCTGCTAAGATTGTGGACAAAAAATATATCTCGGCGGTCTCTGAGCTCCGTCGCTTTTGCTTCTAAGCTATATAACATTTCATTAGCGGTCAGCCGAGACGTTCCGGTCGCATAAATCCTAACCCAACGCGTAACTGCTTAACCGCATTACATTCACCAGAACGTAGCGTGGTTTGTAAGTGCAATGCTTTTGTCTACTTATCTCCCTATTACCATTACTTCTCACTCCTACCTTCTGCAGAATACTTTTACATTTTTACAACTATTAAAAACTGTTTCTGTTTTACACAATACCTTTTACTTACCTGTTTTATGCAAAATACAAAATTTTCCTGTTAGATGCCCCTTTTTGTCGTTGAAATAACATAATCGGCTTACTCTATAAAGTCACGTCACCCTTTTCAGAACGCAGCGTTGTAGTATTTTGTAAATACGCATTTCGGTTACACAAACAATAAATTTTCATTTTTGCGGGAGGACAAGTGAAAAGATAAGATAAATAGAGGCTGAGATTTGCGTTACGAGCATATAAACTATTCGGCGGACAAAGTCGCGGTGGCGACCGGCGGCGGCCTCCGTAACAAAATATTTGATTAACAAAAAGGCTGGTTTATCACTTGCTCCCGAATTTCGACTACCACCTCGTATTATTATACTTATAATACCTATATCTAACTCTGGTAATATATTTTTCGTTTTCTCATAAAATCTACGTCTAACTCAAAACTTTTAGGTTATTAGCATTCATAGACTCGATATAATTCTATTCAAGCACTAAATCGCAAAAAAATTACTTTGACTCCCTGGAGAAAGTACTTCAAACAATAGCCTGTAATAGCTGGTCGCTTTTGTTCTTATTTCAATACACTGCACTTTGGGCAAAGGTAGAGAGGTCTGTTACCATGATACGTATAGGATAGGATCATACTCGTTGAATGAAAAGTTTGAGCGTAGCGTGGACCAAGTTTTATGACATTAGGCGAACACCCGCGGCGCTAGATGAAGGATTACCGTAGTGAAGTTAGTTGCCAGTCGTCGAGATTACCCCCTCTTCTAGCTCGATCCAGTTTGTTTCAGAAGCAGTAAATTGTTAGTCCGATGCAAGCTCCTTTATTAAATTTTAAATTAATTTGCAAGTTTTTTTATTTTTATTTGCCAACAAAAAAACACAAAATTGGAAGCGATGTACAATCAATACTCCCGTTGTAGAACTATTGAAAGAAAAAGGTTTGCAATATTTTACCTTAGTAGATTAATTTTCATAAACTTTGCTAGTACCTGTAATTGGTACGATTTTCTTACTGTATGTGGAGTTTCCAAATGAATAAAATAATTCAAAACTAGGAAATCACAGGGAATAGCCAGACCACTGAGTCTCCTGACTTTTGCATTGATTTGCCTTTACACTCGTTCAAGTCATATGAAACTAGAGAGCCATAATAGCGTGGCCATAGCGTATCAAAAGATTGATCAGTTTTTAATATAAAGAGACATACCTATTTCAGGGAGGATGTGGTCAAACGGACCCTTTTCAAGGACTGACGCCTAATGGTCCACGCTGACACTACAGAAAAGGGCCACTAATTTATCTAGACAAAGTTACAGTGGCGACTTCCCTTAATTATAGTTTAACTCATTTGCGCCGCAGCTGCCACTTGTTAGTTAGCGCTCAGTAGACATCTAGTTAGTAATTAACTGCTAAATAAACAAAAACAAATTAACTTTGAATATTGCTTCAGCGGGCTCTAATGTTCTTGTTTCGGTTATTTACTGTCTTCCTTGTCGCCATCGACAATATAGCTTTTATTGTTACTTCTTTGGGTTTAATTTCTATAGTACATATTGCTCCTACTTATATTATGTATAATTAACATACCCCAATACACTAAGTTCATCAGACAAAAAAGCTTGTAAGTATATAACTATGCGGTTTTTATTACTCTTAAAATTTGTAACATTAGGGTAAATAGGAGCCTTAAAGAATTCATATGGCACTAATCGCTATAATTATCCGCTGGGTTGCCTTGTGATGGGTACAATTGAGTTCAATCTGTTTCCCTTAGTCTTCTCTTCTGACGTCAACAACAAAAACAGAAAAGGCAGCATTACGAATACCTATTCGGAAAACCAAGTTTATGCAGGAAAGCACGGGTGAAAATGCTAGATTTAAATTAGTACCCGTCAAAGTATGGCAATAAGAGTTAGACGTGAAATATGTAAAAAGTGTCGATTAAATCAGCACTGAATCCAAGTTGAAAATTAATCCATTAACCCAATTCCAATTTATACATCCATTTGGAGGTGTTCGGGGTCGATTTACAGCGAGGGTTCGACCATTATGAGAGGTTTTGGAGTACTTTGAGACGGCTGAAGTCGCCCTCGGGGGCTATCAAGGGCTTAGTTGAGGACAGCCTACCTGAGAACCCGAGATAGTCGCAAAAAGCCACCGTCAAATCGAGAATAGCCTATTTTAATTTGATATTTTTGTAATCATCCCTTTTTCACAATGTAAACAATTGCCTATTTTGTTTCTTGTAAGTAGAATAGAGAACATGATAAAAATATAATTTAATTTTCTTTTTCAATATAGTTGCATGTCAACAAACATAAAGGTACAAGGTTGTATTCAGCACAATCTAATCTAGAGACGATCGTAATTTGTGGTGTGATTTTTATCCCGGCCATAAATAAAACTATTAAACTGCAATAACCTTACACTGTTCCTGAAACAGATTGGTACCTTCGTCATAGTAATAAAACTGTTTCTTCCTTGTGAATTTTCTCTACAACTGGTCAGACTTTGTAAATGAAAATACCTTCATAATATAAATCAAATCAAATTAGTTTGTCAACCTGGATAATTAATAAATTTAAGTTATTTTGAAATTGACAATGCTTTTTGTCTCAATTCAAATGAACGTCATTTATTTCACGAAATTAAACGAGACGTCACTTGAGCGTACTTTGATTTATTAGACAGTAGCCTTCGGGATCCTAATTAACAAAATGCAAAAGTGTTGGAGTAAAAAAGAGTGCGGCAAAGCCTCGAGGGATGCTAATAAATTCCAGTTCTAAGGGAAATCGGAAACGAAAATATTTAAGTAGGTACCTACGCAGAGTTGTACTGGGAATCTTTCAGCGAATAGTTTAAGGGGTGCCTAACGGGGTATCAAAGCAAGGCAACGGTGGTGGCTCCTGTCGCCTTAACTTCCTGAAAACTTGTTGCAATTGCTATGCCATGCAATCCATTGCATCTGTTCAATGTTCATAATTCAAATCATATTGGCTCTTGTCTAGTATTCGGGTTTATGCCGATTGTTGATGTCAGATCTATTAATTTATAAATATGAATACCAAATATGAAAGGAATGAAAGAGTAAAGTGTGAATATTTGAAATATCAAAACACACCAAAATAAATGGAGTCGGCATTACTATTTCAATTATTTATTATAGCCCTTTATTCAGATAATAAAATTTTTAACATTACTTTTAAAACTTAATCTACGGTAGCGGTTTCTTTATTTGTGTGCCTCTTGGCAAAGGCCTCCCCCAAACTCTTCCACTCTGCCTTTTGGCATGCCACCCTAGGCCATGTCCTGCCAGCTGTTTGGACTATCTCGTCCTCCCATCTTCTGTAGGGTCTACCTTTTTCAATTATTTACTAAACCTCAAATCTCTCTCAAAACGTCATGGATGATATACGAATTTGACGACGAATGAGTACTCGGCAAATATTCGAATCCTAACAGCAGCGTCCCTAGGGAGGGATACGACCGCAGACATCATGATAAAAGGGGTTAATGCAAGGAATCCGCGGACAATCGGCCTCCGGGGGACCCTGGCCAAGGCACCTTCCGCACTGCGATATTTTACATTTCCCTTTATAAAAACCACAGTTAGCACAGTGTGGAGCTCTCTTGAAAACCAAAACGAAAAGGGTTAAAAGCTTTTTTTGTATACGGCGATGGCTACGAATGTTTCAAAAAATTCCAAACAAATTCTTATTTTCAGAAAAAGGAATAAAATTTCTAACGCTAAGTACTTTAGATCTATCTTTACTACCCAAAGTTGGGTACATTTCTGACAACGACGACAACGGCGCGGCGAACACAGCTCTCTTAGCTGCAAATTACTTATTCACTTCGACACTGGAAACTTTACCCAATCGAAATTAAATTGCTAATTTCGCTACTAATCCCCCAACTCATTATCCTTCGCTTCTTTCAGCCCCATTCACGCAACGTGAAAGTAATTCGAATCACCACGTTAATGCTTATTAAGAAGTTGAAAAGAATCTCTCTCATATCGGCTTATGTCATCGCAAAACTTTGTGAGAACGGTTAAATTTCAAATCCAATATAAACTGTGGGTAAACTCAACGTCGGCAACTTATCTGAAGGGAAGTTTTCGGAGATTACGCGAGCCACTTTGAGCGATGGATTATTTATTATCATATAATGCTCAGGCTAGAGTGAGTAGCTAAATTGTGTGATGACGTGTAAGGCAAGATGAAAAGACGATGAAGTGAGTGGCCCTTTGAATCTGGGTCCTGGCGGGCTCGCCGACCCATCTCAAAGGCGTGTTCTGCCTAATGGCTTGTGCTGACGTGTTATCCGTGCGACACACGCCCGACTACACTAAAAAGACGCCGGTAGCTAGCCCACTAGATTTACAGCTACTTTTGGTAACTAATTTACTTACGAGTGGTTGGAGCTCTCTCGGGTTTACTCGAGAGAACTATTTACGTACATAAAAGAAAATTGCAAAGGCCCAAATTTGGGCGCATATAGCCTTCAATTTGAATTACTAGATTGGACACTACTTTTCACATACTTACCAGTTGAAGATATTTTTAAGCTGTGTAGGAACTGAGATATAAATATTATGCTTGTACAAAGAGATATGAAAAGATCGCTTTAGTTTACCGAGCAGATACGGCTGAGTAAAATTAACATGAAAATTCTTGTGTAAACCGTAAGATAAATGAGCGTTGTAGTGCTAATCCTCATTTTCACAACAAAACAACAACAGAGAGGCGGCATATAATCGCAGACGCCCCGCGCGGAATACATTAATTGATAAGCAGCAGGTCACAATGTGACAAGCTCATAACTCAGACAGGAGCTCGTAATTCACAGCCTTAGAACTTTCATCAGGCACTCATTACAATATTGTACAGGTGTTAATACTCGCAGGTGAGCGAGTATGTAGGTACTCCACTAAGCTCCTATTACCATTGTATCTTTGTTGCCTAAATTTTGGTACACGTGTTACATACTTACCTGTACTTACCAACGTACCTACTGGGCACATTTTCTATTAACTCGTAAATGCAAACCTTATGACTGACATTTTTTCATCATACCCTTTGGCAGTTACCTTCATGTAAAAGGAGGTAAGTCGGTATTATGTATGTTAGTTTTTTCTCAAGTGTTGAAAATTGAATATTTCGCTTAAACAGTGGGCATTTCTGCACTACAGGTAAACCGCGTGCCTGAATAATTTTCTTAGCGGTTCAACCTGGTAAAAAACAATCAACTGCTAGCGGGTAAAAATTGCGGTGGTTCCACATAAAACAGTCATTTGCAGGTGCGGAAGCGTTCTTATTAGAAACTTGAAACATATCACTCTGTAATGATTCTTCTCAGAGATTCTAGATTCCTATACTGTTGAAAGGTATCAGATAGCAGCAATTTGTCGCTTAGAACATTGAGTCCTTGAGAGCGATTAGCTAGAGTACGGCTCATGGTAACCAGAGCCGCTTAGAGCACTATGCACTGAGCGCTACATTGAGGCGCCCCTCACGAGAGAGGCTCTGCAAGTATTGTTTACATGGTACAGGGAACTTTCAACGGCGAAACATGTACTCCTATTGCCAGACTTGGATGTATTTAGAAAATTGGAATCAATAGATTTCAAATCGATCGAGGAACGACATTATTTATCTAACAAATAAATGAGCTAAATGTTTTTTGTCGAAAATATACTTTTGATGTTACGTTATGATGCGTTTAATGTTGTTCACGAAATAACCGAATGGAGTTATATTCAAAGACAAAATCAATATAAAACACTCAAATTATTACATGATCACAGTCTCGTTAACCGGCCCTATTTTATTCCATTTTCCGCAAAGCCAACAACTAACAGTTAGCGGGAGGCAAAGAATTAATGAGTAGACCCGTACTAATGTTATATTAATTGCGGGTCAAACCTACAGCCCAGAACGGTGATTATCGTTTTCGTTTTGCTATCTTATGTGAATATAGGTACGTCTAGTTGCAGATATAATTCAAGAAAAATTTGCTTATTTAATATTTTTATTTATTTTCTTTGCTTCTCGCAAGTACCTGTTTAATATTAAAAAATACATATATTTTGTATTTTAATTTTAGTGACACAGTTCTTCAGCTTAATTATCAAACTATGCAATTTAGTCAAATAAGTGTAATGAAAAAGAAAGTGAAAAAAAGTAAAAATAAAAAGAAAGATAATAAGATATAATGAAAGTGCGTAAATAAATAACCATTATGTTATGGAACTCACTATGAATATTCTACCCATATAGGCACGTAATGGCTGTCATGAGTTATGTTTAACCACAACATAGAGCCTCGTATTACCTAGTCTAGATAATCCGAACATGCAATACTAATAGTACACAAAGCTCTGTAATACGTAGGTCCTAAATCCATCGTTGATAATAAATCGTATACGTACTCTGAACTGACCATACTGACATTCTACTATATCGGGGAATATGTAGCATAAGAGCAGAGGTATTTATAGAAAAAGTGTCATTATGCGAGCTACAGCCTAATGAATCGTTACATTTTATCAACTTTGAAAAAATAAAAAGTTAACTTTAACTGCAGTATAACGTAGGGTCATATTCACACATCAATGCTAGAAAAGTAACACCTACCTACAATAACTTAAAATCGCCCAAGAAAGGCATATCCAATATCATAATATATTTTATACAAAAAAAAACTGATATGACGTGAAGTGTGACCAAACAAAACAAACCCTCCCTGAAAAGCGGGAAGTTCGCCGCGGGAGATTGGGTGCGAAAGATCAACATCTCTCGAATATATCATGACGCAAGCCGTCGTACTTTTACGTATATTGTATTCGTATTTCTGCACAAACATAATAATATATTTATTTATAAGAAACGACTGGTTTCAAATCTACGTATGTGCTCTGTAAATATAATAGTAATGACTTTCCAAACTATTTTTATAATTCATTTTTGAAAAGTGAAATAGCCTACCTAATGCTTATGGAATCAATTTGAATTAATCTTCAATTCAAAGATAATCATTTAAACCTTTCCACTCCCAAAGTTACTCCTAAGTAACACTCTACCTACACTTCACTCTTAAACGCATTATTTATTCTAATAGATGTATTAAATATTTATTTATTTTAAGTACTTGTCCACATATATTAAATGTAAAGTGTTGATCAAAGACGAGAAACCTCATATGAACCCGTCCACCCACATATTTCTCGGTATACTTCTCAAACGTACGTGCTTTAATATCCCTCCAATCCTGCGAAGTTTAGACAAAGCGAAGACAGCTTGATATTAATTACACCCGCAGTTTGTGTTCTTTTTATTTACTAGAAATCTCTATGCTTCTTGATTGTGATGTGAAGCTGCAATCATTAATCAACCTCGCTGTGTTGTGTACTATAAAGTTTTTTTATCTTCTCCTACTAGTATTGTCCCTCTGCTAGGCAAAAACCTCCAAACCTCTCTTTTCATACATGAACTGTTAACTTTTGGATAATTTAAATTATTATTAGAATTATGCAAAAGCAACTTAATGACGATTTATGAGACTAATTGCAACATCTGAAAAATCAAAATCCAGTTAGCAAAATTACTACTTATATTTAACACATTCTCCTATTCTTCGATTCTAAACTGACCCAGAAAAATGACAATAAAAAATATACACATTTTATAAGTCCATTAAATTTACGTAGAAATTACAAAACGCCCACGAAACGAATGTTTACCGAGAGTGGTATGTTCGCTCTTGCCACACGAATAATATTTTTATTTTGCTAAACTCCAAACATTTTTCATAATCGCTGCGAAAGAATGAAAAGGCTCACAAATGAGGATAACTTTTTACACAGTACACGTACGTCGTCGTACGGTTATACGGGTGTGCGGGTATTCCTCGCTCGTCACAAACATAAACAACTATAACGAAGGCCGGTGCGTGCTTCAAAGTAAATTGAATCGAGGTGCCAATAGTCGGAAGTCCCTCATTTCCTTGCATTTGTTGTCAGCCCGCCCTTAGGCATTAAATTTTCTTGGGGAAACTGGGTCCCTCATATAAGAGAGCGTATTATGTGTGCCACTAATAAGGAAAATGAAAAGGACAAGCTTGACGGTTATTGTAAGATTTTCACTTATTTTCAGTTAAGTAATGTGAAACCTTTTTTCTTCCTTTATCCAACAAAAACTAACGGTCCTTCTTTTAAGAGGATAGTTGACCTGATAAATTGCGTTTTACTTTGGTTTCAATGGAACAAGGCTTTCCGAAAAACTTTATTAAATAGGTAACTACGTTCAAATGTACATAGTGTACTTTATTTAGAAACTAGGTACCTATATCGGCATGCTGAACTGAAACATAATATTTATTAGGGGGACACTATATATTCAAACTTAGGAAGGTGACTTTTACACCAAAGTGTAGTATGATAATCACAAACCGAATTATAAAAGATACTTAGGTATATGTGCAAAGTAATATAAGAGATACGAGAATGGCAAAAAATACTAGATAACCATAAAGGCGCCCCCTGCATAAAGGCGGCCTTAAGTTTCAGACTATCTCGTTACATAATAATAATGTGTTGCCGTCTACGGTATTATTAAATTGTGGTTTCATTTACACCTAGTCTGAGTACAAGTATGGTGCTGCTTCATTTATATTAAAGTTGTATAATACTTTTACAGCCCGGAAACTCTCATTTCAAATCACTATAAAAATAACTATAAACCCAACTTTATAAACGACAGGTGTCAGCATCATTATTTTCATATAACTGGCATTCATTTGTATTTCGCTTTTTACAGTAGAGTAGTTTTAACAGTGATTTTCAACGAGTGAAATTAGCGGCCTGTAGGTAAGTACCTACTTATGTAGACAGGACCTAAATACTTAACAAACAATACAAACCTGAAGCTGTTTACTTTAACAATAATATATTTAGTAAGTAAGTAGTTTGTTCAAAATAACTAAAACTTTCTTCTTACTTACATTTGACTTGTCAGTAGAGTTGAACCCCATTTCAGTACAAAACTGAATTAAGACGAAGGTACTTACTTCAGTTTAATTCAATTGACCTCTACGACCCTTTGTTATATCGTAAAGAGCCTACTACATCGACCGAGGTAATGGAACGACCAGTTACAGAACTACTTCAAATAGGAGCCATAAATTGTGAAAAGAATTTGTTCCATAAGGTTTCTAAATCGTAGCATTTGAACTTAGTTAGTTGTCGAGTAAACACACAGTGCAAGAGACAGCTAAATCTTAAAATTATGAAACCTATACAACACTCGAGTTCTTAAAATTACTGCCGTGTATTGTACCTACTCGTAGTGTGTTTTAATATGTATATTGTTGTGTCGGTAAAGTAGTTATACAATTACGTTTAGTTTTTTGCAATTTCTTGATCACACTTAAATAAGCATTTTATGATAAAATTAGTTAAATTGATCAAAAATAGTTGAATAAGGAAGTAGATAAGTATTTTAAAGATGTGTCTTCAAGTCAAAAACAACAGAATAGCTTATTTTCATTCCCTTTAAATACCACAGGGACGGTTAATGTAATTTTATTATACCCCAAGCGATAAAATGTAATATTAAAGAAACAAAGAGCTGTTAAGAAATAAACAAAAGCAATAAAATAAGTTTAATGATGTATTTGTTCAGCTGGGGTGTAAGTTTACAATCCCAAGATGTCAATGAACCAAAGACACCCAGAACAGAACTCCAGGATGCTGATAACGTTTGAAAACGTTTTATAACACTCTTAAATAAACTTAATAGCTCCCTGGAACTTTTTCGTTGTACCCCTTAGGGCCATTACACAGCGTTACAATACGATTTATACGGAGTTTATAGACTTAGGCCCGCGGCAGAGATTTCGCCTACAGTATTAAGGTGTCAACTAGAATTGTATAAGGTCGATTTATCGGCGAGATAGAGAAACCCTTCGCTTCTGAAGGGTTTTTAAAAGGCTTCAGTGAATTTTATTGAGGTTGAATTACTGTGGGATTGTGTGCAATTGGGCTAAGTCATTCCAAAGTTTCTGTTACTTTAAAGCGGTTTTATCTACTAAAAGTTCTATTTATAAGTAAAACATTAATATAATGAAGCTCGTGCCTCTATCAACGAAATATAATATCTGAGTAAGCCTTATAAATTCATTTTCTCTTATATTAAATAAGAAAAATACCAAAGTTTGAAGTAAGATAAATAGGCGACTAGCTCTTTAAGTAATGAACCGGAAAAGTAAGTCGGACAAGAAAAAGGGAAAATTGTACCGCCATATCCATTTCAGAGTTTTTAATCAAGATAGAAACCTAACAATTACGAAGAAAATACCGACGGCATTTTGTTGACTAGCCTCACTAAATTAGAGAAAAAAATTCCTACCAACGGACGCACCACGGAGCTAACTAATCGTTTACCTATACCATAACAATCAATCCAACCTTAATTTTCCAGCCAATATCCGGCGCCTACGGGAAGCCATTCAAAGTGTCTAATTAATGATCGTCATTTTTTTCAGCATGCGGATCACGTACAATCACAGGTGACGTCATGATAAATATACGATCGTATATAAAAGAGATATGCGGACGGGTCGAGTCTGACTGAACAGCGTGTTTTTATGGCTAGGGGCCGTATTAATAATCTGGGGGCGACGACGACAAATGAATGAACAAGTGACGGACGCGTTGGATTGCAGTAAAATCATGGAACACAATATCCCACGTGTGTACAAATGTAGATACAAATATAAGCACGTCTCGTACAATTCAGCGAGCCGTGAGTAATGGCGATCGCTTATCAGACTCGTACATCATCCATCAGCGCGTCTAGACTAGACAAATTGGCAAAAAATAGAGGCTCTAAGGAAAAAAAAGGAAAAATTTAGCTCGCACTACGTGGCGTGGCTTGCCATTACATTTTAGTGCAACATTTTCAAATGGAAATCACTACAAATATGTTAAATGTTACTGCGTTAAAAAGCTAAACTTAGCTGAAATGGCTATAATTATAGGTAAATACGCTTTTTCGTCACAATGTCCTCTTTAAAACAGACAGGTATGTGAAAAAATAATATACAATGGGCACACGTGCTAAAAGATGACCACCGAAGAGATGATATCCGACAGCAAGCCGGAATGGATCGAATGAACGTGACGGCAGACGGGCAGGATTAGTAAAGTAGAGAGGCGGCCTATACAGACGACCGGAGCAATTAACATAACGTACCTGAAGGGGTTTATAAAAGGTGTTCTAAGCATCTAGAATCTAGCAGTGATTTTTGCCGTGCTGTAGTAGGGTTAGCGGAAACATTGTAAACTATTTGAAAATATGTCCACGTAAAAAATGCCGCAGACATGACATGTTTCACGAAGGCTTTACAGAGAGCGTCCGAATTACGCTCTGATGCTGTCGACGCTCACGCTTACTCGATGGGCTTGGGTGTAATTGCGTTATCGGCGAGTACGCAGTGCTGACGAAGTGGTTTGCCTCTGAAAGCCTTTAGGCGACTTTTTTTCATCCTATCTTTTTTATTTCCGTGTGAAGTTAAGTTGAAAAAATGTTTTTACAACTCGTTGTAGGTAGGTACTCACAAAACTTTTATTCTGATTTAAAAAAAAGTTAAGCTAAGTAAGTAAAATACTTTACGATTTAACCATAAGTCACAGAATAGTTCCTTAACGTTAACGTTTCATTAAACCTATATAGCTAAAACTTTCTTTGTAAAATAACATGAGGATGACCAACGTGTCATAAAATAACAATTTAATTATGATTTATTTGAATGGCATTTTTTGCAACGGCAATTGGACGTCGAGAAATATGTGGAAAAATTTTTTTTAGTGTTTATCATTTTTATTTGTAGGGCGCTATCTGAAAAGTGTTTAACTACATCCATCGATCATCAACCTTTGTCGAATACGAGGAAACGATAAAAGTTTCAACTTTTTCTAGGGCAACAATCCGAATTGTCATCTATTCTAAAGTCAAGCATTAGCGGATCACATTGATCACAACATTGATCTTATTAAAACAATTAATATTGAATAAATAATCACTGTTCTAAAAATAATCCAGATATCCAATATATTTAAAGTAGAAGCTGTGAGAGCTTCACATGAAACAAAACAAAAGTGAACTTACAACGCTTATTTGGTATTAAATATTTCAGAGCAGCTCCGAATATTCGATAATTAAACACTACATTTAATTGCAAACATTAAACAGAATTCAGCAAGTCAAAACAAAGTTGCGAAAACAAAATGCGCTGAGTCCAGCGATTCAGCACTGCTCCGGCGAAGTGCGATAAATTATTTGCACCATAGTCGGAACGCAATGCACACTAATTATTATTTCATAGAATAATTCAATATTCCCTCTGCAGGCACGATTTATCAGCATAACGGTCATTATTGAATTCCTAATGTAAGCGACAGTAGTTGGACGACATAATCCAATAGCTCTAAAGGAAAATAAATATCCCAACTATGTTTCGTTTTGTTTGTACTATTGAGACCTTTTATCGGAGGCTGAAATTCAGGATAGGTCCCTATTGTCTATATGACTTCGTTTAAGCCGAATATAGAGGTATGTCGTTTAGGTAAATTTGTTCTTATAGAAGTACTTTTTCAAGACAAACTATTTCAATAATATTAACCCGCAAACTAAAGCAAAATACATTGCTACTGAAACTAATTACAAAGCTCCAGGGCTCAAAGTGTCAAAAACTGGATGTTACCAGCATTAATTCTACTCGAAACTTTATATTAGTTTCAAATATGTAACGAGTTTGTTAATATTGAATAGAAAATTGCCTTAGAAAGGCAACTCAAGCGTAGAGTTTTAAAGTTTTCCAGCTTCTTATTAGTTAACATGAAACTGAAGAAAACGTTAAGCATAAGCTGAAAGGTTTTCTTTTATCAATTAGTTAAGTCTTATTTCATGAAATAATAATTGAATAAAGTTGACTAACTTAATTTGTTTCGTATGTCGTGTGTTCTTTATTGCATAGATATTATCGCTTTAGTTTTAACTGTAAGTATACTTTCAATATTCGAATATTAAAGAAAGTAAGTTCAAAGATGTATCATATTGATCCATAAGATTTATTTTATTAGCCAATAAAACTATGTTATAAAACGTTTCTCATGTATTGCATCGAAAAAACACTGTAAATTGTCTGATTTAAAAACAAAACATGCCATTGTTACTTTATGGTGTCATAAATTGGAAAATATCGTAAGCTCATAGAAAAACAGTGTCGACTCCCATAAACCAAATGGTGTGCATAAAAGGAAAGATGTGTAATGCCGATTGGCGCTCGGTAGCACATTACGCTGATGGATATACGAGTTGGCTGTATATTCAAATCATGTTTTGTATGTGACGAGAAACTATACAAAGTACCCTGAGGCTTATACGTTCAATATTGTTGCATGTAGATGAAAACATCACTCGGTGTATGTTTAACGTAATCGAGTGAAAAAAAGAGTGATTTTGTATGACGATCAATTGCATAAATGTATCTCCATTATTCTTCATTATTGATCCTTTAATTTAGGTTACCAACCAAATGCTGAATCTGCTTGATGTTACTGCATGATATAATTGTGTGAACCAATAAGATAAAAACTTCACTTCAAATTATTTAATAGACAATAACTATTCAAAGTCCTGAAAAAAATTTCAGTTCATTTTTATTTCAAAGTAAATAGGATTAGTTTTCCCAAGTGTTGATAAATTCAATGTTTCAACGAACATTGAGTTAGCTATAAAAGGGCGAACGAAAACATAAAACGTTGAAAGCTTTCAGTAAAAAGGTCTGTCTGGAAACCTAACAAGAGTTTCATTATAGAGAACTAAACGTAATGAAACCTCTAAAGTACTATCTAACTCGATGTAAACTGGCTAACTTACTTGATTGAATGGGTACGCAATTCTTCCACCAACCTGATATTTAAAAAAAAGATAGTTTAATTGTACGTTTTTCTACTGAATGATAAAAATAAATACGTTTCATAATTTGTGGATTATTTTAATTCCCTTTCAAACTTTTTAAGTGAAAGTCAATAAATACGTATTTGCAATTACTCGCTATTCAGAATTAATTAAGGACATTATGCCAAATCGGTGTTTGTCCTGATGAGGGTTACACTCCGAAACTCATAACCTAACAATGTTCTCACTTATGGTTTAGAAAACAGTTGGACTTTTCTCGTCTTTTTTTCTTTCGGATCCATAAAATAAAAATCTTGTTAATTACTCGTAACTCTTCAAAATTTACTTACTTACCTACTTCAAAATGCTCTTCCTTGTTTAAGTACTGACACGGAATTGTAACTTAAATAATTACTTCTAATTAGTACTTTCTTTAATTATTTGAAATTCGTTTGAAACTCCACCGCTTCAAACTTATTTCAGAAGCATAATACGTAACCTACTTTCCTGTTCGGATTTTGTCCAGAAATGAAACAGATCGAGCTGAAACATCTCTGAAGAAAAATAATTCAAGTAGGCGGCACCATCTGTGAAATGATAATACTTCAAAGTTGCCAAATTATTCCATGGTTAAATACTTTGCAAAAGAAAAATTAATGGCCGAAGGATTCTGTTTTGTATTTCAAACAGTTCGCTTCTCCGTCATCAATTTGAAATTGAAGAGGGCTCATAATTTGCTAAAGTTGGCCGTTTAAAATAAAAAGAATGTTTCCGAGCATCCCAAAGATCGAGGTCGGACCGAAGTATGTAACCACAAACGCGATAAAGAAGGCAATTTCCTAAATAGGGCTTGTGAGGATTTCCCTAATGTCGGACAAAAAATGGATTGCCACTCGCAAACGATATAAGTTTCCTTGACTTGTGCTCTGGTGCGCCGGAAAAATGTCAACAAACGTAAAGAGTTTCGGTTATATTACATTGCTCTCCTATGGCTGGGATCACAACATTTTTTAGGTAGGTAAGGAAATAATTCATGCATAACTTATTCTTTTCTTTAAAATATTATGGTAACATTAATAATAAGACATATAAATGTAGACTACAACTTCACCTACTCATTTATAAGGAGCTGAAAATCATAATAAAATTAAAAAGTTCCGTTAGTCAACATTTATTTGCAAGCTTGTCCACTTATAGAAATACATTGTGATAAGCGAGTGAGATCCGCCGCTGATACAGCGCAATAAAGCAAAGCCTGGCTCCGTCGCAAACCGCCGCCACCGCTGGGACCCTAAACCGGTGCGTATCTCTGTACCCTTAGACCTCGACTCAAAGCCGGAATAGCGCAGCCACGTTCAATTGGATTGAAACCTTGCGTCGCCTACTCGAGCCGAGAGGGTCCGTAATAGCATTTTTGTAGAGGGCTCCACAAAAATTGTTTTGCTGAACGAAAGCTATTTATGTCTGATTACTATTGTATTGATTAAATTCCGATGCTGGGTCGAGGCCGTGGGTGACATTTACTTAGATATCGAGATAAATCCCCCTCCGGATATCTATTGATCAGAGCCCACCCGCATTGCGCTCGCATAAAGGGTTTTAGTGTGCTGACTTTATGACCTCTTATCCCGCTATTAGAGTAATAGACTTCCTTGTTTCATAGATTCACTGATGGTTTATTGATTGTGATAAAGGCACCGACATAACATTTACAACAGAAGCCACATAAAAGATTAACATTGTTCGCAATGTTATCGTTTTATTTCCAAATAAAATCTCCGGCAACTTTTTGGTCGGGATAAATTATTAAGTTCCACAATGGTGTGGCAGATGATATTGTAAATTAAGATTTACATAACCGAAACTTGTTGAAAACACAATTACAGAAGTTTTATCTTAGAGCTGTAAGCGCAGTAATCACATTTGTCGTGGAAGTTGCACGAAGAAAATTGTCTTTGGCGCTGTAACGAGGTCGGAGCTTCAACCCCTACCAGGTTCGTACTCAGCCGTTGCTACCTTTGCACCTGTCGACGTTAATAAATACAATCATATCTATAGTCAACAAATAATTCACATTTCTTACAGCATCAAAAATTCATCGTCTAAATCGAAGAAGCAATTTCAAATCAATTACTCATTCCGTTCATCTCTTCTGACTGCATACCTGTCCCCTACCATGATATCGGAGGAAGAAATCTTACCTCAACGAAATGGAATCGAATCATCGCGAGTCACTCAATTAGTGTCTCACCAATTCCGAAGTAACTTGTTGCTTGAGGCAAGTAACGTGCACGAGACTAAGCCTAAATAATAGAAATAAATGGTAGGGGTCTAGACTACAGACGCTTGCAAGTACACCTGCCTGCAATCCAGGATAACGGTTTTAAATTGTTTCAACTTGAGATTATTTGCTTCGGTTTCCCGTTTGATTCTTGAAATTTGCTTTTCTGCGGAAATATAAAACTGTTTTATTTCTAGAAACTGGTACACTCATATCAGTTTACGTGTTCTACGGTAATTTTCTATATAAATTTTATTAGATACCTACGCGATAACTAATCAAGTGAAAAGCGGTATAAAATCAATGGATTCTATTATTGGTAATTTACGTGCTCATTTTCTTCGAGAGCAATTAATAAGAGAGATTCATTTACCGACTCTACTGTTAAAAGTTACAATCGACGTGAAAGTTCATCAAGCTCATTTCCATTCTAATGAGCGGTAAGAATTAATTCTCGGGTTAAGATAACTTTTGTGGATGTTGTAATTAATGGTATTTGAGGTTGGAAGGTAATATTTTATAAGCCCGTTCTTTTCAAATTGGATTTTCTTTGTTTTGTCTAACAATAAAACCTCTAGTAAATTTTTTTTAATTTTGGATACCTATTCAAACTACAGATTACTAAATAGTTACTACCGTAACTTAAACTGCCTATCACATCTAAATACATACACAAACGTATGACATTTGCTTCATTTAAACCACCATTATTGAGATTGGCATGTCAATCGCCACTGTTAATCCGTCTTTAATGTTTAATGCAACTATCATCTTGAATAGTTTGGTGTTTCAAACGCGGGTTAATTACATCTGTAATTGAACGTGTGTAACTGGCTCTCAGATGCAGGGTTCAGATCACTTATTCATGGGTGTAGTGTAACTAGTGTACGTACAAGCACTGCACAATCCAGTTACGGTCTTAGAGATTCGGCAAACGAATTGCTTACACAGTTGATATAGTTTGCTAGTTGTCAATAGAAACTAAAACTATAATATTTGTTCAATCCATCTTCATACTTTACATATCAAATGGATTTATTGGTAAAATGTTATGCATCTATCATTTAATATCAATTTGTGAAAATTATGCATCTGAACCAAGTATCCATTTATTTGTTCTGTAGTGCCCTCGTTGGAATTATTTAATGACCACATTTTGTATATTTAGATCCGATGAATTTAACGATTTGCGGTACATCTATATGAAGAGATAGTCAATATATTGCAAATTCACTGAATAATGCTCTCATGGTTTACAGCAATCGAGATATAAGTATGTAGTTAGTAAGTAAGTGGTAAAATATAGATGGTAGTGGTAAATTTGAAGTCTCGTAGATTGCAAAATGTAGTTGGCGATGCTGGCAATCCAGTAGATATCCGGGCCCCGATGTCAAGGGACGCCCGGCGCGGCGCTCGACGTATATCGTCTCCGATAAATTGCAAACAATCGCACCAACATGACGAACCCACTGTGCACGTTCCCAAATGTAAATTGCCAATTTTGGTTCGCCTTCCGTTCTCGTTGTCAAGTCCTAACTGAATGTTTTAGAGTTAGATCTCAATTACATTTTCAAGCGCGAGAGGACACTTTAATCTAACCCTCTAAGAAAGTCTCATAAGTTGCTAACGAGATGGATTACCATCTCGTACAGCCATTGTCGAATTTTACTGTTGCGCAACAAAAGATTCTGATTAGACGACATAAATTTGTTTTTCCGGACAACTTTTCAATTTGCGATATTTTTCTTTTCTCATTCTAACCATTCTAATTCTACAATTGGTCAGATAGTACTTAATTTATTTTAATTACGTATTTGTACTATGTTATAATAACACATCATATTAATACCATGTGGAAATTACTTATGTATGTACTGCTACGACGTGCGACGTCGTCGTCGTAGCACTATCGTAGCTTCGTAGCACAATGCTACGAAATATTGAACTTTCCGCCCCTACTGCCTATGTCCACATTATTTTATACCTATGATAAATGCTTTTACGATAAGTGTGCGATAAACAAGTTTAACTTAAATGTACGTATTTGTTTACACGTGCAAAACACCTAATCTTTAAGTTTAACAGTGCAAAACAAATGAAATATCCGAGAATTCCATACAAATAGTCTACTTTACTTGAAAATTCAAGTATCTTTCCTTTACCTGTATTTTATCCGTTTCGTGAAGTCACAAAGTAAAAGATGGAGGACACGTAAACAAAACAGATAGTGATTGGGCGAGCAGTCGTGTCGGGTCGGGTTCTAACCTTAAACTCACCTCGGGACTTCCAAGAAACCGCTAGAACAGACCATTTTTATACCACATGGCGAGAGTTGAAATAATATTCATTATATTAATATTTTTTAGTCTAGACGAGATTATTTTAACTTAAATATAATCAAAAACTTGTTATTAAGGAAGTCAATTAATAATTATCTTCTCCATAAATACCTACAAATACGTCACACCTCATAAAGCATCCTATCGTAAAATAATTTTCTTTACACGATCTAAATTTCAGTAAATGAGATTGTTATTATATTGTATACGAGACATGGGAAGCATTAATTAATGATGGAGATTGGTACCGGCTACTATCATGTATTAGGTTAGGCACTTAAAGTTTGTGCGTTAGTTGAGTCGGCAATGAATTAGTACTTCTAGTTCACATAGTTCGATAGCAGGGTTACCACCCTTGCTCCCGCAAACACTCCACTGTACCAGAGACCCGATAATGTGATATGCGACGCCCAAATACGCCTCCCTCGCTTGCTAAAAGTTTCCTATATTTTAGGACAGCTTTATTTACGTAAACAAAATATTTTGTCGTTTCTACAAAGATTTTATGTGTTAGTGGTGTGGTGATCTTTGAATTAAAGTCTTAGCCTTAGGATGCTAAATGCTAGTGTTTTTGGGATATATGACAAATGTTTTTTTTTTTTTGAGATAACTGCAACTTCTTCATAAATCATCAATTAATGATAAAGTTATTTTTTTGTAATTTGTAAAATTAAATTAAATAAAAAATCCCATGTCACAATCTATTTTTATTGCGATATATGACAGTCATATAATGTTTTAACTTTGGCATTCTCACCATACTCATCATCATGTCAGCTTATGGACGTCCACTGCTGGACAAAAGCCTCCCCCAAGGATCTCCACAGCGACCGGTCTTGCGCTGCCCACATCCAACGGTTTCCAGCGACTTTAACCAAGTCGTCAGTCCACCTTGTTGGAGGCCTTCCCAAACTGCGTCGTCCGGTGCGTGACTTCTCACGATACTACGAAACCGAAATTCCCTACCCCCGCCTACCCCCACAATCGCCTATACCACACTCGATACTTCACGTGTATGAATAAACAAAGAGTACCACTCGTGCTCCCACTCTCAATGTTCTGTGGAAATGTTCGATTGGATAATTTAGCTTTGCAACTTTAATGAGTATACTTGAAAACTTTTTGCTGCTTCTCGTATGGTTTCCCGTCACTTTATTTGCGTGGAATATTTTCCTGGAACTTTCTGTAAATAAGTATGAAGCCAAACCACTGATGAGATATTTTTACGATGTTTTTAAAGGTCGTAATAATAAATGTATTTATACCGACTTATGACACTAAACGGAGGAAAATTTAAGGAGCATTAGACGAATATGAAAACAAAATGTCAATTTACATAGAAATTGCTTACTAAAGACTTATTATAGAGACTTCATTGTTTATATAGGACTACAGTCACTAACAATAGGTAATTATCCTTAAATTTAGGGGTGTTTCATAAGGCTTGTAACCAGTTGAATCATACGATCCATTATGTTGTCTAACATAATATTCATTATGTTTTGAAATTTATCGAACATCACATCTAGTACCTCTACGAAGTTGTTTGGATCCTTGATGTCAGTTTTGATTCCTGTTGAGTTGTTTGATTTTGTTGCTTGTGCATATGTCATGTGGTTTTTAGTTTGCTTGTATTTTTTGTAATAATATTTTGTTTATTTTTTGTAATAATATTTGTAATAAAATACTCGAGAGATTTCAAAGCAAAACGCTAAGAGCCATGCTAGACATACCTTATTTCGTGAGCAACAAATACATACATGAGGATTTAAACATTAAGACAATCAAACAAGAGATCGCTCAGTATAGCAAAAGCTACCAAGATAGAATATCGACTCACGTTAATGAACTAGCTTCAACACCACAGGGTACAGGCAGTGTATCACACGACCGTTTAAAGCGACATGATGTCCCTACGCTGATTGCGAGATTTAATTAAAGAATTTGCAAGGAATCCTCTGCAGTTCTTTATGCTATATGACAAAAACTAAATTATACCAAACGATTGGCTTATTGTGTTAACACAGATCGCCAAGTAGTTAATCTGCTACTTGGCGATCTGTGTTACAGGAAAAAAAAAAAAAACTAACAATAGGGTAATTATCTAGGTAGAATTAAAACCCATTTTATAAGTAACATTTATTTTCAAACCGCAATACCTAGTAAGCATTCTAGTTTTTATTAAACGATGCAAAACGTATGTGGGTTTACTGTTACGGAGAATCATGTGCGGTAAACAAATAAAGGTGGAATTTTAAGTTAAAAGCCGGTGGTGGCTCGGAGCTGGGTCACGCGCTGTGTGTGGCGTCGCGTCGTGGCGTTGTGGAGCGTCCCTAACGAGATCGATGCTATCTCAGGCCTCCTAATGAAATGCAAACGTTAGCTTCCTTATTCTGCTCATTAATCTTTGGTGGCTTCTTTTTCTGCGGCTCCAGCAATTTGTACACAGATTTGTCATGATTTCGGTCTTCCCCTGTTTGCATGTGTGGTTTACTCCACATGAAACATTAGGCGGGTTTATTATTTCCTCCGCTTGAGTTCGCTGGGCTCGTGTTAATTTATCTAAACGCCCTTTATGTTACCCTTGAATAAACATACGGATGCTCTGTTTAAATTTATTATATTTATTGTATATACCAAACATATATGTATAATCACAATGAACGTATTTCCAACTGAGCACCTATAAGCCTTTAAGTAACTATCAATCCTATTAAAACAGCAATGGTCTCTAGACTTTGTGAGGAAGAAATGCTCGGTAAAGTTAAATTGCTCACTAGTGCACTGCAGCAAGTATCTTTCGAAGCATTTTATTTATTTTCCTTCAGTATCGTCTTAGAGGTAGAAATAAAAGATCAAGTTTCTACCTGGAAATATCAAATTCCAAGTAAAAGATTACATTTTCAAATTCGTTTAACAGCCTCTTCTAACTGAATAATTAAAACGACGTGATGAAATTGAGATTGTTAAATCACACCTGAAATTTGGAGATACAAATTAAACATTTAACATCAAAACCTGCCCTTTGTGAAGTAAAATTATGTTAATGACAGGTTGCCATACATCAGAAGCTTTTACAATCAAAGGTTTGAATGATAACAACCGTCCCAAAAACAAAGGTCGGAAGTTAAATGGAGGTTATTTTATCAGGGGCCGGAATGGCGGTAAGGGCAACAAATTGAATAATTATACCCGGCTATTGTCCTCGGCGTGTCGATAATCGGAGAACTGACCCGATTCCTTTGTTGAAGCCACTTCTGCAAAATAGTCAATAAGCCGAGCCACGATTCGCCGATCACTAAGCGCCCTCCACTCAAATTGAACCGTTACAGGTTATTGGAAAAAACATTGCCTTTACCGAACGCTACTTCTAGTAAAACCAGCTTCCAACAATGAAAATATGATGTAAAAACATATAGGGATGCTACTCGCAAATGTAATAGAATTGGAGCACATAATATTTTGCACTTGCGTCGCAATCTTTG
The DNA here is from genome assembly GCA_947563765.1 of Anarsia innoxiella. NCBI lineage: Eukaryota > Metazoa > Arthropoda > Insecta > Lepidoptera > Gelechiidae > Anarsia > Anarsia innoxiella. The sequence continues at coordinate 4,069,073 of OX387403.1, forward strand.
AATAGGTACGGAATTTTCGCAGAGCGCAATAACTATAGCAATGCATTCAAATGGAAACGGAGGAAGTTCTGCGGAAGTAATACCGGATTAAATGTGTTCAAAGTATGGAAAATTGCATGCTAATTCAAGTGCCAGTCGCATACGATACGTTGCATATGCGGTGGATAGCGGAGCATGCAGTGTTGGGTTTCATTTAGCTAATCTTGCTCCCAATATTCAGATACATCCGTTTTCCTATCTTCCACTAGCATCAAAAATACAATTTCACGAGTATGCAGCAAAATTTCTAAATAATAATGGTAGATGTTCTTTAAAGTAAGTAGGTTAGAGAAAAATATATGTTATTTAAATTAGAATCTACTTATTTTAGCTTCTAAAGAATACACCCCTACACTCATTACGAGGTAACACCGGGAATTGCTTTAAAATTAGCTTTCAACATACTAACTGAATTACATGACTCAATAATACTTAGTCGCGCCATCCAATTCTAATAAAACACTTAGAACCTAGAATACTACTTTGAAGTAATAAAGTCCTTAATATTACTAGAGCGTAGTCAAAGTTTCCGTTTTCATGTCAGCTAACTGAAACGTCTAGTGGGGGTTCCATTAGCTCCTTTGATGGGAGGCCACGGGGCTGTGCAAACTTGCCTTTCTTCAGCTAAGTGGGAATTTCGTGCTTATTACATTTTTACAATTGGTTTCATTATGATTTCTGAGATTTAAAAAAAATAATTGTACCTACTAATTTTTGTTTTATTGTTCATCCAACTTAACTTTTGACAGCGGTTCTACTCGTCGTGTGTTCGAACCTTTGGTTACCCGGGTCCGATTTGAAGCACGACAAGGAGGAACGAGCTCTCTAAGCTCATTAATTAACATTCATTAACTCCACTTAATTTAATATTTTGCTTGTTAAGGTTATATTTACAATACTTAAATCAAGCAAATATGCTTTGACTTTGTCACTAATTATATTCGCTAAGAATTAAATGTTCCAGTTCCCATTCGTGCATAATTTAATTAGGATGTTTTATAGGAAAAGCTGATGTTTCCACGCCAAACCACGAACAACCTCTGCCTTTACTGTGTTTATTCAGGTCAAAAAAACAAACGCGTTTCAGTTGATTAAAATTTCTCTCTTTATATAAATTAGTGGAGAAATGAGCGTGAAAAGAGCCTAAACTAACAAGGTAATTAAAATTAAAAACGTGAAATCTTGTGCCGGATTTTTTGTTATATGAATAAATATGAATGGTATGCTCGCTGTGAGTCGTTTACTTGACATACTTATGTATACCTACGCTGTTTGAAACAAGTGTACCAAATTGCGGTTCCTTTCTTTGCAAAATATATACAAACATAATGAAAGAGCTCCTTACCCTTTGCTTTAAATAACTTAAGTAAGAACCAGTTTATAACAATTAGGCTTGTAATAAGTTTAAGCGGACGCTTCAATGCTCGAGTGCGGCTAACAGCTAAGCACTCCAAGCAGTCACAATGTGTCACGAAGTCTTGAGTTTACGAGGATAATGCGACGAGCCAGATGCGCGTGGTCGGACTTGCAATAAACTACGAGGCATGCAAAATGCAACTAACATTGTTCGAACGTGCACCAGAAATGACACTTCTAGTCCCCAAGCACTTCTTATATTACAATAGCCTTAAGTTGGCCTTTGAAAAGTTTGTCTTGAATAAAAATGGAGTAGGTGGATAACTGCATTTTTATTCAAGACTGCTACAAGTATGATACAGAAATGTTCACTTTTTGTTAGTTACAGTATTAAATTCATAAATATGTACTTACCTAAGCCTTTCGTTACATAATTAAAATACTCTAAATACTTACTTTACTACACCTTTCGCTCTAGAAAAGTCAAAAATTAATAAATACCTATGGTATATTCACAAGTAGTTTAAATTCATCAAACGCGTATTTAAATTCCTTTTCCTTATTGCTAAATGTAATAAATTGGCAACAAGTTACAAAAAGTCTGTCGTATTTATTGTCCGAAGCTTTATTGCAAAGCAAAGCTTCATCGGCTTTTCGCTGGAAAAAGCTTGAAGCATCCAATACCAGAGCACGACCGCAAAAAAAGCAAAACAGCGTGTACTGGGACTACTTTAACATTCAATATAAATTCCCCGTTCTCAAACCAATAATGTTTGAAGTGAAAGCATTGGTCACCGTATACCGCACTCGTATACACCCCTCGGTCGGTTTACACGACTATTATGCATCTCTACTCTACGACCCGGCTCGTCGCAGCTGCCGGCGCCTCTTTATGTCTGAACAGAGATGAATCTAGGAGGGATAGAGCTCGGAGCCTTTTGGGGACCCTGTCACATATGCCTATGACATTCTAAATATTATGAGTAAGTGCTTATTTCGTACATTACGTTTGTCGTAAGCTACTCTATTTGTCTTTTTAACTTCTGAGATAAAAAATAAGTCAGGCATTTTCCTTCAAGGTGAAAACTCTTGAACGGATATGGAACCTCTCTTGAGACGGCCCTGTTTTCAACCTCTTTCCTGGAACCGGACACTTGAAGTTTTATTAAGCTCGTATCTGCTTATTGCTGGAAATGTCTTTTAAAACTAAATTTATTGGGGATTCTATAATCATGATTGAAGATTGCAATAGAAGAGAGTAGAAGTTCATTTCAAAAAGGTACCTACTTAGATAATTACTAACATACCTACTTTTAATCCTAATTTACAATTCATTTTCAAAAGAAATGAAGTTATTAACCAGTTTATTGAGTTTAAGCTTGAATATTTTTAAACAGTATCGGATAAGATATGCTTGTTTCATTTGATGGAAAACTAAAGGAGCATTTACTAAGTTTCAAAACATCTTCAAATTCAATACGGCTTTATGTAAATTTAGAATAGCGTATCATCTTACCAAAACAAACTTAATTTTAATGTCTTCAAATATAATTCAATCCAATAGAGATTTGCTTTTGTAAGTGTTTAAAATGTTTATTTATAGCTCTCAAAATACAAATTACCTATAAGTTGGTATTTTTAGTAAAACTTGACTTTTATTTGAAATACTTTTTACTATCTAATAATTATTTCTACTGCTGGGTAAAGGCCTCCTTCTTTTAATCTTATTTATAAAGATCGTAAAAATATTTTTATCTGTAATAATATGGCATCGCCTTCTCCTTTATTGTAACTTCGGTTTTTGTTTGCCTTCCTTCATAACAAAGTTTTCTTTTATCATATTTGTGTGGTTCGTGAAGAAGTCACCGGAAGTGTTATTAAAGTCTACCTCTCGCCTCCGTTCATTGTTTATTTCGTAGTCTTTATCAAATTACCGGAAAGTTTGGCCGAAATTACATAAACAACAAAGAGGACGGCGACGAGAGGCGTTTTAACTTAATGGCCAGTTCTCTACGGACATGTCCCTTGCCGTCACTTAACGCTGCTATTATATACGTTAGAACGTTACGGGTTAAGATCTCCTTACTAGATTGCCGCCTACTTAGAATTTTTAGTAAAAACGCTGTAAAATCGACCTTATAAAATCGCTTCAGTAGCCCCGTGAATATTAATGACGAAGTTTCCTATTAAATATTCATATAGGTACCTACTTGTAATTGTTTTGTTAAAATTAAGATTTTTAAAACAAAAAGTAAGCACGTGCCATAGTGTGCGCTGTGCATACCATTGATGATAATAGGTTCTTTAGATTACGTAAGTTATGTGTGATTGATTACCTACACGCTGCAAGTGAATATCTGCATGATCATTAAAAAAGTAATGACTTAACAACATAACACTTTATGCACTGACCTATTTTCACGATACAAAACATGCTTCTGTATAACAAACGAAAATCTTATTCAAAGTATTCAACCCACAAACGTAAAAGAAAATTCAAGCCACTTGGTCCGCATTGTCTTTAGCAGCGTATGTGGAACTCGAATACATTCATATGAGGCACTTCCAACTTAATCCTTTTCATGCGGTCCACCGAGTAACCTCCTCTGTACGTTGCTACACTATAGAAGTAAAAGTTTTAATACATTGCTAGGAAAGTACGTACTTGTAAACCCAAATTATCACTACTGTAAACAAGTTAAAGCTGGTTAACCTATTTCTGAACTGGCGCTACTCCATCGCTACTCTAAAATGAGTCAGTTCGATTTTGTTTTTCATTAATTATTCTACTTATTACAAAAAGGTACCGATTTCGTATATTCTACAAGTAAAACAACAAAGCTTACAATTCCGCTTAGTAGCTACTATATTTACACCGAAACATAAACAAATTCAAACAATAAACTTACTCAATTTCATTTTTATGGGCTAACGGTAAAACTGCCAATTACCCCTCCGGGGACGAGTAAATACCCATCGCTACGTTAACAAACAATGAAGGTGGATTAATTTGGTAATCCTTAGGGACAACAAGGCAAAATCATAGTTACTTAAACCAAAACAATACTTGTAGCTGTTGGCAACAAAAACAGATCAGACTCGATCAACAATCGGTTACCCTTTATGGAGGCTACATGAATATTCATTACACAGATGTTTCAGGGTTGTTCCCGATGGATTAGCTATCATACTGTTTTTTCAGGAATTTAATATAGGTATTTTTTTTCGCCAGCAACGGGTCATCGAAATCAGATAGATACATGTTGTAGGCAAATTATTTTGCAGAACATTAGTACAAAACGGCAATTAACAGAATAATTTTAACAATGACGTGAATATCTGTTTATATTCAGCTATTTCTAAATGATCTCGATCCTAAAAAAGTTGTCCAGTCCCACAAAGATAAACTTAGATATAAACAAGAATGGGAATACGCCGTAGGCATAACCAAAGACATTCACTGGACGTGAAAGCGTCCAAAATGGCCGGAGAATGGAGGCCGTAACTGTACTGATTTCAATACGATAGACGATTGTGGGAAATTGATAGGGCAACACATGTTTAATTCAATAAACAAAAACAATGACTCCCTCTGGGTATTGTATAGTATAAACTTCAGTATTGACAGATAGGAAATACAACCGTACAGCAGTAGCTGCAACTCGTATTGATTCATGCGTATTATTGTTACGAGAATAGTCCCATTGTGAATACATAATAGAAAACTAACTTAAACTTACTTTTATACCTCGTGACTATTCAAACGATTGAAGGGTTTCTGTTTACTGTTATTTCAAATGGCTCGTCTTGTTGAGTTAATATTTGTACATCAACTTCATTGTTTCATAATTAAAGTAGATACCTAAAAAATTATGAGGATTTCGTATGTTACACTTTAGAATAAAATGCGCCACAGCAACAAACGTCCAACTTTAATTCTTGTAAATCATAAGTTTTCGGAAAACTATCCGCATTAATATATTCATAGCGAAGCTAATTCCGAGAATCCTGCTCAGATTGCTCGTTTTACTCGAGTTCTAGATTGTAATAGCGCGGAAGTGCATTTCATGAGATAGAATACGTGACCGAAAAAGATTTATAACTGGCCCAGGGTGTCGTAACTCAGCCGTCTTCGGACATTTCGCGAAATTAATGCAGAATACTAGCTGCAGAGTGTTCTACGGACAGATACTTATGCGGCCATTATTATTATGAGGTTAACCGTGTATTCTCTCTATCCAAAGCAGCGTAATACTTATTTAAAACGACAGTGTTTAGATTTGTTGTATTGTGGATAAAAAACAAAATACACACAATAATATTTTTTATATGTACTGAGTAATATGTTTATGTCTGCGTAACAGTAGTTTTAGAACTTTTTTTGTAAATAAGTACAAGTATCTATTGCGTATTTACCATCACTATAAAAACCTTTCACTTAAACTTCAGAAACTACAATATTGTGTAAAAAAACATATTGAGAAGGATGTAGAGGAAGCTTAACAGGATAGTCAGACATCTACCAACTGGGCGGCGGCGGCGGCCGTCCGTGTAAACCATAATCACACTCTCTCTGCCCTCACCTACCTACTCGTACAGTGGCCGCATATAATCGAGTTCATGTTACAAATTACGCCTCTCCACACTAATTGGTAGTCGCAACAGAAAAATTACTTTCATCAACGAGCGAAGAGTTTCATAATTACAGCAATTAGGATCATTTCAACGTTTTGTTCAGACGAGACGACCGGGAGCGAACGTGTCGCGTGTACAAATTTATCATTTTCGGTCGCAATTCACGCCCACTTTTAAATAATTACAGTCCAAAAAGTACTTATGAAAATAATCCTGTGAGTGAAGTGAAATATTTTCGTGCCTCTCTTTATATGCGGCGGCTTTATTTAATTACTAGTCCAGTGAAAATGAAATTATATAAATTAATCTGCAGTTTAATAAAATCTCACGTGCTTATTACATTATATAATTTATAAACCGGTATCAAAGCTATACCCAATCCTCCCTTTATAGTTTAAATACATGGTACCCGTGGATCGAAAGTCCAATAACCACTAGACCGCCAACATAGCAACCTCGGTTAGTAAATATCACATACAAACGAAGAACTCAAACAAAACAGACGTAAATGCAAGTACGTATCCCTCCGCGCGAATTGTACGAATGGTACCATCCCAACAGAGCAAAACTTACCTAATATGGAACGCAACAGTTGTGAACTACGATAGACCACTAAACAACTATTTAGCTAACAAATAGGGCAGCCGCGCAAAATTACACTTCATGAACTAAACGAATAAGTATAGAGCGACAAGATAACACACATTCCACTATAAATTCCAAGTTTGCGGGAACTGTATGTGGCGCGTAATGAAAAGTTACTTCGGCGCCAAGGTAGACTAGGTATGTTCTCAACTAAATTATCCAGTTTCTCTCATAATGTGTTGTGTCTAGCAGAAAATTGGTAAATAACATACTTTCAGCTCTTTTCTACACGTTATTTTCCTGAGATACTGGTTAGAGGTTTAACCATTGCTATGTGCTCGTTTACAAATCTGCTGCCATTTCAATGATTAGATTCAACTGAATATTTTTTCAAAGGAAAAGCCAATCTATTTAATTAAATTCGAGCAAAAAGCAGAAGTTTCCCAACTCTCACACCCAAATCCAGGGCAGATATCGTGGTATTCGTGGGATACGAGCTGGCGTTATAAAGCATGGTTCTAAAACCGCATAGCACTGCACTGGATTAGTTTCTACGCCCGTTCCGCGTCTAGCTCGCATCATTCATTCATTTTAACTTAACCGCAGAGAACGCCAACAGCATGAAATATGGAGGCGCACAGTGAATAATAAATACGTCTACATTAGGGGTGTACAACTGCGTGATGTAATGACTCAGTGAACGAATGAGTAATTGCCAGCGGTACGTTAGCACGTCGTTGGTGCAAGTAGTGATAGATACATGTTGGATGAGTCCAAATAAGCTGTGTTGAATTTTTAAACTTAAAGTGGTTGAGGCTTAAGTTGCGTCTTATTTCGTTTATACTTTTATTTGCTTTAAGTAATACCCATTGCTTTATAATATAGCAGAATATAACATTAAAAAATGTGTGTTTTCCTGTATTTCATATTTTGCTAACGTCTACATTGAGTCGCATTTCCGCTGACCATTAATATTTTGTCCGCACATATCAACAACATAAGTAAAACTATCAACAATCTCACTAAAAGCAACGTTTTACAACGCTGTCGCAAAAGAATGGTATTAGATCAAAAAGCAGCATCTGGTACTCCGTTTTATCTACCCTCATCATGCATTCAAGAAAATGATCCAATCAGATAATGTGCTCCCTTCCCTAAACAACAACGTGTATATTGGATCCGGTAACTGTCGTCATCGCCTGTCGTAAGTGGATCACGGTGCCTGAATACAAAAGAAAGAAACCTTGATAATGGGTTTCAGAATCCTATTTTATCCTCTTGAGTTGATCGATTAGAAGTACTTCCCAATAGGTAACACGGCGGAAAGCCTTGAAAGACAGGCTTTACTTATAATAACATTTTGACGAGGAGGCTCTTTGTTAAAGTTTTTATTACACGTGATAATGGAGATAGGTAAATAAAATCTTATCTAGAGTCTAGTGTAGATGGCATGGCATACTGGAACCTTCACGCAGAAGTGTGACAGTAGAATGTAAGTTGGTTAGGTATAGTTCTAATATAAACGGCTTAAGAAAAAAGAAAAATATAGACACATATATTCCTAAAACAAAAATATTTGTTATGTAACTTTGAACTGTAGGTAAGTACCTAATTAGTTGGGTATCTACCGTGAGTACGCTTGCCTTAACCCTGATTAATGCCAGTTGCTGTAGCGGATTAACTCAGAGCTCGTTTTAACTACAGCATTTCAATTTTGATAACAAGCAGAGCTTTTACAAATTTTTATGGCTACCTATGCTCGTATTTAGGACGCGAATGTATCTCTACTATACTGGCATGGAAGGCAAATGGATTAGCGGCTTTTAGTTTGCATCTGCAGTGAATATGCTTGCTGACATAATAGGGTACACGTTAAAAACTTTATTTCGGATTACATAGTGGTATTTATTTTTAGACAAATTTCTAGATACGAGTATATTTTCAGTGGAATTAAGATTTGTATATCTTTACTATACTACTTAGGATGAAACAATTCACGGGGCCATTGTAGAGTAACGACAAGGATAAATTAACATCATCATCATTTCGTATTCTGAAGAAACAAAGCTCATATTAGTCAGCTACTCACAATCCCTTTAGCTTTCATCGTCCAAAGTACGCGGAATGTCTGCAATCAGTCTGGAAGCCGTAGTTCGGTGCAATTTGCGTGTTGCTTGGATGCATAAAAGCCATCCCGGATTATGGTGGCAAAGCAGATACGCTCTTCTGTTGTTATGAAACCAGAGTAAGACATAAGCGTAAGTAGGTATGTTTGGATTCTGGGAAAATCTAAGCGTAATGAAGATGAAATCCTTATTTAAACGCTAGATATTATAAGAGCATGAATTTTATATACCTTTGTCTGTAAATATCCGTCTATACCTATGTCTTTTAATTATAAAAAATACGTTAAACTTCTTAAAATATCTGGCTTTTGCCTTTTGAAATCACAAGATGCTTATTTCAGTCTTACAGTCTCTAACTAATTAAAAACATAGTGACATTCAAAGGCACAAGTTGCTTCAATTAACACCATTAAACCAACAGCCAGTGGTTGCAATAGCTCGGGGCATATCTTCAAGTTTGCCAAGTTACTGGTTACCTTCCTCGCTGAAGGGGACGTAGATAAGTTTGCAATGTTCAAGCAGCTAACTAGTCTAGAACCTGGCTGTGGATAATGTTCACGATTCGTCTTGTATTCAATCCCAGGAGAACGAGGCGAAAATAAAAGAACTGACAGACGATTTTCAACGTGTTTTCGATGAGTTTCTTGTTTATGGCAACGTTAAAAATATATAGATACTTACTTCGCCAATACGCTCGATATCGATGCATGTTTTTTGGATTGTTTCAAGATTACTCCGTTTTATATCAGGTCTTCCTATCTGGAATAAAATTTTGTAGAGTTAACTTAACCATCATAGCGTAGTATACGATTATTGGATCACAGAACTTTTCTATCTGAACACAATGCAATTCTGTGAAACCCGAGCTCAAAATGAATCAGTGAACTACTGCACTGCATCGAAAGTTGAGACCACTCAGCACTGAACTCAAACAACGATAAATTTCCGAAGAATCCTACGAATGCCACTCGCTTCGTATCTTTGTGGTTGCAAAAAAGTGCAATCACTGCAGGCAACCGCAATCACAAACATTACAGTGAATAAGTGAAGTCATTCACTGCTGTAGGTACAGACCCGTTCATCGGCAGATATTATTTCCTCTTCCACTTTAGGTAAAGACCGGTGGCTGTTGAGCACCGGTAGGGACGGCCGCAGGGACTCACATTTTAAGGTTGAGGCCGTTGAAACAGCAACGTACCTTAAATTAGGGAACTTAAGTAGCTGATTTAGTCACATTATGTTCGTTTGACAAATGAGGTCACATAATATAAGAAAAATACTTACTTATTAATTAAACAAACTGTATCGATAAATGTCCAAATCGTAAGGGATACAACTCTACCTTTTTAATATGTAGGTAAGTAAATACTTAAACACATTACGCTAAGCAAAACAATACGAGTACTATTCCACTGCTTAAATACAAAGATTTTATCAATTAGTTAGTAGATAGTTTAAAAGAAAAGTAAACACAACCGCCGCCGCCGAACAAAGCATGTGAAGATTATTTCCAGTGGCAAAACTAAAACAAATGAATGTGCGGTGGCCCCTGCATTGCAGCCGGCGTGGCTTGCCAACTACGCCCCAGGACCATCGACGAGCGCAAACTGAATTAGGGACTTTTTTCCCCATTTTATATCTTTCGCCTCTAAGGAGCGACGAAGTGTTGAATTATTGGACTTACTTTATTTTATAAAACGATTTCGAGTCAAGGATATTCTGTTTACTTTACCGCAAAACGCTTTTATGCTTCATATTTTATTAATGTAAATGGATAGTTAAGTAGATTTGTTTAGGTTGAATTATTGTACACTTAGCATTAAGGATTTGCGTCCATCTATTTGGGAAAGAAATTTGTTCTCTACATTTCCTAAGTCCATCTATAAATATGCCAATTTATTTAAAAAGTTACATCTACATTTAAATAGAGCTACCTCTTAAAATACAAATGACGCATGAAATAGGCACTTTTCAGAACCAATTAGGTAACTATTCTTACGGTCGGTTCCACATAGTTAATTGAACAAAAAATATATAGAACTTTATTAGGGGTTCTTAATTAATTTGGTAGATGTTAATAAAAGTATTAGGTAGTCGTGTTTCCCAGAGCGCACTTAGGATCCGACGGATCTAAATAGGATCCAGGTCACGACGGCCAGAGGTTTTTCTCCGCGTGTAGGTAATTCAGTGGCGTTTCCTTTTCATTAAGTTTCCACGCACAATATTGCAAGGTTGTCGTAAACTCGGACGGAGGTTCTTACCAGTACGCTACCCGACGTCCGAAGTAATGAAACTCAAGGAAAAATTATATGTTTAATGAAATGAGAAAAACTTGCCCTGCTTCCGTGTTGTGATCCAGCGTGGTATCCTACGCTGCTGGTTGCCGTTTGCTTGTTTTCTTTTTAAAAACTAGTCTGCTTACCTAGTGAAAATGTGCGCTAAGAAAAACGATGCTTGTGAAATAAAACAACGTAGATAATTATCAAAGTTAGTTAGAAAACCTTACTAGATATGCTTTTTAGATAAGTAGCAATTTTTCAGGTAAATAGCGCTAAGCACTTATTTTGTTGTCCGTGCTGGACTTAAAATTACATCGACATTATTTGTGAAAGGAACATACTTACATAACGTTTTCTTTCACTGCTATTAATTACTCCTATTACATAATACAAAGAGTTTTCTCTTCGTCCTGCACTACAGACACCCTTCTGAAAATAAAATAATTAAAAATGTTGTTTTGAAAACGATGTGCCTGCAGACTTATGCACTTCACTTCATCACTGCGTAGAATATCCACTCAACGCGTTGTTAAAATACGCGAATGAGCACACACCCGTAATTCATGAAAATATGAAAAAAATCCAATTAAAAAGCAACATCTGTATCAAAAGCGCAAAAACGGACTCAACTCCAGCGAAAAATTACTCTTTACACCCCATATCTCAGTTTTATTTCACAGCTGTGCAGCGTTTGTATTTCGACGCATTTTTATACCGAATATAACGGAAATAATGAACCGTACCGTCGGGCGCGAGTGAATTAAAACTAATGGAACAGTTAATTTCTCATGAGGATTAAGCCCGCGAACCCTGCCCTGCTGAATCTGATGCGGGCGGTCGCTTCCAGTCCCGCAAAGCGCGTCTTTTATTTCTTTTGCAAAAATAATGCAGAAAAGTTTCTGAGTAACAGGTTGGGTGTTTTAATAATACTTACTGCAAATAAGTATATAAATCAACATTATAAATTGGTACTTATGGCTTTACTTAAAATAACTAAGTAGGTAACTGGGATTTGCTAACTGACATCATTTTAATTTGTAAATCTGATATTATCAACGTTAGTTTCAGTATAACATTTCTAACTTATGTGTATGTATGGGATAGATGGCATTTTTTACCCTACAGTTTATTATAGTCGTATTTAAATAGTTGGTAAGTAGAAACCTAACTTTAGAAAATTGTTTGAAGCAACATGTGCCACCATAGAGGCTAGCCAACTTCTGACGTGACCTGTATCATCTATGGACCCGATAAAGACCCAAAAAGGTCACTCTACGTAATGAAAAAACTTACTATACCCCACGAGCTATACCCAAGTTATTAATCAACATTACCTACTTACTATGCTCTTGGCATAGTGCTTACAAAGCTTTACAATGGCACCCACATGGAATGAATCTGGTATGTTTATTGATTGGGTCGTGTCCCTGTCTTGAGCCTGCACAATAGAGACGGTTTATGACTTTCGCTACAATAGTAACTCATGTTATCATTGGTATTACCTAAAGCTACAAGGCATTTGAAGGCAGGAACGATCTTACTTGTAAAGGTATAATCTTCGCGTACCTACTCTGTAACAAATAATGCCGATAAAGACCACATTTCCATAAAGATGCTTTTTTAGTCAGGGCTGCATGTATGTATGTAGATAATTTCCCTGATAAACATAGCTAGAAAAAAAAAAGAAATTAACGATATTATTTCGTTTCATGTTCTGTTCACACAGACATTTACCTACCTTATAGAATCAGCTCATCCAATTTAGGTATGTAGCTGTTCTAGTACCTACCTACCGTACGAACCGCAACTCTCAGAAACTTTGCAACTACCTACGAACCCGTTTATTAGGTACCTACTATTCTAAAGTCTTTAATCAAATAATATCAAAGCCAAGCAGATAGGTATAATAGTAGGTATCTAGAATCAAATTCAATCCGCAATATTAATTTTGCGCTGTCATAAAGGCTCTTGAGCAGACAAATAACCCTGAAACTAAAGCAATATTCCGCTCACGTCCGCCCTACTATGATAACGGGGAGTTACAAAGAAAGTAGGTACGCAACTAGATACCGAACTATTTTCTTCGTTCACATGTTGGTTTTTGAGAACGAAAACTCTCAACTCGTAGGTACGCCTTTGAGTAGGTTGGTAAACAAGTTAGACGGTGTACCCAACTTTTGTATGCCGAGTGAAGCGAAAAATTTAAATTCTCCAATGCGGCTTTCTACATACTATGTAGGTATATAGTAACTATTTTTGGGTTTTTTTTATTTGCCTATCGGTAACCTTAATCTAATCCGCAAAGACTAATTCTTTACCATACTCTTTATTATTGACTTTAGATTCACTTTTTTAAACACCCGCTCTATTTGCTCCTAGATTCGCCCTATCTAACAGATATGCATAAAAAAGCCTAATCTAAACTATCAATTTATTAATTAATAATATAAATAGCTACATCATTGGCTATCATTATAATAATACTGTAGTTTTTTTTTCACAAACTGAAAATGAGTTGCTCAATTTATTTACAGCCAACCAAAAAGTGACATAAAAAACTAAATGCACCTCCACCTTCTGTCAACGTCAACAACAGTAGATCAGCTGTCAGCACAGATTTGCGATCTTATAAAATTTTTGTTTTCCTTATTAAATTGACCTTGCGTGACTAGTCAGAGGCGTACAACAGAAGACTAACACATGCCGAGATTCCTGTTACAGTGAGAAAATAGACTCAGTTGTATATCTTCTTGGATTTGCTATCGAACGTTGGACTGCAGTTCCGCGTACGGTAAGTTTGTTCTTAACTTTTTTGGCATCGTAAACTTTTACAAACGACTTTCTCGTTCCGCCTAATTTAGCTACAGTTTATAAACAAGTGGTTTAATAATAAATTCCGTATTTTCAAACCACCTAAATAAATGTGTAACATTACATCGACTATTTCTGTCGATGACGATAGTAATCGAGATTTAATTGCGGATCACACATTTCTATGGTGTGCGAAAACCTTCAGATTTGTTTCTGACCTTAACATTTTTAATTCCTGTTTGTATGAATCATTATAAGTAATGCCTTTGGTCGTTTTGCTAATCAAAGAATTCTTTTTATTTATCTTTTAAGAATACTCATAAGAAAATAACAAAAATATGATATTATTATACCTTCGTAAGGCAATTCCTATAATAAGAAATCTACAAATTGGCATCATAATTAACAGTTTCTTTTGTTATCTAGTAGCAGGCCACAGAAAATTAACTAGAATATAGCAAACTAATTTATGTTAATTTGTTAGTTTTTGTCTCGTTTTTGTTTAATTTCATCAATCACTCAACATTCAGATTTTGGTATTTGTTTTTCTTTTATTATGTAATTTGCTACTTTACATACAATACAAATGAAATTAAAACATACTCTACTAACTCATATTAATAGATTTGCATAGAGCTATTTATCAGTTTTTATGTACCATTTCTTTTTAACCATGAACTTTGGCAAACAGTTTTCTTAACTGCTAAAGGTTTGAGCGAAGAATGCCTACTAGTGAAAAAATAGGTATAACAAAATAAAAGGTTCTCGCAGGATGCAAATAATAAATTAAATAAAAACATTTTCTTTATTGAAAACCTTTATTAATTTATTGATAAATCTTTATGATATTAACCCAGTACATTAACTAAAATTAAAATAAATTGCAGTAGAAGTTCACTTCCTAATTTAAATCATAAACCACCTTGGACTATCAGCCAAGTTCAAAAGTATAATGACAAAATTGCTACCAACCTATATTCACAATACAGATATCTTGTATTTCTATTGTGGTCTGGATTTCAATTGGTATATCCTGTTTAGTTAGGGTATAATATACTCGATATCTATAGATAGACATATACGATACCTATATATGTCTATCTATAGATATGTCTTTTACATTGTGTAACATAATAATTGCAATAATCAAGATCCCGTTTGGACAAAGATCTGCATACTCATAATAGGTATAAAGAAATCATTGGCGTTGTACTTCAAGATAGTCCAATAGTCTTCTAAGCTGTGTTTTTTTTTTTGGCTTTCTTGTTATTACCTATTTCTTGGAAATATTTATATATTACTATATTCATTATAAACCTAAAATCTGTTGTACCTATAAGAAAATTTCTGAGTGAGATCATACAGTGTGTACTTAACAATAATTGCATGTTATCTATTCACAAACAAAGATGTATCATACTGTTTTTTCTGTAGGTATTTAAAACGCTTATCTAAAGTAGTAGCACAGTAGTGAAGACAATGATGGCTCAACATTATTATTTGTCCATGTGTAATTACTCTGATCTACTCTATGGACATTATGTCAGTACCTACTGCAACATTAACAGTCCAATTTAGACCTATACAAAACCCAATTTTAAAGAAAAGTCACTTTGAAATAAAAGGATATACCGCTTAGATTCCGACGTTAATTTCAAAATATATTTCACGCATGACGTATTGCTTGCCATAAAAACGTCCAATGTGAGGGAATGCTTCCTCTAGTCTGCGAACTCAGTGGATCCTCGTGGCCGACTGTACCATTATGGCGGGACGCCAACAACAA
This sequence comes from Anarsia innoxiella, assembly GCA_947563765.1. Lineage (NCBI taxonomy): Eukaryota > Metazoa > Arthropoda > Insecta > Lepidoptera > Gelechiidae > Anarsia > Anarsia innoxiella. The sequence continues at coordinate 4,084,690 of OX387403.1, forward strand.
CGGGCTGATACCATGAATCGAATGGATATGCTATAGGAGAACATCCTTTACGGGCACATTGCGTCTTTCCCATATTGCGTAAACAAGTTTTAGTCGATGAAAATTATAATATAAAAGTGGCAATTATGATTTTTACGGCTTTGAGGTGACGCAAGGTATGCACTAAAACTCTTACATATTACACAGGACTTATAGATTAAAAATTGTTTACTAACACATACGCTTATCTACTTTGTATATTTATGTATTTAATAACATTAGAGTACCTAATTATTATGACATAATTATAAAGATAGACTGTTGTTTGCTACCCTTCGATGACAGACAATATTCAAATAGTCTGAAAAGGCATTTTCGTCTTGGTCATTTCGCCAGGGATGTAAGTCACGTTTGCCGAAAATGTTCAAAATCCGGTGCAATATTCTAAAATGGGAGTGCAAACGTTATCCAGGGGACAATTGCGGAAGTTTATGCTTTATAGTGGCATCGTTGCAGCATCGCTGTTGACTGTGATCGTTGGATGTTATTGGATCTTTTTGTTCTGAACTTCTGAAACGAAATCTAAGCCTTATCAGACGGTTCATGTTATTAAGCTATTTGTAGAAAGTGGAATGTACATAAAGCGGATTGCGCAGCAGATATTTCATCTCATTACGAATTCACATATGCAACCGTATTTTCTAAAGTGCATTTAGTTTTGTGACTACTTCTAAGATTAGATTCGTCTGTGTACAGATAGATTCCCAGACCTTGTACTGACTTATATTTTCTTGAGTATAAAACCAGCATTGATATAGATTTGTAGCTTCGTTCATAGCAAAATATAGACAAAATTTCGAGGTTGGCAACGTAAAGGAACGTGTTAGTATGGTAGACACAACACAATCGCGCTTTATCTCAATCTCGCGGAGTGACCGCTCTCAAGGATATTAACGTCATCGAAGATCTACAAACAACCGGTTTTCTATTTCACGCTCTGGAAATATGTTTGTATTTTCCTCAGACGTTGCAAAATGGAGCCAGCAGCGGTTGCCTAAACTAACTGATATTATTTGATATCCACTGTCTGTCTCATCGTCTGACTGTTTACCTACTCACTTTCTGAAAGCTTCTCGTAAACGGGTATGATTAAATTAATTTTGCTGGTACCAACCCCCTATGGTTGAAAGTTATACAAATTGTTGATTATTTAATTACATTAAAGCGCTTTTTTTATGTTCCTACCTGTGTTCATGTTGCTTTGTTATTATTTTTATACATTCTTCAATAACGTAACAATAAGATATCTCAATTTTCGCGAATTATTTTGTTCCTCATCTTTCCAAGAGTCGACGTTAAAAAGCACAAAAAGGAAACACTTTTAGTAATAGGACATCAGGCGATGATGTGTGAATTATGCCTGACGCTCAATATCCTTCGCATGTTCCTTTTGGCCTTAATCCAACTGTAGAAAAATAGAACTTCGTTACCCGGTTACGAAAAAGAAAATACACATCTTAATACAGGTAGGTATCTTTAGATGGCACTTACCTATTCATATTTTTAATGCGTGCAAGTGTAAGAAACCAAAGTGAGCAGTGTAAAATTATTAACTCTATCCTTTTCATTTCAAGAGCTGTTAAAATCGTGATCATACCTATCTACCTACATTTACAACGTAATAGAAAGAAAATTATTAGTAATCTAGGTAGATACTTACTCAATTCCTCATTGTCTTCCAAATAAAAATAATTAAGTATGTTTAGCGCAGCCACCGATCGCTGAGTTCAATAAATTTATATTCCCATAACTTTAATAATTTGGCTCAGTTTACAGAATAATCCATTCATTTATTATGGTTCATGCGTAAACGACCCAAGTTTTGACAGTAATTGCCTTAATTCTAAGCTTGTATAAGAGACATGACCAATGCCCGTAAAATATTAATATGATACAATCGATAACCAAAGGTCTGGAAGCAATTAATTATTTTAAATTATGTAAACGCTTCCTTGACACCGAACTTTGATGAAATCACTTTAAATGTTTTAGTTTACCTAATACCGACGACTTATAGTGAATCCTTAGAAGTTACATACCTAAACAGGGAGAAATTTAAGACGAAAATTTTAAACAGACATTATTTTGGAAGCAACGTCATTGTTTTAAAAGTGACTCGATAACACTGCTTTGTTTATTCCTGATGTAAACCGCTGTGCTTTACTTAGAATGAGTAATGTATTATGATCTCATTTACAAAATACCCAGTGTTATCAAGTTAGTGGCGAACAGCTGTTGTCCGTAATGTGTCCAGCTAGTAGCAACTTTACTTATCACACACTCCGCTAGTTTCTGCGCAACAGTAGTGTCGTACTAAATAAGTTTCGTCCGACCTTCGCCATATCTGTGATAATTCGACAAATTACTTGAAATTTTGGTGAGCTGTTTATACTTTTTACTAATTTTACGTGTCCGCATTAATTGGAATGTCCTCACGAAAACCAATTGCCAGTGACGAGTATATTGGTATTTTTATATTATGCTATTCTTAGAATTTTGCTGGCGTTCTATAACGTAGACAGGTATTTATATTGGAAAGTGCAGATATTACACATGTACTAAAGTTGTCAGCACGTCTGAGCTACATAAAGCTATTTCCAATATGGCTCAATATTCTCAGCTTTTAAATCCGGCCACAGTAGTAGGTGCAGTGAATGTACTTAGTTAGGTGAGAGCGAAAATCTGTGCAAAGCGCTTGCGATTCCACCGAGCATTTTTATCTGGCGGGCGTCCTCCCACGGCATGAAGTGTGAACACGCCGCAGATTTCCGCCGATATAAATCCCGGTAAGCGACACCCTTACTTTCCACCCGTCGCGTGCTCCGTGCAATCCCTGAATTTGTGGAGACACCGGCTGCATGCACCGCGACTGGAATTTGAACGCGCTAAATCCTCCCATCGTCCGAGCGCTTTGTTCGCTTCCTCTCACGACTCACGTATTTAACCCATTTATATGCTTCCGACCTATACACTTAGAACCAATTGAACTATTCATCCGATCATGCTTTTTCCTAATTTAAACAAATAAACTTTAGACAAAGGTGGCGACTGGCGGCAGACGGCCGAAACTCGGAGGTGACAGGCGGGCCGTTAACGCGGCCGTTACAGGCTCAAGTGATATATGAGCTGCGAAGTGGCTTGGTGCCGCTGTCACTTCGCGTTCCACCGCCGCGCCGTACCCGCAAAAAGATAAAAAGGATTCCGAAATACGATTCACAAGTGGGCTGCCGGAAATGGGTAGAAAGTTACCGAGAGCGGCTTTGTGTCAGGCAATATATCTTTCGTATCGCTATCCAATTTCTGCTCTATGGCATGTAATATCCCCAGGGGATCCTTTTAATTTTTACATTCGCGCCCTTTTTAATCAGTGCGCGGCCATTAATTCTAATCTGGGCTAGCATACCTGTGTAAGGTTCCACATTTTCGTAAATGGTGCAAAATCTCCATTGAAATTACTGAACCGTATACTCGTAGTATAGAGCGGTCACCGTTCACTAATCCACAGTAAATGGATCTATGACGCCGATCACCCATTAATCATTGGCACAGCACAGGAATTTGCAAATTACGATAGCGTACCTATGTGTTCGTAGCGTAGGTACTTACCTCGCCGAGTTCTACTTGCTGAACACACCTACAAAATAATCTGAGAATATGGGCTAAATATTTAATGACATTGCATTTTTATTAAGTTTTATGAAGTACTAATAGAATAAGTAGTAGTACCTGTTGTACCCACCCAGATAATAGTCTAAGCAGGTTGAACTTTAGTCGCGTGCCGACCTGACCTCCACCCCGACCTTCGTTGCCCTGCGGCATTAGGCCGCACCCCGCAGCGTCACTCCACACTTCATTCTGTGATTTAGCCACACTTGGACATTTTACTGCTTAACTGAAAATACAACTAAACGTTTTGAAAACCACTGGAACTTGCAAATATTTTGACTGATTCCTAGTACCCGCTCCGTTTGATCGCTGTAAGTAAACAAATTCAAATAATACTTACTGTACTTTATTGATTTTCCTGGATTTCTTCAAAGCAAAACTATTTCTGTTTACAATGTGTTGCTCATATTCCATAGATGACTGTTTATTTACTTCGACGATATCCTGTTGGAAGTTGGAATATAATTGAAGGAGGAAGTTTGTAGTTCATGTAGAAGCCTATACCTACGTTGAGTAATTTCCAATCTCGCGGAGAACACAATAAGCAACAAGACAAGGTTGCACATTGCGGTGTGCTGCATCGGAAAATTTTCAATAAAGTGAAACAAGTAGTGCCATTTCCCGAAACGTTTTACTTACCTGGTAGGATAGTTGGTAACGAGGTTATACGAAACAGTTTCAGACGAAATTGCTCGGGGAATGCTGCTAGGTTAGGTGTCATAAAGTTTCAACGGAGCTGTCCGACAGACGTGTGCAGCGTTGGAAGTACACGTGTCGACGAGCTATTTCATGTTACACAAACCTGGATCTTGGGGATTGTCGACTCGGATCGTGTTATATGTCGGCTTCAGCCATAGTTATTTTGAAACCCGAGACTTAAACCTGCCTCGTACGTATAATATTTTAAGTGTTTCATATCTCTTTGGTATTCAGTTATGTACACGTGCCTTTACTTTATTCATAGTAATTCCGGAACGAAACCTGAAGTTATTGTACAAGTTTCGCTCATGGGGACACGTAATCGTAAAATAAAAGTTCTCCTTAATTTTTCTCTGTTTCATTCAACTATTTACCTACTAATATAATGATTTAGAAACTAAGTAGATGCATGAAACTTTATGCGTAAGTACGTAGGAGTTATAACAAGTTCGTATTCTTTCTAAAGTTTCTGCAGTTCGGTTCTGATAGTTCTGTGTGTGCACCTCTCCAACTTTGTCGGACATTTCACTGTTTACTTAGTTGCCAAGAATTCATCAAGAAACTTGATGAAATGTTGCTGTTACATTCAGGCGTTACTACTAAATTCTTGAGAGTTAAACAGAAGTTCAACAAGCAACTACTAACTCTAAACGTTAACAAATTGTTTACAAGCAGACTATATTCTCCATTGCTGTTAATTAATTTATTATTGCTTTTCTTTTTTACAACTCATCATTTAACAATATTGACTACAGCAGACAAGAAATATACCGAGTATGTATGTATACGCTAGAATGAACGAAATTAATTTACAGAAATAGCAGTAGCGTTAGTTAAAACTTACCTATAGAGAACAGATAGAACGCTTTTATCGCTAGATTTTGCAAATATTCGCGGAGACTGTTTATTTATTTAGTACTTGAGCTCAGTCGCTCGCGGCTTCTCGCTGATTCTGGAATAGAAGCCAACACCAATGAAATTGTTCCAAAACGCTACAGAATACTTACCTTTGAGCACTTAAACAGAGATATTCATATTTCGCTTACCGAGTTGACTTTGTGCCGACGTTCTAACTAAGGTATATTTCCGACGGCGAATCTACTCCCTATAACATTATGCAAACATTGCCCCGTACGATCCACTACCTTGCTGAAGTTTTCAAATACCTCCGCTCCTCTCCATATGTAACTCATTTTCAGCGTCTACTTACATCGTCCTATAGATCAAAATTTATGAGTCTGTGACAGACATAGAGTGTCGTAATAGAGACTTTTTATACAGAATCCTCAGTTTGCCACACGAAGAGTGTTCATATTTCACGAGTTTTTTGCCCGCGGCCTGATGATATAAATTGCTTTTTTTTGTTTCAGGTTCACTATGGATTGGAGGACGGGAGTGCTTACACTCTTCCTGGTGTTTTATGCCGATGGATTTTCAAGTAAGAATTATTCTCGGCCATAAATTGAAAAAGCTTGGGTATGCACTATCTATCTTTGCTAACTTCAAACAATGGGATTACCGAATATCGGTACATTTCCGTAGTAAGACCTACAACACCACCTTCAAACAATTTTCAAGTTTGTAAATTGTACTACCTATTGTCACATTTATTTATTATAAAGAATTAATCAAAGCGTTTATACAATTTCCTTACAAAAACGCAAGACACTTTCCAATAAAATTCTGATTGTAATTGGGTCAGTGCCTAAATAAATAATAGATATTAATTAATGTGGCTTTGAATGTAAAAAGACAATTACATTCAGGAATTAATGTTTTGTACAAAGACGTGAAAGCGGTAAGTAGTTCTCTCAATAAATTAGATTGTTAAGTCTGCGACTGCCTCGTTTGGGCCTTTGATCATGTTTTCACTGTGAAAATTTTCTCTGTTGACATAATGAGTCATTCCGAGAATTATTGTTCGAATACCGTCTATTAAAATGAGGAAATAATACTTCAAACTAGTTTCGTTTTGTTTTCAAAAGTAGCTTACCTACAGCAATGTACTGACAGGATATTGGTTAAACAATTAGTTGAAACTGAACGTAACGAACGTGTAATCAATACTAGGTGATATAGGGTGAATATAAACGGTGTTTACTGACTAGTTCAAGCGTAATGTTATGGTTTTAGTTAACCCTTGCAACTGATTTGCCGCTAATATAGACTAGAATTTACTAAACAACAGTTTAATTAATAGAAGCGATAGTGAAGAGCACAAATATCGATACCTAGAAAATGTGTGTGACGTACTACTATTTATTGTATTCTAGATAACCTCCTTAGTTTGGGATCAAGTGTTTATAGTTCTTATCTTAAAGTTAATAAATAAGAAGCGTAATTAACTTTATACTCCGATTTTTCACAATTAGAGCTACTTTTCGATAAAAGAAGTAGTAGAAGAAGAAAGAAAAAGAAGTAGAAGAAGTAGTAGTTTAACAATGTCGGAATTATATCTAACTAGATTGTTATTTGTCGTATTTATCTTGCGATCCTCGTACTCGCAGCACGTTGGTTCAGTACTCAAGACGCAAGATATAGAGCGCCGGATCCATTTACCTAATGTACACATAAACCGGGACTCAAGAAGTGTACGTAACAAAACAAATGACTTATGATCAGGGTGGCAATAAAATGTTGAATAAAAATGCAAAACATCCAGGTTGTTATCTTTTCAAATGTGTGGCCATGGCCAGTCGTCGTGTTTGTCGTGTGAGTTTGGAATCAAATAGCTACTGCGGTGGACTACAAACTGCGCTGCTAGTTTGCCAGTATTCTCTACAAAACTCTCCCTTTATTGACTTTCAATAGCTACCAACTTTTGTATCAGTCGCAAAGCTCTATAAAAGCTATTTGTTTTAGTTTCAGAGTGTTTTTGTTTGTAACTATTTGAGTAGGCTACTGAAAGAGTAATAAATTGGTTTGTAGAAGACAATTGAAAATCTGTCGAGTATTACTTAGAGTTATACGTAGGTACTGTGGTTAGAAAGGGCAAAACTACGGGTGTTAAATTCCAAAACAATGAGTTATGATCCGCCATCTCACTGGCGTGCCTTTTACTTTTTATTCTGTTTTACTGCCTGTAAAGTCTCAGTTGCTGGAGCTCAGTGCGCGCTCTCAGCTATCAAAGAGCTTCCGACCTGAATCAACTTTTAAAATGTCCTCTATAAGTATGAACGAACACCAACCGACACCAGAGAGATTAAATCTTTTTATTGTTTAATAAAAGGTGCCTCAAGCAAGATAAAACTTTCTCAAAACATTTATCACTTTCGCATTTCTCTTGAACTCTGCAGATATATCTAACTGTGTACAAAACCAATATCCTTTTTAAAATGGTATTGAGTTTGGGTCGGTCCCTTCCCCGGATCTCTGGTCTAACATTTGATCTTCCCGTACCTTCCCACTCTCATTTTCCAAAATATCTCGTGTGTTATTTACATAATACACAAAGCTTATACTTACAATGGAGAAACAATTCAGTGGAAAAAACTTTTCCGCTTCAGTTGTCTTTTATTATGTGTGTGTGATATTGACTCTCAGGAAGGACGGGAGCCCGATCTAAAGTATATAATCGTGTGTATGCAAATGGCCTTATTCCCATACAAGTAGGGTTGAGATGACGTATCACAATGAGGCATAGTATTTCTGGCTTAAGTTAGATATGTAACGTAACTTAGCAAATTTTTAGCAAATGCAATTCACAATTTACACGATTTGCTCAGATTTGACTTTGACTTTGCTTTGGCGTTTTAAATGCTTTAATCTCATCTCATATTAAAAGGACAATAAAATTATTTAAATAATGTTACTTTGAAATGTTATCTCCTATTCTTAATAAGTTACTATAAAGTTAATTTTTGAAATACCCGGATTATGTGTGTGTTTTGGTAAACCCAACCCTTTTTACAAGCGAATCCCCATCGCATTGGGTCACGCCTTACTGGTTATAAAAACAAGAAATCCGGTTTAGACGGCGGCGTGGGACACATTTTATTCATAATAATATGATCTGACATTATGTTTTACAACGCCATATACGTGCTTATAAGTAAATAAGGTTTCGTTGGACTATGTCGATAAATAGACAAATGATTCTACTAGTAGAGAAAGAAGATATGAAGGTCGTCGTAAATAATAATTGGTATAAAAAGGTAACCTACCTAATGCATCCTGTTAAAACGGCTCCTTTGAGCCTCATCTCACATTAATTTGAATACTAATGAGGTAGGTAGGATTAGGATTATAATATCATGAATGGTGTGAAAACCTATAGTAAGGTACCTACTTTACAAACATAATGTATTTTCTCGTTGGCGAGTGCACAAAAAAAGATAATACAACGCAATTTTTAAGAGCACTTAGGAAACTGCCACGGTTCTGCCTAAATAAACCCGTGAGTAAATAAATCAAAAGCGAACGACATAAATCTTTCAAAAACATTTTCGGTTGTTTTTATTTTTCTCGCTAAACCTATTTTCGTAATGATATTAGTAGGTTAGTGAATAATGCTTCTGAGGGTTGTTTTCTTTTCTGCGGAGCTATTAAATCTTTTAGAATACACTCTTGTTATTTTAATTAAAATTTATATTTTCACACACAGAAGCCACGATGAGTCGTTTATTAGATATGCAGATTCCTAATTTTAAGCTGCAACATAAAAGATTAAGGCATGAATAAGATACATCCACAAGACCACTGCTGTTGATTAGATATGAAGCATTTTTTGATATAGCTTCGAATTTGTGCATAGTTTTAATAAAGAAAATCTTTTTGTTTTCAGAATATGGGCGCACATGTAAAGACATTGGGTGCTTAAACAGTGAAGTATGCGTGCTAGCGGAAGACCCGTGCACCTTCGGGCACACGAGCAATTGCGGTACCTACCCTACATGCAAGAAGAAGTCACAAGTTGGAGGAGGTCAGTTATAAATACTCACTTACATGTAATTTTGAATATGTGATCTTGTTTTGATGCAAAATTGTTCCTCAGTCACATAATTATTAACCGCAGGCTATGTTTACCTATTCAAAAACAAATAAATGCGTATAATTATCATACAGATTCGGTGGAAAATAGATAATATGAAAACGTAGGTTTATTCATTATATTCTTATATAGAGGAGTCGAGACCAGGGCAAATGCTTAAGCGAGAAGCAGGAAACAACTTTTCACCTTTTACGAACTTTCACAAAGGTAAAACGAACTGCAACTTGAAATACGATTAGTTTCACTCGCCTCAAGAGTTGTCGACAGTGAAAGCTATCTTCCTATACTTAACTAAAAGTTCTCGTGTTCAAACCATTACTTATTTTTTCCAGGGTCGCACGCCGAGCCTGCCCCTTCAGCGCCGCGGCCTACAACACCCAAACCTCAACCAAAACCGGATTACGACTCGCCTCCTAACTACCCAGCGCCGGCCCCGCCATCTGGTGGCAACACTTACAATGGAGGCAACTCACCTTATGGTGGCAACTCGCCATATGGTGGCAGTTCGCCATATGGAGGAAACTCGCCAAACGGCGCTAACTCGCCCTATGGAGGAAACAACCCGTATGGAGGCAGCTCACCGTACGACAGGAACCCTAGCAATGGAGGTGGATCTCCCTACGGCGGAAATACTTACCCCGGAGGATCACCTTACGGCAGCAACACCGGTGGAGGCTCACCCTACGGAGGTAACTCACCTTACGGAGGAAGTTCACCTTACGGCGGAAATTCACCCTATGGCGGGAATACCAACCGAGGTGGCAGCAACCCCTACGGTAGTAATTCCCACGGTGGATCTAGCTCAGGAGGCTTTGGTTCAGGTGGCAGCGGAAGCCCTCTTGACAGCATCTTGAACTCTCTGAGCAAATACGCGAGCGGTGGCGGCGGCGGCGGCAGCGGGGGACACGGCGGATCATCTACCGGTGGCAGTACTGGCCTCTCCAACATTTTCGGAAGCCTTCTCGGAAACCTCTCTAAAAACGGAGGCATCAACAATTTGTTCAACACTCGACCAATCATGGAGAATCCCAACTACTCCTCGTATAGCTCAAATTCGAGGAGTTCTAATCCGCAAACTTATCCATCAGGATATCCGGCGACTAATCAACAGTCCCATCAGAACAGAAACTATGGACAGGCCAATGCACGTCCCGGTGCTGCTACAACTCACAAGCCGGTATCCTACGGCTGGAACGTTGGGTAAATAGATACCTGATCCTTGTACTGCGGTGTGGGCTTCTTTGGTGTAATATATTGATTTCTGCTTGCCGGCACTTCTAGTATTATATGCACACACTTTATTATTTGATAAACCCCAATCCACAGAGAACATTTGGGATGCCTTATTTTATCTTTAAATCCGTTTACTGGACAATTTTACTCGTTTCTACTACCCGTATATTTAATGACTGGATGTTGATAACATATATGACGTAGGTATGTTACTCGTACGACGATATATGAGACGTGACTATCAAGTTTCTTTGTTCCGACACGATGACCATTTTCTTATCCATTGAACGGATTGGCGTGCTTTTATATTATCATTTTTATATGACATTTTTTACTTTATTTTTTGCCTTTATTTTAGTAACACTCTTCCTATTCCAACTTACTTTTAAGACTAAGTAATTACAACTATTTTCCTAACAAAATAGCAAATTCTTTTCTATGCATTACTACCTTTACCTAATAAGATTTTCCTTTAAAATACTAATATCGCTTTAAAGATTTTTCTTCAGGATGTATCGAGAAATCTCAAGGGAATCTCATTTTCCGATAACTGCATGCTTGTGGCAGGAACAATAACTTTGGTGAGATGTGGATATCCTATTTAAAGTTTAATAGGAATTCCTTTTAAAAGACATACACTTATATTAAATTGTACGTAACCACTAAGGTATATATAATGCGATGCAATATGATCAAAGAGGCTTTAAAACCTACCGTTAAGCTTCCGAAAATAATATTTAAGGTTTAACTTTTTAATGAGATTATTTTATTAATACATATTATATTTATTAAGCAACACTCAATCTTTGCATTACGATTATTTTAATGGCTATTGTTTTTTTTTTTATTTTAGCTTTAACATTAGATAAATGTAGATAGTTATATGCCTTGCCTTGTCACAAAATTTTTATACCACAATTGTCTGTGTTAACAATAAGTATGGAATTAGGTGCTTTCGACTATGATCTATAATCTCATGAGGATTGAAGCAATTGATCGTGAATTTGTATTTTCAATAGTTAACTATAAACACAATAATTACAGTATGTATGTAACAATGGAGAAATATTTAATAATGAAAATCAGTAGTCTGTTAATAAGGTGCCTTATTGTCAATCAAGTGACTGGTAATCACCGATTTTCGAATCTTCAATGCCGTTCCATACTTATTTTTTACTCGTAGCCTAAAACAAATTATATTTTAAATAATGTAAATATCTGCCTTGTATAACGCGAAAATAGGATATTAATTAGTATTTTATGTGAAGATATTTTTTATATAATACTTTTCTAATACGATTGTTTAACATTTTCTATTACAGTGTGACATTGATGTTGACGTACCTGATTCACCAATACATCCAGAGTATGATACGACATTAATACGAGATTGTTATACGTTAAGGTGCTTTATGTTAACAAGTTTGCAATGTTAGTAGTACTTTCTATTGCCTATTAAATGTTACCTCTATTAACATTATTTTATGCTTTTATTTATTGCCTCTCGGTGTTAATTTATAAAACTATAGGATAGTAATTCTAACAACGTGACTGACCAACTTCGTAAATGGGGGTAGCGACTTTGGTCATGAGTTAGTAATATTAACCGTTAAAGTTTGTATTTTTAGGATTCTTAAACGACTGAACTGATTTTAATAAAGAATGGTACCTACATAGTTTAAAATCTGAAATTACTGTTAAACAACATACATAAGAAAAACAATAAGTATTCTTGTGAAAAATATATCAACTTTATTTAAATTCGGTAAAATGTAGACTAGATTCACATATACACTCGTATAATTATAATGTCATTAAAAGCACTGGATAAAACAGGAATGTGAAATAGATACGTAAATTAAAAAGTACGAGTACAACAAACCATCCAAAACCATAATAATATAATAAAAAAAAAAATATCTCTTATTCCCATCTTAATGATTTAAATTATAATATAGAAAATATGCAAAAAATGCAAAAACGAGAACAAGTAGGTAAATAAAAAACTATTACGCCCCTTACGTAAAAATCTACCCTACACGTATTATTTGTTCAAAATTCAGATCTATGAAATGAGCAATTGCCTTATTATTTAGCCTCTCTTAATTAGATTTAGATTTTTCCTTAAGATCAGGTTTAGTTTTGAAAATTTTATTCAATATGAGACCCAAAATAAGGAACGCGAGCCAAACTCCATACCAATAATGGTACACTGATGAATAATATATCCAAATGCGATCAAATGTCAGTAAAAGGAATGCAGCGGCTTGGTACGACTCGGAATGAGACCTCAGGAACCACATTATGAAGCCGACGACTTGTTTCGTCTGAAACAAAAACATAAGACATAAAACTCGTAAATATTTATAGACATTTATTTATACCTAAACACTTTTTTACTTAATGATTAGTGTCATGTTATGTAACGGCACAATTCCTACCGAAATCTAGTTCTTCGGCTTTTATAGATTCTATTATATAGAACAAGAAGGTGAATGGGACCTCCACCATTAACGATGCGGACTTTTCAAGCGAAACTAATCTTTCTAAGTATGGAAATAAAGGTCAACATTGTTGCAAAGATTAAAGTGGTTACCACGTCGAAGCCGCGTCGCTTCTTTTTTGGTATAAACTTAGAACTTGAGACTATACTTACAAATCCTTTGGCGTTTTTATAGAAGAGCTTATAGTAAATATCTTCGGCCATCAAATAGAAAGGACAGAAGTATATGCAGAAGAAGTACCCGGCGTGAATACCGTGCCATAGAACTGACACAAATAGAGCTGCATGGATTCTGAAAACGTATTAATTTTCTTTAGGTATTGAGGAGATTTTACACATTGGTAAATCAATAGAAACTAACCTAGTACTAGGTCAAAAGAACATTTTTAAATTTACAATCTGACAAATTAACACAGACTGCTGCAAAAATTATTTTTTTATGTTATCAGTAAAGCTAAACACTTACTTCAAAGGTTTGATAGGGAATCGTTTATAGACAACCATGGCCACCCAGTACTGGACAGCTTTGTTCCACACTTTCATAGATTCACGTAGAGTGACGACACTCTCGCAGCCCCACACGTCCATTGATTCTACTGTATTGAAATCATACACTGATCTCTTTGCATCCTCTTCAGACCTGTAAAAGTAGTCATACTTTAGCCTAAGATATTAGAAATTATTATCAGCCTCAGGTAGTCTCTCCACCACAATATATTACCTAATATTAAGCTTTAGTACTAGTTATAATATGGGTAAAAACAACTTTCCCAAAAAATATGAACTTATTGGCTCATTAAATATAAAATGTGTGTTTAAATAAGAGTTACTATTAAATATTTGTCGTATACAAAAAACGAAATGATCAATTTTTAAACAGAAAACTCTTAAGAAATACTAGTTACTTAGTTTAAATACTAATATGAATTCAATTTAAATAATAATTTTCTTTATAACAATTTACACAGTAAAAAAGTCATTACACATAATTAATTCAAACAACAATAGTTAGTAACTACCTACCTACTTGAAAATTATTCAAACATCTTTCAATTATTAACCAAACAATTTTGAAGTCGGTTTTAAGTCAAGTTTTAAGTAAGGTTTTAAGTATAATACTTTCATTTGCCTTAATTTTAAATAGCCTACAGTAGGTCCATGTCCAGTTTTGTTGTGTCCTTGCACTGGATACGCCCCGATACCAGCAGATGTACATACACTCTCAGCTAAAGTCATTCCAGAGTAGATTCGTTGGCGGAATGCAGCAAACAACACCCACGGGTACATCATTCGGTAGAGAAAATGACGATTATTGTGGTCTTCAGAGAGGACATACTATAAACAATATATTTTAATGTTAGAATAGAAAAAAATTATGTGTAGATAAACATAACAATACAATCTAATTTTGAATCTGGTAAGATATTTTTAGATAGATATTTTTGTTGCTGTTTGTCAATCAATGCTTTGAGTTCTGGTGTTGAAGTAGGGTCAGGCCAACACTCCTTAAAAACTAAATGTATGAAGCTGTCTCAATAATATTCAAAAAGTCAGACAAGATCTTTTTAAACATAAAAGTCAAGAAGCTAATGTTGCATACCTCCAAAGGCCAGACATTAGAAAATGCCAAATACAGTGAGATATAAAGAGGTACAGCCTTCAATGTGTTCAACGTAAAACCAGTACAGTCAGCATACTTGCTAAATGGAAGATCAAAGTAGTCTTCAAATGTTCTGTATCTGTAGTAGGGACCTGGCAACAAATGAATCATAGTGTTTATTATATTACATAATAAAAAAAGGATAAAAAAAAGGGTAAAATTAAGGATATTTAATTTTAGGATATTGTGAGGGAGGTGCATAGGTAATGTGAATCAGAGAGGTGAGGTAATAAGATTCTTTTCATCACTTATCACAATATTTAGGATAAATTGGGCGTGATGGTTATCTTATCCAAATAATATAGAAATATATAAACTTTTTAATAATTACCTGTGAGTAACCCAACATAGTTGAATGAATAATGAACAAGATCTAATGTGCTTGGATTAATAAGGGACACAAAATCATCATCCCTCTCTCCTCTATCGTCATTTTTCTTTTCCTCTGACTTAGGTTTTGTAGTTGCCAGCCAAGAACCATTCATTTCAAAAGCCGCTCCAATGACTCGGAGAACAATGATCATTTGAATCAGGTTTGTTTGGCCTGATGATAATGGGAGGCCAAACTTCTCAGCTAGTCTGAAGAACATCAGATAACTGAACATGAAGAAGAATGCCAGTATGTGACAATATCTGAAATATTATAATAAAAACTAACATAAAGTTAAAATGTAAGATTTTTAATGGTTCATTGGAAAATATATATTTCTTAAGTACATGACTTTAAAAGAATTGTTCCACCTTGACGAAATGTTAATTAGGTAATCATAATCATAACCAAACAGAGTAAAAAAACAGGCGTACCTACCTCAATGTGAATAATTTAATTAAGAATATTCCAATAAGTGCCGACATTATGGGATGTAGAGCCCCATAACCCGATACGATAATAATCAACAGCAAACCAAGCAATGTACCCGTCCATTTACGTATTTGTGTTGATTTGATAGATCTATACAAAGGCCCTATCAGTACACTGAAGAGAAGCAATGATAAATAAATAATATCATTTTGATTTTTCTTGATGAAAGTGAGCATTTTGCAGTTTGCTTTAACTCAATACATAACCCCGCTAAAGTTTATTAGCAATATTTAATTGAGAATAACAAGTTACTAAATGAAATACATAAAATTGTTTTGATTTATTTACGAGCACATACCGCGGAACGAAAAATCGAAAAACTGAAAAATATCGAAATGTCAATGTCAAAAAAATATTGAATGAAAGCAAAAAAAATAATATGAAACTGACAGAATGAATGATATAAGTGCTGCGAAAAAAAATTTGAAAAATCAATTAATCAATAATAATAATAATTCTATTATTTTTTCCACTTAATCCATTGCACGTCTCGTTGTCTCGTCTCAAAGCAGACGAGACAACGAGACGTGCAAACAGACAGACCAAATCATTTCGTTCGTTCACAATATTAAGCTTTCTTTTTTTAAATGGTAACATAAAAGCTATACGTCAGTTCATCACGCAAGTTTCCATAGCAACAGTCAAGTCAACCAACTGTAAACAAAAGCTGCAATACAAAATGTGAATCGTTTTCAATAAGAAAAGAATTTACCAACAAGTATTAGTTTTAATTCAGTAAAATGACGTTGTATACAGATATTAAACTTACTTTTACTGATACCAATGTCGTATCTACCATGGGACAATGGCATCCATCCTTACCGCTATTGGCAGTAGGATCGTATCATCAAGAAAAAGGCGGATTTGTGACGATATTCCAGGAAAATGTAAATACCTATATGCATATTTACACAATATATACACATTTTTTTTGTCTAAGGACCTGACTATAAAAATTAAGGTTAAAAATAAAATACCTATTATACGCTTTCAGGGAACTGCTTTAGAAGGATGTGAATGGCCCATTTTACTTTCGAATCAAGCGACAGCTCTAGCATGGCATCCGACGAGACGACTGCTAGTAGTAGGCTGGGACGGCGGCGAACTTTATATTTGGTTGGAGTACTCCTGGGCTCGGTTAGAAGCCCCTCACAATGCCGCTCTTAGCACGGTAGCCTTCAGTCTTGGAGGCGGCAGGTTACTCGCCGCCGACGCAGCTGGTTCGCTTTCAGGATGGCAATCAAATTCAGGCGCACCATTAACATCCTTTCATCACCAACTTGGGGATGTGATTACGCACCTAGTATTCTGTTCTCCACAACCAAGCAGTGAAAGTTCGATTAGAGGTTTAGCCCGCGCTGCAGTAGCTGGCGACGAAAACGCCTTAGATGCCTTAGCAGCATGGAGACCGCGAACCACAGCCAGGATGAGAGAAGGAGCACAACCTGATAACCACTGCTGTTATGCTGCTCAATATAATGGAGTAATACTCTACATTGACCACACAGGATCTTGTACAGAGGTTCTATCAGCTCCTGGAAACATTATCTTCATGGGCATCATTAGTAATATTTATCTTATGGTTGCTTGGGAGTCTGGAGGAGCTCTAAGTTTGACCAGATTTTTAACATCTGATGATGGAGCAGTTCAAGCCGACACCCATGTGAGGATGACAGCAAGGAATGGCCAGAGCATAGTGCTCGCTGGTAATTTCTACGTAGCTGTCATTACTGGCGATAATCTAATAAGAGTATGGGATAGTGAGACTGGGGATAATGATGTCCTGCCCAATGAGAAGGAAGATGTGGTATTGGGCGATAGTTTCACTAGTATAAATTACTGCAATTTGAGTGATACCCTCTGCTGTGGTACGTCACAAGGCAATCTCTATCTATGGAGAAGGGATCATAGAAACAGTTGGAAACTGATCAGCAGTACTTCTGTCAAAGGAACTGTGAAAGAAGTTGGCTGGGGCTCAGAAGGGTTAATGAATCCTTTATTGTTTGTAAACTGTATCACAAGCACCTACATTCTCAGAGAGCAACCAGTGTGCTGGGGATACTCTCCAAAAGTATACATGGTTCAGAAGTCAGCTAACGAGATAGCTGTAACAAATGACAATAATCTACCATTTAGCATAAATACAACAATAACTGTACGAGCGTTGGCCCACAAAGACCAGTATGTGGCGTTAGGTGACGGAAAAGAAGTACAGGCAAGTACAGTAACTTTTTCTACAATAAAACAATGGCAAGTTACTATAGAATGTTCTATTTATTTTCATTAATTTTTCAGATTTGGTCCTGTTCTAAAGATAATGACGCCAAGTTTACTCTCGTTCGAACATTCGCGTGGAAAACTGATGTCCTTATAATTTATAATGACTTACTTGTTGGCGTCGTTACTCCACACGTTGAATGTTACAACATTTCTGGTAACAGCTTAGGAATACTGCCCAGCACTGAAGGAGAAGGGGAACCAATAGGAGTCACGAACACGAACAAATTTATCGTCATAGCTTCTATGGATGGCACTCTCAAACTCGCTGAAATAACAAAAAAAGGACTCCGAATGCCATATCCTCCGAAAAACTGCTACCAAATGATTGAGGACTTTGGCGAGGTCATGAGAGCTTCAGTAAACTGTACAGGCCGTTACATTTGCCTTAGTATTGCTAACTCGGGATTGGCTCCAGATCCTAAACTTTATTTATGGGATGTAGCAAATGATATCATTACGCACACCCTGCTGGCTGAAAATTCCACACCTCCTTACCAAAGTGTCCCGATATCAATCTTATGGGATAACAACGATCCCAGAATCGTCGCTGTTCATATGCGTTCCGTTGACTTTGATCGTGTTCATATCTTTTTCTGCCACGAGGGCAATCTTTTCGAATACAAGAACTGGTGTACATCATCCAATGAATGTTTCTTGTCAGACTTCATGCTTTGTTCCCTTTATACTCCGTATATTGTCATACTTTCCCAACAAAACATCAAAAAGGTTCTGATGAATGAATTCAAAGACTGTAACGACCACGATCCAGCAACTATTCGCCAAGTGCTAGATTTTTTGTATTACATGACCACAGGCTATTTAGAAAAAGCTGTGGTAGTCGGAACGAACATTTCTGGTGGAAAAGGATCTGTTATTTGGGATAGCTTAGCTAAAGAGTGCGTCGTACGAAAACGACCAGACGTAGGGGCAGTGTGTCTTGGTAAAATGGGAAACATTAAAGGTGCTTTGATGATGCGCAAAGTGATGAACGATGACGATATTGATGATACTTGTAAAGTCGGAGTTTTAGCCGTCAACCTAGGAATGATCGATGAAGCAGAAATTTTATTTCATGAAGCACAAAGGCCAGATTTGATCACCCGTCTCATATCGGCCAAAGAAGGTGGATTGAGTGAAATCACATCAGCTCCTAATGAGGGCGAAAATGTCTTGCTTATAAAAGGTGCTCAGCACAAACTGGCCAAAGTTCTATGGGCTAATGGTGAAACGGGTTCATCTTTAAAATTATTCGAGAAAGCTGGAACGCTTGTGCCTCATGTACCGCGCATGTTAATAGCTCAGGGTCAAGTCACAGCATTAGCGCAATACGTTGCAAATTCTAACGACGTTAGTCTTATAACTTGGTGGGGACACTATTTGGAAAGTGTCGGTGAATTAGATGGGGCATTAGAAGCATACGCTCGGGCAAACGACTATGGAGAACAGACAAGATTATTATGTCATATGGAAAGGATAGAGGAAGCCGAAAAAATCTGTCAGAAAAATCGGTCAGCGTTGTATCAAATGGCACGGTATTACGAAATGCAACCTGATAAAACTGAAGAAGCTGTGAAGGTAGGCTGATTATGCATCATTGTTTCTATGAAACTGATCAATTTCGCATTTTAAACTCTTACGATTTAATTAAATACATTTCCAGGCATACATAAAATGTGGAGCAATCACAGCTGCGATTAGAGTAGCGGCAGAAGCGACGGCTTGGAACCTTGTATGGCGAGCTGGATCATCCTCACCAATGCATGCTTTGCACGCCGCGTCAATATTAGAAAACAACGGACAAAATGAACAAGCTATTGCTTTATATCAAAAAGCAGGTAAGAATTGTACTATTAGGAATTTAATTGAATGTATTATATTGTAATTAATATAGTCATTAATCAGTATTATTCTAATTAATCATTTTAGCTGATGGAATTTGTATGCCTACTAGGCAGTTTGCAGTGATACATTTTTATAGTTTTAAGATCTATGTAGGTATGTCTCATGCACTTACTATTACCTGCATTCACAAATAAATACTTTTGATTTGATTTCATTTGTAGTATTTAAGCATGTACTTATATATGTATATCATATCATGTCGTCCACACCGTGTCCGGCGACGGCGACTCCACATAGGTACCTATGTAATACATTACGTAGGTACCTAACTAAATTGAGCGCAACTTGGTAAAGGTCCAGAGATCGAAATTTAAACTCGAAGCAGGCAACACCCTTGGGTACTAAACGAGTATACCACCACCCAAAAACACCAAGCCACTAAAACTACTGAAGTCGTGTCCACAGTGCCTATTGCTTGAAGTGGGAGCTAGCTAAGATATTAGAAAAAAACGGCTATTGTAATGCTATTTTCCAGTAGGTACCTAAGTAGTTATTACACAATTTGAATTTCAGGAAAACCTCACATGGCATTAAAACTAGCTATAACCTGTGGAGACACAAGTTCAATGATAGCGGCAGTCGAATCTCTAGGTGACCGCGTCGATCCAGAGCAAGCTCACATCCTCGCAGGACATTTAAGGAGAGCTGAATATCACTCGCATGCTGCCGCTTTATTGGCTGCTGCTGGAAAGGTATTATGTTTGTTTGTTAATAGTGCCTTATCAAGACCATTACAGGAACACTTTATTAAATAACCTGTCGAAAGCCGTAGTGAGTGAGAGTGTCAGCTTTGGAATGTCAACGCCAAAGATGAACTCAGATGAGTTTGTTTACTTAAACCAACCGTAATATACTACGTTTTACATACTCTAGTACGAAGAAGCCCTGGACATAGTAGAGCAATCGTCTACACCACTCACAGAAGAGCTGAGCGAGCGATTAGCGGCGCCTGCTGGCGTCACAGGACGCGATGCCTTATTGCGGCGACTGGCGGATGTACTCGGCGCCCGAGGGTTGTACCATCAGGCTGCTAAACGACTTGCACATGCTGGAGATAAGGTATGAATAACTTTATCACCTTCTAATGTCTTGGTACTAACTGCAGCCAAATGCCTAAAAGGTGAAATGAGTCACATAAAAAGCTGTTAAAGTCATCTTCTGATCTTTGATAACGATTAGCCTTTTTACCAGTCTTTAGTCCTAGTTATCGGCTCATATTAAATACTAGTCACCTGATTACTAAAAAGACTAACCAAAGACTAGTCTATTGTTCTGTATTAAAAGAATGAACTTTGAATTTGCACCTTGAACATTCTGTGTTAACTTGTCATCCAAAAATAACCTTAATATCAATACAGGCGGGCGCAATGAGGTGGCTAATGCGATCTGGCGATGCAGATAGAATAGCTACGTTTGCCGCAGCGACTCGAGATCGTGCAGCCCAGTTGATGGCAGCGGATTATCTCCGTAGGCGTTCCGATTGGCGTTCTCGACCCGACCTCACAAGACATATACTACATTTCTATACAAGAGCCAAAGCTTTCAATAAACTGGCAGCCTTTTACGCAGAATGTGCTAAAATGGAAGTCGATGATTATGAGGTAAGAATGTATCATAAGTAAAGAAGAAGGAGTGATTTTAAATAAGTACCAAATCATGTAAAGCGCTTTGTTAAAGTGACTTCATCTGTTTTAGAATTACGATAAAGCGTTGGACGCCCTCAAAGAAGCAAGTCGATGTCTTGCAAAATCGTCTGATCCTGATTCAGGTAATATAATTATGGGAGAAGTATTGAGTAGTGTTTGGAAAGCTGTGAAATAATAATAATATAATGTTTTAGGAGCACAAACGATGGCACTTCAAGAGCAAAGCACTTTCGTTAAAAGGTATCTTGATGTGAAGAAAACTTTGGAAGCTGGTGATATTAATGCTGGTAGGTACCTAATATTTGTACCTAGGTACTTTTCTTTTTTTATAGGTATTCTTATTTCACATTTATGTTTAGGTATAATGAGCGCTCAGCAGCTAATCCGTGCCGTCAGCGGACGCTCAGGATTGGTCACTGAAGAAAAAGTCCTGAAATTAATTTTGATGCTGGCGCCAAATCATCCTGATGCTTCAAGTAAGTTACAATAATTGTGGCAGATTATTATTTTAGACGTCGTAGTATTGTCGTCTCAGTCCTTCGCATAGGTTTGATAGGTGATAGACAGAGATGGAATTATTTCCCGTTGCCGGATATGTACGATTTTCAAACTATAGACAGTATTTTTTTTTTACAGAATTCGAGCAACAACTGAGATCTTTGAGTAAACAGCCAACTGAAGATGAAATTTCTACAGATTCCGCTGATCAGAGTATTGAAGAAGTTATCTAGTCCATGTTAGCATTTAAGATACCTAGTTACCTAAGTATTATCCGTCCATAAATGGGAATTTAAACCGTCCAAGCTCTCTTTTTGTAAAACTGAAATACCTAATTAAGTTTATTCAATAAAATTGTTTTACTGAATAAGTCGCATTTTAATTCACATACCATAAGTACGTAGGTATAAATAAAATAACTTTTAAACTTTCAACTAAGGTAATTAGGAGAATACCTACCTAATATATATACCTACCTATAGGTAATAGTTGGTTGCTTATCTTAATTTTGTAGAATGCTCTAGTATGAATAGTAAAACCCCCTGCTCTATTTATGCTGCGCTGTGCGCTTTGTCTCTGCTGTGAACTACTGTACTGACTGTTTGCATTGGCCGATCTTCGGTGGCAGGCACTTGGCCAACGTACTGACGAAAGCTTTCCTAAACAAACCATCAGATTTGGTTGGTTTGTGGATATAATAATATCATTGGGATTTGGTAACTGAAATAAAATGTCGGCTAGCTTAAAAACTTGGGCATGAGGCCAAAAACGATAGCATCCGATTTTGACATTGACAATTTATTTAAAAGTTGCTGAAATGTGAGGTTATAAAAAGTTACGAATAGTTTTTCTAAATAATTTATAAATAAATGTAGTAAAATGGTTACAATAATTATGAATAATAGTATCAAAACCTTTTATTGTTCAAGTTTCAGCAGATTCCACCAAAGGTATAGAACGAAATTTAATATTTATCTCATTTCTTTAATTTACGATTATCAAAATGTTTCTTTCCAGTTATTTAAACCAAATCAGTCAACTTTTAATAAACTAAATGCTTTTCAGATTTATTATAAGTCGTATGAGTAGTTCGGAGACTAAAAAAGTGGTTGATGTGAAGAAAATCAGGAATTTCAGTATCGTCGCTCATGTAGACCATGGGAAGAGTACTCTTGCAGATCGACTGCTGGAGATTACTGGAGTTATCAAACCAGGAGCTGAACATGCTCAAGTACTGGATCAGCTACAGGTTAATGTTAATTTTATCATTAGGTAGAATATTCAGAATTTATTATGATTATGTCAGAATTGAAAGTGTGACTGTTTAAAAACCAATGTCTATATAATTTCAGGTTGAAAGAGAAAGAGGTATAACCGTAAAAGCAGTAACAGCTTCTTTAAACTATAAATATAATAATGAGGATTACCTGCTCAATCTTATTGACACACCGGGCCATGTTGATTTCTCTAATGAAGTAAGTGCTTATTAACTTAACTTTTATCTTCTAAAAAATTATGTAAAGCCCCGCAAATCTAATCTAAATAATATTACAGGTGGTTCGCAGTG
This sequence comes from Anarsia innoxiella, assembly GCA_947563765.1. Classification (NCBI taxonomy): domain Eukaryota; kingdom Metazoa; phylum Arthropoda; class Insecta; order Lepidoptera; family Gelechiidae; genus Anarsia; species Anarsia innoxiella. Next base: position 4,108,235 of record OX387403.1, read on the forward strand.
TAACAGCATGTCAAGGAGTAATAATGTTGGTAGATGCAAACGAGGGTGTCCAAGCTCAAACAGTAGCAGTTCATGGACTAGCCAAAAGAAACAACCTTATAATAATACCCACAATGAACAAAGTAGATCTACCTCGAGCAAACCCTGAAAAGGTTAAAGCCCAACTGAAATCTCTTTTTAAAATTGACCCTGACACAGTTCTAAAAATATCTGCCAAAAAAGGGTGGGGAGTCAAAGAATTACTAGAAGAAGTTATACTTAGGATACCACCTCCGTCTGTAGATACTGATGGTCATTTCAAAGCACATATCATAGACACCTGGCATGATAAATATAGAGGAGTATTATGTTTAGCATACATACATTCAGGACAGATTAAAGTTGGGGACCATGTTAAATGGAAGTCGGATTCTAAGCAGCATACTGTGAAATATTTAGCTCTTTTGAGACCTAATGAAGAGGCTATTGAAACTGCCATGGCTGGACAAGTTGTGATGGTAGGTAAGTGTATTGTGGTAGAAAGTATATTCAGCACTTGAGCTCATCTTAGTGTCACCACACACCTGCGTAACGTACCGCGCGGAACGTTTAGCGGAAGTTGTGATGGTAGGTAAGTGTATTGTGGTAGAAAGTATATTCAGCACTTGAGCTCATCTTAGTGTCACCACACACCTGCGTAACGTACCGCGCGGAACGTTTAGCGGCTGGAGTAAATGTATGCGACGTAATTTCGGCTGATGTGTCATAGGTGACTTGAAACACATTGCGAGCGTATTGAACCGAACATTCCGCGCCGTACGTTAAGCAAATGTAACTGCACACTTAATGACTCATCAGGTGGGCTAAGATGATTTTTATCACTTTTATAAGTTCCCCCATGAATCAAATCCATAAATAAATGACCACTTCTTTCGCATATCCATATGTTTTCAGGGTGCGGCCCAAAAGGTGGTGGCAGTGTAGGCGATCAGCTCCTCTCAGTAAACTCATCAGAGAGTGGAGATGTGAGTTCAGTACCTCCAGTCAGGCATATGGTGTATGCTGGGATATTCCCAGCTGATCAGTCGCAGCATGTACTTCTCAGTGATGCTATCAAGAAACTAGCTTTAAATGATTCTGCAGTCAGCGTTGTTGCAGATTCTAGGTACAGTAAAAAATATTTTCCCTTGCCTTTTCTGTCCCTCAGGCTGGACTGCTATTTTCTAAAATGATGGTGAGGCAAGTGTGACGAAAAGAATCTTATTCTGTGCGATGAATTTATTTTCCAGTCCTGCATTAGGTCAAGGGTGGCGCGTTGGTTTCCTAGGACTCCTGCACTTAGATGTATTCACACAAAGACTTCTTCAAGAGTACAAAGCTGAAGCGATACTTACGGCGCCTTCAGTTCCATACAAAATTAAGTAAGTTCAAATTCATCTCTTACATTTTAAGACTTAAATAAACAGAATAAATACTAGAGATGCGCCGAATATGGGTTTTGCCGAATAACGAATACCGAATACTATTCGGTTTGAAACTCTACCGAACCGAATAGTTCGGCCAAACTATTCGGTTCTTTTGTTACAGCAATTTTGATACAATAAATAGGTAACGTTTATGAAGAAGAGCGCCATCGACCCTCACCAGATAGAGCAGAATGTGTAGGTTTCTTAAATTACATTTTAAGTGTCACATAATAGGTTATCATCTCCTTATAACTCATGTATAATACTTAGATTTGACAATGAAGATATAAGATTGGCTGCTCCTTGGTTAAAAAATTTTAACATAAGGTTAATATTTCGTTTTGTGAAATAAATTATTACTAAAAAAACATTACCGAATAAATGGTAATTTTAACCGAACTATCGGCCAAATACGAATATTCGGTTGAAGTGCCAAATATGCCGAATACTAAACGAATATTCGGCGCATCTCTAATAAATACAAAATTTTTACTTTAATCAAATTTTTGTAGGATAAAAGGAGCAAAACTTATAAGACATTACAAAAGCGAAGAAATTCTTATAACAAATCCTTTACAATTACCTGATTCGAATAATATTGTGGAGTACTATGAGCCGTTTGTCATTGGTAAGTATTATTACAAGTTAAAAGAGACTGTTTGGTATCCAAGTTAACAGAGAACTGTAAAAGTTAGCTTTCACGTTTATAAAAGATCTATTTTCATAAATATTTTCTTATTTAGATCTATATTATATATTTACATCAAAAATAAAACCGACATTTTTAAATATTTCAGGAACAATAATAACACCAGTAGAATACATAGGAGCAGTTAATACTCTCTGCATAGACAGACGAGGCACCCCCTTACCGTCAAACGCAGTCGACGATCAAATGACAATGATGCAGTACATCCTGCCGCTTTCGGAAGTCGTTATAGACTTTCATGACACACTGAAGAGTATAACTTCTGGATTTGCCAGCTTTGACTATCAGGATCATGGGTTTCATCCAAGTCCGTTGGTTCGGGTAAGTCTTTGTATAATTAAGTCGGTGGTAACCCATTTCAATTTAAACGACGGAAACACAGCACGCGGTTCCGTGCAAGAATCTACATAGAAATGAGCTCTCATACATGACGAGAGTGATTAGGTTGTAATTGACGGTGATCCAATACACCTGTAGTGGGGACGTTAAATGGGCTGACTGATGACATACCCCTTTGAATTTATATGGTGTGTGTATGCAGAGCTCCTCAAGATATTTTCCTTCCCCGTTAGTAATTGGTAATAAAATGTCTTTATTTCCAGATGGATATAATGCTAAACGGAACACTAGTCGAAGAGTTATCAACCATCATACACGTTAGCCGTTTAGAGTACAGTGCTCGGAGATTGACTGAAAAGTTGAAAGAGATGATACCAAGGCAAATGGTGCAGGTAATATAATCCTGTTTTCTTTTATTCTGCAGAGCAAGCGCAGTTTCCTAAGCAGAAGTTTTTTTTTATTTCTTGCATATTTCTCTCTTTGTCTTAAGTATAATAATGACATGGACAACATGACGCGAGAAAGTTACAAAACCTTGTCACGGATACTGTGCTGAGCCTGCTGTGGTGTTCTCTTCAATTGCTTTCGTGACCTTGTAATATACTTTAATATATTTTTTACATACAGGTTGCAATTCAAGCAGTTGTATCCGGAAAAGTTTACGCTAGAGAAACAATAAAGGCGTATAGAAAAGATGTTACGGCTAAGTTGGTAAGTACCTTTCTAAAGTTTTTTTTAATATTTTTAATATCATAGAATCATGTATAGTTTCAAAAAAAGCTGTTAAAAGAAAAATCTAGTAACTTTCGTACAGTTTTATACGGATTTTTTTTTTAGCATTATCTTAAACTTTTATGTCAGAAATAACGATATAAGTCTTATTTTTGGGCAGTTCAATTTAAGAACCCTTTGGAAGGAGCAATCTCTCACATCAGCGTTTTTCCTTTCACAGTACGGTGGCGATGTTACGCGAAGGAAAAAGCTGTTGAAACAGCAAGCGGAAGGAAAGAAGAAAATGAGAAGTGTTGCCAACATTAAAATACCCAGAAATACTTTTATAGACGTTCTGAAAAGATAATAATTTATGTAATACAGAATATTATTTTAGCGAAATATTTCTTTCAATGCAACTCTATTTATAATTACGATAAAACAAAACTTCCGAAATCCCTCAACTAATAAAAGATGCATTTAAAAATATACTTAATTTTATTTATAAAATGCTGTTTACAATAGGGTCAATGCATGGTCAACCATCACAAAATAATAGATTTACAAAGAACATTCACTTTTTTAAATGACTAAAATACGTAGGTAATTAAAATTGAACAAATTGGGCATATAAATCTCAAACTAGGTAATATTAAAGGAATGGTGATTTTCAGATAGGTAGTAGGTAATTATATTTATCTATAGTTCTTAATTATAGTAGACCAATTCACACGGTCAAAACTACCGCCTTCCTCTAAACTAAATGATATGCTGTAAGAATAATTAAAAACAAAGAATAAAATATACGACAAGGGTAACGATTTGTTAGAAAGTTGTTGACGCCGAATTATTACAAACCATTTTATTACATAACATTTCTTTTTCAGTCTTCATATCCTCTAGACCGCCTTTTGGGACCTCTAACAAGCTAAATCAAAAACTGCGTAAGTACTCAGTGTACAAAGTCGCGAGATAGAAGTTCAACCGCTCTGAAAAGACCTTGCTATAATATCAAGTTTATTCGTTCAATAGTCTTTCTTTTTTGGATGACTGCTTGACTCGCGAGCCTTTTTACCAAGTGAATACGCAGCTTGTCAGTTATCTTAGGCGGTTTCTCACTACAGTTCTTACGATATTCTGATCAGTCGCAATGAGAAAGAACTCTTCTTTAATGTATTTTGTAGTTGTCTTTCAAAGCTTGGAACTTTTATATGAAATGATCCCAATTTTTAATTTAAATAAATTACGATATGATTTTCTTTGGTAAATTTTAACCGACTTCAAGAAAAGTGTTTTCAATTTTTTGGAAACTTTTCTCATTTGTGACAATATACGTGAAAATCAAATATGGAAGGCTGTTCATTAAGTTAAGAAAAGCTAGTTAACTATGAGAAAACTCGATACATCTGATAACCTAATCTTGCTAAGAAAGAATTTTAAATCACAAAAATTTTAACATTTACATAACCACTGCTTGACCTTGCCATATAATTCATCTAATATAGTCTAATATTCAGTTAAACTGACAAAATAAGATCATAGTGACCTTTAACAAGTAAGAAAGTAGACTGTATTGTTACAATGGTGATACAAATGTTTGTCTTACAATTAAAAAGTATAATTTGTTTGATAACTTCTAGTAAGTAATTAAATTAAAGGTACAAATTCTTACTTACTCATCTCATCACATTTACAAAGTCATTTTAAACACGATTTAACAATTGATAACATAAAAGTTTGTTAATTTTTTCTTTGAAATTCTCTTTTATTGATGTTTAGAGAATGAAAAGTTACTATATTAATTTTAACAATGAAAAATCCTAAAATCAAAATGTGAATTTTGATTTTGTTGCCTTATCACTCTAAACACCTGCCATTTATCATATAGGTACCGAATAAATTGTCATCAGTCATGATTGATGAATAGTTCAATAAATCGCATAGCAAAATAATTATAAATAAATGATATAATATGCAAAAATAGTAACACAGAAGCTGTAAATAAAAGGCCTTTAACAAGTAACTTTAAGGTAGGTAGATACTTGCAGCGTGATATGCATTTATAATATAGGTACAAGACGAAAACAGCAAACGAATTTGAATTTCAACTTATTGTGTACGCCGGCCGAAGTCTTGTAATTGTAATCAGGAAGAAGATACTAGCGAGTTTCGTAAAGCAATGTCAAAACGCAAGTAACAAATATTTCCAACAAAATTACACATTATGGTGCACAATCGAAGACAAAACTATGGTCAGGGTTCACCATCAAGGCATCGTTTTATAAAAGTAATTCAGAATCATTAAGAAATTAGCACATTACCAGCATTGGATGAGTAATTTCTTGGAATCGTCAACCGTAAGTTTAATCTGATTATGTTTATCTGTCTTCTGATGACTCCAAAAACTGCGCGTACACATCACGCGTGCATTCTCCTTTTTCATTGAATTTGTATTTGTAATAAGATCCATCTGCACATATCACTGTAATAGATAAAAACATAATGTATAACTTTAGGTGTAACAAAATATTTACAATCGATCAAGGAATGACTCATTAAATACCAAGAAAAAAAAAGAATCGTGATTAAAAAGTTATGTAATACTTACCAATTATCGAGCTCTTATCCACACCGAAAGCACAGATACAGGGTGGTCCATTTGGAATTGTAAATTTACAAAAGCTCCAATTACTAGAAAAATATTTGGGAAGAAAATTAACAGTTGCTAAACTAGACTGTTTGTTGAGCTTATCATCTTCCAAGCTGAATACGTGGACTGTACCATGGTCTGAAGTCACACACAAATTTGTACTTGTGTGGTTAAAGTTTATGCAGTAAATTGTTGCCTGTTGAACAAAAAATGTATGTAATCCTTAAAGGCCCAAGACTTGTTTAGACATTAATTTAATTAAAAGATTGTGATTTATTAAAATAGGAATGCATAAAACAAAACGAATGGATAAAAAAAAATATATTTTGGTAAAGTGACTGCTACTTCCAGCTACTTCAAAAACATATGAATGAATTATTCAAATATTTGACGAACTTACCTGATGAGCACCTCTTCTTAGTTCAGCTAGTTTCTGTCCAGTCGCTGTATCAAAGACTCTTATAAGAGTTCCTTTTGTGGAAGCTGTGGCTAACCTAGTACCTCCCACGTTCAATGCTAGGCAACTCAAAGGAGCTTCATGTGCCGGGATCAGATGGCCATCTGGAGCTGTACTGGTGCCAGCATGGCTGCTTAGCTCTACCAACTGTGAATTAAATTTCAAATTAATTTATACTTTAAAAAAAATATATATATTTTACTTTTTCTATGAATATAGAATGGAGCTAAATATAGTTGACATACCTGTGTGAAGAATACACAAATGCAGCTATTTCAATTTCAAAAAATTATATTAACTCCAGATTTATGTTCATTTGAACAGGGTAAACATTGACAAAGTCAGGTGTAGAAGTGTAGTCATATATTTATCTTCATATTATGTGATCACTTTATCTTATCTCATTTTGTGAGTAATACAAAACAAAGCAACATAAATATTATCACAAATCACAAACTTATTTATAAGTTTATTTTAATCATGCATCATCTTTTTTTTCATTAATGTAATATAAAATTATGAAAGATATGTCCCTCCAAAATAAGTTTATAAGAAAAAATAAATAAGAAAATTTATATAGGTATTATAATACAACTCATATTTTTAACAAAAGATTACCTGTACATGTCCAGTTTTACGGCTAGGATAGGCCAGTAGAGCATTGTTACTATTTGGACACACCACACAAAGTCCACGTGGATTCTGACAAGTCTCAAATACATGTAGCATTTGTGGCTGGGCCGTAAATGTATAAACCTTTATCAAATTTTCTGAAAATACAATGTAACGACATAAAATATTGCTTTACTTTAAAAATTTTAATAGTTTCATATTGGAAGATCCAATTTAAATAATGCAAGTCTTCAAGGAAATAATATTTAATTGACAAAACATTTTTAATAACTAGCCAAATGCATTTGCCAAATATTGTTGGGTTGATGAGGTTGCTCAGGTTTTAATCAGAAATTGTTTATACAATTGTGTGTTTGTATGTAATGTAGAGACCCATCATACAGGTCCTAATATGTGTAGTTATGATTTGGCAAGCACTAGATGTTTGTGTTGATGGCTCAATTCAAGAAAAACAGTGTAACAAAGTCTGCTTTTGGTCATTTTACAATAACACTTACTAAGACGAAATACAACAAAGAACAAAACAAGAACTAATATAAAAAGTCACATAAAGAAAAAAAGTGTTGGATAACAACTTACCCAAAACAACAACAATTCTGTCCCTGCGTAACTTCACAGCTTTAACTGGACTATTGAAATCAAGAGAGATAGCCGAATCCTTCTTCAAATCATCCCAAATGATCACCCTGTTCGGAGGATACACGGGTGTCTTGCCGCCACCGACTAATGCCATATAATTACATCTGAATAACATTTCTACGTACGACAATCCACCTTCAGCAAAGTTCTGGCGCTCCTTCTCCTTAAGTGGATCGCTGTTAAACACCCGAAAACCATTCTCCGTTCCGCAAGCAAAACAACCTGAAGCAATTGCGAAACAAATTGTATAACAGTAAATAGATCTATTGTATACCGCTGAATACCTACCTTCACTACCAAATATTACCTTGATCTTGGTTAAATCCGACATAAAGCAATCCGTTACCGAAATTATTATCTTCAGACAAGTTCATTTTGTAGATTTATTGAAGTTTTTCAGGCCAAAGCTAAACAATAATAAAGATTATTTATATCTAATTTAGCATCGTACAAACAAGAAAGAAGACTTGCGGCAAATTGACAGATGATAATTTCAATATAATATACCATGGACTATAGAGCTGTAAAGAGTTGAGTGCGTGAGCCAAGCGTGAGCTATCCGTTTTTAAAGTTATCGCCCATTCGGATTCGGATATTAATTATACGACTTTATTTTGACAACAAATTATAGGTACTTCACTACTTTTTTTCCGGAAAAGTAAAGTCCCCGTGCGCACGAGCGCTTTTTCAACGCGCGTTAAATGTTAAAAACCTTCAAATAGAACAAATCCATTCCCTAGTTAAGGATACTTTAAATAGAATGTTCGACGCGCGTTGAAAAAGCCATGAAGAAGCGCTCATGCGAACGAGCATTTAGAATAGAGTGCGCTGTTGTTGAACATTTTGTATGCACGCGGCCCTCTGGTCTGAGAGAAAGGAATCTAAAACTTGAACCGGAATCAGTATGTAGCTATGCGCCCAGCCTAAGGCTTTTGCACTATTAGACGGAAATTCCGTCGCGGAAGTTCGGCAACGGAAATTCCGTCTAGTGTGGCAAAGGCCTAATAGTCGTTAATCAATTTAATGCTGCAAGTTACAGCAGCTTTTTATACGTCTGTGATTTAATGTGTTGATAGGGTATGGTCTTGGTATATAATATAATATCATTGCTTGGTATGGTTTAATTAGGGCACCTATAGGTTATCTGTTAGGAATCTAATTTAAATACTAGACTAATTTGAATCTTACTAGAGACTGAGATTCAAATTCTTGTTCTGCTAGCTTAGCATGGCACTCCGTGACAAGACGTTGTCATGCGTTTGTCACGCTTACGTCTCTGTCTATAGTTTTAAATGTGATAAGGACAGCATACGTGAGATAATTGTCGCGGCACGCCGTGCTAAGCCCCCTGTTCTAGCTTATGGTAATTACAAGGGCACAAGACAGTTTTGGTGCATATTTTAGAATTTTGAGCTTATAATTATTTTTAACACCTGCAGGTTACTAACACCTAACACAAACTTTATTTTTTGGTACCTACTAGTGATGGGCCGAGTACCAGTTTTACCGAGTAACCGAGTATTACTCGGTTTAAAGTTTACCGAGCCGAGTACTCGGCCGAGTTACTCGGTATAATTAAAGTAGGTAGAATTTCGCGCGAAGAAGCTCGGGAGCGAGTGGTGATAATGGTTTTAGAACTGTCCCTTCGCACCCCGATAATAATTCATAATGAAAACAATAAACTGCAACCGTCAAGTGGCAAAAACATTTTGAAAAACACTGCTTATGATTTTTTTTCTAAATAATTATGATAATAGCAATTCATAACATTGCTCCAGCTGGCCAAAGGCCTAAATATGTACCATTAGAAGGAATTAGACCATGATCTACCAAGCAGATCCAATGCGCAAGGTAGATTTATTTATACCGAGTACTCGGCATTTTAACCGAGTTATTCGGCCGATTACGAGTAGTGAAAAAAGTGCCGAGTACGCCGAGTACCGAGTACTAACCGAGTACTCGGCCCACCTTTAGTACCTACTGACATTTATAAATTTATACCTAAATATAATAAAAAAATGGACATAAAATTCTTTCCCTTCCATGAGGCTCGATCCTATCAAACTAAAATTAATTGGTTTATAAAAAAACAAAGCAACATTATTTTATATAAACCTTTAATGTAAAATTACAATAGCAGATATTACAACAATAAGTGGCATTCTAATTGTATACTTAAAATTTATATTACGAACTAGCAACTTGTTTGAGAGGCCCTTCCAAATATTGTGCAATGGCCTTGATTTTCTCCTTCAAAATTCCAAATCCAACTGATTCTTTAGCATATAAACAAAGTAGTAGATTAGCGACTTGCGTGACTGCTATTTTTCCATTCATACAATCGACAAGAATCAAATGTAGGTGGTCTTCTTTGAAAACATTCCTTCCTTGTTTTTCATAGGCAGACCACACATTACTAGCTATTGCTGCTGTAACCCTTGCATCTTTATCATTGTATCCAGAATACGCCAATAGAGCTCCTTGTTGGTTTAGCAACCTGAAAGTAATATAAACGATGACTAATTCAATTACTTAATGTGATAATTAAAAGTGAAGATACCTACAAATGTTTCAGTAAAACTTACAAAGTATTTTCTACGCCTCCCGTGTTCGCTTGGCTCAAGACTTGTGTTAATGCTTTTGGTTTCAACATTGTGTATAATGAAAAACTAAGTTTAAGACACTTCTAATCCGAATTATATTAATCTGAGGCAAATACAAATTGCATTTTTAACATCACCAACAAAACTCCACCTAAATTCACTCACTCACTTTTACTATAACTGTCAATGTCATTGTCAAAATGTTACTTTTTCCTTATGGGCTATGGACATGAATCTGTTCGGACACAACTTTTATTTCGTCACCACCATACATATTGGATGCAAGATAAGCTTGCCTGTGCTCCAGATATTGTGATTAGTGTTGCTAAACTATCGATATTTTGGCTATCGATAGTTGACCTTGAAAAACAGTCATAAAATCGATTGGAGTATCGATAGCTAATAGTTTGTAATACTATTGATGACTTATTTTATTTGCACAACCCGCAACCATTATTACCTCTTTCTTGTTATTTCTTACCCTAAGGTTGCCTGGAAGATATTGCTACCTAGCAATAAGGCCGCCTGTTGCTTCTTATATTCTTGTTTGTGTCTGTACCTTATATCTTTTGTGCAATAAAGAATATTTGTATTGTATTGATGACAAACAAAACTATCGATAGTATTTGAATTCAATAGTATCTATATCATCGATAGTATTGATAGTTTCAAACAATAGTATCGACAGTATCGAAATTACTAGTATATTTTTTATGAAAAACTATCGATACTATCAATATTTGTTTTAGTATCGATATTATTGTACTATCGATATTCGGTGTAATTGCAATAGTATTGCTCACGGGCAGGATGTGATGTGACGAAACCAATAATCAATGACCAACAATTTATCTTTTTTTTTATTGCAATATGAGTTGTGATTAAAATTGTGATTAAAATATTGATACGTGAAAATCAATATAGATCTAGCATCTATTTTACGTAAATTAAATACTGCCTATATGTTATTAAATTATCTATCACTCTGTAAAAAATTACATCTAGGTAATGGTGAGGGACAAAACTTATTTTTGAACAGTTGTGTCACATGGTATTAAATTAAACTAATTTATAAGATAGTAAACTTTATTTCATCAACTTTATTGTAATATGATTAACGCATTTTCTTTTGCTTAACCAAATAGTTTCTAAAAGCTATTTGCTTATCTTTAAACGACCGTTTCACTTTTCCCTTAGCTTTATGTTTAACCATCTGATAACTCTTTGTTTTCCTCTTTTCTCTGTTAGTTTTAGAACAGTGAATGTTCTTCCTGCGATCTTTATACCCAAACTTATCTCTTTCTTCTCTACCTTTCAACACAGTTTCAAGTCTAGCATTTTTATCATGTTTTCTTTTCTTGTAAATATTTTCAATGGCAGAGAGTTGCACTAATTCTCCTGTCTCCTCATCTTCTTCAACTGCAGCGCTCTTACGTTTTACACCACTTATGTGTTTTTTAACTTGTGCCGCCTCTATACGTTTAAAATCTTCATCTGTAAATATGGTTTCCATAGCAATTTCACGGGCTGTTTTAATCTTCTCTTCCATGTCTTTTTTGTCACCTTTGCGTTTTGCCTTTAAAATCTTGCGATCTTTGGTTGAGTCAAGTTTTTCTTTCTTTTCTTCATCGATGCTTTCATCTTTTTCTTCAGTTTTACTATCCTCTTGGTCATCATCATCATCTTCGTCATCTTCATCACTCTCAATTTCCTCTTCTTCTTCATCCTCTGCATCACTGTCTGATATATTTAATTCAGAATCAGATGAAGCAACATCAATCCATTCATCACTATCTGAATCATTACCCTTTTTACCTTTTTTGCCTATCTTCTTTTTACCTTTTTTATCTTTCTCCTCCAGTTCCTCTTTCTCTAACAAGACTTCTGAACCAGGTATGTAGTTTTTTATTTCCATTTCTCCATATTGTTTTGTTTTTAGTTCCACTGTAGCTTCAGTTGGTCTCCCTCTGTCTTTCTTATGCAAAAGTGTTGGCATTGATTGCCTGTATAGCTGTATCAGTGATCTAGCAGCCATCATGACAGATTTTTCCTTGTAGTTTTTGTATTGTACTAAATCTCTGAGAAGATCTTCATAAATAGCAAGAGGGCACCTTGTGCAGATTTCTCGAACAGCATTCAACCCAACAGCCATCACATCAGTGGAATTTCTTTCAGTAATGAAATTATTTGCTATTGCTTTCATAACTGGCTCTATTACCTCTGGTGGAATTAACTCATGGGAAGCCTGAGCTGCAAATTGCAGGATCCTTGTCACTTCTCTTTGATGTGGCATCAGAAGCCTTCCAATAAAAGGATAGTAGTTGAACAAGAACAAACAGTGCAGTCCAATTAATCGAGATATAACATCCAATGTCATCAGTTTGACTTCAAATCTCTCATTTGAAGATTCAATTTGTTTAAAAAGTTTCTCTGCAAAGCCTTGAGGGTTATTGATGAGATGTAAAGCTGAAAAGTTAAAAGCTGGTGCTTTCTCCTTCTTCTTCTTGATCTTTTTAGCAATCTTCTTAACTTTATCTACCATCTTTTCTCTTTTTCTAGTTTTCTTGTTAAATTTGTTGGAAATCATAGTATCACGAGGATCTACTTCTTCATCACTATCAGAATCATCTTTCTTTTCTTCTTCATCTCTCCCTAAGAAGAATTTTAATGATGCAACCATAACCTTGGTAATTTTGGAGAAACAACCTATGTCAGCTATGATGTTTACAGTTTTGTGATCATTCCAGATGTTCTTGTGGTAAAGTTCAATTAAAATATCAACAGACAATTTTGCTGCCTTTGCATTTGAGTCTCGCAACATAGAAAACATAAAGTTTTGCAAAGTAGAATTGAACTTCATGTCTTTGTGTTTTGCATTCATATTTTTTATATCAGTTATGATATGCGTTTTCAAGAAATCCCTTAAGTTTTTGTCTTGACATTTTAGAAGAGTAAAGAATAGCTCCAGTAGGTCAAATGGAGTAATGAAGTTTTTATTTCTCAATAAAATCAAACACTTGCAAAGAGCTAATCTCATATCATTATGAAGAGTTGTGTTGTGAATTTTCAGAATGTCTACAATCTTTTGTGGAAACGATTTCATCTCTTCAAGATAGCACTGAGCCACTTGGGCAAGAAACATGGACTGTTCATCTAGTTTCTTATTGTATTGCGTTGGATTTAAATTAAATATTTCTAATGTGGTTTCAAAGTGTGCAAGTTGCTGATGGAATTCCTCTTTGTAAGACTCTGGGTCCCTTTTTATTAAGTTTTGCAATTGCGTTAGGTTGTTAGGCAATTGGTTATTATGTCGAACCATTTTCACTGATTTATCTTCTCGTTTATTTAATTAACCACTTTTCATTTCGCGTGTAAATATAATAACCTCAAAATCAAGAAAGAATTGACATTGACAGACAGACATGTGACATAGACAAAAAATGGTTTGTTCGTTTCATGGCTGATCGGATATTTTGTGGATTTATTTATCCGTTTTTGTAAATGTGGAACAACCTTTATACATGAAAGTTTTTGTTGTCACACTCGTGTAAGAATTGGCAACACCAATTATTTGAGTGTCATTCAGCCACGTCATTTTTGCTTGAATGAAAAGTATACGCGGCGTATCTTGCTCGATAAATTGATCATAAAAATAATAAAACATGAATTTATTCCGTTTACTCGGCGACCTGTCCCATCTTTTAGCTATTATCATACTATTACTCAAAATCTGGAAGACGAGATCATGTGCAGGTAATGATAACGTTGGTGTAAAAGTTCGATCTGTGACCGGCATGTTCCTATGCCGTGTATTATTGTAACAGGTGTTGTGTTGGTAATTAACTTATTTTTTGTGTTCGCAGGTATATCGGGCAAGTCGCAGATCCTTTTCTCCATAGTGTACACGACGCGGTACCTGGACTTGTTGACTACATTTATCTCTACATATAACACTGTTATGAAGTTGTTCTTTATGGTTGCTTCGTACGCTACTGTGTACTTGATGTATGTGAAGTTTAAGGCGACGTACGATCACAATCACGACACTTTCCGGATTGAATTTCTGCTGCTTCCTAGCGTGATTCTTGCTTTGCTGATCAATCATGAATTCACTGTCATGGAGGTTAGTGATTACTGGTTTACCACTATAATTTGGTTACGACGACACCCGATAATTTTGCTCCTCAAGTACTGTTAGGCGAGAGTACCTACTAGTAATTGTGTTCATGAGATACTAAAGGTCAATGCCCTTAACCATGAAACATAAAATTCTTAGTAATTACTATAATTATGGTAGGTACTATAAAGTAATAAAAATAATTTTTGTTTTGCTTATATATTTCAGATCCTGTGGACATTCTCCATATACCTGGAGTCCGTAGCAATTTTGCCCCAGTTGTTCTTGGTGTCGAAGACAGGAGAGGCTGAAAGCATTACATCCCACTATCTGTTTGCACTTGGGTCCTACAGAGCGCTGTATCTTTTGAACTGGGTAGGATTTTTATATTTACCACCTTACAGAAAGTACTTAATTCAGTTGGGGTTATGGATCCAAAATTCTAGTATAGAGAGAAAAAAAAAAGTAAAAGTTCTAGTAAAAGTTTATCTTTTGAATATACTAGAATTTCCAAGGTTCATTTATACTGATTAGTATTTTTTTGTAAGATTTAAAGTAGAACTCTTTCATGAATTAGATTTTTTTTTCAATTGTGTACATCATTGGAATCCACTGTCCTCATAAATCTTAAATTAGGTCAATGTACACGAGTTTATTGAACTTGTGTATTGTAAAGCAATGAACTTGCGAGATGCAGGGTTTAATTGGAATCTGTAATATTAGGTAATCTGTAATATTACACTATAGACAGCTACAGATACAGATTATGTACTTGGTGTTTTTATATGGGACAATAATTGCGTAGTATTCTATGTGTTAAACACTCATGTAAATGATCAGGAATAGGTTGTTTGATCCATATTGATTTGACAGTATCAGACAACCATCCCTTCCAAAAAAGAAGCATAACAAATGAGATTTCTATCCAGCTATTTTATATTTTTATAGTCCATGAACAAGCCCTGGTCAATGTCTTATGAAGCATTCTGGCTTTCATTGTTATTGAAATCTGTATGGATAATTCTTGGTATTAACACAATCAGACTTTGATTTCTGATAATTCACATTTGAGTAATGGTTTTCATGAGATGAACAATGCATTATTATATTAAGCATAAAAGGATTCCATTTCCTTAAAAATGTAAAGAAATAAACCATATTTAAAAATGGTTTAAATAATTTTAAATGAATTAATTTACCTATTTAAATTTTCAGTTTTTTTTGTTGTACTTACATGTGTATATGTAAGGACCGAAAGTAATCTTATCGTATTTTTTTACAAAAGTGTAATTCAGTGAGAACAATACAAATATATTACAAGCAGACATATTGTTAGATTTGTAGGTGTAGCCATTTGGTATAATTTATCTCAGTTAGCTGAAATGGCCTTCAGCTGAGTTTATAGTATTACAATACAATTCGGTATTTAGGTATATGTTCGGGGTAGAGTAGATTTAACTATCTTTTGTAAGTAAATTAAATGTTAAGAATAATACAATATTTAAAATATATACAGGGTGTAACAGAAAGGGTATATAAAGCCGAAACACAGCGATAGTCCTCATGAAACTGAACAACTTTCCCCAAGGAACATGGGTCGTAACTCGAAAAACTTTTTCGAAAAACCTGTATATTTTAGTTATTATAGTGTCATATTAAAACTGTACTTAAAACTGCGACATCTGTACTAAAATTGGTCGTAAATATTTTGTAGGTGTACCGTTATGTGGTCGAAGATCATTACGAGCTGATTGCAATCATCGCGGGCGTCGTGCAGACTGTACTTTACTGCGATTTCTTCTACCTGTACATCACGAAAGGTATGTATATTGTGGAGAAATATTATTACCGATAAATTAAAAATAGCGCAGCGTTTGATTTACGGCCGCCTACAAAATTGACAGATGACTTTAATGTAGGCTGCAGGTTCACAGTAGCAGCTGTTTCCAAACAAAACAAGTGGAAATCTTTACGAGGACTAGTGAAACTTGATTGTGATTCCTCAATAGGAATGCGATAGTCAAATTCATGTAACCTAGGGATAATGTGCCTTGTTCTAAGACCTATTTTTTTTTTACAGTTCTGAAGGGAAAGAAGTTGCAGCTTCCGGCTTAAAAGTAGTAGTCATTTCCGTTATACTATTTTGACTTAAAATGTCTTAAACAATATTTTATAAGCCAATAATATTACCTAAGATCTAGTTGTACAACTGCCTGTACAGTGTGAAAATGTGGATTAAAGGCAATTTTGTGTGATGAACTTAATATATTCTATATTTTATTTACACTAAAGGTACTGACAATTATTTACTTACTGTGCAATGATTAATTTTAAAACCCACTTAAGTGTGAGGGTTGGTATAACAATTTTGTACATGTACCTATTTGGATTTGTGTATATCTTAGTAACATGTAGATAATGCAGTTTGACTTTGAATCAATGCAATTGCTGAAGTGCTGCTTATAATCTCTCTTGAAATTTAGTATGAAATTAACTAACGCATTAATTTTTGTTTAAATTAATTAGTATTAATTAAGACATTGTGTATGATGGGTACTTCTTTCTAGATGTGCCACACCAATGTATGGGACGTCCTTTAAAACATCCTTCCATACATTGTCACACAAACTTATTCCTTTATGATAAAGATATTTTTTTCGCGAAGTTTTATTTATAGCGTAATCAAAAACAGGCTACGGTTCACGAAGAATTATATCCAATATGATTTGAATGTTTGACGAGAATTGGTTGATAAATAAACGTTGTGAGGATTTAAGATTTTCAGCAAGTAACTATTGCCCTTTTTTGGGTGACGGTAACTGCAAAAGTAATATTTTGTAAACAATTACTTTTCCAATTAATAAACTTTACAACTCTCCTTACAATTTCCCTAAAAGTTTATAATATTCCTACTGTAGAATATTCTACAAATCCTTGTTGTGGTCAACTTAAAAGTTAATTAATGATTGAATCCGAAATCTATGTAAAAGATCAAAAGTAATAATTTTTTTACGTAGCATCTAAGAATTTACTGTCTTGCAATAAGAATTCGTGAATAAAATTTAAAAGTGTAATTACGAAGTATTTTATTTCTTCTTAAAATAATTATTTATAACAATTTTAAAAACTACTCATCTATAAACACAACTACCTTCTACATATCAATGCAGCATAGTTATCAAAGTCAGCCACATGAATTTGTTCCTGCAAAAAAGTTTATATAGAAATCAACAAAAAGGAACAGTAATTAAATTGGAATGGATAAAATATACATAGAATAAAGTTTATTGTAATTTGTTTGTTAGATTCCACTGCTGGGCAAAGACTTCCCTCCCCTGCATATTTTTTATCTTCGTCTTTCCCTGACCACTTTCCTACTTTACCAAGTATGCATCTAAGTTTTCATGCCATCTTACTCTTACGACCTCTTATTATGAGGCCGTTGTTGTTAAATTATTTAAACAAGAAAAAATAACTATATTTATAGATATGTATATATCTGATTACCTGCAACATAGTACTGCTGTTCAATAAATGAAATATTCCATTGGAGAGAGTGTCGTCAGTGAGCACAGCCGTGTACGCAACACCCAGTTCCAAGCTCTCTTTCAACTGAAAAAAATTAACATAGAGTAACAAAACTGACTCTTTTGTTGTTAAAAGTCTGAAATCAAAACTTATTGACCACCACTAACATTTTGAAACTCTAGTTTTTCCATCTAAATAATAAGTACTCAAAGTATGTTACCTGTGATTCTGTAGGTAGTGTGAAATCAGGAAGCCAAGAAGAGATTTTATTTAAAGACAATCGGTTATGCAGTAAATTGGCAAGATCTTTTAATGAATCTCTATTTTTTGAGTCTGAAATGTAACAAAATATAAAAAAATATATTTAATACTTATAAATAGGTACCTACCTAGCAAAAATTGCACAATAACACACCTTTATTTACTGCAAAAGAGAATTTATAAGGTGCCATTGTCCTATGAAGTCTGAGATAGCCTTCCTCAGTACTGTTTGTCAGTCCATCAAGTAATAGTGTAAATAGAGCCTTCTCGGAGGAGAAACTGCAACTTAGATAAGTTGTTTCTTTCATTGTCTGTAAATAAACATTTTTCATGTCATTATCAAGTAACTAAAAAATTCAATTATTATTAGGTCAGAAGTCTGTGGTGACATGGTGTGGGTGTCCTAAGGGGATATATTACACTATCATATCTTGGATCATAGATCTATCAAGTCAATAGGACCATTTTGTTGTAGTCAATTATCTTGGATCCAATTTAAGATCACTTAAATACAACATAAATAATAGTATATATGCCTGTATGAAAGTAAAAGAGCAATGCCGCATCACAAAAAGAAATGAGAACAAGTAACTCACATTTGGAGCTGGTTTTGTACTAATTGTCTCAACTACTTCATTGCCCCATGGGAATTTAGCTACAATATTTACATCAGCAGTTTTATCCATATATTTTATGTCTCCTATACCAAACAGACTTGGTGTTGTTGTAATCTGAAATCAAAACTTTTTATATTTATAACCATTCCTATATTTTCTAATTTAAAATATATGTACTGTTATCTAGTGTTACACAGGCTTCAAAATTCATTAACAAACATTATTCATAGCTAAGTAAAAAAAAAGATACTGTGTAAAAGAGAAATGACAGAGATTTAAAAATACTAACTGAACTCCACCAGTATTTCCTGTATCTCTGCCATTGAATAAAATACTGCATAGTATCTTGTTCAGGAACAAAAACATTTAACATTAAAAAAATATCTTTTATGTTACTATTTTCTTGGTTATCCCTAAATAATGTCTCATCCTTGTTTATTACACATTTACTATTTATAAAGGCAAAAGGAACTTTATTTGACTTTGTTTTAATATATTTTTCATCTAAAAAGACCGGCAATGTTTTTTGTGTTTTTGAAAGAATAAAATTTTGCCAATTAGACTGGATGTTTTGCAGTAAAATTGTGCTAGGCTTTTCCAAACTATAAGCAAAGGTTTCCTCATTTGAGTTAATAATCTTGATAAACTTCCTCAATTTTAACAGTTTTTGGACTTCAGTTTTCATTTTGTTTAACTTTTTGTGTTAATTTAGTTTTTCCTTCAACCTCCACTACATGTAGGGGGATATTGCCTGGTGGTGCAACAAAGTAATCATCCTCTATAACTGATGCATTCTTTAATATGTTTTTCTGGCAATTTCCTTGAGTGATTTTGTCTGGTCTTAAACTTAGATTCCTGAAAAAAGAACTGATATTGAGTATGCATAGTAAGTATTTAAATCTTCAAATACAAAAAATAAATAGGTAGGTACTTACTCTTCTTCCAAAACAGAATACAAGGGCTCAACACCATCAGTATTGATATGAAGAATTTTATCGGCAAATTGTATGGAGTCTTCTAACACTTTAACCCCTTCAGCACTATCAAATTTAACCAACGACAGACGTTCAAGAAGGGCCAGAGTATGTTTATCAACTTTAATCTTTTTCTCTTCGAGTTTTTCTAAAGTTACCACTGGGGTAGAAGGAACTTTTGAACAGCAACTCCGCGCGAATCGTTGGAAGGCTTTTATTCTACAATAGTTGGTTGCAATTAATCTGGAGTGCATAATTGCTGTTATGAATGAATAATTATCCCGCAGAGGTTTGTTAAAAATATTAAGTATCTATATTTTATTTATTACAAAATAACCTCAATCGAACGAACGAAAGAAGTACCTAACCTAAGTGACTTTGTTTTTTTTTCTGTACTTACTTTATCGAGTTGAGATGTCAAACGCCTTTCTTTACTGCCAAATCTGTGTCCAAAATGTTTTGATAAATATTTCATTATTCAAAATTACGTCGAATAGTTACAGCACTAAATAATAACCAAATTTACACTGTTTCTTAAACTATAATAAATCGTGAAAAATATGAAAATAACAATGTCTCCAATTTTCATTTTCCTAGAAACGAATATACACTTCCCGTGTGTGCTTTTTCTTCATCATTAGAAATTTGTCATTTAATTAGAGAAAAATATTTTCAATATGTTTTGTCTCACTTTCAAAGAACACTTGTAGCACACAACAATCGATTTGGTCGGGCTGTCACATTGACAGTTCAATGTTTTGACATTTTCTTTACTATTACGATCATAACCTCCAAAAAACGAAATTAATTATTTTCTGAAAATTTCAGGCGTAATTTGAAGCAAACTGCAGGTAAATTTCATCAAGTTAATATTACACTTTTATTCGTAAGCAATATATATGTGGACAAAGTTAAATAAGATTTTAAAAATGCATTTCATTTTGCTGTGTTAATTACACATATTTATTTTTATTAAAGTATGTATACGGCTTGAGTAAAACTAATTAGACTGATTATTTCTTTTAGAAATGAAGAAGTATGCACGTACTGTGATGTACGACAGGTTACACCGTGGAGGAGTGTGGGTTTGTATTGGATTAACCCTGTATGGATCAGTCCTATTAGGAGATCATTTTTACAAATACTTCAAATACGTCCGACCAGAGAATGAAGCGAGGAGGTTAGCGGCAGAACGGGAACTGCTCGAGGAAGGCTCTTCAGAGAAAGTCTACTAATGTTGTTATCATTGCTAATAGTTGCTATTGCTAGGATTAAGTAGTATCTTCCTTTCTGATTTATTAGTTTGTGTTATTGTTATTTTAATAAATATATTTTTAGGAATTCTCTAATCTTCTTATTTGCTGTACCTTAAGCTCATACAACTTTGATTTTAACTTTTACAAAAATCATTTCTGGCTTTAAAAAACCATTACCTAAATAACAAATAGTGTAGTAGGTACTTACTTAATTCATGAATTAGGTAGTCATATAGGTAATGAAAAATCCATGTGGCCATGTAAGTAATTGCAATTAGCTGGATTTCAGATATACTTATCTCAGACCAATGTTTTGCTTTTAGATCATATTTGTAAGTTCAATTTAGTTAATGTATTAAGATTTGATAAAGGTACTTACAATTTATCTATTGACTAAGACCATGGTTATTAAGTGATTATGAAATACTTAGGCCTCGAAAATCGTCAATTGAAATGTTTCCAAAAAATATTGAGATGCAATTATTTTTAACCTTATTTAGTATGACGCAACCCTGAGGTTATTGGCCATTCTTTACTTAGCACGACTTCAGTAGGTACTTACATGAAATGTACCGTACCTACCTACCCTACTATGCCACTAGGTACTCAAATACACAAGAAGGAAAGAAGGCGGGATTTGAAAAAAAAACAGTGTGTAGGTACTTTTATATATTTCGTACCTGTTCTATTTGTTATATCTCGCGGTCATATGGTTTGAAAACTTCGAATTCTTTAGTTCGAATATTAAACTAGTTCTCCCTTAGACTAAAATCATGACCTTGAGGTCTAACAAGTTCCTAATCCACTAGCCCACATCTTTAAATGTGATTGAAGAGGGGTCACGGGCGGGTTACACATCGTATCGGCTATAAAACGTAGCTAGTACGTCGAGTAGGACGTTTTACAGCCTATGCGCTGTGAATGTGTAAAGAAAGGTAAGAAGTTACTGTACGAGTAGGTGTTCTATTCACTGCACTGGTTCAGTTGAACAATTAGGTGAAACAAGATCGATATTGACTTATTCAATCAATTAAGATTGTATTCAATATTATGGTACCATGCCTATAAAAGTTACAAAGACAGTGGCGACGCTGTAGGTCAAGGTAGTGAGTGCATTTTCAGATGAGTTTTGGTCTAAGAAGAAAACATTATAATAATAATAATAATAATAAGCCCGCAGGGCAGCTTTGTGGCGAAGCTGTTGGTGATTGGCGTCACCACGGACCCGAGTTCAGAGGGCACTTTACCATCTTAGCCCTCGCCTCTTGGCTTGCCTTCATTGGCCGGCCTCGAGTGAACAGCGCAAGAGCGGAACCTATGCTCCAAGGTGGAAGTGTAAAATGTCATAACGCCGGGGGTTCTACTAGGTGTACCACCGACGTCTAACGCCCCGCAGTCTCACCTCTCCGCACCCTTAGCCACTCTAGGCAATGTTGCTGCTTGTCGCACCGTGCGTGCGGTCCGTTGGGTGGCCCATTTAATAAGAGTGGCAAGTCACCGTCTGCTAGATTTAAAGTTGTGAGATATTTAACATGCAAACGTCCGTTATCTCACCCCAATAGCCCGGTTATCCAGTCCACCAAATCCCATCCCCATAGCCCAGACCATCGTTCATCCTTTCCCGGCAATAGTTCTGCAGCTATCCGGGACTCTCCTCTAATGCATTTACATATTTACATATTGATAGACCCCGGTAGGTGCATGCCATCAATTGCCATCTCACATTTTATAACAAATGGTACTGAAAAGGGCCTCTACATGTTGGCTTTGGCCCCATGCACGCCTCCCAAATGACCGGGGGTCCCTTTGGACCCGAGATCTTTGTTTTAATACTAATTATAAAACAATAAAATTAAAAAAACAACATTAGTGTGTAGGTACCTACATAAACCTAAATTAAGAGTCTGTAACAAAATTAAAATTCTAAAAAACTGAAGCTTTAGGACGGATAAAGTTAAAATAATTTAAGTAAAAACAGGTTGTAGGTACCTACCTACAACCTGTTTTTACTACTACTAGTACCTACTACGGTACTAAAAACAAACTTTATTGATGGTAATCTAAGATATTTTCAATCTCTTCATAATTTAGAGTTGTAAGCCAAGATTTTACATTATTTCTACATTCTAAACTTTTTTTAGGGTATATTTCTATTTAAACTATTGTATAAATGCTCAGACTGCTTGACTAGTTGACTCCTTGCAAATGAGGTTATAGTACGAGTTGTAGGTAAAATATTTCTATTATTGATTTTTATGTAATTATCTATCTTATTATTGAAAGTTATGGTTTTGTGCATTCTTAGTGTAGTAAGTAGTTAATAAAATAGGTATATAATTGTCTGACAGTTAATAATTTGGAAGATTTATATGGCTTGAAGAACATAGTTTTTAAAAGAAGTCTTTGAGCTCTCTCAATTTCAATTATTTTATATATTGGTAGGTATACAATATGTGATGTGATGACAGATTGGGCTAAGGCTATATACATTTTAATAATGAGATCCTTGTTAGTAACTTCTCGAAGGTTTTTAAAGATCCAAATAATTTTTCTTATTCTACTAGAAAGCAGGTCAAAATGTGCATACTAGTTAAGGTGCTGATCTATCATGACTCCAAGATATTTAATGGCATTGGTTTTAGATAAAATAGGACAGTTACAAGTAGAGTTTAAGTTGTTGCAAGAGTGAATTTTTAAGTTTTGTGGTGGTGGTTCAGATTTGCTGCTTATTGAGAAACATACATATTTTGTCTTATTGATATTTAAAGTAAGAAGGTTATTTTCAAGCCATTTAGCAACTACAGAAAGCCCAATTTCAGCCTTACTGAAGACATTCACCCAAGAATCGCCCGAGAAGGTGATAGCGGTATCATATGAAAATATTTTTCCATTATTTAGATGAAGACTGTTTATGTCATTCATGTAGACGAGAAACAGAGTTGGGCCAAGTATACTGCCTTGAGGCACACCAAAAGTTATATCAGCAAAATCACTACGATAGTTCTCTATCTTGACACTCTGTTTTCGTCCACACAAATAGCTTCTAAACAAGTCTAATGCAACATCTCGAATACCAATTGCTTCTAGTTTATGTATAAGAGTGGAAACAGAGACTGTGTCAAATACCTTTTTCAGGTCTAAAAATACAGTTACACATTTTTTGTTTTCATCAAAATTTTTAACAACCATAGAACTCAGCGCTTCAACAGCATCTTCAGTGGATTTACCACGTCGGAAGCCAAATTGAGTTTCAGAAAGTATGTTAAATGTTTCTAGATAATCACATAGCCTTTTATTTAATAGCTTTTCTAAAATTTTTGAGATTGCCGGCAGCACTGAAATCGGCCTGTAATTATTACCGTCTTCTCTGGTCCCACCCTTATACACTGGGGTGATTACAGCTTTTTTAAGGCGGATGGAAAAATACCCATTTTAAAACATAAATTTGTTAAGTGACAGATTATTGGATTATTATTATTATTTCTAAAGGATAGAAATAAGATTATTATTTCTAAAGATAAAATTTTTATTTCTTAACTATTTATTATAAATTATTAAATAAGATTATTATTTCTAAACAGATTATTATTTCTAAAGGATAGAAATAAGGTTTAGGTAATGGAGACCGCCGATGAGCTAGTCGATTCCATCGATTCGGTGAATAAGAACTTGCTTGTGATCAAAAAATGTTCTGTATCTTCTTTTTTTATAAGATACCTAAGTGACCTAAAAGATAAGTTTTTTAGAAGGTCGTTTACCTACAGGAGCATTTAGGTATACTTACCTAGTCATTAGGTTTTAAATAAATAAAAATTTTCAGGCTCACGATTACGTCTTAGTACCGATTCCGACACCTAATTGCCTTTCACGATTCCAGGAAGGAGATAGCCCTGAAGATGTTGGGGGCTTTATCATTAGGTAGTTGGGTAGTAGGTACACAGACTGACTTGGAGGGCTAGAGAGAAGGCTTGTTGAGAAAGCAGAGTGCCTTGGCCCGTCAAGAGCGTCGGAAACGTTCCGTAATTTCAACTCGAAGCTGATAGGCTTTCCTAAGTAAGCGTTGCTAAGATTTGATCCGTACTTAAGGAGTTTGTACTTTCTTACCCATCTAGTTTATTAATAAAGGACTGAAGTAAGTGTGTAGATATTAATATTAATAATATATGAATACCTAAATACCTACCCGCCTGAAATTAAATGGGAGCACCAGATTGGAATATTATTGAGTGTAGGTAGAGAAAACGTATCGAAGCAGACATATTTAGGTACATAATGTTTCACGAATCGTGTGGGCGTATATACTGGCCTGGGTACTTACTAAATATAGCAAATAAAATGTAATAAATAAATCAAAGTCCCTGAGAAAAAGAAACAAACAACTCTTCAACAAAACTTATTACCTTTGGTTTCTTACAGTTCAGGATATAATATTTGCAGAACCTTGTAAATCTAACTTACTTCGTAGGTAGGTATACCCATAGTAAGTAATAATAATTTTGTTTTTTAACCAATAATATCAGTAGGCACTTTAATATCTAGGTACAAATGTCTTTAAATTCTAAGTTATATTTAAGTAGGTACCTATGATTAGAAGATTCTAAAGGCAAGTCTGTAGTAGCTAAAGAATAGGGAAATTCCTGCCCAAGTTTTGATTAGAGAAGTTTTTTACATAACGGTCACCCGCTATGTTATCCCAATCTTATTTGAGAGCTCTACGTCTTACTTAGGCCCTTATTGATCTGGAAATCATCTGCCTCCGCTGGTCAAGTAAGTACCTACGATCGGAATTAAAGATTTATAGATGAAAACGAAATATAGGTACATCTAAAATATTAAGCAGGACTTCGGTATTATCCTTTAAATAATTAATTTCGGCTTGCGTATGTATTAAATAATATTATATACGTAAGCCAGCAATAAAATAGAGCTTAGAAATTTCCATAAATGAAATCAGGTAGATACGTAAAAGAACTACTTAGTTAAATTAAATAGTTTTATTTATCAAACAAATCGTGCGTTAGTCAGATTCTATTGACACTTGTCGAGACGACAATTGCACAATAAAACAATAGAGTGGTCTTAGGGGACAAATAGATAGCGTTAGGTTCAAGTGCGGTCTCAGTGGAGGCGGCAGTGTTAATTGGACATTCTGTCCGATCTAATTCGAGCCGTGGCGTGGGCCATAATTGCCAGATCATCAGTACTTGCACGTACCCACTATCTACTCGTCAACTCCAGACAATAGAAGTAACATTTGCATGCAAACTCTGTTCTGTTTCCTACTGCATAAGGAAAAGGAATCATCGCAGTAGAAAGAACTGCTGTTCTGCCAGAATAGGTTTAAAGAAAAGGGCTTGGTAAATGTTCTAGATGTTCTCGGATTTCCTTACTATCTAAATAATCCCCTCAAAACTAAGTAAGTACCTACCTATATATATTTAATTTTAAATATCAATTAAGTACAGGAGTTAAGTTTCCTATTTATTGGAAGCGGAAATATTATAAAGGTAAAAATACGGTTTAGGTAATAGGAACCTGAAAGGCACTAAGTTCGCCAAAGGCCGCTGAAGGAACTCGTCAATCTATTTGAGGCGAGCAATATCCGGCCAGACGTTCTTTGCGTGGTTTACCTTTCTTCAAACTGACAGACGTTTGATTTCGGCGTACATCGCCAGCCATCGCCAGCCATCCAAAGTCGATACCTACGTGAATACATGCGTACTCTCTCATCCAAGATAAAGTTCATTTGAAGCGAAATATTTTCTTTCCTCCAAATATCATTTAAAAGAAATTTCACCGGCTTATGAATAAAGAACAAGCTCTAGAGGTTTCTCGTTTAGTAAAACGTCGTTATTAATGTCTTAAAAACAAAGCATCTACCTACAAGACTAGACAAGAAATTCACATTCCAATATATTCTTAGTCTACAGTTTGTAGAGAACTCAAACAGCTGTCTTCAGAGTTGAAAGTATTTGTAAATGCACTCTTGAAAGATTAATGATGTTTTGCTGTGCTCGCTAACCATATTTTCTCGTGAGAAGTATAGTGAAGAGATAAAATTCTATGGACCTAAACCTAATCCTTGTATGTGATCTGCATACCTACTTTGATGCTATCTAGTCTAGATGATATTTATGACATTATCACAAAAATATTAAGTGCATATTGGTGTGAAAATGGAACATGTGTGATAGATAAACGCAAAGTAGTGGTTTCTATGAAGTTTCTATGATTAAAATCTCGTATTCATTCGTTTTAAAATACCTACGTTAAAATATAATTGCGATCTTGTTTGCCGACCAAACCTCCAAATATATTTTTAGATATTATGTAATTTAAAGCTAATTTAATAAGAGCAAATGTGTCAAAAGACGTACCTATTTTTCCCTTTGACATTCTGAGGAGGATTACATTGCGGGTAAAGCCGAATACCCGCATAATTTATTTCACGTTACAGTACCTATAATGTAAAAGAAATTATTTTACGAGTGTTTTCATTATTCTGTCGAGGGGATTTTGTGTCAAAGCGGAGGATCAAAAATAAATTTGAAGTCACAATATATAGGTATGGTAAGTTAACCACGTCTCCGTCGAATCAATTTCGCTTGGAATACATCTTTACGTTTCAGTAGGCATAGCATGCCAGAAAGGCATTGTTCTCACTGAAAATGGAAACGGAATTCTGAAAACATTTTCTATTAGAAATGAAATAATAAGAAACAAATTACATTCTATAGATTTTGTTTGTTTCTTGTAGGAAAGCAGACAAAAGGAAGATGTCAACGAAACGATCATTATATCGTAAAATATCAGGCTAATGTTTCGGTCAGCAGCGTCAAAGCTCCGAGGCTCCGGGTGCTTCTTTTAATTAGCAAAACAAGGTTGCCAACAAAAATCTTTTCTTAAAAGAGCCTGAAACAACAAAAATAATAGAAATAAAATTTAACATTGAATTTTTTACCTGGGCTTAACATTCTTTATATTCGGTAGGTAGATACCTATATTAATCAGTGTCTTTGAAATTCTTGCACTAAATCGTTACCTTTGCCGATTCCAAATGAAGTACAATAAAAGTAATCCCGTTGAAGAGACCGACCTATTTAACCAGATTACAAATCAAAGAATTAATCTTCGGATTTGTTGCGGTTTTAGGTATCATCTCTTTGCTGGAGTAAGATTATTTTCTTTGAACTAAGGACAGTAATCTAGATAATAGGCTATCCTATTACCCATTTTTGTTTGAGAAAAACTTGAAAAGAAATGTAATTTCGCTAAATTGTGTATCACCCACCGTACGACACTCTTGGGACATATTTTGTAGGGAGCACTTAGGTTAGGTAGGTTAGGTTACACATCTTACGTTTATTGTTCAGACAATTATTTTACTTACAATTATAGGTAACTAAAATATACCTAATGCTTCGTAAATACCTAAGTAGGTACCTACTCATGTACCATTACGTACATAAATTACGTCTATAAAGGGTTATACCGACTCGCGTAGTAATTATCTACACCGAAACTTTTTAATTGTGTAAGTTGTGGAAAATGGAAAGTTTGTTAAAGTTTGATTTTAGCTTCAAGTCTTTGAAATACAATATAGGTAGGTACTAACAAGCTAAAGTGATTATGTTAAAAAAGCTCCTAAGTAGCAGTACGTGTATCTATCGCCATAAATAAGTGCAGCAGACTCTTGTCACCTAACTAAGTAAGTAGGTACAATCAGGTACATAGTTTTCAAGATGTTTTATTTTTCTTTGTTTCAGGTAGGTATTTATGTAAAATTATTTCTCTATTTTTAAAAGCGCCTAAATTATATGTGTTTTTTGAATTGCTCAAATCAGTTTGGCCGCATATCCGGCGTATGCCTTGCAATATACCTAGGTACTCACTTTTATACTTCTACATATAACCCTTTCGATATGTACTAATTAATAGATTTAAGTCACATTGTTTGATGGAGGCTGTTGTGATCACTTCATGGAAATGCCTTTGTCTGTTTAGGTACTTTGATTAGGTTTTTTAGACAAATACCTACATCATAAAATATAGCAATCCACCTTAGATATAAGTAGACAAGCAAAAGTGGCTCAATTTTCTGAAAACTTTAACACAAAAGGATTTGCGTACACGAGCCTAGCGTTTTAATGTTAAGGGTCGTCCATATTTTTCGATTCCCGTAAAGATGTCATAAAGTTTCCCTTGGAGGTAGATAAGAAAGTTATATGGAGGACGGGACCCTACGGCCGCCGCATCTAACTCTCACTATCCATCACAGGTAATTGCAGCACTTCCTTCAGTGTTCACAAGAAGCATAAATGGGACGACCTGCACGTGACCAGCCCTATCAAGCCATTTATTACGTTCATGCTTTCCCTTAAAGATATTATACACACTTCTAAGAAGGTATTACAAGATTTATAATAGTAAAGCGGTGTGCGTGCTTTTAATTGGTTATAATTTCACTGACGTACGTATCAATTACGTACCTATTACAAAGTATTAAAAAGAGATTAAATGTTAAGCGGTTTATGTACGTAACAAATTGACTAGAAATATTTGTATTTATAGGAAGCAAGGGAATTTACTGCTCGATACCTATTTGTAGTAAATAACACATATTGTATTTTCTGCAATCTCAGTTGAAAATTCTTTTAAGCCCCTGCCAAAGGATCAACGTGGCTTTACAAAACTCCAATGCAACAAATGACAAACGATATTGGAATACTCGTACCCTACCTATACTAAAATTGGGAATAGAACAAACGTGAGTTACTTTATATTTTGAAGAAAACTTCTTGAATCCAAACCAAACGCTACTCATTTAAATTCTCCTAGTAGGTCAGATATATAGTCAGATATCAGACATTTATTTTCTATTGGTTTGATCTATGCCTGTTTACGATTAAATTATTAGTGGTAAAGAGCGAGTAAAAGTTGGTCTCAATGATTAATTCAAATGTATTATGAAAGCCTCTCTCAAACAATGGTACTAATCTGGTGCGCTTTGTAGTGGTCACGGCAATGGGCCGAGAGGCGCTGCCTGTGGGCTGCCCAGCCAGACACGGATTAAGGATGCTATTGAGGTTTCATAACTTATGCAAAACTATTCAAGCGCATAAATACACTCGGAAAATAGACCCAACATCTATTTAAAAGGTCTTCTAGATAAGCATTGTATTTCAGATGTAATTTGTTGGGGTAAACACATTACCTATACGTAGGTAAGTGGTAACTCAGATATACCTTCATACCTATATTGAGAACAGTTTGGCGGCCATGTTCCTTCGGAGCCTTTATACGGCTCTGTACATACGATTATAAATTCAGCACCCCATTATTCAAAATTGGCTTCAATGGGGCACTGACAGCTGGCCTGATAATTCGTTAAGTCCTAAACCGCGACCGCTGCGTTCACCAGATAACGCGTCGAATAGGATTGTGCAAATATACAGGGTAACACAAAGCTGTGCCCGCGTGTGCGCCCGCCACGCACCACACCACACTGTTTGCTCATCTGTTGTCGTTGCTGCATAATGATACAATGCTTTATTATTATTGTGCGATGTAGAAATTTGACTTACAAAACAGGGAAATTCTCTAGACCTCATTCCTGATTGATGATATCACTAAGAATGAGGTCTCTATATTCTTAACAACGTCTTCATAACTCGAATGGTACTTTATTTCTTTTTATAATTTTCATTGCACAGGTCTAGTACCTAGGTAATTAAAAATCCTGCATTTGACAAAAACATCCTATGCAATAAATCCGATGTTGTATTCAAAATAATCTACTTTTTTCTTTGTTCCCTGTTAAAATGAAGTTTTGTAGTTTGTACAAAAGGATATTGGCAGTCTAAAAATGATTTGCAGCCTCAAATCGACATCGTGGTAGAGTTTCAATCAACTATATCGGTGAAACTGTGCGCAATAGTTTGTTAGCCAACTATTTTACTGATGGTCGCGATTGGTACTTGTAACAGTTTATTTTTAGTTTAAAAGGTACTGTTATAGCATTCGTATATTTAATTTTCATTTGAAAAAAAATTTTTCTCCAAAGAGTGCATAAGCAAATGCCTAGTAGGTACCTACTTACCTGTAAATGAATGAGAAGATTTGATCAAACAAGCAGTTTGCATCGAGCCAGTAAATTATTTCAGTTGTGAAAAAGCGTGTAAAAACACGGGGCGTGGGCGTATTTGGGCATGGTTAATTTAACAAGGTACAAAAAGACGCGAGCATCGGGGAGCATCGGGGCGCAGGGGCGGGCGTCGCGTTGGCGGAGCGGCCGTCACCGTGCTGTGACTCGTTAGGCAATCGGGTTACAGTTCCGTTCAAAGTTTGTGTGCTCGCCTTTTGCCTGACGGATGTCCAACATCCTGATTTTATGTATGCCGATTCCGTGACTTTTCTCGCGGAATTTTTCAAACAGTCTGCTCTCGTTTAAAATGAATTTTGAAACTGCCGAAATGTATTTCTGCAGCGTAAACCTGCTTCTGTACCGGTTGTGCTTACATTTATATTGTCATTTTTTAAGGCTAGCAAAATTCCGCCGTTATGTTTCCGTTGTCTGTCATGTTATCTTAATTTTCATCCCCAAATTCCGGTAAGCACTAGGATAATTAAGTTGATAACATAAAAAAGAAAATGAATGAGTTATAATCAAATAACAGAAGAGATGGACACTCGAGAACTGTGGCAATTACGCGTGATGGATTGTTGAACTTCCCCCGAACCGGAATGACCCAATGCTTTAATATCGCCTTGTTTCTTTTCTGCGGACTTTTTGTAATTTGTCACCAACGACTGTGGCCAAAGAAAACTCATCGACCATTCTAATCTTTCAAATTATGATATTTTTTAACATTTCGTGCCTGTCTGGTTAAAAATTTTATCATTCTCGAAATTAATTGCTTCATTCTTTCGTTTATGAGGTTATATGGGTTGATAAATATATAGCTCATAACACAAAAACTCCCACTAAATCGTGATTATCTCAGTGCGAAAAAGTAGGCAAAACTTTGGTCTAAACACTGAAATCCAAACCTTATATGCAAAGTTTTAGCCAGAGCAATTGAAAAACGTTTATACCCCCATAGGTTTTGTGCTAACGGGATGTGTAAGTAGATCAGCGGCGTCCGGTGACCGTTCGGCTGTCAAGCGCCGGACACGCCGTCCATCTTGTTGTGTGTCCCGGGATTACCTGCGCCGAATCAACCGAATGTGATTAACGGAACCGCTCATGCCCTCATAAAACGCTTGGGACCGTCGACGGTCAGAACCGGAGCTGAAATTTCCTGCCTTCCGAGATTAGATTCTTTGCCACCGACGACGGTGAAATTTCAACCAATTATTTTTGCGATCAGAACGAGCTTTGATTGCAAAAGTGATAAAAACCTATCAGTAGCTCTGAAGCTTTATTTCCTTTTTTTTGAGTTCCGTACGTAAAATGAAAAATTATGTCTATTTGTTTTTTTTTTGCCTATTTCTTTATTTATATCTATTTGTACGGGTAGGTACACATTAGAAAGATTTATTAGAGTCGAATTGTAAATATTTGTACAAACAAATTAATTTTTATTTGTAGTTTACTGGAACTTTTATAAGAAGTCGAGTCGAATAATATGTAGATAACTAAGTATTTCATTTATAAATTGTATGTATTCTATCCTGTTTTTAGGGTTCCGTACCTCAAAAGGAAAAAACGGAACCCTTATAGGATCACTTTGTTGTCCGTCTGTCCGTCCGTCCGTCCGTCTGTCAAGACCCTTTTTCTCAGGAACGCGTAGAGGTATGAAGCTGAAATTTATATCAATTACTCAAGTCTACTGTCCCTTGAAGCTGTGAAAAAATCAAACTTCTAAGCCAACGCAATCAAAAGATACAGCCATTTATGCCGCAAATTTTCGACACTTGCAAGGGAATCAAAACCTACAGGGTGCTTCCCGTGAACTCAGAATCTTGAAATTTGGTACGAAGCAACGTCTTATAGCATAGATAAAGGAAAAATTACGAAAACCATAAATTTTTAGTTACATCACAAAATATTTTTTTTTTTTAATAATCTTAAACTTACTACCCATTTCCTCATAAACGCGTAGAGGTATTAAATTGAAATTCATACCAAATACTCAGGTCTATAATACCTTTAAGCTGTAGCAAAATCAAACTTCTATGTCAACGCAATCAAAAGAAACAGCAATTTAAGCTGCATATTTTGAAACTCGCAAGTACTTGCAAGGGAATCAAAACCTAAAGGGTAGGGGGAGGCGGGGCACATTGATACTCGGGGCACATTGACACAGTACCTGTTTTGAAATACTGAAAAACGATACGCACACGGACACATCCTTAGAACGCTCAAGGACATCCACAAGGATGATAGTTGTGACGATGCTCGCCGCCTATTCGCCGTTTTGCTTTTACAGGCACAAACGTGTTTTTGGGACCGACAACTAAAATGTTAAGAGCAATGTGTTTGTGTCTCAGCTCCATATTATTAGTTGTTTTCATAGTTTTATTTTACCAAAAGTACGTTTATACTTTAATAAATGTTATTTAATATGTTTATTTAATACAATATTGATTTAAAAAATAATAAATTACTTTTTCGTGAATATAGTCCCTTGGGGCACTATGATACAGTAAAGCGCGGGGCAGAATGATACGTATCAATCTGCCCCGTTAGTGTATTTAAGTGCCCCTTTAGTGCATTAAAGTGCCCCGTTAGTATTTTAAAGTAGTCTTAAAAATCTCATTTATTATAGAAAATGGTCCGGACTTTTAAAGTTAAGCAGAGAAATGTGAAAAAATCGTTTAGGATTTCAGTTATGTGATGTTTTTGATTATAAGTTTTAAGAAAAAGTTTCTATAATTTTGATAGAGGATTTTATTTTGTTATTTCTATATTTCACTATGCCCAATTCTGTAGTACTTTTAGGCTGATTACTGAGTAATTATGTTTAATTATATGTTTAAGATCTTGATAAATTCTAGATTTTTGATGACAATTTTATTTCCTAGCTCATTTCATTATTAGGCTGATTGTGATTATCGTTAATACGAATAATAACTAATAAATAACGTGATTTTTTCAGATACCAAGCATTATTTGCTTTTTATTTGGTCAATTTAAGTAATATAACGATTTATTTTGAAAAAATATTATAATATTTACGGAAATAAAATACGCATCAAGCTGCCCCACTCTCTGTATCAAGGTGCCCCACCGGTGGGGCAGAATGATACAAAATCCATTTTTTATAAAAGTCGCCATAACTTTTTCCCTATTCGTTTCTATCAGCTTTTTTTAAACTTAATTATAAGTTAACATATCAGGCCATGCACCCGGCAAAAAAAATGATCAAATATGTTGACATTTGTGTATTAAAACGGAGTTTGAATTTTTGTGTATCAATGTGCCCCACTTCCCCCTACTTCCAGTCGACCTTGAATCTTGAAATTTGGCTTGAAGCAACGTTTTATACCACACATAAAGGAAAAATTCCGAAAACCTTAAATTTTTAGTTACATTACAAAATATATATTTTTTAATAAATATAAACTTATTACTTTTTCCATAGTTATGACTCGATTGTCGTAATGAACGAACTTTGTAAACCTTGCAGGTTTGTACGGAACCCTCGGTGCGCGAGTCCGACTCGCACTTGGCCGGTTTTTTTAGGTACCTTAAGTTTCCAGCAGCTAACCTACCAGTTAAGTACTAGTTTTACCAATACATAATTATGAAATTATAAATTTACTCACGTGGAAATCGTAATTTCAAACTTTCGAATTCTGTTTCTTAAATTGCAGTTTTAAAATACAACAGTTTTTTCAAGCTCATTTAGGTCTTATCTCACACACTTTAACGGTCGGTGCCCTTCTAGTGCCTGTCACGATATGGTACGGATGGCACCATAGACGTTGCGGGCTGCGGCCCTGGCTTACCATACCAACCTTGTACAGGCTTATTATCCGAATTATTCTGCTATCCTACTTTAAGAAATAGCTATTTAATGACTATGAAAAATGCATTATAAATAGTTTTAATCGACGGTTTGCGCTCTGTAGGTATAAATGAGAACCTACAAAATGACGTTCAGCGACGGTGGAGCAGAATTTTAGAACATTTATTTATAACGAGAGCAAATGCAGTTCGCTCAAGCTATTTTCATCGGAGAGATAAATCGATACATTCAACGATAAAATTAAACTGATCCTATTAGATTCCTTCCGTTAAAATACACATAATTTGGTATTTAACTATGGAGTAACGTTAAACTTAGTTAATTAGACATTCAAAGTATTTCAGAACGAAGAGAACGAGAAGTACCGATAATTTATGTTTTTTTTAAATAATGTATGGGTGTATTAGTTACAAAACAATCCAATTTAATGTTGGAAAAATAATATATCTTATGTTCACATTAGCAATACCTAAAAAACAAATAATTTTGACATTCCGAGAGAACATATGAAATGAAGCATGAAGCCGCACAGATTCATCATCCACGCGAGATGAGACGCCGTTAATTTTTGCTCTCGAGCTTTCTAAACTGTGAAAAGAGTAAGGTAATTAAGTATGATGGATATTCGGAGTTTATCGCGGGCGGCAGCGACGCCCCACTCACAACTTTCTTATCGCTCTCCGGACGAACTTTACGTCGTCTTTGTGGAGACATTGCAAAATATTTCGTGCGTAACGTGCCCGCGTAATAGCACGCTTTGTGAGTTCACTGCAGTCATATGAAACAAAGAGTATAGGTCGCGCCACGTAAAAAGATCTTTGGAAACAATTGAAAGTCACATGTTCGCGCATGGGTACACTTACGCTCAAAAGTACCTACTAGGGCTATTTATCGTTTCATTTTTGAAAGAGTCTTTCGCACGCGGTTACGTATGTTGACTTATAGACTATACGTAGGGGGTGATGATTCTGATGCAAAAGGTTATGAAAGTGACGACAACGATAATAATAAAATGGCCACTTCTGGCACCAACACCGCGACCTCATTTGGTTTTCACGCCACCCATGAAGACTTAATGGAAGAACAATATGTTTCTTTTTTAATTTTCGAATATTTTTTACATTTTTACACTAAATCCAATATTGATTGGTAGTTGTGTATTTTTTTTTATTCCCCCCTACTAATAATAATTTTCTTTCCTTTGTGCGTAAAACCATGACTGTAAATAAACACTTTTGTGCGCGATGGTTTTTTAAAACAAATGTTAAACGTCAGACTCAAAAATCGTCTAATGCGCAGCTGTTAGCTAGAGTTCATTTTACGTGGCGCGACCTATACCTACATCCACCATTCCTTCGAAATAAAATCTAATAATATTTAAAATGCAACAGACGTGGTTGTATTGCTGATAGTAAATACAGAAGCTAATTCAAGATATATAGAATACGTGCACTGCTTTAAAATACAAGGGAAAATATTATGATTTTTATAAGTGATTGAATAATAATGTTTTCTACAACTATATATATTTTAAGCGTCCCAATAAAGCAAAAGTACTATTATAAATGAAATCATACAACTAAAGATGGGTTTCTAAATTCTATTAACTCAAAAAGAAAACCGACCACGTTCTAGGTACTTCTACCTAAGTTCTATCCGCGCTGGGAATCAACGCTTCCTTACTGTAAGTAGGTAGGAAGTAAGTCGGAAGTTTGTAGTAAGGAATGTTATTATTTTCATGAAGGGACACGACACCACACAAGCAAGATTACGACTCGTATCCCGTTTGGGATGTAGGGGTTTAGGGCAATATACCGCCAAACAACACACCGACAATACCGATATATTTTATTCATACCTTGGCTTTTGGTATATTCATGGCTCTTACATTGATTTTACTGAATGGCCAATTAGGCAGGTACTGTGGGTAGCTTTTGTTTATTCTTTTAAAAGGGAAAAAAACGTTCAAGCAAGGGGTAGGTGAAATTGATTGTTTCTCAATTCCATTATGTTATTTATTTCATATCTGTCAGATGGTAACAACTATATCAATCAAGTAGGTACTTACGATATGATATGCTTGTGTTTCAAGTTAATTAAAGTACCTTTTGTTTAAACTAGTAGGCATATAGTTTTTCCAACAAATATCGTTAGCAGACGTGAGAGAACAATACAAGTGACTGACCGTTTTCATAATTTCATAGCGAGTTGCTCTGTTCTTTGTTCGTATGAATATGACCAACTCCGACTTCTACCCTTATCTGTACTGTATGTATTTTTCATGACATTCCCAGAAAGGGTTAAGATCGTGTATTTTATACGGGTGTACTGATGTAGATTTCTAGTATTGCCGGAAGGCGACCCTTGTCAAGGGAGATTTGTAAACGAAAAAGCCTCTAATTTGGGTTTGTGTTTTGACAAGTCATCTCAAGGTAGTCTTGAGCAACGTCAAGAGGACACAACTCTGTGGGTGGAATTAGGTTTATTTTATTCCCTAGATGAAATACTTAACAAAATATTTTGTTTCTACTTCAATATCCTAAAAGCTTCAGGATTAGAACAAAAAAAATAAGTTCCATTTTTAAATTAATTAAAGAAATAATAGTATACTTCCTGCAACAATACTACCACAGAAGTACATTAGAAGTGATACATGGTGTCTCCAGTTATGAGTACGAACGATATCGCAAGTATCTCCATGTCCGCGATAAGGTAATACGGGCTATAACGATACCATGAAATTATCCCCATAGCTTTATAAAAATGCCTCGGAACTTTTGGGAAAATGCAGGTTGTTTATCGTTAAAATGCCATACCAGGCGGCTTGTTTGTCTAAAGTTCAAAGGAACGTTAATAATATTATTATTTATCTAGGTAATATTGGTAGCTACACGATGAATGGTAAAAAAGAAAGTAATGTTACAAAAGGAAATACGGGAGGTAAGCTGTTATTATATTAGATTAAATTGGAAGTTTTTTATAACCGTGTCGACGACGGTCGGTAGCTACCGCAAATATCCGAATGGCGATTTTCTCGTATCTTGATCAGGTGACGCAACAAAACATAAAAAGCCAAATTGTACATCTTTTTTCAGTTAACAAATCCGTCTTGACGAGGGTCTGCTGTTTTTTCGGCAAAAGTAGAAATAAGAAAGATATTACAGCAAATCCTGCTAGATCACGTTCAGGAGCTCGATTTTTTCGATTATTTAGAAACAAAAGCGAGTCGCAGAAAGTATGTCTACGGGATATATTTGAACAAGTAGAGTTGCATTTTATGTTTTGTTTGTATGCAAGTAGCTACAGTTTCATGCGTAGGTACATTTTTAAAATAAATTCTAATTCCAAACTGGTACAGAAAAGCGAAAAGCTTACTATAAAAGTAACTAACGACGTGATTATCTACATCAGCCGAGATGAATCTTTTTAATGCTCTTACGCCTGCAAACTCTTTTAATTAGAGTA
This sequence comes from Anarsia innoxiella, assembly GCA_947563765.1. Taxonomy (NCBI): domain Eukaryota; kingdom Metazoa; phylum Arthropoda; class Insecta; order Lepidoptera; family Gelechiidae; genus Anarsia; species Anarsia innoxiella. The sequence goes on from OX387403.1 coordinate 4,146,612, forward strand.
CCTATTTAACAAAAAATGCCATTTTATGTTTCTAATTTTAATTTAATGACTTAAAAAAACTCTTGGTTGTTAATGCGTTATGTCCGTAATTAGGAAAGAGGTCGAGCGAGTGGCGAGTGACCCTTTACTGCGGTCGAGGAGGCCGGACGCGGCGACACCTGCTCGCCCTCGCCTCACCACCATATCACCTTGCTTCATTTCATTTTGTCACCCAAAGAAAATTGCTTTGCAAACAATATTTAACCTTATTACTTAAACAGGTTCCTACATAATAAAATAACACATTCATTTTATAAAATTCCCTTTAGCAAATTATTTTTGTTGCCGTGTAAGCAGAGTGTAATTTTTCTTGGGCTAGGTACTTTTGAACACAGAAGTTGAGAGTAGTAGTTAGTTTAGCGCGGTACAATTAGAGCAATGACGACGGCACGGTCAGAAAAGAAGATTAATTTGTGTGTAGAGTTTCTGCTACAAATTTATCTTGTAAGCATTGAATAACATCGTACATCTTGGTCAGTCTGTTGTTTCTTTTTTGTATTATTCTTAGAAAACTCATTAAGATTAAGTCGAGAAAAGTCTTCTACACAAACGTTGTTTTAATAACAGAAAGTATTTGGGGTCTCTAAAATACAATTTAATTTGGGGATTGATATCGGCTGCTACCATCAAAGAACATCATTAGTGACTGATATCAATTAAGCGAGTTTGACTTAACAAATCGCTTTGTTGATATTAAAATACAACAATCAAATTACGAGTTATATTGTCTAAATTTAGAATGTTATTGCAAGAGTAAGCAAAAATAGCCACGGAAAGGTAATAAATAAAGAAGACGGACCTATTTTTTCTTGAAAAACCTTACTATTGTACAAACTGTTAATTATTTTTTGTGTTTTGTCTGTATTTGTATATGACTGTATATGATATATGATGTTTGTCTGATCAAGATTCTTGTATATGTAGTCTCTGCATTGAATGTGAATTGCTGGGAATCCACCTAAGTATACAGATTGACATAAGGTACCTACCTACTCACACAACGTATTATGTTGGCACTAAATACAACAAAGTAGGTGCCTACTTGTTGACAGATGAAGCTTTTCTATTCGAATAAATAAGCCTTGATGGACATATTGCGTGTCTGTGCCGTAATCTAAATCACAAATTGTCGGTTTTGATTTATTTTCCACTAAAGTCGTATTTAACATCAACGAACACAAAAACCGCTGCGTCATCGGGGTCCCAAGTATTCGTAATCAACAATGTTCAACGATTATTCGTATTCAGCAATCAATAATAATGTACAATCAGTAACAATGTATTACGGCGTTTTACAGGCAGCTACCTACAATGAGAAATGCCGTATTGACTTTACGGTATTTGTTCTATTGATTCTTTTCTTAATCAGGACTGAGAGAGTTTTCAATAAACAGAAAAATAAATTCAGTACCAATAAAAAATATAAGTAAGTGTTTATTATTTACACAATTGTAGTTTTAACAGCGAAAAGCGCAATATTGTATAAAAATAATATGTACATAGTTCCCGGTGCTCGGTTGCGATGTCCGCTGCAGGTGCTTTTGTTAGAAAATATTTAATATTACGGGTTTTCTAGCGCTAAAGCCGGAGTCCAGCGCATTGTTTAAGTTCCACCAAACCTTGTTGTGGCAGCGTTAGTTGGTACTCAAAGTAAAAAATGAGCGACCCTTTGTTTAATTTCAGAGTTAATTCCCCACCTTGAAATATACCCGAGCCCACGAAGCAGCCGCCCCCGCTGTTTAGATAATATTATTCAACCAACTAAATCCTACACTATTAAACTACTGAGGATTACTATTAATCACGTCAAGATGTTTACCCTCATCCCACGTCAGTTCAGCGGGAATTATCTAAGTCGAGATAAATAGACGCGTCTCCAAACGCCTTTACGCCATTCACTCCCTCTCGGCGCTGTTTGCAAATCTCTTCGGTTCCTAATAGAGTTACAATAGAGCTACAGACTACTCTCCTCTATAAATGAATCAATTTATAATCGATCAATGCAAATCACGGCGATCCTTACTTGAAACTTGTACCTAGGGTTCTATCGTGCGAGTCGATATTTTATCGTTGTTCTTAGATGTTTATTTGGAAGTACTTGAACCAAAGTTGTAGTTTCAATAGAGCATAAAACGATCCTGAATCCTGCCCACGTAGCCTTTTATTTGCTATCAACTTTGGAATTTGAAAGTCGTTTAGTAGGGTAAACCCTATCAGCACGGGCTATTCATGATCGCTATTGGCCGACTCATTCAGTAATTGCCATTTCAGTCGTATTAACACTAAAATATAGCATTGACGTGGATTGACGATGCTTGCCTTATGGAACGTGCAGTCTTAAAGCGCGATATAAATCAGATATACTTTTCTTTCCTGTCAAAGCTGAATTAAAGGTGGAACGTGAGGAACGAGTGCCCCTTCGAGCTAACCGATAACATCTGTGAACGCGAAATTCTACAGCATGTGAGTAGATATAAATACCTATGTGTGTGTAGGTACTTATTCTTGATGTGAACATATTCCCATTTGATTAGCCGGTTGTTTGTTTTAAAACTTAGTAATTTGTTTAGTAATACACTAGAGTTCTTGGCACGTGTTTGTGTGTAACGATTGAAATCCACCCTATATCACGGGCTCCACGCTAATAACTGTCATTTATTACCGCCACTTAGCCCACAGATGTGGAAATGCTCGACATTACTCGAACGAATAGAGGCAGTTAACCATCTTGATATGAAAAAACTAAAATAGTGTAACCCAAATATCCTTATCTAACATATTCCCGCGTACTCCCGTAGTACCTATCCAATTTTAATTCCATTTGATTGAAAAAGAAAATCATTACCTACTGTGTATTTAATAGTTTTTTATTCGTTTAATAATGTACTACCTACTACATGGAAATTGTTTTATAATTAAGTATATGTTTTTGAAAACAAAGTTTGTGTCGGTAGGTTTATTAAATAATATATCTATTAGTTGCGAACTCAACTATTACGGCATCGGGTTAAAGGGTCCGTGATGCGTAACAAATTGATTTTGATCGGAAATATTCTGTTGTGAATTATTTGGTGTTGAAATTATCTGGCAGTGTATGGCGGGTGAAGGGGCGGGCGCGGGCGGCACTGCAACGCTCACCTCAGCCAGATATTGCAGACCAAGCTGCCTCTGACGTGTATTGTGCTGTGGCGAACACTGTAAATTGCTTTTTGCGACGATAAATATTTTAATCCGATTGGTGGTCTGTAACCAATTAATTGTGGCTTAAATTTATCTCAACTTTATAAAAATATATCTTTTTTATCAAAAATAGTTGTTAAAAGAAACCTGTTCCAGTATTTTTCAATTTAACTCGACTCGACGGTGTACCTGAGCAGAAAGTCAAGTCGACGTTGTCCTCTACAGCTAATTTTCCGACCGTTAATTCCTACTTGTTATTTTAAAGATAAATGTGTTTCCTTTTGAGAGTTAAATTAGTGTTTCGAAAGTAAAAGGCTTTTCGTAATCGCTGACTGTCAAAAGTCTTCATATTTTTGTGTGCAAACTGAATTGCCGAACTGCGATGAATTTTAATAAGCTTCTTTTATGATTTCGTATTCGCACTGGGTAGCTTACCATGGCAAAGAATTGATTTATGCTGTTACACGTAAAAAAAGACTTTGCAATGGAAAAAGTTACGATGGTCGTGCCTGAAGTACGAGTACCTATTCTTTATTGCTATCTTACCTAAGTAGATTCTTGTCGCTACTGTATCTCTACAGAGATATTAAGAAAACACATCGTATGCGTCATCGTGACTATTTATTACAAATATTTTGCTTTAGTTACCTGCGTAATCTAGAACTGTTGGCACTTATTGTGGGGTAGTTATTCAAGCACGCTCGGGTTTGGAATTATTCAATCCGCAAGTTTGTTGATGCAGCGGCTAGAGATGACGTAGTCGTGGGAGTTGTAGGGAGACGCTCATTTAAAAGTTGCAGTTGAAGTTTGGCATTTATCTTTGCACATAGCAGAGACGACACAGCGTGCGCGCAACGAATTTCTTGTTTACATACCTACTTACATACATCTGTAATAACTTAGTAACGAAATCCATAATAGTATTCGTTTCATATTTATGATATACAGGGTGGCCCGTCGATTGACGTCCAAAAGGAAAATTTGGATTCCTCATGTCGTGGAGTATCCGAATCACCCCCATGTATGTTCCGCAATTTTTACGGTTTCCGAGTTATGACGTGTTTTCTGATTTTTTGAGATTTTTCAACCAACCACCCTAAAAAGGTTCGTAGAAAAAAAGTAAAACACTTTTTCATAATTTTACTTTTGCATCAGATGCTTCATGACCCGTACTTTTATGCATAAAATATTCAGCTTTGTAACTTTAATAAAAATTGGGGAAATGTAGGTCGAAAGAGGAAAAATTGTATTGACTGAAAAATAATCGAAATCTTCAAACTTAAATTAAGAGGTTAAAATGACGACTTCATGGATTTTAAGCTAGCTTAAAAAATGCGCCAACTTCTCAGCTCTCATAATCATTGAAAAAAATTGGTATTTAATGGGGTATGTAATGGGTAATGGGGTTTTGCTAGAATCAGCCTTTAAAGAGATCAAGGTGGAAAATTTTCAGAATTGGACGTTTGAGTAATTTTTTTCTTTCATATTTTATGATCACCTAAACCTCAGTAGGTTTAAAGATAGTGTTTTCTTACCGAAAAGTACAAAAAAGGGGCCAAGATTGACACATTTGGGGGTTTTGGAGGACCTCTAAGAGATGAGTTACAACTTGAGAAAATTATGCAGATATGCATCATTACTACGGGGTTGCACAAGGAAACGGCTTTGAAGCATCACAACTGTATCGTAAACAGCTTCTACGAAGTGGGATCCCTTCAGGACCCTCGCGTTGACCAGGAGTTCTGCCTTCCATTATGGTTTGGTGTATATCAATAAAAATACGAAGGTCAGGATAAGACTCAGGTTGCTGCCTACCACGTCTTTAAACTTGTTTGCGATACAGTCGTGCTGCTTCAAGGCCGTTTCCTTGTGCAACCCCGTAGAAATGATGCATGTCTGCATATTTTCTCAAGTTGTAACTCATCTCTTAAGTAGCGTCCAGATATAGCGAATTGGCTCGCGCGGCAGCCTCAACGTTTTGCCTCGCGAGCGGCGCGCGCGAGCCAAAACGTTGAGGCAGCCAAACACTGCGGCAGTGCTCGCGAGGCAGACCGAGCCATCAGAATTCCTTGCGCATTCAAAATGGACAGCTACATTTTGAGTGCAACAATGTTTTTGCTTGCTTATTTAGTAAGAAAAAAAAAAAGATATTAATGAAAAAGAAAAGACCAAGACACGACTTTATGGAATGATATTAGTTAATAATTTCACACGTTTTTTAGTGAACGAATTTCATCATTTGTGGTCGTCGCTAGTGGAGAAGGTTATGAAGCCTGACACCAATTTTAGGGATGCAATAATGTGTTAAGGATCGATTTTAATGACACTAATATTTTTGGTCAGCGGCAATTCATATACCAGCAGTACTTATTCCGAGTTTCGAAGCAAATTATCTCTCAAATAATTCTAGAAGTTTGTGATGTGATTATAAAGGCTTTGAGTGATTACGAAAAGGTGTAAAAATCCGGCCAAGTGCAAATCGGACTCGCGCACGAAGGGTTCCGTCCGTACCATTTATAATACTAGATATTCTGTGAACATTTCAAGTATCTACCAGTAGCCATTAGTGATATCTAGCAAAAAAAGGCAAAGAATCACGATAGTTGTTTGGGGCCCCCCTACAATTATAATTCTATTTTTAACCCCCGACGCCAAAAGAGGGGTGTTATAAGTTTGACGTCGATGTCCGTGTGTCTGTCTGTGGCACTGTAGCTCCTCAACGCGTGGACGGATTTGGATGCAGTTTTTTTTAAATTTAAAGCTGTTATTCCTGGGAGTGTTCTTAGATATATAATATGCAAATCGGTTCAGCCATTTCAAGGTCATCAGCTCTTTTGTCGGCTGTGGTAGGATTGTAAAACCAATATAACAGCAAATATTTTGTGTTTGGATTCGTTTTGAATTTTGATCAGCGTTTAATTCTTAATATAATTCAATGGTGCCATCAGATGAGGAGCTGATGATGGAGTCCAGCTCTCCACCCATTCTTCAAAAATGTAACAGCAGATATGTCGTGTTTGGATTCGTTTTGATCAGTGTCTTATTCTTTATATAATGCAACGTTCACAACAGGAGGAGCTTATCATAATTTTATAATAAAGGTTTAAAAACTTCGAAATAAAAATTAAATTAAAAATTTAAAAAACCTTGACTATAAAAACTAACAAATAAGTAGTATTTAACTTTTATACAAACTTCATTTTGTCGGGGGACCGCTTAGTAGTTTGGTAGGTATGCGAATATAACTATCATAAATAATCATAATGTGATATCAAAATGTTAAAAATACCTGTGAAATGTTTTAAATGAATCGATAAGTTTAATTTAAAATATTCGTAAGGAAAATAGATTGCGGTCCCCTGACGTAATGAAGTTTGTATAAAAGTTAAATACTACTTATTTGTTAGTTTTTATAGTCGGGGGTTTTTTAAATTTTTAATTTAATTTTTTTAGTATTTGTTATACAGCCTGGTGACAGACGGACAGCCGAGCCTTAGTAATAGGGTCCCGTTTTTACCCTTTGGGTACGGAACCCAAAAAAATATAAAAATAAATACCCAAAAAAATACCCAAAAAAATAAAAAAATCTTACAATCAAATAGGTAATATGTATATCAACGTAGCCGTTTTATTATTTACACATTTTGAGTATCAAAATCAACTTGGTCTATGCGCTATAATCATTTCATCATTTTTGAAAACACATTTGAACATAATATTAAATTGTTCAAACCTGTCAGGCATACTTCGTAAATAAAATGAACGATGATTTCGTTTTTAAAATTATATTGTTAAAAAATATGAGACATTGTTACAGAAAAATAATTAAAGACGAATTTTATTGCATTTTACTTTTATAGACTACGCTGAGGACATATTTCATGGAATTAACTTTAAAATAATTTATTAAAGTTTGGCTCTATGATCTTTGATCCTTGCTTGTCCTGAATGGATGAATATAAAAAAGAAACATTGTATGTTAATGAATCAACTTTGCTCAGACGTTGATCAAGTACTCAAAGTATCAAGCGACACGATGTGTCCAAACACGACAGCACCGTCCACACTGCCCGAACAGCGCACGCTGAGGCACCCTGAGCGCGTCCATTCACGGCTCGACCCTGAGCGCCGCTCGACCGAGCCATCATGCGCCCGAATGGCTCTGAGCACGTCCACACTGACCGAGCATTTGCCTCGCGGGGCAGCCGCGCATGCGCGTGTGTTCGCGAAAACCGAGCCAGAACCCACGGCTCGACCCCGAGCGCCGTGCGGCCGAGCCATCATACGCCCGAACGGCCCTGAACACGTCCACATTGACCGAGCATCTGTACTTTTCGGTAAGATAACACTGTCTTTAAACCTACTGAAGTTTAGGTGATCGTAAAATATGAAAGAAAAAATAATACTCAAACGTCCAATTCTGAAATATTTCCACCTTGCTCTCTTTAAAGGGTGTTCTAGCAAAATTACCCCATTAAGTACCAATTTTTTTCAATGATTATGAGAGCTGAGAAGTTGGCGCATTTTTTAAGCTAGCTTAAAATCCATGAAGTCGTCATTTTAACCTCTTAATTTAAGTTTTAAGATTTCGATTATTTTTCAGTCAATACAATTTTTCCTCTTCCAACCTACATTTCCCCAATTTTTATTAAAGTTACAAAGCTGAATATTTTATGCATTAAAGTACGGGTCATGAAGCATCTGATGCAAAAATAAAATTATGAAAAAGTGTTGTACTTCTTTTTCTACGAACCTTTTTAGGGTGGTTGGTTGAAAAATCTCAAAAAATCGGAAAACACGTCATAACTCGGAAACCGTAAAAAATCGCGGAACATAAATGGGGGTGATTCGGATACCGCATGACACGAGGAATCCAAATTTTCCTTTTGGACGTCAATCGACGGGCCACCCTGTATATACTGGTATAAGTAGGTACCTATATTTTTAAAATGTTTAGTTAAACTTTTTCGTTTTTATTTTGTAAATGTTTAATTTATAGTTGCAAAGAATATTTGAGTTATTTTACGCTAAACTAATGGTGCAACCTGGAGTTTTAAAAGCTTTGAAGCTAGCTAGATGTATCTTGCATGCACCAAGATTGTGTAATCATATTTACATTAAAAAGCTGGGAAAGCTGGAAGCTATGCATCTAATATGCCATTTTTAAATTGTAATCTTGTATTTGAATTTATAAGCAAAATTGAAATAGAGCGGCTTAGTTATATGTACCTATCGGTCTTCGTAATTGAATTATTTTAAAACAGTATAAAAGAAGGTACCTTCATAAAAATATATGTATGAATTTCACCGTCAACTTATGATCTTGAATATGAAAACTTTTTAATATCCATACCTGTTATTAGAATCGATAAAAATGAAATTTCTTTCATAAAACTGCGAAATGCTTAAATGGCAAAAGTAATCTCAAAAGGCAGAACAAAGCGACTTTCTATAAGTATTATCTTCGAAGCCTGTGTTTAAACCGCCGCCAGTTTGTGTTTTTAATTAATCCTCCAGTTAATTATCACGGGAATGATGTTTAACGTGGATTTTCCGTGTTTGCGAGTGGGTGTGGCCAAGATAAGGCACAGCGTGTTGTTTTTAAGGATCAGGTTTTAATTTACTGCGAATAATTGTTGCTTTAGTAGCTGCATTCCGCCGACGAAAAGATAAAGAAAATAAACAAAGCTCTTGTTATTCCAACGAAAGCCTTTTCTGACGAGGGTCGCTCGCTGTTCAAAGCGAGATGAAATAAGAAACAAAAAATAAATTAAATGCTAATTGAGGGATTTTCTGTGACCAAAATAGGATCAACCTGTATATTAAGCAATCACTCAAATCAATAAGGCGTAACAAAAGGGAGGACAAGGATTCATCTAATATTGGACTATAAACAATCCCTGTTTTCCAAATAAAAACAATTTCTTTATACTGTGACGTGTTAGCGGGATTGTTTTTGCCGTTATTGTTTGACAAAACAAAGCCATATTTTTCCATAAAAGAATAGTACGTACTCACAGTTTCGTTATCATTCCTGCAATTCTCTACTAATTTGATTGTTCATTACAGTGCTTGGTACTCACGGCGAGTATTCAATAAGTTCAATCGGATGCCTGTAAAGGAGAAAGTTAATAAGATATAATTAAGATCCTTTATCGGATCATTATTCATGTATATTAATGACCTATGTATGACATTATAAAGGATATTTTTGTATCTTGTGGGCGTGTAATAAATAATGTCCACTCAATCTTGGCTAGAGGATCTATACATTATATTATAACGGGTGAGCAGTAGAGAAGAGTTTTTCCTGTTTATTGGGCCGTTAGGATATAATTTCATCTCGTGTTTATGACGCCGTAAAAAGTTTGCAGCGCCGATACTACCGCTGTCAATTACCGGGCCTCGCTCCCCTGTGACTATTTGATCAGGATTTGATTCGGAAATTTTACCTGTTCAATTACGACTTTCCGATATTATTGCGTGTTATTGCAGATCAAAATGATATATTCACCCTTTTCAAGCTGACACGAGGCCGCACTTTCCGCATTTACGGCAATATGCTACGGAGCGTAGCGGTCCTCGTAGCAGTTAGCTACGTGCGTAGCAAAATCGTAGCAAGAGTAAAGAAAAATGTTATCTATGAAAAAACATAATATACTTAAAAATATATTCATACATTTATTTAATCTCAGTGATTGAAATAACTTGAACAAAGCTTACTTTTGGAATGATCGGCTTTGAAGAAGTCTAGTTTGAGGAAGGTACTCACAGTTTTAAATCCTATTTCCAACAGTTTTCATTTTATATTTTACTTCAGTTTAATATTCGTTTTCTAAGTATTTATTTCGTCTAGAATAATTTTTAACAAAGTGAGCAGGGGCGGCGGGGTAGGGAGCGGGGGTGGCGGCTGTGATCCACGATGGGAGCCGCTCGAGATGACGTAATGGCGTATGAGCCGGCGGCGACAGACCATACCTGCTTCATCCTCGATCTCATGATTGATGATCCGAATAACGTATTCTCATTACCTCACTCTACATAAAAGCTATTCAACCTTTCCAAAATGTCAATATCGTAACCTAATCCTTTTCACGAGCAGTTTAATATCATTGTTGGAGAAAAATGTTATGTCAAATTGGGGCTTTCATAATACGCTGAAGCGATTTTCTCAGCAACAAGAATCAATAAGAAACAAATATGGAATCGTGCCAGAGTAAACTACGGAGCCATTTCTAAATCGGAGTTAATAGCGCTATCAAATGAAATCCTTTCAAGTGCCTTCATATCGTGGACTTTGGCTATTTCAACTGCGAATTACGTAAAAACTGAGAAAGAAAATTTTAATTTATTTTCTAAAATTGAACTGTGACGTCGGACTTGTAATAAATGGTGAATAATTGAATCATATTAAACATAATCGATTAAAACCTTCTTGGTTCATAATGTATCGACCAAATACTATCCTTGATAAGCGCTCATTTCAAACGTCTTATTACTTTGGGTAGCGAACTTTGCTTGAAAGTTAGCGGCAGATCCCCCTGAAAGTGATTGAAGTAATCAACTCTGACAGCTTTTCGTTGAAAATACCTCACAAACCACAAAGAACCAATTTGTGAGATAAACTAACCTACAAAGATGTACGAGGCTACGAGCGCAAAGATGATCTGACTACAATGAGAGTTTACCTCGAATTTGACTCAAGGAGCTCTTACTAAAGGATACCTACTAGTAACAACATCTCAATTGTATTGTTTTATTTATTGTATTACTTAGTACTTTCTAATCATTTCTAAATGAGATAAAAATCTTAAAAGCAGATTGAAACACCGGTACTTAATTTACAATGACTACAAATGTAGCTATGTTAAAACATGTTACAGGTTATTTAATAATAATTTTAAAAGTACTATCTCGTATAACACAAATAGGTGTGACAAACAAAAAATATAAATGAACTAGTATATGTACGTATATTATAACGAAACAATTGATAGCATGTCAGGTGCACGAAAATGGTTGAATTATTTCCAAACACCGAAAATTGGTTGCAAAATTACTCACGTGTCGAACTCATAAATTGATTGTTATGTCAGCAGCTTCGGCTAACAAAATGATGTAATTAAAGTTAACGAGTATAGCACATATTGGCAGGGTCTTCTCTGCGCTTAAATCACACTGGTGGAGAGTTATAGAGACAGCTAGCATTGAGATTGTATGTACTACGTACGGGTTTACTGTACGTACGTATGTACGTAGGTTAGTATGTACATTTTACCACCCAAATATAAATATAAGTGATATAAAAAATGTATCGTTTAAAAATAAGGCACAAAAATAAATAACTAAATATGCATCTCAATCATCAATATCATCAACTAATATCCTAATGTAATCATGAAATAAAACTTCTCCATCGAAATCGCTTTTGCTTATTTGAAATGTAGATATTTTTGTTAAATGAATTTTAATAAAGTACTCCAATCATAAGAACCTATTAGAAATATCCGATGATCGTGATTTCAGATTTGAACGCAAAAGGAATTTTGAAATAGAAAATTCCAGTAAAACAGAGGTTCGTATAAATTAATTTTGCTCTGACCCCTGTATTAATATTCAGGGCACTCACAAAGTTGGCTCTAACTGCGAGCGGAAATACTCGAATTTATTAATTTTACCGACCATCTCTTACCGCAAGGGCCCTGATTCCGATACTTCGCCGACATATCATTACATATATATCTATGATTTATAACCTCCCATTGAACTTCTGCAATCAAACCAGAATTTAGTTTTGAAATTGTGTTCTCTTATTTCGATAATCAAAACTTCTGGTCGGTTGTGTATTTTGCAGCTAAATTTTAGTTGATAAAACAGCATCATTAAAATGACAACTGATAGCGAGCACGATGATGAATCTTTTGCGAATTAGATTTAATCATTTAAGTACATAAAAGAGTTTATAAGTTGATGTATATTTGTTTGTTCGTTCATATTTATCCTAAATGGATTCAGTGAAACGAGATCATTATTTTTCGCTTTTGTTTCAGTTTTACACAGAAGTAAACCCGCTAATGATCATTAAATAGGTCTTAAAAGTAATCGCGAAGAAGGTCCATCAAACCTCTGAAGTTTTTACAGCCAAACAGATTCAGTTAAAAACAATACTGTATAGTGGCAACATAAAATATAATAATAATGTTTGTTTTCTAAAGGATTTTTATGTAAAAGAATTAAATAATAGATACTAAAAGAATTGTTAAAGGCAAGAAACATGATGTTAAAATCTATTTTGATTGAGTCTTTGGAAACGGTAGGTACTTTTTCTTATGGGCGTTTTTGTTTAGATACACCTAAAGCTGTCGTTAACTTATGGCGTTTCAAGCAATTTCATACGTTTTGTTCGTTTTCGTTTTGACAAACGCTGTTCCAAAAGGGTCGAATTTCACGATAAGTTTCCACCAGTTGTGACAAGTCGCTGGTCAGAGGGTAAAATGTCACATCACAACTGTTTACAACTGTCACAAACTTGTTTGTTATGTCATGTTGTCTTGAACTAAGGTCGCTAAAGAACACCACCGAACATTTGCGTAATTTTAATATTTTGTTCTTCTTTGAATTTATTATGATAATGGAATGTTGCGGAGTAGAAAAAGTATTTTACGCCACCGGCCAATCTAAAACAAAGGTCGATGAAAAGTAGTACCTATGTTATTAGTAATTGATACAATTGAAATACGGCACGCGCGAGTTTAAATTAAAACGAAAATGTTAGAGCTTTTTGAAACACTAGAGACGAAATAAAAATTTTGTAACAAAAAGTGGCATTAAAACTGATAGAACACGTCGCAAAGTGGAGTTGCAAACGCGATAGTTTCAATACAAAATAAAGGGGCTATAGAAAACACTAGTATTGTCGAAAAACAGTTTCCATTTGGTGAGCAGCAGGTGTCCTTTCCAAACCCATCGTCAGCGGATTAGTCTATTGTACGTATATAAATCTTCAGGAAAGGACGAGTGCTTACCTACGCCATTTTAGATACTTTTCTGAAAAACGATAGCGACTTAACTCGATAGTTTATGTAGACATTTTTTACAATTCAAGAACAATGATGTAATTCAAAGACGTACACAGTGAAGTGATCCAACAAACGCAAAATATTTACTTCTTAAGATTACTGAATAACTAGCCAGGTAGTCCTTGTAGCCGCACTTTAATCCGCCAACCCGCACTTGGCCAGCGTGGTGGATTACGGCCTAATCACTCTCTGTATGAGAGTAGGCTCGTGCCCCTCGGTGGGGACATATATGGGCTGATAAAGAGGGAACTTTTTCACAAAAAGAAAACTCATAAATGAGTAGACCGTTTCTGAAAGTTTCCTGGTTATTTATTTCGCGAGCCAGAAGGCTTGGTCAACGGGTTACTGACTCCTATCAAATACCTTTCAACACGGAATAGGCCCTCTTAAGCTCAATAGACTCTAAAGTACCAATTTCCAGTACTCATTCATCTATTTTATTGGAATACTAGCTGTTGCCCGCGGCTTCGCACGCGTGGACTACAGGTAATATCACAGCGGGATAAAAATTAGGCTACTTAAGTTATATTATCTTTTATTTTTTATAGTAGTAAAATATAACAGTAAATATTATCTAGCTAGTACTATCTATAACTATTAATTTAGATTTCTCAACAAAATAATTGGGACGCCAATTTTTAAAGTAATCGTGTGAGCTGGAAGTCCAGGAGCGCTCAGAGAATTAAGAAATTCAACGGGATAATTGGTAGCGTCATCTTGCTCCATTACTCTGTTGATAGAAGTATACTCAACTACTTCTCCTTCAACATGGTTGAGTATATCCAAGTTGATTCTTACGGCTTGGTCATTTCGCAGAGTGAAAATTGCTCTTTCGCAAAGCCATAAGTTCTCATGACTCGTTTTAGCTTAACGATATTCAACACACGTCAAACTGATAACCCTCCCTTTTTCAAAGTCGGTTAACCTACTAAAACCTTCTCCTAAATGTAACAAATACTTTACTGGAAACCGAATGGAAATCGGTTTAGCCTATCGCTGGAAAATTGCGAACAATGTATGGACTTTTCCGTAATTTTGTGATTTTTAACAATGGTTTTTTAACTATCCCACGGGAACCCTTTAATATTCCGGAATAAAAATCTAAGATGTTGACCAGGGATATGAGGTATTACCATGCAAAATTTCATTCAAATCCGTCCAGCCGTTTCGGAGATTAGCCCGTGCAAACAGACAGAGAAATGGGTAATTATTTTTTAAAATGACCATTGTGACAAAAATGAAACAAAAATGAAAGTGTTACAAAAATAAAACTTGTTAAAAAAATAACAAAAATTAAATATTAGGGCTTACTCACAATGCACACTTTATCTTTTACTCATGTATTAAATGTCATGCAATGAAATGAAACACAATACCAATAATCAACACAAATTGTATTTTTTTTTATCAATAATGAAATCAATGAAGTCACTATATAAACAACAGAAAACAACAAAAAAACAACATAAAAGATTATTCTCATTAACTTAAAATATAAGAAAACATAATTAAACAAAATATTTCATTGACATAATAAAATAGAATTAGTAAACATTTAAGGAACATTAAAATACTGTCTTTAATTATGCTCCGATTATAATGTTTAAATTAGTGGTCCACATTATAGTCACCGATGTGATTACAGCTTTACTTCATTTTTGTAACGTCATATTTGTAACGTTATCAAAAATCGTTACAAAAATGAAGAAGCAACATTGTTTGAAAATAGTCTCAAATAGTTTATGCCAACAGAAATCTCAATGAGTGAAATCACCGTGCATTTTTATAAAGATACATAATAAACTATTCCAATAAACAATTAATGAAAAAGGAGCCGCTTACCTGTGTATTTTGACAAACAACACAAAATGGATAAATTAAAACTGGAATTTTTCCGGTCGACAAAAAAACACGCGTCGTGCACTTTTTCACACAGTAAACGAAATGACCGATTCAAATTCGTTTCTGGCGTGCCATTGACTCGTTGAACTGCTAAGTGTTTCTTTTTCTAGTTTTCAATTATTACCAGATTTATTCGTTACAAAAATGATAAACAAAAATGAACAAAATTTCGGACGATGTTTTGTAAGTAAAAAATATATATTTAAAATTATTTAAATTAAATAATGTATACTGAAGAAATACGCTTTCACTGTTGTCTAGGCGATATATTCACTCATTATTAAATAAAGGTTCCAGTAACTTTTTTAGGTCAAATTTTGTAACGTATCTCGTGAAGAGGACAAATAATTTTGTATAGGGACCATCCGAACCCACCGAGAAAAAATTTGTATTATTTTTTTAATTGTAATATTTAATACATAAAACTGTTTAATTCTACTAGACAATACAACATTGTACAATAATAGGTACTTTTTTGATACTTAAAAGTATATTTAATAAAAAATATCGCGTATGGACAATTTTTTTCATCCAAATGGTCATTTTAAAAAATAATCACCCAAATAAGAAAATAAAAAAAAATTTTTTTTTTATATTTTCCTTTTATTTACATCCCCCTGACTTCGTTTTAAGCATTTTTTTCATTTGTACAGACATTCGATCTCTACGATTTTATTATATGTATGTATATAGATTTGTAACTGACTAATTATTACGAGGGGATTAAATTTTCGTAAAACAACTTGTAAAATAAATCAGTTAAGTATAATTGTCATGTTTATGTAAAGTCTTAAAAGTTTTATTACTGCAAGCTTCCAAGCTAAATGATTGGTTTACCTCTGATTCAATTACTATATTTATCTACCTCCTTCACCTTAATGCAATTACTTCGTGAGACGCGTAATTCTGAGATAATTAAGTTAGTGTCGGCAGATGTCGTTAGTAAATTATGTTTATCCGACAGGACGCAGCTGTAAACGGCGACACTTAATCCCTCCCCCCACATATGGCAGAGAGACTTGGAGAATACCGTCAAAGGAAATATGAATAATGACAGTAGCTTAGTGTCTGCTGTCAGTGTCACCTACGCACTTTCCGTTTCTCGGCAGGTGATGAACTACGGGATGGTGCACGCTGTGGAACTGAGCGGGAGAGATTAGACACTGTTACACGGTTAAACGGGTTATACGTGGTCATACAATTGTATAACCAACACGTGTAATACACGTCCATTGGGGTGTATTTTAATTTCAATAAACTAGATATCTTTCTCTTTTTTATTTGTTATTGTCACGGTATTTCCAAAACACATCCATACTAATATTATAAATGCGAAATTAACTCTGTCTGTCTGTCTGTCTGTTACGCTTTCACGCCTAAACTACTGAACCGATTTCAATGAAATTTGGTAGAGAGGTTGTCTAGACCTTGAGAAAGGACATAGGCCATATTTTGTCGCGAAAAAAGGCTTAAGGGGGTGGTAATAAGGGATGAAAGTTAGTATGGGAGATCGTCATTATTCAAAGATAAAACCATGAAACTTTATATTGACACTTAATACTAAATCCATACTTCCATACTATATACTATTATACTATTTACTATATAATTTTACTATATATTATTATATTATTAATATTATAAATGCGAAAGTAACTCTGTCTGTCTGTTACTCTTTCACGCCTAAACGGCTGAACGGATTTTGATGAAATTTGGTATGGTGATAGATGATAACCTAGAAATGGTCATAGGCTATAAATAATCACGCCATCGTTCTAAGGGGGTAGGCAGTAGGTAGATAACTAAATTGATTGAATTTGATTTACTAAATTGATTTTTAGTCGTTTTTGTTGGGACTTTTGCTCTTTCACGTCTAAACGGCTGAACGGATTTTGATGAAATTTAGTAAGGTAATAGATGGTTACCTAAAAACGGATATAAGATCAAAATGATCACGTCATCGTACTTAGGGGGTAGGAAGTAGGCAGAAAACTGAATTGAGTTAGTGATTTTTAATCGTTTGTTTTAAAAGTTTACCTCATTCACGCCTTAACGTCTGAACGGATTTTTATAAGACTTGGTTAATTTAAAGATAGAATCCTAGGCACGGACACAGGCTACTTTTTACGGCGGGAAAATACCTCATTCCCGCGGAAATCTAGCGTGATCGTGTTAAGAAGCGCATGACGCCATAGCTACTGAAATGATTTTGATGTTTTTTTTTTTTAAACTGAGTGTTACTAAGACTTCAAGTTAATATTTAATCACTTTTCTAACTTAGAGGGTAGGGAGGCGCCATAATTTATGGAATTTATGATAAAATTTTGATGCAACTGTCTTTATTTAACAGTTTTACTTGGATCGAAACTTAGCGACATTCCATCACACTACTTAACTTATAGGGTAGGAAGGTACCAAAATTCAGACTACTTTTTACTTTGGGAAAATATCTCATTCCCACAGGAACGTATACATAGCTAACTATCTACAACATTAAAACTCTGTCTAGAATCACATTACGCCAAAACTATTGATCTGATTTGTATACATCGGGGGTTGGCAGGTAGGTATAGTTAGTAGTATTTTAAACCGATTTACATTATTTACTTTTTATATTTACTAAGGAAACATTCGGAACCATCCATTATGTGCTTAGGTTGCTTTTGAACAAATTTTGATGTGAAGTTGAGGACCGGAACACGATAGAGGGACATTGTTGCAGGGGGACTTACAGCCGGGAGAAAACAAAAAAACTTATGCGGACGAAGTCGCGGGTAAAAGCTAGTTAATCAATTAAATTGTACTTTCCTCTGTTGCTACTCGTACATCGGCCTTGGTAGTGAATAATGAAACTAATAAAAAAGTATTTTCTTTTTCAGGTACCTACTTATAGTAAAGGTAGATGACATCGTGACGATGGAAGTGGGTCTGACCTATGTATTTTAAGTAATTATATTATAATGTATAGATACAGGGTGGCCCGTCGATTGACGTCCAAAAGGAAAATTTGGATTCCTCGTGTCTTGGGGTATCCGAATCACCCCCATGTATGTTCCGCGATTTTTTACGGTTTCCGAGTTATGACGTATTTTCTGATTTTTTGAGATTTTTCAACCAACCACCCAAAAAGGTTCGTAGAAAAAAAGTACACACTTTTTCATAATTTTATTTTTGCATCAGATGCTTCATGACCCGTACTTTTATGCATAAAATATTCAGCTTCGCAACTTTAATAAAAGTTGGGGAAATTTAGGTCGGAAGAGGAAAAATTGTATTGACTGAAAAATAATCGAAATCTTCGAACTTGAATTAAGAGGTCAAAAAGATGACTTCATGAATTTTAAACTAGCTGAAAAAATGCGCCAACTTCTTAGCTTTCATAATCATCGAAAAAAGTTAATACTTAATGGGGCTACTTTTGCTAGAATCAGCCTTTAAAGAGAGCAAGGTGGAAAAAAATCAGAATTGGACGTTTGAGCAAATTGTTTTTAAACGGTTTTTTTCTTTCATATTTTATGATCACCTAAGCCTCAGTAGGTTTAAAGACAGTGTTCCGGCCAGGATAAATAGGTGACAATAATACGGCGAAGCGTAGTTGTAGAAATTATATTTGAAGTTACATATTGATATAGTAACTGTACTGAACGCTCTGGACTGAACAGTAGACTCTGGAAAATAGCAATGACTTAGAGCTACGCTTATATACTAAGATGCTGGCCGCGCGATGATATGTGCGGACGTGATAGGCTACGTGATTGCTGATGCAGCGGAACCGTATTGATGCAGGAATATTTTCACGCTCGCTGACTTGTCTTATCTATCACATACTCGAGGTCCGCACAGTACTCCCCCCTTTGGAAAAGAAAAAGAAAACAGGACTTCTAAATGCCGCCAAAACTTCGCTCGTTGCTCCTTTCTTCGCCGAATAGCTGCTCCCTTGACTCGTCCGGAATAATCGAAGGAAACTATAGCGTGTGACGATTAATCAATATTTTTTCACAATCAATAACTGCAGAGCATTGCGTTGCGGACATCATCGTGGTCGTTGCGCAGTCTCTTCATAAATCAATCTTCAAATTCTTCGTATTCATCATAATTCAATATACATCAGCAGTACTTCCACGCTGGAGCGCTTCTCTTACAGTCGTGGGCTGCATACACTGGCGGTTACCAAATCCTGCTCATGGGCACCAAGCGTTCTTAACGTGTTTCATTGTTTCACGTACTTGTAATGCAGAGTCAGGTACAAAATACCGCAAATAGGACAGAGCGAGGAACTTCAGACTTCTCGCTACCAAAATCAAAAATTGCTGCGTATCCAACGATGAGCCTTTTTCTCTGTCATTCTCTCCAAAATGGTGCATGTCGTGGCCGTATCGATGCGTAGTTTGTCCAAATGATGGTCTTAATTTCAATAATTGTCGTAAATTTCAAACTCGCGTGATTCATTGTAAACTTGACCCCGTTTCGTCATTTGTCCATTTGTGCTGCTCGTGCGTAATTCTCGATTACTAAGGAATCTGCTTGTGTCAGCGCCAAGTGCAGCGAACTCAATTGCAACAAATCATCTTAATATTTTTCAAAAATTTTCTTCGAGTCGCCGGTAATAGTAAAAACAAATTTGAATTCATTGTTAAAGTGCCTAGTTGCTGCTGCGCCGGGTCCAGATGCTGGTATTGTACTCGGCCGAAACTACGTAGATAGTAAATTTGTCACTTCTTGATCCAGAATCGGTGAGACCCGCTGGTGGGAAGCCGAAACTGGAGTGACTCGATGGGGTGCTTGTAGTGTCTTGAGTTCCATCTTCAAAGTAGCGAAGGTGCGTGTTCGGCGGCGGTCACCACTGTTCCAGCCAGGATAAAATAGGTGACAATAATACGGCGCAGCGTTGTTGCAAGAACTTATATTTGTTGTTACATGATGATATAATAACTGTACGGAACGCTCTGGACTGAACAGTAGACTCTGGAAAATAGCAATGACTTAGAGCTACGCTTATATACTAAGATGCTGGCCGCGCGATGATATGTGCGGACGTGATAGGCTACGTGATTGCTGATGCAGCGGAACCGTATCGATGCAGGAATATTTTCACGCTCGCTGACTTGTCTTATCTATCACATACTCGAGGTCCGCACAACAGTGTTATCTTACCGAAAAGTACAAAAAAGGAGCCAAGATTGACACATTTGGGGGTTTTAGAGCACCTGTAAGAGATGAGTTACACATTGAGAAAATTATGCAGATATGCATCATTTCTACGGGGTTGCACAAGGAAACGGCCTTGAAGCGGCACGACAGTATCGCAAACAAGTTCAAAGACGTGGTGGACTGCAACCTGAGTTTTATCCTGACCTTCGTTTTTTTATTGACATACGCCAAACCTTAATGGAAGGCAGAACTCCTGGTCAACGCGAGGGTCCTGAAGGGATCCCACTTCGTAGAAGCTGTTTTCGATACTGTCTTGCCGCTTCAAGGCCGTTTCCTTGTGCAACCCCGTAGAAATGATGCATATCTGCATAATTTTCTCAAGTTGTAACTCATCTCTTACAGGTCCTCCAAAACCCCCAAATGTGTCAATCTTGGCCCCTTTTTTGTACTTTTCGGTAAAATAACACTGCCTTTAAACCAACTGAGGCTTAGGTGATCATAAAATATGAAAGAAAAAAATTTTACTCAAACGTCCAATTCTGAAATTTTTCCACCTTGCTCTCTTTAAAGGCTGATTCTAGCAAAAGTACCCCATAAAGTACCAATTTTTTTCGATGATTATGAAAGCTGAGAAGTTTGCGCATTTTTTAAGCTAGCTTAAAATCCATGAAGTCGTCATTTTAACCTCTTAATTTAAGTTTGAAGATTTCGATGATTTTTCAGTCAATACAATTTTTCCTCTTCCGACCTACATTTCCCCAATTTTTATTAAAGTTACAAAGCTGAATATTTTATGCATAAAAGTATGGGTCATGAAGCATCTGATGCAAAAATAAAATTATGAAAAAGTGTTATACTTTTTTTTCTACGAACCTTTTTAGGGTGATTGGTTGAAAAATCTCAAAAAATCAGAAAACACGTCATAAATCGGAAACCGTAAAAAATCGCGGAACATACATGGGGGTGATTCGGATACCCCACGACACGAGGAATCCAAATTTTCCTTTTGGACGTCAATCGACGGGCCACCCTGTATATAGGGTGACTTCAAATTAGTGAACGATAGAAAAGGGGGTGCATGTACTGATCATAACAAACAACTTTCCCAAAGAAACTTTTTTTTTTGAGCACTTTTTTACGATGTTAAAAAATAATACAAAAACGGTGTAAATGCGGACGCAACGAGCCACGCGCTACGATCAGCTGAGCGCTCAAACATCTGATCGTAGCGCAGCGGGCCGCCGCACAGTGGTCTGAAAATCAATGTCTGGCTCACGGCGATTCTTATGATCTACTTTTGGCGTGCACAGTGGTGCAGCTTTGGATTTTATGGACATGTAAAAATTTCAAAGAACAAGGATTTGTATTTCCGGCTGTTTTCACTCACTGGCCATATTTGACATTGTTAATGACTAAAATAATCAATACACTTAATTACCTTCTTATTATTGAGGGTTGGGTAGGAGGAACATAATTATAACATATTTCTTAGAAATCCTTTTTGGTCGTTCATCTAATTATAGGGGATTGATTAGCTAATGGTTCTTTGAATGTATTAAGTTATCATAAGTAAGGGTAATTACCGTTTCATTATGAGATTTGTTTAATGAGGGTTATTACCCTAAAGTATGTCTAGTAAATACTTCTTTATAACTGAACTCT
This sequence comes from Anarsia innoxiella, assembly GCA_947563765.1. Taxonomy (NCBI): domain Eukaryota; kingdom Metazoa; phylum Arthropoda; class Insecta; order Lepidoptera; family Gelechiidae; genus Anarsia; species Anarsia innoxiella. Next base: position 4,168,625 of record OX387403.1, read on the forward strand.
AAATGAGAGTGGGTAAGTACTTAGCTAATGACTTCTGCAGCAAATGGGAATAGTATATATAGGGTATGCATGGTAAAATAAATCAGTCAAATTTGCACTTGTGCACGTTAACTACCTATACTAAAACATAAATTTTCGAAATGGAAGGATTTTACACGAATTTGGATATTTTCATGTTCGTGGTTGTTAGCCACGTTAGCCATGCCAGTTGTTTCTCTCAACCTAGTATGTTGTTTGAGAAAATTGTGAATGCTTTAGGTGAAATGACAGATACGGAAAAAAAAGAGTTAAAGCAGTTTTGACAGACATTTGTTTGTGCATTGCGCAAGAAATGGTTATCTTGTAGTAGAACGAGACATACTTTCATTAAAAAATATAAAGAATGGTTGCAAGAAGACAAAAATTGGAGTGAAAATATTAAAAACAAAGTGGAAGCTGCACAACCTTTAATGAGTTCTGATGCAGACACTACAATCAACGAAGGTGCTTCTACATCTACAGGTGAGAGTAATGTGACAGAAACTTCTGATGTGGCTACTTCAACACCTGTATTTCGAGCGAGGAAACCTTTTTCGGAGTTGAGCCCGCTACAGAAAAGAAGAAGAGTAGAAGATTTACTAACAAACGACCCAGAAACTCTTGCATTTGCTACTAGATTGAATACTGAAAACCAAGATGTATCAGCAGTCATCAAATACCTAACGGAGCATCCAGAACAGGCTTCAAGAGTTAGAAAATTCCTGCAACCTCACAAAACAGTGCCTACTTATTCAGCAGATAAGGCTTTGGGTATTTTCACCTCTCTAAAGCTTTCAAAGTGGCAGTATGTAACCCTACGAGCCTGTGCAAAAGAAGAGGGAGTACCCCTTTATCCATCCTACAATGCAATTTTGGAAGCAAAGAAACATTGCTCAGAGCAGTATCGAAGTGAACGAGAGAGGAGCAAGAATAAAACTGCAAGCCCTCTTGGATTTGACTGTTACAAGACTTGCTAAAGCCATCCACCTCAATTCATTAGTAGAGGAGAAAGATGTGACACTTATATGGAAGTGGGGTTTTGATGGTGCTTCGGGACAAATCACCTACAAGCAATCTTTGGAAGGTGAAGACGATTCCAGTATATTCATGTGCTCTATGGTTCCTTTAAAATTAGTTTGTGGTGAACAAAGGTTATGGGAAAACCCCAAACCATCATCTACAGTTTACTGCAGACCACTTTATTTTAAATTTGAAAAGGAAAATAATTTAAATATAAACGAAGAGCACGCACTTGTGGAAGCTGAAATTGCAGCTTTGAATAAAACTATTAAAATAACTAAACAAATTTAATGCATATGACAATGATTGATGGCAAGATCAGTTCTCATCTCTCGCAAACATCAACACAGACATGTGATATCTGTAAAGCTGTTCCTGAATAATTTGGACGCAGTTTCAAAGTAAGTATTTTATATTATTATAATTTCATTTGCTCTTTCTTTCAACCTGGTTATTTTGCTACAACTTCGGTTTTTTTTTAAATAGGTAGTAATATTATTGTTTTCATTGTAGGAAACCGGTTTCATCTGAAATATATCAATTTGGGCTTTCTACTCTACATGCCTGGATCAGACGTATGGAGTGCATGCTTCATATTGCTTATAGGCTAGATTTTAAAAAATGGCAAGCCAGGGACGAGGAAAGTAAAAAACTTATGAAAGATAAAAAAATTCAAATCCAACAAAAATTTCGAGATGAGATGGGTCTTTTAGTGGACATAGTAAAACAAGGTGAGTTCGTTTTATAGTTTAATAATTTCACAATCTAATAATTTATAAGTTTTGTCCTATATTATTAAGAAATTTGTGGTAAACATAATAATTTTGTTACAGGATCTGGTACCACAAATGATGGTAACACAGCAAGAAAGTTTTTTAGTATCCCAGAAAAAACGGCTGCTATCACGGGATTAGATGTCCATCTCATACAGAGATTTGGAGTATTTTTGCGTGTGATGACTTGCGGGGCACATGTGAACACTGAAGCATTTAGCACATTTGCTCGGGAAACGGCAGAAATATTTGTAAACCTTTATGGTTGGTACAATATGCCTGCAAGTGTTCACAAAATCTTAATTCATGGGGCAGAAATTATTAAACATTTTAGTGTTATGCCAATCGGAAATCTATCCGAAGAGGCATCGGAAGCCAGGAATAAAGATTTTAAAAAGATCCGTGAGCATCACACGCGGAAGTTTTGTCGTAAAGCGACGAACGAAGACATACTCAATGGTCTTCTTGTGTCTTCAGATCCTTATTTGTCATCCATAAGGCCTTTGTTGAGGAAATCTTTTAAAACAGAAATATCAGAAGACATGAAACCTCTTCTTATGGATGACAATGAGGCGTCTGCTGACAAAGAGAACATTGAGTTTGTTGATATAAATGAGTCAATCTTGGACTCGGATGCAGAAGAATTAGCCAATGAAGATGAATAGATTAATATGAACTTGTTGATGTTTTTTATAACGTATTTATCTCTATATAGTGTACTTTTTAGTTACTTATTGTTCTTAGTTATTTTATCATTATAATTTATTGTATTATCTTAAGTTGTTTCGCTTGTATCTATTTTGGAAATATATACAATATTCTCCTTTCTATGAGCATTTTTAAAGGATAGTTAAATGATCGCATTATATTATTTTTCCATTTAAGAAACCCTTTAAAACCTCTAATACTTAATTAATTAGGTAATAATGCTAAAACCATTAGCTAATAAGTAATCCACCGTAAATACATAACCAACCGAAAAAACTTCTAAGAATTGTGTTATATGTATCTACCAACCCTCAATAATAAGAAGGTAATTAAGTGTATTGATTATTTAAGTCATTAACAATGTCAAATATGGCCAGTGAGTGAAAACAGCCGGAAAAACAAATCCTTGTTCTTTGAAATTTTAACATGTCCATAAAATCCAAAGCTGCACCACTGTGCACGCCAAAAGTAGATCATAAGAATCGCCGTGAGCCAGACATTGATCCCTGTAAGCGCCAGCCTTTCAGTTTCGCATATTTCCGAGAAAAGTTGGAAAACGTGTTTTTCTCCATACAAAAAAAGCTAATTTTTTTTTTCCTTAGCCGTGGACCATCCAATGGCTACCAAACTTCAAGGTGATGTTAAAAGACCTGTCCTAAACACGAAACAATTTTTTATTTCAACTTACGAGACAACAAATTTCTATGAGTATGGAGCTCGATTTTCAGACCACTGTGCGCCGCCGCCGCCGCCGCGCCCCGCGTTTTTGGTGTTTCTAGTACCTACCTATTAACTATTAACTACCTACCTAACTGTTAACAAATAAAATCATTTCATCGAAAGTACCTACCTACTCTCGATCACACATACGGATTCTGATTCCGACTTTTTCATCACAACTTTCTAGGTTTTAGACTAACAACCGCATACCTACCTACTTAGTCAAGTAATCATAATCTAAATACAATTCAAAACAAGTAAATAGGTAAATAACACGGTATTGGATCGACCCCGCCGCCGCCGCCAAGAAGCCAGCTGAGACAGCCAGCAGCAGCGGTTGAACGAGTAGTAGGTACATAAGGTAAGTCAGCAGGAAGATAGGCTGGCACTGGCGGCGGCGGCGGCGGCGTGTCTAAAAAATTGGAATAAACTCTTTAAAAGTCAGCTTATTTACTTACTTACAGCATTTGTTGAAAGTGTCCAACTTGTAATAATAATACTCCAACTAAATAATGCGTTGCAAACTTGTAACGATAGAGCCCTAGATTCACTTTTCACTGAGGTAGGTGTATTTACCTAGGTACACTAATTAAACACAGATCAAGGGGTTCCCGGGGCGTTGGTCAGGCGAATGTTTTGTTTTCTATCTCTTTGGCAACAAAATTTCACTAAATTCACTTGTTTACACTACAAATTCACTTCCTTATCCCGACACTACCTACCTACTCAACAGGTCTACTGTTTTCGCATAGACGAGGACGACCCGTGTCCCGAGTGAGCGAGAAAGAAGTAGAGACGGACGCGCACATGAACTACTTATGACGCCGCACGCGCGCTATTTAAAATGCAATGTTTAGTATTGAAAATTGATTTTTCATTAAAATTGAATCTAATTAGTCAATGAATCAAGAGATTTAAATAAAATTCGATACATTTTCATGCAGTAAAGGGTTATAATAAGTTAAAATAAAGATATTTTAGCTACTGATTGATAATCACTCTTTCATTCATTTTGACTTTTTGTCAACACTATCAGTAGGTACTTAAGTAAATGTTTTTATTACGTCACGCACGCAGTCTCCCCTGCGCACTCGTTGGGTGTGTACCGACGTGTTTTTTTTCTGTGGACTTTGTGTACCGCGACGGACCAGTTAATACTGCCAACGAATTAAAAATGAAGATCGAAAGTAGTTTTCAAATTGTGAAAAGTGACTTTACGGTGGTGCTACAAGGAACGCGTTGAACGCCATATCCTTATGCTGGGGCCACACTAGCGGCTAACGTTAATGCCCAATAGTGCGATAATTATTGCGATAATTTTTAACACGTTAAAGTGGGTGGCTACACTTGAACGGTCAACGTTAATGCCCATTATTGGCGATAAAAACGGCATTGATTTTACTTGCACTCGCTCTGTATTTCATGAGTGTAAATTTTTATTACTTGAATTTATTAAATCTTTACTAATTTATAATAATTCCATTATTCGTCGCCAAACATCACTTTGCGTTCCACGATTCTTGAAACTCTTTAAGTTTTGGATACCACAAACATGGTTCCGTTTGTAAAATCTCCAGAAATGTAATTACTTTCTCATTACTCCACTCCATAGCCATAGTAGGTATAAACAAAAACGTGCTTAATAGGAAACATGTGCGATCGCGTTGCGCTCACGACGAACACTGACAGTACGTAGTGTGGCCGTTTCATCGCATTAATTCTCGGGTTTCTCGGATTCTAGGGTGACTATATATACATATATAGGTGACTATATATAGTACCTATATATAGGGTGACTTTAAATTAGTGAACGATAGAAAAGGGGGTGCATGTACTGATCATAACAAACAACTTTCCCAAAGAAACTTTTTCTTTTGAGCCCTTTTTTTCTTCGTTATTAAAAAATAAAAAATCGGTGTAACTGCCGGCCGTTGCTAAGTAACGGCCGCGCGTCGCCCGCGCCGAGCGACATAGCCTTCAGCCCGCGCCGCGCCCCACCCCGCTCCGCGTGTTTCGCGCTGTTAGTAGCTACCTACCGAAATTAAGTTCACCTAACTTTTTGTCTTCCTTCCTATCGACGCTACTTTTGATGAATAAAAATGCGAAGTAACCTCTCTCTATCATTAACGAGTGGTAGAAAACTCGTACCTAAGTACGAGCAGGTACCTACGTAAGACTGGCGTGATTCAAATTTCGAATCAACTAAAGTATTTACAATGATTGAAATGTAATAATCAACTTATTTGCATTTTTGATTTACCTAGGTACTTACCTACAGTACCTAGTTGTTGAAAGTGTCCACCTGCTACGTCTAGGTATACGCACAAACTGGCCCGGCTAAGGATATGGCGTTCGACGCGTTCCTTGTAGCACCACCGTAAAGTCACTTTTCACAATTTGAAAACTACTTTCGATCTTCATTTTTAATTCGTTGGCAGTAATAACTGGTCCATCGCGGTACACAAAGTCCACAGAAAAAAAAACACGTCGGTACACACCCAACGAGTGCGCAGGGGAGACTGCGTGCGTGACGTAATAAAAACATTTACTTAAGTACCTACTGATAGTGTTGACAAAAAGTCAAAATGAATGAAAGAGTGATTATCAATCAGTAGCTAAAATATCTTTATTTTAACTTATTATAACCCTTTACTGCATGAAAATGTATCGAATTTTATTTAAATCTCTTGATTCATTGACTAATTAGATTCAATTTTAATGAAAAATCAATTTTCAATACTAAATATTGCATTTTAAATAGCGCGCGTGCGGCGTCATAAGTAGTTCATGTGCGCGTCCGTCTCTACTTCTTTCTCGCTCACTCGGGACACGGGTCGTCCTCGTCTATGCGAAAACAGTAGACCTGTTGAGTAGGTAGGTAGTGTCGGGATAAGGAAGTGAATTTGTAGTGTAAACAAGTGAATTTAGTGAAATTTTGTTGCCAAAGAGATAGAAAACAAAACATTCGCCTGACCAACGCCCCGGGAACCCCTTGATCTGTGTTTAATTAGTGTACCTAGGTAAATACACCTACCTCAGTGAAAAGTGAATCTAGGGCTCTATCGTTACAAGTTTGCAACGCATTATTTAGTTGGAGTATTATTATTACAAGTTGGACACTTTCAACAAATGCTGTAAGTAAGTAAATAAGCTGACTTTTAAAGAGTTTATTCCAATTTTTTAGACACGCCGCCCGCCGCCGCCGCCGCCAGTGCCAGCCTATCTTCCTGCTGACTTACCTTATGTACCTACTACTCGTTCAACCGCTGCTGCTGGCTGTCTCAGCTGGCTTCTTGGCGGCGGCGGCGGGGTCGATCCAATACCGTGTTATTTACCTATTTACTTGTTTTGAATTGTATTTAGATTATGATTACTTGACTAAGTAGGTAGGTATGCGGTTGTTAGTATAAAACCTAGAAAGTTGTGATGAAAAAGTCGGAATCAGAATCCGTATGTGTGATCGAGAGTAGGTAGGTACTTTCGATGAAATGATTTTATTTGTTAACAGTTAGGTAGGTAGTTAATAGTTAATAGGTAGGTACTAGAAACACCAAAAACGCGGGGCGCGGCGGCGGCGGCGGCCCGCTGCGCTACGATCAGATGTTTGAGCGCTCAGCTGATCGTAGCGCGCGCGTCCGCATTTACACCGTTTTTGTATTATTTTTTAACATCGTAAAAAAGTGCTCAAAGAAAAAAGTTTCTTTGGGAAAGTTGTTTGTTATGATCAGTACATGCACCCCCTTTTCTATCGTTCACTAATTTGAAGTCACCCTTTATAAAATGTATTCATGGTATATACAATGGTATATAATGTATTCTAATAAAATTAAGTGTTTAGTTAGCTTACTTTGCTTTCTCATGTGTCCGCTCTTTTAAATTGAGGTAGTTTCCTTTGAAGCGGTACGTACCTCATTAAATACATAATAAGAGGCACATGGCTTGGCGACGGCAACAGTCTTTATAGAGCTATCTCCACTTGTAACAACTTGCAGGCGGCTTTAGAAGAAACTGTTTAAAATTGCTGCTTTGAGACGGACAAAGTTTTAATCACACAGAAAAAAGAAGACACCCGTCTGTTCTGTAATGTATTGCTGCTATTTTATGAGTTTGAAAGTGTCTGATCGTATCGTCGCAGTTCGCCAACAAACTAGGTGGATACTTTCATTATTCAAATTCTCACTCATCTTTTTAGTAGAATACAAAAACTTTACAAACGAAAAAGTAACCAAGATGATTTGTTACAAAAAAAAAAACATTGCTGACATTTATAAATTTAATGAAAATAAAATCCTTAGTATCTATTATCGTCAAGATTAAGGATAAGATAACTCTTTATTCAAAATAAACAAAAAACCTCAAGATGAAATTTTAAAAGCTGTCTGGCTAAAGTTATAGTAACTATAACTTTAGCCACAACTGTTGTGCTTCTTTGATGTTAAAATTAGGAAAATAGAGTTTTATATAATATTTCTTCAAAGATCCCATCATATTGACGTTTACGTCAGTTAAATTTAAAACCCGCCGATTTTAATATCTTTAGTGAATGCAAATTATATTCGATGTTAATTTTCTTCTTAGCTCATAAATTGAAATGAAATTCCAATGGTGTATGAAACTTAATTGTTCCAGGGAAGAGTAGGGTAGACTGTCCTTTCCTTGTAGCTTCCGCTCATCGATTATATGTCATACCTGAATTACGGGCCTTTAAATCATACTTAATGGTGAATACGCATATTCTCGTTCACAATTTATTGGACGATAGTACCGATATATCAAAAAATGCGGACTCGGTAAAAGTCTGTATAATGGTTTCTTTCGTAGTAGATTACGCTACATAAAGTAGTAATGTGTTTTCTTTAAAAGTCCTCCAGAAGTTTGAAAGAAAAACGTTTCGAAGATTTATGAGTCAGCTGCTGTATCTGATGGGAGCAATACTCTCGAGACTGTATTTGTATGAAATATGTGCACGTCATTATATCAGTTTTAATACAAAATAATAATAAATAGGTATTGCCAATTATGCGCCTGTTATTTCTGCTAATATTAAAGTTGGCGTGTACAATTTGTAGATATCCATCTAGTTAAATTACACTTTCTCACGAAATGAGGAACCGAATTGGATGTAACATCGTTCACCTAGCTCTATTTCCTCTACCTCGGCGATTTAATAAGTGCCACGGCTTTATCAATTCCGAAAGTTAAGTGCGCAATATTGTTTACCCATAATATTGAACACTTCATTAACCGCCGTGTTATCAATTTTATTGGCGCAGTGAGGTTGCTTGTTCATAATAATTACTTGGTCTCTAAAAGCCCAGGTTTACGCCGGTTCTTAGAACCTTTTACCTCATTTTATCCTTATCGCTCCCGGCTCATTATGGTCTCTTCCATATTTCACGAGTTGACTTACGCCGCGTTTGCATCTGGCTCATACATTTATTTAATACTGTTGCGCCGGAATACTCGACGTCTCCTTTTTCTAGTTTCCACTGACGATGTAGATGTATTGTTCTAGCTTTTAATATTTTTTCCATCCTTCTTATTAGCTAATTAACTTGGTGTCGTTTATCATTAGTGTAGATTGTAAAAATCTTTTGAGCTGTAGCTCTTTAAAGTATGTAGGTAGATCATTTTCAGAGCATGTTCCCACCTAATTTTATGTAGGTGCGCGTTTACAGCTGGCCCGCATGTGGTGGGATTTGAGTGTCCTCACTTGGCACGTAATATCCCAAGAAATAGCCACCGACCGTCGGAGCCGAGTGTTACGAAGAAATCACACCCCAAATTGAATTCCGACTCCCGAACCCACGACCCGTTCTCTTCGTATTTTACACATTTAATTAACTTTCTACACCAACCTCTTTCATAGTATAACTTAGTAATTAAATTTGGAATTCAGAAGTGAAAGCTTTATTAAGATTTTCTGGTTACGTCTCTTTATCTATTTCACGCAAAGTGACTCCGAAAGGGACTAATGCAAATAGTTTCGATTTTGACTAATTGGTTTTGCATTTCTTGTAAAAGCAATTAGAATTAAGTAAGTCTATTTTGCTGGAAATGAATATAAAACGCTGCCTTGAAATATAGCTAGCTATTTATAGGTAACAGTGGCGGATTTACAAATTTGCCGCCAGTAGGCCATTCAATTTTTGCCGCCCCTACCGACCTTTGAAATTCAATACTTAAGTTTATTTAGTTTTGTTTTTTGAGACTATGTATGTATAATTCTTTGGCACGCTTTATTCTGTAGCCTAACTAAAAGGCTTGATGAATTTTAGCTTGAGAGGTGTCGTTAGATTCGTATTTACAGAGTGACATGGGTATATCAAAATAAAAAAAGTATTTTTAAACGCAATCTGATTATATTAAAATAGGTATAAAAATTAAGATGCGGGTGAAAATACACTACTCAATAGTGACGTAAGAGGAGTTTCTACATTAAAACGCCGCACACAACGACACGCGAGAAGAGTTTTTGAATTAATGTACACTAAACTACGACGTCGAAAGGTGTTCTTTTATTAGAATTTGTCATGTTACTATACGAGAGATTGTTGCCTCTCGTGGTAACATAGTGATAAGGGTTTGGGGGCCGCGCATGCGAATCGAAACACGCATGACAGGAAAAATAATCATTGCCATAAGGCCTTTATGGCAATGATTATTTCTAAATAAATAAAATAAATTAAGTTGTATATGACGCATTACGGAAATGACTCTTAATTTGGTATTTTTGCCGCTCCGCATCTATCTCTCTCGCTCCACCGGTTCCCGTGCGCGGCAGAGGCGGCAACCCGACCGCGACGACGCAGAGCGGACGAATGGAATATTTTTTTTAATTCGTGTTCGCATAAGTAGGTACTTAGTACTTACCAACCTATATTTTACAATGCGTTTAGTAATCTTTTATTTACAGACGTAATGTGTGTGTATAGGTACATATAATTATAAGTTATTTTTTAATTCTGTAAGATAAAAAAAACATTGGCCAAAATTTGCCGCCCCTGTAAATCTGCCGCCCTAGGCCATGGCCTACTGTGCCTATTGGTAAATCCGCCACTACTGGTAGGTAAGTATTTGAAAAATAGTTGCAAATTCAAAAACAAAATCTGTATTTTTAATGTGAGCGTGTTGTTCGCACGCTGGGATTGGTATAAGAGTTCAGTATCTTCTTATACGTATTATCACGACACGGGACGTTTTCCTCTTCGGAACTGTGATAAACATTTGTTCATTAGTTGTTGAACAACTCATAGTAACAAGGATTACTTTACTTATACTTTGACTGATACGTAGTGGAGACGTATTTGTTATTTGGTAGGTACTTTCCTACCTAATATAATACTCCAATACTTTAATCTATAGTAACATCAATCTTATTTACTATTATTTACCTTAGGAGGTGCCATACTGGATCTGCGTGCCTGGGTACCGATTCCGCTAAATTAAGTTAAGCGACCAAACTATAGCCAACAGATAAACATTCTACAGTAATAGGTCACAAATTTGGTATTCTCTTAAATGCCACGATTAATAGTCGAGTAATAGTCTCTAGAGGGCTTTGTTTTTCATTTGTCCTTGACGAGGGATTTAGTTGTCGATGTTGCCAATATTTAATAAAATTATTGTTCGAAGAAATTGATCAACCGATTGATTGATTTTTTCGACCTAGAATAAGCTTAGACATACTTTAAAATACAGAATATTTTTATCTAAGTATAAGATTTAAATGCATTTTTTGCATAAAAACACCGAAATAGTATTTGGGTGACCGAACGACTGAACGACTGAACAACTGAACAACCGAACGACCGAACGACTGAACGACGAAGGACCGAACGACCGAACGAAATGCCATTAGAGAACTAGAGTGCATTTCACGGTGTGCGTGTGGACGGAGTGAGCCAGCAAAATTTTTGCCTAGAAATATGCCTAACTTTTAGTACAAGTTCTAAAACAATTGTGAAACTAAATATTTTAATTTGTGAAAAGATAAAACAAAAGATATGGCATTAAACATCGGCTCACTCAGTTGAACAAGCTACCTATGAAAATTAGAGAAAGTATTAATTATTCATATAATATTTATACAGGGTGTAACAGAAAGGGTATATAAAGCCGAAACACAGCGATAGTCCTCATGAAACTGAACTACTTTCCCCAAGGAACATGGGTCGTTACTCGAAAAAAAATTTTGGATCGCCCATACTTACTCGATCAGCTGATCGGGCATTTTGTATGGGGAGGCGAAATTTTTTTTTCGAGTTACGACCCATGTTCCTTGGGGAAAGTTGTTCAGTTTCATGAGGACTATCGCTGTGTTTCGGCTTTATATACCCTTTCTGTTACACCCTGTATAGGTACCAGGTTTTAGTACAACTTTTGCTAAGTAAATCCTGAAAATTTCAGGTCGCCTGGTAACGTAATAAAGTTTTCACAAATGATTTCTTCGGCTCACTCCGTCGAAACGTTTTTTCAACCCCTATTTCTGACGAAAATACTGAAAATTGAAACTGCTATGTAATTGTGAAAGTAAGCTAAGATAATATGAGAATTTGTGAAACACAAAACAAACCACTAACGCGGCAGGTTTTTGTATAATCATTGGTTTCATCGGCTCACTCCGTTGAAACGTTTTTCGTAAGTTAAAAATGTCAATATCTTAAGATTTCTAGCACTAAAGAAACTAAAAACTGTCTTAACTTTTAGTGGAAACTTTTCACTAAATATCCACCATACTAATGTTTTATATTCCATGTCTGGTTTAAAATATATTCAATTGTGTTTATTCTGCATACAAACTTCAGTTTAGGGTGACCACACTGTTTTATAAATAAATAATAAACTTACGTTATAGTTGCCAAGAGAAGTAAGAATAACACCAAAAGCTTCATTGTTTATGAAAAATGGATAATATTCAACAATTCCAAAACGAGCCAGAACACACAAACAAGTACGACAAAACTCAAAAATCCCTACTACGAATCACCAGAGCAAAACGTCAAAGCGAAACCCGGTACAATAATGGAGGTAAATAACATTTACTTTTATTTTCATGTAGATCTAAAACAAGTTTTTATAATTTTTTTTTATTTTAAAAATTAATTATAGAGTTTATTAAGCAATCTCGTATAACAACTAATATGCACAAAACAAGATGACAAATTTTATTGAAAACGTCATTTACTGAACAAAATCCTGAGCTTTGATTTTTATTTTGACCCAAGTGGGTATGTTTAATTAGGAATTAAAAAAAAAGAATATTATATAATTTAATTTATGAAATAGGTAACTAATTAATTAATAATTACTTCTTACAATCAAAATAGATAATAACGATATGCTTTTATATCGAAATTAACATTAATTTAGTAATTATAAGTTTAAAGGGAACTAGATGGCGCTACTAGTAATGAAAATAATAATTATATCTCTTATTAGATGGTAGAATGGAATAGCTATAATTTTTAATATAAATTTAGACTTATAAATGATCATATTCTTATTAGTGTAAATGTAAGCCGTAATTTAAAGTTTAAAATTGATTGAGTGTACATTTTTGTTTCGGTAACGAATAAAAATAAAAGGAATTTTAAATGAAATATAACTACATTGATTGAGTGTACATTTAAATATATATTTTTTGGTAACAAATAATAATAAAATGAATTTTAAATGAAATATAACAAAGATGGAATAATTTTGAGTGAATTAATGAAAGTTGTGGCCTGGCACTACAATATTTTGAGACACATTCGTTTTCCTGTTAAAAACGCTAAATTCGTAACTCCAGATTTTTATTTGACCATGATAGTTTTTTTGTATTTTATTAAAACAGCAGCGTAATATCATAAGGTTTTGTTTGTCAATTTGATTCAGTACTTTTTTACGCATAAAATGGTACCAAAATCGTAACTATATCTCAATAATCAGACATGCCAAACCAAAAAACCGTTTGAAACTTTAGAGCCCTTTTTCTCAACTTTGATGATGTTAGGGTTGATACATAAACGCTTAACACCGTCCAAATAGTATAAGTAGGTAGGTACCATGTAATTTTCTCTCGTTATATCCTTAACTGGGTATCGAATTTTCTAGCAGCCTGAAAAGCGTTTTAGCAATTAAAGCAATTAAAATATACTTAAAAATAATTTTTTATTAGTTTGAATTCATTCCCGAGTCCCAGCACTATGAAATGTCAACAACATGGTCACCCTAAACTGAAGTTTGTATGCAGAATAAACACAATTGAATATCTTTTAAACCAGACATGGAATATAAAACATTAGTATGGTGGATATTTAGTGAAAAGTTTTCACTAAAAGTTAAGACAGTTTTTAGTTTCTTTAGTGCTAGAAATCTTAAGATATTGACATTTTTAACTTACGAAAAACGTTTCAACGGAGTAAGCCGATGAAACCAATGATTATACAAAAACCTGCCGCGTTAGTGGTTTGTTTTGTGTTTCACAAATTCTCATATTATCTTAGCTTGCTTTCACAATTACATAGCAGTTTCAATTTTCAGTATTTTCGTCAGAAATAGGGGTTGAAAAAACGTTTCGACGGAGTGAGCCGAAGAAATCATTTGTGAAAACTTTATTACGTTACCAGGCGATCTGAAATTTTCAGGATTTACTTAGCAAAAGTTGTACCAAATCCTGGTATATAAATATTATATGAATAATTAATACTTTCTCTAATTTTCATAGGTAGCTTGTTCAACTGAGTGAGCCGATGTTTAATGCCATATCTTTTGTTCTATCTTTTCACAAATTAAAATATTTAGTTTCACAATTGTTTTAGAACTTGTACTAAAACTTAGGCATATTTCCAGGCAAAAATTTTGCTGGCTCACTCCGTCCACACGCACACCATTTCACGAAAGAAGTCCCCCGGATATTTTTGGAACTAAATTTTACAGGTCTATTTTCCCTATTTCCTGACCTTTTCCTTGATAGTTGGTAGAAAACCCGTTACTTATCTTAATAAAAATACGCTTTTTACATAACAGAAATATAGCTAAGTAGACATTTTTATCAAAATATATACCAACCTACTCATGGAATGACCAGAACAGTCGAAATATGCAGGAAATAATATTATTTAATAAATTACAAATACTAAATTTGACAGTTCTATTTTCCCTATTTCCTGACCTTTTCCTTGATAGTTGGTAGAAAACCCGTTACTTAATAAAAATACGCTTTTTACATAACAGAAATATAGCTAAGTAGACATTTTTATCAAAATATATACCAACCTACTCATGGAATGACCAGAACAGTCGAAATATGCAGGAAATAATATTATTTAATAAATTACAAATGAAATGAACATAATATAGGTAGATGTTGTACTCATAAATGGCAACATTATCAATTTTGACATGAAATACAGCGCTGCGGCTAGGGGACTTCTTTCGTGAAATGGACTCTACTGTCAAATAGCGAAGAGAATACCGTTTGGAACTGCCACTTATGTGACATTGCGGAGTAGAATACCGATTATAGCGTAAAGTAATAAAATGTACGGCCGATAGTTGTCCACTGTCAACAAATCTGTTAAGAGAATACCAAAATGGGTAAAATCATACAATTCACATTCTAGAGAGACACCATTTTTCATTTGGTAATTAGTAGAATCCGGCCCCTGGTCTGGCGCAAAATGGCTACCTTTTGTATTGAATTTCTTATCGTTTGACAATTCATCTAACAAGAAAACTATGACTTTTCTTCTTAGTTTTCTTGCCAACCTTGGCACGCTGTCGTAAACTCATTTGTATATGTTACGGGCAATGTGATTAATTGGGCATTATGTATAATGCCCGGGCATTATGAATAATGCCCAATATAAGCGGGCAATGTGATAAATACTATGCCATTAATCAAATTGCCCGGGCATTATGCATAATGCCCGTCACCTATTGGGCAGAGTGATAATAAACATGTTTCAGTACTTTTTTTATTTTACAATGAAACCTAATCTCACCTAAACCTAACTGAAAGTCAAATAAATGTGTAGGTATTATGAAACTTATAATTCTCATCATTTCTTCGTAGGTTAAGTTGGGTTTTAGTTTAGGTTAGGCCATTCCGGACTCTGATTGGTCAAAGGGTGACATGCGCTGGTTTCCCTAAAATAATTCCTAAATCCCTAAAATACTACTTCCCTAAAATATGTGGAAAGGGTTGATGGCTGGCACATGCATTGAGACCTGTGTGAAAGTGCTGCTGTGATGGCCGGTCATGTACCTATGTGGATTCTATCAAGCTAAGCCTTTCAATTTTCATTTCAGCTTCCCATTTACTTACCTATACCTTGTTCTGGATATTGCAGGGGCAAATTTGTTATTATTAAAATTTGTTAATTGATTTAAGCTCTATTGAAATGTAAATTTTAATGTTTGTTTCTGTGTTTCAGCCTAAGAATTTGTAAAACTTATATTGAAAAGAGCAACCCAATAGAGTTTCTTGCTAGGCTCTTTTCTGGGGGCACTCTTGCGAATCTAGCATTAACTTTAAAAAATTACCCGTCCAAAGTGTTGTCAAACCTAACCTACAGGACTAAAAGAATTTTCATTTTCATTATTAAAATTAGAAACTTAAAAAATTCTTATAATGCCGAAATTATGAGCATTGTTTTCCTTTAGGTACCTATGCAGCACATACGTAAAGATTCTGAAAACTTAATTGTATTGAAGTACTTAATAACATAACATAATTATGAGATGCCAAATTATTTTTCTACTCTACTTCAATAATCTTAGTTGCTAAAAATGCAAAAACCTAAATTCTACCTAAAGCAATGACCTAAAATTTCTTAAAAAATTGTCCACTAATATGTCTCTGACAACGTTTCAAGAATTTGGCGACTTTAGAATTATCGCAACCTACAAGTATCAAGTTATCGGACTATTATTATCAAATTGCCCAATAGTCTTTGGGCATTATTCATAATGCCCGGGCAATGTGATAAATAGCACAGTTTTGATATTAATTAATCACATTGCCCGATACAGCTGGGCATTATTCATAATGCCCGGGCATTATGCATACTGCCCGCATTAATCACATTGCCCGTAACATATTAAGAAAAAAACTGCACACACCTCCTTATACTCAAAGATAATTAGAGTCCATTTCACGAAAGAAGTCCCCTGGCCGCGGCGCTGTATAAATTTTACCTACCTATATTATTTGTATTTCATTTGTAATTTATCAAATAATACTAATTATTGCATACTTCGAGTGTCCTAGTCATTCCACGAGTAAGTTGGTTTACATTTTGATAAAAATATCTATTTACCTACATTCCTGTTATATAAAAAGTATATTTTTATTAAAATAACTAAAGGTTTTTCTACCTACTATCACGGCAAAGGTCAGAAAATAGGGAAAATAGAGCTGTCAAATTTAGTTCCAAAAATATCCGGGGGACTTCTTTCGTGAAACGCACTCTACACAATTTTTTGGCATTTATAAATGTCAATTATGAATTTGAAAGAAATATAATCTTCTTTGTACTTCTTTGTTGATTGGACTGAAATGAAATGAAATGAAATGATCATTTAATCCTGTAGGTCGTAGGTTTTTGACAACACTTAGGACGGGTCATTTTTTAAAGTTAATAAAGACTGATAGTAGAGTCACTTCAGAAAGTCATACCTATTTTTTTTTTTATTTTCTTTTCTCGAAGAAAAACGGAGTGCTTGCTTGAAGAATGAATAAAAACGAACTAGACATACTTATATTATAAAAAAATAGGTAGGTCATAATTAAATAAAGAATCAGTAACATACAGTTAAAGAGTTAAAACAATATTACAACTTTCAAAATAAGTAAACGAAAGAAAAGAATTTTCTACTACGGTTATCATGTTTCCCAAGTTCTACACAGTTTTTATTTTTTTGAAGGAGACAGTTTGCAAGTTGAGGAAGGACATAGGATACTTTATATTCCGGAAGAATGCCAGTTTTCCACGATAAAGGGTTTCGAGGGTGATGCTGCGAGCAGTAGTTGCTCGTTGACAAAGCTGAAGTTTATAGACTACTTTATCATCATAATGGAATGGAGTAGATACTCAAAGCTATCAACAAATTGATTCCACTGAACTCAATATACTGTAAACAACTTAATTACCTATATTCAGAGTAAATTAAGCCAGTAATGAAGAAATGATTAAATTTAATTTCTCAAAATAAAGGCTAGTGTATCCAGTATAGGTGGAAATATGCAACGTGTTACGTTAATAAAATACGGTTCAAATTACGAAGCAAATGCACGTACAAACATTAGTCGGTGCGACCGTAATTTTGAATTCATTGCCAATTTTGAAATAATATAATTGTCTGGTCTGTTACTGAAAAACCGAATAAATACACGTAGAAAATGTTGAAATCATACAAGCTGTGGAGCTTCCAGTGTCAGTACGGCTAATGCCACTTACTCCAACTTATTATCTTGTTGTTCGTGTTTTCAATAGCTGGTATCTTTATTAATTAAAGACTTAGCTACGAGCTACGCTTCAGCTCGCAAATAAAAATCCTTATAAGACAATGTAAGTGAAGTTTAATATCTGTATAAACGGTACCGTCGCTGTATAAAGTATACCGTAGCGAACATTAATAGGTAGTTAGTTGGTATTTTAAGTGAGAAGCTCGAGATAGAGAACAGCAAGGAAATGGCAATTTTCCTCGGCAGTAATTCGTTTCTAGCACGCCATTTTTCCATTATCTAATATCAATATTGTTTCGTCTTCATCGTTCAGGAATGGAATTCTGAGACTACGCTAATGATGGAATTGCATGACCTTATAGAAAACGTTTTCACGTCAGTTACGTATGTTACGTAGTGTCTATTTTGAGATCGGCAACTGACAATATTCTTATTAATTAAAAAGTTAGTTAAAAAGTTAGGGCACCGACATTATTGTAATAGGTGAAGAAAATATCCATTTGTCAAGCATTTTCTGTACATTATTACATAAAAATATGTTCAAAAAAACTAAGAACTGTTAGGTAGATCGAATGTAGGTATCATTCGTCGCACTAAAGTATTATCGGTTCAGTGTGAATTGACTGTGTTTTCTAATCATTTTCCTGGAGCTTAAGTAAGCTAATTTAAAATAGCCTTAGTTGTGTGTAGTAACTATTAAGTAATCTGTGGTTGTGTGTCGGCAGATACAGACAAAAACGATTACTTGCGGAAATCTGTTTCTCTTATTTCATTACTAGAGGCCGCCCTCGACTTCGTACGCATTTATCGTCATTTATCTTGGAAAACGCACACAATATTTAAAAAAAATGCTCGATGTCACAAGAAGTGAAGCCAACAATGTATGGTATTGTTAGAGCGAAAATATTGCTATAATAATTTTAAAGTGTTCTTGTAATGCAGGAGAAAGCTTTGCTACTCTACCGGGATCAACGTAGCATAGGTATATTTTATACCTAAAAGTACCAATTCGTTAAAAAATTAAGTAAGTAATCATCTGTTCTAGAACTTTCGAACTACCCACTTACTAACTAACATAAAAACTTGGTTTTGCAGGTAGTAAGACTAGTAACAGTCCTTCAAAGAAAAAATAATTAAGTATTGGTTAAGTATCTACCTAACTGCACAACTATACTACTCTATTGTATTATTATGGTGAAATGCGATCATTATGTTCACTTTTCTGATATTAAAGTTTCCTAATAAAGTAAAACTAGTTTAAAAACCTAACTTGGTGAAGTTTTCTACTTAAAAAAGTTAACGTTTCTATGGCGAGTTGTGCCGCGAGCTCGCTTTGGAATTGCGCAGAGGAGCACGTTTTTAAAATGTGCAAGACCGATTATATTCGTGCAATTTAATAATAACTAGTTGCAGTTTCATAATTTTTGCGAATTTCCTAATTATGATTTATCTTCTAGCTATATTAATCTGTTGACCGTAACCCACCCACGGGTGCTATTAGCTAATACGGCGAAGTAAACCAACCTACTCATAGATAGGTGTAATCAGGCTTTATAGCGTCTTACTTAGAATTAAATTTGAATATGTAACCGCATTGGAGTTACCTCACGTTCTAGGAGGAGACGCATAAACAAAGTAAAGCTTTATCATGTTACTGTGGAGCGTAACGTAACCGCTACAAGATTAATGCTCGCCTAATGAATCAGCTACCGTGACAAATCAGTGTGCGATAATGGATAGGTCTTTGTTCACCGGGACTAGTCTGTCGAACACCGTGTTCCCGAGTTTCACCATTCTTCGCCTATACAAACACACGCCCTATCTATTTCTTTTGTGCGCCGCCATACAGATAGTAATGAGGTTTTGATAGATTGAAATCGTGAAACGATCAGATACTTGGTTTCGAGTACAATGCCGTTGGATTGTATTATCCGTTATCCCTTGCCTTTCATATGAAAAATACTTAAAAAGATACCTAAACACAACTTCGAAAATAATGATTTGTATAAAAATATATTCATATTAGCTAATAATAAAAAATAATAACTTACTGCTTTTATATGTTTTTAATAAGAACACAAAAATATATATTTATGAGTCTTATTATCACAATTTATGAGTAACCTATAAATAAAATATAATTAGATTAAAAACAATGTGAAATTATAGGCATACCGTACTTGTGTAATTAATTGGAACATATTGTATTGTTAGGTATACCCACTTTCATACCAATTTTATTGTATAATAATATAAGTTTTGTCTATTTTATTAAGTAGTCTGGTAAGGTTAGGATAAATATGTTGCCTAGGTAGTTAGGTTATAAAAATATTTTAATCAAAGGATTTAAAATGGGGTTCGATTTTAATGTAGCTACGTGAACCCTCTGTTTATAATTATAATAAACGATTAATTAATTAATTGTTTTATTAAGTACCTAGGTACTACAAAACATATTTCAGACCTTTCAACAACGTTTTAAATTCCTGTAATATAAAACGAATTCCTAGTTATTTGTACGAGGGCGGCACTGAAAATTTCGAGAATCAAGGAAATGACACAACATTACTATTTAAAAATGTATTTATTGCTTTTCGAAGTATTCTCCGCGAAATTTGACACATTTTTCCATACGATGGAACCAATCATTGAAGCAAGCATTCCATTCGGAAGTTGGGGTCTCCAAAATGGCCGTTTTGTAGGCGTCCACAGCTTCTTCAGGTGATGAAAATCTCTGACCACGCAATTTATTCTTTATTTTAGGGAAAGTATAGAAATCATTAGGGCTTAGGTCGGGGCTGTACGGCGGATGGTCTAATAATTCTATATTTTCTTGCTCCAAAAACTCTTTTGTTCTGTGCGCGGTGTGAGAACTCGCGTTGTCGTGATGAAGGAGGATGCGGCGGTTGCAGTTCTCTTTACGGAGTTCAGAAACGACCTGTGGCAAACAAATGCTAGCATACCATTCTGCATTAACCGTTCTTTGTCCCTCAAGAGCAATAGTCGCAACATGGCCGGTTTTGGAGACAAACGTTGCCACCATTTTTTTTGCAACACTCCGTGAGCGAACGATTTTTGTTGGCTTTAATTCATTTTCGAACACCCAAACTCGTGACTGGTTTTTTGTTTCGGGTTCGTACGCATAAATCCAGGATTCGTCACCTGATACGATGTTGTATACAGCATTTGAGGATCCTGCGTGGAATCTTTCGAGAGTTCTGACGCACCAAGTAACGCGAGCCGCTTTTTGTTCTTCACGGAGCGAATGCGGTATCCATCGGGAAAACAACTTTTTAACACCCAATTGTTCATGCAAGATTATTTGTATTTGACTCATGCCAATGTCTAAAGTTGCCTGAATTTCGCGGTATGTCACATGTCGATCTTCCTCAATCAGCTTACGCACAGCATCAACGTTTTCTTAGGTGACTGCAGTTTTTGGACGACCTTGACGGGGATCATCACCGAGCTTGACACGTCCACGTTGAAATTCAGCAAACCAGCGATAAATTGTGCTTTTAGATGGGGCTTCATCACCAAATGCAGAAAGCATCCGATCAACACACTGTTTCTGTGTTAAACCACTTCTAAAGTCATAATAAATCATCGCTCTTGAATTTTCTCGAGTCAATTCCATTTTCTCAACGACTAAACAAGTTTGACAAGACCTCGTGAAAAGACCGCGAATCTTTTTTTAAATAAATAAATGGTATCCGATTTTTAAAACCAAGGAGTTTTCAATTAAAAAGATTTTAACATGACAGGAACAGTGTAAATATTCCATTCTTAAAACTTTCAGTGCAGACCTCGTAACTCAGTAAACTGTCTTTTGAATCACAAAATGAATGTGATCGAGATGACCAAACGCCCACAGAATAACTTGGGGCAATTAATAATTACCTTTACCGAGATAACGTCAATCTCGACAGATTGCTCGGCTTAGCTGTGCCACTGACAGGTTATTAGCTGCTGATGTCTGTTACTTAACATAAACTGATACATTGTGTGTGCGGGTGTATCGTCTTGTAATAACGTTCAAACTCAGTTTCCCTTTGACGGATCAGGGATCGAGTCGGTAAGGATCGGGTTATAAAATGTCTAAGCTTATTTTGTTTGTATTTTGGTCTGGGAGGATAGAGATACACCTGCGTTCTGAAACGAGCCACATAACGGCTGCTTTATATCACTGCGAGGCAAAAAGATTTATAGTGCTTTCCTTTTTTATCAGCTGGTAAAAGGTGAGGTCTTCGCCGCATTCAATACCACCTCGACCCTGTTCTGTTCAATAGCATCGGTACGATGTAACTTATACCTCTTTAATAAGGTCAAAAGTTTTCATTAAGTGATAGTAACTATCCGCTTTCATTACCTGGCAATTAAAATTTGTAGGTACCTTTTTTAACCATTACAACAGTTAGAAATAAGTTTCGGTAAGCACCTCCTGACATCAACGTAAGAAAATGCGTACACCATAAAGATTAATTATCGTCCGATAAAAGTTTCGGGAAACTATCGACAAACAACTTCGGATTGTTTCTTCGAAGAAATCTACACTATGAACGTTTTACTTATCAACACTATAGGTACCTTCCTTACCAGCTTACATACAGTCATATGCGCACATTATGAAACATTCCCTGATTTATGAAGTAAAAATATGAATTTATAAGATTTATTTCCTAGCAAGCAGTAGGTGTATAGGCTGAGAATAAATCTCTGGAAACTGTAATATTTGTACCTACTGAGAGAAAAATTTTACAACTAAAGAGCACGAATAATGGTAACGGTTATTTGAATATCGGTTAAGTACCTTATTGGTAAACCCTTACTAATCTTCGCTCGCACAGAGTCTGTTTGTGCTTCTTTTTCCCCTTTGTACTAATTTAATTTATAATAACCAGGCCCACAGATAATACGTGGATTCAAGGCATTAATTCATTAATCCATCCGTTTGTTGCGGTGTGTTCGTGGGTAGTATGAGTACATTCCTCTACATATTCGTATTATGGGGGTACTAATATTGACAACTCGCTAGGGAATGATGGATTCGATCAATAATTCGTGCTCGTTACCATATTGTGACATGTCCTGAACCCCACGGGAATGTACTTCTTCTTACTATTAACATTTAATTAACTCTATGAATGTTTTGAAATCGACGACGTATTGTGGCGCATGCAATCGTAATCGCCCCGATTTATTTTTGACATATAAAAAGTTATTACGGGACTTCCAGATTGGAATTAAATTTTGTCACGCTGCAGTAAAAATATTGAAGCGGAATATTTTAAAGTTTTATTGTGAATCAGCCATAGCGCGGATTGTCTCTGCTCTATTTTTAACGTTCACTGAAATAACCGGTTTAACAATCATCAATTTCGTTTTGTAAACTTTACCATTGGTTTATATCGGTGTTGGGTACAATATAACGGTACGGCTGCACGCTAGCGCCAATACTTTATATGAACAAATTGTCAAAACCGTTTATGACGTGATACTGGATAATAATGAGCTTGCTTGGCTCACGGAAATGTGAATAGAAAATGAATTATAAATCCGAATGAAGATTATGTGAAAATTATATCAATATACATATGCATTGAATGAGGTAATACCACAGATTACTAAATAGTTACTAGTAATATAATACCTTATCTGAAAAAATATAGGAATATACTTGATTAAAATGAAATATGCTGGTAAAGCAACGGTATTTCAAATTAAATGTGGAAATGAATCTGGAAAAGCGTATTGCAAAGTTATATTGAGGGCGGGAGAAGTAGCTAATCAATATTAAACAGAAACGTTGCTGCGGAGTTGTAAAAATGCAGTGAAACTGTTCGCAGTAGGTAATTTGGAACAAGTTTTCCGTCGTTTTAAATTTTTCCTCTGTGGAACTGCAGAGAAATAATCGCTGATATAAAAAGAGGCTTTCGCACCTGCAGCCGCTCTGTGGGCGTCGGCGTCGGCGGCGGCGGCGGCGAGCCTCGACCGCCATGGACTATTAGAGGAAAAGATTTTAAAACATCCAACCAATGCGATGCTTCGCTTTTACCCTCCAAATACTTTGTAAGCAACCACTAAAGATTTTTTATTTCAATCTACGTCAAACACAAATCATACCTAAACTTCTTTATGTTATTTTTTCTATCAAAAATGTTCGTGTATTTAGGTACCAGTTCCACCACAAGTTTAAAAAAGTTAGCGGAGTTTTTTTTTCTGTGTCACCTAGCCAAACCGAACTTCTATTCGTGCAAATATTGGTGTAAAACCAACTTTTATTTTTCTTTTACTTTGAGGTTTTGTAGTTTATTTCAACACCCAAGATCCGATATTGTATGAAACAATGGGTGATTATTTTTTAAAATGACCATTTGGATGAAAAAAATTGTCCATACGCGATATTTTTTATTAAATATACTTTTAAGTATCAAAAAAGTACCTATTATTGTACAATGTTGTATTGTCTAGTAGAATTAAACAGTTTTATGTATTAAATATTACAATTAAAAAAATAATACTTATTTTTTCTCAGTGGGTTCGGATGGTCCCTATACGAAATTATTTGTCCTCTTCACGAGATACGTTACAAAATTTGACCTAAAAAAGTTACTGGAACCTTTATTTAATTATGAGTGAATATATCGCCTAGACAACAGTGAAAGCGTATTTCTTCAGTATACATTATTTAATTTAAATAATTTTAAATATATATTTTTTACTTACAAAACATCGTCCGAAATTTTGTTCATTTTTGTTTATCATTTTTGTAACAAATAAATCTGGTAATAATTGAAAACTAGAAAAAGAAACACTTAGCAGTTCAACGAGTCAATGGCACGCCAGAAACGAATTTGAATCGGTCATTTCGTTTACTGTGTGAAAAAGTGCACGACGCGTGTTTTTTTGTCGACCGGAAAAATTCCAGTTTTAATTTATCCATTTTGTGTTGTTTGTCAAAATACACAGGTAAGCGGCTCCTTTTTCATTAATTGTTTATTGGAATAGTTTATTATGTATCTTTATAAAAAGGCACGGTGATTTCACTCATTGAGATTTCTGTTGGCATAAACTATTTGAGATTATTTTCAAACAATGTTGCTTCTTCATTTTTGTAACAATTTTTGATGACGTTACAAATATGACGTTACAAAAATGAAGTAAAGCTGTAATCACATCGGTGACTATAATGTGGACCACTAATTTAAACATTATAATCGGAGCGTGATTGTGCATGCGCACCCAAATGCAGTAAAAAAAGCCTCAGCCACTTATAATTTTTACTAATTCTATTTTATTATGTCAATGAAATATTTTGTTTAATTATGTTTTCTTATATTTTAAGTTAAAGAGAATAATCTTTTATGTTGTTATTATATATAGTGACTTCATTGATTTCATTATTGATAAAAAAAAACAATTTGTGTTGATTATTGGTATTGTGTTTCATTTCATTGCATGACATTTAATACATGAGTAAAATAAAATAGTAAAAAATAAAGTGTGCATTGTGAGTAAGCCCTAATATTTTATTTTTGTTATTTTTGTAACAAGTTTTATTTTTGTAACACTTTCATTTTTGTTTCATTTTTGTCACAATGGTCATTTTAAAAAATAATTACCCCAATAGGTTACCTAAATTGTGATATATCGTTCTAGCATTTTGCATGTTAGTTGAATTTTACACGATTTAATTAACAGAGTACATTTTAGCAAACAAAGGCAGCACAAAATTAATATGGTGAAATGTGCTCGGCACCAGCTTGCAACTATTTACCAAAGAGCATAGATATTCAGTGGTAATGAAAATTCGTTAAAGTCCGCCATATACATTCATTTTGAAGGCACAATTTGCAGGTAGGGCATGGTAACGAGAGGGTAAAGCGGCGCACTATAGCCAAGGTAATGAGAACGTAATAGGTGTTCCCGCCGCGCGATCTGGAACAGTTCCTATATACCCCCACTCTCCTCTATTAGCACGCGTTTAATGTTAGTCCACAAAGCCACATGTGATTACCTTTAAATTCCCATTTTGAAGTTATTGCTAGCGGACTAACATATTTAGCAATGTATACAGTGCAGTTATACTCTGCGAGGATTACTATTGACTATTAGATCCAATTTTGATTTCAAAATCTAAACTGTTTTGAGTAGGTAATAACATGTACAGATTAGGCGCTTCCCTGTATTAATAAATAAAGGCTTACTAAACATATTTTACATTACCTTCGATTTGTTAAACAACGAAAATGTTATTGCTTTTTATGCTTAAAATGAATGGAAACTATTTCTAATTACTGCATGTAGAGGTATACTATCTACGGAGCAAATTGCTGCTAACTACGTATTCATTTAATTAAATAGCAAGCAATCGGCGACATCCAAAGCGATATTTCCATGCCAGTGCTTCTGTGCAGCAGGCTAGCACCAGATTTCCAAGAATTTTGTTAGCTTAGCGTGGAATAAACAATATACCTAGGAAAAAAAACTTATTCAATAAATAACTGAAATACCTTTATATTTTTAATATATCTAATAACTAAATAAATCATTTATTCTTTGGTTTCTAGATTCTGAATTTCAAAGAATTCTGTAAACAAAAATATAGGTGCAAATTATTTATCTGATGTATCGTGCTATCTCCATGTTCGTCCAATTCCACATCTCGTATTTTGTCAGTGGATATGAGGTAGGTACACTTATAATGAAAAACATAAGAAAACGTCTCTGTCGGAATCCCCTAACAATGGAATAGTAACACCGAGCCTCTTTTATATGAATGAGGATATAGTGTGGGAACCTCAGGAGAATATAATAGAGTTCTTTTGAAACGCGTGACTCCTTTATTGACGGAAGTATACAAATAAAGATACGTGTTTGCTGGCACGGAAATATTTCAATCGTAAATGTAACGAGATCCCACGTGGAGACGAGTGAGCGCCACCGCCGAGCGACTTGCCTTTCTCGGCCTAAACTACATCACTACCAGGTCTGCAATGAGGTTGTTTTATAATAATCAAACACCTTAATTAGTTATACTCGTAGATACGCAATTAAGATATTATGTAGGTGCGTGGTATTGGTTATGCCTAACATACATTATTATTACATACATAGGTCAAAAATTCATATTATGATATTAAAGCTTTCATTAGCCCGTCGTCGTGACATTAAATAAAGTATTGACTTTTATATAATACTTTCTATGATTATACTATGTGTTGTACATACATACAAATCTGTCACGCCTCTTTCCCATAGGGGGAGAAGCAATTTCAAGATAGAATGAAGTATAGATAAGTATAGCCACTCAGAGATACAAATAGAAAACTATTTGAATTTAAAGTATGAACTGTGAATTTATGTGTGAGAAATATCAGTGGATAGAATCGTAATAGCGGTTTCCAAATGCCCGAGGCAGAGAGTGAGATTACCTCCTAATGCGGCTGGCGTAAAATTTGAGGGTGCAGTAAAATCCGTAAGGATCACCATCTAATTCCAAAGTATTATTCATTTTACGGTCCATCAAAAATACAAACCCTTAATAACTAGCTTAAGAAAGAAAAAGACAAAATATTTCTTTACTTTCTTGTAGTGAGAAATAATGGAATGAGGAATTATTGTACGTAGCTACATAAATTAATCCTGAATGTAGGTATCGTATAAACTTATATAATATTTAACGAAAAAAGGGTTGGATTTGTAAGTAGAGATATAAAATGGGGAGGAAAGCTAGCAAGACCAATTCGGTTTGTACAGTTTTTATCGTGTTTCCAAGCTGAGATATACCGTTTTCTTAGCTATTATGTTCAGTTTTCAGACAAAAACATTTTCCGGAAAACGAGAAACGGTGAATATTTTAATTTGGGAAACGTTAAACTACTTGAAAGAAAAGTGCATTCCGTTTGGCGGTAAAATGTGTGGGGTAGAGTGAATAAGTAACATCAGGCGCTTATGAAAAGTGGGGTTAAATGGCTTGAATTGGTATGGCAGCTCTCTAACTACGGCTCTGCTCTACATTTGTAGAACATGTTAACCAATATAGAGAAATAAAATAAGCGACCTAAGAGAAGCTTTAATTGTGTTTTACACTAGTTGCCTTCTGTGACTTTCTGAGTGCAGTCTCAAATTAAATTAAACTGAGGCAATTTTGTCTTGCTCTTTGGTGGGAAATAAAAGTGTTTATTGCTACATATTATACGACAAAATACTGCATAAGAACATACTGGTTGTCATTTCTGCTCTGTCTGAATATGATAAACTGACCAAGTAATAAATACCGAAATGTACGTATACTTAAGCGTTACTGTGATCTAAGAAGAACACGCATACGATAGGAGTAGTATAATATATGCCTAAAATTGCAATAGAAAACATAATATATAAATAATTTACTGTAGAGCATATTAATACAATCTTATATGATTTTTAAATACTTCAACATGGTTTGGTGAAAGAAATTAAGGAATAGGCACAAAATTGTCTGTCGGGAAGCTAAGCAGCGCTCTGGAATTTTATTCCTTTTTTATAAAGACGTCATAAAAGTGGGTACGTCGAGATAAGGAAGTTACACGACGGGGACTCAGTGTGGCGAACAGCGATCCATCTGGGTAATTGCATTATATTCGAAGTGCGTAGCCGCCGCGTGCCGCCGCACCACCGAAACGCCGCCGCTGCTTCAGTGCCCGGAAGGAACTGCTAGTTATCATTTCTACCCAATATCGACACTTTTTCGTGACTTTTTTACTGGCAGAATTTTTTCCTCCAGGCGTTTTTCTATAGAACCGTTCTTAGGTATACGAACGGGGAGCTTTTCCATTATCCTTTTCTAAGTACATACCGATAGGGATTGATTTATCAAAAAGTAGATAACCGGTTTTTTTACATAGATAACTATAGTACCTATGTAAAAAAAGTTTTCCTCGCTAGTTTATCAATATATTTTTTTAATATGCGCTTTTAAAAGTATTTAATGGATATTAAACGAATTTAACGAATTTCAATTACCTTCTAATCCAGTGTTTTAGACTGTAGACAATGGGAATACTAAGCAGTACACTTCTTCTGTGTAGCTGCTGTGCATGTGTGGGAGGAACTGACTAAATAATGGCGATGGCTGAATACATCAAATTGTAAATGTATAGCTGAAGGTAGGTAGGTACGCAGTTCATGGAATTTTTGAAAGCTTTGCATTTATCTCAGCCGGCCGGCTGGCGGTCCCCGCTGTAGGCCATTCTGTAGCTTGCATAAATGTCGCTCTCATTCACTGCCTATACGGAATCCACTAGTTACAATTCCTCTCCAGTTTTTCCTATTCTCTTTTAGCGTCGACGCGTGAACCTTTGATAGCTCAGAATTTTCGCGTCTATAACACGTAATTCTATTTCCGGATTTTCGCGTATATACTTGGCGTTCCCGCTGCTTGACACACCTACATTATCTGTCCGGAACACGCTACCAAGCTGACATATTCCGAATTTTGTGCGATTTTGCTCGCTAGCCGTCCAAAAAGCCCGAGTTTGACATACCACGTCGCTTTCACTTTGTGAAGCGAAATTTAACGTCGTCTGAACAAATGTATTCCAAGAGCGGTCTGTCTAAACTCATCGCAGTGTTAACCACATATTGACAAACATTTTACGAAAGGGTCGGGCATGTTAAGACAAAAGGACAAATTTGGGTTAATTAAATTCCAGTGTCGGGCTTTCGGGCCAGTGTCTCGAGTCTCGCTCGTCACGGCTTCTTGAGCAAAGTAAAGTGTAAAGTCTTATCAGTGGTAGTTGGTTCGCACCCCGTAACCCTCCCGCCCGTATCCGCCCCCGCCCCGGATCGTTCGCGCTCCTCGAAGATTAATGCGCGTCTAATGAATCAGCTACCGTGACAAATCAGGACCCGGTAATGGATAAGGCCTTCCTGATCTTGTGGCCACAATAAATCGGCTGCCGGTTAAAATTTTGATTTAACCTTTTCACCCTTTGTGTAAAAGAGATCTACGAAAGAAAATGTGCCTAGCTGGTCAAACTAAGAGTGAAGTCAATTAGTGCTCTCCTTTTTTTGAAGGCAGGGGTCATTAACAAGATACAGACCTATTTTTAAAATAAGTTAAAATTATAATGAACCTACGTACCTATATTATCTATCTATTAACGATCTTGATTCCAGGATATACAGGATTTGTTCAAGTGTTGCGAAATAGCTTTGAGATCGACCGAAACCTATTCAGGGAAACCTCAAAGAGGTACTAGCTGAGTGGTGATAGCGAGATGAATATCCTGTTGCTAGATTAATCTATACAAACTTGGTGATCGATTACAAAATATATACTTAGGTGATTGATTGTTTCGGTTACTTATGTTAAGTTTATAATTTAGTCCTAGCAGTTTTTGTGGAAACCTCTTATTACTATAAACAATTTTTAAATAATAAATAAGATAGTTTTCTACTTTTATACCTCCAATATTTGCAAGGCGAGAATAATTATTATGTTAATGCTTTTCCCACTTGTGAACAAATTGCGTTGTAATAGCGGGTAAATTAGTGTCGAATACCTCGCAAGTTTATGTATTTGAAAGTATATGCAAATGACGTAAGTATGTAAATGTAATTTTGTATGAGACGAGTGAGTCTATGTTGGTACAGCCTTGGCACGTGTACATGTTGCACGAATGAGGCGGGGATGTCGCGCTATTTGCACACGAAAACTATTTTTTATTTGCCGCTACATTTTTGAGAGTGCGTGTGAATGTTACAATACAATATAAGTATGCATTTATAGTTGGGATGCTCATGTTGATGTCGCATCGTCGTGGCGCTTCCTTTCGTCCGATTTGCTTCACGACGTATCGCTCGCAGCTGTTTCAGGCACGGAAAAAGGCAAACACGAATTACTTACCACCCTAAAAGCATTTCAGTGTTTCTCTGTAATTACCACTTCGATTTAGTGTTCTTGAAGTGATAGAGCACGTAGATTTTAATTAGAGAAGAAAAGGATATTAAATTTAATGATTTGCAATATTAGGTAAGTACTTACCTATTATAATTTTTGAATTCTCAACATCTGTTATATTACTTATGTATATGTAGATTCAAGCAGATAAAAATAATGTTTTCAATTGCTTTATATAAGTATATTGTAATGCTGTTAGAACGTTAGTACTAACATTTAAATATTAAAAGTATACTAGTACGTACCTAAGTATATTGTTAAATTTAATACGTGGGTGACAATTTGGGGATTACTTACTATAAAGAAGACGAAAGCTTAAGGAATACAAAATAAAGTCACAATCTAGCTCACAGGAAAACTAACAACCTGCGGGAGTTTGGGACGCATTCTTAATTCAACGACAGCCATACTAGAAAGGTACGACTATCTGACCCAACATAATTACGATAACATTTTGATACGGGAATGCAAATTAAGTTCCAACGACCCTTGGGCGGCATAACGCTGTTTGATTATTAATTTTATACAACGAGGACTTTTTAGGACGTCATACTTAGCTCCGAGGATATTGGGTTTCAATCAATATCGCGAAAATAGGGGGTGAGAGAACAGGCCTGAATAAAAACAATTCGGGGTTGTTAGCAGGCCTTTGTGACGGCGTGTTTTTAAGACCCCGCTGCCGCAGCTTCAGTGCGCTCGACTCGAACCTTCTTTACAACTGAATTCTTGTTACGTCGATCAACAATCCGTCCCTTCTTAGATACGAAATGAAAGGGAAATCTTTGATTATACGAGCTATAAAGGAAGAAGAGGGAAAATTTCCCTTTCGTAACATAATTTTTGTATTCATAGCTTTAAAGTGCCCAATCTGCGATATTTAGTTTTTTTATATAAAAATGTTAAAAATACCTATAATATAACTTTATGAAAATATAAAGAAAAAAAATATGGCCTTGTGGTTTCTTATGACGATTGTAAGGGATAACTAATTAAAAAATGTTGTTTGCTGTGGAATATCCAGAAAGGTCTTAACTAAAAAAACTTGTCGACTCACTGAGCTCTCATTTGGTGATGGTTTGGCCCTGTCGATTTCAACGGGATCTAAATTAACGAGTTTGGGAAAAAAGTTAGAAATTAATGGACAAAAACATTTCAATTATATTTCCATTAGCTTTGAGACCTTACGTACTTAATGAGATTTTGCTGATGGGTCTCTCGACATTTACTCTGAAACAAAACAAATTAATTAAGAAGGCGCTGGCAAGCATACGGAAAGATGTGAATGATGTAATAAAAAGGTACCTAGGTACTTATATAAATAAGTAGCTAAGGTACTTAATAATAGTAGTATCTTATAATATAGGTACCATCTTGTTTGTGTCGGCATAAAAAAACGCAGCCATTTGTGAAACTTATGCTCCATTGTTTTTCTATCTCAGGAATCGAGCGATCAGGAATCAAGGGAAGTTGATCCTACCCTTAATAGATTTAATCTTCTCTATTCTCTGGAAATGGAAGCGAAACCGTTTGTGTGTTAAATGGATCGACCAATAACATTGTGTTCTCTGATGCAGAGCTGATTTTATTGGTCTCAGCAGAGCCCGAGCCCGTGTAAGGAACGTAAAGAAACTTCGGTCGACCCAAAAGTTTTGTCATGTAACAATGTAATTAGCCCTCGGGAGTTAGCTGCCCCAACTCGTAGCAAATTCTTTATCTCGCCTCAGCGTTTTCACTTACTAAAATTTACATTCCGCTCTTAATGAGATAACAACCATGGGCTGTGATTATACATGAATTAAATACTTTGTAAAGTATTTCCTACTCTATGGTTCGAGGATTGTGGTACTTTTAGTCTCGTATCGTTCGTGATCATGCAAACAACGGAAGAACGTTGCGGTTCTAAATACTCTCATAATCAGCTTACTTCCTTGTAGTTCGTGAGCGCGGTATATAGTTTTTTTCCTGGAGCGTATTAAATGCAAACAGTACTTAAGTATTTTCCAACGAAATGCAAATTAGACTGATAAAAAAGACGATTCAGAAAAGCTTCTGAATAATATCAAAGAATTTTTAACCTTATTTGTTTGATAAATAAACTTACCCTTTTGTATAGCTTTTAACTTATTAATATGAGTACTTTAGTTAATATTTGATTTTAATTAGAGTTAGTAACATACACTGAGGAAATCTCGCCCAAGATTAATCTTGTAGTTAGTAAAGCGCGCCAAAGTTGGTAAGGTTGTTAGCAGTAGTGGCCTCGACGCATGTTTATTTCAGAGATTGCGAGGGTGTAACTTGAAACTGTTTGCTGGTTTTGAGGGCGCCAAGCAAACACCGCCCGCTCCCCGGTATGAACTACAGCTTAACGAGCCGCTGCTTCGTGTTTTTGCCTATCAATAAAACTGTGAGCGCAGCGTTTTGAGCGCGCTCAATTGAATAATGTTTATCTTTAACATTCTCTTGCTATGCTAGCGAAGAGAAATGGAACAGCTTGCATACAATAAGTTTGAGAGAGTTTCGCTATCGTGTAGCGAAGCGGTGAGGCGGCAGAGCGGCGCGGGACAATCGCGTCGTCTCGCGTCGCGTCGCGCCTCAATACACACGCTATCCTGCAACCAGGACATGTATATTGTATAGCAGGGGAGTCACCACACCGCTTCTTTCACTTTCTTGTCAAATGTTTAGGTACTCATTGCTAATCTCAGTGTCGTATCCTTTAGATTTATTTATAAATGCAGATAAGTAAGGAATCAGTTTTTTTCCTCTAGATTTAAAAAAGTAAAAACTTAATGACAGAAATAAGATTAGTTTACAAGAATGCAAAGTTTGTGCCCAGTAAGCGAATATCCAAGAGATTAGTGGTGTTACTCCGCCAGGTAAGGTCCCAGCTCTATGCGCCATATGCTCGCTCTCTGACGGATATTGGGTAGACCACAGCCTGCACGGTTTAACTGCACACTTTCCTTACAAAGCGAAAAGTTTGCGTTGAACTAAATGCACACGGCGGCCGGCCGTCCGTTTGTTCGCTCAACCAGGCTTCACATTTGTCAAGTTAGAAACTTTCCACCGCACTAAACCTACCTGTGGAATAAATTTGCTTTTGTGGTTCTCCACAATACCCACTTTCAGAGTTTCCTTAAGTTAGTTTCGCCCTTACTTAATTAATGGTGGTTAGATTTAGATAATAAGGTAAGCTTTTATTTTCTTTTTTTAAATTTCTAACTTTAATGAAACATGAACCAATCAAAATGGCTGAAATATAATCTGCGCCTTAATTTTTCATCTATCTTGTTTGTTGTCTTTTCATTACCTAAATGTACGCAGAGGAAAATTAAAGGTTGCGCTAATTTGATTTTTATTCCATAATAAAATGAAAGCTTGAAAGAAAAAAGGTCCTCCGTCTTTGGCCTTGTACATTTTGTGTGACAAGCAAACGTTACGCTATTTGTTCGTCAATTAGTCCCGGACACAGGTAGGGTGGCTCGACCTGTGAGCTGCGGCGGAGATGAATGGCTTTCTAATGAATCGGCTGCCAGAACGCAAAGTTCGTTACCGTAATGGATAACGGGGACCACTACTCTACACGTTACCCTACTGGCCTATATGTTTGTTGGCTTAGTTCCGACATTGTAATTTAATAAACTAATGTACCTACAATGGACAGTCTATGAATTATTGACGACCCGACCCCACTTTCAGTGAAGTTTACGACTTATAAACGTTACAGCGTCGCCGTTGTTAAGCACTAATTGCAATATTAAAATATTATTTTGTTTGATTCGATTCAAATTGAATAATTAACTTGGTAGTTTATTAGAATTGAATAAATTATGGTTTTTAGTAATTGGCAACAAAATGTGGTACTTAATTATGTTACCTGCCTTTTGTCGAAATACAAATACGTATTTTAAAAGTTCTGAAAGAAGATATGAAGATAGGTAATAGGTAGTTATTTCGCTTTATAATCCCTGGGAAGAATTTCATATTTCACCAGCGAATAAGTAGCGTATTATTTCGTGTCAGACAGGTGTCGCTGCCGTCGGCTGCCTAAATTCATCTCTGCTAGCAGGTGCACGCAAACGACGCTCCTAATCCGGCCCTGACGCGCCCGCCGCATCAACTGAGGCCCTGAATAATAGAGCCGGCTCATGCCATCACCAGCCAGGAAACTCCATTTGTGCTTACAATTTTTGGACCATCAAAATGTATTCATTTTTTGTCTACTTGTTCACCAACGAGAGCAAAAAATAAATTTTATTTCTAATATTCATCATATTTTAATCTTCAATAACGAATAATTTATTATATGCCAGTCTTGAGGTAGCTTTAATCAGGTTTTTCGAGTCCTTGTAAAGGGCTTCTAACTCTAAAGTTCCATTTAACCTATCTATCTACGACAGAAATTGGAGAAAATAAAGACAACATTCTTAAAAGCTTCAACTATTTAAAAAACCGGGTGTAAAAGTAGTTATCAGTTATTTAGAGTACCTATCGATAGCATACCGTGCCTTCAAAGCTTTTGTTTGTAACACTAACAAGGTAAGCAGACTAATTTTTTCGATTGAATTCTTAGCATGTGAAAGCTTGAACACGCGATCCTTGTTATGTAATTAAGTTTTTAGAAGGTGTAGAGAAAAGGAAATGTAAAATACTGGGTGCTGTTCCACGGAAACGTGTTTAACAGGTAAGTAGATACTGAATATACTGCTTGTTAGAAGCTTCTTAAACTGACTGGAAATTATACAGCCTGTAACACGAGTAGGAGTAATTAGATAATAAGAGTGGATAATTATAATAATTACCACTTTCTTTGATTTAAACAGATTTTATTTTTAAACAATTTAAATTTTTTAGTTTGAAACCATATTGCTTAGTAATGATGAGTGTTATTTATAATATTTGTGTGTTTAGATTTAAGGGAAGCTTACACTAATGGTGCTAGAAGTTTGCTTTGGATACCAAAACAATTCCAAATTTTCTTTAAAAAAAAACCTAATGACTTAGGCAGGCACACAAATAAGTTTGTAGTAGTGTTTGGTACATTATTGGATCAAAGTCTAGTCTATGTACGCAATCATACAAGTTCTACAATCAATAAGACCAATTTATAAATGTCAGAATCCTAAGAATCAACTTACAGCTCGACTTTGTATTGTGCGTTAAAAAACAAAAGGACAATAAACTGAATTGCTCCTTTTGTATAAAGCCATCAAACGGTACTCTGTAACAATAGAGGCTCTTGATGAATTATCAATTTTCTCTTTGTCACACGCCAAACAAAAACTCGTGATCATACCTGGCGCGGTGTGTTATCTTGGCAGAGACGAACGACCGGTATTTGTTCAATGTGTGATTCGTATGTGTGTTCGGGAATCAATCAATTGACGACGATACTTCTATTGTCTTGCTCTATCGATGGATTCCACATTTTATTGTGGTTTACTTTATTTTATTTTGATAATCGAACATGGATATATTTAGCCAAAATTATGAAAGACTGCTGAAAACGTGCTTTTGTATTTGGGTTACTGGTTTGCTTTTATTTACCAAAAGAACTTATTACATACATACATTATTTGTAGTAGGAAATAGCTTCAGAAGATATGGCTCTATTTTTAAAAGCACTTAGAAAATGCTCCCTCATAAAAATATATCTTAAAACTATTTTCTCGAATAATAAAGACAAGAACATTAAATTATTACAGTCATTACGTATTATGAGCTCAACAAATCTCCGGATTTTTTAAGAAGTTTCTTCATGAGAAAGTAATGTGAGCGAGGAGTGAATTGAGATTTAAACTTTTTCTTCTCAGCTCGAAGATAAACAAGTCGATCTGTTCTTGAACACGATAAATTATAATCTCTTCTGTTAGTTCTTCAGTATACATGAAACTAATATATTTAAATAACCAAATTATTACAGATAAATTACAATTTTGAAGCAAGTCTAACTTTGGTAGGTAATACGAGCATAGGTACACATATGAATTTTGAACACATTAAAAGATAACACATTGTTTGATGTGTAGCCTCTAGAGAACAACCCTACCCATTTGTTAATACTGATAATAAAGAGTCGAGGGTTAATATATATTTGTAATTGGTCTCTATTTTGTGAAAAACTTTTTAAGTTGCGTTATATGAATTAATATACTCCCTTCCTTATTTATTACTTAATGAGGGAACAAATCGGTGGGTAAATAAGAAAATGTACAATATGGGGCTCGTAGGAAAAATAACGACAGAACGAAATAACTTACCTCTTTAAGCCAGTAGGTAAGTAGTATTTTACTTAATGATCAGTTTTGTTTTATTCAGTTAAGAGACATTTACAAGACATTTCTAATTATATCCAGCTTATCATATAAATACGAGATACAAGGTATCACTGGCTAATTGTATTTGGTTACCTATTGTTCAGTGATTACTGACAATGCCACATGACTGATTTCCCACAGGTCGACAGCAAGTGCGACCAACGATAGGTAATATTGATTGAGGTACATTACTTATATTGTAATTATTAGTTTTCTTAATATTTTTCGACAAGAGCGATGGCAAATGTATTCTTATATCACCTGCTCATTACTTTACGCAATTACGCAGTGCTTGTGCGCATCGAGTCATCTTTACAGTGTGTGACATAATCTTTGAACGTCTTTCACAAATATGGAAATAACCTTTGAAATAACAGATAGGTATGTAAGAAAAGGCTAGGTACTTAAATGTAATTGAAATGAAATAGGTAGCATAAGATTTTAAATAACTTTTTGGAAACAGTTTCGAAGTGGACATAATATATAACGATACAATATTATTTATAGAATCTGCTTACTTTATCTCAAAAATCGCTTTATAATTTATTTACATATAACTGCTTACTTTTGCCGACAATTTTGCCCGAGGGACCTAAATAAACTTTACTATACCACCCACTGTTCACAAAGATAACTTGAGGGAAGAAAACTACATTATATATATATATAATCCTCTATCCCTCGGTTTTTAGTTATCTCTAGCTAGAAATGTAGGTGTATCAGCCTATTTATTAGTCGGTTTGTACGTATGTTTTTTTTTATATTTTTAAGAATTGGTTGGTTTTATAATAGGCTCATCATTGATTTTCATCATTCAGCATTTTCGATTTCATTTGCGATTTAAAACATGCCAATTTGACGTATCATTTTACAGCTGTGAAACGGTTTCCGTGTACCCATTTATATTTATTGAATGAGCTTGGTAAAGCAAAGAGACGGAGGAACTTTCACATATTTACGAGTATTATACGTATTACGTATACGTACCTACCAAAAAGCACAGTATTATAAAATTATATCAGAATCTCAAACAACAAAAGAGGTATGTAATAAAACGACAATGTACACAATAAAATATTGTATTTCAACGTGAAGGATCTGGTAGCAATAGTGTTGACAAAGTTTACGAGTTGTACAATCAATATTTATTAAGAAATAACCTTGTGAAGGCATGTCTATATATATAAATTGATTATGGTGGAGCTATTGCAAACTAATATACTTCAACTACGTATATTACGCATGTTAAAAATATACTTAAATAAATACTCGACACTTACTTATCTATCAGTCACGACAATTATTGTGTAATTAAATTGACGTGTTGAATACCAATTAGAAAATCATAATTATATAGCCACGAAAGTTCCTTGTTATGTTAATAATCTGTTAATTGCTTCTCAGATCGATACATCATTCTTTATTCTATGATTTTTTAATTACTTAATAGTCTTATTAGTTCTTCAAACGACACCGATTACCGAGTTTAGGCGATCTTCATTCGTTTGTAGTTTACCTAAAGGTATGTTACTGTGTATTTGGAAATAAACAAATAACAAGTAAGGCAAATAAATTAGTCAATTTCGCAAAATTCAAATTTCGACCCAATTGCGAATACCGTTACGTGCCGTTGCTATTCAGCAACCTGCCTGTCCTGCTACATAATATATAACATGCTGCTGTATTATCTACGATAATTCTATGTAAAGCCTATCGATGGTAGCCTTTTGACTCATAAAAGAATAACTACCATACTTACCTAGTACTTACATTAACAGTATTAACTTGGCTATGGTCGTAGCTACGTATGAGATTTATGTTTTTGATATGTCAATTCTAGCACTTGCTTTTTCTTACCAAGTCTTTTTGAGCACATAATGTGGACCAGTGCCCAGTTCCGCTTTTATTTGAACGCTTTCAAGAATGAAAAAACTTGCAATTCTTGTCGTGAAAGTTGGGCTCTTACGCCCATCTGCTCAAGCTTCACTTAAGCGTAATTTGCAGCGTATATCTGAAGCTTCATCCTGTGGTTAGCAGAGTTTAATATTACCGATGCGTATTGGGAGCAACTTGTATTGGGTATCTATTGGCTGGGCGGCGGCGTTGTTTACCTTGAGTTTCCGGTTGTCGGGCCGCCCTAAACCAATATACCAATATTGTAATGACGTTTACTATTTTATAGGGCAAATGTTCCATGGCGTTATTAGGTAAGTAGGTACCTACTTCAGTCAAATATCAGTTGGAGAAATGAAGTCAGTCTTCACTATGACTTTATGTGCCTCTGTGAGTTCGATGATGATTAAAGTGAGGAACTAAAATATATTTACTTACTTACGTAATAGGTAAATCAGTAAAGTACATGTAGGTATTACTTACGTAATAGGTAATCAGTAAAGTATATGTAGCAGTGTATATTTGCTATTTAAAGATGAAATTCGACCTAATGCCTTTTTTCTCTAGGGCTAAAACTGTCAATTTCCATTAATAATAATGGAAGTAGGTACTCAGAAATAAAACGAGTTAGGTACATTTTAAATTTTTATCCTTTTACATTTTGTTTTAAAAGTATAATCTTACTTTATTACGGAAAACAATAAAAGGAAAAGAAAAATTGCCGAAAGATCAGGTATCGATTCAAGTGGCTGGGTATTTTCCTCTACAATACAAAGAATTAGGACAAAATGAAAGTCATTGGACGTTCATTTCTGTTCGTTTCCACGCCATCAGGTTTTACTGGAAGCGAAGAGCGCGTATTGTGAATCTGATAGTTTGGACAATTGCCTTATTTTCTCTCTGTATTGACTTCAGCGTACTGTCATTTAAATCCACTCTCGAATATAATATCATTGATGTATTTTATTTTGTTTGATAGAAAAATAGTCGTATTTTTGTTTTCAGAGGAGACTTCATTAATACAATTTATTTGTTTAATAATAGGTACCATAACCAAGTCTACAAAGAAGGTATCTAGTACATTACGCCTATTATATCTGTTTATTGGCCAGTTTACTCCATTGTATTGCGTTGAACACGATAAATTGAGAAACTCGGAATCAAAGAAGTTTGCATTATGCCATAACAAAAGTTTCTGCTATATATATATTTTGATCTCCCCACGACAAAGAGACTTGAAATGAAAGGGAAAGATTGTACGTAAGATTATGATATAGCTAATATTTTGAGGAAGGAGAATAAGGTTACCAAGTATGATTACATCTGAATAATAATGCAGTACGTGAGTGTGAAGTTTCTGTATATTTAAGGAGTCCGCGCCAAATGAACCCCAGCCACAAACTTTATCTAACTTACACCATTAATTTAGGTTCACTAAATGAGCTCCAGCGATGATTAAGTTTGTTTTCGTTGCCACAGATTTCCGAATCGATATCAACTTATTGCTGCTCAAGCTGAAACACATTTTAACAGTCGCGGGAAAAAGGGCGCTTTTAATTTATGGTTATAATTTATGTGTAATATATCTAAGGAAACAGCTTATTCCAACGTTTTTTTACGAGTGTCTGATATAGGTATAGGTCGCGCCACGTAAAATTAACCCTAGCTGACAGATGCGCATTAGACGATTTTTGAGTCTGACGTTTAACATTTGTTTTAAAATACCATCGCCCACAAAAGTGTTTAATTACAGTCATGGTTTTACGCACAAAGGAAAGAAAAATATTATTAGTAGTATTAGTAAGGTGGAATATAAATAAAAAAAATACACAACTACCAATCAATATTGGATTTAGTGAAAAATGTAAAAAAAATATTCTAAAATTAAAAAAAAAAAACTTATTGTTCTTCCATTAAGTCTTCATGGGTGGCGCGAAAACTAGATGAGGACGCGGTGTTGATGCCAGAAGTGGCCATTTTATTATCATTGTTGTCGTCACTTTCATAACCTTTGGAATCAGAATCATTATCCCCTACGTATAGTCTATAAGTCAACATAGGTAACCGCGTGCGAAAGACTCTTTCAAGAATGAAACGATAAATAGCCCTAGTACTTTCGAGCGTAAGTGTACCCATGCGCGAACAAGTGATTTTCATTTATTTCTAAAGTTCTTTTTACGTGGCGCGACCTATACTTTGTTAAGTTTATACGTAGAAAGTTAATAGGCATTATTGTAATATTTACTTATTGTGAAGTCAAAGGTATAGTCTAGTCGATAGTCATTTATTGATTTCCAAATGAGAAAGGCGAGTATCCAAAATACTTCCTTTTAGCACAAAAAG
This sequence comes from Anarsia innoxiella, assembly GCA_947563765.1. Lineage (NCBI taxonomy): Eukaryota > Metazoa > Arthropoda > Insecta > Lepidoptera > Gelechiidae > Anarsia > Anarsia innoxiella. The sequence continues at coordinate 4,209,818 of OX387403.1, forward strand.
TAAAACATCAGAAAATCGGTGCTACAAACGTTGTTTTAGGCGAGTTAACTAACAAACTTTAACCATGGGTAAAATTACCACATTTAAAAATAAACTAGCATTAACCTATTTATATGTGTTGAGTAATCATTTTTCCCCAGAAGAATATTTTTTTATGATCCTGTCCTAAAGTAGTGTCATAAAATTCAGTTGTCAGAGAATAACATTAAGAAAATTGCATGAAACCCTTGGAGGCAATAAGCAATAGAAATCGTTTGCTGCGAGCACGGACAATTACTTTTGGGCTTGGAGATCCTTCTTTCAATTCACATTTCTTTATTGGAAACGAAGCGATTACTCTGAATTTAAGTAGATTTAGTTCCGGTATTATTACAGGCCGATTAAATGCCTTTGTGCTTTTGTTGAATCAAGTAATCAGTCTGATCTTTTTGTGGTTCGGGATGGGTTTTATTTTATTGTAGCTATTTGTAAATGTACCCTGATGCGGCGCAGTTGTTGTTGTCCCCTTTTACCACGTAGCTGTTTGCTTGTACCGACGTAATCCTAATCACAATAGGTGTAGGTTGTAAGCCCATTGTATGGTTATGTGTTGCGCATTAGGTAGTCGAGCGAGTCAGCCGATATTGTTAGGCGTCCAAGCACATTGTACAAACATCTGTATACAAATTTGCCCATTTAAATAAATTTCATCCAGCAAATGCTTTGTCTAATTTACATCTGACGTTCGATAACTTTTCCTTAGCCTTGGAGCATTTAAGTACCTATAGCTAAAAATAGGTACTCACCCTTCGTGATTTCTATTCATTGTTAAACAACAATTACTCATGGTAATATCATAAGAAGGTTGGTACTCATCTGATCTTTTACTGGTATTACTTACCGTATGTTTTAAAAAAGGCGTTGAACAAACAGTACTGTAGTGGTTTCAGTAACCTTTGTTGCCGATTCCGGTAGCGTATATGGAATGTAATTGAAGCGTGCCAGTCGAGCTCTGCGTCCGTTGGGACTCGCTTGAGGTACACGCACGCGCAAATACGCGTTACACATGTACCTACATCATAATATCATACCTTTCCAAGACTAACTTCATAGTAGCAGAAACTACGTGTTCTCATATCCGTCACATTCGCATTTTATTTCTGGATTTATAGCTAATTACGTAATAAGACAATTTCCAGCGCGTTAATAAAAGGATTATTCCTTACTACGTGATGATATTGATATGTGAATTCAAGTAGCATGGCCTGTAATTTATTTAGTCGTAACTAGTTATGCTAATTAGGTTCCTAGTACTATTCTGGTTTAATTCACTCCAAATCGTTGCATGATAATGTAATTTGCGAATATCAATCGACTTCCAAATTAAATTGGTTGCATAGGTAATTGCACTGGGTAGAACTATTGTATCAAGTAACTTAGTCTTTCTTTCTTTATTGACGACGTTCGGCAAGAAATCAGTTGGAAAGAGGTGTGTGTTAAATAAAAATGCTGCGATTTTGAATCGCCAGTATGCTAAAGCTATTATGATATGGGTATACTGTTCACAATTTTCATCAATTTTACTATTTTTCTTGACCTTAAAATGGATATTGGAGACTAAATATTCGTCTGAAGCAAAAATATTTTCAGGTCATCGCACACGCCTGCGAGCGGTTAAAAGGTTTTTTCCCATAAAAATGCTTTGATTTCCTTGCTTCCTAAAATGGTTCTTTTGTTTCATAAGTTTCAAACTTTTTCAATTTCCGTATCAGTTAATTATACTTTACCTTAAAGTTGTTGTGATATAAAATATTTTTAAAATGAGTGGAAAAATGTTTTGTGCCCTAGTTAGTTACTACAGATAGTTGGGTAGTACTCTACGTAGTTCTAGTTTTAAGTCAAGTCCACGTTAGGCCATAAATCGGTTTCAGAGCGTGAGGAGTGCAGGCACGTCGATGCGAGCGAGTGAATGCGAGTAAGTTACTCGATCGTCCGCTAAATCTCCGAAGGAATGCGAGCCGGATTTAATCCTCGCATGTACGAGAGCTGTCACACCCAAGATATATCACTGCCCTTAATTGCGAATATTGCTCTTGCTGGCGTCGACGCATATAAAGGACTAATTGTTGGTTAAACTGAGCTCCTAAATCTTAGGTGGGTGAACAGTCTCAGCCGATGAATCAGTGATAAAGTTATCCGTATTGACAGGGAGTGAACTCAAATGGAAAAATTTATGACGCAGCTCTGACAAAATAAAGTTTGGAAAAGCCAGAATGATGTCGATTGCATCCCTGACTCCGCAGATAGGATTCCGTGTAGAGTGCGGAACAATAGGTCAGTTGAGTAGAGCCGTTGTTGAGACGAATATCCCACAAAATAGCCAAGGGATTACGTCAGTGTCGCCTTGTTCTACCAGTGTTAACACGGCTTTGAACTTGTTTAGCGGCTGCAAACACTTCCTACATCTAGCCATTCGTGCTTTTATCGGTGAACGAACACAGCGTATTGTACGTACACTGTTAAGTATACCTATACCTAGGTATACCGATACTTAACAATATTGGCTTTAAAATACTTACTTCCACTTATTTTATTGTGTTTAAAAATAATTGTGATTGTATGTATGTTGTGATTCGCCTTATTGCTATTTATTTATGAACAAATATGTAATTCTACTGGTAGATATCCCCAACAAATAAGAAAATATCATAAAGAGAAAAGCTGAGAGTTTCGAAGAAAGTTGGAGCTGTTCGGTTCGAAATCACGTCGTGTAATGGATGGGTTGGCGTCACTGGAGATTTCATTTGTATGCCATTCGAATCGGTAAAAATGCACTATAGCTCCGATATTTTAATACAAGTTGAAAATATTCAAAAAATGAGTGAAGTCTCTTGTGTCCCATTGCTTTTTTAAAAGATTTCTTGACATTACCTACGCGTGTAATAGCATCATCGATCAATCAATCCTAAGTATGTATGGGTACCTACTTAGGTACAAGTACTTACATTTTGCGAAAGATTTAATTTTGTTTCTGTAACGGCTATTCGTAATAATGATTTCATTTTATTTCCAGGATGGTAACGATTTATATATGACAATGAACAGTTATAAGTTTCCGATCAGCTTAGTACAAAGAGTAGGTGCTACGAGAAAATAATAAAGGACTATAAAATAACAATAGAATAAATGAGATCATTAGAAGAGATACATATCACATACCTAGTAAGTAGTATATAACATAGTATGACGTGACGCAGTTGAAATAGCGCTAGTTACAGGAGTGAAGTTACGCTGCGGCTAATAGGAGCAAGCTCAGTTGTAGAGTACTCGTATGTTCCTTGTCGCCGTTCTCGCACTGTTGTTTGCCACGTCACGTCGGGGCGGCTGTGGCAAGACGATGCCTTGCAACTTAATTGCAAACACCACAACCACTATCGCGAACAATTCGCTTGTCACATTTTGCCAGCACCGTGCGTTTGCGATGAACCTAATTAACTTTTAAGCTTGTAGATCGGATTGGCTCAGAACTGGAATAGAGGTACTTAACCAGTTAATTTCCTGCTTTTCCGCTGTGTCGAGTGTGTGACCTACAATTATAATACTGTATATGAGGTACCTACTTATTAAAGTGTTTGTATCGAGGAGTTTCAAAACAAGCTTTTTAGTTTACCATCAGCAATTATCGCAGCATCCATTCGTCTACACCCAGTATCAGTAGCTATTTACTTAAGTTCGCTGCAAAAACAAGATAAAAGTTTGCTAGTTATCTCTATCTTTATTTTAAAGATGTTCTGTTTCTTACTTTCTAGTTCAGTAACACTTTAATCGCGTCTTTACTAGCCAAGTCCTGGCCCCGTGTTTATCTGTTTGAGCAAGAATCCATAACGACCGCAGTCTGTGGTTATGGACGTCGTGTAGCTTTACCTAACCGACCTATCTCCGTAGCTGGCAGCCAGGTCGAACACTTTGTTTATTGATTCTAACTGGTATGGAAACAATGAATCTACTAGCATCTGTACACGTCGTAGCTATCGGTTAAAGCTCTACCAACTTTAATGTACCGGAAACGTTGAATATAAATGTTATCAAACACTTTACCACATCAGATATCTCAAGGAGAACTTACTACAGGTACCTACAAGTACCTACATAAAACAGTTTATCTAAAAATATAATTCAGTTAATATATTAACTAGAGATGCGCCGAATATTCGTTTACTATTCGGTATTGCGCACCTCAACCGAATATTCGTATTCGGCCGAATATTCGGTTAAAATTACCATTTATTCGTTTATTTTGTTTAGTATTAATTTACTTGATAAAACAAGATAGGTATTAACCTCATATTCAATTATTTTAAACAAAGGAGCAGTCAATCTTATATCCTCATTTTCACATCTAGGTATCACAAGAGTTATTAGAAGATGATAAAATAAAGATAAGTTGATAAGTGTCACTTAAAGATAGAATTAGAAACCTAGATATTCTGCTCTATCGTGACAGTCAAAGGCGCTTCTTCTTTATAAACTTTACCTATTGGTTGCATCAAAATTAGTGTGAAGGAACAACCGAATAGTTCGGCCGAACTATTCGGTTCGGTAGGGTTTCAAACCGAATAGTATTCGGTATTCGTTATTCGGCAAAACCCATATTCGGCGCATCTCTAATATTAACTATTTCTATCCTTATATACCTAGTATATAGTGTACCTGTACGGGCAATGTGATCAATTGGGCATTATGCATAATGCCCGGGCATTATGAATAATGCCAAATATAAGCGGGCAATGTGATAAATACTATGCAATTAATCAAATTGCCGGGCATTATGCATAATGCCCGTCACCTATTGAGCAGAGTGATAATAAAGTTGTTTCAGAATTTTTTTTTTATTTTACAATTAAACCTTATCTCACCTAAACCTAACTGAAAGTCAAATAAATGTGTAGGTATTAAGAAATTCAAAATTCTCATCATTTCTTCATAGGTTAAGTTGGGTTTTAGTTTAGGTTAGGCCATTCCGGACTCTGATTGGTCTAATTGTTTTTGGGTGACATGCACTGGTTTCCCTAAAATACTTTCTAAATCCCTAAAATACTACTTCCCTAAAATATGTGGAAAAGGTTGATGGCTGGCACATGCGTAGAGACCTGTGTGAAGGTGCTGCTATGATGGCCGGCCATGTACCTGCGGACTTTATCAAGCTAAGCCTTTCACTTTTCAGCTTCCCATTTACTTACCCATACCTTTGTTCTGAATATTGCAGGGCAAATTTTTTATAATTTGTTTATTGATTTTAGCTCTATTGAAATGTAAAATGATTGTTTCTGTTTTTCAGCCTAAGAATTTGTAAAACTTAAATAGAAAAGAGCAACCCAACAGAGTTTCTTGCTAGGTTCTTCTCTGGGGGCATTCTTGCGAATCTAGCATTAACTTTAAAAAATGTCCCGCCCAAAGTGTTGTCAAACCTAACCTACAGGATTAAAAGAATTTCTTTTTCATTTTCTTTTACATTTTCATTTTCGTACGTAAAGTTTCTAAAAACTTAATTGTATTGAAGTACTTAATAAATAACATAACATATGAGATGCCAAATTATTTTTCTACGCTACTTCAATAATCTTAGTAGCTAAAAATGCAAAAACCTAAATTTTATCATAAAACAATGACCTAAAATTTCTAAAAAAATTGTCCACTAATATGTCTCTGTCAACGTTTTAAGAATTTGGCGACTTAAGAATTATCGCAACCTACAATAACAAGTTAACGGACTTTTATTATCAAATTGCCCAATGGGCTTTGGGCATTATTCATAATGCCCGGGCAATGTGATAAATAGCACAGTTTTGATAGTAATTAGTCACATTGCCCGATACAGCTGGGCATTATTCATAATGCCCGGGCATTATGCATACTGCCCGCATTAATCACATTGCCCGTAACATATCTACTACACTGTAACGAATCCATAATAATGTCTCATATTGCCTAGGGAATATCGGATATCTACAAGGAGAAGTGAATTCAGGTAGCCATTATTAAATAAATACACTGTTTGGACAAACGCGATAATTTCACATCGAGTTAGCAACCGGACTAAAACCGGAGCAATTAAATTAATTCCAGCGCATTAGCAGCGACCAAAATAGTTGGAATCGATGTAGCATCAAAGCCAGTTCGGAAATTAAACGTATTCATCGGCGACGTTTTGATTTGTAGATATTCCAAATACCTATACCGGTTCTTTATTTATTTCCCTTTCATGGATTCTTGTATTTAGGGTTAGTCTTTTCGACCATTATTTCCTTTGATGTTTCGAAATACCTACTAATTTCACATTTTGTGTCTAGGAATAGCAGTTCATGTATTAAGTAGGTAGATATGGTAGTTGAATACTTTTCTGTTTTAATAAAAGGTAATATTTATTTAGATAAGCAATATTAATATTTATACCTATCTTTAAGGACGGCAGAAATAGACGACAGAAAATAGTAGAATGGCGTAGATTCTACCCACAAGAGCGACGCTCTTAAATTTAATGATTATCATGATCTCTACCACGAATGTAGATCACATATTTTATACGAACGGTGTACGAATAATGATATTCGAATATATCATATAATAAAGCATTTTGATGTTTTTTGTTTGGCACCGATTCCGATTTTACCATTACTTACATACCTAGTTATAGAGATCTAATTACTACCTTTTCAGTACTCTAATTATACATATTTAGGTATATTACGGACGAAGCTATAATAAGAGCATCCCGTCCCGTCCTGCTGTGGCAGGGTGAGCCCTTGGCCCACCCTGTCGGCTGACGCTGAAATTACAATGCGCAGTTGAAATCACAAAGCCCCACGTCAGCCAAACGAAGTCTTGCGGAATTATTCAAGGCGTGATAAAATATTTCTTTATGTGCGCGCAATTTCGCAAAGGGATCATCCTTATTAACGTTGTGAGGTCACAATTAAATCAACACGAATAATATTCTGGAAAAATATTTACTTTTTACATATTTACAGAGGTAACACAATACAAATAAGATGCTAGTAGTTTACAAAGGACAAGTAATGGCTTCCGGAAACTGCTATCATGGATAGCGAATCGGACAAGAAATTGGGAAAAGTATTTGGGAAAAGGCTTTGACCGTCCGGCTTGTACAGGCTCAAGTTCTTAAAGAAAAGAATGAAAGTACAATTCCCTGATTTTATTTTACATTTGAAACGTTTACTTGAACGTTATATTATACACTCATTCTCGAGTGTAATTTAAGCCTTGAAGGTACTACGTAAATCTATAATACCGCCACAGAAGTATTGGAAATCTTAAAATTTACAAATTGTAATGTTTATTTTACGAAGTTGAGTGTAAAATGCGTTTGCTGGCACTAAAACACGGTTGTTGGCAGCGTGTTACACTATAAACATTTTGATAATGACTGTTACCATTCACTGCTGCAGTCGGCTACACACGGACTGTCACACTTACAAGCTCGTATAAACATACAACTAATTACCTAGGTATATATTTACAGTTAAGAACATTATCATGTCACAATTAAAAGTACTTATATTTTACATTGTCCTTTGTAATTTCTCATTTGTTATTTTTGTATTTAAGTAAACAAAAGTTTTTAATGACCTCATAAATTACAGATTTAAGCTTGTGAGCGTATACATTATAATATCGTGGTATACTTATTTTCTAAACTCTACTATTTTTATCCAGTCCGTATGTAGCGTTCAGTTGTAAATGTGATGTTACCGCCAACACGGCTTAGTGTCAGACCACGCTAGTGTTTCACGTTTACCATCTACATTATTTCGTCTATACAGTTTTACTAACCTAAGTTATAGATAATAATAGTTCAAATATACATTGTATAAAATTGTATTACACTACTAGTTTTCAAATTCAAACACTAACGTGACGATGAAACCTATTTACAATAAGTGATTTACATTTATCTACATCACCTGAGCGTGAGAGTCCAGAGAGCAATGAGGAGGATATAGACGAGGTTGGTGTAGTTGGGGTGCGCGTCGCTGGAGAGCGCGCTGGCGTGGCACTCGGCCTCGTCGGCGCGCAGCTGCAGCAGCGGCACGCGTCGTCCCAGCGGGTCCTTGCACGTGGCACTGCGCACTGCGCGCCGCAGCTCCGCGCCCGCCTCGTTTTCCTGCAGCCAGCGCCTCAGCCATGCGCCCAGCCATGCCAACTCGCATTCGCATCGCAACGGGTTGCCCGTCAAAATCAAACCACCTACGACAATAAAAAACACGTCAATAATTAGTTGTAGATTTTTTTGGTTACGCACGCCTAACGCCGTAACGTTACTGGACATGACAATAATATTGATTTTATGACAGCTACCTTTGTGCTCCAAGGGAAACAATGGTAAATCACGATCTACCAAATCGTTTTGGTGTGGAACATTAACGATTCAAACTCATTTCGGGGAAAATTAAATTAGGCACTTCAATTCGCGACGGAATCCATAAATTTTAATAAAATATTGTATTTTTTGCATTATTCCATTACCAGTGCCATATTTTTGTATGATATTATTTTAAGCGGGGGTTGCTGCTTTTTGGTAATACAGGTAACCTTACCTAAACATAACTAGATCAATTAGTAGATAGCATTATTACATTTCCACAAGTTCTGAATTTCCAACAAAACTCATTTTAGTTTTACAAAATAATTTAAATTGGGAACCTATGTTTCGTGTTTAATTGAAGTTAATAGTTTGTAGTTCCGTGCAGATTTTATTTGTAGGTTAATATTGCGCAGACAATTTACCTGATAGTAATTTTGTCGCGACGTGACTCCAACTGGTAAAATTTGGATAGAAGATGGCAGGATTAAGCGACGTTAGTTGGTTATAACTTATGTCGACGCCCAACTGCGGAACTTGGCCGAGGTGCTTCATAAACGCAGTAGGTAGTTTCGTGAGTGATGTCTTCGTAATCCTGATAAATATCTCCTGGCTGTCAGTAAACGGCTCGAACGCGTCGTCCGATATTCTCCGTAAGCTTGCTCCCCTTATTTCTAAATAGCGAAGATTCCTTGCATCAATTCCATGTAATTGAGTGTCCATAAGTTCGTCCATCCAGTCAATCACTAATTTATACAGTGATGGGAGGCAGTCTGTGATATTGGATAAGCGGAATGTGGAATGGTTGATAGAGGACCACGACTGTATATGCAGGGAACGTAATGACAACAAGGGACGGAAAGAATCCTGGTCGACTATGTCTAAATATTTGAGTCCATTTAAGTTTAAATGAGATAAGTTAGTCAACCACTTGAAACTATTTGGCGTAATTCTTACAATAGGGTTAAATGAGACGTCCAAAATGTTTAAATTATTCAAATGGAACCACATCTTTGGCACTAAAGAGGTAAGACGATTATGACTAAGGTCTAAGTGGCGAAGATTCACTAGCCGTTTAACATCAGTCTCCTTAAAACTGTTAATATAATTTGAAGTCAAATTGAGACTCGTTAAGTTTGTCAAAGGTAGATAAGGCACTGACTTTAAACTTATATTTGCAAGATTCAAATGCTTTAAGTTTGGGAGGTTATGAAACAGCTCCTTAAAGTTTGCCTTCACAAAGTTAAAGCTAAGGTCCAACTGGCGCAAGCCCCCTAGGCTAGAAAACGTATTATCCGAGAGAACTGTTAATAAATTGTGACCTAAATTGAGACTCAATAAGAACTGGGTGTTTCGAAATATACTGTTGTCCAAATATTCGATCCGGTTATGAGATAGATCGAGATGCCTCAGAGTGAAGCCAATCTGTGAAAGAGCTGTTAATGGGAAAATTGATATTTCGTTTGCACTCAAATCTAAGTGCTCTATGATAGTATTTTTAAATACATCCCTAGGCAAAAGTCTTAAATTATTATGGTCCAATTTTAAAAATCTTAGTTTATTTAAATTATAAAATTGTTCTACGGCTAATTGTGATATGATATTATGTGATAGATCTAGTATCTGCAGCGACACAAGACTGTTAAAAGACTTTCTTTTGATAGTGTTCAGACTATTCTTGTGTAGATCTAATATTTCCAAATGTATTGCTTCCCCGAAAGCCTCGCTGGAGAGGTGAATGAGTTTATTATGCGACAGAATGATATGTCGTACGGAAGTCTCTATTGCAATAAAAAAATCGTTTGGCACTTCTTGCATGTCGTTATACGACCCGTCAAATATATTCACACACATTTTAGATTCTCCATCTATGTATCTGATATGATTTTTACTCACATTAAATGTAAACGTCACATCTTCATTGGAAACATTGTAAAATGAATTTAACGATAAATAGGTGAAGTTGTTCCCTTGCATCTCCAACACCTCCAATTTGGGCAAATTAACAAAGGCTTCCGGTTCCATAGAATCGATTATGTTTCCCGCAAGAGATAAATATCGCAAGTTTGGTAAGTTGGTGAAACTGTGCTTAGTCAAGTTGTTGATACGGTTGTAAGATAAATCTGCATTTCTTAAGTCGGGCATATTGGCAAAAGTCCCGGCGTGGATTACTCCTATGAAGTTATAAGCGAGTCTCAGATCGCCAAGGGAAATTGAAATATTTTGGTTGTCGACGACGATGTCTACAATTCTGTTGTAGTCTAGATTTAAATATTTCAAATATGGAAATGCAGCGATGTCTGATAGCTTGAGGATATGGAAATCGTTATTATCGTACGACAGCCAGCCGAGATTCTCTAATCCGTCGTCTATTTCGAAGGGGAAATAACCACTGAAGAGCGTCGAGGACGACTCGATAACGTGCAAAGAACTCGTTACGTTCGAGAAAGACTGCGGATGTACGTAATATAAATCGTTAAAGCTCAAATTAATGTCTTTTACGGGCATGGTCGCTGGAAAAACATTCTTATAAATTTGTGAAATCCTGTTACTCTTCAAGTTGATAGTCCCGAGGGAAGTGGACCAGTCGAGGAATTCGTTAGGTAACAAATTAGATATCCTGTTGTAGCTTAAGTCGAGATAGCGAATGGAACCGGGCTCGAGCGTCTGAAGTGCGGAGGGTATTGAAGTTAAAAAGTTGCCGGCGAGCGAGAGCGTCTGGATGCGAGGCGGCAGCGCGGGCGCCTCCTCCAGCCGGTTGTACGCTAGAGACAAATGGCGGAGGCGCGCGACCTGCGCCAGGCTGTCCGGCAGCTGCCACAATCTGTTGTGTTCCACTTCCAGACGCTCCAGTGAGTTTTTCACCGCCAAAAATACGTCTCGGGAGATAAAGCTCAGTTTGTTATACGAAACTGACAGTCGTTCAACTCTGTTATTTACATAAAGTAGTTTTGGAATAACGGATAATTCATTAAAGTCTAAAATTATTTGCCTAATTTGAACTTCTCTTAGAAGTAGTAACTCAGTGGTATCATTAACTTTATTATTACTTAGATCTAATTTTTCCAGCTTTTTAGTTTTATTATTGGAACAGGTGGAGTTCCTATTAAATGAAATTACATTGTGTCTTAAATGTAGAGATTGTAATCTAGGGAGATTAGAAAAAAGATCACAGGATATGTCTAGTAAGAAATTGCTGGATAGTTTAAGGATAGTGAGTGACGGTGGCAAGGAGTCTGGACTGACGGAGCGTAGGTGGTTGCCTTCGAGGTCCAGTTGGAGTAAATGGTACAACGAGGTGAACGCTCGGGATCTCAACTGGGTTATTTGATTATTACTCAAAGATAAACTCGTTAAAGTTTCTTCTAAATGATGCCACTTTATGTCGGTTCCAACTTGCGCAATGTTGTTGCTAAAACAAACGTTGAATATAAGTACTGTATAAATCAAATCTGCCAATTAAAAGTTTGATAGAATTTAGATTTAAAAGTTTGTGCTTACTTCTGCAAATTTAACCAGTTTAAAACTTTTAAGTCTCTCAAGCCTTGCTCCGGTATTTCAGTAAATTCGTTGTAACCGAGGTCTAGTGAGGCTAGCGTGGCGGCCATAGAACTGAAAATAAATGTTATTATTTATTTCTACTCTCCTCTTCTGGCCAATAAAAGTTTCAAGTTTTCCAATATAAAAGCTGGTCTTTAAATTTATACCTAAATGCATGCTGTTCGATGTAGTGTAATTTGTTAGCTACAAGTACTAATGTCTGTAGTCGCAATCCGTCCAGAGCACTCTCTGAGATCACTTCGAGATTGGACATGCTAATATCCAAATGTTGGAGCTCTATCCGGGGCCATTCTGAAACAAATATCTTATTTATATATTTAACAGAGAAACAATAAAGTCAAGAGCTAGGTAGGTACTACACTACAAAGGTGCTCTCCTTTTTGAGCCAATTTGGAATGTTACAGAAATAATATGAAATAAGAAAATATTTTCTCAACAAGGAAATTGACATTGTCTTCGTGTTGTGTTCAAATTATTTTGTAGACAAATAAGTACCTACCTACGTCCTTGTATTCAAGAACAGATAAAAGAATGAATGATGTCAGAAAAAGACAATAATAATGAGGCAGTGTAACAGGTTAAGTTATTTAATAGATTTCATTATTAGTATCGCTTACTTAATTCAAGTTGTGTGTGAATATGTGGTTTAAAATAAAATAGATTTAACATTAAAAGGAATATAATTAAAAATTACACTCTATTAAGAAGATTACAGTAACTAGGTACCCTCATTGGTATATCCTTAATATGAAATAGAAGATTACTAAGTTATGATAATGTACCTGGAAACCTGTGTAGTGGCACAGCAATGCAGGACATGTACTCGGTGTGGCAGGAGCAGAGCGGGCTGCGCGCGCAGGGCTCCACGCGCTCCGGCGCCAGCGCGCCCACCAGCAGGCTGGCCACCAGCAGCGCCCCCCGCCAACCATCGCCCGACACCATCACTAACATCACATAAACAAATATAATTCAAAGTGGTGCACGAAACGGTATTTAAAGTTGTTTGGCAGTGTTTTATTCACATTAACCTTTCATTATGTCAAAGAGAAACAAAAAAGTGGAAAGTTTCAAAGTTATTAAAATATTTTTATCGGGCAGGCAACCTAAGGTTGGTTCGACCCTAGTGGAGCGTTGAGCGTTATTTTCTCTCTCTCTCTTCTCTCTCTCTTGACTGCTACTAAAAATTACGAAAATGACATTAAAACACATCGCTCTTCTATTGAAACCGGACCTAAGTATATAGACCTAAGTATATTTATATACGAATGAGATGCGGGTGGGTGTATGTATTCCCACGCTGATATCCGCCTCTGATGTATTTGAGGCGTGAGTCATACGTTTTGCCCTCAGATCTTTGCAAAATTATCTTATCTATTCTTAGTTTCACAAAAATCACAGTGGGAACAAAATTATTACAACCGTCACTCATCTACTAATTAAGAGCAAAATGCTAGCCTTTGACCATGTTTCAGCATTCAATTAACAAGTAAAAAAATATATCATGTTGAAATCGTATTTAAATTGTATAAAGACAAACCCTGATCTTTTGATCTGAAAGCCAGAAGAAAAACAAACAACGATGAAAGCACAAAACAAAAAACGACTTAAAACCTTTTCGCTGCAACGGGAATGTTAAAGTTGCAATTCATTCAGTGCCTTTACAAAGAACGATGGCGATTTATCTACGTTGGCAAGTTTCATTGCTACCACCAAAACGAATAAATGTACCTATTAAATCCTAATACAACATCGAGTACGATGAATTACAAAGTTTCAAGCAGCACGAGCTTCAATTTGTTTTCTATTTTGCTGACATGACAGTGCGTAATTTTCATTTCAAAATGTGTGACAGCAACTCAAGACAGCAATCTCCTCAACAGGCAATTCTCGGCTTCCAGGCCTCAACAGAAAATAATTATATACATATAGAGGTGAAAGAATCTGTACTCCAGTGAGTCAGCAATAAAGGCGAGGTTATTCCCTATAGTCAAAGCTGTCGTCGTGTCTTGATAGAGATCGGACATACTTGAGATATGTCACGTTCTGAATGGGTTTTCAGTGTAACGGCATAAAATGTGCACCGATAATACTTTTTTGTATTACGATTTATGTAAAAACGCTGACTTTTAACGACAATTTGCGTTCGTTAGGGGTTAGTAGAAAAATATATTTTCTTCTTGTTATCAAGCTTCAATCTGTCTAGCTTTGATGTCAGAATTGACGCGAAAGGCCACCGGTGTATTGTACAGTTGAACAACGATTGAAAAAAAAAATATTTAAGAAAAAGAATCTACTTATATCCAAAGTTCAGAACCTTTCAACAAAACTAAATAGCTATAGTTTTTTAAACTTTTTTGTAGTCTTCGTTTCACTTAGGTTGGTGTTTAATTGTTATTAACCCCCGACGCCAAAAGAGGGGTGTTATAAGTTTGACGTCGATGTCTGTCTGTGTGTGTGTGTCTGTCTGTGGCACTGTAGCTCCTAAACGCGTGGACGGATTTGGATGCGGTTTTTTTTATTTAAAGCTGGTATTTCTGGGACTGTTATTCTTGAAAAATTTAACAGCAGATATATCGTGTTTGGAGTCGTTTTGATCAGCGTTTAATTCTTAATATAATGCAATGGTGGCAACAGATGAGGAGCTGATGATGGAGCCTGAATTTCCAGCATTCGATTTATTCTTGAAAAATGTAAGAGCAGATATGTCGTGTTTGGATTCGTTTTGATCAGTGTTTAATTCTTAATATAATGCAATGCTGACAACAGGAGGAGCATATGATAAAAGTTTAAAAACTTCGAAATAAAAATTAAATTAAAAATTTAAAAACCCCCGACTATAAAAAGTAACAAATAAGTAATATTTAACTTTCATACAAACTTCATTTTGTCGGGGGACCGTTAAGTGGTTAGGTGGGTGCGCGAATATATCTAACTATCATAAATAATAATCATAATGTGATAACAAAATTTAAAAATACCTGTGAAATGTTTTAAATGACTCGATAAGTTAATTATAGTATATTCGTAACAAAAATAAAATGCGGTCCCCCGACGTAATGAAGTTTGTATGAAAGTTAAATATTACTTATTTGTTACTTTTTATAGTCGGGGGTTTTTTAAATTTTTAATTTAATTTTTTTACTTAATGAGTATTTACCACAATACAATTTCAAATATACGTACCTATAAAAATAATATGTATTGATGTGGTTGTGCGTGTAGTATGATACTGTGAGTATGGGAGGGCAACAAAGCTGCTTTGTCAAATCACGACCTTTGGAAAGGTTAATTATGATGGATACAGACAGAACCTCGATTCTATAAACTTTTTGGAAAAGTTATATGAAAATGAAATGGGAGACATTTTGTCTCCTTCGCATACGGAACTTTTACATACCTATCCATTAAAACTTTTGGGTCCCAATTAGACTCGTATCTCTACAATATGGAAACCGATGCAGATTTTAATTAACATTATTTTGCTAAAATTTATTTCACCAAAAACATTTTTAATTAATACTTACGTGAAATTGCTTTACATTAATACATGTTCGTCTGTATTAGTAAACAGTATGAGTAATTATGATAAGTACCTATAGTAGGTATATTTTACTACAATTAAAATCGTCTGTAAAAATAACAGTATTAACCGAAAACATTACAAAGTAAATAATAGGTATATGGCAAGTCCGGGGTAGATGGCCATAGTTTTTTTAAAGCCTCGTGAAAATAAAACTACATGGATGTAAGTTACAATTATTGCTTTTAAATATACTTTGGACATTAATCTACACATTTATTAACACAAAACGAGTCATTTCTAATAAAATCATACTTAAAAATGACAAACCAAAAAAAAAGGAACTGGCCATCTCTCCCGTAGTGCCCGGGAGAGATGGCCTTAGTGGTACGGGAGAGATGGCCACTACTAAATCTGGCCTTTATATTTTTTACCGAGTTTTTAAGTTTTTTTAAGTTTAATTTCTGTTCTTAAGTTTCTTTTTCTTCCCCTGCCCATACTTTGAATACATTTTCGAATTATGTAAAATTTTCGTGCACCCACAGTTGATTATCTTTGCAGTGAAGCCAGTCTTCGACAAAGCGTGTTTAACAATGATTATCAACACGCTTATCTTCTTCTCGTCCTTCTTTTTCATCTGAAGACTCGCAAAAACTGGCTTTCCTTAATCTTTACTTCTATCTAAGAATTTTCGTAAAATTTTCTCATAGTACCTAACACGAAATGTGGCCATCTCTCCCTTTTTTTCGGGAGAGATATCCACGCCAAACAAGTAACAGTACCTGTGATTTATGGTCTTTATTTTAGAGTTATATTTTAGACCGGCTCTTAAGTAGTCCCGAAAAAACATAAAAACTCGGAATTTGATGGAAACTTTACAAACACATCATGTATTGTAACATCACAATTTTATTTTCACACTAGTCAAAAACAAAAGAGGTAAATTTTGCTTACTTTTCTTTTTATTTTCGCTATTATTTTTGCTTGATGGCGTTATAACACACAATTCGAAGCAAGCTAAAGGATTAGCAGCACCATCTTACATGCGTTTAGTGGACTTTTTTGACTTGGCCATCTCTCCCGTACGGCCATCTCCCCCGGAATTACCCTAAGTAGTTTTAATTTTACCTATTAATGAAGGTATGTTGAAAAAAAACCTACCTGCTTATTCACAATATTCTAAAATTGTTCGTGAATGAAAACGAGACTCGAATCATTTCAGGACAATTACTTGACAAAACGAAATTTGAAGCTTTTAGGCGAACATTAACCACTTTAATTATTAATCTCTCCAATCTCCCCCAAAAGAAACTCATTTACATAATTAACTGCTTTTCAACAAAATGAAGAGGTTTCTGAAAGAAAACGTTTAAACGTAGCCCTTCCAATGAATACTCGCAGGCAAATTTATTAAATTGCTGCACAATCACGGGACCTCCAATTAATTTGGAAGAATATCAAGTGCGATTAAACAGGTATGATGTTGATTGTAACGAAATGTTCGGTTCATTGAGAACTATTTCCGTGTGCACGTTCATTTCCACGATTAAAAAGTAAGCTTAATTCGAAAACAATGCATCGGCGATTGTTTCCGGCTGATTGTAAAATTGCACATCAAAGAGATGAAGCCATGTCAGGGTAATTTGAAAATGCTTTTGCCATTTAAGCTCAAGCTTAATGTTAATGTCAGAATATTAAAGAGTTTTTCTTTGTTTATTTTGTAAAATGACGAAAAGCATAGGTATAAAATAAATGTGTTCTTTGTAATTTTTGTATGCAAAAGTATTTCATTAGGGTTATTTGATTTTTACGCACGAAATCTCAAAGGGATTCTGTTTGACAGCGAAGTTGTTTGGATATTTACGTTGTGTGAAGGTGCTTTATAGGAGCCGAGGAGAGGAAATAAAGGTTGGAGTGGAGCCAAACCAGGAAAAATGCTGACTGCATCTAAGTTGCATTTTGAATAGCTACTATGAACCGCAGACGACGAGAATACGTTTTGTTAATGGAATAGCTCAAAAGCCTATAAAAGTCATCTCTACTAGCTGAGTTTGAGCGGTTTTTCGTTTAACATAAATAAAAGTTGTCGTAGTTTTTGAATTTAGATACTTTAATAAATATACTTACGTATAAATCTCACATGAATCGTACTTCAAAAATCCAATTAGCAATAAAGATGAAACGCAATAGAAGTAGCCGTTTACACTCTTTTCATGGAGCACGAACAGATAGTAGGCCTTCGTCCAAAGAGCTAGCTGCAATTTCATTTCGCTAGAGTACCTATTTGCGACAACGTAACGTGATATGAACAGCATGAACAATGACCGATATTATCACGAGATGAATGTTAGTGCAACCGCAACTTCAGAGGTAGAACGGTTACTCAGATTTATTCATCTATTGGGCAATGAAAGAATTTAATTACGCAATGGCCAAAAAGAAACAAAAAAATCGGCTTGAGTTGTCTACCAATATTACAACAATATTTTTTTTTAAATTCTGTTATCTGAGTTTATAACTTTTTGATTCACAATATTGATTTTGATCCCTTATGAATAGATAGATATTATTTGTGAACGAATTTACTAACGAATTCACCTTTACGTAATTCACCTTATTTCGTGTTTTGTAAGAAGGTGATTTTAATTATAATCATTCATAAAAGTTCTTTATTTTATGAGAATTAAATTAAAACTACTTTTTCAACTGTTATGTTTGTGTACGTAGTAGGTACTTATATTAATACTGGCGTGAGTTTTACTAGCAGATAAAATATTTAACTCTATGTGAGGAATAATATAACATATCATTTTGAATGCAAATAATGAAGTATCTAGTGCATGCACGTCTTAATTTAGAAACAGAAGCCGGAGAGCTGAACTAAGATGACAGGCACTTCTAAAGCATTACCTTAACTTAATTGAAACAATATTTTTTCCTTATTGCCTCTCAAAGTATTACTTTTCCAAGCTGTAATTGAAGCATTGGGCACAAGGGACCGGAATGTGGAAATGATGTAAAAAACAAGCGAAATAAAGAAAAAAAAAAAAGATAAAGGAGTTCATAATGAAGTGCTCACAACGAAAAAAGTGAAAAATTATTTTAAGGCTTTTGAGGCGGTAATAAGTTTCTACAGAGATTTGAGCGTTAAATGGTAATCTGGGAAATTTCCATCTGTCGTAATCGGATTAAGCGTGGTGGCTGATGGCCATATAAAATGGCTGAAGTCACGAAAATAAATTGTCAGATCTCGCAAATAAATTTGGAGCTCCCGTCTTCGGTCAGAAGACTACTAAGTCGGTTGCCAATAAATTGAGACACAATTTATGGTAGATCTTTCTCGATATGGATCTCTAAGTTTGTTTTTTTACCGCAAATGCCCGCCCAATAACTTACTTTTCGTGATCGCTGGTTTTTATGTGATTGGATTTTGGAACAGGCAGGTTTTTAGTTATCTGATATTACCGAAGCACTGTTGAGAAATGTTTTTCAAGAACATTAATATAGGCAAAGCTTTTCTAATAATTAAACATGACCAATGGTTAAGGTATTCTCTGGTCGTATTATACAGGTAGCTAGTTTTCACAAGTGTATTAAGCTTTGCAACGTAATTCATGTCAACAATGACATACATGCAGGAAACGAGTTTCGCCGGCGAACGCATCCGCTCTTAGCGCTACGTACTACCTAAATCCTGTTTGTATTTAAATAGATAATTCCGTCAGCCCAAACAGGTCATGCATGACACGTTTCAGGGTAATTGCGGCATACTTTATGCAGGCAGGTAACCGGGGAACACAACCTATATCATAAAACGTTGTTGTTTTTACGAGAGTAACTTCAGCTCCGCCGAGTTGGTTTGTAATAAACAACAAACCTCAACTTCAGTATTGTGTTATGACCACCGAAAGCTTCAACGTCAACAGTTCACAAGAGCCTGTAGAACAACAAAGTCTAATGAAAGCAAAGTTCAAGACTTCCAAATTTATAATTATTTGGACGAACTCTTGTGTAAGTTCCCGGTTGTGTCAAATCCTCAAATTTAAATGTTCTCAAGGCGGTTCGTTATTTATTATTGCTACAATGAAATCTTATTAATTATTCATAAACTGTCTGTGGAACTCATTGCTATTTATATAACAATTCTACGAAAATTATTGTGAACAAACAACTGACAACCTATATTACATTATAGTATCTACGTACACGACAAAACACGAATATTTTTGCTGCTCTATGTAGTTCTACGTTACTTTAATATTAATACAGTTTGCCGAGATCCAATATTTTTTTAAATAATCTTCTCTTAGCATATTTGCAATATTAAATTTTCCATTTTTGCGAAAGTTCCAGATCACCGATTTACTCTACTGGGACATGACCAAATAACAAATTATGTCTCCTCGGGCGGTACAAAAGAAAAATTACTTGAGGTAGGTACCTAATAAATATGAATAAGTAATTAGTTAGTACCTTATATTATAACTAGAGGCTTCCCGCGACTTCGTACGCATTTATCGTCATATCTTGGAAAAAAAAAGTCATGATATCGTAAAATAATATAACCTATGTGCTATTCTGATATATTACTAAGTTTTATCAAATCTTTTCAGTAGTTTTTGCGTGAAAGAGTAACAAACATCCATCCATCCATCCATCTATCGGCACAAACATTCACATTTATAATATTAGTAGGATATAGTACTTTATTTGTGGCAATAGTTAAGTTTTTCTGTTATTTCTAATGTTTACGATATTAGTGTTCCTTATATCACACTACAATGTGTATCATGCAAACATGCAAACATGCAAACAACACAGGAAAGTAGAAGTATTATGAAAGACTATAGGTAATATCTGTCGTGGTAACGCCATGATGTTACGACATTTTAGTCCTAAATCTGTCTCTGTTCATATTTTATTGTTTTCCGGATACAGGCTATCCAGCACCAATACAAATGTCTGTAAAATAAATCTCTGTCGTGTGTGCATGTCGTCACCGCACGCCACTAGATCAAGCCGCGCACTTTTAAACCGTGGATATTGGAACGTTCGAACTATTGCATTCGTTGCAAATTTATTTACATAAACTACCTTTATGTCATGTCGAAGAGACACGTTGTGATAAGTATCTGTTTTTGAGTGTTACTATTATACCTAGTTCAATTCCGTGTAGAATTGTATTGTGAAGCTGTAAATCAATTTTTGGGTATTTGAGTTTTAAAAGTTTGTGCACTTAAAATATATAGATACTTATGGAGAATTTTAAGTATGACTTAATAACGAAAGCTATTTCAAAAACCTGCGTGCAAGTGTTTATTTTTAAGCAAATAAATACCAACTACAGAAATTATTGATCAGGTATTGACTAGTAGGTAGCCTAAATAGAATAAATAACAAGCCCTGAACGTAAAAGAATTGCCAATTTATTAGAGCTAAAATTATGCGACACATAAAATAAAAATTGAATCACGACCAACGGCTCGTGATTTCATTTGCACAAACCAACTATGTTGACCTGTGTTATTCCATTCGCAATTTTATTTGAAGTCCGGTTTGATTTTAGTTTTTCAGGGGTTTTTTCAAACCGATGCAATTTATCAAGTATTTAATTGTAGCAAAATTAAAACGCTATATATATTTGCTAAATAAAACTGCTATCTTTGTAGATCTCAGTAATTATGACAATTTAATACTTGTAAAACAAGTAAATACTAGTGGTAATCAATAAGTATGAAAATTATATTTTCTCTTATTTGTAATACCTATATGATTTCTAATTAAACGTATTACCATACAAGCAAGAATGTAAAATTATAAATAAACTGACATTTAAATAAAATACTTACATACTAAAGTTGTATCTTATTATGAATAATTTGTACTCTCTTAATCATTTAATAGTCCCTGCCCTTGTAAATAGTACATGTGGTCTATAAATATGGTAGATATGAAAATTTAAGAAGTTAATTAAATTGATACAATTGAAATTTAATTATGAGCATTCAGAATACCCTAACAAAATATTAGTACATATATTTACAGTTTAAGTTAAAATATGCCAAAAACGGTACTTACGAGTTGTTATTTAAAATCACATCCCATAGACACCAATTCGGGACAATTCCAAAGTTTTGTCTTTTACAAAATAATTGAAACAGGAATTCTGTTCCCCATCAGTCACTTGTGTTGCACACTGAACGTAAATTCCGGGCGGGTATCATTTTAAAGTTAACCGTAGTATTCGTAGCCGGTACCGCTGGCGACTGGCGCGGGGCGAGGCTGCGTCCCAAGCTCGGAGCTGCCGGTGGCGGACTGAAGGCTGCGGCGGGCGAGTGGGCGCGCGCCTCGCTCTAGCCGTACGCCGCTCACACACCTCTCAGGTACTCGGAGACCTTTCGGCTCTCGTACTTGTCTCGCCTGCCACGTAATTCTCCCAACAAAATTACCTGAAAATTGGAACGGCATGTGAATTTGATAGCTTATTTTATTGGTATTAAAATTTTATAAAATTGTATGAGGAAATTGATTTTAAATTATAAAACAATTTTAAATAGATTTTACAGTATGCATTGCATTATTTATCAAGGTTCGATCCCTAGATAGATTAATTTTATTGATACTGTGCACCTGTAGTACTAAACCACTTACTAAATTAGATAAGTAGGTTACTTTGAATAGTTTTTAACTATTTTCAAAGGTATTTAGATTCGAATAACGAAATGCCACCTAAAAACTTAATATAAGTGGGATATGGAATATTATTTGATGAAAAACCCGATCAAAGAAATAACGTCGTAACCCTTTTAGCGTGGGAAATTGACAAGTCGACAAATAGCGGTCGAGAATTTGCGACAGGTTACTTCATCGGAGCAGGAAATATTATTCTAGGGTTTCAGTAGAAGCGTAACACGCATTACCGCAATATAAAATATATTATCGCAAAATAATTTATAGCAAAATATGCAAAAACTTGCGTTAACCATTTCGTACAATAAACTTACGACTGAAGTATCTTCGACATATTTGTCAGATGCGAGGTACCTGAATAAACTAGAAACTTTCTAGTAGGGGGAAGTCAGTGCTTAACGATGATGGAAAGCGTCATTAGATCAAGAGATGCTTACTCGCGCCCGGGCTTCGCTCGCCGTGTGTTGTAGAGTGACTTTGAATACGTCTAGACATCATTGTGTAGAGTTGTATGGAGTGGCACACATGCGTGCCGCCGGCCGAGTGCGTTTCAACTTGGTTACACGTGAACTATAGTTACTTCTACATCATTTAACTAGACTATATTAAATACATTACCCTAACTCTACTTAGAGAAATAATAGTAAGCACACGAATCAGCGTGTAGTGTCATGATTCAGAAATCATGAATGAACGCGCCTCGTTAAAAGAACTTTAAAAACAAATGAAAATCACGTGTTCGCGTATGGGTACCTACACTTACACTCGAAAGTGCTAGGGCTATTTATCGTTTCATTCTTGTAAGAGTCTTTCACACGCGGTTACGTATGTTGACTTAAAGACTATACGTAGGGGATGATGATTCTGATTCCAAAGGTTATGAAAGTGACGACATCGACGATAATAAAATGGCCACTTCTGGCAGCAACACCGCGTCCTCATCTGGTTTTCGCGCCACCCATGAAGATTTAATGGAAGAACTTTTCGAATATTTTTTAAAATTTTTACACATTTTACACTAAATCCAATATTGATTGGTAGTTGTGTATTTTTTTTATTTATATTCCACCTTACTAATACTACTAATAATATGCTTATTTCCTTTGTGCGTAAAACCATGACTGTAATTAAATACTTTTGTGCGCGATGGTATTTTAAAACAAATGTTAAAGGTTAGACTCAAAAATCAAACAAATGTTAAAGGTCAGACTCAAAAATCGTCTAATGCGCATCTGTCAGCTAGGGTTCATTTTACGTGGCGCGTCCTATAATTTCATGAAAATGCATGAAACGTATGCATACACTACGCGTAGTGGCATGTGCAAGGCATATAGTTCTTGCTTGTGTTACAAAAGTGATAAAAGCATGCTGCTATCTATCAGATCAGACGCTAGGTAACACTGGATATAAATCCTACAATTTCTAACAATAAAAAAAACTTTAATTTACTTAATTCTATTCTATTTAATAAAACTAGTCTACTTAATAAAACTTTCAAGGATTGTGTGTTTGCTAAATAAAGAAAACCGAGACTTTAAATTGGCTGAAATAATACAAAAATGTTTTTTCTTTAGTTTACAAAAATAATATTTTTTATCCTAGAGGTAAATACAGTTTCGTATTTTCTGTGACTATGTGGGACAAGATTTATTGTTAGATTTAATTAGCTATTTACAGAACCACAAAGTTCTTCGTTTAAGCACGGCGACGTACGTGTTAGGTCGTTTATTTTACAGTTCAAATTACGTTACGAGTTCCTAGAACTGAAGAACTAATTTATGAGAAGAAAACTTTAACTTTTAGCTTTGTGATTCAACGCGATTGAACATCAAACACCAACAGTCTTATTTTACACGTATTTAATAATAATACCTACTAACTTGTCTCTATTTCCAAAATTGATTTAGAGACAAGGAAATTGAAATAAATATAACATGGGTACAAATTTTGTTTTTACAAACGAATTCAATTAATATTCATGTGGTTATTTCGGTTTATTTACTCGCGACTGCAAATGATAACTAGGTAAATGAAACATTTAAACTAGATACGTTTTTAACTGCAATTTATCCGTTATTTGAATAATTATAATTACTTCCACATAAATTAAATTCAACGAAATTCTGGTTTGTTTTCAATGAACCGATAATGAATTAGATTTTCTGCGAAAAAAAGAAGGCTATGCGTAGGTATGTTATTCAAAAGTTAATCAAAATTTTTCTATCGACGCTACCTTTGGATGGTGAGAAATTAAATAGAAATAATTAACTAGGTATATTAAATTTGGTTTTATTTTAAATAGACGGTACACTCTATTCAAAAAGTTTAATGTAAATCTTCGACTTCTCAATTAAGAGTTCAAAAGGAAAGATTTTACATAGGTACTTAAAAATAACTTTTTAATTTTCCATTAGGTGATTTGAAGTTTTTTATTTCCTTGAAACTCACTTTCCTTTTAAGAGAAATCTAAGTTAATTATTTTTATAACTTATTTAATGACCTAATTGTAGAAAACACACGTTTAAATATTAGAGTACGTACGTACGCCAAGTAAAAGTCTAACCGCGAGGGGCGTTTCGTAGGAAATCCGTAGATAAGACTGAGGTACGGGCTACGGGTTACGGGCTACGCGCGTAGCAATAGTTTTCGCACTACTACGAGCGTTTTGTGCTACGGGCTACGAGCGCACAGATACTATCTATCTACTTGAAGCAGAAACTAAATTGTAATGAGTTTATTCCGCTTGAGGCATTAAGAGAAACTGTCCTTTATCTTTGTTTGTTGGTGTTAATATAGTACGTGTTTATACTATTAAGATGTAGGTAAAAGTATATCTACATACGCTTTGTAAAACAGCAAAAACACGGTTTTACACAGTTTAGAGACTAGAAAGGCAAGATATAATGATGGTACTGATGATGGTGTTGGATCTCAAAGGAATAGTCGTTTTTTTTCGGTTTCTGAAGACTTTTTCTCCTTTCTAGTTAACAACGGTGTAAAATAGCGTCGGAGCACGCTCGCTGGCGAACGAGACTTCAAATAAAGTGTACGTAATTGTCAAGGTGGGCCTGTGGCGGTGCAGTCGCAATTATTTACCGCGAGACAGAGGGGAATGAAGAGGTCTTGAGCCGCCGCCAAGAGCCGCCGACTCGCCGACTGCACTGCCGCCACAGCGCGCCTTCTCCGACCCCATAACACTTCTCCACTCGGTTATAAGCTCGCTTTATACCCACATACGGCGAGGGCTATACTTATTATAAAGCTTTTAACCCTCGCAAATTGAAATATAAAACTGCCCTAGCGAGAGTATAATAGGGGCTATTATATATTTAATTCTTTGAATTTACTTAGATTCCAACAAAAGATATTTTATTTATGAGTGATTTAACAAAATTTTATTATTTGCGCTGAATTTTTTTTTCGGTAATAGTATTTTTTATTGTCAAAACAATTTTGTTTTAAAGAAGACAAATGAAAAAGGTTGAAAATTAGCATTCAAAGCATGAATAATTAAAAATGCCCACTCTTATATTTGTACTTTCTACATTCAAACGTTGCAAGTGCAACTTTAAAGAGCGTCCGGTTGCTTAAAGTCACCCTAAACAGGCTTCCTATTTTAATTTAGCCACTGGCGTAAAAACTGTAGGTACAGTAGAAAAGATAATAGCGTGTCTTAAAATAAAGCCTTTGTGTCATTATTCCGGTGAAGCCAGTAGCAGCGGCAAGGAATTTTGGCGAAGGCAGCGTTCGTACTGAATAAACACAAGGGAATTTATTCATAGATAACTATTACGCTTTGTTAGAGAGCCAAAACGTTTTCCAAAGTTTAAATAGAATAGTTAATTAGTCGCATTTTTTCTTTAATAAAGTTAATCTATAAATAAATAAATTTTATCAAGAGACATGACTATTTATTAGAATTAGACCTACGTGACTGCATATTACGGTAAATTTTATAGTCAAATCAAATAATAATATTATTCAACCCCATGCCTATACGCCACGTATAGGCATGGGGTTGAACGCCACGCCACGTAAAAAGAACTTTAGAAACAAATGGAACAGACGTGTTCGCGCATGGGTACACTTACGCTCAAAAGTACTAGGGCTATTTATCGTTTCATTCTTGTAAGAGTCTTTCGCACGCGGTTACGTATGTTGACTTATAGACTATACGTGGGGGATGATGATTCTGATTCCAAAGGTTATGAAAGTGACGACAACGATGATAATAAAATGGCCACTTCTAGGATCAACACCGCGTCCTCATCTGGTTTTCGCGCCACCCATGAAGACTTAATGGAAGAACAATATGTTTTTTTGTTTCATTTTCGAATATTTTTTTACATTTTTACACATTTTACACTAAATTCAATATTGATTGGTAGTTGCGTATTTTTTGTTTTATTTATATTCCACCTTACTAATACTACTAATAATATTTTTCTTTGCTTTGTGCGTAAAACCATGACGGTAATTAAACACTTTTGTGCGCGATGGTATTTTAAAACACATGTTAAACGTCAGACACAAAAATCGTCTAATACGCATCTGTCAGCTAGGGTTCATTTTACGTGGCGCGACCTATACAATGGGTCACTTCACTGAATCCTTTTTATTGGAATTTAGTATTGCATAGTTTTCATATCGGAAAAATATTAAATCTTCGCAGCAAAAGGATTTCCCGAGAGCAAAACGACAGCTAAAATCTAGTTTTCAAATAGACGAATACAAGTATCTACTCAATCCGTTCAATATACGATAACAATAGTTAGGAAAGTACATAGAAATACATAGCCACACCGACTTCCTTCTACACAGTTCTGTTTAAACTACATAAATAGCTACTTACCCTTAGCTCGGTTACTCAAGAAGAAAATGGAGTTCCAGAGCTTCTGTAAATATTTCCATAATAGTTTCAGAAATGACGCCTACGCAGTGTTACATAAAGAACACTTTGTACAAATTGTTTATATTAGAATAACGGCGAGAAACATTTGATTGTATTCACAACCGCCAAATTGGGTTTACTAATGTTTGACATAACTTAATTTGCAATAATTTCATTGGCTATAATTTCATTAGCCATAATTTTATTTGACATAATGATTTAGGTGCCATAACTAACGAAAGCAATAAAATTATTTGCAATAACTTTAATATTCATAACTAATAGAAAGACATAATCTTCATAATAAATAATTTTACATTACATACAATACAAATGAGATAATTTTAATTAAAGAAGCTATTTAAAGAAATAGATGCGAATTATTAAGAGCTTTAGCCTCAAATTTGAGCTTATTGTAAAACTTCTAACCGCCTATTTATATTTCTTTTATTACATATTTGATTTGATTAGTCAATCTCTGTTTTATTTGACCTATTTATTACTCTAGCAGGTAAAGCAAGCAGCATGCAATGCATGCCAGCAAGCAAGCAAGCAAGCATGCAGCAGGTAAGCAAGCATGCAGCATGCAAGCAAACATGCAGCATGCAAGCAAGCATGCAGCATGCAAGCAAGCATGCAGCATGCAAGCAAGCATGCAGCATGCAAGCAAGCATGCAGCATGCAAGCAAGCATGCAGCATGCAAGCAAGCATGCAGCATGCAAGCAAGCGTGCAGCATGCATGCCAGCGTGCAACATGCAAGCAAACATGCAGCATGCAAGCAAGCATGCAGCATGCAAGCAAGCGTGCAGCATGCATGCCAGCGTGCAACATGCAAGCAAACATGCAGCATGCAAGCAAGCATGCAGCATTCAGGCAAGCATGCAGCATGCAAGCAAGCAGGGATGCAAAAATCATGTTCTAACCTAACCTAACCTATCCTATCGGGGTTGCCTGGTATTTTGTTTTTTCTCTGCGGGGGGCTTCGCCCCCCGAGCCCCCCCTCGGGGGCTCCGCCCCCGGACCCCCTCTGTCACGTCAGGTTTTTTTGTATTGTAAGTACATTCATCTCATCTAGTATAATAATACGCACACGATGGCATAATTATAATATGTCATCTGTAGATTATGTATTTAATAGTTATAGAAAATTATAATTATGGCCCTTGTTGTTTATGAAACATAATACTATGGCTAATGTTAATTATGACTACTGAACCATTATGTCCATCGTTGTTAGTATAAATAATAATATAGCATATGAACTTTATGACTGTAGAACATTATGACATGTGAAATTATTGCAAATTAAATTATGAAAAACAAAATAATACCGCCAAATTGTTATTGTTTCTTGAGTAAAGAATGGGTACGCAGTTATATAGTATTTTTTTATAGTATGGCTTCTCTATCATTTATAAAGCAAATAATAATTGTATTGTTCAAATGCACGCAAATGTAGAAAGTACTTAAGCCCACAAGGTATACAATTTAGAGTCTAGATAAGTTCGCCTGACCTCGCTCGTGTCGTGTAAATAGACACATAATATCATTACTGCAGTCCGTGCTATGCTAGCGTATTTTGTGCTTTTAAAAATACTGGGATCTGCGCAAGTTTAGCTAAATTAAGTGACAGTCACGTAGGGCAAACATTTATATCCAGACAGCCGCCAGGTGTCTTGGAAGTAATTTTCTATTGGCCTCTATTATGTCGCGACTCCGCCGCCGGTAATGGCATCAATTTAGCAGCATTAATATTTATATCAAAGTGAAACTTGTTACTAAATACCTACTTGCTTACTTAATACTTCAGTAACTAAATACTGTAGCAGAAGTTTAAATTTATCGGCAACAACTATGGTATTAAGTACCTACTTGATTGTGTTGTGTTATGATAAACAAATTAAATGAATAGCAGTGGTCTCTGCCTACCTCAATGGGAGAGAGGCGTGACGGATATGTATATAATTATGTATGTATAAATTTCAGGTATAAATAAACTCTTACTAGAATTTAATTTCTTTTTAAATGAAGAGCCAAAGTGTTGGAAATAACTATCTACTTAGGTAGTTGAGCGATATTGCAAGCAATGCCTCCTGAAACGGAATGCGGAAGTTGAAACGAAAAGCAAACGGGCAGTTAGATTCAATCGTTTCTTTCTTAAGAACAACTTTAGTGAAGTCTTTTTGCCGTCTTTTACAACTTGAGTCCACTTTATTCAAAATTAATCGTATTCGTTGTAATCAAATAAAAGACTGAAGGTTCAGAGCAGAGTGAAAGCACACTTTGAGAGAGGCATTGTCGGAATGAGGTTAAGCGGCGCGGCCGCAAGCCAAACTGCTCGCCCGACGGATCTGCGACACAGACTAACCAACTTGCAGAGCTATTAATTTGATTTAAGAGCTATAAAACTTGTGGCCAGGTGGGTCAACGGGGAAGTTAACAAAACCTAGCTACAATGCTAGGCAGGCCAGAAGCCAGGAAATTAATGGCCCTACACTTTAATGTAAACTTCTACACACATGTTACTTACTAAAAAGCCTTATTTTATTAATTGAACCAATAGTTTGCAACTCATAAACATTTTTTCGTAAATAAAACTGATGAAGACTTCTTTGACTTGGTTATACCACAGATAATTAAATAGTTACTAACGCAAGTTAAACTCATGATAGAAGTGATTGCTATTTTGTCAGGTAGTTCCTATCATAAATAATATATCTTTTTTCTATGTTATTAAATTATATACTACCTTTAGACTTTAGGTTAATATTGTATTGCCAATTATCTACTGCTAATTATTTAAGCTTATATTAAAGAGGTTCCCGCTAAGATTATGTTTGGAAGTTTTAATTTTGATAAAAAATATAAATTGTACTGCATGTTTTGTACTAGGTATTATTTTGAATCCAGTTGCTGTATTTAGATAAGAAATCCAAGAAACGGTGATGTTTTGTTTATGAACTGGTATTGCTATTCTCTTGGCGCTGTGGTCAGCGCAGTCGTTGTTCTCAAAATAACGCGCGGCGGGTGTTCTATATTTGAAGTGTCTCGCTACTTGAATAATTTATAAGTTGCGCTCGTCTCTGAGTGCACTGGAACTGCATTTCAGCGGCAAAGCTCGCGCAAAAGTTCGCCCTTAAGATAACAGATGAAATTAACGCGAACAGATGCGCATTTAAATCTGAACCGGAAAAATCTGATTTCGACTTTTTCTTGCTTCTACACAATTTTGTCATATAACCTAAGAGGTGTACAATAAATAAGAATTTGGTATTCCTCATATAATATCTTGACATTAAAAATAAAAAGCAATCGCACTGTCAGATTTCCGGGGAAAGCCAAATCGGATATATTTACGTTTTTGTATTTGTCATCTGAAAACTACATTAAAAGAAAGTTAATCCAGTGCGTTTTCAAACATTTCTTTCTAATTTATTAAACAATCCTGCTTCGTTAAGTATGCAATTATGTGACATTAATTGTAAAAGCTGTGTAAAAGTGTATTAAAAGTGAATTTCCTCAGTCTGTTTACGACTCGGATGTAGCAAACGAAATTACCAGGGAGTGGACCCACATTTAAACATTTAAATCCGATCCGGAAAAATCCGGTCTAATCTGGTTAAACTTTTAAGTTCACTCTTAGTTTGTTTATCGCTGTAACGCAAACGAAAGCTTTTTTTTATTTTTTACCGTACTAATCTTGATAGAAAGTTCTTCTTCGTGTATTAGATAGAAATAATAATGAGGCGACTTTGTTTTAATATAATTACTTTGATGCCCGTTCTTTAACTATTTCTCTAACAGCGTGCTCTCATTTTATTTCAGGCCACTTTACTAGATTTGTTTTTATTAAAAAAGGAGTTTTATTTTATTATCTCCATCATCAGATTAGGTAGCAAGGGGTAGCCTAATGTAAGGACATGTTTTAAGATTTGTACTTGTCTCGGTCGAAAGCAACTTCAATAGGTAGAAGTTTCATTGGACTGAGAACTTGTTTCATTTTTACAGATGTAATGTCATACCACTAAAATCTAGTCTACTCAACGGAATACAAGAGCTTAACATTCCAAATGTTACTCGTTATATATTTATTCCCACTCGAATTGAAAAGTCAGATGGCACAAAATAATTTCTTACGCTATTATGTGTGGTACTGACGGAATTACATAGGTATTAGGATCCGCGTACACGATATGATTCGATAATTTCTGTAGGTAAAGCCGGTGGCATGTGTGCGACATTTATATGGGAAGTGGTAATCGTAGGCGTCACGCGAACAGCTAATTACCCGCACGTATATTTCAGCCAGACCTGGCTGGATGTACTCGATGCCGCGATTTTACCGCAAATTTGCGAATACTATTGAATATTTAATACCTGCCGGAAGGCGCAGAGTCAAATAATATATAGTTTCGAGATTTTTTGAAACAGTTGTGTAGTGAATTAGTGATTTAAATACATTCATTTAGATAAGTCGATCTATAATAATTTGCTACATTTTTTATTATAAACTTTTTACTTTACCGAGAAATAAATGTTTAAACATTGCACGTTTTTTGTGTAAGAGCGTTGTGTAGAGTTTACATCCCGGATCGAAGTTGCAAACTCGTGGACGTGAGTTGGACACAGTTTCTTCTTAGTTTGCTTTTACTTTATTGAACTTTTTGTGCCATCTACTAGTCTGCTAACTAGTACTAATTAGTCTGTATAAGAGAGTTAGCTTTGCCTTGATATAAATCCTGGCTCACGTATTCGGGACGTTTTTTTGTAGAATTTTAATCTGGTAAGCGGCTGGTTTCTTGCCACCTGTTTATTTATTACGTAAGCTACTAGTAAGTATATGGCCAAGTTTACCAAAAGTTGACTGCATTTTAAAAATGAAACCACCTGAGACAATAAGTAGTTGTCTGAGTCATGCTAAGTAAGTACTTTTATGAAGAAAGGACCACCAAATTAAACGTTCTTGTATTATTTTACGTTTGTCATTAATTTCCTGTTTATTTTAGTCACGATGGGTCATTCAATCACTGTCGATTAATATCTCCCTGCGACACTACTCTTGTCACAAATCGCCTCATTTATTATACATTGCTAGCCGCGTATGACAATAATGACCGACAGCTACTGTATAGACGCATTAGACTGTCATTTAGTATGTAGATTGTAGAAACAATTTAATGTTAAAATAATATTATTCTTTAACCATTGCTATAAACCAACTGATTTTTACGTTTATTTAATAATTAAACTCATAACTTACACATTAAATGATTAAGTGAATTCCACTTCGAAATCTTGACTTTTTCTTACCTTATAACTACTATTTTCAAAACTGTGATTTTCTTTAAGTTACGAAAATCCAGTCAGCATTAATAATGCAGTGTTCCGACGCTGAAAATTACATCAAACAATACAGTCAAAGTACGTAACACCTTGCAATAATGTTACCTCATATGTACGGAGTTCCTGTGAAGACTCGTAGCTAGCTGCTACGGCATAGCTCAGCTACGCCGTTTTCAGACTACGACGTAGACATAATTATTTTACACAGTAGTTTCAACCAAAACTGGCTGGATATTGAAACTGTGAAATGAATGAGATGCTATGATACAGTATAGAGTTACGAACCGCGGCTCGGTTCAACACTCAAACTGCTTATTCAAGAACATTGTTTACTTTTAATGGTATATTTTATATACACAATTACAAGTGTCTTAAATCAATATAATAACATTAATAACGTATGTATCCAATTTTAAAAGGATTTGCCGCTCGGCTAAGAGAGCATCAAACGGCGGCAGGAAAATTATCAAGTTACGGTTGAAAGTTCTTGTACGTTCAGAATTATATACTCGTACCTGGCAAACGTTACCGTGTTTTTCTACTTCGTTTCAATTTATCAATCAACTTTGGCCTTTTATGTCATCAGCTAACCGATCTAACAAGATACATTTCTAAATATATGTACCTATGACGATATTAGTTGGTTCATTTTATCATTTCAATATGAGCCACGTTAGTTAGTATCTACTGCAGTATGATATAAGTATTTAATATTCTTATTTTAAAATAAATTTATATTACGTACTTATTTTAGTAGGTTTCAACTTGCAAAGCCTAAATAATTTATTTTTGCTTAGAAAGAAAGTCGATTATCATAGCAAATATTAAATTGTTGTTGAATATCTAAATCCAAGGCATTCAATGGGATAAAACACAAAGCATCTCTACACAATCAAAACGTCATGCAAATAACAACTCTTGTTATCGCTACTCTCAAAAACAATGGAAATTAAACTCCTTCGGTCCGTCAACTCGAATTTTCTTAGCAATTAAAAATTATGACAAAGATGAGCAATTTAGATTTTTCGTAAATAATCATTTTAATTATCAAAAAGGCCCCTCGTTACGGATTCAAAGAGCTGAGAAGGCTGGAGGTGCTCTTTACAGACTCCCACTCTCGACCTGGGCCGGACCCAACTTCTTACAACTCGCGAGCCTTGACAAGTGACCCCTATACCTAATTTAACATCAAAAAGAATGTACATTCGAGACAATATATTTATCTAATATACGTTAGCACAATTTTAGAAATCAATCAATACAAACGAATGAATATGAATAAGATTAATAACTCTTCTATTCATACAAAACCTATTGAGATATGAAAATATTATTATTTTTATTATTCTTATTTAAAACCTAATTACAATATTTTAATTACGTATAAAAATAAAGTGTTATCCCAAATGATGCCCTGGCAGTCCGGCCCTCCTATTTACCTAAAAGCGGGATTACGACTCCGCTCGCGACACTTTCTGGCTCACTATTTAATTCACCCTGTGCTTTTCAAACAGTTTACTTTTCCTCTATGGTGTGGAATCGTCGAGATTATATTTATTTAGGTACGTACGTCAACACGAAACATAACATGAACTTTATCAACTTACTTAAACTTTTATCAGGCCCGTCGTGCATGCGGTATTACTCCATAAACCTGTGTGACAGGCAAACTACGTTGTGCAGTATGTACTTCAAACAAAAATCTCAAATAGCAATTGTTGTAATATTTCTGGCTGCATTTTTTCTGTGATTTCATCAATAAAAACGAAACATTACTTTTCAATTCTTTTTTAAATTACTATTACTATGTTTAATGGCTTATCAAAGTCATTTTTTTATTTATGTAATGCCAATATCTTAAGTAATTAATTAGTCAGTTAAGGTAAAATTCTGGCGCTCACAGATTTAAGAGATAAGACTCATGGTTCAATCAAATCAATATCGTATTGATTTCAGCAATCGTGTTTACCCCACGTTTACCCACTGTTTAAATAATTTTGATTCTTGGAATAAATCAAAGAGGCCGCTGAGAAGAATTTTCATTTTCCTAATCCCTTGTTACAAATACCTCTTTCCGTTAGACACGACATACAAACCTGACGTATAAAATAAACTCAATTATCCAAAGGCTTCAATTTCATGCACGTACAATCTACCCGCGTACACCCACCCAAAGATTACCTAAGATGTATATAGCGTACTCAACTTAATGGGTTTCCTTTTCAATCTTTTTGATTTCAGTAAAAAAATTCTCCACGTTTTTTCTTATTTTCTTTTCTTAGAACACCTTTTTATAACGGTGGAAATTAGCGTTAGTGAAAACATTCCGCTTTTGAAGAAAAAATAAATATCAGCCTTAGTCGGTTTGGGTAATATATTTTAGCAAGGTTGAATGATTCAAAGTGGAAATTCTCTGTTAATTTTAAGATATGCTGGTTAAGGTGGACATTTTAATATATGTATAGGTCGCGCCACGTAAAATGAACCCTAGCTGACAGATGCGCATTAGACGGTTTTTGAGTCTAACGTTTAACATTTGTTTTAAAATACCATCACGCACACAAGTGTTTAAATTACAGTCATGATTTTACGCACAAAGGAAAGAAAAATATTATTAGTAGTATTAGTAAGGTGGAATATAAATAAAAAAATATATAGCTATCAATCAATATTGGATTTAGTGGAAAATGTGTAAAAATGTAAAAAAATATTCGAAAATTTAAAAAGAAACATATTGTTCTTCCATTAAGTCTTCATGGGTAGCGCGAAAACCAGATGAGGACGCGGTGTTGATGCCAGAAGTGGCCATTTGATTATCATCGTTGTCGTCACTTTCATAACCTTTGGAATCAGAATCATCATCCCCTACGTATAGTCTATAAGTCAACATACATAAACGCGTGCGAAAGACTCTTACAAGAATGAAACGAAATATAGCCCTAGCACTTTCGAGCGTAAGTGTATCCATGCGCGAACACGTGATTTTCATTTGTTCTAAAGTTCTTTTTACGTGGCGCGACCTATAAGTACACTTATATAATGTTATAAGTGCACATGAATTACACAATAAGGTATAATGTTATTTTTAATCAATAATAGTTATGCAAATTAAAATAATTTGTTTATATTTTTCATAAAATTACCAAGATTGAACGTGAGCCAAGCATAACAGAATAACGAAATTATTTTATAATCAAACTTTGTCACACATAACGCGTACTCGCTTATAATTACGTTGTAAACTTAATTGGCAATTTCGTAACTGAGACGTATCGTATGGTAAATTTGAACTTCAATCATGTTCGCACCAAGTAGAAGGCCATGTATCATGCCACTGAGAAGATAATAAATTTCCAAAGCGGCAAATGTACTACGCATTGTGACAGTGATCAATGTAACCTAGGAACACAGCCTTTCAAATAAACACGAATAAAATAATTATGTTACTGAAGTGTATTTATGTAGAAAAAATCTATCAACATTTTCAAAAAAAAAAAACAATACAGCAATTGTTATAATATTACAAATAAACAAAATATGTACTTGGATGGTAATGCCAGAAATATTATTATTCATTATCGAAGCAAATTATAAAACAAGACGAATCTGAGCTCGACAGAGAAATCCTTAAGACTTACATCTTTGCTGCTGTTATGAGAGCTCTGAGAAAATGTTAGACAATAAGATGTTAACGAGCTTACTTATTAAAATAAGAAAATAGTAGAATTACGTTGAAAAACTTACTACGGACGAAATAACACAATAAATGTTCGTCTTGCTTGAATACAAATTGGCAATTTAATATTTTGGCTCATATTTATGAACGTCCTTAGCTGCAGCTGCAGTGGTGTTGTGCGAAGAATTTGTACAAAGAAGACGAGGTATCACTTTTGCAATGTCGAGTAAACGCGACAAGAATAAATTATGGTGTCAAAGTATCTCTCGCGAACAAAATTTCATGGCACAGGAACTAGATGAAAGATTGTTCACCTTCCAATGCAGCTAAGCTAAACAAATAGTTCACACATTATGCAGCACAGCTTAGATGCTGCTACGAATTGCCAAGTTTGGTTTGCTAATGAGTGGGACGTATATGAATATTACGACGTGATAGATCTACGAATATGCTTAACCTACACGTCTCAGAAATGTCCTATAGCATTTAGTTTATAGTTTAAGCTTATTTGTACAGTATACAAGTACAAGTCTACGATGTATTTAAAACGTTACTTGACTCACAATAGTCCAAGAATTTCTTTTAAAACTTTGGCGCTCATTCGTGGCTTTTTTCTATCCTACCTTTTTACTTAAGTTGTAAAAACTTTTAACTAATTAAATTAATATTCGTGGACCGTTGATTAAGAAGCTCAGGAATGCTTTTAGCATCAATGTAAGCTTAGGTTGGTTTGAAAGGAAGAAATAAATTCAATTAATATTTTGAGCAAATATTGCTCGGTTTTGATTATAGCGAATTTGTATTACACGGGGAATCTTGGAAATTGTTGATACAATCACAAAGGCACTTAATTGAACATCTATTTAGAGAGACGTCGCAATATAATTCGATTTTACAATATTCTTGTGATTATTTAACAGCTTATATCTATTTAGAAATACTTAGGTAGGTACCTTATAATAACACTATAAGAAGATTATAATTATGTTGAAAATATTTTAGGCAGGTACGTAAGTATGTGGCTAAGATACCTGAACATCGCCCTGGAGCTGTCTACACCACACTCGCACTCACAAAAGAATCTAGTTAAAGGACTAAATGAAGTCTCTACCGCTCTCTAAAATGAATCCCCTCGTAACAGACAAGTTCAAGTTGAATATCTAGTTCTGCAGACTGTTTGCACCTTTTCAGGTTAATTAGATGTTTGAAGGAAATGCAAATTGTCAAAGTATCCAGTCGTTGAGAGTTTGTAAAGATTATAGTATTTAAACTTTTGAGAATTACATTAGTTGCCTACAATAACACATTTTAACGAAAATAATACATAAACAATCTTAAAATTATAGATACATACAAAATAATCTATAAAACTAAATAATCATAATAATAAAATCTAATTCATTTCATCAATATCAAAATTAAGTATACATATAAATAAACTAAAACTATAATAACTTTGAGTTTTATATTAACTCGTAAAATAATCATTCGTACATACAATATTTACAATTGTGAAAAAACTTTTTTAAACGGTTACAATGATTAACGACGATCGAACACTTATTTTTTTCAATGCAATTACAATAGACGTTATGTATATGGTGTCGTCATATTCGTGTAGAAAGAAGTAACAATGGTGAGGGTGTCGTTGCGCGGAGCGGTAGTACGGCGGTACGGCGGCGGCTGGGCCGGTGAACTTGTCGACAGAAACAAAGAGTGTTGGTTATTGCACATTAGGGGCGTGCGGGCGCAGGAGGCTTCCTCCGCATTAACGCAGCCATTCCAACTTCCACCGGGGCCGCGCGACTCAGGACCGGCCTCTGTACTTAAGAGTCTAATTAGCCGTAAATTGCACTCAAAATTGGGCTCTTGGCCGAGAAATGAGTTTTGAATGTCTAATTTCGCGGAATAAAGGGAAATTGTACCGCAATTTATGTGTCAATCTGTATTGTCGTGAAACAAGGACCCTTAGTGGAGTACGCCGATAGGATTTCAGTCTTTAAGAGGCTTACCCAAAGATTTCATTACAATTTGTAATGGAGTTTGAACTTTTATCGATAAGCGTTCCTTTTGATGTTCATGAGTTTGCCAAGATTTAAACTTTGACGTTCAAAACTGTAGTAGGTTATTTAATGTACTTATTTAAAGATTGGCAATTAAGATAATTTCTTAAGAAGGTGTGTGTTA
This sequence comes from Anarsia innoxiella, assembly GCA_947563765.1. Classification (NCBI taxonomy): domain Eukaryota; kingdom Metazoa; phylum Arthropoda; class Insecta; order Lepidoptera; family Gelechiidae; genus Anarsia; species Anarsia innoxiella. The sequence goes on from OX387403.1 coordinate 4,248,047, forward strand.
GATGTTGTTCATAAAAACATTCAAAGGAAAAGTTTGGCGGCCTCTAACAAACACAACCCGGACATAAATTTCAGATTCTCTATCAATAAAGCAATTTAAAAGTTTTCCGAAACGACGATCCCGGTTTAGTGAAACATAAATAAGTAAGAGCGGCGTGGTAGTAGATGGAATGATTACACTGGCGAGCGTAGGACCCTGAATATTAACGCAACTCTGGACTTCTTAACGCAGCATCATGTATTATGTACGAGCGGAGAAATTAAAAGCAAATTGAGCGAAACCCTGTGCAGAGAACGGCGAGCAAACCTCTAACAGGCTATTAAATGTCCATGGACGAGGTGTAGAGAGTCAGTTCAAAACGAAATTTCTGTTTCACATTGTGTTTTGAGGCAGTAACTGCCCGTGACGAACTTTGTGAATGAAACACTTTCGTGCACCTTCTAGTTTTGGATGTTTATAAGGTCGAAATTAATTTTTTACTCATAATTTTGTGGTGGCATACCTAAATAGTACTTACACGAAGGACTTGCTAAGTACTACCTTAGTACAGTAACTTTGCCGGTCAAAAGTTTATTCTACCGTTTCCCTCGGTTTATAGAAGAGGGACCTTTTGGCACAAGACAGTTTAAATTCTGGGTTTAAAGCTAAATCAGGAGTAGGAAACTAATTGCAATATCTTCGCCTTTTGCCGCAATCCGTCAGCTCTGCGATATTATGTTTAATTCCATATTTTTATGCTAAAGTATCCGTTTCCATTAGAGTGCCGGCAAAAAGCTTTCTTTTCATGTGAAGTTGGAAAAACTAGTTACAGCGGAAAAGGACTTTTGCAGTAATTTAAAAAGTGCATTTCATGAATCAGTTTGCGAGTGGTTGTTGTTTTGCCAAGTGAGCGATGCCAATGGCGCATGGCGTGGAGCGTGCGTTCCTGAGCCCTCTGATGTTATTTATCTCTTCGCCTGCTGATTTATTGTGTTCCAAACTAGTTACTCGCAACTTTCTGAGCCAAATCTACGACTAGGTACTTTTTTGTTTCATATGTAAATTTTTACGTTGTCTTGCATATTACAGTGTGTAAGAGGGTTTGTTTTGTTTTCTATGCATAATTTACACACTCTTGACTTTTTTGTGCAACCAGTTGCTTGAATATTGTTTTCACTATTTTTAGTTAAACTTTGATAAGTCACACATTTCCGTGTTGTTAGGTAAGTAGTTATTTATTTATTAAATATGTATTTTTTTAAGTGTGTATAAAATTAACATTAGATAAGCATAATATGTCTTTACAAAGTTTACTTTAATATAAGTGATTTTATTTATGTCAATATTTTAGATGACGTCTTTGGGCTCCACTCGTGTTTCCGTGTTGGTAATTTCCTCTTTCCGGAAAGTAGCAGCAATAGTTTCCTTGAGTTAGCTACCGTCAATATTTTATTTTCGTCGAGCGATTTTTGTTGAAGCATGCTTCAACGTAAACAAAACACAAAGGAAATTGTTTTTCGTCGAACAAAAAGAAAGTAAAACGCTTGAAAGTTGAAAGTTAATTTATTTCGAAGTTGTTAGCCAGTAATTTGTTGTGGCTGCGTCCTCGGGGAAGACCGCTGGCGCACACTGTTGTTACACAAACTTTTTCGTGTTACAAAATTTGACGCGGCTACTTGTGAAGTCAAGTTAGGAAGCCGGCGCGGGTGTCCTTACAGCGGCCCTAGGACGGCCCTAGCACTGCAAAACTTAGTAAGCCGAGTACTTTATAAACGATGAATTTTCAAACTAATAAGCACTTTACTGTTTCGTAAAGTGGGGCTCTTAAGTAAGTTTGCCTTGCGGCAATCTTCCACAAAAATTAGGTAACATGTTTTTTAGAAAAATCTTTATAGCAAGTTATTCAAAAAGCACTTGTTCGCTGTAGGTCTCAAAAAACTATGAATAACAAAACAGTTAGGTATTATTCCTGCATGCGAGTAAATTGAAAATTATGTATTCTGTGGCTACACAACTTTTTGTTCGTTGGATAGAGTCAGTTAGCCAACACTACTCTGCAATGCGTGGCGCGTTTCATTGTAGACTCTGCATTTATGCTCGTCATGTGACCATTTCAAACAAAATGCTCGTTTGATGCGGTTGTCACGACTTGCTATACTTTGATTTACTTTTGAAAAGCCTGCTTTACACTTACCATTGACGTTGACAATGATTGACAAGGATTCGCTACATAATATCACAGAATGATGTCGGGCACGATTCCCATTCCAGTTACACTTGTTTTAAACGTAGTTCAATATTAATGCATAATTATTTTCACGACCTTTTTCCCCACTAGGTGAAGACGAATATTATTAATTTTATTCTGTAATCGGGTATAAGTACTGTCTTGCATGACTGACATAATGTGTTAACGTCATAATTTTTCTGATACTGGTATTGAATTATATAAGAAAATAATAATAATAATAAGGTCCGGATAAACCAAGGGGATAATAAACTGTTGAGTGGTTTTGAGTGATTTTAAACGATAGGAATTAACCCACTAGATACTTTTGGTACCTAAATACCTACCTATACCAGTAATTTTATTTGTATGCAGGTGTTTTAATGTTAAATGTTTGCAATTCCATTTACACCCCAAATGGGATTTGAAACGTAAAGCTAAATAAAATATAATGTCTGTCGTCTATTGACACAGGATACGTACGCAACGTATCGAACGGAAATGTCAAATTCATAGAATTGTTATGTCAGGATTGATGCGAATTCGTTTCAAAAAACCGTAAACAATGAAACCCTGTTATTTTTCAGTGCTATGAAAAACTGGTAAAGGTATAACGTACTAGTATTGTTTTAATTATAAGCTAAATTTTAATTTTAAAAGAAATTTGTTAATTGTGTTTGTGCATAATCTGTTTTATTTGCAATTTACATTTCAGAATAAATTTGTAATTCCTCCCCTTATTTTAATCATTTCTCCCTTATTAAGTTGCATAAATAAATCATTCCTGTTTAGAATGAGTCGGAATCCCGTTCATTAGGCAGTCTGTCGAATCCCGCGGCGACGGCAGCGGCGGTAGTTATTTATTTCCCGCAGCCCTGACCTGCGGCTTTGTGGCGACATCAATAAATAAACAGTAATTCCCAGCGCCTCGACATACCTGCGCGCACGTGTCCCGCTACCTATATACCTGTTTCTAACAAAGATAACGCTCAATCGCTTGACACGACGCATCGATCCCACAAACAAACATAACAACATCTTCCCTCATATTATGCAAACAAATTCCAGTCCTTAATTCAAATCTTACTGTAAAAGTGTGCTCCTGAAAACATTTATCATTCAAAGTACGATGATTCAATTTTGCGTATGAATAAAAAAGGAAACGATTTTTTACTGCGCACCGTCTTACAAGCGTCATTAACATTTAATGTTCTGCTTTACGCATTCGTTGAGCGTAAAGGAGCGCTGTAGAAATAAGAGATTTCCTTGAAACAAGCGAGCGATTTATTCCTCCACCGCCGCCGCCCGCCACCGCCGCCGCCTTCGCATTGATAAATATAACCAATAAAGGAAAACAAAATGTCCACAAGAGAAATTATTGCGGTTCTCGCAATTTACCTCTTCTTTCACTTTTTGAATTTCTGCTTATATATTTCTGTTGTTCAGTGACGAATTTCAATATTAAAATAAAATTTAAATGGTCATAATATAAATATAAACCTATTTTTTTGTAATTGTGAATTGTCGAATGAATATAGGTATACATTTTAAATTAAATTAAGCAATATTAAAGAACGAATTGGAAAACATTAAATGTTTTAACTTTTTTTGCACTTGCATTCATTGTTCTATTGTATAATGGGATAGGATACAATACAACCTTTAAATAGGCTGTTGAAAACTATACGGACCACTTAATAAAAATAATACAAATACGGGATTATCTATAGAATACATGTTAGTTAACACTGTAATTAAGGGCGGGCACCGAGTGCTGCATCCTATCTAATATTTAGATTAAACTCCCTCAAATATATGTAGTGGTTGGCAGACCAATGCTCCTCAGACAGAACTAAGCTTTATGAATCCATCCTTACTCGGTTTGCTGAATTTATAATTTATGAATTGTAATATGACATTCATTAAGTAATTATATGTAGAGTAAATGATGTACAAACTCTTTGGGTCAGAAAAATATATACATAACTCGTACCTACTGTTTGGTGCAGATGAATTGCTGGAATCTTGAGTATTTATAATTTATTTTCACTTTACTACACTTCAGAGCGATTCGGCCGCAGTTCGCAGATCGCAGGAGTCTACTGTATTGCCAGCTTAAAATAATATTAGTAATAAAAACAAGCAAATGACTGTCATGGCATTTTGCCATAAATACTTGCGTAGTAGGTATCTAGACAACGAATGAACTTAAAAAAATGTGTTATATTTTTAAATAAATTGTAGAGTTTTAAGTTTATAGGTATACATACTTGTGCATTTTGTTAGTGCATGTGGTTCTTTAAGCTTAAGCTGAAATTGATGAAGTTACCCTGAAGTGTATAGTGGTAGTGCAAGTACTGAACTCATAATGAATGTAACGATATTGCATTACGTTGCTTGTCTAACCTCTTGTATCACTCTGAACAAGCCAAACTTCTCCGAACTCACTCGATTGTGACGCTGCTCTCCAAAGACTAACAAAAAGAGAAGTTAAAGTTATCTTTCCATTTACTGAGCCACTTCTATCAAGAGACTTCGTATTTATTTATGTCAGTGTGAGGCAGGACTTCAAAGGTTTATTAACTGTTACATTCGTATATTTCGTCTTATGCCACATAAACAACACGTGAAGGCGTTAATTAAGGCCTGCCTTAGTCCTTCGTTTGCCATACTTGTTTGTTTTTGTCAATTAAAACTGTGTGTAACGTAGCTGTGTTTTAATTAGACAGTGCTGAATTTACGCCCGAAGTGAAAATTTTAAAGTTCGATTCTAATTATAAGATTTAATTTCTGATACTCGTAGAATCGTTTCGTAGCTTATTATTAGTAAATACCACAAGAACCATTTTAGTACTGTTTAAGTGTTTTGTAATCTGTGGTTACGTAAATGAAAACTAAAGACGGTTTCTATCTCACTAGTTTGGGATATCTTGAATACCTTATTGGTAATATCTAAGATATAGGTAGAGGAAGGTCCATTAACGCAGCGTGAATAATAGAATACGTCATTTAACTTCTGATACCCGGACACCAACTTTAAAATACACTTCACAAACTTAGCCAATTAATGTTAAGTAAGAAGTTATTACAGCCAGCTTCAATTGAACGGTAAGCAGTTTTAACCGAGAAGTTCTTTTGTTCGGCTGGAAGTCTCTTATAATTTCTGATCTGCGCGTCAATTTATCTCGTTTGAAATTACTGTTCGTTCAACCACTCAAATAATAAAAATAATAACGTTTACAGGTGTTTAATAAACAGTTCTGTTTTACAGTTGAGTGTTTGGGTGATTATTTTTAAAAATGACCATTTGGTTGAAAAAAATTATCCATACGCGATATTTTTTATTAAATATACTTTTAAGTATCAAAAAAGTACCTATTATTGTACAATGTTGTACATTGTCTAGTAGAATTAAACAGTTTTATGTATTAAATATTACAATTTAAAAAATAATAGGTACTTATTTTTTCTCAGTGGGTTCGGATGGAAATTATTTGTCCTCTTCATGAGATACGTTACAAAATTTGACCTAAAAAAGTTACTGGAACCTTTATTTAATTATGAGTGAATATATCGCCTAGACAACAGTGAAAGCGTATTTCTTCAGTATACATTATTTAATTTAAATAATTTTAAATACATATTTTTTACTTACAAAACATCGTCCGAAATTTTGTTCATTTTTGTTTATCATTTTTGTAACAAATAAATCTGGTAATAATTGAAAACTAGAAAAAGAAACACTTAGCAGTTCAAAGAGTCAATGGCACACCAGAAACGAATTTGAATCGGTCATTTCGTTTACTGTGTGAAAAAGTGCACGACGCGTGTTTTTTTGTCGACCGGAAAAATTCCAGTTTTAATTTATCCATTTTGTGTTGTTTGTCAAAATACACAGATAAGCGGCTCCTTTTTCATTAATTGTTTATTGGAATAGTTTATTATGTATCTTTATAAAAATGCACGGTGATTTCACTCATTGAGATTTCTGTTGGCATAAACTATTTAAGATTATTTTCAAACAATGTTGCTTCTTCATTTTTGTAACAATTTTTGATGACGTTACAAATATGACGTTACAAAAATGAAGTAAAGCTGTAATCACATCGGTGACTATAATGTGGACCACTAATTTAAACATTATAATCGGAGCGTGATTGTGCATGCGCACCCAAATGCAGTAAAAAAAGCCTCAGCCACATATAATTTTTACTAATTCTATTTTATTATGTCAATGAAATATTTTGTTTAATTATGTTTTCTTATATTTTAAGTTAAAGAGAATAATCTTTTATGTTGTGATTATATATAGTGACTTCATTGATTTCATTATTGATAAAAAAAAAATACAATTTGTGTTGATTATTGGTATTGTGTTTCATTTCATTGCATGACATTTAATACATGAGTAAGAGAAAATAGTAAAAGATAAATTGTGCATTGTGAGTAAGCCCTAATATTTCATTTTTGTTATTTTTTGTAACAAGTTTAATTTTTGTAACACTTTCATTTTTGTTTCATTTTTGACACAATGGTCATTTTAAAAAATAATTAGGTGTTTATGATAGTGATTTATGATTGGAATTGACAGACTGGATGGATCCAGGTAAGTTTTTAATATTACTTATTTTATGATGACTTGAGTAGATCTGCAATAAACGGACTTTGAACCGTCACGCGGGAAAAGAATGACAATCTTAAAGATCTCTAAAGTTTATCAATCACTCCAAAGATTAAATGAACCCTGAATGCAAGTTTCAGTCGGACGATATGCCGTAAACTTCAAACGTCAAATTATAAAAAAATATGGTAATATTGGAACACGCTGGCAAAGTAAGCAAATTCGGGACGCCTTAAGTTTCCAGAGCGAGCGTTTAGCATTCCTCTTACGTGACACTCGTGGAGTGTTTTGGCAATTGCATTGTAAAATATAGGTGGTTATTCATGAATAATGTGACACACCTACCACGGCGTAGCGTACCAGCTAAGCCAGCGAGACGACGCGTTCGGGCCTCGTCTTCCCAGCGACGGATTCAGGGAATAAAATCGTTATACTATAATTTAATTAACCACAGACACATTCCAGAATTCTAAAAGTACTGGCCTTAAATACATCTAACTTTGGTAAACATTTTAAACTTAAAAGCCTTGGTATTAAGTAGTAATTTGTTTGGGGTAAACAAGGCAAATTTCCCTCTAGATTCGCCACTGGCTTCCAGCTCGTAAATATTCAAGGTCCGACCACCGGCGTTCCGCGCGATACATCAAAGTCGCGTTGACTTCCATAACCCAACCTAGATACTTACTCGAAAGCCTGTCACACGCCTACAAGAAATTTAAGCCACACTCTCGGTCTTCCCTGAATTTAACAAAATCTCCAAAACCGTGAGTCGTAAACTAAACACAATCCCTTTAGAACTAAAACAGCATTAACCGAGTAAACTACGAGTTTCATATAAAAACAACCCCGTTTTCCGCGAGTAGTTTTCCATTGTAATAGATAGTGTTATCAAACTATGGAGCCGAGAAATTTAACCCTCGTTTCATCTGAAAACTTTGTGTTATCTTTGTTTTACAACAAGAGTTGTTTCAAAAGTAAACGTTATGTTTGAGCAAAAAAATAACGTTTTACGTAGGTATATATAGTGTTTTGGTACAAAATATTTTAAGGTAAGATAAATCTAAGCTAGAGAACAGGGGGTCAGTTTTAGTTAAAGAAGTGTTTTTTCCTTTCTACGTTAAAATATTACACACGCACAAAATATACGAATACGTCAATTTGTTCCAAGAATATGTAATGAAGCAATGTGCCGATTATTATATAGTTAAGCATAAAAGACCAATTACTGTAAATGTAGTCAAGTAATAATTACACAGAAGTGCACACGTGCCTTTCTGGGGTGTGATAACTTCGGGAGGATTCAATCAAATCAGTTAAATGTAGCTGTAAATTGGCCAGTTCCACTTGAGTGATATTGAGTAATGATCACCGCGCCGATATTGATGGGCAGCCCGGGGACGCGCGCCGTATCTCTCCGGTGACGTGCTAATTTGTCAAAACCGTCGTCATAAAGAAAAACGTTGGGTCTTACACGTACGCTATGGATGACTTTATCCAGGGAAACCCTTGTCTACATTTTCAAAGATCACGTCAAAAATGCGTCAAGTCTAGGGCTCTAGGTATACTCATTTAAAATAAATTATTGGGGACTTTGACTGGACGGCGCGTGTTTAAGACGCTAAAAAGTTCAAGGCCTCGAGATTTCTTTTATTCAGAAATACATTCAGCTTGCAAGGGTTCCAATCCCAGGATTTGGCTATTTCAAACTTTCCAAAACAAATAAGGTTGAGGTAGGGCTATCGCTACCCGAGTACGTGTTTCACTCAAGAGTATGTTATCGAGGTCTCTCCGGCCGCACTCCTTAGTGAGCAAAACAAGAATTTGTGTAGTCTTAACTCTAAAAGCTAAAGATAACAGGTCACGTGCGCACGTCTGTCGTTACCACTCGCCTCTTACATTTTATTACGTCCCATTACCTGGGATTAAGTCGGCATGCATCGGGTGGATTCTGTTTCATGTCGCCTACTCCTAATGTTGACAGCCGACGAGATGCTTCATACTGCTCTCAGTCAAAAGGGTGATTTTAAAACACACGACTCTGTGCAGTCGTAATTTTTGAGAATATGAGCTAGAACATGGAAATTAACAGTGCGACTGTGACACATCAGCTTACGTAAGCGAGCTGCTGGAATTAACATAAACTGAATAGTGGCCATAATCAGTTTATACCCCACAATACTCCTAAGAGCTCGTAAAATATGAAATAAAACCTTCACTCAAGGCAGCGACATAACAAAATGCGCAAAATAATTTTCAATTTTCTACAAAACACGTCCAGTTCACAAAATTCATTCTAGCATCGCCTCTTTGCTGGTCGCTCACCATACGTTAGGGTGCTTAGCTAAGCCTGATAAATTGCTTCCAACATTTCGTAAAGTTCCGGCTATACAAGTTTTATATAATTTAGTTCTTTCGTAATAGTGAATTGAAAGCTCTAGGAAGAATATAGAGTTCATTACTTTTTGGGCGTAGTCAAGGTGTGGCAAATAGAGCGCCTGTCCGCCCTAATTCGTTGCCAGTACTTAACTACTCGTATAAAACGAGTTTTAAGTAAGTACTAAGTATGTTAATATTTCTTAAAGTAATAAAAATTTTGGATTATACACAATACCTTGCAAATTGATTCGTCTATATAATTTAATAGAATGTTATAATAGTCTTTTGAAATAAAATGTACTTACCTAACTTTTTTGTTCATAATGTAAGTACCTGTTTGGTACGTAATTCATAATTAGATTTATTAGAGTATTATTAAAAAATACGTTTCTCTTTTGATACATGTTTATCAGATTAGGACTAGAAACTTGACCTCAACCAAAGTCACGTTTTTCTATTCATAATTTATCTGCCGCTAGATTGCGTCACAGTCAGAGCAGACAAAATCTGAACATTTGAAATCGCAATTCCAGTGCGGTGTTCGCTGGGGATTTTGTGAGCTAATAACATTCGATTCAGAAAGATGTGGCCATGTGAGGATTGTGGCACTTACCAAGAGAATGTTTATGTACTTGTACTAAGTAAAACACGTTTAGCTTGCCTATAAATCTACAGAGTTATGATATATTTTATAGATGTCTGATATTGTAATTCCTAAAACTTGATAACAATTCAAAGCAAGAGTAAATACGCAGCAATTCCAGAGCTAAGTCGTTCCGCTCCATCTGTGTAATACCCCGTCCTGAGAATAAAAATATTAAAATTTCTAAGTGAAATCACGGCCTAAAACGAAATGGGACTCGGAGAGGCTGGTACATTAGTACTCCGTACAATTTCAGTAATTGCAATGTCGACGGCTAAAGTAGACGTACACCTGAAAGTACTTAACTCGCAATATGGGGCGGCTCGGCGATTTCATAATCAAGTACTGACTGTAATATAATTTCCCGGTCTGCGCTAATGAACGTGTATTTTGTTTCATCTGCCGTCAGAACGTAAAATGTGCGACGGAAAATCAACATTTCATTTGGCCCAAGTACTACGAGCGGACGTGCTCGCCTCTGCTTTAAATCTGTGTCAATTAATATTTTTCCCTCTTCGTTTCCGATGCGGTACGGTGAATAAAAATTTGTCATCTTGAATTTTTTTACCGAAAGACGTTGCAGCAATTAGGGAGCGTGATTGTTAATAGTTAAAAAAAGCTTTTTGTTCTTGTTTGATATTTTCTTTTTCTGCATTATTTTTGTGAGGTATCTTTTTTTTAACTTAACAGGAAATTGTTCTGGTAATTCTAAGCAATTGGGTTGATGAACGGAAATTCTGTAATATTATCGCTCGTTTTTTTTTTTGATATTATAGATGTTGGATGAAAGTCTTATATGTTTTTGATTGGTAGGTAATACTATTAAATTACAGTAGGTATACCTTCCAAGTATTGTTGGAGGTCGATGGGTGCGCAGGGTGTATTGTCAAACAGTCTCCGAGATAAATAGCCCGGCTACGTGTTGTGGAGAGCCGTTCGATGTATCACGCGCACGTATCCAATAGAACCGGCGCAGACACGTTGCGTGAGGCCATTTTCCTTCCTACACGACCTCATAAATTCACTCCTTATAAATTAGGTAAAAGTGTAATCTTCTCACAAGCGTTTTATAATGTGCCAACAATTCATAACTCAATATTGGAACATCTTTCAAAATTATCTTTTATATTCAGTTACGTATGGTAGCGTTTTATTCATAAACGCTGCTTAACTTTACTGTTACATATTTTTTATATTTGAAGACCTCAGTTGCGGAAAAGTTCATTAAAGTTAACGCTCCATTGTGGCTGACTTTATTTATTAAGTAATAGACTTTTCTAGATTTTGGTTGTTAAGCTCTTTAGGAATAACGCTGTAAATGATATTGCAACCATGCAAGTTTACTTCCGTCTTCAATTCATTGTCAATATACTATTAGTATTATTGTAACCAGTAAAAAACTATAATCTGTGGTTATTTGCAGTGTACATCACAACTAATAGCAATAAATTAGAGGGGAGGGAATCACGTGTAGCCGTCAGTCAGATGCCGGAAAAGGGGTCAGACTATCAGGCACAGAGCGGTGCGGTTCCGCAGACCGCACTACCTTCATTGATCTTTACTTTATAAATACCTATCGCTTACAGGCTACAGGTGCACTAGTTCCCATTTCTATCATACATTGCTACATCTCAAAAAATATTTAAAAACGATTCAGGTATTCAGACTGTGTTCCAAGGGCGTTGTATGACTACTAAGAAATATGTTAAAGCGTTATCTATTATAGTCTGACATTGCCACTATAATATTTGTAGCACATCATTTATTACCAACCCTTTTTACTTCCTATCATTCTATACTATCAAACTTAAAACTTTTTTAATTTAACAATAAACATTTTGAAACAACAAAAACAATCACATCTGAGTATTTCATTCAACAACTTCTCCCGGCGGATTTCCGAATTAGTTAAATTGCGAAATAAGCTTTTGTATAAAGACAGAATTTAAAAGACAGTTTTTATTCCAAATTATAACATGTTTCCTCAAGACGACGGGCAATCTTTTTTCTCGAAGAAACGTCAATTTATGCATGAGGCATTAGAATTTCAATTCGGGGAAGTGGGTACAATAATTTATTTTTCTTAATCGCGCAAGCTTAAGGGCATTGTCGTCATGGAGTTTGATGGCTTAAAGACAAACGCATCGCTTTGTACTGAGGAGGAAGTCATTTTTAAAATAAAGTTTACCGAAACGGAATAAAACTCAAGTTATTGATTTCATAGATGGAATCGAGTTTTAATGCAGTAAATTTGTACTGTAAATGATCCTCGTAGGAAAGTTTTGGGGTAGTTCTGATTTTTTCATTCTATATGTTTTTTGGGGTGCTTAATCCGAATCTGAGGTTTGCGGACAAAATTTCGTGACGCAACATTAAAAAAAAACAGCAAAGTCCGTTGTTTTTCTTCATTTTTCGTTTTTTTTGCTTAAAGCTCGAAAACTATTAACTTTTGGTAAATGGTTTGTTTACAGAAATTAAAGTACTTGAAATTTTCTACAGATACCAGTATTTAGTTTTGTTTTCAGACCAATCGTTCGGTTTCTAGAGCGAGTTGAAAATTGTAAATTTTTAGCAGTTTAACGAGCAACAAAGAGACCCAAGTGAGTGGGGATGGCAAAAAACTAGTAGCGGTCTTGTGCCAGTACCAACTACTTTGGACCCTGCACCAAACTCAATACTCCGGTACATTTCATGTAAATGTAAAAAGGGCTGTCAACGCAATTGTGGATGCAGGAAGGCGGGACTCCATTGTTCCCCAATATGCACATCATGCGAAGGAAAGTGTAACAATGTTGAGCCCCCTGAAGACAGCTCTGACATAGACGTAGAAGAAACTGAAGAAAGAGAGAGAGGTATGTTGGATCTCACAAGTTATTTTATAGTCATTTATCTCTCCTTGATATATGATATGTGTCTCACCTCTTTTTATTTTCCAGGAGAACGACTCCAGACGCTGACGATGGAGCAATCAGACCCTAAGCCAGGACCCGATGCCACCGAAGAACCTCAGTACGATGCGGAGGGTATGTTTAATCTCACAATCTATTTTGCAATCTTCATCTGTTCTTGATAAATTACTTAACTTTAAACCTTTTTTTTTCCAGAACAAGCAGAACCAGAACACATCATTATGGAAGAACCTCAGCCAGGGCCTTCCAAAAGACAACGGCTCATATAAATTTTGCATATTATAATTAACATAAGTACCGAGATTTTAGGTTTTATTTTGTTACGAGTTCTACCTACCTACTGAATTTGCATAATTTTTGCCTTTTTTCTTTTTAATTACTTGTGTGGAAGACCAGGTGACATTTATCAAATGACAGCATCCATAAAAATTAAGTAGGTATTAAAATGTAAGAAGTAGGTTTTGCATAAACTGCTAAAAATTTAAAAATTTCAACTCGCTCTAGAAACCGAACGATTGGTCTGAAAACAAAACTAAATACTGGTATCTGTAGAGAATTTCAAGTACTTTAATTTCTGTAAACAAACCATTTACCAAAAGTTAATAGTTTTTGAGTTTTAAGCAAAAAAAACGAAAAATGAAGAAAAAAAACGGATTTTGCTGTTTTTTTTTAATGTTGCGTCACGAAATTTTGTCCGCAAACCTCAGATTCGGATTAAGCACCCCAAAAAACATATAGAATGAAAAAATCAGAACTACCCCAAAACTTTCCTAGCAAAAATACTATTTGACTGAATTATTTTAGAACTCACGCAATAGCGGTTCCAATGCCTCCGTAGTTTTATAATATTAGGGTGAATCATGTCACCCTAATATAGTGATGTCAGAATCAAAAAAATATTCCAAAAAGGTAAACCGCGCAAGCTACAACTTTTTCTAAGTATTAATAGCATTGGGACAAAGACGAATAGATATAATAAGTTAACAAAAAAAGCATTTTATACCAAATGGAAAATTAGATCTTTGTCCGTATGTTCATGAGAGCTGGTACCAAATTGTCCCGGACCGCTTTTAAATAGATGCACAGATTTGGATAAAAGCTTTTAGGACCGGATAGTGTTTATTTTTTCCCAGTAGAACGACTACAGCTTGTTTGATTGATGTTGACCAAGGTGCTTTTAGTTTTATTTCCCAATTACGCTATTTTTCGTATACCTAGAGCCAGACTGTGTACTACAAACTCGAACACTATTGTACATACCTTAATCTAGTACTTATATTGATGGAATCAAACTAAATGTATTTTTTTAATACGCTTATAGTTTATTTAACTTTTTTAGTCATTGTAACATTAGGAGATTACTAAATCACTGTGGTAATTGGAGTAATGTGTGGCCTTTAATTAAAACCTATTACATCCTACTATATTTGTACGCCAATTAAAGTAATTATTCTGAAATGTAAATCCGTAGACTGAATCTGTGAATTTAATTTATATAATCTCAAGTAATAGCACGTAATAGTATTATGTACGAACTCGTGTTTTTTCAGCTAATAAAGTGACAAGATAACATCGTGTTGTTAAGCAGAGAGAATCTTGGGTCGCGGTAAATACGATAAGTAGGCGAAGTTAGCTATAATCCCACAATTAAGTAAAGGCTTAACCCAAGTCGGCCCTCGCTTTAGTTTACTTCCCCAACTTAGCGTGTTGTATCCTCTACTTTATACATTTTCTACATTTAAATAAAGCCGTTTTTAGTTGAACGTCGTGCTTCATAGAAAAAAAAAGTGATGAAAGAAAAAAATGACTGAAAGCTAATAAATTACCTATTTATGATGTCGTAGAACTTATTGTTCAAGGTTATTTTCCTAGTCATTATAGGATCATTACTTCATATAAGTATATTCTATTTTAAAAAGAAGAGCACTTAATAAATTGATCAGTAGGTACTATCAGTAGATAATACAGCTAGCGTGGTTAAATAGCCTCTACTGTTTCTAATTAATATGAAAAACACGAACCGATAGGCACTCGTCCACTCGGGTTCTATTATAACTAATATATTAAAAAGGTTAAATCCAACTGAAGCTCTGTATAACTTGAGGGTAAAAGTTTATAAAATTCAGGTAAGTTAATATTCGTTTCGTTCTATGAGCCTGTCGATATCACCCTGTTTAGACTTTAAGTTAGTGCAAGCAATTCATTCAAACTAAATTGAAAAGAAGTTGTAATGGCACAGTTGATGAACGTGCACGGTACCAAAAAAAATCAGATTTGAAATTATAATTCAATGAGTTTTTCTCGGCAGCCACTCTCGCTGTGATTAATGTGACACGCTGGTAAAAGACACTTGAATCAGCGCAGTCTAGACTAACACTGGTCTCAGCGTAGGTACAGTCGCCATCAGATATATGGTAGCGGTCAAGGTACTTAAATATTTCGGAGCAGCATTAAATTTCAATATGTTCGTTACAATAGATGCGGCCTATAATATCGGAACATATAAATCGTCACAAATATCGGAACATTTATGGAAAATGTACTTTAAGTCTGTGCTACATAGTACACATTTGAATTCGGTACTAGGTAGTACCGAATCTATATTGACTTGTCAACGTCAAGAATACAAATATAACTAACTACACGCGTTAAAAGAGTTCGGACATGAAAGATAATAACCAAGTAGGTTCTAGTACTTGATCAACAATTCAATCGTGATAGATACTTAGGTATAAGTACTAATAAAATAATTTTAAGTACCTACAACAACAAGTTTGCTATTTTATTATTTACTTACTTACTTATTGTAATATTTATTCTTTGTAATTTTCTTTTGTTGTAGAACAATAACTATTACTACACTGTTATACCCACCAACTGAAAACGACTTTTATCATTTACTTTACAATTGTTCCGTGATAGAAAAGACATACAAAATAATAATGCTATTTTTATCCATAAAAAGCAGAAAATAAGTAACGCACTCCCATCAGATTTGAACCCACGACTATGTGCTTTAAAAGTCAAAGGACAATCAATTACGCCATTAAGTAGCTGACATCGTTTTATCGAAATTAAGCTAATCATTCTACGCCCTTCAATTTTGACATTGCGTCAAAAGAACTTTTATATAGGCATTTAGTTTGGTAAGAATATTTGTTGTATTTGAAAGAGACAGTCACAGTGACACCAAAGAGTAGAGTAATGTATAGTGACACTCTTTTCGGTGAATGTCACTACAAATTATTGATAACTTCGTGGGTCCAATCTCAAGCATTTTAAATTGTATTACACAGACTTAAAGTACATTTTCCATAAATGTTCCGATATTTGTGACGATTTATATGTTCCGATATTTGTGACGATTTATATGTTCCGATATTATAGGCCACATCTATTGTAACGAACATATTGAAATTTAATGCTGCTCCGAAATATTTGAGTACCTTGACCGCTACGATATATCTGATGGCGACTGTACTACTCAATTCTCAAAGTGTAGGTATAGGACACTTTGAGAATTGAGTATCTATAGAATAGAGTAACAGTATAGGACAGATTTCAAATTCCCGAACGATATTCCGAATTGTTCTCTTCATTACATTTTTTCTATTCTTTTATCTTTGCTTCCCGAGTAGAGTTAGTAAGAAGTTCAAAAACACACTGAATACACCTAAGTTCTGAAAACATTTGAAAAAATGACGTTTTATTGAAGTAATACTTTTCGCGCTCATAACGTTTAGTTTAGGAAACGAATGTAGGTACCTACTCGTAAGTCTCATCGGATTTAGTATTTAATTCAGTACAGGCCACCGAGATATGCGATTATTAGGCCTGCTGTTGGTTTGCCAAATATTGACCAAACGTGACCTTTTCATTTCTATGTGTATCGCAGCTAAACTCGTTACTTTATATTGCAGAGTTGTCTGATCTATTACTGCACACAAACGCGTAATGTAATGATTTACGAGACATTATTTATAGCTACAATTGTCAAATGTACTCGAATATTATTTCATAAACTTCCATGTGAGTTTCACCTCTTGTACAATAACTATTTCTTTTTTAATGAACTTACTTGCAATGCGTGCAAACGCTCCAGGTGAAATCTGTGATATTTCGAATAAAATTCATATTTTTCGAAACTGGTTCAATTTCTTCTACTTATTTCCTTTCTTGAGATTAACTGTCTCTAAGTAAAGTGGTATGAAAATAGTGATATACCAACACTGCAGAAGCTCTAATGCGAAAGTAAAGGTTGTCTGGCGTAATAACTGTCATATGCATACGTTTGGTCTATTTGTGTGCAAACTGACTTCATAAAATGATATTAAAGCACATTTCAAAGAATAAAAACCTAGTTCGTAAATATTACTCCGGTAATTGAGAGCTCCAGGAAATTTGTGTTGGGATTTTGACTGAGGAGTTATTACCGTGATGATAATATTTAATGAAGCTTGAGTTATTTCCAGACACTAAGATCTAATTTCAGCAACAACCTTAGGCTGCTGTAAAGCCGAAGGTCTACTGATTAGTTCTTTATTCAGCACCTAGACTGCCATGGAAAAATACTATATTGAAATCGATAGTTTTGAAATTAAAACAGTTTTTCTTTTTTGGCTATCTATAGAATTATATTAACGAACCTATCAAAGACAGGTAACGACGCCAACAAAAACAAAACAAAGGCGACAGCCACCAAATTAATAAGGCGCACATGTAAAGCACCTATTACGTAATAAGAGTTTCGAAATGGATGTGTACGTAAACAATTAACAAAAACAAAGCCTTAATCACTTCGCCTGAACAAATATTTGCTTCGCTGCAAATAGGTAAGTAGAGGATTTTGGATAAATAGCAATAGGTCGTGAATAAGAATAGGGTGGTGTACGTCGGCTGTGGCTGCGAGAGTCAAATACGCGGTTACGGAGCTAATAGCACATTAGAGCAGCCATCTCGACGGAGCAGCTTTAAATATTAACGCCTGAGGCCCACCGTATACAGCTACCCACTGAAAAGCCTTTTTATTTGAGGATAACGAGATCGTGCGGCTTCTACTGTATAATGAGGTTTCTTATGCCGCCGCCGTGCTGATGAAATTCATATTTCAAATTACTTAGCGTCTCAGGTGAGCTAAAATAAGTTTACTTTCTGTTTCCAAAAACACAGTTAAAGGTATTCGGAATGAACGCCGACGCTAAGCTTCATAAAGTTGAAACAAAAGCAGGCTGCAGTTTCGCTATAAATTCCCACTCCCGAACTCTTCCGAAATTCTGAGTCTAGACAGACATTTGGCATTCAGAAGTGCTTGCGAGTGGGTTTTAATAATGTAAGTATTGTGCATGGTGGATAAAAGTCACATAAGATGTGGAGTTTACGCAAATTGACATCGACACACGCGGCTTCGCGGCTGTAGGGCGATCGTCGGGGCGGCGGCGACAGTTTGTTCCGGAGTGACGCGTCATTAAGCGACAAACAAATTCCAAGTGGAGAGGAGTCCCGTTTCACAGGCCGCCATACGTTCCTGTGAAGCAGATGTGTGCCAACCTTCGACATGAATATTTATGATTCAATATGTAAATGTCGCTCATTAAAACGTTTATTGTGAAGCGAGTTTGACGCATAAAAATTGATTTTGGAGCTGTTGTTGTTGTTGAATGTCTTTAATGAGCTTTTCCTGTAAAAGAGCTTAATATGAAAATGTTTTCTTAAAAGCTTAACTGAATGACTCTGAAGGTGCTGCTTAACGTTTATGGCAAGGAATGTTGGCTTTTGCACAGTACAGAGCCTATTTTCTTCATTACTATTCATAATTTAAAAGTTATTCTTTAGTGGCACGCGCCGGCATTTCCATGCTCCGTAGCAACTTCGATCGGAATTAAAAACTTGTCCCCGATTCCTGATTTTAATTTTTCGCTAAACTTTCGCAATATTTCTCGCTGGAGGTCGACGCAAAACGAAATTTGCATATTCAGCAGTAAAATTTACGTCACAAACAATGCCCTATTACGGTACAATGGAAATGTCTTTACATTGTTGCTGCGAGGGTAGGAGGAGAACGGCGCGGGCAACGCGTCACACCGATCTCAAAGGGCGACCGTCGGACCTGATTTACGGCAAAGACCTGTGGCTGCGCGTGTTTAAATGAAAATTATACACGGGACCCGCGCTATACGGGCACGGCCTTTCCCTCGTAAAGTAACTAATTTATGAACTCCTGATACTTCAGCGGAGGTGCCTGCGCTCCGCTCTTGAAATTTTAAACGCTGCCGCTGGCTGTGCAAGTGTTGAATTTTTGACGCACCGTTACACATCTTGACTTTTGACTGAATCACTGGATTTCAAATGTGAATTTGTTGACATGGATTATCTCGTTTGTTACCTTTAGTAAAATTACCATTGTGTGTTTAATTAATTGAGTTCTCGTTTGTCATAATTCCCAAACGCTTTACAATGTATGATTCCGTAATTGAAATTTAATTACGGGCCAACTTTCCAATCCACTAAATAGAGATGATTTAGTTAGTTGGGCTCGTGTTGGTCACGTATATCACTAATCGTGAAATTCATTTGTAATTTACACACGCGGTCTAATTGAAATCATTGTTTGTTGATGTGCCGCTGTACACTGTACGTATATCCACAAGACCGTGGTTATCTACAGGTCACCTGTGAACCCGTAAACAGAAATAATGTTGATAGTTACTCACTGACCTTGAGGTTTCGTTTGAAGCTTCACCCGTCCGCGGACGAGCCTGACCTTTACCTACGGCCTGCGTATTTACTAAATAAAAGATGAACCGTGGGGAAAATCATTACCGTCCTATATTTTCAACTCTGTATGATGTACCATAATACTGGAAACTGTATTCTGTATCATTCACGTATTTGTTTGCCTTAACCTTGCTAACTAGTACTCGTAGTTTCGTAAAAGTGCTGTTTATTAATCCTTCATTAAACATCATTATTATTTAATAGTGCTAGAATGCAACGCTAACCCGAGCAAACAACCGAGCGACAATTTCCTTTGAAGAACCGAGTATTTAAATAATAAATGGATATAACAACACCACTAGTTGATTTGTTTGAGAATTAAAGTGGACATATTATTGTCTGTTTATTTAAGTAGGTAGGTCAGCCTACGGGTAGCCTGCGTACACAAATGTAGAGTAATTTTGAGTTAATCATATATGCGTAAGTGCGTTTACTTGTTAGTAAGTATAGGCCATTATACTAGACGGTAACCCTTAGCCATATTGAGCCTGACCCGGAATTTTGATTAAGCGTAAACTAGATTATACTGGGAGCGTTTCTTAAACTACTAAACAGTTAATAGTGTTTGCCTCAAACTTGGAAGTTACTTATTTGCTCGGCGCCGGCCAGTGACGTAATTATGGAACGACTGCAGCATCGAGCTTTCGACACTTCTTGTTACCACTGGATTCGTGTCAATGCTCTGGTAATGAGCTCTCATCGTTTAAGACGACGTTTTCTTTTTCTTTCAACACTTTTCGTTGTTTCACTTTACGTTTGTTAATCGTAACTCAATGTTAAGAAAAATAATTACTATAATATGGTACCAGACTACTGACTAGA
This sequence comes from Anarsia innoxiella, assembly GCA_947563765.1. Lineage (NCBI taxonomy): Eukaryota > Metazoa > Arthropoda > Insecta > Lepidoptera > Gelechiidae > Anarsia > Anarsia innoxiella. The sequence continues at coordinate 4,268,398 of OX387403.1, forward strand.
CTCTGACACGTAGTAAAATAAGCATCTGACAATACTTACACAGTAAAGCTTCTTCCTTTCCCTTAGCGCCTACTTGATATTGGGCCTGTATGAATAATATTGGGTCCCAAAATGTCAAGATATAGGTGCGGCTCTAGCAGCGCTATGAGAGTTATGGCACAAGTTTCGGCACACTGCCTCTATGTAATCTGTAACCCCTAAGCTATGCAAATCATGATACAATCTACGTACAGACGACATGTAAGAAAGTACATATATATTGTACGGATGAGGTAAGTATTTACACATTGATACTCTGTATCTGCATACATACTTAATTTATAAATTCTTTATTCGTTGTACTGCAAAAAATGTACCGCAAAATATGCGAAATTCAATTCCTTAAACAAATATTTGCATTTTGATTCATGAAACATTGATTGATTTCTTACCGATACGTCAAATTATGGCAATCTTGAACATGTTAAATTAACCGAATTTTCGGTTTAAATAAGCCATGCTGCAAGAAAAATACATTCGTTACAGATTTGTAAAATATAGTTATCATAAAGTTGATAAATGTGCAGCATAGTGCGAGAGCGTGGTTGTGGTGGTGAGGGAATGGAGTGAGAACCCGGAGCAGGATACATTAGGGTACATTTTCAGCGGCTGGTGTAAATCAGCGCGTCCATAAGTCGGTGGAGTGTCCGTAAACTGAATATTTATGTGACGTTGCCGCGATGTACACTAAACGCGCCGCCGCGCCGGCGCCGCGCCGCCGTAGAGACTTGCGTCAAAACGATTTTGCATAATTTAAATCGTAGAGTATACTGAAATTCCGACAAATGTTTCTGTTGGCGTTACTTACAAAATACAGAGCCATTTCTGAATACTCCCAGGTCAATAAGTTCCTAACAGTTTTTGTTCGTTATGATTTAGAAACAACTTCAACAATAGTAGATAGATAGATAGATAGAAATTCTTTATTGCACACAAAGAAATACAAATACAACTTAAAACTAAAACATTGTGCGCAAAGGCGGCCTTATCACTAAAAGTGATCTCTTCCAGACAACCTTTGGAGTAGGACTACTTTAGGAAGACTTTAGTATACCTACTTATAAAGACCATAATTTATCAAGCACATACTCGTATTGTTGTCAATTACTTATATTGATTCTAAATATGGGTAAATAAATATACCTATACCTGTTCTTAAAGAAAATATTACTGCTTTAACAAAGCTAACACCAAAATAATTATACAAGAATTTAATGTTACACGTGAATAATCTGTGAACTAAGAGCGATATCAATTAGACGAGAGTTGCAGCGAGCAATTGTCACATATATTTTACATCTCTATGATATGCTTGCAATTTGCAAATCCGCTAAATCGTAATAGTGGTTATCCTGGCGAGATGGGAATATCTCCGGTGGGCAGCAGGCTCGCCATTAAATCCTGGCGGGCGAGACTCCCCGCGCGCCCCTCTCACCACCCCTTTCCCGACTGCCCGCTGCTTTTCTAGAGTTGCACCCTTTACCGTGCATAACATTTTGTCATCAATCGGTGAATATCCAGCGAATCGGTAGTTCTATTTCATGGTCTGTTAATAATTTATCTAATGTCACGTAACCATTTGGATTGAAGTCCAGCTTTTATAGTTAGTTTACCTACCAATAAAATAAAATTAAGGTGTCAATCTCAAACTTATATATAATCAAGAATGTCCAATGATTACTCAGTAATATTCTCCATAATTAGGTGGCTCATTAGGTGCTGGAACAATGTACTTATTATAGATATTTAAAAAGCGTATGAAAACTTACAGATATAGTTCGAGTTGTAAATCATCGCGAAGAGGAAAGCCTAACCCCGCGGCTGCTAGCCCTGAGCTCGCGCTCGCTGTTCGCCCCGCTCATGCAAATTATTCACAACGTACGCATGTAACCACCCACAAAGCTAACTGACCGAGTAAATAACTATTGTTTCTTCAACTGAATATAAAATGTTAATATGACTGATTGCGGATAATTGTCTTACCTATTTATGTAAAACCTAAACATTTTACGTAAATATGTACCTAAGTATAGGTCGCGCCACGTGAAATGAACCCTAGCTGACAGATGCGCATTAGACGATTTTTGAGTCTGACGTTTAACATTTGTTTTAAAATACCATCGCGCACAAAAGTGTTTAATTACAGTCATGGTTTTACGCACAAAGGAAAGAAAAGTATTATTAGTAAGGTGGAATATAAATAAAAAAAATACACAACTACCAATTATTATTGGATTTAGTGTAAAATGTGTAAAAATGTAAAAAAATATTCGAAAATAAAAAAAAACATAATTATTGTTCTTCCATTAAGTCTTCATGGGTGGCGCGAAAACCAGATGAGGACGCGGTGTTGATGCCAGAAGTGGCCATTGTATTATCATCGTTGTCGTCACTTTCATAACCTTTGGAATCAGAATCATCATCCCCTACCTACGTATAGTCTATAAGTCACCATATGTAACCGCGTGCGAAAGATTCTTACAAAAATGAAACGATAAATAGCCCTAGTACTTTCGAGCGTAAGTGTACCCATGCGCGAACACGTGATTTTCATTTGTTTCTAAAGTTCTTTTTACGTGGCGCGACCTATACGTACTAATAACACGAAACCATTTTTCCTAACGAAAAGAACTTGCCATAGCACAATTATTGAGGCGGCTATTCAAAAGTGAATCCTTTATGTACACGGTGAGTAATACAATGCAAGTAATTCATCAAGAATATTTTTATGGAAAATTTTAATTCTCGCGCATACATGCGGCCGCTCTCATAAATCAAGTACTTCCGAGCGCCCTTTGAATTTCCGCAGGCCGATGATATACCGCGTCTGTGACAATGCCAGCCTTCAGCTTTCGCCATTTACACCAATATTCTTTTGATGAGAAATGACACTAATTGAACAAGAGAAGGGATTTATATTCCTTTTAAATATACCCAGTACCTTTGGGAACACTCAGTACATGCCAGGAGAAATAACGTTGTGTCACTACCTACCTAAAATCTAAACCAAACGGTGTCGATACCATTTGTAAGCATTTGGGTCGATAATCCTCTGTGTTATTAAAATTCTATGCGGTACCAAAACTCATATAAGAGCAAAATCATAAAAGTGCAACAAAGTATAATAATAGCTGTACTCTTCAATAGAACCATACAAAATATGTAAGCCCATGAAGCAAGCGGGCAGAGCTCAGCTGGCGACCGGCATGCGGCGGCGGCGGCGGTCTTCGCAAAAATATTCGTTCAGTATTCTCCCGGTTTTCCTACAGATGGGGAGTGCAGATATATATCTGGTAGGTCGCGGCCGACGTGCCGGCGCGGTCCGATATTTCGTGCTCCCTGGACGACAATAATTTGTTGGTCCATCGCGCCGCTTCGTGTACTGCCCGTCGATATATCTCCTTCAACGTGAACTCTAATCGCAATCGATACCAGCCGATCATCGTCACCTTCAAAACTCTCGAGCGGCGTTATTACATTGTTAATACTACCCACGTACACACTGTACCCGTCAATTTCCTGTTCCCGTAAAATGCGTAGTAATTCAGGCATTGTGTCGCGTTAGTAATTTGAATAGAGGGCATTATTAACGCACTACCTTCGAAGGGTCACTCATCAAAAGGAAATAGCGTCGTGCTCTATAGTCAGGAGGGTCGGTCGGCCGCAATTTATCTGCGTACACCGGATGTAGACTTGACTTAACCTACTTTACAATTTAGATTTTAAAGGTAACTCTTTACATAAGCCGTCATGTAGACGTTTACGAAACTCGTCATAAGGAAGGCGTTCTATTTCAATTAGGCTAAGCGTACGACTGATCCATAGCGCGTTGCAACTCCAGCTAAATCTGGGTTGGTGTCTCACAGACCACGTTCTACCAATATTTGAGTACTCTCATGTTCATAAAGCTATTTGGTTTACGTCAAACGCTATATTCAACCAGGCCATGATTTTCGAATAAATCAGAAATATATTCTACTCACGTTAAATACGGTTCGCACAATATTATTCTAGAACTTAATTTTGTAACAGAATTGACGGCTTAAGTATAAAATGATATAAATCTACCTGTCGAAAATACGAAAAGAATTATTAAGTAAAGGCTTCTCCTTTAATATGCAAATGGGTGAGTAGTTACATCGTATAAATTTGTTCGGATAAAATAGTCCATTAAACGGCGGACATGTATCGAAGGGTATTGTGGGAGCGGCGCCGCCGTCCCAGTGATTTTCACTTTCCTCGATGCTTCGTCCGATAAACACGATTATTGTCCCTGTTTTTTCCGGAACAAAAACAGCGAAATTAATAGTGAGAGAGTCCATTATCCTGCATTAAGCACTCAGTGGGGCGGGATGGGGCATAATGGGTCGTCGCCGACGATATAGGCCCCTTTATAGTTCCTAATAAAAACGTCACTACCCCATGCGCACATTATCTACTTTGTTAAATGATCTCGCTGATAACTTCACATAAAAGGAAAAGACGAAACAAAGCCCGCTTCAGAACAATGTGATAGATTGGTATCTTTTACTCAGAACTAAGAGCTCACGCTTTGAAGTAGGTTTCAACATCACTCTCAGAACGTACTCGCCGATACAAACTCTTTTCTTTTAACTTGCAATTCCACACACCTACCTAGTAAATTTTATTGTACAATAGTAATGAAATTAATACTTAACGATAATGTTGCGTTTAATATTTTAAAGGACGATTTTTTTAAAGGAGGAAATAAGGTTCCATTTTTTGCCTTTTGGTTAGGAACTCTAAAAAACAATTAAATCGCTCTCTCTTATAACTCGGTAGTGTATACACCGTATAAAGTACAGATGGAACATTCTCACTTCATTTCACCGGTAGTTTCCAATTAGAAGTGTAGGAACGAGTTGCAACTCCAATTAAGAGCAGATATAAAAAAACCAGGCCAAGTGACGCTGTGCAAATTAAACCCGAAACTGAAACACACGGTTCTACGTGAAACGGCCACTGAATAAAAGACACGTTGATGTAATTAGAATAGAATAACATCTTCATTCATCATTCAAATCCAAATAGATGGGCTCTTTCGCTTTCCCTTACATCCCAGCCCTCCACGCTGCTCTTCACTTCCTGTTAAACAAACAAATACAAACACGAGAGCAAACATTCCAACCGTGCAGATATTTTTCAGCCATACATTTCAGAAAGATGATAATGTATAGCCATCACTGGATCTGTAGCAGCCGTGGTTTTGAGGAAAAGCTAAATACTTAATTTATAAGCACTTTATTATTACATAATGACGAGCAATTTTAATTCACTTGAAATTTAATAGAAACAAGCGCATTACACCTACACAAATTCGTTAATAGACGGTCAGCACTTTATAATCCCATAAGAGATACTCCACAAACTCACTTAAATAACAATATAAGTAAAGTGTGTATAATCAGTATAATCGGCTCTATAATTCTTGTTTACGTAAATTATAACGATAACATACGGACCGGCACTACATCGGGTTGGACGGCGGCGGGCAGGACCCCCGGGTCCCCGAGATAATTTTCATAATAAAACATCCCTTTTCTCAGGCACTTTGCTGTAAATCAAGTTTTCCGGACGCCCTTTCAATTTCCTGACCGCAACACAGTGCCGGTCAAACGAGATTTTCATTAGATGTTCAAACACCCTGTGTGAGGTCAGAGATAATATTTTGATTGGATGGTTAGGTTTCCACATAGACTTTACATGTCGGCTCTGTGTCAATGTTTGATCTATTCCGCGGCATATGCTCGACCAGATACTTGTGATTAATTTAACATTTCATATTTAAGTAGTACCTCGTTGTAGGGACATCAAAGTACCTAGATAGATGCTTTATTCACTTGTTGTTTGTACAGGTATACTTTCCGAGCAAATTTTGTAAGCATAATGAGGTTTTTAATTTAAAATGAGAGTTTTATGTCGCTGAGTGAATTTTACGAACTTTAGGACAGTCTTTTAAAATTTTTGCAGACAGCTAGCACAAAAATAAAACATGACTATTGGTGGTTATGATAACTTGTTGAGTAGGTATACTATCTTAAGCTTTCTCTTTTTTTGCAACTCGGTCTAAAATTGAAATAAGGAAATTAAAACTAACAATGATTACTTCTTATGTAGTAATTTACTTACTTGACATTAGGTACATAGAGTTTAATCTAGATAGGTAGGTTATTCATTTTGTAATGTTTCCTAAAAAATATGACAAATTGAAACAAAATGTTCCTATAATATTTTCCGCTACAGTACACAGCAATCAATTAAACAAACTGCAGTATCACAAATTTGGCGTATATGGAGAATATAAAGGGTGAATCAATGAAATGGCAATAAAAAGTGTGGTATAACAATTGCTATTATTCTTTGTTATTACAGTTCAGGTGTGTTCGAGTGATATATTGGCAATTGTAGTGTTTTTGTGGTGGCAGAGCTTCCGCAAATGTTTAGAGGACCGGTTGGTTGGTGCAGCGAGAGAAGGTTCACATTACTTACGTAAGGACGAGCTATTTCTCATTTGGACTACCGCCTCGTGCTAGACTTTGTACTGGAAGACAAATAAGAAAAATACCCGGGTTAAGCAAATTATGGTCTCACTTTCTATCAGTAGGTACAGCCAGCTTGTATAAGGGTTCTATAATTTTTGATTCTTTTAACAACTTAGTAAAAAGAAGCTATTTCTTTTAACTACAACTATTCGCTTTGTTTTTCCTTAATTTTCTTCCCTCCCAAAATTTTCACCCAAACTCGCTTTATTATTATTTTTTATTAGAAAGTAGGTACTTGAAAGTCACGTTTATTTTATGTGACTACACGAAACCTTCGTTAACAAATAATATAAAATCTTCACACGTTTTTTCTATAGAAACAATTAAAGTCAATTCATAAATTATTTTGGCCGATTACTGCTTTTTACAACTGGTGTTTGATTCAGGTCAATTCAGTTGAAGAGTTTTCTAAATCATCAAAGTGAATTCGGCCCTGGCGTTGCTAACAAACTCGAGCAAATTCAATTTCTTTAGTCAATACGTGCCAAATTCAAATGTTTAGTTTCTTACGTATAATTTTTTTCCGGTCTGTTTTTTTTTTCCTTATGTAGAATCAACAAATCAAGCTTTAGAGAGTTTCAAACTCTAAAGCTGTTTCCTCTATTTGAATTTTTAAGAAAATACTTCTTATTTAAACTATTCTAAGTATTTAGACACTCTCATAGTGGCTACTATGAGAGACATTATTAAATTATAATACATTATAAATCTGGCAGAGACATTATAACATTATGAAACTTGTTTTATAGTAGGAAAATCCTTTAACTGCTAAATATCGTGACGTCTTCTTCTAACAACTAAGTGGAGAGTTAACTTTGATTACTTCATTTTTTGCAACTAGCTGAGTAAATTAATATTAAATTAATATTAGAGTTAATCCAAATAATCTGATTAAAAAGCATGCTACAACTTAGTACGTACAGCGGCGTACGACCAAAGCAAAGTTGACGTAACAATGAGGCTTACTTGCAGCGTTTGATGCTAGGGTTAATTAAATTAAGTACTTATTATTGATTAATACCTTTGGCACGCTGAAATACAGAAATCGTAAGGATAGCTTTTGCTAGGGAAACCGCTTACATTTCCCAAGGGCGGGTTGTAAAAGTTGAAATAAGGCATAGGCCCGAAAAACATATTTTTACATAAGCAAATAACGCGATAGCAGCAGGGTAAGCAGGAGTAGCTGGAACTACAAGATAAGCAAGAGTAATGGCGACATATTCTAGAGCTTGCCTCGACATTATCTACATTTCCACCTTTATGCATTATTTACGTTACAAAGGCACTCTGACGAACCTGCGATCTTCATATTTCTAAAGCTGGAATGAACATTTCTGTGCAACACGCAAAGCAAGGTAGAAGCCAAGAACAATAGGTAATGTTACTTACTTGTATCATGAATTTTTATTTGTTCTACAAATACATGAGTGGTGTGTTTAACGAATTATGTGTTACTTACTAAATTACATTTGTACAGTAACAGCTTATGTGGAGTGTCAGTAAGTATAAACTCTATAAACATAAGAACAATGTCAATTATTTAGTTGCTAGCTTTTCCCCGTAGCCTTGTTTTTGTACAAACGCGGAGCATTTATAAGCATTTTCGCGGGGAATTCTAAATTCTCACGGGTATTATATTATTCCTTGATACTTAGCGGGTCATATCTCTAGTTTAAAGTAAAAAATATGAAAATAATTACGTTTCCAAGAGTTCAAGTTGTTGTTAGCCCATATATGTCCCCACCGAGGGGCAAGAGTCGACGAGCGAGTTCAAGTAAAATAACGAATAATCATTCCAGTAGAAATGTACATCGTATTTGTAGTACTATGTATATAGCACGAGAAAATATGAAATGATGCGGTTCGGTCGGACGACGGACCCTATTATAATTCGCAAGCGACATCCGATTTCGGACTCCCTTGTTTCTCGAAGCGAATACTTACGAATTTATCCCTGGCTCAGCGGTGAAAGATAATATCTCGAGGAAATGCATACCCGAGAGCAATTTGTTTTAGAAAGCATAGAGCGTTTTCCTTCTACCACCGCTTCGGGCATAAGATGGAAAAATAAATATCTACCTACTTGATAACAAAGACTTTGGCTACTAAAAAATAATTCGGATGATCAAAACAACAACATTCGGGCATATTGTATGTATGATTCAATAGTAGCTGTACTTAATACAATTAATTAGTACTAGTACTGCACAGTACTATAACCATAACACTTCAATTGTGTCTAATATAGATAAATAAAAGTGGTACAGGTGGGAATATTACTCTATTACCTAATCTATTAATACTATTAACCACAAAGTGCCATTTTATAAAAGATCATAGAAAAGACATTATAATGTGGTGTTTGTTTGTCTTTTCAAACTATTTTCTTGTAAGTTGCTTCCCTCAACAATGTAAGGTTAATTAATCGCGTACCGTAGAACTTTGTAAGTATGCCTCGGACAGCAGCGTAGGAAGTAGAAAAACTGCTATCTCATACGATAAGAAAGTTTGTACTAAGTAAGTATGTAAGTAAGTAAGTAAGTACCTAAAAAAAAAAAAACGTCAGCTGGTCTGGAATAGCGATTCGACAAATTTGTTTATTTTTTCGCTAAAATGTTTATTAATCTTGGAAAAAAAGTTCAAGATAAGCTTTTAAACTAAAAATTTGTATTTGAAAAATTTCAATTAGCGTCGATATACTTGATTTTTCAACGTAAATTGATAAGAAGATAGTAGCATAACTCACCTGTCACCCTGTCACCCGAGTCTGCAAGTGTCCTGGACTCTGCTTCCAATGATCCTATCCCACTCACGGTTTCAATACGGATATACACTTTTGTTCAAAGAAAAGAAGAAGAATTTTGTTCTTTTAGAAACGATTGTAAACAGTACGACTTGAAGTTTACAAGTCGGTTGACAGTTTAGAAAAACGTAAACAAACCGCTCATTGACAGACTTCGTTGTGTTTCTTTTCAAGCTATAGAAGAGGCAAACGACTGCCGCCGTCTGCAGCCTACTTTAACGATCAAAAACTAATTCATATTCTGTTTTAAAGTATGTCAGTGTACCTAAGATGAGCGATGCCTTGGGCGGCTTTTTATGTCCTCATTGCCCCGATCCTACCCAGAGGCGTTTCGCAACCACACGTGGCCTCAACATTCACATAAGCCGTATACATGGTGCACCAACCGGAAGTCCGCGACAGTTTTTAGCGCCGGGTACTTCTGATGTCTCTGATGTGAGGGTGACACCTACGCATCCTCAAATTTTAGCCACAGCACCGCCCCCGTGTCTTGCAAATCTCGCAGATTTGAAAACTAGAGTGCGGGTTTTAAAGCACATTCCTAGAGGGGCGAGAAATTTAGCCGCGTGGAGCTTAAATAATATTATAGACAAGTGTGTGCAATCAAATGATGCGGCGGACTGGTTTTCCTTGTTGACTTTTGCCTATACAGCGCTTCGTGTCCCCGACAATTCGGGTCCCAGATCCCTTACAGCTAAAGTAAAGGCTAATGTCGGCCAGTCTTTTGACTACCTACCGGTTGAAGGGGAAAGGCGGTCTCCCAATATTTACAAGGTAATAGAAAATAAAGTACATGAGGGGGATTTGAGGGGAGCAGTCCGCATTTTAACTTCTGACTGTAGCCTCGCTCCTAATGACGCTAGCACATTGGCAGGTTTGAGGGAAAAACATCCTGTCCCATCACAGCCTTTTTCTTTTCCGAATGCAGAGCCGGTGGAGTCGCAACTTACGGTTTCGAATACGGAGGCGGCGAGTGCTCTTGCCTCTTTTCACTCCAGTTCGGCGGCGGGTCTCGACGGTTTACGCCCGCAGCATCTAAAAGAACTGACTTCTTCTGCTGCAGGAGAAAGCGGCCCTCGCCTTCTGGATTCGCTCACGAGGCTGTGCAACTTTCTGTTGGAGGGGAGGCTTGTCGACGAACTGTGCCCATACTTCTACGGGGCCTCTCTGTGCGCGCTTTTGAAGAAGGACGGGGGCGTTAGACCGATTGCTGTTGGTAATACCTTCCGTCGTCTGGTGGCTAAACTTGGATGTAGAGCCGTGAAAGTGGCAATGGCGTGTATGTTGCAACCGCACCAATTGGGGTTTGGAACTACACTTGGCTGCGAGGCGGCCATACACGCGACGCGTATCTTTGCCATGAATCCAACAAACACCTCTTCCGTAATCCTAAAATTGGACATAAAGAACGCGTTTAATAGTGTGGATAGGGGAAGAATGCTGGCGGAGGTTAAGGAGTTCATTCCAGCCCTATTTCCATTCCTTCGCCAGTGTTACGCAAATCCTAGTAATTTATATTTTAGCGGCCAGGAAATCTCATCACAAATGGGTGCTCAACAGGGCGATCCCTTAGGTCCTCTCATTTTTAGTCTAGCAATTAATAAAATTATTGTTTCTCTGAAAGCACCTCTAAACATTTGGTATCTGGATGACGGTACACTAGGTGGCCCGCCGGAGACCGTGCTGGCAGACGTTGAGGTCCTGATTCCAAAATTAAGGGGGATCGGCCTGGTGGTAAACACCGACAAATGCGAGATATTCCCGTGTGGTGGAGCGGCCGAGTCTGAATTGGGGGTTTTCCGGCAGTGTTTTGATGGTATTAAAACCTTGAATAAAATCTCGTTTTCACTGTTAGGGTCCCCTATTATAGAGGACACTGTTCCTGCCACTTTACACGACAAAACGCCAGCTGCTCGTTCGTGCCCACAGCCAATTGAGGTACCTTCCGGCCCACGTCGCTTTTACCCTTTTGCGGAGCTGCTTGTCCTTCCCGAAGATGATGTATGTTATGCGGACTACACCAACCTTTTTGTGCCGTGAAGCCGTAGCGCAGATAGATGACACCTTTAAGTCCACCTTGGAAATTATAACAAACATCAGCTTTACGGACGAGCAGTGGCGGCAGGCATCTCTGCCGGTGCGTCATGGGGGTCTAGGTGTAAGACGGGTGCAGGACATCGGTATACCGGCTTTCTTAGCCTCGTCGCATGGGGTCCTTGATCTAGTCGCTGATATTCTGTCCATTGATGGCGGCGATCTCGAGATTCCTTTCGTGCGGCAGGCTCTGGCTGCTTGGCCCGAAGTTTGTCCTGCGGCAACTCGTCCCAAAAACCCATGTGTGCAACGGCAATGGGACGACCTAAGTGCTGGTGCTGCTGCAAGGGTGCTTCTCCAGGCGGCTTCTGGGGAGGATTTGGCACGGTACAGGGCTTCTGTCTGTCCGGAATCTGGCGCCTGGCTCCATGCCCTTCCTTCCCCCCATCTGGGCACCTTACTCGATGATGACTCCTTAAGAGTGGCTGTGGCCTTAAGAATAGGTTGTCATATCTACGAGCCTCATTCTTGCAGATGTGGAGCGTTCGCAGATGCCAAAGGTCACCACGGACTCAGCTGTGGTCGTAGTGCAGGACGCTTTCCTAGACACCACATGCTAAACGACATAATCCGTCGAGCTTTGGTTTCTGCGGACATACCATGTTTGCTGGAGCCACCTGGTCTGAGCAGGACAGACGGCAAGAGGCCAGATGGGCTCACTTTGGTGCCCTGGGAGAGAGGGAGGTGCCTCCTGTGGGACGCCACCTGCGTGAGCACCTTCGCCGCCTCGCATTTGGCCCGCACTTCTAGGCATGCAGGTTCGGCTGCGGAATTGGCTGCTGTGCAGAAACATCGGAAGTACCAAAATCTGAAAACCTGCTATCACTTTGTGCCCTTTGCCGTCGAATGTTCGGGCGTGTGGTGTGCCGAGGCCAAGACTTTCATAAAGGAGCTGGGGTGCCGCCTTAGGGATCGTAGTTCAGATCCCCGTGTCGAGTCATTTTTGGTGTAACGTATTTCACTGGCCATCCAGCGTGGCAATGCTGCTAGCATTCTCGGCACTTTTCCACCAAATTTGACTCGAGATGGGGATATTTTTTACGATTGTGTGGTCTGATTTTGTATTTTTTCTCTAGTTACAATATATAATGTAAGTTTTGTTAAATAAAATTTATAGTATGTACTTAGTTCTTAGTTGCTTCTCGCTGAAACTGGCAGCACCAGGGTTAACAGTTCACTGCACACCCAGAGCTGATGAACAAATGCTTTAGGGTTATATATAACTTATGAGTATTCAGCACATTGGAGGTACACACGGGCTCACTAATATGTGTTATCATATTAAACAAATTGAGAAAGGTGCATATTTAGGTACTAGAGTGAGTACTAAACAGTACTAATATGAGCACTTAACATACTTTACAAAGATAACAATCAAACACAAAAAGTTGTGGTTACAGGTTGAGAAACATTTCCCACACATCAGCTGTAGTTACACGAAGGCACCTTGTTCTCCCGCGCCGTCTCGCCTACGAAGCGGAGACAAGGTTTTTACGACACGTTGCTTATTGCCTTTCGAGTTACGAGAGGGACGTTTTTCACCTCAGCCCTGATGATATAAACTTGGTGCGGTCTTACGCACATTATCCGCAGCCGGCGGCAACACCAATACAAACAATTTATTGTACTGTTATAGATCTACCGGCCGTCTTTGGGGACGTATTGGGGCTGAAATTACTATAACCAAGTTTGGTAAAAGCGCTTGATATTTTCTTTATAACTTTCTTTTCTATAACGTGAATATAGTTCGATCAGGTATTTCTATTTACGCTTTGGAAAATGTTTTTATATTGTAGTAAACTGCTTAACTCGGGCAAGCTCATTCTTTAGCAATATTTTGTCAAAGAATTGCAATTTTATAGGTCTAGATGTACCTCTACAGTTTACTTAAAGAAAGTTTTTTAGTTGATAAAGGTAAACATTTAAAGCATTTTGCATAGGTAAGTTCCAATAAATAAATAGGTAGCTCTATTCATTGTTTTGTGTATTCACTATTCACAAAACCAGTAAGGTACGTAATAATTAATTTATTTAAGATAACCGCAAGAAGAGAATTCACAGGATTATTGTAAGTACATAGTTATTTACCTTCATCACAATTCTGTTGCAGAACACAACGAGCGGAGTTGCTGTTTACCACTGAAATTATTGGGCTAGGTACTTATATGTTATACGTATAGGTATGTGGATCGACAAGGACGTGTTCCTGAAGGTAGCAGCGGAAACCCATGACGGGCGGAAGACCTCGTGATGTATAGTGCGAAATCCGATTATTCGCGAAACCTGTTAGCGAAACAATAACGTTAAACACACCCGTTGTCTCCTGCACCGCCTACCAACCCCCAATTTGTCAGGTGTCGTGTTAAACTATAATTGAAATTACTAGTTACCCACAAGCTGTCTCGAGTTACAGTTTGGACCGAATTAATTGTATGGAAATAATTGGAAATTCTTTAGTAGGTATAGGTAACTAGGTACGTTGATTCGTAATTTAACTGTCGAAGAGAAATCGAGGTACGTATTTGTAGGTTTCGATTTTATCCACTACAAATAAGTTCCACATTTTTATTTTAAATAACAAAAATATAATAGGCAATGTATCAGAACAATACCTATACAAAAGTGCTCGGCTTAACTCCGTTCAACTGGAATAAAAGTTTCTCTCAGTCCAACGGCGACTAAAGCCAAAATTTGAACGCTTTACTGGAATATCTTCTTAATAAAAATAATATTGAACTTCACTTTAAAACTTTACCATACTGCGAAGCTCGGCAGAGTAAGTAGGTATGTGAATAATTCAACCTATTTCTTAAAGTATGTACACAACACAATACAACCTTTTTGATTAAACTTCACCACATTTACTTACGCTATTTCTGATTTTTCTTTCTTTGTTGTCTAACATCTAAACAATCGAAACTTAGTAGCTAAGCTATTAAAGTATAGATACTTTACAAAACAATTCACGAGGAACAGAAAACGAAATCTATTTATTTGCAGTATCTACATCTGGAATGCAGTTCAGTTGACTGAATAAACAACAAAGCATTGCGCCAGGTAAGCAAATAACAGAATTAGAGACAAAGCGAAACTGAATCGTTTCATCAGCGGATATCGGTTATGTGAAAGCGGCGCCAGCGAACTGCCCGATGAGGCAAATGTTTAAACCAAAAATGAAGTCCCATTTTTAACTTTCCTCTCCAGTGTTTATGCTTTAGCTTTTTGTCTGTTCAAGATTATCCCGGCGTGAAATGTGCTCTGACACTGTATAAAGCTTATTTTGTTCGCCAAACAATAAACTTAATTGCTTAAACACTGTCGCCATTACATTTTGCTGTTTCATGACCATGAAATTCAAGAATAATAGCGATAGCTATAAGCCTATTACAATGGGAAGGTATCATGTGAATTACTCTAGGACTATTAATCACCCACGCAGAATAGACGAAGGCTGGGCTAATTCCGGTATCTTGTTTACCATTCGTATTTATGCTACGTCAAATTAGACAAGCAATTTGTAACTCTTCGTGTATCTACATAGGCGTAATTTTCTCATGACTGATGATCGACTTATGTTAATCCATACAACGCTACACCTTCTCTAACATAATGTATTCAAAATGTGTACATAAGGAACTCCTTTTCTTGCTGGTGTTTGTACATATTTGTGTCATTTGGACCTCCCTTCTATCCACTTGCACTCAACACACTTATCCTTTTGCCCTTGTTATTCAACAGGAAGGATCCCACGAGACACTATGCCTACACTACACTTATGTCATGACAATAGTCTAGTGAAAATCAATAGGTATTTTCTAAAATACCTATGCTGAAAGCTTTTATGTAAAATAAATTAGGTATAAATCTATGTACCTACAAAACGATTTCACCTTTTTGCTTATATCTGGTTCCTAACATTTAATAACAAGCAGTTAATAAGCAGTTGTCAAACTGTCACTACAAGTCCTAATATTATACTATACAATCTTATTAGTCAAAATTCATAGCAAAACATATCTTACGAGGCTCGACACTCAATATTATTATTATTTATTAAGTATTAATATAGTACCTAGAATAGAATAGTTATGATGGTGCTTTATTACAGTAGTAAAAGATTACGCAATCTCACCCCGAGAATGTGAGGTGGCATCGTAACACCATACTCGTACACTGCTAATAAAGATGTCGTGAAAAACTAATTTCCTTTGTCCCACACTCGTGTCGTACACAGAACGGTTCCAGTATCAGAATATCTTATTCTAATGTAATTTCCGGTGTCGTTCAACACAGCCCTCCCTTTGCAAATAGCAATCGGATCGGACTACTAATGAATGCAACAACCTATGTACCTACCTTCTTAAGAAGTTGAGCGAATTACTAGGACGTAAAACAAAGTAACAAATAAAAAATGACTAATCATCACAAACCCAATTTATTTTAAAAATATATATCAGCCTAAGAATGAAGTTTATATATATTATAAAAATTTACACAAAGTAAGTAGGTATTAAAATGCTGCCTCTAACATCATGTATCTACATACATATTTGGAATACTGAGTAGATACATAAGCAGTATAATATATTATACGCTCAACTGTTCACCAAACAATCGTCGGTCGTTGGGGCACAGAAACAAGCTTTGCTGATTGCAAATTGTGCTTACTGCCGAATACAAATTGTAAGCGAATTTCCTCCAACTTAATAAAACGAAGTGACCTAAAACTGGAGATTATGTATTTATAAAAATCGTTCGACCTTATGGATTTCATAATATTCAGCCTATAATTTCCAGAGGTTTTGTTTAAATGGAACTTTTCGGTTGCAACAAAAGCTTTAAGTCAGTATCTGTTTAAGGAAATTAGAGAATTGTATTTGGTGTAGTTAAATTCAGAATTTTTCGATGTAATTTATGTTAAGTAATACTTTATAATATAAATAGAATTAGTCACAAATTATTGCCGTAACACGAATTATGTCCTCAGCCATATAGCTGCAGTGTGTCAACTTTTAGTACCCTCACATGGCTCTACTATTTAACTAATTTGATTAATAGTAAAACTCAGTGCACATGATTAACTGAGATTAAACTCCGAGTTAGTTCTTCTAACGAAAACATTTACTTATCTATTGACGAGACTAATTCTGTTGTACGTAGAGGTTTCTAGTAGTTTCCCTGGATAATGGTCACTACTGTAGCAAAAGCGAAACAGAGTAGGTAATTAGAGAGATATTGCAACTTGTGTAATTAGAATAGTTACAGAATACAGTGATACTTTCCCTTCGGGCTGGAAATTGCAAATTCGTTTTTATTTATACTAACGCCAAACTATTTACATTATCTATTGCTTACAAATGTACTCCTGCTGAAAAGAGTCGTGTGAAACTTGACCGCAAGATTGGAATAAATTATTGAATACCATCGAATTGCAGGTAGGCTGGTTATATTTTACGTTATTTGCTAAAATATAGGTTTGTTGTGTTTTCAGTTAAAAAACGTGATCATAAATAGTTATTATTTCATTAAATGCTAAAAAACAGTTGAACATTTCTTCTGTAAGCATCTTTTATCAAAAACATAAATTAGGTAAGTACTGAAGATAAACCCATAAAATAAAATATTTTTATTATTTTTATCGCAAACTGAAATTAAATGTAGTGATAGATATTTTCGTCATTAAAAGATAAAGCTCAGTTTCGCTAGCTTAGCGTTTTGAGATGTGAAAATTATTCTGCTAAGCCACAGAATACATTATAGCACCAAGAATTTTGCTTCTTGAGCGTCGATTTTCATACACATTGTCAGGATTATGCACAGATGCGAGAGGTTTACCCGCGGCCAACTGATTCACTTTACTCACTTGTTTAAAATTAAAAAATCTGTGTCAGCATTTAGTTTAGATAACAAGGTTGCTTTCGTACAAAATTGCTTTCTATTAAGGTCAGTTAGTACATTATCATCTACGTATTAGTTACTTGAAATACATAAACCTACAACACATAGAAGCTACTCTCCGAAATCTGTGTACTACCGGTTTACTAACGGACCGAGTACATATTAGCTACCTCTGTTTATTTATTTACGAGTGGGCTATTTAATTCGCAGTGTGACGTCACAGCACTCGCAGCTCGTCTGGGGAAGAATCAAACACAGTGGGGTGGATTAAGAAGATTATTTCAGGTAGCATTAAACAACTTCCTTCCTTGTACTCAGAAATTTGGTCGGACGTGAAATGTGGGACAGTCGCACGCTATGAACTTTGAATAAACTTTTCTAATCTAATGGATTTTAAACATCAAACTTTTTACTTAAAAGGATCTAAACAGAATGTATTTTTACCGCCTCTGTACAACAATAATAATTTTCCTTCCGGAATATAAACTTTCCATTTCGACATCTTAACTATTTGAATTAAATCTTGGGAAAATGTTTTGTGTTTTCAGAGTCAAGTACCTTAAGTAGGTATTTAATTTCATAATGAAAATAGCTAAGTCTGGAACTTTAAGTTCTTCAGTTCCCAAAGTGGATGATCTTCAGTGTAAGAAGAGGAAGTTGAAATTATATCGACTAGATACTTACCTTCAGTAATTTTAAAGCATCACTAAGTTATATTTACACGTTAAAACACGAATTTAATAAGTATATTGCAAAATTATAAACAAATGATGTCTGGATGACAGAAATCTGAAGAGAGAACATATGGAACGTACTTTGTGTTCTATACGCGACATACAAAATAATTAAACAATTTGAGATGCAAATTACCCAAGACATTCATAAAGTGCATTAACGAACAAGAACATTGTAGCGGTTTCCTGAGAGCTCTCACATTGTAGGTTTATAATCCAACCGCAACTAGTTCGCATTCTAAAGTAAATTACGTGAATGGCTGCCCGTTATAGAAAAGTGGATCCTTTAGTGGGGTTAGTGTATGGCCATCATTTCGGACTCTCTAGGTACATATTTGTACTAAATTGTTGGATACGACTATGCCGCATGTACTAGTAACAAAATAAATGTATTTAAGTATTACAACGAATGATTCTAGTACAATCGGTCTTCAAATTATACCCTTTTGTACAGATGTAAGCAAGTACATACATGTTACAGGTATTTCAGGTTTGTTCGCTTAATTACACCTATGAGTATCATCACATAATCATTTAGTAACGACTGATAAAGTACCTTAACCTCCACCCCACGTAAATATAACGAAATAAGAAGAAAGCCTTCCAAGATCAATAATTTTAAAATTGGTAAGTAGTTTTTAGAAAGTTTGAGTTTCGTGTTTGTAGAAAAACCCTCAAATTCAATAGTTTGGTAAAATAAGTGCACCTTTGTCCGAGTCTCGCTCCAATTTGCATAGAATAAATGGCAAATCAAAAGGGATCTCGGGGGATTAACCGACTCGGAGCGTGAATGTACCATTGATTTCACTACACAAATCGAACACTTTTGGAAATAGTGGCGGTATTCCTGTGGTCGCAATGTAAGGTTGGCGTTAGTTCTTCCTACTTATGCAGTCGAATAAGTTATGTAAGTAGTAATTTAATTTAAATACTATAATATTTTTTGTTTTAAACAACTTGCTACTGTTGACTAACTTACTAACTTATGTCTTATGGTATTCTTTTATGGGGTCATGCCGCTGACATCCAGGCAGTATTTGTTTTGCAGAAAAGAGCTATTCGAGCCATCTACCATCTAAATAGTCGTGATTCCCTGAGAGAACTGTTCAAAGAAATAAATATTTTGACATTTCCAAGTCAATATATATATGAGAATATAATGTTTGTAAGAAAAAATCTATCTAAATTTAAGAAGAATAGTGATGTACATAAATTTAATACTAGGAATAATAATAAACTTGTTTTGCCTGGTAGTAGACTAGCTAAGATCAATAATTCATTTGAAGGGAACTGTATACGGTTTTACAACAAACTGCCTGATAATGTACTAATTTTAACGGAAACTAAGTTTAAACGGTGTATCAAGAGGACTCTTTTACAAAGAGCGTATTATAGTATTAACGATTTTATTATTGACAATAGGGCATGGTGTGTAAATGCTCTAGCTCCACACGATCATAATATTTAAGTTGTTCTTTTGTAAACACATGATTGTAAACAATATTTTTAAAAAGAGCAACCTCTAGAGTTTCTTGCTGGCTTCTTCTCTGGGGAATCTGCCTTCCGAAGTCAGCGTAGCTTCTCTCCTTTATTGTTTTTCTCTTTTTTTTTTGGTTCTTTTAATTAATCATTAAGTATGTTTTTTTTATAATTTTTACTTTGTGACGAATTCAAGTGTAAATTTAATGTTACCTACGAATAAATAATTTTTGATTTTGATTTTGATTTTAACAATTTTAGCATTACATACTTACTTAAACCTTAAACTTGGTCAATTGTAGTTTACATAATGAATCTTATGAAGTTCCTATGTATTACGAAGTACCCATATAAATGTAAAACAGTCAAGAAATAAGTTTTGGGAATTCCTAGGTGGCAGCCCTGTTCGGAAGTCGGAGGCGGCGACTGCGCCGTTCAATATTCATGAGTTAACTTTAACTGCTGCGTTAGAGCCATCGGACTAGGCGTTAAAACGACCATTACTATAATAGCTTCTGTTTGCCCATGGACCGTACCAACTATAATTGCTACAAGAATGGAAGCGGGAATTGCTCTTTACTCGAGACTGAGCTTGCTAATTATTTATATAATCTCAGTTGTTGTTATGTTAAAAGCTCGGCTTTTAAGTTCTCTGTATAAGGATTTAAGTTCCGTCCGAACCTCCGTAGTTCGAACGTTGTCTTATACCCCGATATCGCTCATATATTCCACGAAACCAATTTGTGCGCGCACGTTTTCTTAATTAATATTAGGGTACACCTTATTGTACACTATTATACAGTAACGTTGTGTAGATAAGACTACATGCATATACATACAAGTAACCCTAAAGGATCGACACACTTTGGGTTTTAGACTAACACAATGGTTATGTAATATAACAGAGACACGCTACGGCGCACCACAATCTAGGTTCGAAGCTAGGAAGGCCTTTGCATAACCAACGTCCACAAATAAATACTCCAGAGATTCAAACTATTCAGGACAAGTTTAAGTTAGATGGAGGACCTGAAAATACGACTTGTGAGAAACCCTATGCGCTAGCCTAGTCCTACTGCGACCGATAGAACAGTTGAAGGAAATTTATTGGACTTCTGAAAGACGTAGTGTAGGAAAACTTTCAAATCTCTCTATAGTCACGTTTGATAACCACATCGCCCTTGTTTACTAGGTTCGCAGGATGATCGTTTAGCGCGGAGGTTTGCGGGGCACACGCTATCTGTTCTGCGCAGTGAACAATTACTGCCACCGCCTATTACCTGAAACAACCACGCGATTTAACAATAAACTATCTTGGAACTTAAACTGGGTCCAGTCAATTAAAATCGATTCAACTGTTGATAACTCTTTTGTTAAGTAAGACTTAGTTTTGCTTTAAAACTTTGCGAAATGGACGTTAATTCAAGTTACAAAGATACTCATTCAAATGTACAAGTAGAATTACTTTTTAGTTCGTAGTACTTATTATAAAAATAATCGTTTTGCTTCAAATAATAGCTTCTGTTCTGTATCTATACACGACTTATATCGAACGAAATGATTGTATTGTTTAGGATAACCCATTGACATAAAAAGGCCATCATGCACGAAAACGAAAAAGCACCCATGGGAAACGAATATAAACATAATCCCTTTAAGTGATGAATCGAATACACGTTACAGAAAAATGTAATACCAACATAAAAGTTGGGAAATTCGATGCTTGTATGTTGCTGCTCCTTTATTCCATTACGGAATCGAATATAAGTTACGGTGTAACAATGTTGTGGGGCTGCAGTCCCGGGGGCCTCGATCTACGACTCCGAAACTTGCAAAGTATTCGCGTTGCAATCTCGTCTCCTTGTCGCAAACAATTCAATTGCAAGTCGTATGCTAAGCAAAGAACTTACCAACTCCGAATGCTTTGATGAAATGAGAATAAATTGTTTCCCTCTACAAAATGAACGTACGCTTCAACAATGCTCGTTGAAACATGCCCGATTGTAAATCGATCAGCCGGATGGTGCTCTACAACACTGAAGTTCATGAGACGGAAAATAAATCTAGGGAACGCTTTTTTCCTAAATAGGTACAATTTCCAACTTAAATTTTGCATAATTAAACTGTTTTTCTGCTTATTTTTATCGCACAGTGACATTCGCTCACACTCTGCTTTTATAAATTAAGCAGGCCTGTACAACCGCCGAAAAGAAGATTAACTATTGAAGCTTCCGAGTGGGACCTACGACTGTTCAATATTCATAGAGTGAAACGAGGTGCTCGTTAAGCTCCACTCACTCCAACCCTCAGTTCTCGATCTTACTACAGCGACATTGGAAGGCAATTATCACTTAATTAAACTTCAAAACTGACTCCCACATACATGTGGCGAATGGGACCTACGAAGCACATTCATCCGTTTATTAGCAATCGGGTATCGGGCTTAGATCAATAATGCTTCATCGCATAAACTATTCTGACCAGCAAACCACAAACCCTCTGATGCTTAGTAAACCATAATGAATAATGTACTCCAAAGCGTTTCAATTTTTACGTTGTTGTGCCATCCTATAGTTCCACTTTTATTTTGCGCCAGTAGTGAAGCGAGAAGCCAGTTTATCTGTCAGTCACAAAGAGAAGACCGTAGTAATGGGCGAGGCGGGCAAAGCTCTGGCACTACAACAACAGTTCTTACGCGTACTTAGTACGACAGCAGAGCGCTGCGATTGGCTGATAATGGCCACCGGCGGCAGCGGTCCCGCACCCGCCACCATCCACCGTCACAGGTGATTTAACTCCACCAAATGTTGATCCAACGCTGGATTCAACTCCGAAATTAATTCTCTGTGGCGCCCATAATCCTGTTTATGTTGATCGGGACATTAAATCTTAAGTTTTGACGAACTCGCACCAAATAACTTTTGTAATTAATATTAAAACCGTTAAAGTTATTATTGTTCTGGTTATAAGATATAATTCGTATTTGTTTGCCATTTTTAACCCCCGACGCCAAAAGAGGGTTGTTATAAGTTTGTCGTCTGTCTGTCTGTCTGTCTGTCTGTCTGTCTGTCTGTCTGTCTGTCTGTCTGTCTGTCTGTCTGTCTGTCTGTCTGTCTGTCTGTCTGTCTGTCTGTCTGTCTGTCTGTCTGTCTGTCTGTCTGTCTGTCTGTCTGTCTGTCTGTCTGTCTGTCTGTCTGTCTGTCTGTCTGTCTGTCTGTCTGTCTGTCTGTCTGTCTGTCTGTCTGTCTGTCTGTCTGTCTGTCTGTCTGTCTGTCTGTCTGTCTGTCTGTCTGTCTGTCTGTCTGTCTGTCTGTCTGTCTGTCTGTCTGTCTGTCTGTCTGTCTGTCTGTCTGTCTGTCTGTCTGTCTGTCTGTCTGTCTGTCTGTCTGTCTGTCTGTCTGTCTGTCTGTCTGTCTGTCTGTCTGTCTGTCTGTCTGTCTGTCTGTCTGTCTGTCTGTCTGTCTGTCTGTCTGTCTGTCTGTCTGTCTGTCTGTCTGTCTGTCTGTCTGTCTGTCTGTCTGTCTGTCTGTCTGTCTGTCTGTCTGTCTGTCTGTCTGTCTGTCTGTCTGTCTGTCTGTCTGTCTGTCTGTCTGTCTGTCTGTCTGTCTGTCTGTCTGTCTGTCTGTCTGTCTGTCTGTCTGTCTGTCTGTCTGTCTGTCTGTCTGTCTGTCTGTCTGTCTGTCTGTCTGTCTGTCTGTCTGTCTGTCTGTCTGTCTGTCTGTCTGTCTGTCTGTCTGTCTGTCTGTCTGTCTGTCTGTCTGTCTGTCTGTCTGTCTGTCTGTCTGTCTGTCTGTCTGTCTGTCTGTCTGTCTGTCTGTCTGTCTGTCTGTCTGTCTGTCTGTCTGTCTGTCTGTCTGTCTGTCTGTCTGTCTGTCTGTCTGTCTGTCTGTCTGTCTGTCTGTCTGTCTGTCTGTCTGTCTGTCTGTCTGTCTGTCTGTCTGTCTGTCTGTCTGTCTGTCTGTCTGTCTGTCTGTCTGTCTGTCTGTCTGTCTGTCTGTCTGTCTGTCTGTCTGTCTGTCTGTCTGTCTGTCTGTCTGTCTGTCTGTCTGTCTGTCTGTCTGTCTGTCTGTCTGTCTGTCTGTCTGTCTGTCTGTCTGTCTGTCTGTCTGTCTGTCTGTCTGTCTGTCTGTCTGTCTGTCTGTCTGTCTGTCTGTCTGTCTGTCTGTCTGTCTGTCTGTCTGTCTGTCTGTCTGTCTGTCTGTCTGTCTGTCTGTCTGTCTGTCTGTCTGTCTGTCTGTCTGTCTGTCTGTCTGTCTGTCTGTCTGTCTGTCTGTCTGTCTGTCTGTCTGTCTGTCTGTCTGTCTGTCTGTCTGTCTGTCTGTCTGTCTGTCTGTCTGTCTGTCTGTCTGTCTGTCTGTCTGTCTGTCTGTCTGTCTGTCTGTCTGTCTGTCTGTCTGTCTGTCTGTCTGTCTGTCTGTCTGTCTGTCTGTCTGTCTGTCTGTCTGTCTGTCTGTCTGTCTGTCTGTCTGTCTGTCTGTCTGTCTGTCTGTCTGTCTGTCTGTCTGTCTGTCTGTCTGTCTGTCTGTCTGTCTGTCTGTCTGTCTGTCTGTCTGTCTGTCTGTCTGTCTGTCTGTCTGTCTGTCTGTCTGTCTGTCTGTCTGTCTGTCTGTCTGTCTGTCTGTCTGTCTGTCTGTCTGTCTGTCTGTCTGTCTGTCTGTCTGTCTGTCTGTCTGTCTGTCTGTCTGTCTGTCTGTCTGTCTGTCTGTCTGTCTGTCTGTCTGTCTGTCTGTCTGTCTGTCTGTCTGTCTGTCTGTCTGTCTGTCTGTCTGTCTGTCTGTCTGTCTGTCTGTCTGTCTGTCTGTCTGTCTGTCTGTCTGTCTGTCTGTCTGTCTGTCTGTCTGTCTGTCTGTCTGTCTGTCTGTCTGTCTGTCTGTCTGTCTGTCTGTCTGTCTGTCTGTCTGTCTGTCTGTCTGTCTGTCTGTCTGTCTGTCTGTCTGTCTGTCTGTCTGTCTGTCTGTCTGTCTGTCTGTCTGTCTGTCTGTCTGTCTGTCTGTCTGTCTGTCTGTCTGTCTGTCTGTCTGTCTGTCTGTCTGTCTGTCTGTCTGTCTGTCTGTCTGTCTGTCTGTCTGTCTGTCTGTCTGTCTGTCTGTCTGTCTGTCTGTCTGTCTGTCTGTCTGTCTGTCTGTCTGTCTGTCTGTCTGTCTGTCTGTCTGTCTGTCTGTCTGTCTGTCTGTCTGTCTGTCTGTCTGTCTGTCTGTCTGTCTGTCTGTCTGTCTGTCTGTCTGTCTGTCTGTCTGTCTGTCTGTCTGTCTGTCTGTCTGTCTGTCTGTCTGTCTGTCTGTCTGTCTGTCTGTCTGTCTGTCTGTCTGTCTGTCTGTCTGTCTGTCTGTCTGTCTGTCTGTCTGTCTGTCTGTCTGTCTGTCTGTCTGTCTGTCTGTCTGTCTGTCTGTCTGTCTGTCTGTCTGTCTGTCTGTCTGTCTGTCTGTCTGTCTGTCTGTCTGTCTGTCTGTCTGTCTGTCTGTCTGTCTGTCTGTCTGTCTGTCTGTCTGTCTGTCTGTCTGTCTGTCTGTCTGTCTGTCTGTCTGTCTGTCTGTCTGTCTGTCTGTCTGTCTGTCTGTCTGTCTGTCTGTCTGTCTGTCTGTCTGTCTGTCTGTCTGTCTGTCTGTCTGTCTGTCTGTCTGTCTGTCTGTCTGTCTGTCTGTCTGTCTGTCTGTCTGTCTGTCTGTGGCAATGTAGCTCCTTAACGCGTGGACGGATTTGGATGCGGTTTTTTTAAATTAAAGCTGGTATTCCTGGGAGTGTTCTTAGATATATAATATGCAAATCGGTTCAGCCATTTCAAGGTCATCAGCTCTTTTGTCGGCTGTGGTAGGGCTGTAGATCCAATATAACAGCAGATATGTCGTGTTTGGATTCATTTTGATCAGTGTATAATTTTTAATATAATGCAATGGTGACAACTGATGAGGAGCTGATGATGGAGTCAGAATTTCCAGCATTCCATCCATTCTTGAAAAACTAACAGCAGATACATTGTGTTTGGATTCGTTTTGATCAGTGTTTAATTCTTAATATAATGCAATAGTGACAACAGGCGAGGAACTGATGATGGAGCACGAATTTCCAGCACTCCATCAATTCTTGAAAAATGTAACAGCAGATATGACTGTCGCGTTTGGATTCATTTTGATCAGTGTTTAATTATTTGTATAGTGCAATGTCGACAACAGGAAGAGCTTATAATAATTATTATAATTAAGGTTTAAAAACTTAGAAATAAAAATTTAATTTAAAATTTAAAAACACCCGACTATAAAAAGTTACAAATAAAATAAGTAGTATTTTGTCAACTGAACATCGCTTAATATTTCATACACGTCCCACGACAAAATAAAGTTTGTATGAAAGTTATCAATTTGTATGAAATATTAAGCGATGTTCAGTTGACAAAATACTACTTATTTTATTTGTAACTTTTTATAGTCGGGGGTTTTTAAATTTTTAATTTAATTTTTTACTTACTGAAGTAGATAGGTAAGTACCTACCTATCTGGATTTGGATGGCCAAAAAATTTATGTTTTAAGATTTAATTAGAATTGAATAACTATATATAAATAACTACATTATACACTCAAATATGTACATACCTATGTTATAAACGGTGTTGTAGGATCGGGTATGATGTGTATGTCGGTACGCGCTACCTGCAACCCGGGCGCGTCCTCCAGCTCGGCTGGGTAGATAACCGCGTCCAACGCGCGCTCTCTGCTCTTCCCTTAATTAATGTTTGCTCCAATTATAATGCCTCGAAAACATATAAAATTTTCCAGTTTTAAAAAACTTTGCTCGTAATATAAAAGCTGTGGGATGTGGTTAATCACACCGGCAGATTTCTCACGAGACCGAAGTAGGCCGCATCTCTTGACTACCTCCCTTTCTAGTCTCAATATTTTTATTTAAAATTATTTCGCAACTTTAGTGAATCTATAGTTATTTAATGCCAAGTAAACTTTGGAACTAGAATACTCCAAGCAGTGGAGCCTGCGATTATTATTCTCTGGGGCTTTTTTGCTTATAAAAGTTCGCAAGGAATCTCGAGTGCTGTCATAAAGAACTAAGTTTTATTGAAATAGTGGGCTCTAAAGATAGATTAAAGTGTTACAATATACTTCGGAATACTTCCTTTAAGAAAATTCTTACAGTAAATAAAACGTAGTAAAGACTGATAAAAACGTTATTTTGATATGAGAGTAAACTAAACTTAAGCCACTTTAGCTTCAATTTCACAAAACAGATGAGATTACGCTACGCTTACCTACTTGCGGTATTAGTAGCAAATCTTGTAGAAACCGTGTAGGTACGAATAGCGAGACATTATTTACAGTATATTTATTTAGAACTGAAATTTCTATTGTTAGTTTTTGAAGTAAATTATACTCCTAGACTAGTGAAGTACCTAGTCGTAGTTAGAAAATATCGACTAAGTACTCTAACGCCTCGCTGTGCGCTCTTGTATAGCAATGTACTTTTATGTAATTAATAATCTCATATGTATTAACTTGTACCATAGTATATCTACACAGGTAATTAAATTAAAGATTCATTAATTTATGTTATTAATAATGCTAATGATGATTATAATATAATTAAAATATAATTTTAATGATAGCTAGTCAATTAAAGTAAAAAATTGCTATCATAATTCATGGACATCAGTAAGAGATTTTTTTGTCACCAAATATAATTTTATGAAATGACATAGGGAGGTACTTTTATTGCTAATAATGGATAAAAACCTGGAAGTAAGTAAACACTAGCACACTAGGCAAAAGCTTCTCACATAAAGCCTCTACAAAACAATAATGCAGGTAACTTTGGATTGCGGTCAGTTTTCTTGGCAACTTTGTAGTGCAAGTTTACCCCCCGTGTCAATTTAATTGCGAACTAAGTTTCTACAGAGTCAGGCATCGAGAGGGTCGTCATTTTCGATTTCCAATGATAATTACGAATTAACAGCGCAAGCTCGAGACGGCGCGGCGAAATGAAAACTTTCTTAAGTGCGCGCAACACTCAGTGCTGCAGCAGCCAATAGCGCTTGTTTCGACAACAATGAATTTTCAATCACTTACCGTCGAGTGTTTCGCGCTCTATCGAATTCGAAATATTGCTAAGTTCGCTAAATGCAAATCGTGGAGCGTTTCCATTCTAAAGAGAATTCTAAAGTCTATAAATATTGACTTGGACGTAGGTAAATCTTGTAACACTGGCGGTTGGAAATAAGAAACATTTTAGCTGTGGCCGACGGTTTAATGGCATGGAGTCTGCCTTTTCTGTAGTCTAAAATATAAAATCTTTGAAATAACGTTACAACAATGTAAAGCAATTTTATCTATCTTGTAAAGGTCTTAATGTACATAATACCGAACCCGACACTTCACTCGCGTTATTCTAGAATCACTTGTAGGTCCAAGAAACGGGAAAGAAAAATGTTGTGATAGCTATTCAGAACCAAAATAAACAATTGAGCATTCCTGGGATTGTTCAAATACCACAAAGGCACTGTAAACATAAGTATCATTATTTAACCTTTTTTTCTATGATTTTCGCAAAAGTCAATAATTGTGTACACCGTTCAGTTTGCGGCGCAAATCGTGAACATACCTACTTAACATAGTATAGTAACCACTATGCGCCATGGCTACTAGGTACATAGATAGGTCTGTATTTTTTTCTAAGGACAAGAAACCAAGTTCCGTTCAGTCGTGTAAGGTGTACCGACCCAGATCCATATTTCCTTTCGTTGGCAATTAGTGGCGTAGTATACAATAGAGGCTGTAATTACCAGTGCGGCAGTGTTGTGGCGGCGCAACTTACTCAGCCTGTCTTACTTCCGTTACAAAGTCTTAAATACTCCTTTGTTAACTTATTAGGTAATTTACTCTAGTTTTGAAGCCATTGAATTTAGAAAACTTGATAGAAAACTATCTTTATTTAGCTACTTAAATATATTTTGACCCTCTTATATATTTATACGGTTTTTATTTGTTATTTTTCCTCGTTATATATGGATAGTTTCTTATTCAGACATAGATACTTAGATAGTGATTTCAATTAAAACCAATCTTAAAACAGAATCAAAGAGCTATACAAAACGTAACAATCCATAAGAATTAGTGTTCCTTATCCTAGCATTCCATTTCGTTGAACACGATTCAATTTCTTATAAAATACAAGCCAGCAGGTTATTAATTTGTGGTAATACTGCTATTTAAGAAACTGTCCATGCCGCAAACTTATCAGTTAATTCCATCGAAGTCACATTCTCAGTTTAGTTAGTTATTATGATGGATAATAACTTTAAGAGACAGGTCTCTTTATCAGTAATAATATTTTGAACGCTTTATTATTAAGAAGACTTTTGCTCGTCTTTCACTTTATTTGGCACTCGACAGTATTCCCACATTTATTATTTACGTCAGTTGATCGTCATAATACACAATTCTATCGGCAGACAATTGCTGAAAGCGTACATGGAATAAAATGAGTTCACGCTAGAAGGCCTGAAAGTCTGCGTTGGTCGACCGTGAAGAATGCATGTAGCGTTCGAAATCCGAGTATAATGCTGCATTCTGGCGGAGCGGTGCGAGCAAACGGGCTTCAATAAAACGCTATTGCCAGCGCCGATACTTCCGAACGTACCTGCTCCATGCTACATGCATTTTGAGCACGAATAAACATATGCGCATTGCGACTGTTCCGACTCCACGCCTGACATAACTTCTCTTTATGCTGCTTTCACGTTATTCCGATTGTAGACAACAGCTAAGGAATCCGAAACGAAGACATTGGTCAAGGATAAAATATTTCTTCGTTGTTACAGCATCTTTAATAAATAATCGCAAAAATTGAGAAACGTGTGTTTTATTGAAAAGATGTGTCTGTAAACCACGATACCATGAAGCAGTTAGGCGCGAGTTTTGAAACTAAGTTAGAAGTATTATCAAGAAGAACAGTTTATACCTATCTGCAAGGACATAAATAGCTGCAATACAACTTTAGTATGTGTTGACAAATTACTTGAATATTAAATCATGTTGGGAGTTGCACATGGTGAGACGATCGAGTGCGCAGTGTGCGCTGCTTGGGGACTCTGGGATCCTAGTACGCTGACCGTAACCACGTGTAATGCAACCACCAAATTGAGATTATCAAAGCAACTACGAGCTTTTGAAACTCTCATTAACATGATGAATATCTTGTGTGAGTGTCTTAGTATTAATCGGACCAGAGCAGATCGTCAATAATCTAACTCACCTAATAGGACAAGTTGCAAACATTTGCTCGGAAATATTTCGTAGTAGTCTAAGAGCCCATGACAGCCAGACCTTCCTATTTTTCGGAAATATGAAAGTTTTTCCATGTGTGCCACCAACACAGGTAAGAATGATCCCCGCCCATGAAACCTGGATCGTGGTTCCTTTGGCAGGTAACAGGTAACAAAGGTGTTTAAAATCTTATCTCCAATTTTTTAAGTTAGCAAGCTCAATTTTTTTGTATTTTATTCGTAACAGCATTAATACTCACGATGCTCATTGCCAGACATGTAGTATAGTTCCAACCCTCCGCCGGACACCCCTAAACTATAATTCTCTGTAATTATACTTACCTTATTTTAGGAAAGCTGAATTTTATAAATGTTATTCAAAGAATTATTAATCTAAGTTTTCTCAGTAGCCAGACAGTTTTTTGGGTTCTATAATCCTGCCAGACGTATTAAAAGCGTCTAATATAGAGGAGTCAATCTAGCTGTGCAATATATGGGGGAACCTACATTAATTCACAACAGGCTGAAAATCACAGATATTGTTCAAAATGTAATTATAATTAATAGGTTTGTAAAAGTTCCCCATCATTCCTATGTATGGATTTTTTTTTATTCAAAGTCAAACGTCATAAAAATCAGTGTTTCGCAACTTTCAGCGAAACGGTAAGATTACCATAAAAGTGCCCAAGACAAAAATTATAGATCTTAAAATTATCTACAAAAACTGTATCAACATTTTTTTCCTACGAGCCACCGTTTCTGAGATATTACGATCGATAAAGATGAAATGGTCTTATTATGCCTAAGTATACCACATATATAAATCTCTAGAGATTTAATATATTTTTTACTATTTTTCTTTCGGCCACTGTCGCCATTGTCACTTACAACTATCTTTTCATCACAAATATTGTATGATCATGTAGACAATACCTACTGTATCCGCAGCGCACGCGTAAGGATTGAATTTCGTAACTTCTGGGCAATTAGTTTAACTTATCGTATTTTCTTATAGTTTTTAATAAGCAAACAGTCAATTTTATTCTAAAGAGACCTTATTTAGCAAGTTGTGATGATTAGTTGTGAAGTAATTAGGGTACAACTGAAATTAAGTAATTAAGTGAAATACCATATTTCTAGGCAAATTCGCGCGCAATACCTAGTGATGTCATATATTTTTTGTGGAACGTGCTTGCAAAGCCCTTTTATTTGATACCTCATACAATATCCATTTCAAGATTTTATTTTTTTGCGCGACTTCTTGCCCACTGGTGTGTATTGTGTTAGACTTATTGCAAATCTATAATAGCATTGTCACCCAGCATATTATTAGGACTCTTTCGACACCTCATTCATTAAAATCAGTTCAATAGTTTAGATGCTACGATGGAACATACATGAATAGGAGACTGTCTAAATCATTACCCTTACTTTTGGCGTCCTAGTCGGGTAAAAATGTTAGACTTTTGTATTATTTGTACTAAATGTTTAACAGGAAGTAGAGATGTTACTGTTTATCATGGTATAAAGACATTAATATATGCAAGTTCGAAAGAGCAGCTGAGTTTTCAGAATATTTTAAAATCGGGAATCTATCACACTTCATGAGAATTATGGTAAAAAAATATACTAGAGAATCATACATTATTGTAGCTAATAATAGACAGCCCGAAGAACAAGAAGCGTTTACGTCCACAGCAAGTCTTTCTCGTACTCGATCACGTAAATAGGGAAACAGTTTTTTTATTTAAAAATACAACCTATACTTACTCCGTGGCCTGGAATTGAATGAGAGAGTGTGAGATAAGAAAAATATTTAAATTCTCGACGTCGAATAAGTACCTAGGTATACTTAACTTGAAAGATCAGGTCGCGTGGAGAGTTTGTCGATTGTAATATCTCAGAAACGGTGGCTCGTAGGAAAAAAATGTTGATACAGTTTTTGTAGATAATTTTAAGATCTATAATTTTTATCTTGGGCACTTTTATGGTAATCTTACCGTTTCGCTGAAAGTTGCGAAACACTGATTTTTATGACGTTTGACTTTGAATAAAAAAAATCCATACATAGGAATGATGGGGAACTTTTACATACCTATTAATTATAATTACATTTTGAACAATATCTGTGATTTTCAGCCTGTTGTGAATTAATGTAGGTTCCCCCATACATTGCAGAGCTAGATTGACTCCTCTATATTAGACGCTTTTTATACGTCTGGCAGGATTATAGAACCCAAAAAACTGTCTGGCTACTGAGAAAACTTAGATTAATAATTCTTTGAATAACATTTATAAAATTCAGCTTTCCTAAAATAAGGTAAGTATAATTACAGAGAATTATAGTTTAGGGGTGTCCGGCGGAGGGTTGGAACTATACTATATGTCTGGCAATGAGCATCGTGAGTATTAATGCTGTTACGAATAAAATACAAAAAAATTGAGCTTGCTAACTTAAAAAATTGGAGATAAGATTTTATACACCTTTGTTACCTGTTACCTGCCAAAGGAACCACGATCCAGGTTTCATGCGCGGGGATTATTCTTACCTGTGTTGGGGGCAAACATGGAAAAACTTTCATATTTCCGAAAAATAGGAAGGTCTGGCTGTCATGGGCTCTTGCTCTATAGAGAGAGAAAGGAATTTATTTTTTTCTATCTGACATCACAATATTCATAAACCAAGATAATTGTAGAGAAAAGACGATTACGTATTGTATCAAAATATAAATTGTAATCACATTGTAAGTTTTGTGAGAATTATTTAAAAAGGTATATGTATAGGTAAGGTACGTAACCGAAGAGTTTGAAGTAAAAAAATTGAATGTTGTCAAGCTACTAGAGAAGTATTGTCGCATTGATATAAAATGTCCTTGCATTGATAAATACCTACAATTAAAACCTTCGTAAAAAGCGTAAGGATAAAAAAGGAACGGGAAACTCCCTCAGCGTCAAAAATGCATCAAGCTAGTATCAAGTGATATCAAGTTGCGCCTTTCAACCTATTAAGGTGTTTGGGTACGACTTAAAAGTAGAATTATTGGAAATACTTAAAAATCTTAACAAAAAATTTTTAAAAAATCATCTCGATATAGGGTGATTATTTTTAAATATGACCATTTGGATGAAAAAAATTGTCCATACGCGATATTTTTTATTAAATATACTTTTAAGTATCAAAAAAGTACCTATTATTGTACAATGTTGTATTGTCTAGTAGAATTAAACAATTTTATGTATTAAATATTACAATTAAAAAAATAATACTTATTTTTTCTCAGTGGGTTCGGATAGTCCCTATACAAAATTATTTGTCCTCTTCACGAGATACGTTACAAAATTTGACCTAAAAAAGTTACTGGAACCTTTATTTAATTATGAGTGAATATATCGCCTAGACAACAGTGAAAGCGTATTTCTTCAGTATACATTATTTAATTTAAATAATTTTAAATATATATTTTTTACTTACAAAACATCGTCCGAATTTTTGTTCATTTTTGTTTATCATTTTTGTAACAAATAAATCTGGTAATAATTGAAAACTAGAAAAAGAAACACTTAGCAGTTCAACGAGTCAATGGCACGCCAGAAACGAATTTGAATCGGTCATTTCGTTTACTGTGTGAAAAAGTGCACGACGCGTGTTTTTTTGTCGACCGGAAAAATTCCAGTTTTAATTTATCCATTTTGTGTTGTTTGTCAAAATACACAGGTAAGCGGCTCCTTTTTCATTAATTGTTTATTGGAATAGTTTATTATGTATCTTTATAAAAATGCACGGTGATTTCACTCATTGAGGTTTCTGTTGGCATAAACTATTTGAGATTATTTTCAAACAATGTTGCTTCTTCATTTTTGTAACAATTTTTGATGACGTTACAAATATGACGTTACAAAAAATGAAGTAAAGCTGTAATCACATCGGTGACTATAATGTGGACCACTAATTTAAACATTATAATCGGAGCGTGATTGTGCATGCGCACCCAAATGCAGTAAAAAAAGCCTCAGCCATATATAATTTTTACTAATTCTATTTTATTATGTCAATGAAATATTTTGTTTAATTATGTTTTCTTATATTTTAAGTTAAAGAGAACAATCTTTTATGTTGTTATTATATATAGTGACTTCATTGATTTCATTATTGTTAAAAAAAAATACAATTTGTGTTGATTATTGGTATTGTGTTTCATTTCATTGCATGACATTTAATACATGAGTAAAAGAAAATAGTAAAAGATAAAGTGTGCATTGTGAGTAAGCCCTAATATTTAATTTTGTTATTTTTTAAAACAAGTTTTATTTTTGTAACACTTTCATTTTTGTTTCATTTTTGTAACAATGGTCATTTTAAAAAATAATTACCCTATAATATTCAAGTATGACCGTAGAGTATAACGTACAATAAAGTACTTACACATACGTTTTTATTTTTACCTATAAACATACCTAAATTGAAGCAATTTAATAAATTACATACTGGATACTGATATTAAACATCCCTGGGTCGGTTTACTAAAATATACGAGCAATAAATTGTAATTTCTCTACAAATTCGAATACTTTTATAGTCACATCGAAGTAACTAACTAGATTGCTTTCAAAGTATTTCTTCAAGAATTTCGCCAATAGATCTACTAAGAAAGAGAAGGTTCTTAGAAACTAAATATAGTCGCGTCCAAAATAAAGGCCACTCGAACGAAGTTGGGAATTCATGTACCTACATTGAAGTGGTGCTAGTCGCTAGGTCGACACCACCGTACCCGGAACTCGGTTGTATTTACACAAAACAACTTCCTTGAAGTTGTTCCCGCCAGTTTTGACATTTTTATTTGCAATCCGCCTGTTGTAATGCACTTTCTGCCCGCATTGCTACAATTCGTTTAACTTAATTTAGATCCTATCCAATTTTCTTTTGAGCTTAGTTCCCTTTCAAGATTTTTTACTTGCTATATTTCTTGGTAAAGACAGCTGCCAAGCTAAAGTGGGATTGGGCCGGTCACGTCTGCCGCATGCCAAACGATCTCTGGGCAATCACAACAACCCAATGGCAACCTAACGCCAAAAGACCTCGCGGCAGACCACGGAAAAGGTGGCGAGATGAGCTGGACACCTTCACGAACGACTGGGCAGAAGCGGCACAGGATAGAGAGTCGTGGAAAAGGAGGAGAGAGGCCTTTGCCCAGCAGTGGGACAACAACGGCTAGATAAGATAAGATTTCTTTAGATATTTTTAACGTTTGTCACTCTAAATTATAATTGGTAGAAGAAATAGGATACAGTTAGAGTAGCAGTTACCTACATTTTGTTTAATATTAACTAGGTACCAAAATGTCTTTCCTCATATAATCTCAGTTAAAATTAATGAAAAAGATAAAGTTTCTATGCGTTTGCTTTCCTATTACTTAGTTGTCTCCGCGTATGTTCTGGCAAACATTTGTTGAACGTGATCCAACTCAAGACGAAGGATTTATGTTACATACCAAGGACTGACTCAATTTGTGTCTCCAAAACGTATAAAGTTTAATATAAAGTACGTACAAAAGACTTGATTCTTCAGATTTGTTCTAAAATTACGTTGAAATACTTCGATTCCCAGGAGTAGGTAGCTAAGCTACGAATATAAAATTTACGTTCTTCACAAAGTTTCCTTTTGAGAAATACTTAGTAATCAAACACAAATAAGTAGATACCTACAGTGGTTGGGTTGTCATTCTGTTTGTATTCCAGCCTATTCATTGATGCCAATAGAATAATAGCTGAAGAAACTTTGACGGATCCTTCGTTTGTTACTTATCTTATCAATGACTCCTTTCAATATGATCGTCCTTGTCGGCCATCGGTCTCTGGGACTGGTCCCAACTTGATATTCACATTCAACATCAGCCAAAATGCCACGTAGGTGACAGGATCTTCCCTAACTACAAACCAGTAGCCGGTCGTAGAATGTAAGACAATACGTTACATGTACTGAACTGAAGCTACGTGATACTGTTGAAGTCACCCTATGTTTTGTCATTATTTTAACTGATTCTAAATGTCCTATCTAGGGAACCCAATATTCATGTAAAAAGCTAATAAATATTTCTTAATACAAACCATGCATGCATTTTTGTACACTTACCTTTTATGCCAATTAATCCATTGTTTAATTACAAAATTGCTAATGAAAATTAACTAATCAACTCTTTGGAAATACGAACAGAAAATTATGTCCATTAACTTAATTTTCACGGACTCGGCCATTATCTCGAAGACAGGACTATTCCGGTCTCCTATTTTTCCGCGTTCTCTCTAATTTGGCTTTAGTAAAAGGTTTACAGCTCGCCAGATTTGTTTTGGCGTATAATTAGTTTAGTGACCGCGCTACACGTCTGTTTAGAGCGCAGGCCGCCGCCGCTGCGGCCGGAGTGAGCTCGCACATTTATACACACACCAGCGAACCATTAGTCCAGCTCACCATCCCTCACGAGAACGTATCACGTAGAAAAAACCCAACCAACCAACCACTGCAACAGTCATACACTAATAACAAAATATGATTATTCTGTTGTGACAAAAATCCTTTTCGAAAGAAACAGATGCAATCTCTACCAGCTCACCGTGACGGTCGCCGGAGTAAGTAGCAAGACAAGATCGAAACTCCATTAGGAAAAATCGCTATAGGTACCTAAGTACCTAACTTTGAAGTCAAAGTTTTGAGAAAAATACAGTGTTATTTAAATATATTTTGGGTTGGATTTCAATAAACTGGCCGAACAGGGTAGGCAGGGGCCGATCGAAAACAAAGCCTTGACTTTACCTAAACAGGCGGAGCGGCGCCCATCCTCTTGCATAATGACGCCAATTAGTTCGTGTCACCGCACCTAATTTATGTCGGAACAGCCAAACCCCCCCTCAACTTTCCTCATAAATAAATTGCTGACAAAAAACCTGAGCGTCAGTTATGCACTTTCAATGATGAAGCTTTTGTGATGAGAAAATTAAACAAGGGTAATCTCAACTGGGATTCGTGAGGGTGGATTATTATAGCTCTTTGCAAGACCATTTATCTTTTTTTATTGTGTGTATTTTATTGATCCACACAATTTAACATTATAAAATGAAGATACCATTATTCGGTCTTTGTGAAGAATTTTGTTAAAATGTGTAATCATTACATTCTTTGGAATAAATACTTAACACAAAAATAATATGAGAAACTTTGTTTTTCAGTTTGTGTCTTGTTTCGGTGCAACTATTTGAAAATAAAAAAACTTACAGGTATTACGAAACAAGCTAACCTTCACATTTCTTCACAACCTTCACAAATATTATTTGAAATGCAATTTAGTATACTTTATGTTATTGCCTACATAGCTCGGTCTTAAACCAATAAGATGATGAGAAATCCAGGGGCTTAGATAAAAGAGGCAGTATTTCCTTTATCCTCGTGGTTAAAAGAATTCAATTACATTTAATGTTAAGGAGATTAAAAAGGCGAACACAACTCCCTTGAGATTAGGTATTTAATTATTGGAAACGTGTTCGTTACACCGCAATGTTCTTGCTTCATCTTAGCCGATTCGGTAACAAAATTAATTTCACTTTGCAAAATCTTTGATCGGGTAATCGTTCATGGCTGTACAAATGTAGTCTTTATTGTTTACAACACAACGATTACTTGGAAGTTTATTTTGAACAACACTTCAAATAAAACTTTCTAAGCAGG
Source organism: Anarsia innoxiella (assembly GCA_947563765.1). NCBI lineage: Eukaryota > Metazoa > Arthropoda > Insecta > Lepidoptera > Gelechiidae > Anarsia > Anarsia innoxiella. The sequence goes on from OX387403.1 coordinate 4,305,990, forward strand.
TAAGTACTTTCTTCTGAATTTCGGCAATGGTATTTATTTTCGGGGTTATTGCCGAGATTTTAGAACCGCTACCAAGGCAACATGAAGCAACACAAAGAGCGAAGTTTTTCTTTTACTTCGAGTAAACAATAGATGTTAACCCACTTCACAACAGTTCTTTACAAACGAAAATACAAAATGGACTTCACCCGTTAGACTCTCACATCTTCAAATGTTATAAGACGCACTAGATTCGATACACGTGTACATTACCTACGGAAAGTCTTTGCAATAACATTTTTCCAGAAAAATAATATCAATGTGTTTGTCTGGACAAATTCCAATTTTTCCAATATTATTCAGTAAAGTACCTTTGAAGTACAAAGTAAATGGCATTGGTGGGTAATAAAACTTATATTGTCTAGTCTTCCAGGAGCTACAAGCTTGTTTGAAAAAGTCAGATAAGTAGCTTCCAACTTGATACAGCTATCATACTAACAATGAACTAAAGTTTCTATCTTATTTATCTAAAAGGATTTTATTTATACGAACACTTCAAGAGCAAATGGACTAGTTTCTTGTCTTACATTTAAACGTGTTTCAAGCAGTAAAAATATGTTTTTGTTATCACTTATTGTTTTATTTATGAAAGAAAATGCGCAATTACTTGCAAAAGCTTGTACTCAACTAACTACTAACCTCATTATTTAAGATTATACTAATCTTCTTTGCTGTTTTTAATAATATTCTGAAGATCTTCTTCGGTCAGATTCTTCTTCTCAAATGGGAATTCAGGGTGCGGGTACCACTTGGCGGGGGTACGAAGACGGTAGTTACGATTGAATTTAGACAACTCCTCAATTTCACGTTCCGTCAAAGAGAAGTCCATAATATCGATATTCTCTCTGATACGCCTTTGATTCGTTGACCGTGGAATTGCCACTAGTTTACGATCCAGCTACAAATTAATATAAATCAGATTAGCAAAACTACTAATAAGTAAAAATAATAAAACAAAAGAGTAAATAACATAAGGGCACCTAGTTCATTAGGAAAAAAATACATTTTAAATATTTACATGAGTATTTTATTAATAAGTATCTTCTTAGACTTACCAGATATCTAAGTAGTATTTGTGGTACAGTTTTTCCATATTTGTTGGTTAAATGCACGAAAAAAGGATGGTCCGCGCGGGGCGGCGGTGCATCCTGCTTGCGGCCGAGGATGGCACCGAACGGGCTGTAGGCCATCACTACCACATTGCGATCAGCACACCACTTTACTAACTCTTCCTGAACTATAGTCGGGTTCACCTACAATACAAAAGAAATCAACAGGAACGCGGAAGAATAAAATCACTTCAAATCAATCCGACAATTCATAAATCTAATATTCTAATTAATAAGCTTCAATTTTTCATATTCAAAAATGAAACGTCTTAAGTATGCCAAATGATATTTCATTAAAATAAAAATCTGGTCCAAATTCCAGTTATCTTAGCTCAGTCAACTGTGTAATACCCTGGGGAAAAATTTGAAGTCGGTAGCTTTGTTGCGGCTCTCGGACTCGGCAACAAACCTTGAACTTGTATTACCGTCTCAAGTGTTTTATGATATCATTCCTTTCTCATGTGGGCTGTTTAAGTTCAACAGAGACCGACAATTCAGCGGTCTATAAAAGGTTTTCTCTTTATGTGATTTTAAATTAGTGCCTAATAATCGTAGATACCTTTAAAAGTAAGCCTCCTTCTCAAGTAACTACTTACATTATTTTCAGGCTCTGTATAAATGTATCCCTATGAGCCCTTTAACGTCCCTCTACAGGGACATATGTTTAAATGTAATAAATACATCTCTACCTCAATCTGCAACACAGCTGGTTTAATCCTGGCATTGTCCCAAAGTCTCTGAAGTTGCGTTAAATTAAAATTGGATACACCTATTGACCTAGTCAAATTTTGATCCTTTGCATCTTCCATTCCCTTCCAAGTGTCAAGATAATCTGTCGCGCTAATGTTACCATCTTTCTGAAAAAAAAGGTACAATGCAAAGTTCAAGGAAATACTTTAGACTTTTAGTGTATGAAAGCATAAAGAAATCGAATCAATCCTAATTGACAATAAACTGCAACACTGTAGTCCACAACAATGTTATTATTTTTAGAGCAAGAGGCGACGGAACCCGGCACCCACTTACAAGAGCATTTCATTATAAAAACGGGCAACAAAACTCTCCGAAATAAGAAAGCCAGAAAAAGCAATGCATAAAAATAAATTGGCTCAAGTATTTGTAATTCATGTCATGGAATTTTCGAAGCATTCCTTTTCGTCTTTATTGTCTCGGCGCACGTCTTTGTTCTGAAGCAAAAAACCGCTTCGACTCTTAAAAACTAGACTGTTGAAAAAGATTGTGCTAAGATAAGAGTTAGAGTTTGAAACAATTTTAAAATGAAAATACAGCGAAAAACTTTGTAAGTTCGAAGTTCCTCATCTTACAAGTTTTTTGCTGACGTTGTCGAGACGGGCATATTTTATGATGTAAGTAATAAGTAATTCTTCACACACTACATGTTGAATAGAAGCTGACCTTGGTAGATGCTAGAAATGGACGGGATTCATTTCTTAGTTTATTAATTTATAGGTAGGAAGGAAAGGAGCTTGTAGATTTAGTACTTACTCACCTTATATGCCATCGGGTAATGTACTAAATATAAATCCACGTAGTCCAGTTTTAACAAAGATAGTGACTGTTTTAATGCTGGTATCACTTCATCTCTTTCATGAGCATCATTCCATAGCTAAAACAGAACTAGATTTTAGATAATTTACAGAAAGTGCTAACAGGTCAAAATATTTTAGAAAATGTTCAAGTTATACTTTACAACACTTCGCTAGAGTTGTTTCATAAATCCGATGTTTTATTCGACGTCAAAGATCGATGTCTTACAAAGATTAACTATAAGACATTACTTCGGTAAAAAATCTTTCATTTTGATACGAGTAGGTTTCTCAGCTCGCCAAAAAGCTTCAAGCAAACTTTGCCAGGGTTCAGGCAGCTCGGAAACTAAACAAGACGTGACGACGACGTTACGTCGTCTACCGATACGCAGTTAGTTGAACGATGTTTTAAATAAAAAGAAAAGTAACCAATGCGACGATACCTTGTTAAGTAGGAAACCATTATGTTAAAATAGCAGTAATGTTATAATTCAAGCTTAAACTCTATCAAACTAACATCGATCGGCTTGGAGATGTAAGACACAAAAGCAAGTGAGCTTACTTTGGTGGTAACATAAACGTCATCCCGGGTAGCGTCATTGTCTTGGAGGTAATTGTGGATGCCGAGCCCAACGTCGTCCTCGGTACGGTAGAGGGCGGCCGTGTCTATGTGCCGGTAGCCGGCCTCCAGCGCCCATTGTACCGCCTGAGCGAGCGACCCGTTAACAGACAGCACGCGTGTTCCCTGCCGCATATGTACACATTGTAGTTACATTGCTTGCTAAGGATTTCTAACATCATAGTAATCATACGTGCCTTCTAACAATCCATAAATACGAAAACGAGTAATTAAATCCAAACATGAACGAGAAGTTTAGGGTTCAAATTCCAGAATAACCAGTTATTTTGTAACATGTATAGTATGTAGCTGGCGGGCATTTCTTTTCTTAGCCAAGCAGCCCACGTTTTATTATTTAAGCCATGCATTGATCTCTCCAATAAGTAAACTCTATACTCTATGCAGATACAAGCTCGCATATATCACTAGAGATCAGGAGATTTACATTTAGGGATCAAAATTAAATTTTAATAGTGGAATGTGAATATTAATTCAAAACCTGCTGAATTGTTGACTTGTACCAGTAGTCCACAATAGTCAGCGGCTTTATGGAATCACACAAAATTTATACGAAATTAATAACGGGGTTATTGCAATCAAAGTTAGGATAATGTTATTTTTTTCCATTTATATTTAATATCTATTCAACGTTTATATCCTTGAAATCACTAACATGATTACACAATATATTTTTATAAGCAGATAGTGACTGACATTGTTTACTTTAAGTGCTAGCTAAAAATTTTAGAATTTATTTCTTACAAATAAATAAGTACCTAGGAGTTACTTACGTCACTTAGATGTCCTAAACTGGTACCTAATGCCACTGAAGGTATATGATTCCCATCGTTGACCAAGTAGGTTGCTCTTACACTAACCTGAAACATGGATCTTGATTAGTATGGTACCTACCTATTTATATTTTATACAATGCGATATGTATATCATAGGAATGTAGATACATAATACGTACCAGATTGTGACCCACTAACACTAAAAACCAACTAGCAAGGGAAGTAAATACGACCATTCTGTGTGGTTCCCCTTGACTAACTAATCACACGCAACGAGACCGATCAACCAGCGACGCCCATTCGCAAGAAACCCAATCCGATAAAAACATAGATCATTGGGTTTCAACCATGCATGTTGTTTCCATAATTAAGGTTTATTACCATCCGGTATTTCGCGCCATATATTTAGCATGCATGCTCGACTGCGATAGTGTACGGCGCCCGGCGGTAATTTACAGAAAAACTGGATGATTGATTAAATGCAACAGCTACACGGATTATTTCATTAAATATTACGTTTTAATTGATTAATCGATCTATTGTGTAATGTTGTCTCATTCGCAAAATAAATGACGGGCGATAATTAACACAAAGTTTTGGAGCTACTTTTGAAAGTTGTTAATTAATCTCATTCAAAGTAGTCGTTACGTTATATCGGGGGGCGGCGAGTGAAGTAAATACAATTGTTCCATTTAGATATTAACAGCTGAACTTAACGATACATTTCCTTGAAACATTGTACCCCGTTGCAGAAAAAAGTCATTAAAAATTAACACTCAGCTTAATCTAATTAGGTATTGTAATGCCTTGACAATTTTTAAGAGGGACATTTACTCAATAAATAACTAAAACAACATTTTTTGTAACTGTTGGTTAACATAAGAATAATCCACTACTTAGGTACCTCCATTGTACTTTCATATTTCCATTGATCTGTTCCAGCTGGACTTGTAATTTTTGTGTGACTAATATTATTTTCTAGAGAAAAATGAGCAGTTCCTTTAAAGAAAAATGTAAAGAGCAATTTAAATTCTTCGTATGCAGCTGGGTGGACGCCGCTCGACATATAATGTAGAAACAGCTGAGACTTAGCTTAAGATCAACACGAAAACACACTAGCGAAGGAATGCATGCAAAGTACCCACGTACATAAAGAAACTTTAACTAAAAATTCGCAAGTTTAAAGCAACTATTTACTTAAATCATTATTATATTTGTACAGCGCACTGCTGCTAAAGTGCAGCATGAAAAGCGGGACTAATTTATAATTAATAGCGATATACGAGAGCATGCAAGCACTTCGTACTAGCTATTAACTCTCATCGTGTTTCAGTATTACTGAGATTTAACTAACTGCCTCATGTTCGGTCGTTTCTCACAGCATTAAACTCAAAGACTGCCGAAATTAATACTACGAGTAATTTGCTTATAAAGTAGGTGTACTTAATAATAACTGAAAGAAGTATCTAAAAGTACCTGTAGTTAAATAATATACATAATATGAATTAGGAAATATACTGTACTAGGTGTAAAAAATACTTTTAGGAGTAGGAGATAGGGTGTATTGTAAAGCGAAAATTGTTTTACGCTTTATATTTTAGAATTTTACTAAATAATTGATCATGTGTTTGTCAGAAATTTATATTATTTTATTTATTTACAATATGTATATAAGTTTACCAGTCATCTCTTGACTGCCAAAAATTTGCAAAATGGCGGCGGATTTTGCGCATCTGTCGCGAAAAATTGCAAAAAAATTGCAATTGCTTTTTCATTTTTTGTACCATAGACAATTTTACATTCTAAAAGTGATTGATAAAGTCATTCACTCTTTAGGGTTTCTCTAATGAGTAAAGGGCTTTAAACATAGACAAATTCATAGTAAGCAATGATATTTATATCATACTAGGTGCAGATATGTTGTATGCGCACGTATTTTGAAGACTGTAAATTGACCTAATTATGGCAACTTGTAGTTAGTCTGCGACAAGCGCAGTCAAGAGCATGACGTTCCTGTCAGGTACTAAAATTTGACTAAATAAATAAAAAATGCCTTCGTGCGTGTTTAGAAAGTGTACCAATTACGACAAGAAAGTGAAAAAATCACCTCATACCACTCGTGAGTATGCAATGATACGTTTATTACATCAATTTCATTTTTTTCCCATACAATCTGATAACAGATTCAAAGACGCCATAATTCAGATAAAGAGAGAAAGAGTGATTGATTTTGACGCGAGAGCGATTAGGATGTGGGACATAGATTAGTTACTACGGACATAGATTAGTTAGTGCACATGCAACTGATGGTAGCATATTTATGCCTAATTTTTATTTGTTCAATTTACTTCTTCTTTATGATAGCTACCTATCTATATTACGTAATGGGATTATGTAATCAATATTAAAACTTTCTTTATCTTTATCAGCCCATATATGTCCCCACCGAGGGGCACGAGCCTACTCTCATACAGAGAGTGATTAGGCCGTAATCCACCACGCTGGCCAAGTGCGGGTTGGCGGATTTCACATACACCTTCGAATTTCTTCTCTAGTGAGGAAACCTGCATACACTAGAGAAGAAATATTAAAACTATTAAATAATAATAAAATGGATGAATGTAAATATAAACGATTAAGTACCGGTACTTAAGTGATTTTTCATTTGATTTTGATTTGATTTTTCGATGATTTTCCAGTCAATACAATTTTTCCTCTTCCGACCTACATTTCCCCAACTTTTATTAAAGTTACGAAGCTGAATATTTTATGCATAAAAGTACGGGTCATGAAGCATCTGATGCAAAAATAAAATTATGAAAAAGGCCTATACTTTTTTTTCTACGAACCTTCTTAGGGTGATTGGTTGAAAATTTTGTTAAAAATCAGAAAACACGTCATAACTCGGAAACCGTAAAAAATCGTGGTACATACATGGGGGTGATTCGGATACCCCATGATACGAGGAATTCAAATTTTCCTTTTGGACGTCAATCGATGGGCCACCCTGTATAATATCATTGGTAGTAAGCAAAAAACCGATCTGTTAAGTGTCCTGTACTGGGACTCAACAGACACGGCATATTTTTTGTTAACTATCAAAGTCCTGTACTGGGATTCTCAACAGACAAGGGGGATCCCTCATTATCATTCCTCATAATATGAAAGTTGAGTTAATAGGTACTTATTAGTGCGGCGGAGAAACATAGCAACCCATGCTTCATACAAGTCGATTAGCGCTCGGAAACACACTACTGTGGCTATTAATTTAGTTGTTTCACTTGATTAATGATTTTCATACTGTAATTTGTGTTTTAATACGGTTAACAAATGAACACTTAGCTGGCAAACATTTTTCAAACCTTTTCAAACCAGCCCTCCTTACAGAACATTCAGTTTTTACTAAATTAATTTGAAATCACGTTTATCGTAGGCAAACTGTTTACTAAAATGTTTTTGTAAATGTAAAAACGAAAATACAGCTAGTTTGTTTAGTTTGTGGTATTACTTATTTACTTGAAGGAAATTAATGTTATTATAATAACATTAAAAGTTATTATCAATAACATGACAACGGTATACTGTAAATAAGGAATATAAACCCAGCTACATGTAGGTACCAAGAACAGTATACGATCCCTTTTGAATCGTCTTTCTTTGTTAACAGAAGATAAACGGCGCCATCTCGAGGGATTTGTCGGCTTAGCATCGTGAACCCGAATACGCTTTGAAAAGAAAAACAACTACAATACCTCATATGAATTATAACCGTTGAGAAAGATTCCGTACAGAAGATGAGAGATCCCAACACCCCAAAGACCGAGCCAAAGACAGATACAAGAAACCTTTCGCAAATATTCGTCATTCAAATCTGCAGATCCCCAAAACAACACACTCGTAGACTTTCAAACTCATTATTTAAATTCTACCAGTTTTAAATAAGGAACGCCAATAAAACTTTTCCATTGCTTTGAAACAAGATGAATAATTCTAATTGTTTATCTTTTCTTTTTAAATATATTTTAAGTTCAATTAGAAAACTTTAAAGTCGTTTTGTTCACAAAATTAACTAATGAAGAAGGATCTTAAAAGGAATTTTCTGTTAGGAAAATTTATAAATTTATAGTTTTATAGTAAATACAGTGTTCCTAGAAGTTTCAAACCCAAAATAGTTATATCGATGAGAAACAAGCAAGTAATAAATTATTACACGTGGACCCTTCGCGTGGTTAAGCTCGGAGGTATTGGACGTTAATGTATCGGCCGGGGCAGGGGCGGGCGGCGGCCGGAGTCGGCGTTTTGTTTTACACAACTCAACTACTCCACTCTGGCCTTCCACACACTCCGCGCGATTTGTTCAAACCAAGCGGAGAAGGCGAAATATATTGCCCTCTAGCGATCTCGCTAAATTGGACACCCTGTAGTATGGTATCTCCTATACGAGTGCGCCACTACTTTGTTTTGTTAATTTTACCCTGAATGGAGCAAATAATTCAAATGGATTGTGAATCTATTTATGAAAGCTCGAAATCTCTATTAAAGTTAGCTATCCAAACTCCAAAAGTCGTAAATGCCGTCGGTCATATAAACGAAACAGTTTTTAATAAATTTCGACTCTAAAAGATGAAATATCATCCATCATATTGGAAGCCAATTTTGTAAAATTTTAACAGACAATTTGTAGGTAACTAATTCACTTTGTTTTACTTAATCCGTATTTAATAATTCCTTATTGGATTTGCTCCCATCTACATCATTATTTTATATGCAATCTACTATTTCGATACAGATCTATTTGAACACTTCACTGAGAACTAAACTGACACGTAGCATTTGGAAATAGTCTCGTATAAGGCTAAGCTATTTCTGCGGCGCCTTTTCACGGAAAATCTACCGAATTTATAATAAATTTAAATGGAAATATTGTACTTGATAATTAAGTATATTGGGTTACGTAGCCAGTTTGACGTAGGTATATATCTCCTTTAATAAAATAAGGTAAGCATTCAAAGTAGTTGCGTCGGTTATAATACTATTGATTTGAACTACTTATGAACTTTCATAATTCAGTAATTTTCAGGAATATAAATGACGTTTTATTTTCCCCGTGGGAAAGTTCAACGCTGCCATGACCCATGTCTCTATGAAGGACGTAATACCTGTAATCCGACCAACGGTCAAACATTTTTCCTTATCAATATGTCTCTTGGAGTACCTAACTTAAATGTATAAAATGTAAGTATAAAAGAAATAAATGATAAGGAAAATAAGAAAAATAAATTAATAAACGTCACGATACAAGAATCGCGTTATTTTGATTTTAGCCCGTAGGTATACGAGTGTTAAGTGAGATTCATGAAAACGACAGACATATTAAATTTTAATTTACTTTCAGTGCTCGAACAAAAGGTCTCCCGTCCCAGACCAACTTTGAAATAATGCTCGTTCTAAGAAGGTAGGTACCCGAAGCCGTTACATATTAGAGTGCGCGCCGTCGTCTTAACTAAAGGCGGTCTCATTGAAAATAAAGCAGCCGAGACAAACGAGCTCTAGATAACAAGATCAGGTTTGCTACAGTTTTAATTTACAGAAATGTCTAGAGTTTTTCCGGTTGCGAATTCTCTAGCGCCATTCATCAGGAGACTGTCACTGTCCCCTGCCGAGCAATTACTGATGTCGCACTCCAGTGCACCGGACCCGCGCAATTACCACCGCCTACTGCCGCGCCCGTGCCGACGCCGCCACGTACCCGCGCTGCACTCGCTGGCCCGTGCCGCTACTGACTCATTTACAGTCGTATCTAGTTTAAAAAATACTTATCATTGTTATATATTACTTACCCGTATATTTGTTTTATTTTTTGCTCGTATATTTTGTCAACAGCCAAGAAGTTACCATTTTTAGGGTTCCGTACCCAAAGGGTGAAAACGGGACCCTATTACTGAGACTTGGCTGTCCGTCTGTTTGTCTGTCTGTCCATCCGTCCGTCTGTCACCAGGCTGTATCTCATGAACCGTTATAGCTAGAGCGTTGATGTATTACCATTGCCGCTATAACAACAAATACTAAAAATAGAATAATAATTAAGGTGGGCTCCCATACAACAAACATAATTTTTTTTCTTGATATCAATAGTGAATGGTACGGAACCCTTCCTGCGCGAGTCCGACTCGCACTTGGCTGGTTTTTTGTTACTTGCCTAACAAAAATTTTAAGTACTTAAAAACTTCCGAGTAGACATTACACTCACAATTACTCAAACACTTACCTCAAATAGAAACTCCAGAACTCGTGTAAGGGTTTAAGTGGGAAAATAGGTAAGTACATCTTTTAAAAGCCAAGATATCGAAGGCAGCGAGGAAACGACTAATAAAGGTGTACATCTGGAGCATAGCACTATATGGATGTGAGACATGGACCCTGACGCAAAGAGATAGAGAGAGACTGGAAGCTTTTGAAATGTGGTGCTGGAGGAGGATGGAGAAGATAAGCTGGACAGAGAGGAAGAGTAACGAGGAAGTATTAAACATGGTCAACAAGAAGCGCTGCTTGTTAAGAACTGTAGAAAATAGAAGAGGAAAGATGATAGCGGACACTTGATACGACATGACGGTTTCTTAAGAAACATTATTGAAGGAAAGGTTGAGGGAAAGAGAGGCAGAGGAAGACCGCGACGTACTTATTTCACTCAAGTGAAAGAGAAAGTTAACGTCATATCGTATCAAGAAGTCAAAGCACTGGCAGAGGATAGGCCTAGATGGCGAACGCTCCACCGACAAGAGTCTAACTCTTAAATTAATGATGACATATCCAAAAGCCTATTTGCAACTCGTAGTAGTTATCCCATGAGTATTATCACTATACTTATCGCTGAAACTTTGCATGCATTTGGGAGTGAACCCTCTTCACCAAGACGAAACAAAGGTTTATGTCTAGATATGTACCTACTTAAGGTTTGGTAACTACTCAGTGTTAAAGCACAGGTTAAAGATAGGCGAGTACTTACTAAAAGAAAAATCATATAGTATTAAATTGCTTAATTGCATAAAATATGACTACTGCGTTTGAAATACTCTTTCCGGCATTTTGCGAACTGTCGCTGTTAATGTTATTAACAGAATTCGGATTATCACGGCAAGATATTTAATGGATAAAAAAAACAAAATAGGTAAGTCATTTCAGCTATATTATATAGTCTAGGTATGTCTTTTTAAATAAAATGTAACAAAGCATTCTTAATCACCTGTGTACGAATGAACAAACGGATATACTACTCGTTTTTTTCGAGTGCTTGTTAGCAGTGGAGTAGCTGGTTGTTTTTTTTTTCAGAAACATGAACGTACCTTGCTGTTGTGAATTTTTATTTACGAGTATCTACTAATATTTTATATAAATTGCTTTACTCTAACTAAGGGTTGCGAAGAGTCTTTGGTATATGATTCGTCATACATTATAGCATCTCATTTCATACTTTAGGGAGTAACAGGTTGCTATCCCGTATCGCCCAGGGAAAGCCATCGAGTTAAAAAAAGCCACGAAAAACTGCACTGTTGCAAATTATGTAAGGTAGGGGCAGTCTTGCCTAAATGGAATTAGGTCAAAAGTATGACCGAATATTGACGTGTTCATCCAATCAGGTAATGAGACTGACATCATGTCAAAGCCAAGCCAAAACCAACATTAACTATGTCACTCCCCATGGGAATGGTACCTAGTAGCTTACTCTCTCTGTATCTGTACTCTAAAAACTGAATACTAGTAAACTATAATGATATTGGTATTCTATTCTGTGATCAATGTCTTGGGTTCCGTAGTACAGAAAATAACTTTACTCAATTCCACATTTATATGCCTGACAATGACAACACAATATAGTGAAAATATAGACATATAGGTACTTATCTTTACTACTTTAGGTACTTTACGTACTTAATTTCAGTAAAGCTAATTAACTTTTCAACTGTTTGTTCAAGAGCTACGAATAATACAACTTCAACTCCTATTTACATATTTATTTCGTACCATAATATTTTCACAGAAAACTGACCCATTGTTGTACCTAAATTTTTCTGAAGACAAGTACCTTGTTAGCGACGTACTGAAAAGATCATCGCACCTTTTTTGTGATATACCGGACGAGTATAACATTATGTTTAGTATCACTTACATTGCAATGAAACATTGTGAAAAAACCTCTCCCATTAAGAATTTCCAAGGCAGCGGGAAAAAAGGGTAGGCTTGTGTTTATTAGAAAATACCTTTTCCTTTCACGTCTCGCGTAAGGAATTTTTCTCGTTTGCGGAAATTTACCCTTACGCACCTGCTTCTTTTATACGTACCGACAAAGCGCGGCCCTTCGCTTTCACGTCTAGTTTATTCCTCGATACGAAAGGCGCTCGTCGGAAACCGATCCCGATCAAATAAACGTTATTCAAATTAAACGAGAGATATACACGGGAATGAACTAGCGCGAGGGCGCGACGCGAATAAATAATTCTTGCGGTGCCTCTTTTGTCACCCACACAAAAACTCTCGGCCCTCATCGAGCGTTCATAACGAGCCCAAAAAGAGCCAAGGGATTTTTTTTATGAAAATTCACTTTGATAAATATGTCATTCAATTGTAGAGTGAAAAAAATGAATCAACGCAGCGAGTCACAATGTGGAACAAGTAAAATTGGATGAGTGAACGTTTCAATAATAAAAAAAAATAACGCGAACCATCGCGAACTAATCGGATGGCTGGCCGGAGCGATTTTCAATCGGTTTGCACGTCAGTTCAGCAGTTATCCATTTAAATGAATAGCTAATTTATTTCATGTTAAACTTTTGTTATTATGACAAATATCATGCATTGCTCGCTTCTGCATGACCTCATAAATAAGTAAATAGACCATGATAGAGCTCTATGACCTAATAATTTAAACAATTGGTACCTTACATTTATTTTATGAGCCTCCTCCAATGTACGGTAGAGTTAGATGGAAATACGAATATTGGAGTTATAGTATCACACAAGTCGGACGTCGATTGCAGTCGTATTCCCTGCTGTGAACTATTTATGAAGCTTGCACGGTTATTGGTTGCAGATACTGCAATTGAAGTAGATCTCTCGCCTATTCTCAACCAAGGGCCGATCCATCCGATACAGCAATCCTATTTTAATGTAAGTGATGATTGCAACTGGAAATGAGAATGATCCTACCGAGTTCAAGCATTAATCAAGACAAATAGTAACGTTTTTTTTTTCACATACAAGTCTTAAACAAGAAATTCTTACTTTAACAAAACCAGAAACCGTGAGTACTTGGCACTCTGACTATTTTTTGAAAGTTAACGATGAATGCTTTCAAACAGGAAAGTTAAAAGTGTTGAGTACATATAGCTACTTATAGTATGGTTGTCTGTAGAAACAAAATACCTATGTTTTACAAATAGAGTTTTAATTTAGCTCTGTTACTGTTTTCATGTTAGATAAGCAATGAGTAAGTACTTAGGTATACTGGTACCTACATATCGGTACTTTGCCACCTGCAATCCGACTGCGACATAGAGCAACGATTTTATTAGGCAAATACTCACAAAAATCTCAACAAACACGAAATGCTACGATTGCAGATAGGGTGTACCGTCTATTTGTGAAAATCAGCATGCAGGTGAAAATGGGTCAGATCGGAAACTTTATTTCAATATAGTCACATTACCCGGCATCAGACGTAGAGAAACATGCAATTGACACACAAAATGAGGATGTATTCGACAGATCCGAAATATACACCCCACCTGTGAGGCGTGAGATATTGAAAACCGAGCCCCGGGCTATCCGTTTGACCTTTTTTATAGGCAACATTTCACTTGTCCCGCATTGTTGAACCTTTGACTGGAACGGGTTGCCTTGTCAAATTGCTCTGATATTTTAGCCGATTGAAACCCTCATTTACATACACCAATTCATTTACTTATTAGCAAAAAAAAAAGTCTGATATGCTACCTATACGTATTTTGACATTTATCTGACCTATTTCTAAGTTCATTCTAAGTAAAGAAAATAGATCTCAAAATTACTTACTAAATCACGAATAGCCTTAAGGAAACTTTGGCAATTCGATATGCCTTCTAACATTTCGTTGAATTGATCAGAGAGAAAATGAATCTTATTCAGATATATTCAAATTGGAGAGCGTTCAAGGAAAGCTAGCTATTAAATTCAACTAGGCAGACGCGTTAACGGCAAATGCAGCTGTTTTATGTGCAACACTTTGCAAGTTTACAAGGAGCCCGTGCAGATTACCGGCGCGGCGGGTGGGCTCGCGGGATATTACTTTAATCGCGTAAGGCCGGGTTATGGCCGGTTATGGCACAAGTTTCGCGCCTCTTGCCTCAGACACAATCTTGTATTTTGCTAAGCACGTCACTTTTCTTTCACAAGCTCGATCATAAAATGTAACTATCTTTTAATATACGTTAAAACATTTGGTCAAATGTTTTAATAATCCCGTCACAAATAAAACAAGCTTTCGAAAAATGACTGGAAGGCAATATGAAGTCTGAAGAATTTTCATTTAGATGTTCTCTGACTGAACAATTTTGTTGCGTATGTATCTCGGCGGTGTCTTTTACGTCTCGTGCTTTGCCAATTTAAAGGAGAGCTTCCTTTCCGTACTCGGGAATGGGGCAGCGTGTTTGATCTGTAGATTGTGTCCATAACCGCTCCCAATAGGTAATTGAATTCCATGGAAATCGAGTTAATCCAACCAGACCCACGATTCAAATACTTTTTAACCATGCGACAAAGGAGAATTATTATCTTTAGTTTGATATAGAAGTTTAATATTTTTAATTATAAATTGTAGATTGTTATTATCGAAAATGGATTACTTATGTCAAACAAAATTTTGATTGAGTTTATACATATAGCTACGTAATGATTTTGAAGACATGATATGTAATATTACGCTGTAACATATAAAAATTCTAGGCTACTTCGAATGTTTACGTTCGATATATTGTGTTCTCGACAAATGCCTTATCCAAGTACCTATGTGGCTTGAATAAAGAGAAAAGATATTGGTATTCAAATATTTGTTTATAATCTAACTCAGTGTTGCTACAGTAAAAAAAATATCTTGAATACCTTAAAAAAACTTTTTCTACCAAAAAAAACACTGCTTATTTCAAAGCTGGCATAATAAGAACCATTAATTATTTTAAAAACAGCCCAAGGTAATTATTTTCAATAATAACATGGTGAGCGCTATTTACATAGAGCCCTGTTCACATAAAATCCTCTTAATTTAGGAGCAAAACCTCCAAGCTAGCAGCCCGAGGTCCGAATGACTGAAAAAGTAAACAAGGGCGAGCTAACAACGGGGACCCGATTCCTCGAGTTAATTGGGCACATTAGTCATATCTTGGGTAGCGGCCGCGACCGCGCTATCTCATATGATTTGTGACGCCGCTGAAATATAAATTAAAAAACTCTCTTTATATTCCATACCTACCGCGCGTTTCCTCTTACAATATTTTTAAACGAAAATATTGTTCAATAAATTAGGTAATCTTTTTATAAGGAAAATACCATCGTGTCGCTATTTATTAAGGTTGCCATCTCTCTTTAAAGTAAGAGCTTTGAATTAATACTGAACAAAGGGAAATGAGAGTTCCAATTTCCCGAGCTAATTGGTCACCTTAAAAGTAGCCACACGGCGACCACTTGACCTGCTATCTCAAAGATTTGTGAGCGCACTGGAATATAAATCGAACCTTGCATAAATTACTGGTGAAATTAACTTAGCTTCAGCATTGCCGTTCTCATTCCATCGCGAGACGTCCCAATTCGAAATTCCAATCCTAAATTATAATTTTCACAAAAATTACCATTTGAAATTCTCTGACAAGTCTTATTTACGAATGTGGTTTGATTTATAAAATCGTCTATAGAAATATTTGTGTAATAATCAGAAATGCTCATGTCCGGTACTTGATTACTGTAATTACTAATGTTCATAAGCATTAATATTATTTAAATCGTGTTTTAAATGATAGACGCTTTGATAGACGCCGTTTATTCACTTGTGTCAAGACCTGCCCCCTAGTGATTCTATGCGTGAACACGAAGTCGCACCTAGTATCTACTCAACCCAACGCCACCCAACGAAGCCAGCCTTTCGTTAAATACAACGCCACCTCTCGTTTCCTACCATTTACAACACTATTAAGTTCGGAGCCTTGCAATGTTGACGGGTTTTCCACAGGGGTTTTATGAGTAACGACCGACGGCAGTAGTAGTATTTTGCTAATATTTGCAAATTGGTGCTAGTTTTTAGGTACCTACTTAACCTTTTGTATCTTCGAGTAGCTAGATGAATTCTTAGCTCGCAACCGACAGTCCAGGTTCCAGACATTTAAAAAGTGTAGCACTGGAATAACAATTTAGCAAGCTACGTACTCGAAAACTTAGGGAGTAGGGCTCAATCATAATCATGAAATACATACAAGGGGGCATAATAGTAGTAAAAAAGAGAGTTTGAAAAGTCAATATTAATTTATTTCAAAAAGACCAGTGTCAACATTCGTCTGATAATCACTTCTCAGAATAAAGTATAACACAACAACCCCTTTCCCTAAAATAGACATCACAGATAAAATATAGACACAAAATATTTTTGCCACTAAAATATCATCATCGTCTATCAAAACGCTTTTTAGCTTAGGGGTCCTTTTTCATCAGGACACTCTTAAACTAATTAATATACGAACACATAAAAACAAACATTAAAAATCTATTACTTACTACATTTTTAACGATTTTACACAAAATTATAATAAAAAGAGGAAAAACTTGAGGAACCGATATAAGTACGAGTACATATTTTTAAAAACGAACTGAAAATTAAACTTGTCAAAATGATTAATCACAAACTAGAGTGAAATTAAAAATATTTTACTTTACTTTTATACTCGAATGGGTTTAATTAATTGTATAACTATATAAAAAATGAACGTTTTATACTATACGTATAAAACGTTCATTTTTTGTTATTGGTACTTACAATAGGTACAAAATTTTTATACTTGTGATTTACAATTTTTCTCATAAAATATAAGTGTAGTTGGTTCCTATTTAAAATTTCACTCTACATGAATAATTATGTCACTCGTTAATATATCGAAATGTAAAGAAACAAAGTACAAATAACTGGACGTAAACATTTTCAATTATGACTATGTACAATAGATATACATTATTATAGATAGCATTCAATTATTATACTAAGGTGACATGTAAGATTGTATGAATTTTTTTACATAATTTATTAAATTAAGTATGCAGATTTCATAGTCATCATGGCCGAATGGGTATAATAAGAGAAATATCTTCACAAACGTGACTGATGATTGGCAGCCACTAGTCTGTGAAAAGAGGTCTCTTGATTCAGGCATTATATGTAACTGTATGGAAGCACTGTTATAAGCCATGGAAACTTGTGTACCGAGCGATTGCCAAAATATATGGACTAAAAACTCACTAATACATTTTTACTTAAACAATATGCAAGTTACTGTTTCAAAATGAAAAGAACGCTACAAAATCGGCTGCATACTACAAGGCTCTGAAATTGTTAAGTAAACCTTGATTGCAACAACATAATATTTACATAGGTACCTCTTTCACAAAATATTTATTGAACGCATCGAGATGGGATTAGATTAGGCCACCGACATAGACCAATGCTAAACTGATACAGGCACATTCACCCTAAACATATTATAATTACAATTACTAAAAGATATGTAATTCTTATAATATGTCATGTTTGCTACGAATTAAATATTTAACTATGATTGCGCGAGACAGAACATACATGTATAGTTTTATTACGAACAATTGCTAAACAACATTTCATAGTACAAATATAACTACCTACTAGTACAAGACAATAGTGCACTTTCATTGCATATAAATACAATATATATTTACACTTCACTATTCTTATTTTGTGGGTACAACATTTACAATCATGTTATGTAAAAAGGTTCAAAAAAATGTGAACAAACACAAATACTTAAATAAACACTCTTGTCTAAAATAAATAACATAAATAATATTTAACGATAAAGTTACACAGTTAACTCTGAAATATAAGTACCTACCTATTTTTCTTAATAATAGATACCATTTCTTGAAGATATTTAAAATTATCAATAGCAGCTTAATGAAGTTATTTGTTTGAGTAGATGTACATAATCAAAAGGTAGCTTGGCTCATTATTTTCATAGTTTTGTACTTACTTACCTTATAATATCGTACAGACATTGCACACTTGCGATTTCTATAAGGAGCGTGAAGCATGTAGAACCTTCTGTGGTTTTTTTGTCGAGATTTCGCTACGCAAATCCCTCAAACAAATAAATTTGGTGTCACAACTATCTTGTTACTAAATCGTCGTAGTCTTACTGCACCCAAAAACCGCCAGTGTGCGATGTTTATTTTAAAAAAAAACATTCAGTAGGTAAAAAATTATAACATTAGCGAGATGTGAGTCAATATGAAATGAATACGAGATGTTGTACGTAACATTGGCTTTTTTAATATTAACTATTTATTTCATGTCTTGACAAAATAGGATGTTTTGTCTGTAAAGCCGAACTGGAAGCAGAAACGTACCTAATCAGGTACAAAAAATAACAAAAAAAACAACATAAACATTGCATATTTATAAAAGTTTAAAAATTTTAAAATGTATAATAGATACATAAAAAAATAGATTTCAAATTAAGTATCAGAAAAATTAAACTAAGTCATATTTTATTTGAAATATGCGACTGCTGCGCAACCTTTTTATTTCAAGCCAAGATGTTTCTGTCTTTCGTTTTAGTTCAGTTCGTAGGCAAAGCTATCTTCATTCTTTTTTTCATCGTATCCATTAGTTCTCGTTAAAGCCAGTTTCCATTATAAACAGTGAGCTTTTCCTCTTTAATTTTTAACATATGCACAATACTAAATGTCTTATTTGCTCCTCCATAAGTCCCACATCAATTTACTCCAAATAGTTTTTAATGATTGTAAAAGTTATCGTAATACTGAATGCATTCAATGTTGAGCAAATCATTACATTATTCATTATATAAAATTTAAGAGGTATCTGAATAAAATAAATGCATCAGTATCGGACCGTTATACTTGTAGCTATTTAATTCCGTAAAAATAATTCTACGCAGATTTTAATAGACTACGACGGCCCTTCTCTCTTTCTAAGTTTATTTTTTTAATGGGAATTCTTAGAGCAATACATATTAATAGTGTTATGGTCCACAAAAGTATAAGCAATGCTCTTTTAGGTAAATATTATATTATTAGCAAAGGTATATTTTCCAATACTATTTTTATACTACCATCGTTTATTCCCTCTATTATATGTATAAGATTTTATTATAATCAGCTTTTCTGCTATAAAATAGATAGACCCCAACTATTGTTTGATAGTAATTAGATTTCAGTAAATGTAAACGCTCAATATAATACCATTTCCACGGAGTGACCCACAAGAGCAGCAATAAACCAAATAAAAACGATTAGATAACCGCATTTTGAATCGATTAGGAATGTAAAGATCGGGTAGTATACCTACAGCATTTCTACCTTGTTTTGTACATAATACGCACATATGACGACGAGTAAGTAGGTTTTTAGTACGTAAGTAGCACTTATGTACCTACACATGTAACGTGAAAACTGGATCAAGTTCCTCATAATAAAAGCCTAATTTCTTTTGTACCTACACTTAAATACTAGGTACACTTTGTAGCCGCAAGGAACTTTGTTTTTAACTGAACCTTATCATACCATCAAATCCCTTTACTATAGTAAATAATTGTAATTTCAGTGAAGCCAAACAATTTGAATAGATACACAATTACATTCGATACCCTGCAACTAAACTTATTTGTTGATCATTAGAAGGACATGGTTTCGCAAAGAAAATCTACAATAGGGATTTAAGTACCCATTAGTGATCCATTCAAATTGATTAGACACATCGACTGACTCGGTGACACGGTTGATATAATTTAAATACCCCATATATTTTTTTACAAAGCAATTTCTGTCGTACAGTCCTGCGTCTCGCTCTATGCTAGATTTCACCGAATTTGCAAAGTAGTATACGACAATACCTACGAACAAACATCTGCAATTTTCTTCCTTTCAGTCTTTACCCTTCTCATGAGATCCTTCGAGAATCTATGCGCTGTCCGATCGACTGTTGATGGCACTTTCAAGCACAAGTCACCACCGAACTCACAATTCATCTGAAAAAAATTACGGGTGTCATTGGCTAATGGTGCAGGAATTTATTTAATAAAGGCAAAATGAGGTAGATTAAAACATAAGGCATTCAAAATAAACGACGACCACCAGCTGGTGCCAGGAATCTTAGTCTGATTCAAGAGCAAAACGCTTATTAAAAGAACTTACTCGATAGTGATGTAAAAGAGCCCCGTCGATGGGGACGCCAACAGAGCTCGCCCCGGAGGCGTGCTCCCAAATGAAATGGTTGCCGAGCTCGACGACCTCTCGCGGTCGCACCACGTATTTGCTGCGGTTCTTGAGAGCGTGCGGCGTGGTGCGGCGGCGCGTCTTGCGGGCCGTCAGCAGCGGCAGCTCGGTCTCAGGGTCATCCTGAAATCCAGTAACAACTGCTTGATCATTTCAAATTACTGATTCTGCTGCTTAAGATTATAAAGCAGCCAAAACAGGCACGAAATTATGCCTTGATGAAAATAAGTAAGAAACTGCTAACAAAAATATGAACATACCTCCCACTGCAAATAGAAAAAGGCATTTCTAAATAAGAACGCGGCTGGTTTCTTCACAGAAAACGAGTATGCTGTGCTCAGCCTGCTGAGGAGTTTGGGCAACTTTCGCTCCTTCTTCGGCACCACGACTTCATCTGTGTCGATCACCATCAGCCAACCAGCATTCGGCATTGACCGGTACAAACAGTCATTGAATGCAGCAAACATCCCTTCTGTCCTGAAATTATAAGCAAAATTATGTTTAACATTCAGGTCATAAGCCAAGTACTTATTGTATGTCATGTTGCGCGGGCGCCTATACAAAAGACATAAACGCAATCCTCTCCGAAAAATGGACATCTCACACATTGATCTATTGCCAACATTTAACAGATATAGTACGTAAATAGTAGGGGAGGATTAACTGCGTCCATACCATAGCATAGAGTAGAGAAGCGGTATTTCATAATTTTAGAATAATTTTAAATAGCGCTATTATATTTGAAAACTTACCTAATTTCTACTTTGGAGATGATTGGAAGTCTCCACGGCAATAAAGTGACCAGACCTTTGCGTTGGTAATGCGACAGTAGGCAGGATGTCTTGGGACTTAGAGTATCATTGTACATATAGAAGTGGGACACTCCCAGCAAGATATTCAGTTCCATCCACTCGACCATCCAATCGTCTCTCGCGTACGAGTAGTGAAAGGGTTTGACGCAAACGTGTAGGTTGTTCTGAAAGTAGGATAAATAATGATTAAATATGTTTCATGTCTGTCACTAAACTACATTATATCTAGTTATGTAAGGTTAGGTCATGGTTGTAATGAAAATAACAGGTAACTCTAATAACTGCCGATTTTTTATGTGTAGCGTATGTCCCTTCCTAATATTTAATCAAAATAAAACACCAATGCTTCATACCTCGATTCCAGGTCTGGGTTCTGTATCCATCACAACGAGTAGATTAGTAGGAGGCCGAGTGGATGCTAACGAAGATATCACAGCTAGAGAAGCGCCGCGCGTCTCGTGAGGTTTGACTCCAGAATCGCGCAGCAGGCACAGCACATAAGCCGCACTGTACTTCAAGTTCCAATTCTCTCTGATTGCCTGAAATTAAACAAACGTTGTCTACATGAATATAATGTACTGATAACTACTTATTTATTGTTAATATTATTTTAAAGAATATTTGCGTTTACATCAGCAATGAAATACGCAGAATATCGAAAAAAATTGCCTTATTACAATCAAAACTTAACAGAAATAATCAATGTTTATTATTTATGCTCTTCTGGTGCGAATTTGGCAGGTAAAGAGTAAGATGTCCATTAATTATCAAAGTCGACATAAAAATATTTAGCCTTAAATGTAGTTACCACATGTATACCCTGCATTATAATTTTTTAAAAAAATAGGTACCTAAAAATGGACAAATATTATTACGGAAAGGATCGACAACATTTTGATTCAAATGTTAACTCTGTTACTTACATTCAGTCTAATCTGTAACAAACCACAGCCCACATTCCAAGACTGATTGCGGGGTTCGCATCGCTAGAAATCCAGTGAATGTGTGAAGGGTAGGGGTAGAGAAGTCTAATCACCATCATCCTACTAATTTTCTTTTGAATGTTAAGATACTATAAAATGTTTTTCACAAAACAACCAGTCGCAGAAAATATTTTTTAAAGGTAAATATTTTTCTACAACTCACTCACTTGTCTCATAGCATTAACTAAAACCACTTGGCTGATCTTGATAAAACTTTGCACACAGATAGTTTAAAGCAGTTACGAACCTGTACTTTGGCTTTAAGAGTGAGAGTCCTGTTGTCGGGTAGCCAGAGCCGACAGAAGACGGAGTCAGGACCGCGGGTCCGCGTCGCCGCGACCACCCGCACCGCCGCCACCGTCCGCTTCTCTACATACGCTGAGTAAACGTAGAACCTAAACCTGAAATAATATACACGTGATATTAACACGCTGTCGTTTTATATTAAAGATTACGTATAGATAATTAAGTATTTCTAAGAAACTGGCGCACTAAGGTGGTAGTTTTTGAAGATAGAGAAATCTTTCAATGAATTCCTTGCTATAAGTAAAATTTGTTGTAGCTCATTTGTTTTTTTTTGTTTTCGAGTCAGCTTCATACTTTCAGTTGTTACCTACTTTACAATTATTCCACCCACAACACCCATCAAACATTATACGAGCATAATCACTACAATATCTACTATAGTCGCATTTTATACTAGCGCCATATAAAATAAACTTTTTATTTACAAAGTCTTTGCAATTTTTCGTTCCTATTTACGTAAATAAGGCAAAAGCTTTGCAATAACACAGCTCATTAAAAATCTCATCTACATGAAAAACCGCCGCGTGAATAGAAAGATATGTTTTTTCTTTTTAATTTCCATTGAGCAGGAAACGCATTTCCACATTTTTTTTACTGCAACCTATAATTTCACGCAAAAAACAAAGTCGTAGGCAAGTATATCTATGTAAAATCAGCTAAACACGACACGGCCATAAAAATAGCAAAAATGTTATCTTTGACAGTATAAATATTTGGGCATAGGTAGTTTGTAAACAAACGAGTAACAATTAGCCTTGTTTACTGGATATATCGTTACTTATATCGCGTTATCTAGCAGACTAAACAGTTTATACGAGATAGTATATCGTCTACCGTCAGTATATCGTCAATTTGCTCGTTATAGTTTGGCAGGAGTTGCAAGTTTATCGATTTGTAGGGTGAGGCGTTTACTCTTCATCAATTATTTAACTTCTGAGAAACATACAGAAGAGAAAAGTTGACAGTTGAATCGTTAAAAAATCCGTTAATAAAATAGAATTAGTATACAGTTAGTACAGAAGATGTATAAATCGGTCGAATGTTGTTCCGTAGATCCGACCAACTATCAATTCTAAGCTGAACAGCGTAAGGAACGCCTGGATAATTTCACGTCCCTGCGTACGACGGCTGACTGAAGCTTCAGTGCACTGCAAACGTTACACGACAGGAAATCGAAAGCACTTCATTGGCAACCAATTCAAAGCAGGAAATTGTAGAACGAACTGTAACACTGCATCCAAAACATTGTTTACTACACACATTAAGTACTTGACTTCGCAAAAGGCATTCTGGACACACGGAAATGAATGCGGTTACATATGAAATAGTTCTTGCGAATACTGCTACTTAAATATATTAGGTGCTTTCTTGTCTTTATGAATATAAAAGTGGTTTTAATAACCTATATATTTTAATTGGTATATTAAAAATGTACCTGTAAGCACCTGCCATTACTGAATCTATGCCACGATCTACGTTGAAACCTATTATGCTTTGTCACTTTGTATTCTATTGTCATTGTCAGAAACCTATCCTATCAGCTATAATTTAGTCCAGCAAATTGGGGTCTATCTAGTAAATTGTTTGAAAAACTTTACTCCGAATCGATAAGGCGTGGTTTTAGTGTAATAACACATCGTAACATAGTTGAAAGCCGAAAGGAAACATAAACTACGGGTCTGCATCAAATAACATAAATTTAATTCTGAAGTTTAATGATACATACTTTTTCTTTTTATTAAATAACATTGTTGTATCACATTTAAGTCTTAAAAGGTAGTATGCACGTACTTGTAGGTAAATGGGTCAGAAGGATCGATGGTGTAAAAGGAAACGCAGGATGCACTTATGCTCGAGCTTGAGATCGTCAAATCTGATGTAAATGAGAAGAGGTTTGCTAAGGGCGGGAAATTTCTGACGATAACACAGTTTGTGAAAGTGTAAAAGCTATCATTGTCAGTTATCCGATAGAATCTTACTCTTCTTTATCGCTATCCTATTCATCTATGCAACATGTTCAAAGCATTATTGTGATGTTGCAAAATTAACACAGCACCTCCGCTGCGGAAGTTCCGCGTTGCAAAACAATAGAATTTGTTAACTGAATAATATTTTTTACAAACAATTTTATCAGCAAAGTGACATTTTACTTACATCAAAGAGTAATTAAATTACAGATAAGGATCATTATTTTGTGAAATTAATAATCACACGTATTAGAAACTAGGTCGCATTTGCTACTAAATGATTAGTTACTGCGTAGGTAATTAGATATTGCCTGTTAGGTATGTAGTTGGTAGGTACTTATTGTTATGTAGATATATGTGTTCGAATCAACCAACTATGATTTTAACACATAATTTACATTCATAAATGAATCATGAAATTTTCAGAAAATATTAAGTCATCTGAACGTTACAAAATTTAATAAAGGAAATTACTAATCCTTTTCTCGTAAAAAAGCAAAACGTAGAACTTCATTACACCGGTAGCATAATAGCTAAGTGGAGTGTTGGTAAGTTAGCGTACAAATGTAACATGTTCCCGGGTTTCTTAAATTAGCCGCGTCGTGTTTCAGGTGGCACTTCCAAATGAGTTTCAGCGGGTCGAGTCTCAGACGTGATCAGCACGTGAATCTAAACCCGCTATAATTTACCAACTACGAGGTACTTGGACAACGATACTTAGATTAATATAAACACGTACAAAGAAAAGTGCGACCTGGATAACTCTGCAGTAAAACTATAAATTGCTTAGACATAGGTATTTAATCAAAATAAAATACCTTTTTAATAATAACAAAGCCAATATTATCACTTCATGTTGACATTTTTATATAAATTATTGCGATTTTCCGCGACTGAACGCAATTACATCTTAAAATAATCTTTACATAGCGTTTGTGTAAGCAACAGTATTAATCATTTTCATTACAATCTGTTCAGTGGTTTTAATTTGAAAATGTAACAAACATTTATCCATCCATTAACCGCTACAAATATTGACGTTTATAACGTGGTAACAAAAAGGCTCCAGTTAACTTAAGAAAACATACCTGCTATAAATTGTACAAAGTATCAATCAAAAGATACTAACTTACAAATTTCAGAGTAACGTCACGTTCTATTGGCTTCTTCAACTTTATAACAATATGAGAGTGGAAATTTCCATCTCAGAATGTTCCTACCTGCCGAACGTACAAATAGTCAAGTTGACCCAATTCTAAGCTTATAAGTGGAGTAGTAGCTTGACATGAACTTTTAAGGTTTCTTGCCCATTTATGTGCAAAAGAAGCCTGAATTTTAATCAAATCTAACCAAATTATATTGTGTGGGTTTGCTAGCACATTTTGTTTTAGTCATCTTTCAGTGAAAAATGTATTTTGGCAATGTACTTAAATATAGGTAGGTACTTATAAATATTTGAATGGTTGTTTGGACATATTTTTACTATAGTGTGCGTACCTAAAGACATTTATTTTTCTGAAAAACAATTAAAATATGAATTCCGGTATTCCATCACTCAAACCCTCCCCAAATCTTGTTAAGCAGAGCAAAGAGAAATAAATTACTTGTTGTAAGTACTTTTGCCAAGTACTCATATGAATTGTAATTTTACTTTGAACCAATTAAGGACTTTCAGTAAGACTTATTAATTTCCGTTCTGTATAGGCGTAAACAATTTTCACAGAATCATATGTTGTTTTTGTTAATTTAAATTTAACACAACAACACACATCTTAGCTACAATATAAGCCTAATGAAGATTTGTATAAACCTTGTTATTTATACAAGCAATAAATAGTTTTAGGAAGTGGCAAAGTAAAGTACTAAGTTTAAATTATTATCATTTTATCAGTGGGAACGAAACAGGTAACTTTATTTCAGTAAAGAAATTAATGTGAAAGCACACACTAACATGTCTAGAATACGAGTAGTAGTTACATTGTTACACAAGGTGTAAAAGCGTGTCATTTTTAAGTCCTAAAATATTTTGCAAGGGACAAAATTAAATTTCAACCAAGGTAAACACTGAAGTACCAAAAAATATTGTAAGGAATCTTATTGAAAAATGAATAAGTAAGAAAACTTCCTTAATGGTCTCCCAAAGTATAAAAACATTTTGTTGTTTTTTACTTACCTTTTCCATTTCTATTGATTTCTATCAATATAATATTTAAAAAAGTAGTGTGGATGTGTGACCTTTAATCAACGCAACGTGAGCGCCTAATACAGTCCTTAACAGACAAGAAATCACGTTGCCACATTTTATGCTGAATTGGAGTTCAAAAACGGTTCGCAACCACCCAGGGAGAATTGCGCCCTTTTACTTAAATTGATGGAGCTAAAGTTTTGAATATTTAAATATTAGTTAAACTTTGGTCGACCTCTGAAATGTCTGTTTGTTCAGCAAAGTTTTAAAACGAACCCAATCGTGTTCAATACCAGTGTTTACTTTAGACAACGGCAATTCAATTCAATAATGCACGTCGCTTCACGTTCCAATAAAGAAAATTGATTTTTATGTTACAGTTACAGCACAATGTGATCAAAACAACACGCTAACGTTCTTGTTGAATCTCGCTTAATTCATTATTCAATAGCAGACTAATACGACATGTTAACTGGGGCTGTTATTTAGGAAGTATGAGAGAAAAGTGGAAGGTAGCGTTCATATAGACGATGATATCGCAGTCTGAAGCCTAATTACAGGTCTAGTACATAATAGGTAGGTAACTCAATAATTTTGTGAGAATGAATTGTTGTTACTTACACATTTAAAGAACCTACCTATTTATAATAAAGTTGGTAATCACACAGTAGTTTAACTTACTTTCATATTCACAAATCATACCTTAAAATCTCACAAAATAAAACATCAAAATCGTAATGGACCACTGAGTAAATTGTTCCCAAAGGCCCCGGCGGAGGATGAACTACGGAGCTGTCATCGTAGGTAGCCAGTGTTTTGTTTTCATCAGTCTCATGGGAACCAATATTGTGACGAGAAAATACATTCATTTTCCAATGTTAGCTTTAATTTTAAAGTAGGTACCTCCTCGCTGTTTCCCAAGATTTTACAGCTGCAATTACTCTTCTTGATCAAAATCAAAAATTTTAGTATTTGTAGGTAGTAGGTATGCTTATATAAACAGAACTTTCCCCATGAATGGTAGGCCGGAATATGTTTTGTTTTTTTCTTAAAAGTATGTATTTCGACCCTTGTACAATTATCTTCGGAAATGTTGAATACCTAATGTTATGGGTCAGTGTCATTGATTTAATACAGTAAGTATATCCCATAAATGCTTTTAAATCAAGCATATCAAGGAATTTAAAAACAATAAAGGATATTGTTAACAAAAATTCTGTTATTAAAAATAACATAATGTAGAGCTTGTACGTTCTGTGAGAACTGTGTGATACCGGTTGATAACAATCGAAGTAATTACATTGCCTAGAGTAGCAAAGAAAACAAGCCTTCAGCCAGCTGTGGAGATTATTAGATAAATGGCACGAGATTTCAGTCATGCAATAATGTTGTTCAAATTAGTAACCTTCCCGTGTTTGATTTGATTTGATAGCATAACATATTATGTTCTTATATAAATGCCCCATATTTTCCTAGTAGGTACCCACGCGTAAAATTATGTAATTATCAAGCCATATGTTATTCATGGAAAACATAGCTTTATGAACTTTTATGATATGGCCTTACTACGTGTAGGTAGGTACATTGTAATTTACCCACCTCAATTACACTAATCTTACCCAATCGGTAATTTTCTCCTTTTGTTTATTATTCAGGTATACATTGACACAAATGTGTTTGTGATCGATGATAGCGTTTTATTTAATGCCTAATTACATTTAAATAAAATATTGAGACCCATCGAAACGAGTAAAACTGGTCGAAAAAACGAGTAAAACGATAAATTAGACATAATGCATTATACTTGATAATGGAGCCCGATACATGAAATTGAAGTTATTAAGACTGTTTGCGACAATTCGTTATATTCTAAAAGTTCAAGACCTCGTTTAATAGCACACGTATTTACATTAACTTATTGATATGCCTAATACTAGCGTTTATTAAATTGTACCAGGCGTGAGACGCGGCTGTGTGTGGGTAGGTACAGAGCGCCATCAAGTAACATATGAATAGGGGGGTCTCGGTAAACCATCAATCCGAGCATGACGAGATGAATTTACAAAATGTAATATCGTAGCTTGCGACAATGGCACGAAGTTTTTACAAGTATTGGATATTGTATTCCTGTACCTTAAATAAAATACAAACCTAAACATATTTTAAGTAAAACCATTGAGTGAACATTAGAAATTGTAGGTAAAAATCAAATTTCCTTGCTAAATTAAGGATGTAAAAAAGAAAAAGGAATTAACTGATCGTACTCTCGGTAATTCGCATATTTGTGACTAAACGTAGTAGGTAGTAGTATTTGTAAATATAACAATTTTTTAATTTAGTAAATGTTCGATTGTTTTTGACTAAATATTCTTAAACTTTAGATTCCAAATAGTTTATTTTGTAATATCTTTTGTTGTTTGACTAAGCTTTCAGTCCGGAACTTTATTCGTGACATTAATTCAGAGCCGAGCGCGGCGCAATTTCGAGCCTACACATGTTGAGCGAGGCTACCTCCGTCAAGAAATTCAATTCAAATTCCTAGACACTAATTAAATTCCAGTACTAAAGTGAATCTCTGTGCATTACGTTTCTACTTTAAAATTAATTCTGCAAAATGCCGAGAATAAGAACGCTTGCATGCGGTGAATTGGTAAGTGCATTTTACTTTCATTGTTTAAACTTGTTCTAAGATTAAGAATACATAAAAACAAAATCGAGTTATAAACCTATAAAGAGCCTAGATGAGAAACTTGCTGTCCCTTTATTACATTGCCCATGAAATATGCAGGAGCGCGTAACTCAAAGGTAGCCGGTTCGTAAATATTAACCAAAACGTAGAGACGGGCGACAACGGGTAAAGTTACTATGTAACCGGCATCGTTCTCTTTGAAACACGAGCTCGTACCCGCATTGCTTCCCTTACTTTACACACGAGCTTGTTATGTAATTTGCTAGACACCAATTCCAAGGGCGTAAAGGTCTGTTTAGAGCTCGCGTTCTAGAAATTTAAGCTGCAAATGTTTCTCTTGAAGAACTTGGCATAATTTTACAAAAGGTTATAGGTACTTATGAAATTTCAAGCATATAGTTTCTACATAATTATCTACGACTTATTGGCTTGATATGATAGGGACCAAAGACATCGTAAACAAACATTCGCACATACTAAACGACCAACCGAAGACACAATTTGTAGGTAATTAAATCAGTTAAAAGTCCTCACAATATGTAATTTATAACATTATTAAGGTCAAAGTATATTCAATTTAATTACACCTAAAACATTATACATGAACAAACCTAGGTACCTACCTTAGTGTTTACTACGAGTATCCTAACTAAATATCTTTTATTTCAGAGAGGGTAGACCGATCACGGTTATTATTATGCAAAATGTATCCAAATAGTAATTAATATGTACGTATAGCTTTTCGTATATTCCGACTCTTAACAAATATAATAACAACCTATCGTTACCTGAATATCTTTAAATATCTTGTCCTTTGTATTAAAGAATATTTATGTTGTATGTTGTATCGTGTGCTTTTAACACTCAAGATGAATCCGTTCATAAATCGGCATCTTTCCAACCATTTCCTTAAGAGCATTCATGCAGCGTCCAGTAGCGTGCCCTCCATAAGAGCTCTCTTATGTCAAGATGACACTCATCGATGCCTCTCCACTTGGGTGCAATTGCTTCCTACAAACGACAAGAAAAGCACTCCACAGACTCAAAAAAGAAAGTATACGAGATAAGTGCTCATCACGGTGCAGCATGCGAGAAAATTTGGTTTGGCAACCCCCCAATTTGCGCGCGGGCGGCGCGACGTTAAATTCGATCTGCTATACGTTTCACTTATTTCAGATGAAAAGTTATGAAAATCATAGTATGAAAAATAACAAGTAAACTTGTTACGTTTTTAATATTATTAGGGCAAGTAAGTAGATCAGTAGGAAGATATTTTAATTTCATTTCATTGAAACAATAAGATTTATGAATATTAACTTCTTCAAATGTTTTAAGAATAGCTTTTATTAATCTGATTCAGGCAGAAGGCATGTTGAAATTTGGAGCGCACTCGGCTCGACTTCACTTACAATACATTCAAAAGACTTAAGAATCATAAAGCTGTCTCACTGTGACATCTTTGTTCGCAATTTATTTCTTTTAAGTGTTAATGAAGTTCATTTAATTTGTAAAACTTTAAATGTGACTTTTCTATAACAGTGTTTTTTTTTTAATAATATTCATAATGACTGAAGAAATACTCAAGTTCTGATTGGTACTTAACCTACCTACTATAGTTTTTTTCCGTGTGAATATTAAGTTTCAACTTTTCAAGTAGGAACCGAATTGATAAAAACTAGTTCTGGCCGGTTGCCAGGCTAAGTTTCAGACACTTTTTACTTAATGGATCATGTATTCTAGTATAATACCAAAGATATTATGAGTACTACAAAAGTTATAAAATACTAAAAAGATAGTTTTTTTAGCAGCATATAATTTTATGAAAATAATATATTGGTAGGTAATACATTATGGGGTTTCTTTTAAATTCCCTCAAGATTTATTGCCACTTGTATAAATACTTGTGTATTCAGTTATGAATCTACATAACTAATAATAACATTACTATGTTATTGCAATTAGACAATAGAATTCTCAAACCAAACGTGTAAGTATTTTAAACCTAAAGAAATTCTGAAAATCACACTGGTATATTATTTCTATAGAGTTTTTATAGTTTTCAATGTTTATCCAGTCCCCATAATAAACTCGATCTCATTTTGTTATTTTTTTTAAGTCACACGAAAACTTGATTTCACACGCTCTTAAATAAATAGGATGTTTTTCTGTGAGATGCGAAACATAAACATAATTATTATGATTACTTACATATATTATACACCATTCATTACAATAAGCAACTAATTATAGGAACTGCCCTCCAAAAACTACTCCCTACCTTTTCTAAGTCATATATTTGTGTTCTATAGATGTTCTGTTTTAAAAAGATGGTATTCCTAAGCTAGTCAGAATTAGACTTCCAGTGATGAGCCCCTTTAGCGCAAATTGTGGTGAATTTCTTTTGAGTAATTACAAATATTTCTATGTAGGTATCATTCTAAATTGTCAGTGAAAACGTCCTGAAAATACATAAAGAATCAGTAATCAGTATCTATATCCGGTAGAAGAGAAGCAATTTTAATTAAACAAACAAATCAAATTAATTACCACACATTCTAATTATTTTCATGTAAATGTTTGTATAAGGCGAAAAGTCAACGTGCAAATAAGTTTATATAATGGCATATTATAGAAACCGAATATTGCACCTACGTACCTACTCTAACCAACCCAGTATAAAGAAAATTAATTTTAAGCCCAATTTTATGTCTCCGCGTGAAGAATAAATAACCCGATAGATATAAAGTAATGATTTATTTCCACACATTTAACTGCGAATTTAATATCTTATTAAAACTGACACAGTTTATTCAACTAAAAGAGTAATTTACCAAAACGTGCCGAACGAAACTAAAGCAAATATAACCAAAACATATGTTAATAATTAAATACGCTCCACTAACATCTGAGAAACATCTGGATGATGCAATCACGTGAACAGCCCATTAAAATTAACGTAATAAACTTTTAACCGACTCATGCTATTTCGTAAAATTCTTTCCATTTTAAAAACATAGAGCTTTAATCCGATTGTGGAAACGGTGTCATAACGTATAAAACCATACACGAGTGCGCAAATGGATTAAATTGAATATGTACGTATTTTATACAATAAAATCATCCCAGCCTGAAACCTCATCAACCGCAAAAGGTTTACGTTCAACCGCATGCGGGTGACAACGCCTACCCAATACCAGTTTAATTTGTCTCTGACTCAGAAATACTCGCCGTTAAGTGTTCAATCCTGCTGTATTTCGCAAGTTAGATAAAACTGTGTCGTCATAATTGAATTTTATTAGACAACTGTCTCGCCAGAGGACTCGTGACTGGCATGGATCTAGAGAAGATGCTCTTGAACTAGGCCGTCACATACAAAGCACAGAAATGATGCAGTAACATAACATACAATCCTCTCAACCCTTAAAACATAATAACTTATTTATTGATGCACATAGGCTACTAAAAAGTAGAATAGTCTTACCTACAACCTGCAACAGGCTGCCAGACGGCGTCGAGTGGTACCTGCGCTGGGGCAGCGTCCGTCTCTCCCGAACCATAGCGCTCCGTCTTACCAACCCAGCCCTGTCGACAAACAACATTCAGCTTATAAAATACGTTATAATAGGAAGCTAGTGGTTAAGAGGTAAAAATCCTATTTTAGCCAAGTAACATAGTTTAGTAACATAGTAGCTAGAATTTACAAAGTATACAAGTTTCTAGACACCTACTTCTACTTCGCGTATACGCTAATAAGATAATGGCATTCAGTGAATTCTGTCTCCCCGTACACCCTTCAACCTCAATACAGACCTGCGAAGGTCACAGACAGGCTGTATCAATCATATTCCACTTAGGCTGTCCATTGTGCAGTTATTTTGATTTGCAATCGATATTTGACGGGTCATAGTTGTTGTTCTTTATGAACTCTTGTATATTTATTTATTATTTCACTTTCTTCATACGGAAAACCTATCTAAATACAAAGTTATCTATTTTTATTCAGCTGATGTGTACTGAGTTTTCATTTGTTAGTTGTACACCTCTACATAAGAAATACTCTACATAAGATACATAAGAAAGGAAAGTTGTTGGTACATTAAGCATAGGTCCTTGAATTTCTGTAGAAAGAAACCTATTTTTGTGTCATTAATGACTCTAACTAAACTTCAGTCTCGACGCCTTTACGTGTACCTAATCAAGTGAAAAATAATGGCCACCGGTCGGCAAGCAGCGGTTTTATTTTCCTCATAATTTATTGCAGACATGGCGCATAGCTGGCTCAGTCGAGCGTAGGCTAATAGAAACAGAGTCTAGTTTCATCCCTTTTGATAGAAAGGATGAACGAGGGGAATTTTTATTCGTTGGCGGAGCTTAGTGGGCTGACGTGGAGGCTCACTTGGTCGTTGGCTAGAATATTCGAATTTATCCCTAAACTTACGCAAAGCTTTTGTTTATGTTTTTATGTTTCTAATTTCTAATTTCTAATGATTTTCTACTCATAATCTCTAAACCATAAAAAAATCTTTTTCTTAAAATACCTACGTAATTACTGAAGACTAGGCTTTCTGGTCTCTGATCTTTGCTAGTCCTGAATAGACGAATAAAAAAAGTACCTACGTAAATGTTTTGAATGGTAAGAGAGCTACGTTTTTAATTTCAAGGCAGAATAGGTGCTAGAAGAAGAGTTAATTCATAAAATTCTTTTGGAATAAGCAGTTAAATGAAAAGTCCGTGGATCCACAAGATTTTGTGATGCGACAACCGTGCTCAGTCTCGAACCATCCTTTATTTTATATTCTGTACATTACGAATTTATTAACCATAAAGTTGAAAGTATCTTCCTAAAGGGCTAGAACACTGAGCTCTAAAATAATGATAACAATCAAAGTATAACTTCCTTTTTAGTCGAGTTGTAAAGTTCTAAACTCAATTGTAACTTTTGCTTATCCCTGTGTGTGTTATTACCCCTATAGAAAACACATTACAGTGGTCAAAGAATTGCCCCATAAGTTTCTTAGGTTTATATAACATTACTTTTAAATAATAGAGAATCCTTGATTTAGACAAGATGATGGTACGATACGGTACAAAACTGAAAACAAGATTAAAACTATCCAAATGTGAGCTGACTAAAGAATAATATCTTTCCGCTTCTTTTTATAACTCTACCTAAATAAGAAGGCACCATTAATACGTTTAACCTAAGATTTAAGTACATTACATAATAATTTCTACGCTATCATCGCTTATGGTGATATTACTCGTAAAAACGTTGATTAGACAGAACACAGAACGTTATCAAAACTATTAATGACCTTATCGGTGCTTTATAGGCTGTAAATAAAATTCAATCACGTCCACTGAATTTTAAATATTCGTAAGGTAGGCTAAATGCCACCGCGGGGAATAACATTTTTGAGAAATAATCTTTAAAATATTTTATTTTTAAACGACTTCAAAAAAAAGGAGGAGTTTCTCAATTCGACCGTATATACAGGGTGTAACAGAAAGGGTATATAAAGCCGAAACACAGCGATAGTCCTCATGAAACTGAACAACTTTCCCCAAGGAACATGGGTCGTAATTCGAAAAAAAAATTTCGCCTCCCCATACAAAATGCCCGATCAGCTGATCGAGTAAGTATGGGCGATTCAAAAAATTTTTTCGAGTTACGACCCAAGTTTCTTAAGGAAAGTTGTTCAGTTTCATGAGGACTATCGCTGTGTTTCGGCTTTATATACCCTTTCTGTTACACCCTGTATATATGTTACGGGCAATGTGATTAATTGAATTATGAATAATGCCCGATATAAGCGGGCAATGTGATAAATACTTTGCCATTAATCAAATTGCCCGGGCATTATGCATAATGCCCGTCACCTATTGGGCAGAGTGATAATTAACTTGTTTCAGTACTTTTTTTATTTTACAATGAAACCTTATCTCACATAAACCTAACTGAAAGTCAAATAAATGTGTAGGTATTATGAAATTTAAAATTCTCATCATTTCTTCATAGGTTAAGTTGAGTTTTAGTTTAGGTTAGGCCATTCCGGACTCTGATTGGTCAAAAGGTGGCATGCGCTGGTTTCTCTAAAATACTTCTTAAATCCCTAAAATATGTGGAAGGGGTTGATGGCTGGCACATGCGTTGAGACCTGTGTGAAGGTGCTGCTGTGATGGCCGGTCATGTACCTACGCGGATTCTATTAAGCTAAGCCTTTCAGTTTTCAGCTTCCCATTTACTTACCTATACCTTGTTCTGGACATTGCAGGGGCATTTTTTTTATTATTTGTTTATTGATTTGAGCTCTATTGAAATGTAAATTTTAATGTTTGTTTCTGTGTTTCAGCCTAAGAATTTGTAAAACTTAAATTGAAATGAGCAACCCAACAGAGTTTCTCTCTAGGTTCTTCTCTGGAACTCTTGCGAATCTAGCATTCACTTTAAAAAATGACCCGTCCTAAGGGTTGTCGAACCTAACCTACAGGAATTTTCATTTTCATTTTCAAAACCCCCGAAAGTTGTCAATTTGTATGAAATATTATGCGATTTTCAGTTGACTTAATACAACTCATTTTATTTGTTACTTTTTAAAGTCGGGGGTCTTTACAATTTTTTTTTTTTATTCTCATTATTTTATTACAATTAGAAACATAAAACATTCTTAAAATGTCGAAATTATGAGCATTTTTTTCCTTTAGGTACCTATGCAGCACATACGTAAAGTTTCGAAAACTTAATTGTGTTGAAGTACTTAATAATATAACATAATTATGAGATGCTAAATTATTTATCTACTCTACTTCAATAATCTTAGTTATTAAAAATGCAGAAACCTAAATTCTATCTAAAGCAATGACCTAAAATTTCAAAAAAGAATGTTTACTAATGTCTGTGACAACGTTTCAAAAATTGGGCGACTTTAGAATTATCGCAGCCTACAATTATCAAGTTAATGGACTATTATTATCAAATTGCCCAATGGTCTTTGGGCATTATTCATAATGCCCGGGCCATGTGATAAATAGCACAGTTTTGATCATAATTAATCACATTGCCCAATACAGCTGGGCATTATTCATAATGCCCGGGCATTATGCATACTGCCCGCATTAATCACATTTCCCGTAACATATATATTTTTTATGTATGTCCACGCAAAACTTCGTCGTTTATGAACCGATTTTGATGATTCTTTTTTGTTGGAAAGGGGGTATCCCGAGGGTGGTCCCATGGTAAGGAAACCAGGATCTCATGTTGGAAACCTGGAGAAATCGAGGGAAACACTCGACAAAATTGCATTGCAACTAGTGTGTTTCTTAATATTATACAATAATAAGAATTTTAAAGCCCTAATATTTAGTTAGGGGCTGACGTTGACCTGATGATGGAGCGGAAAGGCAGTCGAGGGAACTCGACAACAGTTTACAGCAAGTACTTTGTGTTTGGACTTGATTAACTTATTGAGACCTTTCATCTAAATGGGTTGTGACTGTTAATGGGTTTGATAATGAAAATGAAGCACAGTCATGGGAAACTAAAAAATGTGAAATATTTTTTTTTTGCCAAAAAAGAAACAACTTCAAAACGGAAACTAAAAAGTATGAAATAAATTTACTTCTACAGAAAATTTCGAGCTTATAAGTGATTAAAAGAAACATAAACAATTAAATAAGTATGTCTTTAAAAATTTTGAAGACGGTGCCACCTGTTTCCTTGAGATGTGAAAAGAGATTGATTATAGGTACCTACCTATATTATCTATTTCTAGTTATTGTTTTACTTGGCACCGTCTACAAAATTATCAAATACATACTTATTTAATTGTTTATGTTTCTTTTAATCACATAATTATAAACTCGAAATTTTTTGTGGAAGTTAATTTATTTCTTACTTTTTAGTTTCCGTTTTGAAGTTGTTTCTTTTATGGCAAAAAAAAATTTACAATAAGAAAAGGGTCATTGATTTAAGTCGAGCGAAGTAAGATTAATATTTTCAATCGAACGTTATAAAATAAGTTGGTGCTTCTTAAAATGGCGTGCAACTTGATGCTAGCGGCAGAGCACGTCTCCCATCGTTCCAGTGCTAATAAAATTAATGGAGGAGCCTCAACATCGACTTACTACGATAGAAAACAAAACCGTGTTGAATTCTAAGTTTCTTGAAAACTAATATTGAGTTTCACATTCTCGGATAACTAAAAGAAGGCACTTCTTTTCACGTACTTAGAGATAAGAGCCACTTTGTTAACCGCAGATCCTGCTTATCTAAAATTAGAGTCATTCCAATTTATCTTAATCTAATACCTTAAATGAAAACACTTACCTACAGTACTAACTGGAACAGAACTATCCAAAAATGTATAATTCATTGCTACATAAGTAGTTAGGAAGATATGCAAAGCGTATCGAATTAATTTCACAAAAGTAGGTATATGGATACCTAACAGATGTTTGCTGTACCAATATAACAAGCACAAATAAATCAACGTTTCTTTACTCTATCTATAAGTAGTCAAGTCAAACGTCGAGGTAGAGTTCACTGACCCTAGTGCATTTTTAACACACACTCTAACTTTAAACTCACGATCAATAGCTATTGCATTAAAACTATTGTGTCTGGGTAAATTATGATTGGATATTACTGATGCTTTTTTAAAAATAATAGAGTGTATGTATAGGTAGATAAAAAAATTAAAACAAGCCTTATACGAGTAATTTTAAATTTAAATAGATCCTTGAACGACAAAACCAGAACGTGTCTGGATTGGATGAGTGAGTATTATTAATTCAAATTAAGCATGTTAATATCCTGTCTACAATTCTATGTAAGTATATATTAATACATAGTTTATAACAAAAGAGTGTTCGTAAACATTATTTCGATAGGTATATATATGAAGCTTACGTATACGGTACCTACACAAAGTCTTCATCACATAAATTTAGTAGATACCTACAGGGAATGTCTATTCAATTCAAAATGATTCTCTATCTATTTCTATCTATAAGATAATGTATCTTTCCCCAATATCTGTCGTGGTAATGAAACTCTCAATGACACGGGATAAGCGGCGGAGCGCAAAAGCGATAAACTTTTGGACCCAGGAACAAGAGTCGATTTTATAGTGGTATTTGCCGGTTCGCCCACAAACCACACCTTAAAGTATTTATTGCGGTAGGTACCTAAGTATTTCATTTGTTTTCTATACTTTATCTTTACATTATTCATCAAATGAGTCATTATAAATTAAGTTTTGTTTTGTAATCATAAATAATGCAGCTTCTTCGTAACTTTCAGAAAAGCTGGCAAATCTTACCTAATTCCTATAAATAGAACATTTATCTAACTTTAAATAGATCTCTTCAAATGATACGCGTGGATTATGTGTTAAATAACAAGGCTAATAATTGTGCGTTAACGGACGTGAGTCGTCAGACTAATAATAAAAAACCTAACAGGCAGAACGTAATACTTAGTAGAGAAATTATTATAAACATGTCTACTTCACAAGCATAAGATTTTAAACATACATACATTATAAGTACCTAGTTAGTTTTTATTTTTAATAGACACATAGGTATAACATTAACACCTCCCTCATAATTTCTGTTTGAAACTGAAATCTGTGTTTGAAATTATTCTGCTACCTAATATGAGAGCAAATGTTTCAGTAACATCCATCAAGTAACCTCTTAAAGCAGACAATGTATTATGCAGCCGAGTTTTAAGTACCTAGTTTTAGACGAAATTTTAGACTGCAGAGATATTTTGTCGTTATTTATAAATATAAACTTTATACTACCTACGTATAAAGCATGTAACGAAGAAGTTAATAGATGCGAAGAATGCCTCTTTAAATAGAGACTTA
Organism: Anarsia innoxiella; assembly: GCA_947563765.1. Taxonomy (NCBI): domain Eukaryota; kingdom Metazoa; phylum Arthropoda; class Insecta; order Lepidoptera; family Gelechiidae; genus Anarsia; species Anarsia innoxiella. The sequence continues at coordinate 4,345,472 of OX387403.1, forward strand.
TTCATTAGAAACAAATTGATAATCTGTCGCTACCTATTACACAGACCATCAGCTATCTCGTACTTACTTATAAGTGCATATGAAAGAGCAAGAACATAAGGTTCGTCATAGTTACTACAGAGCTGACCCTGTGATATTTCTTTGTGTCAAGAGAGAGTTCAAGGCTGCACAGATTCTAGACCGAAAACGAAACTTTGAATCTTTCAAATTCACATGCTAGTTGTAGAAAAGATCAATCAAAATAACGTTTCATCGTCTTATGAATTAATTACATAGTAAATAACGAACGTTTTCTGCACCAGAGGATAAGTTATGTATTGAATTGAAAATAAAGAGAAGAAACAGCAATGGATATGTTACGGGCAATGTGATTAATGCGGGCAGTATGCATAATGCCCGGGCATTATGAATAATGCCCAGCTGTATCGGGCAATGTGATTAATTACTATCAAAACTGTGCTATTTATCACATTGCCCGGGCATTATTAATAATGCCCAAACACCATTGGGCAATTTGATAATAATAGTCCGTTAACTTGATAATTGTAGGTTGCGATAATTCTAAAGTCGCCAAATTTTTGAAACGTTGTCCAAGACATATTAGTGGACAATTTTTTTAGAAATTTTAGGTCATTGCTTTAGGTAGAATTTAGGTTTTTGCATTTTTAGCAACTAAGATTATTAAAGTAGAGTAGAAAAATAATTTGCCATCTCGTATGTTATGTTATTAAGTACCTCAATACAATTAGGTTTTTAGAAACTTTACGTATGTGCTGCATACTTAAAGGAAAAAATTCGTATAATTTCGGCATTACAAGAAATTTGTAAGTTTCTAATTTTAATGAAGATGACGTAAAACGTACTACTTATGACCTACTCAATCTTCTTGTAAAAGGTTAGAAAATTTTACCTAGTGCCTTTATAATAATTAGGTACCCTTTTTGTTATTATTAGGGTTAATACTTTTTTTAATTATGCAATTTCATAATAAAAGTGTAAAAACAACTGTACCAAAAATTTGAACTCAACTTTACGGCAACAAACCGGCGGCGGCGCAGGGGGCGTACATAAATTTGGGACTAAGAAAATGTTCAAAGTTTATAAAAACTATAAAATGAAAATGAAAATGATTTTTTTTTTAATCCTGTAGGTTAGGGTTGACAACACTAGGACGTGTCATTTTTTAAAGTTAATTAAATTCGCAAGAGTGCCCCCAGAGAAGAACCTAGCAACAAACTATGTTGGGTTGCTCTTTTCAATTTAAGTTTTCCAAATTCTTAGGCATAAACACAGAAACAAACATTAAAATTTACATTTCAAAGCTTATCAATAAACAAATAATAAAAAATTTGCCCCTGCAATATCCAGAACAAGGTACTTATAGGTAAGTAAATGGGAAGCTGAAAATTGAAAGGCTTAGCTTGATAGAATCCGCATAGGTACATGACCGGCTATCACAGCAGCACCATCACACAGGTCTCAACGCATGTGCCAGCCATCAACCCTTTCCACATATTTTAGGGAAGTAGTATTTCAGGGAAACCAGCGCACGTCACCCTTTGACCAATCAGAGTCCGGAATGGCCTAACCTAAACTAAAATCCAACTTAACCTATGATAATGAGAATTTTAAGTTTCATAATACCTACACATTTATTTGACTTTCAGTTAGGTTTAGGTGAGATAAGGTTTCATTGTTAAATAAAAAAGTACTGAAACAAGTTTATTATCACTCTGCCCAATAGGTGACGGGCATTATGCATAATGCCCGGGCAATTTGATTAACTGCATAGTATTTATCACATTGCCCGTTTATATTGGGCATTATTCATAATGCCCAATTAATCACATTGCCCGTAACATATATAAGTAGTTTACATAGTAACTATTCAATAGTGATATGGCTTATCTCAATATAATGAAACCTCAGAAAGTTCTTCTCTTGTTAAAATTTAGGTTAGACAATGTAACAGCACTTGTCCGGATGGATACCTATCTATAAATAGATAGTGTTGTATTAATCACGTGGTAGATAATTGTCATTCTATAAATAACCGCTACAAGCATTACAAACACTTCGCCACCTAAATTACTTACAAAGTTAATAATTTTATTCATAAAACTATAAAACTACATAATAAGTAATAGGTAGATGTCCAATAAAAAACTAATCTCCACGGTAGGTAGGTATTTTTAGGGGATAAAAATTAACATTTAATAAAACATAATAATTTAGCAGGAAAACAATACCTAAGTATAACAATTAAGAATGTACCTACCTATCGTCAACATAATTATTGTATTCAAAGATTTTATTTTGATTATTACGAATATCATTCCCAATTTCCCTCCTTTGAAACACCTGAATGAATCAATTACCTTTAAGTATTCGGTACTGATTACTTTTTATTACTGGCATTTACATTTCCCCGAGATACTTTTATACGACTATTAAGTCAGAAATATTGCTAAATCCATACTTACAAATACATCTGCAGTTAAACATTTTTGAACGAATACTTCGCTTTTTAAGCAGGTTGTCAACTAGTCATCCTACGCGTTTGAGTCAGTCAGCAGATCTAACTGACTACTAGCTCAATGATCGAATTCTATAGATGGCTGTTGACCTCAGAGAGTTCATTTAGTACCTCGCAACTCACATGTTCGTGAAACTGACCGGTTTATTCTACGCATTGTAAAACGGCCCTGTCTTATTAGACCAAAGTTAAATCTCAAGTCTTCAAGGGGTGCGTTACGTTTATTTACGTTGTTAACCACGTATCTACCTATAACCATTTTTAACCTATTTATAGAACTTCGTCGCTATTTCCAACAACATACCATACTATTGATGCACATTATTCAAACCTGTTGTTGTTCTAATGCACGCACGAAATTGTAAATATTAGATGCTTTAAATAGTACCAACACTTATTTTTCGGTATTATATAAATAACTATAGGAATAAAATAGGGAAAACACCCTACATCCCCAGTAATCCAAGTGATAGGTACCCAAACAATTCAGCAAAATAATAACTTAAATCGACATTGTTTAGGAGCTAGGTATCTGACCTGTGCATCGTCGAAGCGAGAACGTTGAGTGGGAGGACGCTCAAGCAGGAGGAGCTCCGTGAGGACGATCACACCGAAAACAGCGAAGAACATAACGAAGATAAAAAAGCTCATGTTGGCGCGTTCTTTGGCACGGGATGGAGTCACGCGCGGGCGCCACCGCATAATGCCGGTACTGGCGACGTCGCATAGGCTCTATACAACCGCTGGCAGCGCGTGCGAGGCGACTAGGCCCTGGGAAACCATGCCTCCAACTCGCCCCGCTCGCCGCAGTCGCCGCACGGCTCGCCCCGCGTCACTCTGACGTGACACTGACGCAGCACGCGCGCCGCCGCGCTACTGACAGTCCCTCCTCACAATAATAATCCCTCCTCTCAGAAGACAGCTACAGTGTTACAAGCTCCAATCCATTATTTCTCCTTATACCACATGTTCATTGAAGTACACAAAGAAAGTTACTGTGCTCGTCTGTAAGCTGCCACTATTACCGCTTTTGTAACATTAACCAAGTTTCACAATTAATGTATGAACTATTTATAGATCTTAGTGACTGCATATAGCTCGAAAGTAGAAGCCAATTCCAAGCCGAGATAAAACATCGTAGGTGCTCATTTTTGATGGATACAAGATAGATAGAAAATCTTTATTGCACACACCAAATACAAAGAAAAACAACATAAAGAAGAAACTATAAGTTAAGTATAAAAGGCGCAAAGGCGGCCTTATCATCACTTACAGTAATCTCTAGATGAGATTAGGTTTCACACATAAGCGTTGTTCAGTTAGTTTGGATTTATATTCCTAGGCTCTTGACAAGATTAAGAGGGAAAACGTTATGAACAGCTTGCCTTCAATAGATGTTTCTTTTCTCATACCTTTAGATATAAATTAAACGATCCTATGGAACTACTTCAATATCACGTAATTAACTCCTTTTCTACCAAAGATTTTCATATAGAAGATCCTCGCAACCCCAGTAAATTCCGTAAAGCGCATGCGTGACCGACCACCCTTCGTTCGATGATCACCTACCCTTTGTTGCTTTTCGCGTCCGATAACGTTCACTCGGTGGACGGACCTATTAGTATTTAAATAGTGACCTCTTCACAGATATTATAATAATTAGCAATACTCTTTAATCCCAACTTTAATTACTAACACTATGTCAAAATCCTTTGAATTCGATCATTTTATTATATAAAGAAATTATTCAGAATTAAAACTATGAACGTTATACGCAAAAACTTATTTTGATGATGTACCTACTAAGTACCTACCACAGTACCTAGTGATTATCTCAGCTAAACAGGTACTCGTATAAACAAAGTGCCAAAATGTAATATATTGGAACCCTTGATTTTAGTGTACCAAATTTTAAATAATAGAAAATGAACTTAATAGCACCTATTGTTCTGATAATCTTACTAACCAGCATCTTTTCTTTGGACATCTGTACAATCATGATACGATTGATTTTACATTGTACAAAACAAGTCGTTTTAACTGTAAAGTTGAATAATAATATAAGCAACAATGCAGCAACAAATCTATTGCTTTATTTTAATTTGGTGTTTTCTAAATTGGAGGTAAGTTAATTGATTCCATCAGACAGTTGCAGAAAAGGTCCTGATATACCTAGGTAAACGCATCATTTAGTAACTATTTCAACTATTTGATCATTTCTTTGTCAATGTTTACTTTGACGGCCATTTCTGCAACTAAGGACTAATTCAATATGATAGTTAGGTACTTACCTTGATTACTAATTAAACCGACATTTATCCTTTCACTAACTATATGTCTGCGTACTGAAATACTTAAGATGTCGTGTACCTGCTTAAGCGGATAAAATCACAAAGATTATCAATACGCGCTTTTATACTTCAGATTTAGTTAGAGCATACCTAGTATCTACTTACAGTACCTACCTATAAAAGAGAGTAGACTCTAACTCTGCTTTGCTGGATAGGTAGGTGTTTTCCGACCTGATTTAATTTAAATAGACAGTACATAATTCATTCAACTGTATTTTTCTTCTACAGCGGAAGCCTGATAGATATTCAGTACCACGATACCTATTTAGACCGCTGCCGCCACGCTGCATGGGCTAAATAAAATGATCAGCTCAGCAATCCGAATAATATCCGATAAATGAAGGAGATTACCTATTCCTAACTTACAACTCATATATTTTCTAATAAATAGTTTCAACTGTGTACCTACCTACTTATTGTGTCTTTCTTTCATTACCCATACCCTAGAGTATGACTACCTACCTATTAATTTTGTTTTTACCCTTTTTAACAATCTTAGTTACTGATGGTAAATCTGATTTGACTCTTCAAATCAGATTATTCATTAATTATTAATGTAAGTATTCAAATCATTAATGTAAGTACCTATGAATCGAATTAGTGTTATAGTCTGCAGCACAACACGGCTAGGTAGTATACGTTTGATGCGTATGTATAGGATATCAAACAAAATGCTGCTTTTTTATTTCATTGGAACACGGTTTACTGAGTCCTATAAGTACCTATTTTTCAAGAAAAATGAAATGAAATGTAAAATCATTTAATCCTGTAGGTTTTGACAACACTTAGGACGGGTCATTTTTTAAAATTAATGCTAGATTCGCAAGAGTGCAGTTTTCCCCAGAGAAGAACCTAGCAAGAAACTCTATAGGGTTGCTCTTTTCAATTTAAGTTTTACAAATCTCAGGCATAAACAAAGAAACATATAATAAAATTAATATTTCAAAAGAGCTATCCATGAATAAATAATAAAAATTTGACCCCCCAATATCCAGGAAAAAGTAAGGTAAGTAAATGGGAAACAGAGAAGTGAAAGGCTTAGTTTGATAGGATCCGCATGACATGACCGGCCATCGCAGCAGCACCTTCACACAGGTCTCAACGCATGTGCCAGCCATCAACCCCTTCCACATATTTTAGGGAAGTAGGAGACCCGACACACAGCGCCACTACTGCAATAATAAAAATAAGCGAGCATGACATGTCACACGTTTCGCCTTATTCATAAAAAAAAGCTTAGCTATTACAGATACCATACCTACCAAACTACTGCAGAGGCAACAATTTTACTACACAATAACATTCATATACTTAATTTAAGGAATGTAAGTAATTCACAATTGTATAAGTATGAACAGTTATGCCGTATTCGCTACGTGCACGACAGTAGCGCCACCTAGCATGCGCAACTTTCCGGGATTATGCCAAATAATAACATAACAGTATTTTATTGCTTTCTAATAAATATAGTAAATAAAAGATAAATAGAAAGACGACAAGTGGTAATTTTAGAGGAATTTGTTAAAACAGTGCATAAAATAATGGACGTCATTATAAAAACTGGTTTTGAAAGTGTAAAACTCAATATTAGGTTCCAACCTCAAACTTTGTTGAAAGGAAATAAATTAGTTTTAGCACAACATGTAAGAAATGTTGAAGAGTTACGAAAGAATGGCAATAGTTATTTAATACGAGCCCACATCATTCGTCAAACATCGGTGACATTAACGCCCTATGTAACGAGTTTAAACGTAAGTACTCTGATAACCTTAAATAAGTAATTTTCAAACTGTCTCAAGGAAATGATAAAAGTTTATCATAGTATCTAAATATTTTTTGACTCTTTATGCACTTGAAGGTCACGACGGTTCTCTTTCCGCACAGACTCTAGTATTTTATGATAGGTAACGTACCTATTTTAATAAGAATTATAATTTATTTATTACAGATCAATGATTCTCGTGTTGTCACTGGGGTAAAATGCAATTGTGTTTATAACCAGAGCTTTACTTTGTCACGCCTTAGAATGAAGTTTATTTTGTAGGAATAAAGTTCAAATTGACTCTACATTTTAGTAAGAAAACATTTGTATGGGAAAAAGAAAAGGTCTGTTTTAGGGCTTTCCCGGCAATTATTCGAATTTTTCTCACCGTTTAGACCTACCCTAGACTACGCCAAACATTTTAAAACCAAAATCAGCTCAATCGGCCCAGCCGTTCTCGAGTTTTAATCAGACTAACGAACAACAATTCATTTTTATTTATTTACATTGACTTTACTTTCCCGGATTGTTGCGCATTTCTACCACGGCAAGCGCTGCGATCGCTTTACTATACCCCCACCATGTACTTCGCACATAGCGAATAAAGAAAGCTTGTCAATCCCATGGATTTGAGTCATCTAAATAATCGTTAATTTTATAATATCCCTTTTTGTTAAGTTTTTGTTTAACAATAACCTTGAATTTATTGAGGGGTAGTTCGCGTATAGGGGGAAGTGGGGCACATTGATACACAAAAATTCAAACTCCGTTTAAATACACAAATGTCAACATATTTGATCATTTTTTTTGCTGAGTACATTGCCTGATATGTTAACTTATAAGTAAGTTTAAAAAAAGCTGATAGGAACGAATAGGGAAAAAGTTATGGCGACTTTTATAAAAAATCAATTTTGTATCATTCTGCCCCACCGGTGGGGCACCTTGATACAGAAAGTGGGGCAGCTTAATGCGTATTTTATTTCCGTAAATGTTATAATATTTTTTCAAAATAAATCGTTATATTACTTAAATTTACCAAATAAAAAGCAAATAATGCTTGGTATCTGAATAATCACATTATTTATTAGTTATTATTCGTATTAACGATAATCACAATCAGCCTAATAATGAAATGAGCTAGGAAATAAAATTGTCATCAAAAACTTAGAATTTATCAAGATCGTTAACATCTAATTAAACATAATTACTGAGTAATCGGCCTAGAATTACTACAGAATTGGACATAGTGAAATATAGAAATATTAAAAGAAAATACTCTATTAAAATTATAGGAACTTTTTCTTAAAACTCATAATCGAAAACATCACAAAACTGAAATCTTAAACGATTTTTTCACATTTCTCTGCTTAACATTAAACGTCCGGACCATTTTCTATAATAAATGAGATTTTTAAAAGTACTTTAAAACACTAACGGGGCAGGTTGATACGTATCATCCTGCCCCGAAAAAGTAATTTATTATTTTTTAAATCAATATTGTATTAAATAAACATATTAAATAACATTTATTAAAGTATAAACGTACTTTTGGTACAATAAAACTATGAAAACAACTAATAATATGGAGCTGAGACATAAACACATTGCTCTTAAAATTTTAGTTGTCGGTCCCAAAAACACGTTTGTGTCTGTCAAAGCAAAACGGCGAACAAACGGTAAGCATCATCACAACTATCATCCTAGTGGATGTCCTAAATCGTTCTAATGAAGTGTCCGTGTGCGTATCGTTTTTCAGCATTTCAAAACAGGTACTGTATCAATGTGCCCCGAGTATCAATGTGCCCCGCTTCCCCCTACTGGTAGGGATCTTGTTGTAAAAGCGTACATTGACCTACAAACGACTTATTTACTTTGTTTAGTCGACTAGCATGGGGCACTAATTTATCCCTATTTCTAGTATTAACAGTATGTCACTTAGTTGTTTAAATTGATGTAAGTAAGTACACTCGGCTTCAAAAAAATCGCACGTCCGAAAAAATAGGCTTTAAGCACTGTTAATCCTTAAGACAAGCAGTTATTCGTAGCAATATTGGTATCATTTGAGAGCCCTATAAAAACTCTTTAAAAAAATATCCATTTCATTTGATTAAAGAAAAAGCTTGACACTTTAAGTCACTGTGAATGACAATGGAACTGATTCTCCTCTTCAAATTTTGTTTGTATTGTTTTGTTTTTTGGGTATAAAAGGGTCAATGCAGCTAATTGGGGGATAAATTTGCTACCAACAGTCGAAGAAGACACAGAAGAATATCTTTCATCAGAAAAACGTCCTTGAAGATGGACACTACTGCTGCTGAAGCCGCCCAAGTTATCGCACTACTGCAATCAGGACTACGTCAGTGTGATGTTGCTCGGCAATTGCACTTGAGTCGCTTTTCTGTTCGAAGAGTGTACCAGCGGTTCCTGCAGACCGGTGGCTTTGTCCGAAGGCGTGGGTCTGGTAGAAATCGCTGCACTTCTGCGAGAGATGACCGATTCGTCGTATCGAAGTCTTTGAGAAATCGGTTCTCTAATGCTGTTGAGTTCCAACAGCAGCTTCAAGCAGTTCGTAGAAGGGCCGTGAGTGTCTCTACAGTTAGAAGAAGACTAAAGGAGAGAAATATTGTGGCTAGAAGACCTGCCACGGGTCCAAAATTAACCGCAGCGCATCGGCGAGCACGCCTGCAATTTGCTCGCGCCCACGTCAATTGGACCCTGGACCAATGGAGAGCTGTTCTCTTCTCAGACGAAACAGAGTGTGCCTTTTCTGCAACGATAGACGCAAAAGAGTATACAGAAGACAATGGGAACGTTTTGCCCAAGCCTGCATCCAAGAGACGGTAGAATACGGGGGCGGTTCCTGCATGTTCTGGGGCGGCATATCTGCGTTAGATCCCGTGATCCCGCTCCCGCGACTCTTCAGGAGCTCCAAGACGCCGTTATTGAGGAATGGGACAGAATCCCTCAAGAAGAGGTCCTAAAGTTGGTGCGATCCATCAGGGAGCGCATGGAAGACGTCATTAGGGCTAGGGGGGGTAACACTAGGTTTTAGGTTAGTTTTTAACAACTTTGTTTTGAAATATTAATCAGATTTAATTAGGGTTTTTTAAGGATTTTTATTGTTTTTCTCAGTTCTAATAAAAAACATTGAATGAATTTATTGTTTTTGCATTCTCTGTTTCCTTACCTTTCAAATGATACCGAACATTACCAATATTTCACAATACAAATACGATTGAAAGATGTTTAAAATAGATTTCTTAAAAGGTGCGATTTTTTTGAAGCCGAGTGTATATTTTTTTGTGTAAACATTAAATTAGTGAAGATGTATTGCGATGCAGTGTTAATATTAGGTTGGGGAAAAAGTTTCTTCGTATTTTATATGAAAATTCAAAAAGTTTTTTTTTATAGTTTATTTACATTTGACTAAAGTATGTAGGTGCCATTTTGTTCCATAACTTTTTGCCATCTTGTTGGTAGTGACATGATCCCATTGCTGTAAAAATGTTGAGGCTTCTGATCGAAAAACTGCGACAAGTGGTTTTGGCAGTCCTCTCGTGATGTTAACCTGACACTGCCTAAGGAATTCTGCAGAGACCGAAACAGATGAAAATCTGAAGGTGCAAGGTCAGGACTATACGGCGGATGCATTAATACCTCCCAGCCAAACTCTCGTAATTTTTGCTGAGTGGCTAAAGATGTGTGAGGTCTAGCGTTGTCATGGTGAAAAACCACACCCCTTCTGTTGATCAATTCTGGCCGCTTTCTCTCAATTTTTTGCTTCAATCTCATCAATTGTTCGCAATACAGTTCTGAATCGATGGTCCTGCCTGGCGGTAACAGCTCATAATGAATGATGCCCTTCCAATCCCACCATACACACAGCATTACCTTGTTGCGAGTTAACCCGGGTTTTGCCACAGTCTGTGAAGCTTGACCGGCCTTTGACCACGATCTTTTTCGCACGTTCTTGTCGTATGTGATCCACTTTTCATCACCAGTTATCAGCTTTTTCAAAAATGGTTCGGTTTCATTACGTCGTAATAAAGAATCACAAATGAGAACACGGTTCATTAGGTTTCTTTCAGTGAGCTCATGAGGCACCCAAATATCGAGCTTTTTAGTGTACCCAGCTTTATTCTAATGAGTCAAAACCATTTTGTGGTCAATTGCCAGTTCTTCAGCTACATCGTAACTGCTAATATGCCGATCTTGCTCCACTTTTTCAAAAATGGCATCAATTTTGTACGTAACAGGGCGACCAGAGCGAGATGCATCTTTGATATCAAAATTTCCGGCTTGAAAACGCTTAAACCAAACTTGCGCTACTCTCACAGATACTGCATTAGGTCCATAAACATCACAAATTTTTTTCGCGGCTTGAGTTGCATTTTTACCTTTTTTATAGTTAAATTTTAAAATGTATCGAATTTCTTCTTTAGATTCACTCATTTTAACAACAACAATAACAAATGAAAATCACACAAATTCCTAATTTGAATTTGGAAGTTCCTTCTTTAAAATTAAAACTTTTTAATGATACCAAAACCAGCCAGATACAAATGGTATAGCCAAAGAGATTTTAATACAAGTTCATACATACTATATGCGAAAAGACTTTTTCCCCAACCTATTATGTCAATATTTTTAAAAACATCCCTAAGAGATTCACTGGGACCTTGTTTATAAATCGATCGAACGAATAGCTCGCTTCAGCAGGACAAAGATACGCTCAGAGTCGGCGGCATGACCCCACAGCAAAATGCCGTAGGACATAAGACTATGGAAGTAGCTGAAGTAAACTAGCCTGGCAGTTTGAACATCTGTCAAGTTTCTTATTTTTTTAACTGCATAAGCTGCAGAACTGAGCTTATCCGCCAACTTGTCAATATGGGGACCCCATTGTAATTTAGAATCCAGAGTAATACCAAGAAATATGGTTGTTTCCACAAGACACAAACTCTGTCCCTTTATCTTAATATCTTTACTTGTCCAACATTGGGCAAAGTAAATTTAATACATTTAGTTTTCTTTTCATTAAGCACTAGATTATTGGCAGTAAACCACTCGACTACTTTACTGATAGCATTGCATAAAGAATACTGATACTGGCAGAATAATGTAATAGGCTCCTCGGGTGAGTGGTCTTTGCAACCTATATATTTAAAAAATAATTTGACAGTGACACACATTTGCCAATTCTGACATTTCTGACAGCTATCAATCAAGTGCCGACCGACCGTGGCGGAGCGGAGGCACACTTGGGATAACATTTTATTTCTATTTTTCGGAGACTTTTATCATGGGTCACGAAGCTCCACCGCCTCCGGCTCCTGATACCAATTTATTTCGAGCATTCGTGCATGCTCTGCACACCACTGTAGATACTCCAGTAACATGGTTTAGAAGTGCGTCTTAAGTTTGTATATTATGTAAGCATTATCAAAAGATATTGGTTTTGAAGATGTTTATGATTTCAGAAAACGTTGTTGAGCCAAACCAACAGAAATATCCATGGTACCACCAGCAGTTCCGCCGCGTACCGACGATCGATGAGTGCTATGATGGTGACCCAGTGTGCGATTTCGAAGCCAACGCTCAATGGAAACGTGATAGGTTAGTTCTAATGTTTTATTCTACCACAATACTTTGAATGTCTTAAGAACGTCTTTTATAATATTTTTTTTACTTCTGAATTTATTTTTGTGAAACCAAAGAATATGTAGGTACAGCGATTCGTCTCCTCCTAACAAAGGTATACATACATTTATAACACTTTACACAGAGCCGTGGATTCTGAAATCTTAGGAATTCTGCGTCAACGTTATGAAGACTGTATGATGTATGAAAGTCCAGACCACTTGACAACCTGCAAGCCCTTGTGGGAAAAATACAAAGATGCTGAAGAGGCTTGGTTCATCAAATGTAAGAATATTTTTCACTAGTCTCCTATTTCTATACAAAACCTAAAACAAAATAAAAAATTGGCCAAATGTGTGAGGGACTCGCACGCAAACGGTTCCGTACCATTCATACGTAGTATAATGTGAATATTTCAATGGATTGTAATTTGGCTACATTGAAGTTGTTAATGCCCTACAGATGGTGATCTCGGAGCTTATGGTGATGCAAGGAAGTGCTTGATGAAACAGAAACACCGTATGATTTGGGAGAGGCGCTACGGTTATCTTTCTGAACAAACTAAGGTCAAAAATTAATACTATTCTATTATAAACTATGTAGTTTTGAAATTGGGATTGCAGATGCAATAAAATAAGCTTTAGTGTGTTTTGTCATAGCTATTTCTTTGATAAATAAATAAAACCACATACATTAAAAAAAAAATAACATTTATTTTTTTAACACTACATTTATTTTCATGCAATACATAAATGACATACATTGATTTTCTAATTGGAACTATAAGAGAAATAAGATCACAGAATTATGAAGATGCAAAAATAAAATAATACTAAGTTCTCACATCTTACTGAACTTGAAATCCTTACACCTACCTTCTTTTATTGTTATAAATTTCAAACTTGTTGGTCACATAAAGATAAAAACATTACAGTCATTTTGGGTAACTTTGAATCATGGGGGAACTTTGAACGAAGTCGCATACACAATAAAAAAAATATTTCATGACTTTTATTGTATTTTTATTATTGCAAATGCATGAATCGAAACAAAAAAAAATGCAAATGTCACTTGTTTACAGTTTACCGGGCTTTTTCTTGGTGCAGTAATTTGGGGGTGTAGGAGTACTGTGTTTTGTTCAATGGTATCCAAAAAGCAAAATATTTAAATAATATGAGGTTTTCATACCAAAGGATAACCTGATTCAAAGTTACCCAAAACGCAAGGTAACTTTGAATGTAGCTTTTAGAGCAAATCTAGACAACTTTGGTTGAATATATACAAATTTTTCACATTTAACATAAAAAAGAGCTTAAAAAACACCATTCATGAGAAAGAATAATTAAAAAATATATAAATTAAATTCCAGATTATGAAAAGATTTTAAAAAATGTTCAATGTTACCCGAATTGACTATTATATTAACTTAATATTACAGTCTTAAAGAAAATCAATAGTTGCATGTGAAACAATAATAATCTCTAAAAATGATACACATACTAGCCAAAATTTTGCTTTAAATTGGTCACTTGAAGTTAAAATCTGTAAATTACTTACATAGATGTATACAATATGCAAACTATAAATAAATATAGGTAAAATAGTCGTGGAAATACTTTGACCATCCTTATGTAAGATACATACATATAGTAATTAAATAAAATGCAAGACTGGCAGTTGAAATGTTATGAGAAATACAAATTGCATTCAAACAATACACATTCAGTTTGCATACATATGTAAGGGCCTGCTTACATAAGATAAAACATAAATTAATAATCAGTTAACGAAATTCGATTTTCACATTGTGTTGGTAATATGATTCTCAATTCAATCACAATTATGAGCATATCAAGTGTTAATTTATTTTATACAGCTTTTAACACTAAAATACATGAAAATAATGATTAATATTGATAAATGATTACAATAAAACTAAGATTTCCCTGAATTCAGCATTCATTGGTACTTAAGTATCACAGAGTATGACTTAAGTTATCCGATTTATTGCCATTAAGTAAAACTTATCTGCAAATATTTATTATAACTTAAATAAGTATAAGTACTGCCTTATGCAACAAAGTCGAGATGCTTAACCTAATCTCTACATAGTAAAAAATAAAGTCGCTCATGTACTATAAAAACTAAATATTTTAACTAAACCTAAACCTGGGCTTTGTCGTTTTCAACATATGTCAGACAACCCCTTAGGTTATGGACTACTGCTTATAATAAACCAACATCAATGTGAAACTCCAAAATTTCGCTGTGTACGAATCAACTCTGCAATCATTGTACTTTAGGCACAAACAAATTATATTATAGCATTGTGACACCTATCTTTACAAAATGGATCCAAAATTTTTGCACATTTCTAATTGACTCAACAATTTAGTGAATATTTTGTCTTAGTTTCTGACAAAAGAACATCTAAAATACGAACATTAATTATTCCGTGAATCGAGTCACAAGTAAGGTATTACCATCGAAAAGGTTTTTTGACGACATTTACCACATATTTAGTCTAAAACCACGCCTGGTAACTTGGTATATCCACATAGCGTGTCCATTCACTCGGTAAAATCATGGAGATCAATATCAAAGAATAAAATCTTGGAAAAAACAACATCATGAACATTGTACTCTCTTAAGCGCCGAAAAAATGTTACAAGAGCTTGGCGACGACGATTTCCTATAGAAAAGAACCCATACTGATTCCTGCACGAATTTTGGTCTATAAATCATGATATGGTAAGTTTGTATCACTTCTTCATAACAAGATTCAGTATATTTGATTTTCGTGTTCAAGTCTTTCCTTATAATTAAGCCTAGGAAAATAAAAATGCCTTTATAAAATGTCAAAAGATAAAATAAAATTGTAGTTATTTAGAATTTACCACATTATTTTTGTAATTGCAATTCAATAAATTCTATATAACTTTTTGTGAAGTTAAAGAGGAATACGGTAAAGACTAAAACACAAAATATTATTAAAGCAAAAGAAAATTTGTAGTCAATATGATAAAAACATAATCGCTAATAACGCGGCTTTAAATAAATAACGCGATGACAGACGTCCGTTACCGACGTACCTTACACGAAGCTCTCTATAACATTTTCATTGACGCTCAGATCCTTAAACTCTAAATAAACACACAAAAATATAGACTATCTAAAACATTATTGTTATAGACATCACAATTTATAGGACAAATATTAGTCTAATAGATAAAATTCGTTGCGACCCTGAAATCCTTCGATTCGGTAGCTTCGGTTAACGTCGGATCGGAACTCATGCAATTTCAATGAGAGGAATGACGGTACACGGTGGGAAATCGCGCTTAGGCCGCGTCGAAGAACGCCGCCAGCCGCGTGCGGCCTGCGGACAACGGACAGCTTGCACTCTAGTCTAGCACAGCGTAACGTTTAAGCGTGTCAAAGTACGTAGAGGCACACTCACGTTTGTCTCGAGCCAGCAGGGCCGTGGGCGCCGGCAGCGCGCTGGCCGGCGGCGAGCACCACTCGCGCGGCCGCGGGGACTCGAACACGCTAGAGCCCTGGAACGCACACTCGACAGTCTTAACAAACTATCATTTAAAAAAATGTCTCGATTTTGTACTAGAAACGCTAATCGTAGGGACATTCGTTTCAAATTTTACATATATTTTTTTTACTATTAATTCGTGATATAAAAGTACGGTCTCGGTCCTGCCATACCTTCTGCCCCGGCGGAGTGTCGAACACGGAGTAGTCGAGCAGCGGCTGCGAGGGCGGCGGCGGCACGCTCACTCCCGCCGACAGCGACCAGCGCTCCTCGCCCTCGGCGCCCGCGCACACGCTGAACACCGACACGTGCGAGCTCAGGAACTCCGTCACGACTTCTGCACCACACGATCGTAATCATCTATACGCGTTCTATTCACCCCTCGGGACCGTCGCTTAGATTCGAAGGACTCACCCGGGCCGCCGCCGAAGGCGGGCTCGTAGCGCGCGGCGTAGTCGCGCAGCAGGTCGGCGACGGTGCGCGGGCTGCGCTCGTGCAGCAGCTGCGCCAGACGCCACACGACGCGCCACTCGTGCGTGAGCTGCACGCCGTCGTCGCGTAGCTCCAGCACGCCGGCCGCCTCCAGCCCCTGCAGCCACGGCTCGGCGCCCGCCAGCCGCCGGAAGGCGCCCACGAAGTAGTCGCGCGTGGAGCTGCGCGCCACGCTGCGGTCGGCGGCCAGCACGGCGGCGGCCGCCAGCGCGGCGCCGGCCCAGCGCGGGCAGCCCCCCGGCGGCAGCGCGCCGCCCGCCGCCAGCGCGCCGCCCGCCGCCAGCACCAGCGCCTCCAGCGACGCCGCGCCCAGCACCGCCGGCTGCGGCGCCGCGCCGAACTGCAGCGCGTACTGGCTCGCCAGTCGCTCCAGCGGCAGCGGGCCCAGCGCCTGCAGCCGCTGAGCCATCACCTGCCGATTTCGATTCGTTACGATACCTGGCGATTGCGTATTTTAAACCGAACGACGAGCGCCGCGTAGGTGCGACTCGTCTTTCGCGAGTGAAGTGCGGTAACCTTGCGCGCCGCCTTGGGAGCGAGTCGCACGTGCTTCTCGCCGCTGGGCTCGGCGCCGACGGCCACGAAGTCGGGGATGAGCTCGAACAGCTCGACCAGTTTGACGCAGCCGTAGTGCGCCACGCGAAGCTGCCGCCCGAAGTGCGCGTGGTACTCCGGCACGAAGCGGGAGAACTCCATGCGTAGGTTCGGAGTGCAGCAGAGCAATTCCACGGCCTACTCGTAAAAAAATAAAGATTATAATACTCTTTTGTTTTTAACGGTTGCCATGACATTAGATTAAAAATGTAATATGAGATCGACCTGCATAGCGAACTGGAGCGTACGCGCTTTCTCGAGCGGCGTGGGCGCGCGCGGCGGCAGCGACAGCGTGCCGTCGGCGGCGGCGTGCACGACGTCGGGCTGCACGCGCTGCAAGAGCTCGGGCACGGTGCACACGCCGTACTCCACGGGAGAGAACTCGCGCTTGAAGGCCGCGGCGTATAGCTGCGGGATGTCGTAGCACGGCAGCGGCCGGCCCGCGTTCGCCTTCAGCAGCTTCAACAGGTCCGACGTCCAGCGTCGGCCTTGAGCGGCCGGCGTCAGCGTGATCATGCGGGACGACCCCGAGCCCAGTACCTGATAATCAGACGTATCTCGAAATATTATGACATTTCATACAAAACATGGACTGCTTGATTGTAATGTAGTCGTTCGGTTTGAGGATATTTCTATAATCGTTCTTACAAATGTACGTACCACAATAGTTTTCCCGAGAGCGGCAAGCAGGTCAGGTAACCTAGTGTATCCGTAATCAGCGACACGGCACTGGCGACCGAAGTGGTGATGGTAGTCGGGAATCAGTCTACAGTTAAATAACATTTCATTATCCACTGAGCGTGCTCTAGTGCGTGTATACTTAAACATAATATAGAAGTGAGAGCAACGAAAATGTTAATCCTAGTTAGAGTATCGTCGTATGTAGCTTAAGAACTTACTTGCTAAACGCGATACAGCACCGTGGCGCGTTCCGCAGCAAGTCGACGAGTTCCCGCTCGAAGAGAGTGAGCATGGGCTCCAGAGCCGGTGCAGTGCGAGGCGGCTCACGTTCGCCACTCGAACTTGTGCTTTCGCCTACGTTAACGTGTAATAAATCTTTAAAATGCTGGTGTGAGGTTATAATTTGCTGTTTTGGATACAACTACGAAGACCTATGATGCAGTCAAATCAACGATATGAGAATTTTAAGAATAGAAGAGCAAATGACAATCGGACACTAGAGTCACTTGTTTTATTAAACACTAGTACATAAAGTATGAACTCACTGAGGCGCTGATCGTTGTTGGCGCAGAGAGCGAGATGTCGACACGGCTGGTCGCGCACGTCTGCGCCAGGCACGCTGCGCAGGAGCAGCTCCAAGCACACGCCGCGCGCACCGTCCACCGCCAGCGGACCGAACGCTGCTTCGTAGCAATCCACGAAGCTAAACGCGATAATCAACACATCACACAAAGCAGTTTTAATAGAGTTTTTAATTCTGGAAAAATCGGTTGGTTATAGATAGATAAATACTTTCAAAACTGGTAGGACCCTTAAAAGCCTTACCTTAATAGTGGCACCATTCCTCCGTGGTTCTTCAGCAAAACATGTACGTTGTTGGCCAGCGTGTCTATCTTTATGAACACGGGTTGTAGGATACGATTGACGTCCTCGTGACTGGTGCCAGGCCCAGCGTGCAGCTTACACTTCCACTGCGCCTCCTCGACCGCCGTGTCAGGCACCGGGGTCAGATCTACTAGTTGAACGATTCTACCCAACATCTCGTTGATCACGACCGTGTCCTTCACCTACAAATGTGGGAAAAGAAACAAATCGGTTATTCCTCGCGTTCCAGTCCCATACTAGACGCGGCATGTAGCGACCGCACTCGCTGATGAAACAAAACTAAATAAGACTATTCCTTACATCTTATTTCACAAGAAGGCCATTTCATTTCCTAAAAAATACTGGAGACATGACCACCTCTCATCAGCTATATCTTCATCGTTCACTTACCTTCATCAATTCCAATATAGAAAGCGTGCATCCGTGCCTAGCTGCGTAGGCGTCCCGGAGCCGAGCGATGGGCAGCGAATGGTTCTTGTGGTCCAGCAGGATGGCGCGGAGACGCGCGCGCAGCACGCCGAGGTCGGTGGCGGGCGCGGGCGTGGCGCAGCCGTACGCCAGCTCCAGGCGCCGCCCGCTCCACGCCGCCTCCAGCCGCCGCTTGTGCAGCCGCGAGATGGCCACGCGCGCGTCCCACTCCGAGCGCAGCGACACGCGGCCCAGCGGACCCTCCGCCAGCGCCCACACCGACACCGACACCACCGGCACGTACTGGCTGAACAGCTGCGTCAGCATCTCCTGCGAGCGCCGACTCGAATTAGGGATCCAAAATAATCGTTTCGTTTCATCGATAACTTGTACTAAACGACGACATTCCTTAAAAATGTCCACAAAGTTCCATACCTGCAGTATATGAGGTTCGTAAGGAGGTAGATTGGAGACGGTGAGCTCGGCGCCCTCGTCCTCACTGTGCTCGCTGTACCCCGAGCAGTTCCACGGCGACACGGCGCGACTCGCACTCAAATCACGTCGACTCTCATCGCCGCTGTTGCTCGACGAACAGCCGGATCGATCGAGACTCACTGAACCTACACAGACGTGCATTATTCTAGAATATGCTTAAATAGTTTCAAAATTTTTAAAATATATAAAATTTACTAACACGACCTCATCTTGAATTAAATAGGTATTACAAAAACCTTTTTCAATTAACCCTGCCTCATCTTATCAATTTATCCAATGACATGTTGGGTTTTGAGATTGTTTTATTAAAAGTATTGTAGATCTACAATCCTAGACTGAGAAAAGTTATTAGAAGTTGATAATATGTAATGGAAACAAAGTTACCATGGGTGCCCCGGATCTTGCGCGGTCTCGCCGCGGGCGGTGGGCAGAAGTTGAGCGGCGGCGGCGACGGCGCAGGCAGCTGCTGCAGCGCTAGCGCCCACTGCGCGCAGCCGTTCAGCGCGCCGCTCGCTCCGACTGCCGGCGGCGGCGGCGGCGGCGGCTCGCACGGGGACGGGGGCTGCAGCTTTAACAATAACATCCTCTTTGAATAAGAGGATAGAGGCCAATAGATGCGGTCTTTGAATATGAGTATTATGGAGTATTTTGACCTTTAACAGCCACAATACACTTCTGATTTGTTTTTAGTCTCTTAATAATTTCAACACATGCCAAATCATCTACACATTACAAATTGACAGATGCAAAAACGAAGAAATAAAAGTATTTACTGGCAAAACAGGTGTTTGCGTAGAGTTCTGGTAGACCGGCCTGGGTGTTTGCTGGTAGACGGGGCGCGGCGGCTCGGCGGGAGGTGGCGCCGTGCTGTAGCCTTCGTCACTCGAGTACGCCGGCGGGTACACGCTGCGAGCGAATCGAGTGCTGATCTTACGCCCGAATACGTCCTCCCCATCCATACGCTTCAGTGCTCTGCAACAAGTAGATAATACAAATACCTATAACGTTACCGATTAGCCATTGGTCGGTGTATTAACGGTTAAATGGCAAAAAGATATCCAATAGTACCTGATAAACCTCTCAAGCGAACGAAAAGATACACTGTAAACGGTATTATTTTGTTTTTCATAACTTAATTTGCAATAATTTCACATGTCATAATGTTCTACAGTCATTTCCTACAGTTATAATTTTCTATAAGTAACTATTAAATACATAATCAACAGATGACATATTATAATTATGCCATCATGTGCGTATTATATACTAGATGAGAGGAATGTACTTACAACATAAAAAACCGGATGTGACAGAGGGGGTCTGGGGGCGGAGCCCCCGAGGGGGGGTTCGGGGGGCGGAGCCCCCGCAATACAACAACTAAACAGCAGCAAAACCAATAGGATAGGTTAGGTTAGAACATGTTTTTTGCATCCCTGCTTGCTTGCTGCATGCTTGTCTGATTGCTGCATGCTTGCTTGCATGCTGCATGTTTGCTTGCATGCTGCATGCTTGCATGCTTGCTTGCATGCTTGCTTGCATGCTGCATGCTTGCTTGCATGCTGCATGCTTGCTTGCATGCTGCATGCTTGCTTGCATGCTGCATGCTTGCTTGCTTCCATGCTGCATGCTAGCTTCCATGCTGCATGCTTGCCTGCACGCTGCATGTTTGCCTGCATGCTGCATGCTTGCTTGCATGCTGAATGCTTGCTTGTATGCTTGATTTAATACATCTATTTCTTTGAATAGTTTTTTAATTAAAATTATTTTATTTGTATTGTATGTAATGTAAAATTATTTATTATGAAGATTATGTCTTTCTATTAGTTATGAATATTAAATTTATTGCAAGTAATTTTATTGCTTTCGTTAGTTATGGCACATAAATCATTATGTCAAATAAAATTATGGCTAATGAAATTATAGCCAATGAAATTATTGCAAATTAAGTTATGTCAAACATTAGTAAACCACTGTAAACGGCTTGCAGACATTCTGACACATCCAAACATGTTTAGCTTTTACGTAAAATAATGTATGAAGTCGTAAAAAGGATGCCACAACACAGATGCGTGGCGTGACGTAATCGTCTGTCGTGGCATCTTCAGTGTACGAACAAATGCGTCTCAGAAAATGTTAGATAAGTACTCTAAATAAAAATAAATCTATTTACTTGTATTTACAAGAAAGTAAGTAGCTAAACTAGATTTATGGAACGAAGTAATTTATCGTAATCTAGTACCTACATAAATGTACATGTAAATAGATAAGATCAATTTGTTGACATCGGTCACTCGAACAATGCAAAAAGTATGAATTATTTGTCAAGTACTGAGCTAGAAAGCTGGAGTTTTTCCTTTATTATTAATATTATTATCCACGTATAAATTACGGAACCAAAGTTAAAATTAACACAAAAGACAAGTCAAGAGTACGTAAGAAGAAGCACAGAAACTGCAACCAAATGACGCTAAGACCACGTCTCTGACATTTCGTATTATTTTCTAACGCAATAACTGATAAAGATACTCATCTTACAGTTATTTAGAAAAACACGATCAGCTGATATCGGTCAAAAGTTTATCCAACTACCCTCGGTCGGTTAACGGATAAAACGTAGTCTACACATACAAATGAGTGATTCATTTTTATACATTTTCTTTTCTTTTATGAATAGGTACTTACAAATAAAATGTTCAGTTAATTACAAAAAAAAACTATCCAACGCAGGTAGTGTCTCTGTACTTAGCATGACACGTAATAATATCAGTGAACCGACGTAAAAAAGACTTCAATGAATAATTAATTTTATGATTAGAAACTATTATTTCATAATAATTAGCTAAATAAAGAAAGTAGGTATTTTGTTGCTAACGTAATTAGAGTCCAAAAATTTTTAGATTTGTAGTCTTTCTCGTCATAAAATTTTGAAATACGTGGTAGGTACCTACTTTGTTTAGAATACATTTAAACACTAATTTAGAACTCTACATTTAACATAGGTACGTTAATACTATGATATGATACAACAATATCGCTAACAAATTAGTAGTATTGTCGGAATAGCTTCGTGCAATCTCGTCGTAACAACGAACCCGACTTTTAACGGTTATTTTATTTGAAAATTTCACCACCTTTTTTGCAAAAAAATTGTATTTATCATAGAGCGCACAAATTAACATTTCTTTAATCAAAAAACTGGTAATTTTCCGTAAAAATTAGATCCCTAATTTCAAACCAACGGAAAACCAAATATTTAAAAAATGTATGAAAAATCACCACGAATTTTCCACTTCAAAAGTTTTGTTGATAAGATAATCAGCTGATTGACTTAAACATTAGCAATTACATCAAAATGAAGAGTTTAGTGTAACGGTCGAAGTTCAAAAAACGGCCCGTAATAATACACCCAATTTTGAAACTCGCACTTTTTATTGTAAGCTTTACAATAAAAAAGCATAGGAAAGTAGGTTTTTAACGTTAATGAAAGTAGTCATCTGCATTAGGAGAAGTTTAGAGGACACGTATTAATTTTGCAGTCATAATTTTTGCGACAGAAATATCCTGTCCGCTTTTTACAGGGAGCGTTTAGTTTCTTTTAATCGGATTAATTAATCATTGTTTGGTTATTTATTATGAAATAAAGCTTGTTCAGAAGTTTTTCTAAAAAGAAGAGATCAGTGACGTTTCACATATTGATCGAAAATCCGTAGGATTTCATGTTTAAATATAACATGAAAAGTTATCAAATTAATTGAAGTAGTTAACAATAAACTTAAAAGAAAATTTTCAAATAACGGACTTTTTTTAAATAGGTTCTTGTCCACACTTGCAACGGAGTTTGTTAGGTAACGAAAAAATATTACGAAATGATTGTACTCACCCAGTAGCGAGCATTTTATGAAGCGATTACCTATTCCTAACTATTATAAGTAAATTGAACAGTTTATACTTAAAATACAACTTTAGGAATCTACTAAATTAACGTATTTTGTGAAATTGCTATGTTCCGAGCGTGTGGTTGAAGACGTAATGAACGGTCATACTGGACCATTACATTTAAATTAATTAAAATATCATAAGTGGGTAGTTTAGTTTTGAGTTACAGGAAATACCCGCACAGATGTTGTAAAGTTAGGACATTCTATGGCAACACAGATTTATAAAAAAAGATAATTTTAGCTACGAATTTGACACAATTCGATCAGCTGATCGAGTGAAAACCTTGACGTGGCTACCTATCCATACACTTCAAAAAACAGCTATCACAATTAGCTTTTGATTTATTAAAAGGCAGCTCCAATTTTATCGACACAAAAATAAAAAACTTACCAAAAAAAACACAAATTGATCCTTCTGTGAAACTGAAGTACCTCTATATGATTTCGGAGAAAGTAGAGCTGAGTATTTTATTTTTAGGACTATTGGTCCTTCATTTGATAAGTTGTCCAGAAAGTGAGTATTTTTTTAAATCAACTATATTTAATTAATTATTAAAGCCCAAATACCGCATGCTCTTTTATTAGAATCGAACTATTACATACTATTTCTTAATGTAGTGCTTTTGCTTACCTTGACGCGTGATCCGGCGTAGGGAACCTCAGTACTGCTATGTTTGCATTCACTTTGAGTATCTTCCCCCCGCAGTTGTCGGCCAATCGGCGCAGACGTCGTGATACCCTCTCGGGAGGTTGGTCCAGAGGTAGGTTCACTACTTCCATCTCACAAGTAGGCGGTTCGTCCTCTTCAGTTTGGCTTAAGCTCTAAATAAACAATGCGGAATATATTTAAAGCTGCTTTTTTAAAACCCATTCAGCATTTGTAATTGTAACAACTCATTTCTGCAGCAGCTTTAGAGGCATTCATTGAGTAAACCATCATCACTATGGTAATTATAAGATCCCAGATGATACTACTTATATGATAAAGGCACCAAGCCTTGCTAGAGAAAGCTTTAAGCATATTTTTTATAAAATCTCAAAACTCACCTTTGGATTTCTTGGCAAGTGTGCAATCAGTTCATTAAAACAGTAATGAGTGGAGGCACACGCGATTAAGGCAGATGATGTATTTTGCTTATGAACCAATATCACTTCCATATTTTTCCTATAACAAAATATTAAAAAAACAACAATTTTTGGTGTAAAATAATTATATGTAAAGCTATTTGAGATATCGAACATACCTATGTCTAAAATCACTTAAATCCGCTGCAAAATTGATATCCCCAGAAATAAGAAGTAATGCAGCAGGAGCTGAATGTAGCTCTCCAAATCTCCGCATACATTGTCTTAGCTTCTCATCAGCAGCATTCTTTTGAGTCCCACACACATGTATTAAACTTATCTGTTTGAAAAATGTTTCAGTTATGAAACAATTACATTACGGGTTAATATGAAAAAAACAACTATTAACTATGTTTTAAGAGTAGCTTAAATTCATGAAGTTTTTAAACAACACTCTTACTTAATTATTGTATTTATCGTTTTAATATTGTAATTAAACTTAATAAATATATTAAAGTATTAAATAAAGTATTAAAAAAATATATATACTCAATCACAATTAAATTTAGGAGTTACTTACTTGAGCATCATTTAGTTCTTGAAGTCTATAAGCAGATTCCTTCCTCACATCACAGACAACCACAAAGTCAGCCTCCCTTCTCCCTGTAAGGAACTTGGCACGAATAGCGGCAACCACATCTATAGCTGAACATCCTCTGGGGACCTACAAAAGGTTAAACAAGTGACAACACAAGCTTTATAAAATGGTATAGTTGCAAAAAAGCCATTTTTAATCACTAAGCTTTTTAGTAAATATGGTTTCAATGACAGTATCAAAGTATAAGTTTAATGAAGTATTGCAGTTAATGAAGCTGTAATGAACTTTTCTGTAACTATTTAATGTAATCATATAAATGTTAAAATAACAATATCTTAATCTGACACAACAAATAATGTGGCTGTCATTTAAATAAAACAAGTGATAACAGTGGATGGTAATAATAAACAAATCTACTGATAGGCATATATCTTCAAACATATGCAAGTTCAACAGTCTAGTAAATAATGCACATTTTTATTCAGGCAACACTTAATTATGTAAATGCATTTATAAAATAAGTTGCTTAAAGGTTGATAAACCCAAAGGGAATGTTTATTTACAAAATTAGTTTATTAACTATAGATTTTTATAAAAATATATGAGTTATTATTTCATCATAAACAACATAGATTCTTATCATTACCTGGCAATTTTCAATGTCCCAGAAGATACCTATAGGTATAGATGACCGCTGCTTGTAATGGCGAAACCGAGATCGAACACGGGCTCTTTCATTACTCGCCACTCCTTCATCTCTATTACTCGCGTTAGAATCATCTGATGACTCGCCTTCCACATCTAAGAGCATCACAAATTCATATCATATTACTCAACATTAAGCTCAGTGCAAATGTAGAACATATTTTACATTTACATAAGTAATAGGCATTTATATTAAAGTAATAATAATGAATATAAAATAAAAGCACGTACCAGTAATCCATAAACGAGGAGGAAGTGGTATTTTCATTACTGAACTACATACAAGACCTCTCAGACCTTGAGCCGAGTGGCTTCTCGTTGTCATGCTACGATTTGACTCGTGGCTTTCGATATTGTTAAGCAAATTCATTTTAAGATGAATACACAATTGATTATTGTATAATTATTGCTCTGAAGCATATGTTCAGAAAAACAAAGATGAAACTAGGCTACCTCTTGACGGCAGCTCCGCTGAACGTAAAAACACAATAAACACATAAAACACTTATATCTACATTTAATACTTCAATCCGTACGATTTGCGTTAATAAGTAAAGGAATTATTTACAAATAGTAAATTAAACAGTCAAGCAACATTACTACGCCATATCCACTTTTCCAATTCCCTTCCAAAGAAGTTTTTTATCTGCGTTCATAGACATAGTAGAAAAATGAGTGAACCGTAAATGAATGAATGAAAAGATGCTGTCAATCAACTCTAGAATTATTCAATCTAATCTCTCAGCTGATTGGTCAAAACCTCCTTTGGCTATGTTCACTCTTGTGATCACTACGTAAGGAAGTGTTGCTATTTCAAAAATATTTCAATCACAACACTCAATTCCTACTTTTGTGGCTAAATAAAATAATATAGCGAGGCCGAAAATTTTTTCATCTTTTTAAAAAACATACTGTCAAACATAGGTAATACAGAAAGTGAGCTTGCACTTCTGCATTTTCAACAAACAATTCATCGAATTTCATTTATTATATCCCAGTGGAAGCCGCTGAAGTGTGTTGATATAGCTTGATTGAAAATTCAACTGTAAATATCACGTCATAACTAAATAGCTTTATAATTCCTGTTATTTCTTATTATATCTCATTTTCTTATTTCTAGTGCACAATGTCGAATAACGATGATGCAGGAAGCCTGGATGCTAGTGGAAAGATTGTAAAAATGGAGGTATGTAATGTAGGCTTTACAGCATAAAGTTCCTATACAGCTAACATATCCAAAATGAGGTTAGACCTAGTTCAGAAATTGGCCAAGTTAACACAATAACGGGTATTTCTCACAATACCGGCCAAAGATTTCGTATGTACCTATTTTGTTTGCTTAATTGTAACTTTTTTGTTTATTTCTAGGTGGATTATAGTACTACCTGTGATGAAAAGATTCCTATGTGGAAGTCATGGGCGGCTAAAGGCAGGATTCAAGAGGCTATAGACCAACTGCTTGCTCTTGAGAAGCAAACTAGAACAGTAAGTTAAATTCTTAAATCTATTTCAATATATTATTCTATTCTATTCTATACAAAAACGAAAAGAAAAATCTCAGCTTGAAAAAATCATCATATTACAAGATCCTTCTTGATTCTTCCCTGGCATATAAATCTAAAAAAAACTGTTGAACTTTGCACACTTCTCTGTCCAATCCTTCTTGACAATACTTATTATGTCATCAAAAGTGTGTCGATCAAGGCTAAAGCATAATTTTCCTTACTTCAGGGTGCTGATATGGCGTCCACTGCTAGGATTCTAGTGGCTGTAGTACAGATCTGCTTTGAGGCCAAGAATTGGTCAGCTCTCAATGACCATATTGTGCTTCTCTCCAAAAGAAGGTAATTATATAATTGTATACTTATTTAAATAAGTGTGTTTTGGCATTTAAAATTTACTAAACAACAATGTTCCTTTGTTGTTTTAGTTAGGCTCTAAAACCAAAAATATTAGTAATTTATAAGAGTTACAATATGATTTCAGATCACAACTCAAACAGGCTGTAGTAAAAATGGTGCAAGAGTGTTGTACTTATGTTGACAAAACACCAGACAAAGAGACCAAAATTAAGCTAATTGAGACTTTAAGATCGATCACTGAAGGCAAGATTTACGTTGAAGTGGAACGAGCCCGTCTAACTCATATCTTAGCTAAAATCAGAGAAGAAGACGGAGACATCAATGAAGCTGCTAAGATCATTCAGGAGTTACAAGTGGAGACGTACGGTTCTATGGATAAGCGGGAAAAAGTTGAACTCATCTTGGAACAGATGAGACTTTGCCTTGCTATCAAAGACTATATTCGTACACAAATCATTTCCAAAAAGATTAATACTAAGTTCTTTGAGGAGGAAAACACTCAGGTAGGTCCTTTAACAAGAAACAAACTAGGGAAGCACTTGCTGATATACTAGCTAGCTAGCTTTTTAATGGATGTTGCAGTTTTTAACCCCTTGCTCTCCAACTAACAAAGATTTCTTAATATTGATGAGTTCTAGTAAATAATTTTATAATGATCTATTTCTCAACAGGAACTTAAAGAAAAGTTCTACCGACTGATGATAGCAGTGGACCAACACAATGGGCAGTATTTGTCTGTCTGCCGCCATTTCCGAGCTCTTGGTCAGTTAGCTGGCTCTGATGCTCTTGTGGGCAGTGTGGTGTTCCTCATACTAGCGCCGTACGACAACGAACAGGCGGATCTTACGCACCGCGTCAATGAAGATAAGGATTTGGATAAACTACCTGATTACAAGTAAGTCCATATTTAATGGCAAATAAATACCTCCTCCATTCTAGATTTATTTTAGATTTCTCTGTATAACAAGACTCATATTTTACCCATCATTCAGATGACTAACTTTCAATAACTCATTTTAACATAGTAATGATAGGTTTCTGAGCCTACATTAATAACATAAATATTTTTCAAATGTCCACAGACAACTCCTAGGGCTGTTCATCAACCCAGAGATCATCAGATGGAATACTCTATGTTCGACGTATGAGAAGATGCTCCGCGCGACGCCATACTTCGATGCCGCTGACGAGAAAGGACAAGAACGCTGGAACGATCTTAAGAACAGGGTTGTTGAACATGTAAGTGCACTTTTACTTTTATATGAGATTTTTTCCTCTAACAACGAAAGTTGATTGATTTTGCTGCTTTAATACTGAAAAAAAAAACAAAAGATATCACTGTTACAAGAGTGGTAATGTAACTTGCAGAACATCCGCATAATGTCGATGTACTACACTCGGCTGACGGTGAAGCGGATGAGTGAGCTGCTCGGTCTGAGCGAGATAGAGACTGAGGACGCACTGAGCCAGCTTGTGGTGGGCAGCGTCGTGCGAGCCAAGATCGACCGACCGGCTGGCGTCGTGCACTTTAGGTACGTTTTTGTTACCTTCATACCTATATCCTTGCTAAGTAGAAGTTGAATTGACATGGATTAAAACATTCTGTACGTTTCTAAAAGGCCTCATTACTGCGAGCAACTTTTTCTAGCTTTTCGTTTCGAATAATCTGATATCCTGTTTTTATAACTTGCATTTCATTATTTATTATTTTATTCAGCGGATATTAGTTAGGTATTATAATGTCCGATTCTCGCGAATGTCATTAGTAAATTATACTATTTTACCAAACTTCACTTTCAACGAGGACCACCTTATTGAATTAAGTGTAATATTTCGTTAAATAGTTTGAACCTGGACGCGTCGGACCGACTGAACGAGTGGTCGAACAACTTGAACACACTCATGCAACTGGTGAACAAGACAACACATCTCATCAACAAGGAGGAATGCGTTCACAAACACCTTTTGGCAACAGCTGAGTGAACTACGAAATATAGGTCGTCAATCACTTTCATTATTCTAACAATATCTTAATTACTTACTGAAATACAATAAAGAGAAATTATGAATTGTGTATATGTTTTGTCATGTAAAATTATCTGTTCCTGCCCTAAAACAGTATTCTCAAATGTCTTGGATTGACGACCGTATTCGAAACGTAATAGAATATAACATGTAAAATAAGTTTTTAATATTAATTATTAAAAAGCGATAATTATTTTATTCTTCAGCGTATATCTTTCATTGACTGGCGACGGAACTGATCTGATTAACGTACAGTCGCGTTCAAAAGTAAATGAATTGTTACATTTTATTCATATTATAATTTAACACGTAAATGTCTTCAAGGACTGCTGTTTAGTGCAGATTTATTCAAAGTATAAGAACATGCTTCATTTCAATTCAATGGCTAGATTTATGTCCCAAGATAGTGTATAGAATACACCAGCGTCGGACCTTTGTGCCGTCGCGTCTACTTGATAACATTTTTCTTAACACGTTATTTTAATGTAATAAATAAGTACTTATACAGATTATTCGGAGTTGCCCGATAAGATACGGCACCGATTTTTTCAATTATCAATATTCCGTTTGTTTGCTATAAAAGTAATCGCAAGTTAACATTATCTATAGTTAATTCCGATCCGGGTTGGTTTCTAACATGTTAGCTGTTACGTCGATCATGATTGCCACAATTCTAGTGCTTTTATTTAGATTTATAAATCAAAAATATCGGTCACCTATATTCGGTATTTATGAGCAAAGAAATAAGATGTTTTGGTTTAAGTTTGTGTTTATGTACGTCTTCTTGAGAGCGAAACAGGTAAGTTTACTATACCCCCTACTTTGCTTGAAAATCCAATCAAAACTGGAAATGTGTTCCTACTTACTGATATCCTATTTACTAACTTAAGTACATAAGTAGATACTTTATTCATTTGTTTCCAGCTATACAATCATTGCAAAGGGCTGTTAATGGTAGAACTTGGATACAGCTACGACGGCACGGTACATATTCATGAAAACGATGTCGCTCTCGAACAAAAATATAATTTGGGAGATTTCCCTAAGGTAAAAACAATTTTTAGTTATTAATTTCTACCTAGAAAAATTTCATAGAACTTATCTCACTTTGTATTTTTACTATACTGTGTTCTACACAGAATTCTAAATGCATCATTTCGATTCCCTAATTCTCACCACTTACGCTAGCTGCAACTAGGTCCGTTGTAAGACCCGCAACTGTTGATGCACGTAGTGGTCCTATCGCGTGATCAGAATTAGGTACCTACTCCCTTCCAATATTACCAAATTGTTAAATAATAATAAAACAATTACAATTAGTCCCTAGATGCCGTATATTTCAATGGTACGTCTGAAGATGGAGTGGCTTTGATAAGCGGAGTGGCACGAAGACCTGAAAATTATTGCGATGCCTTTATGTATTTGAAGGTAAGGCCCTGATTCCATATGTTACAGCAATGTAGACTTAACGATCTCTAGGTATTAGGTACGTAGACAAAACTTTACTACCTATCAGGAAGAATGTAACCACTTCACGCCACGCATCGGGTGTGCCGTCGTTTTTTTTATACAATTCATTTTATAATTCTCATTTTATACAAGTGGGCAGTTGGGCACGCCAGTCTACTCGAGTGTAACTTATTTACCTAGGTTTAATTATTTGAGTTTTGGTAAAAACTGGAACTTTTAGGTAAAAGGTGAAGACCTACTGCTCTCCCCATGCCTACCTGACACGATCATAAAACAAACTGACGCAGAAATAGGTGAATACAAAGCTGGGGGCATTTCCGCTACGAATCTCATACCTATGCGGACTTGGAAAGTGTCCTACGATGGAAATATGAAGTAAGCACTTGAGTATTATAAAACGTTTAACATTTGATATAAAATAGTAATTGCTTGATATTGTTATTCAGTTAGTCAAATTCCTAAATAAGTATTACAAAATAAAAGTTATCAAAACCTGAAGTGATTAAGATTATACATGGATTAGGAATCTATTCGATAACGAATAAGTGCACCTGTATAGTACACCGATAAAAATACTTTTATTAATTAACCTGCATTCAAAATGACCTATTGATTATTTGTTTAGGTGTAAGAAAAACAATGATAAAACAGTCAACGTAAAGATGGACCTAACATGGAGTGCGAACTGGCCGGCTTTTAACTACGACAATGATATATCACCGCTGTCGATGGCTAAAGATTTAGCTCGGGAGAAGTGGTCGGCGGACTACTTTAAGTTGTTAAAGAAGTAAGTATCGAGTTGGACCGCATTCTACTAATACTGACAAATCCTGGTACACTGAACTGGATATTCTTTCTTCACTTCATCCAAGGAGAACTTTTCCCAGCAGTGGTAGGTATATAACGTATGAGAGAGTGTAATCTAGAAAAAGGTTTCATCACTACTGTTTTCAGGTACCATCAAACACACTATGAACAAATGGGATACCTTACTGGATCAGTTTATGTCGGCGAAAAGATGCATACTATCAACATGCCGTGTGTTAGAGATCATAGCTTTGGTAAATATCTACATAACAATTTTGATTTTACTATTTCCATAACGCTTAGATAAAATTAGGTTCTTTTACAGAATGTAATAGGGTACCACGCCGAAACACAGATATAGGACTAACTTTTGAAACTCGAATCGAAGTATAAATCACCCTGTAGATATTTTGCTATTTTAAACATCATATTCTACAAATACTTACTTATTATAGTTATAATAATAAAATTATATCCTATTCTAATTTACAGGAAAAATAAGAGAATGGCGCAATTTTCATCGCTATGTGTTACATTTCTTGTACCTTGAAAATGGAGATTGTATGGAAATTGGAACTGTCTGCCAACCTTTAATAATATCTCAGTAAGTGTATCTGTAGTTACATACTTACATACCTACTGTAATTGTTGGACGAGTGTACATTAATTCTATTTACAACTATGTATATTTTTTCAGTTTAACAATCGGATATTTATGTCGTAAATCCGACCAAGCAGTTTTGCCTGTAAAAGCCTGCGATTTCCAACTCTGGCAACACGGAGAAAACCAAGTGCTACCCAAAGATTATGGATTTACTTTCAAAGCAGGTAGGTACCTACTTCTGAACAATCTAGGAATGTGTACTTTTCATTAGTCATGAACCTTACACGCCACGAGATTTTGCGAAACATATCGGACAACATACGTACACAGCTTTTAAGTCAAAATGTATACCAAAACAAAACGTTATCTATATTTATAAAAATGAAACCCGTTTTCCGTTGTCACGGCATCACGCCTGAACGGCTGGACCGATTTCGCTAATTCTTTTTTTAAAATGTTCATTGAAGTCCAAGGATGGTTCTTACGGTGAGAAAAATTCGAATAATTGCCGGGAAAGCCCTAAAACAGACCTTTTCTTTTTCCCATACAAATGTTTTCTTACTAAAATGTAGAGTCAATTTGAACTTTATTCCTACACAATAAAGTTCATTCTATGGCGGGACGAAGTTCGCCGGGACAGCTAGTAGTATATATTCGTGAACGTATTCAAATAGAGCTGTTCAGTTTTATAAGTATAGTTAGTGGTGTGTTAGAGTGAGACGCTCTTCGTCTTACACCTTCTACTATATCACGATTTCTTGTTATCGGCTATGACGACCATCCTTGCCTTTCAAACTATTAACATAATATTAATACCTATCTAACTTATGTTTTAGGCGGACAACGCTACGACGTCAAAGTTACCGTCGAAGATGAGGATAGCTTTTACATAGGGAAGGAAAGAGAGGCCAAGATATACGAGCGCTGGGCTAAAGTTAATATTAATGGTATTAAAGGTTGGGGATGTTTGGAATGGCAATACAATAATACTGCTATCAAACAATGATATGAATCTGAAGACTTTAGGTGACTGAATATTCTAAGTACGGCTTAAACTGTTAGTTAACCTAGTTTGAAATAGTTATCCTTGTTTTCTAAACATTTTGTGGAATTTGTTTTTAACATAAGTACTTATAAAACATTATGGTTGCTTAGAGTATAGCCACGTTCGCGAGAGAGAGCTGAGCAGGGCCTCGACTCGCGTTCACATAGAGAAAGTTGATTAAAAAACAAATTAGCGAGAAAATTAACTATATTTAGCGTAACATTTCATAACTTAAGATTAAAAACATGGACTAGCAAATTATGGCGAACTGTAAGTTCTCAATTAAACGTTAATTATAATATACATAATGTCTTTTATTAAAAAATACAATTGAGAAACTGTTGAGTAGGTATGCCTTTGTGGAAAATATAAAAATGAATCATTAAATTACTGTATAGGTATATCATATTCGAATATATCTATAGACTTTTACCTTGTACTTTTAATTAACAGTTACATATTTATACCGGCCTGGTACTTACAAGTACTAATAATAATAAAATCTATAATATCAGTAAAGTCTCCAAAAGGTACACTGGGAATTTAATAAAGCAAGTCATGATTTTTATATTTCTTAGGACATGTTTCACCAATTACAGATAAAATGTAACTGACAGTTAACCTATGTCTATTTCATAAAACAGGACGTTTACGGACACAGACAGGTATAAAATATCTGTAAGATAAAGTTTATCTGTAGTTTTGATTTGAGTATACAGAATAATAGCAGAGGTCACACTACACAAAGGCTCGTGCAAGTGTCTACTAATGCCCATTCTCGAATTAGTGTAGGCTTGTGGCCATACCGTACTTCCTATATCTACACAACCCATTTTGCTGTGAGGCCTCCGCTATAATCCTGTATAGCTGTGTAACAACAGGCTCTACTTATATAAAATAAAAAAGTTTTATTAAGTAACTAAAAACGGGAACTTAGGTTAGTTACAAGAATATTGTGCGTTTATTCTAAGTTTTTTGCCTTAAGTTTGAATCGAAAGTAGTTAAGCTTTCGAAAAATTATTTGCTGTAAATACAGTACCTACCAAGATGATTATTAGTCGTGCTGTATTCTTAGGACTCAAAAGTAGCACTGCTCATTTACGAGTACGCTTAACAAAATTAATCATTTCAAACGAATACATGACTATGAACAAATATATTATTGTATTACAGCAAACTTGATTGAAGTACAGCCTTCGACACATGTATCAGAAAAGAAATATACATATTGTTTTATAATACCAAGCCACAGCTCTGCATTGCCGAAATTATCTTATTTAAGCTCTTAGAAAAATAGATAATATAAACGCTATATTTTCAAGATTATTTACGTTAGCATTGTTAAAATAACGTTTGAATTATCTATTTCACCATGTAAATTGGAAGACAGATTGATTACAGAGAATTATAAAATATGTATCTTTGATTTCTAAAATATAGGCTTCGACACGGTTATTTTAAAGCAATGTGATAGTTTCCTTCATTTCTATATGTGAGATTGTTATATTATAACAAGATTGATTCAGTTTCGAGTTGGATTCGATGGCAAACTTTTTACTAAGTACCTAGCATTTTAATAGAGTTGGCCTTAGTTCCTTCTACAGAAACTAACTTTAAACATGTTTTAACAATTGACATTATCAATTGGCTGAAATTAGTGGAATTTTGTAATATCTTTCTCTATCATCTTTAATTTTAAAAATTGCTACGAACTTAACGAAAGAAAAACGCGAAACGCGGACATATAAATAGACAAAAAGTTTTTTTTTATTGACCGGTTCTGTCTTGATTTATTCACCAGAATTTTGAATTAAAGACTTCGTCACAATGAAATTAATTCAAGATTATAGAGTTGATTCCCAGTAATTATTGTTATCACTACCCCACTTTTAAATTTTATTAAATTGAAAATAGGTATTTAAAGTGGAATGGACAAAAAGACTAGAACAAGTTACTCACAGCACCTAGCTACCAGAAATGTTTACAACACTTCGTAAGACGGTTTGATAACACAGTAGTTAAGGCAGGAAATACATTTCGAGTACTGTTTCAAAAACTTCACAATATTGTATACAATAATAATACTTTTAAATGTAAAGCTCTGTTGACTATCGGGCTTCACCCTTCTACAACATTTACTAATGGTTATTTAATATAAATCTTTACGTAAAAGACTTTTTGTGAAACTACATTTAATAGCTCAGGACTCACCGCCAGCGAATGAGCCGGTGCGGCATTGTGTCACCTCTTTCTTCAGATCACAGCGAACTAACGAGTTAAACTAGGTCAATGATACAAACTCATGTCAATAAATCTTGCCTAGCTCATCCGTCAGCCATGAACCCTAAGCTCTTAAGATCCCGGACTAAAGGAGATTAGATAGTTTGACATTTTACTTATCGTTTTACATGATGAAACTTATAACAAAATAAACACATCCTTAATTTGTCTAGTCAAAAAAATCACAAATAAAATTGAGCCTCAATACTGAATACTAGTTAAGTACATTACGTAAAACATTTATCAACAATATTATTTCTATAAGTATACTATAAAATAATGAAATACTGTTTTGGACCAATAGGAATTATTGTGTTCGACACTGACTAGATTTTGTCTTTTACATTTTTGGATAACTTAGCAAAATATATGAACGAAGAATTACATTTTCAATACTATCAGAGGTAAGTGAACTACATCACTGACATTTCTTAAACTAAAGAGTTATTAAGATGAAATTATATAATCCCGAAAATAATCTTTATGAAAATTGCTTTAAAGACTATTTTCGTAATCACCCCAAAATGTAAACTTAATACAAATGTAAGTATTATATCAAAGAAATAAAAAATAAACATCCTATATTTGTAAGCTTTGGTAAACGAAATACTTTTGTTAGGTACTATCAATATCTAAAATAAATAAACAAAATTGTGCTTTAAGCAAATTAACTTCTAAACAAAAAAATATTTAAAAAAATATATAACCTTTATGGGCTACAAAAACAAATCTCTCCTTTAAACAAAAATAAAATTAAACAAAACAACAATAATAATCGCAAAATAGTTAGTTTTAAATTCATGTTTCGAGCAAAAAATAAAGACAGTTCATAAAATGGTCTATTCTATACTGATACGTATTTAATAAAATATAATATCAATGATATCGTAATTATTTTATACCGGTGACTCGGAATTTTGTTAGCTGACGTCATTGGCATACAAGCTATGTTGTAAATGCCAAACAAAAATTTTATTTTGTCTTGAAAATCTTCAACATGTTGCATACTATAGGATTTACAAGCACCTGTTGGATCCCTAGAACGGTATCACTTGAAAATCAATTTCATACTCTAGGACATTCTTT
Organism: Anarsia innoxiella; assembly: GCA_947563765.1. Lineage (NCBI taxonomy): Eukaryota > Metazoa > Arthropoda > Insecta > Lepidoptera > Gelechiidae > Anarsia > Anarsia innoxiella. The sequence continues at coordinate 4,382,345 of OX387403.1, forward strand.
ATCAGAATAGATATTTTTCTAATATTTAAAATCACGTTTGGTCATATAGTTACGTCAGATTTTGACGTTATGCTGTACAAATGTAGCATTTAAATTAGGACCACACTTGCGGTAATTTCCGGGCATGTTGACCAGATACTCTGTGTCAAGTGCATACTTCCCTAGGTGTTCCCATACCTCAAGGGTGGTCTTAGTTATGCGGTACACTGTAAAATGGAGATATAATGTATTTACTGTATTGTACATACGGCTGAAGTACCTGGTGCGTGTTCTAATAAAGCTCGTCGACGTTTGATGCCTTCGAGATATACTTCCCGATTGAACAGCCCGGCTGCTAAAGGGACTCTGTAACAATGTAGTTTATTTTTATTAGCAAATAAAATAAGCTTTAAGTTTGTGGTGTCTTTGAAGACAAGAATTGGGAACTGGTAATGATTCTCAGATCGTGCGTTGTCGTATGAAGGGGCGTGGCAACTAGGCCACGCCTCTATCCTCATTTCCCTTTTATATGCATTTCAAGCCATCTTTTTGTTTTAAATGTTATATAACCTCTACCTATAGAACCTATAGAAATAATAACTGATTGGTGATTGTTAATAATATTAATGATTAAGAACTTACACATCAGTGCCAGGCCGTAACGAAGCAGAGAACAGTGCCCAAACAGGCTTGTGGTCGCTCGTACATACTGACTGCACGGAGTTGTATGCTATACACTTCAGGCCCGACGTTAGTGGCACGGCAGAGCTTATTCGGCGGAGACCTACGAATATGCAGGGGATTTATTTAACACTTTGTTTAAACCGACAAAACTTGAGACATATAGTATAACCCTACTTATTTCTAAGTTTCTTTAGTTGTAGAAAACTATCGCGGACTCTTTTAATGTTTCATAACAAGAAGGAGACGGCACCATAGAAACTTTCACGGACTCTTTTGTAATTGGCTGTATGTCTTACCAGCAAACGAAGAAGAAGTGGCCATTGATTTTGACTTGAACAGTATTCTGTCTGTATAAGCTGGAACCCTTTGTTTACTGGATGTGTCGAACTGCTGGCTGCCTGGGTCGTACTGAAATCACAACCAATAGTTTGACAATTATGCGATTTGACTTCCTCACAGGTTACACACGAGATTCTGAGCAACCGGAAGGGTTTATTTACTCGCATAATATGTATGCAATTGCATGCATTCAGGCAATTACACAATTCATTGGTGATCGTCATATTTTTAAACTGTAATAAGTTCCTTCCTACTTATATTTATATTAATAGTGAGCATACCTTATATACATGGAAGATGCCGGGAGATATCGCTAGATACCAAATAGATTATATATTAATTAAAGAGAAGTACAGAAAACAATTAATTTCATGTAAAGCCTTACCGGGAGCTGATTTATATACAGACCACAACTTACTGCGTAGTAAATTCAACTTTGCAGCCACAAAAACTAAAAGGAAATATAAACCAAAGAGGATTGATCTCACTAGACTTAAGGATAAAGATAGTAACTATAGTGTGCAATATAATAAAACCTTAGAAAATAAGTATAATACATATTATAAGGATAATAGTCAAGATTTGTGTGATGTAAACCAAAGATGGATTAATTTAAGAGATATTTATAAATCGTCTGCCCAAGAATGCTTACAAACCCAGAAGATTGTACCTAGGAAAAAATGGCTCACTCAGGATATTATTGATTTAATGGTAGAACGACGACTTCTTAGAAATAGACAGGATGAAGCTAGTATACAGAAATATAAAAGATTAACTAACCAGATTACAACTAAATGTAGAAATAACAAAGAAGCTGATATATTAAAGATATGTAAAAGTATAGAACATTATATGGATATTGGTCAAATGGATAGAGCTTATAAAGAAATTAAAGAGTTAGATAGAAGACACAAAACTAAGAGTACCACAATTTTAGATGAAGTAGGAAATATTTTGATAAATAATAGTGACATAGTGGAAAGATGGAAACGTTACATAGAGAACTTATATAGTGGAGAAGGTTTACATCAGCAAGATATAGAACAGGAACAACTAGTAAGTGTAGATGAAATAGGGCCGTGCATACTTAAAGAAGAGTTTTATAAAGCTTTATATAATATACCGAACGGAAAAGCGGCAGGCAACGATAACATTTATATAGAAATGCTTAAATATTCAACGTTTGAACCCCTTTTAGACCAAGTTTTTAAATTAACACAGGAAATGTATAACACAGGACAGGTACCAACGGACTTCAAAATTACTAAAACAGTTACATTACCAAAAAAACAAAATACATTAAAATGCGAAGAACACAGAAATCAGTCTTATTTCACAAGCATCAAAAATTATGCTAAAAATAATCCAGAATAGAATACGTCCAATTGCGGAAGACAACATAGGGCCAGATCAGTACGGTTTTCGGCAAAAGAAAGGTACAAGAGAAGCTGTTTTGGCACTTCGATTAATTGTAGATAGACGAATGGAGTTGGGCCTGGAAACACATATAGCTTTTATAGACTTAGAAAAAGCCTTCGATAAAGTGGACTGGAGAAGAATGATGATAGTTTTAAAGAATGCAGGATTAGATTACAGGGATAGAAAAATAATTTACGAACTTTATAAGGATCAGAAAACACTAATAGAAATGGGAGAAGAATGTGGAGAAGCAAAGATACAACAAGGAGTGCGACAGGGATGCCCATTGTCACCACTGATATTTAATTTGTTCATAGAATGTGCCATAAAAGAAATAATTAATTCAAGTAAGGGTGGGATCAAGATAAACGGGGAAAAAATTCAATTCATTAGATTTGCCGATGACATCGCTGCAGTTGCAGAAAATAGACAAAACCTACAAGATTTAATAGACCAAATGGATTCAGTATTCACTCAATGGGGACTCAAAATTAACACAAACAAACCAAAAACACTTACAACAGCCAAAACAGCAACAAGAAATAGCCCAGTCAATCTACACAACACACCACTAGAAGAAGTCCACAGTTTCAGATATCTAGGATCACTTATAACCAATGACTCCAGATGTACTGCTGACGTCGTTTCCCGAATCGCTATGGCCAAAAAAGCTTTTAACGGCAAGAAAAATCTTTTTAAGGCCAACATAGCCAAAAAGGCCCGGAAACGTCTAATAAAAGTGTACATCTGGAGCATTGCACTGTATGGGTGTGAAACATGGACACTGACACAGAGGGATAGAGAGAGGTTAGAAGCGTTTGAGATGTGGTGTTGGAGGAGGATGGAGAGGATTAGTTGGACGGAGAAGAAGAGTAATGAGGAGGTATTAAGTATGGTTGGTGAGAAGCGCTCCTTGTTGAGAACAATAGAGAATAGAAGAGGAAAGATGATAGGGCACTTGATACGACACGACGATTTTTTAAAGAACATCATTGAAGGAAAGATTGAGGGTAAGAGAGGAAGAGGAAGACCAAGACGTACTTACTTCACTCAAGTGAAAGAGAGGATTGGCGTCGTGTCGTATCAGGAAGTGAAATTACTGGCAGAGGAAAGGCAAAGATGGCGTTTACTCCACCGACAAGAGCCTGGCTCTTAAATAAATGATGATGATACCTTATATGTAGGTGGGAAAGTGATAGGTGCTTCTTTAAAGTCTCTGAGGGCGGCGCCGTCCTCCAGCACTGCGGTAAGTTGGTCGGCGTGCAGCAGACCGTGCGGTAGGTGCGGCGGCAGTGGGAACTACAACACACTCATTACGTATACGCACGGACGAATAAAGAAGAGCTAGGCGCTATGACCAACTAAGCCCCGCCAGTGATCTGTTAACCGGGTCTGACGTCACGAAGTGGGCGGGGCTTAATGGCCTTAAGCTATTTGCTTTCAAGCGAAACAGTCGTCGCCGTCATTTCAAATTTTACAAACATTAACGTGTTACGCCCCCTAGTGGTGAACAATGTCGCTATCTGCTATTCAAACATCGGTTCGAACTTGACAAGTAGTTCTGCTTTTCGCCACTAGATGGCAAAAGATAAAAAGGGCGGGGCTTTGGCGGAGTCACCCGCCCCACGTCTCAGACTTCGACCCCGCACAATCTCACACTTAATCTGTATGAAAAATGTTTATAGTGCCAAGCAACTCCTCTTTCGTCCGTGCGTATACCTTATTGTTTTGATAACGTAACAATTAAAAATCATAGGAATTAATAACAAGAAAGGAGATTATCATTCTTTATCGTCGATTTTATTTATTGAATGAATCACTAATGTAACAATATTTCTAAGAATATCTCCTATATTTAAATAGGCAAGCTTTGTTTATTGAATAAGGTAAAGAAACAATGAAAGTAGTTACTGGCTGAGACAATAGAGTGATGCGCAACATGTTTTTCAAGGTCCAATCTTACCATATTATGCATATCGTGAGAATTAAAAGATGACAATTAGACGATTTATTCTTGTTTTATTTGTAATTATGTATAAATGATATTTACCTCTGTCTCTTCAATCCATCTTAAGACAGCAGATCTCGGCTCACCAAGTCTAAAGTTCAAGTCTCCACACCAAAATACGTAGTCAAAATTGCTTGTTACATCTGAAATAATATTTTCGTTAAAATTAAATATGCATCAATCACTGAACAGATTTTAATGAATCTTTGCATCATAGTAGCTTGCACACAGGCTGTATTATTTTAAATTATTGTGTACGTTTTCCGAGGGTCCGTAACTTAATATCGAAAGTCATATGTTCGAATAACGCTTGTACGTACGACTGAACGTATGTGCGAAAAGAGATTAGTGCGAAAGAACGTTTTGTCGACAAACGCTTGTTCGACTGAACGTTTGTGCGAAATGAGATTAGTGCGAAAGACCGTTATGTGGACAAACGCTTGTTCGACTGAACGACTCTTCGAAAATTTATTAATCAATGAATTAATTTCAAAATCGGTCAACACATAATTGTGGTTTCAAGTTCAAGCCACATTCATTGAACGCATGTCGCGTTATGATCTCAAGGAAAATATAATAACAATTTTCCGTTTTGTTACTTAGCAGCCCATACACTAACGGTACAAGTTTGAAAGCGCCGTCCTTATTACCCACAAATCCATAGTATTAGCATATTCGAAGAGTCGTCAGTCGAACAAGCGTTTGTCGACATAACGTTGTTTCGCACTAATCTCTTTTCGCACAATCGTTCAGTCGAACAAGCGTTTGTCGGCAAAACGGTCTTTCGCACTAATCTCATTTCGCACAAACGTTCAGTCGAACAAGCGTTTGTCGACAAAACGTTCTTTCGCACTAATTTCTTTTCGCACAATCGTTCAGTCGAACAAGCGTTTGTCGGCAAAACGGTCTTTCGCACTAATCTCATTTCGCACAAACGTTCAGTCGAACAAGCGTTTGTCGACAAAACGTTCTTTCGCACTAATCTCTTTTCGCACAAACGTTCAGTCGTACAAGCGTTATTCGAACATTTGACTTTCGATACTAAATTACGGACCCCTTTTCCGAGGTATTACGATAAATATGTACGAAGTCGCAGGCAGTCTCTAGTAAATAATATTTGTTATGGTTTCTAATACATAGCAGTTATAAAATGGTATTTACCTTTACTTCTACACCTACAAGGTAAATTCTTAGGCAGGTCGATAGATCTAATAATTCTCTTGATATCGGACAACCTTTCTTTGACCTTCTCGTGATGGGCCGTCAAATGTGCAGTTACGAATAGAAACGTTGATCCGAATAAAGCAAATGATATGGCTACTGCTCCTTTGGTACGAAAGGCTGTCCCGGGCCGGACTGATAAACTAGCGTCTTCTGGCAGTGAACAGAACCATATGAGATCTCTACGTATAAATATCGTCAAATGAAGAGTTCCTGTAAATAACAAACATCAAAGTATTAAACCTACCTATTTGCGACATAAAACATCCAGCATAGCTAGCACAATTCTCGAGATACGGGTTCGTAGCTTTCTAGCATCATAAACATAGACCAAATTCGATTTGACCCATACATAAGGTACTACAGGTGAAGGCACACTCATGCGGGACATCGATGAACCTTTGTCGCTGTATCTGTACTAGCATTACAGAATACCCAGTACTCAAATCTCTCCTATAAGTACGTACTATAAAACTTGCACTATCCCAAGTTAAAATATTTCTAGTCTAGATAAAAATTTAAAGTAAATATTTTGTATCAGGAACGTAGATCAATGAATAAATAAAACTTACCTAAATAGTGAGAATGTAACAATAAATGTGATGGTCCCAAAACCTCTTGGATAGTAATCTCCCATTCAGTTCTCTCTGAGTAAGACTCCTGAGTGCCAATGGCGAAAATATCAGGAACATGTTTTACTTGACTTGGAAATATAAAATCTGCTAGTTCTCTGTAACAGACCAAATAAATCAGGTATTGCTTGATTTACTAATAATAATAGATACTCAAAGAATAGATATGAAAGTTTGAATGTTTGTTATTTATTTAAACCAAAATCACTTCTTGGTATTTTAAGATACTATTTTTTTATGTTGGACAATAGTATGTCAATTACAGATGATGGTACGAAACAGTGTCCGTCTACATTTGTACAATGTTCAAATTACCTTGGAGGTGGTTGGCCATTCATGTTCCATGTTCCAACAAACACTTTGACCTCTCTATCAGGGAAGACATGTTCTAATTCAGCAGCACCTAGCATTGAATGGGAAGCCAACCTCCCATACAGGAAGTTTCTAGAACAATTCATTCAGTAAGCATAAATCAATTATTTTTCAAACAATGCCATCAGAACACTGAGTCAAAACACACATAACATCTTATCTTTAGATAAAATTTCTACTAGCACACTTTAATTCTTGTAGGTAAGTACTATGTATCTGTGATAAAAAATCTATTCATAGGGAAAGTACCTGTTCTGATAAAATATTTTGAAGGTCTTCTTAAAAATGTTTCTTTTAAAAAAGAAACTTTTGGTAAACTTTAAAGCAATAGCACAAAAATGTATTTTAAAGTTGCCACTTTAAACAGTGCAAAGTTTCTGGGAATCTTTTCATGAAAATTGAAACTACTTCTAAACTTGCCAATAAAGTAAAATAATTGTAAATAATATTAATATAGAGAACATATTAACCTTTCCCGAGCTTCCCGTGTGGGTATTAGTCGTAGAACCTGTGCAGCAAGCAGAGAGTTACGCACCAAGCTGTCAGTACTGCCAGCACGAGATGCCCGTGTGATGGAGGACTTGGTCCTACAGCAGATTGAATCAACACAATGCCAAGTTAAAAAGCATTACTACACAATAAAGTACAAATATTACAATAACATTTTTAACAACTTTGAACAACTACAAAAACAAGTAAACAAATTGTAATATGACTCACCTCCTCTTCCGATCTAAAGAGCTACTTCTATCACTTTCAGGCGAAGAAGACTGGTAGAGTGGCTTGGTGTCATTTGCTATAAGATGATCAGCCGATAATCTTTTAACAAATATCTTTGATTTTGGTTTGATACCTTCAAATGATCCTGAATGTTCAAAGGACTTTTTAGAATCATCTTTAGGAAATTTAACAGTGACTTTAGCAATTTCCTCAGATCTCGTTTGACGAACAGAAATACCTTGATCACTCAAACTGTTACTGGAATTGACAGGACTGCATGAGGTGGACTTTACTTCTTCTTTAGAATTTTGTCCTTCTACCAAACTTTTGGGTCGTGATCTCCTAAAGAAAGTCTTACAACATTTTGGATCGTTTTCGTCATTTTCGTGATTGCGATAATCATTGCTGCGAGTGGTGTTGTTGGAGTTCTCTCCGGTGTAATACTTTTGGGAATCCGAGAGTTCTCCGCTAGTGTCGACGTAAGACGCACTTTGCGCTAGGAAGGGATCCGCTGGAGATATAGGCCGTGATAAAGACTGCGCGAACTCGTCGTTAGAATCTGTATCCACAACACATCCCACTTTAGGTGATTTTTTGACGAATAGACGTTTCCTCAGGGACAACTTTTGTTTGGTCCTGGTGGGCGATGTTGTCATGATGGATTTTGGACCACATTAATCACTATTTTATGTTATTAATTACATATTTTTACTAAATATAGACAACATAACCTATTACGTCTGAAAGTGACATTTTGCTTGATGGATGAATTGAATGAGATGAGATAGAGATGGAGTTGAAATTGAATGAAATAAAAAGGTCGAACGAAATGAATGTCACATCATTTTTCTGGTTTCTCAACAAACAAATACATAAATAATTTAAAAATACGTTAATAAAAATTAAAGTAAAGAAAATATTAAAAAAACTTTTAAAATCGTCGAGCACACCCGAGTACTACTGGTCCACTGGTTTTACGTTGCTCAGTTTGTTTTGATTGCGTCATGTAGGTAGGTATCCAAGGCAACAATAACTCATCAATTTTTATTTTCAAAATCAATTTAAGTGCTAACATACCACTTAAAGTAGGTATCTACAAACTGAAATACTTACGAGTACCTAGGTATAGATTGTAATCATGTCTAGCTATACACAACCACATAAAAAAAACCTAAACCTGCTTTACCACTTGTGCACGCGACTGTACACGTTTTTTTTCCATTTCCCTGATATAGGTACCTAGTTGTAGGCACTCGCAGCAAGTATAAAGGCGGAGCAACAAAGAGTGATGACACGACTACAGACGAAGCTACAGACGTGCTACTTACCTACAGACCATGTTTTTCCCGAAGTGCCCTACTTTTTTATATTGAAGTGACAATATTAAATAATACCTAGGTAGATAATATTGCTAAGTAATTTTAAAAAAAAATAGACAGAACTATATCGTTTAGGTACGTTTATTTATAGGTGATTATCTAGTCCGAAATTCCGAATGCAAGGTGTAGGTACCTATCCTAATGTAAAAACGAGAGACAAGTTGCATCACAGGGATTCAATAACATAAAATGAGGAAATTATTGGTAAAAGGCTCAAGCTTATTTTGAAAGAATTCGCACCACCTCCAGTACCGGGCACAAGTAGGTTTTCGCCGTTGTATTGGGGATTGGGATTTAGGTTTCCTCCAACCACTGTTTGAATACCATCGCCTGGGGAAAGACAAAATTTAAGTCAAACCTACCTATATGTTATTTTTACACAACTGTTATAATATAAGTAGTAGTGAAGTTAAGATTAGTAGGCAATAGGTATCTAGGTACCTAGGTACCTACTACAAATTACGTTATGGTAGGTAGTTTGAATATCACTCTTGTCTTTTAACCAGTATGGTGCTTTTGTGTAAAAGGTGGGCATTTGTCTATTTCACCTGCCAATATTTTTAGCATAAGGCACGAAACATACCTACCTCTTATTGTTAAAACCTGGGCAGACCAACAAAGTAATAAAGTAACTTACCAATATTACAAAGATCACTGGTACAGGCACGATAATAAGTCCGAAAACTTGAGTCTGTTATATCATGGTTTAAGAAATCAGGCTGTTCTTCACAGCCACGCATGAAACTTGCTACTACACCTTGTGGATCCTGTAAAATGTTTTGGTTGTCAGGCCCTACTGCTTCTGGATTCTAAATATGTTGGTTCTAAAGCCATTTAAACAGATCTACCTAGCTGCTTACAACCTGCAGTAGGTTAGGTCATCGTTTTGTGCAATGCATGGCTCTAACAATTGGCCATTCCGTTTTAACGTACCTACCTACTTACGTATGAGGTTGATATCAACACCATGTCAGGTAGGTAAGTAGGTATGATATAAGCAATAGGGGGAACAGAGCCAAAAAGAAACAAAGAAATCGTCGTCTTATAATTCGCATGTTACGAACAAAAAGGTTTCGAAATAGCTATTCTGCGGTACATCGATGCTACAGTTCTATTTGTTTCTCTATCTAAATAGGAAAAAAGCCAAAACTCACGAGATATTCCTGACGGAAGATAGTGCAGTACTGGTAAGGGCAGTCTACGGAGCGCGTCGTGTTCGAAGCAGTAAGACAGGACTGGTCGGAATCAGACGCCGAGAAACTGCACGCGTAACATCTCAGCTGTCCTAATGCAAGGCATGTAATACAAATGTACTGATTGTCAAATCAAAAGATTTCCTGTGCAAGGTGATAACGATATTTTACATGCTGCGAGTTAGGCTAGGTATTGTTGCTCAACCTCAGACAAGGAAAGGAAACATTAGATACTTACCTACCTATGTCTGGTGTAACGTTACTCCATTAAATAAGAAATACAATGCGAGAAATTATCGTTATATCTATTTAATTAATATGATTAAAGTCCGATACCGCCGCCGCCGGAAGAAAGTTAAAATCTAGAATAAGTAGGTAGTTACCTAGGTATTATTACTTAATAACTGCTCCTTACCTACTGATCTGCCAATCATCGCACAAAACACGAGAATAATAAACTTTAACTCCATTTTGTTTTTTTTTATTACGTAGCTAAAGAGAACTGACTCTACGAAACGATTTAAGTACAAAGAAACATTGCTTTTGTATGCTTTATCTATCATAAACAACTGAAGTATCGTAGGTAATTAAATTGATGTGTATCTTATCAATTTGTTTGATTCATACAACTGATTTATTTTACGTAAGTAGGTTTATCATTTAAATATGGATACCTTACCTACATTAGTAGGCAATAAGAATACAGAAAATAAATATTTTAATTGGAAACTAACTACACTTATAGTTTTAATAATTTAATCAGTTTATCCATTTAATAGATACCTACTACTAGTTTCTATGGTCCCACTAATGTTAGTAAATCTTATTATCGCCTTTTGACCAGTGAAATAAAGTGCCCATGTATAAAGCTTAATGCGCATAAAAGTAGGGGGAAGTGGGGCACATTGATATACAAAAATTCAAACTCAGTTTTAATACACAAATGTCAACATATTTGATCATTTTTTTTGCCGGGTGCATGGCCTGATATGTTAACTTATAATTAAGATTTAAAAAAGCTGATAGAAACGAATAGGGAAAAAGTTAGGGCGACTTTTATAAAAAATGGATTTTGTATCATTCTGCCCCACCGGTGGGGCACCTTGATACAGAGAGTGGGGCAGCTTGATGCGTATTTTATTTCCGTAAATATTATAAATTTTTTTTTAAATAAATCGTTATATTACTTAAATTGACAAAATAAAAAGCAAATAATGCTTGGTATCTGAAAAAATCACGTTATTTATTAGTTATTATTCGTATTAACGATAATCACAATCAGCCTAATAATGAAATGAGCTAGGAAATAAAATTGTCATCAAAAATCTAGAATTTATCAAGATCTTAAACATGTAATTAAACATAATTACTCAGTAATCAGCCTAAAATTACTACAGAATTGGGCATAGTGAAATATATAAATAACAAAATAAAATCCTCTATCAAAATTATAGGAACTTTTTCTTAAAACTCATAATCAAAAACATCACAATACTGAAATCCTAAACGATTTTTTCACATTTCTCTGCTTAACTTTAAAAGTCCGGACCATTTTCTATAATAAATGAGATTTTTAAGACTACTTTATATTCAATTTATTCAATTCAATTTCAATTCAATTTATTTAATCTATAAATTACAATTACATCATCTTTACAGGTTTACACCTAATTCGACAATGAGTTAATTTCTTAAAACTTATAAAAACATTTTCATTTTCAACTAAGTAGGTAATTTCAATAAAACTTTCTTATAAATATTAACAAAAACAAACATAACTAACGAATAACAAACATAACACTTTAGATACTTAAATAACGTTTTGTGGCTTCTACGAACCCCGACAATGAGCACTGAAATAAGTCGATATTTCTAGAGATTCCGTTTAGTGTAAGCAATGCAGTGGATAGCGGCGAATGTTTGAGTAAATTCGTCCTACTGTGCGGTAGGACAAACATCTCCTCTCTGGGACCTCTCCTTAAGCGCGTATTGGGAACTCGTATACAAATTAATGCTAGGATTTGCGGATTATGTAACTTGCCTACTATTACCTTGTACACATATACTGCTAGAGCTAGACATCTCCGTGATTCCAACGAACAATATCCAACCATCCCTCTCACAAACTGCGTCGGGTACATCAGTGGATAGAATGGATACACCCCGTATTCTTTAAAGTATAAAAATCTTAAAAACTTGTTTTGAATTTTTTCTAGCATAGAATTGTATTTTTCTTCGTAGGGATTCCATATTATAGAGCTACTTTCTAGACGACTTCTGACTAACGCGTTATATAAAGTTTTAATTGCTATTGTGTTTTTTATGTCTTTACAATTTCTAAGCACAAAACCTAAATTCCTAAAAGCTTTTTTACAAATATTTGTGACATGCTGAGAAAAAGATAAATTGTTAGTAAATTCCACTCCCAAGTCTTTTACGGAGTTGACTCTCTCCACCGCTAGTCCCTCCATTGTATATTCAAAAAGTATTGGATGCTTTGCACGGCTGCATGACATCACACTGCATTTTTTAATATTGAAAAGAAGCTTATTGGTCGTACTCCATTCTATTAATTTGTCTATATCTTTCTGCAGGTTTTCACAGTCTTCCCTACTAAAGATTGTTCTATACAATTTTAAGTCATCTGCAAATAACAAACAGCTTGCATTTTCAACGACATCCGGCAAATCATTAATCATAATTAAGAATTCTAAAGGTCCTAAATTACTACCCTGGCTTACACCAGATAACGTTTTATAAGTCTTTGACACATTCCCTGCATACTCTACATATTGTTGACGGTTCGATAAATAATTTGCAAATAAAGTTAATAATCTAGGACTAAAACCAGCAGTTGCTAATTTATCAAGCAAAGTCGCATTATTAACTGTATCAAAGGCTTTACGAAAATCGAAATAAGCTATATCCATCTGACCACCTACTTTTGCATCCAAAGCCTTAGAAGCGTCTTCCATTAAACAAATTAGATTCGAATGAGTTCCCCGCCCTGGTCTGAAACCATGTTGGGCGTCAGACAATGTAGGACTCAACTGAGGATAAATTGCCGCGTATATGATAGATTCAAACACTTTAGCAAATGTCGATAAAATAGCCACCGGTCTGTAATTAGTTACCTCCGTGTCCCCTCCTCTCTTTGGGACGGGGACTACTCGCGTAACCTTCCACAACTCCGGGTACGCTCCAGTAGCAAGACACAGGTTATATATATGAAGTAGGGGGAGAGTTAGTACATATGCGCAGTCCTTCACTACGAATGGGGGTATTCCATCCGGGCCCACCGATGTTTTCGGTTTCAATCTTTTAAGAGCGGAAGTCACCTCTTTCGATGATAATAGTGGCACGTGAATGCGGTTTGCTGTAGCTCCCACCGTTGCGGCCGATATTGCATCAAGTCTAGGTTCTTCTTTTTCATAAACTGATTGGAAATGTTCAGCAAATACATTAGCTCCCTGATCTTCCGATATTAATAATCCATCTTTTGTTATACGCGGTCTACATCTTTTTTCACGTTTGTCCTTTATAAACTTCCAAAAACTCTTAGGATCCTCTATAATTTGTTCCTGTATCCTTAACATGTAATTAGTATAGGCTTTATTAATTTTAACTTTTACCTGCGCTCGATAAAAAGAAAACAAATCATAATGATATTGTAGTTGACTACTTTTAAAAATTTTATGCCATCTAGCTTTTTCTTGGATATCCTTAACGATATCGGATGTGTACCATTCAGGATATGAATACTTACTTTCAATACTAGGCTTATTTTTATACGAAGGTGTACATTTGCTTAACATATCATTTAGTAGTTTATAGAAAGTATTTATAGCACTATTTACTTCATTGGTTTCATACAAACAAGTCCAATCTGCTTTACTAATTAAATCGTATAAAAGTGTATAGTCACATTTCTTGAAGTTCCATCTCTTTCTATTATCTAGTTGTTCTACCCTAGGCCTACTCTTGCGATTAGAAACACGTTTATGTCGCGTAGGCTGTCGTTCCTTGTTCACGAGACTAATATTTAGAGGAGGATGGTGTGGATCGAGAGTTACCAATGCATTGCTTTCTAAGTTAACAGAAACGTTATATGTGCTAATGTTTGAGAGTACTACATCTAATGTTCTATTATTATGGTTCGTAATTTCATTGTACTGTCGGAATTCGCATACTGCCATCAAATACTCATAATAATATTGTACATCAATAGAGGCAGAATAAAGATTGAGATCAGCTATAAGTAACATATTTTTTTTATAAGTAGTATACTGTTCAATAATATGAAACAAAGTTTGATATTCGTCATCGCTACTTTTAGGTGGGATGTAAGCCACACAACAGGTAAACACGTTCTTACTACCCTTAAATACATCTGCGCAAAGCAACTCAAAAGCAGACCCATCCAGACTGCGTGCCTCAGGAATGGGCAGCGGTTGGAGACGTAGATGTGGTGCGGCCGCCAGTAAGACACCCCCCATCTTCCGTCCATCTGTGCGGTCACACCTCACCACGGTATACCCCTGTGGTACTAACTCTCCATCATGATACGACTCATTTAAACCACTTTCACTTACCGCCCACAGGTCTGCAGGGGAGCTGCAAATATTATCTTGGAACTCTTTTAATTTTGTGCGAAGACCTCTAGTGTTCTGATAATACACTTCTATACTGTCTTTTACATTTTTTTTTAATTTTTTTGCACTATTTTTATTTACGAAAAAACTTATCCTCGGTTTGTGTATTTACGTTACACGACGCTCTTTTAACATCAACAGTTCTATGGTTGTGTTTATAATCTAATAACAATAAATCTAAAACAATACACCTACCCGTATTATACTTATCTATCCTATTATTATAATAATTTAATTTAATAAAATGTGTATTATCATTGTTGCGGCAAAGTATCTGTAGCAGTTCGTTTAACTTATATTCATTAAAATAATCACTTTTATTTATTTCTCCAATTAATAAATTTGTATTTGACAATTCTTTTATACAATAGTGTACATTCATTTTGAAATTAATTAAGTTCTTATCATTTGAGCCAGCTAGTATAATAACGTAATCATTTTTAGTGTAATTTTTACATTGAGAAATACTGTAATTCGTAACTATTTGACTTAAAGAAGCGTAGGGTTTTACAACTGAGATAACTTGATACCTTTCACCCAGTAAAACTTCAAGTTTGTCCCTCAATCCTCGTCCGTTTTCATCCGCCATTATAAAGACCCGTCGTTTGCCCTCTGCTTTTCTTTGGTAGGTTTCCTCAGGGACGTCTTCCTGTAGTTTATCTAAGTTGTCTTTGTATGGTGTCGAGTGAGAACCTGCTGTTATTGTTGTGTTATGCTCGGCATCCAGGGTTTGTAAGTTTTCATTTCTCTTCGGCGTACTGGTTTTACTACCTTCTTCCTTACTTAAATTCAGCTTACCTTTTCCTTTCACTTTTTTCTTCCTTTGTAACATCGTCGATTGATTTCCTGAAGAAGCTGTTGTATAATTGAGTGTCAATCTATCAATCTTAGCTTCACATGATGTTAATTTCTGTTTTAATTCACTATTCTCCAATAATATGTTTTTAATTTCATCGTTTGCAAATTTAAGTCTTTCTTCCATTGTTTCAATGTATCTTTTCAGTTCTTCTACTCCATTCTTCTCTGATTGAGGCTCCGGACAGCTATTATTGTGTGATGTTGTTATAAATGAAAAATTACTACTATCATCTTCATCAGTTGGGAGTGATTCAAATGAATTTGACACTTGTATATTGTATTGGGGTTTCTGATGATAAGATTCATGTTGGTGCAACTTTCTCAAACAGTTTGAACAATTCCAGGTGCAGTCATATTTATGGCTTAAATTATTTAATTCCTCTCTCGTAATATCTAGGCATAAGTGATGATAAGAGTTTTTACATACGCAGCACGTTAATCTATCACCTACCGTGACAAGTTTATTACAAATTTGGCACTTCATTTTGTAATAAATGAAATTTTCTAATAGGTAATTATATCTTCTTACTGTAGATATTCTTATTTATTTTGTAATTATATCAATATAAGTACTACGTGCGCCCTCTATCAATGAAAATTTGTAGTCTCGCTGAATTAGTATTACAACGCCATCTGTCAGTGAGTAGCAGCATTACTTAGAAAAAATCAATAAGTCTTCCTTTCTGCATGTTGTGGGAGTTCGGCTATTCAAAGGAAGATGGCGCCACTTGTTGAACTTTTGTAGGAAGGCGTCCAATTTTGAATATTTCAACGGAAAAACGAAAATTTTTATTTTTATAGTAAAAAGACTTAGAAGATCAAATTATATTCTCATGTGTATCACTCTACTCACAGATATAATTCCTTTATAGAAATAAATCCATGTTTCAGCACAAATTCACCGAAATCACAAGTTTGGCGGGATCCAATGAAAAGTTAAGATTTCTTGTTTATTCCAGTCAAAAAAGTTTTACAAACTATTTCAGTCATTTATCACCACTAAACTCGTCTATCGGATAGTTTCACTTTGAAGGAAATAACTGTTTTAAGCACAAATTCACAAAAAAACAAAATTTGGCGGGATCCAATAAAAAAGTTAAGATTTCCGGTTTATTCCTGAAGCAAAAGTTTCACAAACATTTTCACCTAATTATTACCACTAAACGCGTATGTTGGGAAAGTTTCAGGTTGAAATTTACACTAATTCTATTTTTATAAACAATTTTATACTTTGACGATGTTGTTTACGCCTAGGTGGCGCCCTCCTATAATACTAACGGGGCACTTTAGTGCACTAAAGGGGCACTTTAATACACTAACGGGGCAGATTGATACGTATCATTCTGCCCCGCGCTTTACTGTATCATAGTGCCCCAAGGGACTATATTCACGAAAAAGTAATTTATTATTTTTAAAATCAATATTGTATTAAATAAACATATTAAATAACATTTATAAAAGTATAAACGTACTTTTGG
Organism: Anarsia innoxiella; assembly: GCA_947563765.1. Taxonomy (NCBI): domain Eukaryota; kingdom Metazoa; phylum Arthropoda; class Insecta; order Lepidoptera; family Gelechiidae; genus Anarsia; species Anarsia innoxiella. The sequence continues at coordinate 4,399,279 of OX387403.1, forward strand.
TAAAATAAAACAATGAAAACAACTAATAATATGGAGCTGAGACACAAACACATTGCTCTTAAAATTTTAGTTGTCGGTCCCAAAAACACGTTTGTGCCTGTAAAAGCAAAACGGCGAGTAGGCGGCGAGCATCGTCACAACTATCATCCTTGTGGATGTCCTTGAGCGTTCTAATGATGTGTCCGTGTGCGTATCGTTTTTCAGTATTTCAAAACAGGTAGGTACTGTATCAATGTGCCCCGCCTCCCCCTAGATAGATTGTGTTTCCTATCTCCTAAAGCAAGTACTAAACTGGTGTCATTATCAATAGACATCGCTTATTTCGATACGGTTAACTGTTTTGCCATTTAGTTTCCGATATCGAAATATCTCAAGAAGTAATAAGGCAAAAGCTAATAACATCCCATACATGAGAAAAAGCAGACATGGATAAACGTCTATAATTCTGACGGAATCGAAACTGCCACCACTAACTGTGCAAACTGGCTTTTTAGAAAACACAATCTTGTTTGCTCGTTGTCCCATGCCATGCTCACGAAGTCGGTAAAAACTGGAAAAAACATAATATCGTTTAAAAACACTGGTGTAAAGTAACTGACTGATAGCTAACTTGTAACTACTTAGTTACCTACTTATAGTACCCATTTTGGCCAGAAACCTTATTCATCTTAGTATACAATCTGTCCATAATAAACAGAGTACCTACCTATTAACTATTTAGTTATCTTCGGTATTATGTAAATTAGGCACCTAGATCCTTACCTAATTTTAAATAATTCGGCATATGGGGAAGATTTCCTGCAAGTAAGCCAAGGCTTTTGTGGTGGGACGTAAGCTATTTCCTGAAGGTTACATTTCTCATGTTCGTAGAAGTACTTCTCCACTAATTTGTAGCCAAAGCCGACCTCCATATTAAAAGCAAATGGTTGCTGAAAAATACATTAACCAGATTGCTAAATACTTAGATAGGTACTAGAAGTTAGGAAAGAGGTTTTATCCCTACATATATGTATTAAGTAATAAGTTAGGTACCTTACGCAATTTATTAATGCCTTCTTCGAGGCTCATAAACTTAGGTTTAACGCCTCGAGGTGCCACTTTAGTTTCGTAAATCGCTTTCCTTACTGGTTCAGTTGCCGACTGTAAGCAAAATACACTTGTAAAATGATTAAACAAGTTGGTAGGTAGTTACCAAATAAATAGGTAAGATGATGATGCCGCTTACTGTAAAATAATGTCTGTTGTATGAATTATCCTCAACGCCAAGATCCAATCGAGAATTTAATAAGTCAGTTAGAGTTCGGATTTGTTTAGAACTGGATTGAAGTAAGGCCACAATACTGGCGGAATACGCCGTGAATAGGAATAAGAAAACAAGAAATGTAATGAACATTAGGAGACGACTCATGAATCCTGAAAAATTGTAAAGATAATCAGCAATTAAGTAGGTGCACTGGTGCATATGTAATATGTAAGTTGCTACTTAGGTATTTAGGTATCTACCTATATTGTATATATATACCCACTTTATTATTTTGAAAAACTATTGGTAGGTAGCCAAAGTACAGTTAGGTATGGTAGGTATGCAGGTATTTATACCCACCTCGCAACTCTATGAAACAGCCTTGCTGTGAAATTGCTCCTACAATTGTTAATACAACATCACTCAAAACGTTTTGTTTCAAAATCTGCAAGTAAAAAGAAACAGAATAACTTTTATGAGGGCCTTACTAGGTACTCATTTCACAGGTTGATCATCATTTATGATTCCGAAAAGAAATTATTCAGAAATAGAAGATACTTGCTTTGGCATCATCTGCAATTTCGACGTGCTTAAATTTTTTTGTTTCCCATCGTGCATTTACGTACACGACCAACGTCAAAAGCAAAACAAACCCGGCAAGAGAATACCAAACAGCTCTGTTGAATGGCAACAGAAACAAATTGTTTTGATAAGACAGCGGCGGCTCCCTAAATACAAACTTCACAAACGTTTGAACAGGATTTGTAAGATAGCTGGCGAATTCAATTCGTCCCTTCGACATAAATATAGGAGTCCCTGAAAGAAGGATAACAATAAACATTCGTTTACTTAAGTACCTATTTGTTCTGACGTTAGGTAAATAAACATTAAACCAACGAACCAGATAGATCGACTTCACCACGAGCCATGTTGCCGATCACCCCATTCCAAGATCCATTTACTAAATATCCCCATTCATCAGTAAAATAATTAACTCTCGTGCCATTCAAAAATTCGTACAATGTAAGAATTTGCTGCAAACCCCACCGAGTTACACCATGATGAGAATTATGGATTCTGAGAATAAAACATTCGCTATAATATAAAAACATGAACGCCTTTTAAAAATTATATAGCAACTTTATTACTACCTGGAATCACAATTTTTCAAATCAGCCCCTGTTTCTTCATCGTCCACATTAAATGTAACTGCTATAGGTTTTTTTCTCAGATCTTTTCTTCTTAAGGCTAAAGTCACATCCATATCCTTAGATTTTTGCAACCTGCTAGCCGCGGTCCATGTTCCGAAATATTCGATTTCGTGTTCTGGACCGTGAGCGTGTAATTTGTATACTAAAACAGATAAACTGATTCTGAAACCAGGATCCGAATAAAATACTATTCTACATGTCTAGCGGTATTCAAGACTAGTCATTAAAAACTGTGATCCGCTAGTCAAAACTATTTTGAAAGAATTGCTAAAACAGCATGTCAGGCGCTTTAAAAATTCTGTTTGCTGTGTGTTCCATCAGGTAGGATAAATATTGAGATTGTGCAAATGTGCATTACCTGCTGAGAGAGAAGGTGGAGTCACTAGTTGTTGTTGTTATGTTTTAATACCGATTAAATAAAATGAAATAGGCACTTACCAATATAAAGATCGAAAATTGACTGGTCTCTTTTTCTAGCAATAATTACCTCTGAGTTAAACGCAATTTCGTAAGAATTCAATTCACGAGGGACTATTTCACCGTTAGTTACTTGTCCTCCTATAACTAGCCATCGGTATGGTGTATTAAACTTTTTGCTTTTGTTTGCCTGTGGGAATTGGTAGGAACTTATCAATCTTTCTTTCAAGATAGATTTAAAGAACTAGGTACTCTGTTTACTAAATCTTACTTTTTCTAGATAATCTCCAACAGTTGGACAATTTAAGTCCACAATAATAAAGTCCTTATGTGTTTCAGTCTCGAAGGTTTTAGTATGTTTAGTCCCAAATTTAATTGTGATCGGTGTTTTAAGCATTCCCAAGCGTGTTGTTACATTAATTTTTGTTCCTAAAATTAATAAACGTAAATAAATTAGGTAGGTACCAATTAATTTACTGCTCCGTTATTAAAATGTTAATTCTCCCTTTATTTTTATATCGAATTCCTCATCCTTTCTTATAATAGTTATAATAGATAGAGCTTTTGTTAAAATAAAGTTACCTGGAATAAGTAATGAAATGAATAAAAAAACCTGTGATTATCTTACTTGGTTTCCAACAAGAAAAAACAGTAATAACACTTGGCCTTTCATAAGACTTTACAACATCGATCATCATTTCTATCTGCTCATATTCATCAAGTAATGCAAAAACACATTGCAACAAACGAAAGAATACAGAAAACCAGAAAAGTTTCATTTTAACAATGTTTAGTGGTAATCATAGATTTAGCATCTAAGACTGCGGTAATTTATGAACCTAAGCAGTCTAATTAGAAACTTTAAGTAAGTGCTAAGTTAATGTGTAGTAACTGTTACCTCCGAACGCTACTTTTATAGGAACTAAGCTACAATGCCAAATATTAAAAAGTCAAAAGCTGGCAAGGCAAGTCTGATGAAATAAATCTCATCTGTAATTATTAGTTGCAAACCACAAAGCTCCGTTAATCATGGGGGTGGGTTGACTTAATTGCCATAGGAGGAAAACACAAGCTAACACTGTAATTAAAACTGTGGCATAATCATAGGTGTATTTGTATACTTAATTTATTTATATGGATGTACCAACTTGGCAGTCTAATATAATAAGTCATTGGTCAGTTTTGAAAATTATTTGATACAAGGTAGGGTTATTGATAATTTAAAAACAGAAAGATGTAGTTTACTTTTTTATTGTCTTAAAACTAACAATTCATTTCTTAGCCTTAGCTTCTCGCGTCGCTTTCCTTTCTGCTGCTCTTGCGAGTTGCTTGGCAGGCTTAAGGTTGCCTTTCTTGCAGAATCTCTGGTTCCTCAAGAATTTGGGGTCCATCTAAAAAGAAAATTACTCATTAGAAAAAATATAAGCATTACTTTGTTGGTATTCTTAATTTATCATGAAATCTTATAGTAAGATCAATGCTTATAGGTACTGGTTTCTGTAACCTTAGATTTAGTCACAAAGAAGATTGATAGAAAGAAGAGATTTCTCCTGATGCACAATGCAGTAAAGTAACATTTGTAAACATTTTATAACAAATGTTTGTTATAAAATTTTTACAAACATTACTAAACATGCAGCGTGGGAGCACCATCACATCAAAGTTCAGTAGATAATTCTCTAACTAGCTCTAGTAAACATTTCATCACTATAACATTATATAGCTAGTAAGAGTAGACAATGAATGATGATGATAAACAATATGTTATTTAATAGGTAGGTACCTATCGATCGTATTTATGTAAATGAAAATTTAAATTCATTAGATAACTATGTAGAATAATTCTATTTGAATATACTTACACCAAGGGTGGACTCGTGCCTAACATTTTTAGGCTTCTTGATGCCATTTCTGTGGGCTTTGCGGTCTAGAAAGAGAGAAAATAATCAGTTGAGCTTATGACTTCCATGATAAACAAACCATTTATTATGATAAAAATATTGGGAAATTAACGTTTTATCTTCTTGCTTAATGAATATAGAATCATCAAAACTTGTTTTATACCTAAAAACACTAAGGAATGAATCTTGTATTTACGTACTTTGGTTGTGATTTGTGTGATTCTTTGACTTGGCCATAGTGTCGGATTATTATCCTGAAAGTAAAAAATACTCGTGAATTCACACAGAATAAACAAACGTCGTCAGCACACACAAATAAATCTTGTATAAAAACACACGATTTCTCAGATAATTCACGAAATAATCGAATAAACAAGAACACTAACCTAAAACCGGAGAAGGCTGAATCGTAAAGAAATGTCAATGTCAAAATGACAAGACAGATAACGTTCGTAAATGACATACCATCAATAGATTTTTTTTATAGCTCTGGCGACTTACCTTTTAAGCAATATCAGCAAGTGCATACTAATAATACATACTTACAGTGACTTATCTATTTTGAAAAATGTGACTCTGTCATGGTATTTTTAGCCATCATCGGTTTCTATGTGAATTAATTTACGTGAAGTATTTATTTATAATCATTTATCAACCACACTTGTTATTCCTCAGTGTCAGCAAACCAGTGTAAAAATGTAGGCAGGTACGTAAGTGTAATTTTTAACCCCCGACGCCAAAAGAGGGGTGTTATAAGTTTGACGTCGATGTCTGTGTGTCTGTCTGTGGCACTGTAGCTCCTCAACGCATGGATGGATTTGGATGCGGTTTTTTTTTTATTTAAAGCTTGTATTCCTGGGAGTGTTCTTAGATATATAATATGCAAATTGGTTCAGCCATTTCAAGGTCATTAGCTCTTTTGTCGGCTGTGGTAGGATTGTAAAAAATTAAATTAAAAATTTAAAAAACCCCCGTCTATATAAAGTAACAAATAAGTAGTATTTAACTTTCATACAAACTATATTACGTCGAGGGACCGTTCAAGTATTACGTAAGCACTATGGGGGGGCGGGGGGTTCTTTGCTTTGCTTATTTTGGATGACATGGGGGGTAGGGGAGTCTAGATGATGATTACGTCATCGGTAGTTATTAACTTTTTTACACGAATGGCAACTCTCACATTGTGCATTCCTCACCTTGTCCGGGGTTGGTGAGAGAGCTATTGCTGAATTTTCAGGAGAAAACGTGTTTTCGGCTGGCAATACTGCATATCGTACGATATTTACCCCTCCTATACCTGTCTAAAGTAGAAAGTATACCACCACTACCAGGTGGGGATGCCCTCCCCCGCGCCACAAATCGAGCGCGCCCTGCTTCATTGCGTTGTTGAACTTCGCGGAGTGTACACGTGTTTTTGAAACGAGTTCTGAGTGATATAAAGTGCAAGTTTATTCAAAATGGACTCTGACTCGACTGGCAGTACGCGGCGCAGCAAACGGCGGCACCGACGGCGACGACATCAGCGAGACTCTTCAGCGTCGAGCTCAAGTTCCCGTGATAGCTCTGTTGAGCGCGCAAATTGGCGACATTCTGGTATGTCAATTTTACATCAATTGTGTAATCAGGTTCAAGTTTTGACTGATTTTATGAATCAATCTCACGTGGCGGGAAATCAGACAAGTGTGGGTACTGAGTCTCAAAGCTCACAAAAGCCCGCCACTGCGACTGAATATTGTGTAGTACCGCCTGATACATTAGAAAATCCAGATATTGAACAGGAGTTTTCGTTTAAATCCCTTCATACTTCTTTAAAAGATTCGGGGGTAGGTAAAACAAATCCTGACTCACTTGAGTTAATAAATTCCTTACAATTGTTTGGATCACCTGATTGGCTCAATATAAATTTCATTGAGACCCAGAAAACTTATTTGGCTAAACCTGGCTTCGTAGAATTAGAAGCTAATGATGATTTGAAGCCGTTTGACAAAAACAAATTTCTTCCATCGTGCGAAAGGGCGCTAGCGGCTATATCTAACGCTATTTTGATGCAACGAAGTATTTTGCAGAAAAATGTCGCCCATTTACTAGCTTATGTAAAAGATCTACAAACGCTTTCGTATGATGACTTTTGTAAAAAAGTAAATGATTTGTTTTGCGAAGATACAGATTACAATAAGATCTCAAATGATATAATGCAGATTGTTTGTGGCAAACGAGCTTCAATTATCAATAATCGCCGAACAGAGCTTCTCAAATCAGTACAAAATACCTTCACGGCAGATAAATTTAAAAAGATACCTCCAACCTCTGAGTTTTTATTTGATCCGGATAGTTTTTCTAAATTGCTTGAAAGGGAAGGAGGCCCTTCTAAGGTTTTTACAAAGCCTCAAACATCAAAAAAGAATTTGTTTGCTTCTACATCAAAAGGCAATAACAAATTTCCTTTAAAAAATCAATTTTTACAACCTTTTCGTGGAACCAATCAACCTGAGCCATCGGGTAGTTCAAGATACAAGGACAGGGACACGACGCCTCGCGGTAAGAGGAAATATGAATCAAAAAAATCTCTTGAATACCGTCGCGGTGATACCAAGAGGCGTCGCTATGACTGACTCGGACGGGTTTCAAGCAGGTCGTTTAAAAGATTTCCTTCCTCAGTGGGTAGACATCGGAACCCCTGCTCCAATTTTGAAGATAATTTCGAATTTTCGTATCCCATTTCTAGAAAAACCCCCCTTGATTTTACCAAATTTAAATTTTTATCAAACTCACGATACTCCACAAATGGCGTTGGAAATTCAAACCATGTTGAACATGGGAGTTTTAGAAAAAGCGGAGATGGGTCCAAGTTTTGTATCTCCAATGTTTTTAATCCCAAAACCAGACCAAAGTTATCGGCCAATCTTCAATTTAAAAGCGTTAAATTACTACATATCAATCAAAAAATTTTACCTGATTTCACATTTCGAAATTCCAAATTTTTTACAACCCGGAGATTGGATGACCAAAATAGACATGTCGCAGGCTTATTTTCACATAAGTGTCAACAGAAGCCACAGAAGATTTTTGAGGCTAATTTTTCGGCACGGCCTTTATCAAATGACATGTTTACCTTTTGGCATTGCATGTGCCCCAAGATGTTTTGCCATGATAACCAATTTCTTAGCAGAGAAACTTCGCAGCGCAGGTGTTCGTATTGTCGTCTACCTCGACGATTTCCTGATTGCCAATCAGGACAGAAGCTTGCTTCAGCAGCAAACTTCTATGGTGAAGGAGTTTCTTCAATATTTAGGATGGATTCTGAATCTAGAGAAATCTGTGATGGTACCTACCCGCAACATCGAGTTTTTAGGTATCCAATGGGACACTCTAAAAAACAGGAAGTATCTTCCACCAAAGAAGGTACTGAAACTGCGACTGGAGTTTCAGCGACTCCTTTCGAACAATGCGTGCTCTCTAAAGGAGGCACGCTCCATTCTGGGTCGATTAAACTTCGCCAACTATCTTGTACCACAAGGTCGATTACATTGCCGTCACTTTCAATATTATCTCCGCCTTCTTCGCAGAGCAGAACGGCCGAGACAAAAATTTGTACTTCCAAAGGAAGTGACAACGGACCTCTTGTGGTGGAATCGGAGGGTAAGCGACTACTCGCTCCTTCATTTACCCCAAATATCTCACCATCTCGTGACAGATGCATCAAATTACGGATGGGGAGCTCTCTTGAACGACACTTGTATGTCGGGCATTTGGGAACCACACCAGCAGAGCTGGCACAGCAATCTGAAAGAGTTAGTCGCGATTCAGAACGCGATCGAAGCTATGTCGGACCATCTACACGGTGCCAGTCTCTTGATTCAATCCGACAATACTACTGCCCTGGCATACTTAAAGAACGAGGGAGGAACCAAATCCAGTCGCCTAATGCTCCAGACGCGTCAGGTATGTCAGTTAATCAAGGACTTAGGGATAGTAGTCACTTACCAACACCTACCAGGTCGCTTCAACGGTGTGGCCGACCATCTATCGAGGGGAAAGCCTATTCCAGAGTGGCATCTCCTACCGGAAGCGACAGCGCTGATATTTCGCTCCTTCGGAGTCCCACAGGTGGACCTGTTTGCCTCCGAACGTGCCCACGTGGTTCCACACTACGTCACGTTGGATCTACGGGACCAAGCAGCTCTGTTCCACAATGCCTTCAGCAGGCAGTGGAATTTTCGACTAGCCTGGGTATTTCCCCCGCCGGCTCTCATACCTCGTGTGTTGACTCATCTGAACACTTGCCAAGGTCGATACATTCTCATAGCCCCTCTTTGGACGAAATCTTTTTGGAGGCCAGACCTACAGAACAGGGCCCTCAGCAGGCCAGTTCGATTACAGAACCTTCACAGGTCATTGGTGGATCTATCAACAGGTCGGGCTCTCCCCAATGTAAAGGATTTGGTGCTAGAAGCTTGGCTGATTGGAGCTGGGACTCGCTTCTGCAGGGCTGGAATGACGAGGAGAAGGCTGTATTGATGGGTGGTTGGCGTGAGTCCACTTTAATTTCATATAAACCGGCATGGAGCCGTTGGGTTAAATGGTGTGCGGAAAATAATGTGCCCGCAGTGACACCTAAGGCTGAAGACCTGGCAAAATTTTTAACATATCTTCACCTTGTTGAAAATTTAGCGCCATCGACAATACAACTACATAAATCTGTTGTATCTACTATCTGTGAACCACATATTGGTTGCAAGCTCAGCGACAATATGTTTGTACGCCAAGTAATTAAATCTGTTGCAATTGCAAAACCCAAAACAACCAAAGTGCCTATATGGGATCCACAGGTGGTAGTAACGTGGCTTCAAGGTAACGTTCCCGATATTATAACATTATTTGAAGCATGTCGACGATGTGCTACTATTCTTCTGCTAACGTCAGGACGGCGCGTCCACGATCTTACTTTGTTACTTATTTCCCCCGACCACATGGAGGAAGTGGACGGTGATATAATATTGTGGCCTATTTTTGGATCAAAAACTGACAACGCGCGCCGTCAACAATCGGGATGGAGACTTAGTCCCCATGAAGAGCAATCTCTCTGCCCAGTTTACTGGATTCGGCGAGTAATAGAGATGTCTGCGACAAGACGGGGCTCACTTCAACAACTTTTTATTACTACTCAAGGTAAGCCGAAGCCCGCTTCCAGAACCGTTATTGGAGGTTGGGTTAGAACAATCTTTAAATCAGCTGGTATAGACGCTACCCCCGGCAGCTGTCGCTCGGCAGTGGCCTCCTTTAACTGGTTATGTAATGTCCCAATAGACAGTATTTTAGATAAAGGTAACTGGAAGCGAGCTTCGACTTTCCATAAATTTTACTGTACCTAAAGAAATCAATAGAGTTAACTCGCAGTGTAATCAAAATCTTTCCAATCTATTTAGTGTGGTTTAATAAGGTTTATTATTCCTATATATACTAACGAGTTTATTTTGCATGCAATCTTGCTTTAAACAATATTTTGATTATTATTTTAATTTTGTTTGTTTTTCTTCCTAATTTAGAGTTTTCAATAAAACTCATTATTTTCATATGTTCATATTATTCATATAACCACCCCAACACTATACCTACAACCTATAATTCATGCACTTCACTTACCTAACAAATATTGTTAACATAATATACAGATTCCCTATACATCTTTCTAAAAATAATTTGAAGTGCTTTTCACCACACCAGGTGTTAACAGACAGTTCTCACCAACCCCGGACAAGGTGAGGAATGCACAATGAGAAGGTTTTACCTACCAATAAAACCGCCATTGTGCTCCGATCCTTGTCCGGGCTATTTTTATTTCACCTGGTTGGTGAGATCAATGAAGCAGGGCGCGCTCGATTTGTGGCGCGGGGGAGGGCATCCCCACCTGGTAGTGGTGGTATACTTTCTACTTTAGACAGGTATAGGAGGGGTAAATATCGTACGATATGCAGTATTGCCAGCCGAAAACACGTTTTCTCCTGAAAATTCAGCAATAGCTCTCTCACCAACCCCGGACAAGGATCGGAGCACAATGGCGGTTTTATTGGTAGGTAAAACCTTCTCATTGTCTTTGCTTGAAAACGAAACGCATTTTCGGGGATTCCCGCAAATAATGCATACGTTTAGGCACTCGCTTTAGAACCAAGTATTTTCTTATTTTTAAAATTATAATTATAATATTAAAAAAAAACAATATATTAATTGAAAAATGTTTACGTAAGCATAGGGGAGGGGGTAAGAGCTTTGCTTACTTTTGCTGACAAGGGGGATGGGGGGGTAAATAATTGTAATAAATCTGCTTACGTAATACTTGAACGGCCCCTAATTCTTAATATAATGCAATGGTGCCAGCAGATGAGGAGCTTATGATGGAGTCCAGCTCTCCACCCATTCTTGAAAAATGTAACAGCAGATATGTCGTGTTTGGATTCGTTTTGATCAGTGTTTTATTCTTAATATAATGCAACGTTGACAACAGGAGGAGCTTATCATAATTATACAGGGTGTAACGGAAAGGGTATATAATCCCGAAAGGGGGTAACTCTGGAAGGGGAAACAAAGCATATTCCAAAATATCAGCTCTCTAAGTCCATCCTACGATTTTTAAAACGCATTTGAATTGCAGACTTCTGCAACACATTGCCTGATATTGCCCATCACTATTGAGCAATCAGCTTTTAGGGTGATTGACCGCTGTCCCCACCGCTTTTACACCTATCTGTACGCCTGGCATGTCAAAGTGGGTTCCGCATATGTAATTTTTCGTTTGTAAGTAAAATGTCGTTTTTACATGTTTTTTGTAACATGATTTTTTTATTTTCATAAAAGGAAAATTAAATAAAGAACATAAAACGCGTAATACGTAACACATTCGTACGCGCGACGTAGTAAGTACCTACTACGCTCTGTACGTACGCCTTACGCAGAGCTGCTGGCTGGCCCTAATTAAAACTAAAATTCCTTTTAAATTAAATCACTTGAAGGTAAGTCTTTCGATTTCTCGTTTACATTCCTAGGTTTTTTTTTTCTAAGTAAAAAAAAACGGTTGGTTTTTATTTTAAAGTTTTTTTTTTCTTGCTCAAAACTGACCAATTGAAGACAAAAAATCTTATTATCGGAGTGGTTTAGTGTTTCCACGCTACCAGGAAACTACGAATATGAAGAAGTTCAGTCCGATAATTTGAAACCATTTTACAAAGGAACTCTAACCACCACTCGCGCTGAAAATTTGAACCAATAAGGATCAAGAAGATCGATAATTCGATAACGAAAGGACCAATGACATTATGTTGGGGCGTGACCAGGACTCTGGCGAAGGGCGGAGGGAGAGCGTTCGGAAAAGTTCGTATGGGCTCGGTCGGCGGTCGGCTCATTAATTTCCCTTCAGTCGCTCTCAATTCGTTGTCGCGTGTGCACTTGTGCTTTCGTATCTAATTGTGTAGTGGCTTCCTTTTGCTTTCGCCATGTCTTATGATTCCAATTCGGAATATTATAACATGATTATGTGCGTTGGGTTTACCAACGGTGATTTAAGTGCAGCTCGCGAGCTCTATCGTGAGCGCTACATCGACGGGAGACCAGCTGATGAAGCTAGGCGCATGCCTTCGTACGGCTGTTTCAGTCGCTTGGTGAATCGACCGCTGCGGTCCCCAGACTTGACCCCGCTGGACTTCTTTTTATGGGGGCACATAAAGAATATTGTTTATGCCGTGGAGTGAGCAAATGGAGCAGCGCATTAGAAATGCGTTTAGTACTGTGACGCCGGAGATGCTAAGAAACACTAGAGCCTCTACCTACAGGCGAGCTGGTTTGTGCATCCAGCAGGGAGGACGCCATTTCGAACCATTTCTGTAAATGTAAGTAAGTTTTAATTTATTTTCAAACCTTATCGAATACCTTACTTAGGTACCTACTTACTTAATTTAATTAAATTTCCATGTTACCTACCTATTATTTTTTTGTAACAAAAATTATCTAGTAAATTACTAATTACTTAAGCACCTACATAAGCGTAAGGTCACTAATTTATCTTACTTTTGTTTCAGCTTCGATACCTACGATGCGTTACGAACAGCTGTTTTCGTAGACATGCACGTCCTGCAGTGCCCGAGCCGCCTTAGGTAATTACACGCGCCGCGCCGCCATTATCTTAATAAAATTATTATTTAGGTACCTACTGCAGCAAAAAAATACTAATTTATCTTACTTTTGTTTCAGATTTGATACCTATGATGCGATTTACGAACGATTTTCGTATTAGGCGGGTCCCACAGTCTCCGAGTCGCGCTTTACGTAAGTACTTAGGTCGCTTTTTTAGTAAATGGTACCTACTGAAGCGTAAAAACACTAATTGATCTTACTTTTGTTTCAGATTTGATACCTACGATGCTTTATGAACAGCTGTTTTCGTAGAGACGTCCCCCTGCCCCCGTCCCCGCAGCGCACGCGTCGCGCTTTACGTAAGTACTTGTACTTAGGTCGCTGTCTTATCTAATGGTACCTACTGAAGCAAAAAAATACTAATTTATCTTACTTTTGTTTCAGATTTGATACCTACGATGCGTTTTACGAACGTTTTGCGTAATACGCGGGTCCCATAGTCTCCGAGTCGCGCCCTATGAACTGTTTTCAACGAGGACTTTTTGAACCATTTCTTTAAAAGTAGGTATGCAATTTCAAACCTTACCTACCTACTCAGGCATTGTTTTTTTAATAAAATTAACGTGTTAATGGAACCACACATTTTGGATAGGTACTTACCTAACTTTTGTAACTACTTATGTAGGTAACTATTTTTGTTTTCGTAATAAAAATTATTTTGTAAAATACTAATTTACTTACTTAGGTACCTATCTACTTATGCATAATCTCACTCATTTAATTTACTTTTGTTTCAGCTATGATACCTACAACGCGTTACGAACGTTTTCGAGACGTCCGTCCTTGGCCGCGCGCCCGAGCCAAGGCCAAACGCTGCCGCCTCGGTCGGTATCCTTTGATAAAGCCGCCGCCGCCGCCGACCGGCGCGATTTGAGCGTATGCGCGGCATGGCTTTGTGCAAGGAGAGAGAAGGAAGATGGGCGGGGTTGTCGTATGATGAAGAGAGAAGAAAGACGGGCGGGGCTAGTGATAGTGTACAGTAGGGATGTAACGAATGTCGGTTTTTAAGCATTCGCGAATGCGAATGCGAATGCGAATATCTGTTGTTGACATTCGCGAATGCGAATGCGAATGCGAATATACAGATATGTAGGTATGTGTAGGCAAGACAAAGACAGATCAATGCATTACTTTAAGTACTTAATAACCTCCTAAATGACATTGGGACTTGGGACCTTTCTTGACCCATTTTGAAAACATGAATGAAAATTATAGAAGTTTTTGGATAACCTTACAAGTTTTATAACTGTGCAACTTTTTGTATATGTTACAGTCAAAACTCATATCCAGTCAAAACCACTTTTAACTGCAATAACCACCAGTCCAGTAAAATTTAAGGTGGTGAAAATTACGAGGAAAATCATCACAGTAATGTCATACAATCTTTTTTTACGTGATTTGTGCTTATACAATCGACTTCACACAAAAGGGTCCATCTGATCGATTTGATATAAAAAATAGCTAAATCACAATTTGGATTATGTATGTAAGGAACATAGATATGTCTTGGCTTAATACATCAGCTACCAAATACCCTGTATATTATAATTTTTACCTGGAAATTATTTAATAACGTGAATTTCCTCTTAATTTTCACCACCATAACTTTTTATGGATAACTGCTGGTTATCGCAGTCAAAAGTGGTTTTGACCAACTTGACCACAAATATAATACAATTTTTAGCAAAATGTAATAGGTGCTCAATAATATTAGTAAATAATTAATTTAATACAAAAAGTGACTAAGGTCATCATATAGGCGTGGAACGCGGCAAAGGGGACGAGAGAACGACACATTTTTTTATGATATCTACCTCATTATTGAGATTATTATCATGATTTTATACAAAAAAATAGTTAAGAGGGTAAAAGTAATCATACTTTTATGATTCATATTCCGATACCCTAATTTATGCTCATTAAACCAGTACATGTAGATTGTAGATGTCTCGGCCTTTAAAATAAGGTATGATTCAACAGTAATTTTTCCACAATAAGTCTGGGAGACTGTGTCTGTCTTTGTCTTTTACCTAATATTGTTTTGACACTCTTTATTTTTTCAATTTCATATTCGCAATTTATTCAAAAGATATTCGCGAATGCGAATGCGAATGCGAATATCAAAAATCATGCGAATATTCGCGAATGCGAATGCGAATATTCGTTACATCCCTAGTGTACAGTGCCATATGATTAGACGAATGACCTCAATAGTGTTGCGACACGTTTGTTTACATTCTAAAATTAAAATTAATCAAATTTAAAAAAAAATAAAAGTGTTTATTTCGATTTGAAATACGGCTAGAAGACTTCTACATAATGTGCAGAGTATGCCCTTTTCGGGATTATATACCCTTTCCGTTACACCCTGTATAATAAAGGTTTAAAAACTTCGAAATAAAAATTAAATTTAAATTTAAAATACCCCCGACTATAAAAAGTAACAAATAAGTAGTACCTATTTAACTTTCATACAAACTTCATTTTGTCGGGGGACCGCTAAGTAGTTTGGTGGGTATGCGAATATAACTATCATAAATAATCATAATGTGATATCAAAATGTAAAAAATACCTGTGAAATGTTTAAAATGAATCGATAAGTATAATTAAAATATTCGTAAGGAAAATAGAATGCGGTCCCCAGACGTAATGAAGTTTGTATGAAAGTTAAATAGGTACTACTTATTTGTTACTTTTTATAGTCGGGGGTTTTTTACATTTAAATTTATTATATTCTGTGTCAGTACACAGAACACACGTACAGTTACGTACAGCACACCTCTTGATTGTTTAGATTATAATTTGAACAAATCACGAACAAATTAAATTGAATTGGACAAAGATATTTGATAAAATGTAAACCACCCTTAAATTTCTAAATAGTATGTTATAAACAAGTTATAAAGGTAATTATTACAAAACCATGGCAACATTGGTGACGTGACGACTTCTGTCAAAGTTCAATAGGTTTCGTGGATGAAATAAATAATTTGTGTCGAATTATATGAAGAAACCGTCTGAAACTGTGTAAAAGTGTACCAGTTTCCATTGCTTAATTGAATATGGTTGTTCTTGAAGGTGAAGCTGGAGATGCCAAGCAGATATCAGCAGAAGAAATTGATAAAGATGAAGCGAAGCCACCAAGTCTCTTATCATTAGAAAGTATCCTTTTTTCTTAATAAAAAGTCAAACAAAATATGCTATAAATTAAAAATTTGTTTTGTCCTCCATATAATCTTCAGTTGAGTATGTTAAACTGTCCAAAACCTGCACTAACTTCCTTCCATAACCCTACTTTAATTATGGTATGACACTACCTTTTGGGAAGCTTAATAAATATACACTTCTATCCGCGACATTGCCAGCCTAAACTCTGTCGACTCCTGAAGGATTATAAAACTGTTATATAGAATTATTTTAATGGAATTATTCATGTTATGGTAATAACAAATGATAATCCAATATGTTGCCCCAAGGCAGTCAACTATCTACCTATCTTTCCCAATTTAGTTTTAAAAATTGGTTCCATTGTAAGAAAATTGCCTCCTTAACATGAAACAGTATTTCGAAGCACAAAAGACGCACAGCAGCAACATGGATTGCGTCACGGAGATTTTCAGCGTTACAGAGGGTACTGTTCACGGCGCATCCGACGTCTACGTAAAGTACTCAAAATGCCCCAGGTATTTTTCGTTACAGACTAATAAAATATTTGAAATATAGTTTTGTAAGACATGACATGACGAACTATTTTTGAAGTATTATTTTAATTTAATAACTGTTAATATTTTTATAGGGAGATAGACGTCATTATCGGCGCCGTGATGTTACAATCACCCATCTGACAGCTAACAATGCCGAGAATAGATTACTGAGTGTACCACTGCTTCAAGCTGAAAGAGCCTGGGCCCATGCAATGCAATTGCGACAGGAAGCCAATACTGAGCCAAGGAAGAAGTTCCATCTCATATCTAGACTCAGGAAGGCATCTGCACATGCACAAACATTGTTGCAATTATGTGAGGTAAGTCAAGGAATGAGAAAAGCCACATACTATGCATTTCATACAAAGTACCGTACCTATAATTGCAGCAAAAAGTAAATCTGAAACAACTTAAGCTAACCCAACCTCCACAACAACACATTTTACTTTTATAATACAAAATGATGAATTTAAAGTCTGCACACTGCTATTAGCCTAACATGATTTTACATTGACAGCAAAGCGGCGCATGTGACGCGCGCACGCAATTAGAAGCTAGCGCGTACGGAGCGTGGCTCACTGGGATATTGCTTGTAGAACTTCAGCAATGGCGCGCTGCCGCAGAGAGCTTGCAACGCGCTCAATTAGTACTCGACAAACTTTGCGCGGCGCTACCTGAAGATGAACGCCTCGTTTATAAGCAGAAGGTAAAGTTATAACTTATGTGAGAATAGATGATCCTGTTACGAAGTCCACTAGACTAGAGTGCAGTATTTTTACAGCACAGGCAAATAAGTTCTAGTTATCGATAAGAAAGACTATGCATTAATAGTTAAATATCAAATATCTTCAAGAAAAAAAATACTTTTTTCGATCTCTGACGGGAATATAACCCCAATGATGAACTTTTAATAAGATAATAATCAATTGTTTTAAAAACAGGTGGAAGAGCTGAAGCCGAGTTTGCGTTATTGCGCGTACAACATTGGCGATCAGTCGGCGGCGGGCGACCTTGTTGCTATGCGCGGACAAGGGCTCATTGAGAACTTGGACTCGCTTATGGCTCAGGCTAAGTAAGTTTCAGAAAAAAAAATAGAAATTACTTGAAAGACTTGCATATTATGTGACTCGGAATTTATTAAAACTTTGTTCCAGGGAATCCCGTACAGGTGTAATGCGCGAGATAGAGTGGCGTGGTCGACGCGTGACTGTTCGACCGGAGAAGGTGCGGTTGTTCCTCATAGCGCTGCAGGACCTCGACAAGTCCGTCGCAGAGGCAGCCACGACGCAAGCCAAGATCGACATCATCGAGAACATCTTGATGGACTGCAAAGACGCCATATCTGCCATCAAAGACGAGATCAAAAATGATCCCAAACTTAAAACACCGTCCGAAACTCAAGTATCGGGAATAAACTACTTGCTGTCTTACTTGATGTATTTGCGTCTGATGCGCACTATAGAAAGGAACAACTTGCTGGTACAGCAGGCCGAAGAAGTGCGCAGAAACAACCAGCAGATAGACGGCAAGAAGGTCCGTCCCCATGATCTAACACGTTTATATGAAATCATACTCCAAAACTTTAATGAACTGCAACAACTGCCTGGCTTCGAAAACGACCCCGCTTATCAGGCGGAAATTGAAACGCAGATGAAGGCGTACCGTGCTTTCCGATGCTACTATATTGCACAAGTGCTTACCAGCCTACGTCGGTTCCGAGAAGCTCTCGCCATGCTGGAGCGCTGCACTGCTTACACCAAGGACTCGTTAGCCAGCAAGTTGGAAGACAAGCAGCTAGTTGAGAAACTGAAAGTATTGAAAAAGGATATCGAAAGCTGCAAGTTTGAAGTTCACGCAGATTCCGTTCTAGAGGACGACGAGGAGCAAGACGAGGAAACTAAATACACTTCCAGTGGAAAACCTTACAAGGAAAAGAAACCGCTCGTAGACAGACTGGATGAGTACCGCGAAGACACACAGGTGCTCACCAAGAACCCCAATATTTATAAAATCCCACCGCCAATGGAAGCGATTCCTTGCAAACCACTGTTTTTCGATTTGGCCTGTAATTTCGTGGAGTTTCCCAACCTGGATGACAAGACAGGTGCAGCGGATAACAAGAAGCAAGCTGCCGGTATCACTGGACTCGTTAAAGGAATCTTGGGCTGGGGTAAAGGCGACAAATAATTTTCACAGACGCTTATTTATCTTATCGCATATATAAACGGGATTTCATGTAAAAATATATGTATCAAATATATTATTTACGTTTGTTTTAATACGACTTTCAGGTTTTCCCCATTAAAATGTGTATTCAGCAGTGTAAAAATTAAAAAGAATCATTGAGTTTGAAAGTACAAAAATATAATTTAACATTGAAACAATATATTTTACATTGTGTAACATTCGTGTAATGGCATTTTACATAATGTGGAACTAATAGCGATACTGTGGTATAGGTAAAGTTATATTTGCTAGTCAAATGCCCTACATGTACACACTTATGAGAATGAGGACCCAGTCAGCTGAAATCTAGTCAAACATGTCATACTGTACAGTATAAAAAATTACAAGTGAAGCAATAGGACTTTATACACATATACAAATATTTACACCTCATTGCTTCTAAAGATAAACATTGACGTAAAGCGTCTGTACTGAGATGTTTTCGCAAGCAATACCTACAAATGAATTCACATTTAGTAACTCATCGTTTATTAATTTTAATATTGCCACCGCCGGATTCACGTTAACAGCATGGACACGTTAACCTTTTCTATGTAGGATACGAATGTACTCGTTCCATAAAAATGACCCACTTAACATTTTTCTAAAAATGTTAGACGCTGATTTGCCTTCACTTACTAAGCAAGTGGTGCTACACTATCGTATGTGAACAAAGGTACTTGTAGTCAAATCCGCTTCCGAGATTTAATTATGTGTGCTCATCTAGATGTATCGCTACACGCAACAGAATTAGTTTTAACACTCAATATGTGGAAGCAGATTTCGGTAAGACATTGGTCACACAGTAAAAGCGTTAAATTCACAGAACCGAATGCGTGATTATTTTTCATACAATGATTATGTCACTCGTTATATTTTTACTATTCTAATATAATTTTTGATTCTCTCCAATCCGTATCCCTGTATAACAACGGAGGAAGCTCGCGGTAGTTCTGCCAAATTATCCTGCCGCGGCCGTATCGTTTCGCACTACTACAATATTTTAATTGGTATATAACAATTTATCCTAAAATTACAGTTTAACAGCTCTCGACCGTCCCATCTTTTACACATCGGAAAATATTATAATCGTCATTGTTTTTTTTTATATCAATTTGAATAAACACTGCAATTAAGTAGAAAAACATTTAGAGTAGTTCATACTACTAGGTTCGTATAGACGGGATAATTATATGAAACGACTTAATTGTAATATTTACGTATTGTGTATTATAGTCGCGTAGTAATTCTCACTAATTATGTTGAACGCACTATTAAATCGATCGCTAACGCATGTTTACTTTCCGATGCGCCGGAGCAGCGACCGCCGAGTAGAGCCGCGGGCGGCGCTAGTGCGGCGCCAGCGGCGGCCAGTGCTGCGCGTCGTGCGCGCCCGCGTCCGGCGCCAGCAGCAGCTGCCCGCACACCGCGCACACCGTCAACGCGCCCAGCGAGCGGCCCAGCGCCAGCTCCTGCTGCTTGCCGATGTCGGGCAGCAGCGCCACCAGCTCCGCGAACTCGTCGTCGAGGCGCGGGCCCAGCGCGCGACGGCAGTGCTCGTAGAAGTCGTCGGCGCTGATGAGGTCGTCGCGGAAGGCGCGCGACGCCACCTTGAAGTCGTGCACGGCCGCCGCGCCGCCCAGCGCCGCCGCCATGCGCTGCACCAGCGCGCAGTTCCGGCGCTCGAAGTCCGGCGGCGGCACGTACGCGTGCGGCGGCGCGGCGAACGTCTGGCCCGACGAGTTGGTGAACGTCATGCCGTCGCACGGCGGCCGCGCCTTCTTGCCGCCGAAGCCGGGCGGCGCCTTGCCGTTCGGGACCTTCCGCTCGGGCGCGGCGACCGGCGTCGAGTTGGCGCTCCTCGCGCTCAGCGGCGGGTAGTCCTTGGCCCGGAGGGCGAAGTCCCCCGTGCCGCCGTTCCTCTTCTTGTCGACGTCGGCGGCCGTCGCCCGGTCGTCGACGGTCCGGATCTTCCGGTCGACGCCGGGCGCGTCGGCGCTCATGTTGACGGCGACGTCGTACGCCTCCCGCACCTGCCGCGACGTGAACTTGTCCGCGAAGCCGTTGACGTAGCTCGGCACCGTCGGCTCGTCGTTCTCCTTGCGCACGGAGGCGCTCTGCTTCTTCTTCTCCTTTTTACTGGGCTTTGGGTCGGGGCGCGCGGCGGGCGGAGGCTGCGGCGGGGAGGGTTTCTTGCGTGACTTGGGGTTGGCGGGCAGCCCGGGGAAGTCGGACGCCGGCAGCGTGGGGAAGTCCGCGGCGCGGTCGTAGGCGGGCGTGGCGGGCGCGGGCGCGGGCGGCGCGCGCGCAGGCCGCGGCTTGGCGCGCTCCGACTTCACCGTGATCCACTGCGGGGGCGCGGCGGGCGCGGCGCCGCCCGACAGCGCGGGGAACGCCTCCGAGCGCGGCGCCGACTTCTTCGTCTGGGAGCTCGGCTGGCTCCCGCCCTTCAGCGCCTGCATTTCTTGGCTGTTGATCAGGGTGACCTGAAAATTAAGGAGGCGCTTAGTGTCGGCGCGCGGATCTCGTATTTTTGTGAAACGCGTATGCGCCTAATAGGCGAAGTGATTTCGAAGAGTAGTTTCGAAGAGAGTTCGAAGAGCGATTACCTTAGCGGGCTGCACGGTGCCGGCGCCTATGCTGGGGTGGTCGTCGCGGGCGAGCGAGGGGAAGTCGTCGTCGTCGAGCGACGCGGGGTGCGCGGCGCGGTGTGCGCTGGTCTGCGTGAGACGGAAGTTGCTGGCGCTGGCCGGCTGGCTGTGCAGCTGGATCGACACGCTCGGCTTAGCTGGATAAATTAATATATTACGTTTTAGGGACGAGTTGCGTAATGACTGTGTTTCGACAACCATTGGATATAACCCTACCCACAAGTCTTCGGTTAAGCAGGGTATTCGCTCATTACTTTGGTCTCGATCGATCGATCCAATAAAGTAAGTAAAAGGTACTTACAACTCCGTACGATGGCGGCTGCGACGGGCGCCGGTGGTTTGTTCGGAGCGGCCGGCGTCCGCGAGGGACCGGGTCCCCCGCCCAGAGTCGGGAAGTTCTTGTCCGTACGCGCTAACCCGTCTACACCTGCCGATAAACAACAGGTATTGCAATCCAAACGGTTTAACTAGTAGATAAAGTGATTGGTAGATCTCAAAACTAATCTTTATTATTTGCGAAACCTTGTAACTCGATCTGTCGCACTCAAATCAATACCAATAGAATATCAAGGGATTTATCGATGATCGGTGTGGTTCGTAAAACTGTAAGCGAGCGAGCGTACCTTTATAAGCGCGGTTGGGCGCGCCGAGCACGAGACTGGGCGCGGGCGGCGCGGCGGAGAGGCGCGGGAACTGCTCGTCGGAGCGCGTGTCGATGCGCGGCGGCGGCGGCGCCATCGGCGGCGGCGGGCTGCTCTCCTGCCGGTCTCTGTCACACACACGCAACAATTCTTTTAGCTATCCCACTCTATAAGCTGCAGCGTTCCTATATTCTAATGTTCAAATTGACTGGTGGTTGCGGTCCAATTCAAAATGTCCACTATAAACGAGCACAGCTATTCACACACTTTTCGAAGGAGCAATCGTTGACTTTCGATACATCAAAATGAATATTGTGGAAACAAACCTAGGCGCTCTCTGCACTACAGGATGCGGAGTTATATTGAACTGCAGTTCTAAAGTACGCGCCTGTCGCGCGGCGCCACGTGTCATGCCCCGTCCGTGCACGGTTGCTTTATGAGCTGAAAATATTTATAAAATACAATATTACATACTGTATAGCAAAAAGCATTATTGAAAATATCTTACTGTAAATAAACCTGACATGGAAATTTGCAAGCCTAATGTGGAAACGTATCCAAAATATCTTAAGTAACCTTTAAGATCAATTTCAGTTCTAAAGACAGCAGTAAGATGATTCCCAGCGCATTCTCCTTCTTCGCAAAGGAAGTGGTCGGTCCGGAAGTGCTGGGCCAAGGCAGCGTGCGTCGCATAGTACAAGTTCTTCCCATCGGCATCACACAGGTGGCAGTAGAGATGCTCTTTACGTAAATGTCGATACAACTCGTCAGCATCCATGAAACGCTCTTCGCAGAATTCGCAGAGCGGATGGCCTCTGTTGGGAAAACATGGAGTACAAGTTTTAATATCATCTATTTATCCATTGATGAGTGTCAGCTTTTAGATTAGTTGAGGTTTAATGTTGTGTTAACTAAATTATATCAGCCTCTGTGCAACAAAGTGTGTCTGCTCTAGAATAAAAATGTTCTACAAGATTTATTATTACATTTTCCATTGAATTTTACAACAATACGACAATACGACAATGATAAAGTAAGTAGGTACATCACATATTATGATACAGTAAAAAAACTTGAATTTTTAATAGAAATAATAGAATTTAAGTATAATATAAACAAGGCGCAATTTTTTTTTTACTCTAAGAGCACCACAATACTAGTGAGGGAATTCCCAAATAAAAAAATGTATATGACCTACAAGGAGTTTATCAGCAACAAGTAATCAGTTCTTGAAATTTTATACAATGTAACGATTTAATGGAAATATTATCATTATTGCACAAGTACCGAACTTTCAAAAATAAAGAACAATGAGATCATATTTCTAATAATGTTAAACAAAAAATAATGCTTAGAGCTGCAACATACCTATGCGAGGTATCGTCTACATCTCCTTTCCTTCGATGATGAGCTAATTCTTGGCGAGTATAGCACCTTCGCTCACTTGTAAATATCTGTAAAGATATTCATGTTTTATCTTTGTTTTCTCCTTTGCTTTAAATTTTAAAAGATTGTATTTTTCTTTCCATAGGTAAAACTGAATATTTCATAAAAGTTTGAATTCTTACCTTGAGATGTTCAACACAGAGTGCACAAAAGTAACGTTCATGTACTTTACGCATGTGGTCACTGAGCATGCTGAATGTACGAAATGGTTGTATGTTCTCACATATTTTACAGCGGTTTTCCAACAACCGTTCATAGGCTTGCTTTATTTCTTCACTGCAGAAACCTATCTTGAACTGCCTCTCAAAGAGCCGGTCCGTAAACACTGTGTTCCGAAGCTCCTTGTACGGTTTGACTGTATCCGTAAATATAACCTGCACATAAAAGACACCAATTTTCTAAATGATTGTTTGTTTTAAATTAATTATTATATTGCAAACTTTGCAGAAGCATTATTATTTATTCATTTATTAAATTGCACTTTCCAAATATGTAATTAATTACTTTACTACATTTGCGGTTTTATAATAGACGTCTTAATATGGTGCAATTCTGTATAGTCTCAATAACAGCACTCTAACCAACAAATATTATGAAAAATGTTAAGCTGAATGAAAGATTTTTTTTAAGTATTGTCTAATGGGAAAATTTACATTTATTTTTTAGTTTTAATGAAGTAAAAGGAACTGGAATTAACTTACAAAGATGTCAAGTTAGGCAGATATTTTTAATAGTTTCATAAACATTGTAAATTTCGACTGATATAATTATAGGGTGTAAAAACACGTCACTGTAACTGAAATATTGCTCAATATATTTCATTGGTATTATGAATAAGTACTATGTAGATGTCTTACCCTTGAGAGAGCTTGTCGGCATATTGGACACTCATTCTGAAGACAGAGAACACGCATTCGAGTCGAACACTCGAAGCATACGGGATGATCACATTCTCCAATTGAATAGTACACGACATTTTTGAAACACACCACGCAAGTGTTGTTATCGTTTGACTGAGAATCTGCCATGGCTCCCAGCTGGACTTCGGGTTCTGGAAGTAACATCAAAACCTTCATGTATTATTAAGATTAAAGAATCTTAGTGAATATTTTAAATAAAGTACCGCACTTTACCTACGTAAGAGATAAGGGAGAACAAAAATTTCTCAGTTGAGCAAATGAGCACTGGCTGAGAGAGATGATGACAGAAGACAAGACGGGTGAATGAAGTGAATTGACATGGAATTGATTGACAACCAAATCATAGACAATTTTTTTTTTATTCTGCGATTGGGTAAATCCAAGAAATCTGTTCAATCAAAGCAAAAATCAAGATGCAGTTTTAATTTTGTGTGCGTGTGAACCGATTGAGCCAGCTAAATTCTTGCCTAGAAATATGCCTAACTTTTAGTAAAAGTTCTAAAACAATTGTGAAACTTAATATTTTAATTTGTAAAAAGATAGAACAAAAAATATGGCATCAAACATCGGCTCACTCAGTTGATCAAGCTACCTATGAAAATTAGAGAAAGTATTAATTATTCATACAATATTTATATACGAGGATTTAGTAAAACTTTTGCTAAGTGAATCCTGAAAATTTTAGATCGCCTGGTAACGTAATAAAGGTTTTACAAATGATTTCTTCGGCTCACTCCGTCGAAACGTTTTTTCAACCCCTATTTCTGACGAAAATACTGAAAATTGAAACTGTTATGTAATTGTAAAAGTAAGCTAAGAAAATATGAGAATTTGTAAAACACAAAACAAACCACTAACGCGGCAGGTTTTTGTATAATCATTGGTTTCATCGGCTCACTCCGTTGAAACGTTTTTCGTAAGTTAAAAATGTCAATATCTTAAGATTTCTAGCACTATAGAAACTAAAAACTTCAGAAATAGGGGTTGAAAAAACGTTTCGACGGAGTGAGCCGAAGAAATCATTTGTAAAAACTTTAATACGTTACCAGGCGATCTGAAATTTTCAGGATTTACTTAGCAAAAGTTTTACTAAATCCTGGTATATAAATATTATATGAATAATTAATAATTTCTCTAATTTTCATAGGTAGCTTAATCAACTGAGTGAGCCGATGTTTAATGCCATATCCTTTGTTCTATCTTTTTACAAATTAAAATATTTAGTTTTACAATTGTTTTAGAACTTTTACTAAAGGTTAGGCATATTTCTAGGCAAAAATTTTGCTGGCTCACTCGGTTCACACGCACACAATTTTATCTAGCTATAACAGCCCTCTTTTTGTGTCGAGGGTCGAGGATTTAAAATTGCCCATGCCTTATCACGGATTCTATCGGGTAGAGTCCTTTTCACGAAAAAAGTCCTCTAGCCGCGGCTCTGTATTTCAATTTCATGTCAAAATTGATAAATTTGCCATTTATGAGTACAACATCTACCTATATTATGTTTATTTCATTTGTGATTTATTAAATAATACTATTTCCTGCATATTTCGACTGTTGGGGGTCTAAAACGGCTACATCGAGCATTCCATGAGTAGGTATATATTTTGATAAAAATGTCTACTTAGCTATATTTCTGTTATGTAAAAAGTGTATTTTTATTAAGATAAGTAAGGGGTTTTCTACCTACTATGAGGAAAAAGGACAGAAAATAGGGAAAATAGACCTGTCAAATTTAGTTACAAAAATATCCGGGGGACTTCTTTCGTGAATAGCACTCTACCTACCGAACGATATCCGAGCATTTCTCTTTTTTTTGACCACCAATTTCTAAACTTGTCAAAAATTTAAAAGTTGTTAAATGTAAATATTTTATTACTTAATTTAATGAAATAGACTATAAATAATCTGTTTTTGTCTAAGAAACTCCTTTAATTTAAGTATTACAATTGAAATTTGAGAATTTCTAAGTGAGGGTACAAAATGGATTCCATTTTTGTTACTTTTTAAATTAACAATATAATAATAGATTGAAATATATCCGGTATTTTAATGATATTTTAATAAACTGCATGGACTTAATATTTTATGAAAATAAGAAATTTCAGGTAAATATGAAGTTTTCTTTTTTAATTCGAAGAGAATATATTTTATTTTGTTACTTTAGTAAAATTTTATTCAAACTTTAGTTTAAATTAAAAACTAGCAGAAACTGAATACGCTTTCATATTTTGTCGGAAATTTTCACGTAAATATTTTTATTTCTAATCACTTTTATTTGGATTATTTTAATTAATTCGACAAAAAATTTAAAAAACGTGTAAAAAAATATTGGGACAGTAACAAAAAAAAAAACTGACGGTAACAAAATAAAAAACGTAAAGCAGCATGTCCACTTACACAAAATAAGGCAAAATTATGACAAAGAGAAAAAATGAACAAAAGTAGCGGTTGAAAAAAATAGATGAAATACCAAAATATGTTTTCAGTAATTACTTTTTAATACTCATTAAAATTTCAAGAAAATGTAAAGTTGGTAAGTGCACAGGGTTAGTATGATTCATTTTTTTTGACTATTCTTTACAGCTTTTATCATCTAGCTCCTTTTTTGTACTATTTATTGGTCCTTACAATCCTTACATAGCCATTAAGTTTTTTTTTTAAGTTTAACTTAAAAAATTAGGCTTTAGGTTTTTAGTTTTTAAGTTGATGTAAATAGACCTTTATAATTTTTCTTTTTTGTTACTCAAAATTCCCCTTATACGTTACTACACAAAAGTAACGAAAAAGGAAGTAACGAAACACGTGTACGCAAGTGTTTTTAATAATTTAATATGGTTAAATTTAAACTAATTCTAGATTTTTTTTGAAAATATTCTAGTTAATATATTAATTTCGCTTAAAATAATAGTAAAGAGTAATAATACATTGAATTAACCTTGCAAATTAGTAACAAAAACTGAAACTTATTTTATATCGCCAAGCAAGCAGAACTTTAACTGCGTCAAATACACTGATAGAATGGCAGCTATGCAACGTGGTGACTGAGGAAGTATTCTAAAGTGTTGCCATTTGTAAATGGAATAGAATTGGTAGTTTTAAAATTAAATTTAAGTGTATAAAATAGGTAACAAAAGAAGAATTTTATTTTGGAACATTTTTCTGGGACATCACTAAAATTGAATTTTGAAACACAAATAACCGATAATACTATTTATTCGGTATAAAAAATCAACCTTAATACTACAACATAAAAGTTATATTAAAAAAAAAGTAATGTTTCATACGATTTTTTTACAAGAAAGAAATTTGAAGTAACAAAATTTGTTATGGGACAAGTCGTTTTTCATACATTGGGTATTTGGACGTTTAGAATTTTATTGAATATATTCTTTTAAACCAATCATTTTAAACAACTCTTGGTAGTTTTACTTTAAGAAAAGAACAAAGAATATTTTACATAGACCGCTTCCTCCTTGAAGTGCTTAAAATTTAAGATTTTTTTAGGCAAAGTTGTGGGACACTACTGGTGGTCAAAAAAAAGAGAAATGCTCATCCAATGTATTTGTTGCTCATCATCATCATCATCATTATTGGCTATGACGTTGCTACCAGGCCAACAATTAAAAAAAAAACATATTGTAGTGTAGGCGTAGGCAGGTTGGCAGTATTGTGTTTTGTATTTGAAATGCAACGGTTGTTTATTAATAAAATCAAGTTTCGTTCGACTTGCGATTAATTTTGGATTATTTTATTCGTTGTGAAGTGAAATAAATATATTATGTGTTTATTAGTAGTGTCTTATTAGAGCAACAGAACGATCATCATGTATTTTGAGGTACGAAAACTTTTGAGCTGAATTTATACTATTTAATAATGATCGTATGTAGCTCTTTATCAGTATTTTCAATTTTTATCACAGATTGAGAATACTCCGGAGCATATCAAAAGGGCTCGACGTCGCACAGTAGTGCGTACCGAGTCCCCGAAAGAAGAATGCCCTCGTCTTCTGCTGGCCCCATTTTCAAGACCACCACAAGTAGTTTTCGACAATGTATTGATTGGAAGTTCATGTGAACGAACACTGGAGGTTTTAAATCCATCTAAACAGATACAGCAGGTCATTATCATTATTAATTTTATCCATGTGGAAACTAATCTGCTATCGCATAGTTCTGGCGTTTTGATAGCGCTCCGCAGTAACGGTCCTTCTGTGGTCTTGGACCTTCCCACCTGGCAAGCGTCTGAAAATCTAAGATGGCCCAAAGTGTCCCACTAATTTAGAACCTAACTTGAAGGAGTAGGTGCAGCAGTTTGTACAGCAGTGGGATAATAATGTCTAATTAGACACTTAATAACTGCTTTGCTATACTTACAGCCGATTAGCAGCGGATAGCAGATTTTAAATAATGTGGCAACAAATAAATACCTACCTACATACACTGTTCTGTTGTTTAATTTTTATAAGCACTAGTTGGAAATCCAGTAGAGCTGAACCTTCAATGCTTCTCCTTCCAGATAACTCTTGGCAAAGCTCTTCCACCTGGTCTAGTGATACAACTTCCAGGAGAATGGTTGGTACTGGAGCCGGAAACCAGTTATTATTTGACAATGAGATGGACTCCGAATCAGCCCACAGCACTACGGGAGACAATCCGTTTCACTAATGAAAGCAGAGGCAGATACGACATTGTTGTTGTGCTCAAATCTGCTATGGTAAGTCTTTGACAGCTTACTTACATAATGTTTTACTTACATAAATTATTATTTACTTACATAAATTATTATTAAATGCTAATAGTTAGTTTCAGTTTATGGCACTTAGGATATGTTACAAAAATTATAGATTTAATTATAAAACTGTAATTCTTTTAATTGTGTAAAAAATGTAATATACTATACCTACTTACCTACTCAAAGACTCAAACATTTCAAAAAGACATTAGTAGAACTTATTAAAAAATATCATGACTTCTACATTTATAATTTCAGATTGTAAAAGGTAAAGGTAAACCTAAACAACCTAAAGGTTTCAAAATATCGCCGGGTAAGAAATCAATAAAACCAGGGAAAAAATCTCCTGTAGCAATTTATAAGAAAAAATCTGAGATCATTTATAAAGCAACAACAAATACTACAACCGTTACAAAAGCTACATATTCAAATTCATCACGACAATCTAACAAGGAAAACATATCCACATTCGACCATTCAATTGAACCTCACAATGTCAAATGCCCATTTGATTCCCCCACAAGTATGGACTTCAATTTTGATACTTCTGAAATATTTTCAAACATGAGAAAGACTGAGACTATATTTCATGACACATATGACACAAACACTGTACTCCAAAGCAATGTATTAAAGCCATCTAACAAACAAAACTGTGACATGTCTGCTTCTGACCTTTTTGATAATCTAACTTTTACACCTTTGAAAACAGTGAGTGCTAAAAGTGAGAAATTAGAAAAGGGTCCTAAAATAATTTTGAGTCTGGATTCTGACAGTGAATTTGAAAACAGCTTGGAATTAAAATCAAACAAGGAAAATGAAACTCATTCAATTGTTTGCATAACATCTACTCAACCACATCAGTGGAATGAAAAACTAGAAACCCAGTACATGGAAACTGTTCAGAACAAAAAAATTCCCAATACTTCATCTCCAAAAGAATGGAATAGCCTCAATTTCTCTATGAATACAGAAATATCACGAATTAGCGATTTATCATTCGCCCCGCAAAGATTTTCAACTGAAAGAAAAATAAAATGCAATGATATTCAATATATCTATGAAGATCCTAACTTGAAATTAAACTCGGATACTTACACAAAGGAGTCTCCCAAATCAACACATGACTTTTATACAAACCATGCGACTGAAGTAAGACCACCACATTTCTTTACTAAGGAGCAACCTAAAATGTGTCGTCAGTCGTTATTTAGAGAGTCACAGCAAATTAGAGATTGCTTTGTTAACCCAGAATCTAATGTATGGAATAGGGACAGGGGTGCAAGAGTTGAAAACAGGTCCCCTCCACGATCTATTACTCCTCCTCTCCAGTCAATTCCTGAAGAAACTACATATTTATACGAAACACAGATACTTGACAAAAATGATAAACAAACCACTTTCACATTGCCTATGAATCGCACATTCGATAAAGACAGAAGTTCATTGTCTACAAGTACTATAAAGACCTGGTCTAAAAAATCAATTAAAGCAGAACCAGAACTTTGGAAAATGCCAGAACTACCCACAAGAAAGGCCAAACCCAAATCAAGTATAAATAGCAAAGATTCTATCAGTGGCAAGTTATCTAGTACTTTTGAGCAAAATAAAAGCTTGACTCAGAATGTTACTCTCAATCAAATAGGCAATGTGTATTCACAAGCCTCCACTATGGATCCATTTCTGTCTGCCTCATACTTTTATAATGAGGAAGCTGTACACAGATTTGAGGAAGAGTTCAAGAAATGGCTGAATTACATATTGACTCCTCCAGCCGATTTAGACAGTAATGTAGAACAGAAGTGTGATATTGGAAAGGCTTGGTTTGAAAACCGAAATAAAGAAGTTCCTGTGGCGCCCACTAAAGAGCAAGTCTGTAGTGCTTACCACAATAGCCATAGACTGGAGCGGCTTCGTCGAGCAGCTCGCGCTCTGTTCCTCAGCCCTGAAATTGCTCAAGTATATCTGAAGCTCAATGCACAAATTGAAAAGAAATTGATAGCTGTGCGAAACGATAGAAACCTTCATTTAGATGTAGGGTTGCAAAAAGCCATCATGGAGTTGTTGCTGTCCTATAACCCACTGTGGCTGCGTATCGGCCTGGAAGCTATTTACGGCATTGTTTTGCCTCTGAAATCCAACAGTGATATAGAAGGGTTGACAAATTTTATTATTCAGAGAATGTTTAAGAACCCTTACTTGAAAAATAGAAATTCCAAATCTACCGCGCCTAACATACTAGCACCTGCTTATGTAGAGGCACTTAGAAAATTCACTTTGAAGAAATTTTTCATTCTCATTTTCTTTTTGGATCAAGCCAAGCAGAAAAAACTTATACCTCACGATCCGTGTTTGTTCTGTAGAAATGCTACTTGCAAAGAGAGCCGAGAAATTATAATTCGGTTTACAAGAGAAATTATTGCTGGAATAGGTGACATCACAAAACATTTAAGGCCTATTGGGTATGTTGTGAGCCACAAGCAGTCCTATCTAGATGAATATAAATATGCAGTCCATAATCTGGCCCTTGATATCAGGGATGGCGTGAGGCTTACAAAAGTCTTGGAAATTATTTTAATGAAATCGGGATTGCTAAATCAACTTCGTACACCCGCAATTTCACGCCTTCAAAAAATTCACAATGTTCAAGTAGCTCTGAATGCTTTGAAACAGGCTAATTTTGAGATTGTGGGAGATATCAGCGCCCAAGACATTGCAGATGGTCATCGCGAGAAAACCCTCTCCCTGCTGTGGCAGCTAATTCACGTACTGCGCGCTCCATTATTTGAAAAAGCAGCTAATGTCATACAAATGTGGTGGAGAAAAAAATACGAAGTTATTATGGAAAAACGACGAGAAGAAAAAATGATCCGAGAGAAATTAGACCGGGCCGCAAGTATTATTCAACATTGGTGGCGTCGAACACAGTATAACCGGGAAGTTGAATTGCAAATGAGACGAGTGACTCATGCAACAATTGTATTTCAGAAATACTGTCGTATGTGGGTATACCGTACCCGTTTTATGAAACTGAAGAATGCTGTTTGTAAGATTGAAGAATGGTACAAGTCCATGAAGAAGTTACAAGAAGCCAAGAAAATTCTGGCGGAATTAAAGTATCAAAAGGAAAAGCTCCGGCAAAAATCAGCAGTGATTTTACAGAGCCATTTCAGACGTTGGTTATGTAGAAAGCAATACAACCAAACTGTTCACAAGGTTGTGATCATTCAAAGTATAGTCCGACAGTTTATTGCAAGGAGACGTTACCTTCGCTTACAGAAGTCTGTCATACGTATCCAACAACTGTACAAAGGAAAATTACTGATGAGAAAAGAAATGGCTATGTTCGCTAAGAAAAAAGAATCTGCAATTGTTATACAAACTTACTACAGGATGACTGTACAACGAAAAATGTTCCTTAAATTGAAAGATTCTGTAAAAATAATACAAGAAAGATACATTGCTTTGTTAAAAATGCGAAGTGATATGAATAAATTCAATCAATTAAAACAGGCTGTAATATCTGTCCAAGCATTGGTGCGGGGCCTTAAATGTCGCAAAGAATATTTGAGAAAAAGGAATTTAATTGTAAAGTTACAGCTTAAATTAAAAGCTCATCTTGCTATGAAAAGACAGAGGAAAATCTATTTGGAAATTCAGCACGCTGTGTGCACGTTACAACGATATGTTCGATCGTATCAATCCATGAAGAAAACGAGGCAAGAATTTATAACGCTCAAGACGTGCGCAAAGTTTATTCAACAACGTTACAGAGCAAAGCAAATGATGGTTTTACAAAGAAACAATTACTTGCGCTTACGCAAGGCAACTATTTGTCTTCAAACACAATATAGAGCTTTAATGCTTATGCGTCGAGAGAGAACGACGTTCTTAAGCATGAAACGTTCTGCTATAATCATTCAAACACACTATAGAGCTCAGCAAATGATGAGACAAGAGAAGAAAAAATATAACAATTTGCGATCTGCAGTGTTATGTATTCAAAGTAGGTTTAGAGCTCAGTTGAAAATGCGGCAAGAAAAAGCGAAATATCAAAATTTGAGAAAAAGTTGTATCCTCATTCAAAATGCGTATAAAGCTTATATCCTTGGGAAACAACAGAGACAACAATTCCTCGCACAGAAAAAGGCTGTCAGGGTAATTCAATCTTGGTACCGAAATAACAAGAAGACAAAGGAAATTGTGTTGCAGTATCATAAAACAAAACAAGCTACTGTAACAATTCAAAAAGTTTATAGGATGTATGTCATTAGAAAAGAATATTTAAGGATTAAAACAGCTACTATTCAAATTCAAACATACTACAGATCTTACAAAGAAATGAAAATACGTAGACAAAAATTCATTCAACTCAAAACAGCGACAGTAACCATACAAAGATTCTATAGAACATATTTAGATATGAAGAGCCAAAGAAATGATTTCCTTCACATGAAATCAGCTGCGCTAATAATTCAAAGGTGTTATAGACGATATAGACTGACTAAAATGACTAGAAACAAGTACGTTCAGCTTAAATCTGCTGTTACATTCGTGCAGACAAAATACAGAAGTATTCTGGCCATGAGATCAGACAGGCAGCGGTACTTAGCATTGAAACAATCCGTATTAAATATACAACGGAGATATCGAGGACTGCTCGCAATGAGAATACAAAAACAAAAATATTTGCAATTAAAAGTAGCAGCAAAAACAATTCTGTCTCGATTCAGAGCCCAGCAACTTATGAAGGTACAGAGAAAACAGTACCTGGACACAAAGAGGGCTTGCATTACCGTTCAAAGATTATATAGAGCTCGTCAAGTGGCCAAGATACAAAGAGCACAATTTTTAGCGCTTAAAAACTCAGCTATCGTCGTACAACGTAGGTACAAAGCTTTAATCGCGTTGAGGAAACAAATGATACAGTTAAGAGTCAAAAGAGAATCGGCTGCAGTGTGTATTCAGAAATATTTCAGACGGCATGTCGCATATTCGTTGTATCAAAATTATCGGAAGCGAGTGATCTATGTACAGCAAGTATGGCGTACCAAGCTCGTTACAAGATTACTTCGATTTGAGTTTTTACAAACGAGAACAATTATTGTGAAACTACAAGCCGTCGTCAGAGGATATCTGGTCCGTAAGCAAATTCTGATCAAAAAGGAAGAGATTCAAAAGAATCAGGAAAATCAGAGAAGAGACTGGGCTGCCAAAGTTATTCAGGTAATATGCCTCATTTAATTACTGCATTAGGTACTTATCGTTTACTCAGTGGCGAATTTACAAAATTGCCGCCAGTAGGCTATTAAATTTTTGCCGCCCTTACCGACCTTTGAAATTCAATACTTTAGTTATGTTTTTTTTGTATGTATGAATAATTCTTTGGCACGCTCTATAAGCCTATAGGGTTTTATTAAAATATAAAATGTAGATGCGGGTGATGGTACGCTACTTAATACCTACAGTGACGTAAGAGAAGTTTCTGTATTAGAACGACACACGATACGACGCGCAAGAGTTCTTGTATTAGAATTCGCCATGTTACCACACTAGAGGTTGTTGCCTGCATGACAGAAAAAAACCTGAATGGAATAGGGTTTGGGGGGCGCCGGCCGCGCATGCAAATCAAAACACGCATATCAGGAAAAGGGCTCTTATGTCAATGAGTTTTTTACAGTGCGTTTAGTAATCTTTTATTTCAGACGTAATGTGTGTATAGGTAATTATAATTATAAGTTTTCTTTTTCTGTAAGATAAAGAAAACATTGAGAAAAAATTGCCGCCCCTGTAAATCTGCCGCCCTAGGCTTCAGCCTACTCTGCCTATTGGTAAATCCGCCACTGCGTTTACTAGCAAACCGCATACCTAAGCATTCGGCTGTTATGTTACTAATCGAAAGTACAAAAAATCTTCATGTCCTCTTCATTTGTAGGCGCATTACCGCGGCCACAAAGTTCGCGTGGCAGTGAATAATGATAGTCGAGTAACAGAACTGCGTCGAAGATGGCGCAATGGTGCCCTAAAATCCACACAGGAATCACTCAAAGAACGCAACAAGGAAGCTTTGGAGGTGATTCGAAACACGTCTGATATCGAGACGGTGATACAGGCGTTCCGGTCACTAGGTAAGTAAAGTTCAAATCAATACATAAAATTATTAGCTAGCTTATAGAATGGTATGTCACTTCACGTTATAATTGAATGTTCCAGAATTACTGTCCGAAGTGTTCCCCATGACCTACAACAACAATGCTTCGTCCATCGTCCGTTATGTTTACGTCTACATGTCCACCACGAACCGATCTATCTCCAGTATAGAACTTTTAAAAGCGGCTGCTTCGTTGCTCGTCAATTTAACAAGATATCGTATTACAGGACCGAAAATATACAAAGTAAGTTTACTGCTCGGTATCAAACTCAGGCCACACTGCTGGCAGTGACAGTGAGTACATTGTACCAGTATTGTATTGCATTTGTACCAGTGACGGCAGTGACGTAGTCTTAGCTCGGTAGTTCGCGATGTGAATCAAAGTGTATAAAAATGTGAAACCTACCCGGTTCGCGCGTTCGCACCCCTGCTGGTGGTGGGCTTGAATTCGATATAACACAGTAAAGATTCTTTCTCATGTTTTTCGTCCATCAGCGAATTTTTCTATGTAAACTCATTATGGTGTTTAATAAAATTACTTTTTTCTTTTATTTTACAGAGAGATCGTATTTCTCCCATACTGAAATTTATGTGGAGATACAGCAATAATGAGACTCAATTGTTCTGTATATTTTGCACCTATCTTTGGCTGTTTTCAAAATATGAAGAAATTAGAAAGGTAGGTAAACGTAAAAGTTTCTATACATTCTTATACACTGCTTCAATTGCCTTAACATAGAAAGAAAATTTTGGGGAGCCAGAATTCTTAGGTAGATGCAACTGACCTGTTTTTTTT
This sequence comes from Anarsia innoxiella, assembly GCA_947563765.1. Classification (NCBI taxonomy): domain Eukaryota; kingdom Metazoa; phylum Arthropoda; class Insecta; order Lepidoptera; family Gelechiidae; genus Anarsia; species Anarsia innoxiella. The sequence continues at coordinate 4,435,505 of OX387403.1, forward strand.
ATGGACATTTGGTCTTTCAACTTTCAATCTTCAATCAGAACATACCGCTATAATAAGCGATTTGTCGTGTCTCTAAAACCATTATCGATTTAATAATAAAGCATCTTGTTTCGCAGGATTTAACCGAATTCCTGAATATTCCTGCAAACAAGAAAATGTTGGTAACCATCAAAGGAAACGTTGAACGCCAGAAAAGGATGGAAAATAACGGAAGGAATCCCAAAACAATTACTTTTACAGGCAAGCAGTCTAATTTAAACTACAGTGTATGTTCTAACTCTTCAAAGGGTAGAGGGTTTTTGTTGCCGGCGCTTGAACCCGATTACGGCATTATTCGAGAAGACAAACCCCGATACTTTGGGGATGCTTACCAAGCCATTACTTGCCTATTTCATACATATAATTTGCATGAGTGAACTGAACATTCATGTCTTATTTTTTTTTATAGTTAAAAATAACTATAGAAGTAATGTTATGCTTTTATTTTTTTACTGTAGAAAGACTTCTCGCATCATAACATTCACTTTGTATTCCAGTCAGGAAATCGTCGTTTGTTCTAGTATCACGACTGATCCCATATTTAATAAGTATTCTTTCGATAAATCAGGCAATCTGCTGGCTTGAATTCACAGTTTGTTGAAAAATGTTAAGAGCAGAAGTGCTGCCATCTATTAGACTTTTTATTATACTTTAATGTCTATGGCTTGGTGAGTTTTGTCTATGTCAGTAATATGACAGCTGACGGATTGAATAATGACATTCTTTGGTTAGGTTATGTTTTAGGTTGTTATTTTACATTTTAATGGAATATAACAATAGTGTTGTGTGTTGAGCCTTTGTTTGATTTACAAATAAATGGAAACTACTATGAGATAATATCATGGATGAACTCGTGAATTATTTATTGCTCCTGCTAATTATTCTGCCAGTAATATTGTTCATGCACCTGTGGTCTGGTATTGGATGGGAGCTGTTTGTCAACAACTGAAACATTAAACTCGTTAATCAGAATATTTGAGGATCCCGTTTTTTACTAAATATAATCCTTATTATTAGATAAAAATAATACTAATATTATGACTGCTTTTTTATCGCACCTAATATAAAATGTAATGTTAGTTCTGAAGTTTAATGATATTATGTTAGAAATAAATTAATTTCATATGATAAACTCTTTTATTTTCAACACATTTGTGATTAATGTTAATCAAAAAATATAAATAACGATGGTTTAATACGGGATTAAACAATTTCTACTAAATAAAGCTTCATAATAAGGAAACTAGAATATCCAATCACATGATAGGTACTTACTTATTATCTATTTTACGATTCACACTAACATCCTTCACATAACATTGTAAAAAATTACAACATACCTATTGTTTCTTTTCATACTATAAATTCACTTCTCTTCCTGTTACAATGAGTCTTTTCATTTAATCATAGTGTAAATCATAGTAATATTAATTATAATCATAGCTTCATAAGACCAAATGAATATTTAAAATCTAAATTGACTTAAGAAAATACATATAAAAATGGGGTTATGGTATACCCTTAGATATTTTTTGGTATGGAGTTCTTTGTTCTATATCTCATTAGAGAGCACTAATTCTTCCATCCCCATGTGGCCTCTATGCCGCCAAACACGGTATCTAGCAATATCCTTTCTAGTGACCATGCCAATTACCTGAAATAAATATATGTATAGAGTTAACCAGTTGAATGCCGAAAACGGAAATTTCCGACAACATCAGTTTTTACTTTTAACATCAGTGAGAGAGTTATACGGAAATTTCATAAATAGATACTTACTTCATTGACGTCGTTAACAATAGGCAAATGTCGCAAGCCAAGTGCACGGAACAGTCTGAACAGGCGAGGCAGCGATGCACGATGCGGCAAAGTGTATGGCGATGGGTTCATGAAGGGACGTAGATCTATTGTGCAAGTCTTTTCCCAATCTTGGATCTCCAACTGTTGTATCAACGTAAATATTTTTTTAGATTCAGACTGTCATGTCCCACATCTGGGTAAAGGCCTCTATCCAGTTATTTATTAAATAAACAAACAAAATTTTGCACTGGTGTGACTTACTAGGCGAGTCCATCGTGGACACGTGTGTTTAAAATCTAGCATAAAGGTTAATTGCGATTACCTCTTCAATGGATGGAAACCTCGGGTACTTCTTTCTGAACATATTCATGTCCACTTTGAAGTCAGACCAAGTGGTGTTGGCGTTCTCGTTATAAATCTTGTTCTGTATGAGAACTATCAGTTGAGATCGTAATATCAATCCCCTCAGACGTTTGTACGTTGTTATTTCGGACTGCAAGAGATATAATTTAATTTATAAAGAGAGAGAAAGAGATGCAAGAGATATAAAAATCTAAATAGATTTTTGTATGGAGTCTTTATTGCTCTTAGAGAAAAAAGGTATAGACTGCCTATTGTTTTGCCTTTTTTTTAGGCAAAACAAAATTATTGAACTCTTAAATAATTGGCAACTTCGATGTTTTATGAGCCATCGTTAATTTACAGATACAGTTTGATATCTTTCACTACTGAGCAAATTCCTCCCATCGTGCGCTAAAGACGTATTCTTACTGAGTTTTGAGCTCGTTTGCCGCCAGGTCGTTTCCCGTCTTTTAGAATCCAGTCGGTAGTTGTTTCGGCCTACATCGAACATAGCTGGCCCAATCCCAACTAATTTCAGTTTTAATAATTACTTACGTCATCAGACGTCGGAGGGTCTACGACTGGGAATCCATTATAAGTGGTAACTTTAAGTACTTCGACGATATGGCCGACATTTTCAACAGTGCGCAGCGTGAATACAGGATGCGACATCACTTCTGAAGCGTATATGTTATGAGTCAATGGTGGCGGTTCCCACGGCAGAAGTGGGACCGCTGCTAGTTGGATGTGTATGTCGTAAATACCCTGAAAGTAAGATATCATTAAAATTGTTGAAAATCTCAGAATTTCAAGATTATGCTGTAGCATCTAGGTCAGAAAAATCGCTTTTTTCGGCATCTCAAAAAGTGATCGTACTGTATAAAAAAACTCGAAGAAAACATTTCATATACAAACCTCATTGAAGAAATCTCCAACCCATTTAGCAACAACTAAAGTAATAATAATGGGCAACGCGTTGGAGATCTGTCCAGTAGTTTCTATGATGATGACAGTGAGTGATATTGTCATACGAACTACACCACCGAGTTGCGCCGCGGCTCCTATAAGGGCGTACTTCGCTGGGTTTATTGTCTGGAGAAAAAAGGGGTAAATAATGAATCACCATTGCTTTCTCTTATAGCGATTACGATCGAACGATTTCTTATTTTTCTAGTCATAAGAGAATTACGCGATGGACTCGCCCAGTGAGTTCAGTAATGTGTGCTCTGGTAAAATTATATGATCTTACATTTGACGGAAAGATATACTGAAAGCCAATCGCCAACAGTCTTCCCCACGCAGCGCCAGTTAGTAGATTTGGTATAAATAATCCACTGGAGACAGCTAGTCCGAATGTCCATGAAGATAGTAGAAAGTAGCAGATGACGAACACCAAGATCGACCATGATTTGTATGAGCCAATCGGGTCGTGGAGGAACGAGCGTACTGAAGCTTCGGGGGTTTGAAACCAAATCGCAGCCAGAGCGTTGTATTCACCGTCCGCGCAGTACAACTGAAACAATGAGTAGTTTTTTATGCTGCAGTTACAGTTGTGTGCCATAATCATATAGCTATAATATACAGCATACCTGTAACGGAACCTTAGTGGGGTCCTCGCCTAAAGGACGGCAATCATTCAATAGAAACATCATCAAGAATCCAACAGTAGCGCTTGCTGCTGCTACTAGGCAAGCCTCAACTACGCGAAGCCAGGGCGCTCGGATGTATCTGAATTAAAACATTCAACAATATCAATAAGGGTTATTTATGTTATGGGGCACCCAAATATACCTACTTGTGGAGAAGTTACCTTATTCGAAAAACAGCGAGCCTGTAATTGATGTAGTTCCAGAGGGCACCCAACAAACCACCCACGGCACCGAAAAACATGAATACCGGCAATTCATAAAATTGAAATGGAAATGGATCCATTTTTCCCAAGTTCAATAGACCTGTAAATACATACATTATTTTAAACATTTACATTCTGAAATAAAATAAATAAACTCACAATATAACTTAGTGGTAGAGTCTCCGGATGTTTGATAAGATAACGGGAATGGAGAGATGCTACAGGTGCTAAATAGAAAGTCGTGTTGGCCTTTGCCTAGCAGTAGGATTGAAATTGTTCATAAATAATAAAAGTGTAAGTTATTTAGACTATTTGACTATCAGAGAAACCAACCCATAGGTGGCCGGGTTATTCCAACATATTTGTAATTGATTAAGTAGGTATATCTCTATTATTATTATTATTTTTCTTTCTATACCGTATTTATATGTATTTATATATTGCAAACTAACGCAATTTAATAAAATATTATGTAAATTATTATTATGTATTATTCTATGTTTAATTATTTATTAATATGTAAGTTGTTGTGTCATTTTGTGGATGACAGTTGACGTTCAAGGGAAGTGGGAGCTCGTCTGAAAATCAGCGCTGTGCAATGCTGCAGCATATGCTGAGATGTAGCCACCCTTACATCGCGCTACAACACACACCCTACCTCTTTGTTCTGTTTATTTTAGTCTTTGTTTCTGTTATTTTAGGTATATTTTCTTTTATTTTTTGTTTTTTTTTTCCCTTTTTTTGTGTGTACTGTGTGTAAATAAATCTGCGTGTTATTTTAAAAATGTAATTGTGAACTGTTGAGTTTGTGTTGTGTGTTGTACTGTGTTTGTAAGAAAATAAATGTCTATGTCTATGTCTATTTAATCCTTCTTTCTTACCCGGATAGCTAAGTTCGCCGGGATGTCCGTGGTATGCAGACAGAGCGAAATTCAAAGTGAAAGTAGATACTACAGTGCCGAAGAAAGTACGCCATGTCAATGCTTGGTTCCAGAAACTCGTTCCTTCTTCTAAAGAGAATAAAACTCCACCTAAAACAGTTCACAATTAAGTTAATATTTATTCATTCTAAAAGACTACAGATAGATCAAACTTATTAAGTAGGTAGGTAGATAGCCAGGGCTATAGCCTGTTAACTCTTTACACATGAACTACAAGAACGAGCCAAGTTTATTTGTTTGATGCTGACATATTTTATACCAAAGGCAACTCAATCAGAAAATTACATCATGAGTCTTCAAAAAAATCTGTTTATAGTAGAAACAGTATATCATTTCTTACCAATGGGAGCGCCAAAGGCAGCCGAGACACCAGCCGCAGCGCCCGCTGACACGAAGTCACGTTTCTCGTGATCCTCGCGAAAGTATTGAAATATCTTGAAGTCTTTGTTCAACGTCGTGCTCTTTCCTTGTGATATGCCGGCAGCCACTACTGAACCGCTGTGGATCATCGGACCTTCCTGCGATTTGATAAGTAGGTATATTGTAGAAGGCAAAAATGTTTCATCGCTTTTTTATTTCCGATAAAAAATGCAGAAACATATTTTAAACTTTTTAGCGGCCAATAAACCCGCGTGTGCAAACGTGAGAATGTCTACATAACGACTCAGCGTTGAAGTTGAAAGCAAATAACGGTTAAACTAAAGCACCTCGAAAAATTATTAAACAATAAAGACTTTCATTATCATACCTTTCCTCCAGCTAGACCTCCAACAACAGCTGTTATGACTCCAATCGTCTTAACTATCAATGTCTTGATTCGGACCACTCTGGGCACCTTTACTCCATTCAGATAACATTTTACTTGAGGGATACCGCTACCAGCTGCTACAGGCTGGAAAGTTTAATTAAGGTTTTTGTGATACCTATTCAAAAGAACATTCTCTCATAACTATCCTAGTATGTTACTTTACAAAATTCATTTTATTTATTTTTACATTTCAATAATAAACAGTGTTGGAAATGACTGTTCCAAGTACTTAAGAACTGAATAGATTCACTTACCTCGACAAATGCCACCAAAACTGAACCAATAAAAACTATGGCAATGTTAGAGAGAACCCACAACAAGTATGGAATGTATAAACGGTCTTGTAACACATACTTATCTACAGCTGTACATATTCAGTTAAGGAATATCTATTAGCATTGTATGGTTTATAATTTAATAAATTATCTTAGTTTAGAAAATTTGTTTTAAGGACTAATTTAATTGCAGCAGTAACATGTAATTGTATATAAGTCTCGATTTAAAAAAAAAAAGATATATTGCACATAACGTAGGGCCCTGTGCCGAAGGTTTCTTGCCGTCTTCTTCCTCTCGGCTATACAGGTAGTGAACCGGCAGTAGTTTTAGATTAAAAAAGTGACATCAAAAAAGTGTAATGAATTTTGCCTATTTTTGAATAAAACACTTTTCATTTTCATTTTCATTGCAGTTTTGATAAAAAGGATACATTTCTTGAGTTGCTTGTACTTAATATTAGAGAATTCTTCTATACAAATATCAATGATAAAAGCTATTAGAGCTGTCAACATTCCTATAACTAATATGACAAACCATCTTGCTATGTCTTTCTTTACTATAAATGGATAGCCTCTTTTGCGCTCTTCATCTAGTAACAAATGATTCTCGCATGTATCATAATCCAAACTCTGAAAATAATAGCATCATTTAGATAGTAAACTAGGGCAGTTTGTGTTTATCCCACTGAAACCTAAAACCCAAATAAAATATATTAACTTTCTGTGATAAATATCTCTGCTGGTAACTTAAGCACACCCCAAAAAACATTTTTATCCTGGCCACTGGCCAGCATCACTGGTTCATTTCATATGATGGTCCTAGTATGATTGTGATGCTTAGGCCAATAAAAAAAGATATATTTGATATTAGATGTAATAATAAAGATGTTCTTACCTCATATTTTGCAGAGAGAATGTTCATTGAGCCAGGCTCAATCTTTTGCACGGGTTGTCGACGGCGGACACCATGACTTCCTTGGAAGTCATCATCAGAGTTATTATCATAGCCCTGAAGTTGGAGATAGAAAAATACATATGGTACACTAATCTTAAGAGACTCCGTCACTAATTTATTTTTTAAAATGCTACAAGGAAGCTGAACTTTAATATAAATAAATATTATGTTTAAGCTGACCGATGTACAATATTTTCTTGTGAAGCAATTAGGCTAAACACTAAATGCTATAAGAAAACCCAATAACAAACATTGATAAAGCTGTACTATACTTAGCAACACCATGTTACAAAGGCTTACCTCATTATCTTTAGGTTGTGTGAAGCTGGAAGTGCCTTCGCCATTATCAACCAACTGGGCTGTGTCAGATGTATCTACACTAACATTTTCCATGATTTGTCCTACTTTATTTCACTCTTATAATATCTTAGGTTTGCAAGTACAACTTTTTTATTAATAAAATGTAACCGTTAGGTTTATATTCTCCATCTCATTCTATGCATGATTCATGCCCTAAAATAAAGTTCTTCCTTCTTATTTAGTTAGGTAGGTACCTATTATTTTAATTTGGTATTTCACAGCTATGACACAAATTATTAGCGAGTAAAATAATGGCTTATATTACCTCTAAACACGGGGTAGAGATATAATTTTCTGAAATTCCTTTGTTATGCAAATATTACACAAAGTACCTATAAATCTATTTCACCAAAGGAGATCAACAAATTGGTTTGTTCTTCTATCGCAGCACTTCTAATAGGTAACTTTATATAACAAACAGTAAAAACAATGCGAGGAGTTAATAAAGTATTAATGTTATCACGTAGTAGCATTTCAAATTATCTTCGTAATTTTTTAAAAGTATTCCTTCGATTAATCTCCGAGGATTAATCCTCATTCTTCCTTCAAAACTTCAATCAAATCATAATTCAAATCAAAAAGTCATGACGACATTGACTAGACTTGACAGCCATGACGTGTGGTGGTGGTGAGGTTTGATGTGAATGTGTGCGATTGATTGATTTGTGTTTGTGCACTGTGCACAAACGAGGCACAAACATTGTGATTGTAAGTGTGTGCTGCCACACTAGAAAACTAGGGATGGAATGATGAGATGATTCATTAATACCCAATGATTTTTTATAGGTACAGATATGTTAACCTTGGCTGGCCGCATACATACGTTTACCGTATTCGTTTTCCGAATACGTAATTTCGAGTTGGAATTCCGTGAGACTACCGCAAACGTTCGTTTTTCTTCATTCGGAATGTATCCACTTCAGTACAGGTAAAATAATAATAATAAATTTCTGTTATCAATAAATAAGAACAAGAAACGTCGTCGGTATTGGATACATCCACTAAATACTAGAAGAGTCTATGAGAGTCGTATCACAAATCGTATTACAAATTTATGCGTAACCAATACAAAGAATACGTCCGACACGCGCGGCGCGGGCGCGGAACTGTATAGAAGTTTCCGAACGTGTGCGCCGGCACGAACAAAATGTATGCAAGCGCTGCGTTCCACATGACGTCATTAGGTTTTTTCGAGTAGGTTTCTCCGAACGCGCCGGCTTGCTTACGAAACGTACGTGCGGAATTTATTCCGTTCGAGAAAAAAACGAACGTGTGCGTCAGTTAATGTATTTTCTACTGATTCCATGCATTCAGATGTCCGAATACGGAAAACGAATTCGGAAATCGAATGCGGAAAACGTATTTATGCGGCCAGCCTAAATCTGTGCTGAACAATGATAACAATGACATTAATGACAGCACTACAAATCATACTCCAAATGTCTTCAGACTAACTGAGACTAGCTACAAGTTGTCTTAAATAGGTCTATTTACAGTCTTCAAAATGTGCGCGCATATAACATATCTACACCTAGTATATATATAATATCATTGTTAATACCAATCAATTGAATCAATGACTAGATCCTTCCTTTTCTCTTTATTTAATAAATGTATTACTCTGACTTGCTCAAACCAATATCCGATTGACCTTAGGAGCTAAAAAGTTGAACGGCCTTTGTTTTGTAACCCCAACCCAACGTGTGACTTGCAATTGTTTTATTTATTATTTTAATATTAATTTAATTTATTTTAATATAATATTATTATATTAACATAATTAATATTAATTATTTAATTAATTAATATTATTATATTATTATAAATATTTTAATAAATTATTTTAATATTATAATAATATTAAATTGTTTACCCAACGTGTGACTTGCAATAAACAAATTCTAATTCTAATTGTAACATCTATTTCGATGCATTTTATACTTAATTATGTAGGCGTACCGACGACTCATACAAAATAATAATAATTATTCAATGAACTATGATCACCCTACAGACTCATTCACTTAGCAATATAACAACACTACAAAATTTAGTGTTGCCATATCATAAAATAATAAGTTCAAGTTCTGGCATAGAAAACAGATTTCTGTGTTTTTTTTTTAATTTATAAGAAAGATACGTAGGGAGCCTGATTAAAAAATATATTTTTTCCAATGATTTTCTCTTAATTATTTCTTAACTATGATTGTTAAATAAATAGGTTTAAATAAAATTTATTGTCGACGTTGGCATTCATGCACTGATACGCGTTTTACAATGCGGAGAACACAGATTATGTTTTGTACTTGTATTAGACTGGAGTCGAAAAGAAACATTTTCTTGATTTTGTAAAGAAATTCTTAAGAAATAGATAATACATATAAGAGATAAGTTGCGGTATTCCGTCTGATATAAGAAGTGTGATGGTCATCTAGTAGATACCTATGAGCCCGCTGCTCTAGCTATAAAACGGTATTAAAAATAAGAAAGTTTCATCGCACTTTCACAGTATTCCACCAGTTTAGTGCAAAATGTCTAGACAAATTTGTAAATGGCACTACTGGTATTAGTTGACATTTTACAAACTGCCTACGGCAAATAGTAAAACGTAGAGTCTGGCTAATGAAAGCTGATACTGAAAAAGCGCGGCAAATTTAAAAAATATCAGTATAGCAACCCTAAAGTAAAAAGGAAAGTTAAAACAACTCACTTTGATACTTTTTCTCTTCATATTTTGAAATCATACAAAACAATAGTTTTCGCACTTCACTCTTTATAGTTTTATTCATTTTTATAGCATCAACACGGATATATCACAACAAAAATATACGCAAGTCAACCACAACGAAACATCAACAACACGCCATCTTGTTGCGTCAGAGATAGGGATACCATATACTGATTCTGATTTTACCAAATCTTTCGGAAAAAAGGTGAAAATAAATTTCTTTAAAATAAAATTGCCAAGTTTTTCTCTAGTAAATAGTGTACCTGATTAATTAAGCTATTTATTAGACCAACTTAAGACTTAGTGTTGCTCTTGAAATGATCCAACACGTACATACGATACTTATTTTTGATGAATACAATTTTAGCACACGTACGAATTTTTAAAACTCATTTTATAAAATGTTAAAAATGAGTTTGTTTTAAAAATGCCTTTTTGGAATTAATTGTTCCTAAGTACTTTCTGTTTAAAATACCCCAATTTGTAGGGTAAATATCCGATGGTAGGAACACTTTAGTGTTGTCATATAAAAAGTTTGCAAAAAAATCCAGTATCTACTTTCGTTAGCCAGACTCTATAACCTATTACGTAATATGCACAGGTATTAAGTTAAATTAGTTATGAAACTGCCAGTCATAAGTATGGAATAGATAGAACAAAACATAACAAGAAAATACTATTGAACGGAAAATTAAAAAAGTGCAAATAAACTTTCTAAACCTACACTTTAGTTAATAAAATAAAAAGTGACAAACTAAGAAGTTTGATTCCTGTCAATTACTTACTTAATCATTTCATTAAAATTTTAAAATATTTATTAAATCATCTGTATCCATCGAATAAGTAAACGAAAATAATATATGATATGAGATAACGCTGCTATCACAAACAGGTTATCAACTTATCATTTTTATTACTAGTCAATGAGAACAAACTGCTAGCCACACATGCATAATATTCACGTTCACTATACTATAAACAATAGTGGCCTACGAATGTGTGTGTAGCTTGTTCGTTCGTTTTCGTTGACAATCGCGATGTGATGAATTCTACATCATCGCATGCGAGTTAAATTTTCAACACAATCTTTTAATTTTATATAAGTTACTCGATTAATTTCTAAATGATTTCTTTCATTGTGGCTGTCTTTTCATGTTTTAATTTCTAAATATGTGTAATTTGCCACCGAAGTTCCATTCAGTGTGTCGCCTTTGTTTATCATTCTGTGGCGATAATTGCAGTGATGTTAAATTTCCTATTTTTGACCGTGATAAGGATAAATCACAACTTTCCGAGATGATAATGACATATTTGTCAATAGTGGTAAATATTTTTACATCGTTTCTAGTTTTTACTTCCAGGATGATGTCGTTTTCTCGTGTGAAAGTTTGGCATAAGCGTACGAGATTGTGGATGCTGATAAGCGCCATTAACTTTCTCGCGGGTGTTGGGTATTTTCGCATTGTGATATCATATTACGGCCCACGCGTTTAGTGCTGAGGCGTATGACTAATGTGTTTCGTGGAAGTGATAGACGAGGCGGGTGGCAGGCGCGCTGTATCAGCCGCGCTGATAACAAAGGAGCGCGCGTAGATCACGTCCCGCGGCCCCGCCTCCTGCAGCCTCCCCTCGCCCCACACGTGTGTTTCCTTCACCCGACGGACACGATGCTCCTGCATTCTGCTTATCCACTCCTACTATTTTGAGAATTCAATATTTTCTAAATATAGATGTTTATTTTAAGGGAATCAATCTGCAGGGGGACCATCTCCTTCATTTTACATTCACAACTGTGTCTTCATGAAGAGGAAAATTTTGTGTTATTTGTTATCAGATTGTTTATACCTACCTGCCAATGACTCATCATCTATGATTATAATGTCATTACTTGTAAAAGGTCACTGGCCACATCATCTCCTATAATGACTGCGCTCTTGAAATCCAAGTTCAGTTTAACTTCAATAGATAATCTTATTATATTGTGTTTTAGATATCTCCAGCAGATCTGCTACCACAGGTGGTGTGTGGGAGTTGTGCACACAAACTTGATGAGTTTCACACATTCAGAGAATTATCACATAAATCGGAAAGACTTTTGGAACAGTTTCTGCAATATGCTAACTCATTATCAGGTCCAAAAGAGGTAAGCATTGTAAAAGATGATGAAATGTTATTCATTATTATATAAGGTGGTATGATATAGCATTTAAAATTGTACTGACTTGATGAAAAAGACATAACTAAGTTGTAAATATAAAATTAATTTGTGATCTTTAATTATACCGAGAATGGGGCAAGATCTGCATATGATGGACACCCTTTTTATTTAAACAGATGGTCTTCCATAACTATTTAAATTTGTTCTTTACATAAAAACAAAAACAGATCTAATATTTATGAAAACATTGATAGATTCATAAAAATACTTATTTGAATACCATTTATTTACTAGGTCTAATTATAAATAATATGTTAGTAGATATAATAGCTATTACACAAGTTACAACAATCATATTGTTGGATGTTATTACTTCTTATGCAAAGCTAGAGTCTATATTGAGGTTGACATATCGGATTGGCTGTGCCCTAATCTTGTTCCTATAAAATGATTTCAAAGCATTTACTCCCAATCCCAGCACCATACCTATACACACTATTAAAGCTACACCAATTATGCTCCATAAAACATGTTTTGGCTTCAAATCAGACATGGAAAAGCCTTTCTTTTTTGCATCAAAAGTGTTGTCAAACACAGGGCAAAAGGTTAGAGTTATATTTGTGATGTTTTGTCCACTTAGTTTCATTGGAGCAGCACATCTGTAAAATACAAAGCATTGATAAAGGATTATGATATTTTAAAATAACAGTTCATAAATGGCATTGCATAAGTCCTATAGAGAAGTAAACAGCAACATAGAATATAAAGCTTGCCTGTAAATATTGTGATGAGTAATATAATGAATGGAATGACTATAAAGTGCATGTTTTTGTTTGAGCAAAATATTCATCCCATGTTATCATGATACAGTTACTTTACACATAATTATTAAATGTTGAAATTATTCTACCTGAATAATTAAAATGGAAAACTTATATATAAAAACTTTCATAATGTAAATAGTAATGAAGGTACCACTTAAATTAAATTGTATAAATTATGTCAACAGTTACACAACTTTGCTAGCTTAAATCATCTCACCTAGGTATTTGGTCCTTACTGAACTTCTGTCCAGCCCCCAAATTGTTTACAATATTTGCTAGGTCACAGTTGCACAACCAGTAATTGCCTGTCATTCCTAAAGTTTGAAGCTTGCTCCATGGCATTAGGTCTGTTGATAACTCACTCAGGTTGTTATCATCTAGGTAAACCTGTTGAAAAAACATGATTAAGATATCTTACCTTTCTCTATCGCTTCTATTTAATTTTGTGCAAAAAGGGTTACTAGATTTGTGCTCTAGATTTGGGATAAATTTTGCAATCAGCAACTGATTGATATCACAATCACGTAGGCATTATGATTAATCAGCAGACTTGACTGACCCAGTTGAGATTGACTGCAGTAAGCACACATATTATGTAGGCCAAACAAATTGCACACTTTAAAATCTTGTAATGATTACATGGCGGTTAAACAAAACGGCGATATAGATGTGCTACTTTCTAATTTGATGACTGTTGATAAGATAATAAGTGATGTGACTAATATTCGAATGCTTTTATAAATTACTACATTGTCTTTGAATGCAGTCACATGCAGATACATGACCTTTTGAATAGGTATCTGCTTTTTGAATACATTTGCTCTTCTTTACCAATTATTTTGACAGATTTTCATTTTTTTACAAGTCGATAATCAAAGTCTCGTTTCATACTATACTGACCTCGTTAAGTGTCCATTTGTTTTTCATTCCACGGAAGGCCTGATGACTGATAAACCGGAGGTTGCGATTATGACATAAATGTAGAACCTTTAAGTTCTTTAAAGGTGAGAAGGTGCTACGTTTTACTTCCTCTAGGTAGTCGTTATCGCCCACAGCTAACTCTTTTAGGTTTACCAGGCCTAGAAGATACATTACAGTTATTAACATTATCTACAGCTAACTAGCTCTCTATTAAGATTTTTGCATAAAAGTGTGTTTCTCCTTTTCGGTTAAATATTTCATGCGTCATCTAAATCGTAAAATAACATTACACGTGTGTGGTAAAAAAAAACCTACTCCCGTAACACACATGGAAAGTTAATCGTAATCTGACGGTTATACTTCCGCGACTTCTGATTAGCGTTTGCATTAGGACGACGTAATATCGATTTCCAAGTAAACTTTCCAATGACTCATCAAGTAGACTTACCGACGAAGCTGTCGTCAGTCAGCTCCACTATGCTGTTATTGTTAAAGGTCAAGTACTCCAGAGTTTGGCCGACTATACTCAAGCTCTCCGGAACAGTCAAAAACCTGTTGCCCGATAAATCCACCTCCCTTAACTTAAGCAACCCTTTAAAGGTATCATCCGGAACACTATCTATTGCTGTGTTCGATAAGTCGAGAACCTGAAATCATACATAAAATATTTATTATATATAAAATATTCAGCCTTACTGTGACAAACTTATTTATCTTGTGGCGCGCATGTCTTTGTTTTTAAAATATAAATGCACGTGTAAATATGATCTTGATAGGCATTAGATAAGTAGTTAATTAAAATTAGTTTTTTGATAACTTTTAGGTACGAGTAGTTACAATACAATATTTAAGACGCTAACCGTAGCCCAAACCCAACATCTAGTTACCACGATAGTTACCTCTAAATTGACTACACTCGATAAAGCTAATATGGTGACGTAATCCAGGATCTCAATCGGATTGTTATTAAGATACAGGCGCGTCAGGTTTGGTGTGTACTGGAATAGATATCTGTCCAATGAATGTATTTTATTGTTGCTTAGATACAAAGATTCTAGAGCGATGTTAGCGAACACTCCGAGTTCATAGGGTCCTTGGAATATCTCGCCCCTCAATACTTCACCTGTAACGTAATGGTATTCATTAGGTACAACTGTAATTATGTTTAAAACCGCTTATCTCCACTACGTGATTTCCCAGTATCTTTAAGATAGGTTTGTTATTGTGATGTGACGCATTGTATTGCGAATCATTTGAGAAAAATAAGTTTCCCTCTGAGTAAGTGGAACTTTTAGAGCGTCGTCTCTAAGGTTAAAAGATAACCGGTTATGGTATTGCCTCGAATCGAGTGAATGTGAGTAGTTGATCAATTGATTGCATTTATTAGTTGTTATCATAACACAAAATTTGGTGTTGTAATATCATTTGGAAGATTCTTGTGAACGCCAAGTCTCAGGTTACGCGTAGTAGTCTCGAGAGCGTATTGTGTAAACAATAAACCAATATTTTTGTAGTATCTCTATTTTTCTCAAAATAGGATTATATATCTTTGCAGTTACCTACGTTATTTGCATGCTAGTTTTTAAAAGAAGAATTAGTTAGTAATTATATGAATACCTACCAAAAAAAAAAGAAAGTAGGCTCGGCTTTGGATAGACATTGAATAGCTATAAATAACAATGTGTCATAGATAAGTACGTGCTTACCAGTCAAAAGATTGTTGCTCAAATCTAAATAAAATAACCTGTCGAGATCACTGAATGCTCCCGATTCTATCTCCACTAACTGATTGTTTTTAAAATTGACGGCGATCTGTGACGCCGGCACATGAGGAAACTTCGTTATATTTTGGATACTGTTGTTAGCGAACGTTATCAAAACGTGAGTTGCTGAAATATGACAAAAAAACGTATTAATCTTATATCTATAAAAGGAAATCAAATCAAGGAATGGCAATTTTCAGTAAAAGTAGTTACCTATTTGTTTAGGTATAGGAAAAGATCTTACCTTTTGTTTTATTTGGTTTAGGTGTAGTTTCATTACTACACTTTGTGTTATTATTTGTATCAACCAATGTATCACCTGTAAGTTTCCTAAAATATAGGTACATCTAAAAATGGTAACTAAAGTATAATAGGTATTTATTAAGGCATTTAGTACGAGTATATCAGTTCAGATCATAATTTTAATTGCATGCCTTACTCTGTTTGATAACACAGCGATACCTTTATTTATAGTATCTACTACATAAATGTAGGCATAGTATAAGTATGCCTAAGACTTAAGCCACTTGAACGCATCACCGTAAAGTCCTTTCTTAGTTGCTTATTAGGTACGTAGAATGTTGTGAAATAAAAAGCATACCTATTATTATGAAGAAAGTTTAAGTCGCGGGATAAAGTTTACATAATTAGCCTTGTTACCTTTATATATTTTCTGTATCACGGAGTCATTGAGCACATCTGTTATTTTATCGATGCTGCGACGAGAGCAGTTGATTGTCCTAAAGCCGTTATTTTCCTCAGTAATATCACAGGGCGGGCTTGTGTCTCCGGCTACCACAGCGCAGCTCACCGTAACTAGGACGCATAATATCACTAACATCTACAACAAAGAAACACCATTACCATTACGTAACATCTAATCGCTAAGATACACAAACAAGCGCCTCTGCACTCCACTCGCGCTATTGGTCCACTCACTTCGTCTACATGAAACAGAAACATATTCCTCAAAATTACGGAGGATACTGCGGGACTACCTTTAGATACCATATGAATCTTATCTTATCTCCCGCTGACTGATATCGTAGTGACACAAAATGAAAAGGCGCCTCATTGGCTAATGTTTATTTGTGTTATCGTGCAACTACATGGGCCTTCGGCTATTTAAACAATTTGCTTTTATTTTTAGGAGATCCTGAATATCACAGCGAACAAGTTAGAGGAAATAATAAGGCCGCTAAACGAGAATGACTACGAACAGATATCAAAACGAAAATACTCTGAAGTTGGATCTCCGGATTCTACAGAAGAAATGAAAAACTTAGAAAGTCGTCAAGCAGCGGTCACATTGTTGCAAATAAAAAACTATGATCCCTCTAAATACGTAATAAAAACTGAAGAAGAACCTCATATAGTATTCAACAGCATACCGGGCTTGCCACCGGCAGAACGAGCAAGGGAAGTGATGCACTGCAACGCAGTTATCGATATTATAAGTAAAGCAGTTGCGGTTGCCCAGAGAGAAAACGAAGAATCTCAAGGAATCTCTCATAACTACCGAAGCGTTATCGACAGGACGCAAGCGGCTACTACCAACGAAGGCGCATATGCACACGAGTACCCCGAAGATCAGTATAATGCCTACAGTGGCTCGCAAAATCCGCACAGTCCGGGCAGCAACGAAGACCATGACAAAGAAATGGATCTCTCACTCTATGGATCTGTCAAAACCGAACCGGCTGAAAAGAATGAACAGTTGGAAACAGAGCCAGGATTTTTTCAACAGTCGCAAGTTCATAAGAAAATGAATTTCGCTGATGAATACAAGCAACACGTATTCGGACAGTCGGCTGGTAAAGTAAAATCTTCAAAGGACAATTTCGTTTACGAAGATTGCAGTCAAAGCAGTAGTGGATCAGATCCCGATAGGTTACAGATGGATATATCACAAATGTCGCAGGTAAATATCTGTTTGTCCGTCTTTTTAATTATTTTATCTTTTAGTTACACCTGTTAATATTTGTGTGTATTGAATTGCAGGACGACCCCGAAGAGACGCAGTCTGCACGATCGACACAATCATCACCCCAGCCAACACAAGAAAATGAAAATGATAAGGAATCTCTATGGCAGGCTTTACACAGACAAAATGGTAATACTCATAGAATGTCTAATTTATTTCTACACGCTTGCACCTTCAAGCTCCTGTAGTAAGGAGTATTTTGCTGATTAGCTTACGTTACTTAAGACGGAGCAGCATCAACTGACGTCAATAGTCAATGTCAACCTCTCTTGACGTGACGCTTTTATACTCAGCGGCACGCAGGGGCCTTACACTTGTTGCGCTTAATTAAGTTTTTTTTAAATATCTTTTAACTATTTAAAATGAGTTTTAAGATACTGAAGATGGACCAGAAAATATGAAGAATATCATGCATGTTTATTTTCCAGGTCGCGGCGGTGAAGCGACGCAACTACTGCGGCGGCTGATCAACAGCAAGCATCTTGGGATGACAGTGTCACCTTTACGCACGGCCACGTCCCCGCTCGCCGCTACTCTACAGCAGACGCCTAATGGAGCCGTGTCGCCGGTAATTACATACATAATATTATCATTACATAGGCTATTATGTAACTACTCCCTGATGAAAATCAAGGGACAAAATTTTTATCACAAACATGAGCTGAAATATGAAGCATTATTGATTGACATTAATATGGGAAGATACATTAAACAGCCTGTATTATCAGTGTTTTGTTTCGTGACAGTTTCTTCCACTTTCGACATATGACTGTATGACTACTTTCGTTGAACCTATATGGTGGACACTTTGGTAAAATTATGTAGATTGTAGACTTGGAAACCAACTTTTTTTACGTGTAAGTAATAGTACAGCAATTACATGACTCCTTTGTTGATCCCGAATACGAAATGCTAATGAGAGAGCGCATTCTGTATTTAACAATAGCTTATGTGTTGTTAATACGTTTTCACATGTAGAGCGGCAATGAGGTAAGTACTTCTATTTAGAGTAGGTACTTAGTATTCTTAGTAAAAAGTACTAAGGATACCCTAAATGTACAACTTTTGAATCACAAATTCATATGACAACACGTCTTACGACTTTACCACTCTTTTTACTCTTTTTTATTAATTTCATCATATTATCAATCAAATTAACTAAAAAAATACTTACATCGAATTTTAAATATATCCTTGACACGAGCTGGCACCGATCTTTTACTTTTAGAATTAATTACCTATTTAAGTGCATCGCAACACGATGTTAATTTTAATTACATAATATATAAGACACAGGTCATTTTTAGTTTATTTCACAATCACGTAAGTAGTAACGCATCTATATCTTGAAGATTTCTACTTACAAATGTTGTAGATAGGTGCTTCTTACTTTGTTGTTTAGAATCCATTTGAAACGAAGTACCCATTTCAAGTACCTACAGCACTGCACGTGACGAACATTTACAACCGTCTAAAGATTTATGTAGGTAGTACCGAAGCGCACTACTGGCTTGTAAACGCCGACAAAGAACGTAGAACGAGTGACACGATTTATATTCAGTTTACTCGGCTACACTGACATTATGTTAATTTACTTTGAAGTCAAAGCATTTTCCTTGAATGCGCGTGCCGGAGTTTACTTTTATAATCAGCCATTATTTTACACTCGAAGGTCGTTATCGTAGTAAATTGAGTTTATTTATATTATTTTTATTTTAGTACTAATAATCTAGTCTAGTGCGGCATGAACATCTTTATAAACCTTGAACTTCCGTTTGTATAGAACGGTGAGTGGCCGAGCTCGGGCCGCGGCGGTGGCGGCGGCGGCGGCGGTCCGGCGGGCACGGCGCGCCGCAAGCAGAGCTTCCCCGCGCGCGCACACCCCGCGCCGCCCGCCCTCGACGCACCGCCCAAAGCCGCGCACACCGCCAACGACAATGTAAGCATATGGACTGACTAGTCGCTATCCATAATTAAGTTCTTAGTCGTGTATTTTCTAATTGAATCAACTTATGATGTCGTTTTTTTCGCAAAAATGTACCTAATATATCGAATCGGGCAGCAGGAGCCGATGGAGACGTCGGCGCAGGGCAGCGTGAGCAACACGCGATCGGGTCCGCGCGTGGAGTTGTCGTGCAGCAACTGCGGCACGCACACCACCACGATCTGGCGGCGCGACGCGCGCGGCGAGATGGTGTGCAACGCGTGCGGCCTGTACTTCAAGCTGCACGGCGTGCCCCGACCCACCAACATGCGCCGCGACACCATACACACGCGCCGTCGTCGGCCGCGGCACGACCCCAAGCACACGCGCAACAGTGAGTGTTCTATTATAATGTACTTTCACGCATCCAAGCCGAGGGGCGTACTACGAAAACGATGGAATCACTTCCAGTCGAATCGACTTACTTAGTTTTCGTAATAGCGAAAATGACAAAGGCGAGACGATCGAGTCGGTAAGGCAGTTAGCTTACACTACATTATGTGTAGACTGATATCGACGTGGTGGTTGCAGAGTCGCGTCGCAGCGGCGGAGCGGGCGCGGAGGCGGCGGAGGCGGCGGCGGAGACGGCGGCGCGCGGCGCGGACGCGGGCGGCGAGGAGGCGGTGCTGGCGGCGCTGCGGCGGCAGCTGCAGCCGCACCTGCTGGCCGCGCTGCACGCGCAGAACTCGCGGCACCACCACCGCCACCAGGTACCGCTTACTTACACTCTAAACGCACTGTGCGCAGGGACATGCCGCCGGTATGGTAACCTTGAACTTGTACGGCCACCAGCTGTGCATTCCTAATTATAATTCTTACTGTATACATAAATAGTGTATTTCTAGTTAAAATCTATCGTTACATCTCCTCAAAAACGAACCAGGGTCATCTCCAGGCGTTAGGATATTCACAGCGGCGGCGCTAGCGCAACATAATAACTTTAAATAAATTAAGAAATCCCTGGTAATAAATCATACTGTACATTACCATACTACGATCGTTATTTATCCAATTTATAATTGTGACGATAACAGCAATAACATTTGCCACGTGTATTAACCTAAAAAATTACTGCAAAAAACATTAAAAATGTAGTTGACCTCTCGGTACGATATTTAATGGTCGATTTAACGGCGTTTCGTGCAACCGGGAACTAATCTGGACACTTGTGAACAGGCGCCGGAGTACGAGGAGGCGCCGCTGAACCTCGTGGCGAGTCACGTCGCCGCCGAGGAGACGCACTGACCGCACTGTGATATCACCTTCCACGCTCGCACGCTGCCGGCGACTACCCGGTACACCACCAATTGACTCTCATTTGCAGGTCACAGGTCGATATTACGTGTATTTCCCATTACAGACTACTCAAATTGAATTGTCATTAACTACATTATCATCAAGATTTTTATATCTGCGTATACGCTGTTGGGAATTATCCGTTATGACAAATCGAATTGGAATATTGAAACGTTAACTTACCATAAATACTTTAAATTGGTACTAAACTTATAGAAGATTCGGAAATATGACAAATTGGACATATTCCAATTTGAATTTATCGCTCGACACTGTTCAGACTTTACAATTTTTTAATTTGATTTAATATTGGTAGAGCGACAGGGTTGGTAAACCTCGATACGTTAACATAAATATGTAAGAGCATCGAAAACCCAGAAGTGTTAAAGTATAGACTGCAAAGTAAAGACGAAAAGAATATAATTTTATAATTTACTGTTTTCGCTGAACAATAGTTACCAAACTAATCGATCGATGGTGCGATGGATAAGTTGACTTCGATCGACAGTTTCTGATGCTGTTTTTGTGGTACAAATTGTCGATCGATTGGTCTGGTAACAACATAATAGTTGCTGTAACTATAGAGTTTTATGACTGCACAATATAATTCAAGTCTTCATTATTCATGGAGCTATCATTGTAGACACTCTACACTTACTTGAATTTACTATCAAAATTAACAAATTTGCAATCAAAGACCCTAACTTATTTGCAATACTTAAGTAATAGTAAACTTATTGAAATGTATTACAGAGAACCATAGTGATAGGAAGGCCAGTGTTTAAACAAATCAATTACCTACATTTAATCTGAAAAATACAAGCAATAAGTAGCAAGGTATCGCTCTGGATGTCCCATGCAAAAAGTCGTTATTCAGTGTGCTGGAAAATAACGAGAATTTATTGAAATCGCAACAACTATTTGTATGCGAATATGTAATGAATCGGTATTTAACGAATAATTTCGTGGCGGATTGATTTATTCAACTGTCAAACTAGAATCGCACTATTTCGTCCGAGAGTAAGGTAAACGTATTTGATAGTTGAACAAATTAATTCTATATGTTTATTAAGTGATTATCTGAAAGTTAACATACCGAAACGAAAAATTATTCCATCTGATCTGATTTTTTGTTTGACATGTGATAGGTGTGAATGAAAAATATTTCAGCCGGAAAAGTATGTTGTAAGATGTGTTAATGTTTATAAAGTGTTGGCATCGGCCCGTTATCACGGCTGTAGAGAGTAAGATTTGAATTGATCCGAGAAAGTTGCCGAAGTGCGGTTGCCAATGATAATTATTAAAAGCGGAACGTCGCGCGGTAAGCGTCGACGTTCGTTTTAAGCCTTGCCTTAAAATGCTCTCTTGATATTGACGAAATTATATTTACGGTTACCTAAAGAAGGAAGCAAGTATTCGTTTAGATTTTAGACCTAGCTCATTTAAGATATTGTAAATTTATTATTTTACGTAGTAGTTAACGCTAAAATTAATTCATTAAATTATGGTATCTAATTTATTTCCCATTTCGGTCAGTATTTACTTTAAGTATTTTTTTATATTTGTCAAGTACTTTTGTTAGTATATAAGATGTATTAAGAAGCAATAATAAATGACAAACATGTCTAATTATCTTCAAAAAAATTATAAAACATAATAATTCTCAAACGTATAAATAAGGTGTAAGTAATGATTAGCAATACAGTTGAACAATAATATTTTGGATTCAGATAATAAAGATATTTACCATTTAGAATAAATAACACTTGGATTACCTTTGGCATTATTATATAGATGTAATTTAGATAAACGGTTTAATTTAGGAAATTGTCTTATCCATTGATGTTGGGCATTTTTGGTAAATAAGTAATGGAACATAACTTATTTCTAAACCCTCGTGGCATTATTTGCGAATTCTTCACCGGGTTCACCTCATTGTGGTCAGTGTTTGTGTATATTTATAGCCGAAGCATTTACACTATACTCCGAACTAGGCTGTTTTGTTATTGCTTCCATTCTACTTATTCTTTTATCACCGTCCTTTACTTGAAATCTACTTAATTTAGTATTAATTTGTTTGTTACGGAAACCCCTCGGGCCAGTAAAGTACTACAGTCTATGAGACATTGTGATAATTTAGCTAGACAATGTTGGGCCACGCGCGGCTGACATGACTTCTGAATACAAGTGATTTGTTGCAGCTAAATGTTCTATAATTCTATATAAGTCGTTTCGCGTACGCTAACTGTATTTAAAGGCTTTAAAAATGAGATTATTTATTCCTTGTAATTGGGATCACTGTATGTATGTATTATTAATAAATGATCTTTCGTATCGCATATCGAGTAACGGCATGACAGTTTACCGTGACAATAACGTTTCATGACTTTTTAATACGTAAACATGTATTCTCAAAATTTATGCTCTCTACTTCAGCGTTTGGCTCTCTCTCTCTCTCTCTCTGTTTATGATACCTAATAAAATTTCAATTAATGATATTGTCGATTAAGTGAAATGTAAGCTTATTTTTCTAAACGTGTTTTAGAAACTTTGTCAATTTGTAAAATGCGTACTCATCAAACTTCATGAAGTTGTGTAGCAATGTAAAATATTTACCTAACATAATGTAGCCAATTCATTTGATCGTAGGTCGGATTCAACTCCTCCAATATTGCTGCTTGCAGTAGTGATACAGTATTATTTTATTGAACTTTACTATGTACATTTTTTCTTAGGTTTATTTTAGTTATTTTTGTAGTTTTATCTAGTTGACGTCCGAATTTATATGTATGTGTAGTTACGAATCATTTTTCTTGCAACAAAATTTGGTAAACATAATGTAATGTATCCTATGAATCCTATTTTCAGTAATATGAACAGGGAAATCAAAAGCGAGCATGTCATTATCAGCGTAGCTACACCCCATTGATCTTCCACTTGGGTTATTTATTATTATTTAGGATAATTTATGGATATCTTCGTATTAGGTCGATGAACAAAATGTATCGATATTTAGTTACTAACAAACCGGTTGTGTTGTGTGTGCTTACGCTCTAACAAGCATGTGTTTGTGTTTTGTTTATTTTGTCATGTCCGAGAACAGGGCCGCAGGGTGCCCTACTCTTATATTATGAATTTATAATTTATGCTGAAATAATTTGCTTCGAATCTCTTTTCACAAAATCATCGTTTTTCTAAGACTGACAGACGATCTTACTTGTAATATTTCACGCTATCTCTATAAGTAGTGCTCGAAATATTGGTGTATTAAAATGTGATATACTTACTTATGTTTCAAAAGATGTAGTGTGTATTTCCAAAAAGCAATAACAATTGTGATAACATTACGATGTGCATTGTATGCCTAACCTCGGTGTATTATCTGGGTATAAATTGATGGTGTCAATTAGATATTACCCATAATAAGTACCCACAGCTGCATGTACTTCCAGAAATGCAATACAATCGAGTAGAAGTGACCAAATTTCCGCAGGCTAATGCGCGCCGTGGCATAAGTTTTACCGTCTTGATAATTTCACTTGCGAACACGAGGGACTGCGGTACATGAATGTCACGGCGCGCATGTTAGCCTAGCTTTATTTTCATATAGGTATCTACGTTTAATAGATCTCCTTTTTCGGCAAAGTTAAGACATTAATTAGTACCTGTACCTCAATTTAAGCAGGACTTTTATTAATTTGGGCTTAAAGTTGTATTTAGAAATTGCTGTAAATTTAACTATTGTATGGTTACGATGCAAATTATTATGTGAGCACTGATTGAAGGAAATTATATTGATGTGAACAATTTATCGGCGACTCCCATTAACTCTGCGAATTGTTGTAGCTAAAACTTAGCTGGTATAATAACACGTAAGTATCTAAGTTCAATTTACATAGTTTCCTTGAATCAGTGAATGCAATACTATTGTGGTAATATCAAAAAATATGAAAGCAATAAATCAAAATATAATTATATAGAATGCTTAATGGACCATTTGTTGATTGATTGTTATCATAACATTAGGTAACAGTATGTAACTAACTAATATAAGTTTCAGCATAAATTATCCGATTGAGATTGTTTCGAGAGATGTGGCCGGAATACTCATTGTGAAAACATTAATTATTGTTGAATAGATGATAAATAATGTGACTTACGCAGGGATGGATACTTAAATTATTAAAATTTTAACTGATATATTGGCTATGTAGTGAGTAGAATATTTTTTTACAAATAAATTATAGCAGCTATTTTGTTCTTTTATTATTTAAAATAATAAACCTAATTGAATTACTGTGTTGCTAGAACGTCATATTTCAGTGCGCGACGCGCTTAGCGAGTCCATCGGTTATGGTTATTACTCTCTCGCCGCGCGACTCGCCTTTTGTAGTCGTTAAGCAGCGGCGATAAAGTAAACTAATTAAATAACAGGAAATCTTAAAAAAAATAAACACAAGGTTAGTTATTACTCTTAATTAAATTATTATAACAAAGACCTAGGTAACAGTGACAATGGGTCGTTTGACGGCTTGTTTGGTTCGGCGCCGAGTGTCCTTGCGTTTCCGCGCGACGGTGGCGTCTCGGAACAGCTGCTCGCCGTCCGCCGCCTCCGCCTCGCGACGCAACCACTGCAGCGCGTGCACGTTGTAGCCCACCATGTCCTGTAACATAACACCTACGTTACTTACGGTTTTGTAAACGGAGTAATATATTAACTCTTTCGTTGTTAACGGATAACGTGACACATTCCACATGTGTGCAATGGACTCACCTGGCGAGTTCATTTCAAAGCGGATGTCGACAACGAACTTTACTATAATCCTACTAATATTAAAAATGTCAATGTTTGTGCCGCTGGATGATTGTTACTTCATCACGTAAAAACCACTGAACAGATTTTGCTGAAACTTGGCAATATTGTAGCTTATACATAAGAATAACTCATAGGCTATATTATTTAAGATAGCATTTTTTTTTTAAATATCACGGTAAATGCGTACGAAGTCGCGTTAAATTGACGTATAGATAACCATCTTACCCGTAACTCGGCGAGCCGCATGTTGGCTTTAGCTTGAATCTGTATCATATGCTTGAGTAAGGCTTTGTTGGCGACTAAAGGCGCGTGATGCACTTTCAGTAGGAAGATAGCGAGCCTGCAGAAGAGTTCGGGCCGGTCACCACGGTCCAACAGTGTAGGTAGCATACGCACTATCTCACACGCTGCGCTGAACGGCAATAGAAGCAGGGACTCTTCAAGATCGCTGTAAACAAATTACTGTACTCTCATACTATTCTATTTATCACACATTAAAAGTAAGTAATGGTATTATCTATTATTCATGAGTAACACGGGTCAACTGCATTTGTTGTTTTTAACCTGGTAAATGTTAAACTCAATGCAAAAGAGTAAGCTCTGCTTTCATGACCCCTTCACTTCCACTCGGATCATTTAAAAGGCCTTTTGAGAACTAATATTGATATCATACCTGGACCTTATCCTAGCAATAGTTTCGACAAGGAAATCTTCTGGCGTCGTGCAGTTGTACGCTACCATCAATAACGGAGGCTGTACAGGTTGACCTCTCGCTTCTGTCACTTCTTTCTTATACTCCGCTCCCACTGAGAGACATTCCATTATCGAATCCGCCTGTAAGAATATACCTACATTTGAAAGTATCAGATAACATCGGTAATTAAAAAAAAAACGCCGTTGTCGTCGCACTCGGCGATCGGCTTTTGTTTATATACTTACGGCTTTTTCAGCTCCAATAGTTTTCTTCGTCGGCATATTGAGTCCGGGTAGTCCAGGCACGGGAGTCTAGAATAAGAAACATTTATTAGGACAGAAGCCAATTGGACCGTAGTGTAAACCTACTGTCGGAGCCATAATCGAATTTCATGGAGTGATCCATAAGGTCAAAGATCAAGTTAAGTTAACATGGCGCAAGATCACAAAAGCTATTTTCAGTGTACTGAGTATCATTTGCATTGCAACGAGCAGCTGAAAACATGAACTTTTTAACCTTTATGTATTTACTAGAGGCTGCCCGCGACATCGTACGCATTCATGGTCATATATAGAAAAAAAAAAAAACTTAAAATAATATAGCCCTTAGCGTTATTTTGATGTATGAGCAACATTATTGCCAAGTTTCATCAAAATCTGTCCAGTTTTTTTTTGCGTGAAAGAGTAACAAACATTCTCACATTCACAAACATTGAATTTTTATTATTAGCAAGATTTTAGCTTTTCAGTATAAAAACAAAATAACATCGCATCGCATCATACATGTTGTTCACCAGTAGCGAGGCCTTCCTCTTCTTCGTCCTGGTCCCCGAGTACGAGCGTCTCGTCGGAGCGCGCGTACAGCCGCAGCGCCGCGTCGCCGCCGCACGACGCCGCGTGCAGCCCGCTCGCACCCACGCACACTCCCCAGCACGGACCCGCGTGACCCTATGCACGAATCCATAATAAATTATTACAAAATAAGAAATATTGAGCATTTTTTTTAGTTTTGAAAGTTAACGTCATGTCGTCGTATTAAGAGGTCAAAACACTGGCATGGCAGAGGAGGTTAAGCTAAATGGCGGATACTCCACCGACAAGAGTCTGACTCTTAAACAAAATGATGATGACGAAGAAATATTTGATCACTTATGATTATGATATGATTGCAAGCTCATAATGAAATACCACTTCTTGCATAGATACGTATGTTTGTACAAGATAGTCCAAAAAGCGTTCCCACATCTCCTGTGCTGTAAAGCCCTTGAATATTATATTAGAACACTTACATTGAGTGTTATAATATTGTCATAGCTGTCTGCATCCCACTGTTTCACTTTCCCATCCTTCGACGCGGTGAAGAAATAATGCGTAGAAGGAACGAATTGTAGTGACGTCACGGAGTCGTTATGAGCGAATATGGACTTGTGGCAGTCACCGAAGTCCATTCCCCATATTTTGACGTTCCTGTCGGCCGACCCAGTCGCGATGATGTTGGAGTCGTACGATATATCCAGACATAATACCGGCAACTTGTGGCCGTAGAGCGACAGATAAAACTGAAAAAAATAAGTTACTATATACTCTGTTTTAGACTTTACATGAGTAATTAATGTCCAAATAGAATAGAACTTAAAATTGACGAAGAAATAATAGAATAAGAAGTCATAAAATGCCGATAGCAACTTTTGAATGGGTAAGTAACCTTACTTATCTCACCTTGAAAGTATCTAAGAAGAATATTTTAACTGTAGAATCAAGAAGGGCTACTGCTATAAATTTATTGTTCGGACTTATTTTGACTGCCAACACAGATTCTTCCAGCTCTAATGTCCTTGTGTGCAAGAGTGATAACACCTGAAACATTTTATTTGTTTAACAACAGTTATTTTAAAAATGAATAATCCTGACGAGGAGGGAGACACGACACAAGTCTATGTGTCAAATATAATGTCAAATATCACCCTCCTAGCTCCTAGTTACATACAGAAAAGTTTTTTTTTTCAAAGATATCCTCACCTTAGCTTTTGACGCACCCGTAGGATCTTCAATAAGTTCAAATTGCCAAAGTTTGACTGTCTTATCTCCTCCTCCAGAGTAACAACCTCTCTGTAAACAAGTAGACTGTATTTGACCACGAGTTCCGAATTTTTGTTTTGCTTACTTACAGTAAAACATGTACCTAAGTCTGTTCTTTATGACGACGAGGTTACAAACGAGTCTAGTGAATCATAAATTAATTAGACCATCATTTTTTTATGAAACATTTATGGAAAGGGTCATGAGATGCTACAAACGTACCATATCAGGAGTAAGTCCTACAGTAGCGCAGTCGCCGGTGTGCGCGGGTATCTGCTCGAGGACTTGCCCGGCGCTTATGTCCACCACCAGCAGCGCGCCGTCCGCGCACCCCACCAGCGCGTGGCGGTCACCCGGGGCGAAGCACGCGCTCGTCGGACGCCCGCACGGCACCGACACTGTGCGAAGGCAGCTCTGGTTTGATCTGTGGATGTAAACATGTTAATTTAACTTGAATTCAGCAACAAATGAGTAAAAAAACGAAGGTGAATGTTTTGAACTCCAAAATAAGAATAAAATAAACGTTCGCATTAATTCGCAATCTAACTGTCAGTATCAAAAAAGTGTAATGAATTTTGCCTATTTTTGAATAAAACAATTTTCATTTTCCAACTAAAGGAACGTAAACTTGTCTCCAAGATCGAGTTACAGTTTGCCTCTATTTATTATTTATTGAGTATCAAAATAATTTACCTGTTCCATAATTTGATAGAATCTGCAGATGCAGAAAGAATTGCTAAGTTATCAGAGCTGATGGCAGCACAACGTGGTTCCTTTTGGTGTCCTGGTTGTGTTATCTGCTTCAAACATTGCACTGTGAAAAATAGAACAATGTGTTTCATTATACTGTTTTTGTAATTAAATGTCTTATATCTTACTGTCTGTGTGAACTGATATTTAACCTGTACTGTTAAGCAGTATTAATTTCCATACTGAAATTGTATCTTACCTTCATTCCCTTCTCCCAACTTCAAACTATGCAACTCAACAGTATTATTAGCTAAAGTAACTCCCACACGAAGTTCTCCCGTCATACCAAGGAGTAGCGACGCGGACTTTATTTTTGCAGCTAATTTCACAGACGTAAGTCTTTTAACTTCATCAGTCAGAGTAAGTAATTCAGCTATTTCTGAAGCCTCAGGGTCTGCCTCGCCACTTTCTTTTAATTTTCTGCAAATGTAATAAGAATAATGAAGGAAACAGTAACATGTTTATATAGAGTGCTTAGCAGAGACCACACAGCAGAGCCCGTGTAGTAAACACTATGTTATGAGCACTTGCCCCAACTAATTCCTTTGTTTATAAGTTCGAATTAGTATTGGCGAATATCCAATTGCAAAATTGAAGTTCACCACTTGACACTTACGCCAATTTCTTTCTCTGCTTCTTCAATCGTTTGTCCATCCTAGCTTTAGCTTCATCATCAGTGCAGAATTGAAACAGCTCTAGCAAAGAATCTGTACCATAACAACCAAGAACTGTCTGCCCCAAATCCGTAGCTAGGCCTACTACGCGACCTTTACCACCTCTAATTAATGTGCCTACTTGATGACATTGTAACATCTGGAAAAAATAAATAAATAAAATAAATCTGGAAAAAAATATTTTTATTTTAAAGTTTCAACTTAGAGCCTTTTTTTTGAGCCTCAATGTCTGTATCTCAAGTAATAATAGTTAACAAGTAATGACTATTTATAAATATGATGAATTCTTACAGAGCTGTCCTCAATGTTATCAGTCTCTTCAATTTTAACAATCTCAAGTTGCCGTGCCAGTTTATCCTCATCCTTTACATCCGCAGTCCAGTTCAGCTTCCATACTCTTAGTTCTTGGTCCATACTGCCAGTTACCAAATATCTCTCCTCTTTTAATAAGACTGCTGACCAAACCTATAAGAGAGTAGGTATTTAGTAAATTAATAGAAATCTTTTAAGTTTGGTAGGTACATAATTTTTTATTTATCATGTCAAAATACTTCATTTTTTAAACTATTTCAATCATTTACCTCCATCTGATGACCACCCAATGTTTTAAAGCAATGCTTGGTTTCAATATCCCAAAACTTGACAAATGTGTCCTTAGAACTGCTTACAATACAGTTCTTTCCATTAATAAAGAGTACACCTGTGATAGCTCCCTTGTGACCACTGAACCTGGCTATACCTGTCTCTGATACTACATCCCAAAGAATTACTTCTGTGTCCTGGAAAGAGGAATACATTATTATAACCACTTGGAATGCTGACTAAGACAAAAAAAAATATTGAAAGAGGAAAATCATTTTTTTATATAAAAAATAGACCATTGTTAGGTCAAATTAAATTACATTTTAGTATCAAAACAAAAGTATGAATAATAAGCCAGTAGTATAGTTCTGCAAGAAGATTATAGAACACGAACATTACCTTAGATCCAGATACTAAACGATGTCCCTGCTCATCATACTGCAGACTTGTTACAGCAGTTTTGTGACCAGCAAACACACAGACCACCTCATTGTTGGTCAGCTCAAAAACATTGATGTTACCATCTACGTACCCTACTGCCATGTGATGGCCAGACGGACTGGCTGCTAATTGGGAAACCACTACATTCTCACCAGGAAGGACTTGTGCCTGGAAGAATTAACTCAGTAAAAATTTGGTATGTCAGCAGTACAGATGATAGTCAGGATATTTACAGAAATATTATGAATAAATGATGTATACTTAGCTCTACCTTTTCGCCTAATCTCATATCCCAAATAATAACATGTTCGCAAGCTCCGACTGCAATGTATCTACCGCTTACTCCGTTTAATGACACATGCACACTGTTACAATCCGCACTGCTAATTATATTAAAAGTGCCGCTAGGTACATATCTTAAGTATTGTTTGGTAAGCCCCATTTTATTATAAAATGTATCTAAAATATGATTTTATTTATTTTATTGACCATGCTGCACGAACGCACGTTGTTTTGACAGCTGACAGAAAGAAATTGAATGAATGATAGTGACCGTCAATCACTTAATTTGTCAATCAGTTATTGTCAACCTTATATACTTTTTATACAGAATTTTTTGCTTAGCGTACCAAATAGTTTCATCCATTCTATTATTTTTATAAAACTACACTACCACTTCTACGTATTGGTACATGTCGTATTGGTTCAAAACCATTCACTGTCAGGCACATAAACATTAAAAATAAAAAAATCAATTCAATAGCAAAAAAGTGCGTGTTGCTGAAAGTCTGAAAATAATCCTGTATTCCTGAAATTCCTATCATATTGAGAAGTAATCTTTATTTTTCTATCTACTGCGATATAGATCAGGCTTCAGGTTATTATGTTACTCAACAAAACCAGGTTTCTTGTTTTTCTTCTTGATCCAACGTGTCTTCCCCTAACCAGTTGATAATTTAGTTATCGTGTCGGAATCCCCTGCTAAGTGAATTTATTTGGATTCGCAGATTGGTGGGGTTGACGAGTCGGTCTCGGAAGTCCAACATGGAGACAAATTCTACGTCAGACATTGTTATTTTGAGCGGCAACTCGCATCCAGAATTGGCAGACTTGATTGCGGAGTGAGTATCGAAACCTCGCACACCGTTTATGTTGTTAATGGATCTGACCATCTGACCTTTGTTCGTGAAATACTTCTGTTGGAATCGCCTTGTTGGTTGTTGAGACCAATTACAGTCATGCTTTTAATTTAATTCATTAATATTGTTATTTAAAGACACTAAGTTGCTACTGATTTAAAAATGTAGATGCTCTAGACTTTCAATTAACATTATAATATCATTGATAACCTAGAAATGAGCTCTTCTCATAGTTACACTCTGTATCAGTGAAGGAATAAGTGATTAATTAAAATAAACATGTAAATTTCAGCCGCTTAGGAGTAAGGAAAGGAGGATGTTCTGTTTATCATAAAACCAATAGAGAGACCATGGTCGAAATAGCTGATTCAATACGAGGCAAAAACATTTACATTGTACAAACTGGCACTAAGTAAGTACAAAAGCTCAATTTCCAGGAAATACATTCAAAACAAAGTTATTTTCTGTTACACTACAATGTTGCTTTGTGTGCGAATGAAAACTAAAGTAATGTGTGTAAATATGTTGAATATGTTATTGTTTCAATGGGGAAGATGCAAATACAATATTTATGAAAATTTTGTTATTAAAATGTTAAAAATATATAAAAGAAGGGCCACTGCAAGGTTTATATTTTATATAATGTTGTTTTTCAACAATAATTACGAATTAAAAGTAGCTTGAAACGGAACGGATTTAAAACACCTATCAGCGTTCAGTGACGTCACTCCTGTTATGACAACGTATTTGAGATTATAGTTGTAGTAAAAAAGTGAACATTATAACGAGAATTAATTGCGTTTTTCGAATAAAAATGGAAGTTGGGTTTGTCAAAGCAGATGCCAGGAATCTACCAAAAGTTAGTGTTGACATGATAGTGACTTTTTTTGTCGAAAGTGCAGAGTTTTCAAGTGTAGAAATGAAAGGGACTAAACTACTACGGTATGTGTAAATCATTAGTTAAATTTGTATTTCATTCAGCGGATTCAACATATAGCACTTATTTCAGCTCAACAAGAGAATCTTACGGTGATAATGCAATCGGCTATGTCCAAATTAAAAGAGATGGAGAATTATGTACCGTAAAAAGTCGAATTACTCCGGAACATAAAGTACGCAAAGAAGGTTATCGTGTTACAGCTATTATAAATGAGATGCAAGGCTCGGTTCAGTCCTGCAAATGCGAAGACTGTGCAGCTTCTGAAGGTAAAAAAAAAATAGGTTCATTTTTGAATATTAAACTGGCACGGATTATTGCAATTAAAATCTAAATTAAAAACGTCAAAGTGGTCTTCACAGCAACGAATGATGGTCTTTGGGGAATAATTATCATTCCTCTTCACAGCTTGAAGCCACTTTTTTCGCAGTTTTGGGTCAGAAGGTCCAGTCAAAAACAATTTATTTGGAAACTGCTTTGAAGTAGATGGACACATTGGCACAAAACATACGTCAACACGGCTTTTTTTCGGAGTATCTATAGTATAGCTATGATCGCCTGATGTTGATGGATAGTCCATTTTAATTTTTTACAAAAAAATGTCTCGTTAGTCGAGAAAAATGCAAAAGTATAAAATACATAGAGGACGTACAGTACGTGGGCCAGTGAGTGACAGACGGGAGTGACGTCATACGAACTATAGATCCGTTTTCGCGCGAAAATTCAAATTGACAATTTTAAACCCCATTTTTTGCAGTAAATTACAGTTTTTTCATTTTTTAATATACTTGTGGTCTATTCTACATGGACTTCTTTGAAATAAACACAAAAATAAAAATATCGCATCTTCCCCATTTATAAGTTGCATGTTGTTACTTTAACACTTCCTTTCAGGGATGTAAACAACAATATAATGGAGCTGTTGATTATGGCATATGCTTGTAAGACATCTTCAGCTAATTCTATAGTGGGAGTGATCCCATATCTGCCATACAGTAAGCAATGCAAGATGAGGAAGCGAGGTTGTATTGTAACTAAACTACTGGCAAAGATGATGTGCAAGGCCGGCTTGTCACATATCATCACCATGGACTTGCACCAAAAGGAGATCCAAGGGTTCTACGACTGTCCAGTTGATAACTTAAGAGCTTCTCCATTTCTGTTGCAATACATTCAAGAGAGTGTAAGTTAGAAACTTATTTTGCAATATTAGCCATATTTATAAAAAAAAAAGTAGCAGTGAAATAATAAATACTGGTCATTGCCTGCCTATTTGTATTACTTATTCTGCTTATTTATACATTTCTCTATGTCAATGTTATTTTGTGTAGATCCCAGATTACCGAAATTCTGTGATTGTGGCGCGTAACCCAGGCTCAGCTAAGAAAGCCACATCATATGCTGAGAGATTGAGACTGGCTATTGCTGTGATTCATGGAGAGCAGAAGGAGGCAGAGAGTGATGAAGTGGATGGACGCTATTCTCCACCATGCATACCAAGGTAAGATATAAACAAAAGAAATGCAGTAATAAACTGTTTTCTCCAAGCTCATTAAAAAAATATGTGGTTACAATATGTATTTTTATAAAGTCTTTTTTGTAGTGTTGACAGGTCACGAACCATGGACGTGTCAGTGGGCGTTCCAGTGCATCCAGCCAAAGAAAAGCCCCCAATCAATGTTGTGGGTGATGTTGGTGGCAGAATAGCCATTATGGTGGTCTGTAGTCAAATCTCTAGCCTTTTAATGATAACCAATTTAATTAATGTTATGATTTATCAGAACTGTAAAACTTGCTTTAAATTTTCAGGACGACATGATTGATGATGTACAGTCATTTGTAGCTGCAGCTGAAGTCTTGAAGGAGTGTGGAGCTTACAAAATTTATGTACTAGCTACTCATGGATTGCTGTCATCGGATGCACCTCGCTTGCTAGAGGACTCTCCCATTGATGAGGTAGTGGTCACCAACACAGTACCTCATGAACTCCAAAAGATGCAATGCCCTAAAATAAAAACCATTGACATATCAGTGCTCCTTAGTGAAGCGATCCGCCGCATTCACAACAAAGAATCCATGTCTTATCTCTTCAAGAATGTAACTCTTGAAGATTAACTTCCTGTGGTAAGTATTTAATAAGTTTATGTCCTAATTAGTGTTTTGTAATTTGGTACCTTTATCTTCACCTGTATTATACAAATTGAATGTTTGTACTGTAGAAAAGTATTTTTATAGTATTAAATGTACCTAATTTAAAATTGCTTTTTAGGAAGAACAGGCATTTAATTATAAAAATTCCTTTATTGCATTATTCCTTTGTTAAGTATAAAATTAAGTGATATAGGTGTGGATTAAATAAAATTTATACAT
This sequence comes from Anarsia innoxiella, assembly GCA_947563765.1. Classification (NCBI taxonomy): domain Eukaryota; kingdom Metazoa; phylum Arthropoda; class Insecta; order Lepidoptera; family Gelechiidae; genus Anarsia; species Anarsia innoxiella. The sequence continues at coordinate 4,471,016 of OX387403.1, forward strand.
GAATAAAAGATATAACGAAAAATAAATCTGGTTACACACTGTTTAACATGTTATCCCAGAATTAATATTTTATTAATGTGTTTGTTATGGGATTGTCAAAATGTTTTATGTGAATTTTATAAAGTTGTACAGTCATACACTTTACTTCCTAGATGTCTGTTAAAGTTGGATATTGTAACAGTGTACACTGAAGTATTTGCACAGCATTGTATGGGTATTTTGAGTTTAACTTGTATAGATTAGTTAGGGTTAAATTAACACCTTAAAACTGTATTGTTTTGTAACTGATATTGAAGTAATAAATAGTCAAGTGGCAATAGAAGTCTTTATATTTCATAAATTAATGGTTGCTCAAAATTATCCACCACCACTTATTTCGAGCAGACACCTAGGCTCCCTAAGAAATGGTGGTGGCTAAAATGAAGCTGAAATGTATCTAAAGAGTAGATTTTATGGTTTGTTTTTTGTTTAGTCAATAATTTTTTTAGCTCAAATGTTTCCGATAAATATTTACTGGCTCAAATAATGAGTCGCTAAGCCATACCAATAAAAAAACCGAATGAATTTGTACTGTCAATGCCAAAAATGAATGAATGAATTCGGTTACTGAAGACTAGGCTGCATGGTCCCCTGATCTTTGCCTGTCCTGAATGGACGAATTAAAAAAAAAATGAATGAATTCGGAATTTCGGATTGAGTTACTCAATTTGAGAAGTGTTGAAGATAGTTTTCCAATTTTTCATGTTTTATTGAGAAAAACCGTCTATTTTTACATGGAAATCACAAACAGAATGTAGTTTATTTTAGTGTGACATTATTTTTGTAAGTGTGAAAAGAAAACAACTGTTTTTGAGGTTATTTCACAGTTGTACTGAACTCTTTGAATTAGAATAAAGTGTATTTACACAAAATGTTTCGAACAAAATACTTATTTCATGGATATAAGCGGCGCTGGTTTATCAGCAACCGGTTTTACAGCAATAGAAATGTGTTGAAACTTAGTGAGAGGGGCATGTACCAGGACCTTTTTCCTAACAATTCAGCGTAAGTTAACTTTTAATTACTCCTTTTTTAATTACTTTTGTGTTAAATAATAGCATTTACTACAAGTTATTTGCATATGATTGTTGTGTTCCAGGGCAGAAATTAAAAATTTGTTAGTCAAGTCACCGCAGTGTGTTTATGCTGGGTTTGATCCTACAGCAAACAGTCTTCACGTAGGAAATCTGCTAGTTATTGTTAACCTCCTTCATTGGCAGAGGGGTGGACATAATGTTATTGCATTAGTGAGTAAATCATTGATTCATTTAAATGTGATATAGCTAAAATAAGCTTAAGTTCATCAGAACCAGCAAGCTTATAATTTTCAAAAACTGAATTATGAGAAATAAAAAGTTTCTTGATCCCTCTGTATATTTTTGTTTGTATATTGTATTATGTAATACTAGATTTTCTTTAGCTAGGTGGTGCCACAGGTCACATAGGAGATCCCAGTGGCAGGACCTCAGAGAGAACAGCTCTACAGAAGGACATTATACAAGAAAACATAACTTGCATAAAAAATAATCTAGAAACAATATTTGAGAATCATAAAAAGTATATCTGGTCAGATGATAAAACTAAATTGCAACCAGTAAAGTAAGTATAAAATGTTTTTTAAATTGTTTTTGTAATATTTTTTTCCTATTAAAAAGTTTGTATTCTTATTTACAGAATAGTTAATAATGAGACTTGGTATAGAAATATTGACTCAATTCAATTTGTAAGTGAAATAGGTCGGAATTTTCGAATGGGCACAATGCTACTGAAGCAAAGTGTACAAACTAGAATAAATTCAGAAATAGGAATGAGTTTCACAGAGTTTGCTTACCAGATTTTTCAGTCATATGATTGGTTACACTTGTTAAAGGAATATGATTGCAGATTTCAGGTATGTTTGTTGAAAATAATACCTATAATTCTATATCATCATCTATATCATGTTCTATTACATTAGAAGGTAGTTATTATACTATCTGTATGATAGATAGATAACATAATATAAATTATTTACAGATTGGTGGAAGTGATCAAATGGGAAACATAAGTGCTGGTCATGAATTAATTAGCAGAACTGTAAAGAAAGATGTATATGGTGAGATTCATCATATTATTTTCTTGCATTAAATAACTTTTTATATGCCGTAGACTAGGTTTATGTTTTTGTTATAGATTTAGATTTATGATTTCTCCAAAGATGACATAACAAAACTACACCTGTAAATTTTGTTGTACAAAATGCGGATATTTTAATTTTTGAAACAATTTTCAGGTCTGACATTGCCCCTAGTCACTACAGAAGAGGGAGATAAGTATGGTAAATCAGCTGGAAATGCTATATGGCTGGACCCTGAAAAGACAAGCCCATACAGTCTGTATCAGTTCTTCATTAGGACTAAAGATACAGAAGTAGAGAAATTACTGAAACTGTACAGTTTCTATAGTTTAGGAGAAATCAAAGATATAATGTTCAAGCACAAAGAGCACCCTGAGCAAAGATATCCCCAGACATGTTTAGCTGACCAATTGACTACTTTGGTTCATGGTAGTGAGTATTTGAAATCTTTTCTTTTATTTGGTTGTATATTGGCGGTTTATGTAGTATGCTAATGTGAAAAAAAAAACTCAGTCACTCATCATCTCTCTTGCTCTTCTCATTGAAGCTTCTTTTGTTTCAGAGGAAGGCCTAGCCCGCGCTCTACGCGCCACTGATGCGATATACAGTAAGGATGTTAAATCGCTTGTGGCTCTAAGTTCCACAGAGTTAGAACAAGTTTTCCAAGGCGCGTCAGTTACTACACTACTGCTGTCGCCTGGAATAACTGTGTTACAACTTGGATTGAAAGCCAAGTGCTTCCCTACTGAAAGTAAGTTGCTCTCCAAGTTTTGATGGTTCTCAAATTAAGTTAACCGGACTTTACGGCGACATACGTAACGGACGTCTTTTCTTTTCAGTTATTCAAAAAATTCAGTTACTCTGTTTATTTGGAAACTCTTGGTCTTTGAAAAGATATATTTTATTTTCAGGTGATGCAATGAGGATTATCCAAGCAGGTGGATTTTATATCAACCATCAGAAGATCAAGAAAATAGATGAAGTCATAACACAGTCAGCTCACATTCTACCGAATCTAATTTCATTACTTCGCGTCGGGAAACGTAACTATTACATTGTTAAATGGCAAACATAATAGACTTGAATATACTACTTAGTAGTTTGTTTTATTTAGCTAGTGTAAAATGAATGAAAGAAAACAGTTAATTATTTAGGGATATATTATAATACTTACAACAGAAGCTTGTATACTTGCAGTACATGTAAAATAATAAAATGCATATCACATAAAACGTCGTAAATACTACATAACATACTTAAGCCTAATTGAATATTCACTGAAATAGCATGAATTAAATGTTACTAATGCACTGTTGGGTCACATCTTTATAAAAATATGGCTACTTGTCATACAACGTTTGTGCACAGGGCGGTGGCGCCCGAGCGTGATGCGCTCGCGTCTCTCATTTGATTTCATCCTAATATCACAAAAAGGGTTAATTGCATAATTTCCTTATTGTAAGAACTCATCTCAAAAGCTAAATTGACAATGTTAACGATATGTCTTTTGGAATAAATTTTACAATTACTCGTAATTGTCGACTTTACAAGCGAATAAAAATCCCTAATTTTGATAGTGATAATTTATCACAATTTCCTATCTAAAGACTCGCGTCATACAAAAATAAATAGGCGATTTACACTTAGCGCAAAATATACCCTCGAAAGGCATCTCACATGATTAACGAGGAATATAAAAGCAAATATCAGTCTGAAGACCACGTTACGCTACTCGAACGGTCAGAGGCACTTCCGAGGGAGACTACTTCCGTGAGAGGGTACATCCGAATGAATCTCGTTTGAGGGCCCGAGGAGCCGGCGTGGGGCGGCGGCGCTAGAGGTCGGTGCTCTCGCTGTGCGGCGGCGCGGGCGGCGGCGGCATGAGCGGGCGCGGCGGGCGCTGCGGCTGCGGCCGCGGCGACGTCGGCACCTCCGTGATGCTGCCCTCCGACTGCGACAGCTGCCGGCTCGCGCCTAGCCCCTTCTGCTCCAGCTCCGCGTCCTTGCCGCCCGAGCTGTGCGTCCGCTGCACCGTGGCCCGCGGACCGTCCTCGCCGTCCGCCGGCGCACCCACCTGGATCACGGTGGGGTGCTGCTTGTCTACGCTGTACATGTGCGTTCGCTCCAGAACCGTGGGCGCCAGCTCGGCGGCGTCCGACACGGAGCCGCGCGGGCCGCGGAAACTCTGCGGCCGCAGCGTGGCGGGTCGCTCGGGCACGGCCGGCTTGTGCCGCAGCTGCACGTCGGCCGCGTCGTCCGCCGCCGGCAGGATGGTGCGCGGCGCCGCCACGGGCCGCGGCGGCGCCTGCGCGGTGGGTATCCCGGCCGCGCCCGCCGCATTCTTCTCCGTCGACATGACCCCGATGGAGGCGGGGCCGCTGGAGTCTCCGCCCACCTTCATTCGAGTGACGACTCCCGTTTGTGCCGTCATGTTTTTAACCGTAACCGTGGAGTCGTTCTTCTCGGCCGCTTTTAGGTTTTCGAACCTCTCCTTTTCGAGCTCGAGACTCTGGCGACGAACGTCGACGAGGTTCTCGCGACTGCCGCATCTCGCCGCCTCCTCCTTTAGTGCTTTGTTTTGCTTGTACGTGGATCTATTAATGGTCTGTACGCCCGAGATGACTTTTCCCGTGTCCGAGATGACGGGTCGGGGTGGTTTGGCGGGCTTATCCGGTTCCGGTTTGGCACCGGGTGGTTCCCGCGTAGACTCCGCCGCCGGCTGCTGAGGCTGTGGTGCCGGTTGCTGGGGTTGAGGTTCCGGCCGTTTATTTTTGTCGGGTGTGAAATTTGGCGGTACCGGAGCGAGCGGTTTGTTTTTCCGCCGCAGTATTGGCTTAGGACTACCGTGAGGAGGACTAGATTGGTCGGACAGGGAGCTATTCGACTGAGCCTTTTTCATATCGTTCTCTAGTAATATCAGGCTAGTGTCGTGGCTGTTGCTGCGCGAGTGTCGGCCGCCAGGCCCGTCGAGGCTGGTCCGCCCGCTCGTCTGGTGGTTGTAGTCGAACATGGACTTGCTCATACTGTTGTAGTCGCCGTTCGACTGTTCCTGCGTGAGCGCCGCGGTCTGGTTGTAGCCGTGGACGAAGTTTGGCGTGAAACCGTACTCGCAGTGATCCGGGAGCAGGTCCTCTTTGGTGAAAGAGATGAAAAAGTTGATGTCGTCCTTGAAGAACCAGTCGGCATGTTTGATGAGAAGCTCGACGACGCAGTTGACGACTGTCGTGATGTTCATGTCGAAGGTGCTCTCGTCGGCGGCCCACAGCAGGTTAGGCGCGATCACGATCGCCAGATTGGAAGGGGTCATTTTGTTGATGCTTTGATTTTGCGTCAAGGCAGACAAAAATTTGATGAGATACCTTAAGTTTTGGAAGTTAGCGTCGGGTAAAAGGTGTATGGCCTCCCAGAGAGCGTTAAGGCGGGCCTGTTCCGTGGGCTGCCGGGACGCGGCGATGAAGTGGCCGTAGAGGCGGTAGGTGAGCAGCGGTTCCGGCAGCTCGCGTAGGTACGACTTCAGTACCGATGCAACCACGTGCATGTCGCGGTACGCGCGCGGCAGCGGCACCGAGAACACACCCGCGTCTAGCGACAGCTTCATTCGACGGACTTTGGATGTACCTGCAGCAATACGGAACGAATTACCAATCGTTATACAAAGTGAAAATAAGAAACTAAAAAATAATAGAATCAAATCGGATTTAGTTTCAACATATTAAATTATAGCAAATACAAACCTCCAGCTATTCTGAAGAGACCTTCCTCATTGAGCGCAAGTTCGTGTAAAGTACACACGCAAAGCTCTATGGGAAATGCGATAGTTCGTGAAGTGACTCGCAGATGTTCTTCTAATGGATAGCCAAACACTGGCTTCACGGAACTATCATCTGCAAATAAAAAAAAAACACATTTCGTAAATATGGGTAACTTTTGGATAACAATGTATGGATATTTTTTGGATAACAACTCAATTAACATAAGATTTACTCGCCTCAAAAACATAAAGCTCTCAAGTATTTTTAATTTTACTGTTTGTTTAATAACAATTTCGAAATTTTGTATAATTACTATCAATTTAGCGATTTTAAAATGTACAAAAATAAACTAATCCTATCAAGCGAGAAGTACTGATAAGTAGAATGCACACAAACACAAACTGGTGAAGTATGAATCACAATCACGACCGCTTACCGCGTAGCTATCGAGTTATCGTGTTTGGATTCGGCTTATCGCGATGCGTGGCCGCGCTAATGTCTATCGGGAATACGAACAATGTCCGATCAATTAGACGCCATTGTCCTTATTACTAAGGAAGTCTAACACACTAATTGAACAAACTATACTGTGTGCACTTTCATTAACCTTTTAAGAAATTGTTATCTCTATACATACAAGCTAGTTTAAATGCAGACCAAAATAAATACTTAATTAGTACATATTTATAAACAAAATAATTTGATAATGATTCTTTAAACAATATTTTAACGAACAATTTATCTTTCATTAAGAGGATAAAAAAACTATTAAATTCTATTTTAGATAAGTAGGAACATACATTCAAATTGACAATGCATTTTAAGTTTCCTTCCTTTACCACTTTGGCATTGAATCATTTTTGTATGTTAATGTAAAGGTGAACTTTTGTAGAGACACTCAGTATTATTTGATAACCATATTATACTGTCTACATGTAGGTATATCATACAAATATAGGTACTTCCAGAGTTCCTTCAATAAATAGAAATATTAATTTAACAACTTATATTAATATTAAGTAATATATGAGCACACTTACTTATAAATCGTTCGAGTTCGGGTACTACATCTTGAAGGGAGTGTAGAGCAGATTCATGGTACGCTCGTTGTAGTTTCACATACTGCAGTAATGTATGAGCCAACTGAGCCTCTTTGGCAACGAGTGCAAACATATCAGTGGCGAGCGCATCTCTCGCTGCCTCCACTTTGTTGCCAATCTCTTCCAATTCTTCACGAGCAGCACTTAATTTTGCAGGATTCTCTTCCTTTTGTCTTTCTAAATGCTAGAAGAAGAAATCTTGAGTTATAATATAATCTAATGTTTTTAGAGTCATAACTACTTGTTAGAATCTTAGCAGATGCAGGATGGAAAACATGTATCAGTTATTATTGGTAAACAAGTTTATCTTAATCTATATATTGATCTCTGATAATTTAAGTGATTCTCACGTGATATCTACTGGCGGCTGATTCCCGTTCACTGATGAGTCTGCTGAGTTGTTTCTTTGCCTTCATAATTGCTGGCAAATCTTGGTCACTGATTGTCAAGAGAGGCGCACAAACAAGCTGCTCCACCTTAAGTTCATGTTCGGCTATTTCGTTCGCAAGGAATTTTTCCGTTTTACCTGTTGATATTATTAAGAGCTCTTGTGTAAAAACATTAAAGTATGCATTATGGTACAACAATAATGAGAAGATTAATTGAATGACTTGTTTTTATTATTGAATAAGTATTGACATAACAGGCTAAGATGGTATTGGAAAATATGAAGATAAAATATAATACCTACATTTAACTCTTGAAAGTGCATCATATAAAATTTATATAACTTTCTGACTGTAAAGAGTGGATAGCATAGCAAACCTTCTTTGTAAAAATGTCTATTGCTACTGAAATGTGTTTACCCTTTTTTTTTTGTTTATTGCAATAAATAAATTTCATTGTAGGTACTTACCACATTCATACAAAATGTATTTTAAAATGCTGTCATCATCATCAAAGTTACTGGCTTCCAACATAGACAGGCCGAGTACATATTCAGGGAGTTTCTTCAGTCTCTTTTCACGAGCAGCAGGATCTTGGCCCTGGGTACTCCCTGCTCCGGTTGACAATCTCTTGCTAACGAGCTGAAGGGCGTTACGCAGGTGTTCAACTTTTCTATCAGCATTTTGTAATTCATCTGTGAATGCTTCGGATTTGCCTGACCTGAGCAAAATTAAAAAAAATAAAAATAATTGATCTCCTTAGCAACCGACTCAAACATTAAAGAACTTACATTATTATTGGACAGTCTATGAATAACTGTTAACGTTAACTTCAGAGATTCCCACTCACAAAGAACTTGGAATCTTATCTGATAGCTAGGAGATAAAACTTGTGACTTGCACCTACATACCTTGAAAATGTTTGATCGGCGAGCTGCTTTACTCGGTAGAACTGTTTCTTCATCTTCACCAATTACTTTCGATGATTTTATTAAAAGCTACAAGGTCATTGGACTTAGTCAACAGTAAAATAATAAAACGATCAAGATCTCGCTATGTCAGAACGTCAATGAGATCATCCTCGGCAATGAGCGATACAATAAACAAGTATGAAACTTTGGTACCGACACAGACGCTATACGATAAGGCACTACATTTCCATTATTATTGTAATAGTTCACAAATTTAAAAACATACTATTTTTTGCAATTTAAAAGTGATAAACAGCAGAAAACTCCTACCTAATGGATGACTGACTGTTGATTGATGGATAGAATGGAATGAAATTAATTGAATGAAAGGAATGAGTATAAACAGTGGTACCAACCGCACCGAGCAAGTATATAACACCACAGATTAGATAACACCCTCCATAGACGAAGTATTTACCCACGGTACGATTTGGTGCGATGACTATTTAATTGTTTGACGTTCATTTCATGTGGATAAATTCATTTTGTCTTCACTGTTTTCGGATAAAAACTAAAAATGAGGGCAGGATCGTGCTAACGCGTTTTAGACGGAGGATGGTGGATAGACTTATCCACTGGACTAATCTCATAATCATAATGCGATGTTTACGGCTTAAAACCTTGATATCAGTCAACAAAAATTAAAAAAAAATGCAGATCAGCTGTCACGTCAGAAATGCGTCAATGTCATAACTTCGAAAACAATAATTTTGTTTTGAGACGTGCACTGTTGCGTATTGTACGTAAACTTGATAAAATGAAATTGAGTGGAGGGAGTTAAGAGAATGGGTTGTTTAATATATCACTGCATGACTGCCGAGGCAATTCTACAGTTGTGTGTTTCTGCATGTAACAAATAGTCGAGCGTCGCGTGGCTTTCATCGCAGCAAATTTCTATTTTGCTGCATTAAAATATTTTCTCTCGAGTTTTCCACTAGTTACTGCAGAGCAGACACCATGGAGAGGAGATTCATGAACGTAATCCTTCTTGGATTTGGATTCATGTTTGTGTTTACAGCCTTCCAAACTATGGGAAACATAGAGGTAAGACCTAGCTGTATTTTGTTATTATTGCATTGAAATTTTATTTCATTTTGCGTAATGTATTTTACTTTGTAGTGCTAGATAGCTGACCTTTCAATCAGTGAAACAGCATTTGTTATAGAGTAAATATTTGGTGAACATTTTACTTTGCAACAAGAAATAACTGTTTGGTTTACAGTGAAGTGACTGATATTTCTGTTGAAAAACTTTTGTAAAATATTTCATTACCTAGTTAGTTTTATAACACACCCTGAAAATTAAATAAAAGTGTTTTGTAATCCTTCCAATATTTAAAGGATATAAAGTGTTTATTAAAAAAAAAAAGGAGACCTATTAGGATTAGTCCCATCCTGGCACCTAATAATTACATTTAAAAGAATCAACTTCATTTAAATTTAAGTCATGTTACTATGAATATACTTTTGACTATATATTCATGAAAAATAGGCAGTAAGTAAATAAATTATTTACCAAATTCTAGGTTCTAATTTTTAATTAAATTTAGTTCTTGATGTTATACATAAATTATCATCTATATAAACTACATACTCTAAATACAATAGTTAAGATGTGGCATTCATTTAAAAACTTATTCAATAACTTTAGCTGTTTGTTTTGATAGTTAAATGGCGAATATTTTAATAGCATATTGATGAGTTGATTAGCCATGACCATGATATGGCAGATCAACATGCGACGCTCGCAGCGGAAGTTGACGCGCTCGCCTCTCGCTTTGGAAACAAATGCCGACGTTTTTTATTACTGATTACAGTTCCGTTTCTTCCAAAAGTCAGATAGATGCCGTACAATTTATACCATATACAATCAGTAAAACAATCTATTCACAAAAATTTGCTCAACATCCAATCGAATTTTCGCCAATTAGCGATAAAATCGTATTAGATTGATTCCCAATAGTAAATGCAATTATTTATGAACATGTTATATGTTTGTATAACATGGTTTCGACTTTCCACTTGATAATTTTACGATCTTATTTAATGGTATGAACATAATGGCGTTATAATTACAACTTAGACGCATTCATCGTCAAATAAGTTCGTGGATCGTTACAATATTGCGCGGGAATTGCATACGCATAGTTTGTCGTAGTAATAGTAGGTACTTAGGTATAGTAAAATCTTAATACTTCGGTATAATATCATTTAAAAAACATTAAATATTAATTATACCTACATAATATGAGGAAATAACGTTGTAGCTATTTCGAGACCGGATAAGAGTAGGTATTAAACCTATGTAGATATGTTGTCCTGAAATTGACATAAGTGGCGATAATGGGGACATTATCTCGGAAATCGAACCGGAAGAATCAGCACTCAAATCAAGGAGAAGTGTTTCTTTCGCGTATTGCGAATATAGGATATACCTATGTATAGCAAATTACCTTTAAGTATAAAATAATGCGTATTTTAATTAAATTTATATATTTTATTGGTACGTAAATAGCGAAAGTTGGATACCTATGCAACGGCATATTATCTATCGCTACATAAAGTGCATCGTCGTTAAGATAGCAAGACGTTAGAAAGAGTGTTATTTGAGAAAATTGATTTAACCTTCCATTTCTTTTCATTACATGAAAAAGTAACTTTTTAAATGTGGTATCCTAGTCCCTTCGTGTTTCTCTAATGATTTTATCGTAAGAGTGGTGTCTGCTTAAATAATGTCAAATGTCACAACGAACATCTGGCTTGACTTAACAACCAACTAGTGTTAAAACAATCATAGTTGATTAAATGTTTTATAGCTATCTACGCTAATTTACGCTATTTACGCCTAACGTTGAATTAACATAGGCTCTATTTTATTTCTCCCCAGCCTATAGCAGTCTCTTTTGCAAAGTAAGTATTGATTGATTAGAAATAACCGCATTCCATTAGTGTACCAACTAAGCGTCGCCGCTTATTTAAATTTGACCTTCGTCTTTCATTCGACACATTTTTGGTGTCCTATAAATGTCATGAAGTCATAATAACACGAGCAAAGAAAAGGCTACGATATTTTTATAGGTAGGTACCTACCTAACATAAAACAGGTATTAACTATATTGTTGCATTTATTTTGTTGCACAAGTAAATACCTACCTTCGTACTTCAGATGATAGATTCTTACAACTATTAAAAATAAATTCCAACAGCTCACCTTCCTAAATGTATTTAAGATTCCATAAATCAGCACAGGGTAAAATACCTAATTAGTAATTTGAATTCATTGGAATCTTACTTTAGTATATTCCCTGAAAATGGTTGAGGAAAGCTTTTTACATCACACAGGTACTATTCTGAAACGAAGTATTTTATAGAGCTAATTTACTGTCGCCTTCGAACTGGATTTGTTGAATCAAAACTGTGAAATCTACTGATTAATCAACAATTCTGACACCTTATCTGGATTCGTGAATAAACATGTGACCTGACTCCGTAGCTTATCTTGTAGTACTTGACTCCTTTAGCTGCACATTTAGCATTTGAGGTCTCGTTATTTATTTACGAGGAAAATAGTCAAGACTGGCCATATATGCAACTGAAAAGATAAATACATCGATAGGTCTTACACACTGATTGCCATTTGTAAGAACAAACTTCTTCTAGACCTTGGTATTTTCGCGTCCAAATTATGAATTTCCAACAAATACAGAACAACAAATACCTTGGATTATTTATATTATGCTCGAAGGCCTACTTAAAAAATAAATTCTCTGTGTAAGCCGCAATTTGAGACATACTTACCGACAATTATTTTCTGGTGATATTATCATAGCTAGGTAGATACTAACTTAGCCTACCAAATCTTAAAACTAGTTGTGGGTTAAATATAAGTAGGTACTACGAGTAGGTGTGTGATGTAAGTTGTAATGCAAGCAGGCTTACTCGCCTGTATAATGAAAGTGAATTGCTGCTCGTTGCAACACCCTTTGCCTTTGCTTTGATTGATTTGTCAGTAACACCTTAGCTTACCAGGATAAACCTAGTTTTTAAAGTCAATATAATTTTCGTGTCATCATGGAAGAGTTTTGAAAACCAGGTCATGTTTACTTCATAATACAATTTCATTTTTATCGACTGTTTTGCGAAGAGAAAGTCTTTTATATACAAAATATGGACATAGAAAAAAATAAAGAAAATGAAAAATAAACCAGGTAGGTACGTTTTAACAAACAAACATGACAGCATGTAGAATGCAGATGTGCAATGAACAAGTGGAAATGTACCTTCAACTAAGTAATAAAAAATAAATTGTACTTTAAATTAAATTTACAGCCTGTTGTCTGGGAATGAGTACAATTGATTGTTGTTAAAGTATGGAGACATTACCTTATCGAGTTTATTGACTCGGTCCGAGGTGCCGCGATGTTATGTAAGATGAATCGAGTGCGGTGGTGGCCAGTGGCCGAGATTTACCGTCGCCCCGGGCTTGTGTAAGAGCCTTTTTGCGCGTATGATATTGCTTTTTTAATCATTTTTTCTCTTATCGGCAAAGCCTCCGGAAGTACTAGATCAATAGCTAACATCATTTTTACTATCTACCTATTTCTAGTGTAATAAAACAATCGGCAATTAGTTATACCATAACCCTGTTGTTTCACCGTATGTATTTGGGTAAAAAGTTATAAAACTTGGCGCACAAGTTGCAAAGGTTACCTAGAATCTTTTACGCAATTGAAACAGATAGGAATAAAATTGTGTTATTGACCAATTTATGATTTGTAGGTACAAGCAAGCATAACCCGTAATATCATATTGATATTATATTTCGATTCGTCTAAACTAAACGTTGATAAATTCAAGGATTTGTGTTTAATTTAGGTCAAGCAGATTTACTTGAGATATATTATATTCAAGGGTTTTTCAACAGCATGTCATGGTCCAGATATCGTATCTATCCTCTGATTTCCAATGGATGCCTGCCTAGTAGAAAAACATTGCATTATGCCGGTAGTTTCCTCGGGGTTATCTACTAGCTTTCTACTAGGTATATTGTTACACGACATAATATATCTATTAAGGAGGAACTCCAAGATCAACACCACATCACATCTCATAAGAATAACCGTCTTGTATAATAAGACACATAAATTTATTTTTATTTGAGAGACCTTGAACTATTGGTCTGGTCATTAATCTCCATTCGAAAAGCAGCATAAACTAATGGGCCTTACATTTATTACCGGTTTAATATCTTTTTAACGCAGCGAGCGACAATGTTTTGGTTATCGAAGTGTTAAGTGATTTCGAAATTCATTGTCCACGATCCGATATTGCAACAGAACCTCCTGTTTTATCGCAGATTAATAAAACATTGCCTTGATTTAAAAATGTATTGTCAGTAAACACCTTAAAAGAATTTCATGACCTTTCTGGGTTATCCGACACCTATTTCATGCAACCCACGCTTCTGACATTTGTTGCATAAACCGATGCACTTATTAACATTTTGTCATCGGATTGAATGCAACAAAGTTATAAAAGGAGTTGATGTCACATAAATTATATGGAATTGAAAATTCTTGAGGAATAAGTTTGTAGTAGGCCTTGTTCTGAATGTTAAACATTATTATACATATTTATATAAAACTAGCTAAACAAAAGGACAATAAAATAACTTCTCATTTACTACTTAGTAAAATGGTGTTTTTATTACAATTAAAATTGGCCTTTTGCCTCTTCCTTCCTGCACTAGTCTATGAACTTCTTTTAAATTTAAGAAATCGGTGCAATATTAAAAAACTTATTTCTAGTTTAGCACGCACGTTCCTCGCCAATTTATTTGTTCATTTTGACGAATATAATTTAAATTAATCATCATACAAATAAAACGCGTAGGCTTACATGTCACCAATTAAGATTGGTCTTAATTGGTCCTTGATCTTTCGAACTTAGCATCTGTCTCAAGGTTCATGACAGCGAAGATGCTTCTATTTCAAGGTTTCTAACCGACATTGAACTTTGTTTTTGGACTAGCGGGATGTGGATCAAGAAATGTTATTAATATGCATTAAGAATGCAGGTTTCAGTAGTTTAAAATTACGGAAATGATTCGTTTATGTAATATTCATTATTCAAATAAGACGTTTTAGATAACACAATGTAAATAATCAGTTGGATTATGGTTTTGTGATTTAAAGCAGTAGGTAAACAAAATGATATTTGTTTCCAGAAAACGATCCTGGACAGTATCACACAAGATGACAAGACGTTCACGGGCGATGGGTACACCTCCCTGGCTATCATCTACGCCACTCTCGCTATTTGCAACTGGATGGCGCCTTCTATCATTACTATCACGGGACCGAGGGGCGCGATGCTAATTGGCGCTGCTACTTATTTGTAAGTAAATTTTCTATATCGATTTGTGGAATAGATTTGTTTTGGCTGCAGCAGATCAGCTAAAATACTTAACTATTGAGATTTGATTATTAACTTATCGGTACATCTGAAGATTTTTACTTTCAGATGATACCTAGATAAGTAAGTCGGTAGATACTTGTGGAATGCAATAAATGATTGAGTAGTGAGCACCTACTTTATTTCCTTGTATTGTTCTGAATTTTAGTAAATAAACACTGACTGGGTTAAATTACGAATGACGTATATTAGAAAAGTGTTGCATTCTAGGGGTATGAAAATGATGCGATAAAAATTTATCACTAACACTAATAAAGTCGGTAAAAAGTTAAAGATTGATTAGCTTGGGGAATGTGGAGGTAATAATTATATTATACAGTGTCGTATCGTGATGTGAACAAATTTGAAAAACAGTTCTCAGGAGGAGTGGGAACTGATTTCCAAACTCGTTCACAATCTTTTGCATTTTGATCAATTTTATTTTCATTTTATTATAAGGAAAGGACGTGGGAAGGAAAGTCAGTCAAAGTCGTAAACAACGCTTTTATTATGTTTTTTCGCTTTCAAGTTAAATATTTTGTAAGTTTATTTTATTTCATTTTCAATATTTGCCTGTCTGGGAGGCATGTTAGTGTTCTTTAAATGTATGTCACTGTTGTTCAAAATGTGGGTCAGGCAGGATATCTGTATACTAAATTAAATTAAAATTGTGAAAAAACATATGGTCAAGATGTTCTTTGAGTTTATGGGCAAGTCGTCTGTTTAAACAATAACCATAAAGCATGAAGTATGTTACTATAGTATAATACAGTGCGTCGTACTTTCACTGCTGTTTTCTTACTCCCTGTTGGTAACATACACGTATAGTTACGTAAAACATCTCTTATCTGTGATCACCTAGGCCTAGGTATTGCATTATAACGCGAATTTTGACACATACGCGAGTTTGAAAAAGTTTTTTTATGAACCGGCTACTTACTCTTTTCTTATCCTCTTAAATTAAATTACCTATTAAGTTTTTACTTCAATCGATATTTTTTTCTATATATTATTATTATCTTGCTTTTTGGAAACGATTAAGAAACTTTTATATTGTTCTTCTACTTTGATGGTATTTGCGACTGGTATACTTAATAAGAACAAGCTTGTCTTGATTTCATATACCTAAACGTAATAAAAGATTGCATGATGCATCTATCGATCTAATCGAGTTGGTAATCCGCTTGGGAGGTGAGGCGGAACGACTGCCAGACGGAAAGTTGTGTGTTTCTCATAAGAGTGTTACTAGCGCTAATAACTATATTATCAAAGATATTAAAGGCTTAGGCTTAGGTAAATAGTATCATGAGATGGAAAAGTATGTGTTTTATTAGTTAGGTAAGTATTTATTGTTATTACTGACTGCATAATATCTTAAGTAGGTATAAGTATTTATTGTACATACTTATGATTTAAGGGTTAGGATAATTTCAATAGGTACATTTGTAATTACAAATGAGGTAGGTACCTACAAGAAAGTGAAGATGATCTTTGAAAAATATAAAATTACACTACTTTTAAGTAAGTTAGGTAAGTATTAAAATCAAATAAATCAAACTCAAGAATGTCCGTTCAAACCGAAGACAATGCGTTTCCCGCGCTCCGTTATATTGCCATCAATGTTTGCATGTTAAGTAAGGTGCTCACCAAACAAAGGATTTGAGCAAATCTTTAGGATTCAAATACCTAGTATAGTTTAAAAAAGTTTTAGACACGTCATTGAAAACAGCTTGCATATGTCCGACTTTAATTATCACGTATCAGGTACTTAAGTCTGCCTATCTATATGACTCTTGATTTCACAGCACAGACTAACGATATTATTCCTTACTAGGTGTCAGTTAAATGTCGTATCAAGACTCCCTACACCAATGATCGTTAAATAAGCTAAATATTTTAAAAACTAATGCAATTATTTTCTTTTAATACATACCAATCTCTAAAATTTTCACTAGCAATCTTATAAAAGTACGTACCTATTTAATGTTATGGCTTACTTACTTTAGATCGAGCTCGGATCAGAATTTTTATGTGCTCTGACATTTACTACGCAAAATGCCTACATATCGATCTAGTTCTTGTTAAACCTTCACTACGGCACTCAAGGCTGCTAGCTTGCTGCAACTATTGTTTTGTTTATATATATTTTACTTTCATTTCAACACACACACCTACGTACGATACAAAGAAAACTATTTCGTTACAAAAAAAAACAAATACCTATCCCATGTTATGTACAAGTACTTGATGTCATTGATGTTTACAGTAAGGTGCTCCCTGATAAAAATCAAGCGCTGTATAATTTGTCTGTAAAATAATCAACTTTTTTTAAATAATAATGAATTTGGTCAGGTAGTAGGACATAAACACGCTGTAGAAGACAGCGAGAACGATTAGCTACTTTCCTACCTATCCTGCCTGACCCCCATTTGTTACCTAAGTATGTTAACACAGCCAATCTCAACTCAATGTGTATCAAATAATGAATCAATAGTTTGACCAGTAGATTATCTATTCAATGACCGATTATATGAACAACGTAGTTCTCAATACAGTTACTTTCAGAAAAATCAGTTTCTGGTTAACTGAATTTGTTACAAGGTTTAGGGACAACGAATTACTCTCTATTTAAAAATCACTGCGTTAGTCGAGTAGGAAACCAAATTAACTTTGTGGGTTACGTAAATAACTAATTTAAAGATATTTTTCCGACTAATGGAATGGCAATTGACCTGTAAACCTCAACAAGAAAATTTCCGGAAAATTATTCTTTATTGTAATCGTTTTGTGCCGCTATAAACCTTGTTGTGTAATACAATAAGGTAAAATACTTACTTCGCTACGATAACAAACTATAATAGACTTATTAAATTTTGTTATTCTAACTATGAAAAACATAGGTAAACTATATAAACTTTGCCTAGGTAGATTATTCTGTTATTTAACATTTAAATAGTTAAGTATTTATTTATAGGTACCATTTAAGAACTTATTAGCTACATCAGTCAAATACATTGTTTTAATTAGGTAGTTCAGAGTAGACACCTATGATATCATAGTAACATTTTCTCGCTTATTTATTTAACAACGGTCAAACACCTTAACAGTTGTACCTACATCTGCATTAAATACCTAAGTCTACCTGATATTTGCTTTGGCTTCGGTTATCAAAAAGCAAATAGCTTAAGCACCTAAGTACTTATTGAATTATGAAATCCAGATATCTAGATACATCGAATGTGTATTCAAAATGATTTAGATTTTATAAACATTGTTTAGATTAGAACTTTATGTAAGTGCGTAAGTATGTACATGTTTACTATGGATAAAGTCAAGGGAATGTACGTAACAGTAAAGGTCGTACTGCCAGCATAGTTTCTAGTATAAGCTGATTTATATCTTATTTCGGTTGCAAATGAATTGCGTATAGCCTTGTAAAGTTAATAAACATCAAGTGACATGTGGAGAGAAAGTTCGTGCACCATTTCACCATAGAAATGAGGTCATTGCTTAAGATGTTTTCCATAACCAAGCGTGTCGAGAAGTACTTATATCTTAAACCTTTTCGGCTATCTATACCACTATGTTAGTTCAAATACCTATGCGAATATCACATGAGACCAATTTATTTTCCAGATTCTTCATAGTAACATTCCTATTCCCTCGGACGTGGCTGTTATACGCGGCTAGTGTGCTGATCGGCGCCGGCGCAGCTGCCATATGGACTGGCCAGGGCAACTATCTCACGCTCAACAGCGATGCCGACACCATCTCCAGGAACTCTGGCGTCTTTTGGGCTATGTTACAATGCAGGTATGGATTACTACAAGTCTAGCCTAGATTGATAATGAACTATAAACGACAGAGTAGGTGTGTGTTTTGCTTACAAAGCGCTGAGCACGATTCACGTCAGATATTTATCCATCGGATCCATGAGAGAGATCATGTTTTATTATCGCTACATCTGTTATGGCTGTTGTATTTAATGATAGCAGTTCTTACAGTTTCTATGTAGGCGAGGCAGCAATTAACGGTAAACAATATCTGAAGAAATATGAAAAATCGAGAATAAATTGAAACTACCGAAAGTTACTTGAACAAATTGATTACCAAATTTGAAAAGCCGCCTTCGTCCAGTACTAGCTTACTTAACCTTTGTCAAAATGTAGGTTAGGTTCAACCTTGATACTGCGGCTAGAATTTTCATTAACTAATGTAAGTAGGTGTAACATTACCTCGTACTGCTAAATATAGATGAAATATCTATCGGACGTCTATTGAGAATCTTATTAATACGATCTAGTTTTGGATTTTAAAGGAGGTTAAACTGCCATAAAAGTACAATACAAATATTCTTTAATATTCTTTTTTTTAAAGTATATTGATCGATGTATGCATTAATGTAATAAATGGCTAATTAATTTAAATGTGATGGAAGCAACGATGATAAGAATAACAACCGGCTGTTTAAGGTCGTTTTGTGCTGTATTGTCTATGTCGAATAAACATGTGTTTATATCTATCTCTAACTAACACTCTATTAAACCATGACATTGTTATTGTCAATTGGTCAAAAGAAGCCGGCGCTATTTTTAATACATTAACTTTAACAGCCCTTTCTGCAACATGGAGCATGTCAAATCAATCACATTATTAGAATCAATCTGCATTGGTCATGTTTCAGTTTATTCTTCGGCAACCTGTTCGTGTTCATAAAGTTCCAAGGCAAGACGCATATAGATTTGGAGACTCGAAACGTTGTGTTTGGCGCCCTAACCGGCGTGTGCGCAGTCGGGATTGTGTTCCTGATACTGTTACGGCCAATCAGACGAGTGCCTGCTTTAGATGATGCTAAGGTACTTAATTACTTTATACACAACTCGATAACACAAGTTTCGCTGGGTGGTCATCAAGTGGTATTAAATTGTTGCATCCCTGACTGACAGCACTTTTTTTTACCGTCCCCACACTAAAGGGGCACGATTCTACTCTCATACGAGTGGCAAAGTTCAATTCAGTGAAAAGGACAGAATAATACTTATCAGAAAACCATAGAAACTAACTACATTAATATTTAAACGAGGGTAAAAGAAAACACATATAAGCAATGTATTTTTTTTATTCCAGGTTGAAATGGTGAACCATGACACAGAAGGTCCAATGGAAGCATTCAAAGGCGCTTTGAGGCTTTTCTGCACTCGAGACATGTTATTGCTCAGTGTTACGTTTATTTATACTGGTAGGTAACCCAGATTTTAACACAAAATTGTATGGCAAGTTAACAGAGAACACTGATACATTTTGATCAAATATTGTGCATTACAGGAGTGGAGCTGTCATTTTTCAGCGGTGTGTACAGTTCGGCTATAGGATTCACATTGGCAATGGGAGAGAACGCCAAACAACTCGTCGGTCTTTCTGGAGTTTTTATTGGAATGGGAGAAGTACTCGGTAAGGATGATCGCTACTGTAATATAGACGAGAAATGGCGATAAGTTGGTATTGTCCTTCTATAGTATTTTGTTTTACTGTTTTGTAAAAATGTCTTCTTTGGTTTTTTATTCTAGGTGGAGCGCTGTTCGGTATCTTAGGCTCTAGAACAACCCGCTGGGGCCGTGACCCTATCGTAATAATGGGCTACATCATCCACCTCGTGAGCTTCTTCCTCATCTTCATCAACTTACCTTCCGAAGCCCCATTCGGTGACACCACTGAGATTTCCTACATCGCCCCGTCGGCGTACCTCGCAATGCTGTGCAGTTTCCTCCTAGGGTTCGGTGACGCGTGCTTCAATACTCAGATCTATTCCATTTTGGGTGGCAATTACTCGGATAACAGTACCTCTGCGTTTGCGCTCTTCAAGTTTACTCAGGTGAGTACCAAATATTTAAGTTAATACTTATCAATGAGTGCAGAAAAAGTATTCGTGGCGACATTTAACTACTAATATTTACGGGAACGTTGTTATTTCAGTCACTAGCAGCAGCGGCGTGTTTCTTCTACTCATCGAAGGCGCTGCTGTCGGTGCAGCTGTGCGTGCTGGCGGTGCTGGCGTCGCTGGGCACGGCGTCGTTCGTGCGCGTGGAGTGGGCGGCCAAAGCCCGCGCTAGAGCCGCCCGCGCCGCCGCCATTGACATCGTCGACGACAAACCCGTCTCCTCGGCCAACGCCTTACACTATGACTGAGACACACATAAACGTTCCAGAGACACATTCCACAGGAAAAAAGACAGGGACAGAGTTATGCGTGTGGCTTTCACGAGTTTCAGAAGCGTTGAGAAAATTAAGTAAGATTAAAATAATACTACTTACCTGTATGTAACGTTAAGTTACGTATCGGCTTTGCGCGGCTGTTCGACCGATACCGCGGTGCAGCTCATCCCATAGTACCTACGCAGCTGCCGGCGACCATATATTTGTTTGTTTGCCGCGGAAACTAACTCTTTGAAATTGACTCGATTGGTTAATTTGAATTTATGGTGAAATTGCTTATTTAACAAAATGCTTATATTGTAAATACTAAGGGTCTGTTCTTTTTTTTAAATTACCTAAATTCAAATAGTATGAATTCCTGTCTTATTGGCATCGTTCATTTGTATTTTAAAAGCAAATTTATATCTAGTAAGATTGAGCTTTAGTAAATACTTAATGCCTATTTAGATGTAGTTTCTTAATCAGAATGAAGATTTTTTGTTGGATTAAAGGTGTATTGCCTTAACCTTTGCACATTCATCGCGTGGTCATATTCGCCAATTTTTTTTAAACCTGTATAGTGTAGTGTAAGTAAGTAGCATAAGCAGAATATAAGAATGATAATTTCTAACAGGGCCTCGAATTATCAATTTGTTTGAAAATAAGTATTTAGAACTATTGTTTTTTTTATTTGAGATTGAGATTGTTACAAAAGTATTAAAGGTAGGTGCAAGTAATTACGATGGAATTTATTATATTAATTAAGTAAATGATTTGTATTTCAATTATCGGCTGAGCCAACCATTGTATTGTAAGAATATATATTTTTGTACATAATCATGTGAATACAGACGAAATACATTTATAATGACGTTAATGACTGTAAACAGTGTATTTATTGTATTGTATTTATTGGCCATAATACGCAGATATAGGATAAGTAAAATAGATACCTATTTCATATGTATTTTACATTTTGTCTGTAGAGGCTAAAGAGCTATATTAAAAATTCTTTGTACATTCTTTTACAATTGGTTACTTTGTTATTTGCTGCTGTTTTTTTCATAATAACAAACATATACATACTTATGTTTTTTGAAAATAATAATAATTGTTTCTCATAATTCTCATTCTCATAAATAAATCACCTTAATTGCAACTGAGTAATCATGTATAAACGTGAGGTCAAGATGAGGCAGTTTTACACAACATGCCAAACTTGTCTTTCATGACTTAGGTATGGAATCAATTACATTATGATAAGGAAAATCATATTACCTAGATATTAAATTACATTCTATTTCTGTATGTTTCTACAATGTTCCAAACACATACAAAAGTATTGTGTCTATTATTAGTTGAAGGTTGAAGATTATAACTAGGTAGGTAAATTTTGAACCAAAAGAAGTCTATTTCTAACCTGTGTCGTTATAGTAGAATGTCCAGCATGGAGAACCGATTATGTTTTCTTACCAAATATAAAATTCAAAAACATGTTTTTATAATACAAAAAATCAGTCTAGTCAGTCTCTACTCCATCAAATAAAAGATATTGTTTTGTACAGCCTTTAGTATGTATGTTAGATCAATGATGAATGATAGGTATATGTAAGAAACCTATATGTAAGAAGGTAAAGTAAAAAAAAGTCATTTTTAATAAACTATTTTTGTTTCTTTATCTTCCATAATTTAATTAGTGAAGGACATAAAAGGAGACACAGGAACAAAAAATAATCAGGTGTAACAAATATTTAATTTATTAAATAACATAATGACTACATTAATTTTCCTTAGTTTTGCTTTCCTGTGTATTCACTACTCCGAGTTTGAAGTCTATAGGTTTGTCGTAGCCCATCATCTTAGCGTAGTGCTTTGGATCTGTGAAATGTCTTGCTTCTATAAACAAAGGCTTGCCTTTTGCTTTTAAGGTTGTAAACATACCAGGGATTTCTGGTACTACTACATCTTCAGCCTTGAATTCCAACTGAAAACATATAGCTTTATGAGTCATTCTGTTGAATTAATAGAGACGGACATGTTTTTACCATCCTCATGTAATTACGGGCTGCAGCTGGCTAACAGAGAGGTATTGAACTTAAGTAGCTATTAAACTTCACTGACCTGTTTCTGGGCTAAGAAGAAGTTTATTGTAGTGGCTTTGTATGTTGAAGTATCTGGGTCATAGTGTATTTCTGTCACATACTTTTTGGTCACCATATGTAGAAGAACAGGCGTGATGAATGTAAAGATTCCGACGACTGAGCATATGCCTATCAGAAGAGATGTGCTCCCAATGGTTGATGCCTCTCTTATAATTATAGGTTGTGCAAGTAATCCAGCAACGCTTGAACTCAATGAAAACACCTTCACTGCTTTAATCTGCGGAGTCAATGGACCATAATAAATGTGCTCGAGTTTCTCATTTTCTTTGGTTTTACTTGCAAAATGCCTTTTAATACTTATTGGACACAAACCGAGACACTTTATTGAAGCTTCTATTTCTTTGATTTGTGGACATTGTGATGAGAGCAGCAATGTTTTGTTTGGTGACAAAATATTCCTAGCGCAAAGCCGCAGCATTTTTAGTCAATAATTACTATTTAAATAAGAAGAAATGCATTAAATTAGTTATACAACACAATGCCGAAACGCGCGGCGCATGAACAGCTGACCATATGATAGTGACAGTGACAGTTATGTTGTCACTCACACGGATACCTTTTAATTTGAAACCTAGCTACCAGAATATTTAAGAACATGTTTTAAACGCTTTCCCGCCACAGACGTTAAGAAAGAACACTTTCAGTCTGTGTTTCCCGCTTTCTCATTTTGGGGTTGTGTTTTGTGCATATTTATCTTTATGAAATTTTAAATGGCAACTTTTTTGGGATTCAAGCTATAAAAAAATTACTTGTCTTTTAAAATAACTTATCTTGAACTTACCTAAGCCTAAACTAAACTGATATGTAAAGTACTGTAAACGGAACTGTTAAAAAGAAAAAGAAAAGAATAACGACCAAATAATTTAATTGATAAGTTCATTTTTAGCCCTATAGTCAATTTGGTGTTTAACTGGACAATTTTCTACATCGTAGCACATTTTTGTATCCGTATCAAGGACTTGTGGGTCGGGACAGTCGCAGCGAGCAAATCCACATATTGTTCCTATATATCGTGTCTCAGGGTGCTCACAGGTCCGTTGTGCCGTCCAATACGTCATGCTGCAGTTACCGGTCACCTTTACCATTCCCTTAGGGCACCTCTCAACGCCTAGAAAAATCGCCGAACATGATTAGGTATCTATTACTACATGTTAATTTATGTAGGTAGGTATACACCTATGTACTTAAACAATTATAAATCGGAGTTAGTACTTTAATTGGTGGTATTTACTTACATTCATTATTGTACAAATGGATGCAGCGGTTGGGGGCCATTTGAACACTGTATGAAGCGAAGATTACGGAAATTAAAAGAACGAACTGTGGAATCTGCATCGTAACTGTTACAAAGACTCTTCTGTCTGAATCTTTATTATATACCTACACCTAAGTTCTTACGTAGACCTAATAAATTATGTTTATAATACTTTTTCTTATAAAAAGGCCTTTTGAATGATCTGTTATAAAAACTAACTAGAAAAATTAAATAACTAAGGAGGAGGACAATGAGTGTTATTCAAACAAAATCTTAACATAAGTTCTAGATAATTTCTAATAAGTTATACAGGGTAGGCGCATAGACCTAAATCATAATAGGCCATAGGTCCATGGGTACCTAGAGCTTTCGATCTAGGTAAATATGTTTTTGGTGCTAGATATCCTCTCATAAATATTAACTCGTTTATGTAAGGTAAGTTTAACAGTAATTATCGTAGTTAAGTCTTCGTTTTCAATTAAATATCGGACTCCCATAATTTTTTTGTAGACTTTTATAAATAAGGTGGTTATAATACGAGTTGGGTGTATGTTTACATATTTTTAGATAGACATAACTTTGGCTGAAATCTGCCCATTTTATTTTTCTGTTTTGTCTGTTTTACCCATTGGTTTTACCACAGGTTTTACTTTAGCCAACCCTTACAAGTAGAATGGGGAAATTTGGCGTTATATCAAGATAAGGGCAAATCATGGTCCTAAACAAGCACCGTTGATGCGACAAAGCGGCTATCTACGAGCGAGTAAACACGGTCTATTGATTCAGTTTATCTCCGCGCAAACATCGCACGCGACGCGACAACACGACCATTCGCCTCGATTCGAGGACCAGACAATTCTAAATAGGCACCTTAAACTTAAAAACAATCTTCGAAGCGCTGAAAAGTATAATTACTTATTATAATATCTACCTAATCGTCCAGTTTTTGAAGGGGTATACCTAAGTAAGTACCTAGGTACCTAAAGTTTCCTGTCATCCGTAAATCAGCTTGTAACAATTACGTAACAATGTTTTTAAAAAGTTACGACCACATTTTGAAATACCGAACCTTATTTTAATAAATACCTATTAATTTTTATATCCATCTACCTTAATCATCTAAGTACCTACTTACCTGCTGCCTATTCTAATAAACTTACAATAAAAGTTCGCAGTTAAACAAGTCGTTTAGATGTTAAGAAAGCATATTATTATCGATAATTATCAGATACCAATATTTGGAAGCGCGGTCTTTATCTCAAAAGCCATAACATAACCATGAAAAAAATGGGGATGTGCCAGTCAACTCATGTTTAAAAAAATAGGGTGGGCTTCAACAGGGAATGTTATTATAAATTGGCTGTTTCGCAATGAAGTCGGGATTTTATACCTGTTATGATTTCAGCTTTGGTTGATTCTGTGAAATCATAATAATTATATAAAGTTACAGTTAGGTAACATCTGTGCTGCATTTACGTGTAAAGTTTCGTGTATTTATTTGAGATTAACGTAGTCATCCATCACGTAGACATACATAACGTGTATAATAATAATATTGTCTTTGCCACAATTAAAATACAATCGAGTCAAATAAAAAAACAACAAAAAACTTTTTCCCGCCAACTAAAGCTTAGCTCGGCTCGAGATTACGATGACGTAAAATTTTCATTTTATTTTGAACTCAAAATACTTCGATTTTAAGTTTAATATCAAGTGCACAATTTTTGCCTAAGAGTAAAAAAGTAAGCGTCATATCTTTCCTTGTCTATCAAGCTGTTGTTATGTTTATCTCTTTCTTGCTTATAGAATCGTAATTGCGACAAAAACGTCGTCCCTTTCACTCGTTGAATCAGGTTACGTTAGTTAGGTGGGTAGTAAAGTAACTGCTGTATTAGGGGACAGACGTTTGTTGCGGTTGATATTTTGTTTGTGAAGTTGTGATTATTTTCGCTGATTGATTGTACTATGAAGTAGAGTTGAAAGTGATGTGATTGTATTTGGACTGGTCGTAGAGGACTTCGAGATGGTGCCGGCTGTGCTGTGGGCGCTGATGATGATCATCGCTGCGGAGGCGAGTCAGTTGGGTGACCAGTGCGACTGGACCGGCAGGTATGGAGATTACTATCCTATTGTTCTATGATATATCGATAAAGATTTGACTGGCTGATGTACAGTTAGATCAAAACAAGCCTGTGTTCCGCGGGTCTTCTACTTGTTTCCAAATTGATCTTAAAAACTTTATCATGCAAATCGTTATGACGATATATACAGAAAAAAAAATGTTTTTTTTTGTTTGGTGGTATTAGACTTAGTTGGTTATAAGATATTTTTATTCTTGTTGGAAACACTATTTTAAAAAAACCTACTTACACCGTTACACCTACTTATATGCTTTTTTAAAGAAGTTTAGGTAGGTACCTACCTAAGTAGGTATTGTGTGCAGACTAAACTCATGAAGAAGTAAAGGAAGAGAAGTTCTGATAATTAAGTTTTTACATAATATAACATTTTCACTAATGATCTGTATAAAATTAAGTGGGAATGTGGAGATTATAAAGATCTCAAGGTGAAATCCAAAAATGAGATAAACGCTTAATTTTTAAAGTATTCCTAAAATGTTGCCAATCTACATACATAATGGACGGGCGTAAACAGTATATTATTTTTCGTAATGGATTCCAATCCGAATTAAAGGATTCCATCTGGAGGCCATGAGTCAGGCCAGCCGAACCGAATCCTAGCCTAAGGCGAGCACCGCACTGCAATTTGTTCCAACTCCATTTTCATCGAAGCATCCTGCGTCGTCGCGTGCGCATATTTTTATACATATTTATATCAAATCAGGTTTTTTGTCGTCCAAATTTCAGTGGTCTAACATACAATTATTGTTTTTTGAAGAATTTTGTATCAAGTTGGCAACATTAACGCTCAGACATTTCTCAGAAAACGTGTTATTTTCAAATCCCATAATTTATTGTTTTCACTAACTAGTCAAATTAATTCAGTAGGATAAGATGTCTACTTAAGTATATATTTTAGTTTTACAAGTTTACAAACAAAGTAAGAAAATTCTTTAAGTTTCTACTTAATCATTAAAGTCAGGAATATCTTCTAAAATCCTATACTTAATCGAGAAATACTAACAAGAAATAATGAGTCGTTCAACAACTAAAAGCATTTAACTTCCTCTGTTGTCGTCACGTTACGCCATTAAGATTAAAATAATGTTAAAAGCATACCCGGAAATGTTATATGGGGGTCGATTACTGTCCAAAATCAACAAGTAAGGATTCAATGATGGGGTGTGAATCGTGGGAATGGAAAGGGAAACCTATGGGAAACTGCGCCCCCGCCCGCTGGTTGACCCTTCCCTTATTTTAGGGTTGATTTTATTGTAGTGTCATAATTGTTTCGGTACTTTATATTGAATTCGTAATATCAAGTATACTTACTTACATTAATGATTATTTCTAGTTAGGGCCAGTATCTAAAAAAATGTTGCCATTTTCTTATCTGTTACAACGGAAATACCTATTTGGTACTTAAGTACTTCGTTAAGTGTTCGACTGATACGTTGTTTGTTCATTGGAGACAAACAATTAACAGATCAATACAAACCAATAAGTAATTCAGTAAGAGATGATAAGATACAAATGGGTCGTATTAAATACTCCCATTCATATAATAAACAGGGTCTTATGCGTGTACTAAAATTATGAAAGTTCTATTCTGTATGTTATATACACTTCAGCATGTGTATTTACGTGGCTTATCGATCAGATACAAAGTACTAGATGATGGGTACTTAACTTAGATTCAAACTATTGATTACTTAAGGTATAATACCTACCTTCCTTCATATACCAAGTTGGTACTAAAAGTTTGTTGAAAGCACATAGTCGTGCTTAATGAGTTAATGAATACTCAATGAACCCTAACACTAAAGGGCATAAAGAAAATAGGCACTAAAGTACTAAGCACTAAAGTACAATGGCGCAAAAAATGAAGTGTCAATGTACCAGCATCACTTATGCCTTTGTGTGCTGCATTCAAGTTTGAATGTCACTGCTTAAGTGACAAAATAGGGGGTTTGTGAAGTGGCTAGGTAAATATAAAACTTTGATTTCTGCTTTTTATGTTTTTAGATTTAGTTATGTATTGTTGTTTGAAGATTCTCATGACAGCGATATCGTGTTACGGGTATTTATGTCAAAAATGATATCGAGAACTAGGGTCCATTTAATGCTGTAAAAATACTTTGAGATGCATATAGAAACAAACAGGCAATAAGAATGTTGTAAATAGCTGGCGGCCTTATTGTTAATATCACATTTATAAAGAAAGTACCTAGGTACCTACTTATGTTAAATCTCAATCATACGTTTGACAGAACTTAGTCCAACAAAGCAACTAATTAAAAAATAAGAAAAAAGCAACTATTTTTTAAATTAGGTACCCAACCCCAATAAAAAGTTTTGATCCAATCGAACAACTTAAAGAGCGTTAATATTATAGATAAGTGTTTGAACTTTTCCAAATTGCCTGCGACACATACATTAATATTTATTGGGAGGGGAGTCTGGCCAGGATCTGTTTATTATAATATCCTCCTATTATAACGCGTTCGCACGATATCGGCTTTGATTTGTTAGTTGGTTGGAACTTTATGACATCTAAGTACAAAACTTACAAGCGAAGCGTTTTAATAAAAATACATTTCAGACATTAATTTCGCTTCCTTTTTTATCAAAAACTTTTATAAAACACGATTAATTAGGTACAAAAGTGAGTTATTTAATCAGGTATCAAGTACTACAGTTCTACACTTGCATAATCTTAAGTGGACAATAAAATATAAGTAAGATGAGACATTTAACTTGTGATAGCTGTTCAGCTGAACCAAGTTAATTTATTATGACGTCAAATGTATGGGAAATGCAATAATTGGCTAATTAAATTGCCCCATGCATTCGGCTGAGAAGATGCAACGGATGTGCGCAATGATTGTGTCAACTGAAATGTAAAAAAAATAACAAAACATGCAACTCAACACATTTGACGCACTGGTACCTAATAAATGAACCACTACAATGTCTAGGTACCTACTTGTATCGAAAAAAAGTTAATAACGAATTTATTTTGCAACGTTACAACAGTGGCTATAAATTATCATGAGAGTAAGAAATCATATCTTTACAACATTTTAAAAACCACTTTATCTGTCAAGTGGCGCCATGTTAACAATAGCTTTCTTTCTCTGCTCTGAACAAAAGGTTTCACCATTTAGGACAACGAAAGATAACGCCAAATACACCGTGACTAACAATTTTGGCATCTTTACGTATTAATACGTAAAAAGATAAAAAATATTTTAGAAATTGAATATGCATTAAATATCAGAACAAGCAATAGATATTTCTCTTTCTATACGTACCGGTACTTACTTACCAACTTACCTACTATGTGCATACGAGTTTAAAAGATGAAGCAATCAAGTCGTTATCAGTTGTTATGAACACTGCGGAATTGTTTATGGGAAATTTAATTCTGCGGTTTCACTTCCTGGCTACATTGACCCATATAGTAGCATACACATGACCGCATCAGCGGATGTCGCTATCAACATTTTGCAGCTACGATAAAACATCAGATGGTGGATTGCGAAGCGAAGCTCCGTTTTCCATCTGGCATCGCTAAGTCCGGAATAGAGGTTTACACGATTCCTCATTTCCTCGAAGAAGTAGTTCCACGATGCGCGTATTCCACGGCTACACTTCATTAATATCATTAGTGATTCAGAGGCGATTCGGCACCATGGGATCGCGGCTGCCGTACACTTCACATGGTATGCCTGTGGGAACACAC
Source organism: Anarsia innoxiella (assembly GCA_947563765.1). Lineage (NCBI taxonomy): Eukaryota > Metazoa > Arthropoda > Insecta > Lepidoptera > Gelechiidae > Anarsia > Anarsia innoxiella. The sequence continues at coordinate 4,501,306 of OX387403.1, forward strand.
TGGATACAACGCTACGCTAAGAGAAAACCGTCACATGTTCAGATTAAATCACGGTTATTTTTAAGCGACGATTGTTTTTATTCGCTCGCCAATTGAGGGCAATCAAAGACACGTGTTCCGCTCGAGACGCTCGCCTTAAGGCCTCTCTATTGAGCTCGTTGATTTCGCCGTGTCAACAGGAATATTGCATGAAATATTGGCTAAGAAATTTAACATCGACCAATGTTTTTTAGTTTAACAATTAAGCCACTTAAATGAAATACGAAGTGAAACTGCAAAACATTCAGTTCAAGCAAGAAAGGAGAACTAGATCTCCTAAGTGCCTAACTTTATAGACCTCTAAACATGCGGCTTAGTTTCTTCGGCTGGTGAAAGGCTCTACTTACTTTGTTCGGTGTTCGTGTAGTTGTGAAATTGCTGCAGGGTTACAAACGAGTAGGTAAATAAGTCTAGATTTAGATACGGCAGGACTACAAAGTACCTACTGCCAACGATACATTTATAGGAAAGACTTTATATACTATCTAATGGAATTATTCATGTAAATCAGTTTCAACCGTAGTTCCCAAGACACTCGAGAGTTCCTAACGAGCGACGCGACTATCATCTTTCGGCTACGAGTAAGTAGTTAAACTGAATATTTTTATTACGCTCTCAAGCTCCAATCACAAGTGATAATATGACTGTTCGTTACTGAAAGTGTAATACAACGCTCTGCGTACCATATGTCCCTTCTAAACTACTTCAAAGGCGCTTCAAAGAGTTATTAAAATATTTGAATTGAAATATAACATATTTGTACTTATTAGTGCATCTACGACTTCCGAAGCAGACTGATATTCTAGAGCAGGCGGTGAACTAAACACAATACACACAATACTCGGAATGTAGCAAATTGCTTCGTTTCATCGAAGCTGCGTTCTTTGAACTAAACTAATTAAAGACGAATTGTATGGCGCATTGTTCGGCAGGTCGTCGATGAAGGCTTTCTTTGTGTCGTTGTGTTTATTTCTTCAATTCGTCCCTGTCGATGTTGCCCGCGCGATAATTACAAAGGTGATAACTGTAATACAAGCGGGCGGACCGCTAACGTTTAATTACTGTCAATTTTTATGATCTAACGTTCTAATAGACGACGTTTACGCGGCATCGTAACTTATCTTACGACACACTCTAATTGTTAGTGTGCTTGTAGGTAATTGTAAGCGTCCGACTTGGACGAATAGAAGATAATTTGTTACCAAAATGGAGACAAGGCGGTTATAAGAGGATTGTGAGTCTGTGAGCTCTTTTACAAATAGCTACACCTACTCAACTTCAATAAAATTCTTTCTTAAAAAAAAAATCCTAACAATTAAAATTACAATGTTTATTTATAATTCGAATATAACAATTTGGTTATTAATACTTTTGGTGCAATAAACAGCTTTCTTCATCTGTAATAAAAACGCTTAGATATTGCTACAATCTCAAGAGTCGCATTGGTTTTATAATAAAGCGCTTAAAAATATTTCTAAGCAACCAAAAAAAGCAAGTGAGGCGAGTCATTTCGCCGAAAATTTTTGGGATTTGGGATGAGCGGGTGTTGTTGAATAATGCATTAGACGCGACTGGGCCATTATAGCGAGGCGAGGCGGCGGCGGCGGCGCTGGCGCAAGCCACGCCGCACGAGCTGCATAGTAATATGCTACTCAATTTCTACGCCACGCTGTCAAATTACAATATTTCATTCGAATGTTTCCGAAATAGATTCAAATGATATATCCCTATGTTGTGCGTATGCCGTTATCCTTGCGAGATCATGCTGGGAATAAATGATATTGGCGCCCCGTGTGTGGAAGCTTCATCGCATCTTATCTTACGGAAAATTTAGTCCCGGCTTATAATTTTTTAATCAATTACCGTTCTGAGAATAATAGACTAGAATCCAAATAATAGTTGACTTTCATATTTTTGTACTTAGAAACATACCTCCTTAATTAAGTTTGTTAGCGGTAAATGAGCAGATTTTCTGAAATATTAAGGTAACCGGAATATGAGGCAGGACGCACGCAAATTAACTCAGGTTAGCTCGCTAATGAGGCGGCACGGGTCGGCACAGTGTAACTCGACCTGTCTCCGGTTCCTGCCCTCCCAGCTTCGGCATATACCTACCTACTTACCTAATAGGTAAATATGTATTTAATCGCGTGCTGTCCAATACAATTATGAATAAGCAATCCAAAAGTTATATACTTTAAGAAAATAATGTTTCATTCCAACTCCTTTTCCGAACTGAAACGGCATGGTTGGTTTTAACTTTGCATCCACACCATGTAGGACGACCATCGCTTATCTGGAGACGGCAAAAAAAGGAGTGAGCAGAGACGATCGATTATAATGTAAAAAGAGGTTCGCGGCCGTTCCATAACCGATTGCAAATGGCAACTGCCTGAGGCTCGCTGTGCCGTTTATAGTCTGCAATCTCGGCAGCTAAAAAATAAACGACAAGATTTTCTTGAGTGGCTTGCACTCTTCTATCGAATTGTCCTTTGACTATAAATGAAGGAGAAACAACACGCCAAATTTCACTGGATAAAAACGCGAGCGACTCGTCGTTGTCGGTGCCGCCCTTTTAAAATGCCTCCACGTACTATTGTGCGCGTAGCACGCGATTGTTTCCCCATTTTGCTTTCTTTTTCCAATGAACCTTTTTGTCAGGCAGCATTTTTATATGAGAAGGGAACTTATCGTATAGGGCATTCATTTGGAATTCATGTTGAATGTCTCATGTCGCTTCGAAGACGAGACGAGAATTATGACCCCACATAAATCGCATTAAACTCAGTCAAGAATGCCATAAAAGCTGGGTTTCATATTTAACTCGTTTTGTTTACACCATGGCCAGAGGTATAAACCTGGCGACACAACAATGGGGCGGCCGAGAGCCGAGATGGTTCTCGATAAAGCTAAATTGGCTTTACTGAGTTTAATAAGGTGTCTTACTTCTCCATCGGCAACAATCGCTACTTTATTGAAGATATTCCTATTTTGTCGCCTTCGTTACTGAATGTCTATGATACACAAAAGATAAGTTATTTCAAAGAATTTGATTTTCATTTCTACTCGATGCCTTCTTTGTTACCAAATCTGAAACGTACCTATACTTTCGTGGACAGAAAATTTTACTGGTTCAGAATAATGCAGGTAATTCTTGTCAACATTTTCACTTCTCCTCAAATTAGGTTTAACGTGCATGTCACTCGACTGCGTTTAGGCTACACCACTACGTCATGGCGTGTATGTAATATAATATTTAAACACGCGAATGACATCCGATATATCCAACAAAACTAGCGAAGCGTTTGACGTGATGATGTTTTTATTTTACAGAATATGATTGTAAGCATTTTAAGTAAAGATTTAACTACTTTATTAATAAATGGGTTGCGTAGGTAGGGAACTTATATTGACAAATGTTATTTAAATCAGGGTATCTGTTTAGCAGCCGATTTAACATTTGCGTAAATTGCAAGCCTTAGTCTGTAAAATTTTCAACCAGATTAGCTTACAACTGGTTCCATATCCGCTCTAACGCGGCAGTGGCATTAAAATATGAAATACAACGCGGCACAAATTGTGTCCCTTCGGATTTATGGGTCCAGTCCGGTAAGCGGCTTAGCTTCGAGAAATAAGACGACCACGAACAGCCTTTTCACACCTCCGTGTTTGGACCGCGCGTTAGAGTTCACGCCTTGAGTGTACCTATCTACCCCTAAAGTTCGCACCTCAACTTTACATATCACGCTTTCAATATGTACAGGTATTCCTTGTGTCAATTCATTCTTGGTGGCATGCAGGCGGCGGCGGCTGGAAAGCTGACGGTATTTCTCTTGTGTATGTTCCGTTTATGAGTGAGACCCATTAAGGTGGGTAGCGTAATGTGATCTCTATTCTCTCCTAAAGTAAAGATTAAACTTCGTATTAATATCATCAATCGATTCACTTTTAATAAGCAAATTAATTGATTCAAATGACATTTTAACTTTGCTCGCTCTCTCCATAGCCAGCCAGCAACTTTATTGTTATGTGATTATAGTGCTAATGATTCTGCTCATGATTTATAAGTGAGAGTGACCTTTTTGCGAATGATTAATCAGCGGTCTTACAATGAGCGACGGGTTGTGAGTGCGTGACTGAGAGTTGAGGTCGAGAGTACACTCACAGCCGACATAATAAAATGTAACCTAAGTTGTTACATTTGAGCATTAGCTCAAAAAAAAATCTTTTCAATATGATTAGAACTTTTTGTATTATATTCTTGTTATAACTTCTAGTCACTAGTCTTTTAACTTTACAAAATAAACGGCTGCGAGTAGGTGGTCCATTGTCTGAGTGAAAGTTTGTTTCTTACGAGCGTTTTGCGTGTTACGAGTACGAAAACCTTGTTAACTTCTGAGGACAGTTTGAGTGCATTGCATTAGGTTAATAACGATTACCGTAATTGCATCTGACGTGTCTGCTTTAAGTTGCCAACCAACAACGGTAATTTAACTTCGTGATGTATGGTTACCTAAAACAGAGAGATCACGCGAAGTCAAAGGTTGAAGTTATCGTTTTGGCCTTTAGGTTCTATGTTTCCTAATATTTTATATAGATATATGAAGATAACTTTACTGTATAAACAAGATGCACATTCATCAAAACAGAAAAAGCTGATTGCGAAATTAAATATGAAACGAAAACACTCTTTCATAATAGAGTCATTGAACAGTCATCATTTATTTATAATGTCTGCATCCTGCATTATTACTGGTGCTGATTGCAAACAGCTTTCTGCGTCTGTAGTTAATCAAAATTGCATTTACGTGTCGTTTCGTCACGGACCTCAGTGACTCGCCGCTCTGGTCGTCGACGTGCCAGGAAAAAAGTCCCATTGCCTGCCTTACCATTGGCATACCACGCCTGCACATTGTGTTTGTTATATGATTGATGCGACTTTTTTATAAAACCTGTCAATTAAGCATATCTGGACAGTCTGGACACGTAAAAAATAAAGAGAAAACCTTTATCGAGATTGAACGCGGAATCTTTGTGTGCCATTAGGTATCTGAGTTAAGGTGATAGGTAGGTAAGATATCAATCACAATTCCTTGTTGCATTAGTAATGATTCTTAACGTCCGGGTTGGTATAATGCTTCAAAATCAAATATTATGACAAGCATATTGTATCTGATCCACCTGCGGGCGATACAATGGTAGGTTTTATCGAGTGTTTACTGTTAACATTTGGTTGGTATACTATTGGTGAAGCTTGGCGTAGGCGGCGCGGACGCGGCTAGGTTATGGCGGCTAACGAGTTATGTAAACACGACCGCTGGCCACTACCGTGGTATGTGCGGCACAAGCCGTCTCAGAATACACATTCCAAGTAGCTAAGGAAGTGTGCTTACATCTAAGGTGTCATGTCTTCAATATTGACAAAGAAATGTACTTTACATCCATCACGTTACCTTAGGTCCTTTTAACAATGACGAAGCTTACGGGAATGAGGACCATTTACGACAAAAATGGCAACACCATAATTTTAGCGTCGTCTACAAAGTTATCTATCTACCTCTATTAAAGTAATTAGCCCAAAATTAACCGCTGTAAAAAAGCTTAAAGCGCGATCTTTTTTGCTAGACCGGACAAAACAAAAGCTTTTGTGATTAATTTTAATGGTATCTCGTACAGCAATATTGTCTAAAATTTTCTACAGTTTTTAACCATTAAAATAAAGTTTGCGAGGATTTAACTTAAGTTAGGTTATTATTTTAAAACAACATTAAGCGCATTCTTCCGCATACAGCAATTAAAGATCCACTAGGGAAAATTTTCATAGTTCAGCTAGTATTTTATTTGACTTGTGACTTACTAACCAAAAGGTATTAAAATGTATTTAGTGTGCTTACTCTATTGTGAGATTTAACGGACAACTTTGTAAATGTGATTATTTTATTAGTAAAATATTTGCTTAAAATAAAAGGTCTTAAAAGGTTCATTGACCACAGTTGCCGACTAGAATGAAATAAGATATTGTTTGCTAAACACTCGACTCGCCGGACTTGTCTGTATGTTTTAAAAAAGGTCCAATCCGCAACCTTACACGCTGCTGTTAAATAATATCTATATTTTACAAAATGTTTGACATCATTGCTTGTAACACGACAAAAATACTCTCAATAAGTGTGGCATAATTTTTTCGAAGTTCTCTAAAATGTTATCGTAACCGACCGTAAATCTTTCCTTTTCAAATATTATTCTAAAAGCATCATTATACAAAATAGCATTCTTAGGATAAAAAAACTTACGTGGCTACCATTCAGGCAGGCGTACCTATCAACTAAATCACAATTAATGAAACTAAAGGGACAGCCGCTTTGGTCAGTAAAGTTGGCGACTGCGTCGTCATTTTGCCAAATTTACGAGCTCAGCGAATCAGGCTCTAATTGGATCCATGTGCTCCAATCCATATTTCAAATGTTGAATTTGAATAAAACTTGGCTGCGGCTCCGTACGAGAGGTGGCTTACCAACAAGCCTGCGAATGCGGGCCATTGTATTTACATTTTAAATTCCGACGTTTAAAATACGATCGAGTGTTTTGACTGCAGGGCATCATTTTGGAGCAGAAACATAAAAAGGCGTTATGTTTTGTGATACCTGCACGTCAACTCGCCGGCTTTATTTATTCGATTCTCGTTAAATATTTCAAACCTAACGGATGCTTGTGTACATTTAAATTAAGATTTGTAATACAGCTAGCAATTAATCTAAGCCGAAGTAGGTCGCCGTCTTGCCTGATTGCTATTAGAGTAATTACGGACGCAAATGAAAATGTTGAAGGTCTACTGTCGCTAACAAAGCGAGACTTTATTACTGCTTTAAAATTGCTTTGAGGAATAATATAAAAAGCTAATTAAAAAGATATAAAAAAATAGCCAGCTTATGAAGTTAACGTCAACGTTCTAATGTATTTATATTTTTTGTCACACCTGTGACTATTGCGGAATAAACTGCATTTGTTTAGTAAGAATAGCGGACAAATGTACTCGTATTCTTGTAATATTGCAAAGCGGCGGCGCGTGCCACAAGGCCGACCCGCCTCACCGGAGTCAGATATCCGGACTCTTTTACTCACACTTTAAGCACTAGACACCTAGTACTTAACAGTTAGATACTAGCTTTTAAAGCATTGGTATTAAAACGGACGGGGTATTTTCAACGATTGAAATAGTAAAATTTATTGAAGTAGATAGCTATTGTAGAATAATAGTAAAGTGTTTCAAGTGTTGTGCCAAGATAAGTACGAATTTGCGTACCTATTCTACGATTGTTACAAGAACGTATTATCCGCCGTATTTCTATTTTCTTACACCACAAATGGCTGTTTACCATAAAGTAGTATCGGGCGAAGTACCTAGTTATGGTTATACCATAAAATGGACCCAGGATCGCAATGGTCGCCGCAGATTTTTATATACCTACGCATCTCGAAAAAGTATAGGTAGGTGCAGGAAAAGTTAAAAAATATTGGTATTTTAAAAAGTATCAAAATAGGATGCGTTAACACCAAATTAGTATGAAAAGCAAGTACGTTGCACATTCGACCCTGTTACTGCCGACTAGTTTGGTGCGGTTCACCAAACTAGTCTGCATTCGTCATTGTACCGCTGTCATTACATACAACATGTCCGAAGGTATCGGCGGCATCGGCATATCGCAATAGCACTGGACAGCGCTATGACTTTATTCAAATCACTACCACATAAAAACTGTTCTCGCCTTATAAGTTAGTTTGCATGCAAGGTTTGTAGTAGGTACTGTATTTATCTGACGGGGCCGCTTTTAATTTGGTTTCTTTAATTGTTTATAAAAAGGTTTTGGATATTTTTACGGAAGTCTATATCATTAAGACTCTCGTAATCATTACCTATAAAAAATATTATTATTTATCAGCAATGAATGCAAGTATCTAGATATGTTTAATCATTGGCCATGAGCAACGAACAGTATTATGAACAAAGACTTGCGGCCAGCCAGACTAAAGCCATAAAATAATACATACATGTTTAGTGGGACTGCATTGGCAATAGCCGGGGGCTTTCTGACCGAGCCGACGGTTAATTTAATAACAAGCGAAGACGTGGCACGCACGTGTAATGTAGATATCTACAATATTAACCTGTCGCAGGAAGAAAAATGTACTGCGTATTACGTGTAGTATAATTTTAGGAATATCCTGGTAATATATTTTGAATTTTAGTCTTCATAAGAAAAGGAAGCATTTGCAAGATTTTTCTTCTTTAAATTAAGCTAGAGGTATATTATATTTCTAATTTCTATGGCAATAAAAAAAAACTGCGTGATATAAGCATTTATGTTTCCTTGCGGGCATTACGTGGTACATGTTCAGCCCGTCTTTGTGGCGGGCTGAGTAAGCGGAGTTCCACTGAGCTATAAATTGTCAGCAGCCCCCGGGCACGAGGCACGCAATCTCAATGCGGAAAATATTGTAGCGCAGCTAGAACGCCCGTCGCGCCCGCTCTCCGCCGCCGCCGGCCACGGCAGCCCTACTCTACTATTGTCATACTTATATACTATGTCTAGTACATATCCTCTAGCACATAAAGAGATGCGTATTTAGTTCACACATAGGTACAGTGATTTTATGTGGTCTAATACCTACTTATCTCACCCTCAAAGAGGAGTTGAATTTACCTTAACTATCTTAAAGCAATCTTTCTGACCTAAAAATTATTTCCTTTCATAAACATAAGGTTTTATCTTTTAAGATTAATTCTACATTGTGTATGAAAGTTATATAAGACTATAATGTAGCTTAAATGACTGCGAACCTATTTGGTATCTTAGCTCATTAAATTAGCTGCACGTCCCTTAAAAAGTATAGCACGTCAACTCAAGTTACATAACATGATCGTTTTTGTGGTTTTATAAGAGAAGAGAAGCCAAGAAATGTTGGTTGGTGGTATGGCGGTGTTGGTTGGGTCGCGCGCCGCTCCGCATTCCTACGCATTGTCGCGTTGTGACGACCACGCTCCAGTGCCGATAGATTACACAGCTTTATTGATTCTCTAACACTTTAGTTACGGGATAACGTTTTTGTGGTAATACCTAAGAAATGTACTTTGTAGCTTATGGTTGCTGCGCCGCCGCCACGCTCAGCTGTGGTTTCAATGAAACTAGGATTAAAGAAATGATGTCGTTAGGTATAAGTAGCTAAATTATCGAATCACATTTAAGAAACAGATCCATAAGTGCTAAAAGACTGATCAATTTATGAATAATTTCAAAAAAATTAAATTACCTACTAGTTAATTTCATAAAGAAACCGCGTTGATGTCTTTTGTATGGAAGTGATGTATTTAGGTATATTCGCGAATATTATGTAACTCCGAAATTACAAATTAAACGCGAATCATACAAATATGAATTAAAAGTAATTATGTAATCACGAAATAACAAGATAATTTATAGAGATACTCAGATGTTACGTAAACGAGACAGTCATCTTATTTGTAAACAATAAGACGCATCGTATAGTCGCAACTACAGCGCCTCTGTGACATGATTCGTGAGAACTCTTGCCCTTACATTGAATACAACAAACTAAATAAATAGGGCAATGAAATTGTAAGTAACGCTTAGTATTCAGTTCGCAAACCGCACGCGAGTTTCTCACGGCTCCTTGCGTATTCGAAGCGCGGTGTCGCGTGAGAACGACGCTCATGCGGGCTTGGACATCACGACGGTGGCCGTCGGAGAGGCGGTCGCGTCGGTACGTTCTATCATCCCAAATGTACTCCAAAGAAGAACACAACGATAGATTGCAGTAATTAATCTAATTTCAGATTTTTTTACAGCCAATTGAAAAAATCAAACGAATCAACTATTTATCTATATCTACAAGTGTGTGGACGATATGTAGGAAACAAAATATTGAAACAAGATTGCATTTTTATCAGTTCAACGCCATGGGATCATGGAAATAAAAATTCGCTCTTTGCTGCTAATGACTTTAATGCGTTACCATTAAAAGAGGGCAGAATAAGCGTCCTGTTATGCAAATGAGCTTCCAAACCGTAAATGGTTAATAAATTATCGCAGTAAACATCCAAATCCATTGATTTATCTTTGAATTTATCGCGTCGTCAGCCATTGTACAGTTTTCATTTTTCATGTTTATGCTGTGATCAGAAGGTAATTAATTAGAATTATGTAAATTTTTCTACATCAACTTGAACACTGAGATTGTCTACACCGTATCTAAATCAGAATTGGTACAAGCTCTTGATTATTTTACGATTGCGTAGATTTACGGCTATTTTTGATTGCAAACAAATTTTCTCTTGTAAGGCAGTCGATAGATATAATAAAACTTAGCAACAACTAGTTTCTTGCTTGAAATTTAAACAGCGCTAATCTTAACTTTCAAATAATGTTTACATAACAAAATTATAGGTAGGTAGGTACCTGAATTAGTTTTTATTACGATACCTAGCTCTATTTAAAGTAACATAAATCAATTATTCGGTACCGACCTACTAACGTCCTACTTTTTTGGGTATATTGGGTATCTTATTTAACTACAACTGCTATAACTTCATATTAGGTTAAGGAAATACGTGTCACGATCTATATTAACACTATGTAATGAGAGAGATTGACATGTGTGACAATTTGATGACAGCTGTGCGACTGTCGATGACGAGTATGACACTTGTCGCGACAAAGATTGATAGCGTGTGAAAACCTTATCAATAGTTGCGTCGGCGCCTACTCGAATGTCTACTCACTGCATGGGAATGACCTATTTGGATTAAGTTGAGAATCACCTGTTATCTAAACCAAATAAACGCTAAGCAAATATAAACAAAATTGATGCATTTAAACGAGGATGTTTTAACAACTGCCATAAACATTAAAACATGGGAGCGAAAAAATAAACTTACTTATGAATTAAATTACGTATTTCAACTTAATTTTGTAAAAAAAGCTTTACCGCTGTTTCTCATGCATGACATGTGTTTTATTCGTGATTAACGTATGAAATGCAATATTCAAATAACTGCAACTGGATTTATTTTAATGCTTGCTACTTACTACTTCTCATTCTCAAAATATTTATCGTGTACGCAAGAACACGGAGGTATTTTACTTATTCAGGCTTTAATTTATAACAATAAATTAATAAAAAATGTCATTATGATTCAATTAAATTCTTTATTATAATTTCGGACTACATAATTAAAACTGTACCTAAGTATCATGAAAATTACGACATTGTTGCATTAACACTTGAATTTTAATGAATTCTTTTGATGTGAAAACGGTTTTAATTTCGTCCTGCTTGGCACTCATACGCCGCGCTACCGTTAAAATCTTAAACATTATCCGGGGGCGATTCAAATTCTTATCGAAAATTTATGGCAAATTGGCAAACAATTTATCCATCGGTCTGGGAATTATATGGATCACGAGAAATTCCCACGATTCGTGCGTGAAAGCTTGTGATCGCATGACGAAATCATTCTATCACCTTATCAAAGTGTTTTCCCATGCGCTTTTTATTTACTACCAACTCCTTTCGACTTCATATTATTTGCATAAAAAATATTACGCCGTGTATGTTTTATAACATCGACAAAATTTATAGACTTTAGTGCGTTTCTATGTTTATAGTTGGTGTGTAATTTGGAATTTTTTTATTGACTTTCCTTAAATGTTTACTTATTGACACATAAGTAGGTTTAAAAAAAATACTGTAAGTAATACATAAGAGTTATTTTTATTGTTTCGATATCTTGAACACGTAAGTTATGGTTAAAATGCGTGGGTAGGTACCTATTTTGAATTCAAGATGCCAAAGATGCTAAAATATGTATAAATTGATCATAATATTATAATTAGCAAGACAAAATGTTCGTCGTTGAACGACTATAGTTTGGTATTTGATAATAAAGAACTTTTACAATTTAAACCACCCCCTAATATAAGCTCAAATTAAACAATTTATTCGTGTTGAGATTCCTGTTTACAACTCCAAAATACTGTTTAACTCATTTTTAAAATAAGATAATCAATTATTGAATTTTTATGACTTTTCTGTCGAAACAGATTACCATAAAGCCAAGTCAAATATTTAAATTATAGGTGATCTTAAAAGTTTTATAGTGCATAATTTTTTACGGCACGTCTTCAGAAATAATAATGTTTCATGTAAACTTGTAAACTGGTAATCGGTTTACAGCATAATTTCACAATACGGTACCTATTCGATAGCACTTTTAATGAATGAAGGTCAGTAAGGCTGCTTCAATGTAGGTAAATGTTTATTGCGCTTTATTTACATTAACTTGTCTGCGTTAGCATTTCAGCTGCTAAGCAAGCTTTGCCATCGCTGCAGTTGATTATTACAAGAAATATGCATGATATTGTTTGAAGTTAGTCGTTATGATAAGTTGGTATCGTAACGTAACATATGTTCGAGTGGCGCCGATGACGTCGGTGCGGCGTCCAGCAGCGGCGCCGACCACACATGCTCCCGAAACCTATCCCAGTTAGCTATAACGCGCTTTAAAAAAACTTAAATGTCGCTCTACGATTTATTGGCGTCACTTGAAGAATACATTAGTTTAAATTAACAGACGTACACTATTCATCATGTAAGGGATCGCGCCGCCGCCGCTGCTCTTTTGTTTAGAAATTAAATTAGGTAGGTACCTCCTATTGTTAGTTTTTATGTTCAGGGTAGATAGTAGGTACTTTTAATGTGTGCTCTAATTTATGAGTTTTAGGAAAACTAATTATTCAGACTTTACGATATAACTAACTAGATTATTTATATATTTTTTTTAAGCGTCACAAGCTCCATTTTACAGCAATACCTGCTAGTATCATAGAACTGCCGAAGTTAAACTTAACCAACGTTCTACAGATGCAGGCACGTATCTGAGCAACTATGTAGCAATATATACCTATGTAACTATGTAGTGGGTAGCTCCTAATTAGTCTTACTCATAGTTCGCTCTTGCAATGGACGCATGTTACTCATGCCCGCCCATGTATGTAATGTAAAACCTATTAGCAACTGTGTCATAGGTGCTCAACACTATTTATTTACTAAGCAGAAAAGAATTCCTGTACTAGTTGGTCTTGATCTTCATTTGTTTTATAATTTTTCGTTACCTTTTAGTACTTAAAGTGTATGTTAATACGTAGATATGGACTTAATAAAACTTTGTTTATTCGAAATACATGTATAAATGTGTATACACATAGGTACCTACTTTCTAATAGAGGGTAAAATTAAAGAGAAAATTATAAATCGGTAAGTCGATGAGAAAGACGTTTATTTGCAGCATCATGAAGGCTCAAAATGTATTGTTATTTAGTCCAAGTCCAAGTAGTAGTTCTTGGTAGTCAAAGCTAGGGTCAGTGATTTATAAGATGCAGAGAGGAAGGTAATTACGTCCTGCGAGGCGGTGACAGAGGCCGCCCACGCGCCTGCGCACGAGTGCGCCCATTATACAATCAGGGAGAATCAGCACATACGATACCATGCCATTATTGCGTTGCGCTCTATTTCTATCAAGAGCTCACACCAAAGCGAACGATCCAACTCTGGTTTGATCTGTAGTAAATGTATCCAATTTAGAATACAGCCGCCAATCTACACCGAACAAGATCCGTTTAGCAAATCGTAGCGAGTGCCTTGGAACGAGTGATTGTATCTCCGAAGAGATCTGCGCGCGTACAGACTATTTCCTAGGTCTGCGTACGCCAATTACCTTATTCCACACTAGGAAGAATACTGGAACCGTGGCGTAAAGTAGTTTACATTCTAATTAAGTAGATTTGTTTTATGGAATTTTAATCCATTTGGTTTCTTAAGAGTGGAAAAGTCGGGCCGCTCGGTTTTTAATTTCATTTTTTTATTTGGGCTTTTAATAATGCCCATAAATGGGATACGAACGCAATAAAATGGTCTGAGCTGAAAGGTTGTATGGTGGTGGAATGGGCAGGTTATGCCGCATATGAATACAATGGCACGCACGTGCGGCGCTGCCCCCCGCGCGCCGCACCGCCCGCGGTGACCAAACCGCACTATTGTCCACAGAGCCCATTGTCTCACGGAAATACCCTGTACAATACATACATGCTTTGACACTTATAATAAAGTTTCTTTCGATAGCCATGTAGGTATTAATGCTTGAGGCTTTTATTGTCTTATCCAACAAGGTTCAAACAAGGCATAGGATCAGCTATATGCCAACATTATGTTTAATGGAGTACCTAACTAACTATTAGGTATGTTATTTATTATTTAATACTAGTACTTTAAATAAACATTAACCTACCCAGTTAACATCTATTTTGTTTCTTTCTTTGAAGTTTTAAAAATATTTAAAAGTCGTTTTTGGGAGACAAAGTGATAACGGCTATCCGTTAAAAAGCTCTAGTCACTAATCTAGACCATAAATCAAAATCGAGGTCTTTGTTTATGATTATAGAAAAGTAGATCACGGAACTGCTTAGCTTAGCAGTGTCTTGAGTCCGTGTCGTGTCTCGCGGCTGTGACCTACAAACGAAAAAACACGACACGACCCGGCTTTGTGTGCGCGAGATTGTATTATTTTATTAAGATTTAAGCGTCGTGTCGGGCTCAAATTTTTTATAACGGTTAAATATCGACTTGATACTTTAGAACATAGATTCTTTAACTAGATTGCCTAAATAGCATTGTTATATCAAAAAATAGCTTAGTTGTCAAGGTTGGTTTAAATTAAACGAAAGGAGCTCTACAATTCTCCAACGTCAAGTCACAATAACGAAACGTCTAATCTTCCTAATTTGTAATAAACAATGGTTCCTTAAATGCTAATCTCAAGTAAATATAACAACTGTTGAGCTAGTAATAATTTATTACATTGGTTGTAGAAGTTGTAAAAGTGGTAGAGCAGAGCACGTACGAGTAGGCAGGGATTGACAATGCGCCCGCGGCGCGTGGGCAGCGGGCGCGGCCGCATGTCACCTTCAGGGTTGCCTGCCCTCCAATCTGACTCCAATTTACTTATATTTACATACAATAAAATCCTTGACTGAATACGGTATTTGGCGACTCCTTGACTTTTATTTAGTTTGCTTATCAACAAAATAAGTACCTACATAGTCCTTAGAAACATGAGAACGCAAACTGAGATATCTCAGGAATATTGTTAGATGGAAGAGCTCTTTATGAACTTCAGTAGATTCCTTATAGTTGCAAGATATCGGGTTGTAAAAATTCAAAGAATACAGAGATGCCAATAAATTGTTAAGAAAAACTGTCTGAATCGGTTAGAGAAAGTAAGCAAGCTCAGAAGCTACACCCCTGGCAACCGGCCGGGTACAAGTTGAACGTACGGCTCATTGTTATCTCGGAGCCAGACTGCTTTGGGCGAGAATAAATAAAACTCTTCGTAGAAAAGATATACATTTATTTTATTATTCTGGTGAGGCTTTGTAGCTCAACGATAAAAGCTTAATGGGATGGGACCTGTTATCGTGAACTAACGAACTTTCTACGCAGATAACAACTGTCTCTGATGCCATAAAAGCTTGTTGGCCTTCGTACAAAAACCTCGCATTAACCCGAAATTCGTGTTTCCTTGAAATGTTGTTTGTTATATGAGAAATTTACATTGCGAGAGAGAGACATCGAAGTTTATGTTTAAGCTTTTAGGAACTTTCTTTACAACTTGTTATAAAAATCTTCAGATCAAGTTCAGTCAAATGCTTCAAAATCTTAAATAAAGACGTTTTAAAAAATTGCCCACAGTAAAATAAAAAAACCCGTAGCATAAAAATGAGCCGTTATAAAAGAAGCTAAATCCGTATATTTGAACAAAACGGTCGCAATTTTCTTGACTGTCGTAAAGTTATAAAACTCAGATTTACATAAAGTATAAGGTCGAGTCAAATAGGTATTTTTCTAAAACGATTTTAATTAAATTCATATTCACTATATTAGTCAAATTGGCACATTAACACAAGTGCGTTAAAAGTTTTATTGTGCTAAATAACACCTCGGATTTATATTTGAATGTGAAAAGATTTTGTATTTCTATATTCGTAATGTTCTTCCATTAGATTAATAATATTAATTGCTCCGGGCTTGCACATCTGACCGATCAAATTGGTTTGAAGGCATACTATACTTACCTACATAGATTTGTGTTTTTATTATAACATACCTATCTTAAGCACTAATTTGCCTGCGCGCGTGACTTCATTTTAGCGGTGATTCCTTAAGCCTTTACAAGAGAGATAAGACCATTCGTCAAGTTATGAGAGCGAAGGAGTAGGGTGATATTTGGGAGGGTGTCGCCGTGGTGCATTAGTGGCTTTTAGTCGGTATCGGCGCCTGCGTCATTTGCCTCGTAATGGCCGGGGATTGCCTCAATTTGAATCTGCTCGCAGATGAAAATCTTTGTTTTGTACCTTTTGGAGCTAATGGATCACGACTGCCATTACTCTAGCGTCGTATTGATATTTTATCGTCAGGACATTTTGTCTCATGTTTTGAATTAGATAGTAAGACAAAAAATTATAACCTGTTAAATATTCAAACTACAAGTAAGTAATATTTATTTTCATAAATATTTTGGAAGCTAACGTTAAGAATCCAGCCAGCATGTAAATAAAACATATCTTTAAAATAAAAAAGAAACACGGAACACGTCGCGTTCTGTTTAACACCCCTCTGCATCAGATTTTTTGTAACTATTTTTGAAAACAAAAAATGTGGCGGTTTTTATAAGGGTGAAGTTTTTTGTCTGTTTGTTTTAGCGCGCGCCGATAATGCACAAATCTACATGGTGTAGGGGTGGTGAATTGGTGATTGGTGAATTGTATTTTAGTAGATATAATGTGGCGGATCTGAATTATTTTTACTTACCTAAAAACGAACCTGTAAATAACTTGGCACTTTTCGTACTTAACTAGGTAGATTTAAATAAATAAAAAAAATATACCTAACTACTTATGAAAACTTGTCGAGGAATGTTTTCATTTAGACAAAATTAAACTATTACATAAACTTGATTGATTTATTGAGTTTTACTTAGTAACAATAACTCATTGTTAGTTAACACCCCTAAACCCAAGTTCGTTACACACGTGTGTGTTGGCTGGCGGGGTAGTTCGTCCGCGGCCCGGTTTCCAAGGCGTACATTATAATCTCTGCCCACACACTTGTTGCCCCTCATTTACACGCATATTTCAACGTATGCCCATTAGTACGGATTAGAGAAATTTTTGATGACGTCAATTAAGGAAGTGACTTGTCGAACTAAAGATTAATGGCTAGAGCAAATCGAGAAATTAATCCAAAATATTTGTTAATTGTCTGTCTAGACAACAACAGAATTAGTAGGTAACTAAAGATGTAGGTTGGTTACTACTATCCTTTTTTATTTTAGCTACTTATTAAATTCTTCTAGCGTAGGTAACGGGCATTATTAAAATGTCCCTAAAAAGTAAATCGCGTAGGTAACTTGTGTTTTATGTAGTTATTACGTCGATCGACTTTATGAATGTCTCCGATCCACCTACATAAATATGTACCGAGCACCTTCTGCAAAGGCGTCACAAAAGAGCAGACAATGGGATGCATAAGTTTAACATAACAAGCGTTGTCGTACTTTTACTGCTGTCCCATCAAGTCATGTAAAATCTGAACGTGGCATCTTTTATAGTTGAGCTTGGTCGTATATTTTAATTTTATGGCGTGTGTTGTGAGTGGGCCGCGCGTGGGCGCTACTCCAGAATCGCGCTGGACTCGCCCCGAGCCGGCCCACGTGCCACTCCGCAGATCTTAGATACTATTGTATGGCTGCCGGCTAGTTTATGGGAGCACTCGAGATACCAGAAATGACACCACGATCGTGGTATCTCTCGACACACGCTGGTGTTGCACTTCGATGCAGAATTTCCAATCAAGATTTTATGCTGCGTAATTTAACGCTCAAGGCGCATCCGAACGAACCGTTCATTAAAAGACTGCTGCCTAACAACCTCTCAACATGATAAAGAATGATGACAATTTGTGGCCATAAAAATAAAAGGCACGAAACGGTAGCAATTTTGGTAGTATTTTAAATATTTTTTATTGAATGCAATAAACGGAGACGGCTCTCTGTGTCGCGTCGCGTACAGAATACGTAATGAACTTTCTTTTTAAATTAAATTAATGTGTAAGGTAGTTAAGAAGCTTGTGACCCAATCAAATTTTCCAAATATGATTAAAACCGCTACCTACGCAGGTACAGAAATTAACCGCGTGTCCCATACTGGCCACGAACAAATAGCTTGCATCCTTATTTACTGTAAATAGGAACTTTTATATCATAGCTATACAGAGTAGAGATTGATAAGATGTTTTGTTATTTGCAGTGGTCTGAGTATGAGCTCGGAGCGTGGCGTGACGCCGGTGTACCTGCGGTGCCGCGAGGGCGGCGTGTCGTGGCTGTACCCGCGCGGCGCGCTGCGGCTGTTGCTGCGTCCGCCGCTGCCTGGCCGCGAGCGGGACTTCAAGGTCTGCGTGCGGATCATCCGACGCCCTGACCCTCCTGACTTGTTCCATTCCCTGGACTACAACGAAACGCGTAAGTCCACTTCTAACGAAATTATAAAAAGGATGCTATGATTGATTAAGGTGGTTCTTACTAAACGTACAATACGATTTCTTTTACAGAAGCCGCAGAAAGATTTCCGGCTCGAATTTTCATCGATGCCACTCATAGGCTTATACCTCTGTATGCGCCTGATGATGGCGACGCGCGGGAGTTGCGTTGCTTCCACAGCCGCCGCGGACACGCCGCGCTGTATGTGGAGGCCGAGCCCGAAGACGGGCCCAAGCGCCGTGTGGCCACGTTCAAGTACGAGGCACGGCCGCTAGTACGAAGGCACTACGACCCCGCCACCGCTGACTGCCGACCCTGCTCCGACTCCGAGCTCGAACTCGCATTCTGTACCAGCGATCTCGGTGAGACCCCACACAAATTACTGTAATATTATTATACTTAGTGTTCGACTACCGCAGTAATGAGGGGGCACAAAACCAGATGCGGTTGCGAGTCCGGCTGAATGTTAATGAAACCCAGCTCCGTCGCCGCACGATAATTTGTCGCCATAATCGAAATTCTTCGCGCTTGAAATTAAATTAAATGTTATTATACACTAAAATATAATATCTTTTGGCGAAGTCGCAAGATATTTGCTCAGTGAATGCGGTCGTTTATCATTTCATGTAGTTAGCTACTCGTTTTTCGGGGTAAATTTTAAAATTTCACTCGTTTATGTCGTTACCAAAATGGGCAAAAACAAAAAATGCGGCGGTCGCATTGTCCGACGAGCCTTTTATCTTGTTCCGCTAAGTGCCTGTAGATAAGTTCTTAGAAGACGAGATAAAATTGCAAATCATACCGGTTTTATGATTTACGGAAGCTTTTGCATATGCAATGGGATTGGACGACGGCTACCTAGATTCAATTACAGCAGTAATGGGCGACATGGCGAGTAGTTACCGGCTAGACAGGACTGGTTTGGTTGGGCTCGCGGCACGCGACGCAGCAGGAAACTTACCATAAGCCTTTTTATTCTTGTTTGATAAATTGTAATAGCGGTGTTATGTCACTGGTGGATCCCCGCCGGGCAGTAGGCGACCGCCCCCAGAGCGCACGTTATTAGCCGCCTCTATCACGTATCATAGAAATTTTTGTCTGTCATGCTACGTAATAATTATTGATAATCCTTTTTCGTATAACATTAGTCCGCATTACTCTACATTTTTTATACTTATTTATGTAAATTGACTTAACTTGGATAAATACATACTAATATCTAACTTTTCATATTACTCCTTTAATGTCCCAGTCGATATCAATGTTTTTCGAAAATTCAGTACCTACCTACTATTATGGTACCTACTATGCAAAAGTTAGTTTTAAGAGCGCTGCATTGATGGGGCAGTTTCTAAAGATGCTATTTAAGTCCACATATTCATTAGTTGATGTGTAAAACCTTCGCTGTAATTATCTTTTCGGGGCGGACCCGGGTTGATGACCGTTTACCGCAGGTACTATTCACTTATCTTCCTCAAACAAAAGCTTGACTTAAAAGGCAGTCACTCCGTTTTGCGCTTACTCATGGACACAGCAAAAAACGAGGCTGACAATGCGACATAGTGATTAATACTTAAAGCAAATCTAAGTCCGCATACCTAGGTTTCGAAACACTTCGAAGGACATAGTATAACGATTAGGTATTATTATAAGACGTTTTTTGCCCGCCGCCGCGCCGACGCAAATGAATAATGTGATTTAAACCAGTCGCGATATCTGACAATTATAAATGGAGATGATTTAAAATTATAGCTTAAACCTTTTCGAGTCGAAATGACAATTTGTCGCAACGGTCCATATTCTAAATGGATGTCTAACTAACTCTACCTATTCTTATTATAGATACTCGTAATTAGTCATAAATTAAGCTCGCTCTTCCTAAAGGCAAATTATTCGAAACTATACGTATTCAGTAAATTTTAATTTTATTAACTAACTTATCAATAGGTTTACGAATGTATCTAACGTCATTTTGTTTTATTGGACAGTGTCCCGAGGGATTTTCGTGGGGAGTGAGCAGCGCGAGGACATGGACAGCACGCAGCTGACGTTGAAGCTCACCAAGTTGATTCGAGCTACCGGAGACGTGAGAGACAACGTCGACAATGTTGACTTTGATGAAGAAGAATACTACAGGTAACGGATCCTATTTCATAATAGTATAGTAGTGCAATGTACAGTCCGAGCTTGAGAAACGACAGCGGAACGGGGGCAGGTCGATATTTGATATCAAATGGTTTGATATTATCCTGGTTACGAGTATTCGGCGTATGATAAATGTAAAATGAACGCTTCTCATGAAACGCAAGAACAAAAGGGGTTTAATTGCAAGTATGACCGTTTCAGGTACGACGTGGACAAGTCTACGCCGGTGAGCCACCGCAACCACCTGTCGGCGCGGCGGCGGGCGCGCAGCCTGCACGCGCACGTGCACGTGGCGGCGGTGTGCGGCGCGGCGCCGGGCGGCGGCGAGTTCGTGGTGATGGCGCGCCGCCGCCTCGGACGGTACTCGCTCGTGTGCGCGCCGCGACTCACCGACTGGCGGGAGCTCGTCGAGCGCAGGAAAGCCGACGGCAACGCGTATTGCGAATTGCAACATTAACAGTGAAGCACTTTAGGACGCATGTTCTGTGTTAAGTGGCCAAACGAACGGTTATAATGTCCGCCAACTTTTCCGGGTGGCCAGGAATAAGGATGCATTCAGCGAGCTGACGGCAGACCTCCAGTAATGGAGTGCAACTTCAGAAGAAGTTAATTTTTGCATGAACTTTGTTGTGTTTGAAGGGACTGTGATTTAATTACAGTTAGTGAAGCTTCTATTAGATTTACATTAAACCGCTTGCCATATGGCTTCCGTATAAATGCAATATTGTACAAAAGTATATTTACGAGCGTATATTATATTTATATTTTACAGACCGTTGTAAATGTTTAGTTGTAAGGAAAGTTGTGGTCCAGAGTGCCAAATCTATAAGATCTTCATAGGCAGTAAGGTTGATCTCACCTGTGTACATATTTTTAAGAAATAAGAAACATTATTTCGAAGCCATATTAATTTAGAACTTTGTCGAGTCACTGGTGGAAGAATTTAGAAGTCCTTTTAATATAAACTACGTGGATTATTTTTCTGCACGGTAAAACAGTGTTTAATCAAGAGTATGTTGTGTGTCATGTATTATGCTTCAAATTTCGATAGTTCAGTCAATCGCATATATTTAAAATAAGAAACCATTCGGGTTTACGTGCTTCCTTAAATCAGAGTTTCTATAAAATACCTATTTACTATTATATTATCAAGAATGTAATATGCTTGTACATAACTATAAATATATCTAAGTTGTCGATATGTGATATAGATTACATCGAAGTTATGTCGTAAAAGTTATTGTAAATACAAATATATAAGTCGTTAGATTTTCATTTATGAACATTATTTTAAAATTACGGCATAAAAAAGCTGTTGAATAAAATAGTTTTGAAAACTACATATTTTTTTATTTGACGAAGGAAGGGAAGAGGCAGTCTCTTGAAAAGTCCAAATGAAATATAGCAATCATTTATTGAAAAATTCACAACTGATACCACATAGAAAAACTACTCGGCACGGTTTAATTCTTAACTATAAATATCACATAAACACTTTCAATTTATAAACTATATACAATATATATAAAATTACTTGTTTTGGTTCATACCGAGAAACACTACCAACTACGTAGTGATCACAGGGTATAAAATAAATAATTGTAAACATAAAGAAAATAAATACATCTTTACATTGTGATAAAATAAATACAGTATAATAAAAACAAGAACAATAGAATCGAGGTAACAAAAAAGTAACACTAAAATAAAACTTAGGCATGCATTCTCTCTTAGTGTAGAAATACTTATAATAACCAAGTGAGAGAATATAAATTCTAGGCAATTTTTAAACGGTAGTACCTACACAGATACAGTACCTACACTCTTGGAATGTAAGTGTATATTGAATTTGATAAATAACTATAATCACTTGGGAAAAATATATTTATGGCCAATTTTAATACATAGCACCCATTCCAGTTGCGATTAGATGGGCATCAAACCCAAACATTATTTAATAGATTGAACAGGTACATAAATAACATTGTTGTGATATGTAGTCTAGAAACGATCAGTGGAAATATAGGACAAAATTGTATTCAAATACCAACAATTTAAAAACCAGTTAGTAACAATAACACTTCGAAAAGTTCATAAGATATTAGTGGTAAATGCGACTTGAATGACAATAACACAGTTTAGTTTATTTGGCATTTTCTACTGAACTGATATCAATTTGAAAAACTCATTGAATTACACAATTTCATGATTTCAATCTTTAAAAAGTCTAATCGAACTTAATCCCTTCACGCTTCGCCAATCTATCTTCCCATTTCGCAGTCAAACTCACACTTCACCGGAACCCAACTGAGCAAATTACATTCAGCCTTTAGGTTACACGTCTTCAATTTATTGGCCTTCACAACGAATATTCCCCAATACACTTATCATAAATAAATAATATTAGCTACCATGCATTTTTATTGAACACAAACAGATTTAAAACCATATGCGTATGTTATAAATTCGCAATGAAGTAAATCAATAATGAAGTCAAATTGTGCGAATAAGATTTAACGATGAGAGGCGTCGAATTGAAATTTAATTAAATGGTGCATTGTGATGTTAGTTACATTTTACTTAATGATAGCTTATTTTATTACTCACTATTTTACTGAGGCAGGTTTTTACATAACAAAAGATCGAGAATCTTATAGCGGGATATAAAATTATGGTAAAAAAATAAGTTTTTAATAATGTGAACGTGTCTTTACGAATATTATTTTAAAATATTATTCATTACTTATGAGATACATTTTCAGATTTTTCAATTTTAGTAAATACACTCTTGTTTGTTAATATAACGGGGTAAGGTGGTATTATTGTCAAATTATTTATTCCTAAATAGAGGAAGCTCATTAATATGACTTAAAGACGCATCAAACGAGCTGAAAGAAAAGTTGTGATTGATACAAGAATTTTATAAAAATACTTACATAATCTCTATTTAGGGTACTACGATAATACTTCGCAGCATAATAGATAGATATACTATAAATAAAATACATTTACCTACGTACATATAGAGTAGGTAGGTACACAACAAATAACTAGCTAACCATGTGCAAACGAATAAATCAATTTGATGCGACATTATTAGCACTCGTAACGTGGCAAATTACTAAACCTAGATAGAGCTAAAAATGTTTAGAACAAAAAAGAAGCTTAAAATTAACAAAAGCACAGGAA
This sequence comes from Anarsia innoxiella, assembly GCA_947563765.1. Taxonomy (NCBI): domain Eukaryota; kingdom Metazoa; phylum Arthropoda; class Insecta; order Lepidoptera; family Gelechiidae; genus Anarsia; species Anarsia innoxiella. The sequence continues at coordinate 4,525,346 of OX387403.1, forward strand.
ATTTTAAATATACCTTGCTCACATAACTTGTACGCTAATTTATCAGTTTATATTTTTTTGTGTTTACGTATTATAGATAAAGGTTTTTCAATTCAAACACCTATTAAATGCTAACATCTACCTACCTAGTGTCTGTGCCATATAAACATTTGCCGTTGAGGGTTGGGACTGAACTATTTAATTACTTAGTAAGGGAGGTCTGACACGATACGGATCTACTCAGACCGATTTCATGTTCAAGTAATCCATACAAATATAACAAGTTGGCATAGAAGTCTTCTAGATAGATCCAAGTGGGATCGCATTGTGTGAACCTTATAGAGCCTAGAAATACCTATCCAACTGTCGTATGAATATGGCAACACTTATCTCAATTGAAGCCGATGGGCGTGGGCGTCATGAGGTCGACCAAGATATCCTCCATGTTGGGCAGCACGAGGACCTTCTCGAACTCCTTGCTGAGCTTCTGTTCGATCCAGTTGGTGATGTGCGCGAACCGCAGCGTGCGCGCGCCCACCGCCGGACGCGCTTTTAGTACCAGTTGCGGGTTCGTACGGAAACTGAAATTCCAGAAACATAGTAACTATGTATTTTATGCAATCTAGTTATTGTTTATTCTCCAAATACTAGTTTTAACTTATTTGTGAGTGGGTAAGCACTATATGGTTCGGTTTCCCCCGGAGATAATAATTTTATTTATGTGTCGTTTCTAGAGGTAGCCATGACCGAAATGGGGAATATGCATGTTTTTTTTTTAATTCTTTATATGTTTCTACTAGTTATTACATTACCAAACATACAAATATCACGTCCAAAATATAAACTATTATGCAAAAAATTAAATATTAAAATCGCGATCAATTTAAACGCGGCCATTTTGGCGCGCTTGCTCGTGACGTCACCATTACACGAGTTCGATGTCAACAGCAAAGTGTTTGGTTTACAATTTTTTACAAGCTGCTTCCCACCAATCTTCCCTGAATAGGCGTAGGTCGTCGCTCCATCGTTTCTTGGGCCTACCTCGGCGACGTTGGCCGTCTGGCACCCAATTTGTGGCTATTCTTGCCCAGCGCTTCGAATGCATGCGACTTACATGGCCAGCCCAGTCGAACTTCAATTTGGCGGCTTTTCGTCCAACATCTGCGATTCCGGTATTGGAACGCAGCACAGTGTTCCTCACCCTGTCTATTCTTTTCACACCTAGTATGCTGCGCTCCATTGCTCTTTGGCAGACCTTGAGCTTGGACTTTTGGCTCTCAGTAAGTGACCAGGTCTGAGCACCGTAGGTTAGGACAGGCAGTATGCACATGTCAACGAGTTTGCGTTTAAGTGTCATAGGAAGGTCCTCCTTCAGGAAACGCTTTAGAGACCAGTAGCTCTTCCAGGCATTTTCAATCCGACGATCGACTTCCTTTTCCTGCCTGTTTTCGAAGGATACTAACTGGCCTAGATAGATATACTCGTTGACATAGTGTATGGTCTGCCCGTCGACCTCGACCCTACGTTGCGTGCTGTTGGTCATGAGCTTAGTTTTGGTCATGTTCATGGAAAGTCCAACCTCGAGGCTGGCATTGCTTAGGTCTTGTAGCATGAGTTCGAGTTCGGCAGATGTGGACGCGAAGAGGACTATGTCGTCTGCAAAGCGGAGGTTAGTAAGTTGTTCATTACCAAGGCGTACGCCTTTGGAAAGCCATTGAATGGTAAGTTGTTTGAAAACTTCTTCCAGGGTACATGTGAACAGATTTGGGGAGAGTGGGTCGCCTTGTTTGACTCCTTTTTCTATTTTAAATTTAGGTCCTGTAGAATTCAGTTTTATGGAGGCTGTACTAGATCTGTAGACTAACTCGAGAAGCTTAACGTAGGTTTCCTCTACGTTTTGGTTGCGAAGGGATGAAAAAATCGCGCTGTGTTTAAGGCTATCAAAGGCTTTCGAGTAATCGACAAAAGCTAGATACAATGGTTTTTGAAACTCGTTGAATTTTTCAATAGTCTGGTTAAGAGTCTGTAGATGGTCGACTGTGGAGAAGGAGGGGCGGAATCCGGCTTGCTCAGGGGGTTGCTGTTGGTCAAGTTGGGCTTTGATTCTGTTATGAATGATTTTAATGAAAACTTTATAAATATGGGAAATGAGGCTTATAGGGCGGTAGTTGTTTATGTCTGCTTTGTCACCTTTTTTGTGAAGAAGTATTATATTAGAGTGGCAAAATTCTTGTGGTAATTTTCCAGAAAAGAGAATGCTGTTAAATAAAGTGGTAAGATAAGGTAATAAGGTGAATCTGCCTAATTTAAGTACCTCCGTGCTCACGCCATCCTCTCCAGGGCTCTTGTTGTACTTCATGGTTTTCAGCGCTTGCGCGACTTCACCGTTGGAGATGGGGAGGATAGTGTCAGGGCAGTGGTACTCTACAGGTTCGTAAAGAAGGTTTGGGTCACTATATAATGTTTTGTAGAAGTCGGTACAGATAGATGAAATTTTTTCGTGATTATTATGTTTATTACCTTCTTTATCGCGCATAGTTGTAATCCATGTTTTGTTTTTTGTGATACCTTGTTTGGCTGCTCTGAGGGAGCTGCCACTTTCTAGTGCTATTTGGACCAATTGCAAATTTAGTCTTCTCACATCTCTTCTAATACTGCGTTTAACTATTCTGTCAATTTCTCTATAGTCTCTGCTTAATTTGTCTACTTTTTCTCTTTCCTCTATTAAATTCAAAGTTTCTATTGAGAATTTACTTTTTGTGTTCTTAGCCTTTTTAATCTTATTACTTGCAATTTGAATACTATCTTTAATTTTCTTATAATGATCTTCTGGACTGTTCCCCTCTATTTTTAATATGCTGAAGGCATTGCTAAGTTCTAAATTAAATTGAGGTATGTCATTTACTAAACTATGTTTGTCAAGGTGTTTTATTTTACTTTTGAATAACTGTTGTCTAAGAATTTTGAAATTGAAACTAAGGTTGGTTCGGAGAGGTCTATGATCAGAGCTAAATTTAAATTTGTTTATTATTCCTACATTTTTGATTATTTGTTTATTATTTGTTTATTTGTTTAGCTTAGAATGAAATCTATTTCGTTTTGTATTTGTGAATTGGGAGATCGCCATGTCCAACGACGCTGTGATTTTTTGAAAAAATAACTATTGCTTATACTAAGCATTTGTCCAAAGGCGAATTGAATTAGGCGACTGCCCCGGTCATTTCGCTCTCCTAGACCATAAGGACCAATGATATCTTCATTGTCCAGTTCTTGTCGAGAACCAATTTTGGCATTAAAGTCGCCTAATACGATGTTGAATGTTCCTTTATTTTCATCGCATGCCTTGTTTACCAGATCGTAAAATTCTTCAATATCGTCGTTACAGTGAGAGGACGTAGGTGCATAAATTTGAATTAGTGTAATGGTTTTATTTTGTGATAATCGAAACTTGAGTACGGCAATTCTGTCTGTGTAACCTTTAAATTCTATTATATTGTTTTTCCACTTCTTAGCCACTAAGAATCCAACACCATACATTCCTTTAGTGGTTCCAAAGTGGTAAAACACGTTATCTTCTCTTTCAACTGTCAGTTCTCCTTCTCTTCTAACTTCTGAAAGACCTACTATATCCCACTTAATATCTTTTAATGCATTTTCTAGTTCTAATAACCTCTCCTCTTCCATCAAAGTTCTGACATTATAAGTTAAAACGTTAAGTGTATCGGAGTCCGTTGTATCGTTAGCCTTTGTTGTTTGACGGGGAATCGACCTCGCCCGGAGATTTTTAGCACCCCCGGTCCCGGCACCGATCTGATTTCCGTCAAAACCGTCACCGTGTCCGGGACCACCGGGAACTTGGGGCCGGAGTTGTGTGGAGTTTATCATGGAAGGAGTGGACCGTGACCCACCGCGCTGGTCCAGTGCGTGTTGGTGGGTTGCCAGAGCCTCGTTTGTTGTTCAACAGGGTGCACCACGTGTAGGTGAGGTTGGCTTGAGCCCGAAAGGTGGTAGTTGGACTCCTTACAAAATTACCAAAAAATAAATAAAGTGAGTGAATATCGACTTAATTACCATGGAAAAGTACAAAAAACCGTATTATAAATATTGTGTCGTTCCTATGTGTCCAAATAACATCAACACTGCACCTGACAAAGTGTATTTCCTTATGCCGAAAGGTGAAAATCTAAGGAAAAAGTGGTGCAAGGCGATGAGAAGAGACAATGTATCGTGTTTGAGCTGTTTATACTGTTGTGAAGATCATTTCAATGTAAGTAAGGATATTAAAAAAGTAAAATACATATACAAATCATTCTTACTTTTACCTACCTACTTGTTTTGTTTACAAACCTCTACAAAAACATAACCTAGTTTACAAAAAGTTGTAAAGATATTATTAAAAATTCTTATTCGATATTCTAAATTTATCTTTATGTATGTATAAGTATTATTCATGAATAAAAACATCTAAACTAAATTATAAATAATACGTGGCCATCATAAACACGTCGATTTTCGGAAGATTATCCGACTGCGCTTTTACGAAACCGGTTTCAGTCATTCTCTAAGTCCTTCTTCACAATTAATTAATACTTTGAACACATAAAACTATTAACTAAAGATAAAAAACAGCGACACAATACAATAACAATTATTCCTCAAAAAAGAAACCATACAAATAGCTTGTTGACAGCAGACGTCTCGTGTAAAACTGACGTCACGCTTTGTTCCACCAATAGTGTTGCGTTTCGAAAATTTGCGCGGTAATTTCAAAACAGCCACTTTTTGATGATTAAATTTCATTATTAAATTAAAATAAATTCTAAAAATAATTGTATAGTGTGTTTTCAGTAGCAATAAATGTTACAAAAAAAATATTTTGTCCATATTTAAGTCACGTGCATATTCCCCATTGAAAGATTTATTTCTAAGGTTTCATATTTCAAGACAAAACGAGTACTCCAGTTTTCTGCTAACTTTTGCTGGCGCTTGCTGCGACTCACTACGAACTCCGCAACTAGAGTGCTTAGTAATTTGTACACAATCGCAATACATATTTATTTTCATATGAATTCAGAAGTGTCCACTCGAAAAGGAATAAGTAAAACAGTGTCATACCCGATCCAAATCCGATCGTGCGGCGGCGGCGGTAGGTTGATGGCAAGACGGCCTTCCAAACCGTGCACCTCTACTTGCAACTTTATGTCCATGTTCGAGAGACCTTCCATCGCACGCTTCACGTACTTATATTCTGTAACCTGCAACCAGGTATTGACGATTTAGAAAACACCTAAAGGAATCTTTAGGTTTTTACGAGTACGTTAATATTTATCGCGAAGTACCGACCGAAAACAAATATTAAAAGGAATGAAGAAGGAACTCTACCTGTTGGAAATATTTGTTAGTCGCAATTTTATCAACCATACGAAGAAACTTCTTTTTGGAGGATGCCGGCGCGGACGCGTCCGATGATGACGAAAGCCTGAATTATAACAAAATATTATTTTAGCAATCGTGTTATTAATTTTATACAAAGTAATATTGGGCATTATCTTAAAATATGGCCGCCACTTTAACAGAATAAAAAGTATAAAACAAATGAAATAGTGCACATACGTAATGTCAGCGAATCCAGGCATATCTTCATTACTGTCTATGGGTTGCAGCGGGGGACTGTCTTCGTCTTCACTCGATTCCGCCGAGTCTTCTACTTCTGAATCGTATATGGCCAGTTTGCGCTTCTAAAAGCGCCAAGAAATAAGAGAATACAAATAATTAGGTACAAAGTCGATTTACTTCTTCCTAGGGATAAAGGATAAAGGCGCGTTAATTCGCTAATATAAAATTTACTTACTTTTAAAAACGCAGGAATTTCGAACTCTCGGCTATCTCTTTCGACTGGATTATCATTTTCCGCTGTCGTAAGTAATTGATCTTCTAGAGGCATATCTGTTGCAAATAAAAGAATGTCTTATAACATTTTACGGTGGCTTTACAGTTGGGAGGTGATAACTTTCTTAAACTTTCATGTAATCTCAAACAAGTGGTAGCTTAGTGTTTGAATTCGTAGGACATGGCTGTCTTAGATTACCTAGGTGCGACGACACGTATAATACGCATAATGTGCAAGTGCGGTGGACTCGCGCAGTGCTTTCGCACATTCTTCGGTGCTTGTGGATATTTAAGTCGTAAGGCCAAGGCGAACGTATCTCTATGAAATTGGGGACTTCCCAAAGACCAAGTCGGTGGAGGCGACTGATGAACTTGGATCAAGCGAAAAGTGTGTTTGAATTGTACTAAGTGGAGAAAAGTGGCCTCTGCTTACACCATTGGGAAAGGGGCGTGACTGATATGGCAACAAAAATGAAGTGAAAAAGTAGGTACAAACTTTTCTCCTTGAGCTTGAGCAGGTTGATCTGCGTGAGTATGGAGATGTAGGCGCCGCCGTCGTAACGCAGGTCGGCGTCCAGCCACACGCCGCGCTCGTCCCACGCCGGCGCGCCCACGCGCTCCAGCAGCGGGCACGCGCCCGACAGCGACAGCTCCGTCACCATCAGCGGGCTCATGAACGACGGCAGCTGCGCACATCACGACCTCATCAATTGATTCAAATAAAGCTCATATTGACTTTCGTTTAAAGAACAACACACACACACATTTCCATGTCGACTGATTTTTTTGATGTTTTTTTGTAATGTCCATGATTAACAAAAAGAAACCGATTTCTTTTTTCCTGACTTGGCAATATCTTAAAATAATATAGCCTATCAGTTATTCTCATGATAAGCTACAATCAAGTAAAGTTTTATTAAAATCTGTTTATTGGTTTTCGCGTGAAAGAGTAACAAACATCATCACATCCATCCATCGGCACAAACAGTGTCATTATAATATTAGTACGATAGTAGGACGTTTGTGGTAAATCGTAATATCATCGAAGCAATACTATAAAGTAAATAAAAGCCGCTTAAATAAGTCCACAAACCTTGATAGTATGTAGTTTCTTCTGTATACGCGTCTGCAGACGCGCGAGGATCGCCTGGTCACGCATGACGTCAAACATGATCCGCGCCAGGATCGTGTTCACCCACGTCACCTCCGCGGGCAGCACGCGGCACTGGCACGACGAGCAACTGCCACCTTTCGTCTAGAAACACACACCAATATGTACCTAATTGTAAAGAGGTTTTGATACCCATTCTATGGTTTTACATTTTTTTTAAACTGATACCGATCATAGTACAATGTGTGGATAAAATACCTTTCATACCACTTACAGACATTAGTTTTCCGTTCGAAAGATTCGTGATTCCCAGTGGTACGTATCTACGCCTATGTTTGTACTTACTGATGTATAAGAAAGAATATTACTATTGCACTCTTCATATTACGTACTTACTCGAAATACTTCTACCATGATATTAAATAAAATAAATTGTAAAGTGAACCGAAACTAGGCTGTTACTAAGCACTAACTTATGCTATAGTGCAGTATTAATACACATTAATAATACTTATTTTTTAAGAAACAAGAAATTATGGGACAAACATCTTTAGACTTCTTTTTGCATTTGAAGCTCTTCCTCGGTGAAGGTTCTATTTCACACATAACACCCACTTCGGTTCTAGTTCTGTTATGCGTTTCATGCGACTGACAAATAAATATGAACAGACTATTATAGTAAAATACAATAGCTTAACTAGCTGTATTTTATGTCAGTAACAAAATAAATATTCGTCGTTGACCATCATGTGCAGTTTACTAGTGCCAGGTGTCACGATAACACATAATAAGTGGTAGTTACAGATAAGTTGCCATATGTCGATATTTTTGCTAAAACCACGCTCGGACTATGCACATATCAATCGAAAAATAGTGGGGAAAACCCTTATCACTCGGCGTCATGTACATTTTTTAACTTCCACGAATTTTAATCCATATGTACAGATAGATTGAATTATAGTATTTACCTGCATAATTTTCATCAGGAACGGCCAAAACGTTTTCTCGTAATCGTAGTTCTGTTGTACTTGTGGTGCCAATAAATTTATTCCTTCTGGTAATGTTCCTTCAGATTTCGCTGGCTGTTTGCAAACAATAGCTCATGAGCAAAATGTAATTAAAAAATTTAAGTTAATTTGAAATAATGTGCATTTGGTTTCACGCTAAAATTGGCAGATGCACTTACAATAGTTCTAGCAAAAGCGACATGGTCATCATCAGAAATCTTGTAAACAGCCATCTCGATCCCATCCTTAACATCTGGAGTTTCACTCGCAGGTTTATCATCAGCACCCGAATTCTCCTGTGACGCATGGCTGGCTTCATTTACTGCGTTGGTTAACCTGCGGAACCTGAAAATATGAAATCTTTGAAGAAATCTTACACAAGCAAAGACAAGCTTTATTTCTTGATCTTATAGTAAAAATACCATTCATGTTTGTCTCGTCCGGTGCGCCCGAAGAGGAACAAGCACGCGTGTCTGTCTTTAGACTGCTTCACGTGTAGACTCCACTCGCCCTCGTTCGTGCCCTCTGCGTCCGCCTCCAATTCCTGGAATATCAAATGAATGCAAATTGACTAAAGACGTTTTGTATTTCAATAATTAAAATGCCATTTTACGAGTACGTCTGATAAGAATTGTTTAAAATATGAAGGTAGGTATGTAAATAGTTAGACTTGCGTCAAATCTATTTCGATTGTTGTCAGATTCATAAGAAGCAGCAGAAATTTGATATCAAAAGTAAAATACGACTCACAGTTTCTTCAAGAAACTCTTTGATCCTCGAAAATTCAGTTTCGTCAAGATCCTCCTCCACGTCGTCTTTCGTGCTGGTGGTAGACTTGGTGTTCAGCTCAGTCTCGGCGTCGTGGAACTGAATTTCCTCTGGTTGAGTGTTCTTCTCCACATGAGCTGGCACTTCGGTGGTTTCGCCGCCCGTTGGTGGAATCTCTGGTTTTTTGTCTGTTTATGAGGTATTGAATTACAACCTTCATCAAAGTTTCAGAATTTATAAATATTTAAAAGAATGATCACTGCTGTTGTTTCAAAAGGCACCTGTTTACTTTATGTAGGTATCGTACTTAACTGATCTTACCTCTATGCATTTTCCTAACAAGTCTATGACGAAGTCCCTCTTTTCCAGGTTCAGATTCGTTGTGTGTCGATGCACTTGAAAAAAAAATTGAAAAATAGTAACGAAATAAGGCTTTAATATACAAGCATATGAAGTTACGATATGCTACCTTCTTTCTCTCCTCCTCCAAACGAACTTTTTCTTTTTTTCCGGACTGGTGTTGGTCTCAGTACTTTCCATCTCATGCTGAGATATCTTTTCTTTCTCTCCCTTTTTATCCACTGGGGTCTCAGGTTTCTTCTCAGTAGCCGCCGTTTCCTTCTCCAATACTTGAATCTTTTCATTCTCGTTAAGAATTATGCAAATCGGATATTTTTTGCTCCAATGTCTGTAATATGTTATAACTGACAATCACCTTACATAACTATGTAAGTAAGCACTTACTTGTATCGTAAAAACAATGATATTTGAAATGGATAGTTTTATAGGATGATGCTAATTTTAATTTTAGGTTATTCAATAACATTCATATCTTAATCGTAGTCGCGTAAGTGCTAAATAAGTATAAAGAGAGAAGGGACTAACATCAAAACTATAGGTAGTTTTGATGTTAGTCCTTATTTATGGCCTGTAAGACCTACCTAATGCGATTGCTAAAGCACCCTACGAATAAGGAAATTATGGCTATTTTATCCAAACATTTTAAGATATGATCTTGTTAGCGACATACCAAGAGGCTAAGTTGCGATAAGATGATGATGAAAGTATGCAAATACTTGCAGATGTTGTATGTCCACATTCCTAATAGCTAATCTATTCTCGTTCGCATGGCGTCATGGAATAAAGTTAGTATAATAAAAAGCTATGGTAAGTTATTCATATATGGAATACCGGTTTTTATTTACTAAAATATACATAGTTTTAAAATAACACCTTCTATATCATTAGTTAATTCTTGCTACCAAAAACGTATAAAGATAAGTATTGATCAATTTTTTGTTACATATGTAGATAAATTGCTCATCTTTTTTAAAATTAAATATGAAATAATATTAACTAAAATAACTCATTTATACAGATAAAGAGGAAAAGATATATACCTAACTGCCGATATATTTAGGTACCCAACTATACGTATTTTCCTTTGTGTATTATCGGTATCAGGGTCAAAATAACTAGGACATGACAAAAGTGAACTTTGTTCTACTCTAACGTCTAATCAAATAACAATGTAGTAAGTCAATTAGGTACATAGTTTCACAAAAGAAAGGTATTTTCAATTGATAAAACTAATTGTATGGAAAACTGACACTAACCAAATCAGCAATGCTTGTCTTCATAAAATATATTATGTGTATGATATATGTATATGTTATAGCCTATTGTGTAAAATGTGTATTCCAATAAACATATATGAATAATGTACCTATGTATATTCTTTCGCTCTTTTACCTCCCCTTACCAATACAGCTGATAAATTTGCAAATTGGTTTTCCCCAAATAATATGGCGCAACAATTGCAAGAATATGGAGTGCCATGTAGTACAGCCCATAGTTAACCCTGTATGAATAATACCAAAACCACGCCAATGACGAATGAGAAGGGAATGGAAAAGATACGATATTAAATGTATGGAGAGGCACATTGAAAGAAAAATATCGTTAACATCTTACCTTCTTCTAACGATTCCCTTTGGAAGTAGTACGATTTGAGCTCCAGTTAAATTGTATAGTCTATGTTGGTAGAATTCCACTTTTTCTATTTTCTCATCCCATAAAGCTCTTTTTGGTATCTTAGTTTTTGTATACGAAAGTCTTAAATTGCAGCCTAAAAATAGATAATAGTTGAAACAATATCAATTATAGTCTGCTATAACAAACAAATCTTAAACTTTGTTTAACCTTACCTTCAAGTTTCATGAAAGCTACAGAGCATTTGTTAATTGAATAGGTGTATGGATCATATTCAGAGAATCTGTAGTGATTTATCCAGCCCTAAAACAAAAACAAACCTTAATTTCTTTAACGATAAAGTCTTGGTATTATAGATAATATTAAAATCCTTACCTCATACTTTTTGACTGGTCTATGTTCTTTTACAGATGGAATCGTATAAGTAAGTGGCATCGCGCTAGATCGCTTTAACTGGAAAAAACTAGGTTTGTATGGCTCCCACTCTCCAAAATATGTCTCTAAGAACCACTCCTTGACTTTGGTAGCTAAATAAAATACCCAGACACCCAATAGGAATCCATTCCAAATGTGGGATTTTGGGAAGAGAATATAATTTGCAAACAAGAGAAACGTTAGGAAATAGACTGTAAAGTTGAAAAAATAAGCTTTAGGTTTAGTTACGTCTGTTGTGTTTAGTATATTGCTTTTGCTAGGTGGATTGCCAAAGTTTGTTGGACTTAATACTGGTATTGTTGGGACAGGTTCCAATGGTTTAGGACAGTATACTGAGTCTGTAGGTTGACTTTCGTCAAATCCATCCATGCCTTCTTCAAGTGCTTCTACACCAGATTCTACTTCCATACTCATGTCGGGATTAAATGCTTTTCTCAGATCTTCTGCTTCACTTGGTGCTACAATATAAACTTGATATTAATTAAACAAAGGAATTCAACACAGTTCAGAATGTAAAGTAACAACACATACCAATATTTTTTTGTGTATCATCACTAGATTCAGAATTTCTTCGGTCATAAGGGAGACTCGATTCACGTTCAGTAACTTTAGCTGTCAAAGGCTGGGTTAGTTCTGACAAATTCTGTATACTGCTGTTAAGAGATGAAACCTATAGAACAAAGTAGGTAAGTTAAAGCAACCAGTGAAAAAAAAATACAATGAACAATTGAACAAAATCATGAGTTTTATTACCTGATTGTCTGTGTCTCCCACACTTTGATCTGAGTCTTTTATAGCCGAATTATCTTCCGAATCAGATATGGAGCTGTCCCTGACAACACTTTTTTCACTCTTTTCTCTTTCTTTACTTTCCTTAGTTTCTAAAACATATAATATTTTGTGTTTTTTACAAGTTGAAATCAAATTAACATTTCTCTTATAAAGTTGATCAAATCTGCTTCACTACCTACCTTCGAGAGACCGAGTTTTCATATCTTCAACAGCCTGAGCTATTTTGAATTTGAAATCATGGAATAATTTCCATGTTTCTGTGCTCCCAACTTCTTTGACTTCATTTGAGTCACTCGTGTTTCTCTTTCCGAGACGGTTCAAATACTCCTTCATAGGTGAAGAGGTTACTTCTTTAGCTGGACTACGATTCTCATCACTGCTTTTGTTTTCTGAAGGTTTGTCCTCTTCTTTGTCTTTTTCAGAAAATTGTTTATCACTTCGCATAGATTTGAAGTACTTGTCTAAAATAGAGGGGCCTTTATCTCCCCTTTTTGGACTGGCATTTTCACTTTTTACACTAGTTGACGCATCAAATTGCGGTGTAGGGGGGTCATCCTCACAAACATCATATAGCTCCTCTAATACTTCATTGTTAGCATTATATCTAAAGGATAGGGATGTATTGGGAGACTTGCCTGTAAAAATAAAGCAGTGTTATTTAAAGCAACACAAAAATATGTTTTGTAATTTTGAAAGTCTACCCACATTCAGGTGCAAATTGTAATCACTTTACACTCAACCCTTGGTACTTGGGTAAAACCCCTTGTAGGTATGAGTAATTAATACAGAGCACTTAGTATTACAAGAAGAGGGTAAGTAACTTACGCATTGTACTATCAGTACACAAATAAATCGGGCAATATTAGAATACACAAACTACACATAGTATACGTATTGTCTGAGTGCGCGTGCTAAATCACTTTGTTATCGTCTTTGTTGTCTAATCTAAAATAACTGAAGTGTTTTTAGTTCGAACTTGACTTTCATTTGCGGAAGTCGCTGTATTTAATTATTTTCTCTAAATAGCAGCATGAAACAACTCTGATATAAACAATGGAGTTGAAAAGATTATTTTAGTTTTTCCGAAATCTACTGTACTTACCTACACCGGAGATATCCATTTTTTCGGTCATATTGGGTAAATAACAGGAATTTGCTAACTAAAACATTAGAATAGTATAATTGTTTAACACTTAATAAAATATTAATTAACAATTTGAGAAATTCCTCTGCTATTCCTCAAAAATAATATCTTTCGATTCTTAATTTCTTTCAATTTGATTGACATTCAACAACGGTTTGACATTTCGTTTAAAATGACATATGAGTGACTGACAGACAGATGACATGCCACAAATCTAAAGTGTTGCCAGTAAATATTTAAGATTTCCTTTTATTTAATGGAATACAATGCCCTTGTTGAGAATACATATCCTACACTATACAATTTAGTTTCAATACTTTTAGATCGTAAAGTAGATTATTTATCCTATGAAGGCCCGACAGCACGGCTGCGACGCGACGACGGTGGCATAAAAAAAATATTATACCTACTGTTTACTGTAAAGAAGGGAAAGTCAGAGTCTGGTAACATTATAATGAAAAATTTTTTTGAATGACATACACACAACATACACACGACACGACAATAAAGTGCTAGTGATAGAAGCTTATTACCTCATTGCGTAATACAACAAAGATACAAAAGTCGTATCGTATCGTATGTATAATTTTCATATTTTTCGTGTTTTACTATCCACACCACACCGCAGTTCACCGCACCCACACCGCACCGCAGCAGTTGTCCGTTTTGATGTAAATAACTGGCAACACCACATTAGTAAATAAATATGGCTGCCAGCTTGATATTTGTTGTAACGATGTAAACTTTTGTTTATTCTTTTAAAAATTAGAATCATTTGTATAGAAATGTTAAGTGATTTTGAAAATTTGTCCCTCGGAGGAAACAATGCAGCTAGTAATCATGGTGACCCTTTTTCCCACACCGGTAATTCTGTGTTATATTTTGTAGACGTAAACTACATAGTTGTTTTCCAATTATAACATGACCTCAATGGCTTGCCTTTATTGGTGTATGTAAATGGGCACTGTACCGTTTGTTTCAGAGCTGACACCTGAGCAGCAGAAGACGTTGATAGACATACGACGACGGAAAACAGAATTGCTGTTGGAGATACAGGTAAGCACTAGAATTGTTTCTGCTGAGCAACTCCACTTGAGCCCTGTCATGTTTGTGATTGCTGGAGGTTTACAACGATTTGAACCGAAGCTACTTTTATCAATATAGCTTTATTAATAGAAGTATGGCAGCAAGTGTAGAAGTTGCTAATAAAAGAGAACTACTTAAGTGTCATACCCAATTAACATTATTAGTCCCTCCCTAGATGTTGCTAAACTTTAAGACATGTGAATGAATTTACTTAACTTTTATTTGTAGGTAATTCAATTTATGACAATTTAACTGAGATGAAGTACTCGTTTACAAATGGTAATGTTTCATATTTTTTTTAAATCCTATTATATTACGAGCTTTTCCTTTACAATTTATCTCAAATGAAACAATTTGAAATATAAAGCATATGAACTTTAATGTAATTTTGTAAAATATTTAGATATCCAAGTGGAATGGTATGCACGTCATACTTTAAATAAGCAAGTTATTGAAAGAAATATAAAACATTACACTTTCAGTGCTGACAGCTGATATATGAAAACATGTACCAGCCAACCTACTAATGATGTTTTCTTTATTTAATTTTGAAATGCTGACAAAGATTTACAACAATATTAATGTACAAACAAATTTATTGATACCTATGCAAAATAAAATACATATTTTACTGCAATAATTTGGTATTTTAAAATAAATTACTACTACAGGTATTATTCAAACAAACGGGTAGATGATGTGACTATTCATAGAGTATAAAAGTAATGTAAAATTAATTGTTGTTCGTTAGTCTGATTAAAATTCGAGAACGGCTGGGCCGATTGAGCTGATTTTGGTTTTAAAATGTTTGTCGTAGTCCAGGATAGGTCTAAACGGTGAGAAAAATTCGAATAATTGCCGGGAAAGCCCTAAAACAGACCTTTGCTTTTTCCCATACAAATGTTTTCTTACTAAAATGTAGAGTCAATTTGAACTTTATTCCTACACAATAAAGTTCATTCTAAGGCGGGACAAAGTTCGCCGGGACAGCTAGTTTAATATAGTAAATATCAATAAATAAAGTCTTCAGATCTAATTTTAGAGTATAGAATAGAGTTCTATCACTATTAAAGTACATTATTAAATGTTCATACAATTAATTACCTTAAATATCAGATGTAACCCTGGTCTGAATTAACCAGTAAAATATTTTGTTATTATAGTACTACAAGTGTTAAGTGTAATATTACATAAATTGTAAATTATTCGGGACATCGGGATAAGTAACAACATACATGCTGGATTTTTGAGATAGCAAAATAACTAAAGTGACTCAAATAAACTTAACTCGAAGAATGCCGACCTTTTTTCCCTTCTTTGGATAGTGTTATTAAATAATTCTTGTAGCGACTATTGTATTGGAATATAGCGCTCCTGGAGTTCTGGATCCTTAGCAATTCATTCAATAGTACGACACGAGCAGTCTGACGTAAGCCGTAAATGCCCGGCCTGTTACAACCGAACCCGAGCGAGCGGTAGTAAGTCAGCCAGTAACCATCGGACCGCGGTGCGGGGGTGTCGCGTGCCCCGCTCAATACAATACGGACCTAGAATATAAATACCACGCCAAAAGGTCCGCAGTGTAGTGAAACAGATTTGGTACTAAAAATACAAATCAGTGCACTTTAGATTGCATGGATTTCATTCATATAAACGTGTGTTTTGATTTCGGTGTTGTGCTATCAGTCGTAAGTTTCAAGTGATAAGCCGTATTAGTGGAAATTGCTATGACTCCGTTGTCGGTCATCTGTCCTATCAGTACTATTTCCGATATTATCAATCTATTGTTAAAACATTGTCTTCATCGATTAATAACGAAAATTAGAAGCTATCATAATAGAGGTGGTTCTCAAAACAAATGATATCTTTTGTATCCTTTATTTGGCAACTGTACCTACGGAAACATTATTGCCATTCTATTTACGTTTTAAGTAACGTTTTTATGCAGGTTACCTTTATGAATTATTTATGCACGAATGGTAATCTTGTAAAGTATTCACACTAGGTCTTGTTATAACATTATACTCATGTAGGTACTTTACTTCTGAGAACAATAATTGCAATTATACGTATTTAAATATTACCAACTCATGTTACATACTTAGTTGTTGTCATTGAATATTACTTAACTAATGATTCGCGTGTTTACAATAAAAGATACGAAGATACCTACTCAGTTTATACCAAACATAATACAGAGCCGGCCAACAAAGGTATAACAGGATCCGGAGTCTTCATGAAAGAGCTTAGGTACAAATCTAATCACGCGAACTAAAAATTAATTGAGAACTGAGTTCGTGCTACCAGCAACTATTAATTAGAAGTGGCAAATAGGTCTTTTGTAAACATAGACTTCTTATTATCCTTTCTCGGACGTCTTCCATCTTCATCACGGATTTGATTTGTTCACTGACGTCACGATCACAAGGTTTTAAGTCTTGTCTTATCTTCTATCCCATTATACATTCTAGATAAGTGATTACTTGATTAGTCAACTTATCTCATTAATAGCAAATATTTCTTTTGATTGGATTGTAATTTTAAAAACTATAGCTTTTTTGCTATCAATCTAGTTCATAAATTTAATTGTATTTTTATTATTGAATACCGCCATTGTCTTCACCAATTAAGAATGACTCCGTACAATTGAATAGGACTTACCTACTGCCATCCTTAAACTGAAAGTAATTAATGAGAACTAGTCATCCAAACATCAAATTGATCTAAATGTTGGCGTTTGACCAGCTAGAGCGACTGACTCAATACAATTCAGAATTTGTTTTGAAACTAGCTCACAAAGCGGACAACGGTCGCGATTCGAGAATTTTATCGTTCTTCCTCTGTCGTTTCCGTAGGTTTCTGATAACATATATCGAGTTCAGCCATTTGCAATCTATAATGTTATTTATTATGTATTGTACGTACAAAGCATACAAACAATACAAACCTTTGTCTTTTTATTGAATTCAAATTAAAGAAAATTAGGATTGCCCTTTTACAAACCCGGCGAGCGATCCTTGCAAGAGACTGGCAGGACTATCAATTCTAGCAATTCAACGCATACAAACTTTGTTATTTTGAAGTTGGAGATAAACAAGTAGGTGTGACGAGGTCCTTGTCACAATCGTGTAGAAAGATAAGTAACATTACATACACAGATATTATAGATAATACTTGTCAGTGTGCCAAACTCTTGAGGAGAACGCGACTGTGTTCAGTCGAGTGCGTACCTTAGTTGGAAGTGTATGGCGCGCGATGTGTTTACATGTTCGGCTGCTTTGCGGCGCGCTATGGTGGCCGGTGTTGATGCGCTGCGCCCGCGCAACACACACCTACGACGACGACTATGATCAGGTGCGATCCAGACGCCGCTTTTGTGCACTAATCGTGTAGCTTCACCAGCAAAATTTTGGCATTAGCAATCACTGCGAAATAGGTGACACAACGGTTGTCCGGCGACGTATGGTCATACCAGTTTTCCACTCTTATTTGCTTTGTTATCATGCGATTTTTTATTTTATACGATGTGGCTTTCCATTAGGTATCTGTGGCATCAGCTTGACTAATATCTTTGTGCTCGCGTTGACGGCTGCATTGTGTGGTGGAGTGTGATGTGCGTCGAGCGACAACACTGAAGTAATGTTCATCAAGGGAGGGCCGGGAACGGCCGACGAGGAGCGCCGTGGTTCTGTGTCAAATTGGTTCTCATCTCTGCGACGAGGCGGGAGACGGAAACGCGAAGAGACTGCTGTGCCATCCAATTACGGATCTCTAGGGAGGCGAAAGGATGCGCAGCCGCGTGGCAAGACGCGGTCCGCCTGGGACCTCACCATCGTATCGAGACTGGTCTGTATATCATTCGACAATCACATCGTTTAAAAAGCCGCGTCGTCGCCGGTGCCACATTTGCGCTGGAGACTCCATTTGGCCGACTTCCAAATACGCTGGATCGATCACGCTTTTTGAGTCTGCGTACGGAATGATGACTAGACAAGTTTTGTTAACACCATTTTTATTGTTTATTAATTGATTTACTTTTTTTTGTAGCTTCTTTTCGACTTGATTATTTTTCGCTTTTCGGTATTGAAACATTTACTTTTTTTTGCGTGTGATAGTATAGCAAAGGTGGGTTTCGATAACCAGTCAACTTTTCAAAGTACTGTAGGTATTTATAAAATATTACATTTGAAGATGTGATGTTTATGGTAGCTTACCACTCATATCTGCTACTACTTTTAGCAGATTGTGTACATACCACATCCCACTCATTAAAGCGTTGCAACCGAATTTTATGTACTAAGTGAGTTTGTGTGGATATTTTGCTTAAAATTCAAAGGAAGTTGGCACAGCGTATGACCTAGATAAAATCATCTGTCGTAGATTCATAGCCAATTCTAATGAAGACGCAAAGTTAAATTAATTTTATTACTGAGCCGAAACCATTCTCCAAAATCTTTGTAGTCTTATTCGTCTATCTTTTCGGATCCGAAAAATTTAAAATTTCTTTAATACGAGTAGATTGCGAACAAACAAGCTTTTCAAAATTAATTGTGTAGGTACTTATAGGTAATAAATAATACCTATTAAATATCCATGATGTTATTGTTATTCACAGTTCTGTCGGCTACTAACAAAAACATTTTGATAAGATATTAGGTATCGTGGCAATTTCCGAAGTAGTAATTTATGTCGCATTTTAATTTTGTTTTCGAAGGTTCTGCAAGTGGTATGACGTGATACCGTAATACGTGCTCTGTGCGTAATACAGACCGTAGCGGTTGTCAATGTTTACACGACCTAATGCACATGTTGTGAGAACAATACTCCAATGGGCTGTCTGGGATAGGTACGTGATGATGTCTCATCAATGCAGTGTTTGTTAATCGTTTCAATTTATACTGGAGTGATTCTTTCTTGTATCTTCATGCCATGCGAATTTTTTTGAGACTCCAACATCAACATCTCTTTTATGTTACCTAGCATTAGGTATGTACACTTTTAACTGGCCTGAGACAAATACGTGGTTCAAAACATTTTTGATGTACGTCAAATATGTAATATGGCCTACAGAGATGCTATTGAAAGCTAGTGTAAATGTTTCTTTATGTTCGAAATTTAGACCGTCTTATAAGATAGTGCTCAGTTGAGTACAATCTCTCAACTGAGCACTATCTTATAAGACCTTTAGTTTTATCATTCATTTATATTTGTTGATGCGTTAGATCGATAAATCATTTTAATGTTTGTGGTCAAACTCTACATTTGGACCGGTATTTGTGATATAAGTACTTAGCATAGTTTAGTTTCTCAAGTTATTATCCATAAATAGATCTATCAAATGAAAGTACTATTGTGTGTAAGCAAGTCAGTAGCGGGTTCAAAGTTCGGTATTGACGTTACAGAAACCCGCCGTGATTGTACTTAACATACCTACGTTTAGTAGTCGAACAGCATTGTAAACCGTCACCGAATGCAAATCGTCTTTTGTGTTGTAGTAGTTAACGTGCGGGTCATTTGTTTTGCTCGTCATATTTTAGCTGTGGTATTTGCATGAAAGTGTTTCCGCATTGACTTCGAGTATTGGACGTGACTCATTCGCAACTTTACTTGCTTATCCGTCTCAAGTAAAAGTTATAGTTAGCTATTATTGTGTAGGCACATTATTCACATTTCTGCTAATAATTCTTTAACTTCGTGGAAATATCAAGATTTAATCATTCTATTTACCTAGGCATAAACATAAACGTTTCAAGTTAATTTCCATTGTAAGCTGCATGAAATTATGTTTACATTGGCCAAGCTTCTGAAATATTTAAGACTGCGTTGCGTTTATCGGGATTTCGGTTTTTACTTCCTGTTTTGCGTTTACATCTGCGTATGAAAATTATAATACGTATATTTGTTTTGTCTTATTTAACTTTATTCAACACTAATGTGATCTGAATCGAATCTATCTTCGGTGTCAATTCACTCAAAGTATTATTTCCAACGGGGCTTGTTGTTGAAAGTTTAATTATGAAAGTTTAGACCTAGATTGACGACGACGACGCTCGCTTTTTTTGTTGGGTGAATATTAATTTTCACTCTCACAAACTTTGTTCAGTGTTTGTTCTCTCGCTTTGTAGAATAAAGAATCAAAAACATCGATTTAACAGAGCTTTCATGCAGGATTTATATAATATAGTATTTGTTTGTTATGTTGTAAATAAGGGATTGTAAGTGCTCGTGCTTTGCAATTAATTTCCGTCGTTGTTTTGTGTCATTGGGAATCGTTTAACCCCAACTATGCCTTTTTATTTTCCCTTGTCGGCGTCCGCCCACTATTTCGATTTAGTCACAACATAAACGATAAATAAAATACATTGTTGCATTGTTAGTAGAAATAAGAATTTTCCATGAAGAACAATTGCATAGTAGGGCAAAGTAGAACTTACCCAATAGATTGCATTTCAAGTGGGTCACTCGAATTTATTTCTTAAAACACCTTTGACTTCTTCAGTTGTCTCGTTTTGAAGCAGGGAACAGTTATGTAAACCACAATTTGTAATTTGTCGCGATTCCGAACAATGTTATGGTTTAAGTGGCGTAGTGCGCTTTATTGAGATGACCTCTATGTTTAGGCGATGTCTACATCAATTCACAATGCTGACCAAGTGTTCTAGTGCAATATTATACATAGATTTGAAAGTGAATAATGAAAGCGATAGTGGCGTTTCTTCTCTTTGTGCGACTCTGATGCTTTCGTTCTGGTATTAAAAATAACTCAGAGAAAGAATACCTGCTTTCAATTATTTTTGTGCTAGAAAATCTAACTTTGAATAAACTTACAATTTCCTAGTTATTTTTGTGACTATGTATTCCAATCTTTATTGGTCACTCCTTCGAGCTAATGAGGTTTATTAGTCGTAGCGTGACACAGTGGCAAACAACCTTTGTATATTGTCACGCATTCGCAAATTCTCGTGATCCACTTCTTTGGTACACGTAGCGTTCTAATTAGGGCACACCTGTATCTATGTTGAAATAATATCCGTGAATTAATTTTATTACATTGTGTGTGACGCAGCTTATAAAACATAAGAGTTATTGTTTGCCATGTAATACGGGCGAATCTAAATTAAACTATTTGTATTAGTAGGGAAGCGTTCTGAGAATAACCGCCGACTCGCCTCCCCCGGCTGTTTCGTACCTCGAGAGGAGGTGCCTTGACCTTGCCGGGGGTGAGGGGAGGCTCGTATTGCACGCCTGCATCGCGGTCGGTCGCCGACTTGCACGACTGGTTTGGTCGCTATTATTGCAATATTGTGATATAGTTTCGGTTCTATCTTTCTATCTTCTATTTTGGCTAACCTTGATCATTTTATTGCTAGGTAACGTAACTTCGTTATAAAACATGTGGACAAAGTAGATATATGTTTTCCTTCTTCACGTATAATGAAGTAAAGCCTGAAAGTAAGATTAAGCAACCTTTATAAAGCACCATATGAACTTCAAAATTTTAGTGCACTTTTTTATAAGTAATTGAAAGCTTCAGCACAGCAAGTTAACCGTAGGTATAATTTAACTTTTTAAAAATGATTTCTCTTGTAACTATCACAGAAAGCAGTTGTACAGAACAGGTCGAGTCAGTCAACACGCGATGCTCTCGACAACTCTTATTCTAGGAAATGCGATACCGCTTGTTTTGAAATGTAACTAGATGAAAGCAAAACGATCTGGAAAAGCTCTCAGCTCCCTACAGTAACAACTTTTCAATGTGTATAATCAATTTATTTTTCTCACGGTCTTCTTTTTTTACCTATCATAAAACCTTTTACCTAAACACTTTTTGTACAAAATGTCTTGAGTGCTTGGTTATTTTGCAGTCTCACATAAAGCCAACATGAGGTTAATAAACCTGAATCATAAGAAAAAGAAACTGCCTCTAAAGTTAAAAATGTTTCTTTCTCAAAACTTAACCGCCGTTTACCTATATTGTAGACTTTATAATATTAGCATTATAGATAGTTTTAGTTATTCTAAGTACTTTTCAAAGAAGTAAATAAATATTCTGTTAATATTCTGTAATGAAATCAAAGTGTTAATGTCTAAGAAGTGTTGGCACTCTCAGTCGGCCGTATCCTCGTATCCTCGGCTAGAGTCGGCACGGTCGCATCGCACGTGACGAGACTTTGACATTTACATTTTCTAAGAAATCTCATGGAGTTTTTGTTTATACTATCTACTTTATGAAGTTGAAAGTGCTAGCTTAGATAAGATCAAAAAGCAGCCATAAATGAGTAAGATCCAATGAAAGCTTCTTTAAAATCAATATGATAACTTCCACCTATTAAAATTATCTATTATCTATCTATAATATGGACATAGCAATCCTCCAGTACCAACTAGTGCAGTTGTTTTTATGTTATATGCTGGTACTGACTCGCAAACTATAATATCGTAAAGGGACTATCTTTCATCACATCACAGGTCAATGCACCTGTTTGCAGAAGATGATAAACCACAGTCGCGACATTTTATTTCTACCACCGTAATTTCTGTGGATGTGATATTTCAGCAGACGCCCCTAATATCAGTGATGCGCGACAAAAGCGGCCACTCGTGTTATCGTCCTTTTGAGGCGCGAGGCAACAGCTTGTGACGCTCCCATGGGGCGCACTAATGCCCATCTAAGCTCGCTAAAGACATAATTGCCCTTATACTGTGAGAGCGCCCCAGGAATATTTGTTTAGGAACACTTATTTATGAGCACATTTTGCGCGCTCTCAACGATTTTTTGTTGCGGCTGTAATCTGTCTATTTCTTGACCGTTTGTCAGTTTGCGCGAGTTTAATTTAACATTATTCATCTTCTGCATTCCTTACATTTAATTTAACTCAATGTTCTTATTTTACTAATTACCATTCTGCTTTTAGATGAAGTATTTTCGTAGTTTGCCTGAAATTAAAAATAGTAACCTCTGAACAATAATACTTTTGACTGGCAGCTTGGATTGTTGCAGTCGTAACCATGTTTCTCTTGTCAATTCTATTTTTCTACACGTCCTTGTCGTCTGTATACTGTTGTATGGTTAGCGATAGGTATAGCTTACCTATACATATTTTCATAATACCAAATTATTGTATAAGTTATTATGATTTAAAAGTTCGTGGTCATTTTTCAGAAATCCATTCTATTTAATTAGATTACAATATATACCTACGTAGTATGCTCCTTCTATGCCCCATCCAAAGATAAATTGAAACTGAAAGAAAGTGTAAGATTCACGGTCACGGTCGCCGTAAACCTACCACACAACACATGCCTCAACAATTCACCATATGGCTTCGTTATCACAACACTTGAGTTGAGAGGGCACAACATAACTAGTACAAAAATAAACTAAGGAGCTAAAATATAGTCTTAACGTCGACGTAGTACACCGACTTACACTATAATATTTTCAAAGACATGCATTGCCAAATGTTAACGATAAACTATTCAAACTAATTAAAACTTTTTTAGATTCGTGATAAGGCTCTACATTGTACATGTAACCGCGTATCTAGCAACAATCTTGTTATTGCAATATTAACCCACATCACACAATGTGGTATGATGTTATAGTTTTTGCATTGTAGTCAGCTAGCATAATCTGAGTCAAAATGAATGCGCTAATTTTTATTTCACGTTGCGTAAATGGAACTAATGGGAACTCACGATTTCCTCTTCGCGGATATTTGTGCTATAATTCTTTTAGTCTTAAATTGGCAAATATACCAATGTAATTACTTAATTCATAAAGAATGAGTTGCATTAATTTGTTAGCCAATTACGGTAGACTCGTCAGTAACTGTACGTACAAGTAAGCTAATTTGAAAATAAATTCATTCCTTACCATTTTTAATTAGATGGTTTAAGTACCAAGATTGCTGTGTGAATATTTGGTATGAGGCATGGTCATTAATTTTATACTTAGGTATTTTTACTTTGGATGCTTTCTGGTTGTACCAATGATTGTATGACCTTTGCTTTTCCGCTATTGGAAAATGGTTATAGTCCCATTTCGTTTTTATTAGCGTTTCCAATCTCATTTATATCAACGATGTTTACTACTTTTATAAAAGCGATGTTGCTTTGCTGTTTGCATAAGATTCTGTATGTCCGACTCACATATGAATGTTCATTATTTCCCCCAGCGCAATGTTTTGCTTTTATTGTGTCTCGTTATCGGAGTATGATGTAGACGGACATCGCACTTGTTTTATTTGTAGGAAGTTGTACTTCACCGTTTAATTGAAATGAATTGCCCGTTCTTTTTTCTGTCTGGTGCAGCAAGAGTTTCTTTGTTGTCTTTTGAACTTGTTTCTTGATAGTGAGGGCTTTTAGGGCGACACGATTATTCACTCAAGTTTGAGGTCAGCTACCAGTACGCGCCTAACAGACCGGTTGTCTTTAATGAAAATTAGCGAAAGTAGGGACTCGAAAATATTAAATACAGTTGGTAGGTACCTGTTAATTATATGTCACCATTTACCTGTATTAACTGTTCATATTATAGCACTTGTACTTATAAGGTAGTAATATAAAAGTTTCGAGTCGCTAGTGATTCGGGTGTGTTAGTAATGTAATTCAATTTTATATCAGTTAATTTGCTTTTACTCATTTGATTTCAAACACGTCCATGATTTTGAGTAAAATTAGCAAGTGTCTCGAACCCACGGTCGTGAACCGGAAATATGATCCCATTGTGTACTCTGCACTTCTCTTTTTGCTTGCAGACTACAGGGGTTTGCGCTTAATATTCTTGTTTCTTTACTTTTGTTCTTTACACATTATTATGATCATGTAAATACACTTTTAGCAAAAAATAACTGTGAGTCGGTCAGATATCAAAGTGCAGCGTTAACGGATTGGTACTAACTGTGTAATGCGATAAGGACATCCGTTAACTGGAGATACAATGTGTGTTTTATATGACTAACCAGTACTCCGATTAAAATAAAATAATAATTTTTTTTTTTTTTGAATTATCAAATTGTGCAAACATCCTTCGAACGAGCTTTTTATTAACGTTTATGTTTCTTTTTTTCAGGTAAGAACTTGGTGATTTTAACCTGTGGTAAGAGAGAACAAATAATGTAACTTTACGTGTTTACATGCGCTGATTGATAAGTAGGTACTTGTGAGAAAATGCGTGGGTCAGGAATGCGGGATAGTGACAGTAGTGTCGGGGTCGCATTGGATGCCAATATTTCATGATAGTTGGTGACTGCTGACAAACAAACCGGATTGGCTGACATCGACTCAAATATTAACTAAACAAGCTTGATGGCCAATCCACGAATTTCCAATTTTAGTTAGGCAAAAATGATATTTGCAATTGTCGAATAAATAAATCAATCCGATTTAATAAAGCTTCTACTTGAACACTAACTGGATATCAAAGTAATTTTATTGCGAATTGAACGATCGTTAGGACATTGTCCTTTCTCAGAAATGTTTCAATCGTAGAATGAAATGCTTATGGGGCATAGAACCAGTAACAAAAAATTTCATAGTGTATCTTAAGATTTTAACATATAATACAACTCTTAACTGGTTTTAATTTTGTTTTCAAATAGGTAGTTTAAGTTGAACTTTGACTTGGTCAAAAAAAAATTCATTCAAGTCGCTAAACCTGTTTTTAGCATACAGTGCGTAGTTAGCTAAAATTGGAAGTTTATAATGAATTATTTGAAAAACAACTTGACGATGATAAATCCATGTTATAATGAGGATTCAATAACAATTTTTAATATCAAATATTTTTAAAGCCAAGATGGAAAACGTCCTTCTAGCTCGCGTCTACATTTTTGTACCTTGTTAGGTATCTAAGTATAGATGATAACTTACTCTTACACTTTCGTGATAAAGAAACTTTCCGAACAACAGAAGAGATTGCGAAAGTTATAACGGAGCACTATCTTGAGGAGAATAGCATTGTCTTTTGGCAAGTTCTTGATTAACTTTCTTTTTACTTCACAGGTGTATGATTGAATTGATCATACACCTGTAAAGTAAATGTTTTATCAGACACGTATTATTTTTAATACCTACGTTCAAGCAAGTAAGTAAATACAGAGTAATGTATTTTTGTATCCATTACCTAGAAAATAGCATTTAGAATAACAAATATTTGTGTTAATTGGAGCAATAAATGAAAATTATTGGCTTGTACGATAATATTGAAAAGTTTGCATAAATTACACCTAGATATTTATTGGCACAAAGTTAGTTTCCCAACTAGGCACCGACTGAATACATAAATGCATATTGTACCTATTTATTCGTATCCATTCTGTTAGTAGTTTGTACCGATACTGCAAACTGCACATTATAGATCCTGTTTCCGCGTGGTGGCCTAATGGTTAAACGTAACCGATCATTACCTATGCGTTTTCAAGATGTTTACAAATAGTTAAGCTAAAGGCTTGTTTTTTGTAGAATAGTTAGTTTGATAGTAAATTGAACAACATTGTCTGCTATTTATCATTAGTTCACGTGCAGTGTACATGACGATAAATACTTAAATGTAATTGGTAGCTGTAAAAATCGGGGCACTGCATTCTTTTGTCGAGACGCGCATTATGTATTCAGAACTATTTGGCGGAAATTCAACTCGTATTTCAGATGCCGCATAGAAACCAGATTGCCCAATATAATGTGATTCCAACAAAATTGTTAAGTATAATTTATTTGTAAAGCCTTTGTTAAGATATGTGATGTAATTTATTTGATTATTCTGTATATAATGCATTAACCATTGTTTATGATATGCTTCAGTTACCCAGACGATTCAGGGAATCGGATCATACATACATTTTACATAAATACTTCAACATGAATTCAATTAACCTTACGAATTCGATCACCGTGTAAGTTAAATCTTGGAATAAATTTTAATGATACGACGTGTCCTTACCCATCTCCCGTATATTACCATAATTACATAGTTTTAATTAAAAAACAAAATTGGAAATTATCTCACAAGATATTCTGAATTAACAACGATATGCTGTTGGTTCAACGAACTATCTCCATCCCATAACAAATATTGTCAATATCCTAAATTTTTATTCGCTAATTAAGTTTATACCCAAACAGGTTTTGAAGGTGATATTGAACTCTGCGCAGGGCATGTATGTATTTCACACTCAAACGGATAACATTTGTGATGTTGGGATAATGGTTATAATATTTCTGTAAATTTCAAAGCAACAACGTAACAAAAAATCGATAAGCCATTGTATTCTAAATTATATTTTGTTGTCTTCGCGAATTCAATTTTCGCTAATATTAACCGGTTGAAGTATTTTCAGGAGGAAGTTGAAGGGGTCTTCCAATTTAAACATTTTAACATTTCTTGACCCCGGTCGTCATCTTCCAAGAATTAAAGCTAGTCATTACGGAACTACTTTGCTGCGGATTCATTCCAATTACCAAGTCGATTATAACCCTGAGTGTTTGCTATTTTGTCAGCGTATAAATATTACGAAATACAGTAACTGGTTATTCAGTCAAACGGTGAAGGTTAAGAATATTTGCTTCAACGACAATGATAGGCACAATACAAACTGTTGGGAATATGCCAACAAAATGTGCTCTTCGAATTGTGTTCCAATCTAGTCGTTTTGTTTGTGTGCTACATTGTTTCTTTAGGGCCCTGTGCCGGAGGTTTCTTACCGCTTCTTCCTACCGGCTATACAGGAGAGAAGTGGTAGTAGTTTTAGATAAATTCCTTTTCATATTGGTTTCAAACAATAAAACCTAACCTTTGAAATCTATTCAAGTTGTTTAATAACATTCTATTGTTGTGGGTTACCTGGGTTTTAAACTAACAAGAGAGATGTAACATCAACATTTCATTTTCGCGTTTCTTTTGAAAGCACAGTTTTTATTTCGGAAAGTCATGTGGGAGTCAAACACTGGCTGGTAAACTAAAAGTTTATTGTTACTGCACAGCGAGGCAATTGCACATGACGTCAATTCAGAAACAATTTAAACCTCAACCAGGCTAGTTCGTTATTTTATTAATAATATGTTACATTTTCCTAAGTATTAATAATAAGTATCACATAATATTGTTTTTTGCCTATTACATTAACGAAACCATTAGCGGAATGGTACCAATATAGTTAGCTTATTATCGGGAACAGTTTGGTTCGGGCCCTATAAGTAGTGTATTATTTATAGCTTGGCATACATTAGCCATCCCATTAGGCCGATGGTCTGTCGTCGTTAAAGGCTGAGTAATGACCTGGAATATATTGTTGGAAATTCTCGCATAGGCCGGCTTTGAAACTTTCATTAGGTTCTTGTGTGAAAAGATTTCTTTTGAAGAATCTCTGTAACTATTATTGTAACTTTTAGTTTTTATTCCGTGAAGATAAGACGTATTTTATAAGCATTTATCCCTAGACCATACCAAAACACGTAGCTAAGTAAAATTGTGGTAAAATCGATGTCCATATTAAAGTAACTTAGGGTAGAGAAGTAACTTGTCATCACCTACCCCTGACAAGACTGTTTCAAAACAAAGAGGGCCGTTTGTTTGTTCACGTGGCTAGCTGTCCTGTGCAGCGATATTATGTATACCTCGTCTGTTGTCTTATGTGGCCTTTGAACTCTAGCTTCACCGTATTATTTTCTGTTTATATACCTAACCCTCAATTAGCTGAAGCCATTATCGCTAATTTTACTCAGTTGGTATAAGTTAGTATTAGTGTTTACTCGATCACGTTACTTCGCATGCTTGCAGGCTTTATTGTATGTGATTTATAGTTTTTTGCCGTCATATATTATTGTGTAGGTATATGGCTTTTGTAATATAAACATGTCTCTCACTCACCTTACATAGAGTGACTACTTTCTCTACCTGTAAAGTTAGGACTATCTATATTTACCTAGCAAAAAGTCTAGGTGTAGTGTAGTATTTACCTTTTACCATCGCATCGTCGTCGGATGCCTACAGAATTAGTGAAAGAAACTTTCAAACTTTCTTATACTTTATAAAATCACCGCACAGTCCCATGCGGATCTGACTGCGGAACTGAAAGTGAATTAAATAGGGGAAAGTCTCAAAGGATTTGCGTGCCCGTTCTCTTTATGGAGTTTTCCAGCAATCTGCAATTACTTTAGAACTTTCCATTGGGAATATTATGTAATTACTAAGTACGAACTGTCTGGGTGTGAAACTACCGCTATTATGCATATGATACATCTATAAAAATTATTAATTATAAATAACAAGGTTGCCTATTGCTACTGTAAAGTCTTTGTAGGTATCGTGTCATATTACATTGTATTTTATTATTTGCACTCATCCAACGTACGTAAGTACGTATATCCATATTACTAATACGATTAACGGAAAACCGACACACAGCAATTGGCGTTGAAATTGCAAATAGGTAGAGTTGTGCATTTGAATTACATGATTGCTCGATGCATCGTTACTCTTAATATGGATTTATGAGCCAGCTCAATACATCTCTCGTTGAGATGATTGCTTGTACCCTTCAGTCAAATATGGATTTGTGTGAATAGTACGCACTAAGGTAGGTTTATTTATTAATAAAAAAAATAGGGAAATATTTTGAGTAGGTATCTCAGTAGGTACATAAAAGAAAATAGTTCACAGCTAGTACCTATGTATGCAAAATTTATGTTAGTTTTATGTTTTATGTTCCAAAGGAGTGTTTACCATAGAAAGGCAATGTAAATCAATTTAATATAATTACCTAGTAGGTATAGTGCAATTGTGGTTAACATGTGATATTATCATCTTCATATAATAAATATGCGTTGTTGTTTCGTTGAATTGAAGATATATTTATTACAAACTTGAAGACTATTGAATTAACCTACAACATTTTATGGCTTTATCTTTGTAGCCGCGGACTTATTTGACGTAGGTAGGCACTTTACAGCTTTTTAAGTATGTGGGTCACGTGCCACACCGTTCCCGGTCACCCCTCGTTTTGTCGTACGTCACTGTATTCATATTTAAAACCTATTCTCGGATAAATGTCTGTTTTTGTTCAAGTGCCTTTAGAATTTGAACGTGATAGACATGTGAAAAACAGTCTTAAGTTTTAGATTTGACTTTTCTGATTTGAACCAAATAAAACGATATTCGTTAACTAGACCCATTACATGATGTGTTACGTTATATTTAGGTATTGATTTTCATTTCACTCTCTCGTCTTATTGCTCTTATGAGACTTTCGAGTGCATTGACGTTCACGTGTTTATCCATGTTGGCCAGTTCCTTTAAAACTAAGCAACTAATGGACCACGTGTGCGTTATAAATGGACAGATTATTTAAAATATTACACTAATGAGTTGCATGTGGGTCCAAATCAAAAACCAAGTTATAAAAAACGGTTTACTTAATTTATCTTTACAATTCAGAGGTAATCAGCAAACAGGAGGTCAAATATCAATTGCTGGTTCGCTCTGACCCTTCAATTTGGACAGCTGATGAGGGCCCGTTTCATAAAAGCATTCCATTGAGAGATCGTCCTTGTAAATTGGATTTTATTCGAAGCCCTATCGATAGATCGTTTAGCTTTACTGTTCCTATTATGTCAGATCTGGGTATCCGCTTCACTATCAATCAACCCAGTTTTTCAATAGTGTTGCGTAAAATTGGAATTGTAATCCTAATTGCCTTTGATTCGGACTGTTTGGTTTAGTTAATTCTGTTCAGTACTATTGGTAAGATTATACGCCTAAATTATAGAAAGTCGCAATTTATGACGTAAGTCGATTCGTCAGGTCACACTTTTACTATGCAGATCAATTGTTTATCAAAGCGGTTATAGCGCCCGCACTCGTAACTGTTATGGCCAAATAACTATTACGGAAATAGTAATGACTATCGTTGAAAATCATGGAAATTGTTTGATGGATCAAAGTCGATAAATCCAATCATAAACTTTCATTTTTATACATGACACGCGTTGTTATATCACATGGTGTAATCATTGCTATAATCATTATGTACTGTAGCTAAGTATTGGTCAAAATGTAATTAAAGATATGTTATTTATTATGAGTTAAAGCACGAAATCAAAAGAATACATCTAAAATAACGGCGGTTTACTTTCTGATATAAACAGCACACGTGTTGTCTATTTTCTTATGCATTGTCGCAACGCAACACGACGACGCGCGTTTGTGTCTCTGCTATTTATACAGTTTCAGACTTAATCGCTGCCATTATCGGCTCAACTTGCATCGCATCCAAATGAGCTGCCATACAACAAATCTTGAAGTACAGCATCGAGGCGTAGACATGAAAACAAATTGATTAAAATTTAAATCGTGAATGAAAACAATTGTTATTAGATTAGTCATTTAATCAACGCGTTTTCTGTAAAATAGACTTATTCAACCAGAAACTTGTCTAGACTGATTTTCTTTTAGGAAAAAAATAAAAGTAAAAAGACGCCTATTCTGCGCATAAATTGGAATTCTATCAGATCCGAGTGACTTTCAGCCTTATATGTATAACTTGTGAAGTGGTTGTTTCGTATTTGGCGTGGAGATTACCTCGAGAAAAGAGGATTATGTTGCCAGAGGCAACCTTTGTAATAACAAGCTTTTTCAGCGACACGCGTCTCTGCTTCATGTGCTTTCTTTTCAATGTAATCAAAACATAGAGTATTTCAATATTTCTGTTATGATCTCAAGAAAGCAATTCGTTTATGTTTAATGTCAAATTATAGTATAGACAGTTACCGTTTGTTTTCATATATTTACTATCTAGGTTGTTTGTAGCTAAGAAGTATAATTATGTGCATAATTTGCCTTGCAATGCCGTCATCTCATCACTGTCATTGTCGTTCAAAAGTTAGCAGCCTTAACCTTTTACACACTATAAAACTCGCGTGGGTAGATTATACCACCACAGCATTTAGCCCTCATAAATAAAAACAAAGATAAAAGCCAGTAAGTAAGAAAACTTATAGCCACGCGAGGTATTTATTAGCCATTAAAATTAGCTTATTAAGTGGGATTGTGTCATTTTGGCTATTAATTTTATGGTCTAGACAAGGAATGTGTAGTGTCCCAGGGGGGATAGGTAGCCGACCGCAAATGTTGTTAGCTCAGCGTAGCTAGACCGTAGCGGGCGGCGACGGCTGCATTGTATGCTTGTTAGAGCCTCCTCGTCTGTTTACTTAGCTCATGACTAATATACATCTCATGTATGTATCGAACAAGGGGACGTTGCTTGTTAGAGCTAACGTTTGTAAATACTGTTGCTCATTTGTGGCATCTATTTATTTTGCAGATCCTTAGCTAAGAGATAAAATAAAGCGTTTCTTTTGCATGACACTTACACTAGTAGAATATGCTATTGTGTATCTACGGCAGGTAAACTTGGACATTGCTTTCAGCTTTGTTGCATTGTCCCTTAGATACCTATGGAAATATGATGGCACTTTGCGATTTCAATGTATTTATCTGCATTACGATAGACTACATGCATCGCAACGATAGTTTATCGATTGTTGCGCAACAAAGACATGCCAATAAATGTGGAGGTCTTGTCTTTTGTGTCTCGATTAACATTTAAATTTAATTCAATGGTTTGTTACGATCTCATTTTGTATGTAGTTCCCTAAAAGTCAAAGTACGGGGTGGTACAGTAAATAGTACGAGTCTGAACTATACAATCCATGCTTTTGCGGTCATTGTTCTCAGAGTATTATTGTTCGTTTCACTTCGAAGCACTCGTTTGTATTTGTGTTGAAGTACCTACCTGAAAGCAGGGGTAAAGTTGGTCGATGACCGAAAGCAACTGTGTCGGGGACACCTTGATTTTATTCTATTTATTAAATTCATATTGTGCTGCATTGTTTTACGTTTTACAAACACAGTTTATTTGTTTAATTTACCTATATGGCATCTGTTCAATGACAAGTTATGAAAATAATATGACGAGACAACACAACCTTTAGTAAGGCAAACATTAGCCAAAAGTTCTAATCGTAAAATTAACTCGACGAGTTTAATTATCTCCGTTGATAATCTTTGTGTCAGATGGTTTTGTGTCAACAATGACGTTCTATTAAATTGGGGTGAGAATGAGATGCGGGAGGCTGGAGCGTTACATTATTCTCATTCATAACCATGTCATGGTAATCTTTCCTCACAATGATGTTAATCATAGATGACATGGAATATCGAGTTAGATGGTAGCGACTAAGAAGAATTACAATTTTATCGATCTTGGCTTACGTTGGTCGGTTCATACTTAAGCAGATGTTTGGATTATAATTACAAGGGCTTTTTACCAGACATTCCTGTCGTAGTTGCGGAGCCCGATGTATAAACTATAAAATGCATTGCGGATAATATGTGGTTCACCTTGTGTCGCTTTAATAGCACAAAGGAATGTGATCTACCTAGCTAGACCAATGGAAAGTTTATTTTTGTTCTGAGATAAGGTTATCTTAACTCTATGGCTAGTTTATTGTCGCACATTCAATACGGACAATTTGAAACCAGTTTTAAGTTCAGGAATTACTTTTTACAGTCTAGGTGTCCTGTAATAAGTTTAAAAAAACAGTGTTGATAAATTTGAATTAAATTCATATTTTCTGTCTTTCCAGCAACTCAAAGATGAGCTCGGCGAAGTGGTGTCTGAGCTGGAGGCTCTGGACGGACAGGAGGAGTGCAAACAGAATAGCAAAGCCAAACAGATGAGCATAGGTAGAAAAAAATTCAACATGGACCCCAAGAAAGGTAAGACAATTCACATAGAAATGTTGGTTATGGTATCTATTCGTAAATTTCTCTCATTTCTTTCTCAAATGACTCATCTAGACGTTTCGGTACATTAAGCAATTTCTACGTTTCCGCCATTTAAGTATTCAAAAGTAGGTAATTGATGGTTGCCTCGCTTGACTATTGCAACTTTTTTATTTGGATTACTTATACTGTGTGGGATAATTTGATGAATAACCAATTAAAGAGCAGCGTTGCACGAACCTTGCAAGTGTGCTATTTGTAAGGCAGGTGTTACTGTTCCCACGGAATGATGACTGGCCGCCGCCGGTGGCCGGGCAACATACTCGACAAAATTGTCTTATTCCTGCACTTTTGTATAAACACCTCCCTCAGCGGACGCTAATGGAATTCATTCATAAACTAATAGCTCGAATAATGTCTAATTACATAGGTACAGGTAATCTAACATGGTCTATCGTTTATGTCTGAGATCCGCAAGTTTCTAAATATAATTGTTGGCTAACAACTGTTGTAAATTAGTTTCAATGTTAGAAACTCCTAAGCAGTTTCTGAACCTCAATTAACTTTCCGACATTGCATTCACTTACAATATTACATTACGTAGGATCTTAAGATTTTTTCTCACTGATAAATAATAGCACTGAGGAAGATAGAAATTCTAAGCATTTAACTGTTTTCTGATTTCTTTATGTTTTGTTCTTGACTATAAAGAGTTTTGTTTAGTGTTTTAGCAGGCACATTGTATATTGCGATAGCCATTACTCGCCTACCTGAGAAGCTGCGGTTCCCTTCTGATATAACATTATGATATCCTATTACATCCATACCATCTGTGGCCGTATATTATTCATGCAATCGAATCAACACAACGCCCTGTAATGCAAAATATAAGTCGGTAAACGTTGTGCGTAGCTTACTCAAATTGTTGCTTGCCAGCATTGAAGAAGAGTATTACACGACAGGCTACAGTAAATACCAATTAAACTTAAGTACGTTAACACAATCTTGATGGGTTAAGGTGTGCAGCGAATTTATAAATGTGACTCAGAGTAGGTACACATTCATAATCCTCGCATTTGTTATTCGCCTTGATGACATCATTTAAAAGGACTTTGACACTCACAAGGTGTTTGGTGCTCATGGTTGCTTGCATTCACAATGCTTGGTAAATATCTTACTAAGAAATCTACCTATTACAACCAACAAGTTCTTGGACGTTTGCTAATTATTTCTAATTGTGTTACGATGTGAAAATGTGTCAGTTGAGTTGGAAGCATCTGCGAGGTGTAAGGAAAGTTCTGAATGCATGCTTCAGCTAGGCTCATACTCAAGCATGCTCTCGACGAGACAAAAGTTTCGTAGCGACTCCCGCTACGTACGACATACAATTTCCTAATGATGTCTCCGCCGAGAGATTTAGGGCAGCCTCGCCGTCGCGCCGCCTACGAATTCCCAACGTTGACAAAAGAATTATGTACGACTATATTAAGACTATCTGTGAATCGTCCCGAAAGTATGAAAATTGCATTCATCAAAACTACCTATTTGCTATTTTACAATGAATCTGGAATTGAATAAATATTTATATCATAATTCAATAACACAATTCATAGATCAACTTTCTATATTCAAAGATAGACAGACGACATAATATAATAGACAATTATATTACGCAAGACTTCACTTAACAATGAACTAAATTATATACATCATGCGAGCCAAATTGAATATTAGTTCTTACTTGAAGAGGTACAAGTAATTTATTTAATATGCCCTTTCTTGCTATACTATCCATTAGCAGCACATTATTACGGCAAGCTATTTCTTTATCATATATTTAACGCTGTATGAAATGTCAGAGTCATGACTGCCCTGACCATATTGCATAATTTCAGCTTTATCCTTTGCATATGCATTTGCCATGAATAATTCAAATAATATACCAAGAGTACGTGATGAGGGCGATCCCCTAGGAAATAACTTTCCTCATTTGAGGGACAATTACTTTGACATGTTGTACTCGTTTTTAAAGTTTGGTTTTGTAATTTTCTTGTTTGCCAAGGGCTATCAGAACTAATAATGAGGAAAAATAAAGTTACGGTTTTGGGATCATTAATCATGTTGTACTCGTAGTATAAAAAAATATATTTTTTAAGTACCTAAATTCTTTACTATACTAGGTATACTTTTAAATATTAAACTTCGAACTGGACACGTAAAACTTAAGTTGTCTTTTATTACGAGCAACATTCCACGATGCATGTCACATCACACCATGATGGATTTGTAAGCAATTGTGCAAGCACTGGTTTTATGCGGCACTTAAAATAAAACTTCTTCGACAAGAATGGGTGTTTTCTCGCTTTCTCCTTAGTGCATCCCTTATGGAGGATTAATGACATTTCTTCCAACATTATCACGCATAATAACGTTGCAGATGGCCTTTGAAATGAGGAATAAAATATGAAATACGATTGTATAAAATATTGTTATAATACCCGATGTCGAAATTTGAGAGAATGCTGATTTTTCA
This sequence comes from Anarsia innoxiella, assembly GCA_947563765.1. Lineage (NCBI taxonomy): Eukaryota > Metazoa > Arthropoda > Insecta > Lepidoptera > Gelechiidae > Anarsia > Anarsia innoxiella. The sequence goes on from OX387403.1 coordinate 4,561,865, forward strand.
AGGAAAGACAATGCAATATAAAACAATAACTACTAAAATTAATTACCTACCTCATAACTTTTGTATGAATAATCAATGTCATGTCCACATTGAGTTTGCATCTATAGGTACATTCAATAGTTTACACGAGAATCGAGTTATTTTGTAGGCTTCTAAATTAAGTGAGATTCTCTAGATATATTATCGCAGAATGAATTGAGTATATAAACAGAAAACTTAAGTGCTTTCTTGTCGTCGCTTGATTATAAAAGTACCAGCAGCCTACGCCTGAAACTCCCACGCGGGCGGTTGGAGTCTACAGAGAGTTGTGACGTCTTAGCGAGAACCTATTTGATGACGTCGTTACGATTTAATAAACCTGATATTCAAGGTCTCATGCAAGCTGTAATATCGGTTGGTATGGAATATCGATCATATTATGTAAACGACTGTACGAATAAAGTTTACCGTGAAATTAATGGCAGAGCACCCGCTTAATGTCCCTCGCCTAATTTGAGCTGGCGTTGAGCTTTAGGTAAATACTTGCAGACGGTTTCAGCTTTGCATTGTTCGGTATGCACCGACATTCCGCTATGAGAGCGCCGGCCGCCGGAAATGGTACGGGGTGGCTGCGGGCCATTCCCACTTTGCGCATATCAATAACTCATTTATGCTGTCCATTAACGAACGTTTCTAATAACATTATTCCCATAGTAATTAGTCCGTAATTATTATTTTTTAAGTACGTTGTTTTTTCAATTACTTTGTTTAAACCTGAGAAATTAAACTGCTTAAGTGCTTAGATTCAAAAGCAGTTTGTATGTTAAAAGAAACTGTAACCGATGCTACGATCTGATGTAACACTTCAGTTCCTAATTTGTCTAAATGGATCTATACTCTGCAATGCGACACGAATGGGGTCAAAGCTTTTCTGTAAAATGATTTTATAAAAAAACTAATTGTTAAATCGTTTGCATAAAGTGTACTTAGAGCAAAAATAAAAGCTTTTTATAAAAAGGCTCGTAGTACCGATTTATGCAAGTAGTTTGTTGTGTACTTTTTTCTCAACTACTTACTGAGAAAGTACTCTAATTAATGAAGACTACAAAAACAACACATTTTCTATTTTCGTTTTTAACGCTGGTATGATATTTTGATTGTCTTGTGAATTTTCAAATTCGTAGCGAACTTCTCTTTTGACAAGCTCTACCTAGTATTATATCGGATGCAATAACTATGTATGAAACTTACATAAGCGAGAAATGAGTTTTTATAATTTAACAACAATAGTACTTATGTAATTATTTACGTTGATTTAAATAAAATATTTCACTTTCATGATTGCTCAACGGTTATTTAATGTTTAAATTCTACATACCATATTTAACAAAATGCTTTTCAATTCCAGGTATTGAGTACCTGTATGAAAACGGCCTACTACAAAGAACGCCAGAGGACGTAGCTCAGTTCCTGCATAAGGGCGAAGGCCTAAGTAAAACGGCAATAGGCGATTACCTCGGAGAGCGGTCGGAGTTCAACGAGGCGGTGCTTCGGGCTTTTGTAGAGCTCCACGACTTTACAGACCTTATACTAGTGCAGGCACTCAGGTTGGTACACACTTGCACCTCTATGAACTTGCTTTAACTCACCTTTTTCGCCTGAGATGAAGTTTTGCGCAAACACTCGCGGATTACATTGTTTGCCATCCGGTGATAAACGTCCTACGTAAACGTGCTCCATAAAAATGGTTATTTGTGCGCTCGTGTAATCTGCCACATAAAAAGATTTTTTTATTCACGAGAGTTATTCTGACTGAATACTTAAAATACTCGGAAATTGTCGCATGTCGATATTTCTATCTATTTACTATTGAGGAATTTGACGTTCAGTTTCGCGTGTTTTGTAATGATAATATTATTCTTTTGTTATAGAACACATTTTTGCACGATCGTTTTTTATTCGAAAACATTTATTTTAAAATAACTTTTACTATCAACTAATATTTGCTTTAAGCTTTAAATTACTTACTTCTCAGTTCTTCTTGAAAATATTATTTTTAAAAGCAAACACGATTAAGGTTTCTCAGAAATCGGTTTGTTTACTACTCACAAATATTTAAATACAAGATAATAATGATTGCCTTGAATTTAAACGTGCAAACACAATATTATTTGAATAATTGGAGCTGACTCGGAGCCTCTGTAAATTACTTCTCATGACGCAACCACTAACCTCCTTCGAGAAAATTGATGCCCATCCGTCCAATGTTTGTTCGAACTCGGTGCTCTTCAATTGACTTCTGAATGACTCAGCTCGATCAAATGACATACCGCAGCGTAAAAATGAAGCACAACGTTCAATTATTCTGCGAATTTGCTTTCTTTGCACTTGGATCCTACCCAAACCTTAGTTTTGTTTACTGACTTTTACACAGTTCGAAAATCTAATATGAGAAATCTCATAAAACCTTTCTCAGACAGAATCTATTGAATTACAGACAATTCCTATGGAGTTTTCGACTTCCGGGCGAAGCGCAAAAGATCGACCGGATGATGGAGTGTTTCGCTCAGCGCTACTGTCAGCTCAACCCTGACATCTTTACCAACGCCGACACCTGCTATGTACTCAGTTTCGCTATCATCATGTTGAACACCTCTCTACACAATCCTAGTGTGAAGGACAAGCCTGCGCCCGAACAGTTCGTCGCCATGAATCGCGGAATCAATAATGGCGGTGACCTGCCTCAGGAGTTGCTCTTGGTGAGGATCTCATGAACTTTCATGAAATTTCATGAAAATATTCATTATTTTACTTAAAAATCTAATCGAGTATGTATCTTTGCTAGATTGTATGTTATTTGCCAAACTACATATCAGTAAGTCCAACGTGACTGTTATCAGAAACATACCCTAACCTCTCATGACGTCATGAACCAAGTTCCCGCAACTGCCAACAAACAAGATAAATCGGACAACTAGTTTATTTCAGTGTCAACTAACTGTCCGCGTGTAATTTCTTACCTTCCACTAACCTGTATTTGCACTAGCAACTACAACAAACAGTTTTCAGAACTGTTATCTTTGTAAGACCTACAATTACCGCGTACATATGTAGGTAGCATCTTGTTTACTTATAGCTTAGCGTTGAGGAAACATGCGAGAAAAATAAGTGTTTGAATGTCGTGCGTTTTGCAATTGCAGTCGTTATACGAGTCTATAAAGACGGAGCCGTTCAAGATCCCGGAGGACGACGGGAACGATCTCATGCATACTTTCTTCAATCCCGACAAGGAGGGCTGGTTATGGAAGCAAGGTGGACGGTATGTACATACTTCTTTATGCAGCCGTGTATTAATATCAAGATCATTTAATGCTTCTGACTTTTGATAACTTACTTTTTATAAGTAGGTACTTATTACTTTTTATGGATTGGCTAACTGAATTTCTATGCTAAATGATGTATTATTAATTGACATCAGTTAGAAGTTTACGAGCTGTTTGATAGCAAATTACAGTGTCGTTATAAACACAGAGTGTTAAAAACAATGTTATTTATCATGTTATTAAATCATAAGCCAACGTTGCTAACTATAGGTCATTTAACCGCTTATCGGCCACATTGTTTTTTAATGAGACTCATTGCCATTTTCAGAAAACGCTATTATATTTATTTATACATTAAACATTGTGTGGTTTTCGTCTGATTTTTGACAATGATAATTTAATCCAGATTTCATCTAGAGGTTCACTGGAGCGTTAAGTTAAATGTTCTAGAAGTGGTTCATTTGTAAAAACTTCATAAAACGTATGACAATTATAAACTTATGTTGAGGTAAATCGAAAATACATTTGAAAGAAGTGTGTCACGGCTGTTTACGCAAAGGACTAGTATATGTTAATGTAATTTTAATACGGACAATATCTAAATGTGAATCATTGTATATTTACCGTTGATGAGATCATAATGAGTTTGGTTTGAATATTCCAGATACAAATCGTGGAAGAGACGGTGGTTTATACTCAACGACAACTGCCTGTACTACTTCGAATACACGACGGATAAGGAACCCAGGGGCATCATTCCATTAGAAAATATTTCCGTAAGTTTTAAACGATTTATTGATACTGACTAAGAAAGGTATTTAAATAATTGATTTTAAAATGTCTACACTACTGGTAGATAAAGCCAATCAATTGTGAAATTGTAAATCAATCAATTAATTTTGTTGTTGTAAATCAATTAAAATAAATAGTTGAACTGATCTTAATGGAATCTTGTACTGGAGTAGAAAAGAGCTTTATAAGATAAGATATGGTTTTTACATGTGCCATGAAATGTGGTGGCGTTTATAAAATTCGACTTCGATGCTGGCATATAAAATGCGATTGTGTATGTTTTCCAGGTGCGTCCAGCGTCGGACCGGCAGCGGCCGCACTGCCTTGAGCTGTACGCGAGCGGCGGCGCCGACCTCATCAAGGCGTGCAAGACCGACTCCGAGGGGAAGGTCGTCGAGGGCAAGCACACCGTCTACAGGTATACACCCACCCACACCATGAACATATCGCTAGATACATCGTGATCTTCGACTTTTCGTATCAGGCAAACTTGATTCAAAGCATGCAAAGAAGCATTCACAAAAAGCCATCGTAGTTTCCCTCCTTTAATTTGTTTTTTGTTTGTTTTATGTCTGTATATTATTATTTTTTATTTTTTGACAAATTCAAGTGTAATTTTATATTTAATATTTCACATCCCAGAAAAAAAAGAACAATAGAAAATCTATTGTGTCTGGGTTTATAATGGGTCAGTGGGATGTGAGAGGTTAAGTTACCTATGAATAATGTTTTTGAATTTTGAACTAAATTTACTTATAACTAATTTCATAATTCCAGAATGTCAGCAGCAACGGCGGAGGAACGCGACGAATGGATCGAGTGCTTACGCCGCTCTATCAGCCACAACCCGTTCTACGATATGTTAGCGCAGCGGAAGAAGAAAGCACAGCACTCCGCGCACTCGGGATCACACTAGTCAATGCCAGCTCTACGACTTTATTACAAGGTCTAGGAACAAATGAAGACTTTCTACCTTTTCGCTGCTGATGTACCATAGACGTGATAAGTGTACATACCGTGATAAGTGATAAAGAACTCGCCTAGTGCGTCTCGCCTGCCTATGGTATGTTTATCGAAGTGGGCGCACATCCGAGCGGTTACCTTTAAATTGTATGGCAGCAGCGAAACTGTCGAAGCACCTCGATGAAAGATCCTTTCTGCGTGAAGCGTTGTTGAACAACATGGTCTGTTTTATCTTCGATCAATTTTTATAACAAAAGGAGATGTCGCAAGCGCTACACGATCTTAGGAAGCTAACCAGGAAAATGAAGCTGTGCATTGTGTTTAAGAAGAAAGAAGCTGGTATACCTTCTAAAGTATGAATTGAACTGTACAATGCTATTATAAAGAATTAGATAACAAAGTGATAAGTGAGAAGTTTCGCGAGGAAAACAAGTGTAATGTGTTATGTGTCGCCAAACTGCTAAAAAACAACAATAAGGATTAAAACATGTCGAAATGGCCTAATTTTACCAAAATTTAATATAAATTTTTGAAAACGGGTTTTCGAACAACTTTTGCAGAACATAACGAAAATAACTTATACTTACATAAGGCAACAAGAACACATTAAAAAAAATGTCTTTCAAGGCATCCGAATCTTTTATGCTACAAATACATGGTGCTTAGTTATTCTCAAAATCTACAAAACCTAAGCGCTTAATGTATGACCTAAACTCAAGGAGGAGAAGACTAGGCCAATATCATGCCTATGAAAACGAATGATTTCGTCCATATTTATTTATTACACTGGTGATAAATAACTACGTTGGTTTGATGTATATCAGTCAAATAGTCAGACAAATATGTGATATTCACAGCCATGTTAGCGGGACAATGTACAGCATATTGTACATATCACCCATACGTTTATGTTGTCTGCTAGTGTCCATGTAAATAACGAAGGAAAGACTGAAGCAGTAATGTTCGTTTTATACATTATTTCTGTTGGCAGTTACAACAAGAATTCTCGTCAATGCAAAGCGAGTTCTCGTTGTCAATGTCCAAAACTTTGCCACATTACTTGTGTATGAGTTGCAAAACAATTCAATTTCTGCATTACATAATGAGCGATTTGCGACTTTAGTCCAATTTATTCAATGTTAAAGATTTGCTAGATTATGTCAGTTTTTTGCCTTGACAATAATGTTTTACTCGATGGTTTTGCCTGTTCGGTAAACTAATGTTTCGTATTCAATGGAAGTATTAACTTTTAATGTATAAATCAATGTAGCAAACTAATTATCTGTATAAATAGGAATTTGTTCAATTTATTATGTAAATTACTCGTTTCTATTTTACTTATGTATGTAAATATGGCTTGAAGAAGTGGTTGTTTTAGATGACTGCATCAGATTTAGTTTACATTCCTTTTTCATAAAAAAAAATCTCCATGACATCTTATTTCCATCATCATATTTCACCAAAAATATAATAGAATTATTCCGAATCGGATAATTTGTAACAATGCAAATCTAATGTCACAAAAGTAAATGGTTATTATGTAATTTATACGGCAAAAACCCTCTACACAGTACGTGTTTCTGGAATTCATCGTTTCCACACATGACAAACTCTGTACTTTCTTAGAACCTTTCTCCAATTATAGTACTCTCGATTACACCTAATTTAGTTTCATTGGGTTCCTGAAATTCGCACAAAGTGGTTAAAAAGTCGCAAAAATCTTTTTACTTTCAAGTTGTACCTTATCTTTACCATTCGATTTAAATCTTCGGTTCCAGTAAGAGCTTTTTTGTTCTTCTTCAGAATTAAATCAAGTGGTGAAAATGAAGAGTTGTTGTAGAGAATGGTGCCTAAAATATTGATCTGTAACTAGTATAGGTTTAGTTATAGGCCGTAATGATAGGAAGCTGTAAATTAGCTTGGAAATGTTAATTTATCTAAAGTGTAATGTTTTATATGGCAATGGATATGTGCATAATAATTGTGTTGTAAATATTTTGTAAGAAAATGATGAATATACATAATTATCTTTATTTATTGCTTTGTTTTTCTCTTAGACATTTAATTACCTGCTGTCAATATTCTATTTAGTTTCATATCGTGATTATGCATCAAAGGGCGAATACATCAATTAGTAATTTTATATCTTTATTTACTAAATTAGGCTTAAAAATTCACGTTTATCGAACCATGTAAATAAATTATAGCTTTTTGTATCGATATTAAAACAGACAAGGACTTGTAGAACTAATATATTTTCCTGAGCCCTCAATAAATGCGGTCGAGCGTGACGTTTAGGAACTGCTTCCTTTTCCGACGTCGGTGAAACGTTACGTTGCGCAAATAAATACAAATCGTATCGCTATACATGCTGCATAATGCAATAACTACACTCGGCTTCAAAAAAATCGCACCTTTTAAGAAATCTATTTTAAATATCTTTCAATCATATTTGTATTATGAAATATTGGTAATGTTCGGTATCATTTGAAAGGTAAGGAAACAGAGAATGCAAAAACAATAATTCATTCAATGTTTTTTATTGGAACTGAGAAAAATTTACAAAACAATAAAAATCCTTAAAAAACCCTAATGAAATCTGATAATTTTTTCAAAACAAAGTTGCTTAAAACTAACCTAAAACCTAGTGTCACCCCCCCTAGCCCTAATGACGTCTTCCATGCGCTCCCTCATGGATCGCACCAACTTTAGGACCTCTTCTTGAGGGATTCTGTCCCATTCCTCAATAACGGCGTCTTGGAGCTCCTGAAGAGTCGCGGGAGCGGGATCACGGGATCTAACCTTGCGTTTCAGCTGGTCCCAGAGGTGCTCTATCGGGTTCAGATCTGGACTTCTCGCTGGCCACTGCATGACAGGGATCCCAACCTCTTGAAGGTAGCCCTGCACAATTCCAGCAGTGTGCGCGCGAGCGTTATCGTGCATTAATGTCAACCCGTCGCCAATAAATCCAGCATAGGGGACCACATGTTCTTCCAGGATCTCTGTGATGTACCGGTGAGCAGTCATCGACCCTTGCCCGCGAGCACCGCCGGTCCGAGAGACGCAAGAAAGTTCAGTTTTGCCGTCGGCAGATATGCCGCCCCAGAACATGCAGGAACCGCCCCCGTATTCTACCGTCTCTTGGATGCAGGCTTGGGCAAAACGTTCCCATTGTCTTCTGTATACTCTTTTGCGTCTATCGTTGCAGAAAAGGCACACTCTCGTTTCGTCAGAGAAGAGAACAGCTCTCCATTGGTCCAGGTTCCAATTGACGTGGGCGCGAGCAAATTGCAGGCGTGCTCGCCGATGCGCTGCGGTTAATTTTGGACCTGTGGCAGGTCTTCTAGCCACAATATTTCTCTCCTTTAGTCTTCTTCTAACTGTAGAGACACTCACGGCCCTTCTACGAACTGCTTGAAGCTGCTGTTGCAACACAACAGCATTAGAGAACCGATTTCTCAAAGACTTCGATACGACGAATCGGTCATCTCTCGCAGAAGTGCAGCGATTTCTACCAGACCCACGCCTTCGGACAAAGCCACCGATCTGCAGGAACTGCTGGTACACTCTTCGAACAGAAAAGCGACTCAAGTGCAATTGCCGAGCAACATCACACTGACGTAGTCCTGATTGCAGTAGTGCGATAACTTGGGCGGCTTCAGCAGCAGTAGTGTCCATCTTCAAGGACGTTTTTCTGATGAAAGATATTCTTCTGTATCTTCTTCGACTGTTGGTAGCAAATTTATCCCCCAATAAGCTGTATCGACCCCTTTATACCCCAAAAACAAAACAATACAAACAAAATTTGAAGAGGAGAATCAGTTCCATTGTCATTCACAGTGACTTAAAGTGTTTAAGCTTTTTCTTTAATCAAATGAAATGGATATTTTTTTAAAGAGTTTTTATAGGGCTCTCAAATGATACCAATATTGCTACGAATAACTGCTTGTCTTAAGGATTAACAGTGCATAAAGCCTATTTTTACGGACGTGCGATTTTTTTGAAGCCGAGTGTATTTCACCGATTAACTGGGTGTAAATTGATGGATGCACGATGTGCCGTCAACTTGCTGTCAAGCTCTTAATTACATAAATAGTCCTAGTTGTATTCTATTTTTAATGTCGATGTTTTCATTTCTGAAAGTTATTCCCACCCAAGGAGTTGCAGTAAAGATTTTAAAGTACCTAATAAAGTCATACACAGAATTAGGTTCGAAATTGTTTTTCCTTAAAAAGTGAATCGATCGGCCACAGATTATGCGGGTATAGTTCATAAATTAGGTTCCAGTCATTCCTTATCATTCGGAAACAAGACCCATCATCGACGGTGACAACTATAGTTTAATTGATGCTCTGCATGCTTTAATGACCTTTTCTTTAACCGACTACACAAATTAAACTATACTATAACAAATTACATCAATCACGTTCCAATCTTTGCTCTGAACTATAGCTTTTTGTAACATTTACTGGTTAAGTAAAGCTATTCACCGGTAGATGGCAGTTGTTTGTTACAAAATTACAACATTATTCAGTTGCTGAAGTTACGTTAGTAAACTGTAACCGAATGGGTTTCAAATGCGATACCTATTGTATTTATCAGTTCCTGTTGTATAAATTGTGCAATTTAATAATTCAATACAATCAAATAGGTAATTTCTTATCATTAGCAGTACATATCTGGGGTTGGGATTTTTACGCGCAGCACACAACTAATGTTTTTTTGTTCGATATTTTATGTAATTTTAATCAGGGTTTGGCTAATGGAATTCCTGAATTTGTTTCCCTTTTTGTCATAAGATTGAGACTTAACATTTAGATACAGCTTGCCTGTTATGTTTTTTATTGGCCTTTCCGTCTGCTCCCCATCCAGTTTAACGAATCTTTACTGCATTCTAGCTTAATAACGTTAAATAGGTAGGTACCCATTTTACTCATAACGAAATAATAATGCTGGCAGCAAATGATCGATTCCTGGCTATAAAGGTAGAAAGAAACTGTAATGTACTAACGTTTAATAAAAGTACAAAAACAATGTGTTACGTATAGGTAACGGTTTATTGATCCAACTGCTTTCTACTGGCGAAGATTTAACGCTTCAGTTTCCATGAAATTTTTCAAACGTTATTGATATGTTATTGATTTATTCTTTTATATAATGTACCAAAGTACTTATTTAAAATAAGTACGTAATAATAATTATTGATACATGGAAGAATAGAAACAAAATTAATATTAACTTACGACTGAATTCGATTGACGTCAAATGAATTTTCGTTTCCTTATTCGTTAAAAAATCAGCTGAAGGCGTACCTTTTTTGTTGAACATAAAAGAACGTGAAATCAAAAATCAATCATAAGTAAGTATTGGAGTATATTTATAATCAATCCTTTTCAAAAGCAACCAAATAATACTATAGACGAAATGGTTTTAATTTTTCAACATAGGCCCTTTTTTACGACTGCTGATAAATGTTATTAATTTAAAATTATTACTAACTCTACTGTCCATTTCATAAAAACAATGACCGTAGGTGCATTAATTTAATAGAAATAGGTGCTTCTGTCACCTGCCTATATGTCTAATAGGGGGCGGATCTGTTTATCGATCAATTTAGAGTATAATAGGTATAGTGACTCTATGTTCATTAGTATTTATATTTAATTAAGTATTTACTTAGATAAACTAAAGTTTATGGGAGGTACTAAAACTAATCAGTATGTAAACATAATAATAACTTTCATTTCATTGACATTTTTATTAACTACTTAAGATGAGGCATGGTAAGAGCTCTATATTATAATTGTTATGATTTTAGTACCTAAGTATACCTAAATAAGACTTGCCATTTTCAGGCCAAGGTCAATAGCTGGCATTGGTTGGTTATGTATGTGAGATACTGTCTACCTATTAGCGGTATGATAACTGTCTACTACCGATCTTACGAGCAAGTTTACAGGCCGGTGTCACCCTCACTCAACAATTCTTTCCCATCGTAGGTAATTTTTGTTACTAGCAAAGGTTAGGTAGGTTTTGGGCCGCAGTTATACAATATTCTAATGTCTGTTTTTATGATTTCATGATTTGACTCATCCTATTTGTTACAAGTTTTCTATGTAGCTTGGTATTGACATAGCGATAAACAAACAAATTGACATTATTATGAATCAAGTAGGTTAAACTATCAAATTTCTAGATACAATTAAATGAATCATGAATTAACTTACCCTAATTGACATTCAGTAACTAGATCAAGATGAATAATTTCAGGTTGATAAATATCCGGAAAATAAGTGACAAAGGGACATACAAAGCTCGTCCATGGCCAATGGCACTGTCGCCTTCCACTCCACCTGAGTTAATAACAAGCTGGCGACGAATATATTAACATAAGAAAAACACAACTGACTGACTCATTTATATCAGTATTATTCGACTGAAAATGAAATAATTTATCTATGACTAATAGTAGAGACGTAGTTATAAAGTAAATCTCCAAGTTCATAAATTATTTCGTTTCTTATTCAAAATAAGTTGGTAGGTACAACTAGGCAATATAATGAAACAATAGCTTCAAAACATATATTTTAGCGTAGGTCCGGTTCATCTTTCAGTTTTCTTTGAAATTTTCTTAATTCAAAAGTGACCTTGTACCCTGTACTTTAATTGGATTGGTTGGATCGGTACAACAGCGGCAACTGTAAATATATTTTTTTTGTACTTTACTTACGTGTAATAAAAAAATTGTCAAATTAGCGTCGTCATCTGCTTAGCATTGGAATCGGCACCGTGAAGCGTGAAGCGACGAAACCCTGACAAGCATTCATTGGAGCAAGTCGCAAAGTGCAAAACACAGTAGAAAATGCCATGACATCAGACGGAATTACCTAGTTCGTTGCAGTCGTTAGCTTAATTCTGAAACAATCCCCACTTTGGACAAAGTTTTTAAAAGAAACACATGCATTTCATACACTTGTTAAGATGAGAAACTGGAAAACGTGGAAAATTCGAATACTGAAATCATGACAACAGACTTAAAATAGATTCTAAGCACTTATAACCACATGAGTAAAGAAACTGTACTTATAACACCAAACTGGTTCGTGTTTCGTACCTTACCTAAGTAGTTGATTAAAGAAAAAAATAGGTTATGGGTTTACTTGCAAATGGTGACCCAAATTCTGTTGCCTTTGGGGTGGGTTGATGGATAGGTACCTACTAGTAAAAGAATTGGGTTGGTTGAGAGAAACACATATTTGCAGGACAGTGTTTGTACAAATCCAGGTTAACGACGGTTTTAAACGCGAAACGCTATAGGTACCTACTTTACCTAAGTACCTAGTTGTGTAAATATGAAGAATGTATTAAATATTGCATCGCAGTCGGCTTAAGGTTTGTATATCGATTTTGATTACTCCAGTGTACTTAGATAGCGTGTCAGAGTAGCACCACCGTCGTAGTGACCACTCGCGTAGCGTGCAACCAACCAATTTAGAAGCCACTTACCAACAACAGAACGAGTGCATTAATAACATTACCTATATCCCTTCAAAATCTACTTATACATAATTTTATAATAGGTACCTACTCTTGTTTCCTATGTACCTTGACTTTGTTAGTTCTAGAATACTCGTATACCTACAACACAATGTTTGCAGACAATGTCAGTGAAATCGCTCTACATAAATATTGCACGAGTGTATGATAAACAATAATTAATATAGATTAGATGTAGATATCATTTCTCTCTTAACGCTTTGGTATATGGTGTGTATGTATCATTTTATTTAACGTAGTATCCTCTTTTTAAACCACTTTGAACCTATCTACGTTCTACTTTCGTGTGACTCAGAACAACCGTTGTTGCAAATTGGCGGGATTATAGCTAATAAAATCAATAAAAAGAATTGTTTCCAGTTGTTTCTAATAAAATTGTTCCCAGTTGTAGAAATACACCATTAAATAGTCATAGATTACCTTGGAGCCTCGGTGACACGTTTTAACTCTTCATTCGCGACACGTTTTTCCATAATTTATAGAACTAATGATCTAAGTACCAATATAAAAGTATACTTAGATATGCAGGAACAATACTACGCGTTATTTAATGCATTCTTTGTATTTCTATCACACTGTTGAAGAACTTCATATTTTTCATCGTTATTCCAGATTCATGGAGGTAGTCATTTCAATCTAGCTACCTTTCTATAGATGACCGTGCGAGTCAAACTGTCTCACTTTGCCTAACTCTCAAGGAAATTATTGGCCTTACTATTAAGCAGAATACAGAATTACATTTATATTATTGGCTCGAAGGCACAGGGCCATGCCAAATAGGCTGTTAAGTTGCTTATTATTTATAGCTTTTTAGTAATACCTATTCGTTTATATTAACACTTTCAAATTGAACTTGTTGCTATCATCGTCGCTATTCTACCAAATCGGCTAGTAAACGTTTTTCTTTCGTCATGCTCTAAAAATGGATATGAGTAAAAGTAGAGCCAGTAACATTTAACTTAGATTCGGTAGGTCGTCATTGAAGACGGTCACGCGAACCTTTTCATAGTGACCATGAATAGGGACTCCAAATCACGAACAAAAGCTATTTACATTACATTAATTTTACATAATCACATGCATACAATGTGTAGGTACGGAGGAAAAAGTTCGTATTACATTGTAGGTATGTTTCTTTTTTTATTCATTTGGTTTTTCAGATTACTATCCTACTACAAGCCTACGAGTGCCTACGATCAACAAAACCTTATCCCCCTTATTACAAAACCAGGTTTAAAGATAGTCCGACGTTAGTTCGTTTCTTTTGACGTTTCGGCTATGGACAAAACGTCAAACTAATTTTGTAATAAGAGGGATTGATATTGCACCTACCCATTTGAATCGATCCAAACCCAAAACCTAATAGATGATGATAGGATGAACGAGTTTTAAAATTGTTTATGAAAAAGGAAAAATAAATAAGTAAAACTTTTCTAGAAGTTATTACTTGCGTTGCCACGTTAACCTATTCGACTAGAACAAAATTGATTCGACGTGGTCCCATCAAAATTGTAGGCCAGATATATAATGCTTTTGGATTGAAAGTTATGACTTTTCTAAACTCGTTTATTTCTAACGGAGTTTTTATGTTTCTTAAATAAAAGTAATTATTAAAACTTTATTCAAATATGTACTTAATACATAAATAACATTTATGATAAACAAGGAACTAATAAAAAAAGGAGATATAAAAAAGCTTGCGTGAAAAGTCACAAGGTATAGGACCTTGGAGGTTGAAAGAAATAAATACAAATCTAACCGTGCATTATGTACCATAACCTTATAAATTATAACTAATAAATAAATAGCTAGAAAATTCGCTTATAATTTTTATTTATTAAAGAAAGAGACTTATACCTATGTTTTATACTTTATACTTAAGGGTAATTTATTGTCCTTTTTCCTTATTTTTCACTTCATTGTGTTTGTGATGAGTTATTAATAGGAACGCTTCTTTCGCTACTTCTACTCTTATGAAAAATAGGTAGTATAGGTACTAGTGAAGTTGGTATAGTGAAATATCAATTTTATAGCAATACACCAAATAGTGCATGGTTCAGCGGCCAAGCAATCATCGGTGATTTAGCAATTCGATTTCGAGTAGTTATTTTTTTCTTCAGTGATGTAATGTTTGGTTACGAAGCAACTTGGTGAACCTGCGGGCTACAGTTTCCATTTCGGCTTTTGTTTAGTCTAGTGTAACAAAAACGGTTTATTGAAAACGGGTCAAGGGTGTTTTTTATTATATTAACACTAAAGAAGTAACTATACACCTTGTTGATAGAAAACATAGAAATATCGAATAAGATATTCACCATTACCTAGCTAATTAATTTTTAAAAATACCACAGCTGAAAAGCAGAAAATGTAGAGCTACATTATTTCATGAAGTTTGTGGATAAATAATATTTTTATGTAAGTCCGTAATTTGAAGTTATTAGAGAAACATATAAATTTAACTCTATCCGCACAATTAAGGACATTAGAGTTGTCACTGCCGTAGATAAATTAATTACTGCGTGGAAAACAATGCCGTGCTATTCTCATAACGATTGACACAATCGACAATAAGATTTCAATTAATATTAGATTTTTATTTAGTGTAAACGACAGTTTTCAGACTAAATAATGTATTGTGTCTGGCCTTTATCTGCGAATAAAGGAATCCTAGTGCTTACTGCAGTTATATTGTTATTGTAGTAGGTAACCTTTACGAGAATCGTCTGATTAGATGTAAAGGCTACCGTGACATTGTGAGACAATGGTGTTCACAAGCCTACCATCAGAAGGAACTTTCTTGTGATCATGTCCGCGCGGAATGCTGACCTATTGTTTCATTACGATGTAGTTTTTTATAATCTCGATAGAACTAACTAATTAATCACGGGTGTTTGTCAAACAGGATTTTATCATTCTGTCTTTAACCAGGAAATATTACATGTACAAAACAACTAACCATGCCTCTGTAATGTGAGGTTACAGACCGAAGAAGAATGACTTATAAAATTGTTATTTTCCAGTAAAATAGCTATCAATACTGTTTAAACGAGAGTGGAGGATACTTATTTGCTGCGGTTACAAGTGTCGATCGACAAAGTAAATTTACAAAAGTAAATTCATATTGCACGGCATAACGTATGTACATAAGATTACAAAACAGGCAGATAGCGAATGCTTGCATACGCATTTAAACATACGTAATTATTTCTATTTGAAACAGTTTAAGTGAGCGAATGTGTAAAAAAACTATAGCGAAAAATGTTCCATAACAAAAAAACATTACACTGGAGTATTCATTATGTTTTTGTGGGTTTGCGTGGCTTACAAATATAGGTTTGCTAAGAAATTGGATATATATCAACCAGCATGATAGAGCACTTAGCGTAGGCACGGCTGCTCACCGCTGTAATGGAAGCAGATTAGCAGACTTCAACAACGACACGACAACGTTCCGTGCGTACGACGACCAGAGATAGCTCAGACTCAATCTCACCCTCTATACAATTGTTCTCTTATTACAATGTGTATATGATCTAATATTGATATCACTAATCTCTAATAATAGAATATAAACAAAAACAATAGAAATAAATATTTTGCTTATTTTCTATTGTGTTCACACAATAAGTGCTATCAATATGAATTTCTATTAGATCGAATACAGGTATCGCGTGCCTTCATTCTGATCTCATCTGTTGTTTATATAGGTATATATGTAAATTAAATAAAAATAAACTTAACTATCGTTTCGGAGCTAAAGCTGTTTGTTATATTTACACAAAATGTTCCATTACAGTACGGTATTATATTTCTAGATATTGCACATAAAAAATATTTTTAGATTTGTTTAGTAAACCTATCCCGCTTCTTGTGTGACGTAAGGGAACTATTTTAACTTCGCGAATGGGTTTGGCGTCCTTTTGGGAGGATCAGTTAAGCTCTATTTCTATAAATAGGTACTAGTATAATTTAGCTACTGATAGGTTATGGTAGGTTAGGTTAACCTTGAGAAACACTACATTAATCCGTAAGTCCCCTAATTATCCGATGCCGTTCAAGTGCGTAGGATTTGTTTATAGTGGTTAAATGGTTAAATACAACACAAGCAAACACACTAAGGAGTTGTTCCAATAAGAACTAAAATCAAAACAATAGAATAGAGCAATAGAGTTTCAATAGATTTATTGCAACTTAAGTATTGAGCATTAGCCAAAATCGCGTAGTACTTACTGAATTCCAATACAATACAAATATTCTTTATTGCACACAAAAACCTACTATTCCTACTAAAACTTAAAATAACGTTCCAGAACCACAAATGAATAACTGACTATTTGTAACTGACTATTCTTAACATTCAAGTTTGTCTTTAGATTATCACCTGCTTAGCAAGTTGGTATTGACAAGTAAAGCAGCCATTGATAAAAACAAACTACGGTGCTCGATGATTCGGTGCGACCTTCACGGGTGGAAGATCTGCGCCAGCGTCATATCATTATAAATAGCATTAATAATTACGCTCCTTTTATTTTTGGCGCTGATTTAAGATCGTAAAGCTTAGCATAGGTATATCAAGAAAACTGGTCTGAAATTGACAGATTTTTTGATGAATTGCAATACGTAATACGTTATTTTCATAGCTACCTCTACGATTCGATAGCAAACACGATAGACTCTTTGATAACGATAGAGTCACATCATGGTATTTATCTAAAGCCGAGCACCGTTTTCAGAGAAATGAAAGTCAGCAAGATTCGTTACATTATTGCAATGAATTACAGCCTTAATTTACCTCATAATTATATGCTGCCTGTAGATTTCATTGTTGATTCTTTTTGTTGCTTAAATTAAGTTTATTATTTAAGAACTTAACATAAATAAACACATTTGTTAAATGTGACTATCTAGATTGGGCATTCAACTTTAGCTCTATGCAAACTAAACATGTACCTATGTCTGAATATAAATAAACGACTCACTTATCTAATTGCACAGTCTAGGTATGACTTTGTTGTAAAAAGTATAACAAATATTGCTAAGTAGCAACATATTAAAAGTGTGTGAAATAGAACTATAGGTACAAAACGAATCTACTAAAATGTGAATTTATTTATCAAATAAACGCTTCTTTTTAGTGGTATTTAGAATAAAAACAAAAATATTATCCAACAAAATATCATACGTTAAAGTTAATTTCATTTATTGAAAGCTGTTACCTAGATTACCAAATTTCATGACATCATTTTTTGATAAGTGAAATGGTATTACACTCCCTCACTAACACTCACATATTAAATTACTCGTAGATACCATTTTCACGGTCCTCGCCCGGCCTTCAACTACAGTTTTGATGACCTTCAATTTGTAAATGTAGTTCGGTAGTAAGTTGATAGAAACTATTTATGGACTGTGTACCTGTATGAAACAGATATTCTCATAATAATTATATCATAAACTTCTGTAGGTATGCAACTCAAAATTTACGAGTTTCTGAAGAACCTAAAATTAAGAGAGTATACTTTTGAATTTTATCGGTCTACGTATTTTCAATGCAAACTGCGTTACTGCCAAATATCGTTATTTAACTATACTATACTACTAAATATATCCACGAAACGCCGTATTGTACTATACACTGTCTCTTAACGTTACAACTTGTCGTATAAGTAGGTACCGACCGAATTCGGTTTCCAATCGATTGGCCATTTTTTAAACATATAAGCAACGATACAGAATCTGATGCCACAAATATGAACAGTAATATAATTGTCTCAGGAGCCACCGATAAATAGCCGGATTCGATACGACAATTAGGAATGAATGAGCTCCAAGTTTCGGCCTGTATTTGGGCCTATAGTCACAAGAAACAAATCCTCATTTGATTTTCAAACTTTAATTTTGGGACAAAGGGTTATTGTGTTGTATGTTAATGCTTTGTTTATAACATGTTAACTTATTGGAATGCATAACGATGTTCTCATATTTTACGCTTAAGGACAACCACTTGGTAATGTTGGTACTTACTTAATATGTAGGTAAATATATACAGTCTTCCTAATTCGATATTTATACATTTTTATACCTAACTTATACAGTTTTTGGGAAATATAAAATCAGAGTAATGTGGTAGTACCTAAATGACAATAATTTAAATTAAATGAAAAATAAGCTCTACCCAAGTCTTCTTTAAAATAAAAAAATAAAAAGTATATTGTTTGGTATCATTAACAATACAGTTATCAAGGTATAACTAAGTACGATAGCAGTGTTCATAAGTAATACGGACTCACATTAGATTGCAGTTATGGAAAGAGGATTAAGGCTCGCTGGATGGCGTCATTTATTAGTCAGTGGTGGTTATCTGTGTCTTTAGCTTATACAGAGTGAATTTGAAATTAGGCGACGAAAATATTGAGATGTGGCCAGCACTCAAGATGAAGACTACAAAATTACTGTTACCAGTTACAATAATATCATTAGTTGTTTATCATTAATGCGGATTTTCGATTGATTAGTGTCCTTCGGGATATAGAGTTGCAATATAGGTACTTTTTGCAGTGTTTCGCAAAAGTTGAATTGAATTATAATTAGGTACATGCATAATGATTAATTGAACCTTTTAGCATAATCAAAAAGAAAAAAGGTTTGGCCGACAGCATAGTGGCGTGAAGTCACTTATGAATAATTTTGTTAAGTACGTGGGTGGAAGAATCAATACGTCTATTACGTTGTTAGTAAGTATTACTTGGTTCGATATCTTCAGAACGAACAATCAAATCCATCCAATAATGAATATTTAAAAGATTTAAAATAACGCCCATCAACAGTATTTTGAATTATTGTTGTAGGTAGGTGTACTTAAGTAATATATGTAAAACATTAGCTATTTCTAAATATTAGGTTTTTTGGAACGTTTTCCATTGAGAAACGTGTCAAAATAGCGAATCAGATATAAGTATTCAATTGTTTAAGATTCAAGGCCTTCGTATTAAACGTTCAATTGAGTTTAGCGAAACACAGTCTCAATAAGATAGACATGCAGAGAATCTGCTGCGATGCAAATAACCTTCGAATTCAATTGATTTTAAGCTTGAGCGCGTCATGTAGGTTTAAGGCTCTATTTCACCATCATTTATTTATACATTATTTTTATAGCATCCGTGTATAACTACTTATATAGAATTATTTCTATTTCAGAACCAGGCAGGAGTAATTTCGTGTAGTGTTTGTAGCTCTCAATCGTAGGTCTGAACTCGTTGATGTTTTTATTAGCAAAATAATCCATTATGTAAATGATGCACTTTTTAAATCGATTCTAATCCAGAACTTTAAACTTATTCCGTACAATATGTCAATTTTATTAAAATTCACTTACCATTGCAATTACTATTTAACAAATCTTGAAGTCTGATATGGGACAAATTAGGTCTTTACTAGGTGTTCTCTCTCTTTTAACACGTCTATAAATATTATGTTGGGTAAGAAACATGATTAAGAATAATTACGTTATGATTATTTGCGTGTAAAAAGTTACTGTTGCATTACCTATCACTTTCAATTACTTTCTATATAATCCTCGCCAACGACAAGTGCAAAAAACGCCCAGAGAAAATCGCCCATCGGTTCCGGCTGCCAATGATAGTAAACCAGTTATTACCAGTTACTTACATTACATGTCAACATTGAACTAATTATCGCCAACAAGTTGATCTTGGAGAAATTGATTTTTTTGTCTAGTTCAGGCGCCAGTGACCGGCGGGCGGCGGCGGCGACGTTCTTATCAAACGATTAGACTTTTGGACAACATGTTGATGGGATGGTCTTATATTCACAATAAGTGTTTGATCACAATCATAACTTATATTTAAAAATCTATTTATACTCCATTTTTTACTTTTTTCGTGTAAGTACCTAGCTACTTCTGTATTTCAATAAATTGGTAGGTATATTCGTATTTTCAGTGACAACTCAGGTACCAATTTATCTATTAAAAACTGATTCGTTAACCACGTTACATATATATTTTATCATTATTTTTTATTTTCTTTTTATGTAAGTTCATTACCCCTTTAGTACATATGCACTGAGTATAAATAGGTGATCGACCGACATGTGGTAGTCTGCTATAATAGGTGTCTGACTAAGCGCATTTCAGCAAATTCACGTAAGCAAGTATAATTTGTAGGAACTAGCAATTGAGCAAGTGTTGGGAACTAGGAGATAGATACTTGAAGACCGAGGCTAAGGGCCGGTTCATCACTAACAGATAAAATGTATTCCTAGGGTTATTTTATACCTGTCACTGTCTAAAACGTCAAGTCACGTGTGATGAAACGGACCCTAAGAAAGGTACGAATACTCAGATGTTACTTGTTTATTTTGATTCAGGAAAACCTTGTAATCTCGTATGCTTGTCGCCACAACGGAACAGGTAACAATTCATTGTCGCTCAATGATACGCTCATACAAGAATAAATTAAATTAAAAATACGACTGATGCGTTTTATTACAGACCGTCATGTCTATAAACAGCTCTAGATGAGGTTAAAAAAAATGCAATATTTAATACAAATGTTTGTAAAAGGATACCGACTGGTGACCAGAGAATAAAGCATCTGGTTGTTGATAATGACAATGAGTAACGTAAGCGGGACCGTGACGAAAAGGTACAGAAAGGAAGAGATACCTAGGTATTTTATACAATTACCTATATAGATAACTGCATATGTCCACCATGTGTACGAACTGTTTCAACTAGGTAATAATAAAATATTAAATAGAAGGTTTAGTAAGTTCTCTCAATTCCCGTTACGTCATATGCATGGTACGTTTAACTAAGTCAATAAATGCACACCACAGTTTCATACACATCTATGAAAACCACGAAGAAATGAAAAACCTGAAAATCGCATCAGTAGAAGATCTCATACTTAGTTATATTTCTCGTGGGTTTATTATGTATTTTCATTATCAGTAATGAGAGGACATCTCACGATATTTTCTCTAAGGTCCCAATAAGTGAGTGGTATTTTTAGTCTTTGTGAACAATGAAGTTTTGTAAATCTACCTAGTATCTTTATAAATAAAAAAAATGTTCATTGACTAGTCTTCTATATTTACTGATTGGATTACAAAATATTTAACGCATAGGTAAGTATTTGGAGTTGCACTATCCTGTATCAATGCGAATATATAATATTCAAATCACAATTAACTATTCACTGAAGCATTTCAAATCAGCTGACATGTGTTGACAATTTCCATTTAGTAACAAATATCCGAGAAGCAGACTTTTTAAATCTTATCTTTTGTCATTCTAATTGGCCAATCGTGACGACGACGCTCTGTGTTCTTTACTTGATGATGGTCTTTTGTTTTCACATTGTAGGTAGGTATTCTTGTCTACAAACAATCTTAATGTCATTGACTTTTGTTGGGAAATCTTTGAGAATGTGAATGTTACAAACGAAAATACCAACTTGTTCAACTGAACAATTTTAAGATGTTTGTTAATTTTTTCCCACAATTTTCTTCTCAAATATGTAAATTTCATAATATTTACATTTTATATAGGTTGAAGGTAATTAAGTAACCTAGCTCTTTGAGTAAACGTCGAAAGTGAAGACGATAAACAGACAGTATTGCCCAATTGTTTAATATTCTTAACTTTGCTGGTTACATAAAGGGCTTGTATTTGATGAAAACCAGTTTAGAAGGAAATTTACGCAACTTTGGTATCGTATGTGGTTTTAAACACTACCTTACCTATGCATATTAGTAGAGGCATAGGCACAAGGCCGCCGTACCTATTTACATGCCTTTAAGCACCTCATATAGATTCAAGTAGGCATCTCCATATGTCATTTAGAATTATATGCCCTTGTTATAAAAACATCTAGGTAAGTATTCTTTATTAGCTATTGTTTATGTCGAAGCAATACAATTACTTATGAATGAGATGCAATAAATAAATGCTTAGGTGATACATTACTGATTGCATCCCTAATGCTTTACAGTTTCATGTTGCTCTTTTACTGTATGCAGGTTTTATAACTACTACGGCAAAAGCTGAAATAGCTAGGTACATACTTCAATATCTAATTTGACTTTTAATCACCCAATTGCAGCTACTAGATATGTTTATGAATAAGGCTATCACATGACTTTAAAAAAGTGAAAATAAAAAAATCTAATAGTACGTAATGTGATAAACACGTTTATTTATTCAAACACACAGTCACGTTCGCACCACAGCCATACAATTTTAGATACAATATATTATTATAATATACATTTTAAATTAATAACTAAAACTACCCATATTAAATAGAAAATATTGCATGTAAGTATTATTAATAAATAACTTGACTTTACAACTGGTTGAATCGTCGGAAAGAAAAGTTATTTACCTACTTATATTTATGTGATTTTAACACAATGTTTTAACATGACAAGTTATATAGCAGTGTTATGTTGCACATCAGAAGGGAATGAAATGGAATGTTTATTGTTGAGCGTTTGGCAAGCCGGTGCGGCCGACCCCGACCTTTACGCGGCACGGCGGCGTCAACGCGTCTTCACCAGGAACCGGCGCAAAGGTCGCAACCACGCTCTCTACATATACGTCTCTAAATATTCAAGTTATTAGTACGAAAAGCTATCTACATGCGTTTTATCACTGTGATCGACCTGGGGTCAAGGTAACTCTCAATATTTGGTAATGTTACGCATCAGTTCTAGTGTCGCATCGCCAACACTGGTTTGGGTGTCAGGGTCGCGGAGGAGACGGAGAGCCCGCGTCCGCAGCGTCCTGTGGTGACTAGGCGAGCAGCTGCGCCAGCATCAGCGCCAGCAGAGACCAGCACACAGCCGGCGCCGCTGCTGCGCCCGGCAAGCCCGGCTCCGGCAAGTCTTCAGAATACACGTAACTCTTTGAGCCCACGTGCGACTTTAAAATCCTGTAGTTCACTTCGTTTAGCGAAACTTGGTTTTTGACGAAGTTAAATAGTCTATTAATGACGACGTATATGTTTCCGCGATCATCGAAAGTGAAGCGATCCACCCATTGGATATAATTGGGATCGCGTGCGATAGTACGCTGGCCGGCGTGGAAATCAACCGACGTGTTCCATTCCGCAATCGACGAGTTGCCAATCAGACCGAAGAAGAGTACACCCGTAGAGTCCATCTTCATTCCGTCCGTTTGTGAGAGCTTAACCCCAAGGTTCACTATGTGAGGTTCTAATGCCTTCTGTCCCTCTTGTGCAATTGATTCATTTCGGAGAACTGAGGCATTCACAGCATATAGATTAAAACTTGCGAGCGGGCAGTAGTAAACCGTTCGGTCGACTCTACCATCCTCGGAGCGGAATTGAGGTCCTAGGGCGATACCATCAATATTCACCGGAAGATTGATGGATGATCCATTAACTCTGAAGCTCTGCGCATCTTCACTTAATTTCATAGACCTTTTATCGCGCATTTTCCAAGATTTTTTGTCACTTCGACGGAAAACAATGATGCCGGGATCGACTGCGCTGTTATCAGTAATGTACGCGTAGTCCCCGTCCCTGTTGTCTACAACAAGATCGTTCAAGTAAGTGGTGTTGGCTGCCAGCACTTCAGGCGGGAACGCAATGCGCTCCATCTCGTTCTTGCCGGTCTTGAGATCGATGAGCACAAGAGACGGTGGGCATTTGGAGTCTGGGGTGCGCGTGAGGGTTCCAACGCGCCCGTTGTCCAAGATCCACATGATACCGTTGCGGTCGATCTCTATATTCTGCACGAATTGCAGCGCGTTACAGTTGCCGATTTCGTTGTCGGCCCAGCTAGGAAAAGGCCGCAGTTTCGGCGCCGTTTCGGTCTGCTGGACGGGAATAGTCCCCAGCGTCGCCGGGACACCCTCCAGCATCCTCGGAATCGTTAGAAATAGGTTTTCTCCGTAAAAGTTTATTCCAGAAATTAGAACATTTTGGGGTATGTATCGGCTTGTATTTAGGTAGCGCGCCCGGTCTCCCGGGGAGGCCCATTCGAAATCTATGGCGTTCCATTCATAGATGACACGAAATTGTTCGCGGCGCGGTGCGGGCGGGCGCGTCTCGTTCTGCGCGGCCGCGGCGGCGACGACGGCGAGGAGAGCCAGCAGTATCATCATAGGTAGGGTGCGGCTGGCGGCGTGCGGCGCGAGTGGCGCTCACTGTACGACTGCCTGACTGCCGGCGCTCAGACACACGCGAGCTCGGCCGCGAAGCTTTCCACGTGATCGCGGCACTACGTCATTGCAGACACAAATAAATAAAACAATCGGGCTCTGAGTAATGGCCTGCATATCCAGCCTTATTAAAAGTAGAGTCCTTTAGGGAAAATACTACCTAACACACTGTACCTGTATCGTATAAATATACGAGAACTTCATTAAATATGCTTGCCGGTAGAGCATGCAGTCACGCGAGCCGGCTAACCCCGCGGTATCCATAATAGGTAACTGCCATGGAACGGGGACGTTTATAGATGTTAACATAGGAAAGTGTCTAACTAAATACGCTATCTGCAAGGGTGCGTCAAGGTCGAGCTACCCTCCCCAGACAGACTAGAGGGGCTATTTTGTCCGCTTCATAATTTGACATTTCAAAATGTCTTAATGTATTGAAGATATTTATTTTGTTGTTTGCTTATGTCTACGTTCAACGTACTTAAATAATCAACTAATTTAAATTCGCATAGGTTGGTAATTAGGTGTAACGATGGACTTTTATTTGCCTTTTTTTGACATGGTTTCTACCTAAAGACTGAAATGTACAATTGCTTACGAGTATAATCTATTGAACGGAATATTTACTAATTATATACTTAATATTTACCTATTTGTATCTATTAATTTAATTGAAAAAGTAATCATTTAACGTACCATGTAGTTAAGGTACTCGTAGTACTTAGGTATAGCTATACCTAACTATACCTACATTTATGTTTAGGTCGCCAGACAAAATACATACCAACTGCAGGTAGCAAGCAGCCCCACTGAAAGATACTCTACCTACCTAGTCTATTTTAACACTGTTGTGCAATATCTCCATACCTAGCACATTAGACTAAACGCAATTCTTGCCCAGTAGTGCGATTCTGTTTTAGATAAGCTTAAAGTATTACAAGCAAAATAAAACTATCTGCATTTACTTTAATAAATTATATACCTACCTTATATGGGTAGATAATAAAAGCACTTTCCACTATTACGTGTTGTGTTCTAACTACATAACATTTATGTAGAGTTGATACATATACTTACCAATTATTACGTGAAAGAAAACGTTATTTGTGTTTGTTTACGTCATTCCTACCTATCATCCAGTTTCAGGCGTGAAATCTATGCTAACTTATATTACCTATACTAACAAACGCATAATGTTCAGTCTATCGTAAGTATTGTACTACAGTTTACGTAGGAAGCGATTTCTTTCTCATTTCCTCGGCTAGCATATAAATTGACTCACGCAATACATGCGTACCTATAATTTATTCGTTTGTACATATTTATTCTAATATAAGTAGGTACTACGCTAACAATTTTGTTAATTAAATGGTCTATTCGCTCCCAAGGCTACAAACGTTTTTACAACCTAGGTACACTAGTATACCCTGCATATGTTTAGTTTTTATTGATGCTTGTTTAAAATTAAAATAGCTCTGGGCATTCGCGGTTCGGTACAGCCAAGTTGTATAAAGATTTTCACAAGTGCAGCTTATTTTAAAGCGCTAAGGAAAACTCTGTTAACTGCAGGAGTTTGAAGGTAGAGTCGCATAGAGTGAAAACGGGGATGCGAATGTAACTTTTAAGTTTTTATTTTTTAGTGTTATATTCTGGCCTCTTCAATTTATGATGATGATGATGATTCTGGCCTGGACCGTTTTTTTCTACACGTCTAAGAAATTTCTCGTTCTTTCTTTGTTGTTTGTGTGAAGACAACCACTTACCTACCTAGTTATTTTTGCATAGAATAAATTTATACTCGTGTCTGTCTTGTGCCTTTTCTTTCGAATACTTATCCCTAAACTCTGAAATTGTTTTAGTGAATCAATACCATCATCCTAGCTATGTCCATTAACAGTAAAGAGTTTAAAAAAGTTTTAAAAGAATAGGTAGTCGTAATTGGCAACGTTGGCAAACTTCGGATACCTAGATGCTTTTATGTCTTTTTCAAGAAAGAAACGTCTTGCTTAACTACTTATATCTTTAGTAACGACTTACATAGACTTTCATTTATTACCTTGCTCATTAACATAATCACTTTGTTATCAAAATAGAGGTGGCGCCGCGCCGGTTTATATGTTCATTACCATCCTAGGCCGTTCACCTCTATAAATTCGTTATTTATTTGCATTTTGTATTTTGTAACCGAAGTAATATGGATGAGACCTTCGAAATATAAACTGCGAAGATTGGAATTATTTTGTGCTTTTAAGCTTTTTCTGTAGGTAGATTTCTTTCTACAGTAAAAAAAAATATTAATATGAAAGCCACGCCATCTATTGAACGCTTTTAAAATGATTTTTTTTAGCCACCTAGTGTCGAGTAGCGGTACTACTAGGGACTGGCAGAAATGTTGAAAATGTTGAATACTACTTATTTTATAAGTACGTCTATTTACCAAAAGATGGCACGTAACGAATTAAATATTTTTTTTTTGGTACATTTACCTTTTTAAAAATATCCGGGAGTTAATCGTTTTTTTTAAAGAAATTTATAAACTGATTTATTGAAGTAAAATTTATTTCCGAAAATATGTGATGAAGTACGATAATTTACTTAAAACATCCTAATTAAAGAAATTGAACGAAAATTTCGCAGACTTCAATAACTCCCGTATGGTCTAGTGGCTAGGATACCTGGCTTTCACCCAGGAGGCTCGGGTTCGATTCCCGGTACGGGAATACTTTTTTCGAAAGAGTCTTTGATTTGTTTTGTGCTTTAGGCCTAGACTAGATACAGAGATTTTTTTAAGGAAATGTAGAAAAAAAAGAAAATAATCTAAACGTCGTGAAGTAATCTTAACGTTCGTCGTAAAATATCTTAAACGTCGTCATCACGTATTTTCGTCATTATTATACAGAATTTTACAGACATGGCATTTAGCAGGTTTTAGTCACAGTTTTTGTACGTAATGCAAAATGCACGTCAATTTAAATTACAAACACGGCTGATGTTCGTTCATATAACGAGATTTTAATTAGTGTGCTTGCACCAACATTACCTACTTTTGGACAGAGCGAGACCGTGCGGTCAAAATGATGTGGGCTCGTATCCATTTTCAGGATCAGGTATCCTTTTTTTAAATATATACCTATTAACAAACCTTATCCTTATCAGCCCTTTACGTCCCCACTACAAGGGCACGAGCCTACTCTCATTCGAGAGAGATCCACCACACACAGGCCGTAATCCGCTTAGGCATACTTATTTTGTTGTGAATTATTATGACGTAGATACCTAGGTAAGCAAAGCTGCCTATGCTATACGTATTTAACTACATGTGTGCCTGTGCTATATGTGGGATAGACTCTTGTCTATTTTATAGTTCTGCCTGAAATTGTTAAGATCTAATTTAATCATAGAGGCTCGAAACCGTCTACCTCTTTGACCAGTTTCATATGTTAGTTGTGTTTTCGGTAAATATACGCATCTCTATCTACATTCATAACACGCAAGCGCCTAATGCAAATGAATATACATTCGTGCCTTATTTTATTAATTTTGTAGGCTATCTTATCGCTGACAGATGCGCCTTTACTTAGGGCACAGGGTGATCGGTCGATTTGGTACAAGGTTGACTGACTTCACGAGACATCCATTTTATGTAGATATCTACCAACTGTATCTCTATGTATAGGTATAAAAAGTATCTATACTTTTAATTTGGAGATCGGACTCGTCTTGTATGTAAATAGGAATCATCTAGGTAACTTCATCACGAGACAAAATCTTACTCATAAATATAGAGCCCTAACTTTACCTACCTACTTATATGGTTTACCTACCTAATTCTTTCTTATTGCAGCTAAGGACTCATTCAGTTTACGTCATTAGTTTTATTAAAGTTAAAAGTAAGTAGTAACTATACTAACTAACCTACATACATTTGTGCTCTACATTTATGAGTAAGAGTTTGTCACGTTGATGGAGTTACCTAGATGATTCACAGTAGAAAGAAAGGAAATGCCATCCGATCTCTAAAATAACTAGCCTGTGAAATCCACTTTCATGTCATGTTGATGTCTGTGTTCGGACAGTCCCAATTAGTCGGCCAGGAGAAACTCACGAAATTTTCCAAGTACATGCAATGCCAAAGTAGGTACACAAGATCCCCCTCTTCTCTCTCCTCAAGCTTTTTTGCCGGGCTCCGACAATCGTGAAAGGAAACTGTGGCGCCGACTCGGATTCGCGAGAGACATGCGGCGGATACGCAAGTTAGATAACAGTTCCTCGGAACCGCCTCACGGGCCTTCCATCATCACACCTCGTATTTATTTTTTAAACGCCTGCGAATATACAAGAGTAGGATTTAGCTGCGTTCAGCCCAGTCACCGCTCTGACAACACACGAACCACATTCGCTTTGCGCGCGAGACGAACGTTTCCCGCCGCCAATTCAAAATCGTGTTCTAAATTCAACGCAAGTTCCTTTCGGCCATTGATAGTTTAGTTATTTTAAATTAAATATGCCTAAAAAGAAATAAAAGTGTTTCCATTTGTAATTTTGTCGTTCTGCATCGAATTTACCGGAACATGTGCTAAATTGTGAAATCGTGCTAATGACATTGCGAGTTGCATGGTTTGAGTGCCGTTTTCGCAAATAAAAATTCTGTGATAGTATTTTGCTGTGAAACTTTATACTTACAAACATTTTGTGAATAAAACTTATTACCTATTTGACGTTTCGTTTCGTGAAATCAGATTTCGCGAAACATTTATACAAAAAGCTCTTTATGATAGGTCCATATATGAAGGTGAGTACCTACATTTTATATTATCTATCTATCACATAGAAAAGTAGGTTGAGTGACCTAGTTTTGTTTTGTATAAATTATCTTTGTACTTTGATAGCAAAATTATAAGCTTGATTGATATTTTTATGATCTCTGTCGAAAAGTTATGTCCCAGTGAAGTTATTCAAAGTTCTTGAAACCATAGTTCAGTTCAATTCTTTAAAGAAGATAAATAAGTAGGTATAATATAAGTACTAAAGTTTTCTAATGAGAAAAGACAAAATATACGTAGAGAATTACCTACCTACACAATGAAGTTAATTGAAAACTGTTCATATGTTGTAAATCAATCAAATTACTTAATTGCTATTGCTACCCGATAACTTTATGTTTAGTATCTTCCTAGTTATAACACAATAAATAGATAAGTAATATTTATAGAGTCATTTGCAGTGTTTCAGGAAGTTTTCCCTAGTATACAAAGAACTGTTTCTATTTTATTTGAACTTGTAACATTTACGCATTCTAATACCATGTGGGTAATATGTGTACGGTACGACAAAGTCTACTCATTAAAATACCTAGAAGTAGTTAATTATAATATGTATTACGTACGGCTTTTATACATATATCTTTTTCCTTAATTATTTGTTATTCAAAGTACCTTGGATACCAACCTATATTATAGGTACTTATACAATGGGAAGGGCTCAACAATGTACCTATTCATTCATATTTTTTAAATATTGTTTTTATTATTCGTATAAAACATAATATAATTCAAAAGTTATGTATAGGTACCTAAAATATATTATTGCGAAATAAAATTGTTTACAGGGAAATCAAATGCAAATAAAAGTGACGTCATTCCTTTTAACGTTTTAAATATTGTTTTAAAATAAAGGAAACATATTGATAAATAACCTGCTCAACATTTCGGTTGGTAATTCAGAGAAGTTCGTTCACTCTCACAGGTGTAGGTAACTATTCAAATAAAACACACACACACGCTAGCAAACAAGTTTTTAAACAATCTATGAATCATGCATGATATTCGTCATCATCATCATCATCATAGAACGGTAACAGTATTGATTGTCTACCTCAAAAGTCCAATCTAATATTGAGAAAGGCAATGACTTAATCTAGCGTTTTATTTATTACCACTTCTAGCTATGGTGTTAAAAAAAATTTCACGGATCAAACTTCATAAGGAATTCCTACAAAGTTACATGCATGAGTAGATTGCCAGATTCCGCGTCGTAAAAGCTACAAGATCATTTTGATAAACTGTTTGTATTACCCATCGATGCGTGCTATGATGGGTAGTCAGTATCGGTACGTAGAGTTTTTGAATCCAAACAGAAATACGGCAAAAATGCGATGTTCAAACAAAAACTAGCGTGTCAATCACGCTGGAAGGTTATTTCAAACAAGCGTTGTTTTAGATTATGACGCTGAAGACCGTGACCTCCGAGAATACTTAATTGATGGATAAAAAACTAATCATACTTTGCTTAGCCGGCTAGCCGATTCAAATTGTTATCATTCGTCATATAATCACAGAGTTGACATAACAGAGCATTTCTCTTTTTTTTGACCACCAGTATGTTTTACAGTGTCCCACAACTTTGCCTACAAAAATCTTAAATTTTAAGCACTTCAAGGAGGAAGCGGTCTATGTAAAATATTCTTTGTTCTTTTCTTAAAGTAAAACTACCAAGAGTTGTTTAAAATGATTGGTTTAAAAGAATATATTCAATAAAATTCTAAACGTCCAAATACCCAATGTATGAAAAACGACTTGTCCCATAACAAATTTTGTTACTTCAAACTTCTTTCTTGTAAAAAATTCGTATGAAACATTACTTTTTTTTTAATATAACTTTTATGTTGTAGTATTAAGATTGATTTTTTATACCGAATAAATAGTATTATCGGTTATTTGTGTTTCAAAATTTAATTTTAGTGATGTCCCAAAAAAATGTTCCAAAATAAAATTCTTCTTTTGTTACCTATTTTATACACTTAAATTTAATTTTAAAACTACCAATTCTATTCCATTTACAAATGGCAACACTTTAGAATATTTCCTCAGTCACCACTTTGCATAGCTGCCATACTATCAGTGTATTTGACGCAGTTAAAGTTCTGCTTGCTTGGCGATATAAAATAAGTTTCAGTTTTTGTTACTAATTTGCGAGGTTAATTCAATGTATTATTACTCTTTACTATTATTTTAAGCGAAATTAATATATTAACTAGAATATTTTCAAAAAAAATCTAGAATTAGTTTAAATTTAACCATATTAAATTATTAAAAACACTTGCGTACACGTGTTTCGTTACTTCCTTTTTCGTTACTTTTGTGTAGTAACGTATAAGGGGAATTTTGAGTAACAAAAAAGAAAAATTATAAAGGTCTATTTACATCAACTTAAAAACTAAAAACCTAAAGCCTAATTTTTTAAGTTAAACTTAAAAAAAAAAAACTAATGGCTATGTAAGGATTGTAAGGACTAATAAATAGTACAAAAAAGGAGCTAGATGATAAAAGCTGTAAAGAATTGTCAAAAAAAATGAATCATACTAACCCTGTGCACTTACCAACTTTACATTTTCTTGAAATTTTAATGAGTATTAAAAAGTAATTACTGAAAACATATTTTGGTATTTCATCTATTTTTTTTAACCGCTACTTTTGTTCATTTTTTCTCTTTGTCATAATTTTGCCTTATTTTGAGTAAGTGGAGATGCTGCTTTACATTTTTTATTTTGTTACCGTCAGTTTTTTTTTTGTTACTGTCCCAATATGTTTTTACACGTTTTTTTAAATTTTTGTCGAATTAATTAAAATAATCCAAATAAAAATGATTAGAAATAAAAATATTTACGTGAAAATTTCCGACAAAATATGAAAGCGTATTCAGTTTCTGCTAGTTTTTAATTAAAACTAAAGTTTGAATAAAATTTTAATAAAGTAACAAAATAAAATATATTCTCTTCGAATTAAAAAAGAAAACTTCATATTTACCTGAAATTTCTTATTTTCATAAAATATTAAGTCCATGCAGTTTATTAAAATATCATTAAAATACCGTATATATTTCAATCTATTATTATATTGTTAATTTAAAAAGTAACAAAAATGGAATCCATTTTGTACCCTCACTTAGAAATTCTCAAATTTTAACTGTAATACTTAAATTAAAGGAGTTTCTTAGACAAAAACAGATTATTTATAGTCTATTTCATTAAATTAAGTAATAAAATATTTACATTTAACAACTTTTAAATTTTTGACAAGTTTAGAAATTGGTGGTCAAAAAAAAGAGAAATGCTCATCAGAGTAATTTGTACATAAAAGGACCGGTTATAATCGACTGTAATCATACGATTTTGTGAGCAGAGAGAACGCCTATTTCAAAAGGAATCATTATTTTTTTTATTATAGATTTGTTTACATTGCATATATTGGGAACTTCCCAATATAAGATAAAATAATTATCCTGATAAAGTCTGCATGTACAAAAAGAATTAAAAACCGAAGCATAAACCTTACTACAACCTTGGTTACATGCCAAGATTTCCAAGTAACTTTGACCGAGTTATTCTTTTGAATGAAGCGATGTTTTCTGAAGAAATTAATAAACGGAAAACAGGCTTTGAAAACCGTTATATTTAAATAAAAACATATTATACGGAATTATCAGGCAATGACATGTAGAGCTAGCGTGTAACACATGATGTCGTAAGTAGTTTCATTTGTTACATATTAGTGGTTAACCATATAAGCTAGTGCTATATAAATAAACATTGGAACCTACGTCCTACAACGTTTTTAACATTATGACGTCGCGACGTAATGTTTAGTGACATCTAATAAAGGATATAGTGGCATACTATGTAAGGTAACCTTGTATTATAAGACACTATTTTATTTGATGATTGTTTCTAGTAACCAATGGGAAGAGTTTAAGATACTCCAGAATGGAGAAGATAATGTGACTACTACTGCAATAGATATTTCAGCTAGTTTGCTTTGCTTCATTAGTTGCAGTAGAATTTTCTTGATTTATAATGAATATTGTATAGTTTTAAATAGATGTTTTGCTAGTTGAAAATATAAATAAATTTAATGTCCCAATTACCTCTGTAACGGAAAACGAATATTTATCGAATGTTTTGTAATGCAGTTTGTTTAGAGTATTGTGGCGCCTTAGCGCAGTTCACATTAACCTAGAAATCCAGATTCAATCAGTGAATACCTCAGTTTATATAGCCTACGGTCGGAGTAGCAAGCTGAATGCCTCAGACCAAAGTTTATCGCTAACGTGTTATAAATGGGTGCATGGCGCCGTACTATCACAAGATTGACGTCTAAATACACGTCTGTTTATAAAAACACGTCATCATAACTCACCTTCTGTAATCAGCATTTATTGGTAGAGTCAGGAGAAAGCCATAAATATTTTCATAGCTCTATCCCAGTTCAAAATGTTTATTTTAACTAACTTTTCAATCCTGTAGATAAAGCTGAATTAAAACGTTTTCCCAAAATATATTTGACCGATAGTTACACTTTAAAGTGATCGTCAGCATCATTCCAGTACGTTTGACATTAAATATATTTAAACCGGGAACTTGACTACTTAATGTTGACCTACGACATTAACTGGCGGTATGTTTGGGGCGCCATCAAGTCGATTTAATTAACGTAATACTTCGGGGATCGCTGTAAATTAGTTTAGCAGTAGCCAAGTGGCATACGCGACAAGGTCGCCGGTTATCATCCTATTGTTTCGTGTACCATGTGTCTGTCGGTTAGTTACGAATAAAATATTATATAGACGTTAATTTAACTAAGTAATTATTTATGTTGTTGCATAATTTGAGGAATTTTGAGCATCCAGACGGTTCAAAAATATAACAATTTTAATTTAAAATCAATTTTTTGTAACAAATTGTAATTTTTTGTACTTATTAGCACAGAAACTTTATTTAAAGTAATTTTTCTAACCTATTTTAATAGTACACATGAAATCAATTGTTACAAATGCGTTTGTGCACTGAAAATTGAGCCAAATTTACTAGCCTACTTTTAAATAGGTGAACCACGTGTGACGATATAGTAATATGAGTTGTTGTCAAGGCGGTTTAAATACATTTTCATTGGCTAGCTAGGTGCAAATTATGCCAAAGTTACTACACACATGACACAGAATATTTTTTTAACTTATGATATATACTACTATTTTGTATATTCATTTAGTAGAATAATAAAAAAGATTAAAATGGAATTGGTAGGTAGGTACTATTTAGTAATCTGTGTAGGTACTTAAAATCGAGACAAGCGTCTGAGAATGTCTCAGAGATCTTTGTGGTTAAATTAATGTAGCTATTTAAAAAACAATAAATAAATGTCACATTCTTACAATACTGGTCTACCTGACGCTCAATCTGTCAGTATATTAACAATATGATCAATTAAAACTTCAACGTAGGTACACTGCGTGCGATAGGCGGAAACTATTAATGTGACGGAGTATTTTATGATTACTGAGCAATTCGATTGACGTCGAATAACGATTAACTAATCAACATTGCTCTTTTCTACTTAAACGTCAAATATTCAGAGTTCAAATTCCAATAATTTTCCCACAAAGCGTTTTTACGAATTCACCTGACATAAGTTCTTAACTTAAATTTTTATCGAATCATTTTCAATAAGTATTTACTATAAACAAATGCCTAATGGAAATTTTCGAGCTGATATTTATGTGATGTGCAAAATAATCTAATTTAGTTTTTCTTGTGAATGGATCCATATTGCGATTGTTTTATCTTGACCGGTGAATGTCCGGACAACGTTCCCTTTTCACGGATCTGGAAAAAGATCACAAATACACGGAAATAGCCTCAAATTTTGTTTGAGAACTTGGCAGATAATTAAAATAATCTGCAGTTCATTGCCTTCCGTGTCCTTCTTCTAATAAATACTGTCAGAGATAGCCGTGATCTCATCGAAATTATAAAAATAGCTCCAAAATTGATATTCGGGAAATGTGAACAATTCTTAGGTTCTCATAACACGTTTTAAGCACGTTGAATTTCAGTAGGATTAACTTTTCACATTTAGTTTCCTAAAGATCAAATATTCTTTAGTTTTGTAGTGTCGTAAATTTGTTTAATGGTCAATAAATACGTAATAAATCATGGGATTGGATACAGTTTTGCGATAGTTCGTGTTCTTCATGCTTCTTCTCTTCATGCGCGAATTGTGGAATCAATTTGAAGTATGATATTGAAGTTTTTCGTGTCGAGATTGCTCTGTTTTTTATTGGCGAATAAAAAAGATTGCGATCTTTAACGAGAGTCTGCAATAACAGCACGTATCGATTGCCGTTAAGGCGATTCACCCCGATTGAAAATATTTCAAAATGTTTTGCGAATTATTCTCTACTGTATCATTGAGTTATTGTGGTATTTCTTTCAAGTAGTTACACGTCTCTTGAGCAATTCCTGCAGTTATCAATCATTCTACGTCTATGCTAATATTATAATAGGTGCTTTAATTGCATCGTTATGTCTCGTCGATAATTCTTCTGTAAACAAGGTGAGGTTAGTTCAAGAGGGCATTCGATTAATTTATTTATTCTTGTTTGTTTTCTAAATATTTTCTTTACTTGAAAGTGTGTCTTCATTATTGTCGTGATTTGTAACTTACGCTCCTATATCAGCACTTTAATTAAGGTTGGAATGTCGTAGACAACCATTAGGAGGCAATCTAACTTTACGTGGTCAATATTTTTGAGAATATGTTAAAGTTAAATAGGAAATATTATGGAAATATTTATCAAAACAGAAATACGTCAATTAGACATAAGCAAATATCAGCTTCATCAATATCATTCTATGTGTATGGTTGCAATTAAGTAGGTACTTGACGTAAACTATGATCTTGTCATAAATGACATTCATTGAACAAGTAAAATCATTGCTTGTTATTATTAATTACCTTCTTAAAATTAGTCATTTCATTTTATCAATAACTTGATTTCATGTAATTCAGTTATAGGTAAGTACTTACCATAAAATACTGAGTTACCAACAACTAGGTAATTCATTATTATATCGAACATAAAGTCCCATTGCTGACAGTGTCCGGCTAAAGTCCTGTTGACCTCGATTCGCAGGTTTTGCATTAATTTATATTATTTATTCCGTCTGCAAATTCCCTCTGAGATTATCTTTCAAATATTTCGTGACAAATACAATCCTTATTCATGCATAGGTAAGTACCTAACTAGTATAGTTTATTTTGAAAATGTATTTCTCCCATCTAGGTACCTATCTAAGTACCTATACCGTAAATTACGTACCTATAGTTGTTAAGTGTGCCGAAAAGTGTGCATGGGCCTTCTTCACTCAACGAAACAAAACCCCACTGGCTATAGTTTACAAGCTGTCGAAACATAAAGTATCCATTCTTATTTGTTTTCTAACTGTTAACAGATTAAACAATTGTTAGAACTATAAACCGCCAACGCGGCACCGCATGTGTTTACAGTAAATGAAATAGCACGTGAATCCAATCCTGATCGGGAGACGATAAAAATAATTGCAAAGCTATGTCCATTGTTTCTTATTCCCACTGTTTATTTATTACTTAGATTGTAAACATTTTATAACCTTCTTAGGAAAACGACTCTTTGCAATTACTCTGTACTTACCTGTAAAGTTAAAAATATCTGTTATTGCAATCTTTCAGTATTAAGTACGTTCATAAGTTTTTATTTAAATAAACAACGTACGTATCACACGGAATTAGTCCTGCATTTCAAAATTCTAGCTATATTGCAGTTTGCAGTAGGTAGGGGCATGAAGCAGGTACGAGTATTGAGTTGACAGTGTACCTAATTCGATAGTATTGTATAGTATTGTTAAATTATTTAATCAGAATTTTAAAATAAGAAGTTATAATCAAAATTAGGTAGGTAGACACAACCTTGAACATTTTATGCTTAATTCAATTTGTCTTCAAATGCTAGTTAATTTAATATTTAGGTAAACTCCTTTACTCTGGCAACCCTATCGAAATTGCATCCTGTGGAATATTTTGGGGGATTTTCGATTCTTATCTGGACCATGAAAAGTTCTCTGGAGCATTGACCCACATTTAGATATCGCGGCACATTTGGCAGATGGTTGGCAGACACGTCGTTTTAAAATACGACGGCCGACTCGCCGGCCGAAGTATCTCGTAACTGTATTGTGTATTGGGGCTCTAAATCTGATCTGGCTTCCGGAATCTAATAAATGTTAGTTGTGAAACTTTTTAGCTAAATTATTGAATGAAACTAAATAAGAAGAATAAATATCGTGAAAGACTACCTACAAATCTCTCTTTTTATTCTGTGCAAGAATGACAAGTTTTAATTTATTAATCATTCATCGCTTTCAACAGTTGTTTTCCGGAAAAACCAAATGAGATCACACCAAAGATTCTCAAAGCATCGTCACGTTCATATAATTTCAGTTTCTTTGAAACGATCGCGAGATGTTGGCACAAATATTAATAACGGTATCCAAAATGTTAAAGTTACTATATTGTAGTGCCTAGCTATCTCAGTAATAAAGTGTAGGTACTTATCTACAAGTACTTACCTACTTATAGGAGCTTTATTAAGTTTTGTCTCTTTATCTGATACTCAGTTTAGTTCCACATTGTATCTAATATTCAGTCTCTGTTACATTTTCAAAGACTTCAAAACTCGTAACAAGTATAAGGAGCTTTCCTTTCGAGAAAATTCCTGAGGTCATTTATGAGCAATCAAATTATCGTTATGTTGTAGCCTTTAGGGTATCATTTAATATTGCTACTGGACTCACCGTCCATGTTCTAAATCTCCTCCTTTTTGCAATCAACTCGTGAATACATTAGGGACATCGTTACTTTACTTTCTCAACCACTTATTTTGGGATTACAAGACCGAATGTTTGCAAGCTTATAATTTACTCTCTTAAAAGATAAACTGAGTTTTTATAGCAATTTAGGCAATACACAATGTAAGCGTAGGTATGCGAAATTCCAATGCAAATGAACCATTATTTTCTCCTAGATTTTGGGCTAATTGACAGTTAGGTAAGCTGAATTTTATGTATCTAGTAATTAAGCCTAGCTTTAGTATTCTGTTTGTTAATTGCCTGCCTGACTTAAACGCGCCTTTCTCTTCAAACAATACAGCTTCAATTATCAAGTAGAAATCGTTAGAAAGGATAAAGTTTTATTCAATTACATAGACGTTTACTAATTTGCGGTTTTTTCAGGAGTCTTATTTGAAGACCAGAATAATTGTATTAAAGAATGTGAGATAAAGTTACCTATTGTCAATTAAAATGACGACAGAACATCTTACTATTTATGCTTAACGTAACTTCCAATAGAAAACACATTCGTAATCACCAGACCGTAACTTTCCGCTCATTCAATTCGTACAGTTTTTTATGCAAAAAGAAATTTCTGAAAAGTAAAAGTATTCTCTCGAAAGCAAATTACTTTCAAAGCGAACGGCTTCACATTGTACTTAGTTCAAGATTGATAATTGACAACATTAGGAGCGAAAGTTGATAATTTTGTAATTTTCTAGCATGATAAGTAGATACCTAGTAAAACTAAAGGTTACATTCTCATCGTTCTGTATTGTACTTAGACAAAAACCCAAATTGTCTATGAGTATCCCTAACTTTCAAGTTTAAGAAGCATATTTTATAGTTACTCATAATGTTATCATATGCAATTACTGATAGTAACGTTTCTCTTGTTTCAGTGTCAACATTTCTTCCCCAAGCATTATGATTTACAAATGGATATTATGATAAGAGTGAAGTGTTGCCAAGAAACTAAAAACCCAAAGTGACGAAGTGCCTGTAGGTGTCTGTAAGTGCTGCGTTCCGTGTGATCCGTGTCCCTTTTTAATCAAAATGTCAGATAAAACGTCGTCGTCGGTCGGCCCGAGAAGTTTCGAGACTATTTCGGAGGAAGACCTCGCGTCGCCATGGGATAACTTGTTGGGAGATGTGAAGCATGCTGTTCCTACAATTGTGAAGACCGACGCTTCGAGTACTACGATCGAGGAGGTGTCCGCGCACCCCCAGGCGATCGACCTGGAGGCGAGCAAGCTGACGAGGTCCAAGAGCCTGAACCAGCGCCGGAACAGCAGCAACGGTCTCCTGAGCTCCATCCCGCGGGGGCTGCGGCTGTCCCTTCGAGGAGTTCGGAGCGAACCCTCCAGCGTCAAGGACGTACCAACCACTAGAAACGATAGCTCTCTCAACCTTCTTCTTAGGTGAGTTTTCTACTTTTGATTTCCATTTTCCTCCATTAAAAGGACTAATAAGGAACACAGTTAAATGACCACACTAAAATACTTATTAGCTATTCTAAAATTTGAAGATAATCATAAGAAATAACGAGCAGGAAACTAGCCCTAGGTTAATTATATGTGTGTAGATGAGTAGGTATTTTTATTACAATCTATCATTATTACCATCGCTATTTCAAAGGCAAACCAATTCATGTTAATAAATCTATTTGCAGTTGCTCCGTTCAAATAAAAACATATGACCGAAATATCCGTTGGTCAATTTGTCATTTAAGTACTTGACATCTTTCAATCTGGACTTGGGAAAAATATATGTCTCTTTATTATAAAGATCTAACTAATAATACATGGTTTTTAATGATTTATCAAATAGTCGAGCCAATACATTCACGTATTAAAATAAAAGGTCATTTCAAGAGTATAGACTTTTATGCATTTGCGTTTAGGCAGTCTCTTCACGGTGACATTTAAAACTAAACGTGAGAAAAGCTAAGCTTGACAGACTCTTTCATATGAAATAGAAGACCGCCAAGGCGATTCATCCACTGCACTGGTGCGTATCGCATGGCGCCCAGCTGGCTTCATCTGTGGTCACGTTCTTGTTTATAGCATCTCCGATACCCAGGCTTTTTAATTACTCACTCTCTAGAAGCCTTCCACTTTATTACCGACCTTCAGCGAGATGCGTAAGGTTTCTGCAATAAACTGCAATAATAACCTCGTTTCATATTCGCTTGTGATTATATCAAAGTAGGTAGAGTTCTGTAAATAAGATCTAAAGAACTATAGGGAAGGAAAGATTTTTATAACAATCTGTGGCATTGTCTGTACATCTTTCATTATATACGACCAATTACATACTAATAAATAACGAGTAGGTACGACAGTTTTACTACAAAAGCCACATTACGTTTACGTCACTACCGCTTAACAAAAGGAATCACGACCGCTATAAAAGGGCTTCCGTTGTTAAATGGCTTTCAAATTCAAAATGAATCGTTTTGCGCACTTTCTCGGACCTTATGCAAAATTTTGCACGGAGGAAACGGACGTCCTTACTTGAAAGAAATAGACGCTTTGACTGCAGGAAACCAAACGGTCAGATAACAATACTATTATTGCTGTGACAATGGCGGCGTAACCTCAAAATTTTTAAAACGGGGACGTCTCTATTTATCTTGCATTGTCAAGTGTTATTTCTGAAAACTATGAAGTGACACTGAATGTCATTTTGCTGGATATAGATATTATGTCATCTATTGACTCTTTACTTGTTTTTGTGAAGAAAAACTTGTAGGTGAACCAATGACTCTCGCTACTCGCTACAACACTTTTTAATATTATACCTACACATCTACTCTTTTTGCCTATTATTTTCCTTTTAACTTATTAGATACCACAGATACCTATAGATTTTACATACAAGTAAGCGACGATTAACGTAATAATAGATGATCTTTTTGAGAGTTTTGTACTTGTAAACAACAAAGAGTTTCGACTTTCCACGTTCGCAAATGGCGGACTAACGGTTTCAAATACACTAATGTATGTACGTACGTTTCGCTAATCACTACAACGAGTATGTTATCAAGTGCCTACGGTTATTGATAAGCAAGTTTGTAAGCTAACTGAGGTCAGATAAAGCACACGGTTTCGGCAAGTGAAAA
This sequence comes from Anarsia innoxiella, assembly GCA_947563765.1. Classification (NCBI taxonomy): domain Eukaryota; kingdom Metazoa; phylum Arthropoda; class Insecta; order Lepidoptera; family Gelechiidae; genus Anarsia; species Anarsia innoxiella. The sequence continues at coordinate 4,603,513 of OX387403.1, forward strand.
ACTGTTTTTGAAAACAAGACCATTAGCAGATGACGTTTGATAACCTGAAGGGTAGACTAAAATAACTTTAGCAATCACTTACTGAATATCAGAAATTCTTTTTTCACTTAATTATAAAATATCCAGAGGTTATAAATAAGCGATAATAAAATATTTTTGTTGTTTATTAACAGAAATATTACAAAGTTAACAAATACAATGTAAAGGAATAAAAAGATTCTTGGTACCAAAAGGATTACTTTCTAATGTGAATAATTTCCCTTGCCATTTAAATGATGTACAAATTCCTGACACGGTGTTTACCAAGAACGAGCCGAGGCCATTCACTTCCTTCGTATTCGTTCTACGTGTCAACCTTAGGAGTCTCTCGTAAAACACGTAGGTATTATCCTTTCATGAATTGTTTAGAAAAATTGTAGACTCGGAAATCTCGATCGGAATATTTTGGATTCCATCACTTGTTGTTCAGTGACATAATAACCTTTGCTTTCATAAAAAAAGAGTATAAGAGTTATGTAATAAAATAAACCTCCACATAATATTGAATGTGTCGGATACACAGGATATACTCTTAATTGAATAACTTTCAATTTGCAATTTTAATTAAAGGTTTAGAAATGGAGACGTAGTTTATTGAAGACTTAAGGGTGTGCGTGTACGCCTACAAACGTCAATATTCGCAATCGAAGTTTGGTTTCCTGGCGCGGTGCGATATCGCTCCTTGCATCGGCCTTAGTGTCGATATACACACTTTATTAATAAAATGATATTAGGATACTTATCAACTATTTTTATCAATCACAAGCGGGTACTAGGTAGGTACCCACTTACCTGCATGGTTATATGTACCCATAGTTTTACATAAGACAAGAGGTACGTAATGGTATAAAAAGTAAAATGTCAGTTGAATAAATACTTATTTACGAATTCTATGAACATACTCATAAGTAGTACATAGTAACCCATTGACGTCACCACAATTCTGTATAATATAAAGTAAAGAAAAATGTGAGGTGATGAAAATTTACGTAAAAACAAATGAATTGAGAGCAAATACAATAGCAGCCTGTGAAAACAATATATAAATTGATTTACATATCGTCAGCAGAACTAAAAAGCGGTACGAGTAACTTATTTCATAAATATTCTAATAAAAACGGTTGTTATTTTGCATATGTTATGATTTTGCCAGTGTCTGCTCTCTCTGGACGGAGATCAAGTAGAGAGCCCTTATTGTCTGTGATAGGAATTTGACAGGCTAGCTTAATTATTATATGATATACTTATTTAGTTATTTTCTGCAAAAATCCTGTGTAATGAATATGAGGTAAACAACAAGTAAGTAAGTAAATAGTTATTACCTTCTTATCAGCAAAACAAAATGCCATCAGTTAAATGTAGAGACAAGGTAAACAAATATTGAGTACCAATGTAGTCACAAGGAAAAGTTTATTTCTTTGTCACAACACATTATGTAACTAGAGTACAAGAACTTGGATTTACCATTATACAGAGATCAAGGTAAATGGAGTTTAATAGTTGATCTGTTAAATGCAAATTAGGAGCCTAAAATTCATTCCACGAGCAGATTTGCATGCGTGTAATACTTTTCATCTAGAGAATGAGTCATTCCTAATAATCATTCTCTTTTGTGGTTCATTCAAGGATGCATTAGTTTAATTTTAGTCTTTAAAAGTTTACGAATATGAAATAGAATTGAAAAAATATATTACAAATACTTAAATTAATAAATGTGTGAAACGCCTTATGTGACAATGGCATGCTCTACCATAAAAATATTTCAAAAGATTTTCAAACAACCGCAATTGAAGACAACGTTTGTGGAAACAAACTTCGCTAGTTTGTTCTAAATCTATATATATAAAAATGAAACCCGTTTTCCGTTGTCACGGCATCACGCCTGAACGGCTGGACCGATTTCGCTAATTCTTTTTTTAAAATGTTCATTGAAGTCCAAGGATGGTTCTTACGGTGAGAAAAATTCGAATAATTGCCGGGAAAGCCCTAAAACAGACCTTTTCTTTTTCCCATACAAATGTGTTCTTACTAAAATGTAGAGTCAATTTGAACTTTATTCCTACACAATAAAGTTCATTCTAAGGCGGGACGAAGTTCGCCGGGACAGCTAGTCTTCAATAAAATTAAATAGGGAAAAAATGACTATCAATGTTTATTAAACACCTCGTCATTGCTTAAACGTCCTTAGAAATCAACGCCTACAGACATAAGCTCGAAGAAAAACTCTATAATGCGTGATTCATACAAAGTAGTACTTTGTATGTACTGAAGGCAGAAGCAGGTTGTATGTAATCGATCTTATTTTCAGTACATACAAGTAAGTTCAAATGACTCATGGTTATGCTCATAAACTTATAATAGAAGTATTAAACTAAAATGTTTCATCACATTGTAATTTAAACGTTACGATAACTTATGTCAATTTGGTGGAAACAATGCTAGTCTCAGAGTAGTGTGTACAGAGTAATTTTAATTAGCAGCATAAGTTGCGATTAGGTTGAGCTATAATTATGTTACATGATGACGAAGCAATAGATACGGCAATTTTCATTTAAGTCACGAAGTAGGTACGATTATTTGTAAAATAAATATATATAATAATTGAGAAAACAAAACTAATGGATACTAGTAAAAAATAATCAATTATTTTCAAAAGTTATTAATTACTTCACACCTTACTATTGATTGTACTCTTAAGACCATCCGAAGTAAAAATAGTCTAAGTTTTTATTGTAGTAACACGATGCAGTTAAAGTCCTTTGTTGCAAAATGATGTAACTCTTGCACTTACAACTACCTACTTACTAAAGAAGTATAAAAATAAACCACTACAATAGGCAAGTAAAGGTCTTTTGTACTTACTACATGTAATCTTCTAATTATTACACAATTCTTGTGGTCTTGACTCTGACGTCCCACTCATTTTATATCACTACAAGATTTATCAATAAAATTATGTCTTAAGTTTAGCGGTTGAAAAAACTGGAATCGGTGACTGATGCCGTTTGACATATAACATGGTATAACCACTTACATTTATAGACAGCTTTCTTTCAGACCACACGCGTTATGATCACTTGTTGAATTTAAATTAACTATTCGTAAACGTTATAACTTTACTTTATATGCCAAGTCATATAGTGAAAATGATGATTCCTAAAATAATTACTTAGATATTTGGGCCGACTTTTTTGTCTTATAACTTCCTTTGTTTCAATTCAAATTATTTTACACGTGTTCTCATTTATTACTTTCCTCATTCAGTACTGAAATGTTAACAGCGAGTCAACTCTTAACTAAATATAAAGATAACTTCTTTATACAAATAAAGTAACTCGTTACGGCAAACATTTACCTACCCATAGTATAGGTAGGTATAGATAGAAAACTGCTTTATCATTTGTACAATACATTGAAGGTGTCCAAATAAGTAAAAAACTTAGCAGGTATATTTTATTGTTTCTTTGAATCCGCTTCGAATTTAGAACTTAGGTCATAAATCAATGACATTTAAAAAGAAAACCACGACTCTACCCTTTCCGCTTAGCGTTTTTTGTGGTTGAAACTTTTTGCTGTCGAAATAATGATACCTCTCCGAGTATAGTTATTTCGCGAACCATGACTCACCTTCTAACCGAGCCGTTGACCTATTTGATTAAAACTAACGGCCATTTACGTTACAGATATTCAAATCATAATAAATAACGATACAGACATTTCCATTCAATGATAAGTACCTACACAGAAACGTTTACAAAGAAACGCAAACTTAATTATTTGCTTATTAAATAACACGGTTAAAAGTCGAGGATAAGTTGAAGTACATAAAGGCTAAATTATAAAAAAACCTGGCTTCAAATTTCAATGCCATCTAGTAGTGAGTAGCAGAACTAATTGTGCTCCTGAAGACACGCTGAAAGACGATCGCGTGTCAAGCACGTGTGTGGACGCAGCTATTTCAGATCCCACAGTCACCGAACACCGACTTGGCAACGAACCCATGCTCATTGAGGATGAAGTTCATTCCAAATTAATCTTCTTCTAAGATAATTTCAAAAGCATTTTCATTTTCCAGATTTTCTTGCGTAATTTAGTTTCTCAATAGTGTCAGTTTCGCAATTAAATTTATTTTAAAACGTCCTTTGGGTGGTGAAGTTTACGAATAGGTCTTGGTCTAGTAAAGTATTCGTGTTGTAATAATGTGTAGTCTCATCGTTCCAGATCAGGCACACTTAACAAATACAACACTTCGAAAGCCGCTTTACCCAAAAAAATGTCTTTGTTTCATAATAAAACTATGCCATCAGCTAATTATTAACTTGAATACTAAATGAAACATTGTGAATCAATATAAACATTTGCTATTGAAAAACCGTTACAAAGTTCAGTGTAAAAAAGCTTGCGTTTGTCTTAGTATTAGTCACTGTGTTTCTTGGCTGCAGTTGCCGCGAGGAAAATCCAGTTACAAATCTCCAGAAATGTACTCGTACGCCTAAAATTACTCTCCAATGTCTTTCCTTAGAATTAATCAAACTGTATTACTATGATAATAAATAGTAATAGGTATGACAATTATGACCTGCGAACTGCGAACGTGGATGACACTTCCTGGTAGAATATTTTTACGCAAAACGACATCTTGAAATGAAATACAGTTGTTATGTACGTCATCGCTGGCAAACGTGGACATTGTGACGTCACGGTTATTTCGAGTATAATAAACGACATAATCCTACGTCAGTAATCGAGTAGATTCGCACAGATATAAGTATAAAGCATATTATACCTACTAAATGCCGCAAGATAAACGTGACAGATTTCCTACTTAATTAGGTTTCTTGGCTCATTATATGCGTAGTTGTTAGGAAATTGCAATGCGTTTTAATAAAGGATTATAATATAGGTATATCGTGTTTGATACTTAGATTTTAGACTTATGGCAGCACCAACAGTGCCTTCTTTTGATATAATTTTGACTGTCGATTGGAAAGAATTGTGCCATTTCATAAAAAAAATATAAATAAATCAAATAAATAAACTCGAAGGTGAAAGCGAGAAAAGAAGATGGAGGTCGTAATGAAGGTTGCTTCGTAATGCAGTCAAGTGCATTTGTCCTCGGCCTTCAAAATAAAATTAACTCAAAACTATTAAACAAGAAAATTAAGAACTATTGCTTCGTATTTCATAATTATAATACGGTTAGCGTTATATTATCGTTTCATAGTGCTTACGAGACCTAGTTACTTACGAGATCATCAACGGGATTTTGGAAACCCAAAGCTTCGTCTTACGCATGAAAATGCATCAAAATCTCTTTCGAAAGCTACAAAACTTCCCATTGCTCATTGGTATATAAAAATTTATTGAAATAAGATACAGATCATCCAAAATCCCATGCGGACCCTCAGAGTCCCAACGGTCAATGACATGGGCAAATAAGTCAATAATTTGGCAAAATTCGAATTCCGAACGATTACGTTGTTAATTAACGTACTTATCATAACTGTCGCTGTTACGAGAAAACTGTTGGAGTTGTGCAGTTGCCCAATATTTATAAATGTCAAGACTTTCTCCTGATTCAAGAAGTAGGTAGGTAGAGACGTTCTGAAATGACCCGTTAATCAATTGATATCATGGCTACTAACTTAGTCACATGCAAAATGTGATGTACGTACTCTTAGAACGTCCCGAATAATTATGTTTAATTATGTACCAACTTAAAACGTATCATGTACGGATCTATATACTTAAGTACATTCCTATTAAAATAGACGATGTTATCTGCCCATCTCGCATTTGGCTTTATAGCTTATTTCTTAATTACTTACAGAATATTTTTAGCACATTTACGATCCAACATACTTACTCGTACGAGAAGCGTTCAGACATCTCTTTCATCTCTCCATACTTTTGTTATGGAACATCATAATTCGTTGGAAACTCGAATTAAAAGTAGACTAGGAAAACAAAGCTTATTGTTTGCCAAGGCTGGCACGTTTCAGTCTCTCGTTATCTGGAGGGAAGTACAGAAAATAAAACATATCCCAACTATCGGTTTCCGCATGACGAATGTATGTAAACCGCAATCCTACTCACGCGTTTCACTCACGTGACTTCTTTATTTACAATAACATATCAATGCTATTTGCATTACAACTATAAGAAAAATTATGTTGCTCAAACATTAAAGGAATTTTTAAGTTTATAAAATAAATTAGAATAATACTTACAAGATAATTTTATAACAAAAACCTACATAGGTAGGTATATACCCCATTGATAAAAACCTTAGTTAAAAAGTGACTATCTGCATTCCTATATTATTTATAAGATTTTAGTAACATGAAAGCATACTGTTAAAAGCAGTCTAGACAGTCGGACTATTTCCCTCAAGTTGTATCACTTAAGCACAACGCAACGTCTACGCATCATATCATTCCAACACGCCATATGATACTCGTTGTGAAATCCGGTCATAGCCATCATAATAAAGTTATAAATTGAATTAAAATAATATTTTCAGTTTCATTTTCAAGTGCTTTTATTTACGTTCCACACGGGATGGTTCAGTCCAAATATTTATCTGAAAGTCTTTAAGATCACTCGTAAATCTTAATAAAACCGATGAGATTGGAAGACGTGCGCATGTATAGAGCAGTGTAGATTTTTCTTCGAAAAAATAGAGCGGGCGACGTCGCGACGTATGGCGGCGCCACCGGCTGCGTTGGCACGGGACGCCTGTAGTATTTGTTTGTGAACGTCTTCGCATCTGTTTCATTAAACATCCGCCCGTTTCAGTATTGGACCACTCCTCTTCACAATCGGTTCGAGTGGAAAGTCTGTCGCACGTTCTTATTGACAGACGTAATTTTTTCTTCGCCGCCATTTTCCGTTTTACCAAGTCCCCTTTCGGTGTTTCTTAACGATGACTTTGGGGACGAAACGTAAATTCGTGGTGCTTCTGTTCGATATAAAAGAAGTGTTTAGTGAATCGCTTATCAATGTTCTGCTGAAAGACAGAGTGGAGACAATTTTGTAACGAGTAGATCATAGTCGCTTTTTGTTCTTTGCTAAATTATAGTATTTAATGTGTGATATTTGTAGTTCCTAAGGTTATTTAGGCGCTGGTTTCGCCAAAATACGTAGAATAGTAAAAACTCTTTTCATATACCTTGTATTGTATTGGTTCTGTTGAGTTAAAAGATAAAAGTAAAGATGGAAGAAAAAATGTCAGGACTGAAAAAATGCGTGAGCCAAATATCGATGTTTATGACTGGCAAACCGATCAACTCATCGGAATCAGCATGGATAGAGGAAATGCACAAGTAAGTGTAGAAAACATTGGATATAACAGTTTATTAAAATAGTCATGCTTTCAGACGCTCCTTGTATACCTACTCGTAGATACCGGCTGTTGGTAGAATATTTGGCAGCCGTTTACCAGCTGATGTCACTTATTTATCTAATCGGTCTCTCAGAAAGTTGAAGTTTTTCAGAAATAAAACAATAGGTCGCTTACCTACCCGCATTGAACGTCATTTGTTTTCAAACATTCTGTCAATAAGAATGGCAACACACATAAACGAATAACAAAAGTTCAGGAAACGGTGTTAAAGTTACGACTTCGACTGCTAATAGGGGGGCCACCAGCTATTTCTTGATAAATAACTGAATTTTAATAACACTTTAAAATTCTTAATACTCAAAAAATAAACTTTATTCTAAACAGGAAAACAACTAAAAAGCGCTCGTTAGTCATTTATTTTACTTTCCTTTTAAGTGCAACTAATGCAACTCAGTTTTCTGTGTCGAGGCAGTCATTAGTTCTCGCCAGCAATTATCAATATATTAGATTACGAGTGTACTGTCGACGCAGTCATTAAAAACTTTAATGGTAATTACTAGCCACGCAATTTTCATGTCTAGTGGTTTCCCTTTTGCTCATTTAGAAATATTTAATTAGGTCTAGATAGCTTTTGCATATAAAACTACGTATCTATTTCATGATTGAAGATATTACTTAAATACTAGCGCCATATTTCAAACGTGCATTAAATTGATATAATCAAATGAATGACTTCATCATGTAAGAAATTCAATCCTGAATAATAACAAAAATGTTCAAACAACAAACCAAATGGTTATATTCACCCAGGTCTATTTTCTAAAATATAGTTTTAATGAATGTGGTTACAATTCTTATAAGTACATGTGCATTCAATGAAACTATAGAACCATTCAGAATTTTATATACTTTTACATACATATGCTAAGCCATCCCTTTGGGTCACCATACGAACATAACCAAAAAAGATTGATTGGTAAAAAATTCTCATAATTAAGTTAAAACGATCGTTTCTCCTTCCACGCACGATCATTCCTTTTTAACGGTTTTGCGTTCCTGAGTGTATCTACCATTATATTATAATAAATGGCTTATGTCGTTTTAAAACATGAACGTAATGCTTAGGTATTTAAATCATGTTGTGCTAACTGGATAAATAACAGCAATTGGCGGTACCTACAGCAATTAATCATTAAGAATCAGAACCGACGTCTCGTGTATAAAGAAACGTGTCCAATGATTGATTGGGTTTATTAACTAGATCCATATCTTAGTTAATATACCTACCCAGTTTACATACAAATGAGTAATGTATACCAATACTTATGCAACTAGGAATACAGAGCTATTTGATTAGTTTGTTTTGTTTCTTAAGAACATCAATAATCCCGAAATTTTGTCCATGAAAGAGAACAATTAACTCCAAGAATCACCGGTCGATTTAAGATATTTCAATTAACTTTATACAAAATACCCGACTAGCTGCAGATCTTGATTATATGAAGAATCCCACATAACTTCGGTAAATATAGATAGGTACCTAAATGTTTTATCATGGCAGCTTTTTACTGATAGATAAATTGTTGAGTGGTACCACTTATTACATTGAAGTCACTCGAAAGTAAATGACGCACTTAACTGAAAAAGTTTACATAATCTACGTGTATTATACAATATACCTACAATTTACGTAAAAGGTTTTAAGTTAAATAATCAAATCTAAATATATGTCAAAAAATGACCCTTTCGACTTAAACTAATTTGCAAAATTAAAAATTAATGATCTATCTTTACCTAATCGTTTACTTAATACATAGTTCTTAGATCAAAAGTCAGACAGTATGAACCATTGAATTTAAATCTATCGCTCCCATGACGTCATTTCGCATTATGAACCATTTCATTCTCTCACTTTGCATACTACACATTCTATCAAACCATTACGAAAAATAAGTAGACAATGACTGTCGAAATGTGATTTTATTTGTCCATTCATTCAACGCAAACAAATAATATGAGTTCATTACCATTCAAATTGATTGATTAATTGTATTTACCAGATTTTTCGAGCAACGACCGCTCTCAAGTAATTTATTTAGACTGTTGATATCAAACAATTGTTTGGTTATTAGTAAGCAGTAGAGTTTTGTAAACTAGCTGCTTGGAAAGCCTCTCATTGTAAACAATGTAAAACAATATCCTGTCTGACTGTAGTAACATTATTTTGTCAGTTCAAATGTGATGAACTCTTTTCGATTTTTATTTCTTTGTTGGCGATCCGACAGGGTGACGTCTAATAAGGCTGGTAGCACATCTAGACTTACATGATTTTAACAAATCAAGGAATATATATTAATTACCTTAAAGAAACACGACGCGCTTTTATGCATTAGCGTTCGATTCGCCTCCGTGGTTTGATGTAAGAAGTTTGACTCTTCAAGGCGTAAAGGATTTTATTAGTAAAGACTTGAACAGCTGATTAAAGACTCAAACAGATAAGAATAAGTAACTCTCCCATACTAAAAGCTGAAATTACAATTTGCAGATACCGCCAAGCGCGCTATGCGGCCCGTCGTGTTCGTAAGCGCGTCATCTTCAAGCACGGAGACTGCAATGTAGTGCAATGGAACGTGGCCAAACGCAGGCGCCGATACCTCCAGGACATCTTCACCACCCTCGTGGACGCCCAGTGGCGCTGGACATTACTGGTGTTCTCGATGTCCTTCCTCCTTTCCTGGCTACTCTTCGCTCTTATCTGGTGGCTGATTATCTTCACCCACGGCGATTTGAACACCAATCCTCCTGACTCCAACACCACGTTTGTCCCCTGCCTCACCAATGTCAACAGCTTCACTGGCTGCTTCCTCTTCTCAGTTGAGACCCAGCACACCATCGGGTTTGGATCCAGAGCAACCAACGAGGAGTGCCCCGAAGCTATCTTTGTGATGTGCCTTCAGAGTATCGTTGGCGTGTTCATTCAAGCTTTCATGGTAAGCATTTTAATCATAGTTAACTATACAGTACAGTTATTACAAAAATACATTAAAACCAGACAGGAAATATATCTTAGTTACGTTATGTGTTAACACTTTTAAAAAGATTATGTAATTTGGACACAAATGAATAGCTTTTTACATTTTGATATATTTTTGAGAGAATCTATAAAACATTATATTTAAAAACCTTCCTGCTTCGATACGAATATCATAATCATCCTTATTAAAATAAACTTGGATGGAAGCCAAACGTATTAACGTAACGGATCCTATGATCCATCCAGATGTTCTCTCAAAAATAATTACAATCTGAAGAGATAATTTATCAATAAATTGACTATATAAAACAAATGTGTCTAAGTGAAGTGAAACAAACCTGATAATTCAGTGTCTTTGTCATATAGAAGAGGTATTTCAAGTAGTAAGTAGGTACGTGCAACCGAATATACGACAGTTAGCGACAAGGTTACTCTAATTTTAGGTGGGAATCGTGTTCGCAAAGCTCTCTAGACCAAAAAAACGAGCCCAAACTCTCCTATATTCAAGAAATGCCGTCATTTGCCTTCGCGACGGACAACTATGTCTGATGTTCCGAGTTGGTGACATGAGAAAATCCCATATTGTTGAAGCCCATATAAGAGCGCAGATAATTCGCCGCAAGGTATATTTTTACAACAAATCGGAAACTGGTTAGTGATTGGGGATTTCTGTGGGCACGCCTAAACAGATCTAACTGGAACTAGCACTCTCCACTGTCTAACTATAAGGGCCTTCGAATTCTGAATGTACTTCTTGATAGTTGAAGGTTCAGGTTTCGATTCTGTTGGTTGTGGGTTACTACTCCAAGCTTTTTCTCATTTGTCCAAAGGTGGGTCTAATATTTGCGAAGTTAGCGCGTGCCAAAAAGCGGAACACCACGCTCCTGTTCTCCCGCAACGCGGTTATCTGTTTGAGAGACGGCGTCTTTCACCTTCTCTTCCGAGTGGGAGACATTCGCAAGTCGCATATTCTTGAAGCACATGTCCGTGCGCAAATAATTAGAAAAAAGGTACTATACTTCAATTCTTTTAACGTTTGCCTTGCCTTTAAACGCATTCGCTGTGTATGTGCCTTTGATGTTTGACTCAATAGAAATACTAGCATTTTGTTAATATTCTTCGCCTATATAGACCCATTTCTGGACCAGTGTCGTTGCTTATACTAGCTTAAATAACAATATTTAGCAAACTCGTATTCTATAAATCTAACCAGCTTAATTCTGCAAAATTTTAACACACTAATAATACCTACTATTGACCTCAGTTTTTTATTATAAAACAAAAGATCAAAGTCTGTTTTTCCCGTAATAGGTAGCATTTTAATACTCGAAGGTTCGCATAGGAAGTTAAATTTTACTTTTGCGTTGTTTGTTTTGTATCATCACTAGAACTAATCGAAACATTTGATATACCTAGTGACTCACGACTGTATTATAGTGAACATCAATTGAATACCTATGAATAATTTGATTCAGTACCCTTGAAACATTTTTAGCTATTTTGATTTTAGTCAGCGCTTCAATGACTTTTATAAGCTATAAATCTAGTTTTAGGGTTAATTTAATAACGTCAGTTACTTCTTGGATATTAAATCTTCGATTCATGCTTGATGAATACATACCTACATCTGTACATTGCTATTTCCAATAGAGCAATGATATATCACTTACAAAAGCCGCATTGTAGGAGTAGTTTAAATGCTAAAATCATAAAACACAAACACGGAAAATATTTACATTCTTTCATTTATATTTATACACTTGTTTGCACAGGTTTAGGTCAACAGGGTACGAGTTTCAATTACCCAAGGGTAAACAAACGGCTGTTGTAAATTCTACAGATTCTTGAAGCAGACTTTGCATGCGCAGTGTTGTGTCGTTGACATACAAAACTAATATATTCTCGTTGTCGCTTTCATTAATATTAAACCGCTGAAACTACTACGCATGATCTAACCTAACTGAAAGTATTTTTTACGGTACGATGTATGAATAGTTACTGAAATGCTTTGGTGGTTTGACAGTTTAAGTATATTCGTAATTGAAGTTTATGAAATTTTATTCATCACTATTTAATCACAAAGATCTTCAGTTTACTAAATTTTACATCAAAATTGATAGCATTTTAGTAACGTCATTTATGAAATATCTACTTTAAATAAAATATTTATTCGTAAAACCCACTCAGATAACTCGGGAAGGCGAGGTGCTGCCGTTCTACCAGCAGGAGCTGAAGGTGGGGGCTGACGGAGAGGAAGACCGCCTCATGTTCATCTGGCCCATGACCATCGTACATAAAATCAATGAGAAGTCTCCTTTGTACAACCTCTCAGCTTCCGACATGTTGAGGGAGCGGTTTGAAATCGTTGTTATGTTGGGTAAGTTAATTATTATTGCACAGTATTTGAAATAAAATGGTAAATTTTAATAAAAAGATCAAAAAATCTGAAGTCGTTTGCGAATAATAGTAAGCAGATAGGATCCTATAATAAATGGAGTAAGTAGATATTATAACTACATTATTTTCGTACCTATCAAAATCATCTAAAGTACTTAGCACTGTGGTCTGCTACACATGTTCTTGATTTATGTAATTTAATTTGAAGTGCTTCGCCGATAATAAACAGACCAAGTTAAATTGGTATCCAATATCCACCCATTAGTACACCTATATGTTGTTGGTACACAGAGTATGTACTTTGTATATTTACGTTTGGCACTCTCCTGACAGCATCTTGGTCGTTTGCCCCGAACTGTTTCTTTATAAATCAAAATTGTGTGCATGTTCTGTTATGTTTACTAATACGTTGATCACTCGGTTCCCTAGTAATGGAACATCTTATAAAACATTATATACGTATGTAAAAGAGATTCTAGAATAAGTACCTACCCTATAACAGCAAAATATTCTTGTGTGCGATGCTTAGAGCTTATTCGTGTGTTTTATCTTCCAGAGGGTGTGATCGAGTCTACGGGTATGACCACTCAGGCTCGCAGCAGCTTCCTCCCATCTGAGATTCTCTGGGGCCACCGCTTCGAGACCATGGTCACTTTTAGGAAGGATACTGGAGAGTACGAAGTGAGTATGACTTGTTGATGAGATGTTATTAGCTAATTACAGTTTCTCAAAACTTTTATTACCTACCGCCTTACGTTTCCAAGAAAAATATCAAGGAAAGTGGAACACGTTATTTGTAATTGACGTACAATGGCGTACCTATGAACTTTGAAAATAATGCAAAGCAGTTGGCGTATTTCTATGGCGTTATATAATATTAAGGTAAAATGTACTCTTATTGTCAAGATAAACATCTATAATAAGTACTTAATCATCCTTCCATCCATCCAAGCACGAGGCAGCACCTTCGCTGTAAAATGTCTATACCATTTGCATAAAGAATTAATTGCGACTGTACCGACCGTGGTCATTCACTTAGAGATAATTGTGTTTGTCCTTATTTATCTTGTGAGATTCACGTCAATGGAAAATTTGTTCTCGGAAAGTACCGGCTTATGTAAAACACGATTTGAAATTATTAGTTCAAAGGTTGATGATCACGTTTATATATTTGATATGTTTTTCTAGTTAGTACAATTTTAGAACATGTGTACCTGGCTGATTCTCAAAAAAGTGGCACCGCTGAATTAAATTTGCATTTTTTTTTTAAGTTTGCGATTTTAAGTTTCTGACTTCAGTTATCGCTAGATATATAGACCAGTATTCGATATCAAGTGGAGGGAAGTAAATTATTCAAATAGTTTAGGAAATATAAGCATTTAAAAATACTAGGCGTCCAGGTTAATGACTGTGATGACAAGTGAACGAATATCAGGATCCAGGTTATTGATAAGAAGTGCAGGATACCGACAATCCAATACAAAATTAGTTGAAACTATCAGCGGGTTAACGACAATGTGCGCAGGTTAATAGTTTAGACAAATAAAATACAGTTCATTTAGAATAATCAATCACATTTATTTTAATTATCTTTAATATTAGCCTTTTCAAAGTACCTCTTAGGCTATAACGAAAAATAAACAAAGCATAATTCTAAACTTTTTCCAAATAATTATTAACGAAATCAAAATTTTAGTAAAAAAAAAATTGATTTCAAATGCCTAACAATCCGTAAATATATCGCAAGTACTTTAGAAGAAGGGTAAACAACCCGATTGGTTAGTCTTTTGTTTAACACTAGCAGGCTAACGACTTACAGGTGACCGACAATTTAACGGTTTTTTTACAATTACAAGGAAAGTATTTGGTTTATGCCCGTAATATGTTTTGACAAGAAAATAAACTCCAATTTACATAATGCAAACGAATTTGATCACATCAACTAGTACATAATTTTCGACTTTTGAATGGCAGAACAAAGACAACATACCTGTTACAAACTCCCGCTCGCCGAATATTTTTATTTTCCACGTCGCCTACAATAGCTATAAACACGTGAACTTGTAACAGGAGCTGGCCGACATCTGGACGCGTCGATTCATGCAAGAGGGGGCACGGGGGGTAACATAGTGCTTACTCTATAGGAGTGTTCGTGCGGTGGCAGAACAACGACAAAAACTACCTCGGACAAACTTAAACTGCATTTATCTACAAAAATTTGTATTAAGAGCAGTTGTAAAATTATAAATATGGAAGGTATAAGTAAGCTACGTAAAGCACTCAATATTTTTTTGGTTAATGTTTTCTATTTTATTTTTAACCTCAAAGTTCGGTATCTGGCGTTGGGACACGTCAAGTGAACGACAAAACGTAGTTACAAACTAAAGTTAATATAATATTATACATTTTATTTACTTTTAATTACTAGGCCTCGATGTAGAAAGTGTCTTTAAATAATAATTGATAATTTAAATACGATTAGGACGTACTGTAAAAAAAAAGTTCTAACATTAATTGATTGACAGGTTGCGGTGCCACTTTTTTGAGAATTAGCCACCTAGCTAGAATAAATCCATAATAAGGAAGTCAAATATGGTAAATTTATTAAGCACTAAAAACAACGGAGTTTGTTTGCATATTCTGACGTACTCGCACAAAACGAAATATTCTAAATAATCATAAAATAAATACTATAATCAATTCATTGTAACCAATTTTGTAAACGTACTCGTATCTTGAAGGATAAATTTATTGCAGCTAATCAATTTAATTCTTTGAATCTAAATAAAAACTAGCATATTGGTTTACCTGCGTCTTAAAAATAACAGATTTAAACAATTATTTTGTATTTTGATAATCATGAAAGATAACGAGCAAGTGTTTATTAAAGCGAATTGAAGTTTAACAAAAACTTCTTTGGATTGTTTTCAATTTGATTTTACTATTGAGCAAATACTGTAGGTACCTAGTAGGTAGGTTATTAGTAACCTACTAGTACCTAGTAGGTTACACCTTGTAATACAAATATCTCTTTAATTAGAAATGACTATAAATTGCAGTTGCATTTTTATTAATCCAGATATATTTAATATTCTAGGTGGACTACACCTGTTTCAATAACACCTACCAAGTGGACACTCCATTATGCTCAGCCAAGCAGCTCGACGAACTACGCGCCACCGTCTCTACTTCGCAAAAATTAGGTACCTAAACACTTTATTTCTTGTCTCTCGTTTATTTATCTAACAATAGAAAAGAAGGTGTTTATCTCTCGTTATAATGAACACTCAAGAAAGCAAGAAAGATTTTGTGAAGCTTCCCATCATTTATGTTCAGTATTACTCTATTGTTCTCCTATTAACGTTACAATTCCGCACAATCCATAGTAAAATTTCAATTTAAATTTCCAGATCGCATGCTGGGTACGATTCCAAAGACATTCTCCAACGACACGTTAGACTTGAGTTCCGTTGACTCTATGTCTCTAGACGAGCACATCGAAATCAAAATCCCCGAAGCAAGAGCCAGAGAGAACCGCCTCATGGCCCAAAACAACTTCGTCCAACACATTAATGAGAAATCCAGAAATTCAAGCCACACACACTTAGCTGTCGATAATGGGTTAGAAGCGATGAAACCCCATGAAAAGGAGGCGAAGGAAGATAAAGAAGAACACCGCATTAAAAGAAGCCACAGCCATGCCAGCATGAAGAGAGCTCACCATGGGCACACGCCGAACGGAGTTGGTCATGCTGCTTTAAATGGCCATGATCATAAAGTAGATGATCATCACAGAATAAAAAAGTAAGTACTTAGTTGTAGGTATTATAACAAAATTATCTATGTACCTACTCGTGGTTATCATGTTTTACGACTAAAATTTCAATAGATAGGAAGTTTCAGAATTAGTTATTTCTGCATTCTATCGTGAGTGTTTAATGATAATATTATAACTGTTGGTCGTGTAATTGAATGATTTTATGTTTTATCATAGATCTTAAAGGAGCATAATAGCACGTAATTTCATATTTCAGATCCCCTAGTGACGCCCTGATCACGGAGAAGTCCCCGATCCCAATCCTGGTGACGTCAGCGGAGGCTGAGCCCGCCTGACGCCAGCCGCTGCGTGACTGCAACCGCCTGCAAGTGCCTGCGCGAGAGCACAAGGTGCGCTTTTCCAGCGACAGCCTCGAGAACCTGCACCAAACCATCGACGATTTGTAGAAGTAAATGTCTAACATGATTGTGATAAAATATACCAACAAATTGTAGTAGCTAATCTTTAACAAAACTCAGTCTGAGTAGATTAAAAGCGATTGTAGAAAATTAAGTATAGGTACGTTCGTGTTGAAATTTTTGATTAGAAAATAATTTCAAATGAAATGGCTAATAAAAAACATTTTTTGTTCATTTATAATTTAGCGTGTATTTCTGTGTTCGAGTTAGTCATGCCATACAGTAAAATTAGGTATAATTTTCCTTAATTTCTACTTATTACCTAAGTATTCAAAAATGTGCTACTATTAGGTAACTAATGTTTGTTAGACACGTTTACAAATTAAATTATGCATAGAATGTGGATTTTCAAAAATGTATAACAATAATTTCCTTGATATATTTTACAGAAAACCTTGCAAAAGTGCTTCTACTGTCGTCTTTCTTATAATAGGTACTTACCCTATGCACACATAGTGAAATTAGAAAAAAAGTAGGTAATTATTTAATTGGTTGGATGATGTGGTCAAAGCGACACTATGTTGATTGAATTTTAGCATCTAGAATAGGTACTTTGTAAGTTGTTATTTTGCAGTAGACATTAAATTGATGTCGTCTGCTTTGCCAGCTTCAATTAACGTTTGATTTACGATCTACGCCAGTATAAAAACAAAGTCCCTATTCTGATGACGAATTCACAAAATGTGTGTGTGTGTGATTTAGAAAATTCTTCAAAGGCTAGTAATTTAACGCGGGCTCTGTTCAGGCTTGCAGGATAAATAAAAGCTTTAAAATTTTATAGCGAATTCTTTGTCGTTCGATTTTGATCTAATTTAGAAAATACAGTGTTATATACTTAACGGTCGAATTTTTATAAAACTTTTAAACTTACAAAAGGAGTGCCAAAATGCGATTGACTACAAATGAATACGTTTTTAGAACATCATGCTGTCACTCTGTATTTTCTATTAATAGTCTTTCGTTCACATTTCATAGGTGTACCTATAACCTCTTTTAGTAAATAAAAGGCCCCTGTCTACGAGCTTCCAGCAAAGTGAGACCAATAGATCGATTTTATAGATATTAAGTTCTATCGGCTATTGAATGCGCTTAAATTGGATCTAATCCAGTAGTTGACTAGTAATGAATAGAATATAAAATAAGTATTATTGAAAAGTCTGTAATCGAGCTACGTAAGTCAATGTGAATGTACAAAATAAGACGTAAGTGCCTGAATTGCTTAAAGATGTAATGTATTTTTACTGAGACATAAAAGGTTTATTACCTACCTACTTTATCATTTTGAGCCAATCAATAAAAAACATTGTGTAGTTTTAGTATTTACTTACAATTATGGCATCATACTTACAATAATATTTTTCGTACCTACATGTTTATTAATTTTATGGTTTTAAGTTAACAGAAGTAGCGTACCTACCTACACAAACAATATTTTAAGTTTTGATCCATTTCTAGACTCAAATTACTAATGACAAAAATATGTATAGATTGTAAACTCAGTAAGTAAACATATACATAGCTAATTAAAAACAGAATAAGATTAAAAAGTCTACAATCGATATTTTTATTTTCGATAAGCTTTTTCATTTTGATTTAAAAAATACCGAATTTAATTAGAAAATACGGTTTTTGTACTTACAATCTTTCTTTGCCAGTCATGTTAGGCCTTTGTAGAATCTCTTTTATTAGAGACAGAATAATACTTTATTTTATAGGCATCACTTAATTCCTTCAGCTTATTATAAGTCCCTAATTGTAGTAGTGATTAGTTACCTTCGTTATTTATAATGTTATGTAATATTGTTCTAACCAGGGGCCCTTGCGGCGCAGGCGTCGCCATTGGCAAACCGACGAATGCTTTTTACTATTCCTGATAGACTATATCAGTTTGAAAACAGGTATTAAATGTATTTATCCTTTTTTCATCCGGCTTTTATTTTAAATCCACTTTAATATTATATAGGTAGTCAATAGTATAGTGAATCGAAACATGCAAAAATTAAATTAATTCAATCCACTTATTAACTCATAATCGAAACCCAACGTATCACATGCATGGTATATGGTATCTTTATTTACATAAACAAAGTTCTGTCAAAAACTTTTTGAATTTAGTATCGCTACTCAACAACAGATGGCGCTGATAGCAATTTAATACAAGTGCAAGAATATGTAGAGCACGGAATAGGGCTGCAATCTAATGAACAAGAACAACCCCAGTTATTGCCAAACACGTACTGAATGTGTTTGAAAGATATCCTGTTTAAAATTTAATTACTTATACGTACGATTATATTACTTTGGGTAACTACTTAAATTACACTTTATCGTCTACATTTTTGGATTTCCGTTTCGTCTTCTTCTTTTCATCTTCACTTGAAGAAGATGATTGATCATGGCTGTTGAAGTAGTCTGGCGGATATTTGACTATGGAGGGTCTGTGCGTCAGACTGGCCCGTCGAATGGCATCCACGACTAAACGGTCAGAGAGGCGGATCAGTGGCGAAGGAAGCTCTTCGGAAGTCTGAGATTTTTGAGAGTTACGGTAGATGATATCGCCTGATATTGGAGAGCCAACTGCCATGTAACCTGTAAAGTTATTAAGGCGTTATTTATTCTTTTAAACTATATGTAAAAGAAGTGCATGTAGAGTATTAAAATAGAGTAAGCATGTAAAAGAAGAGTTGCTTAGGTAAGTAGGTATATGGCGAATAAGGAGTAGCTAAAGTAGGGTATTTTAATATATTCCAATAGGTGGGTAGTTATTATAACCGTTTGACATTAAAGAAAACAATACAAATCCGCCATTTTTTCATATCCAACGTCAAACCGACTTTCCGTTTAACGACTCTCGTAAAGATGAAATTAGAAGAGAAGGGATTAAGTAATTGGTCTACCTGTATAAATTGTTGAGTGCTTACCTTTTCTTACACTAATGAAAACACGAAGGAACAGCCACGGAAGCAATACAGCACACCACACAGAACACACAGTACACCACAACACACAGCAACCAAATAAGACTAATCTAAATCACACACCCAAAACCAATATTTGGCAAAATGACAGAAAGGAGTAAGTAAATCTCGTAGATTTTATTGTAGTTTTAATGGACGTTATTCGGAAACTATAAGGGGGCTCGGTTTCATATCAAACGTCAAATCGCGAAGTCGCCTAGCCGCTAATTTGTCATATCAATCTTCTGTGATACCTACACTTTTTCTTTTTGAATTCTATGATTTTAGTTATTCGAGCAGATTGAAGCCTCCCAATTTTTAAAGTAGGTAGGCTATTTATTTACCTAGTTCGTTTAAGAAGAATGTGGTCGATTAGAAGCTGTATTCAAAATTATTAAAGAATTTGCTAAGGAATTAAATGCAATGGTAAATCAAACACAAATAAACAGTAGTTTATAAAATAGTTAATTCATTCAATATTTACAATATCAACTCTTCTTAAAACTAAAACTGCAACTTTGTGACGACATTGATAATTGATTCGCTTAGTTACAAAACAAAATAACATTTATTATATGTTGTGACATTTTTTACAGTGCATGTATTATTTAGTCCTTTGTTTTAATAGCTTTTATTTATTTTATTATGACAGAACTTAATTATTAGATAAATAACCAGAAAATACCTACTTATAATAACTTTGTAATTAATCACACTACATTGGAATGTATCGATAATACTTTCATTAGTTTGAATCAAGCGTTACACGTAAGTATTTAAATGAATAGTTTTTATAACTAAGAAATAAAAGGTCTTTAGTAACCTGTTGACTAGTAACTAAATTTGTAACTTTTACTGGTACCTATGTTAAGTGTTTAAGAATGAATATATAATGTAATAAAAATACCTAATATATATTTTTTTATTATGGCACTAAATGTTTGCCTTTAAGTGAACATAAATCATTTGATAATAACCAGTTTATAGACTAATTTAACAAGCACATGGTACAAAGTGTCTTTGTACTTTGTACCATGTGCTTTAGTTTATAGATAGATTGATTTATAATAGTGAAAAAAGAAAAATACTTATTTGAGATTCCGCTCTTCATAGATTAACGAGCTGAATCCAAATTGACCCAAGACTCGTTTGAATAAAAATAATGTAACTATTTCTAATGTTAAATAATAATCGTAAATAATGTGGAGATATTTTGGTCACTATATACTTATATGGAGATTCAGAATCTATTTTCGATCACAGTAATTGAATTAATAAAGGTATTGCTAATTTGTAAACGGTTCGGTACAATTAGGTACACTATTTGTTATTTTAACGTTCGATTTATTCGTAATTTGCTTCACCTAATTATTTATTTTTCTTAAATACTAGTTAGTTATACTTAGTGAAAAAAAAAGAAGTTCATTTAGGAATATACGGAGAACAAAGTACAGCACATCCGTTTTTGCCAGAAGCACGTGCAAGTGAGCAACAACATCATAAACATTAATTAAATAGTACCTAAATAACCACATAGCTGATTTTGGCAAAATCTATCGATTTCGGCAATGTACCAGAAAATATAAAATAGACCAATGATACATATTTTTTGCAATAATTTACTTATTTTGACCCTAAAAACAGTTTTTGTCACTGCTTCGAAATAAACTTCTTTCTTTTCCCTAACACTTCCTGGGGACCTCAGCGCCCGGCGCACCCCCATAAATCGAGCTTATAAAATTAACATATCAGCGGTCGAAGTCCTTTTTTGAGATTCTAGCTTATAACAGTTACAAAGTGACAGTGTAGTCTCCATCTTTGTGGTCAGCCTTCGGTTCCACAGTCGGCGCTCGCTCCGGTACCTTCAACGGGGGCTGTTCGATGCTCTCTGGGACATCACAAACATATAAACGTTACACAAACGATCACATCACAAATAATAAAAAAGCGGGCCTTACATTGTAATCTGCTACATGTCTACGTGTTTGAATCTCGATAGCTGTTCAGAAATTAATTACTAACTGGCTAGATGGTTTTACACCTTGCAAAATTTGCGCGCTAACTTATGTATAGGTCGCGCCACGTAAAATGAACCCTAGCTGACAGATGCGCATTAGACGATTTTTGAGTCTGACGTTTAACATTTGTTTTAAAATACCATTGCGCACACAAGTGTTTAATTACAGTCATGGTTTTTCGCACAAAGGAAAGAAATATATTATTAGTAGTATTAGTAGAGGGTGGAATATAAATAAAAAAAAAAATACTCAGCTACCAATCAATATTAGATTTAGTGTAAAATTTGTGTAAAAATGTATTTTTTTTATCGAAAATTTAAAAAAAACATATTGTTCTTCCATTAAGTCTTCATGGGTGGCGCGAAAACCAGATGAGGACGCGGTGTTGATGTCAGAAGTGGCCATTTTCTTATCATCGTTGTCGTCACTTTCATAACCTATTGAATCAGAATCATCATCCCCTACGTATAGTCTATAAGTCAACATCGTAACCGCGTGCGAAAGACTCTTTTAAGAATGAAACGATAAATAGCCCTAGTACTTTCGAGCGTAAGTGTACCCATGCGCGAATACGTGATTTTCAATTGTTTCTAAAGTTCTTTTTACGTGGCGCGACCTATACCAAGCCACAAAGGGCATAATGTAAAGCCTGCTTTCCTAAGCACTATCTACTTAAGTATTATACAGTGCTTAGAATCTAACATATACTTATTAGAACACAACATGTAACATAAAACATACACAGACAACATTTAAGATTTATTTATTCTTGTTATGAAACAAATCAAATAACTTTTAAACCTTAATTAACTACATTATGTTTTATAGTAAGTAATTAAAATTAATTTTAGATGTTATTTTAAGAAGGCAATTTCGGTTTATATCGGTTTCAGACGAAACAAGTGATCAATCTTCCATGGCACCAAAGTCATTGTCTGAAGGCTATAAAGTATATTTTCGTAGTATTTTTAGTAATGTATGTACCTACTACGAGCACGTTAAACAGATAATTACAATGACATTATCCATAACGTCGTCGAAACGAAAACTGTAGGTATTCGAGAAAATTTAATTTTTAGACTAAGTACCTAGTAAGGTAAGTAATTGTATTACATTTTGTTTTTAATATTTCGTCTAAATGAGAAGACGAATTATTCCTCTGTTAAATTAATATCCCCTTCAAAAGTGCATTGCTACTTCTATCTGTTTAGTAACTCACTAACGCTGTACTTAAACAACAAATAACACATAATTCAGCAGTTGAAAAATTCATTAAAAAATAATACTCGACCATTAGGTGAATATGAGTCTAGTTAACTTTATGGTAATTTGTGTAAATAGTTCGTCAGGGTACACATGTACAAGCAAATTGAGTGTTATTTCTTATTTGACGTCAAACGTGTTACCGGAAAACAATGGGTATCATGCAAGAGGGATGTGCTACGGTGCAAATTGGACAAACGAGGCTTCCTGTACATTTGTTGCTGGGTACTCAAAATTGAAGAATTAGATATAGGTAATATAAGTCGAACTAGAGTCTGACTGGCAAGAAATTCCTCTGGTTCGAAATCACTATCATAATCACTGTCTGTCACCGTCGTAATTTTCAAGCAACTGGCATTCATTTGTATTCTCACAGTTGAGTGATTTTGACAGTATTTTAAACGAGATTAGTTTACCGGGTAGCCGTTTATATGAGATAGAATTTTTTAAGCAATCAAAGACAGCAAAGTTCAGTGATTAAAATTATAAAAATATTCAGATCTAACCGTTTTGTTGAAGTGCTTTTTTAAAAGCTGCAATTGGTTAAACTTTAAAATTAAATCTCAGTTTTTTAATCAGTTTTAAGTGTGTAGATTATTTTTAACAAAAGAACTTTGAAGACGCTGGAATCGAAGTTTACTTAAACTATTAAAATTATGATTTTAGATAATGATAAACAAACAATTCCTACAGGTTAAAGAGTAAATTAAAATGTTACTAGGGTTACATAAGCACTAAGGCCATACCTACATTTGCAAATATAAGCAAGTGTGGATAACAGCTACTGTGCGACACAGTTCATAGAACATCACGTGCATATTCTAACGAGCTATGAATAACTATTTGATACGTTATTCATAATCACAATACTTTGACATTTACAACTAATTAAGACTTGTGCCAATTATTTTCAGTGCCTATTTCTAGGTGTTAATTAGGGGGGGGGGGAATGTTATAAAACGCAAATATAGCCGACAGGAGTCGAAGTGGTCGCCATGGCCGAAATCGGCCGGATCCCGATGAGGAGATCAAATTCATTCTTCTTAAGAAAGGAAAATATGAATGAATGTGTTTATGAGTTAATTTAATTGGATTACTTCGCTTACTTTGCAGTAAACAGTGATATCACGAAAGTAGCAAGATATGTCGGCGAACCTTGATAAACTATCGATACCTTATTGCTTACTTGGGGTTATTGTTATAGTAACCTTTGCCATGCAAATCATAATCTACATTTAGAGGACCTATACGGACTTTCTAAATAAGTTAGGTATATACGAGTAAGATGTTTTAGCACGTACATATATAATTTCCTATTGTAAACATTATGTTTATTAACATTAACTAGATATAATTTAAAATGTAAATAGCTGATGTTTGAAAACTATCATAACAGTGAATATGCACGAAGAGTTCAATAATCTCAAGCTCAGTAATTTTCTCAAGTGATAAATTGCTTCTCTAAATGACTCGGAATAAACACTAACCTAGTGACGTCAAAAATATTAACTTGGGTGACAGTGACCAAGAAAATTCGTTATCTCCGCTAGAGATTAGGTGAATTGTGTCATGATAGCGATGGGATGGAACGTATTTAAGCATTGTTACTTTTACAACATACAAAGCTTATGATAAATTATTTGTGAAACTCACCGATAGATCTGCGATCGGGTTGAGAGCCATAGAATTCGTCAAGTTCCTTAGCAGAGCATAAAGGGGTGTCCACCTGGGTGGTGTCGTCGAACTTGGAGTAGTCTACCTCGTAGCCTTGGCGGTCGCGGTTGTATGACACTAACGGGACGAACCGATGACCCCACATAATTTCACTGGTGGTGTAACTAGAACGCGCCTGTGTCGTTTGTCCTGTAGACTCAATGGTACCCTCCAATATCACAACTATTTCAAATCTCTCCTGTAATACATCCGCTGCCGATACCCCGTAGAAAGGACTTTCTGCGTTTATTCTGTGCACCATCGTTATAGGCCAGATGAAGAACAAATTACTATCACATCCGTCAGCGTTCAACGTTAGTTCGGTTTGATAATGGGACAATAGTTCTCCTTCTTTCGTAGTCCTAGATCGGATCAGCTGAGCTCTTACACTGGCTCCGATGATGTGCGACTTCCGTAGGTCACCGACGCGGAACATTAAACATAATTCACTGTCTCTCTGGCATATAACGGCGCATTTTGAGAATAAGAGAGTCTGCGTTCTGTGCTTCGGTCTAGTCATCTTAGCAAACACAATACCCACCATGAATGCTTGAATCATCACACCGACAATACTCTGAAGACACATTATGAATATAGCTTCTGGACACTCTTCTGTGGTTGTACGTGAACCGTAACCGATCGTATGTTGAGTTTCAATACTGAACAAGAAACATGAGGTAAAGTCAAAAATATTGAATACACAGGGCTTCCAGTTTGTAGCTTCTTGGTTTGGAGGTAGATGGTCTTCCTCAAGATCTCCATGTGTAAATGCTATCAACCACCAGATGAGAGCAAATCCTAACCATGACAGAATGAAGGAGAGTGTAAACACTAGCAGGGTCCATCGCCACTGAGCATCAACAAGAGTTGTAAACATGTCTTGAAGGAATCGTAGCCGTCGCTGAGATATCCGCGACTTGAGAATATTGCACTCTCCATTCTTAAGAATAGCTCGCCTTCTTGTTCTTCTCGTAACGCCATGTCTATGCGAACGACTCCTGCGAACAATAACACAAAATATATAGAACGTCTCGCACCAATGAGTGGCAATCACACCAGTGATATACTGTAAGTGTGAACGTTTAGTTCACGCTTGCATCGTCAGGTATGGCGGCCTTCATCACTGTTAATGTCAGTAATGTTCCCTGTTTATGAGAAATTGTTTTCTAATGTAAATTCTAACGTTAATAGGCCACATGTTTCACAAATGATGAAAGGCAAAAGACGGACAAAAGCGAAACAGTACGGGTTGGTATCGGTGACGGACGGCACAATACAGCGTTCAGGGTGCTGCGCGACGAACCTCTTGCTGGTAACGGTAGGATAGTAGATGCCGGGGGAGAGGTTGCCGTTGGCGGGATTGATGGTGGGCTTCACTTTGAGCCACTCGTCGGGGAGGAGCTGTGTCTCCTCACGACAGGCTGGCGACTCGGGGTCGGCGTGCATGGCTGCGGCTGCGGCGGCTGTGGGCGGCGTGTGCGCACGTCTCAGTCGGCGAAGCGTCTGGCCAGCATCCCCCTCGGGCCGTGAGCCTCCTGAAGCATCGCGAGCGATAATGCCACGATCACGACTACGTCTCTCGTGCTCGCCACCACAACGCCGCGCTAAACGTTGTATAATTGCATCGCGCGATTTTATATCAAAAATTATCAGCTCGTTACACAAAACAAATTTAAGCTAGAGCCAGTGTTGACGTTAGACTTCCTACAGGGCGTTAATTCCTTTTAGAACTGAAATATTGTATTGGATATCGTTCACTGTTTGATAAAGATATGTTTTCCTACGTAAACTTGCTTATTGCTAGTGTCACACACATTCTAAGAAAAAGTACCTCGGTTTATTTCAATATTTGTAGATTGTTATAGTTATGTTGACGTTAGTATTGTTTGTAATCACGGTATGAAGGAACATACATTAAACACCTTAATGGACATCTATTGCAACATTTGTTTGCATATTATTGCAGTACCTACGAGTACGTCGGTATAAATGTAGAGCTTATTGAAAATACCAACAAACAAGTAATTAGATGGATAATTGTATTTGTACACATTGTGTAAATACATTTACGAGTCTTTGTTTCGATTAATAATTATTTTTTAAAAGAAGCACCTCAAATCGTAAATCAAATACTTATTCATTTTGTTGCGCGGTAATCAATCATATTAGACTACCATACCTTCACTGCGATCTAGTTATTAGTATTGCAGAATTTGCAGACCATTTAAATGATATAAAGACATGTAAAATCAATACATTATCTGCTCATACAATGTAGTAGGTAGGTACTGTACTAAGCGTTTAACGGTTGAAATAATAGGTAAGAGTTTAGTTTCAAGGAACTATCGCGGGCGCTCGTATTTTTGTACTTAAGTGACAAATTTTTATTTTTATTTTATATAGGCAGATAATTGGTGGAAATGTAAGTAAATAAATGAAACCGGCAAGTTAGCAAAATTGAAATTCTCTTTCAGATCGTCCTGTACCTCTTCACAAAATGGCCGCCCAATGTAATAAGCGTCAATTCGATGGGGCGCAAATTAGACCGCTAATGGCCACCTTTTCCTAACACTAATTTGGAGATCTCGATCATTTTTTTGAAGGTTGATTCGCGGCTGATTCCGTGACCACATCTACCCCTGTGATCAATATAATTGTGTTATGATTAATGTAGATATCTAATCTATTTAATCCTACTTTTAGTTCCTCAGGCAGACCCAGTAGGTACCTATCTACGACAATACTGAAAAGTTACGCAGATAAATGTTCTTTTGTTCTAGAAAAACCTTTAACCATACAATAAAACTCTAGGCTAAACCTCTAAAGAATTTAGGCTGTGATTTATGCAGCAATAAAACATATATTGCAATTTTTTTATTTAATATTAAATTGCTCTAGCAGTTCAACTGCAAATGCGTATAAGCGTAAACACCATCAGCTTCCATTCTAAAATTTCTTGGCAACAAAAATATTTTGATGTTATTAATTCAAGTTATGTACGAGTAAATGTGACGTAGAACAGGCACTAACACAATATGAATTTAAGTATATGAGGTTTTTCAGCGTTTCATTAACACGCCGCCGCCGCGCCTTCAAAAACAACTTTATTTATGCACGATTTGTAATAATTAGCAAACATGGCGACATATTTAATCGTGATTTAGAAATCAACGCTTTGCTGGGTGACATTCGATATTTTCCGCTCTACGTGGGTGTGTTTACTATATCTGTAATGACATTCGTAGTAAATAGATAGATCACACAATAAGTATGCTAGAGCCTTAGATTTCATTGGTATTTTTCTAAATAGCTTTTTGGCTTATTCCTGAATTACGCAAACGATAATAAGCAAGTTTCGCTTCAAATGAAATTTCAATTAGGTACCTTCAGTTAACGA
Organism: Anarsia innoxiella; assembly: GCA_947563765.1. Classification (NCBI taxonomy): domain Eukaryota; kingdom Metazoa; phylum Arthropoda; class Insecta; order Lepidoptera; family Gelechiidae; genus Anarsia; species Anarsia innoxiella. The sequence continues at coordinate 4,631,912 of OX387403.1, forward strand.
CTTGATTAAATGTTAAGATGCATTAGTAAAATAAGAACCTATAGTCTACTTACTTAGGTACCTATATCAATCGTATCAAGTGGTGTTAAGAGTACCTAATAGAAGTTATAGAGCTGCATCTACCCCCGGATGGTGACTCTTGTCAGGTAATAGCTGTAAATGCTGTAATCATACACTTGGCATAACGCGTGTCGAGTGGTTCCCCAATACCTACATGTGATGATGAGCGACGCGTGTGTTTATCACCTAGGGTTACCTGGACCACCCTTTACATACAAAAAGTCAAGGAAATATTATCAAGATTTTTTTTGTCAATAATTTTAGCTGGCTTTGGTACTTATTTAGGTGACCTCAATGAAGTTTCAGTTTTCAGTAGGTACTGTATAATTTCGTAAAGAGAAGCCTAGGCAACAATTTTTTTTTTACTTTTTATCAAAAGAGGCTTGATTTTGATCAACCTGTAATTATGTTTATTTAAATATGTGAATGCATTAAAAACCCTAAAAGATTACCTACGTAGATTAAATAAGTAATTAATGACAATATAATGATTTAATCTTGGATTTAGATAGAGTGAGAAAGTCCTAGGGAGAGATATTCTTCTAAAATTACAATTTGTTATCTGAATGCATTGTTATGATAATTGCACTAATAAAATTCGAGAATAAACTTAATGACACTTTGATCATAAAAATGTAGATTTCGTCATCATGTGTTGAGTGTATTAGGTCCTAAAATATGCAAGTACTTGCTACAATTTGAGGCTTAACCGCGTAGCATTATCAAGAAAGTGTTTCGTCGTAGTGGAAATGTCTCGAGACATGATTAATCAAGATTATCTAGACACGTATCGTTGTTTGCAGATTTTTTGGTGGATTTGCCAGATTATATCTGGATTATGTGAAGTTAAGAACTGAAGATTTCACTCAGAAATTGACCTTGAATTAGTAGGTTTATATCAAGGTGAGGTGATTAATTTAACCATAGACTTTAACATTACCTAGGAATCTCCCCATATCCTTTATAACTGCCTACATTTTGCTTTCTGAAAAATTGCCCTCCATTTTTACCAATATACGTACATGATATGGGAAACCTGTTTCGCGCCAGTCATAATATCTAATAAAAATAAGATTCTTAACTACAGTTGGTATTTATTATTATGAAATACCTACGGGTGGTACATGGTGAGTATGTCAAGTATTAAAATTATTTTGTTTTACGAGCAATAGATGTACGGTCTAGTCTAGACATACCTGTCACGTCGGATATTCTAAACAAAAGTAGCACAAACTTGGTCAACACAGATAATGTCTTATCATTCACAATACTATTTACGCCTGCGACGCATTTTCAAATTCACTTTTTATCGTTTTCCTTGAAACATTTCACACACTGCCTCACTATGATTCAAACAAAACGAGGCGAAAACCGTATAAAGTCAAAATTTACGGAAAAACTTCGAAAATAAACACTTTAATACATACGGTACATGTCCCCACAGAACTTAAGACGGACTCGTTATGTGAATACATATTTTAGTTACAAAACTATTTCGATAAGTATTTTATCTAGTTCACTGATTAGATATCGGTTCCTCAAGGTATGTGAATCAGAAGTGCCTGAATAAAATACCTTACGTTTAGTAAGAACTTGTTTGTCAGTTACTATTCATTATCTTTAAAGGAAAATTACCTATTTGATGACTTTTTAAATTATTTAATTTTCGAGATGATAAAAATGTACTTACTGAGGTATATCTTGGGTATATCCATTTCAAAGTTCTAATAGATCCGTAGTTTAGGTATATTCCTTTTCCTACTTATACGAGGAAGCTTTTATAAACGTAGCTATTTTGTTGTGGCAGTGTAGTATAGGTATTTATTTATCATTTCAAACAATTGCCAGTAAATTAAACAAACATAGAGTTTTTCATTGATAAGGGAACCTATTCGTAGCGTAACATAGGTACCTACATGATGATCATATTGAAGGCCCTCTTTCGTCACGTAAGTAGGTAATATTTTATGGCCAACAACGTTATTAATCTATTTGTAATTTGCCTACTTCTAATATGGTCCAATGCTGTCATACGGATATAAGTTTAAAGAAGTACATAAAGGAGCTCTTCCGCAACAGGATATTAATAAAGTGCGAATCTCACCTGCAAGAATCCGGTCGATAAATAGTACTGTGTCCGATGGAACTGCTGTAAGTAGGTATTCTGTGAAGGCTGCTAGAGGGATGGATCTGAGGTGGTCTTAGGTAACTACTGCAATTTATAAGGCCTCCCAACATCGGCGCTTCGGCCATAGAACTATCGTAAGCACTAGTCTCATCAGTTTCTTCCTCAATCACTCCTGGCTTGTAAAAGATTTTTCCAGCTGAAAGACCGGGTTTCGCCTTCTCTTTTTGACTGTCATCGTCCCGTGTTTGCATCTCTATTGCTGCTTCCGACATTTTCGTAGCCGCAGCTCGGGTCACATTGAGGAAAAAATCTGTCTCTCGTTCATTTTACAGCGCTTCGTTGCCACATTTTCAATGAATTTTTCAGTCATTTTAAAGTCTTTGGTGGTCCCTGAAAATAAAAATGGCTAGTTAAAAAAATGATTTCAAAAATTAACTAAAGTACCTAGCCGACGACAATAGATAAGTAAACATTTTTGAATTTGAAATCATTGTCATTATGAATAGCTACCGCCATCTATGGATCAGTAGCAATTATAACCTAAAAGTGACATCTTTCGTCGAATAGACACAACAGCTTTTTGCTAAATAACGAAATGTTTTTCCATAAAAAATGATGAACCTATAGAAAATGTATTTATACATTTTTAGATATCATAGGTACCTACCTACTAAATATTATCATTTGTTATTTAAAATGAGAGTAAGTACGAACTTATAGTCTTCTGTACATCCACTAAGTGCTCTCGCGGTTGCGGATTAACACTTTAGGTCTTTATTGTCAAATCCACAGAATTTAAAGTTTTACACGTTATGTCCTTGTCAGATAGGACGTCGTATTCTCATACTTGGAGTTGTTAACAGCACCGGATGTGTTTATATCCTCCCACCCGGTTTATCATTATCACAAATATTGCGGAAATCTCGGGAAACGAGCGCGGGTAACTGTCTAACGTGTGGATTGAGGAAGGAGTACGTAAATGCTTAGTTGGTTTATTGTGAAATATCTCTAGAGACTGCAAAGGTGAACCTGTAACATCCTACTATACATGAAGGCTCCATTTAAAGTTAGAAGCTAAGGTAAGGTAGGTCACATTTAACTATGGTTAATTAATGGAGTTTGTTTCGAATGCTAGGATGTCAAACAAGTTCTGTTTCTTAAGTTATGACCATTGACAAAGTTATATTAAAATTAAAAATTACGGAAAACTCTCCAAAATCAAACCATCCATAATCCGTTCTCAGAACCTAGCGTGTGTTATTAAGACTACAAATTGCAGCATCCAATTAAGATTCCCATGTACCAGTACAGTAGGTAGGCTCGCGTGCATTCACTTCATCACATGGTACCTATAGAATTAGGTCTGTCAATGAAATGTGTGACGTGCATAAATTAGCACAGTCTACTGTCCATCGATGAAGGTCGGTCTCAATTACCACGTCTACTGGCTGTTATTAATTACTCTGTGGGCACTGTCATTAAACTCTGATAATTTATCCCTTAATGCTATGGACGTAGTACTATCACATACCGTCATCAGAGTCACTGATGACCCACAGTCAACCTAGATTCCCTGACTGTCTGTAATCTCTGATCCTCTGATTCATTAAACCAATCAGATTCTGACGACAAATTTATCAGAGGAGCACAATCTCTGACGATATGATTATGAGGTTGCAGATAATAACCATATCAGAATAATTATATCCATAATTGTTACGTTGGTACCAACGACTAGTAGAAAAAACACGAATTTACACCTGCCACTGCCACATATTTTGCTACTACGTAGCATAGGTAAGTATGTTTAATAAGGGTGGTTATGTTTACTGTTGGTGATGATAACATGTACCAAACCCAACTTTAGAACCTTGTTTTATGCTTATCTGCTCGAACTACGAAAAGAAGGGTTTACGATACTCAATTCAGAAACCGAGATTAGAATTAAATTTGCCAGTCTAGAATGCATGTAGAGTCATTTATAGAATTTGCACTTCAATGGAAATACTTCGTTACAAAATTATAATATGAATAGAAATGTTTTAAGGTTAGTGAAGTCGTAGTTGTTGCAGTTCCTATTGAGATTTTACAAGTGAGTACTTACTCACTTGTAAAATCTCAATTATTATTAAAATAACAGCTTGTTGCAAGAAAGGGCATTACAGCTACTTTATGTAGGTACATTAGATCAAGAAGGCACGATGTTTAAAGGATACATAGCTTTAACTAATTTTACTGCAACTGATATTATTATGGTGATCATAAAAAAATAGTACCTATGCATTGTTAGTAATTATTATAATTTAAGATCGTACTGAACGTAGAAACATAATTATTAGTTACCTACCTCTCAATTTAGTTCTAAGGATATAGGTACCTATGTAATTTGATTAGATTATAATCATTATGGACTAGCTAACTATATTATACCTACTTATAATTACTAACAATATCAGAAAGATCATTGATTCGATACTAAAGCTTTGTGTAAAACGAGTACAATCATCAATAAAATGATCTAGTTTACTTTATCAACACGAAATTCAGAATAAATATTCAAAATCGTATCAATACCAAACTGCATCATACATTCCATACATGTTCAGATAATAGTATCTACCAAATAGTACCATAGTAATTATATAATCATAGAGACAATTATTGTGTGTACACCTTACTGTAATTAGTTGACCTATCTTCTATACAAAATGAGTAATCATCGCATTGTACCTACTGTGATATAATAAACTAAGCTTATCTGATTAATAAATTAATCTACGTGCACCAAATGTAAAACAATATGTCATATGTATAGTTGGTAGGTTGGGTTAAATCTATTGTCACGTCATTAAAAACATAACATTTAGAGGTAACTGAGTTGTAAGTGTGAACTAAAAAATGGTCAATGAATAAGTTATTTTATAAGTAATTTTTATCCTACTTCAAATTAGAAAAAAAAACGAGCCACCTCGGCAAAACCTACCCGTAGGTACATCCTACAGACGAGGGCAGTGCACCCTTCATAATAATGATTCCAATATCGCCCTCATACTGCAAGGAAGTAGGTAATATTATGCGCCTGTTTAAGCTTACTCTTCTTCCGCATATCTTTTGTTTTATTTTTTCAAAAACAGCAGTAAAGTTACATATCCTTACATGTACCACCTAAATAGTCGTGCAAGGGGAGAGTTTCGATCACATGACCTGAAGTAAGTAGATCAGTTATCAAAATTTATTGCAACAATCCGTTTGATCGTGATTGTCGGCAGGAAGAAACTATTTCGGGGACCCATTCGGTTGTAGTGCGTTACGATTGCCGGTACACTAACGGATTCTTAATCATTTGTTGCTAGTTCAAAGTTTCACAACGACATTTAGTTTAAATTCATATCCATACCGTCTGTTATATCGTTAGGCTAGCTTCTAATAGAAAATGCTATTATAATTATGGTTTTATCTTAGTAAGCCTAAGCTTAAACAAGCTTTGCTGTCGTACCTGAATAACATATTTACAGTCTTATTACAAAAAAAAATACCAATAAAGGCAAAATAACTAAGTAAGATGTAGATTATTATGCAATTACTGAAAATTACTATACGATAATATGTTTCCCGAACGAAAGAGTTTGTAAAATAAAAACTTATTTCTCTCAAAATATAAGTTTAAAATACCATCCAATGACATCTATCAACTTTGTTACGGGCAAAAAATTACAACAAATTGTACATTGACATCTTATGATACATAAATGAAAGTAGATAACTATAACAGTTCATAACCATAACAAATAAAGCAGGAGATTGACTTGCAGATTTCATAAGAGAACTCTACCCACGGGCTTCATTAATCACATCATGAGTCAACTCAAAATTAGTGTTAGGTACATCTCAGTAGCAAATGACATTTCACCTATTGCCGCCTGTGTCTATTACCTCCTTGTATTAATGCAATAAGACAAATTTATTACAAAATATGCAATAATAATACACAAATGACTTTAAAATTCAACTAGGCAAATAAGAGAATGCAAAAGCTTGTAAGTTATGTAGAGCTTTTCAAATGTAGAGTAAGTAGATATGTACTGTACATATAAGCATACACGTATGCAAAAATAATTATTATACGAAATTTTCGGTTCTTAAATTACATATCATTAGTATTTTTAAATTATCATCTAAGTATAAGATTGACATGCCCAATGTGCAATAAATAAGACTTTAACATTGAACAAATGTTAAAAGTTGCCGCGTCAAAATAGAATACTACTTTGTCCTTAACTACTTTATTATATGTGTTAAATTGATATTAATTCAGCAGGTGTTTATTTATCTAAGTAAATACATTTTGAGGTCATACGTGGCGTAGAAAATGTACAATTTCTTAGACTACACCCAACTCTACATGAAGTGAATGTGTTATGTTTCAAGCGTGACTACTTCTATATAATATAAGAACGATTTAACATATAATGCTACAAAGTGATATTTACAATGCAAATGAAGGTAAATATGTGAGCCTGCGTTCACATATGTGGTTATAGTGATATTTAGCTACGTTAATCCTAAAATGAAAGAATATATCTAGTACCGTTTATGAAAATTCATGGTACTATGGTTTATTTTGTGTCATTGCAGAAAGTAGATAGTTCGTTATATTTTTATCGCTTAACTAGTCAACTACAAATTGTTAACTTAGTAAAAATGGGAAATGTAGGACACTGGGACTTTTATCTGATTGAATAAAAACCTTAAAAGCTTCATTATAATTTCGGAGTTTAAACAGTTTTTTACTTACCAAATGAATCCGCCTTCACTTAAACATCGTATTTTGGTCGAAGCCACGATCTGTCTGAACTTCACTTATATTATTACATTTCGAAAAGGTCCTTAAGTCCAGACCTTAGTATTCACGTGTTTGATACTCAGATCCTGGATAGGTTGCGTGTGCGCATTGGTCGCTAGGATAGCGTGGACTGACAGACAGCAGAACCACTCTTGCGCAGTACCTACTCCAATTGTAAACCGCGATTATTTGTTAACTAGCCACGCGTTCGGAAACAATTGACGGTGTGCCTGCCTTGCAGATAAGATTTAACATTGTCCGCTTAGATTTATACAAATAGGTTTGAAGGGCCTTGTGTCAACCCGTTCCAAGCTAAATACTCCTTGTTATAAACGTACCTACCTACCTATACTATAGTAAATTTGCCTAAAATCTACATGTTTTTATTAAAAGTGTAAAAAATATCCCACCTGAACGCAAAAATTCAGAGAGTAGTGAAAACATATCAGCTGAAATCACGCAACACATTTCTTTCGTTCAAATGGAGAATTCTACTTGATTGGTCTTCGAGTTTTCTATCACCTTCCACAACAGTTACGTAGGGAACCTTGATATAATAATTGTTAACTACTTCCTACAACATTAGAAAACTATAACTACTTACTCAAACATTTGTTACCCGCCTCCGCAAAAATTTCGCCAGCAGCTATCTTCGATTGTTCACCAGCTTCTTTTTGTCTACGACAGTCTCATTTGTCGACCACTTGTCTGTCAATTGTTTATCTGCCAACCAATATACAAGCCCTACTACTACTCTCTCTTATTTTAACTAACACAGGAGGCCTCATATAGAGCTGCAGGCACCAAAGGATCAATATAAATTGGTGCGCTTTTACAAATTATTTGACTGGCATAAGTAAATAATGAGACACATTTGTCTCGATGTTCATTAGGTCTAAGTACCATACTGTAGCAAGTAGGAAAGATGGAGATTGGCTAACAAAGCGGGCAGGATATTAGCTACCAAGGCAACACATAACGTTGACCCTTTGTTGGGTTATCAAGAATTGCATATTTGAACCGTTCTTGTTTTATATAGGTATTTACTTAATAGATTAACTATCCTGATATACAAACTGATAGCATAGTAAGTTAGTATACTGAGTAAGTACGTAGGTACTTAGATTGTGAGAGCGGCTAAGATCGGTCAAGGTGGAAAGGAAAAGGACGCATTGGTTGTAAATATTCAAGTAAATATCATGTAAATATTACCGCCGTTGTCACAATTATACCCTGGAGGCGATGACAGATCATCTGTCAGCGCCATTGCGGAGGTGCGGAGCGTTCAAGAGCAGGACGATTATCGAATTACGTTCCCCGCTCGCTGCTCTTTCGATTGTCACGGCCGCTGCTCTTTCCGCCGGCCTCAAATGCATCCCGGGCCTGGACACCTGTGCAATAAGTCTGATAAATTAACTAGGAAGTCTGACACCAGTCTGACGCGCTAGAGTTTCCTTTATTTCACGATACACGCGATGCTCTTTCTTTAGGTGTACATGACAAACACAGAAACTTAAAGTAAGCAGGTATAATCTACCTGCCCATTTAACTTATCTAGGTACTGCGAATTGAATAACCGCTACTGTTCCTGGCGAAGACATTTACCTACATCATAATAATTTAAACAAAGCCTTAAAGTAAACATGATATAAAATTTATAATTGTAATTATTCTTATCTTGATCAAACAATAGGATGACAAGTTATCCAATTCCAAGCGAGACGCGGAAGTCATGTGTCGTTATGTCTGTTACTCATGTTATGTTGCTAGTGCATTATCGTATAGGTAATTAAGAGAAATAATGGATAGATTAAACGAGGAAAAGCATTTATACATTGTAGAGAAGTTGTCGAATGTTTCTAATAAATATTGTCGTCTTCATGGGTAAGTCAATAATATACTGTACTCTTTTGTCGTGTTTTAATATACCTACCTACTTACTTATTCACTAAGTAAAATAAACTTTCAGACGTAACAACATACGAAACTCTAGTAGAAGAGGCACAGGGCGTGTGGTGTTTAAAACAGGCCAGTTCAATTTAGAAAAATCCTCTTCCAAATATCATGTATTTCCCGACATCGTCACTGCGTTCGTGGAAGCTCGATGGCGTTGGACCCTGGCCTACTGCTTTCTTACATACATATCCATTTGGCTAGCCTTTGCTGGCGTTTGGTGGGTTATTCTCTACTTCCATGAAGACTTAGAAGTGGAACATTTACCAAAAGCTTACAATGCAACTGAATGGACGCCGTGTGTTCGTGAAATCTACGACTTTACTTCAATATTTCTGTTCAGCATTGAAATTCATACAACTATTGGATACGGAACGCGATCACTGACGCTTGAATGTCCTGAAGCCATGATTACTATGTGCATTGAAAGTATCCTTGGTACTATAACGCAGTCTTTTGTCATCGGTATCGTCTTCGCTAAGCTGACCAGGCCAAAGAATCGTGCACATACATTAATGTTTTCCAAAAACGCCATAGTGAATCAAAGAGATCGTACAATGTGTCTTATGTTTCGAGTCGGTAACACTAGGAAATCTAGAATAATAGGCGTAAGCATTCAAGCTTATTTGATTCGGTTTATCTCTAAATCGGGTGAAGATATACTTAAGAACTATGAACAAATTAAATTAGACTTGGCAGTAGACAATAGCGAAGATATTTTCTTCATGTTTCCGATTTCAGCAGTGCACAAAATTGACGAGAACAGTCCGTTTTATAACATTTCGGCATACGAAATGTTGAAGACGAAGTTAGAGATCCTTGTTGTGTTTGAAGGTACAATCGAATCTACGGGGCAGCCGGTGCAGGCGAAATCAAGTTACACAGCGCATGAAATCCTGTGGGGGCATCGTTTCCTGCAGCTGATGTCTTATAAAAGGAATAAACGAGGTTTTGTGATAGACTACTCCATGTTTGATGAGACACGCCGTGTCAATACGCCGCTATGCTCGCCGCGTGATCTCAGGAAGTTTTATGATTCCGATATTCAAACACAAACACTAGTAGCGACGTCAATGACTCGCAATTATGAATTCTTGTCGGTTTGAATCAATCTTTTATATGCTTTTATAATGTTCTAAACAACAATCATAAATTAATTACAGGCATTTAATTTCCTTTGTTTAAGATGTGGGTTTAGAATAATTATTATTTTCCTTAGCTCCATAATGTCCTGGTAAATAGTCTTTATCACTGTCATTTGTATTTGTATCGTAGATAATTTTAATTTCACTGAAGACAGCAGTATCTTGCAGCTTACTATTTCGGAGTCTAGTTTTAATAATAATCTGTTATTATAATCAAACTGTTTTTTTAAACAATCCTTGGTATAACTTGAATCAGGCACACACGTCATCTTGGTTGGAGGTTCACTTTGCTTATTTTTCCACTTCATACATAAGTACCCAATGATATTATATATTGGGTGCACCTACGTAGGTACTTAGTTAATAGGTTAACAATTGCCTAGGCTCGGTACCTACTAGACTTAAAAGCAAACTGAACGGTATTATTTCTTTAAAAGACAACATAAAATAGGTAGGTAGGTACATTACTAGCAATGTTTCCGTTTGCACTGAAGTGTGTAATCGTGCTGTAAGTAGGTAACATGATAAATAAGTAGGTGCATTTTTACAAAGTGATAACTACGCTACGTAGATAAGTAACTTAGTAGAAATATTAGGAAAAAAATAGATACGATCAGTCATATACCTAATGATTACGAAATGATACATACCTACGTACCAAAATTAAATTAGGTGGGTACCTACTTAATAAACGCATGGGTGAAAATAAGTTTGTGTATCTATCTCAGCGATTTAAAGTTTATTTAGGTTATACTTACAAAAACTTTAAAGCTTTAGGTAGTAGGATACTCTTACACCTATACTATACAATAGGTAGGTACTTAAATCATTGACCTACATTATTGCGCACTGTGATTTATCCAAACATTATAAATTAACTCGTCGACTTGTTTTATGCTTAACGGAATATGTTGGTTGGTAGGTAACTTTATTATATAGTTATTGGGGATTTTGTATTTCCATTACAAACTTCAAAAGCCCGCTATCTATCACCAAATTCAATTCAATCATTCACCGGACAGGGACACCAGATTGTTTATGTTTTCTAATTAAGGGGTATTCCATAATCTACGGATACTAGCCAAAATATAACCATAGACAAGAAATCGATTGATATAGTGACAGTCTAGTACTAGCACAGCACTAGCAATTTAATGACGTTTACACGATAATACCAACATACAGAAAAAAAATAACAAAAATTGACAAAGTGTGCTGTCATTTCTCAGTTCATCGAATTATTACTTGGGTTTTCTAAAAAACAATTCAACATAGTCCGTAAAAGATGTTTCGAGCCAATAATTTCGATAAATTACTTGGTGGGTGCTTTTAAACATATTTTATAATATTTTGGTTTCGGTGAGCGGCGCTCGAACTCAGTGTATTGGTGTCGATATTTTCGTTCGAAGCACTTTTCTCTGATTTGCTTTCGACTTTCTACCAATGTTAAACTAATCTGACGAATGTCTTGTTGTGTTCTATAATGAGTTATTGATAATGGGTGTGGCTGTTGACCTTTGTTTACAATAAAATAATTTCTTCTAGATAAAGCGACAAGTAATCTACGCCTGGATCCTGATTGGCCGACGATTCTACAAATTTGTGACTTGATTAGACAAAATGATTGCACGTAAGTGTTCCCCTATGACCAAGTTTTAATCATTTAAAAATTTATATCTGTTTATTTAATAGCATGATTTATCATATAGATAGGTATGTTTAGATGTACTTAATTGTAAAAAATGTTTTAGCCCCAAGTATGCAGTGGCAGCGGTCAAGAAAAAATTGTATTCTCAAAACCCACATCAAGCAATGTTCGCTCTCCTTACTCTTGAAAGTATAGTCAAAAATTGTGGTATGTATGAATCTCTCATATCAGTTTTTATTTATGACAGTATCTAATGGAAAATATGCATTAGCTATTAGTCATACACTAGCCATAAATGTCTGTTTTTGTTTGATTCTCTCAACTATGCCAGGCTGAAAGTATCCAGAGTAATAACAAACTATTTGCTCAACTAGTATTATTTCAACTAAACTAACTAATTTGCTGAGACACATGATAGGTTTTCACTATATTTAACAATTTACTAGGTACCTTTTTTTTCGAAATTATTGTGTTATGTTTGAAAAATATTATGACAACAACTAATTCTTATAAAAACAACAGTATTAAGTTAACATTCTCTATGCTAAATTAATATTGTTGTTACTATTCAAATATAACGTTCTTTTGAGTCATCCTAAATAATAAAACTGTCCAGTGACAGATAAGTTTTACTACTTATATTTCTGAACACATTGATTTCAATTTAAAAATGTTTGCAGGTTCAGGAATACACGATGAAGTAACATCAAAAGCATTTTGTGAGATGCTCCGTGATCTGGTAAAGACCACACAACATGAAAACCTTCGTAACAAGATTCTTGAACTGATACAAGCTTGGGCCTTCGCCTTCAGAAATACACAGAAGTATAGAGCTGTTCAGGTAATTATCATTTTATTACTCTTTTACATTACCTTAGTGCATGTTGTTGGCATTTACTTACTGTTTGAAGGGTTTGAAGTAGTTACAAGAAGTAGGTACATTGGAAGCCATATTAAAACCAATAAGAACCCATGAAATCTTAGTTGTACTGCAAACAAAATTCCAATATCAAATTCCACAATGGTAATATTGGTATTGCCTATCCTGGCTACATTAGCTTTGTCAATAAATCTATCCTCAATAAACCTCATTTATTTTATTTTTTTATCTAAACACAACACAAGACATTAATATTGCATTTAAAATAGAAAATGTTAATCTCTTATTATGTTGCAGTTCATTGAACTTTGAACAAGGCTGTTTGACAGCCAGACGTTGTATTGATTTTGCTACCAGCATGCCTTTTACATAATTTAATCTAATTATAGTACTACCATTGTCAGTCTATACCAATACACTGATAAAGTGAAGGCACTGTAAAACATAAAATTATGTTCTTCTACATATCAATAAACATAAGAAACAATTTCTCATTATGACTACTAATTACTAATCAGTATGTTTACTATTTAATGTGCATTGATGTGAGTTTACAGTTCAGTGGCCAGTATATATTTTTTATTATCTCTATAAGATATAAACACATTTTTTTAAGAACTTACTTTACCTTACTTAACATTGATCCACACAAGGTCATTTTCCTATTTGCCGGGTCGCCGCTGTTGTCGCCGTCGCGCAATACCGAGGTCACATTTAACTAACTTCACTGAGATGCTACGTCATTTCTGCGACTAACTTCGTATCTTATCGTTATTATCAGACATTTGTGTGATTCATCATCAAACAAAACGAAAACAGTACAATCACCTGTCTCTTTGTGATATCTACTTCAATTTGAACAGTATTAGAATATTACAGTTTTAGTTTTGTAATGGTTATTTGCACTTACTTGAAAGTTATGAGTGTTTCTTGTTAACAGGACACTGTGAACATTCTGAAAGCTGAAGGTTTTAAATTTCCTGTTCTGAAAGAATCTGATGCAATGTTTTCGGCTGACACTGCACCCGAGTGGGCTGATGGAGAAGTCTGCCACAGGTTAGTATTATTTCACAATCATTTATATCTATTACATTACAAATAATAAAGTGTATATATTTGAGTCTTGAATAAGGTTTTAATATAGTCTATATATAATAAACAATTAATTGGGACACCTCGTTGACTCTTACAATATAGCAATAGTTAGAAGTGATGTAGGATTTATTCAACTGTACTGCCCATTCTACTTTTTTGATTTGTATTGCTATTATGTTACCAAGTATTATCATTTTCTCAATACACAAAAGGATAAACATATTTGTGTAACTTTTCCTTAGATGCCGTGTAGCGTTTTCCTTGATGGTGCGTCGTCACCATTGCCGTGCATGTGGTCAGGTGTTCTGCCAACAATGCAGCTCTAAGACTTCTACTTTGCCCAAGTTTGGCATTGAAAAGGAGGTATGTAACGTAAACGGTAATAGGTAATAGACATTCAACATAATTTGTTAGAAGATTCAAGTTTATTTTGAGTTTATAGGTTTGAAAACAACATTAATAGGAATTTAATAGTGTATTGCAGCCATAAAGAAAAACATTCATTGTCTAAAATATTTAGGTACCTACATGGTTGTTTCTTATTTGGATCCTTGTATTTATTTTGTTATTGGTTAATTCTAACAGGTGCGTGTATGCGATGCTTGCTATGATAAAGTGAGCCGCCCTCCGACTTCTACTGCAAAGCTGGAGATTGTGGATACTTCCAATGATTATGGCCCAACACAGCCTCAGGTATTGTTATTAAATAAATGTTTTTTTTTATTGTTTGGTGTAAATATCTACAGTTCAATGTGCAGATGTTTTGGAATCATGAATTTTTTGAAGGCAATAGGCATACGTTATTGGCATTGGTACACACTATTTGCTCCTATCAATATGTAGTAGTAGGTAGGTTTGTTTATATCCACTTTTAAGGTTAGAATTTTAAAATAAACCAATTAAAACAAAGTACTTTACAACTTAAATAACTTTATTTAACACTTAACTAGCACACAATCATTGTCCATCGTAAGAATCTCCAGGCATTTCACCACCAGGTACCAGCATAGCTATATTGTTTCCGTTCAGTAATATTTGATCAAGTTTGGTTATCTTCCTCCCCTCTGGCGTAGACTCGTACTCCGTGACATCGTCCAGTAACATGTTGACGAAATCATCAAATCCTTGCAGTGTACCAACCATTTCTTTGTCGTTTTTCATTATAATGTGGATCCGAGAACCAATACACTTGTCCACTAACTCTAGCGGCAAAAGTGTGTTCGGGTTTGGTAATGCTGCTTGCGTCATTTTTTATTTTTTTGAGTCAATATCTACAAGATATAAAATATCTACAACGAAACGATAATTTTAATCAATGACTACAATAAAATAGTCGGCGGCGTCTTTCGTTTTCTTTTGTCGTCGCTTCGCTGAATGAAATGAATGAGTGATCAATCAATCACTTTGTTTTTTGACATTGACGTTAGCTAGAACGTTCAGAAATGAAACATCAATCAATTTTTGAACGGAACCTTAGTGTTACCAGTATTTAATGCTAACCAAATAGTAAATTTTTCAGCACTGACCATAGATAAAAGTACTTTTTACATTTTTAAATCAATTTATATTTAATAAATTATGTTAAGAAAAAATCCGAGACGTATTTCAATCATTGTATCGTTGAAAGTTATTTTCTGTGGTCATTGATTTAAATGCGAGATCAGATCAACTTAAGTAGTTGTTAATTAATTTTGATTAAAGCAGATATTTTTGATTTTTAAATAGCGACCGACTAAGTTACAATTTTTCTTAAATCATCAGAAAGGGTGGAAAAAAAACACCCATTTCTTTGTTATTGTGAGGAAAAAGATGCTACAATAGCAACACTGCTATGTTTGGCTGTCAATTTTATGTCCGTTATCGAACCGTTTCAATTTGAATTTGACATTTTTATTACGACTTCTGCCGAAGCGAAAACAATCGTTTGCTTTTTATGAAATAAATATCGAATTTAGTTGCATAGTTTGTGTAAAATGGCGAAGAATTACGTGACAACTTCTCGTGGCGTCGTACTGACTCCAAATATCGAACGTCGAGTTAAAGAAGAGACAGTTACACCCGCAGCAGAGGAAGACTTTTCCGAACATTACTGGAACACGGAAAATACATTGAGGAAATCATTCTCATTTGATGACCTACATAGATTTCAGTATGACAATAACGAAGATTATCATGGCAATAAAGACTATCATAGTAATATGAAAAAAACAGAGTTGTCGAGGACAAAATTTGTATCGATGGCTGAAGCTATTTATCATTACGAGAGTGACGATCCGCGAAGATTTCATTCGAGGCCACATAATTTTCAACCAACAACTGCTGTCTGGCATTCTGAACTCACTAGACCACAATCACCCAAACTTCGTTGCAAATATCGCTCACGCACTAGACATATCGAATCTCAAGCAGAGAAGGAACAAAGGGAACTTGAGGAAGCGAGAAAATTCAAAGTGCAAGTAAAGCCGGCACCAAAGACTATTTTGGAACATCCTGTAAAACTTCCCGCAGTGCCAAAGAAACCTATAACAGTTCCACAACCATTTAAACTAACTGAAGTGCACAAGAAACAACCGGAGGCTAGTGATGCAAGTGCTTCGAATCAGTTCAAAGCTAAACCGGCACCTAAACATATTCTTGGCAAGGGTTATGCAACTAAACTTGAGAAATCAAATGAAAAACTCCATCAGCAAGGTCCTATTCAACCTGAAGGCTTCTCATTTAATAAAAGAGATGAAGAGAGAAGGAGAGATAAAGAGGAAAAGATTAAACAGCAAATTGAAGAAGAACTCAAACAGGCATCTTTATTCAAGGCAAACCCTGTGCCTAATGCAGTCAGAAAACAAATGAAAAAAGCTTCTGCTAAAAGCAGTACATCAGATTCATCTGAAAAGGAAAATATCAAGTTTGAAGCTCGACCGGCAACAGTACTTCACAAGGAACCTTTTAAACCAATACTGCAACAAATAGTAACTAAGCCTGCTCCTTTACAGCTTAATACAGAAAAGAGGGCTGCGGAAAGAGAAAAATATGACAAACTTTTGAAAGAAAAGGAAGAGGAATTAGAGAAATTAAGAAAGCAAAAGGAGATTGAGGAAATGGAAGCTGAGGAATTAGCTAAAGCAGAGTATAGAGCTAAGCTTGTGCATCATCCGAAACCAATTCCACAAGCTATAAAGAAACCATTTGTGCCTGAAAAGAATTTAATACCCATCACGGCTCCTGAGACACCCAGATTTGTTAGGAGGTTGAAGAAGTCTGGGAAGTGTTAGAACTACAATTTTAATTGCTGATTTTCATAGAATATTATTTCAAATATAAGGAGTGCCCGTAAATTAAGTGAGCATTGCAAAGAAACATACAATTCAGTTCAAACCCTGATGTAAAGATTTTCTACAAAGTTTGTAAAATCAAACATTTACAACTTACACTTACAAACATGCCATTGTGTATAATTGTGTTTCCCTTTTTATTTCTTGGTCACTTAATTTATGGATGCTAGACATGTAATTTTTTCGAGAGCTATATTTGTAAATTGTATTGTCATTAAGACTGAAGGCACTAAATTTTGTTCCATAAGCTTATGATCAGAATTGATGGTATAATTTAGTTAGGGTGTATCACATAAAACATTTAAATTAGTATAGCTAGGATAATTATGAGATTTTGCCAATAATTTGGCACAAAAGCAGTAAATATTACATTCTCTACATAACATGGACATTTTTATAAAATTTACTGTTTAGTGTTATGGTATCGTTATAATTAGGTTTTCTTATACTACCTATACTTTTGTAGAAAATAAATGAATGACTTCAATTTGTGTTTTAATTACCTAATACGTTACTGGAATATCAGCCTTATAATTGAATTCATAACTAATTAACTTTAATGGAATAGCACAGAAAACATTTTTTACACCCTTGACAACACAATAACAACATTAATTCTATTGAGTCCTACTTTTATCGTTTATTTACCCATTGCAATATGGTCATTTGGGACTTCACAATTTTCTCTATGCAGTCACCTCCCTCCCCTGCTCACAAATGAATAATAAAGATAATAAAGTCTAAGATTTGGATAAAATTACTGATATTTTTAATACAAGCTGCAAGAAAATTGAAATAATAGTAACTAAGATTTTTGGGGAGGAAGTATCGATTATACTACTATGCATATGCAGTGATATTGTACTGTACTTCCAGAAGCGTCCACCAGGCGGTAAGACAGCCGAAGAGCTTCAAGAAGAAGAGGAGTTGCAGCTGGCACTCGCACTCAGCCAGTCCGAGGCGGAACAGAAGGAGAAAGAACGACGACCTAGAATTCACATCGCGCCTGACCCTACACCGCATCATACTAGTAAGTTACACATTCGAAACTTAGAATAGGTATTTCGATGGATTAACTACTACTTACTAGTCTTTACATATTATGTAGATCCAAATCAGTCTTAAGTACCTATACACTGATTTGGATGCATACACGCAGAGGGTTTGGAATCTTATTAATCTTTTTGTAAGTAGGTACTTATAGGAGATATTTTTATACATCTCATATCTATGTACCCATAAAGTCAACACTTGGCAGAAGTACTTAGTACTTAGCAAGAAGTACTTAGAATTAAACAATTGTTTTATAATTTAAGATAGGTTAAACAAAATATGTTATAAACTCAGTTTCCCCAACGCCGTCGTCGGTGAGCGCGTCCCCGGAGCACAGCACGGTGGGCAACCCGGAGCTATCGCGGTACTTGGACCGCAATTACTGGGAGCAGCGCCGCGACGCCGCGCCCACTGCGCCCTCCTCCAGCACCAATGCTGAATCTGTTGATAATCAGGTAACGCTGCACGTATTCATTCATTGTATCACACATATAATTCGGTGTCGTAATGCGAGCATTTAAATGTATGTGAGATATTTCGAGGTGACTTTTCTTTGCAACTTGCAGGATAGTTGAAGTCTGTGCGTATCTTAATGGGAGGAAGCCTATTCTTTCTTTACAAACTGTACTAGTTTGTAAATGAATGAAAAACATGTAGTCCTGTTTTCATCTTTTAAGATTATACATACTTACTTGTACCATTTACCTATATCATCACTAAGACTTCGCTCTTCATCCAATTAACAAATACAATGCCATAAGTAGATAAGGAAACACAGATTAACATCAAACTTATTTACCTACTTACTTAATAAAATAAATATGATCGTAGGTAGTTATAAAATGCCACTACTTTTGTTAGCAGGATTATGCGAGACCTGTAACCAACAAAGCGCAAGAAGACGATGCCGAAGACAAAGAGATCGACGAATTCGTCGAGACATTGAAGTCTCAAGTTGAAATATTCGTCAATAGAATGAAGAGTAACTCGTCACGGTAATATATTAGTCTTTGTTTATAATCTAAAATGTAATTTTATACGATATTCCAGTCTATTCCCGTCAGCTCACTTTAGCATACATGTCATGACAGTTTGTGGTAGATACTCATCATTCTGTTTTCATCACTTGGGAACTTTAGATAGAGATGGATAAGTAAGAACAAGTACAGATTGCCGTTTGAGCTCTTGAAATTAAATCACGTTTCTATAGCTTAATTTGATACCTTGTTTACGTAACGCAAGTTTTAAGGAATTAATTTAATTCGCAGTGGACGATCGATCGCCAACGACACGTCTGTTCAAACCTTGTTCATGAATATTACTGCGATGCATTCAAGGCTCCTCCGTTACATCCAACAGCAAGACGATAAACGCGTCTATTTGGAAAGTCTTCAGGTACGTACATTCATATATCTATTCAATACTTCAAAATAAATGAATCTTGTTTTAAAAACCATTGATGTCTTTGTAATTTTGGTTGCAAATAAATGGCACCTAAGAATATGTGAAACTTATACTTACCTTATTCACTTGTGTCATACAACTACAATATCCAGATTTCGTAACAGATTCGACGTAAGCTTCGACTGGTAGTCTATAGTTAAAAGGAACTCACAAAGATCTAGCTGGCCGACGACTTTTATATTACTAAATATTCCTCTCATTTTACTTGAGATTTTTCGTACTAAAGTATGAAATGTTCTGAATCCCAGGACAAGGTGAACCAAGTCCGCGACAGCCGCGCGGCGCTGGACACTCTGCGCGCGGAGCACGCGGCGCGGCTGGCGGCGCAGGCCGAGGCGGCGGAGCGCCAGCGGCAGATGCAGATGGCCGCCAAACTACAGGCCATGCGGAAGAAGAAACACGAGTATCTGCAGTACCAGAGGCAGTTGGCCTTGCAGAGAGTTCAGGTATACCGTACTATTATGTATCCTTAGGTACTTATTTTTTTTGACATCGTCGTAATCTACCTATAGGGTATATATAGGAGTAAGATGATGTTGAATGCTCTATCGAGTTATTGCTCTCTTCCTTTTTCTACTTTAAACTTACCGCTTTTGTTCTATCTAAAAACGATCTCTCTACACATACACTTCCGTTTATGGTACCCTCGACTTATGCTTTCTTTTACACATCCAATATGTCTATTTTCCAGGAACAAGAAAGAGAGATGCAGATGAGACAAGAACAACAGAAACATCAATACATGATGTCGGCCAACAGCTACTACATGCCAGGCGTTTCCATGCATCAGTACCAACCAGGTTATCCGAATCAGCCAATCTATGCCAATCCGCAGTTCCACCCGCAAATGATGGGTCAGCCGACCACCGACGGCACTATGTCGATGCCCGGCCAACCGCAGATGTCACAAGCCAATATACCGATGATGAACCAGATGAATACGATCTCTCAGTCTATGCCTCAGCTCACCAACACCTTTACGATGTCTACCTCCGGAATGGCAATCAGCCAACCTCCAATGAGCGCCCAACCTTCAATGAACCAACCAAACATGCGACCTGGCATGCCGCAACAGTTACCCATCCAGCAACAAATGATGCTGCAACAAATGCACCAAATGAGATTATCCAACGCCTCCGCCATACATCAGATAGGACAGAACGTACCTCAACAAAATGGACAAGCTACGCAACAAATGACAAAGCAAGTACCCAATCAACCTACGATAACTTCGGCGCAGCAAAACGTTGGGCAACCTATGATGAACCCTAGTAATCCTATGCTCATGAGAATGCCTATGATGGCGGGTAGTCAGATCAACGCTAATCAACAAGTTCCCGGTTACAATATGGCGATGCAGAACCCTCAGAATCCTCAGCAACCAAACATGCAACAACAACCAATGTCGTTGCCTAACCAACCGATGATGCAAACCGTCTCATTACCCGGCCAGCCACAGAGCATGTCAATGACGAACCAGCTGCCGCAAGTCAGTCAGAGTATGCAGATCCCTGGACCTCAAGGAATTCAAAACCAGCAGATGCCGTCTCACCAACCACAACAACAAGCTCAGCAGATAAACATGCAGGGCCAACAAATGACGCCTGGCCAACAAATGCAGCCCCCTGGTCAAACAATAATGATGCAAGGCCCACAAATGATGCATCAGGGTCAAAATATACCGCAAGGCCAAAATATGCCGCAAGGCCAAAATATGCAGCAAGGGATAAATATGCAACAAGGACAAAATATGCCACAAGGGCAAAATATGCCACAAGGGCAAAATATGCCACAAGGTCAAAATATGCCACAAGGCCAAAATATGCCACAAGTTCAAAACATACCGCAAGGACAAAATATGATGCCGAATCAGCAGGGTATCAATCATCAGCCTGGACAACCAGGAGTACATTTGCAAGGTGGACAGATGCCACAGCAAATGCCTTCAAATGTACAAGTGCCAATGACTCAAGTGGTTAACCAAGGCGCGCCAATTCAGCAGGGTCCGCAAGGGCAACCAATGGTTCAAGGTCAGATGCAACAAAATATTCCTGGCCAGCCTATGAAGATTCAGTCGCAGAATTTTGGAGGTGTCCCTCCTGGTCAACCGAATCAAAACCAGGCGCAATCGCAAACTCCTGGAAAACCAGAGCATAACAATAATACAGCTGAACTAATAAGCTTCGATTGAAATTATATTATCCCTAAGCAAGGAGAAATAATATTTATTCCGACTGGTAGTGTTTGTTCAATACTAAGTAAAATAACCTGTATGCAATAATTCGTGCACGTTATAGAAATAGTGCTAACTCAAAACGTTAGAAACTGTAAATTATAAAGTTTAGAAGTATTTAAGAATTTGAGACATGTTTATGTTACGTATAGGTGCCCAATATCTACTTTGGTCTGCTTACCATAAAATTATAGTCAATGTTTAGCTTATTTCTATTTAATTTGCTTATTCACAAACGATTTTATTATTTAGTGCCGTTAGAAGGCTTTTGGCACTGTTTAATCATATTTTAAACATAGTCTTAGTTTTGAAATTATTTAGTGAAATATGGCCTTGTAATCTATGTAAATTATATACTTAATTAAAATACATGTAAAAATGATTGGTTTTCTTAGATGAGAATTAGATAATAAAACATTATAAAAAGATAGACTTAAATATTATCGGTTTTTTTCATTGCTAAACTGTTTTGTTACATTTACACTAAGGTAATATTTTATGTTGTGTAATTTAATAAAAGTGTAAAATTATTTTTCTGTTTTATTTATCTTAGTGGCAAGTTTGATTAACACTCAATCAGAATTTTACCCATGCTAATGAATTTGGTGCATGAGATATTTTGATCTATTCTATCTTTGGCTTTTCTGTTCCGTGGATTAAAAACGATAGAGTGATACAACGAGACGGACGTTAATTACCGCACCGCACCCAGCGCTGTGAATTCAACGTTGAATTAAAGGTACGTCCAATGCAACTTTTTGTACGAATCGTGCTTAACAGCTTAAAGTTACCTTGATCACATCCTTGGATATGTGCCTTGGACCACCCATAGATTTGGAGTACCTTGCTTAGATCCATCCGATGCTCAAAGATCCAATGCTTCAACAAAATTCCCTTAATCGTATCATGTAAGCACACCCTAAAAAGTTTTATGCTTAAGTTGGCAGCAATGATAAATATCATTCATTCCTTCATTTCCAGAGCGGGAAAAAACAATATTATTTTGACAGAAAGTTAATTTATTGTGTGTTGAGGTTGAGGTTAAGTTGGTGTTTATTTACGTAAAATGTTAAAAAATAAAATAAGCAACTATTTGTAAATGCACAAAAATGGATGACGACAACAATGATGGGCCCTTTACAGTGTGGCAAATGTTTAATGCTCCCACTATGGTGTTGTTTAACAACTTGGAACATGCAGAAGATGGACTTGATCGTTTGTTGACATCAATTTTGAAGTTATCAGGGTAAGTTAAACAAAAAGCAATTTATGTAAATGATTCAACTGGTTTTAGGATCGGAGAGTCCTAATGGTGGTTGTTTCAACGTTATTTAACTTGAATTTTGGTTAAGATATAATGCATTATATGTTTACATTTTAGTGATTTTTCGGAAGTCCTAGTGCCCCGGCCTGGCTCGTCTAAGTACCCAGATTCGTATTACAATTCTTTCAATACCTGGTTGCTAGGCAGACTATTCTATGTATGGTCTGTGAAAGAACTTAGTAGGTAAGACATATCATTTTCTTATATTATTCATATTTTTTAAGGCTACCCAGTTTTCCATATTATGAAGTTAACCTACCAGTGCTATCACTCAAGCTATAGATAGCTGATTGTTTTTGTCACATTACAGAAGATATGATACAATATTTGAGGGGCATTATCGTCCATAATACCTATATATTTTGTAACATGCCATTGATGAATTATTATTCATTATTTCAGAATCCACATCCCAAGTAAAGATGCTCAGTTAAAAATCTTAAGTATTTTGTGTACAAATGGTG
The DNA here is from genome assembly GCA_947563765.1 of Anarsia innoxiella. NCBI lineage: Eukaryota > Metazoa > Arthropoda > Insecta > Lepidoptera > Gelechiidae > Anarsia > Anarsia innoxiella. Next base: position 4,655,531 of record OX387403.1, read on the forward strand.
CACCATTTTATACAAACATACATAGAGAATACTATTCAATTTTGTTAAAATTGATTCAGTATTACAAGGATAATGCTGACAAGGCACATCCCTCTGAATTGGAACTCAGAAACTTATGTTCTGAACAAATAGACATACCAAATGTGCAACTGGACTTGGAACCAATTTTTGTTGTCATAAAAGACATAAATACATGCAAGACATTGATTGAATTGCTGCTGCAAATGTTATCTCAAAGTATACCATTTGATTCACTACAAGTTGACCAGACTCATTCTGAACAAGAAAAGCTCTTTGGACATGTTATTCACATGCTTGATAATTATAGCATGGATATAAAGTTAATTAGTGTGAGGTTCTTTTCTGCTTTAATAACAAATTATGATCAAATAGCTCTAACCAATTTCTGCAGCAGCTTTCCAAACATTTTCAAAGATTTACTTTACTCACTGGATGCTTTAGTGAAATCTATGGATGTGTACCACAATAAAGGTGAAGTTGATGCATATTATTTGGACCAGTTTAGCAATTTGTTGTTAAACATTCTTACAATTACCAAATGTTACATCACTGAATACAAAGATGTTGTTGAAACAATATGCACTGTGGTATTATCTATGAAATGTAAAAGATTTTTTAATAAGGATCTCAGCTTATATTGCTTATCACTAAGTGAAAAAGTTGCTTTATCAAAAGAAATAATCATTCTTCAAAATATGGATGCCAATGAAATTGCAATGGTAGCAGAATGTTACTGTGAAGAATTAGTGACCTTTGCCAAAAGTTGTAAAGAAAACAAGTTGCCACAAAAATTATCAGACAACTGGCATTACATACAAATATCTGCAGTTCTAATGTCCTTAAAGTCTCTTGAAGATAGAAGAGGTGACGATTTCCTTCTCTCATTCCATTTGAAAAGATGCTCAGCTGTTTTAGCAATCCTTCACAAAGCTCACATACATTCCAAAAGACAAACTTGGTTTGAAAAAGAGGATGTCAAGAACATTTGGGAGTCAATGATGAAATTGATTGAATTGCACAAAAGATTGCAAGGAGAGAATTTCAAATACTTCATGGATATTATGCTTGGTACAGTTATGCTCTCTGAAAACTTTAATACAAGTGATACAGTGAAAATATTGCAAATATCTTGCCTACAATTCACACCAGATTTCTTAGTTGCTAACATAGACCTGAGCAATTCTGATAAGGCACTATTGGTTAAATATCTGATTGTTATGAAGACAAGTCTAAACAATAGAGTAGCTGAAATATGGAAGACACATTTGCAGGGATTAGTTCTGAATCTTACAAAAACAAAATCTCTCAGTTCGTATTCAGAGGTATGTAGAGTATAAAATCTATTTGATTTCATTTTGTGTTTTGAGCTGGTATGAAATGTTTATGTTGTTGTTATACAGGCAAGTACAGATCAACTGTTGCAATTTTTTTCTAATATATTGGTTCTTGCGCCAATACATAAGGTGCCTTCTATAATATTTACTTACCATGCATTAACTGTTTATAAGTATTGCTTTCTTATTGTTAGTGCATGGTATTTGTATATGGTATGTTATCCTATTATAATTTTCATTTTCAGATAATTCCATTGGCGCCTTTGTTACTAATGAATAACATGGTGTCTGCAAGCAAGCTAATTGGAGACATTCTAATGCCAGCATTTCTTACAAAAGACCAGAACATACAACTGAGTATTTCCTGCATTTTGCCAGCAATTGTGTGCATGTCCTTAGGGCCTTATACTGTGATACTGACTCCGTCGAAAGAAAACCTTGGACATCCCATATTTGAAAATGAGGCCATTGTGATGTCATTACTTTGCCAAAGATGTCACAGAGAGCTAAATGAAAAAGATCGTCAAGAAACAAGCATAGATTTTTATAAGGAATCCAATTCTGCTATACTATCTAATTCCTCCACTACCATTGGCTTGAAGAATTTGTTTGGAAAGTTCTTAAATGCTAAGCAATATACTGATCTAGCTGGTAGTGAATACTGGAACATGTTTGAGCGATTTTGTTGCCATTTCTATGTTTTCAATTTTGGCGTTCCATTGGATGTAGCTACGGAGCAGAATTGCCGATTTATTTTAAAAGGATTGAAGCCATTTATCGACAACAAGGTATGTAATGTGAGCTAGTAATATTAAAGTTACTGCTGAACTTACAGTAAAGGCCCATATAATATTGAGAATATAGATGTCTCCTTATGATAAACTTTACTAGGGCATTCATTTTTTTTTTATTAAAACGGTTCTTATTTGTATGTTTTCAGGTTGATCAGGATACTGAATGGATGTCTTGCAAAGATACAGCTTACAATCTTTGCATTAATTTACTAGTCAACTCTACAAAGACGTGTTTAGAAAACAATGACTATAACATGCAGTCTCAGACATTGGACACCATCAAAGATTTCGGGTTGACAGACAATGCGAAAATAATTCTATCCGTGACTAAGCTTCTGGTGTACTTTATAATGCACCCTCAATGTCCTCTTGGACCAAAAGCAGTTGTGTACTTAAGAGATATTTGCGAACACCACGGATACACCCCAAATCAAGTATATCACAGATTTAAAAAGGACTATTGCAGACTCTTCGTTGAATGCAGTCTTTATAATGGCAAAGACTTCGCCATAGCTCTTCTAAAAGTTGTGAGAGCCTTTGGATTTGTTGGATACAGAGATTTCATTTCCAAAGATGTCCATCACTTCTTGCCTTATTTGGTGCCTTATTCCGTAACAATAAAAGAAGTTCCGTCCATGATTGAAGAGATAGCATCCTTGGTTCAGTGCTCTGTATCAGATTTTCTGACCGAACGGTTTCCTCACACTTACGTTCACGTTTATTTGAACGAAACAGCCGATGTCGCGAAGAAATGCTACGACATAATCGAAAGACTTTCCAAGACATCTGTTCTGAATTTGATCAAGAAACATTTCAGAGTTATATTGACTGAATTCCTTTTGCAATATTGCTGTAACCCGGAAAAAGTTTTGAACGCTTGTAGATACTTGGCTAGTCATGACCCAGACGTATCAACGCCTACAGGCAGCATGAGTATGAGCACCACACAAATAGCAGACTTCTTGAATCCCAAATTTCTAGGAGTTCTAGCCTACTTTGATCACAAACTTGTCAATGCGAAAGTGGCTTTATCAGTTAAAAGGAAGGCTTTGAAAAGCTTTCCGGATATTATGCAACTAATGGGCGTGAAATATTTGACACCGTTGAGATTTAAAGTGCTGGCGACTTTAAGGTCAGCACTACCTTTAGCGAAGGAGTTTCCAAAAATAGTAGCGGAAGCTTGGGGTGCGTTTATTCATAACATTGACAGTATCGCTCTGGGACCACTGCTATCAAATCTGGCCGTTTCCTTACTGCGTCAGTTTGAACACGCACCACAAGAAATAAACAAGATATTCCATTACCTCGTCCTGAGCAATGAGAACTTACTCAGTTCCCACATATCGGATTTATTCTTCTTGAGTGATTCAAAGATATCTGAGAAAGTGAAAATGGTAATCAAAAGACACGTGAAAAGGACACAGCCGGAAGGTTTTCTCGACAAAATTAAATGGTACTTGCAGCATTTGAATCAGGAGATCCCGACAATTAAGGCTTGTGCATTTACTAATTTGGACAAGTTATTGAAAAGTAACAGAACTGAAATTCATAAGGCTATATTTGCTGGGAAATCTATAGATCCTATCATTGTTGAGCTTATAGACTCATTGCTACTTGGTAAGTTGGTAACATTTAGATGATCATATTTTTGAAAGATTAACCTACCTCCTTATAAGAACAACCAGAATTGAATATTTTCTTCTTCACTCAATTATTCCACAGGTTGTAAAGACACAGACCCGCAAGTAAGCGCAGCAAGCGGCGCGTGTCTAGGCCAGCTCGGTGCGATAGAAGCGGGACATTTACCTAGACAGTACGTGCAACCTGATCGCTCGCCGTTTGCCTTCTCAATAGGCGACGATTGTTTCGCAGCAACCGCGCTTGTTGAGCTTGCTCGTGCTTTTCAATACGAAAAAGACACCACGGTGAGTAATATGAAACTTTTTTCCGTCTCTAACACTTTTTGTTTGAAGCGTTGTCAGTCTAGGGCAAGATTTGAATTTTGAGCACACCCTAAAGGGCTTAAAAAAAAATGAAGCTGAACTGTCTCTGTTAACTAGTTGGCTGTATAAGGGCTTTGGCTACTTTGATGACTATTAATTTGAGCTGTTTGTAATTAAACCCGATGTTGCTTGCTTACCATCCGCTTATAAAATAATCTATGCTAGTTGCATTGGGCTTTATTTAATTTTTCGAACTCACCCCTCCCCCCCTTTTTATAGAATATGGACTGCTACGCCTTGACAATCCAAGAAATATTGAAAATCTATGATATATCTCCTACTGGGTCTAAGAAAGAAGTTTGGGACAGTTTTCCAGAACACATGCATCAGATTATGCATCCTTTACTTAGCTCAAGGTACGATATCTTTCTTTTCTTAGTATAACGTTCTTAATAAACTTTTAACTTATACAGGAATTCTAATAGTTTTTTGGTAATTAGTGTTTTAATTTGTCATTTAATTATGTAGTTTTGTTTTCATATTGTTTACTCTCTTGCATTATTACCATATTATCTATGTTTTAGGTATACTCTGGCGTACCCTTCACAACCAAAGAAAGCTCATCCGCTGTTTGGTTCATCACATGCCACTACTTTCTTACAGTGGGCTCATAAGTAAGTACATATACGGGTTATATTTTTTACTAATACTCGCTAACCTTATGTACTAATAGAAGTTTTCAGAATATGTGTAATTTTGAACATTCTATATAAACTTGTCGTTGTATTAAAGTTACTCCAACTTTTAGATAAAGTAACAAAGACCACTAATTCTTTGTGCCTATCTAGACATGCGACTGCATGTCAAGCCAAGTTCAATCAAAGGAATTGGCTAGCCAGCGCCGAGTGTAATATTACATGGACCACTTGATGCCACTTTTTAAGCTTTTACACACTATTACCAGTATTTAATTATCTTGTTCCTCTGCAGTTGGGCAGGCCAACTGATACCTCTAATAGAATCGGAAAGTATTCGCGAGCTGTTACGTACAGTCCACCCGAGTATGCGTCGTGACGTCAGAACGCTGTTTCTCTTCCTCCCGTACGTGCTGCTTCATGCTGTCATGTCTAACAACAACCTGCAGTTTATACAAGAGGAGATACTGGCTGTTATTGGTAAGTCAAATTGTGTTAAGTTATTGGTAAAGTTATAAATGAACGTTTCCTTTTAGTTTTTAATGTATTGATGAATTAACTTATACCTTATAAAATTTATCGATCTTTTATATCATTGTTTCCTTTTCTTTAGCCATGTTCAGACTGAGATGGAACTATACGGTACTTGATTGATGAAAATCAAGAAAAATGCTTAACTGTATTTTTTTTTATTCTAGAAATTCTTTCTGTGTTAGATTACGCATAGGAATACTTTTTTTTTAAATTTTTCTAGATAATAGAATTTTTCTTGAATGAAGCATTTGCTTCAATTTGATTTTACTTTATATTTTTATTCACCTACCAAAATCATGTTACAGGTTTAGAAAACTTCGAACAGGAAAGCTTTGTGACAACAGAAAGAACGAAATACAAAATGCTACGTCATATAAGAATGACTCCTAGTATAAACACAGTACAGGCTGAAGAAGGAAATCAGGTACTAACATGCAAGTGTCTAACGATTTTTATATGAACATATCTAAAAGTGAGATGAAATCGTCTGGATTTGTTTAATTTTCAGAGCAAATGCAGTAAAACAATCTACACACTATTCGATTTCTTGAACCGATGGATTTTGGAGTGGTGTAACTCGAAACAGAGTCCTTTGGAAAATGAGAATTACAAGTAAGTCTTAAGTTATGTATTTACAAGCATTGTTCATAGGGCCGGAGGATAGTCCGGTCCGCTATGAAGCCTCGAGACTCGTTCGCACTTCTTTAATTTGAATAATAATAAATTATACAATTAGTTAGTATGTGTATGTCTATGTCTAAAGCCCCTTACGGGATAATAATACAGAATTTGACGAACATGTAGGTATACTGTTTTCAATATCTTGAATGTTTACATTTGTTCCTTATCATCAATAAAAGATTATTTTTCAGAGCCTTATCATGCTTTATGAATAAATTCGACAAACTAGTTATAGCCCGTGGCAACTTCGCGTGTGGTGAGCTGGAACGTGCGTTGCAGTATTTAGAACTCTATATGGATGAACATAAAGACAAAATGCAAGAGCAGCTGCCGTTTTTAGCTGAAATATACGCGCTTTTAGATGAACCGGATTCAGTAGCTGGTAAGCATATTACATACATACATACATTCCGTCCCGCCTCTGCCATTGGAGTAGGTAGACACCACTTCCTTCCACTTGTTACCATCTAACCACACTTCTTTCGCTTCATCCACGAATCTTTTTAAATAGCTAAAGATGTTGGAATTTATTGGAATAGGTTTGAAATTACCAAAACTTTTTTATTAATCAGTATCAATTTCGCAGGAATCCTATCAATAAAGAGATCAGAGCCATCTCTGAAAGAGCTAATTCTTGCTCAAGTTGTGACAGGTCGATTACAAGACGCCGCTCTCTGCTACGAACGATTGGCGCAAGAGGGACAGTTGGAAAGACATAGTTTACAGGTAAATAATAATGCTCTACCAATTTTGAATGGATTGAGTGAAGTTTGAATATAATTTACTAGGTAAGTAAGTAGGTCATTTATTGTAAAGTAAAATTATGCAATAAGTCAATTAAATAAGTTTTAGTTTATTTTTGATGATACTCTAGGATGTAGGTTTATATGACATTATATTAGCATTATAATATATTAAGTTGTCAACGGACAGCCTTATGAAAATGGTCATCAAACAATCATGAACGCGAGCTGTCCATTAAAACTCCGTAGAACAAAATTCCGTAGAAGATAGGACTTTATTAACTTTTAACTGCAACAGTCTTGATTAAAGTGACATTTATAGCTGGCATTAAAAAAGTAGCATAGATAAGTATTAACATTCTATCTATATAAATTAGACAATAATACTAAGAGCCCATTTCACCACCTTCAGATAAACCTGAATGTCTATTTCATAAAACATGATGTTTTAGACAGAGACAGACATAAAATATCTGTAATACCTCATTTACACTCGCGTACGAGTCGCGAGACGAGGCCCGAGCCGAGGCACAAGGTGAGAGTGTAAACAGACGCTCGCGGCGCGCCTCGTGTCTCGTCTCGCGCCTCGCAGCGCTCGCGTCCGGAGCGGTATTTTGAGCACGAGTCAAAGGACCTCGCAACAAACGCGAGCGTGGTGTTTACATTCGCGCTCTCGCTTCATTCTGGCTTCTACATCGTGCCGCGCAGGTTGTGTTTAGTCTTAACAAATACGCAAAAACAAAAGCGCAGTAATCGTATAATGGATTGGTCGCAAGACGAAACATTTAAGTTCATAGAAATATTTCAAAAAAAATTTTGTCAAAAAAGAAACAACTTCAAAACGGAAACTAAAAAGTATGAAATAAATTAACTTGTAAAGCAAATTTCGAGTTTATAAGTGATTAAAAGTAACATAAACAAATACATAATTATGTCTTTAAAATTTTTGAAGACGGTGCCAAGTAAAACAATAACTAGATATAAGTAATATAGGTACTTATAATCAATCTTTTTCACATCTCAAGGAAACAGGTGGCACCGTCTTCAAAAATTTTAAAGACATAATTAATTATGTATTTGTTTATGTTACTTTTAATCACTTATAAACTCGAAATTTGCTGTACAAGTTAATTTATTTCATACTTTTTAGTTTCCGTTTTGAAGTTGTTTCTTTTTTGACAAAAATTTTTTATTTCACATTTTTTAGTTTCCCTTGACTGTCCTTCATTTTCATTATCAGACCCCTAATAACAGTCACAACTCATTTAGATGAAAGGTCTCAATAATATAAGTTAATCAAGCCCAAACACAAAGTACTTGCTGTAAACCGTTGTCGAGTTCCCTCGACTGCATTTCCGCTCCATCATCAGGTCAACGTCAGACCCTCATTAAACATTAGGGCTTTAAAATTCTTATTATTGCATAATATTAAGTAACACACTAGTCGCGATGCAATTTTATCGAGTGTTTCCCTCGATATCTCCAGGTTTCCACCATCAGGTCCTGGTTTCCTTATCATGGGACCACCCTTGGGATACCCCCTTTCTAACAAAAAAAGAATCATCAAAATCGGTTCATGGACGACGAAGTTGTGTGAAGAAACATAAGAAACAGACTAGTCGAAAATACAATTTTTTCGAGAGTTTCCCTCGATTTCTCCAGGATTCCATCATCAGATCCTGGTTTCCTTATCATGGGACCACCCTCGGGATACCCCCTTTCCAACAAAAAAAGAATCATCAAAATCGGTTCATAAACGACAAAGTTTTGCGTGGACATACATAAAATATATATATATATATATATTTTTTATAAGTATATACGGTCGAATTGAGAAACTCCTCCTTTTTTTTGAAGTCGTTTAAAAAGAACGAATACTTTGGGACCCTAAACATAAATGCCACAAGAACAGCCAAAAAGTAAGCGATGCATGGGCGAGATTGTCCGAAGAAATGGGAAGATCTCAAACAGAATTAAAAAATAAGAAAAATTTCGACGTCCTCCATTGTTGCTAGCTCAAAGACGACTGAACTCGGCACGCGAGTGTAAACAGGCAACTCATTTACCATCGATCAACACGAGCCTCGCACGAGGGACGAGGCGAGCCACGAGGCGAGGGACGAAGCGCGAGTGTAAATCCAGTATAAGATTTTATCTGTAAGTGGTGAAACGGGTCCTAAAACTTTCCAGGGTATGATAGACTGTTACCTAGGTCTCGACCAGCCGTTCACAGCGTACCGTTTGTTAAACGAACACGAGTTTGACGATAGTATGATGGAGCTAGCCGCTGAACCGTTGTGGCGGCTCGGGCGGTTTGAACAGCTTGAGGAGTTGGTTAAGAAGCCTATTGTAAGTACAAATACATGAAGTGAGAAATGTAAAGCTTTATATAGTTAAATTAAGGATATTCAACAGTGGTCATTGGTAAAGAAAGAATAAAATACAAAAAAAAACCAAATGTTGTCTTGAATAATTCAAAAAGAAATAGTACATACCACTATATCTCATCTACATAGGAGATTAAAATAAACTATACGTAATTGAGCCAACTATTTGACCCTACAAACATGTTGAAGCGAAATATTTTTTTTGTATCTTGGATATTGCAGCTCATTCATTTATCAGCTATGCGCTACTATACAGGCAGTATATGATATGTATAACATCAGCCAGGATAGCTGTCAGAAATTAAAAGCAAATATAGCCATTCAAATAAATACTTCCATATGACTTTGTATATTTACTTTGTAGCCTTCTTCCCGAGAAAACTGGGGCTTACTTATGGGTCGAACGATACTCGCGTATCGCAGCGAAGACCACGATTCTTTCGTGCGATCTTGCAACGAAGCAACCAGTAGATTGCTGGCTCAAATGGACGAGGAGGCGAAGGGTGAAAGCGCGCTACGCAGTGGATACCAAAGTGTTCTAGGACTGCATATTATCTCGGAAACTAGTCATGCTGAAGAAGTATTAAGAAGGTTGGTTATTTTTTAAAATTATTTTTATTGTAAGTAATTGAAATCGATGCAGTCTATCTCATATGAGAAATAGAGAAAGAAAGAGAGTTAAGTAACTTGTTTGAACTTAATGAATTGCAAACATTTTTTTTTTTCATCTTGATTCTAAGCTCTGCCGATCTTATCATATTATATCTTATCTGGCCTAGCCGTCAGCGCCCCACTGCTGGGCAAAGGCCTCTCTCCTTTTTAACTACCTGAAGTTAAATGATTAGTTATAAATGTTTGGCTTAACGCCGTTAATAATTCCCTTTCAGACTAAAAACTCTTAACGACGGCGATCGTCAAGTGTCTGATATTTTGAACCAACTGTTGAACGAATGGAGGCGGCGATTGTCAGTTGTTCAATCCGACGTTCGGACTATTGAACCTTTGTTGAGATTGAGAAGGATTTTATTGCAGCAAACCAAGGTTAGTTTAAATAAGACTTGAGATAAAAATGTTTAAAGGTAGAGCGAGCAAGCCGCGCGTGGTATTGTTTCACCTCTATAAGAATACATACATCGGTTCACACCACGATACACGTAAACTATACATACTTATGTAAAACAATGATGACTTCACTAGCTCGATATCTATCTAATCTTTCAAAATATTCTTTCAGGAAATAATGGAACATTCCCATCCATTAACTGCGAACAGTTTAAAGACGTGTATTGGTGATTTGTGGCTGCAGAGTGCAAAGCAAGCACGAAAGGCGGGAATTTTTCAGCAAGTACGTCTTTTTTACTGACAGATAAACATATTAGGTTGGGGAAAAAGTTTCTTCGTATTTTATATGAAAATTCAAAAAGTTTTTTTTTATAGTTTATTTACATTTGACTAAAGTATGTAGGTGCCATTTTGTTCCATAACTTTTTGCCATCTTGTTGGTAGTGACATGATCCCATTGCTGTAAAAATTTTGAGGCTTCTGATCGAAAAACTGCGACAAGTGGTTTTGGCAGTCCTCTCGTGATGTTAACCTGACACTGCCTAAGGAATTCTGCAGAGACCGAAACAGATGAAAATCTGAAGGTGCAAGGTCAGGACTATACGGCGGATGCATTAATACCTCCCAGCCAAACTCTCGTAATTTTTGCTGAGTGGCTAAAGATGTGTGAGGTCTAGCGTTGTCATGGTGAAAAACCACACCCCTTCTGTTGATCAATTCTGGCCGCTTTCTCTCAATTTTTTGCTTCAATCTCATCAATTGTTCGCAATACAGTTCTGAATCGATGGTCCTGCCTGGCGGTAACAGCTCATAATGAATGATGCCCTTCCAATCCCACCATACACACAGCATTACCTTGTTGCGAGTTAACCCGGGTTTTGCCACAGTCTGTGAAGCTTGACCGGCCTTTGACCACGATCTTTTTCGCACGTTCTTGTCGTACGTATGTGATCCACTTTTCATCACCAGTTATCAGCTTTTTCAAAAATGGTTCGGTTTCATTACGTCGTAATAAAGAATCACAAATGAGTACACGGTTCATTAGGTTTCTTTCAGTGAGCTCATGAGGCACCCAAATATCGAGCTTTTTAGTGTACCCAGCTTTATTCAAATGAGTCAAAACCGTTTTGTGGTCAATTGCCAGTTCTTCAGCTACATCGTAACTACTAATATGCCGATCTTGCTCCACTTTTTCAAAAATGGCATCAATTTTGTCCGTAACAGGGCGACCAGAGCGAGATGCATCTTTGATATCAAAATTTCCGGCTTGAAAACGCTTAAACCAAATTTGCGCTACTCTCACAGATACTGCATTAGGTCCATAAACATCACAATTTTTTTTCGCGGCTTGAGTTGCATTTTTACCTTTTTTATAGTAAAATTTTAAAATGTATCGAATTTCTTCTTTAGATTCACTCATTTTAACAACAACAATAACAAATGAAAATCACACAAATTCCTAATTTGAATTTGGAAGTGCCTTCTTTAAAATTAAAACTTTTTAATGATACCAAAACCAGGCAGATACAAATGGTATAGCCAAAGAGATTTTAATACAAGTTCATACATACTATATGCGAAAAGACTTTTTCCCCAACCTATTATGTCTATTTCATAAAATATGACGTTTTAGATAGTGACAGGTTTTTACATCTGTCAGTTAAATTTTATCTTTAAGTAGTGAAAGCAAGCAATGAGTATTGTGAACCATGATTGTAGGCTTATTTCCCTTAAGTTCTTGTATAAGATGACTTAATTTGCTTACCCATAAGGTTGATTTTATGGTCTGAGATATATGATGTACCTAATTTCCTATCTTTTAGGCTTACATGTACATCTTAAATGCCGAAGAATACCAACCAGAGGAACTATTTATAGAAAAAGCAAAGATGTACTGGGCTCGAGGACAACACGAACACGCGTTTACTACTTTGAAACGCGGTTTAGACGAGAACTACCCGCAAATTGAACAACTCTCACAAGATCAGAGGTGAGTGAGCACTTTAGTCCTTTGTACATACATATCCGTCATACATACATATATACATACATACTTATCCGTCACGCCTCTCTACCATCGGGGTAGGCTGAGACCACTTCCCTCCACTTGATACAATCAAAACATATATAAAAGCTCTGGTCTTTTGTACAACATAAACTGTTAAATATTTCTGAGCTTCAGAATATATTTATTTCCAGGAAAACATGTGCCAAAGCAAAGCTACTGATTGCTAAATACAATGACGAAACTACTAACGTGGATGTAGACGTGAACATCGGCTATTATAAAGAGTCGGTTGAAGTGTTCAAGCAATGGGAAAAGAGTTTGGTAAGAAAGTTTATTTATTCCTTAAATACATATCTGTCACGCCTCTTTTCCATCATGGTACGGCAGAGATTCTTCCCTTCACTTGCTACGAACCAAACACACATCTTTCGCTTCATCCAAATTCATAAATTTTCATATTGTTTTTTCATATTGCTCATTATATTTAAAAGCGGCCTCTTGTCGGTATGGCATCCGCTATTTAGTGTCATCTTCTGCCAATCCTTTGACTTCTTGATACAACATGACGTTAACTGTCTCCTTCACTTGAGTAAAGTAGGTCAGGTACAAATATTTTTAATCTACGTAGAATACCACGTAAAAAGCTGTTAATTGTTTCTATTCAATGAGGTGTAACTATTAGAAACCTGCTAAAAAAATTATCCCATTAAAAAGTGGGTGGGGTTTAAAGGGTAAACTTCTTTCTTATTTAACAACGTTATTTCTTCAAATAATACTCAGGTTTGTCTTGGCGCGTATTACGAGAAAGTAAGCACTGGGGATAATAGCAATACTGCTTGGTCTAGACGCCTCCATGCACTGAACAGTTATGGGAAGGCTTTATTGTGTGGACATAAGTACTTGTATCAAAGTATGCCGAGAATGCTGTCTATTTGGTAAGATTTGTTCTAAAATAATTTACTTATTTATTTCGTTACTTTACTTTTAATAAATAGTGTTTTAGAATCTCGTAAAAGAGATGATAATTGTGTTTTTGAGCTTTGGCGATCATATGAAACAGCATATTATCGCCTCAATAAAAGTAACTCGCTACCTAACAGGTTCGTCGCTTTTTCCATGTCATTGTGTCCTTTTCACTAGCTTACTTTTGAGAGAGACGGATTTCCCCAATTTTTCGTTTTTCCATACTTATGCAAGAAATCGTCAAACCTTCGATACGGTAATCCATGTGTTTTACATGGACAATTTAATGCATAAACTTTTTTTTTCAGGTTAGACGTAGAAGTGACTTCGGCAGACACAAGCGTGCACGGTGTACTAGCACAAATGACTGAAGTTATAAAGACGTATTCGGAACGACTTCCTCTCTATTTGTATTTGACTGCTTTCTCACAGATTGTGTCCAGGATCTGCCATCCGGTGAAAGAGGTATTATTATTGTTTACATTCAAGTTAGTAATTTATGAGTTGGACTTCATTACCAGATCAGTACACCTGCAATTTCTCGTATGTGTTGTTTAAATATCTTTTCTAGTAGAATTCTACATTTCTCTCAAAATTACAACAAATTGATACGATCTTTAAACAGAATCCTATAACACTGTAGGTATAGGTTTAGCATTTAAGTGTACCCGAATTTGGGGTATGGGAGTTCCACAAGTCACGCTCCCACTTTTGCTTAAAGACTTTGTTTCTGCTTTCACTTCATCTTTCCAATATACCTACTTTAGATATGCCCTAATATTGATTCAATCCTAAAAATACAAATCCCTACCAGGTATACTTACAACTGAAAGCAATATTAGTGAAACTAGTATTAGCGTACCCTCAACATACTTTATGGATGATGATGTCTGTAATAAAATCGAGTTATCCGCAACGCATAAAGAGATGTGCCGATGTGTTTGCGGATCCGCGCCTGAAAGAACCGAGAATGCTCAAACTCGTGTCGGATTTCACTCAATTGGCTGAGAAATTGATCGAGCTGTGTAACAAACCGATTGTTGGGACTGGTTCTGTGAGTATTTGTTATTTATCAGTAAAATAAGTAGTAGTGTAGTTATAATTATCACTTTTTATGTGCAATAATCAATTCACGTCATGCGGCCTTGAAATTGAACAACTATCCCCAGAAACATGAGTTAAAAAACTACAAAACTACTTATACATATAGAAAAAGGTGACATAAAAACTCGATGACCTAATTTGTCATTATTAAATGAATATATTTCATCATAGTTCTGAATAAACCTACTTATTTTCTTTCATATTTTATGTCTTATGTTATTACAAAATATTGAATTGATAAAATAAACCTACAGCCTACTTTGATTGTCACAAGTATAAACTGTAACATACTGTGAATTATTTTATTATATCATGTCGGTATGTCAAATATTATGTGTTTCACGTCTACATTAAAAGTCTATGATATACTCGTAAAAAAATAAATAAAACGAGTAATTTTAAAACCCATAAGCTCGTTTGTCTGGCAACGGTTGGTTATCAGAGCAGAAATTACGTTTTACGCTTAACCGCGTATTAATTGATATGGATTATTAGATTCCTTTTTTGTCACACATAATCAAATAAAAACAGTATTTATTTTAATGATACTTATAACTACACAAAATATTTTCTCATAAGTACTTACATTTAATTTGAGTGTAATAAAGTTGACTTTAAGAGAAAATGTCCTTTTAATTTGCATACGGCATTTAAAAGTCAGGTTATGGGAAACCCTATTATAGATAAAAAAAGCTAAGTATACTAATCGCATACATTGCGCAATATCGTAATAGCGTAATATCGTCGCATACATTAGGTAAGTGAATAATAATAAGTCGCTAATACGTGCTAATTTGTGGATTAAAAGTTTACTGATCACGTTACTGCTAACGAAGTACCTACCAACCTTGAAAAGATTACAACTCATAAACAAGCTTTACTTATGAAGGACTCGTACAGAATTATTTACATAGATTTTCGTAATAATATATTTTAAAAACCAATTAAGCCCTTATTTTTATAATTTTCATTATTTGAAATACATTTTTCACTACGTTACCAAGCTACCAACATACGTAAAATTAAAAATACAAAATATAAAATTAATTAAATGAGTATCGCAACAGCAAACTCGAAAAATTAAGTCCTTCATATAATCAAAATGTCTGCAAAGGTCCCGGAACAATGCTCTAAATAAAATGTATCTTCACTGAGAGTAAGTTCCATTTACGCCTCTTCGTTCTACGTACGTTCTACCTCTATTTTCAGAATCTGAAAAATTACAGACAATATAAGACCGGGAATTGTCGAGATAGTCACTTGTTTTATCCAGTCAAAAGAGCTGAATAAAAATAAAATGTCGTTTATGTATCTGGTTTGAGCCGGTTCTAGTCATTTAAACAAAACTCTTTCCATTTAAGACATCAACAGTATCAACTCTCGTTCGGACACTACCCCGACTATTAGCAGCTGATAACTTCAGTCATATTATGATGCCATTCCAAGAGTTCTGCAAAGTAGTATTACCTTCAAAAGCGGCTGGATTAGACCGTATAGATTTCAACATGCCAGCAGAACCTACGGTTTATATCGCTGGTATTGAAGAGAAGTTTAGCATTCTACCGTCGCTTCAGAAGCCTAGGAAGGTTACTTTAAAAGGTAATTTTGTTTTATCTAAAAACAAAATGTAACGTTGACAGTTATTTACTCATTGTTTCCAACTTTTAGGTTCGGACGGTAAATCGTATTTCATAATGTTGAAACCTCGTGATGATTTACGTAAGGATTATCGCCTTATGGAGTTCAATGGTGTTGTGAATCGGTTCTTACAAGACGCGCCAGAAACTCGGCGCCGCAGACTCTATATCCGGACTTACAGTGTCCTGCCGTTGAATGAGGAATGCGGCCTTATTGAATGGGTGCCAAACTTGGTCGGGCTTAGACCGATTTTGATGCATATTTATAAACAGAAAGGTATGAATCTTTCGCGCTGACTGAGTACATCGGCAATATTTATTTTGAGTCATTAGATGTGTATGCCCCCGTACTACGAGGATTCTAGGTACTTTGATTTAATTAAACTAATGTACTGAAAAATGTTTCTCTCTACTAATACAAACAATTCACACAATCACTGTTATTGATTTATGAAACAAATAGGAATGTTTTGACGAGAACACTTTAATTGACAGCGTCATTTGTTTTGCGATTTTGTTATAAATATTGAATGGTTTACCTATTCGTATTCGAGTGGGCTATAACGGAATGTAGATTCAATTGGAGCATAAATAAAAAAGTTCGAACATTTCATACAGTTTGCCATGCACCGATAAATAGAAACTGAAACTAACCTTTAAAAGATGTAATTTATTTCTAAAGGCAAACATACAAGCAACCGCGAGCTGAAAGAAATGATGTGCTCAAACAAAGATCCCGTTGAGAAAAAGAGAAAAGTGTACGAAGAGCAATTGTTACCAAAACATCCGCCCGTGTTTCAAGAATGGTTCAGACGAGTTTTCTCAGATCCCTATGGGTGGTATGTATTTCATTCTTTATTGTTATTAGTTATATTAAAATTATAAAACAATGCTTAGTTGACACCATTATCAGCGAGCGAGCGAGCTGGGAGCCGTGATATCATTGTTCCATCATATCATCGTTACCTGCGTGAACGACCGAAACTACAAAAAAAGTTATTTCTTTCTCTTTACGACCAAGTGACAAAATGAAAATGATATCTGCGTGTCATCGGCCTTGTTTACTTATTGTGAAGATATAATCGAATACAATAATATTGTATAGGCATTTTATTTTATGAAACCTGTTGAAAATTGTTCAGAGTTGAAATTAGTTGTGGATTATTAAAGGGGACTCGAGTTTATAAAATGGAAGCGGAATCAAATCTACCTGTATTGTACTACAATACTACGTTACTAAAAAGTAATAATAGAAGTCCTTTGACAATTCTAGATATTGTTTTGACTCGTTGTCTGCCGATATCTGCACGTGCAGTTAATAATAAGCCGAAGCTTTTGTGTAAACATAATATTCATTGCATTGTCTACATACAATCTCTACATTTACATACTTATACGTACTGATGCATGAAAACACCAACGTTCACGGAGATATCAAAATTAACGAGACACATGAAATGGGTTTTCATTATTTACGTATTTCCAGGTACCAAGCCCGCTCCGCTTACATAAGAACGACAGCTGTCATGTCTATGGTCGGATATATTTTAGGTAAGCATGAAAGGTCACATAGAATCTTGTCTTCTATTGTTATCCGCTCGTGAGACTCAATTTACCATATAATCGTAATATTGCGACAACCATTTTCCGGTAATTTGCTTTAAACTAGGCGTCAATTTTGTCTTGCATGTCCACGGGGACAAATATAGCGTGTTCGCACATTACATGGAAATACCTTATGATCATGAATAATTTAAGTGGTTTACCAAATACTGGTAGGTTTGCACGTATCTGTGAATCTTGACATGCGTTGAGGACATAATATAGTTTATCATCGGAAATACTGTAATGAAGTTACGAGAACATGTCGCTTAGTTTCAGCTTCCTTGGTTGAAAAGAAAACTGTCGACTTTTAAATTTTTCATGAACATTTCGGCATCTGTTTATAACATTTAATTAAGTTCTTCAAAATAGGTCTAGGCGATCGACACGGCGAAAACATATCATTTGATTCAACCAACGGAGACACGGTGCATGTAGACTTCAACTGTCTTTTCAACAAAGGTGAAGCCTTCGAATGGCCAGAGAGAGTCCCGTTCCGGCTCACTCATAATATGGAAGCGGCGATGGGACCACTCAAACATGAAGGAATGTTTAGGTAAAGTTTTTTAACTAGTTTTTAGTTCTCGACTTTTGGACGTGTTTAGTTCATTTATAGACGATTTTCTCTGTAGGAAAAGCTGTGAAGCAGTAATGCGAGCCCTTAGAGCTCAGACCGCAGCATTGATGTCTGTGATTGGTCCGTTTGTGTACGACCCGCTGGTGTCTTGGGGCCGAGCGCGCGCCATCGACTGCGGAGAGAGGACCAACGAACAGGCCTTGCAGCATCTACAGCATATTCGGCAACGGCTAAATGGCATGGTGAGATGTTTCCTTAAACTTTAAATATACAGTTTTAGGTACAGCTAGTCTTTTGTGTTCCACTACTAGGCAAAGGGCTTCCTCTTTGCATACCTTCTAAAAAAACTAGATCGACTAACTTCATACATAGATCTCGTTTGAGTATTGTTGTTGTTGAATTTAGAGCAAATT
Source organism: Anarsia innoxiella (assembly GCA_947563765.1). Lineage (NCBI taxonomy): Eukaryota > Metazoa > Arthropoda > Insecta > Lepidoptera > Gelechiidae > Anarsia > Anarsia innoxiella. Next base: position 4,674,029 of record OX387403.1, read on the forward strand.
GTTAGAGCAATTTGTTTAGAATCTAAACAAAACTCTAAAACAAATAAACAAACTAAAAAGGTTTCGCACATACAGCATCAACTATCGGTAGTTCCTGGAACTCTCTCTTTGCGCGTAGCACTAAAAACGGTTAATGAAAAAAAAAAAAATTAACAGACGTATATGTGTAACTGGAGGTATGTGTATTAAAACATGTCTTTTTTACAGGTAAAAACAAAGAACAAACAACTATCACTGTCGTTGTCTCCCGAGGGTCAAGTCGAACATCTAATCGTCGAAGCTACAAGTATTCACAACCTTTGCCAAATGTATATCGGTTGGGGACCATTTTTATAAAAAGAACATTCCTATGTGCCTTAATTCGTGCCAAATATTTAGCTCTCATAATTGTAAGTTTAATTTGTTATTTGTTAAATAAGTAAATAAAAGTAAGTTAATATTTTATATAGCATTTGTTTCCTTTCGTAGGTAAAAGTCATAACTCTTAAGTGTTGCTAGGTAAAGACGAGCTTAAACAGGTAATGTACATTTCATGAGTTTATTTTAGGTTTATAAAGGTATGAAATGTGCAGATAACATTATTATACCGGTATTAAAAGACTTAAAGTTGAACATAATATGGAAGTGAGTGCTTAAGGAATGTAGATACATATACGTACGTAAGTATGTATATCCATTTTACTGTATTTAATACTGATTCCAAATAGTAGCTTTTAAAATTTGTAGATAACAAAAGGAAACAAAAATAACAAAGTAGATAGTTTTACGTTAAATACCATTCCACTTTATAATCCACTTTAAAAAGTCAAGGCTTTAAGTTTATATCTCGAATAAAAAGTAAATAAAGATGCATTACTATAAACCAGTTATTCACATTACTTAATTTATAATACATAAATTTTAATCTTAACTAAAAAGATTTAAGCTCGTAATCGCTTTAAGTAACAATCCAAATAATACCGCAACGATAGTTTTTGAATGTAAACAGCGTTTTATAAAGTTTTTCTACGATTTTATCTACGCAGACCTTGCTCGCAAATAACCCTAAGTAACTAAAGTCTTCTCTGAGGAGAGACATGATTTTGGGTATAAGTGCTGGCAGATTTGTTCAAAGACGGACATCTACTAGTCTGTCAAATGCTATAAAGAGGAGTATATCAGCATGTTTTTGATGGCCCTCTAGCGTAGCTGAAGCTGACAATCTGTGGACGCGAGCGTCACAAGTGGGGAAGCGTGGGAGGAAAACTAATACCTATAGTTTGCTTACGTACCTTATATAAAGAGACCTTATATAAAGTACCTACCCATATTTGCACAATAATCTGTTCGATTCACATAATCACAATGCACAATAGATAGTTCTGCTACGGTAAATAAACGATTATTTTCATTTCATGGCCACTACTAAGCATGACCTTTTCTACTTCGTTGGAAATGCGATTTGAATTTTACTGAAATTGATCCAAATGGTCTGTGACTTCATTATGAAAAAAAAAGCAAAAACAGTTGTCAGTAATTGATTTTATTATCTGATAAATACTAAAAGGTACTGATTAGGTATTAAGATTAATAAGAATAAATTATCTAGATAAGAAACGTAAAAAATTACTCCGTATTTAGAGCCTGGAGCATGCCTAGGGCTGAGCTAACAAGTACCTATTTGTAAAATTAACTGACTCAAGGGCACATAAATTTGGTGGAAATAAATCTTAGATAGGGCTTATTTATTGTTTGCGACGCTATCACGCTATTTGGACCGATTACGTTCCGTTTATTTCATTGTGAATTCGCATCGCGTTTGGGATGACCTTTTCCTTTCAGATTGTCCTCGTCGCTTCGCGGATCACTTATTTTGTCGGCCTTTTTATTATGAAATGTCTCGATACTGATTCATAAATAAACTTTCGTTACTTCTTTAAATATTCATGCCCTCTGTTTAGGAGGAGGCATGAATTGTGGAGTCGCAATATCTTCTTTCACGATAAAAGGAATTTAACGTAGACACTCACTCAGGTACTTTAGTAAATTCTGCTATGTTATAGGTATTCTTTTCAGTTGATTGCCTAAGTATTTTAATTAAAAAGGCGCATCACATCGGTAAGTGAGATTCGATTTAGCAATAAGGCTTTGTACAATAGAAAAGGCTCTGATTAAGTTATTCTATGTACCCATTTAATCAAATCAGTGCATGTAAAAAAACGAGTGTACTTACATATTTTGTACTCGTTTATAGGCATCTCCGATTGACCTAAAACCTATCTTAGTAGTGAGTACCTAGTTGACAGGCAATATCCGGATGATCCATTGTTCGGCTCATTGTGGATTCCGAGCGGGCACGAATTGCTTGTCTCGATTTCATTCAAAAAGAAGTGTTGGTAAATAGAAAAGTTTTTACTTTCAGATGCTTAGAGAAAGAATGTTCTGATTGTGGAGATCGATATGAGATATAAGAGAGTTCAGCATGTAGCGATGTTTTGGAAATCTGCAATTTATAAAGGAAGCATTTAGGTAGGTACATAAAGGAATCGTAAGTCGTAACCGTAGTCGAACTTGCAATTATATTTTTGAGAAACCGTCATTAGATAGAGCTATTGACGCATATTTTTTTTTTGTCTTGGAGAAAACTTACACCAGCAAATATAATATCATTGTAGGTACAACAGGTAGGTACCTACATACCCAGGGGATAGCTGGCACTGGCACTGTTGTCAAAAATTTGAAGTAAGAAGATGGCAATCGTACCATATAAGTACATATGTATACCTAAATGACTTGACGTTCTTTTCAGCCACTGGAGTTTTTCTACGCTATTTATAAACATTATATAATTAAGAACCAATTAACTTACGTTAGGTATGTAGGTTTCATTATCGTAATAAGTATACATATAATTCGCACATAGGTTACTACAAAAAACGTAGAGATGAAAATAACTGCCTATTTAGTTATTTGTGTGGTTTCTAGAGTCGGCTTTTTTATGAACTTCGGAGAATTACCAGGGAAATTCCGGCCTTCAAACAACAATTAACCAAACAAAGTATGGGTTTTCCTTAAGTTTTTTGTAGGCTATACAACTAACGTATTTAGTTATTTATAAGTATAGTAAGTAAGTTTATAATTCGCATAAGAAGTTACGTAGGCTATTGAATAAAATAAGATCAATAAGAAATAAATAGGTGCCTAAGTGAAGTAATAAATTCCTTTGATTGTTTAAAAATAAATATAATGTTGAACCTTTATTCAGCCTCTGTTTCACCAATTATTGTCAAGAAGACATTACCGTAGGCATCTAGAATAATTATGATCTTATTTAATCACTATAGCAATTCCAAAGTCTTCTAAATTTTTTCTTAGTAAAATTGATTTTTCTCTTAGCTGTTAGAGGTTAAGTATGTGCCTTCTTATAAGTATTTTCATATTGTCAGATATTTTTTGAAGTAAGTAGGTACTTACGTTACGAGTGCCTATTTACTTAGCTGGCGCATTATTTACCTTCGGTCACAAAACCTTATAAGCAATATACTCTACGTAGTTACGAGGAAGTTGTTGCTGACAAATTAGGCACGCTCTACGATTGTGCACTAGACGAGGATCAAACCTCACAATTGTTTAAAGAGTAAAAAATTGCGCCTGGATCAGGAGCTGGCCAAAGTATCAAAGAATTTTTAGAAAGCTTATAAAGTACCTATCTACGTATTCTAAGTAGGTACTTAAGAAGCTAATTTTAAAAGGTTTCAGGTATTAAACTTTAAGTAGGTATATAATTTTCTAAAGTTATGCGTGGGTACTACAGACAAGAGCACTTCTATTCGTTCACAAATAAATTAAGCTTATTTAGGTACTAACTATAAATCTTGTAGTACTATTATTAAAACTAAGATTAAAAAAAACTTAATCTAAAAAGAAAAGATTGGTCTATAATTTACTCAGATATTAATTTCCTCCTTTCAAAACCAACTTTTTTCGTTTGGTACAGTAGGTACCTACCTACTAATTGAACTTTTTTAATGTGATACTTTTTGTTAATTTGAAGGGTACATAACTGTATCATATCCATTCTAAAATTACTTATAAATTGAATTAGACCTTACTCGACGTCTCGACTTATATTAAGGTTTATGTAGGTATCTCACGCCTGGTTCAGCAAACATGTCATTTAGGTACCTACCTACAATTTGCACTGCATACTTATCTGCATACTTATAATATGTTTTGCATACTTATATGTTTTGTTATTTTTAATTAAGCAATTGGTACCAAGGCAGTCACTAGGGAATGGGACAAACTAAAATATTTATGTCATTGCTAATGTTATCGTACTTATGTGGCACTTATGTTTATAGTTCTCATCGATCCCGATCGATTGTAGTCTATTTATACCTAGTTATAATAAGCTGATTTAACGATGTTTATAAGCAAATTCAAATGATACGATTGAAATTAAGTTTTCTTCAGGTTGTTTTAAAAGGTGAGATTTGTTTTCCGAAATTTTCCTCAATAATGTCTAGGTACCTATTACCTAATCTTAATGAGTAGAAGTTATTTAATCTCTTAATTTAATTAATCACGATTAGTTAATGCTCACTCTCGTATGAGAGTAGGCTCGTGTCGTGCCCCTAGTAGTGGGGACGTTAAACGAGCTGATGATGGTGATGACATTACATTGGCACAAATATTATATTCATAATATATTTCAGTAGAGGAGTTAGGATATCGACAAGAAACATTGTGTAAGTTACCATTATGTAAGCACCAGAGTGCTTACCCACTATAACTTACTTAACAAAAGTAGGAAAAAATCTGCTTTGGAAATCTGTTTCCAAAGCAGATTTTTTCCCACTTTTGTTTCCTCAAAGCAAAAGGTACCTTTGTCACTAAGCAGATAAGAATATCGTGACAGGAAAATTAGTTCATTCAGATGATTGTATACGACAGACTGCAAAGGCAGTTAACGTTTTGCCGTTGTCCGACGCGCAGGTTAAAATATAACTCGCGCATGCGCGGTCGTAGTTAGCTAACCGCGGAAATAAAAAAAACATTGTAATAATGTTTTGATTTGTTTTTTTTTTATGAGTATTTGTTTTTGCTTGATATACTTTGCTGTGGTATTATGCTGACTTTCAATATTGAAGGATTACTGGTCAATAATCGATATTAATTGGGGATATTCAAAGTAAGTAACCGCTAACTAATAGTATGACTTGGTCGTAGGTTTGAGATTAAACTAGTTAATTAATTATGTCGATAGACGTACGTTCACAATATCACTTAGGGTTGATACAACTTAAACAGATAGAAGAAAAAAACATATAATTTGTTTAAGTTAAAAAAGTTTTAGCTTGGTAGAGTCTTGGTAGAGTCGTGTATCATGAAATATCCAACTACCTTATTCAGAACATTTCATTAGCATACTTTTGAAACAATAAAATGCGTTTCTTTCTTTAATCCTTGACAAACGCCATTCTGATTTGACAAAAAAAAAATGCAAAAGTGTAATTTTCCGTATAGTTTTATGGGGTATTCGATTTTATGACCTATTCTGTAAATAATACATAATAAACTTTAAAACTATCTAAATTAGTACCTACCTAGATACCTAGCAGTACCTATATTTTACAAACCTTTTTAATAACAAATAAGTACCTACCTACTACATATTTTTATGAAACATATTTTTTATAGAGCAGATTTTTTCATCAGTTCCCATTAAATTTGTACTACGACTCGCCAAATAGACTAGTATAATTTTTTGCTAAAAGTAGAGTAGTGCCAGTCCTTGATACGGATCGCCTTTTAAAGCCTATGCCATTGAGCGACACAATTATGCAGCATTGCAGTTTTGTTGCATCCGTTATTAAATGCACCTAGTTCACGTGTTAAACACAAATATCAATTATCTAAGTAGGTACATTATTTAAGATTTACTTATTTATAACAAATACAAAAATAAGCAAGTGATAGATGACTGATGTAATTAAATAAGTGGTTAGGTACCTATCTATTAACTTTAAATCGACTTCAAACAAAAAATAATTCAACCGAAGAAAGAAGGTGGTTCTCAATTCGACTGTTTTTTTGTCTCATACAGCTTAATCTATGCATAAGTATTTCATATAGCTACTTACATATTTATGTATAGTTAAGGGCTAAAAAGATAGGAACCTATACAGTTTTTAATGTGAAGTAACAGTCATAAATTAGATAATTACAAATGTTAAAGCTATGAAAATGAATAACGGTTTTGACGAAGTAGAGTTTAAAGTTTTACAAGTTTTTGGTTAAGTAATTCCAGCTGATCGTAGTTAGGAAATAGAGTTTCTATTGGGTTGTTAATTTAATTAGCAATACCATATGCATAACAGTTTTATATGTTTACGTAAGTAGATGAGTAAGTACATACAAACTCGCGTACAAATAGTCACCAATGACCGGTTTGTCAAAAATATATTAAACAATTGCCCACTTACTTACTTTGTTTATTTATACTGGTTTATCCTACTAATATTAAAAATGACAATGTTTGTGCTGATGGATGGATGAATGAATTTTTGTTACCCTTTCACGCAAAAACTACTGAATAGATTTTGATGAAATTTGGCAATATTGAAGCTTATATATCAAAATAACATATATATAAATATATTTTGAAATATCATGATTTTTTTCCAAGATATGACGATTAATGCGTACGAAGTCGCGGGCAGCCTCTAGTATCTACTCGTATAAAAACAGAATCGATTTAATAATAAAAGTTATAAAGCAGGTGAGTGTCCATAATTTACTGTGAAGTTATTTGTTTTATTAGACGCTCTAAAACAGTTAAGTAATTATTTATTTAACGCAAGTGTATAAAGCTTTCAAAAACATTTAATATTTTATATATAAGCAGGTATATGACTTTTATCGTTTCATTGTCTAAGTTTGAACTAACATAAAACGATGTGATATAATATTATGGGTAGCGGAATGAGTTAGAAACCCTCACGAATGTCATTACATTATTTTAGTACGTACTCGTATTTACCTAGTTCATTTGAAGACGTGTCGACATTTTCAGATACTTAGGCATGTGTACAAGTAGATAATTAAAAGCAGTAGTCTGGTTTGGAAAACAAAGTAATAATGTATCAAAAGAAAATTCATTTTAATTACTTCTATGTTTATAAAATGGTCAATTAACTCCGATAAAAGGATCTTAATTTTGTTGCATAATTTGCCTAACTATACAATAATTCGCAAAAGTCTTTAGAATTAGGTAAGTTTTCGTACCTAAGTACCTAGATGTTTAAAATTGCTACGAGAATTCGAGATACAAGGGGTTTGTTTTTAAAACAAGCAAGAGAGGATTTAAAAGGCTATTTTGAATCGAACTTGCAAAAATAACAACGAATAAAATTAAATGTCCTCGATCCGATTGGGTCCTGTCGCACTGGCAAGCACGTTCGTTAACTTTTTACGTGAAAATAAACTTGACTGTGTACGTAGGTATTTCTGGTTGAATGCTTTGTGTAATCAGTTTAATATCTTTGTTCGTGCTTTTAGAGATTGTAATTTACAATTACCCTACTAGGCGATTCCACAATTCCGTCTAAAATAATTCCTTTAGCGATACCAATATATATATTTAAATCGCTTACAAAACCACTCAACTGTTAAATACGACTAGATTCGAATCTTTTTTGGTATTTAGGTACAGTAATTATATTCTGAATAAATCAACCCGCTTTTCTAAGCTAACACATAGAGCTAGGTTTCGTAAAAAAAATACACTATCCTATTCTAAAATAATCTTTTATCTTAAGAAGTTTTGATATTTATTCCCTGCGCGCTCCAATGAGGACTTTTTCAGTTTTATATAGTTTTCTTTCGAAAGAACTAGGACAAGGTAGTTTATTTAGTGCTTTTAGTGACAAGTGATATATTTTGTGAGAAAATATGGCGCAAAATGCGGGCGCTTGATGCAGTAATATGTCATCACAGTCCTTAGAGATTTTATATCACGTAGGTACTTATACAAAAGATTACCCCGAATACCCACGATACTATGCACGTTCTGAAACTTTATAACGAATCGTTAAACAACTAAAGTTAGGTACTCATTTCTCGTAACTCTGACAGTCACGACATTAATGTATGGTTGTCTTTTGGGTATTTATTAAGTAAGTTTTATTATTGTGTTTATGAGTGTTTTTATTATTATCTTTTATATCTATAACTGCTTTTTTAAAACGTTTTCTGTTTCCTCCGGCAGTAAACTTGCAGTTTTGTCGCATCTTATCTAATCGATCCTTTTCACATTTTCCGCTAAGTATATCGTGTTGTGTTCTCATTGGTTTTGGTTGACATTTCCATACATTTGACAGCGGTTTATCCGGTGCCGGCTACCCGAAAACCGGAATTTGTGGAAAGATTGTTCAAAATATTTTATGACTTTATACCATCTCTGTATGAGAGTAGGCTCGTGCCCCTCGGTGGGGACATATATGGGCTAACAACAACAACATACCATAGTATCAAAAAAAGGAGTAAGAGCAGAACTATTTTCTCTCTTATCCTAAACGCTAGCTTCTAAGTTTGTAACTAATTACTTAGTTGTAAATATAACTAAATATTCATTGCCCTCAGATGAAACTCCCAGACCCCAGACATTTGATGTCTGGCCTGTTCCCGATATTGCAGTGGTCGAGGAGCTACGGTATTAATATAGCAGTTGGTGATTTGATTGCTGGAATTACAGTGGCACTTACATTGATTCCTCAGTCTATCGCGTATGCATCGCTTGCCGGATTTGAACCACAAGTAAGAAGTGCTTTTATAAACTTTTTATACTGCTCTCCAATTCTGGTCTAATTTATCATTCTGATCGAGTTATCGTCGTTCTGATCAGAAATTATCACATTTTCAAGCGCTTTAAGGCGCCGGGCTTGCTGCGGTCGCCGCCGCAATTAAAGTACCTAGTTGCATAGGCTTTGGTTCTTGAACCAATTTGATTGGTTTTTACACTAATGAGTGCAACTAACAAATTAAAAAGATATTTAGGTGATTGATTAACAACTTGTTTCTTTACGCAATAGTTAATTTATTTGAGTTCCTCACAAAATGCATGTAGATTGGTATAGAGACATTGAACGTTAAGAAATTTGTACTTATTTATTGAATACGTACTTACTTACGCCTTATAAGATCCCGTTTTATAAATCTAAAATATTATGTTGCACATAAGTACATCATAAAGTGTTCTTCCACTGGAATCTCCAAATAATAACCGGATCCAAAATACGACAAGTATGTACCTCTAGAACGGCGTTTTTTTAATTTCTTCAATACCTACGTCATTATTTACCTTACAATGCAAACAATAAGTCATACATTCTAAATTACATTGGCAATAGAGTTTAACACTGCAGTAGCTATAATATTATTAATGCATTTGGTAACAAAATATTACTATCATTCAATTTCTTTTGTGTCCAAGATTGAAAACATCCGTTTGACGGCTTGTTATGAAATCATTTATTAACTGTCTTTCCCAATATAGTAGGAATAAATCGACCTTGAACAATAACAACGTTCATTAGCAGTGTATTATATTCCCTGACGTATTGACAACCTGTGCAATTGTCACCGCAAGTAAATTCTATTGTAAAGACAGCTATATACATCAGTCGGAAAGCCAGGCAATATACATGTTTTACTTATTATATGTGTTTTTTCTGGGAACCGATTACTAAGTCGAACTAGACTTTCCCGAATTTCATTCTACCGAAAACTTTCGGTCGATGTCTTTTTTGCCACATGTATTATTCGCCATATATTTAAAACACCGATAGGTCATTTGACGTAAGTATCATTTTACCGAAACACTTACTCGATTTTCAAAATTACCTTTTACTACTGGCCGAAGATCTTTTGGATTTTTTTTCATTTGCTAGATGATTTATTAGCCATAATTTCAGCTTACCAAAACAACATCTTGTCGAATGTATAGGTATGTTACTTGTAGGTAGGTAATTGTTGGTTAAGCTGAAAAAATTGCGGCAAAGCGGAAACGCGGAGGGGGGTCCGGGGAGTGGAAGTGGAACTCCCCGAAGGGGGGCTCGGGGGGCCGCATAGGAAAAAATCACAACCAGGCAAAGTCGAATAGGATAGGTTAGAACATGATTTTTGCATCCCTGATTGCTGCATGTGTGCATGCCTGCATGCTAGCCTGCATGCATGCTTGCCTGCTTGCCTGCATGCTTGCCTGCTTGCCTGCATGCTTGCCTGCATGCCTGCATGCTTGCCTGCATGCCTGCATGCTTGCCTGCTTGCCATAGCTTTAAATAAAAGTCTTTAAAAAATGGTTTAGGTAATGAGTGTTTGGACATACAATACTTCGATCAATCGTTATTGTGACCTTGCATAACTTCAGTCGAAAGTTTTTCGACAAAATAAAACATCGGAGTAAAGAAAAAAATCTAAATGATAATAGGTCATCTAAAATAGTGGCCAACGTGATTTCGGCAAAGTAAAAAAAACGAAACGAAAATAGTCGAAAAGTTTTCGGTCTTTGCATAATCGGCAAAAAAAAATTCGAACTTAAGATAGGTAAAACCGTTTTTTCTTTCTGCCATTCTGACTGTCGACTTATGTGGTAATCTTTTAAAGTAAATTATAGCACAGATTATAGCTACATAGCTGTATACCCGACTAAATACAAATCAATACTGGCCAGTGATAAATTATGACATTAATAGGCTTTAGTTTAAATTTAGGAGTTACCTATGTATAAAGGTTGACTTTTAATTAGTGAACGATAAAAAAGGATATGCATGTACTCGTGATAACAAACTTTACTATGGGACAAATTCGTAATTTTTCTAAAAATTGTTTTCGAAGTTTATAAAGTTTCGAAGTATATAGTTCGAAGATTTTGAACTTGGTCCCATAGTATAAGCTGTTTGTTATCACGAGTACCTACGAGCATACCTATCCTTTTCTATCGTTCGCTAATTAAAAGTCACCTGTATAGTTGGGTTATTCAGTTTTTTGATTTTGACAGTAATTGTGACGTAACTCTACTTTTGAAAGATAAGATGTTGTTGTTTCCAGTATGGACTCTACGCATCATTCGCCGGCGGGTTTGTCTACGCAGTCATGGGGACGTGTCCTCAAATCAACATTGGACCCACAGCATTGCTCTCTCTCCTCACCTTGACCTACACAAACGGTTTAAACCCTGACTTTGCCGTGTTACTATGCTTCGTGTCCGGCATTGTACAATTGATAGCCGGTATTGCTCAATTAGGTAAAGAAAAGCTATTGTTCTTTGGTAGATATTGTTATTAGTTTTTTATATAAAAATATTTGAGAAAGACACAGCAGAGACCTTTGTCCAGCAGTTGAATATAACAGGTTATGAATAAAAAAAAAACACTTAATTAGGTAGATATTGATGGTTTTTACACGTTTCAGGAAATCTTTATAAACGATAATTCATTGTTTATTATAATTAATTCAATGTAGATCTCACCTGCACCATGATCCTAAAGTACTGTAGTATTCTGCTTGTCCTATAAATAAGTTTTTATTCAGTTTACCTTTACAAAAAATCTTCCCAAGGAAAATGCAACGGTCAGAAAATAATCGATAATAATTTTTCATTTTCAGGGTTCCTAGTAGAGTTTGTATCATTACCAGTTGTATCGGGATTCACATCAGCTGCGGCTATTACCATTGCATCCTCACAAATTAAAGGCCTTCTCGGATTAAAGTTCAGTGCTGAAACTTTCCTAGCAACGTGGGTAGGAGTCTTCAATCATATACAAGAGACAAGACTGCAGGATACTTTACTCAGTCTAGTTTCCTGTATCGTCCTTTTAGGGATGAAGGTAAGATAGTCTATTGCTATTCTAATCTAATTAAAATGTCAATAAATTATAGGTTTTACTGAAGCTGTATCGTTCACTACAACAAAAGATAAAATATTACCAGTAGGTAGGTACTTGTTTACAGATTGGTGAAGTCTTAATTCTGTTTTAGGCTTGTTCTATTAAAAAAACTTGATAAAAAGTACTGTAAAATCATCCAAAAGCTGAACAAATGTGTCCATGAACTAAGCCTTTAAATTATATTCTTAAGATAATTTTTCCAATGTAAAAATAACAGATGTTCACTTGTCAGTACTTTAATGAACCTGTTAAATCAAAACAGCATGCATGTGGTAAACCCGTAAGTTTGTCCTGCTCCTGTAAAGCACACACTCACTAATTGTCAAACTGCACTGCAAACAGTAGGGACGCTTCTTAGTAGTTCCTCATTTTGTATTCCAGCTTTGTTACTGTACATTGCTAATGAAGTTTAGTCTAGAAACATTCTCTTACGGCTCGTTGCTGAAAACTCGTTTTCATTAAACCTATAAATTGATGCCTTTATTTGCAAAACTCTGAAATAGACAACAAAATATGCAGGTTATCTTTGCACCCTTTGCCAAATATCAAGGAAAGTAATCACTTTAGCAAACGAAACATCCCAAGGGCACTCAGCTGATCGACATAAGAACGGGAAGAAGACAGTTCTATCGTATTTTTCGGTTTATGTCTCTTGGAGAAATGCGTTTAGTTTCATTGTTTCTTGATTTTCGTTATAGAGTCAACCAACAGCCTAAATAATAAAATGTATAATTTGGACGTTTTTTCTGCAACTTATTATTACGGTCTTAATTTGATTGGTAGATAGATACCTATCATTAGTAGTAAAGACCGGACAGACCGATTCGCTATTTAACATACGAGTATTATGAAAAGATTTTCTCGTGTTGCGGTTTTAATAGGCAAAACATATGATTTTATTTGTGGTTTCATGATTTGTCGATATTAAGTATTTTAGTCGACTGTAATCCGTGCAGGTAATTTATGTTGGTAAATACAAACCATTGTTAATAACAAAATCTAATGTTACTTTATTGAGGAGAATTTCAGGTACCAAGATGAATTTGATATGAAACTAGGTTATGAGGAAAAAGCGCTATTAAATATGGAAAATAGATAAGTAGGTACTTATTAACGTGAAAGTACCTACTTACTTTCGAGATTTCGAGTATGTCGTAATCTGACGAGTATTTTTTATATTAGCAGTAGCGACACCAAATTGGATCCGAAAACTGGAGCCCTCTTTTAATAATCGGTTCCGACATACCTAAGACATAGTAAAGACGCCGATTTTATCTCAATAATCGTAATTCGATTGCTCCAAGTATGTTCCCTTTTAATTCATTAATTTTCAATGTCGTAAATAATAAAATACGCAGTAGATAGGTACTTACACACTATTTTACGCCGTCACGTTTTCATAAACTATACTGGCTGGGTTATTTTTATTTCACATAAAAACATATCTAAGTTTTAAAACGACATCATAATTATGTAAGTTAAGTATGATGCGCTCTATAGCGGGGAAGATGTTCAGTAGATAAAACAGTTCCCATGATTGCATTGTTACAGCACATGATTGGCATTTATTTAAAAACACTATCAAAATACCCAAACATTAAAGCCAACTGAACGCCGCCTGTCAACTTTATACATTTTATACCACCAGTATTTAATTACATTTTGACGGATTATATTAGGTACAGTGATTTTAAAAAGGCATGTTAGCTGATTTATTATCCGTATAAAATGGTCTGAAAATATACAAACAGAGAAATAGCCAGCGCGAAATGTCAAATGCAACACAGGGAAGCTTTTAATAGAATTTCAGATAAAAAGATTTGAATGTCCATTGCTTTTTACTCGACAAAAAGGCTTACGAGTTTACGAGTATTAAGCAAATTAACCAAGCTGTCAGTTTCACGCCCGAAAACATGCATTAAGGGCACAATGAGAAGTGAAACTCGAATGGTGTCTATTTTGTTGCGACTGTATGCTTATTACAAGTGACAGAAAACCAACAAATGAATGAAACAAAGTTTGTTTTGGAAATATCAACAACTATAAAAGCTTTCTCGTCAGCAAACTGTTAAGTAATTTGTAAAAGTACTTTGAAGATGGCTCGGTCCATAGTTAGGTTCAAAAGTAGGTAGGTACCTATATATTTTTAAAGGTAACGGTTGTTTACCCTTTAAAAATAATACATTTTACTTTTTAAAAATTGTTTCCGGAAAAACACCTGGTTCAAAATGTATTAACCTTTTCCAGAAAGTATGCACTTAACAGCTACATGTACGAGTAGATGGGTAATTTTACAGTCGATAAATTAGACTACAATATATACAACACATGAAATACACACATTACACTAATGAGCAGTTTTATATTTTTATTGGCAAATACACTTCCGCTTAGTATTGCTATTTCTAAAACAAGTTTCTTTCACAGGCTTTGAAAGATATTCGTGTGAAAGGCGTTGATCAAGAAAAGGGCAGAAGAGCAGCTGTAATTTTGCAGAAAAGTCTGTGGTTCGCCGGGGTGGCGCGCAATGCGGTCGTTGTTATACTCGCTGCTGTGTTGGCGTTCTTTGTGCATCAAGACAAGAATGATCCTTTGATCCTTACTGGTAAGAGTTATAACGTTTCATTAGATTTCTCTTTTAATAAATTGAAAGATAAACATATTTGTGCAGTTTCAAATTACTTACCTACGTCCCATGATCTAGTAGGCACTTAGTCATTTAAGCCATGCACTAATCTACAGTCTTCTTATACTGGTCCTACTCCAAAGGTTGTCTGAAAGAGATCACTTTTATTGATAAGGCCCCTTTGCGCACAATGTTATAGCTCTAAGTATTGCCTATATCTCTTTTTGTGAAGTTTTTCTATCTATCTATGATATTCCTATTTATATGAAGTCCTTTTTTCCAATTCCAGGTGACATAACCCCAGGTTTACCCACACCACAGCCGCCGCCGTTCCAAACATCTATAGGCAATAAGACGTACTCTACTAGCAGCATGTTTGGACACCTCGGCTCGGGGTTGCTGGTCGTTCCACTAGTTGGTATCATATCAAACGTCGCCATCGCTAAGGCTTTTGGTGAGTTTTGGTTTGGTGTTAGCAGTCAGGTGTAGAAAAGAGGATTAAATTTAATGGTCTATTAAATCTATAGCTGATATTATGTTGCTGGCTTTTTGGTGTATATTGACTCTTTGCTTAGGTACACTATACTTTAACGGTATTTTCTGCAACTGACTTTAAGATATCTATTTATCTAAGGTAATATGGGTTACTATTACTTTTACAATTTAACATAATAGTACCTACCTGCATGACTGCTTTTTGTATTGTTAAAAGTTGCTGGCAGAATAAAATATTCGAAAATAAGAAGCAAAACTAGATCTTTCTAGTATTGCTTCTTATTTTATTTAAACCGACATAACGTAGATCAAAACTTGTAGGAACTAACTCTAGATAAATATCGTGATTTTATCATAGAAGTACTTATTATACCGCACGTTAACAACATAAAGAACAAATTACAATTCTTAGCTATTTACTGCAAGACGGAGGCGATGATTACTGACTGTGGAAGATTGCGTCAGCGTTTTTTCATACTTAAGTATAAGCTCTAACTAAATTGCTTTCTGAGGTAGGATGCAAATAGCTCTCTGCAGTGAAAAACCTTCCAGACTGCATTGAATACACTTAGAAGGAAAAACTTAGGGATAAAGGTTAAATACAGAGTGTTTCAACTCCCTATCAAAATACAAGCGACGTGTTATCAACCCTTAAATCTGAACAAGTTTCCTCAAGAAACAGGACCGAAAAACGATAACTTAACACCTCGCCATCTTAAATACCATTACCTGATAGGGAAATTTAATTAAGTTTACTACATATATGTAGAATGATTGTTCGTATTATCAATTATCCATAATGACGAATCATTATAGTTTAATAAAGATGATTATTTTTCTAAACACGGAGTATTTTATTAAGTTCATCTTTTTATTTTGACTTTTAGATATCTATATGTTTTGACTAGGCTATACCAGTTTATCCTAGAGTGTGCGTACTTATCAGGATCAACTAGTTTGGCCTAGCCTAAACTAGTCTAGACTAGGCCATACCAGTTTATCCTAGAGTGTGTGTATTGATATTAGGATCAACTAGTTTGGCCTAGCCTAAACTGGTCTGTCCTATCGGGCTTAGGACAGACTAGTTTGGACTAGGCTATACTAGTTAATCCTATCGCGTAAAGGAAGAACTAGTTGAGCCTAGGCAAAACTAGTTTGTCCGGAAATCGGGTTTGGCCGGTAACATCTATAATTCTCTGTAAGTAAAAAATAAAGCAGAATTATTCATATCCACATGGTACTCGTATTACATTAAATGTAAAATTTTTGCTTCAATAGAAAGAGCTTATAAACGCTACTCGGAATCCTTTTTGAAACAGAATATTCACAAATG
Source organism: Anarsia innoxiella (assembly GCA_947563765.1). Classification (NCBI taxonomy): domain Eukaryota; kingdom Metazoa; phylum Arthropoda; class Insecta; order Lepidoptera; family Gelechiidae; genus Anarsia; species Anarsia innoxiella. The sequence goes on from OX387403.1 coordinate 4,690,413, forward strand.
GAACGAGCCTTTGAGGGGCAGATATCGATATTCTATTGTTTAACGTAGCGCGAAAAACTGTGAAAAATTTTCATAATGTAGTACATACACACCGGTGCATGTTTAATTTATCTGTCTATTAGTTGGTTGATTCTACAGTTGAATGAAAGTATCTTCATAACAATCTTTATAATAATGAATTTTTTAAACACCTACATTTTTTGTTTCGATGTGAATTATTATCAAATACAACATTGCAAATGTAATTATACTACCTACCTTAGAAGGAAAACTCCGTTCAAAAATACAATGACGATTGGAGATAAGATGATCTTCTAATGAGCTTATCGTTTTGACTAACTAAATATTACAAGGGCTTTAGGCATTCCATATTCCGTATGTGGGATCATCACGATATCCTTGTAACTCTAATCTTGCTTAAGTAACGCCCCAAGCTGCTAAGATTAGGAATGTTTAATATTATTAGACTTTGTTTTGACTTTGTTTTTAATTTGTATACGAATTTTTCTGTAGTAACTTTTAAAAGTTTTCTTCGGTAATTCCTAAAGAATTACTACGCAAATCTTAAGCGTAAACTTTTAACTTACTTCCAGCAAGAGGCAAAACATTGGACGCAACGCAGGAAATAGTGGCTCTAGGCGCTTGCAACTTGATCGGGGCATTCTTCCGCTCGTTCCCTGTAAACGGGTCCTTCACACGCAGTGCCGTCAGTGATGCTTCGGGAGTGAGGACTCCGGCCGCTGGATTTTATACTGGTAAGGCTGCAAAACTGTAAAAAGGTTCAATTTTGTTTAAGTTAAACATAGAAACAAAGTGCGCAGTAAAACTGTAATCCAATGATACAAATACGATTTACATATGAAATCAACTCCATAGCTTTTCCGTTACATAAAGTGATCATAACAAGGAATAAAGCCAGCCAAAATTCGAAATTTCCTCAAGAAACTTAAATTAACACAAAGAGGGCGGCATCAATTCACTTTGTAAGATTTCACGTTTTATGTTTAGGCGATTGTCGGGACAGCGCGCCACTTTGTCATTCTTGAGGGCTGTTTCGTTTTTGATGACGTCTAAACACTCGTAAAGTTATTTGGTAACTTATCGAAGCCATCCCTAATTTCTGTCCAAGTTTGTTGAAATGTAACAATGGCTTTTAATGTTTCAAATTAAAGACAATTTTATTGTCTAGGGATCGTCTTGACGCGACGGATGACGTGAAGAGCTATCTTGTAATGTTCCATTTTAATAGAGCGATTATTTAAATGTTGAAGCTTGAGTTAAAACCGCTAAGACAAATGCTTTTGGCAGTAAATCATTTTTCACATTCGCGGGAACAGCCGAGCCGTGTTCGTACCGACCAAGTGCATACAGTTGGAACTTCATAAATCTTGAAAGTTTGGATCGTAGTTTACTGTCACAGTTCTGGGAGGAGTCGGGTTTCAAATTTTGAAATATTCATAGTGTTTGTACGGAGTTTTAAAGACTAATCTAATTTGTCAAACGAGCTATAAATCAGGCGGTGGTGGACGGATGATAAATTTACTGGGTGGCTTCTGGGCGGGTTGTTTGAAATATTTTGCTTGTATTTGGTCATTCGGGTCTGGGGTCCGATCACGCATTAGTCTTTATTTCACTCACGTCGTTGGCGCTCGTATACGAGACACTTGCTAATAATGTACGACAGGGCTTGGGATAAACAAGACACATGGCCGGCTACAAATATCGAAACGGCCGGCTTACTGGTATAAAAGTCACGAAGCGTAATCGACCTTGGTGAGATGTGGTGTGGTCCTCTATGAGTTGGTTTACCCATTTCACTAGTACCAGCTTGATATCATATCCAATAAGTATATGTTTTAAAAACGATACCTTGCTAGATATCTGTTTTCTAAGAAAATACTTACTTATATTAAAATAGGGATTCATAAAAAGTACAAACATAGACAAAGCTTGATGTTACTACAGACTACAATTTAGAATGTTACAGTCCATTTCAATTCAATTTGAGTTTTTAACTTGTTGAAGTCCCTTATATTCCTTAATTAATAATTGTACTTAGTATGAAACGGAGCTGATAAATAAACTTTATTATCGAAAAAGGTAATAAAAATTGTATATTTCCCAGGTATAATCGTGCTGATGACTCTTGCACTGTTGACTCCATACTTCTACTTTATTCCGCGCGCCGCCCTTGCTGCAGTTATTGTTTGTGCTGTCTTACATATGGTCGACATTGCTATAGTCAAACGCCTGTGGGCTACCAACCGTAAGTATCTAACCGAATATACATTCATTAAATAGAGGAATATACATAATGCCTATGATACGTATGTTGTCTTTTTCCCTTCACGTACGAGTAGGAACGATATTTAATATTTAATAAATTAAACCTCTACAAATGTTTACCCAAAACTGTTTCCGGTATACCAAAAGATGTCAATTTTCTTAAACGCCCAAAATCTTCTGAAATACCTTGAAGCTTTGAAACAAAACCTTTTAAAACCGCTTATCTGGCCATCAAATCGTCGAAAAGATCTTCAAATAATTTGGGGATTTCACTATAATATCAGCGGTGGGAGTTTTGTTAAATTATTCCTAGAATGGTCGGAATCCCCAGAGGCGGGAAGTTATTATCGCTTCAGCCATCGCAGCCATTTGGTATGCCGAGTGGCCTCCGGTACGAGATTTGGAACATTTCTTCAATAATGAATAAAATTGTGTTGGGCCTACAGCTACACTCGCCATTTGTATGAACCGTCGAATTCGAAATGTTTTCCGATTTTTCTGAGCCTATAAAAGTGAAGTAGGTTCGGCAGGTGGGCTATCTCAATATTTATTTTACCCAAATTTTTGAATAGATTTATTTAATAGTAGCCATTGCCACGTAATGAAGCTAACTGGATACCTACTTAAAAACAGCGCAAAAACACTGAACCAAAACGCCTGTAAGTTTATGAAAAGTAAGTTAGTGTTTTCGATTGAGGTTGAGTAAAACGAGTAAAAGTTTTGCGAGACACAAAGCGGTTGGAGACCGGAGCGAGTTCGTTAGTCTTTATGTCTTTCAAGAAACAGTTTATTCTGCAAGAGTCACGATATTATGCTTTATTGTTAACGTAAATTGCTTACGGGGGATCACCAAACTTGTTCGTATTTCCAATTTAGGGTCTAACTTGTTATTTATTTTGTTACTTTAATTAAGTTTTATGAAGACAATATTAAATAAAAGTTATGTACTTTGTGTATAATGACGGGGAAACTAATTAGATACTGTTTTATAGCTTGAAAATATCATGAAGAATACCATAATGTAATTTACAAATAGGCTTCCAAACTTAGCCTAGGCTGGCAGTAATGCAAAACCGACTATTTCACATAGTTAAACAACAAACTTCAAACAACAGACTGCTGAATCAACGTATATGTCTCTCAGTTTCTTCACATTTAATTTGTTGTGAGATCGTGAACCGTTAGATTTCCCTCGCGACTCCATTAGTCAGTGCCAATGTGTGTGGTCCTTTACTCTTCTCGAGATTCTGAGAGAGATTTATTACGCAATCATTGAATGCGTATTTTTAAATCCCTCTACTGTAGCTTTATGATTGCGCTTTGTTGATTGTTCAATTGTTTTCTTAATGTTGAAGATTTTTGTTGAGAACCACATGAGCTCCTGTAGACTCGACGAACTGTTTTTTTTTCAACACGAAAAGTTTTTACCGGATGGACGTCCGGTGCGTGTACACGTAATTCATACGTATGAATGTGTCCGATGAATAAATCCGGACGTCTACAAGTACCTTGAATAAAATATACGCATCTATAAGATGTAAAGCTTATTTTATCTATACTTATTTCTGTTTTCGGTTTAGCCGAAAACCATGAGATTCGTTTAAAGCTACTTCTTTGTGGATACGACATCGTGTCCCTCCAGACTATTAGTTACAGTTTCCAAGAAAATATTCTTTCTATTAGACATAGGTTTACGTTTCAGTTATCGTCTCGGGAGTAAATATTGAATTTGTAGTGTTGTGTAATGTAACAGGATCCGTTGGGAGTGAAGCAAAACTACTGGAGTATAATACTTGAGTAGTTTTATTTCCTTTCGCGTTGAAGTAGATATCTTTTATTTTATTTAGGATATCTTCGAGTACTTTAGTTGCTGTGAAATGTTTGTTGCTGTTGATGAAGGGTATTGTAGGTAATTCAATAAATAGGTGAATACTTTTATTTGTAAAGCAATTTAATTCAAATTTGAGAGTATTACCAAAAACATTGATACGACGACTAAAAAGATACTTAGTTACTTTACTCGTAATTACCTCTTCGGTATACCTAAGTCATAAATAGTCATAGTCAAATAGACTAACTTGAAGTTTGAGTGTTTAAGAGAAATTATGATTACAGGATTGGACCTAATTCCTTTGGTGGGCACATTAATTTGCTGCTTGGCGCTGGGAATCGAGTTCGGCCTGATATGTGGAGTGGGAATTGATGTTTTACTGCTTCTCTATTACCACTCTCGGCCGCCTCTCGACGTGCAGTTAGTTGAGGTAAGCTACTTGCTCCCAAGGCGTGCTGTAGTTTGCATGAGAGGCAATTCTTCTCGTTTGAAATCAAAACCATTCGACTGTATAATCCGATTGAGTACTTACCTGCACATAAATGCTGGTAGTATGAACATTATATCGTCAATGGGTATTCGTTTGAAGTTGGGTTATACTTAAGTATAGCAGGCAGTTTTTGTGAGTGATTTTCAACGAGAGGAATTAACCGAAGCACGTATTGACGATATACCTATTCGTAGGCATTTCCTATTAAGTAAAGTTATAAGTACATAGGTATAGGCACCTACATGTATTATTTAACTGCATATGCAAATAAATATTGGTAATTATTTTTTTGGTGAAGTAATTAGTTCGAGTATCTTTTCGTAATTTTGCGCATCAATAAACCTGTGGTTGAATTTTGTAATTGATCAATCAAACCACAACGAGAGTTATTCAGCCATGTGAAGTATCATTGTTTTTGAAACACTCAATTAAAAAACGGGATATGAGATAGGTGTATGGCACTCATTTTATAAATGGCAATGTTTGTGTCGTTGGATGAATGTGGGTTAAGTGTACACTTACACGCAAAACCAATGAATAGTTTTTTAATGAAATTAGTGTAGGTACTTTAATTGAATCACGTTTTTCAGGACGGACATTTACCACCTCATTATGCAGTACGACCAGTCGGAGGCCTGCATTTTGCAGGCGCTGAAAAAGTTAGAACCACATTACTAGATTTAAAAAAACCTAAAAAATCAATTAAACCAGCAATAGAAACAGTGTCTATTATACCAGACAGTCGACAAAGAAATATTGTGCATACAACTGGAAATACGAATGAAAATGACGTCACAAGTAATACAAGTGATACTAATACAGTGACAATCGAAGCTAATGATCTTCAAAATAATACCGAGAATAGAAACAGAATAAGCGTTGTGGCAAACGGTATGGTCGTCATTGAAAGCGGCATTACATTCAGAAAGCCACCAAATATTATAGTTATATACTGCGATAGCTTGTACAGAATGGATTACACGTTTTTACAGGTAAGTCATAAACAATTTCAATTTGATAAAAAACTTCGTTTGAAAGACAATGTTTTACCGAGCAAGGCGAATATTCTTATACAACTTTAACGAAAGTTGGTAAACTTGCGCATAGCACAAATTGTAGAGGCTGGAGTTTTCCAACGGAAATCTGTTAGTTGCCGTTCTTTTACGTTGTTCAAAAATTATCTAATAAAATCTCTTTCAATTTATCTACTTTTAAAATTAAACATAACTGTTCATATAATGAGGTAAATGAAGACATTCGAATTAACATAAGACGCTGGGTAAGAGAACTTGGCTGTCTTGATTTTGAACATGGCAAAATGGTACGTGGGTGTACTTGCTTACCAAAATGACAAATTATTTGCAAAAAGGGCCGACAAATTAATGGCTGTTCATTAGTGATGTAATGTATTCGCTGACTTTAATTGAATAATACAAAGCCGCAAACCGCAACGTCAAATCGCTTGCACTGTTGATGCGGCGACCACAACGCACATTACATAAATCTACCAATATAATTAAACACAAAGTATTACTTTCAGAATGTCTGATTTATTTTAAATAATTAAAGTGGACAGATTTTGAATTATTTTATTTAACCTTTTAAAAATGTGTTGTACCTAACTGTATCACATTTATATCCGGAAAAGTTATAGGTATCATTTGCATTAGTAAAAAAGAAATAGGTGCTTTAAAGAAGGGTACCAAATGAAAACAATATTATCATTTGCATATCTACATTCTTAATATAATGAACAGCGAGTAATTTTGATTATGAGAATGTTACAAAGCATAATCCAGGTTTCTACTAATCCCGCGGTTTTCATTGCCATCTCAACGCGCAATCAAAGTTTCCACAGAATGTACAGATAGCTAAAATTATACAGTTAGGTCGATCGTGAACTTTGGCAGACTCCCATTGTCTCGCTGAAGGGTTAATTGAACTTCTTGATGCAGAAGTATGACATTTATTAGGTCTCTAAATAGCTAAAGATTGATTTTGGGTTTATCACTGGTTATACCTGAATATTATTAGTTATTTATTACTTTTTAACTTTTACTGTTTTATGTATTCTTAACAAATATTACTTACCTCTGCGTCTATATTTTAATATGAATCTCACCTTACATTTTTTGTGCCCAAAAGTGTAGGTACTAGATTCTACTTAATTAAAATTCTTAGTTACAAAAAATTGCAATTTCTAAGATAGAAGGACTAGTACATAACAATTAATGATGTATTTGTACCGCTCGAACCAGACCGAAACAATTCACTTTATAGTTCCCACCGGAATCGCTCGTGCTGCTTCCATTAGATCCCAAGTCGGCGAAACTTTATTTATCTCGCTCTAACACCAACTCGAGCTAACTTCAGACTTTAGCTCGACGAATTATCTATTTAAGACACTCAACTGCTACAACTTATTGTAAGTATTTCCTTAAAAAAGGGTGTATTTTCAATTAAATTAAGTAGTATCGAGAGTGAGGAAATACAAGAAAAGATGCTTTATTAACTGTAGGGTAAATTGCAAGAGTTACCAGTACAAAAAATGTAGAGACATTAAAGCTTTTCAAAATTAGCTCTATGAGAGTGAAGAATTTATAGGCAGTCGGCTGTAGTTTGGTGTCAATTGTAGCTTTGAACTGCGCAAAAAATGTTAATAGTCTTTCAAATCATTTAGTTACTTACTTTTTTGTTTTCAGAGTTTAAAAATGCTGGTGTCAGAATGGTCCCGAACTGGTCACATAGTGTGGTGCAACGCGCGACCTTTGATTAAGGAGCAGCTAAACGCTATTTTAGATGAAGCCATATTCTGCGATAATAACACTCTTCCCTTATACTTTACAGGTAAGATAAGAGCTTTAATTGTCGCGTGCTGAATCATATTATTAAAAATAGACTTTAGAGGGCACTGTAAACGAAGCTATTGACGGTTTTGTGTCAGCACTCACAGAAAAACGGTCGTCCGATAAATACCAGATTTGACACACGACAAGCGGAAAAGCGGTATGGGCACCTTCAGCTGAAAAACTTGGAAATGAGAAAAAGTCATGTAAAATGCTAAATACATGAAATTAGAATGTCTGTTATAATGGAATGCGAATACCAGGCAATAAATGCAAAGCTATTCATTGTTAATAGCTAATCCGATAATACTCTGAATACACAAAGTAATGGTAGCTGAATCTAGTAGCTGCTGTTACGTAAATACTACGGACGGCTAACCAATGTGAACAATAACTAAAATCTAAATACTTATGTAAAATATAGCCAGTCGCAAAAAACGTTGATACAGTTAATTTATTCATTGTATCGTGTCGCCTTCTTACTTTTGACGATACAGGTGTCAGTTTTAAAACTAGGTACATAGCTTAGATACCTATATTGATTTTGTTAATGATATTTTCAATAAATTAATAGGTATTGTGAACCTAATGCATCTGTTTCTGTACAAACAATTGACACTCAACTACAAGATAAATTCTTTCAACATTTTGATATTTTCATACAAAATTGATCCTATCATCTAGTTAGATTTTTGTTGTTGTTTACAAGAAGCGAATGTGACCGACCATAACTAGTTTAAGCTGGTAGTGAGACGAAATTGAAGATTGCTTGGGTCCTCGTAAAACCCGGCTACAAATTGGATGTGCATACGAAGTTCGGTGCCACTGTAATTGTACACTGTCATAGTGTTTTTATCCGTTGTGATATGGGTTAGGTATGTTGAACAATGGGCTGTTCTATTTGTTTACGATCTTGCTATGAGCTCGGCAATAGGCATGACGACAAAAAAAAATGTTTTAGGCCCATCACATAGTTTATTTTTAAATATTCGACACGTATTTTTACTTTTTTTTCTTAAACTAAAAATTACAAAGATACACTAGGTTAAAGTTGCTCGTGACGTCACGCTTACGTACGATTTTTACGTAGGAGTGACGTCAAAACCCCCCACTCCATAACTTGGATGCTCTATGTATCTTTGTATTTAATCAGGTAAAAATTGTGTTTCAAATATTTTTAATAGCCTAAAAGACGGACTAATTATTTTTTGAATTTTTGAATGTAGTCGTCATCCCTATTGTGCTTCCAAATTGTTACCAGTGAATTTGTGTTGGAATTTAAGTTTAAAACGGGATTATGTTAAGTGGTATCTACGTAGTTGAATGTTCGCATCTATCTGCTTCGCAATTTTCTTGTTTACATAAACAACTAGGTTCTCAACTTTGTAAAAAATCATATTTCAGTCACTTCTGTTCACTTCCACATGAAGAGACCACGTAGCCGATATTAGCCTTTGTCCGTAGGTTCCATGTTACTTTATATCGAATTTAAAAATTATGTTTTGTTTCAGGGGTGACCACAGCAGAAGAAGCTCAAACGAGTAGTGATACGCAATTATGAACATTTTAATAAATTAATGATGAGAAACGTCCAAAAGTGTGAATAGTGTTGTGATTTTATTAGATCTGATAACAATGTAAAATAAGTATCCATTTAGTTAAGTTGCCTACCTTAAAAGGACTTCTCGTATTCATACAATTATTATACCTGATATTTTTTTAGAGTTACCACAGAATGAGTGAATAATTATAGATATTTATAGATGAATAGGAGAGACCTACCTACTAGGATAATACGAAATACCTATTGTAGTTGTTTACATTTTATGTTGTGATAAATTAGTTAGATAACAGAAAGTTACCTCACCCCTATTGTTACCATGTTAACACTGAATATGTACAGCAATATTTCTGTTTTAATTATTTAACTATGTTCTGGCTAAGGTTCTACCAGTTATTTACGTAATGACCATTTAAAAAAAAGAACTATTAATAAAATAAGCTTTATTTAGATTAGTGTCTCAAACCAACACGTGCCAATCACTCAACTAGATAATCCGACCAATTGCAGAATACAATGATTGTTTCAACAATATAACGTTGACAGGGGCTCATTTAAAAATTTGGTTAATAATATTTATACAGTTAAGTGATTAATACTTTATTAATAAACATGGAATTCCCAGCTATGTTCCAGAAAGACAAGTTGTTTACTTAGTAAAGTACCTACCTAAATTGTATTTTTATTAGATCTCCTATTTTACTAAGGTAACTATTTGTTTTGGTTTAGTAAAAGCGGAACATCAAATATTAAATTATTTTGGACTTCTGGAGGAAATCGTAATTCTACTCGTAATACTCCAAATACTTATTTATTTTGAGATTATTTTCTTTCAGTAAAAGTATGTGATTTCTTACGGATGTTCAACGAATAAAACTCTATATCGGAAAATCGTATATTTTATGGACACCACAGATAAGTAGGTAAAAAATAAACAAAGCAAACTTTTCATTACTTTGCTTAGTTACCTACGGAACCAAAATGGATTAAAAACGCTTTAGAGTTAAAATTATAAATGACAATATTCTGTGAGAGTGGCTTTATCTAACGGAGCTCCCTAGAGCATCCTCCCGGCTAGCTCGCGGTTGAAATAACAGATTACATTATATCTGAGGAAATAGTCCCTGTCTCCTTAACTAGGTGCCTTGAATTTACCACCATTTGTTTTTCTCAGAATACTTTCAAATATAAACTACTTTGCGCTATTTTACTGTTTAAACTCCACTTCCCTTTCGTTAAACAATGATTTTTAACTAATAATCAGCATTTTTCAAGTTCGAAGATGATTAATTTTTCTCCGCATTTAGGTAGGTATTTATATTACCTATTGATCATAGATTACGTCGCTTCTTATTCTGGCTTTGTTTCTGGGCCTTACAAATCTTTAAATTAATAAAATAGGTCTATGGGCTCCTTTGAATGTCTTCTTATTTCATAAGTAAAATAGAAGTTTTTGTTAAAAGTTAATTAAATTATCCTCTTTTTTCAACGCAGTATCAAAAACCATATCGAGTACGTAATTTAAGGTTTCCATCGACTCGTAAATGTAAACTTTCGACAATATACCTAAATTAATTTCAAAGAATTTCATTAAAACTGAAATTAAGCTTTGTCGAAGCAAATTTTTAGTCATTGTTACGGTCTTAACATCTCGTCAAAATTTATTGGGGCGGGGTAGATACCTATAGATAGATAGATAGATAGAAATTCTTTATTGCACACAAAGAAATACAAATAAAACTTAAAACTAAAACATTGTGCGCAAAGGCGGCCTTATCACTAAAAGTGATCTCTTCCAGACAACCTTTGGAGTAGGACATAGATATACCTATTCTCCAAAACACAATATTAACAGAAATTATTTGTTGTTGAGTTGATGTTACGTTTTCTTTTCAAATAGTCCGCGGCCGAACAATACACTCGTATAGGTACTGTTGGAATGTGATTGACTTTTCGGGACTGGACCTTCGATATAAAAGCAGTTGATCCGAATGGGCGTTGAAAAAACAAAACTAGGTATTATTTCGGTCTGAAACCGATTGAAAGGGTAAATTGAAACGCGGGTTGGGGAACAGGAATCGTCGAGTTGGGGCACCGCGGAACCATCTCGGGGATTTGTCGGACCCTCGTAAAACGGCTCTTCGGAAACGGACCGAAAGGTTATCTCGTAGACGAAACGAGACAAGGAGATACCTATTTTTATCCACAATGAGGTAATGGTTATTGGAAAGAAAGCTTTACGTAATAGCTACGAAACTAAAACTAGGTGAGTAGATGCGTACCCAGTTTTCTTTTCCAATACAATCACGAGGAATAAAAATTAAACCTGAAATAAAAATTAAAGATTCAAGACGTAATTTAGATAAATTAATATTTTGTTTTCCTTTAACATTTCAACATTTATATTCGCTTTTCGCTTAATATAATGTAGTAAAGCTGTATTCAGTATGATGGGTATTTGCTCCATGATTTATCTTATTTTGGAAATCCCCGACGTGGAATGCTGACGTAGCGGTTTGAATGGAACGCCGCCGACGCCCTCGACGAAATGCGTTATGGGAAATTGTCTTGATGCGAGTATTCCTAAACAGGGATGGGGAATTTTTTGTCACGGTTGGAATTAAACTGGGTGTTATTTTGCTTCAACTATCTCTTTGATACCCAATTAAACATAAAAGGTAAATAGAGAATTAACACGTTTGGACAATATTACTTATTTAATTTTATACACTACGTTGTAGCACTTTCAGGTGAAAATAACTATGACGTAGCCAAAAGGAAGGATATAATGTTTTTCGTGGCATATGACCACGGCCATTCTCTCTGAAAATCGTTGTTGTTTCTGCATTTATGGGGTATGTATGAGGTAAGAAGGCAAGAATCATTTCTTGCTTCTCACTTTTAAGCTCGTAGGTTATCCTTAAGCGGGTTTTATTTTTTATTATTTTAGTGGACATTCTAGAGTAACAATTTTATTACAATATTTTATCAAATAAACATTACAAAATGAATTGCTATTTAAAAAGTACCAACCCTAGATATTTCTCCGCGATAATGGGTCCCGCGTTGCTTGAGTGTTTTGACGGAAACAGTACTGACAAGGACTTGACAATAATCGCATTTTGAAAATAGTGTAAACTGACAGTAATTCCGAAATTATACTATAATAACAAGCTTTTAGGAGTCTACAAGAGTCAAACAGTAGTCTATGTAGGTACTCTACATTGGCTAAGCGGGACAATTCTTTTACTTTGACACATCCGTGAAATTCTCAAATCTAAACACGATCAATTGCCGGGATACCAAAGTAATGATGTTAAAGTGTCCATTTTTAAAGTTCGGTTTTTCAATTGAATGATTATCACACTGAGCTTAATGAAGTGGAATTGCCAGCCTGAGCGATACTTCACGCCTCTGTTGATTCGGGGAGCTATTAACGAAATTATTCTCATGATAGCTACATTATAACGTTACCTTCGCCGGCTGTTTGAAATTAATTTCTTGTTTATGTCTTCACCGAATAAAATAATAATGAAACTGCGCGAATTTAAATTGGAGTTGCGACGTTGATGTTACGCCATAGAATTAAGTTAGGTACTTTACGAGCAACAAGTCTTCTTGATACTCAGAATTTAAATGCTAATTGAATAGGTGCTTAACGCAAGGTATTTCATTAAACATTTGCTAATTAGTTTTTGTGATTAGTAAGTAAAGTCTGTTCGGGTTAAACTGGAAAATCTATTAGTCTCAACTATAATTGGATTAATGTCGATTAGGAACTGATTGACGTTTTAATCAGACGAAGGGGAATGAAAATTTTCGAGTGTATTTGCCACGTGTTATGTAATACCTGAAATACAAACAAAGTATCTACTTACGTAAGAATATGTAAACCATAGGGTGTGGTCATTCAAAAAAAATGATAGGTGCCATAATAATCAGCATCATAAGTATATCTTGAGAGCTAGGCTTTGTCGGTTGTGTAATCGCTACCTTGCTTTACTTCTGTCAACGATTTTATTTCTTTAACCTTCACTTGAGCAAAGTAGGTACATTATTATACCTAATTATAGTCTATGCTCCTTTTAAAAAGAAAAATAGTCTAATCGTAATAACAAAGTGCAGATAAGTCAGATATCCAAAAAGAAGGAAAGTTTGAAGAGAAAGCGCGGGTCGGCTGTCGTCAGTTCATTATTATTTCTTCGCAAAACTCTGGCCGAAGTTGGAGAGCCACAGCTTCATTTTGAAGTTAATTAAACGGCTCTCATCGGCAGCCTCTTCATTATTGCTCTCGGAGACAACCGCGCTAGTACCACACTTTAAAAGTATAAATATCGCTTCGTTTTCTTTGTAGATTTGTGGTAGATTAAATTGAGTAAACTATAACGTCCAGTTGAAAAGGCTCATATTTATTTATTTTTTTGTTTTTTGAAAATGACAGTGACAGCTTGTAATGAACCTTTTTTGCAACTGGTATGTGATTTGTGAATGATAAAAGCTATTTATGAAAATTAAATACTAAATTCAGACCCAGACAGTATTTTCGTTTTTATTCTGAACTTAATTTATATAATTGAATAACGGAGTTGTTGAAATCTCTAAGAACGATCCAGTTATTCTTTCAAAGTTAGTCCGGTTAGTCTCACCTCATTTATAAAATGCACTGCTATTTTCTGTGTTATAAAAAAAAATAGGTACGTTGTTGTTTTCATTGCCGAGAATGCTTATGAAACTTCATCGTCAGTTTTCAGATTGAAGATTTAAATCTTATAAAATAAGAAGAGTTTAATACAAATATAAAAGGTGACTTTAAATAAGTGAACGATAGCAAAGGATACGCATATACTCGTGATAACAAACAACTTTTACTATGGGACGAAAGTCGAAATTATTCAAAAAATTTTGAACTCCCCATACAATATGCACCAGCTGATAGTAAAGGGAAACTATTTTTTTTTTTAATTTCGACCTTGTTCCCATAGTATGGTTAAGGAGGAAACAGTTGCTTAGTCGGGTACAGTGACTCACCATCGTTTTGTAAAGAAGGAAAAGAGATACGTTCATCTCTTTTGCACATGCGTGTGCGCATGCCAAAAGCTTTCGAAAAGTGTAAAAGAGATGAATGTATCTGTTTTCCTTCTTTACAAACTGATGGTGAGTCACTGTACCCGACTGAGCAACTGTTTCCTCCTTAACCCTAAAAGTTGTTTGTTATCACGAGTGCATGCATATCCTTTTCTATCGTTCACTAATTTAAAGTCGCCTTGTAAAATAATTAAGTAAGAAACAGACTTTGAAAATTGTTTAAATTGTGGTACTCGGAGGATGTTATATTACTGCAAGCAATATCTTTCCGATAAACTTCTTAGATTTGGTTTTAACATTTGTATTTATTAGAACTATTAAAGTTACGATACTGTTTGGGTATTTACGATATCAAAAGTCAAAATATTTTACACTTTGTCCTCAAATCTAACTTGAGAAGTTTATTTTATTTGCTCTACCAAATATTGTCTCAGACGATGTTGATCTAAAATTTACACGAATTTTCTAACTTAATTAACCAAGAGATTATTTTTATCGCCATTGCTTGTTACAATTTGTTAGCGTTATAAAGTTTAGAATAAGTTTTATAAGTCACATACCTTATCACATACTTACTTGATTACTTTTTCGTAAGTAGGTGCTATTAAGTACTTACATTATTTTATTACTATTTTACCAACAGAGAAAGCGAAGTGAAGTACCATCTTGGGAAAGTACTTTTGCCTCAAAGGACACTCCAAACTTTTAATGGGACTCAAGTTAGCGATCGTTAGTAAAAGGTGCCAAACATTGAGGTTCTAAGCTTTGATAGAAATGCGTAATCAGTCATATTTAACCAAATAATATTATAATGTGAAACATATTATTCGTTGAAGAAGGGTCGTTTTTTTTATATCTATTATGCATATTGCTGACTACCAAGACAGTATATCATTTAATAAAATGAAGTTTTACAATATGGTATTTACTACGATGCCCTACAATTTTCTTTACTAGGCTTTACTTTACCAATATTTATTAAATAAGGGTTCAGTAAATTGCCGATGTTATGAATTAAATAGGTTTTGGTATTAATACCTAAGTTGGTTGCCTATAAGTTTTCGTCTAGACTGTTATAATTTTATTCATGTAAAGACAAGGTTAATGCTAAGCGAATTCAAAATTATGTATCTTGCCTACAGAAATCTTTTTGATGTAGACTTCAATTACAATCCTTATTTACTTTCTTTATAAGCATCATTTCTGTTTTACATTAGGCATCCTCATTCTTGCCAGACCTACTTAGATCTCACAACGCATTTTGTCGTGTCCACTTTTTATCAAAACTGGTGTCGATAAGAATAGCTTCTTATAAAATTCTCTGCCAGTGAATCTTTCAATAAATAACCAATTCGAAGGATAACAAGTGAGAAAGAGATTTTGATGTACAATAAAGAGGTCACAAAACTATTACCATCAGCAGTAGTCAGTGAGCCAAAGCCCTCACTTAATATGCAGCCATTCCATCTAGAAACGTCGCAGAACGTAGATATTGTTGCCAAAACTTGGTGGCAGTTAAAACTTTATGATAATTAGTAGAGCGAGCTAATTTCAAAGATCATGCGGTGCAGTTTGTAAGTGATGGCTGTGTGCGTCGCCCAGGGGACTCTAATTAGAGGAAACTTACAAAATTGACAAACTTCATTATTACGTTACTAGAAGTAGGACTGCTGATAACTGAGTCTTACCTATTAGACTAAGTCAGTAGCAGAAAACATAGTTAAAGTTGCTTATTAATCCGTCTTTTTGCTCCTGCTTTATCAACGAATGGGTCAGATTATTATCTGTAACCACTAAGCTATAATAGGTAGAAGAGAAAGCTAATCAATGAACTATTGCACTCGAGGCTGTTTCCAACAAAAGGTACCTATTTTAAAAATATTATAGACAGAAGGAGGGAAATGCATGTAATGTGGTGCTATAAAAACGATTGCGCACTATAAATTGTAAAAAATAACCGATAAACGCTCTAAAGATGTAATTCTTATGCGATTACGCGACCAGTAAATCTTGTGAACTCGTTAATCGAACTTTCCGAGTATTTCCAGCGTCTGACGCCAACTGCCTTTGGCAGAGAACCGCTCGCTGGCGGTGCCAATTTAAATGATAAAATTCAGATCCCCTCAAAGGATAAAATTCAGATTGTACCACTCTTAACGAAACTAAATTTAAAAATGCTCTTTTGAAACATAAATAGAGATTATTTCTTCAAGAAGGAAGTTTGGGATATCTGGCCCCTGTTTTATTAAGTTTACGGAGTAGACTTTGATTAGAAGGTTTGATATTTAGAGTATGAAAGGTAATCGTTCGTTACATTATCTACCTCTATTTGTATGTATATCATTCTTTTATATTGTTTATTTCGTAATACAAATTTTAGAATTTTAGATTTGCTCTGGTACTGATTTACTATTTCAAAACATTTTTTTCTCACAAAGTACGGATCACAGGTAACATACGGTTAGCACACGTTCGCCAAGCAAGGATGCGGTGGCGGTGGCGTTCTATCATAATTCAGATCAGTGTGCCAGAGAATACGCAAACAAAAGAATTTTCAAACGACAATGTTTATTTCAGGAATCTCTAAAATGTGATAAAATAAAACGGGTTTCGGTACTTGGTATGTAAACTAAAGTATTTAAACAAAAATTAAAATAAATCCCGATTTAGCAACTCGCACCTTTGTATAAATGGCTAAAAGTTTGTAGCAGCTAGTTAGGGTTAGCGCCGACTGGCGAGCGATGCTGAGCGCCAACACCTAGCGCCACTGGAACCCTGCCAGCTGTCTGTTTGTAACAACCAAACGGAACGTGCGTCCTACTGAACTCTTTTATTAAAAGTTAACTGGTTCGTTTTACCGCAAAGGATATCGGTACTGCTGCAATTAAGATAAAAAAAACTTACACAATGTATATTTTCCGAGAACACGCCCGTCCTATAAATATAATAAAAATAATCAAGGAACTGTAAATAATGTTTCAGAAAATCTCTACGATCTTTGTTATCCATACTATTCCATATCCATACTAATATTATAAATGCGAAAGTAACTCTGTCTGTCTGTCTGTCTGTCTGTCTGTTACGCTTTCACGCCTAAACTACTGAACCGATTTCAATGAAATTTGGTAGAGAGGTTGTCTAGACCTTGAGAAAGGACATAGGCTATATTTTGTCGCGAAAAAAGGCTTAAGGGGGTAATAAATGGGGATGAAAGTTAGTATGGGAGATCGTCATTATTCGAAGATAAAACCATGAAACTTTATATTTAGGCACTTAGTACTAAATAAATAAATATTTGTTCTAGCTTTTTGGAAATATCTACCTGTATAGACGTGAAATAAGGGATGAAAGTTCGTATGGAAGTCCTATCAAAGTTACGCTTCCACACCTAACTCCGGAACTTATTTTCATAAAATCTGTTACAGAGTTCGACTAAAGCCTAGGAAAGGTCGCAGGCTATGTTTTATTTTTTTATTTTGAGAAAAAAATACGGCTTAAGGGGGTGGTAATAAGGGATGAAAGTTAGTATGGGAGATCGTCATTATTCAAAGATAAAACCATGAAACTTTATATTTAGGCACTCAATACTAAATCCATACTAATCCATACTATAATATTATAAATGCGAAAGTAACTCTGTTTGTCTGTCTGTTACTCTTTCACGCCTAAACGGCTGAACGGATTTTGATGAAATTTGGTATGGTGATAGATGATAACCTAGAAATGGTCATAGGCTATAAATAATCACGTCATCGTACTTAGGGGGTAGGAAGTAGGCAGAAAACTGAATTGAGTTAGTGATTTTTTTATGGTTTTTGCTGGGAGTTTTGCTCTATCATGCCTAAACGGCTGAACGGATTTTGATGAAATTTAGTAAGGTAATAGATGGTTACCTAAAAACGGATATAAGATCAAAATGATCACGTCATCGTACTTAGGGGGTAGGAAGTAGGCAGGAAACTGAATTGTGTTAGTGATTTTTTTATGGTTTTTGCTGGGAGTTTTGCTCTATCATGCCTAAACGGCTGAACGGATTTTGATGAAATTTAGTAAGGTAATAGATGGTTACCTAAAAACGGATATAAGATCAAAATGATCACGTCATCGTACTTAGGGGGTAGGAAGTAGGCAGAAAACTGAATTGAGGTGGGACATTATTGCAGGGGGACTTACAGCCGGGAGAAAACAAAAATCTTATGCGGACGAAGTCGCGGGCAAAAGCTAGTAAGATATAATTCAATAAAATCAGTTCGAATATTTTTAAGCAGTCAGCGAAAGCAATACACCCGAATAAGTAATTAATTAGTCATCATAATAGAGTTTATTGTAGATTAATATTTTGAAGCCAAGGTAACAAGAATTGTTTACTTAATGGAGTAAAAAAACTTCGGTGTTCCTTGGCTTTAGGAAAAGGAAATTAGATATTTTACCTTTAAGTAAGAATAACCAGTTTCTTAAAAGCTTTTTAAAACTTTTGATTAAATTCTTTCTCTTGATGGATGTAGGTTGAAGTTTAATCACTTTAATGTGAGTACTTATCATTTGGATGATAACTTTTTAATAGGTTTTGTTATACCAAGAGTTGAGTAAAATATGTTTTCAACGAATCGAAAGTACGACTAAGTATTCCGTATGCAAAACTTATGGCAAATTTTAAGATACGCCCTAGGATTCAACAAAGTTTTACTGTTAGTACGATGATATCTTTCTGTCGAGTTTGCTTAGCTGTAGCTTGAATTCTAAAGGCTCTCCCCGCGGAGGATATCCGACCATTATTTCCAGGATATCCCGCTGTACAATATAAAAATCTCAGCAACGTAATAAAGTCATATTTAGCATATTTACATAGAATGTTGTTATCGCGGGCGGAGCGTCTCAAACGGCGGCGACACGCGGCGTCGCCATGAAATCTGCATGAATTTGCAGTTCTCTTGCTGTTACATAGGATTTATGACATGGAAAATTGTTTATTTATCGCATTTTCATTGCAATTTGAGAATTTACAAACTATGACCCTCTTAAGCAGGCGGTAGGTCCTGCATCTTGGTTTTATTACGATATTTTCATTTAATCTCTCTCAATATCAGCTTTCTTTTGTATTTTCTAAAGAACAAAGTATTTTTCTTGAAACGAACAAAATATCAAGCATTTGATTAAAAAAGTGAATCATAACACGAGGATTGGCAAACTTTTTAAGCTTTTGAACAATAATAGGTAACCTTGTCTAGCATAATTACCAAAAGTAATTTCACAAATGTAAGTATTATCTAGTAAGTAAGAAGACGAATAAGTACTCAGTTCATATAAATCCGAATAAGAGACATGAGAACACATTAGCCCGGTATTTGTGTTAATGTCTAATGCCGGACTTTCTCGTGTAATAAAATAATAATAATAATGAAATAATAAAGGAAAGAAATGAAGGTAGGTACCGTGAGATTATTACGCATCGGACTTGCTTAGTTAATATCGTTAGTTCGTATATTTTTGTTAAACATGTATTAATGTTTTAGTATCAAATAAATACTTATCTTACGCATTGGCAGCTTAAAGTTTAATATACTGAATAGTTCTTACTTACAAGAAAGCTTACAAGTTTGGCGTTTCCTAATAAGTAACAAACGTCAAACCCATTGAGACGATTCAATGCATCACCGGTTTCCACCCGTCATGAAATCAGCAATGTCATTCGCCTTTCAACGTGGCTTGATTTCAAAATATCTATACCTATCATAAATAAGCGCCTTAATAATATACTGGAACTGGAATTCAATTTTGACCAATAGAGCCACCAATAGACCAAAATTGAAATTTGACATGTCCCATATTGGTTCATGCGATGTTTCAATAACCGCTGTGTAGCCAAAAACTAAATCCTCGTTTAAACAGTGACACATTTTCCAGATTTCCTTTTAAATTAATTAAACACCTGAAATATATTTGCTAGTAAAATTCTTACATTTAAGAGAGCATTTGCAGTTATTCGGTGCTTACGACGACGTTCACATTTCCTCTCCTTTTTCTACGGTTGCTAAGTATTTTCCGTTGTGTTTCAGAAGAAATATATACCCCAGTGAGTGTAGTCAGGTGCTACTTGAAACGTGTTCATTGTAACGTACATTTCGGTGTCCGTAATATGAAATTGAATGAGTAGGAGTGGGATCGGCTACTACATTTCTTTTATTCGATATATACTTCTAATATGTACCTTATAACTTCTTGGTTCTTATCTGTATACTATTTTCGATAGTTTTGTAGGAAGTCGCACAAAATAGGAAATATTCTTAGATTATTGTCACCTCTTGTAATTAACAAAAGAAGGAAAACTGTTTATCTTCCAACTCTATCAAAGGTTGGGGCGGGTTGTCGGAAAAACTGGCAATTTTCTAAAGTTGTTGGTGCCAATTGTCACCCGCGATATTGAATTATAAGGATCGGGGTACGCGCTATGTAGGTCCCGCGGTGGGGTCGCGAACGGCGCGAACCCATAAATCCGGTAGCTTCTTGTTCCGCGATAATTTATGTACTAACAAACTTGCTCGTGAACGCTGCAAAACAAACTTATTCATGTCCTCTAAAGTTAATCGCCCGACAGAGTGGGGAATTCATGAACACGCAAACAATAACAGGCAATAAGCTCGAGTACGGAAGTAGGTGGGAATTTATTAGTTGCATTACCCGTTGTGAGGGGCAGCGGTATTTGCCTACACTTGGCTTGCTTGGGAAGCTTGTTGTAATAATAGGTAAATATTTTAACACAAAACGATCGATAAGCAAAATGTTATTCGATTAATGGGAACTAGCATAAACTAGAGTTTGGGTGGCCTTCATTTTGAAGGATTTATAATATCTACCCGAAGATGTTGATGTAAATACCTCTTTTCAGTATTTACACAATATTTTTTCTTTTTGAATCGTAATTCAGTATTATTTAGAAAGCACGTTACTCAAAGTATAACAACGTGACAAAAACGAACGGTTTCAACAAAAAAAAAAAAGAATTTTTGCGCGAGCACCTTTCACGAGCAAGAGGGTTTATGTTTTGCAAATATAAAGAAACGTAAGTATAACTGGAAAGAACGAGGAAACACGAAATAATGGCATATTTTTTGAATACAGAAGTTATTTTTGAACAAAAGCGACACCATCCTACCCTTTTTGCGAAAGTCGTTTGCTCAAGTTATTGTTTTATCTACGGGGTTTTTACTTCATTTACGCTAGCTACAATCGTGTCTAAAGAAATTAAAAAATAATAATAATCCGAAATTCTTTTTAGATGTGCGACATAAAGGCTTACTAAAGGATATTCTGTAGTTTAATGAGAAATGAGTTTAATTAAAATACAACTGTTTATTAGCACCGGACCGGACGTACAATATAATACAAATACCCCCACTTTAATACCCACACAAGGCTACAAAACAAGGTATGCAATGAAGTGGCAATAGGCGGTTTTATTGCTTGATAGCAATATCTTTCATTCCAGGCAACAAAAACAGAACCTTCTGCTTCAACAAATACTGAAATACTTACTTGCATAGATTAAAAATTGAGAACCTGCTTGACTTGAATTTGATTCAAAAGCATGAATCTACTAAATATTCATTTGGTATCTACGTGTCTGTACCTATTAGCGTAAGTGAGTAGTAATACCAAGATACAAATGTGTTACATTCCACTGTATAATCTGTTCAATTTGTGTACAAATTGTAAACCTTCATAAATCTTGCGTATCTCTCACGCCATCGAATCCCACACATACTGATACGAGTACAAGGGCGTGAGTCGATATCACTAAACATAAATTTCACTTATCTCCTTCATTTGGTACAATTTACTCGCAACCCTAAAACAATAGAAATTAATATTGCAGTACCTTTACCTGCCCGTAATAGAAAATATTTTCTTTCTTGGTTAGTAAGGGACACAGAAATTATTCATACATTTTACAGTGATATGAATAATACAGAAAGCCTTACCTATTAGATAATAAAGACTGGTTAGTCTTAAAGGTAACCTAAAATCTATCTAGTAGTTTTTTATCATCTAGATGTTTTTGTCTCCGATTTAATATTCCCTTGGGATTGAGCTCTGGACTGTCGCGAGCGGTAGGTAATCAGTAAATCTCTTTTAGTAGAAGCTTTGAAAGCTTTTTGGTAATAAAACGCAGACGAAACGCATGTTTTCAAAAGAGAGTTCTCCTATGTAACTAGTAAAGGCGGGTGGAACTTGCGCTGCGTTTGGATTACATTTAATACGAATCCTGCGATCAATCGTGACGAAACATATTAAACGTGCAAACGCAGCTGCGTTTCAAGCGTTATAGTACGTAAACAGTCGTTATGCCTACAAAAAAATATTTGCGCCAAAAATGTTGGTGGCCGGCTTGTGAGATTTTGATAAATTCATTAGGGACGAGTGTCGTGGATAACCCACTTGTTTTCATTTAGCTCGGAATGGCGTCATTACAGCATAGAGCGAAGTGCTGTAAGCCATTACACCTTAAAGCGGACATTACTCTTGCTTTTCCTTATTCTCTAACTTCTGGCTATAGGTAGAGCATTAATATTGTTTATTATGATAAAGCTAAACGATGTTTTAAACATTAAGATAGGACTCATAATTATCCGGCATTTGTTAACCTATTTCATAATAACCTGCCTATGTATTTAGCGCATGTTTATGTTTTGCGACGTGGAAGACAATTTTATAAAAACACCGATAAAAAAAACGGAAATGTGAGTAAAATACTCAGAAATTGGAAGGGTCCAATGCCATTGGAAAGATATTATAAACGCAGAGGGGCGTCTAATAGGATGCGAAACATTTTCAAGCGAGAACGTGCTCTAAGCTCCCATAGGAAAGAGGAAAAACATGAAAAAACTAAAAAAGTTTGGCATGCTCATATATTCACAAAGAAATCCAAATTTGTAAACTTTGAGGGATGTTTTAAAATCTCGTTCCGCGTATTTTGGTGAGGTGCAACGCAGCCGCAGATGGTTGCTTGAATGCCTGATTATGCTAACGATAATGCAGCGGTTATTCAGAATTATACGCGCCTGTACCGTCATTTACCACCTACTGGGACATTTTGTTGTGTCTTATTGAAGGTTTTGTCACACATATTTAATGTTTACTTAAATTGCATAGGTATATTGTTGCAGTAATGATATGTTGAGAGTATTTTATTCGTAATGGAATAATTAAGTGGTCTTAATAAACTGCGGCATGCAAATGTAAGGTACATATGTTCGTAAGAAGGCATTAGCCCTGCATAAGGAGTAGGTAGGTAACTTAACGTTATTTTAATGTTTAGGTAGAGTGCCTATGTGATAACTTCACACAAATTTCAGCAATAAGTGTATTTTATATAAGCAATGTTAAAATTGGCAATTAGTATTTCTTATTATGGCCATAAAAAAGTAATGGATCGGATCGGAAATTAAAAATTTCATCTTACGAGTTTTGTGAATAACGAGTCGAGAAAAAAACATCAAATATCACAATACTACAACATGAGAATTTTTCATATTTTCCTTATTCTTTCCATTTATTTGATTAATTTTAACGTCGACGCAATCGGAAAGAAGCCGGACTATGATATGCAAAATATACTACAGTTGTTTAAAGATTTTGTGGCGAAGTATAACAGGAAATATTCTAGTCCATCACAGCGGAGAGACAGGTTTGAAATTTTCAAAGAAAATGTGCAATACATTATCAATGCTAACAATGGCGGGGCTCTGAGGTCCTATTTGGAGATCGGACCCTACACTGATTTAACTCCGCAGGAATTTATCTCATTTCAAATGAAAAAGAAGTCTAGGAGAAACCCGTGAGTACTGTTGTTTGTTTGACGAGTAGGTATAAACTTTTATATAGGTACGAAGGTAGGGATATTTAGTTTATAAATACTTACTTACCTAGAACATTTCAAAATACTGGAATATTTTGCTTTCAACAGAAACGTAGAATCAATGGATACTTTTAAACAAAAAATCAAGACTTTCCGAGGATGGTAAAGAAGGAAGGAATGAATTGTATTCAATACAGTAGATACAACCTAAATAATTATGCTTACCTACTTCATGTTTTCTATCTCTTATTCGAGTTGTCAATTCTAAATTTCTAAAATTAAATAAAAATCATTTCCGATTTACATGTTTTTTTTAATCTGTATTTTTAATGTACAAATTGAGATTATTCATGTGTTAATAAAAAAGTAATATTTGTCTCGTATCAATGTACCTATCTAGATCTTTCTAGCTTGATCTACCTCTCAAAGAGATATACCTACTTACCTATACATGATAATTTTGACAAAAAATGCTCAACTGAATTAAGTTTTCCATTGCATTCTAAGCATTCTGCAAGCACATCAGATGTACACGTCCACACACACACACATGTGGAATCGCTGCATAGGTATTGTACGTCAATCCTAAAACAATCACAATGTAAAGTGAAGAGCGCTGAACGGCTGCGGGTTTCGGCTCATTTCAGCATTTTCCGCTTTTGCCCATTCCCGTGTGTGCGTGCAAATAGATTCAACGCCTGGACCAGATCCAACAGTCCGCTTTATTGCAACATAAATTCTGATCTAGACGCGCTTTTTGTGCACTCGTCTGTATCTGTGCGATATCTGATAAAAACTCATTAAAATTGAACTCTTGATTTATCTACGACACGCATATTTCTGAAAATTTATATTTGGACATTATGGTGTTTGAATATTTAGTTGTCTCCTAGCATAGCTGCCTCAACTCTTTTCCTCCAGGATAGAAACTGCTCCACTAACAAATAACACAAATCGTTTTGTATATTTTTTTGCTTCATAATAAAAGGACCATATAGGTACCTAACCTATGTGGTCCGTGTATGCCAATAAAATTGAATATTGAACGTTCGTCTCGTGAATGCTTGCAAGCTGCAAAAGCTTCATAAGAAAACGTATTCGTACATGAATAGTAAAATAAATAATATGCTGAAAACAAGAATAACAATCAATCTCCAATGCTTCGAGTGCAACGGACTACGGTAATTCTCGTTTAGGTACGTCGATATTTGAAGCGGTAAGACGACTATTGATGTATTTTCCGATACTAACCTCTTTGAGCGTTTTATAAGAATAAATAAATAACAAATAGAAAAGTAAGAAAATAATAAAATTCTCAAATACAGGAAAAACAATTTATAATCAAGTTTTATTGACATGAATTTAAATGCTTCTGAAAGTGTTGGAAGAATATTTTAATTTAGGTACCTATTTATTTACAACGAGAAAATAGGTGCGTTGACTTTTGCACATTTTTGTTTGTATTCGACGAGGCCTCTGTCGCACTGACGAGACGAAAAATGGCGCAGGCAGGCAGGGGTCACGAGCATACAAAGTGCAAATCGTTGTATGCCGTTAACTTGAATGATTTCTGTGTGACTTGTTCTACGGTTTTCACCTCTACTACGACCTTATATTTACCCTCTTTTTCATTCGCACTTATCCACTCCATCTTATTTAAGGGTGGGTGTTCAAACGCACAAATTCGATTTGCTACTCGTGTTATTTTTTCGATTATTGAAAGAGCTGGATATACGACCCGGTCATAAAATACCGTTTCTGTTCCAAAAGCTATCAAGCAAACGCTGACACGACTATAAAACTATTTAAACTTGTAAGCAACTTGTCCAGAGCAGCGGAGGATAGGAAGTTGCCAATCTATTTCAGACCCAGTGGCACACATCGTAGAAAACGGGGATGTCAAGAGAGACACTTAATTAACTTTAAAGCTAGGTACAAACTTCGCCGTCGGCGTAATGGGGGCAGCCTCCACAAGCCTCCACCACACATCGCATTATTCGGCAGCGTTCGTCTCGCATGGACCACGAGGTCAAATGTTTCCAAATCCTAAGTGAGTTGTAAACTTTTCTGACCTTGGGCCTGTCCGCTCTCTTCGCGATTTCCGTCATTATGAAGAGCAAACAGCAGTGTAGCTTTGTAAATACATCGAACATTTTGCTGCTGAAACAACAAGGGCAAAATAAATTAACGCCGAAACACGAAAGCTCATTTGCATTTCTGCGCGGATGTCTATGGTAGCAATATAATGAGCACTCGTGGCGACGTATATTTATTTTATTCAGTCGATAAAAAATAACAAAATATGTCACAAAGTCAGTCCAAACGTTATAACACGAGACTTTGACTTTCGGCGTCGCGGGAACATACAAAATGCGTTTAATTAACTCCATCGAACCCCAAATTAAAACCGCAGCCGACTCAAACACGATGCCTGTTATGCCTGTATGCCATGTTACGTAGGTAGGTAAGTATATTAAATTGAATTTATTTTGCCTCTCATAGCAATTTTCCCCTTTAATTTTCTTCTTATGTAGGTACGTGGGCCGACAAATTAAGCAAAAGCACGTACGAACTTTATATAGGTTACTTGTATATCTTGAGCATGTACCTACTTACAAAGGCATTTAGTATGCTAATATTTTTATTCATGTAAAAAAAGAATCAAATAATACTTATCGAGCACTACTGCATATTAAATTGTAGTAAAATCCAGATAAAAGTACCTCAGTTCATAAAAGCGGTTAGAAAACGACCATTTACAAAGAAAGAACTCAAAATCTCGTGTCAGTGTCTCATGTACACTCATATACAGTTGCTTAAGCCTAAGTAGGGAGGAGCACGGTTTATCTCAGGAAATCCGACATCTACAGGATGCTCAGCTTCTGTTTACAGCCACCGATAAACCTCTGCGTGATTACAATTTGAATACGAGCACGTTTTTAATATTTGTGTATGGAATATGTAGGTAAGATTTAAGAAGAACAGTGGCAGAACATTTGTTTAATTCGGATTTGATAATGACGACATGAAGATATATGAATATGATAAAATATTTGATAATTTACCTACCTAGCATTTTATAATTGTTTGGTTAGGGACTAATGACAAAACAGATGCTAGTGTTGTAAGGTAGAAACAAGTCGTAAATTTTCATGTTATCAAATGAGCCGTTAAGTAGATACGAGAAGCTATCTGAAAACCGAGTGAAGCGCTAAGGTCGCGATGAAGCGGCGATTTGCTCATTCACCCTGGCTTTCCGCCAGACGCGCGTTACAGCTACACCACTATTCCATTACCCTAATATGCATTAGGTGCAGCGGGTTAATGATTTTGCATCGCGTTGCTTCACTTGGCCATGTTTTTTAAAAGTGCAACTTCCTATTGTCGTTTGTTTGCAATGAAGATATTTTAGTTCTAGTCATTTCTAGTCTTTTATTTTAAGTTAGGTGTACCACGGAAGACCAGAAGGGAACGAAAATGTACCTAACTCCCAAGCAGCAAAATTATCCCACAGTGCCGATGTTATAGGACTTCATCACTTATAACTCTCTAATAACGGTTTTGGAAAATACTGTTACGATTATGATAGTCACCATGGAGTAAATTTAGCCTTGTAGTACGTTTAATCCTCTTACATTAACTTATAAACGCTTATAAGTCTACATTAAGGGAGTAAACTCACTCAAGAGTACATGCACTATTAATGCATTCTTATAACCGGTTACAAGAAGCATTACAGAACTGTTATAGGCCTGCGTGACTTATAGAAGTATTGCGTAGGAGTAAACACACTCAGGAGTACATGTACTATTAATGCATTCTTATAGCAGCTTACAAGAAGCATTACAGAACTGTTATAGGCTTGCGTGACCTATAGAAGTATCGCGTAGGAGTAAACACATTCAAGAGTACATGTACTATTAATGCATTCTTGTAGCTGCTTACAAGAAGCATTACAGAACTATTATAAGTAAAATACGTCAATAAGAATGATAAATGGAAATAAAGGCAAATCTATTTCGCTAGGGTTGGCACAATTGTATAGGAAAATTAAAAATGTCCATTTTTTCAGTACCTATTTTCAGTTATGTTTTAACACGCTTTATGAGATCTCATTTTAATGAAGTATAAAAAAATAGTAGGTAGTGATTTTTTTTTTATTCTAGGTACATTTTGTATAAAACAATTTAAACTGTCACCAATAAAACACCTAATTTACGAAAATCATTTTCATATTATCCTAACAATGTCGGAAGTAGTTTTTTAAATAATATTTTTATAATAATATATATTATATTATTTTATAAAATCTATATTAATAATTTCGTCAAGGGGTACGGTAGACTGGATCGAAACCTTATATAAATAACAAAGCATAAAAAAATATCGATTTTGAGTCGACAACATAATATATCCGCAAAATTCGGATTATGGAGAATTTCGTTAAATTCCGATGGCACTGACAAACAAACCGCTGTCGCCATCTTTAGTAGTTCACCATCCACTCACTATGCGATCAGCGCCAAAATGGCGAAAATCAAACGGCCTCACTATTTGCTCGGTTGTCATCGATCCATTAAATATATGTAGATCAGTGCGTTTCGCGCTATGATTTTTTATAGGTACAGATATGTTACCTTCATAGTAATTGACATTTTAAATATGTGCCAAAAAATGATTACAATGACAGCTGATGACAGCACTTTATTATGCTTCAAATGCCTTCAGTGCATATAGAATAACATTTTAGTCGCAGAGTGGACACTTTCTTGAAACGTACCTAATAGTAAGAAATAAAATATCTTATTTTTATAATATAGCATTAACAGTATTTGAGGAACCCTAATTCTAAAAACAATATGGCTCAGCAAAGTTCTATTGTTTACCATTTATAAGTCAAGTAAGCCAGCCCATAATGGTTTCATAATGTATTTGGAAGAACCAACTTTTTCAAAATGGTGCCTCACGTTGTATCTCACTGAAACTAATATTATTTTGTAAATAAACAAATGCAATAAACGCAAATTCCAAGAGGCGCATTAAAATTTTGTTAAAAACTTATTAATATTCCACCATAAATATCGCGCGCCATCCACATCAAACACATGTTAACCTAATGTGTACAAACAACACTCTACTCATAATTAATATTCTAGATATAATTTTAAACTTAGAAATGATCATGATCAAGTAACTTAGCTTTTTCAATATTTTTTATAATGACACATTCGGTCTTGACAATACTTTGCATGCGCTAGTAAGAGATTCTCTGCGTACTGTATTGTCGTGTTTGGTTCTATTAGACACTAATAGTTAGATTCGTGGGAGCAAATAGTTCCACGTAGTCCAACAATAAGGTCGATACTGGACAAAGTCGTGTTCACCAAGTCTATTATAGATATTTAATAGGGAAATTTACGCTTATAAATTGGGCCCTTTTCCGGGGTTATAAGACCTTATTATCCCGTTATAAACCCAAAAAAAAGTGGTTCCAGAACCATTACTAGACCACATTTTGCTGCTTGGGCTATGATGAAACAATAAATTAATACGACAGTAAGTATTTATAAAAAGCCATCTCAAAACCCAACTCTTTATTAAAGTTCGTAAACGAAATAAGAGACGGCAATTCGGCATCTCAAAACTCGTTTTTACAAAAGGTTAGGATTTCAGTTACAAAAGTTATTTTTCTTAACCGAGCGTTGGAAACAGACTGCCCTACATAATAGCGGGATGATTAAAATATCAGCAATCCCCTCGAGGGGCCCGCACGATTGTCTTTTGTGCGGGAAATAAACGTTGTTCCATCAAGACAATTTTCCGCTGAAAACAGCGTCGCCACGGATGATGCTCCAAAGGCTTTTTTATTACACACCAATCTTTTTTGATTCGCAATTTGAGTAGGTACTCATTTTTTAAATTATCTTTTCAAATTATACTGACAAATTGTTTTGTTTTTATCTGTCATAACTTCTATCAATCTGAAAATATTTCTAATGTAAAACCTTTATTCTTAGCCATAGGTAGTTTGATCAAGATAGTAGGTTACATGTTACAATACAAAACTGCAGCATGGCTTTTAGGTTTTTTTTTCCATTAAAGACTATTTGACTGCTATTTTCCGTACATTTTATTGGGAAATTATATAATTCTTTTATAGTTTATAAAGTACTTATGTATGTAGTAAGTGTGATTAATTTGCTGGACATTACATTCGTAATGGCAATTAAAGCGCTATCGAGTCGTGACGTGACGTATACGACGCAATAAAGTCTTTACCCATAAATCGCATGTTATCTCACTGCCAGCAAATGTATAGCAACGCACAGATCTCTGAAACGAAGTCAATCTGCATAAATTTGCAGTTGACCCTGTTATTACTACACACGAACTCGTATCTGACTGAGATGCTTTTCGGCTACTCATAAATGACTCAAGATTATTCGGTTACGAATATTACGAACAAGTACCATTTTGTATTAGAATTTTATACGTCCAATAAGAACCTCGAGTTTACTCGTAGTGCGTGGTAAAAACTTTTGCTAAAACTAGAATAGTCCTCCCTATAGAAATTCAAGGAACATAATGTACCTACTTACCCATGAAACTTAACAAAATTTCCCAAAAAAACATTAAAATGTCAAAACACAAAAAATACATCTTCACATAAATTCGATAAGCTTTTTTGGTCGACGTTCGTTTCAGTGTGTTTGGATCGTAGCAAGTGAAAGGAAGTGGTCTCTACCTACTCCGGTGGGAGAGAGGCCTGATGGATATAGGTATGTATGTTCATTGGGAAAAGTTTTTTAATTTCTTGATTAGTAGTACATAAGGAGTTAAAAATAATTTCAATTTGTTTTGTCGTTTCAACTACTCATATAACACCCACGGTAAGCCTATTATTATTTGCAGCCAATTAGTAACAAAAAACATTAAAATGATAACAAGCTTTAATTAATTTCTACGTATTTCTCAACTATGTATAATGAATACCTACCTTACTAACTACTAACGGCCGTTCCCAATATTCAAAGACAGATAACTGTCTGAGATCGGCATGTCACGGATGTCAAAAAACAAAATTCACTTTCATAATTTTCAGTTAGGTAAAATGTTTTAATTTCGTAGTTGTACGACATCTATGATCCTAATTAAACCGCGAATTGTGTATAGATTAATCGGTTCTTAACTTGATTTATAAACGGCAACTCTATGTAAAGCTAATTTTTTCGACTACAATCAATGTCAGACAAAAGAAGTTTTTTTTTCATATTAATTAAGCAATAGAAGCCGATAAAAATGCACTTTTCCAGATCTATTAAACAAAATTGCTCTAAATTTTAATCAATGTTTATCAAGATAAAATTACATACTAGGTTGAAATAAAAATATATAAATAATTTGATTCTTTAATTATTGTATTATACATTATGTTAAATTGTAAGTTAGTAGTTAATTTTCACAGTTTCATGCGTAGTAAGTCCGCATCAACCGTAAGATTTACACGCGAGACACTGAGGTCCCGCCTCTGAATATATTTGCAATAATTCTTATTTAAGGACAATTTATAC
Organism: Anarsia innoxiella; assembly: GCA_947563765.1. Classification (NCBI taxonomy): domain Eukaryota; kingdom Metazoa; phylum Arthropoda; class Insecta; order Lepidoptera; family Gelechiidae; genus Anarsia; species Anarsia innoxiella. The sequence goes on from OX387403.1 coordinate 4,721,939, forward strand.
AACAGGAAAAGTCATTCTTCTTTAGAATTGCATTAACACCCTATTTTGCATAAACGAAATAACGCTCCCTGTGTTAAAAGGAAAATTTATGTGTTTGTCATTAAAGCGCAATTATTATACAGTGTTTTAAGAAGTTTATTTATTGTAAGACTTTTAATCAACTTATATGTTCTGTAGAAAGATTTATTACAAAGAGGAATAAGGAAAACGGCATTAGGTATACTGAGAAAGTTTGTTAAAACGCACTGATGCTTAAACACGCGTGTAAAGACACTTAATTTGGGCCTTAATCTTAATGGTAGAGAGGACGCGTCTCACAAAGAAAACATTAAAGGCTCTCCAGATAATGGATCGCCAAAACAAGGAACCGTAAAGAGAGCGACTTGAGAAACCTAACTCAAAGGTATTAATGGGGTTTTGTTTAATAAATAAAGCTACTTTAACTGTAATGGTGGATAAAGTATCTACTTTTTTCTGATTGTAAAATATTGTTCATCTGTGAGCGTAAAATAATTCAGGAATGGCAAGAACTAACTTTAATTTGCAGTTGAAATGTAGGCAATCTAAAATCGATTTCATAGTGCGCGTGTAAAAGTAATTTGGAAACACTGCAATAGCGCAATCTTCTTTTATAACGACTGCTGACCAAAAAGGCGATGTTTAATTGAACGCGCAGTTCCTCTAAAAGCTTTTAGAAAATATAAATGCGAAAAAAGTGTAACGCAGAAGAGTCTTTGCAGGCGGTTTACACGAGCTTTCACAAAGCGGCACTTAATTTAGCGAGCTTTAATGACCAGCATACACTTTCAACCCCTCTAGAGCCTGAAGTCAATGGTGAAAAGTAAATTAAAGTTTATAGCACGTTGAAATGAGTTTAAATATATTTGGGAAATTATTTAGGTACGTAGTTGTGTTGATTAATCTTTGGAAAAAACCTTGTATTGTAAGCGATAATGGTCATAGATTCGTAGGTAAGTAAAGTTTAAGTTCTTAAATATTACTGTTTCTGGATTGATTAAAGCCCTGTTGCAGTAAAGACTATTAAAATGAATGCTCCATTACCTACATCTTATTTCACTTTATAATTGTTACAAACTCGTAAATGCGGTCTCACCTACGCGATGCGCTACCTCTGCTTTATGCTTGTCGTTGAAAAATTATCCATAACTTTTTACATTATGTTGTACTTATAGGTACTTTTATGAATATCAAAAAAGTAAAAAATATTATTATTAAACGCAAATAGATATTGTTCTTAATTTATATTTTTTAAATAAAATAAGATAATGCGTTAATTAACTAAGCTCCACCTAGAGTAGAGTTTGTTAGGCAACTTAATATTTCATCTTGTGCTAGTACGAGGGTTGGTTTATTACATGAGAGCTCAGATACTCGCTGTCGAACTTTGTGTAAACTAAATTATAGGCTGGGGTGAGCTGAGATTGGATTATATACTTACAATTACTGCACACTACAGACATACGGTGTGCAAGCTAATAACATCACTTACTTAAACTATTTTTAAATATACATACTTCATTGTTTGTAACTTGGACTGTATAGTATGACATATTAATACCTACCTTAAAGTTATGTAGGTTACAATTAAGTACCTTCACTAAATTTCAGAAAGATTAGTTTCTAAGATAACGCAATCTTCTAATCTTATTCAAATTGAAATCCAACAGATATTAGTCTCAACTGAATAATATAAGTAGCACACGTTTAAAGGGTGTTCTGAAATATTTTATCAAAGTCATGTTATTACGAGGTTTCTGCAAAAACACCTTTTTAAGAAGTTACGTAGATCGATTACACGTTTATAACATGTGATTGATCTGGCCTCAGGGATGTCGAGGTAGGGGCAATAATCGTAAAGTAAATACTTAAGTACAAATAAAGTAGCGAAGTGACATACATGGAAATGTTATTTTACCTTTTTATTGGTGTTATAATAACTCGATAGCAAAATTGTCTTATGAAATTGTGCTTCAGGTGAGTAGATACGCATGACTAACTTTTCCGAAACGTAAACAAAATATCAAAGATAAGCATGCCAATGTCTTTCCAAAATCAGATCAAATGTGTAGTAGGTAGGGTAAAAGCTTTCGGCCCCTAGGGACGTCGTCGGCCGTCACGACGAAATGGTCACTTTAATGCTATGTTCAGTTTTGCAAATTCGCTTTGACTCTACTTTAGTATAAATTGAACCACTAATTTTAAAAATAGTAAATAGAAACGATAACAAAATGCATTTTGATTGACATGAAGCGATTTAAATGATTTTAAAATATTCGATTTAATAAAAATAAGAAAACACGACTGCTTGTAAATCAATCAACTTAATTTCCCTCGAGTCTCATAGTTGGATTAACGAAGCAATTTATTAATTTCGATTTGGATAGCCGTTTCCTAAATTGAAGTATTGAAATAGCGATTAATCTACACACAATGTATTTTTAATTTTCCGGCATTCATTGTTTTGTTTACAGTAACACAAAGAAATACATACTTACATAATCCTGTAGTACCTACTAAAAGCAAACTGAAAGCGGCTCGATTAATTAAGTTTTATTAGCATAGAACTCGGCTGTTACCTAAATAAATCAGGGATGTTTAAGCATCGTGTTTTATGAAATGAACACGGGACTCGGTCGAGGCTGTCGGTAACAGTTAATTAACTTGGAATTCAAGCCGTGACCTGAACTTTCGGGTAGGCGCAACTTCGCAGCCTTTTCAAAGGATCACTGTGACAACTCCACCCAGCGAGATATTTTCTTTGGATAACTCATTAAAAACGAATTTCTGAAATCTTTCCGACGTCGTGTGGACCGACTCCACTTCCGAAAGTTAAGGTATCATTCTGCAATAAGACCTTGAAATGAAGCTTTATTTTTATGTTACTTTTGTTGCTATTTTACCCAACTACGGAGAAGCCAAAAGGCAGTCATTTAAACTAGTTCCAGTATAAATAGACTGCATTTAGTTCCATCTGTAGGTGTGCCACAGTGTCAAAAGTTTACATACTCGTAATACCTATAAGTAGGTTGGATTACATATAATGGTTTTCTGAACTTTTTTTCACAGGATTGTTTTATAATTAGATACTATATTTTAATAAATAATTTTAAAATATTTTACTGTTTTAGGTATATTTAAATATAATATTTTGCTGCTTTCGATTCTCAAATCACTATTTAAATCTGTTTTACCTAGTAAGTAAGTTATTTATTATATTTGCAAGTTTCTTAGGCAATAAAATTTATTTAATATGTTTTCTGTGAAATAAAAGTAAGATAACGAAATAAATTTAAGTCATATATTTTATTTATTAAAGGAATTTAAAATTAATTTTTGCTCAATTTTCGTATTTGTTGAGATATTGTGATGTGCAAATGTCGAAAATCTGTAACAAAAAGTAGCTAACATAAGTAAAACACAACATTGAAATGTTAAAAACCCCGCCCAATAAGTATGTAATTACTTTATCTCCATTCATTTGATACCCATCTTGGGCATATTTATCCTTCCATCCTTACATTCGTGATTTCATCTGCTATAGGTACCTACGCTACCAACCGATCTTATAAACAGTTAAACCGATTTTAGTCAAACACAACTAATAACACGCTCGATTAAAGCACCTTTCAAACACTTATGTTCTTATGCACTCCACCGAGCATACTTTATCGTTGTTTTATTCCTACATTATATTTTATTAAAAATAAATTTAAATGTCAGTTATCTACTTAAACAACAGCAACAACCCTGTTCTTACAACAATAGTTTTAGTTTAGTTTCTAATCTAATGGGATTGACAAGGGGCGGCTAGTTCGACTCTAGTTAATTAAGTTTAAATAGTAAATAAAGTAACTAACAATAATTTTGTGCTAAAACTTGAATAAACCTTCAATGTCTTATCTAACATAAACTTCTTAAAAGATTTTGATGCAATAGCCACTTTTTCTTGACAAATACTAAGTAGGTAGGCAATCACCAAGTACCTACGGATTCTAAAACTTGCAGCAAAATTTAAAAGATGACGCTTTGTACGTAATAAACACACTTACCAGGACGACTATAATAACTAATTATCCGGGTTAAGTCCGATGATTTTTAATTCTTCTTTTGTGTAATCACTTAAACTAGTGATACCGTACACTACTTTATGTTCAGGGGCTTCCAAATCGTTAAGTCTGTTGATTTCTAACAAAGATATCTTGAACCTTTCATATCGCATTTGCCTTTCCGCTGCACTTTTGTAGTGTCTGTTTGTTATCTTTTATGAACTTTTCAAATAATTGTGGCGCGTCATTGAGGTCGTAATGACACCACGTCAGTGAATTTACAGTCACAGCACTGAAAACTATGATCAAAAGAAATGGAAGACATTTTAAATGGAAGACATTTTAAAATAACACGCAACAAATTGATGACCAACGGTCACTACTTTAGAATTGTAAATGATTAAAAGGCCACTATGTTAAGTCTTTTATACTAATCGCTGATTTGACGTAAATTGCCACAAGTGAGCACTTATGCATAAATCAAAAAACTGTGTTGCATTGCAAGGGTGTTTATAATATTAACTACCTATTTATTTATAGTTTTACACTTGAAATACGAAACTTTGCATGTTTGTGTATATTAGATATATCGGCGAATTTTGTGAAGAAACTTAACTTCTGTATTTTTTTGATCGCAGCGGCACGTACAAGGGTGTTTTGCACCTTAAAAACAATGAGCAAAATGCGATTTTATTATATTGATAGATTGAGACGAGTCAATGATAACCCTGCAAATTTCAAAACCCACAATATAAAGCCCCCTTTGTAGTGACAGCTTTACTTCCGACTTTGGCAAGATGTTTACTTAACTACCCCATAAATGTTTTCTTTGTCGTGTCCAAGCGAAAAAACCCTTTTTTACAATAGACAAAAAGAATGTTTTCTTGACTGTTGGCTCCATTTATGCTATCTATACACCAAAGCCGGCGGCTTTTTTGACAGCTACCATTCGTATGACGTAAATCCACCGGGCTAGGCCGGCGGCATGCCGGCGGCTTTGGTGTGTAGGCAGCATTACAAGATCTGGCTATTACTTTCACTCCTTTACCGTGCGCTCCATCTCTCTCTGGAATGACCTCCCAGCTGAAGTTCGTGGCTCGGAGTAGCTGGCAGTCTTCAAGAGAAGATTGCATTCACATCTCCTCTCTAAGACTTATGGCAACTAATGCATTCGTTCGCTTCTATATGTATTTTATATATGTATATGTATACTATTTATATATTTTTTGTATTATTATCTATATTTGTACAGTTTATTTATTTAATAAGTCTACAGTCTTCCTAAACTTGTCCTACTCCAAAGGTTGTCTGGAAGAGATCACTTTTAGTGATAAGGCCGCCTTTGCGCATAATGTTTTAGTATTAAGTTTTATCTGTATTTCTTTGTGTGCAATAAATAATTTCTATCTATCTATCTATCTACCACATAACTGCAAAGACGAAGAGATGTTCACAGGATGGCCGTGGCGGTATGCCTTGATATTATAGTTACCTACCAGGCAATACCGGAAACTGAATTTAACTGATTACCTATTCGTACTATTTTTAATTGCGTGCTGTTTCCATATTGTATACAGACAATTTTTTTTAATAGCCTGTTTCGTCCCACTGCTGGGCAAAAGCTTTTCCTATGCTTCTTCATAGATTACTGTCAGTGGCTGTTTCCCACCAATCATCAGGGATACAGACAATGCAGAGACGAAATGACGTTCACAGGAAATATCGCTTCGTCTGGGCGTTTATGAGGTAGATAAAGTTGTTTTAGTAGGTACCTACCTACCTATTTCTTTGGTTTAAAATATAAATATATTTTTTATTAATATTAATTGTAAAATATATTTAATATATTCTGTGAAATAAAAGTAAGTAACGAAATTAATTATCTATATTTTAATCAATAAAGGAGGGCAATAACTGGATACATTTATTTTCGCTTAATTTTCGTATTTATTAAGATATTCAGATGTTTAATGCCTTCAAAAATCTGTAACAAGAAGTATCCAACATTAGTAAAACTATTAAGAAAATCATTTTTTCTAAACTATGTCTTAGGGTTCCGTACTAATTACCAATTTCAAAATGTACAACTCAATAAAGCATAAAAAAAGGTTCATAATATAGCCGTAGAGCGGAGAACTCGTAAATAAAATGTTATTTTTTTTATTATAAGTACTTTTCTGTAAAGAAAACCTCCTAACGCGCGTTCCGGATTCATCTAAAAATCACTCGATTATGCACTCCATTAATTATTGTCTTTTTCTTAATTATTTGTATATGAAATCCAAAGAAATTGAGACGTCAATAATCGGCATCTGCGTAAGAAACTTCCCTCTTCGTAAAACAATCGAATCTAATAAAACAGTCACCCTTTTAAACTTTAGTATAGGTTATAACCTTAACCTTTAGGTTTTGGCCTAATCACTCTCTGTATGAGAGTAGGCTCGTGCCCCTCGGTGGGGACATATATGGGCTGTTAAAAAAAAAAAAATAGGTTATAGGTATACATATAATATCTCACTGTAGCATGCAGGACACTTCTGAAAAGATTTTGATGTAGGTACTTAATAGCCACTTTTTCTTGATAACGGGTTCTGAATCTCGCAGCACAATTTATTAGATAACGCTTTGTACGTAATAAACACACTTACCGCAACGATTATGATGGTAGTATAATTCCATTCATTCGCTTCAATTCTTCTTCCGTGTAATCTGCGAATTGAGTGATATCAAACACTGCTCCATTAGGGGCTTCGCTTTTGTTCATCTCGTTGATGTCTATTAAATTTTTTCTGAACGCTTCATAATGGATTTGCCTGTCCACTGCATTTTTGTAAACTCTGTGGTAATCTCTCACGAACTTTTCAAATAATTGTGGTGCATATCTGATGTCGTAATAAGGTCGCTCCAGTGAGTTTACAGTCAAAGCACTGAAAACAACTATCACAAGAATTGCAACACACTTCATTTTAAAATAAAACGCAACAAACTGATGACCAGCAATTACTTACTACCTTTAGAATTGTATGTGACTAGAGGCAACCATGCTTAGTATTTATATACTTAAACGAATCGTCGATTTGACGTAACTTTGCCACGAGTGAGATAAGCACTTGGGCATTAGTTAAGAAACAGTGTGTAAAGCGATTTTGCATTAATTAAAAAAATATACATATTTGAAACGCGAAACTTTGCATGTTTAGGTACATATAAGTGAAGATAATTACGTAGCTATTTTTAAACATTTCGAATTCTAAAAGACATTATTCAACTTAACTTAGATACTTAATTACCCTTGAATTCGTCACAAAAATTAAAATTATAAATAACCCTTCTGCTGATAAATCTAATCTTAGAAGTAAGAAACTAGAAATAATTCTCGTCTTATCTTCTTAACTACCCCATAAATGCACAGACGAAGAGATTTTCAGAGAATGGCCATGGCGGTATGCCTTCAAGCACTGATGAAGCCTTGATGTTAGATAATTTCCATGAAATGCCGGAAACTGTATTACCTATGATTACTATTTATAAACTGACTCCTGTCTCCATATTTAATACAGAAAATGCACAGAATACCGCTTGGTCAGTGCATTTATGGGGTAGGTAAGATTACATTAATTAATTTATTGTAAGAAACAAGAAATAGGTAGGTAATGCTTTAAGATCAAGGGTTTTCTGTGGGAGGGTATTAGATTTTTAGAATTTAAGAATCTCGTTCATAAATAAATTACGAGAATTTAACGTGTTATTCTTTGAGAAGTTATTATTGTAATTTGAAAACGGGGACGTCAAATGTCGATTATTTGTGTGTGCGGAGTTTTGGAGTGGGTTAATTATAGATTCATTAGAGAACTCCAGTGTGACGGTTGCAGCGGTGGTGGCTTTATTGGCAACAATTTAAAATGTAAACTCTATTTAATAGAGTTCTATTTAACGGTGTACTTAAACTAAATTAGCTTAAGTAAACCGTTGTTATGTCTGAGATCTTGCTATAGAGGCGGGCAAGCAATATCTGAAATATAAAGCGTATTTGATTAAACCTGAGCCTTCACTCTCGGTACCTATCGTGTGATGTTTTTTCACGAAATTAAGTGCATACATGAATACATATCTGTCCGCCTCTTTCTTATCGGACCGCAAAGACTACTTCTCTCGAATTGCTACGATCCAAACCAAACACACTTCCTTTACTTCATCCACATGCATCAGTCGCCTCATACATTGGTTAAGCATACTCCTGACTTGGCCTTTCTTTATCAAGCTCCCGATTTTATCGAGAAAAAATTATTAAGTGCATGTTTCAACAATTTTCAAAATATATACCTACATATATTTTTAATTATAATAGAAGTTTAAATAGAATTGTCAGAAAAAATACAAAAGCAGATATTGAAGAAGCCAAGCTAACTGTTATTTTGTTCTTTGTCATGACATCGCTGACCAAGCGTACTGCCATAGGTAGTTAAATTACCTGTAGGTAAGCATATTTATATAGCATGCGTTAGCGAATAATACGGGACATCCCGAAATTTCAAGCACTGGTTTTAAATTTGTTCAGGTTGAAATGTGAGTGCTATTTAAAACGTTTTTGATGTGACCACATCCATCTGTCAGATGTACAAACATTGCAGTGCAGCAAATTAAACGGTTACTTCATAATGTCGTCGCTTACCGTGCTGGTCACAGCTGCTGGTACCGAATCAAAGCCGTCACCAGTTTACTAACTTTGTTTACACTACGCCAACTGCAACACCCCAAATTGAATTCCAACAGAGGATCTGATATTCTGAAGCTACTAGGTATTAGGCAATCGTAACGAAAATTTTGCGTAATACCACAATTGGAAATTATTTTTATGGGCGTTGGCCAAGCTCCTCTAGCGGGAACCACAGGAATTTGGTATTTACAATCTGACTTTTGGGTACTGAAGTTACCATATTTACCATGAACAATTGATGTACCTCTAGTAACCATCAAAAGCCACCGTGAAAATCACTCAACTACACAGTACCCAAATAGACGTCGATGCCGATATTTATAAAAATTATGACGTCGTCGACGCGTTTATTTAAAAAGTAGGGGCACGAAGATTTTAAACAAATTGCAAGTTTGTAGGTATCTTATTCAGCTATCAAACCAGCTGAAGACAAAACGGAGCCTTACTTTGTTCCTATTTAACGACTCCGTCCTAGTAGGCAATTACTGGAGACAAAACAAAGGCCGACGGCTCCGACACGCCTTTACCTCTCTAATTACCTTATTTACCTTATCCTTTTTACTATTCCCTATTTCCGTTGTTTTGCTTTCATAAGTGCCATTAGCAAGAATAGTCTAGCATATGCGTAGAGAATCATAAAGAAGAACGAGAAACACACGAGGTACTATTTATAAAAAATCATAGTTACCTTGATGTAAAGGTATATACGAAAATACTCATAAAGTCACAAAACGAAGTAACGTTCAGTTGTTAGGCATTTTATGAAAAGATTTTTGTTATTAGAATTTTGATCGTTTCCCAAAATCTCAAAGAGACGGAGCAAATAAAAGCGAGTACCGATTCGCTATTCAATTTCCCTGAACGGCCATACAAAGCCGCCGAAAGGTAAACAAGTCTTTCATAGTAAAAATGTAGTAAATCTCAAGGAGTTGGGACCCAGACGTTTTCGTATGCACACAGAGTTGAGCGCTCAATCAGTTCTCAAAGACGGCAAGAGACGTGGATGCCGGCTAGATCAAAGCCCGTCCTGCGACTCGTTACCCCGTCTATGTAGCTCTCGGTACATTGGCCGAAATAAACCTTTGGCAGAAATGAAAAAAATAAACAAGTGTTGCAAGCAGGAGAGTAGAGCCACTCCTCACGAAATTGAAACCTGTCAGGCCTGGAAGAATGCTGAAGTCTTGCTTTTATTTGATACTCTAACCTGGTACTGAAAGAGCCGGCTTCTTCATACTGACAAAATTTGGTTCTTGTAACTTTTCAAAACCTGCTTGTAGCTATTCCCTATCTTATGTCATCTAAAGTAAGAAACATAGTTGTTATGGGCTCATTTTACCAAAACATACAAATTCGTTGATTAATGCTATCAATCATTATTTAGTATCTAACATTTAATTTATTTTTCTGTTGACGGTCCCAATAGCATTTTTCTTTCACTACATTAGTCTAGTAAAACATGTTTCAAGGGTCCTCAATTTGTATAAAGTAGGTAAATGATATTCCTTTTAAAAATTCCGTTTGCTTTCCACGTGTTTCAAGTTTATGTTTTACCATTGACCGAACTAGGATTACATAAGAAATACGACTTCAAAGAACCTTCTAAGGAATCTTTAAATCTATCAAGTGGAAACGAACCTCTTATACTCGATACTCCACGGCAAAATTTATACTGAAACGAAAATATATAAAACATGAAAATATTGCGGTAACATAAGTATACTTACTTGCAAACAGTTTTTCATATTACGTTAGTACCCACATTTTAATTTACCAAAGTAATTGAATCCTTTCACGAAGGCTTGTGACAAGTAATTCTAGTCTAGTCCAATGTTTAATTATTTTAATATTTTGACAGAGAAGTAATTAAATTAAATATAATTATCTATGCAATCCCCTTTATATTTTGCGATGAAGGGGTCATATAGCGTTAGTGTTAATAACATTTTCTATAATTTATGTAAAAGGGGTGCCAATTAAGTAATTAAGTAAAAAAAAGAAAGTAAGAACATTTATGGGAATCAAATCGGCCATATCTGATGCCGGCAGGTTTTCGCATCAAAGCGAACGTCTCGGCTCAAAACATCCATCCATTTACTAAAGGGACTAAAAGTGTACCGTGTAATGAAACCCTCGCGCGTATTTCACTTTAATACCTGAGTTGAGGGATTCGTACAGCAAAAGGCACATCTTGTTACTTAATGAATGAATTATAAGGGACTTCTCATCATTTGGGAAACACGATGGTATTATACTTTATATTTGAAAATACGAGCTATATTTTATACTATGTATTTGTCAAAGGAACAACACTTTTACTATTATTTGTCATGCTGATAAATCAGTCATGCTGAGATCATAAGGATGTTATGTTGGTAGGTAGGTATCTAAGTAATGTATTGGAAAAACCGGTAGGCACTAACTGTTGAAACAAAAGGTGCTTATATTTTCTTATTATTTATTTATAGCTAGTTCGTTTTATATTTTTTAACGTTGTTTGTTACATCTACAACTACAATAGTTAAAAAATTTAAGAAGACATCGCTAAAAGGCATACCATCTTCGCAGATATGGAAAGGGATAAAAGCGCTAATAAGCGATTATACAAGTAGATCAAAAGTCAAACCATACGCAGCCACGGAGATAAAACAGCTAGCATAAGTCTTAATATTTAAAGTAAAATGATTTAAATTATGAGTATTACACTTGGATTAATGCGTTGTTGGTTACTTTTAAAATAATCCATACAGCTCAGTCTAAAATAAAATATTAATTTAAATGGAAAATTTTTGCACAGTTAAAGTACTTATAAATAAATAAAATGTAGTAAATAATAAACTTCATTAAGCGTAAAGATCCGATGGATGTGCCTAAAAACTAAATTAGATAACCTAAAAGTTCAAACACCTAATGAGCACAGGATCAAAAAAATAATTAATGTTAGGTACATTAATCAAAAACAATGAAAAATTATAAATCATTGGCTATAAATCAATCTTAAAGCCATCAAGATATTGAAGTCTGTTTCATAAATTATGCAGTTTAGTGCCAAGAAAAATCCATAGGATTTTCTTAATTAATTAAAAAGGAATATTTAGCTGGTTGAGGTAAGGCGTTAATATTTGACGTTTATTTCTATTAGAATAAGTACTAGTTTTTATCACTTTATCGGTATGTCAACTCATGCAGCGTTATTTATTACAATATGACAAACGTCAATGTTTATGCCGATCTCGATAGATGGATGTGACAATGTTTGGATATTTTTTTATTTTACGTATAACTACTAAACAGATTTTAATGAAACTTTACACTATTGTAGCATAGAATAACTAACATTGACTAATATTATTAGGTATATTGTGATTCCGAGATATACCACTTCAATCGTTTTGGAGTTAGAGAATTATGACTCCAGGAATATACTTACCTTAAAAAGAATTTAAGAAAACTCTACAGAAAATGAAATTATATTTTTGGAAGATATTTCCTTGATTAAATTTTCGTATCATTCAAGCGGGTGGCGGGCATTTAATTTGACGACTAATAAACCTTCGCCTAATATCATTATATCAAATGTTACGGTTGAAATGTCCCCAAGAGGGTTGATTTTGTTACGCATATCCCAGAAGACCGATTATATTTCTAATATTGCTTAGAATGTTTACGCTGTCGTTTCTGAAACGATATTAAACATATTATTACACTTCTGAACATGTCTCTTATTACTTGCAGTTTGTTTACGTTGAACCATGAAAGGTATTTAAATATCAATTTTTATGTAAGGTTATTTGATGTTTGCATCCTTTGAATGACAAATAAATTCATGTAAATACTTAGGTACTTATTTATTTCTACAATTATTTCTGATAGACATGAATACATACCTAAGCAAAGATATACGAAAAATAAGGGCGAGAAACATGAAAAACCAGGAAACATGGAAATGCAGTACATTATCGAGTCAGTACACGAAATCTCATGACTTATGACAGATATCCAATATTTCCCGAGCTGGTTGGCACGGACCGAGTGCACCCATAGAACACAAATCAAGTGAACAAAATAATAGAAAAGAAGAAAGACAAAGCGAAAGCTCAATTGACAACCTTTTCAGAACGGTATTGTTGCGTTTACACGGGATTCGGTATATTGGTACCTACATTCCATTATTATAGGTATTGGAACTTTCCATTAAGATTGATACTTACCATTTTTTTTTCAAAATAAGTTTCTTTTGATACTAACGGTTTATATAAAGAATTATTTAAGTATATTTATTTAGAGAACTATGAAAAGAACGTATAGAACAGAATTAGTAACCTGCCTCGTGTAAATTTTAATAATCGGAATTAGTGTTCGAGCTTTGCCTTTAGGCCATTACGTAAAGGTAGGTAATACTTATTCTCCGTAACGACGTTTTTCGTACTGCTAGTTGCAACTTGCAAGAAAGGAAAATTAATCTAATGCTCCAATACTTACTCTTTGTTGAGAATATGTTAATAGTTAACGGTCTATTAAACCCTTTGTCAATCGCCAGAAGAAGCTTTCATGATACTTAATTAATACTTTATTTCTTAAACTGGTTGTCAGTACCTATTTAGGTACATAGATAAGATACCTACATGAGCATATTTTTTCACTAGCTTAAGATGTTTTGTGTCGTAGTGTCATCACATCAGTCACTGGCAAGTAAGTAAGTAATAAGAAGTTATTGGCACATGTCCAGCTTTCCGTATCGTTCGATAATGGATCAATCAGGAATGAGGTTAGTCGGTAAACGGTACAAGTATACCAGAACGTCTACTTACTAGAACTATATGCATGTTTTAAAATCACCAGCAAACCCATTAAACGCCTGGCTGCCCACAATTTCGTACGCACAGTATCTTGGAAAATTTACACAGTATTTTAAAACAATAGGTATAGGTACTTGTAATAGCCTTTGTGTGCCTGGGCTAGTAACTAACTATTTCACCTGTCACCTGTGCCTGGGCTCTTGAATAGGCACGTGCATGATTCGCAAAACTAAATTTGATTTTGAAAGTCCTATTGCGACAAGAAAAACAATAAAGAGACCCACTTGAGTCGTCGGTACAGCCTTCCTACAAAGAAAGGCTTCGGCTGAGATTTTCGGAGCTGGCTAAATTCAAAATTTCTCAATCCCTATTGACAGCTTTTCCCTATGATAAGCACATTGACTTTATTATTTCATTATTTTTCTTTCGAGATGTGACAAAATACGTAAGAATCACGAACGCTGTCGTAAATTAACTAAGTTTAGACGCGATGGATGATGAATTAATTCAAATGAAGGCCAAGGATTTTAAATCGATCAAGCTTCCAACTTAAGGCGGTTCCCAATATTCTATCTATCTCTGGTTTTTCCCTACTGGAGATAGAAATAGTTATCTATCTAAGAATTTTTTATCTCTGTAAGCTTACCGGTGTCAAAAAATGAATGGGATTCTTCTGAACATCTTGTGAAGGATAAATCAAAACTGACAGCTACGTGACAGTTGAGTACTGCCGCTCTCGGGTAGTTATCTATCTTTGAATACTGGGAATGGCCGTAACAATGTTTTGGTCGTTATGTAAACCGAATAAAATCTTGTATTTATATTGACGTAATACAAAAATATATACTTAGTTACGCTGCTGTTGAAAAGTTAACTGGTACTTTAATAGTAGCGTCTCATGTATGAAAATTATGAAATTGATTTAAGCCTCGATAATTAATTTGCACACTAATAATTAACATTAAAATACAAATTTTAACTAATTACGACAGGCGTACAGAATCAAGTGTGACAAATTTAATAAAAGGCTGTAAAAACTCATATATAGTGTGATTTTTTTATTTAGGTGCCATTGATTTTGTATATTCCAGTTTATTTTTAATGTTGCCTTATTTGGATTATATGAAATTCGCAAAAATATTTTGAAATAATTTGGCATAGGTACCTACTGGCAGGTATGGAAGGTATTTGTTGCCGAAATAGGTAAATCATTAGCAAATGAAAATAAAATAAAACTGGCAGACTTTTTGTTGCGAAAAGCGAAAAGTAAAACATAGAATAAAAGATTATCTCGAAATATTGTTTATACATGTTTAATTTTAAGCAAGGTGACTATCTTCGCCTACAGATATGGTTGTGCGACTAAGTAACAAATTAATAGTTATTTTAACAACATTTATTATTGATTTTAACAATATCTAAGCAAACAATCGTGCAAAAATTCGAGTTTCAAATACAACAACAATCATATTTTGAACAGCCCTTACAATGCAACATACTGTTTTTTATTAATACAAAAATGCTCACTCGTGGAAATTTACGTCAAAGAAACGTTTTGTATAAATACAAAACATTGTTTCCTCTTGGTCACTTACGATTCTACAGAAGTAACCGTTGGTCATCAGTTTGTTGCGTGTGATTTTAAAATGAAGTGTGTTGCAATTCTTTTGATGGTCGTTTTCAGTGCTGTGACTGTAAATTCACTGCCGTACGATTATTACGATATCAGAGATGCGCCACAATTATTTGAAAAGTTTGTAAGAGATTACCAAAAACTTTACAATAGTCCAGAGGACAAGCGTATCCATTATCAAGCGTTCAGGTCAAATTTGATAAAAATCAACGCAGCTAACGAAATGGAAGCCCCAGAACATAGAGCAGTGTTTGGTATCAACCATTTAACAGATCTCACAGATGAAGAATTCCAAAAAATGAATGGATTAATAAGACCATCGTCGTCGTGGTAAGTGTGTTTATCACGTACATTACACCAAAATCTTTTCAAAAGTGGCCTGCATGCCACAGTGAGATAACTTAAAGGACTTTTACCTTTTCAATAATATTTTGTTAAGATTAACTTAAGTAGATTAACTTTTTTAATAAACACTACAACTTTTTAATAAGATTCTACCGATATGTGTCGTAGATTTCATTTTGTAGATTTTTTTTGTGCAACGATGCGACGCCGCCGTGTCTTTTTGTTTTGTTTATGTGTTGGATTAGGACTCCAATGCGGATCAATTCGCTAGCAATAAAGATAAGAGAACTTTTGAGAAACAATAATCACCTTTTACATTTTATTTTTATATTTAAATGAAATGTAGATAAATGACGAAACGTTAAATTCTTAAATGATCTTTATCTGTAATTTATCATTGTTTTGATTAAATCTGTAAAAAATCTAAGAATTAATTTACCTCGTCCATAGAATCGTAATTAGTTTTGAATATCTAAAGGCTGAAACACACTGGATGCGTATGCGTAACGTAGACGTAAGCACGGCGTAGCCACGCGCGTAGTCACGGTGTAACCCGATGTGACACCGGGCTAAGCGTCACGTCGACGTGTACGTCTACGTTACGCAAGCGGTGTGTCCTGTCTCATACAGCTCCATACATTACAACTCAGAGGTAAGCATACGCAACGTATACGCATCCGATGTGTTTTGGCCTTTAAGCTTTTTCGGCTTCGCTGGCGTTAAAAAGTATTATTAATTAGGTATAGTTTTTGCGGCTTTTAACTTTCATCCCCTATTTTATCCTTTTGTGGGTAGAATTAATCAAAATACTTTCTTAGCGGATGCCTAAGTTATAAAATCTACCTGCATGCCAAATTTTAGGCCGATCCGTCCAGTTGTTTGGGCTGTGCGGTGCGCTGATAGACTTATGTCAGACACCTTTGAGTTTTATACAGGGTGGCCCGTCGATTGACGTCCAAAAGGAAAATTTGGATTCCTCGTGTCGTGGGGTATCCGAATCACCCCCATGTATGTTCCGCGATTTTTTACGGTTTCCGAGTTATGACGTGTTTTCTGATTTTTTTAGATTTTTCAACCAACCACCCTATAAAGGTTCGTAGAAAAAAAAAGTACAACACTTTTTCATAATTTTATTTTTGCATCAGATGCTTCATGGCCCGTACTTTTATGCATAAAATATTTGGCTTCGTAACTTTAATAAAAGTTGGGGAAATGTAGGTCGGAAGAGGAAAAATTGTATTGAAAAATAACTGATATCTTCAAACTTAAATTAAGAGGTTAAAATGATGACTTCACGGATTCTAAGCTAGCTTAAAAAATGCGCCAACTTCTCAGCTTTCATAATCATCGAAAAAAATTGGTACTTAATGGGGTACTTTTGCTAGAATCAGCCTTTAAAGAGAGCAAGGTGGAAAAATTTCAGAATTGGACGTTTTTTTTTTCTTTCATATTTTATGATCACCTAAGCCTCAGTAGGTTTAAAGACAGTGTTATTTTACCGAAAAGTACAAAAAAGGAGCCAATATTGACACATTTGGGGGTTTAAGAGCACCTGTAAGAGTTACACATTGAGAAAATTATGAAGATATGCCTCATTTCTAAGGGGTTGTACAAAGAAACGGCCTTGAAGCGGCACGACTGTATCGTAAACGGCTTCTACGAAGTGGGATCCGTTCAAGACCCTCGCGTTGACCAGGAGTTCTGCCTTCCATTAAGGTTTGGCGTATGTCAATAAAAATACGAAGGTCAGGATAAGAGTCAGGGTGCAGCCCACCACGTCTCTGAACTTGTTTGCGATATAGTCTTGCTGCTTCAAGGCCGTTTCCTTGTGCAACCCCGTATAAATGATGCATGTCTGCATAATTTTCTCAAGTTGTCATCTTTTAGAGGTCCTCCAAAACCCCCAAATGTGTCAATCTTGGCCCCTTTTTTGTACTTTTCGGTAAGATAGCACATTTTTTAAACCTACTGAGGTTTAGGTGAACATAAAATATGAAAGAAAAAAAAATCCTCAAACGTCCAATTCTGAAATTTTTCCACCTTGCTCTCTTTATAGGCTGATTCTAGCAAAAGTACCCGTATTAAGTACCAATTTTTTTCGATGATTATGAAAGCTGAGAAGTTGGCGCATTTGTTAAGCTAGCTTAGAATCCATGAAGTCACCATTTTAACCTCTTAATTTAAGTTTGAAGATTTCAGTTATTTTTCAGTCAATACAATTTTTCCTCTTCCGACCTACATTTCCCCAAGTTTTATTAAAGTTACGAAGCCAAATATTTTATGCTTAAAAGTACGGGTCATGAAGCATCTGATTCAAAAATAAAACTATGAAAAAGTGTTTTACTTTTTTTTCTACGAATCCTTTTAGGGTGATTGGTTGAAAAATCTCAAAAAATCAGAAAACACGTCATAACTCGGAAACCGTAAAAAATCGCGGAACATACATGGGGGTGATTCGGATACCCTACGACACGAGGAATCCAAATTTTTCTTTTGGACGTCAATCGACGGGCCACCCTGTATATTTATAGAATAGATACCTAGATAGACTAGATAGCAAATCTTTATTCTAAACTAAAACTATTCTTGTTCAAACAGGGTTGCTGCTGGCCGTGCAGATTCAGAAGCAGATTATTGACGTCACATTTTGTAATTTCTTAAAAAAAGTGAAGAAATAAAACAGTGATAAAGTACCTAAAAGTAAACGTTTTTTAATAAATCAGTAACTGCACTTAAAAAAGATACTTAGGTCCAGGCGATAAAACTTATGCAGCCTTCTCTCAATCAAGTCAACCGATTTGTATCTCTGTGTAACCACACACACGCAATGCTTCTCTTCAATTTTGACCATTCCAGTATAGCCTCTTAAAAGCGTTAAAAATTATCGGAATCATTTTATAACAATAATGGGCATTTGTTGTTAGTGTAGCCCCAGCATTAAGAATTGTTCATTATTTTAAATGTCTGGTATTAGAACCACAGCTACCGTAGTTATGCGAGGCAGCCCATAGTGTTTCTACTTATGGTCTAGACTAGAAGAAATTTCGTCCGGGTCAAAAGACCGATTTCTATCAAACTTCACATACATTATTTTTGTTTACGGAGGCTTCTTGTACCCAGGAGCTAGTAGTTGTATGTAAGTATTATAACTTCAGTAATATAAAAACATAAATAAATAAGTCGTTAGATATATTTTAAACATCCCTTACAAAGTTACAATGCAACACACTGATTTTTAATTAATGCATTAAGGCATACGCTTATTCGTGGCAATTAACGTCAAACCAACGATTCATATAAATATAAATAATAATCATGTTTGCCTCTAGTCACTTACAATTCTAAATTAGTAACCGTTGGTAATCAGTTCGTTGCATTTTATTTTAAAATGAAGTCTCTTACAATTCTTTTGATGGTAGTTTTCAGTGCTGCGACTGTTAATTCACTGCCTTTCTTTTATTACGACATCAAAGATGCGCCACAATTATTTGAAAAGTTCTTACAAGATAACCATAGGGTTTACAAGAATTCAGAGGACAGACAAATCCATTATGAAGCGTTCAAGGTAAATTTGATAAGGATCAACAGAGCTAACGAAAGTCAAGGCCCTGAACATCTAGCAGTATGTGGTATCAATAAATTCGCAGATTACACAGATGAAGAATTCAAAAAAATGGTTGGATGGTTACCCAAACCATTCTCGGCGTTTTGGTAAGTGTGTTATTACGTATTCACGTACAAAGCGTTTTGTAATAAATTCCGATGCGTGTTTTAGAATAGTGGTGATTGTCGATAAATCACCACAAAAGACAGACTGATACACCAAAATCTTTTCAGAAGTATCCTGCATGCGACAATAATGAGATAATATAAGTAGTAGGTATAGATAGGTCTACTGGAATCTCATTGTAAAAAAAGTTAAAAAAAAATAATGATTTTGATGTGGTATCGATGTCATAATTATGGTCATAATCTTCTATGGTCACCTTTCAAGTGATATTGCAAAATCTTCTAAAAAGTGAAAAAATCTTGGTTTACATTGTTTGAATAATACCAATATATTATGTTACCTACTTTGTTTCATATCCATTTAATTTAATTTATCAAAGATATACATAACTGTCCTTGGGCTTATTACAGGTCATTACTTTTCTATAAGGAAGGCTTATTAAATGGCAGAGGTGGGATTGAAAGTGACTGAAAACGGTCGAATTGAGAAACCTCCTCCTTTTTTTGAAGTCGGTTAAAAAGGAATACATTGTAGGTAGATTTATCAAATTATTTTACTAATTGAGCGTAAATAAAATACTGTCATTGTCCTCCTTTGTTGATTAAAATAATATATGATTTGAATTTATTTAATTATACTTTTATTTCCTAGAATACATATTACTTATCTATAAACTTACAAACGACAATGCAACTTATTGGGCCCGAAAAAAAACTCACTGCCCAGAAATGAAACTTAAGGCAGAGTATAGACCTAGACTACCTCGACATTTTATTATTATATGGAGTCAAAAAAGATATAGCTTACTGAAATTATAATGTCGTTCAAATAAAATAGGAACTTTATTTGATATCTTTTTTTCCGGAGTCGATTTATATAATGAAAATGTCGAAACAGTTTAGTTATACATATACTGTTGTATTATGTCTCATTTCTGGGCAGTGAGTTTTTTTTTCTGGGTCCAGAAGTCTTAGGTCGAGTCGTTTTGTCTTTCTGTACTAAGTAGGTATTTAGTTGATTTGCTTTGATAGCTCAGTTGCAGTAGTTTATCTAGTAGTAGGTAGTTCGTATGATTTCTGATACATTCAATTACATTTTTATCGAATGTTACAAAAATCATATGGGTCATTCCATGAAAAACGCTACCACAACATATTTTTTAAAATTACTGTCTATTAATTAAAATGTGTGTTAAGGTAATCTTAAAACCCCATATTTTAATGAAACAGTATTACTTTTTCAATAAGTTATGAATTTATAATTTTATAACATATCTAAGTTCGCTTACTACGAACGATTGATACTTGTTCAATTTTAATCAAATTTGGCAGAGCTGCAAAAAGAAAACTACAGCCCGATTGGCATTACGCGTCACACCATTCGAAAATATAAGTTTTCAGCAACATAAGCGTCAAATATTACTTAGTAAGTTCAATGATTAGTTCCATTTATTTAACATTTCAGTTATGCCTCCTACTTGTAACACCCGTTACAAAAAAAGGACATTTTCTTGTTTGGTGACTAAATTATTGCACACATTCTAAAATCCATTTAAGAAAGTAAGGCTATGATTGATAACTTCTGATATTTGCTATTTTTATGAAGGTAGGTTAATATATAAGTATGTGAATTTTTTGCAGATAATGGTATGTAACACCCGTTACGCAACGTGTGCCACCGAACTATAATGTGTTATAAAAAGAGCTAATGAAAACGTAATTGCGCTTATTTTGTTAGTTTTTGAAGGTGTAAACATTTGGGGATCCATACTGACACGTTTTTGGTGTCTCACATCAATAAAATTGTTGTCATCAACAGTTGACAGTATTTTTATATGGAGCTGATTTGAATGAAATAATTTTATATTTTAGGGGCAAATACTCTCTGAAAGTAAAAAGAAAAGAGAGAATAGGTTCTAAGGGATGTTCCAAAGTTCTCGATGAAGTGAACAGACTGTGTTCCTAAAGAGGATCACAGATTGAAATATCAGACGTCCTTTTTATAAACGTCATCTGCATTTTGCCTAATACTGCATTTTTCCAAAAATACTGATGTAAATGAGCAGTGTACATTATTCTTTCTTTGTTATTTTGATATTAAATACCTTTATTGATACAAATATTGATCTAATTTCATATGCTCGTATTTGGTACGCTCGGTTTTAGATTTCCATAAAAACATGTTTGTATTTTGGTTTTAATATAAGTGGTCTATGAACTTGCTAAAATAAGCAGCAGACATGATTATTTCATTGTTACTTTTATATAAATACTCTTATTGCTGCAAATATTGGTCAAATTTCGTACGTGTAACACCCGTTACGTTCAGATGTAGCACCCGTTACAGTTTAAAATGTCTATAAAAAATTATATTTATCTTTTTCTTTTAATACGAGTGGTCTATGATGTTAAGAATTTATTAAGCTACGCTGTCACATATTTTTTACAAGCGTAAAGTTAATTAATTCGCAGACTTTTGCTTTTGTTTCGGTTAAGTACGAAAGCGTAGGCCAAATCGTGTAACGCCCGTTACGCACATATTTTGCCTTAAATTTCTTTATTGCTGTCTGTAACTGTTCATTTTAATACTGATGCTGAAAAATAAGCCTAAAAGGGGGGTGTTGCGCTCATAAAACTTATATGTTTTCTTTTTGCATCATTAATTAATTCCCAAGTAAAAGTGTACGAAATGTAACACCCGTTACATGGAATGACCCATATTATTTTCTAATAAACTTGAATTAACTTATCAATTTTAGGAACCTATTGGGGTGTAACGTTAAAAATTACAAAGTGTGTACAATTAAAACTACTTTAATGATTTTGCAATTTGAAACACCTTAATGGCAATAAATTAACTGATAAAAATAACAAACACTAATGCTTAATCAAACATATACCCTAGCTAGTCTATGCATGAAGCGGTGGTAGCCCAGTTGGTGGAACGCTTGCCTCGAACTCCGAGAGCGCGGGTTCGAATCCTGGAGCGGGCACGTACCTCTGAGTTTATTTCTCATGTACGGATCAATTTATTCGATTACCACTTGCTAACGGTGAAGGAAAACATCGTGAGGAAACCTGCATACACTAGAGAAGAAATTCGAAGGTGTATGTGAAATCCGCCAACCCGCACTTGGCCAGCGTGGTGGATTACAGCCTAATCACTCTCTGTATGAGAGTAGGCTCGTGCCCCTCGGTGGGGACATATATGGGCTGATAAAGATAAAGATAAAGTCTATGCATTGTAAGTACCTACGAGTAGTAGGTATATAATGCCGTGATGTCGCTACATCATGTTAGGTACTTACCTATTAAATTTTTGTTTATATAATTCGAAGGCAAAGACAACGACCGAACATCCAAATGATCCATCTGACTGCGGAATCCTACAGTACTTGATACGGCAGATCTTGTGTTTTTAGACTCTACTTATCGTGTCTAAACGCAACTTGCACATTCGGTAGCAGTACTAGCAGTTTGACTTTTGATATTAAAAAAGCGATGAAGATTGGTAGGCGTATGCACGCGCTTTGGGCGCGGTTACCCAGAAAGCAAAATCCAAACATTATTAGTGTGTAAGTATGTTTTTAAAACCCCTAAGGTATGTTTTTAAAATGTTATTAGGCAAACATCTTTAAAAGAAGAAAATATGTGGGTAAATGTTTAAACATAATTATCGCTCTATGAATTAGGTAAGTAATAGGCATTTCGCAGTGCCCCGCAGCCACCGTCATCCACGCCATCAAGATAGCAAATGCTTTATTCATAACCTGTTTCCTACCAACCCCGTGGAGCTATTAATCAGCTGAATGAACCACAGATTAATGCGATCTTCTGCTTCTACGTGCTAAATAGCTATCGAAACAGACTGCGCCTCTGATTTACTGCGTTGAATCCATGCCAATGGAACATTCATTTTAATGACGTTTGGTGCAAAACGTTTTATTGATTTTGTTTGTGATCTTGTGTAAAAAGCAATAATACATACATCCAGCTTTAGAGATATTTTAAAACTTCTTGAAAGAACAAGTCATGTTTTATGGTGATATATTTTAGTCTTTGATTTTCTAATCAGCAGATACAATCCCATCAGATGATTGCTACAAAATACATAGTACCTACCTGTACCAGGATTATATGTCTATTATCAGCTTCACTCACGTTAAGATTATTTGGTTACCCTTGTGTGGCTTGAAGATGACGTTGACGTGGGTTCGAAATGAATGAAATACCTATAACACCACTTACTTATACTTACAAAGATGTTAGATATGATGAGATTATTCACTTTGAAATGGCAAACGGTTGTAAGTGCCTTTGAAATTAGGTAGAGCAAATTACTGGTATGGCTGCATAACATCACATAACAATGAAGGTCTAAAACCTGTTCCCATTTTGTCCTGTGACAGATCTACATTTATAAGCGCCGACATAAAATCGAATTGCCTTTGAAAAGTGTGTGAATGTTTGTGCTGCAACTGAAACCTTCGTTAAATATCTGGATCTGGCAGATGACAAAGAGAAACGAGGTCCAAGCTTTCTCCGTACCTTTAAACTCGTATTATACAATATACAAACTTAACTTAATGAGAAAAATTACTTTACTATACCCGCTGCGTGGGTCCAGCTTTTAAATAAGTTGGATACGTTTTGGACTATAAAAAAAAATACATTTGTGTTTCGAGTTCTTACACATAATATTAAATAGGCACTGAAGCATTCTGCGTCTTGTGGGCCATTGCCCATTACGTAATTATGGTTGAACCGCCACCGCTGTTTAAGTTTTAACCGCCGATTCAATTTCTTACCGTGTCAAACCACTAACTACGTAAAGGCCGTAGGTAGGTAACGCATTGATCTGTCACCAAAGTGGCATAAAAGATCCATCTGGCTTAGGTAGATGTTTCAGGCAGTGCGGGACATTACTCAATGTGATTAACATGCCGATTCCATGTCGTCAGTCACCCGCTCTGCTTCACTGACAGCTGATAACTACGTACCTATGTCAAGCTAAGCGATGCTATTCCAATGCGATCTTTAGGTATTGTAATAGTATTTATTAGGTTGCTAACAATCGGGTGCAGAAGTGTATTAATGTTATATTATATTTAATTAAGTAGTTTTACATTCATTTTACAATACAACGTAAATACTTATTGTACAAGGATATAGAACGCTACAAAGCAATATAATAAGAATCCACATACAAGTCTCCAAATACATAATATATTCTAGTGTCAAAGAAAACTATATCAAACTATGCACACTATGCTAGGTAGGTATATGCTATTTTTCATTCTTGTAAAGACTGAGTCATAATTTTGTTATCTTTGTTAGAGCGGAACAAAGTCCGACCACATGTCAAACCACATGCCTAGTGCCTACCTAATACGAGTAGGTAACACATTTGATAAGAAAATGTGTCAAATGTAAAGATAGATATGGGTGAATTTCTCTCTATTTTCACCTTAACGTTTGATATACCAACAACGGTAAAATTTTTAAAAATAACTTGGTACGTTGTATTATTTGGGGTGATTAATTGATTCTTACGTCGTACATGGGTACATAAAATGTTTCACGAATTAGGTTTAGGTTGGGTTTTAGGTAGCTATGACCAACCTGAAGACCTTATGCACGACCAATATAAGCTGATCTATGACTAATTCTGTTATCAATTAGCCTTAAATTAGCAGAGCATTGTGTAATTTAAAAATATGCAAATTCTACTTACCTACATACATACATACCTACATAACATAATACGATTCCTTTTATAATTATTACACAAACAATATTCTAGGACATGTTAGTCAAGTTGTGGTCATGATATGATGCATCAATATACGAAGACTTGATTATAAATAGTCAATATAGTAGAGAACCGGTAGTAGAAGTCGCAGTACAGACGCACTCGGTCGCGCCACTCATTCGCATTACGTCAGTCAGTCAGTACCGCCGCGGACACCGCTATATAAACACTACTTTATTGAACATGGAGGCATCAAAGAAAGGACTATATGATCTCAACCAAGCAGAAACCTTATTCGAAAAGTTCATCAAAGACTTCGAAAGACAATACAAAGATGAAGAAGACAAGAGAATCCACTACGAAGTGTTTGTAAAGAACTTAGACAAAATAAACAAGTTGAATTCGGATCCAAAATCTACTGCGACGTTTGGTATAAACAAGTTTGCTGATTACACTGAGGATGAAATGCAGCAGATGTTTGGAGCGTTCAGGGGTGAGTACTAACTCTGTGTTGTATATTTATGGTCTAATGATTCAGCGCTGCAAACGCTTTATTGAAATGCACAATTATATTTATATCAGCAAGCGATTTATTCAAACAAAGACAATGCAATAACTCATTGAATTCGTAATGTTTGTAGGTTATCGCAAATCTTCCGCATTAAATGTTGATTTTTTTTGTTTCAGGAAAATGAGGAACCGCCAGAGAACTGACAACATAGACATTAAGAATTTTCTATTTTAAATAATTATAATTAATAGGTGTAAATAAACACTACCTATAATGTTAAGATATCTACATTACGGGATATTAATCTATATTTTTGTTTTACTACGTCAATAAGATATAGATATTATACCTACTTAATTAAATAATGAAAAATATTGCCTAGAGATTAAAATAATGAGATGTATGTAGGTAGGTACCTTATAATTATGTATAAGTATAGAGATTCCGTTATCGGTCGTTGATCAGCTATATGAAGCAAAGTCAACTCAAGGTAATCAGAGTAATTTGGCGTAAACAAACACATGATTACTCGAAATAAACAAAACAATGCACAATGTAGATA
Source organism: Anarsia innoxiella (assembly GCA_947563765.1). Lineage (NCBI taxonomy): Eukaryota > Metazoa > Arthropoda > Insecta > Lepidoptera > Gelechiidae > Anarsia > Anarsia innoxiella. Next base: position 4,748,051 of record OX387403.1, read on the forward strand.
TAGCTTGTATAAAATGTTGTCTATTTGATTATTTCTTCATTACAATAATGACCTAAGGGTCAGTGCTATACGCAAAAGAAAACATTCCGTGTTTATCCTTTAATTGCTTGTCTGTAATTCCTTGATAAATATATGTACGTACATTCAGCATAATTACAGAGGTTGACTAAGACTTTCACGCAGATTTCATTTCATTGGTAATTAATTTTAATTTCAAGAGGTAATTTAATAAACATGACGAAAGGAAAAATATTGTGCGAGTATAGAGTAGAGTTAAAGAGTACCTAGTGCGGAAATAAAATGTAGTATCAAAATTGAACATAGGTGTTAATATACTCGTACATAAAATTACGTATCTACCAACAATTTTTTTACGTCACACGAAAAATATTAAATTAGCGTATGTTTCTAAAACAGAAGGATGTTCATTGAGATAAATAATTTTTTTTATAACTTTTTTTTATAAATTAAATAACTGGTATATTTGGAAGGTGCACTAAATACAAGGTAGCGGTTAGCAAAAACTGGGAACCGAGCAAAACGTTTGAATTTACTACCCGCTCTATCTATCGTTTGCCCTCGGGCCGATTTACAGGGTTGCTTCCATGTGGGTACAGGGTTGAAAAAACTCTACTGAATGCTAGTTTTTCTTTAGCACGTTTAAAGGAATCTGATCTTAGGTACAATAAGTACTTAAACAATCAACAGGTGGGTGCCTAAAAATACTTATGTATGAAAAGATTGACCCATTATTGGTAGACAAATGTAGGTACCTTATCTTATCTTATCTAGCCATCGCTGTCCCACTGCTGGGCAAAGGCCTCTCTCCTCTTCTTCCATGATTCCCTATCCTGTGCCGCCTCTGCCCAGACATCCAAGTACCTACCAAATAAAAATAGAGCAGCATCTTAAATTACCTTAAAGTTAATAAAAGTTCTTAGAATCTGTATTCTAGTAACGTGGAGGTGAGGAGACACAACCTTGAGTAATGGCAGGTTCCAGCGCACCCCTCGGGCACGTGACCGGTTGTTCACATGATAATTATTATTCCGAGAGTGCTACACCACACTCGATTAGATTCCAACAATTTGCAGTTTTAATAGTTTATTTGCTAATCGAGAAACAATCTTTAGTTGATTACTTTTGCAACCCAACCCGGACCAACGACCTCAATATGTTTTTTTTCGGAAAAAGAAAACAAATTTCATCTAATATAACAATTAAGTATTTTCTTTCATATACAAGCTTAATTTGGACAGAAAATACTTATGATCGCTTGAATGCATTTGTGGTAGAATTAGTTACCGCAAGTAATAGGTTCCGTAGGTTTGCGAAGACATTTACATCAGGGTATCTCTAAAGATCTCATTAATCACTGGCCGCCCCTAACGAGCTATAAAACAGGTCATTGGGGACCTTATAACCTAGAAATTCAGCAGCTTTGTGCTTTAAGAGCTATCGTCGATGAAAAGGTCAGACTGAACGGTCGATGGAAAAGAGATTTCTCGCTCGGATGCAGACGTGAAATTAATCATATCAGACCTTGGACAAGTGTATTATACTTACTTGTTATATTCGCAGTGCGGAAAATACGACTATTGATTTGTTTGTGAGATATAATAGTATATAGGCAAACTGTTAAGTTTATGGGTAGGTTTGGTTTAGTACACCGAAAATATTATTTCAAGTATTCGCTTTAATCAAATTGAAGACCAAATACTTATTAGTTGAAAATACAATTTCGATTTGACTTATTTTCAACTGTATGTATGTAGGACATGTAGTAACAAGTAAAATATTGCTCCATAGACAGTTTGCACTTCTTGAGGTAGGTATCATAATGAAAGTTTTGTTTTAAAGTTAAATAGAATCCCCGGAAATACCTAACAATTTTCCGTTCTGATTTAGATATTGGAAATCTCTTTCAGCGTCACAAAAAGATAGTTTGCTCGAAGTTTGTGGAAGCCAACTGAAATAGAACCCAGCGAGGTTTATAGGATTACCTTCAGCGCATCAGACTCAGATCAAATATCTAAGTAGGTATTGAAGTTTTATTTCAAAATATATGTTATATTTCATTTTATGGGAAGGAATGAGTGCAGTTTTTTTGGATAGGCTTGTAGAGCGTATGAAAGTCAGCAGTTCTTATATCCATAAGAACTTTTTTCCAGATTCTCAAAAACAATAATTAAAAAATCGGTTTCCGAATATACGCAAATCATCATCATATTATCAGCTTATGGACGTTCACTGCTGGACAAAAGCCTCCCCCAAAGGATCTCCACAAAGACCGGTCTTGCACTGCCACATCCAACGGCTTCCAGCGACTTTAACTAAGTCGTCAGTCCACCTTGTTGGAGGGCTTCCCACACACGCAAATCAATAATGTAAAAAAATATATGCAGAATTAGTTCTTTTTTCAAAAACACTAGGTACCCAATCATTTGTTTCGTAACTCTTCTTGTGTGTGCTACATAAATCAAGACAAATGAAGCTTGGTTTAAAATACCAAGGGAGCATATTCTACAAGAAGTATTTTATCACACAAGTCAAGAGCGAGAGATTCCGTATCCGCTAAAGCAATTTATACAAAGTGTATTTATTTACTGAGAAATACTAGAGTGCACGTCTAACCGCGTTATTTTAATCCGAGATTAAACGTCAACAACACTATAGCTTTTTGATATTGTTTCAGAAACTACTCATTCACTTCCATTGCTTTAAGTTTTTTTGTCAGAAGTCAAGGACTAGAGTAAGCCGCATAGAACCCTCAGGCAACGCAAATATTGCAAGCTCTCTTTTCCACAGATAGGTAAATCATGCCAACAAATTTTATCTCGGGATTTAGGTAAGTAGGTATGTTATATGAGGCTATATTTTACCCTATTGGAATAAAGGATATAATGTTTTAGTTGGTTATGTATACAAAATTTTTGTTAGATTTCTTTTAAGCAAAGATAGGTTAGAAATAATCGTCGTGGTTTACCCCGAAAAGTATCAAAAATTAGAATGGCCATAAATTTTATTAGCGTAGCAAGAACTATCTGTGTAAACTATTACAAACATCATAAAGTAAATTAGATGTAGAGTGCCTATTAGTCGCTTTTAAGTAATCTCCGCATCTTGTCGAAGTGTTTCGTTATGGCTGCCTCGTTTCACAAGGAGCGCCCACAATCTTGTTTTGTTCAGCTGAAAAACAAAGGAATACACTCGTAAAAAATGTAAAGAGCATTGCAGAGGAATAAAAAAGACTGGGACGTTCCAGAGTTATGGTTGAATCGTGCTAGTGGTTTCAGTCCGCGGAACCACTGGCATGAAAATGGAGAAATGGAGGAACGTATCGCGTTTACAGCACAGATTAAGAGATGTTGGCTAAAGACTAGTATATATTGGTAAGTAAGTACGCGACAGGGATTCGAGGGTGGGGACGTGAGCGTCGCAAACCGATTCAAAGAAGGTAATGGCTTCTCGACCCGAATGCGGGCCCAAATCAAGATGCAGCGAAATCGTTAGATAAGAATTCACGTTGAACTGGGTCAGTTTCTTTCAGGTGCAAGTACTAAAGTTTTAGTCGTTTTATTTTATTACCTATTAAATAAGTTTTACAACGGAGGACATTTTGTGATTAGATTTAGTAGGTTCATTAAAACGAAAAGAGTATATCATATTATTTCCTCAATCCTTTTCCCTACTTGTTAGGCTCGTCAATCCGGAATCGGCACCGAGCTTTACGTCATCCGGTATGAGGTACCGCGGCAGCCAGTTACGGAGGCGGGCGGCGCGTGCTCGGGAACTCTTCCGCATTAGCATTGTACACCTGAGCTTTATTATTCCATCCTTATATCACAATGGGGATCACTCGCTCGTAACGCCGATGTTTCGACTCAATGTTTGCTGCTGAGTCGCGACTGAATGCGGATCAGTGACGTCATTTCGAGAGAATCTCTCTTTTATTCTCATATTTCTTTGCGCGGAATGGAGCTGAATAAAAACAACTTTTGTACGCTTTTCGTATGTTTTCCGTATAACTATTATATTTTGAATGCGTGGTTTGTGCGTAAATGCTATACTTATTTTAGGTATAATAAGTTTTAAGAGAGTGTTTAGTTTATCGAGTCGTTTATTTTCTGTTTTCAAACAGTTGGATTATCGAATGCCGTTTTAACTTACGGATTTCAAATGAGCGCGAGCGAAAGAGACAAACAAATGAAATCACAGCGTTTAGTGATTGGACATCGATAAATTCCTTTTCAAACGACGATTACTCTGGCGCGTCAAAGCGGAGTTTAATTTTGCGCTTGCGGTCACCACTGGCTTCGGCTATTAGTACCGTGCGATTTCCTCTGGAAATTCGGCAAAGCACTGGCAATGCCCATTCATTTGGGCTCTCCATTAAAAGGGAGCTTTTAACTACAGCTAATTTATGCAGTGCACGGTTTGTCGGGACCGGGACAGATTACAGAGTGGCTGTCGTTCTCTCTCGCCACTGGCCGAATCATGACTGCCGAATGTGTTACATGTAGCGGAAAATTTGCACTGTTTATTCGTTTCAATTGTTTACCTAGGCGCATAAATCGCTTGTGTTTGTAGACTATTTAGGAATATTTTCGTTTAATATTTTTTTTTATGATTTTCATATTTTCGGACGGACGGTTAGGACGGTAAGGTTTTTAAGCTAACAGAATACTTCCTTATTTGTTGATTTCCTGAAGAACATAATTAAGCAAGTAACCTGTCTTTGGACGATAGGTAACAAAGCTCCCGACAAATTTTGAAGTAAATTATGAATCCAAAGTTTATTATGAATTTATTTACAAGTTTAATCACCAAAGTTTTCAATAATAAACGGCCTATAACTTTGGGATGGTAATGCTGAATGAGTTTGTTTAGGAGCCATTTTAATATGATGAAAGAGTTAATTCATCGTCTAACCGTAATACTCGTAGTACTCATTGATAACCGCATATATACTTAGCTACATTAAGATCTTAACTAATTTTTAAACAATATTCTTTTCCTATTTCAACTATAAAAGGAATGAGAAGTTCTGATCACTTACCCTAGCGTGTATCTGCTACTGCAATGTAGCGTAAGTCTCGCCGCTAGCACTTGCAGTGATCAAAATCGATTTATAGATTCACTTGTGTGAAGTTTTTATTTATTTATCAAGAATTATGTTTTGTTAGGTCAAAGAGAGATTTATTAGACTTCACGATGGATTATACATATTTGGAATAATAATATCAGTTTCAAGAAAATATAATTTTGGAAGCATAAATCGATAATTAACCCACAGGTAGCTGTTGGATCTAATTTTACGAGATTATAAGATTATCGATATAAAAGTAGAAAAAAAGAAAAAACAGTTTTCAGCTCTAGATAATTTTTTTACGTAGGTCCATAGATATCTTTATTAATTTCTTAATGCCACACCAGTTACAACCAAGAGCACATCAAGGCACTCTCTTAAATAATTGCCCTCTTTAAAATGCATGCGGTCGTTTAAAACAAATCCTTTAAACAAGGATGGAAGTGACGTGGCTTCACGATCAGCGCATTTCTGTCAAAAGCAATCCAATCGTCTTCTTTTATTGGAACGGCCCTCAAGCGTCTTTGTGGTGGGAATTCTCTGGATCCAATCTATGCAAAGTATTTACGAGTGATGGGAATTTATTTGACGTGCCAATTTTGTGCACGAATATCCTGGCCACGTTTCAACCGCTTCAAAACTGCGGCTTATATGGTCGTTACCTTCTCGGTGTATGAGCGTAAAAATACATTTTCAAATATCGGTTTGATAATAGTTTATAATACTTACGTTTAGAAAATAGTTGTGTTTTGAAATATTTATATTTTACTTACGTAGGTAGGACTTACGTAGGTCAATATCAAGTACCTACAATAAAATTCCTTGAGGCAAAAGCTTTTTATTTAAGTCCACAATAAACTTAATTAATATTTATAGACGAAATAAAAAATTGTGGTCTTATTTTAAGATTACTTAAGCTCTTCCAATTATTATGCAAATGACTGGCAGAGCCTACACAAGAAACTCTTGAGTTTGTTTTTCTTGTGGTCAACGAGTGATGATGAATAACAAACTATAGATTGTCTGGAGATGTATTTTGCAGCTCAATTAATATAAATTATTAATACTAAGGTTGTATTGCAGAAGAATATTCAATATACTGTAACATCTATTATCAAGTAGCACCTTTTTGTTGCACGGCATGGTTAGATGCGGAAACAAAAATTGTGAGTGATGAAATTTCCAGGAAGATACAAACGAGATTACCGCCACGTCTGGCTCGTCTATCTGACGTCACGTTACTACCTATAGATGTAAGTTTTTTCAGAATATTGTTCGCTCTATTTACCCACTGGCAGAAACTAAATAATCCGTACATCCTCCACAGATGTAATCCTGACATGCAATCTCCGGTGCCATCAATCAGGAGTAGCGCTCGCGGGGGTGTGGGGCGGGGTTGGCGGAACGCTAAGAGAGACAGAGAGGGGATTATACCGGCATAATTATACGCGAAACATCAGACAATCAAGCAGGTCCCTAACCATGAATGAGGCGTAAAATAGGAAGTACCAACCTACGTGTCCCCGTCATGCTCGTGGTGACGTGAAATGGTGCTTCTGCTAATTAACGGATTTTTTTGGAAATGTACGTGGAATACGACGAAATGATGCCAGGGTAGGTAACGCCAGCGCTGCCTCTAAAGAAACCCTTTGTTTAAAGGAAGGTTTTCAAACAGAATGTCATTAACGGCGAGTTAGGTGGTCGTTCTGTCAAATCTGAAGTTTGTAATCCTTTTGGCTGTATGCGTTGACGAACAAACCGAAACTTCATTTAATTAGACGTCAGTTCGAAAATGTCTGGTTTATTTGTTTTTAATAATACAATATGTGCCTGATAAATTCTTGATAACTTCATTGCTTTATCATCGCAACAATTAAATCATGCAATTGAGGGATAACGTTCATATTTCCGGAATTTTATTTCTTTTAAGTCGATTGCCGCGGTGATTTTAAAGGTAGGAAAAAGATTCTTATCTTTGATATCTCAAACACTGACTCTTTCAAAAAGTTCAGCTTGACAGTTATGGTGTTATTTCACAAAAACCTTTCCCAATGATTATTAAACCATATTTATCCGCAGCTATTCATTTACATCTCTCCGTCATGAGCTTACTCTAGTGGTACGAGTTGTATAATAATCCTAACACAGCCCCGAAGCCGATGCCAATTCCCACATAGGTACGAATATTTGATTGGGTACTTGTTGGCGTCTGGTCAATATGTTATTTACTTTGCTTTTACCTGTTTTAAGCAGCTCTTACTTTACTTACGATAGCTGTAAGTATTTACTTTACCAAGTTTACCTACTTTACCTGAGGATCCTGCAGTATTAATCATCTAATTTTTGATTTTATTTCTTTTAGAAATATGCTGTACCTTTTGTATAACTTATCTTTTTTTCCCGTCTCTATGTAGTTAATACATCTTACAATAAACTGTTAAATAAATAAATAAGAAATTACAAATTATTTTCACAAGTGAGTATTTCCCCTAGTGATAAATCAAATCAGAACTTAACAAACATACTCAATGTACCACGTAAAAAATCTCGATCGAGTGAAATGTTTCCAATAGGGGTTTCCTTTAGCAATTAAGAATGCTGGTAATAATAATGGCCTGTAAAATCATCTGAGATCGCCATCTCCCTCGGTGAATGACTAGCATTAATAACAAGTATTTTAGAGGACGGTGATATTTTTGGGCCAGCCGACTGCGGTGGAGCCTCTAAGCTAGCCTTTTTGATAAAAGCTAAGTTAGTTGTGTAGGTAAATTACTTGCTAGTATCATTTAGTACCTTGCTTTTTTGATAGGTCAAATCAATATAGTCATCATAATACTTAGTAGGTAATTCAACCCGGATGAAAACATATTGAGTATTTTTTTAAATGTTTTTACAATGGAAAATGGAGTTGCTACGGCACAACAATGCGAATTGTTTTACGACTGTTATAATCTTCTTAAATTCGAAAATGAATGAATTTTATTATATCTTACCTACAAATTATCAATTTTTATGTAAGAGTATGAATAATAAATCTGAAGTAAGATAGGTATTTTATGTAAATTCAAAAGCGTATGTTGGTCTCTAGTTTGATGGCCCGAGGCACCTCAACGCGGCTCGTTACGGGGATTTTGGTCGAAATTAATACGGATCGTTAATCAAATACCCTCTAAGCGCGGAATGACGAGAAATGTCCTAGTTAATCATATTTTTCAGGATAACAAGACTCTATGCTTGTTTATAAACATAGCTCGGAAATTGAGGCGATGAAGCAAATTGCGTTCTTTTATACCTAAGTATCTCTAAAGTGGTACAGAGTTACTAATAGTGCGTGTAATATCGGAAGGTTTTCAATTCCAATATTGAGGTACTGCTCATCACCTTCCACTTCTTCTCCATCCTCGTCTTCTCTACCTTCTCCCTCTTCTTCTCCATATACTCCATTTTGTAGTTCTTCTCCATCTTCTTTCTCTTCTTTCGTTTTCTACTTCTACTATTAATTAATAATTTTGTGTCTTTAGACATTGCAGAGCCTTACCTAATGAAAGCAATAAGCCGGTCCACTGGGCGTACGCTAGCCCAAGTAAAGAGCGCGGCTCAGAAAGCCGGGGGGGAACTTCGATACAGTGGCCATGTTCCAACCATCTTCATTCAAGGCGAGGAAGGTTTTTGGTGTGCTGATAGAGATTGCTAGTAAATGACGGGTAAGTAAGTACCTATACAATGGTATATTTTGAGTCTTCTATGCGTGTTATATTTTTGAAAGCTCAAAATATTCCAATTTGAGTTAGGATCGAAATATCGGTTCGGACCCGGGGTCCGTCACATTTGCAATTCATAGTCAGACAGATCCAGTATTAATTGATATGGTGAGAAATGTTCAATTATTTATTAGATATAGCACTAAAAAGGTGATTGAGCGATAGAAACAGGGATGTCATGAGAATTTCATCCATATATTCGATATTTCCGTTTGAATGGAAACGTTTCCAATAAGTATCCGTCTCCTAGCTCAGCAGCAGTGTGTCGCTACTTTTCTCTTACTATATGAGAAAATGTGAACATAGATCTATCTCAGATTTATTTTCAATATTAAACAAAATTTATTCTAATATAAAACGGTAAGGTTACATTCTCCGCTAAGTTAAACAATTTATATTTCTAAATTATGATTCACATCATTATTTTCCGGTACGCTTTACCGTAACATGTGATATTATAAGGAACTAACCACATTTTGTGAAAATTAAATTATTTTATCAGATAATGTTAATGAAGTCAGTTAATATTTTGTACAATCCAAATTCGCAGTTCGGACGTATTGTTAAACAGAAAGAACAATAATAACGTCTGAAACTTTGCAGATAATGAGATAAACAAAGCACCGAGTACCTACAAATTACCATAAAATCTTAATAACCGTTAGCCTCTTCCTCGAAACAAAAGATTTGAAGCTAATCTTTATATAAAACTCGGCTCAAAGGTGTCCAATAAGAGCGTTCTTCTATTAAATAAATATGCTATTATCCTGGCTCACCCCCACTAGGGTAAATAAAGGAATGGGTGATCATTCGCTGGGAGAGTCGGTCGCATCTGGCCTTTGCCGGATTATGTTGGTAAAATTCAATAATCTTTAGAGACCCATCTGAGCGGCGGCGGTCATTGCAACTTTTTTCGGTAGTTGAAGAAGTTTTGACGGGACCGGGTAATAGAATTTGCGTACGTAGCCGGCCGGTACAATTGAATTAGGATCGGTTATCAGTTTGGCTAGACATGCTTCTTAAATAAATGTTATGTCTATGGTAAAGCGTTTGATAAACCTAATCTATGGATGAAAACTGAAAACAGTAATCTGGATAATGTTGAAAAAGAAGAATTATTATATCAATATTACAAAACTCTTTAAAAGATGTTAGGGTAAAACGGAAAATAACTCGCCTTGCGAAAATCGTGCCGAGTTAATCGAAATAGCCACAAAGGAAAACGACAAATTGATATTAATTTATGTTGTACTGAGGTAAAAGTATAGCTTTTAAAAATATTGATGGTCGGCCCTTCGCGGTCGGGCACCTATTATTTTGTCAATTTCTTTTTATGAGTCAGCGTTTTGAAAGTAACCCGAAGCGTCTTGAAAGAAGCTATACACCTAACATTGAGAAGACTATTTTTACGTTACACAGCAAAAACGTGTACTACTATGAAGCTCTTTTCCCCCTTGAGTTAGATTAGATAATAAATTAGGAAATATGAGGTCCATTACTATGTCTAAGTATGAGGTACTGTTTCTGTTTGGTTTAGCTGGCAAAGTTTTAGAAAATAAAAATATTTCAGCCATAATAACAGCTGCCTGTTTGCATTAGAATTCTAAAGCAGAAGTAGAAAGATTACACTTGCCTTACAGATAGGTGTGGGTTCTCTCGCATATGTCTCGTTATCTCATAATGATGTGCTGTGGTAAGCTCGAACCCTTCTAATCCGATGTGGGTCACGTACTAACATCCTTAATTCATAACGCTATCTATCGGAAAAATGAGTGGACGGAAATATTCTACCTTTGAAATAAGGTTTATGACTGTTGTTTTTTCTAATCAAACAGTTCTTTATTGCAATGAGATCCATCGTTCTTTAAAGTCAACTCTTTTTGAGTTAAGTTCACTGGTACGCTTGCTTTAAGGCACTATTTTCCGCAAATAATTCAATACTCCTTGTGGAAATTTAACGGTATTAATAGAACAATGAAGGTTTCAAGTTCTAATTCAAATTCAAATTCTTTATTTTGCACACCATAGGTTTTACAAGATGTTATTACATTATTTGACAGTACCTTTTATGGACCCTGATTAGGGCACGGCAATTACAATCTTAACATAACTTAAATCTAATATATTACTTATCTATGGCTAGGTATCATGTTTAGTATTTTCTATACATAATTATCTAAGTAGTACATAGTTATTTTATTTAGAACTTATTATTACATAATATCTATGAGATCTTATTATCACTCTCTATCTATTGAATACCTATAGATTGGCAGTAGGTACATTAATATACTTATTTGATATTGATCGGGATTTTCATCAAAGCCCGTGCTGACCGCTTGTTACTAACTGTTGTGGTTCACGGATATGGTCTTTGACATTTTCCCAATACAGTCGACTTCATCGTACCGCCTAAATATTGTGGGGCGTATCAAACTGGCCTTTGTCTGCTATTAGGTTATTTCCAATTAATTGACAAGTTAATTTAACGAAATCCGCTAATAGCGGTTAATAAATGATTTTCTGTGGGTGAAGTAGATTCAGAATTCAAACAAAAGTCATGTAGTATGTAAGTAAAATCTGTTTTCTAAACATTGTTAATTATACAGTAACCCGGCTTATAGTAAAGAAAGGCAAGATTTATTAAATATTTATTAAAATGAAATTAGGTAAGAAACTACGGACGGTGCTCCCTCGGTAATGAAATATGCAAACTGTCTAAGCTCCGTTAATAACTCGAGGCTCGGTCCCATTCGCTGAGCAGTAGAACCCCGGTTAATCGTTCTAATATTCCGGAGATTGATTCATTCAGGCGGTACGTTTTAATTCCCTTCGCCACACGCACTTCATTAACGTGTGAAGGGATGAGAGGTAGGATCGTGGCTACAAAATATTGAAATATGGGGAGATTAGGATGTCAAGCTGCTGACAGGGATCATTTTCCTGTTTGCGCTTTATTAAGGTAAACAACTGCTTATCATAAAATAATATATACTTACTTGAGAGGTAGAGTTTGGGGATTATTAGAATTTTATTCTTATAAAGTGTTCAATCTTTGTTTTTATACAATGTTAACGAATGAAATATAGTAATTTTTAACTACCACTTAGCTAAGTTGTTTCTAGCTTGGTTATTTACAAAATTTTAGTCTTCAGTTAGTTATAACAAGGAAAACTATTTTGATTCGTTGTTCAGTGTTGCATAAAACAAGATAAAACAGAGGCTAAACAAAGTCCCTATCTCATCAGTCTTTCAGATTCTATTATCTTCCGTGTTCAAATAGCTTGTTAGCACGCAAGATAAATATTTTAGAACAATCATCGTTACATCTTTGTTGGTTATCTGCAGTTTCTAGTTAAGTTTAAATACTTGTTAAATATTCTAGTCATGAACGATGCAAACTACAGAGTTTCCATTTTGAGTTAAGAAGACTAGAGCTCACAGCATGTCGTAAATACTGACTCAACTTGTTGACGAACGGATGTGACATCGTGGACAGAACATCCGTCTGTCGAACTTAGGTCTACAAGAAGATGGGTAAGTATTAATTACCTAACTTTGATGCTTGAAGAACTTAGTAGAGAAATGTATGTACTCGTAGGTATCTACTTCCTTAAAATACAAAATTAAGATTTGCGCGTGTATACGGTTCTAAATGAGAGTATGGTACGAACACGCCAAGTAAAAGTATTATAAAAGAGACGTAGTAAGAAATACGAGAATAATATTGACAATGTATTATCAAGAAAAATATTTATAGATTGGTATCCCATTTGACTGTTTGTTTACAGAATAGCAACGTATATTGTATACTCGTAATAGTTGTGGAGTAGCGTAAGAGAGTAAACTATCATGTTTGTCGCTACGAGAGACAGGATTTGCATCTCCATTTAACGTTTAAAATATCCCACTTGAAGTGCTTTGCATCCGCTGCACCCGGGATATGAGCGGCGCTTGTTATGAGGATCACGTTGGCGAAAGGAAAAACCTTCTTTGTATCTCATCTCGTTTCAAACATCTGCAACAAAGTAGTTTTCTTATAAATTAATTTATTTTAAAAACAAGTCATTTTATTCTTTAAAAAAAATTGTTATATAGTTTTAAAGAAATATCGAAATATGGTCAAAGTTCTGAAATGATCTGTTTGCACTTTATTAAAGTAAAGAGTATAACTTCTTATTCATCTTAGAAATGGCTTTAGTTAGAATGTTACCTTGAATTAGTGTGAGATAATCAGTAATAAGCGGGCTGGTACGTTTAAACCATAAAATAATAACATAAAAACGAATCGGGGACAACCTTACTTGGGAGTGCGGGAAGTTTTCATCCTGCTTAGTGTCTTAGTGCCTAGATTAATGTGGGAACCGAATTAAAATTTTAAAGCAAATGAATTTTGACTGTTTACAAGTTTTATTTCAAATCGAATTTTAGGAAGTGGCAATAAAACAATATTTCAAGAATTTTTAATCAGGTGTTAGTTACTTTCTTACACGTGGATGTAATAAAGCAAGTTAAGGAGTCATTAGATCATAATCAAGATGTTTCGAAGGTAGAAATCAGTGTAATGTTAAAGTTGCAAAGGTTAACATGTATCAGTCTGAACTATCTTGTAGGCATAGTTGTTTTAGCGTAATTTTACTTCTGTGGTATAAACTGTATTAGTAAGTAGCCATTTGAAATTATATTTGCTTGCTTACGCTAATACAAGCTAGACTGATTGATAATTTCTGATCTAAGGAATAGTTAAAAACTTATAATTTATGTTTCTTTAATTAAATCAACCAGCATCAAGTCAAAGTAATAAAGCAGATGAAAAATGCAATGTCACTGTATCTCCACCGACCATGGACTCACGATGTTGCGGTTTTGACATTGTAACCGAGAAACTGTATGTTAAGCACTTAGTTATTAACTCTTAGTGCTGAATATTCAACCACGATGTCGACGTTTCAACTGCAAGTAAGTAAGCGCTGTTTCTTAGGTATTAGTGGTTGACATTTGATATGGAAAACCGCCAACTTCGCTGGACGATTAATCGGCGGATATGTTGTTATTTAATTTATTCAACCGCTAATGTGTAAACATTTGATATTGGTTTCGCCTAGAACCAGTCGATATTATAAGCTGTGTTTCCACGGTAACGTTACTACGCAGGGCAGAGTAGAATCAGGAAATATTATTACAAACCTTTTTATGATGTGAAGATAAAAAGAGAAGTACTTATACCATATTTGACTTACATTTAACATAATATCCGAAAGTTTCCTGCAGTTTACTTGATTATTTACGCAACAAAAACTGCTTAGGTATATATATTTTTATAGTGAGGTCATTTAGCCTATACGTACCTACTTCTTATCTTAGTTATTACTTACAGAAATGTTTATGGTGCGTGATCCGATTGAATGCGGAAATGCTACTAAAGCAAAGAAACAGAATAACACGACATCCACGAAAGTAACCAATAGAATCTCAGGTAACGAGTTATCAAGGTTTGAATAAAGGGTTAGAGGAGGTAGATTATTTTTAGCACAACATATTCTAATATCCCCTAATATTTTATGTCCTAGCCTCGTTGGTACGAAGAAATTCCTGCAAAGTGATTTGGCGCACACACGCTTCGGCCGTGATCCGTATCATAGCTTTGAAGCCCGTTCCCACTTGTCATGTGTCCAATCAGTTTATTGAAAAAAGGTGCCAGTGACAGCGCATGTTTTTATGAAACTATGAACACTTCTCCAATTCAGTTTTGTGACGGCGCTGATGTCAAAAGGATCGACTATAAAAATAGGACCCGGCACATGACACTTGGGAACATTTTTTAAATGTAGTTAGGGACACTGTCCGGCAATTTACATTACACATAACACATCAGCGTATAGAAAGAAAATCAGTTTCGTAGAGCATTATTTCTAATATACGAAGCGCAGTGAGGTATTTTATTCAAAAGTTGTTATAAAATAAAGTACCTACCTGCTGCAGCCCTACATACTCGTTAGTACTCACACCATTTTTTACAAGCGTCACAATTTTTTAATTTTTTCACATCTTTATGAAATCGAAACAAAACAATGATAAAGTGCCTATTCCAAATTCTAATTCTAATTAACAATAATAAACCTCTACATTGATGGGCATATTTTGAAATCGTTTGTATTCGGAAATCCGGTGATTCCCGATGTATATTATTTTTGACCGCGGTTTTGAAGTTTTAACAAAACAATTGTCCTTTTACAAGGTGGAGAAGAATCCGACATTTACCAGTTTCCTTGGATGGCACGCATAGTAATAAAAGCTTTCTTCTATAAGGGTAAGACCTCCTCAAAAGTAGAGAGGTCATTCACTTGTGGTGGATCTCTAATCAGTTCAAGATATGTCTTGACAGCTGCTCATTGCTTCCAGTTGGAAAACAAATTTAACATAACAGAGTAAGTAATTTGCCTTTTTACCAATTTTTTAATTTACCTATTATTAATTATTAAGCACTATCATAAGATGCTTTCTTTAAAAATAATCGCTAACTGACAGTGTCCTTCCTTTGGTCATTGACTCACTGATTGATAATATTTATCAAACTCACCCAAATTTATCAAACAACTTACACAACTGAACTAGCTAATTCGTAATAATAAAATGTGTACTTCAGCTTCATAGTAACTAATTATAGCTTTTACAAAGAGACGAAGTAGTTAAATTAAAATTTAAATTTGCAGAACTTTAGTGTATTTACGTGAACATAATTCAAGGTCGTTCCCTCTGGACTGTATTAATACACCTTTAGGCCAGAAATGCATCAACAATAAAATTGTTCGAGCTAAAGAAGTGATCAGCCACCCAGCCTATAACAAGCAATTGGGATGATGACTACATTCGAAAATTCAAAAATAATTAGTCCGTCTTTTAGACTATTAAAAAATAATTTAAACACATTTTTTACCTGATTAAATACATAAATAAATACAAAGATACAGAGCATCAAAGTTACGGAGTGGGGGGTTTTTACGTCACTTTTGAGTAAAAATCGTACTCAAACGTGACGTTACAAGCAACTTTAACCCAGTGTCGTATAAATAAAAAATACGTGTCGAATATTTTAAAATAATCTATGTGATGGACTAAAAATTTTTTTTTAGTCATCATGCCTATTGTATCAAAATGATATTGCACTTGTGCTGCTTGAAACAAACGTTCCCTACACAACAGGTAAGATACAATGTCACAATTACCGGGGTTGGCTTCGAAACGAAATTCCACTTTCTTATTTTTTTACTTTAATATGGGTACTATGTTGTATTTTGTTTTTTGAAATGTCGTATGTTCCCGCTGAAAACTAAAGCTTACATTAAAAATAACAATGTAACAAATAGAATCGAATCTTAATTCAAATAATTTTACAAAAAGTCGACCGTGGTGTGTCGGTAAAAAACAAAGGACTATGGCATTAAAAAAACAAAACACGACCAAAATAGATCTATGTCGCTTATTTTTGGTAGGTAGATAAGATAGTGTTTAGCCAACTATGAATAAACGATCATAACGACATAATTTTTCATACCTAAATCAATGTCGATAGATTTAAAGATTTAATTTTTGTTTTAAAAGTATACAAGTTTATCCCCATAATAATAATTAAAAAACCTGAATTTGATTTTTTTTTCAGAATGCTTAAAACTATTGCTGGAGCAACCGAAGACATTCCATTATTTTTAATCTGCCAACTTACGAAAATCTTTGGATTTCAGAATTCACCCGACCCATCTGTTTACCATTCGATTTTCAAGACAGTCCCTTCAAAACAAAAACACTAAATGATTCAATCAGACGCTTAATCGTTGCCGGATGGGGTCGCAACGGTACCGTAGCTACCGACGTGTTACAGTCGACGGTTCTTAACTATATTCCTCATTCTGAATGCAAAACTACTTATCGTAAATTGACTCGCACTCAAATTTGCGCTACGGGATTAAACGGCGAAGACACTTGCGAAGGAGATAGAGGAGGACCACTCATGATGATACACAAAGGGCAGTACGTCTTGGTTGGTATAATCATGGGTTCTCGGAGTCCAGTATGCGGCGTTACTGTACCAGGAATATTTACAAATGTTTACTATAATAAGAATTGGATTATGGATACTATTAATAAAGCCACACCTTAGTATGCTTTACTTTTAAATAAGCTTCAATTAAATAACAATAAAGCAAAAATGATTTGTTTCTTTTTACAATTAATTTCTCCATTACGCTTTAATAATGGTTAAATAGAGAAGGATTCGGGTTAGATTGAAGTAGATACTGAATGGTCGCTATTATTCAACCCCCATTAATACATGTGGTTGCAGGCAGACCGAGTAGAGTAGACATGAGCACGATAGTGTAGACTTAACACTTTAATAAGTATAATTCGTTCATTCTTCACATTAAAAGAACCTTTGAATAAAGAGAAAAGCATTGATTTTAATCAACTGAGTTTACCCTAGCCCCACTGCTCTGTTGATGCTGAGAAAATTAAGTTGCCTGTACACTCTTTGATCGTGAATTGGATTATTTTTACTGAAAGACTTTTTACTCGGGTTTTCTATTTACACGTGGATGTAATAAATGCAAGTTAAGTAGTCATTAGATCATAATCAAGATGTACGGAAGTTAGAAATCAGTGTAATGTTAAAGTCGCAAAGGGTAACAGGTGCTAGCTACTTACACGTGGATGTAATAAATAGTTGGTTAAGTAGTCATTTGATCATTATAAAGATGTACATTGTACATACGGAAGTTAGAAATCAGTGTAATGTTAAATTTGCAAAGGTTTTTTTTTTGCAAAATGTATCAGTTGAGTTACGTCATAAGATTTTCTCTTTCAGCGTCCTTTTACTTATGTTATATTGATAGCCATCATCTTGGTAAGTAAAAATTTGAAAAGAGCAATCCAACAGAGTTTCTTGCTAGATCCTTCCTCACTAATCTAGCGATAGCTTTAAAAGTGCTATACTAACCAATATTTGCTTGAGAAGGCATCGGTCTACAAAGCTTTTTTACGCTAATAGCGCTGCCGTGTGATGACAAAACACTGTATGTTGAGATACAGTGTTTTGTGATAACAGTGAAAAAATTCTTAATTAAACATTCCTTTATGATATAGGTAGGTATTAAAAAAAAATTTTTTGACCGTTTTTTTATAAAGATAGGCCAATGTCAAAACACTGTTTCTTTAAATTTTATTGAGCTTAATTTTGGCAAAACACTGTATTTATGTAAAGATACAGTTTATTGTCATGATAGTCGCGCGAAAATTGTAAGATGTATTTAGAGATACAGTGTCTTGTCGAAACAGCACAGTGGAATTCCGCGCGGGCAGTACTACGGGTGAGCGGGGAATATCTTTAAAAACATCATAATTTTTTGACATTTAGAGACTCTTTCTCTATGCTAGAAAAACAAATTATAGGTATTGGAGAATTATAAAGAAATATATTTTTTTCATATATAATACTTAGATTTTGATGTTTTTATTTTATTTTATGGGTCTTCCTTTAGACATACAGTGTTTTGTCAAAATAAATACTAAAAAAATCTGCTGCCGATGTTGCAACAAAACACGTTTTCGCTAACAGTGAACGTTTTTTATAAAAAAAATTATATGTTTTATTAAACGGCCTGTTTATTCATAGCTAAACCTACGACTATTCAAAATTTCAAATTCCTCCATCATTTAATTTAAAAGTTATAGAGAAACATACATTTTCAAGATACAGTGTATTGTCATCACACGGCAGAGCGGCTAGACTGATTTACCATCTCGGATGTTTGGAATTCTTCAAGTAAACCAGCCAGCAATCAATCGAAATGCCGGACCATTTGAAGCATCAAATCAGAGTAATAATAATACAGATGACAAGTGCAATGTTACTTTATTTCCACCGACGAGACCGTCACGATGTTGTGGTATTGATCTTGTAACTGAGAGTTTAAGTATTAAGTACCTACATACTCTTGGGGCTCAATTTTCAACCAAATCTATAATTGTTGTCAATATATTTTTATTTATTATATTACTTACAGAATCGTTCCACGAGAGTGACTTAAATCGATGGAAACGGGCAAGTAACACGAGACGAGCGAAAGAAGACACGCCGGAAAACTCTACGAGTGTAACCAATAGAATCGCAGGTAAAAACTTATAAATACCTTTTTTACCCACGACGGAACGGAGCAGGTATATGCGTTTGGGGTGAGAGATGTTTGTTTGTGTGTTTGTACTACATCATTGTTTACACTAAATTGCAACGGAGATATATTTATTACTTCAGGTTTAATTATTTTACTGTTAATTTTATTTTATTACAGTAACCTAGTTTTATAGGTAACTTATTTAGCATAATTTTGATAAAATGTGAATAGGTACCTACCTATATTTTCCAGTTTTAGTCGCACTGAATAAGAGTTAAAAATTGTATATTTTAAATATTTTGCGGCGAGTGCTCAATAGAAATAGAAACATTTAATGATTAGGTACGTGTATTATATTATATAGGTACAACGTTTTTTAGGACATACTTCGATACAAACTGAAAATGATATTATAAAATATTATAAAACGTCAAAGCCACAGACTGGCAATATGATTGCCTATTACTTACATCATGAGGTCATTCGGTGTGGCGATCTTTATGCATAGGTGCCGATCTGAAAAAAAAATTAATTAACTACCTATTTTGAGTTAATGCCAAACATTTATTTTTTATAAAAGGTGGAAAAGAATCCGATCTTTACCAGTTTCCTTGGATGGTACGCTTGGTAATTGAAACATACAAGCAATTCGACTTTTATATTAGGAATCACTTTTGTGGTGGTTCTCTTATCAATTCCAAATATGTCCTAACAGCTGCTCATTGCTTAAATTATGGAAAAGACGTTCGCATATTAAAGTGAGTTGTTGGCTAAATCATCCACTATTTTTGATCCACATTTATTTTTAACTGAGAGACAAACAACTTCATTATCATTTTTGAATTTGCAGAACCTCAGTGTATTTACGTGAACATAATGTGGACACGTTCCCAGAGGACTGTATTGACACACGTGTCGGTCGGAAATATATCAAAAATAAAATTGTCCTAGCTAAAGAAGTAATCTGCCACCCTTACGTCGACAGAGCTAAAGTAAAGTATGATATTGCACTATTGTTGCTTGAAGAACACGTGCCCTACACAGGTAAGAACCAACTAAAGCAATATCATCATAAATACTTAATACATAACCAGTAGATCGGACGTCAAGATACCACTTTTTCACTCCTTTACGAAGTTTATGAATATTTGTATAAAATGCGTTTACTTAGTCACGAAATGACAACTGACACTTAAACAGCAGTACCAGATTTAATTTGAGTTAACTGTCAATTTTATAAAAAAAACCGGCCAAGTGCGATTCGGATTCGCGTGCGAAGGGTTCCGTATAATTCACTAGGTATTCTGTAAATACTTATATCATATGTCTACCAGTAGGTAGCTAAAAAAGTACTTTGAAAATGGTGCAAAGTTTAAGTTCTCTAGGTATGTACCAAATTAAAAACGCAGACTATAATGTCGTGTGACAAACAGCACACGATACAATAAACACTTTCAATAAGCTCAGTTTTCACATGAATGTGTTGCTTAACCCAAATTATTATCATTCTTAGATGTGGCTACTTCAGATCTTAAAATATTAACTTCCATTTTTCAACATTGACAACGCTAAAGATGAAAAACTAAGAAATACAATCCATTACTTAATTTTGGCCGGATGGGGTCGGAACGGTACCGTAGCGCGTTCCAAAGTGATACAGTCAACGGTTCTCAACTATGTACCTGTATCTGATTGCTCTTTTTTTTCACCGCCAATTGTTTGACTCCGAAATGTGTGCTATCGGACTTAATTGGAAAGACGCAGGTCATGGAGATTCAGGTGGACCGCTCATGATGATATACGAAGGGTAGCACTACGTGGTTGGTATAGTCAGTGCTTCTAATCATAATTAAATTACAATCTTAAACACTCCTTCAGCAGTATTATTTACAAATGTGTATCTTTATATGGATTGGATTACGGATAATATGAATTCAAACAAAAACTAATTAGCTTTACTTTTAGATAAGCTTCAATGTTAAAACAATAAAGATGTTCAAACTCTTTTTCTATATTTTTGTTTATAAACTCTTTTGTAATTTCTTAGTTCAAATTGTCAAGTCAGCTTCTTGTTTTTTTTTTCATTATTATTACAGTTCAAAGATTCAAAACCATTGAAGTTTTTTTATTTATAATTCGTTATGGAATTATACAATGGTCCTTTATCGGAGCCGGTTTTGGCATGAAAAAACATCACCAGTGCGTACTAGTTAGTTCAGCTGCCAGAAGGCAGCCCTGGTAACCAGTGCGGGGGCTACGCCCTTGCAGGCACCGAAGAGGAAAGACCATCACACGTGCTGCTGCGGGCAGGAGAAGGGTCTCGTTGACTCGTCCAGCAGACGTCGTGCCTTCTTCAACCACATTAGATGACCAGCGGGCTCATCAGCGTGTGGATTTTTGAAAGTTAAGTTCTTCTTGTTCCCTTGTTGGCAAAATGGCTGAGGTAAACCCTCAAACCCTCAAACCTCAAAACCCTTAAAAAACCAGGAAGACATCTCTGGGCGTATACAAAGCTCTTGGGTGAATTTTAAAAAATCTCCAAAAGAACGCATAACAATATCTTATGTACAAACTCGGTTAGAGAGTTTGGAGTCAATGTGGAATGTGTTCATGAGCAATCACAACAAGATAGTGTTCGAATTCAAACGCGAAACTTTGCAACTTACCGAGTATGCAACAGCCAACATGTACGAAAACACCGAAGAAGATTACATGAGCTACAAAGCGTTGCTTATGGACACATTAATTAAAATCACTCCCAAGCCTTCTAACGCTGAGGTTTCAAAGACCTACTCGGAAAAACGAAAGCCATTTGTTAAGTTACCCGAAATAGTTCTACCTAAGTTTTCGGGTAAGTATTCCGAGTGGATTAATTTCAAAGATCTGTTTACTTCCCTAATTCACAACAATGAAACGCTTGACAACGTTCAAAGGTTACATTATCTAAAAAGCTCCCTTGTTGGTGACGCTGAAGCGCTTGTAAGGTCTATTGTTATCACAGCCGATAATTACAAAATTTGCTGGGATCGATTGGTATCACGGTATCAAAATAAGAGATCGATGGCAAACTCTCTTATTAGGCGTTTAATGAGTCAGCGTCCTCTATCGGGAGAGTCAGCTACAGCAATTCGACAACTGTTAGACACAACAAGGGAATGTCTGCAATCTTTGCAAAATTTAGGAGTGGACGTTAAGTCGTGGGATTTGATATTAGTTTACGTGATAAGTCAAAAATTGGATTCAGTGTCAAGAGGTAAATGGGAAGATAAACTATCTGAGATGTTGGAGGAATTACCAAAGTATAAATATCTTGAAGAGTTTTTGGAAAAAAGGTTTCGATCATTGGAATATAAATTATCTGGAAGGGTTCAATCTGATTACAACACTACAAAGGCTTCATATTCGAGTAATACAGAAGTGCTCAAATGCGTATTTTGTGATAATGAGCATAATTTACGAAATTGCACAGAATTCGGAAAGGAAGGCAGTGACACACGACGACAGTTTGCACATAAGCGGCGGCTCTGCTTTAATTGTTTGAGTCCTGATCATTCATGGACAAATTGTAAAGTGTCAACTGTTTGCCGAGTCTGTAAAAAGCGTCATCATACTCTCCTGCATCACAAGGCGTCGCGATTAGAAAACTCGGAAGACAAAAAAGTGGTTGCAGCTGCAACCAGCTCAACATCGCCAGAAGGCGATGAAGCTCCATTACCGTCAGAGGGCGAGGATTGTTTCTTACCGCCAGAGAGCAATGATTTAGAAACCGAAGGTAATGAGTTTGATGAAACTCCTGACGTGCTGACAAGCTGTTTTTCAACCTCTCGCAGCACGGTGTTATTAGCTACCGCGTTAGTCGATGTCAAAGGACAAGCTGACAGCACATCTGTTAGTGTATTGAGATGTTTGTTAGATCAAGGATCACAAGCTACTTTTGTTACTGAGGCGGCGGTCCAATTGCTTGGCCTTAAGAAGACTAAAGAGTCTGTAATAGTATCTGGAGTGGGTAGCTCGAAGACTACCTACTCTAAGTATTCAGTCAAACTGGAATTGTTTTCACGATGTAGAAATAGTTTTTCGATAACAGTAAAGGCACATGTTTTAGACAAGTTAACAACCTTGTTACCAAGCAACAAGGTATCTGTCGATACAACTCAAATAAAAGAACTTACATCACTTGAGTTAGCGGATCCCTCTTTTCAGACTCCGAGTGGGATAGATTTACTTTTGGGAGCGGAAGTGTATGCAAAAATAATAATGGAGGGTTTATTGCAAGCTGAAGATAGTCAGTTCATTGCACAAAAAACAAGGTTTGGTTGGGTTTTATCTGGTCGAATTCAACATCCCAATCATGGTCAGCATTCCAATCATCCCAATGAAGCAAGTGCTATGACTGTTTTTTGTCATAAGGTTGTAGTCGATGAATGTGATGATGACATGCTACTAAAAAGGTTTTGGGAACTGGAATCGGAACCATCGTTATTTCAAAACATTTTAAGTCAAGAGGAAAAGGCATGTGAAGAGTTATTTGCTGCCACCACCACCAGAGATGAATCTGAAAGATATATTGTAAAACTTCCTTTCAAAACTGAAAATCCTGCTTCAAAGCAGTCAGGATCTTACAATATTGCTCGCAAAAGGTTTTTTATGCTTGAAAAACGTTTTTTAAAAAACCCTATTCTGAAGGCAGAATACTCCAAAGTTATAAATGAGTACCTGGATATGGGGCATATGGAAGTATGTTTTGACCAGAATAATAATGATGCTGTGTATTTACCTCATCACGCAGTAGTACGGGAGGATAGAGATACTACCAAAGTGCGGGTAGTGTTTGACGCTTCATGCAAGGGCACAAATGGAGCATCTTTAAATAGTGATTTAATGATTGGTCCTAGACTTCAATCTGAATTACGACATCTGGTAATGAGATGGCGTTGTTATCCAATTCCCTTGGTTGCAGATATAGTGAAAATGTATCGCCAAGTGAAAGTAGCTGAAGAAGATGTAAATTATCAGCGCATATTTTGGCGCGAAAAAGCGACTGATCCTTTACAGGAATACAGATTGTTGCGTGTAACTTTTGGAACCGCGGCTGCTCCATACCTTGCTGTTAGAGCTCTACAGCAAACCGCACGTGACGAAGGCGCGCAGTTTCCCGAAGCAGCACAGAGAGTGCTTTCCGATTTTTATGTAGATGATTTAATGACAGGTTGTCATTCGGTGGCGGAGGGTGTAGATTTATATGAAACAATAACAGAGATGTTGAGAAAAACAGGCTTTCCACTACAGAAGTGGACGAGTAGTAATAAGGAGTTAATTGAGATAATTAATTCAAAGGGTTTTAGTCAAGGTTTGGACATTAAAACTGACGATGTGATAAAAATTTTAGGTTTAACATGGAGACGTGAATCAGACGAGTTTCATGTTAAAGTGAAACTGCCATCGTTATCTGAAAATTTGGTGACTAAACGACAGGTAATATCGGACATAGCTAAGCTCTATGACCCACTAGGTTGGTTAGCTCCATCAATAGTAAAGGCTAAGATTTTTATACAAAAACTTTGGTTGTCCGGTATTGGTTGGGATAGTCAACTTCCACCTGAGTTGCTTGCAGAGTGGGTAGGTTTTAGAAGTGAATTACCAAAGTTAGAATCGTTTGTTATTCCTCGTTGGATGAATTGTTTAGATGGTTTGGAGTTACACGGATTTTGTGATGCATCTAATCTTGCGTACGCTGCTGTTGTTTATGGTCGCGTTGTAGATAGTGATAAGAAAGTGTTTGTTCATCTGATAACTTCTAAAACACGAGTGGCACCTATAAAACAGGTATCTATTCCGCGCTTAGAACTTTGTGGCGCTACTTTACTGGCGAAACTTTTAACTGAAGTAGCTCATGTATTGAATGTACCGAGACGAAACATTCACGCCTGGTCAGATTCCACCATAGTACTTGCTTGGTTGAGTAGTCACCCGAGCAGATGGAATACGTTTGTCGGTAACCGCGTTTCTACTATTCTTACTATCACTGATAGTAATCAATGGTCGCATGTTGTAAGTGCGGACTATCCAGCTGATTGTGCGTCTCGAGGACTACTCCCAGAAGAATGTGTCAAAAATAATTTATGGAAATACGGACCTCAATGGTTACATAATTTAAAAATTGAATATGTTAAGGCTAATACAGGGGACACTCATTTAGAAGAAAAGAAAGCTAGACCACTTTGTCATGTTGTTGTTGATGATGAATCTAGTGAAGGTGAAAGGTTTTTTTCGCGCTATTCTTCTATGCGAAAACTTACTCATGTTGTTTCTTTCTGCCGTCGTGTATTACTCTGGAAAAAATCTGAAGAATCGAGCCGTACTAGATTAGGGAAACAATTAACAGTAAAAGAAATAAAGGAGTCTCTACTTTCATGCGTAAAAATATGCCAAAGGAATAAATTTCAAGAAGAAATTAAAGAACTTGAGACAAATGGAACAATTAATAAAAAAAGTAAGCTTGCCACGTTGAAACCGTACCTCGACGAAAATAAGGTTCTTAGGGTTGGCGGACGTTTACATAACGCTTTCATTAAAGAAGACATCAAGCATCCAATCATAATTCCTCACAATTCCCATTTCACTTATTTATTAGTGGATGAAGCTCATCAGCGCACATTGCACGGAGGACCTCAGTTAATGTTAAATTACCTGCGGTCAAAATATTGGGTGATTCGAGCTAAAGGTTTAGTCCGTCAGTTTGTTCATAAATGTGCTATTTGTGTGCGTTATTCAAGCCAAATCAATCAACAGATGATGGGGCAATTACCAGTAGCACGAGTCACACAACATCGTCCTTTTCTTAAAACTGGAGTAGACTATGCAGGACCAATCAGCATAAGAATTGCAAAGGGCAGAGGTTATCGTGCTACTAAAGGGTATATCTGTCTATTTGTCTGCATGGCAACAAAGGCTGTGCATATTGAATTGGTAAGCGACCTGACTGCAGAAGCATTTTTAGCTGCTTTTAAACGCTTTGTTGCCAGGCGAGGCCATGTAGCGGAAATCTGGAGCGATAATGGCACCACTTTTGTGGGAGCTGCGCGTCAACTTGTAACATTATTCAACGCAGAAAGATCCAACATTTCCGAGGAAATAAAGGGATGGCTAACATCTAACGGAACCGAGTGGCATTTTATTCCACCTTATTCACCGAATTTCGGTGGATTGTGGGAAGCCGCGGTCAAATCCACAAAGTTTCACCTCATGAGAGTCATTGGAGCAAGTACTTTAACTTTTGAAGAAATGACTACGACACTTGCTCAAATTGAAGCTGTTCTTAATTCGAGACCGTTATCACAGTTGTCGAATGAACCAAACGACGTAGGTCCTTTAACTCCAGGACATTTTCTGGTAGGTGAACCTTTGATACTTGTACCTGATCAAAATTACGAAACATCAAATGTAACAAGTTTGAAGCGATGGCATCTTATACAAAAAATGACCCAAGACTTTTGGCGTAGATGGTCGCAAGAATACCTTACACAATTACAACATAGATACAAATGGTCTAATATCACACCTGAACCTCAGATAGGGGGATGTTGTACTCGTCAAGGAAGACGGTTTGCCGCCAGCACGATGGTTGCTTGGTATCATTGAAACCAAACATCCCGGAGCAGACGGGTTAACTCGTGTAGTTAGCCTTAGATGCAAAGATCGTGTCATAAAGCGTTCTATTTCAAAATTAATCTTATTGCCCAAATAGATCTGTGCTTAATAAAGTAATAATTAACAAATGGCTTTTAGTTTTTTAACCTTAGTTTAGATAACATTATAATAAAGATGTGTTTTGTTTTTTTTTTATTTTTTTTTATTGTTAATTGGACAGAAGACTTGTTTTGTTTTTATTTTGTGCTTTAAGGTTAGAATTTTTATTTTTTTTTAATTATTATCTATTTGTTTTTTTTTTATGGACTTAGTCCATGGCGGGCGGCATGTTCAAACTCTTTTTCTATATTTTTGTTTATAAACTCTTTTGTAATTTCTTAGTTCAAATTGTCAAGTCAGCTTCTTGTTTTTTTTTTCATTATTATTACAGTTCAAAGATTCAAAACTATTGAAGTTTTTTTATTTATAATTCGTTATGGAATTATACAAAAGAGGAAATATTTTATTTGAATCAATTTGCTGATTTCTTTTAATAATTAATTTAAAGGATCTGTTGTTTACTCTACACTTAGTCATTCCTATCTTCTTACTATATCATCACGTAGGCGTAGGTATAATAACAATGTAGTATCTAGTTATTTAAAACATCTCGATCATAACGGAATCGCAGTCTAGCTTCTAATATCATGTCTGGATAGTAAGTAATGTAACTAGTAGAATCTTTTTTTAGAAGCAGCTGTTGAAGGAGTGTGAGTAAAGGGTTTTGAATTTTGTATGCGGAAAAAATTAAGATTCCATTCAAAGATTTCTCTACTGACCACACACTACAGCATAAAGACCGGGTCGGCCGCATATTTATCTCGGTCGTTTATCAACGAAATTCAGCGCTCGTTGAAATTTATTAGTTTTCGAATGGCCGCCTCCGCGACTATGTGACTTGGCCCCTTTTATTGCATCGCCCGCAATGGGCTTACAGAATTATTGGCAAGATTCCTGTCCAACCGTAGACTAAAGGTACGGATGAGGTTTATGAAATATGAAACTTTTTGTACTCGTAAAAACGACCGAGAAAAATGTGATATTTTAGTTTTCTGCTTTGACTTTTCTAAATGTTGCACTAACTTAGCTAACCCTTATAAATTCCGCCAGACCTTTTGACTTTCCTTGAAAAGGAATCATATAACAATATGACACCTAATGGCAAGAAAACGTAAAGGTAGGATGCAAATAACCTCTGGCGCTCGCGAGACGTGACGCGCGAAGTTTGCAGGCTCGAGTTGAATACGAAAGTTTAGCGCCTCTGCCTCTGGGATAACTGGCGCAAGTGACTACAATATACTTTAAAGTCAGTGTAAGCTGGGAAGAGCGGTGGCCCTTATCGCACACGTGATTTGAATGCCGCCCACACTTTTATGCGACCAATATGACAAAAATGTTTGCGACGACTGCGCTTTGAATACATAAACATCGTGATTTTAAAGTTTTTCTTCTTTACCAAACATGTCTTCTTTAACGCATACATAGATACTTCGGCAGACATTTGGTTATGAAAATTTTAAAAGTTTTCTAGAAAACCATTTGCCGGCAATCCGAAACATGCATAACGTAGTACTTATTGCCTTACGTACATACTTACTGAGAACATGAAGGTATACAAATGAAGAAAACATCGTTGTTGAACACGGATTTTCCATGCTTTAAGCTGGTTTTTGAGGTATCATTGCACGGTCTGAGTGTGTGTAGCACAATAGAGCATTTCCCGAGGCGGCAGCTCCTCGCACGCTTGTCGAACTGAATGGCGTGAGAGTGGTTGGTGGGTAAGTAACTTTGCTTTGAAGAGCAGTCTCACAGAATGTATATTTGTAAAGCCCTTACGTTGGCTAATAAAAATCATTTGAAGGAAAAAGAACGTTAAAAATGCAATTATTTGACAAGTAGGAATATTTTTTAATACTCTTTTTGTTGAGTAATATTTTAAGTAGTTTGGTTGAGTCTCTGCTTTATGGATGTAAACCATTATGTTAATGAAATTTAAGACATTTTGTAAAAAATAAACATTTATAGACAGATTTTCTTCTATCGCAGATTTAATAAAACTTACCAAATATAAAAGAGTGTACTCGTAAGTAAACGTACCTACACATAGAGAAGGGTGACACCTTCACAAACGTCGGTCGCTTGTAATAAAACACTTTCACAGAATAATGTTAGAGGAAGATTTCCAGTGTTCATTATTTTAGGGGAAATTCTTTATGCCAAAGTGTCACGACAAGCTTTTGTTTTGATTCACTTTTGTTTTTGATATAGTATACTATGTATTTAAGTGGGGATTACGGGCTAGGAAGATTTTGCGAACATAATTCGTAATGCTTTTAAAATTGACCAGTTTTCTTTGTTAATTCTTTCTGCAGGTATTCAAGTTAATAATATATTCGAAAATGTTAGTCCAAACTTTAGAAGGAAACCAATTCTCATCCAAGATAGATAACACAACGTAGACGGCATGTAGAGGCAGAATACATATTTGAATATCATACTCGAATAAGGAAGACAGTATTATTCCTCATACATATTTTAGGTACCTGTATTTATGATATGCGTTTTTGAATATTATGATTCCACACGTGTCAGCTTTTCCATTTGTGTGCAATCGATGAAATATCTGAAACAATCAACGCGTTTTTTCGATGTTATTTGTGGACTTAAAGGTTTTATTCTAAATGTTGAATTGATTAATAAACACAACACTGTGTATTTATACCAGTTAATCCAGTAAAAATCGTGCCGTTTTATACTGATTCTTGAAAATGATAGTGATAATTGCATAGGTTTAATAGATTAAAAGCACAATAGACTCTGGCAAGACACTCCTTCCTCCAACTGAAACAAGCTGTATTGTCAAATTTATAAAATTAATTTAAAAATAAATTGTGCAACGAACAAATTACCTAGGAGTAGAAAGTTGTGGGAAACTAGAGAGCAATGTTTTCAGTTTTTAATTAAACCAACTTAAGTGAGAGCTCTAATTTGGTGGTGCTCTCTCTGAGCTCCTAGATTAGAATCCTACAACGGTTTTTTATTTGTAGTTTTGTTGTAAAGCGTAGTTTCTACCACTGTTATTTTTCACGATGTTTGTGCTCAAAGGGAATCAAAAATGTGTCAAATATTAGGACACATAATAATGCATTACATAATTAATTCTCATGACAGTAATTAAATTAAGAACGATCATACAAAAAATGAAATGACTATTTTGTTTAATGAGTGAATGCGGATGAGTCTTCGCAACCGCAGGCGCAGGTTCAAACGCCTAGCGTGGTTTACATTCCATCTCAAATTATCAAATCGCGAAAAACTAATTTTAGTTAAGTAGGTAAGTTGCTAAAGGGCATTAATATAAATTCTAGCAGTAGCCTATATAAACCGGAACAATGTCCATTAAAATGGAAATAAGAAGACTACTGAAGTTGCTGAAACTTTGCACAGTAGAACACTCATGTGGTAGAACCCAGAGCGTAGTAAATGTGTATTTAATAGTAAATAGATATCAGATAACCTAATTCTTAAATAACTTTATACTTTCTTTTAAAAAATACATACATTAAAAGCGTATCCAATACTTACCTTGGCTACCAATGGGACTCATACAAAACTATAAGACCAAGCAATATTCTGTTTGCATATTTACATATAACCACGATGTAAGCTTTCAGCCGAACATACGTGAATTCTGTAGGGACTACACCACTGAGTCATGAATTTTCAATTTTCCACATCGTATTGGACTTATACTACTTTAACTTCTATCTAACCCTTACTACAAGACTCGTTTTTCATAAATCAAGTATTTTCAATATAGCACGATCAATTGCAAACAATCATATACCTAAGCCACATATTATTAAATTATGCCTTAACTAAATTACTGAACTGACCTTATAATTACTTCGACTATCTACGTATACTTACTTACGCGGAGTATTAATCACCTAGTTCTGGATGACACTTTATTGTTAGTTAAAAATAATTATAAACATTTAGGGCCACTTGTACCATCGGGCTAATCAAAATTAAAAATGTGTTTAAATACAACTTTTTATTTAAGCGCAAAACTTGTCTTGTTCCAAGCGTTAATCTTGATTAGTAAGCTGTCAAACTTAAATGCTCCTTGATGGCCAATTAAGGTAGCCTAATCATAATTAGCTAGTTCAAAATGGCGGAATGTCATCAGCTGACTCAGCTATTGTCATTCATTTCTATCTGCCGCAAAATGGATGAAGATTTATTTATTTCAACAACAATCGAACTGACAATGACATTGACAGAGAGGATCTATTTTAGGGCATTTTTAGATGTAGGAAAAAAATAAAAAGAGACAGCACGACTGTATTTCTTAGAGCGCTATCTTATCTGTAAGTGTCAGAAAAAAGCAACAAATTATAAACGGAATTAGTTAAATATCATCTCAAATAGTGTGGTACGCAAGAAAGGCCTAAACGTAATTAGCGTAATCAAAATTAGCGAGTTCATTAGTTTTAGCTAATTTTATTTAAGATGAACTTAAATGTAAAATGGTACAAGTGGCCCTTAGTCTACGAGCTTTCTTATAATTCATTCTAAGGCGTAAAACTTAAAGCAATTAACTATTGAATTAGAAAAATCATTCGCGTGATGATTGAATTGAGTACAGATTTTGTAGTAAATGAATCAAATTTATAATTCATACTATCCTTCGAACTTTGTAAAATAAAATCAGAAAGCACATTAAATTTATTAATTAATCGTACCTACCTAGATGTTTGATAAAATTTTCATTAAAATGGGGCTAGCTCTGATGTTAATTAATAATAGATCCTTTGTAAATACATTACCCGAGGGAAGATTGTTACAGAATATTACAAATCTGTTATTTTATGTAAATTTAGATTATCAAATAACAATTTTGTGTACTTAGCGGGTTCGCGGTAATAGTGCGCACGGAACAACGCGTTCAAACAAACTTTGAATGTCATAGTTCGAGCCAAAGGGATTTTCTGTTTTATAAGTCGATATTATGTACTTAAATCTTTATTCCATTTTAATAAAATGTATTAAGTAGATAAGTACTATTGCTTTTGATAAATTAAAAAATAAAATATTGTGTTTAACATTTATTCAAGACTCGTGAAACCACCGGTAAATTTACATCAAGTATCACGCAAGTATAATACTGGTTTAGTTATCTATGTTTAACTTAGTTATATGTCATATGTGTTAAACAATATTGGTTAAAGTACCCAAGTTATACAAGTAGATAATGTGTAAACAATAAAGTGTTATAATGTCAGTTATGTTGTCAGTTCGTCACCCTCCCACGCAGTAACTTTCTGAAGTCGTATAAACTTTAAAACTCATATTAGGGAACGGAGAGATTTCGTGACGCCCGTCACTATTCTTTTGGAGCGTGTCTGCAGTGCGAAAAGAAAAAAAAACGATAAAGCTCTTTCAGGAAATGGGCCATTCGGCGTCCTTCTCAGAGCTATCGGGTATTAGCAATTTGCTTTGTGTTAGACACTCCGCCCTCTAAAAACGGAATTGTATTCCGACTACGAGATAAGGAAAAAAGGGACTTAGATAATTAACCCTAAATTGTTTAGGCTAAATGAGAATTGAACGAGTGCAATGGGACAATTAGTATTTTTTCACGTTTAAATTCCAAATCTAATTGGAACAGAAGTGCTTGATTCGAAGGTGCTGTTGAGGTTTCATTACCTACTTAACTGCCTTTGTAATTGTTCAACATCGTAAAGAGAGTTGCAAAAGAAAATGATAACGATACACAACGGGGTAGTTCTTTTTCTGTTGAATCACGTAATGGGGGATGTTCTTGGGTATAAACAATGACACAGGTGTCTCTGACTGCAATGTTGGGACAAAAAACAAACATGTACGTTTTTTTTTCGATAATAGATATCCAATTATTGAGAACAAAGTGAGCAGCCGAAAAGTGAACATTAGCAAGAAGAGAAGGCAAACTTTCTACTTGTCAGACCCGCATCAAACACACGGGTAGGATTCTCTTTTGACCCCACCTTATCTTGTCAAGTTCATAACGTATTGAGGTACCGACTGATTCTCCTGTGATACAGTTAGCTGAATTTACATACTGTATCAAGTAATAGGTGTGAAATTTCGCTGCCAACAATATATCTCACGTCTAGGGGCTCATTTATTTAACAACAATAAATTATCTTTATTCATGAATAGTATGTTGTTTATCATAAAGAACTTTGATTTTTAATGCACGTAATGAAAATTACTACATATGTGAACTATGAATTAACTTTATGGAGGTAGAGGTCAAGCGAAATATTTTTACAAGTACTTACCTACTAAGAAATATTAAAAAGAATAAGTATTAACACTGTAACAGAGACTTACTACAGTTGCAGGCCTTTAAAATTATTTATCCATTAACCTTCTGCTCGCCGTCTTCTTACATTTTTAAATTAAAGTGTCAGATATGGGTACAATTCCGTGTGGCCTTCCTGACCTTTTCCGCGACACTATAAAACTAAATTAAAATGAAACTTCAAGCAGAAGTATTCGACATTCATTGAGTTAGGTATAACAGTACAGCAATTTGTGGAGGGCGAGCAATAGACATTTTGATTTATTTCGGTGGGTGTAATCTGTCAGCAAAGTTTCTCTCTCACCGCAGCGTGGCGGGTACGAACGACGATCAATCTGTTACTTCTTGCTTGTCCTACTTTTATTTTATCTTATTTTCAATTGTCTTCACGCGCTCCCTTCAGTTTTTTTTGACGATCGACTTGCTTTTGTTTTCATAAATTATGCTGTCTGATATTAATGAGCTAGGTACCGTTTTTTTGTGAGCAGCCAATCATGCGATTCTTATTGTTAATTTAATATTATCTAAATTTGTTTTAGCTACATTATGAAGAAATATTTCTTTGGATTATATTTAAGAATTGATTAAAACATAAGTAGTAGCGTAGACATCACAATTTTGCTTTTAATTAGTGTTGACAAATTCCGTTTTAATTGAATTCACTATCTGATGGAGTAGCTACAAAACATCCTTATATAGCAATCAAATCCTATAAGGTAGCAGCAGGTAGTCAGTGCAATTCTGTATTGCAACCATGTCCTGTCAGCAGATGTCGAGGCTAAATAGCTGCGACAGTGGCGAGATGAGCCACCAACCCATTACACAGATTGTACTGTAATTTAGTTCCGAAGCACCCGGCTTAGAGTTTGCCTTCTAAGCGTCAGTGATGGTCCTTATATACTTAATTAATTTAATAAAGTAATGTACAAACTGTTTAACTTGATGTAGGCCTGTGGTACAAGGATTTAGGATATGTTAAGTTAAATTATTGAAAATCTACGGTGTAGCTTAAAATCACGTATATACCTACGTGATTTTGGGCACATAGTTCAACATAAAATGTATAAAGTTTTACTGGAGACAAGACAGATATCATTAAATTTTTCCATAGGTATCTTATTAAAACACATACTGAACATCTATGAAAATTCTATTTACTGGAAAGTCGTAGAAATCCCTTTGACGATACAAGGCTTTTTATTTTGAGTTTGAAATCCTGGTACGAGAATATTATAATAATTGTCGCGGCCTTTCTGGCCAATTGCGAAATAGGATATTCATATGTGTTCTTAAACCTAGTGGTGCCAATTATCACAATGGAAAAATGAGAAACACCAATGTGGCACGATGCCTGACATCCGTCAAGTCACAAACAAGATTACATTGTAATCAATCAGGGGTTTGAGGGGCGGAGTGCGGGGGGTTGGAGGGAAAAGACGTCGTCTGCAATTAATCAAGAAATGTCGCACAGAGGACAGCGCAGTCTCGCAGACCTAGATCTCGACGTGTTAAAAATGTAAGCTCAAGCGAACCTGCTTGTGACATCATGTTTAACTACAATTACCAAAATCTTAAGTAGATAATAATTATTTTAATAGTTTTAGTTGACATTGATTTTTCAACAAAAGCATTTTCTAAAATGTAAATACACCCTCTTACAAATTAATTTATAAAATATAATGAATTCCCAGAAGTGGCGCGATGGTTAAGGTTATCAAAAAGAGACGATCCCGATATCCATTTCTGTGTAAGCGCGCATATAAAATTGGTTATAAGATGAAAAACTGAATACTTCCTACACACAAAAAGTATAACGTTTACCAAACTTCATTATAACTAAAATCATGCATACCCCTCTAACTAATCTGTCCCACTATTCACCTAATTAAACTCCATTCAACGCTGCTATGAAATCACTTTGTGATTAAGTTTATCTCACCAAACTGAGCATGGAACTTACAAAGAGCAGTGTTCAAACGGTTAGCTGTACATCATTAGTCTCTTAGTGACAGAGAGTAGTCCCACGAGACATGTTCTCGTCCAGTTAAATTCAACCTACCCACATTATCGGGTTCTTCATTGGCTGAACAATTGCCTCGAGAGACTGCTTGCCAAGACAGTATGCGACTGTTTACAACAAGTATCTTAAAAATACTACATCAGTATTTGATCCAGTACCCAATTGGTCGCAATCGATGTGATGTGTTTGGGCACGTTCTCTAGTAGCTTAATCACAAGTTTTGTTTCTGTATTGTTATTATTTTTCCCTTTGATCGTATTAAATAGTGATAGACATTTTTACTATATACTACATACCGTAGTGACTATTTAGCAATGTTTCCATACACTACTAAATATTTCAAGAATATGAAACGTACAAATTACAAGCAGTAATGGACGCTACAGTGTTTAAACTCACTACGACTCTCTTTTTTTTGCTAGCAGACGAATACCCTTGTAATGAAGCGGTTAGGACCCTCTGAAGGCAGATTTGCCGAATGCGGGTGCGGGCAAGTCTTGATTAGCACCGTGCGACGCTCAACAAATCCTAGCTAATTTACTCGTTGGTTCCTTTCCTTACTTCGCTTAACACGTTTTTATCCTCCTTGAAATATTCCTCAGGGGTTTTGAGGTAATGCTGTCTGTGACTGAGATATTTTTTTGCTGGGCTGAATTTGGCGTTTTTGCCATTTGTTTTGTACCCAACCATAAAGTAGAACGAGTTTTCCTTGTCTATATGTTTATTTAATAAAGCTCTTGATTCATCATGATGTTCAAGCAAAGAGCATTTTTTTTAATAACTCGAATTCTGGAAAATAATTACAGAAATTCAGTAAAAAACCACTTACTTAAAGTAAGTTTTAATATAATAAAAAAGTAAATATTTTTTACCAATCTCATTGGTAGTAAGTGGTAGTAAGAAGTACCTAGGTAAGTAAGTTATATTATACTACTTATTTTGATTCCAAGGAGATTTCATATAAAACGCTGCTAAATAAGCAAGACCTCTTGCTGTTCCGTAAACTCGTCAACTGAAATAACAGCAAATTGGGTTCGTTTCGCTTATTTTCTTAAATTGCTTGGGCCTGGACTGAGTGGCGTGTTGGACGTTCCCCTGTTTAATGAAAGTTCCCTTTTCCGTATAGAGTGGACTGGGTCTCGACTTGTTACATGCCAAGCTTCTACTACATTATTGGGATATTTGTTTATCACTCTTCGATTGGATTTACTAAGGGATTTACTAGATGTTGAAAATGGTCTAATGGAGTATCATATGGATACTTCTTATCTACAATCGTTTTGCTAAACTAGTATTTTTTTTTTCTGTCGATAAACATTGGAATTTGATATTTTGAGACACATATTTATTGAAATTCTACAAAAACTTCTACTAAAGAATATGATCATTAAATTATTCAGCTAGTTAGCTTTTATGTGAAAGTCGAGTTATGGCAATTAAGTATTAGGTAGGTACTTACTTCAAATATCTACATATTAGATTAACTTACTAAAAATGCAAGAAATGTTTTAATTTCCAAAAAGTTAGCTTTAATCTTATATCGAAAAACGAGCATTTTTAATAAGTTGAACATCAGTATAAAGTACAGTGAAGTTCTAATTATCTCATTTTGTTCGTTTACTGACGCAGCTGGCTGGTTCCCTGGTAGCTGTGCTTCGGAACCAACCAACTTAAAGGAAGTTAATGATACAAAGTTTGCTAACTTCCTCCACCTACCCGCTCCCAGTATGAAGAAGGCGATACGGAATTGGCTTGTAACTAACATAAAACCCGCAATCGGGAGATAAATTGCCGGAAGCGGTTTTACGAACAACGGGAATTTCACAAAGATTATAAATGCTTTTTTGTTTGCCATCGCGGCAATCTCTCATTCTGTTTTCATCGACTGCGTCCTCGCTAGGCCATCATGCTGCTGCATTTGGCATTTAGATCATTTTTACCCTGTGTTTTTACCCTTTTTGTCTTGAGATGACTTTTTATATGGCAGACGTGACATTTGGTTGAGTGACGTTTTGCTAATTGATAAACTCTATAAGAAGACGCGGACATCCGCTAGGCATCCGGTAGGTAATACCTAAATAAAATAAGACTACTATGTTTGCACCTATCCACAGAGCACCCCCTAATAGAGTGCACTTGCAAGGCAATAGACGTGCACCGTACATATGTCTTTTTCGGCAGATGTAGCAAAGCGAACTATGTCATTCAAGTCAGTACTGACCAGCTGTCACATCCGTACGCACAAGCTTTTTCGCAATTTACATGGCTCTTATTTTGCTTTAAAGCGTAATAAAATGACAGTGTGTTTTGTGAAATGGTACGGGAAAAATTCTGGGACATCTTGCTTTAAGAAAAATGGAATATCTTTTCACCGATAAGTATAAACAATTTTTGTTTTATATTACGCGGAGTTCATGTTACACTGGACAACAAATTTTGATTTGCCTACATCCCTTTCTGTCATTATGCTAATTACTATGTTTATCCTTTTTCGTTTCCGAAATTTCAGTACTAGAGTTGTAACAAATTTATCGACTGAATGTAATCGATTTATTTTATCAAATACAATAATAATATACACTTTTTGTTGAGATGAGATGTAGATAAAAAATAACTAATAATTATTATTAATATGTAAAGAACATTACTTCGATATTTTTTTATTACCTATCATCGCAAATAATAGAATAAAGTTAGTGTTTGTTTTCTTTTAAAGATTTCCTAAATGTCCTGAGCAAAAAAAGTACAGCATATTTATTAGAAGTTTCTAAATAATAACCTAGTTTTGGGTTATTTGGGACACTGAAATTCAGTTTTCGGAAGCATGTATTTATTTTCAAATTAATTTTACCGGTAAGTGTCGTCAATTGTCATGCAATTTTAACTTAACCTCTCTAATTATTTAATTTTGTTATAACATCGAATTGTTCAACAATAAAAAATGTAACACACTTATGTAAATGTTTTATCGATAAACCTAACTGTCGTCACGGCACATCTCTAAGCGATGCGTTGACCTTGATTCAGCAAATCACAGCATAGTTGTCACGTCCCCCGCACTTCATTCTTGCCGCCTAAAGTTGTGAGTTTTGTTTCGAATAAAATTGTAATGATTCGGGCTCTATAGGGGGTGCTCTGTGCACCTATCTATATGTTATATCTGTGGATTGTCAACCGTCACGTCAGCTTCGCGGAGCTGCTTAATTTCATAAGAGCAAGCAGGAGACGCGCCTAACAATGCAGTGTTGTACTGCATCCCGTTAATTAGCCAGGAAATGCCGGGCGCGGGCGCCAACTTCGCTACTTCAAAGCGGAAACTTTACTACTAAGTACGCGAAAAGTGATAGTCGAGATGCCGTTATTCTCTGAAGTTCCACTGAGACATGACTGAACGTGAGCTGAACGTCGCATCTTGGTAACCAAGCTGTTTTCCTAATTACTAAGTTCCTATTTGTGATTCACTATTTCGAAAGGCCGTATTTCTCAACCCGAATTTAGACTACCTACCTATTTATTATGGTAAACTTTTATTCATTCTAATTTTGGATTAAAAATGCTGTTAGAATATCAAAATATTAAGAAAGCAGGTAGAAATTTAAAAGAGAAGGGAAATAATAAATTAATACCCTCTAATCTAAATCACAATTCTATTGACATCTTATGAAATGCTTCAATGCCACCGTTTTCGATAATTCGCTCTCGACCGATTACTGCTGAGTGTCTCAATTTTACAATCCATTTACTTTGGAATTCATTCCAATGCTTGTAAGGAGCGGAGCCTCTTTATATCTTCAAAATAAACGTGCGTACTTATGTACAATTATTAATTCGTTTTAAATCGTTTACATAAGCTTTATATTTTCCGTAAATTATTACACTTAGCAGATCAATTCCCCTCATTTAATATCACTAATAAACCCCTCTATTGTATACCCCAACTTTTTAAATAATTTGTTGTACGTTTATTAAATTGTTATACGTTCGATTTTACAGTTGATTTGACAGTGATTTTAAACGATGTTGCCAAGCATAGCACAGAAACTAAAACACATGCTGCACAGTCTGTTATAAATTTCCTGAAAGTGTCAAAAGAGCCTCGAATGTGTTCACGAATGTCGTTTCATCGGCGTATATATCATTTTTTCGACGTTAAAGTAGATTTATGTCTACTTGGAAATAACAATTCAATTCAACATGAATATCTGCTGAAATATTAGGCGCTACCTTCGAAGTGTCGTCGTCGTCCTGAAGATATGTAAAGCGGGTGTCTATTTGGGTCACCAATCTAACACATGCATGAATTTTGAATTTCGTTTTGTTTGTCTATCCAATCCTGACTGTATGCTCTACAATTTAAATAGTTAGAGAACTTCTGAACTCCTACTGTATTTGCTAACTAGTGTGCCGCGTTGCTATCCAACAGCATAGTACAAACTGGTGTTATAGTATAAAGTAACATGTTTTTTTTTTAAACTGAGTAATTCATTTATAAAAATTCTTGGCATAAAATAAGTAACACTGAAAACGAGTAACGAAAACAAATTAAAATCGTTTTATTTTGACGAGCTACTTTAATAAGTATTCAAATTTCAAAGAAACACAATTCAGACTTCTAAAGTTTCCATTAAATTATACTAATAAAGATAAAGCAATATTTGATCTTGAATACCGTTGGATTTCCATTATAATGTTGAATTTTGTTTAATTTTGTACTTCTTTTAAGTTGCTAAGGTAGTCTTATGTTCGATTTGTTGTAATTATAAAGGTTTATAAAATATTTGAAACAGGGCAAAAGTTTTACTTACTTTCTTATTAAAATACGTATACAAAGTCTGTGAACCTGGCTGGCCTTCAAGGACCTTTCTGTGTGTAAATCCTATTTTATCCTTTTACCAAAACGCGTGCCACGTCTGGCGCATCTACGGGCCGCCTCATTTCAAAAGAAAATAATTTCCTTTTTCGCATTTATCACACAAAGTAGATTAACTACTTACTTTCTTCGTTCATATATTACAGTTGGGCGTTTTTTTATATCCTTTCACTTATTAAGATAAGGGTGAAATACTTTCGCTATATTAAAGAAAGTTTTTCGAATTGAGATTGTGGTTCTGTGAATCGTTTACTTTATAAGACTAGTAAACATGCAAAGTATGTGGTTGACCTGTGCTACTGGTTACCACCAGTAGCACATTACGATTGTAATTATTATAATCGTAATGTGTGTGTGTTGTAGTCGTTAGTCGTCGTTTTTAATTATTATTTTTTATTATTATTTTTTGCATTTTTTTTGATACGTAGTATGTGGTCTGCTTTCTATAAATATCTAAATCTATCTAATAAATATGAACCAATATGCTGGTATTATGATTTTGACAGGCATTCATTTAAAAATTTGGGCTATACTGTATGTTTTATTTAATGATTTTTGGCAAAAGGAATTCACTCGTAGATAATTCTGTGGTATATGTATATTCTATTACCTATTGATTGATATAAAAACAAACAAAGCTATTGAAAATCAAATATTAATGGTTGCGAGTTTGCTGAACGCCGAGCTGTAAAATAAATGGTTATTTGAAATGGTCCATTAATTATTCTCGCCAAATTTTCGACCGCCCATTTTAAATATCAATTTATTTAGTGATTGGATTAACAATTCGTGATATTGGATTTATAGTTTGATCAAAATAAGCTCTACTGGGAACTATTTGCCCTGAGTATACAGAAAGCGTTCCGTTTAATTAATCATTAATAGTATTCATCTGTGATACGATATTATAAAGCGTAATTTAATCTAGTTAAGATTTTTGTAAGGGCGAATGGACGACCTCCGCAGTTTGACCACAAGTTTGACGTTCTAATCGCACTTGTAGTAAGTACCTACCTACGTAAAAGTACGTTTTTATTATTATTATTAAACGGTTTTTTATTAAACGGTTTTATTTAGCTCACCCCGTTTGTTTTATTGGGTCAAATTTAGTAATTCTAATTTCACCCTCTTCCTGTCAACCGATTAATCTGAAATTTTGTATACACTTTAGATTTTGGTGACAATACAATTATGTTTATTCATTATTTATAAATTCAAGATGGCCGCCGCTACAAAATGGCGGATAATTTAGGTTTTATTAATCCCATCAATATGGGTATCAAATGAAAGGGCTCAACAAGCAGAATACAATATACTATAAAATATTGAAATCCAAGATGGCGGCCGCTACAAAATGGCGGATAACGTAGGTTTTATCAATCCCATCAATATGGGTATCAAATGAAAGTGCTCAACCAGTAGAATACAATGTACTATATAAAATTAAAATCCAAGATGGCGGCCGCTACAAAATGGCGGATAACTTAGGTTTTATCAATCCCATCAATATGGGTATCAAATGAAAGTGCTCAACCAGTAGAATACAATGTACTATATAAAATTAAAATCCAAGATGGCGGCCCCTACAAAATGGCGGATAACTTAGGTTTTATCAATCCCATCAATATGGGTATCAAATGAAAGGTCTCAACAAGTGGAATACAATTTACTATGCAAAATTGAAATCTAAGATGGCCGCCGCTACCAAATGGCTGATAACAATTTTTTATTAATCCCACCAATATGGGTATCAAATAAAAGGGCTTGCCAAGAAGAATACAGTGCACTATACAACCTCAATATTTAAGATGGGCGCAGCCACTAAATGGCGTATAATAATAAGATTTAAATTTAGAAATTGAATCTGTAATTTAGGTATCTGATTAATCCAGCCTGAATCCACCACCCAAGTCAAGATTTATGCAGGGCAGCACTGTGGATCACGTAGTCGTATACTTAGGTGCGAAACTGTTTGAAGAAGGTCAAGCCTACGTGGCTCTTTGTAGAGTAAGAGCTTTGCAGGGACTACGTATAGAGTAGTTGGACTGCAATAAACTAACGTGCAAGAAACCTTGCAATAATGAAGCACTAAATGAATTAAACAGAATGCGAAATAAAAACTAAAAACTAGAAAATAAAAATAGGTAAAAAAACTTTTTAAGTTAAACGGTTTTATGTTAAACATACATTGCAATGTTTAAGATAAATGTACTAAAAACCAAAAAATAATAAAATAGATACAGTCGTGGGAATTATAAACATATGCATAGACTAGACTAAAATAAAACCGTGGGGCACGTCAATTGTCTACAATCGTTGATTAAAATGTTTGTTTTGTAATGTTACACTATAATAACGCAGTTGTTCAACCGACAACGATGGACGTGTGATAAGTAGGGCTAGAATGTGGAAACAAGCTAGCAAGCTCGATTATAAGCGAGTTTTAGGGTTTCATAGTGTTGAGCGAGTAGTACTTTTATCATATGTTTTGTCGATTAAAGACAAACTACGAGCAGTGAAACGATTCTTCGCCAGCCAGCAGTGTGAATGTCCAACGATAAACTAGTTGAAACATCTCTTTTATTTACATGGAGTGTATAACTATTGGAATTTCCATGAGCAAGAAAATAGTAAGTAATTTCCTCACCGTCTGCGGGCCAACTGCCTAACGACGAATTAAACGATTCTTCTATCGCACATTAAGTCGATAATTTGTAGGCAATTGACGTGCCCCACGGTTTTATTTTAGTCTAGTCTATGCATTATGTTTATAATTCCCACGACTGTATCTATTTTATTATTTTTTGGTTTTTAGTACATTTATCTTAAACATTGCAATGTATGTTTAACATAAAACCGTTTAACTTAAAAAGTTTTTTTACCTATTTTTATTTAAATATGAAATAAGTTTTAACTTAAAGGACAACATATTATTCCCTGTGAAGCAGTAAAGAGGGTATCAAGTTTTTTTATCAGCAGACATGTTCATATTCAGAATAAAAAGGATAGTTCAGTAATGTTATAACATAATATTTAGTTGGAATTCACAAAACTTTAATCTTTATATATGAAAAAGTGATGAATAAATCTGGCTACTACTTATTTCGTGTTGGAAACTAAGTATTGTTATTCTATGCCACAAATCTCAACCAGGACAGCAAGATACAAGAGCTGGAGCGTTGTACTCGTAGGATGTTAAATTAAAGCAATCCGTTACAAAAACGTAGCTGACTCTGTAAACACTAACTTAGAGCAAATACTAGAGTCC
Organism: Anarsia innoxiella; assembly: GCA_947563765.1. Taxonomy (NCBI): domain Eukaryota; kingdom Metazoa; phylum Arthropoda; class Insecta; order Lepidoptera; family Gelechiidae; genus Anarsia; species Anarsia innoxiella. The sequence goes on from OX387403.1 coordinate 4,791,266, forward strand.
GGAGAGCGCCAGCGCCACACTGTTTGATTACTAAATGGAACTGAAATCACTGGACACTAATGATTAAGAATTCATGTTTAATTCCACATTTAGACGATCAATTTACAGTATAGGTAGTGGTATATTCCTTCGGATGTTAATGTGTCAGAGTATCCTACAACAGAATGAATCGTCCGATAACCTGGTAGTATTCATTTGCTGGATAATTTAAGTTAAAATACCATGTTTTAAATATTATTATCTTATATACATTTAAATATTATTAAAAAATACAATATTACTTAGGTACTTAAGATAATATTTATCCCTTCAAGCATTTTTAAATGAAAGTTATTTTTTAAAGGAACCCTAAGCGGAAGTAATTTCCGGAATACAAACTTAATGTATTGGAAGAGAGCCTTGAATATTCAACAGAGTTCGACAATTAGATGAAGCGGGATTCGCAACTTCCGTATAAATAAACCTAAAATGGTTTTGAATGCGAACAAAACAATTAAACGGAGCTGATTTGAATTTAGTCTGCATCTCGAAAACGATTAATCATTCGGCCACTGGATTTTTTCGTTCAAACGTTTATTTCAGGAAATATCACTGGGTTATTGGTGTCTTTCTTATTTCCTTTCTAAATAAATAAGTGGTGATGGATAAATTACTTACCTACCTACGCAAGTAGATTAGATAGTTACGTGACATGACATGCCTTATAATAAGTAAATAAACTTAAAATAAGTCGGCAAAAAAATATTGGCGACTTAAATTATATTATTTCATATTTCATATTGGAACATTCCATATTGGAACATTTTTACTTCGAAAATCACAACCCACACGTTTCTACTTCTGACGCTTGTCGTAAAGGTCTAGTGCTCGTTGGCGTTCGCTAAGTTTTACAACAGACCAATTCAAGTGGATGAGGATAAAGCTAAGGCTGTATGTGATAATAATAAATCATAAATAATTGCAATATAAATATCATGGTATATACGCACCAAAGCCGCCGGCGGTGGCGGCACCCCGGCGGCTTACGTCAATTTCAAACATTTTCGATGACATTTATGACAAATGAAGGCCAGCGGCCTTGGTGTGTAGGTAGATACATTATAGAAATATACCTAGCTATAGATCGCGCCACGTAAAAAGAACTTTAGAAACAATTGAAAGTCACGTGTTCGCGCATGTTTTTTTTTTTTTTACATGGGGAAATCCGTTATGGATACCCTTCGTCTCGGAGAAAGACGAAGAGTTATGTCGGACTCGCACCGACTAAAACCCCATGGTGTTTCTTCTCTTCGCCAAGTGACAGGGACACGGGAAAGCTTCCGCAAACGTCCGCGAACCCTGTCGGCGGTGTCCGCCGAAGCAGATCCCTCTCGGGCAAATGCCCATCCTCTCTCCGCGGCTAACGTGTCAAAACACCAAACACGTCAGCCGCACCTCCTCGGAGACCAACCAGTGGTGAGTGACGGACTCTCCGATTCCGCCACCCACGGTCTCCCCGCAGCGAGCCAGATTTGTGGCCCCGCTACATGCCACACGGTCGCAGAGGATAGGGTAAGCGGCCTCCGGAATACCGACACTCCTCTTCCCCTGCGACCCCACCGCGTCCGCCATCAAAAGACGGTGGCGACCCCGTCTAGGCCGCGGGAGGTAGGGAAAGCGGCGCACCGTGATACCAGCAGTCCTCTCCCACCGCGGCCTCCACCTCTCAGCAGCTGGACTGCCCATACAGCCCAGCCACCCGCCTCAGCTGCGGAACCCCCCATAAGGCCCGCAGCCTACGCACCTCCTCAACAGCCTGTGCCGCCCATACAACACAGGCTGTCCGCCTCAGTAGCGCCACCAAAAGGTTCGCCACCTACCAAGTACCGCTCAACCCAAGCCCGACCGGAAGGCATCGGGGAGCGGTCCTCCTCGGGTTCCTCTTAGCTTCCCCGCAGATGGACCAGTCCGCAGGTACTAAGCCCCCCCGCCACTGCAAGGCGAGAACCCACCGGGGGGGCGCATGGGTACACCTACGCTCGAAAGTACTAGGGCTATTTAGTAAGTAAGTAAGTTAATCATTTATTCCCAGTTCAGTTACAGTAAAACATTATTAAAATAAACAAAACAAAACAAAAACATAAAAAGCACCTTATGCTAAAAATAAATAAATAAAAAAAATCAATAATACAAGAAACAAGGAATATATTTGTCGTTTCATTCTTGAAAGAGTCTTTCGCACGCGGTTACGTATGTTGACTTATATGTAGACTATATGTAGGGGATGATGACTCTGATTCAAAAGGTTATGAAAGTGACGACAACGATGATAATAAAACTTCTGGCATCAACACCGCGTTCTCGTCTGATTTTCGCTCATCCCACCCATGAAGACTTAATGGAAGAACAATAATATATTTATTTTTTTGAGTTTCGAATATTTTTTTTTAATTTTTACACATTTTACACTAAATCTAATATTGATTGGTAGTTGTGTATTTTGTTATTTATATTCCACCCTGCTAATACTACTACTACTATTTTTCTTTCCTTTGTGCGAACATTTTTGTGCGCGATGGTATTTTATTTAGAACAAATGTTAAACGTCAGACTCAAAAATCGTCGAATACGCACCTGTCAGCTAGGGTTCATTTTACGTGGCGCGACCTATACCTATAATTTAAAGGTTTACTTACTAAGTTAAAAATATCAAGAATACTTAAATAAAATAAACTGTTAAGTAATTTTTCAAATTCCTTGGTCCTTATAAATTATTGTCATACCATACCTACATAATATTTCACTCGTACTAACTGTTTCGCGATAAGCGTTAAACATCTACATAGTAAATAAATAAATGTAGAGGATGTAATTTATCGTAAAATTATGTTCAATTTAGGTAAGTTCGTTTAACCACTAATTATATTACAATGTAGAGATTTATTTAAATTTTATGTATAGGTATATTGCATTACATTGTTACATACCTATAACTAAACTAACTTTTTATAGTAAATAATATTTAAAAGCTATGGTAATGAAGATAGACAAACATAAATTCTTTAAAAAGGTCATTAGTTTAAAATTAAAAAATAATTGCATATAGACTAGTGGCCGCTGCGGCTTCGTCTCCAATATATACCTATAGAAAGCCCTAAATGAAGACATAATAATTATTGTTTCTAATCAAGGTATGTCTTTTAAGAATATAATAAGTTGTTGATGGTAAATTTTGAATTTGCTATACGCAATCGCCATATTGAGCCATATTGATACATTGGTTTACTAGTTTAGACGGTTCATATGTATATTTAAGTAGGTACTATTTTTACCGAACCTCCCTATAAGTAAGTACACAATATCTAGTCAGGAATCCCATAAAAATCACAATTGAGGAACACCCGCTATACCTTATCAGTAATTTTATTAATTGTAACTAGTATAAATACCAGCTACCTTATACCAGTTGCAAATGACACCCACAATGGAGACACTAGTGATTTTTCTCGCGTGTACTACGGCTGTACAACATGTTTACGGTTACTTAGTGGGTAAGAATTTTTTTTACATGATTTGTTATTTAATAAAAAGTTATAGCTCCTTCTCTATAAACCTTTTATTATACTACTTGTTTTTAAATATCTTTTTTTTTTATTCAAGAAGACCCAGCTGTCGTACCAGTGGTTAAAGGCCTGCCTTATCTTTGTTACAGTACCTTTTCCACCGACTGATGCAAAGAACTATAATTTCATTGATGCGGACATCGAGCCGGTTACTAACTTTGAGAATAAAATTGAAAATTGGTAAGTTCTTTGGATTTTATATTCATTTTAGCTGTACCTACTGTCAAACAACAACGAAGCAAGTCTAGCCGATTTTTTTAAGTTCAACATTTACAAAGTTGTATCTCGACCTCCTTCCCTTCAATGTACAAAGCTTACTTTTGATGTGGCCTGTAATATATTTCAATCAAACTCACTTCTTATAACTTGGCTATTTATTTCGCTTTCGCTGTAGGTTACTCACACTCCGTCTCGCAAACCCTACACGGCTTTTAATGGGAAAGATGTAATTACAAACTTTTCGCCGTTCTAAACTTGAAGCTAAATGTTAGCAGAATTGAGGCCAAAACATGCCGATTTCTCAGCGCCATGATAATTAATTAAAATTACTCTAATAATTCTCGTCGTGATTAATTATGAGATGAATTACTGCGGAAATAGGATAATAATTAATTTGAATCAGCAATTATTGGCTCCTTGGCATTTTTAAAGCAGACATCAAAAGAGTACCCTATAAGTAACCTATACCTATTCCTTAAAAGTATTAAAGTTTGGTACTTACTAGTTTTAGTGATCGTCAAGAAAATAGTTTCCAATTGGTATCCGTAACGTAACCTAGCAACCTACATGTGTCTCTCTAGACGTAAATTGTTTCGACCGTTCTATTTTCTTCTTTAGTCACACTACAAGGATAAAACGAAGAAATAGTTCACATCGTAGACATCATGTATTATCTAAGAAATTTAATTTAAAATCCTAAACGTGCTCTTGAGACGTTAATACACGTTTCTTGGGAAAGTTTCTAAATTGAAAACGTTTTATAGCGGGTTTTTCACGTACTATTAGTACGGACTGTTTTATCAAAAGCTTTTCTATTTTCTTTACAAATAGTATCTATTTTATCCCTTGCTGCAAAATTAGGAGTGCTGTAGATCTATCAGACTGTCAGAGCCAATTTGCTCTGAGACTTTGGGGCCGTTTGCATTGAAAGATACGAATAGTTCAATATCTAAGGATAATAGACAATCTGACGGATTTAAAGGTCACTTTCTAGAATGTTTATCCTACGTTACGTAAAACTGTATTTGCGGTGTGGGTGCAGTTTGACGTTGCTTCATATCAAACGTCAAACCGCAATCGTTCCACAACAGCTCTAGAGCGTTTTGGCGGCGGCTAAGTACGTGTGCTGAGATAACAAGGCTGCAGTCGAGTCGCGTTTGAATCGCAGAAAACGCTCCGCTCCCGCTCCGCAAATGCGGGTTTTGAAAATTACGTCTGCCATGGCTCTTAACTCTTTAAACAGTGTTTATTTAAAAACTAATAGAATTGTTCTTTACCTCACTACATCACTCAAATGCCAGTTTTACTACTTAAATAAGGATTCTGCAGCAGACTTTTATTATCTTTTCATTTAATGTGCAATGCATCCGAAAAACAAAAACCAGCTGTCGTAGGTACCTACCAAAGTAAAATGATCTGCTTTTGTTCTCTCAGCTTCTAACTGCACCAACGTTAAACGTGAAGATAATAATCGTTTCCAGAGTTCCAACCAAATTGGACATTAAGGAGCACTAGGCTATAATCTAGAGGCAAGGTGCGCGCTCGTAAAACGGCAATTTTACATAAAATTCGAGCAAAGCGCATCTTAAACCTGTCGTATATAGACCATAGATTGTCCATCTACCCATTGTATGGAAATTCAAATTGCCTTTGGATATTAAATCTCGCTCAAGGGAAATTGAAGTATGCTTCGGCTGCCAATATAGAGACTTTAGAAATGCACTGTTCAAAGCATAATACCGCGGTGTGAAGTTCTAAGAGCGTAGCTGTAGTTAGATTGAATAATCATAAAATACGCTCTGACTCTGCGAGGTTGTTTGAGAAGTTCTTCAAAGCCACAATCCATTCTCGGACCTGAGAGACGACAAACGGAAGCTGCCGTAGTCTCCCTCCTGTTGAAATGTTAACAGCTATTTTCCAACATTTATCATGTAAAGAGGATTAACCACTCAAAAACGGGTTCGCCGCGGGCTCAGGTCTGCCACCTCATTTTTTATGCAGATTGACTTCAGAAAGTTTTCATAACTGAGCTTCGAGTCTTAACTCAGTTTGCAGTTGCAGCTACCGACCACGCGCGAATTAAAAGGCGAGGTTGATTGACCTTCCTCTTAAGAAGTTTAAGTATTCGTGACCCAGTTGCAAGATATTGCTGAGGGATCGAGACGCTGCTGTTGTACTAGTTTTCTTGTAGTTGCCAACTAAATATTTTCAAAGTACATAAAACTTCTGTTTTTGCACAAAACGGTTAAAAAGAAAAATAGATTTTAAAAACTTTGTACCTTTGAAACTATTTTTATAATGCATGTCCTTTGAACATATTTGAAAAGTAAATTCATGTTATCAGTCGATTAAGTTAAAAATACAATTTGAACAATTATGAATTCATCGTAATTTGTTTATGACTTTGAAAATTAGACGTCATCAGTTTGGTCTCAGGGATTATCTGAGTTTTAAAGATAGACAATGGACAACTATGTAGTCATTTAGCTAGCCCTTTGTGAGCAACCCATACTACGGGACACCAAGCAGATTAACCAATTTAAAAAAAAAATGTAAAGCTGGACATCCAACGATTAATCCGTTTATTGTCAATTTACTAAAATAACAAACACGGATACATATTGTCATAAAAAAAGAAAACGGTACGAATCCACTATTAGATCCGCGACTACACCTGCCTGCGTTACATATCTTCAACTAATTTCAAATGAGGAAGCTTCTAGCATAATTCCTGTGCTGGCTTCCAGTTTACTGATAATATCTATATTTTTATAAGTATTACGAATTCTTTTCATAATTAGTCTTAACATAAAAAAGATGGATCACCAAGTTCAGTTTCATTTATTGGTTTTTTTAATTGATAGTGCCCTAATAGCTTTTAAATTCCAGTAAAAATGGAATCTTAAAAGAACAATTTTTTTGAATGTAGAGGTGCGAGTTTATGGTGAAGAAAGAAAAATCGACTCCACTTTGAAGCACCTAATCCTTTAAAGAAATGGATCTATTGTGACTGAAGACAGTTTTTCTAAAGCAATGTACCTTCACAAAAACGATGTAAGGTTTTATGGAACTGGTTAAAAAAGAATTAAACTCCAAAGTCCTTTTAGAGTTTTTAAAAAGAATTAAACTCCAAAGTCCAGACTTTGGAGTTTAATTCTTTTTAAATAAATCGATACCGGATGAACACGTCTGTTTTATTAATAAACTGTGTGTTCATGAAATGCATCTAAAGAACGATTTCCAAGAAACATTAATCAGAATAAGAACATGGAATATTCTTAGTTAAAAAGATTTCACTTCAATTAAACACTTTTCACTGATCAATCGCTAACGATGTAGTAGGTTTGTAAGGTTTGTTATAATAATTAGATTTGCAGTAATTTTCTGTATTTACGAAGCACTTGCGGGATCCTCTTCAACAATGTTATAGTGTTATGTCAGATGGAGAAATATTTACTTAATCGTATCGCTTGGGATAACAGCAATTGTTTTCAGAGAGCATTGCTGTCTACCTGTGAATAGAATCTAATTTATATATGAAATTATCTAATGTACCTTTATATTATTATTATCTGAGCATATTATTATGAAGGATGTTTATTGGATTAATTAAATTGATAGAACATGGACGGATACGGTAGGTACTGGGATTATTTTCCGAGATAGATGGATAGGAAGTAAGAAGTTGCATCTCAAATTAACAAAATATATGGATGTAAATATTTTTAAAACATATTTTAGAATCGTGAAAACAAGTTTTTGCTTGTTTTAAAATTCAATGATTAAATAGGCACTTATCTCTCATTTACATAATGAGAGATAAGTGCCTCTCTTCTCAAACATTCGTGATTTCAAAGAAAAGTAAACCTTCGTGTTAGCTGCGCAATCAAATGCGTAAACGTAAGCCACTGAAAATGAAAGTTCCGGGAAGATCAAGTCGCAAATAACTTTCATGTCAGATTTCATTTTGTATGCAAACAAAATTAACAGTTCAAAAGGCTCTCATTTACCAGCGGGTCACCACGAACCCTCAGCTCATTTTTTATGTAGATTGCGTCGAAGAAAAGTTTCACAATATCAGTCTGCGACGCGCTAGGCCCCGCCACAATCCGTCGGGACCTTCCAGTATTAAATTCGGCTATATTCTTCTGTCTACCAGTCAAGTATCTTACAAGGTACTAGAGTGCCATAGAACATTTTTACGATGGCCGTTTCAAGCAAAATATTAAGATTGTGATGCAGAGCACGGTCAAATATTCTGTTTGCTTACATTTTGAGAAGTAACATGAATTTTGAGATCGAGTGCTAGGATGGTATAAGACCGAAGACTGCTAATATGTATTTTTGTAAAAATGTAACTTTAGCGTAACGATAACTAAAACTTTCTATTCCCGTTATCAGACTTCTAGAATTAAAATATTGAGGAGTAGGAGGGTTGAAATGAGGAAGTTTGTTCTTAACATTACAAAACTTGTGTATGCTTTTTTAAACCACAATTTGAAGCTATAGTAAAATTATCTTGTATATAATAGGATATTCTATATTCGCATTCATAAATATAAATATTTTGTGGCAAGAGTCAGCGACAAGGGGTGAAATATATCGTGGGCTATGCTATTACCGTGGCGGACAGTATGCATTACTTCACAGCTGGATTTTGCATTTCCATCTTATTGTTGCTCTACCCTCGTTTGGATGCAAATATTTCATAGTTCAAGCCAGAGCAAGCCGTCCCGCGTTTTAGTTTCCTTCGCTTCCTGTAATTTGCTTTCCCGATGTTTTTTTCCTATTTTTGTTCCGCTTATTCCATTTAAAATGAAACGTGGATAAAACAGCTGTTATTCAACGTCTTTATGAATATATACGACTTTAGCATTTATTATCACTAGTTTACATTCAAGAGCTACCTATCCG